>JAZFAV010000032.1:28778404-31541357 GCA_037954035.1 Rosalia funebris | reverse complement strand
CACTCCCTCGGCTATCTTACACCGTGCATGTGTTGAAGAAAGATGCTGGGTGGTTACTGACAAATAGTTGTTGACTATTGAACTGACAAGACCCGCGCGACTGGCAGCGGTTCGCTACCCTCAACCTCCTTTGATCCTGACGCCTTTAAGTCCGGTGACAGGGACTTTTTCTCGGCTGTTTCTTAATCTTTGGTCGCCTTGTTTTGCCGCATCCCTTCGCCAGCGTCGGCCCCCGGGGGGATGTCTTGTCATGGGCGCCGTGACCAGCACGACGCCCGGGAATTGGGTCATCAGGCGATCTTCCACGACAATGCGGACGAACCGCGTCGCTTGGATCGCCGCCAGGACAGTGAGTCCTGTTACCTGGGAGGGGTCCTTCTCTATTAGAAAAGGATCACAGGATTTGGAGTCAGGTGTGTGTAAGAGGGAAGTCGTGTGTCTTTCCTGTAATAGAAAATGGGTAAAGGGCCGTAAGGTCCCCTGACATAAAAAATGGTTAGTGGAAGAATGGGGCTCAGCTGTAATAAAAAGTTATGTTTGACCTGTAAAGGGGGTCTATGAGGTTATACTACCTGGATCTTGGGACTCTTGTGTGTTCCTGGTCTTCCTGGGTCGTAGTCCGAAGCTGCTCGGATGAGGGGGTTGTCATGGGCACCTGTTCGATCGTAGAGATTCCGAGCCCTGGCTTGGATTTTCTTCATCACGGTGGTGAAGTCTAGGTCTCGCCGGATGTCCATGTGCCTCACGTATCACGGGGCGTCCACGGCACGGCGGAGGGCGACGTTTTCGACGACCTGAGTCCTCTTCATGTGTTTCTGAGCAGCATAGCCCCAAACTGCCGATGCGTACATTAGTTGGGGCTGAAGGACTTGCCGGATGACGAGCAGCTTGTTCCTGAAGTTCAGCTGGCTGTTGTTTCCCGTCATCGTCCAGAATATGGTCGCGGTAGATTTGGCGCGTCCCGTCACCTGGTGGATGGGGTCTCTCCATGTCAACGATTTGTCCATGACAATTCCAAGGCACTTGGTCTTGTCCTACCATTAGATATCCTCGCCGTTGAAGCTCACATGTCCTTCCGGGGTTTCCCGCATCTTCTTGAAAAGTACCGCCGTGCTTTTCTCTGCGTTGTTGGCTACCTTCCACTTGTTGCATCAGTTGTCATTGCCACGCGCGCCCTTCTCGACTTCGCGACGATCACCGTGTCGTCAGAGTATAGCGCGGTGGCCGTGGGCTCTGTTCTTGGCAGGTCTGACGTCAAGATGTTGAGGAGGTAAGGCGACAGTACCGCACCCTGTGGTACTCCGGCCTCGATGGTCCTGTAGTCCGATACAGAGGTCCTTACTCTGGTCCGAAATCGCCTTCTTGTCAGGTAGGACTTGATCAATTTCACCAGGGCTTTCGGGTATCCCAAGTCTAACATCTTGATTAGAAGCCCGTCGTGCCAGACTATATCGAAGGCCTTGGAGACGTCTAGGAATATCGCTGCAGTGACGTTCTTCCGGTTGAAACCCTCCGTAATATATTCCACCAGTCGTAGCACTTGCATCTCTGTCGAGTGTATATATATATATATATATATATATATATATATATATATATATATATATATATTATATATATATATATATATATATATATATATATAGAGAGCAGATATATAGCAGAGGGCGCATATAAATATATGCGCCCTCTGCGCTAGAGCTATCAGTATGTGTTGGTACCATGGAGCAAGAGGATGTAGTTACCAAAGTATTCCTGATAGTGACCCGAAGCAGACGCCGCCTAAGCAACGAGGGAAAACCCCGGCTACCTTCATAGGTTACGCCACCTAAGCAACGAGGAAAAACCCTGATTACCGCTCAGGTTACACAAAATTAGCTGGAATAACGACTTCTCTGTGCGGGTAAATGTGTAGGCAATTGATCTAACCCAGTTGATTTCTTTTTATTATATCGTTTTATAAACTAATTATTCTTTACAGTTCTTAGGACTAATCATAGATCTAGTTTTTTAGGACTAATCATAAATTTATTCTTTCACGAGTAATCAAATTTGAGTTTTCAAGACTACAAAATTGATTTCTTTTCATCACAGGTTAACCCATACTTCTGTTTTTTAGGATTAACTGCATTTTTCATAAGGTTCTTTCGGGAAAGCAGACGGCAGATATACCCGCGGAGGACGGCGCCATGAGTTCCTCTGGGGACTCAGACTTGGACTCCGAAAGGGGGAACATACCGATGTCCGAGTTAGGATTCCGAGAAAGAAGTCGGTCGCCTACCCGAGAAGATGCAGAAAGAGAGATGCTGAGGGCAGATAATGAAGCTTTAAGAAAACAACTCGCGCAGTTAACAGAAATCGAGAGACAGCGTCAAGAGATCGGAGATCTTATCGCCGGATCGATCTCTAACACTGAGAATCCATGGAGGAGTTCCGAAAAATCAACTCCAGGCTGGCCAGCCAGGAAGCAACCATGGATACCGAAAATATAATGACAAGACCCCAACACCGGCCTGCCAAGGGGGAGTAGCGGCGGGCTGAATTCAGTGAAGCAGGTACCGCGTTCGAAGACGGCTCCATTCGTTGCGGCGCCTACTGTCGCTGCGAGGCGAGTGGAGACGCAGCCAGCAGAAGGAAGGACCGCAGCAACGCTGACCACCGCGACGGAGAAACCGCAACCGCGCTCCCATCACAAGGAAAGGTGCCCCCAGTGGTCCTTCGCAAGAAGGAAAACTGGTCACAAGTGAGATCCTCAAGGACTTGAGGATCACCTATGTGGAAGCCAGATTGGCGGGGGACGGAATAGACATCCACCCGGCCACTTTTGATGATCATCGGAAGATCACCAGGGCGTTAACAGACAACCAGGAGTACTACACGCACGTCCTGTCCGACAACAAGCTCCTGAGGATCGTGGTCCGCGAGATACCCGATGGAGTGAGCGTCGAAGAGGTCAAGGAGGACCTGGAGAGCCAGAGCCAGGGCTTCGACCGGCGGCGGTCCATAGGATGAAGAGCCGCATGAAAAAGACCACCATGCCACTAATGCTGGTACAACTACCGGAGAATAGGGAGATCGCAGTGATGCAAGTCACGCACTGTTGTGGGTAGTATCATTGATTAGTACAATTTGTCAGGGCACAGCTCGTTCATTATTAAAGTAATCACTGGTACTTATTCCTAATGTGTTGTCATTGTCATTGTGGATATATGTGGATAGTTAGCGGAAGTTTCCATAAGCCAGTAATTTCTTAACGCCAAGTTCCAGGCAACATATTTTTTGGTTTTCATCCTCAAAATCAATCAAACCTCTTGAGATATAGGTGGGATTTGTTTTCCTCAGCCAGTTGTGCAACGTGCAACAGGCGAGTACTAGTTTGTCCACTGTTTGTAATTTTAAGGATATTGGTTTTTCAAACACTGAACTTAGCAATTGAAAATACCGAATGTATTTTCAATTACTCTTCGTGCCCTTGAAACTCGATAATTATAAATTCTTTCTTCTCGGAACGTTTCGCCGCCTGATTCATCAAATACGTTTTTAACGGAAATGCATCATCTACAATAACAAAATCAGTTAACATTGCAAGGAACTGTGTCTTTAAAGCGTTGTATAGCGAGCTGTTTTGAAATATGCCTTCATCAGAACCTCTTCCTTTAGCGCCAACATCATAAAGAAACCAGTAATCGGAGTCAGCTAAAGGTAATAATATAATACTAAAAGTATTTTTATAATTGTAATAATCGGAATCAGTAGCAGGAGGGGCACGTGTGACAATGTGCTTTCTATCCAGATTTCTATCCAGAGTTCCTACACAGCCTGGAAAATTTCATCGCGTTCTAAACCCATATTCAATGTTTTTCCATTCGTTTGAAGTTGCCGGCACCTGAAACAAAAAATAAATGTTTTGATTGCAGGTGCTACCAAGTCATTCAGAACTGGAGGAACCACAGACCCAATCGGATGATCTTAACGAGCTTACACCATCTACATCACACACAGAAGGAACGACAAGTGTTAAAAGGAAAATATCTTCAGTCGAACCCTAGCCTTCATCATGCAAAATAAAAAATAGGTTTATTGTGGGTAAATACCCACAAATTGATTTTATGTCTTCTGCGATTGACAAATTAGAAGATATTTCAAATCGTGCTGCAGTGAAAGACTACATATATGATCATTTCGGGAAATATGTAGCGTCAATGTGGTGCAGTATTGGACCTCCATCCGCAATGAGGTGGGCAGAGAAAATTACATCACTAATGGTAAACGAAATGGACACCACCACAATCTCGATCAACAAGTGGGAGAGAATGATCAGTGTATTCTCAGGTGAATATTTATATCCAAACTTATAACTTAACTTATAATTGTAGTAATAATAATAAATAAATAAATAACAAAAAAGTTGTATATTGTTTTGCTTACATGTATGAATTCTCCAAGTGCCTTGTGGCTAGCTTCGCAGGTATCAGGTATGAATTTACTTATTGTATTTTTTGGCGTACGAAACAAAAATTCCAAACTTTTGAAAGAGTCTCCTGTGGCTAAATAATGTAAAGTCACTTGAAGTTTTGTTTTTACACTTATTGCTTGTCTTATATTTGTATCCGTTTTTAAAATTAATGGTGATACAAGTTCCAAAAGGTAATCAAACTGGCCTTCAGACATCCATAATAAGTTTTTAAAATCATCTGGATAACGATTTTTTAGTTCCATGTCAATTAAATTGTGAACCCCCGAATTCCTTTCAAGTATCCAGTTTCTCACCCACCATCGTCTTTTCTTCCATTTTTCTCTCTCACTGCGCATCCGACTCAACCTTTGTACTAAAATATTACCAAAAACCGAACTGATAACAGCACAACTCTCAATAATAAGCTCGTTCGTGGTGGCAGTTCGACTTTCCGCGATCAACTGAATCACTTTTCGTTTTCGTGGCTCTCGTATCCGTGTGAACTGCTCACGACTGACAAAGGTGGGATCCCCTCCAGTTTTCGCTCGAAAGTAAGTACCTAAACGTGGCACACGTTTTTGTTCACGCCCCGTGGGAACGCGGCTTTAATATTTATCTGCAAGTCTAAGCTATTGCAAACACCTTTTATATTCTTAAAATTATTCTTAAATTTATTCATTTTACACAAATTTATTCCTTGCGTCCATATGCGTGCCACCAACATAAATTTATCTACCTTTTAATATGGTTCCATAGTTTTTCAGCTTTTTATTGGTATCTAAAATAAAAAAAACTTTGTTTTGTGTGCGTACCTCCTTACGCTATTTCCTGGCTTACATGGATCTCTCTTCTAATTTTCTGCTCTAGTTTCTTTTTGCACCGCCCATAGCAGAATCCTATTATTACCACCAATGCCAGAGTTGCGAGTGCCTCTTCCACCCCTTGTTTAAAACTAAAGGTAACTGCGCGGCGTTGTCTTGCCCGCCGCTATTACCCGCCTGGGCAATGATGACTTCTTCCTTACTCTGATTTTTCCCCATATTTTTTAGAACTGGTCGAATAACTGACATAACAAATGGCAGGATCGCCATGTAATAACTCTGTTCTATGGTCGTTAGGCCAGGGACAAGTTAATAGTCGACATATTACTTATGTGATGGTTTCTATTCAACTTAACTTATAATGTTTCTTAATATTAAACGTAACCTACTATTTACTAATAATAATCAAACAATAAACTATGTACACTTAGCAACCTACTTATTCTACATACTTAGCGTTACAATAACCTATGATAACCTAGCTGACTGGTGTTTAACTATTTACTTAATACTAACCTAATTACCTCATCACACAAAGTCACCGTGGCCAGACTCGGGCCTATGATGGGGGGTGAAAGCCTCTTTTCTGGACCTCAGAAACAAGCTGCTCCTAATACGACAAGTCCTGCAGCCCCAACTGATGTATTGTCTGTTTCATCTCTGCGAAATAAAAAACTCTCTTGCCGACAGACTGAGACGCCGAATACATACAGGACCGCGTTTTCATGTGGACAGAGTAATAGGAACAATATATTTTAAATCAACATATCTTATACATTGTATACATTGATTCATTAGGTATGTGCTCAGTTTAGCCAACAATTATTTTTAAATAAAAATGATTGTTACCCAGCATGGACTACGGGGAACAAAAAACATATTCTTTAATATAGTAAAATAAAGTAATATTAGTAAAATAAAATAGCATTTCTATACCTTGCTTATGTGGGGTAAAAGGATTGATGGGATTATAAAGTAAAATATTTCTTTTACGAATAAAAAATATACAAAATTATAACAAATTTGCATAACTTATAACTTAAAATAAACTTCTTTCTTATAAAGTAAAAATAAATGATTTAAAATATTAAAAAATATATCAAAACACAAATACTTGTTTATACAAATTATTGGCACTAAAACATGCAAATGAATTATAGATTGGTTAAAAAACATCATTTATTTACCTATTCGTCGTCAATTTGTCACTAAGGTCACTATCACTACTTTCTTCACTCACATTTATGATAAACCGGTCTTAATTAGGGTTTATGGATCTTCCGAGTTCAATGTACTCATCTTTAATTTTTTTTACATGCTCTATACATTTCCAGTTATCTGGTGATACTTTCTCTACCTCTGATTTTAATAGGATTAATAATTTTTTTATCAAAATTTCAAAAAGTAAAACTCGTAAAAACCTTATCTGATCGTGCAGAAACACGAGAAAGGGGTCGAGGATCGCTTTTAGGTATAATTCAATGCCTGGCGGGGCTTTAGCCCGAGGAGTAGTTGTTTCCTACTACTTTGATAACTGCTTGTCGGTTTGGTAGTTCCTTCCTCGATTTCCGACTTATATGTTACTGATATAGATCGAATCGATAAAGATGTATACCCCACAACTTTCATTCGCCATTTGTCCTGGATCGGCGTACTGTGTACGGTACTGATGAGAACTAATAAGTTTGAAACAGCTATATGTCGTTGGGGTTCCAATCCGGGACAAATATCGAATCCTATCTGTGGTGGATTTTATTAAAAAAAAAAAAGCGTATTCTAAGGCAACGTATTTTGAGACTTTCTTGTCGGTTCTATCTTGTGTCGTGTTAGTACACTAGAGACGTATGGAAAAGTCCTACGTTTCCAAATATTGTTAGTAAGTACTTGGATAATCTACGAGAAATACTCAATTTCTTACACGTCTTATTCGGTGGTCTTTTACGTCTTATTCGTATCACCCTGGCAACATTGTGATCGCCCAGCCATTAAGTATAGCACGTCATGTTGGGGTAGAGTGGGGTAAACAACAACTGGTGAAGTAAATTAGTTATTCTTTAATTTCGTGTCTATGTCTGATTAATTTTGTATTTAAATTAATTAATTATTGGTAATATATAAGAATACAACAATTTGTCGCATGGAAGCGCATTTATAGTGGCTATTTTAACTTGCCGTAAAAAATTATCTGTCCCGGTCTCCCATTGAGTCGACTGTCGGTTCTATTGGTATCCTTTGAGATTTTTTATTTGGCAAATAGAGATAATACAGACCAACAACACCTCTACAAAAGGGCAAAGCGCTCACAAAATTTTAGCTCGTGACGTCATGAATGTAGGCCTTTCCGATATGGAGCGAAGATGTAGGAAGCCAGCTTACAGGTGGCGTAAACACGATCGAGACACCGCAGATGTTTGCATCGTTGCCAGACTACTACAATACTAGCGAATATTAGGATTCCAGTATATAAAGGATGTATCTCTTTCTCTTAAATTACCATTTTCTTCTCCAATATCGTAAAACACATATTTCTATAAGATGTTCTTTCCTCTTTTTTTAATGTGGTATTTCGTAATTTATTTATTTAATTATCAAATACTACTACCTTGTTCGTGGACTTCCCTAACAAAAATACTTTCCTTACGGAGTCGGCAACAGCGTTTCATCTGGTACGCTAACTTGTGAACCTAGCGTTGCTATAATCAGCGTTATTTCTTGCATTTTTCTGAAATCAGAACTATTTATGTGCTTTTAAGTGCGTGAAACTTATACCTAATATTTCGTTGTATATTTAGGTATACAATTTATATTGTTAGGCGTATTTTTAAATACATAAAACCATATATTTCGGACTTATAACCTGTTGCTTTTTTGGCGGTCCGCCGGTTTGTTTACAGCACAGTTTATAAGTTTTTGTTCGTGTTTAATTGAATGTTTTTCTCTTGGTTTCGGCTAGTTTTGTGGTAACTGATACTTAGTGAAATTATGCCTCAAAAGTGTTGTGTTCCTCGCTGTAACGGAAACTGTAAAAATGGGCCTAAAGTTCATGTTTTCGGTTTTCCAAAGGACGTAAGTTTACGACAAAAATGGCTAAAAGCGATACCCCGAGATAACTTTCAGCCCACAAACAACACGAGAGTATGTGAAGCTTATTTTCCTGAAGGTAGTATAATAAAAAGTACAACAATTCAAGACTCAAACACTGGTAAGATTTTTACAATAGATTTACTAAAACCACGGCTAAAAGAAGACTGTATACCATCTATTTTTTTAAATTGCCCCATTTATTTATCAAAAGATGTCAAAATACGGCCAAGTAAAGATGAAAATCTCAAAAATATTGATGAGTTAAATTTGTCAAAAGTCCTTGAAATAAGCAAAATTGAGTTTGAGAAGCACGAAAAAAACATACATTTTGACAATTTTGATGAATTTATAGTAAATTTTTCTACATTTAAACTACCAAAAGACTGGTTTTCTGCCCAAAGTTTGTCTCAAGAAGGTGAAAGATTAACTATTTTTAAGATTGAATATACACCTGGCCCATGCATTAATTGGGCGATTATTATTAATTATAACCTGAATATTGAAACTTTTTTGTATAGCGAGTCAGTTTGTATTTCAACATCAAAATTTAAAACACCGTTTATTTCACATAGTTTGGACGATATACAGTCAATATTTGAAGCCATAGAAAAGACTGTTATTACCGAGGTTATTACCCTACTGTTAGAGGAAAATCGAGAGGAAAATATTACCGATAATGACAACCCCGACTGGGACTTTAATAGCAAGACCATGCCTAATTCTGTCAAATCATCAAATGACATAAATAAAATTAAACGTGTATTCGATTTTGTGTCAAATATACTAAAGAGTTTTCGAAATCTTGATGATAACAAAATAGTACATGCTTTAGATTTTATTTGTGAACAATTAGCATTGCTTACAACTGCAAAGGAAAGATATAGGTATTCAAGTAGTACAATAATTTTATGTTCTATTCTCTATACTATTAGTCCACATGCATACAAGTACTTAAGAGATTATGGGTCTCTTATTTTACCACATCCTCAAACTATAATGGGTATTTGTAATAAACATATGACTGATTCCCATATAGATGAAAAAAATATATTTTTAACCTATGCTCGAAATGTGTTTGGTTTGTTAAAGGATCATAAGAGATTTGTGACACTGCTTTTCGATGAAATTCACATTGACCCTTTTATGGATTATAAGGGAGGCAATGTAGCTGGTACAGCAGTCAATAATAATAACTCTTTAGCTTCTTCAGCATTTATCTTCATGATTGCAAGTGTGTGTTCTAGCTTTAAAGAGGTAGCTCACATAGCTCCCGTCTCAAAAATTAATTTCGAAATACTCTATAATTTTATTAAAACTATTATTGAAAATTTAGAGGAAATTAGGTATGTAGTTTTTTGCACAATAAGTGATAATAATGCTATTAACGGGAAAGCAATGAGCCATTTTTCAACTACAGACCAACTTAGTATTGTTTATCCTCACCCAGTAGATAATAAAAGACCATTATTTTACTTATTTGACACAGTTCACCTACTAAAATGTATATTTACTAATTGGCTTAACTGTAAACCTGATCAAACATTTTATTTTCCTGATTTTGACACTTCAGAAAAAAAAATGCGCTTCTTTTCCTGCGCTTAAAAAATTACATGAACTGGAGTATGATAAGCTTTTAAAGTTCGGCTATTCTTTAAACCTAAAAGCATTGTTTCCTTCATCTTTAGAGCGACAAAATGTAAAACTTTCACTAAAAATTTTTAACTTTTTCGTAGTAGAGGCTTTAAGACATTTTGATAGCCATATACCACACTCTCAAGATACTGCTGATTTTGTAAACATCATAACGATATGGTGGAAAATAGTAAATGTAAAAACCCCATTCAAAGGCAAACATAAACGTGACATATTTCAGGAACCTATCGTAAAGAAACAACTCACGGACATTGAGTTGGATCCTAAGATTGAGTTCTTAGAAAAAATGTTAAGCTGGCTCGATACTTGGCAACCTAGTAGTTTTTCAAAGACTCTTACTAGACAGACCCGAACTGCTTTAAGTCATACCCTTCATGGGCTGCTTGAAATTACCAAATACTGTTTTAATGAACTTAATATGAATTATGTTCTCTTAGGGAAATTTCAAACAGACCCTCTTGAAGATAGATTTGGTAAATACAGGCAAATGGTAGGTGGTCATTATCATATTTCTGTGCGCCAGTTATATGAGACAGAGAAGAGACTTAGAATTCAATCTATATTAACACTTCAGTCTCGCAGTTTTGGCCCTATTAATGTTAATAAGTTCTATGAGCTACCTGATTATGACCCAGATGGAAATTGCTCTCAACAAGACTTTTCTCAAATTAAAACGTTATTGTCTCAAGTTTTAATAAATGATGATCACTTTCACGATATCAACGATGTATTGCCGTTAATTACATATTTAGGTGGTTATTGTTGCTATATTACGTTAAAAAAATTACAATGTGCCAGCTGTAAACAAAAATTAGTATATGACGAGCAATTTATTGTTGAGGACAATTTTGATCTCATTAATAAATTATATCGTGGAGGACTTTTATATCCCCAAGGACAAGGTACATTCGAATTCAGAATGTTGCGAAATATCTGGACATCATGGAATTAGAAGCTTTTCAAACAGACTCAGATTTAGTATTTGTTTTAAAGATCCCATTAGTCGATCATGAAACGTTTAGAATTTTTAGACTTTTTCCAATTCCAATTTTAGACAATAGAACTGGTTTGTATCACATTCTTTCAACCTCACAAAAATATATCGCGAGAGATGATGATTCTCTTATGTACATTCCAATCACCGATACACATGAATGTAGAACACTTATGCATAAAAATTTAATATGGCCCGATTTGTTCGCATATCCAATCGACAGCAATGCCCTTTGTGAAGCCCAAATTCTCAAAAACCTCAAAAGCCTGCCAGAAAACTGTCAGACGTCACTCATCTTTGCAAAAGGATATAAGGTACAGAAATTAACTACAAACACATGGTTAGTTATAAATTCCGAACCACTGTCACCATTAACTGCAAGAACCGAAATTCAAAAACTGAATTGATCTACAAAAATTCGGTTCTGATATTACAACCTGAATGCAACGCATCTATAGGAGCAACAAAAGTACAGGCAGATCAAAAATACTTCTCCGAAATCAACATTGAAATTCATTTAATCAAAATTCCTTTCAACTGTTGCGAAAGAATATCTGACGATCTCAAAATTCCAAACCTAAAGCCCTTGAAGTTAAACAATCTCAGCACAGAAGACCTGGACATTGCCAGACATAAGCTGGACGAATATTCAAGACAATTAGACGACTTAATCAATGAACCTTTCGTATCCAAACATATATCCTGGTTTGTTTATTTTACAATTACCTTAATCATTGCCCTTATTATTCTATTCATTTGCTGCAAATGTCGCAGAAAAAGACGACTCGCAATCGAAGTATCCTCAAATTCTCCACCACTTCATCCAGGACTAGGCAAAAGAATCCAATCATTTAGAAGTATACTACCAAGAAGACGACCCTCCATCAGACCAGAAGATGTACAAGTAGAAGATATCGAATTGAACTGACATTTTAGTGAAAAGTGAAAAACTTTTGTGTTCCAGTAAAAAAAAAAGCTTTAGTGTTCAAACTTACTCACATTTTAGTGATTTTACCCTTGCAACCTTACAATTTTATATTTAACCATTATTGTATTTAACCGTTATTGTATTTAACTATTATTGTATACATTAAAAGTTGTTGTATAACACCAACTTTTTATATAAAAGGGGAGTTGTTATATCAAAATTATCCATTGAACTTAGAATTGTTAAACTTCACCTTCATTTACCCTTATACTTTGTTGCAGTAACTTAATATGTTCAGAACCATTGTAATCTCCTCTTGCGTTACAGCTTTGAGACCACTTCGTGCTCTATCTGTAACGTATAATATTTTAAAGTCACGATCGTGATTACTTGCTGAAAATTAATAACTTCTTTTACTAGTAAATTACCTGACTTGTGTCAGCACTTATGAATTAATAAATACGACAGCAAGTGGTCGCATCGGCACTGTAGCAACTGCAATAACTGTAGTAATCGTAGTATTGTAGTAACATACTCGCTCAGTCGCGGTCATAACACGACGTTATGAACCATTTTATTTTTGTAATGTAAAGATCAAATAAAACTTTAAAAATAAATTAAATTCGAATATAAATTGTTTTTGAAAATCATTATATGCTTTCGTGCATATAAAATATATATTTTTAAAGTAATTATCGTCGTTTCTAATTTGTTTTAATGTATTTAAAAGTGACATTATTCTGTCATTACAATATGTTATATCACACAATCTATTCTAAACTATAGAAAATATGGGATCGGTATGTTCACACATACCGATCCACTTTGATTGTGTTGCCTCCACGCGGTATGCGGCCCAACCATCTTGGCCGATATTGTATGACACAAGCTGCGCGTTACGCAGTCAATACGGGCCTCTACTTTGGTCTGTGTAGGTGGAGGTGGAATCGTAGAGAGTAGATAGTAGATTATTTCATATAATAACTGGTTATCATATGTACAGCATTGTAGTTCTGCTGTGGGCCGGCTGGCCGGACTTAAGATTTAAGAACCGTAAACGCCGGACCAGCGCCGCAGCAAATTGAAGGCGTTAAAAATTAAAAATCATGGAATAGAGATTGTTTATTGGAGAACTATTATATATATATATATATATATATATATATATATATATATATATATATATATATATATATATATATATATATATATATATATAAAATGTATATTTATTTATTGGACAAAAAAGAATTTCCCTTTTCTCTCAATTTTTTTTTTGGTACGGCCCGGCCGACCCTGCCGTGCCTGAGAAGCTGTCACTGCTAAACACACAAACCCAATTTGATGGAATCTCTGTCTTTGCTTTTTTATTAACCAGCCCTCTATTCTTGTCACATTCCAAAAACGAGTGGCCTCGAATCAGGAATGTGATTTGAATATAGTCCAGGCATTTGATTTGATATAATGTAAGTATCTAAATACTGTATAATTTTTATTTTGTCCCGGATATGAATCGCAAAAAATCTTTAACTGACGAACTGAAGGATTTAATATTGTTGTGATGAAGTCGTGAAGCATGGAAACCACTTCATCAGCTCCCTTTCGTGCGACAGTTTGTGGATAACAGTAAAAAACAGTCCCCATTGGAAAGAGTGTAGATATTAATAATTAACAATGATAATTGCCGTTTATAGTAAACGTTATTCATAGATATGTTAGGCATTGGTTGATTTTGTTGTAAATATATGGCAATTGCTTCGAATATATTTGAAGTTCTAGATACTTTACGGGCTTGTCGTTTTCGTTCATAAAATGTTTCTGCTTTTTTCTTATTATGTCCGTGTTGAATAGTTAGTTGCCTTTTCTCTTTTTCTAATTTGCAACGGTGTGCGTCATCAATTGGGTTTTCTTTTTGGAGACCTTTCATTTTAGAAATGCAACGTACCACGTTTGGACGTACCTCGTTTTTGCGAAGTTGGCGACGGACCCTCCCCCTTCTTCCGAAGTACACAAATCTTTATTACGCTGTATAATGTACCCAGAGGTATATTTTAGCGAAGTATAGTGCATAAGATACTAATACTTACAAATTGCCAAAATACTACACGGTTATCGCAGTTTTGAAATTTTTGTGACATTCCCCCTTTTTGCAGTATAGTCTTCAATTGTTTTAAAAACAATTGCGGTCATTTGAATGTACAGGTATAATTTTATATAAAAAATAAACTTTTAGTCATAAACGAATTATGACGTTTAGACAAAAAAGGGAACTAGATAACTACGTATAAAAAGAAATTCTATATAAAATAATCTAAACCTGCCCATTTATACAATTTTAAGAAGAAAAGCACATTTCAATTATACACAATTTTGAGAAAAAAAAGCATGTTTAAATTATGGAACAAAATTTACCGATTTTTTTTCACACTTACAGTGAATCATCAATTCCTTGTCTGTAACGTATCTTCTACTAATGTTGGAGCTTCGAGCCTGTCCTTCTTGAGTTTTAGAGTGTTTTCGTTGTGGTGCGTTTCACCAAGCTAAGTTATATGCTGACTGTCTTTGGATAAAACCCATTATAGGAAAAGGTTGAGACTCCCAATTGTCAATTTGCATTGCCTCCATTATTTTTAGTAATGATGTCGTTCCATTATTGAAAACACATGCAAGTAATATATATATATATATATATATATATATATATATATATATATATATATATATATATATATATATATATATATATATATTGTTGTGGCTACATCGGCAACCAACTATACAAGTGCTGAGTATTTCAAATGAAAATGTATAACGATAATCGTAAATTCGTAAAGTATCATTTATTTAAATTAATAAATATAAATTCACACGCATACATGATACATTACTTACATACATTGATAAGAACATTATATTAAAAATATAACAGAACAAAAACTCAGAGTATGTTCCAAGTCTTATAATTTAAGAATTTCACCAACCATACATCAGATCTTTCTAAAATATAAATAAAAATAAAATTAGAATCAGTTAAAACCACAAATGACGACAGAGAGTGATTCACTCTAATTGACTGACCAGGATATGCAGAATGTGAAACAACATAATATATAAAACGAAATATGAATTAAAGAAAAATTGTTGCAATGTAAAAATTCAGATATAAGAAGGTTATTAGCACAAGTCACGTTGTTAGATTAAGTTTTAGTATAGTAGTAATAAGGAAACATAGTAAGAACATTGGGAAATAACTACATAATAGGCAAATGAAAAAGCGAAGTAGGTAGTAAGTGGAAATAATATAATAATTAATCAATTAATAAACCTTGATAATAATCAGATAAAGGAGCACTGCTTGTATATAAAAACAGTGGTTCGGTTCAAGTACAGCATTCCGTATTAGTAAGGATTGCATTTTATGTTCCACGATGACATTTCATTGTAAACTACCTATAAACAGTTCTTACCGCGAACAAATGGTTCCCAATCGTCAAAGACACTATAGTGTGTATTTATTTAGTGAAAACATAGGAAAGGACCTACAAAAACATAGATAAACATTAAATTAAAAGTCGAGTGAATGAACACAAATTAAAATCAGTGAAAAACAGTCATAAAACGTTATTAAATAAAAGAAATGAATTGACTAAACATAGCATAGGTTGTAGACAATAAGTTCTGTTAGTTTTAGTTCATATAATAGCATAAATTTTGTAAAAAGTCCTTTAGCATCATTCTACGGAAGACAAATATCATCGTCTCGAATTCTGACGATCAGTCTAGTGTATCAAATTATTCCAAATTTTGTGAGAAAGCAGATATGTAAAAAAAAAAAAAAGCAGATATGTAAAAGAAAGTGATATGTAAGCAGTTTTTGAATAGCATAAGTATTAAGAAATATATCATTTAAAATAAATTAATTGTTTTAAAATGTCAAAGTTTGTTTACTCCTACAATCAAACAAATTGCACATTAACCCTATATTATAAATAGAGCTGTGGCATTTCAAACGAGAGAGTCGTCTTTTCACCACTGTAAAGTAAAGCTCGTCGCTCCGTGTTAAATTTTAAACAAAATCTATTTACTTGTTGAAACAAACGAAGAAAAACATAACCTGAATTCCAACATCTGTTAATGTCAGGAAGTTATCGTGAAAACGATTAATTTTTGTCTTCTCAATCTCCAAAGGATTTTATTCAATCAATTTACTTTTGTGATTAATTTAAGTTTTTAATCCGACATTGGTGAAGTGCTATAAAACAAAGTGAGGTTAGTGCGTCATCCACGAATTCTGAAGCCATCTTACCTGTATCCAGTTGATCCTGCAACTTTAATACCGGCATCCCATCACAGCATAAGTGTCTTCAAAGTAGTAAGCGTAAATTATTACAACATATCGCACTGCACCCATTTTATATTTATATAAAAACACGTCGTTGAGTTGTTTCTACGCTGATATACGATATATTAATTATTGCCAACCCAATAATATATGCAATAGTTCAAGGAATAGTTTAATTTACCATCCGCGGTAAATTCAAATTTGTAAATTAAAAGTTCATTGTGTTTTCTTTTATTTATATAAAAATCAAACATAAATTGGCGAGGAACTTCGAGGAGAGACTCGTGAGTTAAGGTCTGCACAAATAAGATAAGTAAACAATTTAATATATAACATTTAAATTTAATATTTGTTGTGAATTTATATTTATATTTATTTCTAAAAACATACCAACATAATAAATTCAACACTTAATATTACAACAATATATATATGTATATATATATATATATATATATATATATATATATATATATATATATATATATATATATATATATATATATATATATATATATATATATATACAGGGTGATTCAGCTAACCCGTTCATTAAAAGTTTATGAACTTCCCATTGGAATTCATTTTTTAAAATTTGGAATCAGGGTTTAGCGAGGACGATATATTCAACTAAAATATTTTTGCTTTTCTGACACTTTAGATTATACCGGAAGTAGCTATCAACTTCCTTATTTTAAATAGAACACCCAGTATATTATTACATTTTTGAATTACCCTGCTGATTTTAAGTGAACTTTCTTAACAATTCCCTATACCTATCGTCAGCAGTTTTTGAGATATTTAAATTTTTTTGAAAAAATTAGGTTTTGTAGTATCCCATTGGAATGCTCGTCACTTATTCAAAACAAAAGTTATAGTAGCAAATTTTGGGCTGTAATTAGGCGGACTATTAAGCTTTCAGGTGATATGTAGTTTGATATTTTGTTATTTACAGAGTGTCCAAAAAATTATATATATATATATATATATATATATATATATATATATATATATATATATATATATATATATATATATATATATATATATATATATATCGTGAAATCGAATCAATCGGGTGAAAAATCGGATCAACAGTCTCCTCGTGGCACACCCTGGACAGGTAGGGGTAACTCTGCTGGACCAATGTTCGCCGTAGGCTCTTGGGACTAACCATCCCCAGGGTCTGAATCTTGTTCCAAACCAGACCAGAGGAAGTGCTGCTCATAATCGGCCTCATTCGGATGGAGGTCAAAGACAGGTGGGAGGGGCCTTACCGGACCGTCTCAATGGCAACGACCAATACAATGGAAATGGACGCTTTAGGTGGACGAGGGAACTGAAGGATGATCTGCTTATTTGCAACGAAAGCAGCAGTCCTGGCCGCAGGGGATACATGGCGAGATTGCACTCAGCTTGGAGTGAAATGCATCCCGAGCATCGCGCCATCTCTAAACAAAATCTGTGAAACCGAGTATTCTATCTGCGAAGGTCAGGATATGTGAGGCAGCCCCGTCAACCCGATATACTACTTGCTGCACCTCTACCGCAGCAAAGAATTGACGGGAAAAATCCACGAGAGTATGCCGAGCTCTCCATAAGGACAAGAGGTAACCTTAATATCAGGGTTAACCTAAAGCCACAAGACCTGGCAAGAATGGATACTAGAACCGATGAGGAACTTCCAGAAGATGCAAACATATGACAGGTCAATTGTGCCGACTACGACGCCGCTAAGGAGCTCGTTCCACGTGAGAGATGAAACTCTTTCAATAGGAACGAGAAAACCAAGCGGCGAGTAGAGAAGATCAAAGGCAAAATACAGTCGGTCAGACAGCATGCCTCTCGAATCCAGAGTGTGGTGGAATATATAAAAAACAATCGGCAGTTTACACCTAAAGTTCGGCGTATTATCGCCGGACTCAGGCGCCAACACCACACTCTAAATCAGATGGCGCTCTTAGCTACCAAGCAGCACTGTTTAGACAGGATTCGAGCATTTATGGCGATTAAGAAAGCTTTGCATAGGCGGATAAGGAGCATGGAACAAAACAAATTATTCCGTACAAATCCCTCCTGCTTTATTCAAGAGCAACAGCTGACTGTCGAAGATCCGCCGTAGAGGCTGTAGAGGACGTCGAAAACTTTTGGAAGGAAATCAATGAGACGACGCGTCCATTCAATAATACTCCAGTGATCGCACGCTTTCAAGCTCTTTGCGACACTCTCATTGAAGAATCACAGGAAGCGTGTCCGGCAATTAGTCTGGAGGAAGTTCAACAAGTACTTGTTGGAACTAAGAAATTCGCTGCCCCAGGCCCAGATGGATTGAATATATGGTGGTGGAGACGGTTTCCGTCGACCCACCGCCGTCTGGCCCGAGTTTTCAACTCGTGGTTGAACGAGGGACAGCAGATTCCGGATTAGTTTGTCGATGGAAGAACTGTACTTATCCCCAAGAAAGGGAATTTGTCCGATCCAAAAAGTTATATATATATATATATATATATATATATATATATATATATATATATATATATATATATATATATATATATATATACATATATATACATATATATATATATATATATATATATATATATATATATATATATATATATATATATATATATATATATATATATATATATATATATATATATATATATATATATATATGTCCTCCTAGACCATGTCCCTTGCGGCCAGTGGATTATTACATTCTGAAACTTGGTTAAGATTTATGAATTTTGAAATACATCTAGGGAAATATAATTTAGAGGATCTATAAATGAATCAATTTTTTTTCAATAATCGTTTTTTTAGTCCACAACGTGTATGTAGCGCATTAAAATGACTGATTCAAATCTGAAAAATTTTCAATTCTAGTTGAAATATTTTATAGTTTAATAAACTAATTGTTAATAAACTAATGAAAATGCTAATGCTAATGAAATGTTTATTTGACGTATGCCTAATTTAATATCTACATATTTAGCGTAGTTTTAAGCAAATTAACAATAAACTTTATGTTACAAGGAGTAAAAATAAAAACGTATAATAGAAATAACAAATAACAACAGCCAAACGGCGGGGAGATTGGCACTTCTTTTTAAATAAATGTGTGTTTGTTTTCACCTCTATATCCAAGCTGCAACCTGAGATTTTAGGGAAAGGAAATCGATTTGTGTGTTCAAACTTTTTAATTAAGAGCAGCTAAGATAATTTAGTTTTAAATTAACCCCACAGCAACCCTCAGGAATTGTGTCGCAAGACGCATTGCGGGATTACTGGCGAACCCGGGGGTACTGAACTGTGAAGAGTGAGCGCCGCTCAACTACTACATACCGTAATCGCTGACCATACTTCAACGACCTTAGTAGGGCGTGACTGAGGAATGTGGTGTGTGTAAGTGACCGGGGGGCTTGCCTTTATTGGCCGGACTGCGAGGAGTGAACCTCTATAATAAACCGACAGCGAAGTCGCTAAAACCTGCGGAGCACAAAGCACACCCTGCAGTATGAGTGCCTTCTCCCCGGTAAGGGCCCACTGCCGGGGAGTGAAATTTAATTGGTCCCAAGTTCGTGGGAATAATATGGAGAGTCAAAAAGAAATTAAAGGAATGGAAAGTGGAGTAGTGGAAGGAGATGGAGAAGGAGTAGGACCTGGTGCAGGGCCAGGAATAGGAGTAGGAGCAGGAGTAGATGTAGGAATAGGAGCAAGAGCAGGAAGTGGAGAAAGAGCACGAGGAGTAAGAGAGGGAGATGGAGGAGCAAGCATAGGAAGCGCGGAAAGAGCGCGAAGAGCAGGGAGTACGGAAAGGCCGGGGCCTAGAAAGACAAAGACAATTGAGCACTCAGACCCTAGTCAGGGCGGCTAGGGCGAAAAGTAACAAGATGGCGGCTCTCACGGTAGTGACTTCACCACCGTCAGAGTGCAGAGAAAGAAGCACAAAACGTGTCCAGGCGGAGAGTGCCACACCGTGGACCCCGGGTACGACGACCCCCACTAGGACACCAGGGGGAAATGTGGCGACTGTAAGTCTCGAGTGGGATGAGGAGCAGGCCAGATCTGTTTGGAAACCAGATACAGATGGAGGGGTGTCGGGAATTCCGACCACTAGTTACGAGGCGAGTCAGGATGAGAAACTGGTTACAAAACTGCGGCGACTGATCAAAGAACTTGATAATCGGCCGAGGACTCTTCACCAGTTGGAGAACTCTTCTGGAAGAATTAGGTCGCTTGAGAGACCTGATGAAAAAGCAGGGGAGGAGGAGGCTAGCGTTTCCGCCTCATCGAGTAACGGATTGGAGAAAAATCCGTAAGGCGGCAGAATTCGTCTTTCGTGGCGAGGACATGGATATCACCATGTACCCGCCCATGAAAAGCCAGGATCTGCAGGATGAAAAGGGAAAAGATCCCGAATGGAAGGTCGTCGAGGCAAGATGGAAAAGGGGGAAGCCCGAGGAAGAGGAGACGCGTACAGCCGTCAAGCGTAGCAACAAACCCGCGGCGGTTGTTTTTAAAGCTGGAGAGAGCACATATGCGGAGATGCTCAGGAGGGTGAAGGGAATCGTGGATCCGAAAGTCATCGGAGTGGAGATCCTGGGTTTAAGAAAGACGAAGGACGGGATCTTCTTCTGGAGGTGAAAGGAGAGGATGCCAAGGCGGATGCCCTTAAAACGGAGATCCTGAAAAAGGTGGAGGGGATGGAGGTCAGGTCGATGAAAAACTCAACGAAGCTCTCGGTGAGGGACATCGAGCCGCTGACTACGAAGGATGAAGTGAAGGAGGCTCTGAGGGCTCAACTGGGGAACGAGGAGTTATCCATTGTTTCCCTAAAAACGGGCCCGGGAGACAGCCAGGTAGCTGTGATAGAGGCCAGCAAGGCGGAGACCAATAAGCTCCTGGACCGAGGTAGAATACGTTTAGGCTGGGGGAGGTTTAGGGTGAGATCCAGACCCTCCCGGACTAAATGTGAGGTGCTGGAGTACTGACCACTTCGTGGATCAGTGCAGAGGGGTGGACATGAGGAGGTTGTGCCTCAAGTGCGGACGAGAAGGACACAGGGTGGCGGACTGTAAGAACGTCAATTTTTGGCCCATCTGCAAAGAGGAGGGCCACAGGGCAGATCCGGCTAAGTGCCATAGACGAGGCGCTGAAGAGCGAAAGAAGAAAGGAGAGGGGATCGCCTGAACATTCAGAGTCATCCAGGTTAACCTAAATAGGTGCCGGGCGGCCCAGGACTTGCTCTGGGCGACGATGAGGGAAGAGAGGGCGGATGTGGCCATCATTAGTAAGCCCAATATCAAGATGATCCGGGGGAAGGGGTGGCATGTCACGAGGGAGATAGATACCGTCATTAGGGTGGTGAACACAGGGCTTATCGTCGCTGGTTTGGGCCATGGTCCTGGTTACGTGTGGACTAAGATAGGCGGGGTCATCCTGTGCAGCTGCTATTTTTCTCCAAACGGAAGGCTAGAGCAACTTCGGGCTTCGCTGGATAGTTTGGAGGAATTGGTGGCAGGTGTGGATGACGACTGCATCATCGCAGGCGACTTCAACGCTGGAGCCCCCGAATAGGGCGTAGGAGCCCCAAATGCCAGGGGGGATCTGGTACTGGAGTGGGCAGCGAGGCTGAATCTGGCTGTGCTGAATCTAGAGCCATAGCCAACGTTCGAAAGGGGGAGATGGACATCGAACCCGGACGTAACGTTCGCTACGGCGGGTGCAGCAGCAAGAGTGGTGCGATGGAGTGTCTCTGATAAGGAAACACTCAGCGACCACAAATACATCCTATTTGAGGTCGGGAATGGTGCGGGTCAGACGCTTAGCGTGACCAGGAATAGAGGCTGTAAGTTGAACAGCTGGGACAGAACTAGTTTCTGTGGAGTAATGGACGACCAAAGAGAAAATGGGAGGATCAGGGATCCCAAATCTTTGGTTGAAAGCATCACGAGGGCATGTGACGCATCCATGGTCAGAAAAGGGAGAAGCAGGCAGTCCCCGAGGATATATTGATGGACAGAGGAGATCTCTGCCCAAAGGAAGAAGTGCGTTGCTGCACGAAGGCAATATATCAGGGATAGGGCTAGAACAACCTGGAACCTTAATGAACAGGGTGAGGTGGAGGTAGCGTACAAGGCTGAAAATAAAAGCTGAGGGATGCTATCAAGGCAAAGAAGAGGAGAAAGTGGGATGAGTTGTGCGCCGACCTAGATAGAAATGTCTGGGGTAATGGGTACAAACTTGTGGTGAAGAGGACGAACAGCCACCAGCAGGAGATTCCTCTAGAAAAGATGAAGCGGTGGACGCGCTCTTCCCCGAGAAACTGGTGGAAGAATGGGAGCACCAACCAGGAGCAGTTTTCGATCCGCTTACGGAGGAGAAACTTCTAAGAGCTTGTGTCAAATTAAAAATGGCAAGGCGCCCGGTCCGGACGGTATCCCCCCTGAGATCCTGAAGGCCGTGGTGGAGCAATATCCTGCGGAGGTGCTGCGAATCATGAACGATGTCATGAGGAGCGATGACTTCCCCGAGGTATGGAAGATGGCCAGGCTTGTTCTAATTCTCAAGGAAATCAAGCCGATGGAGGACCCACACATCTTTCAGGCCGATATATCTGATCGATGTGCTCGGGAAACTCTTGGAACATCTCATCCTAGGGAGACTCCTAGGGGAGCTGGAGAGAAAGGGAGGCTTGGCGGAGAACCAGTACCCATTGTACCAGTATACCATTGTACAGTTTCCCTGTACAATAAACTTAGATCCATAAAGCAATAGAAGGCAAACAGATAGCGAATCAAAAATTGAAATAGCTGAAATTAAATTATAAACAACAGACATGACCAGGTTAATAGGAAATTAGTCAAACACATAGATTAAACAAAGAAAGCTATAAAAACGGCTGGAAAAGGATAGTGCTGGCGGGAGCGGCGCAGTCCATCCTATTGTATGCCGCTCCCGATGGGTGAATGTTTTGGGAAAGGAGAAGTGGAGGAAGATTGTGGCGAGTATCTAGAGAAAGGCGGCCATGCGACTGGTGAGTGCATATAGAACGGTGTCTGGTTCCGCGCCGTTAGTGATAGCCGGCATACCTCCGATCGACCTTCTTGCGAGGGAGAAATCGGAGGTATATCAGGGGTCTGAGAGGAGGGATGCAAGGGAAAGGGTGTGGACGAAATGACAGGAGAGGTGGGATGCGGAGACGTGTGCGGTATGGACCGGGTCTCTCATCCCGGCTGTCCAGCTTTGGGTCGAGAGGCAGCACGGAGAGATAGGATACTATCTCACGCAGGTGTTGTCGGGCCACGCATGCTACTGCGGAGAAAGGGATCATCCCGAGCACATCTTAATCAGGTGCCCGAGGTGGTCGGATGAAAGGGAAGAGTATACGAATAAAGTGGGTCGGCTTGAGAGTGTGAGGCAATTAGTGAATGGGATGGTTAGAAGAAGAAGGAAGAGGCTGAGAGGGAGCTGGGCCCGAACCCCTAATCTTCTTGATAACTGAGGGGTGATGTAGGGCAATGGAATGGAAATTAATAACATCCTAAGAACGATTGATTCCTACCTCGATGAGAAGCGAGAGCGGTTCCGAGGTAGGCGGGACACAGATCTGGAGTTCTACTTGTCCGGCTCGCGTAAGCACCAGCTACGTCCCCCTCAAAAAAAAAAAAACGATTAATTTTAAACTAAACGATAGGCCTTGCTGATAGTGGGAGTCGTATCGGCATGGTCCCCACCACCACCTTACCCACCTCAAACACGGGATCAAATAATTCCGTTTCACTGCCGGACCTTGTATTTATGAATTAATACCTTTCAGTAAGATACCTTTTTTGCTGGAGTATGATTATGACATATTGAGTATATGTGATTAATCAAAATCATTATTTCTTGGGACGATAATTAATACTAAATATATTATTGCATAATACATTTAATTGTATAATACATATTACTAATTAATAAATGTATATAATACATTTAATATTGTATGATATATATTAATACAATGAATAATAATTTTTTTATGCATTATTCATGATAATATTAGGTGCATTTAGGGTAAGTAATGATTATCCACTAATTCAACGAATATTCTGGATTTTAATATTTATTTAATGATATGTATTCTAATTGTTATAATTGGTAACTTCATTGAGAATATAATTCATCGCAGCAGGATTGTCAAGTGGGACCTGAAAATAATTATTAATTATTATTACTAATAATAACAATTATTATATTAATTATATATATGTATATATATATATATATATATATATATATATATATATATATATATATATATATATATATATATATATATATATATATATATATATATATATATATATATATATATATATATATATATATATATATATATATATATATATATATATATATACTCATCACCCGAGCTCCAAGGACCGCATAAAATAACAAACAAACAAGTCCGGGTTTCCTAATACTTTGGCACCTTCCCTATCTCTGAACAAAGTTGTGGTAGGGCAACCCTAGTTAAAATTTTTGAAAATATTGTTCTAAGAATCAGGTACAATTTAAAATTGAGGCTAGGTAGGAATTTTTTTTATCCGACATTGATAAGGCTTAATTCATTAAGTTAAGAAAAATTAATTTTCTCAAGCGAAATAATTTTTAAGCGATTCAATTTTTAGAGTTAAGAGTGTAGTTTTAGATTATTTTTGTGTTTTGTTATTATTGAGTGTATAAACAGAGCTTTTTTGCGTTCATTTTTAATGAGCAGACCTTATCTAGTCACTCCACTACTCCACCCCGAAATTTAAGTAGATATCAAGAATTAGAACAAGACACTGAAATGTCTCGATTAGATTTACAATAAATTAAAAATCTTTCTGAATTCGTTCCCTATTTTGATGGTGACTTGAATTAATTAATGCTACAGAATTTCTTCGACGCAGTTGATAACCATTTGGAAGCAAACCCGACTACTGAATCATTTCATATAAAGATTTTGCTGAGCGCGGTTAAAAATAAGATAAAAGGTGAAGCACACATTCTACTTTTGAGCCGTCCTGATAACACGACCTGGATTCAAATTAAAGCGCTATTCATTCAAAACTTCAGTAATAATCGTAAAATTTTAACCTAAGAAATACAATATATATGGTATAATCCGAAAGAAATTCTTTTAAATTTCAGCAATAGATTAACTGAATCTAAATTAATAACAAATTTTCAGCTTTCAAACATGTCCGCTGAAGAAAAACTGGCCATATTTGCCTTTATGAAAGACAAATATTTAATAGATACAAAATGAATTTACCCCCAAATTACAAAGCTATTTTATGAAATAACTCTACTATTTCAACACTAGAAAATGCTATCGCTTTTATTGATGAACAAGTGAAATATGATGAATATAAAAGGTTGTCTTTAGGAATTCAACAACGCTCTTTTCAAAAATCGCAAACTAGTCAAAAACCTTTTCTCAAAATTTTCAACCGAATTTCAATGAAAATTTCAACACAAATAATAATCAATTTAAACCAAAGCAATTCCCCTCACATCCAATACATGTGCAACCCAGACCAATCAATCAACACTTATCTACTAATTCTCAAGTTTTTGGCAAGCCCCAAACCACTAACAGAACTTCACAAGCATCGTATAGCCCCACATCTACGTCAGGTGTATTCACAATTAACCGCTCACAACAACGTTATAGTAACACAGTAACACAATCACGCGTTACAAACTACTCGACCCCTCGAATAAATAACAAAACACCCTTGAAACACATTTCTGAAGAATTATACCACCACGAAGATGAACCAACAGAAGACTCACCCCTATATAATGAAGAAACCAACTAATTCCCAAGAAGGCGTCGACTATGAAGCCTGTTACCAAGAATGGAACTTTCAAGAGACATTTGAAGACCAAATAAATTACCAAGACCCAAATTTGCAAAATTAAACCAGTACACCGGATTAGACGTAGATCATAACGCTACGTTCGCCGCCTCCCTTGATTACATCCAAGTTCATGACCCCCAATGAAGTTATTAATCGACTCGGTTCTACCAAAACTTTAATACGCCCTGATATAATCGAAAAATACTTTCCTGAAACACTTTTTAAGGAAAATTTTACGATTAAAACATACTTAGGTCAAAAACAAACTCAATTTTGATAACATATAAGTCGGAAATCGAAACAGGAACCACCAAACCGCCAAGCGGTTATCAAAGTAGTTCCCGAATAGCAAAGCTATGACATAATCGCTCTAGGAAACAACTACTCCTCGGGCTAAAGCCCCGCCAGACATTGAATTATACCTAGAAGCGATCCTCGACCCCTTTCTCGTGTTTCTACACGATCAGATAAGGTTTCAAAAATAAAACCCGCCACAGGTAGGATTCGACATCTGCCCCGGATCGGAACCGAATGACATACAGCTGTTTCGAACTTATCAGTTCTCATCAGTGCCGTACACGGTACGCCGATCCAGGACAAATGCCGAATGAACTCTATGGGGTATACAAAACCGTATACGGCACTGGTGAGAACTAATAAGTTCGAAACAGCTGTATGTCGGTCGGTTCCGATCCAGGGCAGATGTCGAATCCTACCTGTGGTGGGTTTTATTTTTGAAACTCAATTTTGTGCAGAAATTCCAGCATTCCAAGAATTCCACTCTCAAAGAAAAATCAAAATAATTCTTTCCGATTTTCATAATTATTTTGATGGTTTAATAGCTTTAGATGTCATCACTAAATTCCACATTCTATTCAATTTTTCAAGTAAGATATGTTATGGAAATAATTTTCAGATTCCTCTTCATGTTAAAAATCCTCATGTTACTACAAGTCGTATCACTATAAATGTCCATGAAGTCATTTGTACAACTATCCCAATTAATATTGAAACTGGTGAAATCTATATCCTTCAACAAAATTTCTGAAAATAAAAAATTCCTTCTACTGTTACGACCGTTGAGCGTAATCAAGCTCTAGTCGAGATTCACAATCTTTCAGATGAAACAATATATATATATATATATATATATATATATATATATATATATATATATATATATATATATATATATCTTCTTGCAGATCCTGGAGTAGTCCCATCTGGATAGTACCAAAAAAGATAGATGCCAGTAGAAAATTAAAATGGCGTCTGGTGATAGATTATCGAAACATTAATAAAAACAGTCGAAGA
The DNA here is from genome assembly GCA_037954035.1 of Rosalia funebris. NCBI lineage: Eukaryota > Metazoa > Arthropoda > Insecta > Coleoptera > Cerambycidae > Rosalia > Rosalia funebris. The sequence continues at coordinate 31,513,857 of JAZFAV010000032.1, read as the reverse complement.
CCGCTATGCGTTTCCTAGTGTTACCGATATCGTTGATAAACTTGGCAGATGTAATTATTTTACTACCCTCGATTTGGCACAAGGATTTCATCAAATCGAGATGGATCCAAATTCCATAGAAAAAACAGTATTTATAGTTGAAAATGGACATTGCGTATACCTTCGAATGCCATTCGGGCTCAAAAATGCACCCGCGACTTTCCAACGTGTCATGGACAATGTGCTTAGAGACCTTCAACATAAAATCTGTCTAGTTTACATGGACGATGTTATCATGTTTTTTACATCTCTCCACGAACACATACAAAATTTAAAACTCGTTTTTGAAGTTTTCCGGAAAAACTCCCTTAAAATTTATCTTGATAAATCCGAATTTCTAAAGAAAGAAACAGCTTTCTTAGGAAATATTATTACCACAGAAGGAATTAAACCCAACCCTGATTAAATCAAAGCCATTATTCGTTTTCCAATTCCAAAAACAGCCAAGGAAATCAAACTATTCTTAGGTTTAGTAGGCTTTTATCGAAAATTCATCGACAACTTCTCCAGAATTACAAAGCCCCTCACAAAATGTCTTAAGAAAAATGAAAAATTATCCGTACCTCTGAATTCATCGATGTTTTCGAAAAATGCAAAAATATTCTTACGAACGAACCTTTACTTGTCTACCCCAACTTCTCCAAACGCTTCGAATTAATCACAGACGCAAGCAACTTCGTAATTGGTGTCGTTTTGTCCCAAGGTAACAAACCTATCGCATACGCATCTCGAACGTTGAATCCTACAGAAATAAATTATAGCACGATCGAAAAGGAACTCTTATCAATCGTCTATGCCGTTAAATATTTCAGACCCTATCTGTTTGGAAGAAAATTTGTCATATATACAAATCATAAACTCCTACAGTGGCTCTTCTCTTTAAAAGACCCGCAATCACTTCTAGTACGTTGGAGCTTAAAGTTGGAGGAATATGAATATGAAATTCGATACAAGCAAGGAAAAATCAATTTGAATGCAGACGCCTTATCAATAATAAAAATTCAAGAAGAAGAAACCCACGCTCTTGAAAACAATTTCTCCATGATCAAAAATCTCTCAAAAAATCAAGACGATATCTCAGACTTTCTAGAAGACATTGAAAATATTCCTAGTCCAGTTCTCGAACAAAGAAATAACAAGAAGCTTATTTAGAAATTTCACTGAAAATACATATCACACAGCGGCATAAAATCCCCTTTGTATACCACCAATCATCGAAAAATCCGTCAACGCCTTAGACTGACAAGTTATAATTACCGAATCGAATACACTCGCTGCAGGATTCTTTTGAAAAACCCTTTGGAGAGATTCGACACCTTTTAACTTTCCATACAAGTATATCCGACGACGAAATTCTTCTTCATCTTAAAAATTTGCCCCTATTTTCATATAGACCCTATAAAAGAAAAGACACTCAGAGTATTAAGAAATAATTTTAGTCCTCAAGCTAAAGTAATAGTATCAAATTCGTATCTCGTTGATCTTTTTACAGATCGTGAAAAATTAAACGAAATTAAATGTTGGCACGAAACGAAAACTAGCCATCGCGGAATTAATGAAACAATCAAACGTGTTTCTCAAAAATTTTATTGGCCCAACATGTTTAACGACATAAACCTCTATATGAACCTTTGCGACACTTGCCAACGCACAAAATATGACCGTAATCCCTAACATATAAAACTACAAGATACTCCTACGTCAAATAAACCCTTAGATGTCCTACATACCAATCTATCCCACATTCAGTCAGAGCTTTATCTCACCATATTTGACCCCTTTTCGAAATATGGTCAAGCACTCACTATTCCACCAAAAAACGCCATTGATATAGTTCAAGCCCTAATATAATCATTTCTTAATTGGGTACTCCCTCTCAGATCATTGCCGATGGCAAAGAATTTGATAATCTTTTTCTTAAAGAATATTGCAAATTATATGGTATAGCACTCCACATTACTTCTATTCGAAATTCCAACAGAAACAGTCCAGTTGAAAGATTTCATTCTACTCTTCTCGATTCCATTCGATCATTAAAAGTTGTCCATCCAAATAAACCTTTGAATTATCTAATGACTCTAGCTGTCTCATGCTACAACAACTCAGTTCATTCTGTCACCCAATTAACTCCTTTCAATATCATATTATCTCAACTTGATAAAAGTAATTCTCCCAAATTATGTGAAGCCATAATAACCCAAGATTATATAGACTCGACCAAAAATATTGCAAAACAACTTTATCAAACGGCGCAGGATCGAATTGAACACCGAAAGCAACAAGTCCTTGCTAATAGAAATAAGAATTTAGAGGATTCTCAACCGACATTTTCACAGGTATATCTAAATGTAAGAACCCCTCGTCACCCTAAGATCAAACCCATTTTCAAATATGTCACTGTTCATAAAGATAAAAGTCTCACTATTCACTCATTCAGTGGAAAATTCCATAAAAATAAAATCAAAAAGAAAAGAAAACTAAAACCATCCGCATTGTTCCAGAATGAAAACGCCGATGATTTCGATACTCCTCGTTTTGCAAGCGCGACTCGCTGGTAATAAACCAAATGCGGAACTCCCTATTCCAGATCCTCCTAGTACCAACTAAAATTATTACACATTATCATTCTTTCGTACATATAATTGATTTACAAGAAATAGAATAACAATTAGGAAAGCTCCGGGACAAATGTCGAATCCTACCTGTGGCGGGTTTTATTTTTGAAACCTTATCTGATCGTGCAGAAACACGAGAAAGGGGTCGAGCATCGCTTCTGGGTATAATTCAATGCCTGGCGGGGCTTTAGCCCGAGGAGTAGTTGTTTCCTAGAGCGATTATATCATAGCTTTGCTATATATATATATATATATATATATATATATATATATATATATATATATATATATATATATATATATATATATATATATATATATATAGGTGTGACAATTAAGTAATGAGACTGATTTTATTGCCGTGCTTGTGGTAAACCTGCGACCTTGAAATTCCCTTCCCCGGCATCCTTCCCCTCTCCATTGATATATTTAGCATTGCTCTAGCTTGTTTAGTTCGCCTGCTGTGTCGTGTTGAGTAGACGTGTGTTGGTGGTGCTCGTCACGAAAATGGAGAAACGAAATCAAGAGCAACGCGTCGCGATAAAATTTTGCGCCAGATTGGGCGAAACAGCTTCGGAAACGTACGCTAAAATTGTAAAAGTGCATGGTGATAGTGCTCTTAGTCGTGCCCAGGTGTTTCGATGGCATAAAGAGTTTAAGGAGGGGCGTGAATGCGTGGAAGACGAGGCGCGGAGCGGGAGATCAGTCGAGGTACGGACTGACGCGAATGCACAGCGTGTGCGCGCCCTAATCCGTGAAGATCGGCGTTTAACAATTCGAATGTTGGCCTCGGAACTGGGTATGAACCATGAAACAGTAAGACAAATTTTAACCGACGATTTTGGGATGAAGAAGTTGTGCGCGAAGATGGTTCCAAAGAACCTTTCTGCAGAGCAAAATCAGCATCGAATGACCGTCGCAGAAGACTATTTGAAACAAGTAGAAAACGATCCCACGCTGCTTGATCGAGTTATTACAGGCGATGAGAGCTGGTTTTTCCAATACGACCCGGAAACCAAACGCCAAAGCTCACAAGCGTTGTCTCCGCACGCCCCCCGCCCGAAAAAAGCTCGCATGAGCAAGTCAGAGGTGAAAACGATGATTATTGCCTTTTTTGATAGCCGTGAAATCGTCCACAAAGAATTTGTTCCATCGGGGCAAACCGTAAATCAAGTCTACTATCGCTAAGTACTCGAAAGATTGCGTAAACGAGTCAACAAGGTGCGCCCAGACATCGCTCGTAACTGGATCCTTCATCACGACAACGCGCCGTGCCACACCGCCCTCCGCGCGTCCCAGTATTTGGCCTCTAAAGGGATTGCCGTGTTGTAACAGCCGCCTTATTCGCCCGATATGTCACCCTGTGACTTTTTTTTGTTCCCTAGAACAAAATAGGTGGTCAAAGGAACCCATTTTGAGTCGATTACGGACATCCAGGCGCCCGTGATGAGGGTACTCGCGGACATCCCAGTCGAAGCGTTCCAGAAATATTACAAAGCATGGAAGACGCGCTGGAATCGTTGTATAGCTGCCCAAGGGGACTACTTTGAAGAGGATGGCAGAGTTGTAGAATAATTTTTAAATATACGGTTTTTATGGAATCAGTCTCATTACTTAATTGTCACCTATATATATATATATATATATATATATATATATATATATATATATATATATATATATATATATATATATATATATATATATATATATATAAACGTTTAGGGAAGATTAAATCATAACCAGGGGTTTTTACCACCTCAGACTTTATTTTTGGAATACAACAGTACTTCTGATCGCCTCACTCCCTGATCGTCATTACGCCTTCATTCGTTGCTCGGTCCGTTACGCCTCCGTTCGGCCATCCTCCCGACTATAGCGTGACTCGCTATTATTGATTGTTTACACGGCCATTCTGTTTGCGGGACGTCCTCACACCGACCGAGGTGATGCTGATCTTAAAACACAATACCGGAATGGAGACTGCTAAAACAACGGTATAATGTTATTTTTAGTACTGTGCAGAGTTTAGGTAATACAGCCAATTACTAGACATAGTGGTACTGCCACTATCCTAGTTATTTTATTGTACAGCAATTGGTACTGCCATATTTTCAAGGCATAGTGGTACTGCCACTATCCGTTTTTTCATCGAATGGTAGGTGGTACTGCCACCTTCTAAAGGCATAGTGGTACTGCCACTATCCGTCCGTTCTTCTCTTTGTTAAAGGTTAGTAAATCATATTAAGATAAAATCAAATCAAATCACAGGCCAGTTACTAAGTCGTAAAACTCATGATGTGTTCAGAAAACGAGTGCGTGACCTAACTATAAACAATCTCACACGAACACTGGATTTACTGACCTGAACTTAATGAAATGTAATTAGTAATTACTATTCGGACTTACTTGGCGCTATTCACCCGAGGGCCAAGCTCGTAGTTGCTCGCGAGCTGCTACCGTAGTACGATGTCCCTTCTTATGCAGCTCGTACCGCTCATTCGGGAGAACTGTCCTAACAGTATACGGTTCCTTATACTTCGGTCTTAATTTGCCACCCCCTGCTAATTGCGAATCCTTAACATCGCTCAATGCCACAACATCGCCTGGCTGGAAATGTTTGACGCCACATCGAACGGTATTAAATTTCTGAGCATTTTTAATCGTTCTATTTATAATCCTTAGTTGAGCTTCTGCGACGATATTGCCTGGGTCGATGAAGTCATCAATCGGTATTGCATCTTCTAAAAAGTGCCAAGTTGCAGGTAATCTCGGATTCACGCCCAGCTGTAACACTGCAACGTAAGCACTACAGGAATGTAGCGAGGGTCATAATACAATTCGAGTCCGTCATCATTTTTCTCAACACGCACACAAGGTTGACCTATAACGTCCCATCCAATAATAAGATCAATGCCACTCGGGATCACTCTATCAGGCACGATTATGAAATTTATTTGTAAAGTCAAATTTGTCAAAGTTATTACCAGTTTACATTAATCGATAATATAAACAATTTGGCCTCCAAATCCCGAAAAAGCGCGTACACTGCGGTCTGTTTTGATAATACCATTTAAGGTTTTTACAATAGAATGTTTAATAAGTGAGACGTCGGCACCACTGTCAATAAGATACGGGACCGATTTCGCCTGTTCACTACACAATAACGTTGTTATCGGTGTCTCGCTCAGATGGCGTAATTTCTTTAATACAAATGCCTTTTCCGGACTTCCATGCTTAGCCCAACAATTGGGCTCAGTGTGGACCGACTTTTTACAATGTTCGTGGGTAGGGATGCTGGGTTTTGGTTTATCACTGGCATTGTCTTCTTGTACACATGTTTTGTCGATGACTTTTACCCCCACACTTATAACATGCTCCGTTCCTACCATGGCTCGAGGGCCGTGGTTCCCTTAGTCGGCTCTCGTGTTTCCGTCTGTCTACTTCTCCAGATCCTTCATGCGCATACATTGATGCTTTCGGCGTTCTTTTACGGCGTGCATCAGCTTCGCGTAATAGCTTTAATAATTCACGTTGTGACTCTGGTTTTTGTACAACATTGAATCATTGAACGTGTCTCAGTGTTGTCCAGACCATATTCTACCATGCTAAGAATAATTCCACGGCAGCTTATCGTAGAACCGTGTAATTATTCGAAGCGTTTTATTACTATAATCGCATAATCCATCACAGTCGTGGCATCGGAGTGTAGTAGCCAAATACGCACGTGCTCCAGGCGTCTTCCGATCAGGAAAAGCTACAGTGAGATCAGCACAAAAGTTATCCTAAGTACGGCAAATGCGTCTCCAGTCGCGATAGTGACTGACGGTACCCTCGACCTCGCAGTGCATCTCCTACTTTTGCGATCGAGAACATCACTTATATTTAGTTCCTGTTTTAGCTTTGTAGCGTCCTCCAACCATTCCTCGATTAAGTAAGCACTCGTATCCGGATCATAACTTGCGAGCCTGAACTGGACCTGCGTAGTCGTTGACGCAAGCGCACTTGAGCTTCCTGCTTCTGACACATTGGGCGTTGCCCCTGGTATTGTCGTCATCTTTATTTGCCGAGTTAACTCTGCAAGATGTTGTTGCATTGCAACTAAGTTGACGAGTGCCTCTTGCTACTGTACTTTGGCACGTTTCGGGTCTGAAGGACCACCGGAATCTTCTGCACTCACAACACTTATCTCGCCGTCACTTTCACGTTCAGCACCATCCGACATTTTATTTACGTTTTTATAGTCTATTTTTTAGTTTTTTTTTGTGCTAACAACGGCACTACGCACGGATCTAGCAAACTTCTGATGTAAACGTTTAGGGAAGATTAAATGATAACCAGAGGTTTTTACCACCTCAGACTTTATTTTTGGACTGTATTCCATATCTACCACAGTACTTGTGAATTCTCTGTGCTAGACTGTCGCCTCACTTCCTAATCGTCCCGTTGCTCGGTCCATTACGCCTCCGGTCGGCGTCTACCTTCCCGACTATAGACATATATATATATATATATATATATATATATATATATATATATATATATATATATATATATATATATATATATATATATATATATCTGTCCAAAAAGTCTGGAAACGATCAAATATCTCGAGAATACACATTGGATCCAAGAAAAAACAACACTTCCTTAATAATTTTAAAACGCTATCATCATCATCATCATTAGGTCATCAGTCCTAAGACTGGTTGGACGCTAACCTCCAGCTTCTCCTATCTTGTGCTAACCTACGCATTTCGCTAATTGTGCTACAACCTACATCCCTTACTATTTGCGAGCAGTAGTCTAATCTAGGCCTACCTCTGCCTTTCTTCACTCCTATTTCTGCCTCCAAAATATCGCGGACTATTCCCCCATGTCTCAGCAAGTGGCCTACCATTCTATCTCTTCTCTTCTTTAAGTTTTTCCACATACTTCTTTTCTCGCCGACTTTCTCCAATACTTCTTCGTCTCTAACCCTATCAGTCCATGGTATTTTCATCATTCTTCGGTAACACCACATCTCAAAAGCTTCTAATTTCTTCCTACTTGCTTCCCCTACCGTCCAGGTTTCGCAGCCGTATAGTGCCGTGCTCCATACATATGTTTTCAAAAATCTCTTCCTTGTTTCTAAGTTTATTACCCCCGAGCATAAAAGTGCTTTCTTTTCGTTAAAAGCTACTCGACCCTGCGCTATTCTTTGTTTTATGTCTTTATCGCTTCTTCCATCCCAATTTATTTTACTTCCTAAATAAGTGAAGTCTTTAACTTCCTCCAACCTTTCATTATTAATTTGTACTTTCGTTTTTGCTCTGCTCTCGCGCCCTCTGCACACTAACACTTTGGTTTTGTTTTTATTCACCCTCATTCCGTATTCCTCTGTCAACACTGCCTCCATTTCGTTCAATGCTGATTCTAATTCCTCCTTACTAGATGCTAATATTGCTATATCATCCGCGAATCTCAGCATTTTTAGTTTCTGTCCCTGTACTTTAATCCCGAAATCCACTCTATCTTTTACCACATTAATCGCCTCTTCGATGTACAGATTAAAAATTAGTGGTGATAGCGTACATCCTTGTCTTACTCCTTTCCTAATACCTACTTCCCTTTTTTCCCCTTCTACTTCTATAACAGCAGTTTGCTCTTTGTATAGATTGTGTACTACTCTCCTATCTCTATACTTCATTCCCGCGCTCTTTAGTATCTCGAACATTTTTTCCCATCTTACGTTATCAAAAGCTTTTTCTAAATCTACAAATCCTATATAAGCGTTCTTTCCTTTTTCTATTGTTTTCTCTAACATTACTCTTAGCGCCAGAATAGCTTCGCGAGTTCCCCTATTTCGCCTAAAGCCGAATTGGTCTTCTCCTAGTATTTCCTCCGCTCTATTTTCCATCCTCTTCTGCACTATTCTAGTTAAGATTTTTGACGTATGGGAAGTTAGGCTAATCGTTCTAAAGTTCTCGCATTTGTCGGCTCCTCTCTTTTTCGGTATAGTAACGATAATGTTCCTCTTATAATCCTCCGGCATCTCGCCCGTTTCATATATGTATTTTACCAGTTCAAACATCCTATTTACTACTTTCTGTCCCGCACATTTCAAAATTTCCGCCTGTATTTTATCTACACCCGGCGCTCTATTATTCTTTAGCCCCCTTAGTGCTATTTCAAATTCCTCTCTCAATATAGGTTTTCCTACATCTTCCCTATCGATGCTAGATTCTTCCTCTAATATCTCTCCCAATTCCTGGCCCTCGTATAAATTTCCTAAGTACTGCTTCCATCTATCCGCTTTCTCCTCTCTTCCGATCAGTATGTCCCCCGATTGACTCCTAACGTTTCTACTTATTGTTCCTATATCCCTGAAGTTCCTCTTAATTATTTTGTAAGCCTCATCGGTCTTACCTACTTGCAACTTATCTTCTACTTCTTTGCATTTATCCTCTATCCATTGTTCTTTCGCTTTTCTACATTTTCTAATGATTTCCCACTTTATTGACTTATAAGTTTTCAGTCCTTCTTCGTCTCGTCTGTTTTTGTAGCCTCGTCTCTTTTGCATTAAGTTTAAGATTTCGTCCGTTATCCAGGGCTTCCTAGCTTCCCTTTTATCGTGTCCTAAAACGTCCGCAGCCGCGGAAGCTAGACTATTCTTGATACCCTCCCACTCAGTTTCTGCGTTCTTGATTTCGTCCTTACTCGTTTTATTTATTAATTGATCTGTTTTCTCCTGGAACTTATCTTTCATATTCTGATCCCTCAATATGTCTACATTTATACGTTTCTTATCCTTCCGGATTTTCAGATTTTTGAACTTTAATCTAGCTTTCATGACTACCAAGTTGTGGTCGCTATCCTGTGATATAAAATACGACCTCCCACCCCCACCCCTTGGGCTGGGCGGGGGAAAACTTTAAAATCTTCAATGGGTACCCCTATTTTTTATTGCAGAATCGGATTCTGCGGCAAGAACTAGAAGAAGTTTGCTTGAACCGTTTTTTTTTATTCGTGACAGATGGCGCTATAATCGCAAACATATTTTATTTCGAAATTTCTAAAGAAATCTACGGAAGAATGAAAAATAACAGAGTTCGAGTTCATTTACTTAAAAACAGCCATTCAATAGCGTTAAATTTAATACCCGGCCACAACCGAGGAGGAGGGAAAGTGGAGGACAATTATCAAATGCTAAATGGAAACCTTTATTTTTTATTAACACTGACTTAAGGCCCCCATACACAGTCAAACATGTTGCGCAACAATCGTGTTTGCACAAACTATTTGACCGCGTATGGCAGGGATTGATCAGTTGCGCAACAGTTTGAAACAAATCGGTCGGGATCGAAATTTATTGTGCAATAACAGTACGCTTGACAAGCGGTTGTAACGTGTATGGGAGTGTTGCACAAACTGTGAAGCACAGAAGTTCTCATCACGTCATTTTTCAATATCGTCCTCTACAACACTAGAAAATTAAAGGTTTGAACAAACTTTTTGAAGGTGTATGAGCTCAATGTTTGCACAAACATGGTGTTGCGCAAACCGGTGGTTGCGCAACAGTTTCACCGTGTATGGGGGGCCTTTAGTTTTCCACAAACCACCAAAACACTATACTCAATGTGCGTTACTAACAATGTTGGCATCATCTGGAGATGATTAAAACTGTTTTACTAAGAGTTTTGTGACGAAATGATGAGACGATGTGACGAAAATTGACAATTTTTTTCTGAACATGCTCTTCTGATGAAGTCACATTTCAATTGATTGGAGAAGTCAATAGACGTAATATGCGATACTGGTCCGATGAGAATCCTCATTGGATGGGGGATTCCCATACACAATATCCATGAAAACTTAATGTTTGGGCTGGATATTGTGCAACCGAATTGTCGGGCCGTTTTTTATCGATAGTAATTTGACAGGTCAAAAGTACGTCGATTTATTGTACAACCAAATTAGATAGTTTAGGTATTAAATATTAGATACCTAATCCCGGAAATCCATAATCGTATAGCGTTAGACAATGTTTGGTTTCAGCAGGATGGGGCTCAATGTCATTTTGCGTTGATTGTACGCAATCTATTAAACACCACTTTCCCTGGGCGCTAGATTGGTAGAAGGGGTACGATTGAGTGGCCACCAAGATTATCTGATCTAACTCCTCTAAATTATTACTATTGGGGCTATTTAGTGAAGAATGTGTACAAAACACAACCGGCAAACATCGGTGAATTAAGGAAAAGGAGAATAATGTTCTAATACGATAACACCAGAAACTTTGCAGAAAGTAATTGATAACATGTACGAACGATTGGGACACTGTCAAATAGCTGAAGGTCGTTAATTTGAACAACTCATTCAGTAGCGGATTTTGCCGTTATAGCCTCGGAGGTGAAAGGCAATGGAACTCATATAAAATAAGCACGCCGATGGTGAGAGGCAAATTATGAAAAAAATTAAATTTTTGTGATTACAGCGCCATCTGTCCCAAATCGAAAAAAATGTTTCAGTCAATCTTGACGTAATTCCATAGAATCCGATTCCGCAATAAAAAATAGGGATACCCATTTAAGATTCTAAAGTTGCCCCTCGCCCCACCCCAAGAAAGTGTTTTTTATTCTTTGGATGCAATGTATATTTCTCGAGATATTTGACCGTGTCCAGACTTTTTGGACATCCGGTATATACCTATATATATATATATATATATATATATATATATATATATATATATATATATATATATATATATATATATATATAGTGGACCCCCGGTAATCCGGCCCCTGGATAATCCGGCGCCGGATTCGTAATCCGACATGTCTATTATTATTGAATACATATTTTTTTGACAATCTTCGCTAATGTAGATAATACATGATTGAACAGGTTACAACTTGTACGCGCCACCACTATTGTGCTCGACGCGTAGGTATTGTTTTGATTCTGATTGCTTAGATTGAATTTGACTACATGTGATAGCGGTGCGGCCTAGCGTGCGTTCATTGTTTACTGTTTATTCACTGTGTATTACGTATACGTACCTAGTACACAATGTCGTCACAAGTCCAGAAGCGAAAGCACAAAACACTGACAATTAAAGAAAAATATTTTAGACCGCTTAAATCGTAATGAATCTTTTAGTAGTTTAGCAAGTGAATACGGCGTAGGTCGATCTACAATTTATGACATTAAAAAAAATCACGAGAAGATTAAAAACTTCGTATCAACTACTGACTGTGGGCCAGGCAAGAGGCAGACACTCTAGAAAACTGAACATCCAGAAGTGGAAGAAACTTTGTACATGTGGTTTCTTCAGGAAATAAATAGACATGCGCCCATTTCGGGACCCATGTTGGCCATGAAAGCCAAGTTTTTTTATAAGGAAATAATAAAAAAAAGATGATTTTGTGGCTAGCAAGGGATGGCTAGAACGTTTTAATAGTCGTCATGGCATACGTTTAATGACTATTACAGGAGAGAAACTTTCTAATGATGCCACCTGCATAGAGCCATTTAAATTAAGATTTTTGCAAAAGGTGAAATATTTAAATCTTAACCCGTCACAGGTGTACAATGCAGACGAATCAGGGCTTTTTTGGCGTGTGATACCAAACAAAACTTTCGTTTCCTGTAACGAAAAATCCGTACCTGGACGAAAAGTAAGTAAAGAGCGTGTAACCATACTACCATGTGCTAATACTGCGGGTACACACGCGCTAAAGATGGTGGTCGTTGGAAAATCTAATAAACCACGTGCATTCAAAAACATTGATTTACCTGTACACTATTATGGTCAAAAAAGTGCGTGGATGACAAAAGACCTTTTCAAAAAGTGGGTTGATGAATGCTTCGCACCAGAAGTTAGAAAATGGTTGAAAGATCATAATTTTCCTCAAAAAGCGTTATTGCTTATTGATAACGATCCCGGTTATCCGTCTGAAGAAGAACTGACAACTGAGGATAAATGCATCACTGCGATGTTTCTTCCGCCAAACTGCACTGCACTGATTCAACCAATGGATTAGCATATCATTCAGTTTGTCAAGCAAGATTATAAGAAAAACCTACTTCTGAGAGCCGTATCAAAAGATCAGCCGATAGAAAAAACTTTAAAAGAATTTAACATGAAAGACTTGGTTTTTGCTCTTTGTCAATCGTGGAATGCATTACCTTCATCAATTATTATATCGTCTTGGAAACATTTATGGCCGGATATAGTCGCCAGTCCTAGCAACGATCCACAAATCAGTGTAACATCGGAAATGATAGGGCAAGTTGCTGCTGAAACACAGATAAGTCCGCAAGATTTGGAAATCTGGGGCCGTGGAATGGATAAGGAGGAAAATATTTTTTATGATATGTCTGACGAAGAGATTATAAAAGAGATTTCTAGTAATACAACAATAAATCAGGAAGATGACGACGACGTAATTGCAACTACTCCGCAAGTGACAGCACAAGATGCAATTAACGCCTTTGAACTGGGTTCGCAATGGGCTGAAGCGAATGGTGCATCCTACAACGAACTTTTACTTTTGAGAAGACTGAGGGACAAAGCTTTGGTCTCGCATTTCAACAATGTTAAACAAAAAAAAATAGATGAATATTTTCATGCTTCATAAATTGATTGATTCAGATCATGATTTTTATTCATAATTTTTTATTATTTTAGTATGTACATTTGTTTGTACACAATTATTCCCTAATGTAAAGTTATTATTTTTTGTAAGTTCTATAACATTAATGACGTTAATTTTTATAATAAAACGTAAGCCCTCTATTGTGTTGTTTAATTTACTAAATTCGACATACATAATGAAGTATGATTTGTACTTCAGAGTATAACATATAGAATCTTATCATTGGATTTGTGATTTGTCGGATTACAAGGTAAAAAATTTCGGACTATAGGGGGTCTTAGACAATACTCTATAATCCGACAAATTCGATAGTTCGACACTGACCTGCAAAACGTTTGCCGGATTACCGGGGATCCACTGTATATATATATATATATATATATATATATATATATATATATATATATATATATATATATATATATATATATATGTTAAATCACTTGTTTGGATTTAAAGTTTTTAAAAACAATTTATTTTATTTAACGGACGAACAAAAATCTAGATGTGTGAGTATAACAATAATACTAATACTAAACTATACTAAAGCTATATTAAAATTATACTAAAGTTATACTGCTCATGCAACGGGTTTGCTGCGGCAAGTTTCGTTATGTTGACATCGTTGAAACTAATATTAAAATACAATTGGCAAAAGATTAATTTAAAGAAAGAACATTACAAGGTTTCAGCAAATCATCATAAACGTTGGTTACAATGTATATAGTTATATGATAAGACACGTAGCAGTATTGGATTACGCCTGACTTTCAGATAACATACTGAAGGTTTTATGTTACCTGATCATAAAGTTATAGAAGTGTGGGAACTACTTTGAATAATGAATGAAATACAATATATTTTATATAACTCCCCAAAAATAAGTAAAATTGAAATTAATAATTATGAATTTAACGATTATTGTTATACAATAATAATAAAGTTAAATGAGAATATAAAGCCTTAAGTTAAATTATAAATTATACAATTAATATTTTTAAATATAAAATTTACAAAATTAAAGTTTATAAAGTCTTTGAAATCGATTTATAACTGAAAAAACATTAGTTCAGTTCGATTTCTTCCTCTGGGGTTACATCTTTGGGTCTGATCGATGGTCTTCTTCTGGGCAGGATGCTCCTGAAGGATTCTCTTAAGCGTTTAGAAGGTCCAGGTGGAGGTGGTGGTAAATTTGTTGTGAGGGCGATTGCTAATCTGTTTCTCTTTCGGCATTTACATAAAATATATAACAAAATGAGAGTTACTATTAGTGCAATGATAAAATAAGTGAACCAAGAGATGTATTTGGTGATAAATGGTTCGTTGATCAAATCGTCTAATGTTCGAGAATACTCGTCCAATTTGTGTTTGGCAATCTCGAGGTCTTCCAAATTTAAATTATTCAATTTTAATGGTTCCAATTTTGGGATTTGGATGTCATCGGGGATTCCTTGACAACGATTAAAGGGAATTAAAATAGGGTGATCACTAACACTGGTTTCTGAAAAGTTCTTAGAGTCTGCTTGTATTTTTGTCACTCCTGTGAAAGCACTACATCCAGGTTGTAATTTAAGAATGGAATTTTTATAAATGATCTCTGTCTTGGTGTTTTCTTGTTTGCAATTTACAGTAATTTGAAGTGGTTCTGAAGTAATTGTTAGCCATGATGAGTCCGTTAGTTGTTGGACATTGTAGCCTTTTGCAAATATTATTGAAGTTTGGCAGCTCTCAGGTAAAGATTTTAAGTGTTTCAGGATTTGGGCTTCACATATAGCATTGTCGTCGATGGGGTATGTAAATAGATTAGAACATATTTTTGTGCCAAAGAAAAGTGGTATTACAGTCTTTCAGATTTTTGATGGGTATGTACATCAAAGAATCGACGTCACGCGCTATTTTTGTGATGATGACAAAACATGATATAGACCAGTTCTATTATTTAGGATAGGGATTGGATGTAATCTAAAAAGGGTGTATCTTTGTTGGTCTATTAGAGGGATTTTTAATACAAATACAAAGTCTGAATCAGTCTAATATGCTTCTAATTCCATAATATCCAAATATTTGGCAATATTGGAAGATTTTATAATGAGTGGTAAATTGTTTTAGTGTAAATTTTGTGAAATTTCCTGAAGCGAGGTTATCAAATTTTCAGGATTGATTATAGACGTATGAATAATTTTTAATCGCGCGAAAGTTATTGAATTTAGAATGTCATTTAATTGATTCTCGATATACAGGTAACTTTCCATGAGAAGTTCACATTTTTCTAAAAATCTTAATTTTGTTTCAATTACTTTAATTTTATCTGCTGTCCTATAAATTGTGTCTGATATTATTTTTATATCTCTATTGAAGGTGGCTTCATCAATTTGCAATTTTTGTATGGTAGCGTTAAAATTCTTTATGACCGATGTTGTTACTAAGATTTGATTTTTCATTAAATTTTCTAATTGATGCTCGTCATTAGTTAATTTATTGATACAATTCATGTAGTATTCGCCATCCTCGGAATCTAAATTTCCTGTAATTGACTTAAATATTGTATCAATGCCATTGAGAATTCCACGTTTTTAACGTTTAGTATCAAAATAAATTTCGCTTAATTTTTCTTGAATTGAATTTGAAATTTGGGTTAATAAGCTGATGTGTGTTTTTACTTCCCCTCGAAAAAGGTTCATGTTTTCAAATATGGGATTAATAGCGTGTAAGAGAATTTCAAGCATTTTTTCGTTATGTTCAAAAGTGTTTTTTATTGATGAAATATTTTTGTGAACCAGAAGAGTCCATTGTTTATTTGTTACAACGATTTCGCTGTCTCGATGATAATATATTCCAGTGGTGTTGTTTATTGGAGTAATAATGTATTGGGATACTGCTGCTCCAATCAGCAGAAGAAACCTGAATTTAATTCTCAAAATATGGTTTCATCCTCTCGAAATTGACTTTTGTCGTTTGTGACGTTTCGAGATTTAATAAAATTGCAGAATTTTGAAAGATTTTTACTATTTGGAAAGGACCGTTAAATTTATTATGTAATTTATCTTTAATTTGAGATTCCTTTACATAGACTTTATCGCCTATTTTATATTGTGTAGGATGTTCTGGAACGTTTCTATCGAATCTTATTTTAGCTTTTTCTTTTTGAAGCTCTGTTTTTGTATGTGCGATTTTATAATAGTACGAGATTCTGTTATTTAAGTCTCGTATATATTTTGAAATCAACTCTTTTTGGTTATACAAAATTTCAGGTGGGCGACTGGACGTATGTTCAAATACTAGCTCGTATGGAGAAAAACCGTGTGTTTTATTTGTCGAGTTATTATAACAAATAACAGCGTAAGGAATTACGTTTAGTGGATGTTCATTAGGGTTTTCAGCCTGATTAGTACGAATCATCTCTAAAAGTGTGGAGTGAAATTTTTCCACAGATCCGTTTGATGAGGGTGGCTAACGCTAGAAAATGTTAATTTTATGTCGTATAAGGTACATAGGTCTTTGAGTAATACGTTGTCGAACTCTTTACCGTAATCCGAATGTATACGAAGCGGAGTACCAAAATGCTGAAAATAAAGAAGTAATGTATTTACCGTTGATTTAGCGGATTTATCCTCTAATGGGTACGCTTGAGTGAATTTGGTTAGTTCATCTCTAATAGTTAAGACATAGTTTCTTTTTGGAATTTCTAGTATATCGATGTTTACTCTTTCAAATGGTGTTCTTGGTGTTTCAGTTATCACCAAGGGATTATTTAAGTTTTTCCGTAAAGTCTTTGTTTTCTGACATATTTCGCAATTTTGAATGAATTTAGTTACGTCTTTAGTTAAACCGGGCCAGTTATATTTATTCCTTATTCTCCGAATGGTTTCGTTTATTCCGCGGTGCAAATTTGCTTTTCCGGTGTGGTTTTGGTCTAATATTATCGGAATTTGATCTTTGTCAGGCGTTTTAGTTATGTTTTGGCAACTAACTAGGTTTAAATCTTTTTCAGTGAAAATAAATGACAACATTTCGAGTATTGACAATTCTGAATTGTTTTCAATGAAATATGTTTTTGATGATTCGAAAATGTCTTTGTCTTTGTAAAGAGTAATAAACATTGTTTCAATTATCTCTTCGGTGTCGAAGGGTAACAAAAAAATATAATATTTTCGGTTTTTCACCGTTTTACTCGTGACTATATTATTTTTATTGTGGATAAAATTTGGTTTTTCCTCGAAAATATCTTCAATTATTTTATAATGTAATTCTTCGAGTTTGTCCTTTTGGAAAAATGTTATTATGTCTTTATGTCCTTTGTCTAATAATTGATTGTTCGTAATTTTAATTTTAGAATTGTCTATTAATGACTGTGTTTTATATAAGTGAACAAATGTATTTAATTCTTGTAAAATTGATTCTGGTGATATTTCGGTATTTTCCGAACTAATTGATTCGTCGTCTGTATTTGATGTTAAAATTTTGTTTTTGAAATCCACGCATTTTTGGAAATGGTTAATTTTGATACGGGACAAAGCGTTCGAATTTTTATTTATTTTGCCAGATTTATATTCAATCTGGTAGTCATACTCTTCAAGTTTTAAACGCCAGCGTGCTAGGCGACTACCGGGGTCTTTAATAGAGAAAAGCCAGGTAAGAGGTCTGTGATCTGTTCTCAATTTGAACTTTCTTCCAAAAATATATGGGCGAAAATGTTTTACAGCCCAAACAATAGCGAGGAGTTCTCGTTCTATTGTTGAGTACTTTGTTTCCGCGCTACAGATAGTTCTGGAGGCGAAAGCTATGGGAAAATCCTTACCTATAGGACCTTGCGAGAGTACAGCGCCGATCGCAAAAGCGCTCGCATCTGTTGTGAGTAGGAATGGTTCGTCAAAATTTGGATACGATAGTATGGGGCTTGAAATAAGGGTTTGTTTTAAATCTTCGAAAAATTTTAAACATTCTGAATAAAATTTGAAAGGGGTATCTTTTTGCAGTAATTTAGTGAGAGGTTTGGAAATTTTGGCGAAATTATCAATGAATCGTCGGTAATATCCGGCGAGGCTAAGAAATGATTTAATCTCTCTCTGGTTAGTTGGTTGGGGAAAATTTTTGATGCATTCAATCTTAATTAGATTTGGTTTTACACCTTCTTTGGTGACGAGGTGACCTAAGTATGCAACATCCTTACGAAGGAATTCGCACTTGTCCGGTTGAATTTTCAAATTAGCTTTTTGAAGACGTTTGAAGACTTCGGTAAGCCGTGAAACATGATCCTGGATTGTTGGGGAATAGGCGATTATGTCGTCCATGTACACAAGGCATCTCTCGTTTTGGATTCCTATTAAGATGTTGTCCATTACCCTTTGGAAGGTTGATGGCGCATTTTTCAAACCGAATGGAAGCCTATTAAACTCAAAATGACCGTTTTCGACTGTGAAAGCAGTTTTTGGAATGTCACTGGGTTCGATCTCAATCTGGTGGAAACCGGAGGCCAAATCGAGGGTGGTGAAATATTGGCATTTGTCAAGTTGGTCTAAAAGATCAGAAATGTTTGGTAAAGGGTATTTATCTCCTACAGTTAACTCATTGAGTTTCCTGTAGTCAACTACGACACGCCATTTCTGTTTACCTGACGCATCAAGCTTTTTGGGGACAACCCAAATCGGTGAAGACCAAGGGGAATTTGAATGTTTGATAATACCTTGTTCTAGCATTTTCGATACCTGTTTTTTCACTTCCTCTTTGTGAACTTGAGGGTAGCGATACGACTTTGTAAAAGTAGGTTTAGCATTGTTACGGAGGCAAGAAATTCTCCTTTATGGTTAATTTTGACTA
Organism: Rosalia funebris; assembly: GCA_037954035.1. Taxonomy (NCBI): domain Eukaryota; kingdom Metazoa; phylum Arthropoda; class Insecta; order Coleoptera; family Cerambycidae; genus Rosalia; species Rosalia funebris. The sequence continues at coordinate 31,494,740 of JAZFAV010000032.1, read as the reverse complement.
GTGCATTAGGAAGTCGTACTTTATCTATTTTCATAGCTGTATGGCTTCTGTATTTACAAGATTACATCGAAATTTTGAAATTTATTCTGTACGAGGGTTGATGAATTTTGTTGAGATATTAATTAGTTTGAACATTTTGTTTTTTATTATTTTGTATATTAGTGGAATGTTCTGTGGCTTTGAATAAAGGTACAGTTTTGAAATTGGTAATTAATTGTCTGTTTTTTATATCAATAACGCAGTTGTAGTGTTCTAGAAAATGGGATCCTAATAATCCGTCGAATTCAATACCAATATTATGGATGTAAACTTTGTGAGGATCGTTGAGAGTAAACGGAACGAGTGTAGATTCATTAATAAAACATTTTTGATCGGTAATTCCCTGTATTATAACGTTTTCAGGAAAAAGTTTAGAAAATTTTTCACAAGTTTTTGGTTTGAAAATTGAGTCCGGCACCTGTATCTATTAATATTTTAAATTTTTTTGTAGCATCTTCAATGTAATATAAGTTTTTGGGAATTACTGTTAAAAGGGCACTTGATATTCCTCTATTTATAGGAATATTTGTTCGTCTTGCTGTTGGTTGGTGTTCAAATTCATTACTTGAATTTGGTTTTCTAATTCCGTTATTTTGCATGGTTGTTGATCCGGTGGATGATCTTGAACTTGAGTAGTTTGCCGAAAATCCTGATCAGTATCAGAATGATTAAATTGGTCTGTTGAAAAATTATAATTTTGTTGATATGTTGGTTCGTCCGAATATGAATCTTGATATTGTTCATAATTTTGATCACAATTGTAATTATATTGATGAGCGGTATCATCAGTATATTGTGCATGTGAGCTGTACTGATGAGCAGTATCATCAGTGTATTGTGAGTCGTATTGATGAGCCGTATCATCAAAATTTTGGTTCATTTGAGTGTTTATATGATGAGCTATTTGTTGATTATAATTCGGATTTGGCCGAATTATTGGTGGTCTTGATTGGTTTGTATAGTTGGGATTCGATTTAATAGCTGAAGGCCAGTTTTGTTGAAAACTATTTTGTTGATAATTATTTTGTTGGAAATTTGAATTCACCGGTCTATTATTTCCATTTGGATTAAATTGAAATCGCTGAAAATTCTGATTTGAATTGGAAGATTGGGCCTGATTGAAATTTTGCTGAAAATTGGTCCTAGAAAAATTTTGGAAAGGTGCTGAAGAATTTTGTTGCTTTGTTCGGCACTCATTTATTGTGTGACCATTACGGTTACAAAATGTATATATCTTCTTAGCATTTAATAAATTAGGTGGTAATGGTTTGTTTGCTTTTTGAAATTTTTGGGATTCAAAGTATGACAATTGAAGTTCTCGTTTAATCCTGGATATTGCTTGAAGCATATCCATAGGATTACTTGCTCTTATTATAGATCCTAATTTTGGATCCAACCCTGTCAATAAGGTATTAAGTGTCATGGTTTCGATTAAATTTGACTGTGCGGTTTTTTGTTCCGCAGTTAAATGTTGTTTCTGAATCGCTGCATGCATTTTCGCATTATGCGTTTGCAAGCGGGATACAAAATTTAAAGCAGATTCATTAGATTGTTGATTAATTCTTTGCAAGTCTTGAATCAGAGACATAAGGTCCCTAGAGTCTCCAAAGTGCGTTTCTAATAAATATTTTATTTCTTCCCAAGTTGACGGATTCCTTGAGTTTACTAATTCAGCAGCTTTTCCACGTAATTTATTTTTCACATGGAGAGTTAAAAGTATTTTTTGATTATCGACTGCTATGTCGAAAGCGCATTTAATAGCATTTAGAAATGTTTGCAAGAAAATTTGATTTCCGTCATACTCCGGAACAATTGAGAACATTTCTGACAGTTTATAAGGTTGTAAGATAGCTTCGTTTGCCATTTTTATAAGTTAATTTAATTATTATGTATAAATTAAATATTTTAAGCAGTTATTTAATTAAATACAATTAAATAAAAATAAATTTGTAGATGGGAAGGATAATAGTTTTTGGTCTATATCCTGTATAATATTTCTTAAAATTATAAATAAATGTTTCAAAGGTAACGTGTCAATTCTTTGACTTACCAAATTTTTCCATTCGTCTTCCGGCCAGAGTCCACAACCAGTGAGGCAATTCCGTGTTCTGGAAGCGGGGTGTCTTCGGGAAGGATGGACTTGCAGAGGAGAATCACAAACAGTGAGGGCAGGTCCGTGTTTTATCTGCGATTTCCCCTGTTGTTTTCTTTCTTGTTTTCTTTGTTTCTTTGTAGATTTGTTTCTTGTTTCTTTGTTGAAGTTTTCGTGTTTCGAAGTTGCTTCTTTGAAGTATTCTTGTTTCGTGTTTCTTTTCTTCTTGAGCTTTGTTTTTTGATTTCACTTCGGAATTGGAATTCCACGTTACTAGTGAGGCAAATCCGTGTTCTAATAACGCGTGAAATCCTACAACGACTGCGCCAAATTTGTTAAATCACTTGTTTGGATTTAAACTTTTTTAAAACGATTTATTTTATTTAACGGACGAACAAGAATTTAGATTTGTGAGTATAACAATAATACTAATACTAAACTATACTAAAGCTATATTAAAATGCTCATGCAACGGGTTTTCTGCGGCTTTATAAGTTTCGTTATGCTGACATCGTTGGAAGTAATATTAAAATACAATTGACAAAAGATTAATTTAAAGAAAGAACATTATAAGGTTTCAGCAAATTATCATAAACGTTGGTTACAATGTATATAGTTATATGATAAGACACGTAGCAGTATTGGATTATATTGGACTTTCAGATAACATACTGAAGGTTTTATGTTACCTGATAATAAAGTTATAGAAGTGTGGGAACTACTTTGAATAATGAATGCAATACAATATATTTTATATAACATATATATATATATATATATATATATATATATATATATATATATATATAAATATATATATATATATATATATAAATATATATACATATATATATATATATATATATATATATATATATATATATATATATTACATATAACGGCAAATGTAAACATTCGTCAGAAAATGTATACTCTTGCATGCCTTGTTGCAACTTACTTTGGCCGGTGTAAAGCGATACATGTGCACACTTCCCAAGCACTCCCGGTAAATGTAACACCCTGTATTTTATTGCTTTCTGTGATGGAGAATTAAGTGATATTTCAATCTGTATTAGGATTCCCTATACCTATCTGCTACCGTTTTCTTGCTATCGAGGTATTTTTTATTCGATACCATAGTTTTCCATTTTATTAATTTACTTCTGACCAGCGGGCCATGAAAATTAAAACAACGTGACATTTATATTAATTTTTTATCATAAACAATGGTGCAAAATTATTGAACAAAACAAAATCATCAATTTACATTGATGAGTTACATTAAATGTTACGTTGAGATTAATAAACGAGTTTTATTGTGCTTAGAACACAACGGACGGCACATAGAACAGTTGTTACACCAATAAGACCCAATTGTTAACATTTAGTTATTATTGTTATTATGTTTTATTGTTTAGGCTAATGTAAGTTCCAAAATCGTTTAAAATATGCTTTTTATTCATGATTTTCTGTTGTGACGTTGTTTTAATTTTCATGGCCCGCTGGTCAGAAGTAAATAATAAAATGGAAAACTATGGTATCGAATAAAAAATACCTCGATAGCAAGAAAACGGTAGCAGATAGGTATAGGGAATCCTAATACAGCTTGAAATATAACTTAATTCTCCATCACAGAAAGCAATAAAATACAGGGTGTTACATTTACCGGGAGTGCTTGGGAAGTGTGCACATGTATCGCTTTACACCGGCCAAAGTAAGTTGCAACAAGGCATGCAAGAGTATACATTTTCTGACGAATGTTATTCAATGTTATTCGAAACATTCGTCAGAAAATGTATACTCTTGCATGCCTTGTTGCAACTTACTTTGGCCGGTGTAAAGCGATACATGTGCACACTTCCCAAGCACTCCCGGTAAATGTAGGCATACCTACTGCACGGGTAAAGGTTTGACTCTGTATGAGAGAGAAGATATGTTAGGTGTGAATTGATGTGATATCTAGTGAACAGTTTACCTATTAAAAGTGCAATAGAAAATGGAAGTAATTTCCAATGAATAATTAAATGTTCTAAAAAATCAGAATCATAACTGCCAGTAACCAGTATAATAATATTCGTCTAGAAGCGAAGCGAAGAGTAAAACTAAACACAAGTCAGATAAAGATTACCGGCGTTTATATCCTATTTCAGACCTGACCGCTGTGAGCTGATGAGCAGAAGCGAGGAACATACGGATAGCGACAGCGATTTAAATGATACAGACAAATCTATTGAATTTACTTCAAGTTGCTATACAGGTACTAGTACACCAAAAAAATTAGTGCATAATGAAAACAAAGTGCCATTAGATCTGACCTCGTGTTCAGAATCTGAAACAAGTTATCCGGAACTAATAATTAGTGGAAAAACTGAGATAGGGACTCGAAAAAACGCAAAAGACGTAAAATTAGATAAATTAAGTGATAATAGATCGAGATCAAAAACAATTAGTGTTAGCAGTAATAGGTAAAGACCTGTCTTCAAGAGACAAAAAAGTGGTAGTGCACCCGACATTTCTACAGAAACCAAGAAAAATAAACTAAAGCAGATAAGTAGTATAAATAAAACAGCTGATAAAATAATAAAAACAGATATAAAGTCTGATTCCAACAAAAGGAAGTCCAAGGCGGATGCGATTAGTAGCCCGGGCAAAAAACCAAAAACAAACAAATCGCCGGAAACTATGACAGAGATTAATCCTAAAGAGGACCTCCGAATAGATAAAATGAAAAACATGGAACAATAACTAAAAACCGACAAAGATAGGATGGCAAAAATCCTAAGAGAAATGATAGAGTCAGGTGAAATTAAATCCGCAACGGGAGAGAGAATCAGTTTACAAATCAGAGATAATATAATAACAACAGTAGAAGAGGTAAACGGCACGGAGATGTCCCTAGCCCAACCGTCAACATCGGCGGGGACACAAGAATTTATTACGCCTAGGAAAACAAGCAAAATGCAACAAATTTTGAAAGAAGTCCGTAACCCGTTTAAAAATATATTTAATAAACTGCAAGACGAGGATCTAAAAGTGGAAGACGAAGAAGATGACAATATAGAAAAATCCACCACGGAAAAAACGAAAGAAGTAAGACAGAGACAGAACCATAATAAAACATCAAGAAACAACATAATACCACCGATAATAATGCAAGGAAAGCCGGAAAATCATCACGAGTTAATTAACGAAATAAATAAAAACGTCAAAAAAGGATTTTACATAAAATATGCTATGAAAACAACACTCCTTTACATAAAAGACATTGAAGAGTATATAACATATAAAAATAAACTAATTACCCAAAACACGGCATTTCACACATACACACTCTAGAGCGAGAAGACACATGCGTTTGTCCTGAGGGAGATGTACGCAAATCCGACAACAGATGAAATAAAAGAAGAGATGGAAGAATACGGAGTCACGATAAAAAATGTGTATCGCATGAAAACAAAATACTCCCCATTATACTTGGTAGTGACGGACTCCCGTTTATCAATACACAGAATGTCCCGTTTATCAATACCGACTGAAGCAATTAACAGATAAGAGACAAGGACCGGCAAATGCAGAGAGAAAGAGATATGTAAATGCACCGCAGCCAGTTATGAATATTTGGGAACAACGTAAAGCTAGGCAGAACCAGGCGACAGATAGTGTATGCCCAGTAGCACGGATCACGGAAACTAACAGGGTAGGGGAAGGTAGCGTCCCAAACGTTGATTTCACTGAACTAGCCAAAGAAGTAGCAATACTAAACTCAAAAAAATAAATTTAACTAACACATTTAAGGCCATACATACACTAAACGAAATGATAGGCAATGTAACCGATCCATTCATGCTATTAGCGGTAACGCAAAAATTCATTACTACTGAGCTTCTTAAATTTAATATAACCGGAACACAACATTCAAGCTAGTTAACTGGAACTCAAACGGCTTAATAAATAAGATGAATGAACTAAAACAATTCTTAACTTAACACAAAATAGATATCATGAGTATTACCGAAACAAAATTAAAAAATAACAACAAAATTAAAATACAAGGGTACACAATATACAGGATGATTCAGCTAACCCGTTCATTAAAAGTTTATGAACTTCCCATTGGAATTCATTTTTTAAAGTTTGGAATCAGGGGTTAGCGAGCACGATCTATTCAACTAAGGTATTTTTGCTTTTCTGACACTTCCGATTATACCGGAAGTGGCTATCAACTTCCTTATTTTAAATAGAACACCCAGTATATTATTACATTTTTGAATTACCCTGCTGATTTTAAGTGAACTTTCTTAACAATTCCCTATACCTATCTTCAGCAGTTTTTGAGATATTTTAATTTTTTTGAGAAAATTAGGTTTTGTAGTATCCCATTGGAACACTCGTCACTTATTCAAAACAAAAGTTATAGTAGCAAATTTTGGGCTGTAATTAGGCGGACTATTAAGCTTTCAGGTGATATGTAGTTTGATATTTTGTCATTTACAGGGTGTCCAAAAAATTTAGTTCATTCTGACAAACTTCAACTGCTCAAAAGTCAATTTTCTTTAATAATTCGCATTTTTCTAGGAATCTTAATTTTACTTCGAAAATTTTGAGTTTCTCTTTAGTTCTGTAAATTGCGTCAGAGATTATTTTAATGTCTCTATTAAATGTTTCTTCATTTAATTGTAATTTTTGAATAGTTGTCTTGAAAATTTTTTATTACCGATGTTGTTACGGATATTTGATTTTTTAATAAATTTTCAATTTGATGTTCGTCTGTAATTAATTTGTTAATATTGTTTGTGTAATATTCGCCATCTTCTGCGTCTAGATTGCCTGTGATTGCTTTAAATACAGAACCAACAGTATTTAAAATACCGCGTTTATAGCGTTTTGTATCATAATTAATTTCATTTAATTTTTCTTTAATATTACCAAAAATTTGTGTTAATAGACTGATGTGGATCTTTACTTCGCCTCGAAATAAATTCATGTTTTCAAAAATAGGGCTGACGGAATGTATTAAATTTTCAAGAATATGTTCATTATGTTGATAAGCTAATATTAGAGCTGAAATGTTCTTGTGAACAAGGAGGGTCCAATGTTTGTTTGTCATATAAATATGGCTTTCATGGTGATAATAGATTCCGATTGTATTTTCTATGGGTGTGATTGAGTATTGGGATGCTGCTGTCCCTATCAGCAGGAGAAACCTGTATTTAAATTTAGTTTTCAAAATAGGGTTTCATTCGATCAAAATTTACTTTAGTTGTTTGATTCGTTTGAGGGTTTAATGGGATTGCAGAATTTTTAAGTATTTCTTGAATTTGGAAGGGACCCTTAAATTTATTGCTAAGTTTGTTTTTGATCTGTGATTCTTTTACGTAAACCTTGTCTCCGACTTTAAATTCGTATTGATTTTCGGGGACATTTCTATCGAACCTGGTTTTTGATTTTTGCTTAGACAGTATAGTTTCTTCACGGGCAATTTTGTAGTAGTGAGAAATTCTGTTATTGAGGTCTCTGATATATTTTGATATTAACTGGTTTTCATTATATAATTTTTCTGGAGGTCGGCTGGAAGTATGACCGAAAATTAATTCATATGGGGAGAGGCCATGGGTTTTGTTGACGGAATTGTTGTAGCATATTACAGCATATGGGAGTACTGTTAGAGGGTGTTCGTGAGGGTTTTCCGTTTTATTTATTCTAATCATCTCTGATAAGGTTGCGTGGAACCGTTCAACCGATCCGTTGAATTGCGGATGATTAACACTGGAATACGTCAGTTTAATGTCATAGAGGGTACAAAGATCTCTAAGAAGGGTATTGTTGAATTCCTTTCCGTAGTCGCAGTGAATGCGAAGGGGTGTGCCAAAGTGTTGGAAGTAAGTAAACAAGTAAAGTATTTACTGTTGATTGTGCGGTTTTGTCTTCAAGCTGGTATGCTTGACTAAATTTAGTTAATTCGTCTCTGATAGTCAAAACATAATTCCGAGTGGGGACTTCTAGAATGTCAATGTTAACTCGTTCAAATGGTGTTTTCGGGGTTTCCGTAATTACTAGAGGACTACTTAAATTTTTTCTCAAAACTTTTGTTCTTTGACATGTCTTGCAATTTTGAATGTGTTTTTCGACATCTTTTAGTAAATCGGGCCAATTATATTTTTCTTTGATTCGTCTAATGGTTTCATTGATTCCTCGATGAAGGTTAGCTTTTCCTGAATGATGTTGATCAATTATAATTGGTATTTGGTCATCGTCAGGTCGTTTAACTAAATTTTGACAAATAGTAAGTTTTATGTCTTTACCGGAATAAATATAGGAAAACATTTCTAAAGTTGGTAGGTCTAAATTATTTTCAATATAATAAATTTTTGTTTCTTCAAAATTGTCTTTTCCGCTGAATAAGGTGATAAAAAGCGTTTCTATTATACTATCAGGTTCAAATGGTAAAAGAATTATATAGTATTTACGATTTCTAATAGATTTGCTAGAGACTATGTTAATTTTGTAATTCATAAAATCGGGTTGCTCTTCGAGTATATCCTCGATAATTTTATAGTATAAATCGGCTAATTTAACGTTTTGGAAGCATGTAATAATATCTTTATGTTTTTTATCTAGCAACTGATTATTAGTAAATTGGATTTTGTTGTAATCTATTAGGGATTGAGTTTTATACAAGTTTACAAAATTTTGGAGTTGTAAAATTGTCTCAGGGGATTCGTCAGTATTGATAGATTCATTATCGTCATTGTCAGAATTTGAATTTACAACTTTTGTTTGTAATTTCGCACAGTTTCTGAAATGATTAATTTTTATTCGCGATAGTGCGTCCGAGTTTTTATTTATCTTACCGGGTTTATACTCAATTTCGTAGGAGTATTCCTCTAATTTTAAACGCCAGCGCGCAAGGCGGCTGCCTGGATCTTTAATCGAAAAAAGCCATGTAAGAGGTCTATGGTCTGTAACGAGTTTAAATTTTCTGCCAAATAGGTACGGTCTAAAGTGCTTTACACTCCAAACAATAGCTAATAATTCACGTTCAATCGTGCTATATTTAGTTTCTGCTTGACATAATGTCCTTGAAGCATATGCAATGGGGAGGTCTTTACCAATAGGACCTTGGGATAAAACTACGCCAATTGCGAATGTACTAGCATCCGTTGTCAGTACAAATGGCTCATCGAAATTTGGATAATTTAGTACAGGGGTAGTGGTTAAAGCTTGTTTCAATTGTTCGAATGCAGTAATACAGTCATTGTAAAAAAAGAATGGAATATCTCTTTGAAGTAATTTTGTCATTGGTTTGGATAATTTTGCTAATTTTGGAATAAATCGGCGGCAATAACCTGCGAGTCCGAGAAACGATTTAATCTCTTTTTGATTTTTAGGTTGGGGAAAGTTTTCAACACAACCAATTTTGTCAGGGTTTGGTTTTACACCGTCAGGGGTTATTATGTGTATTATTATTATGCAAGATATGCGACTTCTTTCCGGAGAAATTCGCATTTATCAGGTTGAATTTTGAGGTTCGCGTTTCGTAGTCTCTTAAATACGTCTGTAAGTCTTAGCTTATGTTCCTGAATAGTGGGTGAATAAATGATAATGTCGTCCATATAGACGAGACATCGCTCATTTTTAATTCCCAATAATATATTGTCCACAACACGTTGAAATGTGCTAGGGGCGTTTCGTAATCCAAAGGGCATTCTAACGAATTCATAGTGACCATTATCGACAGAAAAAGCGGTTTTGGAAATATCTTTAGGATTAATTTCTATCTGGTGGAACCCAGAGGCGAGATCTAAAGTCGTAAAATATTCGCACTTACCGAGTTGATCTAGTATATCCGAGATATTGGGCAAAGGGTATTTATCACCTACTGTGGCTTCGTTTAATTTAGGGTAATCCACCACAACACGCCATTTTTGTTTACCAGAGGCGTCCACTTTTTTTGGGACAACCCAAACAGGGGAGGACCATGGCGAAACTGATGGCCTAATTATACCTTGACTTAACATTCTAGATACTTGATTTTTTACTTCATCCTTGTGGATGTGCGGGTATCTATAAGATTTGGTGAAAATGGGTTTCAAATTTCCGGTATCGATTGAATGTTTAATCTCGTTAGTGAAAGTGAGGTTATCTCCTTCAAGATAAAATATGTCCGAAAAGTTGAGGCAGAGTTCAGTTAATAGCTCTTTCTCTTCTTTATTTAAATGTTCACGCCTTAATTGATTTTTTTTATTTCAAAATTTCTATCAATAAATTGACCTGAATTTTGAATTGGTTCATTTAAATTAAATGCTGAAAAATTTTGAATAGGTTCTATTTCAAATTTGGAGAAGTCTATAGTTTTTGCTATAGCGTTAATATTGATAACTGTTGTTAAAAATTCACCTTGGTTATTAATTTTCACAAGGGCATTCGGTATACGAACTTTTTCTATTTCTTGGTTACATATGATTGCGTCAGTATTAAAAATATTACATTTAAATTTGAAAATTAGTTCAGTTCGAGGACCTATACAAATTTTATTTTGAATTTTGGAAGGTTTTTGGATTAATTTTGGAGATGTCTGATTATAATTTGGAAAACTAAAATTTTTTTTTTCAACTGTAGTCAGTTTTTGATAAAATTTAGAAATTGTTGGAAGAGGATGAGTCACTTCTTTAGTCTGATTTGGAATGGAGGGCGGCAAATCAAATTTTTGACTCCCCCTAGGAGTCGCCGCCTTGTCGTGGCGGGGGAGCTTAAGTGTGGAGGCTAAGTCCTAGGATGAAAGTCGAGGGCATACCAAAGCACAAAATAAGTAGCGACTCACCCTCAGGAAATGTGCCGGAAGACACATTTCGGTATTACTGGCGAACCCGGGGGTACTGAGCCGTGGAAGAGTAAGAAGTTGGCCGGCTCGCGAGGAGTAAACCTCTATAATAAACCGACAGCAAAGTCGCTAAAACCTGAGGGGCACTAGGCACACCCCGTAGTATAAGTGCCTTCTCCCCAGTAAGGACCCACTGCCGGGGAGTGAGATTTAGCTGGACCCAAGACGTGGCAAAGACATGGAAAAAAATTGTATCTAAAGGAACAGGAAGTAGAAGAGGAGAAAGAGGCGGAGAGGGAGCAGGAGTTGGAGTAGGAGCGGAAGCAGGAGTAGGAGTAGGCACAGGAGTTAGAGGAGGAAGTTCGGAAAGAGCAGAAGGAGTTAAAGAAGGAGATGTAGATGGAAGAACAGGAGGCACGGAAAAAGCCGGAAGAGCAGGAAGTGCAGAAAGGGCGGAGAGTAGAAAGTGTCAAAAGACCAAACTAAGTACTCAGACCCTAGTCAGAGCGGCTAGGGCGAAGAGTAACAGGATGGTGGCTCTTTCGATCGTGACGTCATCCCCATCGGAGTACAGAGGGGGCAAAAAGAAGGCAGAGAGTGCTGCATCGGGGACGCCTGAGGCTGCGACCCCCCCCCCTAGGACACCAGGGGGAAATTGGCTACGGTGAGTTTCAAATGGAATGAGGATCAGGCCACGTCGGTGTGGAAGCAGGAGGCAAGCGGAGTGGTAACGGAGAGGCCGACCCCGGTAAGAAGATGAACAGTTGGCTACGAAATTGCGGCGGCTTATTAAAGAGGCCGACAGTCAGGCAAGGATCCTTCTACGGCTGGTTGAGGAAAACCCCAATACCAAGAAGGAGATTAAGGAGGCAGTTACAGCGGTGAGGAGTATCTGTAGTCAAATTATGACGGAGCAGTGCCAAGAGCTGCTTCAACGCCTGAGTAGAGCGCGGGTGGAAGGCGGCGGGACTATGGAGGAACGCACCATAGTGGATAAGGTTGACGCCTACATACAAACGGTGGATAGGAGCTCAAGGGTGGAGAAGACCCAAACCGCCCTTATGGGAGGAAAGGTGGAGGATCTCAAAGTCCTGGAGGGGAAGGATTGGCCCGAGGCGGCCTTTGAAAGGACCAAAGTGGCTGAGGGAAAAATAGGCGACCCGAGTGGGATTTGGTGTGGTGCAGAGCCACTGACTTATCGGTGGATGAGGGCATTCCCAAGGCTACGAAGGAGAAATTCTTCGAAAGCCAGGAGGTTGGTGACCAGGAGGTTCCAGTTGGAGGGGTAGCATACTTGCGACACCTGACAGCTAGACCCTCGAAGGAAGGGGAGGAGGAAGTAATCAAGGATAGACATGTCTATTACTTGATGATGGCAGAGGAGGGGAACAGACCCGGAACTTCCGAAACCCTGCTGGAAGCATTAAGTCATCTTAAGGACCTGATGAAGAGGCAGGGAAGGAAGAAGTTGGAGTTCTCACCTCACAGGGTTACGGAATGGAGGAGAATCCGTAAGATGACCGAATTCGTCTTCCGAGGCGAAGATGTTGATATCTCCATATATCCCCCTACGAAGGGTCAGGAGCAGCAGGATGGCAGGTGCAAGCAGAATCTCGAGTGGAAGGTCGTCAAGGCACGACGGAGAAAAGGGAAACCTGAAGAGGAGGTGACCCGTATGGTCCCCAAGCGGAACAACAAGCCCGCGGCGGTTGTTGTCAAAGTCGGAGAGAGCACATATGCCGAGATGCTCAGGAAGGTGAAGGGGATCGTGGATCCGAAGGCTATTGGAGTGGAGATCCAGGGCCTAAGAAAGACCAAGGAAGGGGATCTCCTTCTGGAGGTTAAAGGAGGGGGTGGCAAGGCAGATGCCCTCAAAGATCCAGATCAGAGATCCAGAATAGGATGGAGGGAGCGGAAGTCAGATCGCTAAAGAACTCGGTGAGAATCGCGGTGAAGGATCGACCCGTCGACTACGGAGGCCGAGGTGGAGGAGGCTATGAGGGCTCAAATCGGGAATGAGGAGTTCTCCGTTCTCTCCCTAAAAGCGGGTCCGGAAGACAGCCAAATAGCTGTCATATAGGCCAGCAAGGCGGGGACCAATAAGCTCCTGGATAGAGGAAGGATTCGCCTGGAATGGGGAAAGTGTAGGATCAGATTCAGACCCTCCCGAACCAGATGTTTGAGGTGTTGGAGCCCTGCACGGACCACTTCGTTGACCAGTGCAGGGGGGTTGACAGTAAGAGTTTGTGCTTCAAGTGTGGACGAGAAGGGCACAAGGTGGCGGACTGTAACAACGCTACCTTCTGTCCTATCTGCAAAGAGGAAGGCCACAAGGCATATCCGGCTAAGTGCCGGAAGCATAAGGCCGGAGATGGGAAGAGGAAAGGAGAGGAATCGCCGGAACCTTCAAGGTCATCCAGGTTAACCTAATAGGTGCCGGGTGACCCAGGACTTACTCTGGGCGACGATGAGGATAGAGAGGGTGGATATGGCCATCATCAGCGAGCTCAATGTCAAGATGACCCGGGGGAAGGAGTGGTACCGGGGCCATTAGGGTGGTGGACACGGGGATCGTCGTCGCTGGATCAGGCCTTGGTCCTGGTTACGTGTGGGCTAAGGTAGGCGGGGTTATCCTGTGCAGTTGCTATTTTTCTCCAAATGGAAGTCTAAACGAACTTCAGGTTTCTTTGGATAGTTTGGAGGAATTAGTGACCGGTGCGGATGACGACTGCATTATTGTGGGCGATTTCAATGCTAGGGTCCAAGAATGGGGGGGGGAGTTCCAAATGCCAGAGGAAACCTGGTATTGGAGTGGGCAGCGAGGCTGAACCTGGCCGTGTTGAACCGAGGGTCACAACCAACGTTCGAAAGGGGGAGATGGACGTCCAACCCGGATGTAACGTTCGCTACGACAGGAGCAGCTGTCAAAGTTGTGCGTTGGAGTGTTTCCGATAAGGAAACACTCAGTGACCACAAATACATCTTCTTTGAAGTTGTGGAAGGGACGGGACAGACGCTTAGCGTGACCAGGAATAGGGGCTGGAAGTTGAACAGCTGGAATAGGGTTTCTGTAGGGTCATGGACGACCAAAGAGAAAATGGGAGGATCAGGGATCCCTTTGGTTGATAGCGTCACGAGGGCGTGTGATGCATCTATGTCCAGAAAAGGCAGAAATAGGCAGTCCCCGAAGATATATTGGTGGACAGAGAAGATCTCTATCCAAAGGAAGAAGTGCGTCGCCGCACGTAGGCAATATATCAGGGACAGGGCTAGACGAGACTGGAACCCTAATGAGCAGGGAGAGGCGGAGGTAGCGTACAAGGCTGAAGAGAAAAAGCTGAGGGACGCTATCAAGGCAGAGAAGAGGAGAAAGTGGGACGAGTTGTGCGTCGACCTGGATAGAGATGTCTGGGGCAGGGCGTACAAACTTGTAGTGAAGAGGACGAATATTCACCAACAAGAGATCCTTCTAGGAAAAATGAGAGAGGCGGTGGACGCGCTCTTCCCCGTGAAACCGGTGGAAGAATGAGAACGCCAACCAGGAGCAGATTTTGACCCGCTTACGGAGGAAGAACTGCTAAGGGCTTGTGCCAAGATCAAAAATGGCAAGGCGCCTGGTCCGGACGGTATTCCCCCTGAGATCCTGAAGGCCGTGGTGGAGCTATGTCCTGTGGAGGTGCTGCGGATTATGAATGAAGTCATGAGGAGCGGCGACTTCCCGGAAGGATGGAAGATTGCCAGGCTTGTTCTAATCCCCAAAGGGAATAAGCCGGTGAAGGACCCCATATCCTTCACGCCGATATGCCTGATTAATGTGTTGGGGAAACTTTTGGAGCATCTCATCTTAGGTAGATTCCTAGATGAGTTGGAGAGAAAGGGAGGCCTGGCGGAGAACCAGTATGGTTTCAGGGCGGGGAGATCCACGGTTGATGCTTTCATGGTTATAAAAACCATCGTACAGGAGGCGTGGGAGTCCAAGAAATTGTACGCGTTGATCACTTTGGACGTGAAAAACGCGTTCAATTCCGCCTCATGGGGTAAGATCATGTGGAGACTGCGGGTGCTAGAAATAGCGCCGTATGTTGTAAACTTGATAGCCAGCTACCTGTCCTGTAGGGGACTGATATTGTCGGCCGGGGATGGTAGCGAGAGGAGGAAAATCTCGTGTGGAGTGCCGCAGGGTTCGGTCATGGGTCCTATCCTATGGAACATTATGTTCGATGGGGTATTTAGACTCAGAGTTCCCGAAGGAGTGAGGGTCTTGGGCTACGCAGATGATGTTGCGGTGGTCGTTACCGGAAGAAGTGGTATCGACGTGAGGGAAAACGCCAACTTCACTGTTGATAGGATCAGGAGATGGATTGAAGAAAGGGAATTGACTCTGGCTTTGGATAAAACGGAGGCAGTTCTCCTGACAAGAAGGAGCACACAGTGTTCAGCTGTAAAAGGTGGATAGGTGAAAGGAGAGTTACAGAGCAAAAGATAGGACATGCTATCACTGTTGATAACATGATCCCAATCATGCTCGAGATCAGGGACGGATAGACAGTGGTGGAGCATATGGTAACGGCCATCATGAAGGAGAAGGAGAAAGATGAGAGGGAAGTGGGAAACGAGTGAATATCCTGATTGATATGCCGAAGAGAAGTAAAGCGAGAGTGGTTCCTCTTCGGCATTACACTGATAGGGTAGCGGGGGGTTTTTAGTCGGTAGGTGTACACGAATCGAACACTACTTGGCCAAATAATAACAGAACATCAGAGGTCAGGTGTCTTTTGAAGATTTTCCCCTCGAGGAAAAAAAAAATCAAATTTTTGAGAAGGGTCTTCGACCTTAAATAGAGGTACTGTTTTAAAGTTCGTTACGAGTTGTCTATTATTAAAATCAATTACACAATTATAATGCTCTAAGAAGTCAGAGCCTAATAAACCATCAAAACTAATATCAAAATTGTAGATGTATACCTTGTGTGGATCGTTGTCAGCAAATGGTATGAAAGTTTATTCAGTAATTAGAAGTTTTGATCGGTTATACCCTGTATAATAACGTTTTCAGGGGACCTTCTTTTATAATTTTGACATGTTTTAACATGGCTTAAAAATTGAAATACCTGCTCCTGTATCTATTAAAATTGTAAAAGTGTTGGTTATATCCTTTATATAATATAGGTTTTGAGGATTTACGGCGAGTAAAGGCCTACTTACATGAATTTCTGTTCTTGGCTGTCTTGATTTTGATTTAAATTCATCGTTTGAAATTGAGCTTGAATTTGTTCTAAGGCGGTTGATTGATTCGACGGGTCTTCGTAAGACTGGGGGTCTAATTGAAAATTTTGGGTATTTGAATTTTGAGTATTATTGCTAAAAGTAGTGTCGTATGAGTCTTGATTTTGAGCAGTATAATTAGATTCGTAATTATCAGTTTGATAATCGGGCTGAAAGTATTGAGCTGAATTTGAATAATCAGGACTATTGGTCATTCCGTATTGTTCATTTATCGAATTTTCGTATAAATGAGCAGTATCATTTGTATAATACGGTTCATGGTACGGATGAGCAGTATCATCCAGTGTTTCATTTAAATGATGCGTACGTTGCTGATTAAAATTTTGGTTTGATCTTATCACGGAGGGTCTCTGAAAATTTGGGTTTTGTCTAAAAATTGGCGGTCTGTTTTGCATAAATTTATTTTGTTGAAAATTATTATTTGGCTGATTTGTAGACATCGGTCTAGGTTGATTTTGGGTAAATGTAGGTCTTTGAAAAGTTTGTTGACCTGGTTGATGAAAATTTGGCCTGAAAGTATTATTAGAAAAATTCGTAGAATTATTATTATTAAATTGGTGGGTAGCTTGTCTAGTGCGACATTCGTTTATGGTGTGTCCGTTTCGCTTACAGTACGAGCAGACCTTTTGTACACTAGTTTGAGGCTTTTTAATTTGAGATGTATTTATATTATTTCCTGAACGGGAAAATTTTTGGTTTTCAAAATACGAAAGCTGTATCTCTCCTTTAATTCTAGAAATTGCTTCTAGCATATTGCAAGGAATGCCAGCACGAATTATTGAACCTAGTTTAGGATCTAGCCCTGTTAAAAGATTATTTAATGTTATTGTCTCTATTAAAGTTAATTGTGCTAATTTTTGTTCTGGTGTCAATGGTTGTTTTTGAACATAAGCGTGCATTTTTGCATTATGCGACTGAAGTCTCGAAATGAAATTTAAAGCAGATTCATTTTGATTTTGTGAAATACGTTGAAGATCCTGACTGAGGGATGTGAGATCTCTAGAATCTCCGAAATGGGTTTCTAATAACATTTTAATTTCGTCCCATGTTGCATGGTTGCGAGAATTAATTAGTTCGGCAGCTTTACATTTAAGCTTATTTTTTACATGGAGGGTCAATAAGGTTTTTTGGTTGCCTACAGCCATTTGGAAGACACAACGAACAGCGTTTAAAAATGTTTGTAGGAAGATCTGATTTCCATCATATTCGGGTACAATAGAAAATACTTCTGAAAGTTTATATGCTTCTACTTGTTCTTCGATTTGATTGTTTGCGTTGACAGTTGCCATTTTTAATAAATTGGTTAGAGAAATTTAAATAAAATAAATAAAAATAGGTTTTCATGTTTTTTCATGTTAAACGTAAAATTCGGAGGTAAAGTGAATATAGGAAGCAATAGCGACTGGACTATACCACTTTATTTTTAGACGTAGATAAAATGTAAGTAATGCGATTAGCGGTATAATCGCGTAATTAAAATGTGACGATTAACAGTATAATCGTATAATGTAATATACACTGTGAGATAAGGCGTGACAATTCTATATGAATGCACTTGCCGGTTTGCCGGATACTGAGTTCTGGTCGCACGCTTTCGCCAATATAAACTATCATGTGCTTAGTCTGCATGAGAATGGCTTTAGCCATGAGTGCTTGCTAACCACAAGCAAGTCTTTGTTTGTGAGAATAAGATAAATCACGAATTGTATCAAGTAACTATGAAAAACAACTGATAAGAAAAACCAAAGACTATGTTACTTGAGATAGGTTACCATGTAAATGGTACCTAACTGAAATTATTCTAAGTCTAAAATGTATACAATTAAATATTTTATATAATATATATATATATATATATATATATATATATATATATATATATATATATATATATATATATATATATATATATATATATATATATATATATATATATATATATATATATATATATATTCATGTGTATATTTAAACTGCCTGTTTTATATGGTTGGATGATTCCAAAATGTTCCCAAATGGAACATGCTACCGCACTGGATACTGCATTGATTATATTTTCTTCCCTTCCTGGTCTGTTTCGAGTGTCATCCCTTCCAAGATTTTCTCTAAATATTCTTCCGTTTCCAAAGTTTCATATGTTTCCTTTTCCAAAGAAGACTCTGCCAATCCGATTCTTTGCTTGCTACCAAACATGGCCTCGTAAGGACTTTTTTAATTCCTGCATGCAGGGCACGATTTATTTTGCTCTGAATAAACCGTAAGCCCTCTGACCATTGTTTGGTATTATTGTCAAGCATCCATGCTACCAACATATCTGACGTCCTGATTGGATCGTTCCACCGATCCTTGACTCTGTGAATGGCGGGGCTTGCCGTGCACAAGTTTAAGGTCTGGCCACAGATCCTTTAACTGTTCTATTATCTTATTAGAAAATTATCTTCCGTTGTCGCTTTGAAGTATAAATGGAGCACTGGATTTTGCACCGAATGCAAAAAATGTCTACTAGATTATATGCGACTTCTTCAGCTGTTTTCGTTTTGATTGGTTTCAAAATTGTAAATTTTGTCAGATGGTCTTGGCAGCTCGATATGAAACGATAATCTCGGTCGGGTTCGGTCTGCATATCAAATCTACTTGACATCTGGAATTCATGTGGTTTGATAGGATTGGTGCAACAACTAACCCCTTCTTCTTGATCTTCTTCTTTTCTTGACATTGCTCGCAAAGAGACAAATAGATCTGTATAGCTGTTCTAGTGACATTGCAGTATTTTTTGTTAATTTCAGCTTCCATAACTAAAAACAAAAAAAATGTCATTAGATGCCAATATTTTATAGAAATAGAGTTTAAGTAATCTACCTCTTGTTCGTTTGTGTTCAGTTGCCATGTGAGCAGCTTCAATGATGCCAAAAAGATCCTCCGTTTTACAGAAATATCGAAAAATTTCATACTGTGTTCCTTTGGTCTTTTCAATTGACTTTTCATATTCCCCAATTGTTATGATATCGTACCTCTTCAGTTTTATTATTGTTTGGACGACAACGGCATTTTACTGTCTCTCAAACGTTTCGCTTCTTTCACTTCTCGGACGATCTCTTCATACCGTTCGTTCGTAAAATAATCACTTCGATCATTGCTGTTATCAACGATATTTTTAAGTTTTTCATTAAGCGCCTCTCTCATATTGTTTTTATCTAACAATACTAGCGACTTCGCTAAACAACATAGACGGAACTTCACTAGAAGGCAGTCATAAACACACTGACATGTCTAGACAACATAGTTTGGTTTATGACAACTTAGACAGAACTTCACTCGAAGGCAGTCGTAAATACACTGACAAGTCTAGACAAGAAAGATCGGTTTATGAGCTCTATAAATAGTCCAGAACCCGTCATGGCCGTTTGAGCATTGTCCACAACGCGTCATGGTCAATAAGAACGGCCACAACGCGAAAAATTATCCTATTTCGGTATTTGGTCGTTCAGCACCATCCGCAACGCGTTGTTGCCGTTTTTTTCGCTCACTGAGCGTTTTCGACGTTTGAGCGTAACATATATATATATATATATATATATATATATATATATATATATATATATATATATATATATATATATATATATATATATATATATATGTTATATTTAATTGTATACATTTTAGACTTAGAATAATTTCAGTTAGGTACCATTTACATGGTATCCTATCTCAAGTAACATAATCTTTGGTTTTTCTTATCAGTTGTTTTTCATAGTTACTTGATACAATTCCTGATTTATCTTATTCTCACAAACAAAGACTTGCTTGTGGTCAGCAAGTACTTATGGCTAAAGCCATTCTCATGCAGACTAAGCACATGACAGTTTATATAGGCGAAAGCGTGCGACCAGAACTCAGTATCCGGCAAACCGGCACAGTATCCGGTAAACTAGCATAGTATTCAACAAACCGGCATAGCATCCGGCATAACTCATTTCAATTTCAAACCTCCGGTACTCACATAATATTATTGTAATAATATAATTATTTAAATCCTTGTAACAAAACGTTCAGTTGTGTATTTCAAAAATAAATTGTTTTTAAAAATTGATTTTTATCGACCACGATATAAAAATCTGGCGCAGTCGTACGGATTTTCACACGTCGATAGAACACGGACTTTCCTCGCTATCGTCGTGGAATTCCAATTGCTAAGTGACTAAAAAGAACCTCAAGAAAGAAAACGGTTTTCACGAAGAAAGCAAGAATACAAGAAACTTCAACAAGAAAAACCCAAGAAGGAAATCGCTCCAGAACACGAAATTGCCCAACTGGTCCGAACCTCTTGAAGCCCGGAAAATCAGCTGTTCCCAGGTGACCCAGTTAAAACACGGAAATTGCCTCATTAACTGCGAAATCCAGGCCAGCGTCCGGATGAATTTGATTTGGTAAGTGCATTCATATAGAATTGTCACGCCTTATCTCACAGTGTATATTACATTATACGATTATACTGTTAATTGTCACATTTTAATTACGCGATTATACCGCTAATCGCATTACTTACATTTTATCTACGTCTAAAAATAAAGTGGTATAGTCCAGTCGCTATTGCTTCCTATATTCACTTTACCTCCGAATTTTACGTTTAACATGAAAAAACATGAAAACCTATTTTTATTTATTTTATTTAAATTTCTCTAACCATTTTTTTAAAAATGGCAACTGTCAACGCAAACAATCAAATCGAAGAACAAGTAGAAGCATATAAACTTTCAGAAGTATTTTCTATTGTACCCGAATATGATGGAAATCAGATCTTCCTACAAACATTTTTAAACGCTGTTCGTTGTGCCTTCCAAATGGCTGTAGGCAACCAAAAAACCTTATTGACCCTCCATGTAAAAAATAAGCTTAAATGTAAAGCTGCGGAACTAATTAATTCTCGAAACCCTGCAACATGGGACGAAATTAAAATTTTATCAGAAACCCATTTCGGAGATTCTAGAGATCTCACATCCCTTATTCAGGATCTTCAACGTATTTCACAAAATCAAAATGAATCTGCTTTAAATTTCATTTCGAGACTTCAGTCGCATAATGCAAAAATGCACACTTATGTTCAAGAACAACCATTGACACCAGAACAAAAATTAGCACAATCAACTTTAATAGAGACATTAACATTAAATACTCTTTTAACAGGGCTAGATCCTAAACTAGGTTCAATAATTCGTGCTGGCATTCCTTGCAATATGCTAGAAGCAATTTCTAGAATTAAAGGAGAGATACAGCTTTCGTATTTTGAAAACCAAAAATTTTCCCGTTCAGGAAATAATATAAATACATCTCAAATTAAAAAGCCTCAAACTAGTGTGCAAAAGGTCTGCTCGTACTGTAAGCGAAACGGACACACCATAAACGAATGTCGCACTAGACAAGCTACCCACCAATTTAATAATAATAGTTCTACGAATTTTTCTAATAATACTTTCAGGCCAAATTTTCATCAACCAGGTCAACAAACTTTTCAAAGACCTACATTTACCCAAAATCAACCTAGACCGATGTCTACAAATCAGCCAAATAATAATTTTCAACAAAATAAATTTATGCAAAACAGACCGCCAATTTTTAGACAAAACCCAAATTTTCAGAGACCCCCCGTGATAAGATCAAACCAAAATTTTAATCAGCAACGTACGCATCATTTAAATGAAACTCTGGATGATACTGCTCATCCATACTATGAACCGTATTATACAAATGATACTGCTCATTTATACGAAAATTCGATAAATGAACAATACGGAATGACCAATAGTCCTGATTATTCAAATTCAGCTCAATACTTTCAGCCCGATTATCAAACTGATAATTACGAATCTAATTATACTGCTCAAAATCAAGACTCATACGACACTACTTTTAGCAATAATACTCAAAATTCAAATACCCAAAATTTTATATATATATATATATATATATATATATATATATATATATATATATATATATATATATATATATATATATATATATATATATATATATATATATATAGTTGCAGTTGTCTGATTTTATTTACTACAATAATATGTTTTATTGGTTTACTATTTTATAAAAAAAATGTACTGCATTATACAATATAGCAATCACCGATCATTGATGTAATGATTTAATAAATAATTTACCTGATATTTACGAATAATAATATGATGATAATATAATTTAACTATAAACAGATAAATTCAACAGAGCCATCTGCTTATGTGATTGAGTAACCCATCGTTATATAAGACAGTAAACTGTAAATATTTTCCAAACATTTTGTTCATAGTAATTATGTTGACAAATCTTAATTAATTGTTATGTTGCATCCCAAAATAGGGCTAATATTTCTAGTATTAGTCATATTACTTTTGTTTTTATTAAAAGCCAGTCACACCTTTCTGTGGCTCCGACTCATACAGAAGGTGCGTTGGTAATACCAGTAATCACTCCTCGCGTCCGTTCGGTTAGCGATTACTGGGCCGAGTCGTGTGCCCTGAATAGACGAAGCGAACCGAGAATTACGGCCTTCTGCATGCGACCGGCTAAGATTTCTGCCGAGTTTCGGCATGCCGGTATGCTCTTTAATTCGGAAAGCAGTGTATCTCTCGCTCCACCAAGGGCTCCTATAATCAGTACCTTAAATTTAACAGAATGGTGTGGATAGAGTCTACGGAGTTCGAAGATTAAATCTCGATATTTTGTCCGTTTCTCCTCATCTTTTGAAACAATGTTACCATCACCGGGTGCCGAGAACTCGCTGACGAACATTGTCCTGAGTTGGTGGTCGAGGAGGACTACGTCAGGCTTGTTGGCTTGTATTTGCCTGACGGTGGAAAACGAATAGTTCCAATATATTCGGCACTTCTCGTTTTCCACAACGGACTTAATATCCCCCGGAGCGTAAGGCAGCACTGGTGTCTCGTCTATCTGATACGAGTGCCTTAAATGATAATAAAGCACCCGTAACGCTGCGTTGTGTCTATGGATATAGGCCGAGACTGCATATACCGGGGAAGCCGACAGTAAATGCATCAATGTCTCTGGCAACCTGCGGCAGGCCCTGCAGCTGATATCAGGGACCTCCATACCCATGACACGACTCCGATAGACGAGCGTGTTAAATACATCATCTTGGCAAGCCATGATGAATCCCTCGGTCTCTGAATTTAGCCCGGCTGATCTTAAGAAAGCAAAGGTCAGCCTTTCGGATAAGCCCATGGCTTACATATTCCTATAGAAGACCCCGTGCATGGGCTTATCCTTGTAAAGCTGTAGAGCCCTTAAATGCTCTGCAGCTTTTACTTGGGCTTTTAACCGAACGGGTCCCAACTCGGTGACAGAGTTGAGATTGGCCCGTTCGGTGTCGAAGACGAGACCGATATCATCGGCTGCTCTACATGCTGCCTTAAATAAAAATGCTCCTATCCCTGCATGTTCGTGATTTCGGACCATACAGAGAAGGGGATCCGAACTCCTGATAACTTTACAGGCTCCGTCCAGAACCATCCTGTTATGAAGACACTCCAAACTCAAGAGTCCACGGCCTCCGCAATATCGTTGGAGATATAACCGTGGAACGGACGATCTGGGATGCAAACTCATACTGAGATGTATTCTCTTTCGGGTTACTACGTCGAGTTGTCGCAGCTCATCCTGTGTGCATTTGACTACTCCGAAGGAGTAGATAAGGATCGGAATGGCAAGCATGTTTGTTGCAGACACCTTGTTCTTCCCCGACAGTTCTCAAGACCAGATCTGTCGGAGGCGGTGCTGATACTTGCCGCGGAGAGCGTTTTTTACGACACCTATCTCTTGAGTGGAGCGCTGCTCAACACCTAAGTAGGCGTACGACTCTCCGGCATCTAAGTGATATAAGATGCTTCCGTCTACGAGCTGCGCATCCTCTGCGTATTCCCGACTTTGCCCTCTCCTGAGATGAACCAGTGCACATTTGTCCAACTCGAACTCCATCCCGATGGCCTGCATGTACTCCTGCACCACCCTTAAGGACTGGCGTAATTCCCTTTCTCCGGAGGCATAAAGTTTTAGGTTATCCATGTAAAATAGATGGGTGACCTTATGCCTCCGATCGCCGGGGGTGCCGCAGTTATAGCCACGGGTCTTCCTGAGAGACACGGACAACGGCAACAGTGAGATGCAAAACAGAAGTGGGCTAAGGGAACTAAGGGCCCTTCTGAACGACACTGGCTCTGTCCGGACTCTAGTATCACCCGATGTTATGGTAAACCGAGTTCTCCAGAGCGGCATCAGTTCTTGAATACATCTCACTACAGGACCGGGCACCACAAGGCATTGGAGCAAGTGAATTATTAGCTCATGCGATGTCATATCGAATGCCTTGCGGTAGTCGATTTAGGTCATGGAAAGGTTTCGCTTGTACTGCACGGAGTCCTGCGTGATACATCTGTCAATCAACAGATTCTCCTTGCAGCCAGCGACACCCTTTTTAGACCCTCGTTGTTCGTATATCCCCTCGAAAACCGGCTCAACTGCTAGGAGTACTCGCGTGTACAAGATGCGTGTAAATACCTTGTAACATGCGTTTAAGCAGGTTATCGGTCGGTAGTTCTTTGGGTTGGACAAATCTCCGGTCTTCGGGATTAGCACGGTCCGCCCCTCGACAACCCAAGAAGGAATTTGCTGCTCCCCCATTTAGCCAGGTGGTAAAAATTCTGGCTAAATGGCGGTGGATACTAGGTAATTTTTTCCACCAGAAGTTATTTATCCCGTCGGGACCTGGAGCAGCAAAGTTCTTAGGGTCCGCAAGAGCCCTTCGAACCTGTTCAGGGGTTATCGGGTGGGACACTTCTTCTGGTCGCTGAAGACCTTCGCAAAAGTCTTCAAAGTGTGCCAGGGCTGGAGTGTCTCTTTGGAGTGGGAGCTTCTGCTCGCACAGCGCCTTCCAAAAGTTTTCCACCTGATCTACAGTCGGTGGATTTTCGATAACAGGTTGAGGCGGTTCGAATAGGTGCGAGTTTTTGGCGGAACAAATTATTTTCCGCCAGCCTTCGCGCCCGCCTCACTAGTGACTTTTTGCATGTCACTAGCATCTGTATCCTATCAAGGCAGTGCTGTTTGATGGTACGCAGCACTACCTCATTAAGTGTGTGATGGACGCGTCTTAAATTGGCGGCGATTCGCCGTAATTTTTGCATTAAAGGCCTATTGGCCGCCATATAGTCCATCACACATTGGATACGCGATACCTGTTGTCTTGCCGACTGGATCTTGGCCTCCATCTTCCGTACACGCCACTCCGCTCTCTCTCGCGGGGAGGAAGAGATTGTTCGCCCTCTCCATATGAGAGAAGCTCTCGGCGGCAGTGTACATGGCACAATTTATGTGCCAGATATCGGCCCTTCTGGAAGTGATGCTTGAACTTCAACATCCACTCTGGCCAGGTCTTGTGGCCTAGGGGTCTTATGCAATGTAACCCCCTTCTGGTACTGAGGCCCTCTACTATTGGTGGAACGGTGAAGACCGCATCCTCAACTGGTTCATTAGGCAGCCTTTCAGCTACCTCATTCGCCAATCGGGGCGCAGTCCTCACATAGCCCTTTCTACGAAGATATGATACATAATCACGCAGATTCTGCGGCGTGAAGGCATCATGCTCTGGGTGTAATTCACACCACAGGGCATGCATACGTGCCATGTATCCCCTCCGTATGGCTCACTGCTTTCATAGCATTGCAGCAGGTGGACCGACGAGGTGAGGGACGCCTCAGCTCGTCGGTCCACTCAAAGCGTCCGTGTCTTTGGCGTATGTCGTCTCCAGGCAATCCATCCATTTGGGCCCCACCACCTTGCCCATGACCTCTATCCGAACGGGGTCGATCGCGGGGGCCTCCTCTTCTGCCATTTGGAACCAGAAGTTCGGACTTACCGGGGATTTAGCCCAGTAAGCCCACGGCCGACACTAGAGGGGATCTATCATCCCCTCCCGGGTGCGCTGGTGCTGCCGGTTCGGTTTTGCACCCCAGCTGGAGTAAGTGGTGTCACTACTCACCAAAGGCCAGATCGATGTTGTGCGGCCCCTCCTGCTTCCCATCTGCAAATGCCTTATATTATATTATATTGATGATCTCAAGTTTTTACTTCGATTTAGATTGTTAATTACCAAGAGATGGCGTTTGGTACGTTCTACTGCAGTGGAACGTAGCAACGTCTACTAGATGTGAGCTCTATCTATCGAAGGTATACTCGTTTACACTGCACTGACGAGACCCAAAATAGAGAGGTAGAAACCGGTCTGCAGTTAACGATATCCTGAGATAGGTGACACTTTACATCTTTCTTGGTGGTTTTAGAACAATCACTGTATTTTTAGTGCTAACTCTGTTAGACAAAAATACGACAAATTTTGTTATGTAATTCAGTGCTCGGCGTTTGGCATATAGCCAGGAGAATAGCTGTTTTGACCTGATTTGTTTAGTCCTTATTATATAAGGCATTTGCAGATGGGTTGGAGTATAAACTCCTTATTTCTGTAGTTTGAATGTTACCTTCTGATAGTAAAACTTTGCATTATATTGATGATCTCAAGTTTTTACTTCGATTTAGATTGTTCGAAATTACCAAGAGATGGCGTTTGGTACGTTTTACTGCGGCGGAACGTAGCAACGTCTACTAGATGTAAGCTTTATCTGTCGAAGGTATACTCGTTTACACTGCACTGAGGAGACCCAAGATAGAAAGGGAGTATAAACTCCTTATTTCTGTAGTTAAAAATATATATTTTATATAAGTTCAGGACCTGCTGATGCAGTGGTCTATTACAATACAGAATTATTTCTTACCGTAACTAAACAATAGATGGGGACATATCATTTATGTCCTCCATCGCAGTAAAATAAAATTCATATGTACTCGTACGAAACGTATGTGTAGAAATGCAAGTCTAAATAACAATCCTGTTTTGTCAAACGCCGCACACGTCTGGTAAAATCCGAATACTAACGAACTCCGTATCGTGTATGCTCTATTCGTTAGGATCTGAACTACAATGTGAGCTTTGCAATCAATTGACGTCTTGGTCAACATAGTCTAGTCAACAAGTAGACAAGTACACTTTTTACGAATTCCAGTTCACCTTCTCTGAAAATTGTGGATTAGGTGCCATTTGATTCGGAATAGCACATCTAGAAGCTTTTTGAAAAAAATGAAGTGGCGCTTTAAAAAATTGCAAAAGTTATAAACAATTTAGTAAAGAAAAAAAGGATTTAGTTTTTCGCGAATATCTCAAAAACTACTGCGGATATCGCAAATTTAAAAAAAGATCTTTAAAGGGCAGAAAAAAGCCGAACTCCCGAAACTCTACCACCAATATTTATAATTTTAATTTAGATATAAAAATAGTACTCAAAATGGGTGATGTGACTACCATACACTTGGCGCGATTCCCTCATATTTAGAATTTTTTCTTTAACCCATTAGATATGCATATTAGGGAACGAAAACATTCAAGTACCATATAGATACATGAATTAACAATAATCCTTCAAAAAAAGTTCCTTTCCGCAATTTTTTAATTACTTACGCTTTTTATAATCAAGTAATTTTTACAATTTGTAAATCAACATAAAAACCCTTGTAATTTTCAAACTAAACACTAGAGATTTTTTCCATTTCTGGAATCCATTCTTCAAAGGGTTTAAAAGAGATCTCCGTTTATAAAATTTTGATTTTTCACTTTTTTATTAACACAATTACGGGATGAAAAAATTAATAAATTAAATAGAGCTATCAAAAGAACTTTTTTTTAATGTTTCCATTGTTTCATTTTATATCACTGAAAATATATAACTTTTTTTATTTTTTTCCTCAATTATTTAGAAAATTATCAAAATTTTTTTTTTGAGAATTTGATCATTGATAAAATAATAATTTAAAAAAAATCGTTCCTTAAATTTTTTTTTATTGTTAAAAGAGCATTTTTTAATTAATTGTTTTTTATAAAAATTAATATTAAGGACCCAGTTTTTTATCATTATTTCTAGTGTATTTTCATATTCTGAAAAAAAATTGTTTATTTCTTGTTTTTGTCATATTGCTGATAGTTTACAAGTTATTTGCATTGCACTGATAAATAACAAAAGAAAAAAAATGGCAAACTTAAACTAAGCACGAGAATATTTGAAATGTGTATATAAAAAAGAGAAAAACACTTTTTTCCTTGAAAAGGTCATATAGTTGTTTTATTTTTTTGTAGTATCTGAAAAAATATAGTACAGATATTCATTTGTTTATAATAATTTTTTTATTAAATAAACAAAAAATAAAAAAAAAGTCTCCCAGAATATGAAAGAGCACTAGTAATTATGATTTAAAAAAGAATGGTTCCTTAATATTAACTTTTAGCGAAAAAATTGTTAATTAAAAAACGCGTTTTTAAACAATTGAAAAAATGTTTTAACGATTTTCTTAAAAATCATTATTTTTATCAAAAATTCTCAAAAAGAAATTTTTGATAATGTCATAAACAATACATTTATTTATAACAATTTTTTTAACAATTGCAGTAGAAAATTAGTATTATATAGTTTTCAGTGATTATAAAATGAAACAATAGAAACATTTTAAAAGAAAATTTTTTTGATAGCTTTATTTTATTTTTTAATTTTTTCATCCCTTAAATTGTTAATAAAAAAGTGAAAAATCAAAATTTAAAAATTTTATAAACGGAAATCTCTTTTAAACCCTTTGAAGAATGGATTCCAGAAGTGGAAGAAATCTCTGATTTCTGGTTTGAAAATTACAGGGGTTTTTATATTAATTTACAAATTGTAAAAACTACTTGAGTAATAAAAGTATAAATAATTGAAAAATTGCGCGAAAAAAATATTTTTTTACTGTTGTTCATTTATATATCTAAATGGTACCTGAGTTCTTTAGTTCCTTAATAGTCATATCTAATGGATTAATTTATTTTTTTGTAAATATGTGTAAGGGAATCGTGCCAAGCGCAGAGCCACATCACCTGTTTTGAGCACTATTTTCACCTCTTAAATAAAATTATAAATGTTGGTGATAAGGTGTCGGGAGTTTTTTTAGGACGTTTCCTGCTCTTTAAGGATTTTTTTTAATTTACGATATCTGCAACAGTTTTTGAGATATTTGCGAAAAACGACATTCTTTTTTTTACTACTGTTTATAACTTTTGCAGTTCTTTTGAGCGCCACTTTTTTCAAAAAGTTTTTAGATGAAATTCCAAAGTGAATGACACCTCAACCATAATTTTCAGAGAAGGCGAACTGGAATTCGTAAAAAGTGTACTTGTTGACTGCACTAACAAAGGCATTATATTTTTCTTATTTTCCCACTGTACACTTTCAACAATTAATTTCAGTAAAGTATACGTTAATAAGCCTCAATTATGACAACATGATGGGACGTGCTAATAATACCGGAAATAATTGAAAGTGTACAGAAGGAATGTATTCATCGTCTTGGACATTGCCAACCTGTGAATGGAGCATATTTTGAACTCTTAGTGCAAATTAATTTTATTGTTTTATTTTGTTGTATAAAAATGAAATTCTTTTAAATGACACAAACAAAAATGGGGTATTGTTAAAGAATATCGATGACGTAATGCTTTTAAAACTACAACTCGAAAAAATAGGGGTAACTCTAAAAGTGGCATTATCCAATATATCTTTTGGCATGTCCGAGTGATTAAAAAAAGAACAGTACCAATTTGATCGAATTTATACATTACTTTTCATACATTGTATGTTCACATATATGTCATAGATAGGCATTTATTGAATACTATTTTATTTAATATATACTTTATGATAAATGTACGTAAAATACTGTAAAATATTATAAAATATTTCAATGCGAATAATATAATATAAAAATAAATATATATTTTTAATATAAAATAAAGAAAACATAAAAAATAAAATGTAGGGGAAGCCGGGGCAGAACGGGGTACCATCTTTTTAGTGAGATATCACGACGAATTGAATAAAAACACATAATAAATATTTCATTTTATTTTATTTAGACAATTTGGAATATTATAAAAGTAAAAAAGTTGGTAGAAAAAATATATACTGAATAAATATATCCAAAAAAAGTATGCCCGGGGTATAACTATAGGAGATAAAATTTTTCATTTTTTTTTTGCTTACAAAATTTACACATAAATAGGGACTCATCATCATCGC
Organism: Rosalia funebris; assembly: GCA_037954035.1. Lineage (NCBI taxonomy): Eukaryota > Metazoa > Arthropoda > Insecta > Coleoptera > Cerambycidae > Rosalia > Rosalia funebris. The sequence goes on along the minus strand of JAZFAV010000032.1, from coordinate 31,464,269 downwards.
TGTCAAAACCAGCACACGACATATGTGCCCATTTCTTGCAACTCATACAAGAGCACCAGCTCTCATTTGACTGAGAATATAGCTCGTTACAATAAAAACAGGCCGTGTCTTTATTGCTATCATCTTCTGAATCCTCGTCTTGCCTTTCAATTATTTTCGACATTATTTTTTCCTTAATTTTTTCATTTAATTCTTTACTTGCTCTTCTTAATTGCTTTCTCTTAATTCTCTCCGATTTTATTTTTTCTTTGCCTTTTAAAATTTCTCCACGGCTACTTCTAACTCTGCTTTATAAGGACATGATGTCAAGACTGCCGTTTTGCCCCCTTTTCTTATAGCCATTTTTGTCCTGATTGAACTTTAGGAAAAGGAATTACATCTTTTGGAGAATCACATAAAAAAAGAAATACGTTTTTTCTGTATCCCTTGTGGGGCTATTCCTCATCCAAGAACAGCCAGAAATTGGTTCATAACCAGATGTGTTTTGAGCATTTGTGTTATCTTGAAGTTTAGTAAAGAGGTTTCCAATATGTCTTGGGGGATTGTCTTCCTTGTATTAGAATTTCTCTCAGGAGTTAGAGGAATCTTTAACGTGCTCAGAATGTCATCATCAGATGGAGCAGCGGTTGTAGTTTGTAACTCAATATTAGTAGTCAGACGCTAAAATATCTGTATCTGTAAGAATATTTGGATTTACAGGCCGGATATCAGTCTTTTCAAATCCATTCAGTGCAGTTTTCATATTGGCAGAATTAAGAAAGGCTTGCCTAAACAACCTTGCAATTTCGAATAGTGTTACCACTTTTCCTGGGTTAGTTTTCAACTTACTTTCTTGCTTCTTCATCACAATAGAGACTTAAAGGCTTCATGAATGATACATCTAGGGGCTGAACCCGATAGGAATAATGCGGAGGGAAGCATCATGAAAACCTCACTGCTTCGTGCTAAATCTATCACACGCAGTATTTTCGTATGGAACACATGGCCATCTAAAAGCAACAAACCAGGATTATCCTTTTTTGGGCTTGAAAATTGGATAAACTTTACAAAACATTTTTCGAAAATTTCAAAATCAGAAATTTCAGGCCACCCTCCCACAGGTAAACCCAATTCAAATTTTTATTGTTTCTTTTATGAGAAAATGTCAACATAATGGCATGTATAACCCACCAGCTGAAAAATATGTTTCAGCAGTGACGGTGTTTCCTCATTCAGCTGAAGTCAACGCACCTACTTGACGTTGATTTTTAGCTGCAATTAATTTTGACAACTGCTTGGTATTGATGGTAATACCTTGCTTGATCGTGGACCTTTAGCAGTTATAAATTCTATCAGCGGTCAAATGGTGTTTATGAATAACTTTAGTTAGTAAACTAAAAAACTGTGGGACTGCGACCTTATTGAACCCCATCGCTCGAGCTACTAAAGTAGCATCCGGCTTACGTAAACTTTATTCTTGGTGACGTTTTATAAAATTTTCAGACCAGTCTTTACCTGACAATTCCGGTTGTCTGTGGAAATTATATTTACAATTGTTTTTTAAACTAGTTGGAAAGCTAAGCGATGAAGTTCTTTGATTGTCACTCCAAACAATCTTCTTTGCATGTCTATTAAATATGACCCAATTTTTGCTTCTTATTCTGCAGTGAAGACTGGCTGAAATTTCCTAGCACTTTTATCAACAACTCAACTTGAATTCTTTTCGGTTTTCACAATGAGCTATAACACCAAACAATCATGTCCCTGAAGACGCAATAGATAGACAATTAATCCCAGCTAATATTCCTAAAATTTAATCTTTCACTCCAAAAGCCCAAAATGTAGTCAGCTTATTAAACCAACGCAAAGCTCCTGGCATAGACGGTGTGACACTAAAGATGTTAAGGGAAATGTCAAGAAAATGATTACATACATATATATTTAATGTTATTTTAAAACAGAATTGAAGAATGTAATTAAATAACGATCTAAGTGCCAAAATTTATAAATTCGATTTTATCATTACAAAGTGGTCTATGTGGCTTCATAGACCTCTTTGTAACGATAAAATCGAATTCATAAATTTTGGCACTTGGACCGTTATTTAATTACACTTTTCATTTATTGGCGCAAGCAATTAAAAATCACCGAAATGATATTAGTCCCCAAGCTTGGCAAAGACTTAAATAAAGTATCAGCATATCGTCCAATAAATCTGTTGTCAATCATTTCAAAGCTCTTAGAAATACTTGTACTGCAAAGAATAAATGTTGATCCTAATACCCTTCATCAGTTCGGTTTCTGCCAAAACTACTCGACAAACATATCTCATAGAGTTTGTCACAAGATTAATCAAGCACTAGAAGATAGGAAATCCTGTACATCGCTCTTCTTAAATGTAAGTCGAGAGTTTGATAACGAGTCACACTCGAGATTATTGTACAAGATAAAAGTACCCTTGAAAACAAAGATCATCCTTGTCCGTAACTTACTATAATATTATTAAATCTTACTTATGTGACAGGAAATTTAGAACAAGAGTCAATGAAGATGTATCTGACATACAACCGATCAAGTCTGGAGTACCGCAAGGTAGCGCCCTGTGAATATGGCCACTACCGCAAGGTACGTCCTCTACTATATGTACTGTACACAGCAGATTTATCAGTCAACGAAAATACTACGATGGAATCTTTGCTGATGAAACTGTAATCCTTTATACCAACGAAGATCCATAACTAGCATCGACCACTTTACAAAATCATCTGAACGAAGTAGAAACGTGGACCCATAAAACATCAAGATTAATGAAGTAAAATCCGTTTCAAGTAAATTTTACACTGAGAAAAGATCCGTGTTCTCCTATTTCTCTAAACAACATACAAATACCATTATCCTGTACAAAATATTTAGGGATGCACTTGAATAACAGGCTTATATGAAAACAACATATAATCAAAAAACGCAAACAGATAAACTTAAAAGTTAAGGAAATTCAATGGTTAATTGGTAGGAAGTCTAAAGTACTACTTAAAGATAAGCTATTAATATACAAAACCTTAAGCCTATGAAAATAACCTACAAAAATAAGCTCTTAATATACAATATGGGTATACGGTACAGAACTCTGGGGATGTACCAGCAAACCAAACATTATAATAATACAGATAACCCAATTAAAAATATGCGAGGGATTACCAATGCCCCATGGTATGTTTCTAACGAGGCAATTCATAAAGACCTGGAAGTGCCATACATCAAGAACATCATAAAAGAGAAATGTATTAAATATCATAGTAGACTAGAAAGCCATCCCAATACACTCTTAAACCCTTTCCTGGAACCACAAAATGCAAGAAGACTCAAGAGAAGATGGCCAAGTGATCTTCCTCCTTAAGGAGGACTGGAGGTCACTGGAAAAAACCTCACCACGTCAATGAATACTCGGTTCTCAAGTCAGCCCATTAGCTTATATAATATTTTTGTAATTCTAATTGCTAATAAATCAATTACATAAAAAAATAATTATAGAACTATAATCATAAACTTAAGTTTCGTAAAGGCCTTAATATACAATACCATATGTCCAGCTCTGTTTATCCAGTACATATATAAATTTTTCACTTTCTTCACGTATCCTTCATAATAATTATCCACCGTAAAAGCAACTCGTTCTGCAATGCTCCATTCCTGCGTTCTAGGCCATTGTAAATTATCAACCCATTGTAAAGTTCCTACAAATATATTAATTGTTTAATTAATAGAAAATATGAAAAACTACGGCTTATGATTTGAATTATTTGTTGTGAAATGAAAGAGAATCAGAATATTCAGGTTATATTCACCTTAAAATGTATGTTCCGTTTGCATTTCGTTTGTATTATGTTATGTTATAATGTAGCTGTAAATGTTTAACTGTACTATAGACTACACCTATATACATCAAATATAAAGATAATTAATCACTTGTGTTATAATATTTTTAAGACTGATTCTGTCAATTTTCCTAACATTACCCTTTTCTATGAGCTACATACATAAGTTCATGCCGATTGCGTTTAGAAACTCATAAATGAAAATATGTAACCCTTCGATATGGTCTCGCTATCCATAAATTATCAATGCTATAGGGTATTCAGTAATAAGTTTAAGTTCAGTAGTAAGTTTAAACAAATGATTTTATCTGATTCATTCCCTGAATCACTCAATATCTATAATTCCTTAATAATTTAACTAGGGGACTCCACCGCGGCTAAGCCCGCGTATTACAGGGCCCTGGAAACTTCGACGTGAACTGATTTTATTTCTATTGTATTATTCTTGTTACATTTATTAGATATGTAATTTTATCCTGTTGCTTTCAATAGCTCGCAGACCGGTTTATTTTTTTACTTGATGTAAAAAAGAAATCAGTTTTTGCATTGTTCTTTTGTTCTCCCTATGTTTGGATTTGGATTACCACCTCCTGAGTAGAGCTCCTCCCAGCAATAGATTTTAATGTATCTATTATAATACGTATCTATGTATTTTTGGTGCATTTTTCTTTTTTTTTATGATTCTAATGTTGCTAATATTTCTTCAAACACCCAAATACAGTAATAAGTTTAATATTTTTGCCATCCTTAAGATCATCACGCATTTTTTAATGCGTCCGTGACATAAATAAAATTATTTCAGCCTATTCCGTTCAACTTTGTTTGTCATGACACACTATCTTCGATGTTGATGTTAATCTAACAATGATTCTAAATAACTCTAAATAACTGAAGAACAATACAGTTTAGGTATAGTAAATGCCCATATAGGTCGAAAGGTAATGAAGAAAGGAAGCGAATGGGGTTGTGAAATACAGTATGTTCCATTTGAAATAAGCCACTTATTGAAGGTCGAAGTTGTCAAAGTTATATATATATATATATATATATATATATATATATATATATATATATATATATATATATATATATATATATATACAGGTTGTAACATAAAGGTTGGGAATAAATTAAACGGTGGATTTTACAGTAAAAAAAGGATTTTTTTCATATGAGGTTATGCTCTACGGGTTTTCGTTTTCAAGTTACAGGGCACTAAAAAATTTGAACAAATTTAGTATTTCTCTAATAACTTTCGAGCATTAGAAGATAATTGAACGAAATTTTAGCCGTAGTTTAATTTGATAATTCCCTAGTAACAGAAAAATATTGACTTCATAAATTATTCAGTGGCGTGCGCACTCATTGTACCGTAAAGTTTTCCGAAGAAAATTGTGATAAGCCACTGGTAAAAACGATTTTTTAATATTAATTTAAAATCGTCTTTTTATTTTAAACAAGATTACCTTCTTGCATTCTATTTGTATCTTTTGTCATTTTCCCGTAATTAAAATTCTTGTAAATACAATTTTTTCCCACTGCTAACATAGGAAAATAAAAGAAATAAAACATTATCAAGTATGCTTTGACTCAGACACCGAAAATGGTCGAATAAGCATTGAAAAAGGACTTTTGCATTGAAAATGCAAATGTCATATTATTTTAACAATAATAAAAAATAATAGTGACTTAGGAATTTAAAGAATTTATTGACTAATAGGAAGTAATAAGCAACAAACATGATTACAAAATTTGCTGGAAATATTGTCCCCCAACTTCAATACACTTTTCAATGCGTTTTCCAATGGATTCTCTTACTCGTCCAAAAATAACAGGCATCTCTCGAATTTGCTGACAGCCCATTTCAACTCTTTGACGAAGAGTCTGTATATCAGGAATGGGAACGGAATAAACTATGTTTTTAAGTGCCCCCACAAATAATAGTCTAATGGATTAAGGTCGGGAGAACGAGGAGGCCATGCTCTTGACCCTCCACGACCTATCCATTTATTCCGGAACGATTCATTAAGGTATTCTCTGTCGAGGATACGGAATCCTGGACCTCGTTTTAATTTATACTTTCGCTCGAAGTGCACCCTGACGTCACGGTCAGCGTGTACGACGAAGCCGGATCGGAGAGTATAAATTCCGGAGGTTTTGGCGAATTCGATCTTGCTTAGCTGCGCTTCGAGTTACCTGTATCTAATATATGCGATTACTTGTACAAAGCTAAGGTTTTCAGTTATACCTGCGATCTGAATAGTTTATGTGGCCCTGCCCATAAAATTTCTACAACGAAAGAATAGCGTTAAACAATCCACAATAGAGGTTTTAAATAACCGTTCATCCAACACCAAGTACCTTAGCAAAAGGGTACTGAAATCCCACGGTTCCATTCCGTTGGATCGACGAGGGCCCACGCCCGTCCGCGCCTATTTTCATTCCTCCGAGGGACACAAGCGAACGAAACTTTCGCGTGTTTTAAATCGTAGTGTTTCTGCACGTTCGCCAACGACTGTGTGCGTCAGTGAACGTCGCGACGTGAGTTCGACGGTTCCTAGGTCCCGAGTCGGGGATTGCCGTCGATACGCCGGGAGTGTGCGCCTGTTAGCAGATACGACCGGAGGCCAATAGGGTGATCAAACTAGACGAATTGGATTGGGGTAAGTCTGTTCCATTTTAATTCCCTAGCTTGCAAGCCCTACCGCTCGACACTGTGAAGAGACCCTCCGGAACAACACTCGCAGATAGATTCCTGTCCCCAGTAGGCTTTAAATTGTCTGAAAGAAGTTGTCTGATATAAATTGTTTATCCCGTACCGATCGATAACCATATTTACGATCCGCCCATTGGTTATATATTTTACATTCATACGAGGTATATCAAGAAGATCGATATACGAGGTACGGTCGGAAAGTTGAAATATAGTGAACGTATCCAACGATGGAAACGCGTCGCGGCAGGAAGCCAGCGAAGCCCGAGCGAGACCCGGCTACTGCTGCCCAAGGGAAGCATCCCCACGCAACGGGAAGAGAATGGGAACCTCCCCAGACACCGAGGAGCGCCAACCAACAGCGGTCCGTGCCTGTACCAAGGAGCAGCGCGGCCAGCCGGATCCAGGAGGCATCCCAGCCGGCCTCAAGGGCGTCCACCCCGATGTCATCATCGGGAGCGCAATTGGTGGCAACGCCGCATCGCGTCGAATGGGGACACGACGTGAAGGGGATGCTCCAGGAAGAGCAACGCGTACGTCGACTCGTCGAGGAACCCTCCGGACTCCATACACGGGCACCCCCATCCCCTACCATCGTTCAGCCCCGAGGGGATGAAAGCGAGATGGAAGAGAGGGATGGAGCGAGAGGAGGAGTCTCCTATGAAGAGGCGGGCACGAGACGTCAACATCTCTCACTTCTCACCTAAAGTGAGCTGGGGCGCCATCATGCATAAACCACATGTTCTGGCGTGTTTCAATTGGGACTTCCTCTAATAAAGGTTGCAATCTGTTTTGAAGAAAATCCAGATACGACCAGATAGAGCCGTCTAGTCTGTTTGGTAGTACTATGGGTAGTACCAATAAAAAAAATAGCCAATTATTCCGGCCCAAACATCAATTGATAATCGTTACTGGTGCCGGGATTGTATTATTTCATGTGGATTTTCATCAGCCCACAGATGGTTATTGTGGAAATTAACTATACCATCCCTTGTAAAACTAGCTTCGTCGGTAAATAAAATGGATGAGTGGAATAACAAATTCTGATTGCACTTATTTAAAAGCCAGGTACTAAATCTAAGACGTGGTGCATAATCCTCGGCAGAAAGTGTCTGTACTCTTTGTAGATGGTATGGATATAACAAATTAGCATGCAGGATTCGTTGGACAGTCATATGACAGTAGTATAGCAAAACCAGTTCTAGCTCACTTTTGATGAGGATGGCATGTGTCCATCGAGAGTGACCAAAGATGGGTTAGTTCGTCAAGCCGCCGCCCGGATATTCCATGTGTCGCTGTTGTAGTTCTGGAGAAGTGACGTTACTGGTGCTTGTTGGTCAATGACCAGAGGGTCTTCTTCGGCGAGGGGGTGGGGGTAAGAAAAAACATGGCAGCGATAAAACATGTCTGTATTAAGAAAAAAACATGGCGGAAGGGGCGTGGAAAAAAAATGCCTGCGTTAAGAAAAAACATGTCGAGAGTAGGGAAAAAAACATGGCGGCGAGAAAAACATTATTAAAAAAATATATGACGTTATTCAACATGGCTGCATTAAGAAAAAAGATGGTGGGGGTCATAAAAAAACATGGCTGCATTAAGAAAAAGTCTGGGGCGGAGAAAAAATTGCATTAAGAAAAAAACATGGCGGCGAAAAAACATGGCTGTATTAAGAAAAAAGAGGGCGTGGAAAAAAATGGCTGCGTTAAGAAAAAAGAGGGTAGGGAAAAAAACATGGCTGACATGGCGGCGAAAAAATATAATGGTGATATTAAGAAAAAATATGACGTCATTAAACATGGCTGTACTAAGAAAAAACATGACGGCAAAAGAACATGTCTGTCCGGAAATAACGTGGCAGGGGATGGGGGCGTAGGAAAAAGAACGTCATGCTGAGGTCCGTTATGTGGACTAGACATCTGACGCAATATGTCAAAAGGGCCTTATCTTAAACTTTATCCGATTTCAATCGAATAAAGACTGAAATTCATTAAAAAATTAACTGAACATAATCATAAAAGATAATATTTTTAATAGGTTAATAAATAAAAAAGTTATAGACAAAGAAAATATATTTATCGTAAAAAAATAGTACATATATTTAGCATTACATTTAGGTTCAATATTAAACATAATAGAACAACTTTAAAAAATTAATTTATTAAGATACTTATTATTTTATTAATATTATTAAGATACAATACGGTAGTATTATAAAAAACTTAAAATATTAATGTAAAAAATTAATTACAAACTCTAATTTCAATACAAATGTAATTTATTAAAAAAGAATTTTTGAAAAAAAACATTGTATAATTTAATAAAATAATAATTAAAAAAAAAACAGTATTGCCGACCTGCCCAACATATTACAATTGGCTGAACTTCATCCTCTTCCACGTCGCTAATCTCGACGACTTCGTCTTCATCATCGGAGATGACAGTCAGCGTCTCGTCGTCGGTGTCGTCATCGTCCACGACAATGAAGTCGATATCACGATCACTGAAAGAAATATAATTGAAAAGAAAATAAGAAAGAATACAAATTAAAAAAAAATAACTTACTATTCCTCCAAGTAAGGCGGAGACGTAGGAGAATAACTTGGAGGAAATAAGAATCCTAGAGGTAGATCCCGTATTGGAATCAGAGGAGGTGGCAGATCTCTGTAAGGTGGAGGCAGATCATCATCAATATACGGTGGCGGAGGTAGGTCCCAGTAAGGAGGGGGTAGATCATCCAAATTGCTGTAAAAATAATTATAATTGAAAAATGAATTAACTATATAAAAAATTACTTACTTTTCTCTGAAGTAAACTTCGGGATTTACCGGTGGCGTATATCAGTTCGTTAATTGGACCATACGAACCCAAGCATTAAATTCACTAAAAAACGAAATAAACTTCAAACTCGGTATTTTCACACGTGTTCATAAAAACTCGTTAGAACGTGCAGACTATTGAAAATAAAGTGATTATAAGAGAACCAATAAAAAATAATTTATGAGACTTTAAATGAAGCAATCCACAAACAGAAACGTCGGCGATCGTATTATTGCTACATAGAACGTGATTTAAATGTAAACAAACTGTAAAACGCCAGATCGCTAGACAAAACATTTTATTTCTAACCTGTGGAGTAATCAATAAAAATTAATTTATGACTTAAAACTGTCAATTATAACATATACAGAATATAAATCCCACGAAATAAACTGCAAACTCGACATTTTCACACGTGTTCATAAAAAACTCGTTAGAACGTGCAGATTACGATGGTGACGTATGAAAAAATGACGTCACAGATGATATAAAAGGTTTACAGCCGGCATAATTCATCATATGTGTTTATACTTGCGCGCTATACGTGACGTATTATAAAATATTAGAAATTTTTATTTGTGTGTTTTATCTACGGGAAACAAACGTGAGTAAAAAATTGTTTTTATTAAATTTCAATAAAATTAACAAGAAAATATTCTATTAATTTTAGATGGATTTAGAAAAATTAAATAGAGTTTCACTTCTAGAAACTAAACAAGTTTTGAAGATATCAGACTTGGAACAAAATATCCCCCAGCCAATTTATGGGGCCAGAATAGTGAAAACGAGGTATGGTGAGACTATATTGATTGAATTAGAATAGAGCAATACATTTTTACCAAAAAGAGTATTACCAGAAATAAAGGAAAATTTAGCTGAATTTCAGTGTGAAAAAAAATACAGCATAATTTACCAAGGCTTGAAGGACGTAAATATGCCTTCTATGGGAGTCCTATTCAAGTTTATTAAAAGTAAGTAAACACAATTTTTTAAATATTAAATTTTTATTTGTAATTTTTTTTAGCTGAAAACAAGGAATGATAGCCCAGACAGTACTATATAAAATATACACACAGACAGATATATCAATACTTACTTCTAGAACTCTTCAAGTGAATAAACGCAGCCACAGCTATGGACTCTGAAGAAATTAAGCATATCAGCAATGAAATTATTAAAAAGTTCAAACTGGAAATATTTTTAGGGAATAGTTGTTGTACCCCGCAGGAGAGAGTGATATGGATAAAAAAGGTAAAATTACACATTAGACTTTTAAGTAGAGCTATCAAGGGATCTGATTTATCTATAGGTGTACTGCGTAACCTTTAGTCTAATTTAGGATATTTGAAAAGGTTTAAAAATATCATTTAAAAAGTAAATTATATTGGGGGAGCGGTATTAGTAAAAGAAAAACGTAGTAATCGGGTCAAATGGGAAGATTTAATATCGATTTTAATAGTAGAGTTCGTACTAGAATAATCATTAATTTAAAACATAAATATTTGAATGAATTTTTTAATGATGCTTTTCACCTTTTCAAAACTAGAATAATGAATGCCACGAAAAAAGTACCAGTGCTTAAAGTTAATAGTTCTCTCTGCGTTGAATTTATAAGAAAGTCACAAGACATAGAAATTATTGAAAAAAAAAATTTAATACAAAAAATAAGGTAATTGATGCAGGGAGGGATATACATCAATGGTTTGAATCCAATGTAAAAGATGATATTTTTAACGCTTTATCTGAATTTTCCGAATCTGATAGTGGGTGAGTTATAAATGAAATTATTAGCTTAGAAATTAATATAAATAAATATGAAGTTGGGAACGGTTCATCCTACATTAAACTACCGGAAAAAATTGCAAAAAAGCATGCTTGCATTAATGTTAAGAACAAAGATGACGCTTGCTTCGCATGGGCCATTGTCAGTGCTCTCCATCCCGCTGAAAAAAAATCTGATAGAACATCATCATATCCTCATTACAAAACAGTATTAAACGTAAAAGATATTGAATTTCCTATGACGTTACCGCAAATATCCAAATTTGAGAAAAATAATGCAATCTCTGTTAATGTATTTGGTTTTGAAATGGATTCAAAATCAAGTTTTTCTGTTGTGCCCCACCATACAACTAAACGAAAATTAGATAAACATGTAAATTTATTATTATTTAGGATAAATATTTTCCAGAAATAAATGAATTTGAACCGCCGCCGCCGATTACAGATAATGAAGAGCTAGAAATTAAATACCATTATTGTTATATTAAAGATTTATCTAGACTTTTAAGTAGCCAGCTCTCAAAATATTATCATAAAAAATATTTTTGCAATAGACGTCTGAATTATTTTACATCTCAGGATAAGATAAATGATCATGTTGTAGATTGCGAAGAACTTCATCATCATTAGGTCATCAGTCCGAAGACTGGTTGGACGCTACCCTCCAGCTTCTCCTATCTTGTGCTAACCTACGCATTTCGCTAATTGTGCTACAACCTACATCCCTTACTATTTGCGAGCAGTAGTCTAATCTAGGCCTACCTCTGCCTTTCTTCACTCCTATTTCTGCCTCCAAAATATCGCGGACTATTCCTCCATGTCTCAGCAAGTGGCCTACCATTCTATCTCTTCTCTTCTTTAAGTTTTTCCACATACTCCTTTTCTCGCCGACTTTCTCCAATACTTCTTCGTTTCTAACCCTATCAGTCCATGGTATTTTCATCATTCTTCGGTAACACCACATCTCAAAAGCTTCTAATTTCTTCCTACTTGCTTCCCCTACCGTCCAGGTTTCGCAGCCGTAAAGTGCCGTGCTCCATACATATGTTTTCAAAAATCTCTTCCTTGTTTCTAAGTTTATTACCCCCGAGCATAAAAGTGCTTTCTTTTTGTTAAAAGCTACTCGACCCTGCGCTATTCTTTGTTTTATGTCTTTATCGCTTCTTCCATCCCAATTTATTTTACTTCCTAAATAAGTGAAGTCTTTAACTTCCTCCAACCTTTCATTGTTAATTTGTACTTTCGTTTTTGCTCTGCTCTCGCGCCCTCTGCACACTAACACTTTAGTTTTGTTTTTATTCACCCTCATTCCGTATTCCTCTGTCAACACTGCCTCCATTTCGTTCAATGCTGATTCTAGTTCCTCCTTACTAGATGCTAATACTGCTATATCATCCGCGAATCTCAGCATTTTTAGTTTCTGTCCCTGTACTTTAATCCCGAAATCCACTCTATCTTTTACCACATTAATCGCCTCTTCGATGTACAGATTAAAAATTAGTGGTGATAGCGTACATCCTTGTCTTACTCCTTTCCTAATACCTACTTCCCTTTCCTCCCCTTCTACTTCTATAACAGCAGTTTGCTCTATGTATAGATTGTGTACTACTCTCCTATCTCTATTCACTTCATTCCCGCGCTCTTTAGTATCTCGAACATTTTTTCCCATCTTACGTCATCAAACGCTTTTTCTAAATCTACAAATCCTATATAAGCGTTCTTTCCTTTTTCTATTGTTTTCTCTAACATTACTCTTAGCGCCAGAATAGCTTCGCGAGTTCCCCTATTTCGCCTAAACCCGAATTGGTCTTCTCCTAGTATTTCCTCCGCTCTATTTTCCATCCTCTTCTGTACTATTCTAGTTAGGATTTTTGACGCATGGGAAGTTAGGCTAATCGTTCTAAAGTTCTCGCATTTGTCGGCTCCTCTCTTTTTCGGTATAGTAACGATAATGTTCCTCTTATAATCCTCCAGCATCTCGCCCGTTTCATATATGTATTTTACCAGTTCAAACATCCTATTTACTACTGTCTGTCCCGCACATTTCAAAATTTCCGCCTGTATTTTATCTACACCCGGCGCTCTATTATTCTTTAGCCCCCTTAGTGCTATTTCAAATTCCTCTCTCAATATAGGTTTTCCTACATCTTCCCTATCGATGCGAGATTCTTCCTCTAATATCTCTCCTAATTCCTGACCCTCGTATAAATTTCCTAAGTACTGTTTCCATCTATCCGCTTTTTCCTCTCTTCCTATCAGTATGTCCCCCGATTGACTCCTAACATTTCTACTTATTGTTCCTATATCCCTGAAGTTCCTCTTAATTATTTTGTAAGCCTCATCGGTCTTACCTACTTAAGAAGAACTTAACGATTGTAAAATTGAATTTTCTCGAGAACGGTATATTAAATTTAAAAATTTTACTTACAAGGAAATGATTCCGTTTATTATATATGCAGATTTCAAATCCTTGCTTGAACCATTTAATGGTGATGATACTCATTGTAAAACGAGCATGTATTAGAAACACATAGCCTACAGTACTGGATATTATTTCAAATGCGGTTATAACAATGACTGGTCGTATTATAAAAGTGTTCGGGGTCGAGACTCTATGTCTTGGTTTGCAGAGGAATTATGCAATGTTGCACAATTTGTCTCCTCGAAATTAAAACATGTGGAGCCCATGAATACTGAAGTTAATTTACGGGATGCCAGTAAAACTTGTCATATTTGCGAAGGAGAATTTAATGAAACAGATAAAATTGTTAGAGATCACTGTCACCTCACCGGAAACTTCAGAGGTTTTGCTCACAATAAATGTAACTTAAATTATAAAAATTCTTTTGTTATTCCCGTGGTGTTCCATAACATCGGAGGTTACGATGCTCACTTTATAATAAAGTTCTTAGCTGAACGAAATCATATTACTTTATTGCTTGAGAATAAGGAAAAATATATTAGTTTCACAGTTCACGATAATGAAACCAAATTGAGATTTAGATTTATAGACTCCTTTAGATTCATGGGTTGTTCTCTAGAAGAACTAGCTTCCACATTGAACGACGAAAACTTTGAAAATCTTAAACGTGAATTTTCAGATCTAGACGATGAAAATTTTCAGTTATTAACACGACAAGGTGTATTCTTTTATGTGTATTTGGATAACATAGAAAAACTAGATGAAACGGAATTATCTGACATAAAATACTTTTACAATAAACTAAACGACAAGAACATAGAGGAGACTGTAATAATGCACATGCGCAAATTGTTTGGGATAAATTCGGTATGAGAACTCTAGGCGATTGCAGCTATCTCTATATGAAAATAGATATCATGCTATTAACTTGCGTTTTTGAAACTTTTCGTAGTTCTTGCTACAAGACATACAACCTCGACCCGAACCACTATTATTTGATACCAGGTTATACGTTTGATTGCATGCTGAAATATACAGGGTGTAGGCTAGAAACTATTCAAAATGTTGATATTTTAATGTTTATTGAGCGTGGTATTCGAGGTGGGGCGAGTCAATGTTGCAATCGATTTTCACAGGCTAACAACAAGTATTTAGATACTTATGATGCCAGCAAACCATCCACATATATTGTTTATTTCGATATAAACAATTTATATGGCTGGAGTATGAGAGAATTTCTTCCATACGGGGAATTCCAGTTAACAGATTGCAACATAGACATCACCAGTGTGCCTGATGACTCTGAAATTGGTTATATTTTAGAGGTCGATCTCGAATACCTAGACGATTTACATGATTTACATAAAGATTTGCCATTCTGTTCGGAACACAGAACTCCACCAAATTCAAAATTTCCTAAATTAATTACCTGTTACAGTAAGCAAAAGTACGTTATTCACTATAGAAATCTTAAACAAGCCCTACAGCATGGAATAAAATTAACACATATCCACAGAGTTCTACAGTTCAAATAGTCTCCATGGCTGAAGTCCTACATTGACTTAAACACATCACTGAGAACTCAAGAGAAGTTAAAATTTGAAAAAAACAATTATAAACTAATGAATAACGCTACGTTTGGTAAAGTAATGGAGAATGTTCGAAAACATCGAATCGTTAAGCTAGTAAACAAATGGGAAGGGAGGTACGGAGCTAAAAATTTGATTGCAAGTCCTAATTTCCAAAGCAGATCCATTTTCGGTGATAATCTTATTGCCATTGAAATGAAAAAATCTCACATTATATTCAATAAACCCTTGTATATCGGAATGTCTATCTAAAATTTGCATATATGATTTTCACTATAAACACATGTTAACAAAATTCCTCGTGGAAAAATGTAAACTTTTGTACACTGATACAGACAGTCTCTTATACGAAATTCAGTGTAATGATGTAAACACCGTGAATGGTGTTGGCTATCGCGAGATGATAACGGACTTCTTGGTTCGAGAAATTGAGGATATGGACCTGGACGATATGTGGTTCCAACAGGATGGTGCCACTTGCCACACAGCCAACGAAACAATTGCACTTTTGCGCGAGAAATTTAATGGCCGTATTATCTCACGTCGTGGCGATGTTAATTGGCCGCCACGGTCATGTGATTTGACACCGTTGGACTTCTTTCTTTGGGGATATTTAAAAGAAAAAGTGTACGTCAATAAGCCAAGAACAATTCAAGAGCTAAAGGATGAGATAATTCGGCACATTGACGACATTGAACCTCAATTATGCCTCAAAGTCATTGAAAATATGGACCATCGGATAGAGGTATGCCACCAAAGCCGTGGCGAGCATTTGGCCGATATTTTGTTTCACACATAATTGTCATAGATCCTTCTATCATAATAAAAAATATTATGATAATTCTCTTAAAACTTTTTGTTTTACTTACAATTAACATCGTGCATTATGGTTGGACCACCCTTTATATATATATGTATGTATGTATATATATATATATATATATATATATATATATATATATATATATATATATATATATATATATATATATATATATATATATATATGTATGTATATATATATATATATATATATATATATATATATATATATATATATACGACGCGTCCATTCAATAATTCTTGCGGCACTCTCATTGAAGAAACACAGGATGCGTGCCTGGCAAGTAGTCTGGAGGAAGTTCAACAAGAACTTGTTGGAACTAAGAACTTCGCTGCCCCAGACCCAGATGGATTGAATATATGGTGGTGGAAACAGTTTCCGTCGACACAGCGCCATCTGGCCCGAGTTGTCAACTCATGGTTGAACGAGGAGTAGCAGATTCCGGACTGATTTGTCGAGCGACGAACTGTACTTTATCCCTAAGAAAGGGAATTTGTCCGATTCGAAACATTATAGGTCGATTACGTGCCTCAATTCCTGCTACAAGTTGTTTACACGCATATTGTACGTCAGGACGTTGGAGCAAGTGAAACTAGCCCTTCAAGAGATAGGGAAGCACAAGACGATAGAGGCACAGTACAAAGAAGGGCCAGGCAGGTTGCAAAAAAAACATGTTGATAGAACGCTGTATTACGCAGGACTCTGTACAATACAAACGGAATCTATCGATGGCCTGGATAGACTACCGCAAGGCACTTGATTCAACATGCCACGAGCTGTTTATTCACTTGCTGAGATGTCTTGCGGTACCAGCACCAATAGTGAGATGCATACAACACCTACTACCTCTCTGGAAGACCGGCTTCACCATAATATCCGGTGAATGGCGAGTAATCACGGAGCCGGTAGTGTTTAGGAGAGGAATTTTTCAGGGCAATTCCCTAAGCCTTCTCCTATTTTGTATCTCGCTATTACCCCTGTCACTTAAACTTTGCCAAACTCGCGGGTACAATTGCGGATTACCCAATAATCGGAGGCATAAGGTCACCCATTTGTTTTACATGGATGACTTCAAGATCTGTGCTTCTGGGGAACAAGTCTTGCAAAACGCCCACAGGGTGGTGCAAGATTATACGCGGGCAATTGGCATGGAATTCGGATTGGACAAGTATGCAGTCTTCCATCTCAAGAGAGGACGATCTATGGGGATCCCTGAAGATGCACAGATAGAGGACGAAAGCATCCTAATACATTTGAATGCCGGGTAAACATACGCGTATCTAGGTATAAATCAAAACTATCTGCCTGTATTTACTCTCCGTAGTAAGTACAGGCACCGACTCGGAAATATTTGGTTATCAGATCTATCGGGGAAAGACAAGGTGCTTACAAGAAATATGCTCGCCATTCCGGTACTGCTCTACTCCCTCGGAGTAGTGAAGTAGACTGTCGATGACCTGCGTATATTAGACAGGTTATTTAAGGCAGCACAAAAAGCTGCAGAACGATTCGGTCTCAGATTCGACCACAGACGAAGAGGCAGGCAAGGTGATGACATACAGCTAAATCGTCCGAAAGCCCAAATCAAAGCTGCGGAACAGAGAAATCTGTTTAGGGAGCATGTCGATAAGCCCCTACATGGAGTCTTCTATAACAATATTGAAGCACAGGGTTTATCGACGGCGATGACTTTCGCTTACTTGAGATCCGCCGGGCTCAGATCGGAGACCGAAGGCTTTATATCAGCCTGCCAGGATGATGTTATAAACACCTTGGTCTACCACAGCCGAGTGATGGGTGTGGAGGTATCTGATATCAACTGCAGCGCCTGCCACTAGGCGCCGGAATCGCTGATGCACCTGCTATCGGCGTACCCTGTATATGCGACTTCGGCCTGCATCCGTCGGCATAACGAGGCATTACGTGTGCTATATTACTACCAAAGGCACTCGTATGGGGTGGACAAAACACCGGTGTTGCCTTACGCTCCCGGAGATATTCAGTCTGTTGTTGGGAATGACAAGTACCGCATATATTGGAACTACTTGTTCCAGACCGTCAGGTGAATACAAGCTAATAAGCCTGACGTCGTCCTCCTTCACCATCAAACCAAAGTGATGTATGTGATCGAGTTCTCGGTCCTGCCGAGAAAAACATCACTTTGAAGGAAGAGGAGAAACGGACCAAATACGTAGATCTCCGGTGTGAGCTGCGGACGCTGTACCTAGGTTACTTTGTCAAGATGGTGGTTCGTGTTATCGGTGTTCTCGGAGGGATGAAGCCTACGGTGCTGTTGGAACTGAAGATCATTCCGGTTTGCATCATAGAGTGGTTGGCAGGTCAAATGCAGAAAGCGGTCATCTTGGGTTCTCTGCGTTTACTTAGGGCGCATGATTATAGATCCACAGTAATTAATTTCGTAGGCTGGTGGGGCGTTGTTGTGGATAATACGCCGACGCTTTTCTTACGAGTATCGGAGCTGTGGGAGAACTGTCGTCCGGCATCTGGAATCGGTATATATATATATATATATATATATATATATATATATATATATATATGTATATATATATATATATATATATATATATATATATATATATATATATATATATATATATATATATATACATATATATATATACATATATATATATATATATATATATATATATATATACAGGGTGATTCAGCTAACCCGTTCATTAAAAGTTCATGAACTTCCCATTGGAATTCATTTTTTAAAATTTGGAATCAGGGGTCAGCGAGGACGATCTATTCAACTAAAGTATTTTTACTTTTCTGACACTTCCGATTATACCGGAAGTAGCTATTAACTTCCTTATTTTAAATAGAATACCCAGTATATTATTACGTTTTTGAATTACCCTACTGATTTTAAGTGAACTTTCTTAACAATTCCCTATACCTATCTTCAGCAGTTTTTGAAATATTTTAAATTTTTTGAAAAAATTAGGTTTTGTAGTATCCCATTGGAATGCTCGTCACTTATTCAAAACAAAAGTTATAGTAGCAAATTTGGGCTGTAATTAGGCGGACTATTAAGCTTTCAGGTGATATGTAGTTTGATATTTTATTATTTACAGGGTGTCCAAAAAATTTAGTTAATTCTGACAAACGTCAACTGCTCAAAAGTCAATTTTCTTAAATGAAACACCCTGTACTTTATTCCTCTTTGTGATGGAGAATTAAGTTATATTTCAATCTGTATTAGGATTCCCTATACGTATCTGCTACCGTTTTCTTGCTATCGAGGAATTTTTTATTCGATACCATAGTTTTCCATTTTATTAATTTACCTCTGACCAGCGGGCAATGAAAATTAAAACAACGTAACATTTATATTATATTTTTATCGTAAACAATGGTGCAAAATTATTGAACAAAAAAAAATCTTCATGAATAAAAAGCATATTTTAAATGATTTGGAACTTACATTAACATAAACAATAAAACATAATAACAATAATAACTAAATGTTAACAATTGGGTCTTATTGGTGTAACAACTGTTCTATGTGCCGTCTGTTGTGTTCTAAGCACAATAAATCTCTGTTGAGGAAACGGAATCCTGGACCTCGTTTTAATTTATACTTTCGCTCGAAGTGACGTATTAGCCACGCCCCTCTGGGTATACTCAGATCGATCCCGTCAAGCGATCACGACACCCTGACGTCACGGTCAGCGTGTACGACGAAGCTGGATCGGAGAGTATAAATTCCAGAGGTTTTGGCGAATTCGATCTTGCTTAGCTGCGCTTCGAGTGACCTGTATCTAATATATGCGTTTACTTGTACAAAGCTAAGGTTTTCAGTTATACCTGAGACCTGGATATTTTATGTGGCCCTGCCCATAAAATTTCTACAGCAAAAGAATAGCGTTAAACAATCCACAAAAGAGGTTTTAAATAACTGTTCATCCAACACCCAGTACCTTAGCAAAGGGGTACTGAAATCCCACGGTTCCATTCCGTTGGATCGACGAGGACCCACGCCCGTCCACGCCTATTTTTCATTCCTCCGACACACACAAGTGAACGAAACTTCCGCGTACTTTAAACCGTTTCTGCACGTTCGCCAACGACTGTGTGCGTCAGTGTACGTCGCGACGTGAGTTCGACGGTTCCTAGGTCCCGAGTCGGGGATCGCCGTCGATATGCCGGGAGTGTGCGCCTGTTAGCAGATACAACCGGAGGCCAATAGGGTGATCAAACTAGACGAATTGGATTGGGGTAAGTCTGTTCCATTTTAATTCTCTAGCTTGCGAGCCCTACCGCTCGACACTGTGAAGAGACCCCCCGGAACAACACTCGCAGATAGATTCCTGTCCCCAGTAGGCTAATATGTTACGTTAACGTAGCATATTACAACACGTAGGTTTAAGAAAGCGAAGGTTCAAAATTTATAAAAAATTGTCTGAAAGAAATTGTCTATATAAATTGTCTATCCCGTACCGATCGATAGCCATATTTACGATCCGCCCATTGGTTATATATTTTACATTCATACGAGGTATAACAGAAAGATCGATATACAAGGTACGGTCGGAAAGTTGGAAAATAGTGAACGCATCCAACGATGGAAACGCGTCGTGGCAGGAAGCCAGCGGAGCCCGAACGAGACCCGGCTCCTGCTGCCCAAGGGAAGCACCCCCACGCTACGGGAAGAGAACGGGAACCTCCTCAAACTCCGAGAAGCGCCAACCAACAGCGGTCCGTGTCTGTACCAAGGAGCAGCGCGGCCAGCCGGATCCAGGAGGCATCCCAGCGGACCTCAAGGGCGTCCACCCCAATGTCATCATCGGGAGCGCAATTGGTGGCAACGCCGCGTCGCGTCGAAAGGGGACACGACGTGAAGGGGATGCTCCAGGAAGAGAAACGCGTACGTCGAGTCGTCGAGGAACCCTCCGGACTCCGTACACGGGCACCCCTATCCCCTACCATCGTTCTCCCCCGAGGGGATGAAAGTAAGATGGAAGAGAGGGATGGAGCGAGAGGAGGAGCCTCCTATGAAGAGGCGGGCACGAGACGTCGACATGGTGCCCGAGCAGGAACCGTGAAACAGGAACGGGACGTTCCTGCACAACGAAAGCTCACCGAACGGCAGCAAGCCCTGGACAACGAAGAAGGAAGAGCATCCGGTGCTCAACGAACGGGACAGAAGTCCCTGGCGTCCGAGAAGCCATCCAGGATGCAGTGGAGGACAAGATCCACATACCCATCTGAGGATGAAAAAGACGAAACGTCTTATGGAGACTTCGAGGAGGACTTAGGAGGGAGGTCAAGTGGACGTAGTTCGGTACGAGGGCGAGTGCTACCACAGCAACGCCCATTACTGGACGTCAACACGGCGGTGGTAACGGCGCTCCAACTACTGGTCGAGCAGGCTCGACCTCGCCGATCTGAATATGCGAGGCCACCCACAGACCTAACGTTCTCCGCCCTCGACTACGAAAACCCGGAAACGTTTTTGAAGGACATCGAACGCTTCATGGAGGAGGAGCAAGTACCGTACAACAGATACGTGGGAACGGCACGCAGCTGTTTGAGGGGAGAACCCAAACAGTGGGCCGAACGCGTAGCCGGCTCTGGTGTGAGTTGGGAGATATTCCGGAAGAACTTGGTTTCTCGGTATGACTCCCGAACGCGCAAAACAGAGCTGAGGCACAAGTTGTATGGGGAAATGCAGACGCAGAAACAGGACGCTTTCGAGTTCATCTCGATGAAGATAGCCCTGTTCGATCGTCTGGCTCCCGACGCAAGCGAGGAAGAAAAACCATTCTAAGAATTTCTAGGTATTTACGAGAATTTAAATTTTCATCATACACTTCAAAACACACGCGATTATCCATCATCAAACAAAAAACATTAAAACTAAATGTATTTTGAAAGTTACCTTCACGCACCATTCGTGGATTTTGTTCTGCCCAAACATGCCAATTCCTCCTATTTATTATTCCTTCTCTGTTAAATTTTGACTCATCGGTGTAAATAATTTTGTTCAAAAAATGTGAGTCTTCTTGCGTTTTTAATAAAATGCTTTCACAGAATGCCACACGTCGTACCTCGTCACCTTGGTGGAGAGTTTTGCATTGAAATATGCCAAGACATTTACTTGGTTGCCTTCATCACCAGTAACATCTTTGGGGCGTGTTCTAGTAACTTCAGTTCCAAATCGTTTAAAATTTGCTTCTATTCTCTTGAAGGCAGTTTTGTTTAAAGGCCGTAAATGTGGATATCTCTCGTTAAACAAACGACAAGTCCTTTCCATATTTTTTTTACATTCTCCATGAATGAAAAATAAATTTAATATATCTTCATTTGAATATTCCTGTTGGATTTCCATAATACACGTTATAATTTATAATACTATATAAGATTTCTCACTTTGACATCTACTCTGATGTTTACATTGACAATTAAGACAATGCGTATTATTTTCATGGCCCGCTGGTCAGAAGTAAATTAATAAAGTGGAAAATTATGGTATCGAATAAAAAATACCTCGATAGCAAGAAAACGGTAGCAGATAGGTATAGGAAATCCTAATACAGATTGAAATATCACTTAATTGTCCATCACAGAAAGTAATAAAATACAGGGTGTTCCATTTAAGAAAATTGACTTTTGAGCAGTTGAAGTTTGTCAGAATGAACTCAATTTTTTGGACACCCTGTAAATAATAAAAAATCAAACTACATATCACCTGAAAGCTTAATAGTTCGCCTAATTACAGCCCAGAATTTGCTACTATAACTTTTGTTTTGAATAAGTGACGATCATTTCAATGGGATACTACAAAACCTAATTTAAAAAAAAAAAAATTAAAATATCTCAAAAACCGATGAAGATAGGTATAGGGAATTGTTAAGAAAGTTCACTTAAAATTAGTAGTGTAATACAAAAATGTAATAACATACTGGGTGTTCTATTTAAAATAAGGAAGTTGATAGCTACTTCCGGTATAACCGGAAGTGTCAGAAAAGCAATATATATATATATATATATATATATATATATATATATATATATATATATATATATATATATATATATATTTCATAAACAAGTCTCATACTGCAGATGTATAAAAGTAAATATGTTAACACGACTCATTTATCTCATTATCAGTTGTGATTCAATGCTACTACATAGATTACCTGGAAATATAATTGTGTATAAA
Organism: Rosalia funebris; assembly: GCA_037954035.1. Classification (NCBI taxonomy): domain Eukaryota; kingdom Metazoa; phylum Arthropoda; class Insecta; order Coleoptera; family Cerambycidae; genus Rosalia; species Rosalia funebris. Next base: position 31,441,047 of record JAZFAV010000032.1, on the reverse strand, counting down.
AAAAGTGTGATATATATTTTGTTGTGGTATCACTATCACTCGCTTAGAAAATAAATGTAAGTAATTTGTTTCATCTTCTTTTTTGTGATTTAAGGTATAAGAAAAGTATTTTTTAGATGGATTCAAGAAAATTTAATAAAGCGATATTTTCAGAAATCAAGTTTAAGCTTAGCGAATTACCTGTTAACGTATCTCTACTTATATATTCAATACAACTGGTAACAACCAAGTTTGGGGAAGCGGTGTTAATAGAATTAAAGTAAAATAAGGTATTTCTACCGAAAAGAGTGGTACCTTTTATAAAAGAACATCTAGACGAGTTTGATTGTTGCAAATATAGTTGTTGCAAATATTATATACCAGGGTCTAAAAGATGTTCACAAAGCCATCCATGGGTACAATGTTTAAATTCGTTTAGAGTCAGTAATTTCTTAAATTATTCTCAATTATTTTTCTTTAGACTAAGAAATTTTTTTAAACCAAGAATACTACTTCAAACCCGAAGTGAACGAGAAAGATATCAAAATAAACACATCAGAGCAAGACATCTTATTACTCCACTTTAATATCTCAAGGGAAGACGTCCCGCAGTAGCATCACCATGGACCATGGATGAAATTACAACCATAAGTGATGAAATTGTGAGAAAATTCCAAGAAGTGGAAACTTTACTAAGAACTGGTTGCATCATCAAGGAGAGATAAATTTGGATGAAACAGATAAAATCTTATATTATACTTTGAAATAAATCTATTCGAGGTGCTGATTTATCTGTAGGTGTATTGCGAAAACTGCAGACAAATATAGGTGATTTAAAAAGAATTAAAAAATTAACTGAAAAAACAAATTATATCGAAGCGGGATTTGTAAAAGAGAAACGTAGTAACCGAGTTATATGGGAATAAATAGTATCAGCTTTTAAGAGTAGAGTTCGTACTGGTGTAACCATTTATAAAGATATTAGCCAGTTTTTCGATGAATCGTTTTATCTTTTCAAAATTGGAATAATAAATGCCATAAAAAATGTTCATACTTAAGGTGAATGCTTGCTTCTGTGCCGAGTTTATAAGGAAGTTAGAGGACATCGAAATTATTGATGACAAATTTTTTAATACTAAAAATGTGGTAATTGATGATGCAACGGATTTTAAACAATGGTTTGAGGTTAACGTAAAATATTATATTTTTAATGCTTTGTCAGAATTTTCAGAATCATGTGGTGGGTGGGCATTAAATGAAATTCTTAACTTAGAACTTAATATAAACAAATGTGTAGTAGGAGACGGAGTATATAGATAATACATTAGACTTCCAGGAAAAAATTTAAAACAATCGGACTTGATTTAATGTTAAAAATATGTACGATGAAGCGTGTTTTGCGTGGACCATTGTTAGTACTCTTCATCCTGTAAAAGTGTACGCAGATCGACTTTCTTCATATCCATATTACACTGATGTACTAAACGTAGACGGAATTGATTTTCCTACGAAACTATCACAAGTATTGAAGTTCGAAAAAAAAATATTTCGGTTAATGTATTTGGCTTGGAAATGGATTCAATATAAAATTTTTCTGTTGTTCTCGTCCGCTTAACTAAACACAAATTGAAAAAACATGTAAATTTATTAATTATACAAGATAAATATTTTCCAAAAATAAAGGATTTTGAACCGTTGCCGTCAGATAATGGAGAGGAAGTAGAAGTAAAGTATAATTATTGATACACTAAAGAGTTATCTATGCTTTTAAATTATCAACTCTCTAAAGATAGTCATAAAAGATTGTGATAGATATCTAAATTATTTCAGTTCAGAGGATAAGCTAAACGATCAAGTAGACTATTGTGAACAATTTAACGACTGGAAAATATAATTTTCTAGAGAACGGTATATTAAATTTAAAAATTTCGTAAATGAAGAAAGCATGCCGTTCATTATTTATGCAGATTTCGAGTCATTTCTTCAACCTTTCAATGATTGTGATGATGTAGGACAGTGCAAAAAAACAAAAAGTACTCGATGTCAAAAACATGTAACATGCCGGCTGTTATTTTAAATGTAATTACAACAACAAATGGTCTAATTATAATAGTAATAGAGGTGTTGACTATATGCCTTGGTTCGCAAATGAACTAGAAATTGCAAAATTTATCTCTTCGAAGTTGAAACATGTGGAGCCCATGAAGGTAGAAATTAGTTTAAAGGACGCCACTGTCACAAAAACTTGTCATATTTGCGAGGAGGAATTCGAACAAACAAACAGATAAAATCTTTCGAGATCACTGTCATCTCACTGGAGATTTCAGAGGTTTTGCGCATAATAAATGTAATTAAAATTAAAAAAATTCGTAACTCCAGTGGTGTTCCATAACCCAGGAGGGTACGACGGACATTACTATTAGATATTTGGCTAAAAAAATCGTATTACATTATTACCTGAATATAAAGAAAAAATGTATTACTTTTACCGTTTTCGATTTATAGATTCTTTGCGATTCATTGAATTCTAATTAGATGTGCTGGCTTCTAATCTATCAACGACTTCGAGGGTAAACGCCTTTGAAAATCTTAGAAATGAATTTCCTGATTGAGATAACGAACGTTTTAAATTGTAAACTCGAAAGGATGTAGTCGACTACTTGGATAGCATAGAAAAACTAGACGAAAATCAACTACCAGATATTAAACATTTCTACAATAAACTTAATGATAAGGAAATTGAAGAGACACATTATGAACATGCAAAACTTGTATGGGATAAATTTAATATTGGACCTTTGTGTGACTACAGTGATTTATACATGAAAATATATTATGTTACTAACATGTATTTTCTCAACATTTCGCGAAACATTTCACAATACATGCGGTCTAGATCCTGCATACTATTATACGATCGCAGGCTATACTTGGGACAACATGCTTAAATATACAGGGTATATGTTGGAATCGATTCAGGGTGTAGATACTTTAATGTTTATAGAGCGAGCCATCAGAGGCAGTATAAGTCAATGTTGTAATCGGTTCTCTGAAGCCAATAACAAACATATGAAATAATATGACCCTAATAAGCCATCTACCTATATTTTATACGCCGACCTCAATGATTTATATGGTTGGGCAATGAGTACGTATTTTCCATACGGGGGCTTCAAGTGGGTCGATTGTAATATTGATATCACTAATATTTGCGATGATGCTGATAGATATTACATTTTAGGGGTCGATCTTGAGTCGTTACACGATTTGCATAAAGACTTACCTTTCTGTCCAGAACATCGAAATCCTCCAAACTAAAAATTTTCGAAATTAATGACTACCTGTTACAATAAAAAAACTATATCATTCATTATAGGAAATTAAAGCAGGCCTTACAGCATGGCTTGAAATTATAGCGAATTCCCAAAGTCCTAGAGTTTAAACAATCTCAGTGGTTGATGCCCTACATAGATTTAAATACATCATTAAGGGTTCAAGCAATGACTGAATTTGAAAAAACACTATTCAAATTAATTATCAATGAAGTTTTTGGGAAAACAATGCAAATTGTCAGAAAACATCAAATAATAAAATTAGTAAACAAATGGGGGGGGGGACGTATGGAGCTAAAAATTTTATTTCCAACCCAAATTTTAAATCCAGATCTATCTTTAGCGATACTCTTAAAAATAGCTAATTAAAAGTAACAATTTTGATTCTTTGGTTGAATATGGCAATGTTAAACTTGCTGCCATCAAACAGTTCAACAAATGTCAATTTTCCTTGGGAAATAACAGTGAGTCTTCTTGAAGATAGGGTGCAAGACGTAGAGGTAAAAAACAGAATTTGCATGCAAGATCCGACAGATAAGACGAGCTTACTAAAACTGTTGGCACTCTTCAAATCATGAAATTAGTGACAAATTGCGAAAAAGGCGGCGAGATTCACCATCCCAATACGTGCGCGATAAAATACCTGAATTTCAAGGAAAGCGTCAGAAGTGATATCGTTATGGACATAAACAAGTAGACTGTGGACAAGAAGCAACATGTGTTCAATTTACTCCTGACAAACGTTTGCCTGGATCATCTAGAATGAAATCATCTAGAATCACATTTGTCCAATAAGAGCTCCATCCCGATGACCTGCATGTACTCCTACACCACCCTTAGGGAATGGCGTAACTCCCTTTCTCCGGAGGCATACAGTTTTAGGTGATCCATGTAAAATAGATGGGTGGTGACCGTATGCCTCCGATCGCCGGGGGTGCCGCGGTTATAGCCACGGGTTTTCCTGAGCTGCAGTGAGATGCAAAACAGAAGAGGGCTAAGGGAGTTTCCCTGAAACACGCCCCTTCTGAACTACACCGGCTCTGTCCGGACTCTAGTACCACCCGATGTCATGGTAAAGCGAGTCCTCCAGAGCGGCATCAGTTCTTGAATACATCTCACTACAGCACCGGGCACCATAAGGCATTGGAGCAAGTGAATTATTAGCTCATGCGATGTCATATCGAATGCCTTGCGATAATCGATCCAGGCCATGGAAGGTTTCGCTTGTACTGCACGTAGTTCTGCGTGACACATCTGTCAATCAAGAGATTCTCCTTGCACCCAGCGACATCCTTCTTAGACCCTCATTGTTCGTACATCCCCTCGAAAACCGGCTCAACAGCTAGGAGTACTCGCATGTACAAGATGCGTGTAAATACTTTGTAACATGCATTTAAGCAAGTTACCGGTCGGTAGTTCTTTGAGTTGCACAAATCTCCGGTCTTCGGGATTAGCACGGTCCGCACTTCGACAACCCAAGAAGGAATTCGCTACTCCCCATTTAGCCAGGTGACAAAAATTCTGGCTAAGTGGTGGTGGGTACTAGATAATTTTTTCCACTAGAAGTTATTTATCCCGTCGGGACCTGGGCAGCAAATTTCTTAGAGCCCGCAAGAGCTCTTCGAAGGGTTATCGGGTGGCACACTTGTTCTGGTCGCTTGAAGACTTTCGCAAAAGTCTTCAAAGTGTACTAGGGCTGGAGTGTCTCTTTGGAGTAGGAGCTTCTGCTAATACGGCGCCGTCCAAAAGTTTTCCACCTGATCTACAGTAAGCGGATTTTAGACAACAGGTTGAGGCAGTTCGAATAGGCGCGAGGGTTTTTGGCGGAACAAATTATTTTCCGCTAGCCTTCGCGCCAGCCTCACTAGTGACTTTTTCCGCGTCACTAGTATCCGTATCCTATCAAGGCAGTGCTACTTGGTAGTAAGCAGCACTACCTCATTGAGTGTGTGATGGACGCATCTTAAATTGGCGGCGATTCGCCGTAATTTTTGCGTAAAAGGCATATTGGCCGCCATATAGTCCATCACACATTGCATACTGGATACCTGTTGTTTTGCCGACTGGATCTTCGTACACGCCGCTCCGCTCTTTTGTAGAGAGGAAGAGTTGTTCGCCCTCTCCATATGAGAGAAGCTTTCGGCAACAGTGTACACGGCACAATTTATGTGCCAGATGTCGGCCCCTTCTGGAAGCGATGCTTGAACTTCAGTATCCACTCTGGCCAGGTATTGTGGCCTAGGGGGTCATATGCGATGTAACCCCCATCTAACACTGAGGCCCCCTAGTATTGGTGGCGCGGTGAAGACCGCATCCTCTACTGGTTCATTAGGCAGCCTTTTAGCTACCTCATTCGTCAATCGGGGCGCAGTTCTCACGTAGCCCTTTCCACGAAGATGGGATGCATAATTACGCAGATTCTGCGGCGTGGAGAAATCATGCTCTGGGTGTAATTCACACCACAGAGCATACATACGTGCCATGTATCCCTTCCGTATGGGTTCACTGCTTTCATAGCATTGTAGCAAGTCGTCTCTCAGTTCGACCCCTATCCGAATGAGGTTGATCGTGGGGGCCTCTTCTTCTGCCAGCTGTAATAAGAAGTACGGACTTACTAGTGAGTTAGCCCAGCAAGCCCACGGCCGACACCAGAGGGGAATCTGTTATCCCCTCCCGGGTGCGCTGGTGCTGCCGGTCCGGTCTTGCACGCTACTTGTCGCTACTCAGAAAAGGCCAAATCGATATTGTGCGACCCGTCCTGCCTTTATATATATATATATATATATATATATATAGATATATATATATATATATATATATATATATATATATATATATATATATATATATATATATATATATATATATATATATAAAGGCAGGAGGGGTCGCACAATATCGATTTGGCCTTTTCTGAGTAGCGACAAGTAGCGTGCAAGACCGGACCGGCAGCACCAGCGCACCCGGGAGGGGATAACAGATTCCCCTCTGGTGTCGGCCGTGGGCTTGCTGGGCTAACTCACCAGTAAGTCCGTACTTCTTATTACAGCTGGCAGAAGAAGAGGCCCCCACGATTAACCTCATTCGGATAGGGGTCGAACTGAGAGACGACTTGCTACAATGCTATGAAAGCAGTGAACCCATACGGAAGGGATACATGGCACGTATGTATGCTCTGTGGTGTGAATTACACCCAGAGCATGATTTCTCCACGCCGCAGAATCTGCGTAATTATGCATCCCATCTTCGTGGAAAGGGCTACGTGAGAACTGCGCCCCGATTGACGAATGAGGTAGCTAAAAGGCTGCCTAATGAACCAGTAGAGGATGCGGTCTTCACCGCGCCACCAATACTAGGGGGCCTCAGTGTTAGAAGGGGGTTACATCGCATATGACCCCCTAGGCCACAATACCTGGCCAGAGTGGATACTGAAGTTCAAGCATCGCTTCCAGAAGGGGCCGACATCTGGCACATAAATTGTGCCGTGTACACTGTTGCCGAAAGCTTCTCTCATATGGAGAGGGCGAACAACTCTTCCTCTCTACAAAAGAGCGGAGCGGCGTGTACGAAGATCCAGTCGGCAAAACAACAGGTATCCAGTATGCAATGTGTGATGGACTATATGGCGGCCAATATGCCTTTTACGCAAAAATTACGGCGAATCGCCGCCAATTTAAGATGCGTCCATCACACACTCAATGAGGTAGTGCTGCTTACTACCAAGTAGCACTGCCTTGATAGGATACGGATACTAGTGACGCGGAAAAAGTCACTAGTGAGGCTGGCGCGAAGGCTAGCGGAAAATAATTTGTTCCGCCAAAAACCCTCGCGCCTATTCGAACTGCCTCAACCTGTTGTCTAAAATCCGCTTACTGTAGATCAGGTGGAAAACTTTTGGACGGCGCCGTATTAGCAGAAGCTCCTACTCCAAAGAGACACTCCAGCCCTAGTACACTTTGAAGACTTTTGCGAAAGTCTTCAAGCGACCAGAACAAGTGTGCCACCCGATAACCCTTCGAAGAGCTCTTGCGGGCTCTAAGAAATTTGCTGCCCAGGTCCCGACGGGATAAATAACTTCTAGTGGAAAAAATTATCTAGTACCCACCACCACTTAGCCAGAATTTTTGTCACCTGGCTAAATGGGGAGTAGCGAATTCCTTCTTGGGTTGTCGAAGTGCGGACCGTGCTAATCCCGAAGACCGGAGATTTGTGCAACTCAAAGAACTACCGACCGGTAACTTGCTTAAATGCATGTTACAAAGTATTTACACGCATCTTGTACATGCGAGTACTCCTAGCTGTTGAGCCGGTTTTCGAGGGGATGTACGAACAACGAGGGTCTAAGAAGGATGTCGCTGGGTGCAAGGAGAATCTCTTGATTGACAGATGTGTCACGCAGAACTACGTGCAGTACAAGCGAAACCTTCCATGGCCTGGATCGATTATCGCAAGGCATTCGATATGACATCGCATGAGCTAATAATTCACTTGGTCCAATGCCTTATGGTGCCCGGTGCTGTAGTGAGATGTATTCAAGAACTGATGCCGCTCTGGAGGACTCGCTTTACCATGACATCGGGTGGTACTAGAGTCCGGACAGAGCCGGTGTAGTTCAGAAGGGGCGTGTTTCAGGGAAACTCCGTTAGCCCTCTTCTGTTTTGCATCTCACTGCAGCTCAGGGAAACCCGTGGCTATAACCGCGGCACCCCCGGCGATCGGAGGCATACGGTCACCACCCATCTATTTTACATGGATCACCTAAAACTGTATGCCTCCGGAGAAAGGGAGTTACGCCATTCCCTAAGGGTGGTGTAGGAGTACATGCAGGTCATCGGGATGGAGCTCTTATTGGACAAATGTGATTCTAGATGATTTCATTCTAGATGATCCAGGCAAACGTTTGTCAGGAGTAAATTGAACACATGTTGCTTCTTGTCCACAGTCTACTTGTTTATGTCCATAACGATATCACTTCTGACGCTTTCCTTGAAATTCAGGTATTTTATCGCGCACGTATTGGGATGGTGAATCTCGCCGCCTTTTTCGCAATTTGTCACTAATTTCATGATTTGAAGAGTGCCAACAGTTTTAGTAAGCTCGTCTTATCTGTCGAATCTTGCATGCAAATTCTGTTTTTTACCTCTACGTCTTGCACCCTATCTTCAAGAAGACTATATATATATATATATATATATATATATATATATATATATATATATATATATATATATATATATATATATATATCTATATATGTTAACTTGTCTGCCGCCTTCACGATCCCGTCGCAGCCACTTGAACCCTATATGGTGCCATTCAACCCCATTAACTATAAGTTATTGTAAACAAATACTCTCAAGCTTAGACGACTATTTACTCGATGTTCAGTCATGGCCTAATATTAGTCTTTATTATGTATCACGTGTAGCTCGGTGTGGCGGATGGGTGGATCGATAATTGTCAATAAATGTTATTTTGTGAATTTCGGAATATTATTTGATAAACTTTTCGAACAAAAGCTAACATCAGAAGTGCCTCCTCTGCTTTAGGCCAGGGAGAGAACTTACGTGAAAAGGTGCTGATTTAAAAAAATAAAATGACGGACTCCGAGGAACAAGTGCGTAACTTGAGTGGCAGAGTTGACAGTGAACTAAAAATAATTGAACGAGACAGTACAGTGAGTGATCAAATGTTTAACATGTGGAAGCTGCAACAAGAGAGTAGTGCACAACTTCAACAATAACTGAGAAAACTATTATCCACAATGGGCGCCCAGCATACTTCCGGCCTCTCCGTCCCGAGTACTCCATCAGTACCATCTAGCATCTACGCCTGCGCTTGACGTCAGATCCGCGTTGACGCATATTCGTCTCTCGTCATTTGACATTGATGACACACCTTTTTCGATGACAGAATGGATGGATGACGTAACACGTATTCAACAGGAAATCGGGATTTCTTATACGCTGACTGTATTGAAAGCCGGCGAGGCTCTACGTGGACGTGCCTCTCGCTTTTATAAACAATGGAAACCACTTGTGCGTGACTGGGCCTCATTCCGCAGGGATTTTGAAGTCACTTTCCCCGCACAAGGTACTCCTGTTATCAGAATTCGTGCATGCCTTGCCATTAAAAGTAACAATTTTGATTCTTTGGTTGAATATGGCAATGTTAAACTTGCTGCCATCAAACAGTTTTATGTCAATTTTCCTTGGGAAATAACAGTGAGTCTTCTTGAAGATAGGGTGCAAGACGTAGAGGTAAAAAACAGAATTTGCATGCAAGATCCGACAGATGAGACGAGCTTACTAAAACTGTTGGCACTCTTCAAATCATGAAATTAGTGACAAATTGCGAAAAAGGCGGCGAGATTCACCATCCCAATACGTGCGCGATAAAATACCTGAATTTCAAGGAAAGCGTCAGAAGTGATATCGTTATGGACATAAACAAGTAGACTGTGGACACGAAGCAACATTTGTTCAATTTACTCCTGACAAACGTTTGCCTGGATCATCTAGAATGAAATCAACCGATTTAATGACCGATCACAAAAGTTTGAAGAATATTAAAATTTGTACCCACTGTCGAAAGATAGGACACGCAGAGAACGTTTGCTATCGCAAAGATGAGTTTAAACACGCATTTTTTTTAACCGGAATGGGAAATTGTGTCACCAAACATCTAGTTAATATTTACACCAATAATAACTGTTCCACATTTGTTCTGTACACAAATTTAACGAAAATGAATTAGATTTGTCAGGATTGGACGAGCGTCGTAATTCGATTCTTAAAAATGCACAAAAACAAACACCGCCTGCAGTTATCATGACTGACAAGTTAAAAATATCAAAGTGCCATTCATAAAATGCTTGAGCTGCTAAAACGTAAAATCACTTTTGTTTATGTTGACGAGGTGCTCTGCCCGGCGACAACTATTGAGGAAGGTCTACTGAATTTACGACTGGTAATCGACGCACTCTCTAAGGTCGGATTTGTGCTGAACTTGTCAAAATACAGATGTTAGCCGAAAATCGTCGCTTAAAGACCACCAAACAAATCAATTGATATACCAAACAAAGTTGTAGACAGCACAGAGACACGGCGAAAAGCAGTACTCACCTCTGAAACCAACCTCTGAAATCTCCAATGAGGTGGCAGTGATCTCGAACAATTTTATCTGTTTTCTTGAATTTCTCTTCGCAAATATGACAAGTTTTTGTGACAGTGGTTTCGTCCTTTAAACTAACTTTTATTTTCATGGGCTCAAGATGCTTCAACTTCGAAGAGACAAATTTTGCAATAGTTTCTAGTTCATTTGCGAACCAAGACATATAGTCAACACCTCTATTACTATTATAATTAGACCATTTGTTGTTGTAATTACATTTAAAATAATAGTCGGCACTGTATGCTACATGTTCTTGATATCGAGTACTTTGTGTTCTTTTACACTGTCCTACATCATCACAATTATTGAAAGGTTGAAGAAATGACTCGAAATCTGCATAACTAATGAACGACATGCTTTTTTTATTCACGAAATTTTTAAATTTAATATACCGTTCTCTAGAAAATTCTATTTTGCCGTAGTCTCTACTTGATTGTTTAGCTTATCCTCTGAACCGAAATAATTTAGACATCTATCACAGAAATATCTTTTATGGCTATCCTTAGAGAGTTGATAATTTAAAAGCATAGATGAATCTTTAATGTAATAATAATTATACTTTATTTCTACTTCCTCTCCATTATCTGATGACAACGGTTCAAAATCAAAATCCGTTATTTTAAAAAAATATTTATCTCGGATAGTTAATAAATTTACATGTTTTTTCAATTTATGATTAGTTAAGCGGAGGAGAACAACAGAAAAATTTGATATTGAATCCATTTCCAAACCAAATACATTAACCGAAGTATTTTTTTTTCGAACTTGAATACTTGTGATAGTTTCGTAAGAAAATCAATTCCGTCTAAGTGTAGTACATTAGTGTAATGTGGATATGAAGAATGTCGATCTGCCTGCATTTTGGCAGGATGAAGAGCACTAACAATGGCCCACGCGAAAGACTACATATTTTTAACATTAAAACACGCTCATTGGACACTATTTATGGCTATTTTTATATTTTGTTCTAATTTCACAAGAGAAGAAGACGTGGCAACGCTTAATTTATTAACGTCTGGTCTCTCAGCGCTGACCACGACACAGTCCACTTCAATCTCGTAAGGGTGTTGTAGCTTGGTTAAATATTTACTGTTATTAATACTTACATTTATTAATAAAGTTAGCAGCTACAAATAGTGACAATTTTATTAACCCATACCATAATTTGGTCACTTCGATCGGATTTGGCGCTGAGGACCCTGGATTTGTTCCACTGGCAGTGGAAAAATAAATTGCAGAACGGCGGCGGCCATATCAGACTGATGCATACGTCTCTTCAAGGCGGCCATACCTCAAAGGCAGGACGACGATCCAAAATATCCAGACCAGGATACAGACATTTGACAAACAATCATTATTACTGTGAGTCCTTTCTTTTTCCTTATAATTTAAATTTGTGGAAAAAATTTAAGATGGCTAATATAACTCAATTAAAATTTAAACTAGGGCAGCATAAAGCTTCCGTGACAAGGGTAACAAATTATTTCAATAGTATCGATGAGGACAATCTCGATGAAAGTATAGTGACACAATTAAAATTAAGACTTATGAAGCTAGAACCTTGTTTTGCAGAATTTTCCGATGTACAATCAGAAATAGAGTATTATTTAGAGACAAATAATGGTACACCGGAAGAAAAACAAATTGAAATTCAAGAACGAGAATGTTTTTAAAACAACTATTTTGACTTAGTTACAAAAGCTGACAGGTTACTTTTAAGATATCAGGCAAAAACGCGACATATTGATTCCACTAAAGCCCCTAGTAGTGTCGCTAATCTGAATTTCCAAGTTAACGCAAAATTACCCACTTTAAAACTACCAAATTCTCTGGTGACATCGAGAAGTGGTTAGAATTTCGAGGCATATTTTTATTATTAGTAGAAAATAACAGTCGGTTAGATAAAATTCAAAGGTTCTATTACTTAAAATCCTGTTTTCAAGGCGAGGCAGCGCAGGTGATGGAATCAATTCAAGTAACTAGCGATAATTACGACGTGGCAAGTTTAACGGACCGATATGAGAATAAACGGTTAATTGTATTTAGCTATGTTAAATCATTATTTGACGTGCAGACAGTTACAAAAGAAAATTGTAGTGAGCTAAGACATTTATACGACACGTTCACAAAAAATATCAGGTCATTAGAAAGTTTAGGGCAACAAGTTAATCAATGGGACATACCTTTGATACATTTATTAGTGACAAAATTTGATAATCGTACCAGACGTGACTGGGAAGCTTATAAAACTCAGGACGAATTACCTACTATGAAAGAGCTGCCTGCATGCCTTCTTAAAAGAAAAATGTGAATTGCTAGAAAAATTAAACGTTTCTAAATTAGACAATAAAACAGAAAACTATAAATTCCAGCAAATTAAAAACAAATTCTATAATAAACCTCAACATAATACTCATTCTCTCTTAGCAGCTAGTGAAAACAAAAAATTTAATTGTTATTTTTGCAAAAATACTAATCACTCCATATTTAAATGTGATAAATTTCTAGGACTTAGTATCTCAGACAGAGATAAAGAGGCACATAAACTTAAATTATGTTTCAACTGTTTCAATCCTAACCATACGACAGAGAATTGTAATAAGTCGTATTGTAAAAAATTCAATTCTCGACATAACACATTATTACATCCAGAATCACCCGATAGAAAAGTATAACACGCGCAGCGTATACCACTACAGGTAACCTTGATAGCAGGCAACTACGAGGAGACGAAGCGGGCGAGGGCCGCGAAAGGACGATGACGAATAATAGCGACACTGAGCGCGCAGCAGAACTGTGCGGTGTTGCCGAAATCAGGGTGGACGACGCTTCCACACAGGAAATTTCTAGCGCGGCGAATTCAGCCACTGCCGGCGGTGTAAGAAACTTAGCATTATTATCTACGGCATTAATACAAGTACGGGACGATAAAGAAAACATTTTTTCAGCACGAATGTTGCTGGATCCAGGTTCTCAAAATAATTTTGTAACAGAACGACTGGCGAATTCTTTAAATTTAAATAAAATTTCAGTTAAATGTACCGTTTCAGGCGTCGGCAATAATAAGTTCTCGGTGGCACAGTACAAGGTTTATTTAAAAATAAGGTCCAATTATTGTGACTACTCGAGAGACATAACATGCTTAGTTTTATCAAAAATTACTCAATGCATGCCTACTTATTCATTTGACCCGACTTATTTAAAAATTCCTAAGGATAAAATTTTAGCTGACCCTACTTTCAACATAAGTAGCGATATTGATATTCTATGCGGTTGGTTCTATTGATTTATTTTATGACTTATTGCTCATGGAACAAATAAAATTAGATAACGGTCTTACTATGCAAAATACTAGATTTTAGGAGGTGAATTAAATTATTTTAAATCGGACAAGACGCAGCATGTACATTCGTTTCATTGTTTAGATAATTATGACATAGAATTATGTGAAATAAATGAGAATTTATTAAAATTTTGGCAAGTCGAGGAGTGTTTAACTCACGAAATGAAAGACGATTTTTGTGAAAAACATTTTAAGGACAATTTCTATCGTAATACAGATGGACGCTTTGTAGTAAAAATTCCTTTTAAAGAAAGGATACTAGACATTGGTAAATCGAAAGAAATGGCATTACAAAGATTTCAATATTTAGAGAAAAAACTGGCAAAAAATGACAATTTAAAAGGACAATACGTACAATTCATGACAGACTATGAACAAATCCCTATTGATATTAGAGACCTAGAAGACGACGGCTCGGCTTACTATGTACCTCATCATGCGGTACTAAAAGACCGAAGTACGACTACACCTTGTAGAGTAGTTTTTGATTTCTCGGCTAAGACGGACAAAAATTTATCGTTGAATGATGTTCAATATTCCGGACCAGTAGTGCAAAGTGATTTGCTAGACATATTGTTAAGATTTAGGTTATACGACATCATAATGAATGCGGACATTTCTAAGATGTATCGTCAAGTTTGGGTTGACCCCGAGTATTCGCGATTTCAAAGAATATTTTGGAGAACATCCGCAACTGAACCAATTAAATGTTATGAGTTTTTAACGGTAACATACGGTATGGCGTCTTCTGCTTATTTAGCCACGAGAGCAATAGTGCAGCTGGCAGAAAAGAATAAAATTAATCACCCTAACGCTAGTCAATCTATTCGCGACAGTTTTTATGTTGATGACTATTTAGATAGTGCAAATAATGAATCTGACATTATTAATTTACAATTAAAGGTGACTGAAATATTAAAGAATTCAGGTTTCCAGCTTAGAAAATGACTCACAAATAGGCCGCAATTATTTGAAAATTTTAATTTAGATAATGTTGAATCATGTATTTTGAATTTGGGCGAAAGTCAAAATAATAAAACACTAGGAGTTCTATGGAACGCCAATTCAGGCACTATTGAATTTAATGTAAAATCTTTCAACTTAGATAATCAGTACAAAATAACAGCGTTATATTTTAGCAGTAGTAGGACAAATATTGATCCTATGGGATTGTTAAGTTCAGTAATTATCACAGCAAAAATCTTTCTTCAATCGCTATGGAAAGAAAAGTTGCAATGGGATGAATCAATAAGTACCGATTTGAAACAAAAATGGTTACATTTCTCCAATGATTTAGAGCTATTAAAAAATATTAAAATACCTAGACAAATTTTATTGACTAAGTCAGAATATTTCGAACTCCATGTATTTGTAGACGCATCAGAAAAGGCGTACGGCGCATACGTATATGTCAGATACAAATTTGGCAACCAATTCTCGTGCAAACTTGTATGTTCTAAGAGCAAAGTTGCTCCTATTAAGCAATTAACTTTGCCTAGGCTAGAACTCTGTGCGCCATTATTAGGCGCAAAACTCGCAAACAGAACGAAAATTGCTTTAAAATTAGAATTTAGAAATTATTTCTATTGGACAGACTCACTCGTGACATACCATTGGATAAACGGTAGCCCAGATAGGTGGAAGACATTTATTTATCGCCAATAGGGTTTCAGTCATACAAAATCTATCGAATGCCAATGATTGGCATCACGTGACATCTGACGACAATCCTGCCGATATTATTTCGCAAGACACCTCGGCAACTAATTTACTAAAAAAATATTCTTGGTTTCACGGATCTTCTTGGTTAAAATTAGAAAGCAATAAATGGCCAATTACAAAAAACAATCAATTATATGAAATTCCCGAACAAAGATCAATTTCTCATTTAGTTACTGCAAAAAATAATTTTGACATTTTCGAAACATATTCCAATTTATCAAAGCTCAAAAGAGTAACGGCATATTGTTTAAGATTTGTGTTTAATCTAAAAAATCCAAATGCAAAGAAATATGGAGAGCTGAGCGTTGATGAAATTAAGAGCTCGTTTGATACGCTTATTAAAGTTTCTCAACGACAAATATTTCAAGAAGAAATCCGCGACTTAAACAAGCAAGGTTATGTTTCCAATTCCAGTTCTATTCTAAACTTACGTCCATTTTTAGACTCTAAATCAATTATAAGAGTAGGTAGCAGGATTTCAAAGACTAACTTGCCATATGATAAAAAACATCCAATCATTCTGCCTAAAAGGCATCCCTTAACTATTCTAATTATGATAAATGAGCACATGAATTTGTTTCACTGTGGACCTCAACAACTTTTGTATTCTACTAGAAAATGTTTCTGGCCCTTGGCAGGGAGAGACTTGGCACGAAAAATAGTGCATAATTGCGTTATTTGTTTTAAGGCAAAACCGAAAACATACGATTACATAATGGGCGATCTACCCTCAGAAAGATGAACCCCAAATTTCCCCTTTAACAATTATTGTCGGTTGTGATTATATCGGACACTTCTATTTAAAAGATCGTAGGACACGTAAGCCCAACTTGTTTCATTCCCAGACGAGGCAAACCTACAGTAATTCTTTCTGACAACGGCACACAATTTGTTGGTGCTAATTCAGAATTCTTGAATTTTATCAAAACTAATAAAGACTTGATCTGTAATCATTTTGTTAACGAGGGAATCACTTGGAAATTTATTCCGCCTAGAGCACCTAACTTCGGTGGCTTGTAGGAGTCAAGCGTTAAGTGTGTAAAGTACCACTTGAAAAGAACAATCGGTGCCAAACATTTACAATATGACGATTTTTTTACTTTGCTATATCAGATAGAGGCCATCTTGAATTCATGCCCACTTTCCTCTCTATCCAATAATCCTGACGACTTTTCCTCTTTAACTCCGGCACACTTCCTTATTTTTGACCATTGACTTCTTTACCAGAACCCAATTACCTCACAGTACCAGAAAATCGCCTAAAAACTTATCAAAATATTCAAGCCATGGTGCAGCTATTTTGGCAAAAGTGGCATCTAGAATATATAGGGCATTTGCAAACTCGACTCAAATGGAGCAAAAATTATCCACAACTTTTAAATATTGGCAGCTTGGTCATAGTCAAAGATGATGGCGTCCCACCTTTACGTTGGAAACTAGCCCGGATTATGCAGCTTCACCCCGGAGAGGATAAAGTTGTTCGTGTGGTTTCTGTCAAATTCAATGACGGAAGTGTAGTGAAAAGATCCGTTAGAAAAGTGTGTTTACTACCTATGCATGAACCATCCGATGTGTAACATTTTCTGGATATTAAGTTATGAGCTTACCTCCTTTGTATTTGTATATTTTGTTTTATGTTGAAATACCCAGGCATTTCAAGGCCGGCGGTATGGACACTATTTTTGGCTATTTTTATATTTTGTTCTAATTTCACAAGAGAATTAAGAAGACGTGGCAACGCCTAATTTATTAACGTCTGGTCTCTCAGCGCTGACCACGACACAGTCCACTTCAATCTCGTAAGGGCGTTGTAGCTTGGTTAAATATTTACTGTTATTACTACCTACAATTATTAATAAAGTTAGCAGCTACAAATAGTGACAATATATATATATATATATATATATATATATATATATATATATATATATATATATGCATTAAAAAATACATACAACCCTAAATTTTCACTTTTCTATCACCAACTCCTACTTTTTAATAGTCATTTTCATAATTTTATCATTTTTATCCCGCTCGATAACATCAATTATTATCACTTGGTAAGTTATACCCTCCATGTGTCTACCGGTGTCACTTCTCACCCAGTAAACAGCACGGAGTAGGGATGACAACGAAGATGGTCTCCTATTTCTCTCAAACAAGAAGCCTTCTCTCACTCCCTCTACAGTTTTCGGCTATTATAATTGTTTATGCGTCAAGTGTAGTAGTTAAACATTTTTACTATCTCAGTGTAACTCTCATATCAAATATATTCTCAAGTAACTTTATTATTTATTTATTAATAACTAATATTATTGAATATAATTAATTATTAATAACTAATAAAATTATTAATTTTGAGTGTAATTCGCACGATCAGTTAATTAAGTGATTTACATAACCTCTAAAATACTCAACACGTGTCACGAGTTCCCGCAAACAACGGCTATTGAGTTGTAAGTATAAATTATTTTTATACGTTTATTATAAAATCAAAAATTATTCTTTCTTATTTATAACGAAAATATTGTTGGGAATGGTGAAAAACGAATTCGGTGAAAGTTAGATTTTTATTAAAATTGGGGAATTTTTTTTTGTGTTTACTTATAAAAGCTCTAACTTCGACAGAATTTTTTTTTCACTATTTCTAACAATATGTATTTTCGATATAATTAAGAAACATAAAATTTTTCGCTTTCGTGAAACTATCTAATTTTTACATGTATATTTAATGTAATCAAAGATAAAATAAATTATTAATATAATAATTAACTATAATAATAATAATTAAATATAATAATTAAATGATTCAATCAGTTCTATTTATGTGTGTTTTGTATTGTACAGTGAACAATGCCAACAAAACGCAAAGGGGTCAATTTGAGCCATGATACAAATAAATCTAGAAGCATTCGAAATAGAAGAGCTCAAAGAACCGAAGAACAAGTTCAGGAAGAAAATACTGGAGCGCGTGTGAGAATGGCGCAATTGCGTCAAGAACAATTAGACGATACACGAGCTGAACGCAATGAAGTCATTAGATTAGAACAACGACAGTCACACCGTTTTACTGTCAATAGACGCAGAGCAAATGACCAACAACGCCAACAGGCACATCGAGCATTTGTAGCTACATCATTCCTGCGTCTAACATTCCAGTATGAGCCCGATATTGAATATTATGCTCATTCAAAAGTGGTAATTGGTGCTATGGACAAAGAATGCCCGTATTGTCATGCTTTGAAATTCAAAAATGAACCAGCCGGGATGTGTTGCGCGTCAGGGAAGGTACAACTACCTGAAATTGAAACACCACCGGAACCATTGAACGGTTTGCTTATCGGCACAGATCCAGATTCTAACGTGCTCCTAAAGTCCATTCGAACATTCAACTCATGCTTTCAAATGACATCGTTCGGAGCAATAGAAATAGTTCAAAATACTAATGCAAATGGTCAACAATACAATTCTACATTTAAAATCAGAGGTCAAGTTTATCATAAAATAGGCTCATTGCTGCCAATGCCAAACGAACCACATACATTTTTACAAATCTACTTTATGGGCGGCGAGGACTCCGGAAGCGCACTAGCCAATCGGGTGGATGCACGTTGTGGCTACAATAACCTTGATTCATTCTTTGCCAGACGCATCATCAGCGAGCTGGATGCTCTATTGAATGAGCATAATGAATTGTTGAAAATATTCAAATCCCACATGCACAAATTAGAAAGCGATAATCACGCTATTGTTATTAATCCTGATAAAACACCAGCTGGAGAACACATTCGTAGATTCAATGCACCTGTTGCTGATGACGTTGCTGGAATCATGGTTGGCGATCGTACAGGTGCACGAGAAATTGTGATTCGTAGGAGAAATAATAATCTTCAGTTCATTGCTGATACACACCGTTCATATGACGCTCTCCAATATCCGCTAATCTTCTGGAAGGGACAAGACGGATATAGCATAAATATTAAACAACGAGATCCCGTATCAGGTACTTCATTAATTATGAATTTGATCATTACACTTTTAACAAAACAATTAAATTATTAAACGTAATTAATTTACATTAATATTTATGAATATATTATTACAGGAGCCGAAACAAACAAGAACGTTAGCTCGAAGGATTATTATGCGTATAGATTGATGATTAGACGCGGGCTGGACAACGTCATTCTACGATTTCGAGAGCTTTGTCAACAATTCATGGTCGACATGTACGCGAAGATAGAGGGCGAACGACTACGATACTTACGATATAATCAACTCAAGCTACGTGTGGAAGAGTACATTCACTTGCGAGACGCTATTGTCAACAACGCCGACGCCGCCGAAATTGGTAACTCTGTCATTCTACCATCATCGTACGTAGGCAGTCCACGTCATATGCAAGAGTATATACAGGGTGCTCTGACTTTCGTGCGCGAATATGGGCGACCGTGTTTATTTATCACGTTCACATGTAATCCAAAATGGCCAGAGATTACATCTTTGCTGTTGCCTGGCCAAAATGCAATACATCGTCATGACATTACAGCACGTGTGTTTAGGCAAAAGCTGAAGTCTTTAATAAATTTTATTACTAAATTACATGTATTCGGTCCCACACGTTGCTGGCTGTATTCGGTTGAGTGGCAAAAGCGAGGATTACCTCATGCCCACATTTTGGTTTGGTTAATCGACAAAATCCGTCCTGAAGAAATAGATAATATAATTTCTGCAGAAATTC
The DNA here is from genome assembly GCA_037954035.1 of Rosalia funebris. Taxonomy (NCBI): domain Eukaryota; kingdom Metazoa; phylum Arthropoda; class Insecta; order Coleoptera; family Cerambycidae; genus Rosalia; species Rosalia funebris. The sequence continues at coordinate 31,420,757 of JAZFAV010000032.1, read as the reverse complement.
CCGATCTGTCTACTGATCAATGGATGTTTGATATTGTTACAGCAAACATGATTCATGGCCCATGCGGTACTTTTAATCGTTCATCGCCTTGCATGGCAGATGGAAAATGTACAAAAAATTTCCCTAAAGATTTCACTAACGATATAATCACAAATGTCGACGGATATCCAATATATCCTCGAAGGAATCCAGATAATGGCGGACAATCATTTATTAAAAACATCAGCAACACAGACATTGATATTGACAATCGTTGGGTCGTGCCATATTCGCCCCTGCTGAGCAAAACATACAATGCTCATATTAATGTTGAGTTCTGCAGTTCTGTGAAGAGCATCAAATACATTTGCAAGTATGTCCATAAAGGCAGTGACATGGCGGTGTTTAGAGTGGAAAATACCAATGTCAATGCTCCTCCAGTGAATAAAAACGATGAAATAACGCTCTACCAAATTGGTCGGTACATCAGCTCCAATGAAGCTGTTTGGCGTATCTTTGGTTTTCTGATTCATGAACGGGATCCGGCAGTTGTTCAGTTAGCCGTTCATCTTGAAAACGGTCAGCGTGTATATTTCACGAACGAGACAGCGATTGATCGTGCTATAAATCCACCAAAAACTACACTCACTGAATTTTTTGAATTGTGTAATCGTGCGGATGATTTTGGTGCCTTTGCACGTACTTTACTCTATTCACAAGTACCACGCTATTTCACATGGGCTCAAACAAAACAATGGATACCCCGCAAGCAAGGCTCACCAGTTGATGCATGTCCCAATTTATTCAAATCAAACGCCTTGGGGCGAGTATTTACAGTGAATCCAAGACAGACTGAGTGCTTTTATCTTCGACTATTGTTGGTTAATGTTACTGGCCCATTGTCATTTCAAGATATACGTAAAGTGAATGGACAACAGTATACAACGTATAAAGATGCATGCCTTGCACTCGGCTTGCTGGAAGATGACAATCAGTGGGAATGTATGCTTGCTGAAGCAGCATTGAACTGTACAGTAATACAAATTCGTCTACTATTCGCTATAGTGTTGACTACATGTTTTCCAGCCCGAGCAGAGATATTGTGGGATAATCACAAAGATTCAATGACTGATTATATATTGCATCAACATCGTACACGGTGTAACGATCTAGCGACCTTATTTCGCTAATTCTCGCCGAAATACGATCCAATAATGGCATCGCATTGGCCGTTGCATCATCGGGCATTGCGGCAACTTTATTGGATGGAGGCAGAACAGCTCATTCAGTATTTAAGCTACACTAAATATTCAAAATAACCCTGACGCAGTGTACAACATAAAAAAACAATCGTCCATAGCCGCAGTGCTGAAACAGTGTAGAATTATCATCTGGGATGAATGTACCATGGCACACAAACATTCGCTTGAGGCGTTGAACAGGACATTGAAAGATATTAAAAACAACGACAAACTATTTGGTGGCACTCTGTTAGTTCTTTCAGGTGACTTCAGACAAACACTTCCCGTCATTCCACGTTCAACATACGCTGATGAAATCAACGCCTGCTTAAAATCATCGCATTTGTGGCGTAATGTTGAAATAGTACAGCTGAAAGTAAATTTGCGTGTTCAAATGCTTCAAGATCCATCCGCTGAAACATTCTCAAAACAACTCTTAGATATCGGCGATGGAAAAATCACTATAGATGAAACTGGATACATAAAATTAGCGACTGATTTCTGCACAATCATTGATTCGCAAGATGCTCTCATCATCATTAGGTCATCAGACCTAAGACTGGTTGGACGCTAACCTCCAGCTTCTCCTATCTTGTGCTAACCTACGCATTTCGCTAATTGTGCTACAACCTACATCCCTTACTATTTGCGAGCAGTAGTCTAATCTCGGCCTCCCTCTGCCTTTCTTCACTCATATTTCTGCCTCCAAAATATCGCGGACTATTCCCCCATGTCTCAGCAAGTGGCCTACCATTCTATCTCTTCTCTTCTTTAAGTTTTTCCACATACTTCTTTTCTCGCCGACTTTCTCCAATAGGTCTTCGTTTCTAACCCTATCAGTCCATGGTATTTTCATCATTCTTCGGTAACACCACATCTCAAAAGCTTCTAATTTCTTCCTACTTGCTTCCCCTACCGTCCAGGTTTCGCAGCCGTATAGTGCCGTGCTCCATACATATGTTTTCAAAAATCTCTTCCTTGTTTCTAAGTTTATTACCCCCGAGCATAAAAGTGCTTTCTTTTTGTTAAAAGCTACTCGACCCTGCGCTATTCTTTGTTTTATGTCTTTATCGCTTCTTCCATCCCAATTTATTTTACTTCCTAAATAAGTGAAGTCTTTAAATTCCTCCAACCTTTCATTATTAATTTGTACTTTCGTTTTTGCTCTGCTCTCGCGCCCTCTGCACACTAACACTTTAGTTTTGTTTTTATTCACCCTCATTCCGTATTCCTCTGTCAACACTGCCTCCATTTCGTTCAATGCTGATTCTAATTCCTCCTTCCTAGATGCTAATATTGCTATATCATCCGCGAATCTCAGCATTTTTAGTTTCTGTCCCTGTACTTTAATCCCGAAATCCACTCTATCTTTTACCACATTAATCGCCTCTTCGATGTACAGATTAAAAATTAGTGGTGATAGCGTACATCCTTGTCTTACTCCTTTCCTAATACCTACTTCCCTTTTTTCCCCTTCTACTTCTATAACAGCAGTTTGCTCTTTGTATAGATTGTGTACTACTCTCCTATCTCTATACTTCATTCCCGCGCTCTTTAGTATCTCGAACATTTTTTCCCATCTTACGTTATCAAAAGCTTTTTCTAAATCTACAAATCCTATATAAGCGTTCTTTCCTTTTTCTATTGTTTTCTCTAACATTACTCTTAGCGCCAGAATAGCTTCGCGAGTTCCCCTATTTCGCCTAAAGCCGAATTGGTCTTCTCCTAGTATTTCCTCCGCTCTATTTTCCATCCTCTTCTGCACTATTCTAGTTAAGATTTTTGACGTATGGGAATTTAGGCTAATCGTTCTAAAGTTCTCGCATTTGTCGGCTCCTCTCTTTTTCGGTATAGTAACGATAATGTTCCTCTTATAATCCTCCGGCATCTCGCCCGTTTCATATATGTATTTTACCAGTTCAAACATCCTATTTACTACTTTCTGTCCCGCACATTTCAAAATTTCCGCCTGTATTTTATCTACACCCGGCGCTCTATTATTCTTTAGCCCCCTTAGTGCTATTTCAAATTCCTCTCTCAATATAGGTTTTCCTACATCTTCCCTATCGATGCTAGATTCTTCCTCTAATATCTCTCCCAATTCCTGGCCCTCGTATAAATTTCCTAAGTACTGCTTCCATCTATCCGCTTTCTCCTCTCTTCCGATCAGTATGTCCCCCGATTGACTCCTAACGTTTCTACTTATTGTTCCTATATCCCTGAAGTTCCTCTTAATTATTTTGTAAGCCTCATCGGTCTTACCTACTTGCAACTTATCTTCTACTTCTTTGCATTTATCCTCTATCCATTGTTCTTTCGCTTTTCTACATTTTCTAATGATTTCCCACTTTATTGACTTATAAGTTTTCAGTCCTTCTTCGTCTCGTCTGTTTTTGTAGCCTCGTCTCTTTTGCATTAAGTTTAAGATTTCGTCCGTTATCCAGGGCTTCCTAGCTTCCCTTTTATCGTGTCCTAAAACGTCCGTAGCCGCGGAAGCTAGACTATTCTTGATACCCTCCCACTCAGTTTCTGCGTTCTTGATTTCGTCCTTACTCGTTTTATTTATTAATTGATCTGTTTTCTCCTGGAACTTATCTTTCATATTCTGATCCCTCAATATGTCTACATTTATACGTTTCTTATCCTTCCGGATTTTCAGATTTTTGAACTTTAATCTAGCTTTCATGACTACCAAGTTGTGGTCGCTGTATACATCTGCACCTGGATAACTTTTACAGTCTTTTACTTGATTTCTAAATCTCTTCCTAACCAGAATGTAGTCTATCTGATACCTGTCTATCCCTCCTGGCATTTTCCATGTGTACCGCCTCCTAACGTGATTCTTGAACAATGTGTTCGCGACTACCATCTTGTGCTTCTCACAGAATTCTATCAGTCTGCTACCTCTCTCGTTTCTGTTTCCTAATCCATAAGGACCTACAAATTCTCCTTCTTTCCCCTCACCTACGACTGCGTTAAAATCTCCTACTATTATTAAATTTTCATGATCCTTCACAAATCCTATTACCTGCTCCATGTCCGAATAAACGGCTTCTAACTCTTCCTCACTATGGCTAGAAGTAGGCATGTATACTTGCACTATTACTGTTTCCACTGGCTTCGAATCTAACCTAACCATCATTACTCTCTCGCTGTATTGTAGGTAGCTATCTACACACTGTCCTGCGTTCTTCCGCATAACGATCCCTATTCCCGCGTTTCCATTTACCGATCCTGTGTGTATTACCCTATAGTCACCGCTCCAAAAATCTCCTACTTCCGGCCAGCGCATCTCACTTATACCTACTATATCTAATCCTAACCTATCCATTTCTATCTTCAGATTTTCTAGCTTCCCTGCCTGTCTCATGCTTCTGACATTCCACGCTCCGACTCGTGAAATGCTACACTTACTATTATTGCACTCGATCACGTCTCCCGGAACAGTCCTCACCCGGAGATCCGAACGGAGGGCTATTTTACCTCCGGAGTTTTTTGCCCCAGGAGATGCCATCATTAATTTAGGATAAGCTTTCTGCTAGCTGTTCTGAGAATTATAATGTGGTGGTTTCCTCTTGCCTTCCACATCGCAGTCGTGTGTGTCATAGCACCATACCAACCCCCACGGTTTCTGCCACTATGACTACTGAAAGAGCTGCTGCCCTCCTTCAGGGACTTGTCTTAGTCTGGTTTTTCAATAAGGACCCTCCCACTATGGTTAAACCTATGGTATGGCTCCTTAAATCATTAAAACGCGCAAGCCGACCCACCCGCTCTAGTTTGCACTAGAACTTCGTCAAGGTGCAAGTCCTATCGGATCATATCGCAAGATGCTCTCATTGAACAAATATTTCCCGATGTACACACGAATTACATAAATCTCGAGTGGCTTGCAGAAAGAGCAATTTTAGCTGCAAAAAATGTGGACGTGGACATTTTGAATCTGAAGATACAACAGTTATTGCCAGGGGACTTGGTATCATATAAATCTATTGATACAGTTTGCGATGACACTGAAGCTGTAAATTTTCCAACAGAGTTTTTGAACTCACTGGATTTGCCAGGCATGCCACCACATAACTTACAATTGAAGGTTGGATCTCCAATTATTTTGCTTCGTAATTTGAACCCGCCACGGCTGTGCAACGGTACGCGATTAGTCATTAAAAAATTAATGAAAAACGTTATCGAAGGCACCATTTTAAATGGCAAGTTTCGAGGTGAAAACATATTAATACCACGAATACCTATTATACCCACAGATGTGCCAATTCAATTTAAGCGTATTCAATTTCCGATTAGATTGGCATTTGCAATGACTATTAATAAATCCCAAGGCCAAACAATGTCTGTTTGTGGCTTAGATTTGAGCACACTATGTTTTTCACACGGACAATTATACGTTGCATGCTCTCGAGTGGGTAAACCATCAAGTTTGTTTGTATTAGCTAAAGACGGGCTAACAAAAAATATTGTTCACGCTGTAGCATTAAGAGATTAATATTATGTAATGAATTCATGATATAAATAATTGTTACTTTTAATAAATTGAAAAAATTAATGTTTCGTGTTTTGTTATTTTTATATTCCCTCATCGTTCACAGCGCTCCATGTCTTTTTCACTCATATTCCACATCCTTATACACTTCCAATAAGTTAGTTATTTTTTTTCTACACTAGAAATTCTCTAGAAATTATTTACATGGCAAAACAACGTTTGCCGGGTCAGCTAGTATATATATATATATATATATATATATATATATATATATATATATATATATATATATATATATATATATATATATATATATATATACACATATACATATAAATATACAGGGTAAATTGCAGTGGACTTATTCCTTTGAAGAGGTGTGTTAGTAGAGACAATTTGCAGTCAAATGAACCATAATATGCATTATCCAAAAGTTGATAGTATTCGATATATTTAAATTTTTGTGTTTTATTAGAAATGTGCTTATAGAAAATAGAAAAAAAAAGGTTAAGTTTTTTGTACTTTTTTTTTGCTTCTACCGTTAATACACATAGTAATTTAAGTTATGTAACGAAAATTATATTAAATACTTTGATACGACAAAAATATAGAAGCTAGAACTTGCAGAGGTTGTTAGAAACTTCAATCCAAGTGTACATTCACGACGATTTATTTCCAAAATTTGTGAATACATTAAACGTACGTACGAATTATTTTAAAAACTTCTCTGCTTCATTATCTTTCGAATGAACTATAAAGTTTTAAGAAATTTTCCGTTACTTCCAGGAATAATACAAAAATAGTAGAGTCAGATACATAATTTTGTCATAAAACATTAGGAAAGTAAATAAAAAGTCCATACATTTATTTTACATTTTATTTTATGAAGTCTGTAATTGATTCCCGAAGTGACTACCTTGACTCCTTATGCAGGCACGAGCTCGTTTCCTTATTTCGGTTTTTGTAATTCTGTTGGAAAAATTATTTTCCACAGTTATTGCTGCTTCCTCTATCCTCTGTACTAATTGTTCTCGTCTGCCCCGTTCATCAGGCTGCCCCGTTCAAATTATCGGGTAAAAAATGTGGACCGATTAAATTATTTCCAATAACCCCCATCCATACATTCATACTAAATTTCCTTTGGAAACTAGTTTCGCGTGGTAACCGCCGATTTTCATCCGCGAAATAATGCTGGTTGTGGAAATTCATGATACCTTCTCTGTTGAATTTAGATTCGTCGGTCCACAACATTCTTATCAGAAAATTTGCATCCTCGGCATCACTATTTATGAGGGACTGACAAAATTGAACTTGTCGCACTGGATCGTCTTCCTCTAGCTCTTGGATTGATGTGTAATGGTACGGATGTACACCAGTTTTCTGAAGCACTGACCGAACCTTCCACTGCGATATACGAAAATCATCGGCTACTTTCCGAGTGCTTAGTGTTGGATCTTCTTCGAATCTTCGTAAAATGTCTTCGTCCATATCAGGATTATAACTGTGGCGTCCAGATTCACGTTGAACTCTTTGAACGTTGTGTTGTTTCAGACAGGCGTCGAAAAGTTGTGCCAAATACACTCACATGAGAACACGTCTATTTGGATAGCGACGTACATATTCCCGCTAGGATTGAGCTGCATTTCCGTTACAGAAACCGTAAACAAATATATCAGCATACTCAGAATTTGTAAACGTTGTTATCTTCGTAAAAAGATGAACGAACACAAGCATAAATTCAGAACTAAACTAAAAATAATACAAGTGCAAGGCAAACGGGTGACTTACAAACAGGTATTGCAAGTGCATTAAAGGCAAGGATGATAAATCGAGGGAAATACGAAGCTTCTCGAGGACAAACGAATTATGCCGAATGAATAACAACCCGTAAAACCAGGTAGAAACTTTATCAACCTTTATCTTTTAACTTGGAGAACATTAAGATGCTTAATAAGTAGCCTACCTGCTGCTACTATTTTTGTATTATTCCTGGAAGTAACGGAAAATTTCTTAAAACTTTATTACTTAATTCGAATCAAATAATAGACTCAGCAGGATATTTCGTTTTGCCAGCACCGCTGGGTCCACATACAATTGTTCTTAGAGTATTAGGAAATAACTCGCCATGTTTTTTATCTACAGAGTGTGGTGATATCGTCGTCAATAAATCAAAATTCTCCACGGGGAGAGACACCTTTTTTCTTTGAAGAAGCATTGTAAACTCTAGTCATATTATTGGACAACGCTTTATATATAGGTGTTCACATCTCGTACATAATCAGTTTCAATCTAGACGGCGTCGAGGAAACACGTAAGGGGTAGAAGTATTGTCAACAGTCTCATCAACAAGTTAACTGTAGAATTGCATATCCCTGGTGGCTACCAGTACTATGGATCAGGTACGAAACTACAAAAGAGATTAGTTTGAGGAGATCCGGGTATAAATTCTCTAGATAAAGCCTGTCGGGAGCACGATATTGCCTATAGTAAAAACAAAAATTTAGAAGATAGACATAGGGCAGATTATGAGCTCGAACAACAACTTGGAAACGTGTTTTATCGAAGGACGCTAGTTTAGCAGAAAAAGCTGCCGCCTGGGCTGTTACCAATACGATGAAGGTTAAGCGAAAGCTAGGTATGGGAGTCGAGAAACGCAGTCGTCGTGGCCGTCGTCTTTGCTGTAAAAAATTCCATTCCGCAAGGCCGTCCTGACGAACATCTCCAAAATAAAAAAAAACACGCAAGTCATGATGTAAAGTAAGATGCCGAAATGTCTGTTAAAGCAGCACGAATTGCCGTTAAGAATGCCGGAGGTCGGAAGCAAACCAATACATCTCGTGTTGGTCTACGTGCTTTAGGTGCATTACCTGGGGGAGCAACCGAAGTTGCTAAGACAGTCATAGATGCTAAAAACTCCAAAAAAAAATTAGAAAAGGCTAAAAGACACAATAAAGCTATGGAGGATATAGCTCTAGAAGAAAGGGTTGCAGACTCGAAACCATATAAAACCGTTTATATCTGAACAAATATAAAAAAAACTACCAGTGAAGCTACACAATAAAGCGCTGTCTAACGTAGATCTATTGAAATACGTAAAAAAGTTAAAAATTCCTCATTTCAGAGGTATTTTTATGCGGAACTCTCTGCCCTCATCTCCACCTAGAAGATGTGAAAGCGTCATCCTTAACTTGGATAGCGTCTAGGGTCCCGGAACTCATTAGGTAGCATAAAAAAATTGGAAATTCCATCTTATATTTCGATGGTTTTGGACCGTTTAAGCCACCAATGGAATTAGTTCGGTACTTTGGTTCTAAATATAAAATTAAATATAATCTTGATGCCTACCAGACGTATAATACAATAAATTGTGGACATTTGTATTTAGAATTTCTCTATAAAGATAGTAAACAACTGTCATGTGCATTCAGTATGTCACATATATTCACGTTAAGAGGTCGAAGTTCTATCCTCTCTGTAGACTTTTATAATCCTATAGATCTCGATCCTCAGTATTCGCTAGCATTAGTTGGTCTGCACACCTACAACAGCATACCTAATATCGAAGAAGGTATAAATAACAAGTTCTATTACTGGGAGCTTGGTAACAGGACAAAAGAAAAGATTATAAATTAACTTACAGGCTCCTATGAAATAAGTGACATAAAGTCCTCTCTACAGAAGAGAATAATGCCCAGTGGCGTAACGCAGCAGCAACGGCAGAAGGGTAAACACAATGACTATTTCTCACTTAAACCTAATAATAACACGCTCAAGTGTGAAATTAAAAGCAAGCACGAAATTAACTTTACTCCTAAGGATAGCTTAGCTACTATGTTTGGTCATAACGTTCAAGTGTTAATACCAGATACCTTCTATCTTTCAGATTTACCCGTTAATATAGTCAAAGTTGTAATTCTCCACGTCGACTATAATATTACTTCATGAGCATTTTATAATAACAAACCTTTGCATACAATTCTTGAATTTGGATTGAGAGTTGACCCAGGATACGCCATAGACATAGAACCTAATAACCTAATAATAAAAACTCTGAACCTGTTAATTTTCGAGGAGAAGAAATTATTGTTAGGTTAGAACTGAGAAAGTTACAATTAGCTTAATATTTATATCAAGAAACTACATAAATGGATGTGCCCTACATCAACATCATTCAGTATCTAATCGTTGTACGGCAAGGAGGAGGACTACTTCAACCTTAACTCCTGCTAATATTTTATATTTAAAATCTTTGGGCTACAATGTTAGAAGAACTACAGTTATTTCAGCATCCTCACTATGACGAGTCCATCGTCAGAGAAGAGATTCGAACGTACTATCCTTTCGTAAAATCATTTGGAAATAACGACGAAACAAAAATTGCTACTTATCAACAGGATGCATTATTGTTGATGAGCAAGGCTACTATAATAATTAAAGGAACCTTAAAGAAGAACGATGAAGATACGAGCACCATTGAATTCACCAATAATGCCGGAGCGTTTCTGTTCGATGCAGTAAGTTATGTATTAAATGGAAAATAATTAAATAAAGTAGGAGATCCTGGAACAGTGAGTCTGATAAAAGGCTACTTATGCTATGATAAAGATGACAACTATCTTAGTATTTGAGGTTGGAATTACCCACAAGGACAGTTGGTAACATACGATCCATTAAAATCAACATTCCATTTAAGAATTCCTTTATGGCACTTACTTCGATTCTTTTACGATTACAAGAGAATCGTCTTTGGTAAACAGATATTGCGATTACTTAAAGCTCAAAGCGATATCAATTATTTTAATGTCTCGAATGACGATACAATCGGTGAATTAACCATCACCAATATCGAACTAAATGTTAAATATGTGTTTTTAAATGATGTCGTAAAACTTGATTTGTTGAATGAAATAAACAAAGATAGACCGATATTAATACCATACAAACAGTGGGACCTATATGGACTGCCCTCCTGGAATAGTAGTACATCGATAGAGATTTGGTCAGTAAAAACTTGTACTAATGTGGAGAGTAATGCGGAGAGTGGCTGCAATAATGTACTAAGTACATTATTGCAGTCTTTCAGACTTACAGGCAAGACAAAAAGAAGGCAGATGTCACCCTCTTCTATAATATTGAAATATCAGATTAACCCTAAATTCTGAATAGTATCCTTATGAATACATAAAATTAGATTTTAACTCTAACAAATATCATGCGGCGTATTACATGTATACTCAATTCTCGAAACTTTTCGCTTCCAACAGTAAACTTCTACTTGACTATAAGGATTTCAACATTCGATCATTATTCGTCATAGACTGTTCAAAGAGAAATGATTTTATAAAATCCTCAACCGTTGATGTTAACTTAGAGATTGAAAGCAGAAATTCTTTTCCGCAGAATACTAAGGCATATTGTATAATTATTCATGATCGTGTTATGGAATATTTAGCTTTGAGTGAGGTGATAAGAAGTGTCCTATAATAAAGCAGGATCAACGAATATTATTTTAGATTTAACGAAGCTATATATAGATAAATATCAAGCTGGTTGCCGTAGATATTCAGTAATTTAATCTTCCCGAGTTGTATCCAAAGGAAATAACATTTGTTAGTGAACAACAAAATTTTCACTATTTAGTTAAACCTCTAGTGCCATATGGTACGTTAAGCTATGATGTCAAGAAACAAGTTCATTATTTAGAACGTAATCATCATGGTTTGAAGTATAGTAGTGGTTACGTAAGTAACAATGATCTAAATGAAATATTACACAATCACCTGCTTAACGGCGCTGCTGATATTGTGTACGTAAAAGGACACCAAAATCAGGAATTTCTGGAAAAAAGACTGCACTTGGAGGACGCTTTAATACCATCCGTGGTCAACATAGAAAATCTTAGTGTTTCTGAGGAAATACCACCCAATTTATGTAAAGATTTACCATTCTGATTAAATCATTTTATGTGTAGCCTAAGGAGTAGTTTTGAACTTTATAATTGGTTGCATTCCATTTTACCTAAATAAATATTTCTTCAGCTATTCCTGCCCACTCTTTTTTTCTATCTCATTGACGTATTTTGCATACGCTTGATTCGTATACTTCTTGTTAGATAAAACAAGAGTAAGATGTTATCATCAGATAATTTGAAGTTCTTATTACGAAAGCATTTATTTAAACTACGACAGTTAAAAGAAATTATAAAAAAATATTGAAGAAAAGCAGTGCATATTTTCTCTGCTTCAAATATTAAGTATATCCAATGATATATTTATTACAATGATATATTATAATTACAGCATGCCACAGCACCAAGAAGAGTTACCCCGAAGAATATCTGACAAACTGTCTGATGAAGCCCAGATCTCAGATAATAAATTACATAGATTATTTGTAAACTTATTAGTAACATGACAGTGATGGTAACACTAAATTCACATTTTATTCTGCTACACGCAGTAGTTCACACTATTCTCTACATATTGTACATCAACCGTATAATACAACAGAAGCTTTTGTGTACTTCGATAAAGATGACCGAGCTAAAGCCGACGCTGTAAAGAGATTATGCTCTTCAGTATGGGTAAAAATGACATCACATCAGATCGACAACAATCATATCCTCACCTTTTCTGCTTCAATTTTCAACAATATAAAAGGATTTAAGGTAAAAATAAACTTCAAAGATAGCATCACTAAAGAATTGGATTGCATCACGTTTAAGAGCCCCCTCCTCACCCCTGGACTTGAGCTATTTAATGTTTACTCAAATTCTACGGCTGCACCATCAGTTGTAGGTTTGCTTTACTACCTAGCACTTTGTTTCTCAATTTTACTTCTCAAGTACATAGTTAGAATTATTAGAAAGAGGAAGTGTCTCCTGATGTTAAATAAAATAAAGTTTGTGGTTTCCCCACTTGTCGTCTCTCCTATAAGAATAAGAAACCATCATGAACTACTTCATACGTCAAGCTGTTAAATTTCTACGTACTAAATTACAATCTGACACGTACTTTCTCACTCAAGAAGTTCAGAAACATAATGCTACATTTTGTTGGTGGTCTTCATCAGACTTAGAAAAATATCAAAATGGAATAAAATATTGTAAACTTTATCTCAGTAATTGAATATCTATAGAGGAACTTTGTGTTTTAATAAACAATTGTAGTCTACATAAACAATTAAAACAACATGTCGCTTGATATATGAGTGAAGATCTTGTTGAAAAATATATACGTTATGATGAAGTGGATTCAACACGGTAATTGTAATCTGAGTAAATGTTTAAATAGAAAAAACAATTTTTTATATTCATTTTGTTTGATGAAACTACGTTGCGAATAATGTGACATTAATGTATTATCATTTTCTTATTTTTGTACCTTTTTCTTATAATTTAAATACAATTTTAAATTACGTTTCCGTCTGTTTTACTTATTTCTAAACTTCTATCATACTAATTTAAAATTTTCCGCATCACGCTATCAAACAGATTTCAAATTTCCCGCTTTGCTACCTTCAACTGTTACCTATATCCTTATCCGCAACCACATAATTCAAATTTCCAGCATCATGCCTTCAAATACTAATATCCCGCGCTCACATAATTCGAATTTCACGCCCTCAACTGTTACCACCCACAATCACAGAATTCAAATTTTCCGTCTCCTACCTTATCCTTAATCTATGCAATAAACGACAAGTAAGATAAAAAAAATGACTCAGCATCCAGGTGCAGATAAGCGTCATTTTGTTTATTCTAACAATACCGCAGCAAATTGTTTAGTGTAGCGCACCAGTTTGTTTACATTTCAGTCATGTTCTACGACCTGACCTACGACAGCGACACCTATAGAATTCGGGCGGCCTTCACACGATTAACCGATCTTTGGTCACTCCCGATGGACACATGCCATCCGGAGCTCGGTGGCCTTGAACGGTGTGATAGCGTATATATATATATATATATATATATATATATATATATATATATATATATATATATATATATATATATATATATATATATATTGTTAAGAATAATAATAAACCGAGGAAGAGTTCGTACAATTTATTCCCTGAATTCACCAGTACACGTTTTACGCTCTGTCAGTTTACAATAATTCTCCCGGTCTCACTCTCGGACATCCAAGTCCCGTCATTGTTTATACTTGGAGACGACCGAGAGTCGGGCCTTAATATAAATATCTCGTGTATCGTTACACCGAATTAATACAGGCAATAATAAAAATTTTATTTCATAGAATATGTCCTCTCACAATCGGCCGTCCTGACCCTGGCACGTCCTCGGGCCAGCCTCATGACCTGTGAACAAAATAAAATCAACCAGAAACGGTGTCCTTTTCTCTTAAATAAATAAAAAAAAATCTGACGAGTAACCAGTATCCATCAAGAGAGAATTCTTTCAAACTCTAAACCATCGAAAAGGCCAATGCTCTACTGATCTGTTCCCACCCATTAACACATCAATTCAGTAAACATCAAGAGAGATTTCTTTCAATCTCTAAGTCATCAAGACCAATGTACTACTGATTTGCCAACATTCATTAACTCATCAATTCAGTAAACATCAAGAGAGATTTCTTTCAATCCCTAAGCCATCAAGATCAATGTACTACTGATTTGCCAACATTCATTAACACATCAATTCAGTAAACATCAAGAGAGATTTCTTTCAATCTATAAGCCATCAAGACCAATGTACTACTGATTTGCCAACAATGAAAGCAGGTAATCTTAGTCAAAAGTAAGCATAGTCAAACTCTGTATCATTCAACTCACCCTTAATGATCCTTCTGCATCTTAAACAATTTTAGACGATCACTGGCTACCACCCCTTTTAACCGTCTCTTGTCCTTGGATAGAGATACTACTCGGTACTGATCATTCCCCAGCACATGGGTGATCCGAGCAGGACCAGTGAACTTCTGGACGAGCTTGCCACTAGAAAGCCCCTTAACCATGGGAGTTCGCTCCACTAAAACCATGTGCCCAACCTGGTATTGGGTAGGCTCCAAATGCCTCGCATCAAAACGCTTCTTCATACGCTTTGCTTGCCTCTCAATATTGCACGCCGCTTGTCGATGCGAACGTTGTAAGTTACCCTGCCTATCTGCCTGACTATCAACACTAGTATCGTATCTTAACCGCGGGCGAAACCCGTACAATAGTTCCGAGGGTGATTTACCCGTAGTCATATTGATCGTACCATTTATACCCCACTGCACCTCTGGAATTTTACTTTCCCAAGAGTCATAATTTTTTCCCACGGCTGCAGTCATAGCACGGAGTATTGTCGAATTAAAGCGTTCAACTTGTCCGTTAGCTCTAGTATAGGCAATCGCAGTTTGCACATGTTTTATATTATGACGTTTACAGAACTACATCGTATTCTGAATCCTTTCCCACGATCCGTTATTATTCTCTCTGGTATGCCGAAAAATGTCATTAACAGTTCTAAAGTTGTAATGATATATTGAGTACTGGTGTCTGGTACAGCCTCGACCCATGTAAATTTCGTGAAGGCATCAACAATTACCAACATAAATGTATTATCTGCAGGGAATTCACAAAAAGGCCCTAAATGATCTAAATGTAACGTGTGAAAGGGCTTATCTACCTTGGGGATGGGATACAATCGGCCTCTTTACCTACCCGTTGACTTTTTAGCACACAAGCATGATGTACAATGTTTCACATACTTCGTAACAAATTTCCTCATGTCCTTAAACCAATATTTCTCTCGTAGTGACTCGAGAGTTTGATATAAACCTGGATGCCCATTTTCGTCGTGATGTAACCTTGTAACTCCATCGAACATCTTTGGGAATAAGAATTTTCGGCTGTTCATCAACGATGCGACAAAGTTTGTCATCCACCATGGCGTAAACCTTTTCGGCAGTTCCTTTTTCTAACTGACATTTAATAGACTTGCAGTCATCGTCCTCATTTTGAACACACTGAACCCAGTCGGATTCCTTAATCAAGTTCACATTTGCCACTATGCTTCTGCTCAAAGCATCCACATGCCGCATTTGGGTTCCTGGTTGATAGACTACCTCGAATTCATATTCTTGTAGTTCCACCCACCATCTACCGATTCGTGGGGATAAATCACGCTTTGTCCAAGACAGACGAAGAGAGTTACAATCCGTTACAATCGTAAATTTCCTGCCATATAAAAAATTTCGAAATTTTCTGACGCAAACGACAACAGTCAGAGTCTCTAGTTCAAAACTATGGTATTTCGACACATTCTGAGGTTTGTTGACTACTATAGGCTATCGGCTTCCAGAGCCCATCTTTTTGTCTTTGTAGGAGGACTCATCCATAGCCTAACTTACTCGCGTCCGTATGCAATTGCGTTTCTATGTCTGGATCGTACAATGCCAGAACAGGGTCACTCGCAAGCTCCTTTTTGAGTAACTGATATGAGTTTTCTTGATTAGTTGTCCAGTTCCATTCCTTATTCTTTTTGGTTAGCATTGTTAGTGGTTTCGCTTTTATTGCGAAGTCCTTAATGTATTTTCTAAAATACGAGGCTAAGCCAAGAAATCTTCTAACTTCATGGACGTTGCTGGGTTTTGGAAATTCTGACACAGCTTTTACTTTCTCTACCGATGGTCTTAATTCTTCATTTCTAATGATGGATACCAAATATTCTACTTCGTTTTGTAGAAATGAACACTTCTTTCTGTTAAGCGTCAGCCCTGCTGTACTGAACACACTTAGTACCTTCTCGAGCCGATCAAAGGCTTCATCAAGTGTTTTGGCCATGATAAGAATATCATCAAGATATACGAGGGTAAACGAAAAGCGGAAGGGGCCCAAAATGTTATTAATCGCCCTCTGGAAAAATGATAGTGCACAAGATAACCCAAAAGGAACCCTCTTATGTTGATAATGTCCGTCTGGTGTCACAAAGGCGGTATACGGGAGACTATCCTTGGCCATCTTTAGTTGATGATATCCCGATGCCAAATCAAGTGTGGAAAACCAAACTTGTCCTGCCAAACGATCCCACTGGTCCTCAATTTGGGGAAGCGGGTACCTCTCCTTTACCGTTATTGCGTTAAGTTTGCGATAGTCCACACACATGCGCAGTTCCCCGGACTTCTTCCTTACCAATAGGATGGGATTGGCGTAAGGAGATATACTTGGTTCAATTATATCGTTTTTTAGAAGGTCGTCGACAATCTGCCTGACCACTTCCCTCTCATGATAAGATAACCGATAAGGGCGGTAACACACAGGCACTGTGCTCGTGAGTCTTATCTGCATCTCCACATCTGTGTTTCCTAATTCCGAGTTATTTGCTGCAAAACACCTTTTGTACATTTCGAGCAAGGTAGTTAGACGCTCTTGTATGTTCTCAGTTTCAGGCGATGGTATTGCAGGTACTTCAGTCTCTAAAGACTGCTCCGAAGAGACTCCCCGCGCCACACATTGCCCTTGTTTAAATGACGTGGTTACCTTGCTGACATTATAGACAGTCAGAATTCCTAGTCCGAGTACTATATCAATTTGCTTTGCTGGAATTATAACAATGTTTTCATTTAAATTCCATTCGGAGCGCGCCGGTGTTAAGGAGCCTTGTACTAGTTCACACACGACTTGAATTTTATTGATTCCAGGAATTATTGTTACTTCTTCATTGATACGCAAGGTATACTTGATAGTGTCTTCGACCGCTTCGGTAGGTAAGTTGTAATCATTTTCATCATAGAAGCACACTGTTTTCCTTTTTAATAACACATACTCTTGGCAACTCGGTAAATGACCGTCCTATCAACAAGTCCATGCTTTGAGAACCATCCGCTACCACTACGATTGGGACTTTTCTTTCCACGTCATCCAGCTTTATTTTCGCTTCTGTCTCCCCTAAAGACATTACAATTGCACTACCATATCCTTGCATTAATGTTTGCTTATTTTTATTTATAGAAAGTCCAAGCGCCTTTGCTCTAGTCTTTCTCAAAATCGTGCATGCGCTCCCGAAATCAACGTATGCTTTCACTACTTCGTTATTAATTTTTGCATCCACATAGTAATTCCGATCATCTTGAGTAATGTGATTTATCTTGACAGCTTCATTATTTGATTTCAGTTTGAAACATGTTTCTCTTGTATGACCCATTCTTTTACAATAACTGCAGGTGTGGTTGTTTATTTTACTCGTTGTGTCTGTGTTGTTAGATGTCTTATTTTTAAAACAATTATTAGCTTTATGACCTATTTTACCACAAGTATAACAACCACGCGTTTTGCTGGGGCCGCTCAAATTTTGTTTATTTCCTTGGTCAGATTTACGGGCTGTGATATTCGAGAAATCTGACTCAACAATAAATTTTAATAATTGTTCGGTATTTTTACAACCCGCGGCCTGAGCACTCGCTTTAAGTAAATTATTATTGATTGTAGAAATTATGACGTCTGTAATGACCTGGTCGGGTAGGTCGCAATGTTTACCTAAACGCAGTTTGTTATAGTAAAATGACACAACGTCTTCATTATGCTGTCTTTCCGTGTTTACAAATTCTTTCAATTTCAACGCTATACTTCGGACAGACGGAAAGGCTAGAGTTAGTTTTTCTTTCCACTGCCGCCAATCACTATCAACTTCAGTTCGACAATCATACCATGCTTTGGCATTACCTTCAAGATGACTTATCATAGCAAATATTTTTGCTCGATCGTCCCATTCATAAATTTCGCCTAGTGAATCAATTTTATTTAACCACTGGTTTATGGTAATGCTTCGGTTGACGCATCAAATTTTGGGATCAATTCCATCCGCCCCACGTAACGTTGCATTACCGAATCACGTGAGTGTGATTTTGATTTATTGCTGGTATTAGTTCTCGTCGTAGAAGGTCGTTCAGTCGATTGACGCGTCGGGCTACCGGGTGGCGTATGGGACCCTGACCGCGAACGACGCGTCTCCGGTGATACCCTACCTTGCCGGCCAGAGGAATTATGAAATGTCTGGTGAATTAGATCCTCTAATTTTTTAAATCTGTTTTCAAATTGCGTTTCCAATCGTTGTAAACGATCACGATTACGCGACCGAGAACGCTGACGCCGTTCTTTCCTAGCCCGACTATGACTTCGACTACGTCGGTGTCGATCCATTGATATAAGGAAAATATTAGCTCGAGCGACACAAAATGCAAGTTCTCAAAATGCAAATTCGCGAATTAGTCAGACAAGCAGGCAACTTAGACGATAAAACAAATGTCAAGGACTCACCAATGTTCTACCAAGCATTTGTTGCAGCACGGCACAATCACCTGATTGCCTGTTGCACAGAACGGCCCAAACACCTGATTACATCACCTGTGGTGTGGAGTTATGATCCCACTTCTGATATGTTAAGAATAATAATAAACCGAGGAAGAGTTCGTACAATTTATTCCCTGAATGCACCAGTACACGTTTTACGCTCTGTCAGTTTACAATAATTCTCTCGGTCTCACTCTCGGACATCCAAGTCCCGTCATTGTTTATACTTGGAGACGACCGAGAGTCGGGCCTTAACATAAACATCTCGTGTATCGTTACACCGAATTAATACAGGCAATAATAAAAATTTTATTTCATAGAATATGTCCTCTCACAATATATATATATATATATATATATATATATATATATATATATATATATATATATATATATATATAATAAAGACATTTCCAAATAATAGTATTTCCACATGTTTTTACTTATGTGTAATTTCCATATATACAGGGTGATTCAGTTAACCCGTTCATTAAAAGTTTATGAACTTCCCATTGGAATTCATTTTTTTAAATTTGGAATCAGGGATTAGCGAGGACGATCTATTTAATTAAAGTATTTTTGCTTTTCTGACACTTCCGGTTATAGCTATCAACTTCCTTATTTTAAATAGAACACCCAGTATATTATTACATTTTTATATTACGCTGCTGATTTTAAGTGAACTTTCTTAACAATTCCCTATACCTATCTTCAGCAGTTTTTGAGATATTTTAATTCTTTTGAAAAAATTAGGTTTTGTAATATCCCATTGGAATGCTCGTCACTTATTCAAAACAAAAGTTATAGTAGCAAATTTTGGGCTGAAATTAGGCGGACTATTAAGCTTTCAGGTGATATGTAGTCTGATATTTTGTTATTTACAGGGTGTCCAAAAAATTGAGTTCATTCTGACAAACTTCAACTGCTCTAAAGTCAATTTTCTTAAATGGAACACCCTGTATTTTACTACTTTCTGTGATGGACAATTAAGTGATATTTCAATCTGTATTAGGATTTCCTATACCTATCTGCTACCGTTTTCTTGCTATCGAGGTATTTTTATTCGGTACCATAGTTTTCCATTTTATTAATTTACTTCTGACCAGCGGGCCATGAAAATAATACGCATTGTCTTAATTGTCAATGTAAACATCATAGTAGATGTCAAAGTGAGAAATCTTACATAGTATTATAAATTATAATGTGTATTATGGAAATCCAACAGGAATATTCAAATGAAGACATATTAAATTTATTTTTCATTCATGGAGAATGTAAAAAAATTATTGAAAGAACTTGTCGTTTGTTTAACGAGATATGTCCACATTTACGGCCGTTAAATAAAACTGCCTTCAAGAGAATAGAAGCAAATTTTAAACGATTTGGAACTGAAGTTACTAGAACACGCCCCAAAGATGTTACTGGTGATGAAGGCAACCAAGTAAATGTCTTGGCATATTTCAATGCAAATCCACATACGTCGATTAGAGCTGCGTCACAAGATTTGGGACTATCTTACTCGTCAATACAGAGAATTCTGGAGAAACATAAAATGCATGCTTTTTCCATTTTAAAACTACAAGCTCTCCACCAAGGTGACGAGGTACGACGTGTGGCATTCTGCGAAAGCATTTTATTAAAACGCAAGAAGACCCACATTTTTTGAACAAAATTATTTACACCGATGAGTAAAAATTTAACAGAGAAGGGATAATAAATAGGAGGAATTGGCATGTTTGGACAGAACAAAATCCACGAATGGTGCGTGAAGGTAACTTTCAAAATACTTTTGGTTTTAATGTTTTTTGTTTGATGATGGATAATCGCGTGTGTTTTGAAGTGTATGATGAAAATTTAAATTCTCGTAAATACCTAGAAATTCTTAGAACGGTGGTTTCAAATTTTTTGGAAAATTTGCCACTAAATATTCTAAATATGTGTTGGTACCAAATGGATGGCGCTCCAGCCCACTCAACCCATGAAGTTTACCATGAGTTAACAAATATGTTTGAAGATCGCTGGTTTGGGCGTAATGGTCCGGCTCTATGGCCTCCCATATCACCCGATCTAACACCCCTTGATTTTTTTTATGGGGCCATATCAAGAGTAAAGTCTACTCAACACCCGTCAATACCAAAGATGACTTATTACATCGAGTTAGAACTGCCTTCACCGAACTAGATGAAGGAATGGTATTGAAATCTACGACCGTTGAGATTAATAAACGAGTTTTATTGTGCTTAGAACACAACGGACGGCACATAGAACAGTTGCTACACCAATAAGACCCAATTGTTAACATTTAGTTATTATTGTTATTATGTTTTATTGTTTAGGCTAATGTAAGTTCCAAATCGTTTAGATATGCTTTTTATTCATGATGATTTTTTTTGTTCAATAATTTTGCACCATTGTTTATGATAAAAAATTAATATAAATGTTACGTTGTTTTAATTTTCATAGCCCGCTGGTCAGAAGTAAATTAATAAAATGGAAAACAATGGTATCGAATAAAAAATACCTCGATAGCAAGAAAACGGTAGTAGATAGGTATAGGGAATCCTAATACAGATTGAAATATCACTTAATTCTCCATCACAGAAAGCAATAAATTACAGGGTGTTCCATTTAAGAAAATTGACTTTTGAGCAGTTGAAGTCAGAATGAACTCAACTTTTTGGACACCCTATAAATAATAAAAAATCAAACTACATATCACCTGAAAGCTTAATAGTCCGCCTAGTCACAGCCCAAAATTTGCTACTATAACTTTTGTTTTGAATAAGTGACGAGCATTCCAATGGGATACTACAAAACCTAATTTAAAAAAAAAAATTAAAATATCTCAAAAACTGCTGAAGATGGGTATAGGGAATTGTTAATAAAGTTCACTTAAAATCAGTAGAGTAATTCAAAAATGTAATAATATACTGGGTGTTCTATTTAAAATAAGGAAGTTGATAGCTACTTCCGGTATAATCGGAAGTGTTAGAAGAGCAAAAATACTTTAGTTGAATAGATCGTCCTCGCTAACCCCTGATTCCAAATTTTAAAAAATGAATTCCAATGGGAAGTTCATAAACTTTTAATGAACGGGTTAGCTGAATCACCCTGTATAGCATGAATTAGTTCAATGTTGACCACTGGCGGATTTACCAGCAGGCTGAGTAGGCTGGAACTGGGCGGTAGATTTTAGGGGCGGCAAATTTGGGGCCAAACATTTTTTTTGTTTTACAGAAATCAACAAGATTCATATTTACATACCCAAATGCTATTAGGTATTCAAATTCGATTCAACATGTAATATGCTTTACTACTTACATAAATTTTTCTACAATTTGCGTAGTGGCGTTTGGTTGCAGCGCGGGAACGAGTGACATCACTTTTCCTAAGTGTGACTTGACTGTATGAGCGCGGCGTAGCCGAGCCAAAACAGGGTCGTTCTGTTGTAAGGTATACCAAAGAGGAGGGCGTACGCCCAACAACACCTCTACATAAGGACAAAGCGCTCACAAAATTTTAGCTCGTGGCGTCATGAATGTAGGCCTTTCCGATATGGAGCGAAGATGTAGGAAGCCAGCTTACAGGTGGCGTAAACACGATCGAGACACCACAGATGTTTGCAACGTTGCCGGACTACTACGATACTAGCGAATATTAGGATTCCAGTATATAAAGGATGTATCTCTTTCTCTTAAATTACCATTTTATTCTTCAATATTGTAAAACACATATTTCCATAAGATGTTCTTTCTTCTTTTTTTAATGTGGTATTTCGTAATTTATTTATTTAATTATCAAATACTACTACCTTGTTCGACTTCACTAACAAAAATACTTTCCTTACGGAGCCGGCAACAGCGCTCATCTGGTACACTAACCTGTGAACCTAAAAGTTGCTATAATCAGCGTTATTTCTTGCATTTTTCTGAAATCAGAACTATTTATGTGCTTTTAAGTGCGTGAAACTTGTACCTAATATTTCGTTCTATATTTAGGTATACAATTTATATTGTTAGGCGTATTTTTAAATACGTAAAACCATATATTTCGGACTTATAACCTGTTGCTTTTTTGGCGGTCCGCCAGTTTGTTTACAGTACAGTTTATAAGTTTTTGTTCGTGTTTAATTGAATGTTTTTCTCTTGGTTTCGGCTAGTTTTGTGGTAACTGATACTTAGTGAAATTATGCCTCAAAAGTGTTGTGTTCCTTGCTGTAACGGAAACTATAAAAATGGGCCTAAAGTTCATGTTTTCGGTTTTCGAAAGGACGTAAGTTTACGACAAAAATGGCTAAAAGCGATACCCCGACATAACTTTCAGCTCACAAACAACACGAGAGTATGTAAAGCTCATTTTCCTGAAGGTAGTATAATAAAAAGTACAACAGTTCAAGACTCAAACACTGGTACGATTTTTACAATAGATTTACTAAAGCCACGGCTAAAAGAAGACTGTATACCATCTATTTTTTTAAATTGCCCCATATATTTATTAAAAGATGTCAAAATATGGCCAAGTAAAGATGAAAAGCTCAAAAATATTGATGAGTTAAATTTGTCAAAAGCCCTTGTAATAAGCAAAATTGAGTTTGAAAAGCACGAAAAAACCATACATTTTGACAATTTTGATGAATTTATAGTAAAATTTTCTACATTTAAACTACCAAAAGACTGGTTTTCTGCCTAAAATTTGTCTCAAGAAGGTGAAAGATTAACTATTTTTAAAATTGAATATACACCTGGCCCATGCATTAATTGGGCGATTGTTATTAATTATAACCTGAATATTGAAACTTTTTTGTATAGCGAGTCAGTTTGTATTTCAACATCAAAATTTAAAACGCCGTTTATTTCACATAGTTTGGACGATATACAGTCAATATTTGAAGCCATAGATGAGACTGTTATTACCGAGGTTATTACCCTACCTTTAGAGGAAAATCGAGAGGAAAATATTACCAATAATGACAACCCCGACTGGGACTTTAATAGCAAGACCATTCCTGAATCTGTCAAATCATCAAATGACATAAATAAAATTAAAACGTTATTGTCTCAAATTTTAATAAATGATTATTACTTTCACGATATCAACGATGTATTGCCGTTAATTACATATTTAGGTGGTTATGTTGCTATATTACGTTAAAAAAATTAAAATGTGCCAGCTGTAAACAAAAATTAGTATATGACGAGCAATTTATTGTTGGGGACAATTTTGATCTCATTAATAAATTAAATCGTGGAGGACTTTTATATCCCCAAGGACAAGTTATAAATGTTGTATCTGTGACTTATATAATCTTCAATAAATTAATAAATGAATTTGAGGACACATTTCTAGAAATCTATAATAAAAGGTCGTTTGTGGTTCATTTAATTTTGGAATATTGTATTGAACAGAAACATGTCTCACATTTCGATGGATGCGCTAATCATAATGGAAAAGACATTTTAAAAATTATTCTCAAGAGTACTTCCAATACCCTCTTACAAAATTATTGCGCTAAAAATAGCGACCATTTAAAAAAAGGAAATAAAAAAAGAAAACTCGATACATTAACGAAGTAGGCCATATACCTACCTATACATGCATAAATATTTTTTATAATTTATAATTTGGGACCTATTTCTTTAAAAGTTTAATTAATGTATTTTCATGGCTTGTGTTCTATAATATATTTTTTATACCTAAACTCTCACCTCAACACTAAGTTATGCACGATGTTAGGTAGGTAAATGAAATTTGAAACTGCATAGCATGAACATGCATTCCTACATTATACATACTAAGTAATAATAATTAAGAGAAGGTGTGGAATAGTTCAGTATATGTATTTATGTGTAATAACCTCTTTTCAGTAGTGTGAAAAATGTTTATTATACATAAATACATATCCTGAATTTTGGCGTAGGTGTAGGGGAGTTGGGAGCCTGCACTTAATACTACACAACTAGTATTAAACCAAAACTCAAACATAATTTTTGGGATTTGTTAAGAAGCCTGTCATATAACTAGCGTTCTTTAAAGTAAGTTAACTATTGATAGTTTTCATAAATATTAATGTATGTATGTAATGTATATGATTAAAACTGCAAGGCCTACATTGATGACGTCACACGACAAGCACTAAGGCCTTGTTATTCAATGCGGCGATACAAAGGGGGAAGTCCTGTCTCGTCTTTACTTCAAATGTAGGAAAGCCACCTCGGTTGATTGCGTCCTGCAATTTCTAATATGTATTAATATTTCTCTGGCATATTTTTCTGTAATTTTTCAAACTTACAGTAAGTAAATAATCATAATGCAATATATATATATATATATATATATATATATATATATATATATATATATATATATATATATATATATATATATATATACGCGAAACGAAGAGAATACTTTTGAATTTAGAAAAACTAAAAACGACGGTAATGATCGTTGTGTGGAATGTTTTTTTTTGGAAAGAATAAACAAAATCAAAGTTAAAATTCAGGCTTCTACCGTAGATTTGATCACTGTTGCAGATCTTTACGAATCTCTACACATTTTTCGTCGTTGAACGATGAAATTTTACGTATTTCGAACAGAAGGCGATGGAATTAAGCGTGTCGAAGCAGTATACAAAAGAAATGGGAAAAATGCAACCGAAAAGGAAACATTTTTATGATGAAATACCTGATGAAGAAATAAGAATGACTGCGAGTGATACTTTCACGGTTAACACATTTCTCGTCCTCACTGATAGACTCATATCCGAATTACAAAAACGGCAGGCCTACAACAGATTCAATGAAAAGTTTTCATTTCTGACCAAAATGTGTGAATTTTCATCATCAACCCTTAGAGAAAAAGCCCTTTTTTGGAAAAAAATGTATCCTAATGATTTAGAGACTGATTTAGTTCAAGAATACCATCTTCAATGTCACCTTTCTTCTGAAAGAATTTTGGTGAAACCAGATTCTGGATCATTGGAAAGTCTATCTTCGTTCCTGCGAAAACAGAATTTGCAAAACATTTATCCGAACTTGGATATAGTAGTTCGCATGGCTCTATGTACACCAGCGACAAATTGGTCGGGTGAGAGAAGCTTTTCTTGCTTAAAATGGGTGAAAAATTATCTAAGATGTACCTTAAGCCAAGAAAAGCTAAACGCCTTAGCTCTTTTGTGCATAGAGTCAGAACTAATGAACAAGATTTCATATAACGAGATAATTGATGATTTTGCGAATAGAAAATCACGCAAAAAGTTATTGTAAGACTTTCATTACTTAATTATATTGTCACGAACGCCTCGAGCGATCCCGAATGCCGGGAATATTCGAAACCATCAAGAGCGGGTAGAGTTGACTTCCAGTGCGTTCTATACTAGAAGGTTCGTCAAAGTTCTTTATCTAGAAACGTCTGGAGAGACGTCCTACTGCCTATATAAGAATTGTGTCGTCCAGCCAGGAATTAGTTAAATCTGGACCGCGATAGTGAGCGATACGGTGCGAAGAAAGTGGCATTGTGTAATATAGTTAGTAGTATAGCAAAGGGGCTACGAGCTCACTTTTGATGCGGATGGCATGTGTCCATCGAGAGTGACCAAAGATGGGTTAGTTCGTCAAGCCGCCGCCCGGATATTCCAGGTATCGCTGTTGTAGTTCTGAAGAAGTGCTTGTTGGTCAATGACCAGAGGGTCTTCTTCGGCGAGGGGGTGGGAGTAAGAAAAAACATGGCTGTATTAAGAAAAAAGAGGCGTGGCTGCGTTAAAAAAAACATGGCTGTATTATGAAAAAAAAAAGGGGCGTGGCTGCATTAAGAAAAAAGAGGGTGGGGGTAAGAAAAAAAAATGCATTAAGAAAAAAGAGGGTGTGGGTAAGAAAAAAACATGTCTACATTAAGAAAAAAATATGGCTGCATTAAGAAAAAAGAGGGTGGGGGGTAAGAAAAAAAATTCATTAAGATAAAAGGGTGGGGGTAAGAAAAAATATGGCTGCATTAAGAAAAAAGGAGCGTGGCAAAAACATGGCTGTATTAAGAAAAAAAAGGGCGTGGCTGCATTAAGAAAAAAGGGGGTGGGGGAAGAAAAAAATGCATTAACGAAAAAGAGGGTGTGGGTAAGAAAAAAACATGTCTGCATTAAGAAAAAAATATGGTTGCATTAAGAAAAAAAATATGGCTGTATTAAGAAAAAAGAGGGTGGGGAAAAAATATGTCTGCATTAAGAAAAAAAGGGGCGTGGCTGCATTAAGGAAAAAAGGGGGTGGCTGCATTAAGAAAAAAAAGGGTGGGGGTAAGAAAAAAACATGGTGGCAAAGGGGTCGGACGCAGGTCCGTTACGTGGACATCTGACGCAATATGTCAGAAGGGCCTTATCTTAAACTTTATCCGATTTCAATCGAATAAAGACTAAAATTCATTAAAAAATTAATTGAATATAATCACAAGAGAGAATATTTTTAACAGGTTAATAAATAAAAAAGTTATAGACAAAGAAAATATATTTATGATAAAAAAATAGTACATATATTTAGCATTACATTATATTCTAAATATTAAACATAATAGCATATTCTATTATGTTTAATATTTAGATTCAATATTAAACATAATAGAATAACTTTAAAAAATTATTAAGATACAATATTGCAGTATTATGAAAAACTTAAAATATTAATGTAAAAAAATTAATCAAATCTCTAATTTCAATACAAATGTAATTTATTAAAAAAGAATTTTTGTGAAAAAACATAATTCAATAGAAAAATAATTAAAAAAAAAAACATTATTGCCGACCTGCCCAACATATTACAGTTGGTCGAACCTCATCCTCCTCCACGTCGCTAATCTCGACGACTTCGTCTTCATCATCGGAGATGACAATCACCGTCTCGTCGTCGGTGTCGTCGTCGTCCACGGCAATGAAGTCGATATCATGATCACTGAAAGAAATATAATTGAAAAAAAGAATACAAAATAAAAAAATAACTTACTTTTCCTCCAAGTAAGGTGGCGACGTAGGAGAATAACTTGGAGGAAATAAAAATCCTGGTGGTAGATCCCGTATTGAAATCAGAGGAGGTGGTAGATCTCTGTAAGGTGGGGGCAGGTCATCATCAATGTACGGTGGCAGGTCCCAGTCACGACATCTTTCGTGAACTAGATTTGATATTTATTTAAATAAAAAGGATTCCGTTAAACATTCAGTATTTATATCGAATTGCAGATTTTGTTTAACCTAAACATTTTATAATCATCAAAGCGTGAATATAAATAATTAGTCGCAGTAATATGAGAAAATTCAACAACGTCTATTGAAATATGCTAAAGTGATTAAATGAACCATTAAAAATTAATTTATAACTTCAATAAAAATATCGAGAGCGTAAATGAAATAAAGAAGTCACGTATGAAAATTTTTGGTAATATGAGAAACTGAATGCAAACAACGTCTATGTGATTATAAAAAATAATTCATGAGAGTAAACAATCCAACAAAAATATCGACGTCTTCAGATTAGATTGTGTTGTGTATATATTTGGGTTATCGAAATGATTTATTATAAACAAAAACGTTGGCGTTCGAATTATTTCTACATGGAACGTGATTTAAATGTAAACAAACTGCAAAAATGCTAGATCGTTTTATTTCTAATCTGTGGATAAATCAATAAAAATTAATTTATGACTTAAAACTGTCAATTATAACATATACAAAATATAAATTCCGCGAAATAAAAACTGCTAACTCAACAAAACAAAAACGTCGCCGGCTGGTTTAAGGAACGTGACTTAAATGTAAACAAATGGCAAAATTTCGGTCTAATAGACAAAACATTTTATTTCTAATCTGTGGAGAAATCAATAAAAATTAATTTATGACTTAAAACTATCAATTATAACATATACAAAATATAAATCTCACGAAATAAAAACTGCTAACTCAACATTATTTTTCACACGTGCTCATAAAAAAACTCGTTAGATTACAACGGTGACGTATGAAAAATTGACGTCACAGATGATATAAAAGGTTTACAGCCGGCATAATTCATCATATGTGTTTATACTTGTGCGCTATACGTGACGTATTGTAAAATATTAGAAAAATCTTTATTTGTGTGTTTTATCTACGGGAAACAAACGTGAGAAAAAAAATTGTTTTTATTAAATTTCAATAAAATTAACAAGAAAATATTCTATTAATTTTAGATGGATTTAGAAAAATTAAACAGTTTCACTTCTAGAAACTAAACAAGTTCTTAAGATATCAGACTTGGAACAAAATATTCCACAGCCAATTTATGGGGCTAGAATAGTGAAAACTCGGTACGGTGAGACTATATTACTTGAATTACAAGAGACCAATATATTCTTACCAAGAAGAGTACTGCCCGAAATAAGAGAAAATTTGGCTGAATTTCAATGTGAAAGGAAATACAGCATAATTTATGAAGGCTTGAAGGATGTAAATAAGCCTTCTATGGGAGTCCAGTTCAAGTTTATCAAAAGTAAGTAAACACACACACACACAATTTTTAAATATTAAGTTTTTATTTGTAATTTTTTTAGCTGAAAACAAAGAGTGAGCCCAGATAGTTCTATATAAAATATACACGCAGACAGAGATATCAAGATTTGCTTTTAGAACTCTTCAAGTGAATACACGCAGACACAGCTATGGACTCTGAACAAATTAAGCATATCAGCAATGATATTATTAAAAAGTTCAAAGAAGTGGAAACGCTTGTAGGAAATGGTTGTTGTATTCCGCAGGAGAGAGTGCTGTGGATAAAAAAGGTAAAATCCCACATTAGACTTTTAACTAGAGCTATCAAGGGATCTAATATATCTATAGGTGTACTGCGTAACCTTCAAACTAATTTAGGACATTTGAAAAGGTTTAAAAAGATCATTGAAGAAGTAAATTAATTTGGGGGAGCGGTATTGGTAAAAGAAAAACGTAGTAATCGGGTCAGATGGGAAGATTTAATATCGGTTTTTAATAGTAGAGTTCGTACTGGAGCTATTATTAATTTAAAACATAAATATTTGAATGAATTTTTCAATGATGCTTTTCACCTTTTCAAAACTAGAATAATGAATGCCACGAAAAAAGTATCAGTGCTTAAAGTTAATACTACTTTCTGCGCCGAATTTATAAGAAAGTCACAAGACATAGAAATTATTGAAAAAAAATATTTTAATACAAAAAATAAGGTAATTGATGCTGGGAGGGATTTATGTCAATGGTTTGAATCTAATGTAAAAGATGATATTTTTCATGCTTTATCTGAATTTTCCGAATCTGGCAGTGGGTGGGCTTTAAATGAAATAATTAGCTTAGAAATTAATATAAATAAATATGAAGTTGGGAACGGTTCATCCTACATTAAACTACCAGAAAAAATTGCAAAAAAGCAGGCTTGCATTAATGTTAAGAACAACGATGACGCTTGCTTCGCATGGGCCATTGTCAGTGCTCTCCATCCCGTTGAAAAAAACTCTGATAGAACATCATCATATCCTCATTACGAAACAATACTAAACTTAAAAGATATTGAATTTCCTATGACGTTACCGCAAATTTCCAAATTTGAGAAAAATAATGCAATCTCTGTTAATGTATTTGGTTTGGAAATGGATTCAAAATCAAATTTTTCTGTTATGCCCCACCGTATAACCAAGCGAAAACTAGACAAACATGTAAATTTATTATTAGTTCAGAATAAATATTTTCCAAAAATAAATGAATTTGAACCGCCGCCGCCGATGTCAGATAATGAAGAGCTAGAAATTAAATATCATTATTGTTATATTAAAGACTTATCTAGACTTTTATGTAGGCAGCTCTCTAAACAAAAAATTAAAAAATATTTTTGCGATAGATGTCTGAATTATTTTACATCTCAGGATAAGCTAAATGATCATGTTGTAGATTGCGAAAAGTTTAACGATTGTAAAATTGAATTTTCTCGAGAACGGTACATTAAATTTAAAAATTTTGCTTACAAGGAAATGATTCCGTTTATTATATATGCAGATTTCGAATCCTTGCTTGAACCATTTAATGGTGATGATAATCATTGCAAAACGAGCAGGTATCAGAAACACATAGCCTACAGTGCTGGATATTATTTCAAATGCGGTTATAACAATGACTGGTCGTACTATAAAAGTGCTCGAGGTATAGAATCGATGTCTTGGTTTGCAGAAGAGTTATGCAATGTTGTACAATTTGTCTCCTCGAAATTAAAACATGTGGAGCCCATGAATACTGAAGTTAGTTTACGGGATGCCAGTAAAACTTGTCATATTTGCGAAGGAGAATTTACCGAAACAGATAAAATTGTTAGAGATCACTGTCACCTCACCGGAAACTTCAGAGGTTTTTCCCACAATAAATGTAATTTAAATTATAAAAATTCTTTTGTTATTCCCGTGGTGTTCCATAATCTCGGAGGTTACGATGCTCACTTTATAATAAAGTTCTTAGCTGAACGAAATCATATTACTTTATTGCTTGAGAATAAGGAAAAATATATTAGTTTCACAGTTCACGATAATGAAACCAAATTGAAATTTAGATTTATAGACTCCTTCAGATCCATAGGTTGTTCTCTAGAAGAACTAGCTTCCACATTGAACGACGAAAACTTTGAAAATCTTAAACGTGAATTTTCGGACTTAGACGATGAAAAATTTCAGTTATTAACACGAAAAGGTGTATTCTTTTATGACTATTTGGATAACATAGAAAAACTAGATGAAACGGAATTACCTGACACAAAATACTTTTACAATAAACTAAACGACAAGAACATAGAGGAGACTGATTATGAACATGCGCAAATTGTTTGGGATAAATTCGGTATGAGTACTCTAGGCCATTACAGCGATATTTATATGAAAACAGATATCATGCTATTAACTT
Organism: Rosalia funebris; assembly: GCA_037954035.1. Taxonomy (NCBI): domain Eukaryota; kingdom Metazoa; phylum Arthropoda; class Insecta; order Coleoptera; family Cerambycidae; genus Rosalia; species Rosalia funebris. Next base: position 31,388,812 of record JAZFAV010000032.1, on the reverse strand, counting down.
GCGTTTTTGAAACTTTTCGTAGTACTTGCTACAAGACATACAGCCTCGAGCCAAATCACTATTTTTCGATACCAGGTTATACGTTTGATTGCATGCTGAAATATACAGGGTGTAGGCTAGAAACTATTCAAGATGTAGATATTTTAATGTTTATTGAGCGTGGTATTCGAGGTGGGGTGAGTCAGCGTTGCAATCGATTTTCACAAGCTAACAACAAGTATTTAGATACTTATGATGTCAGCAAACCATCCACATACATTGTTTATTTCGATATAAACAATTTATATGGCTGGAGTATGAGAGAATTCCTTCCATACGGGGAATTCCAGTGGACAGATTGCAACATAGACGTCACCAGTGTGTCTGAAATTGGTTATATTTTAGAGGTCGATCTCGAATACCTAGAGGATCTACATGATTTACATAAAGATTTGCCATTTTGTCCGGAACACAGAACTCCACCAAATTCAAAATTTCCTAAATTAATGACTACCTGTTATAGTAAGCAAAAGTACGTTATTCACTATAGGAATCTTAAACAAGCCCTACAGCATGGAATAAAATTAACACATATCCACAGAGTTCTACAGTTCAAACAGTCTCCATGGTTGAAGTCCTACATTGACTTAAACACATCACTGAGAACTCAAGCAAAGTCAAACTTTGAAAAAAACAATTATAAACTAATGAATAACGGTACGTTTGGTAAAACAATGGAGAATGTTATCGAATCGTTAAGCTAGTAAACAAATGGGAAGGGAGGTACGGAGCTAAAAATTTGATTGCTAGTCCTAATTTCCAAAGCAGATCCATTTTCGATGATAATCTTATGGCCATAGAAATGAAAAAATCTCACATTATATTCAATAAGCCCTTGTATATTGGAATGTCTATTTTATATATTTCTAAAATTTGCGTATATAATTTTCACTATAAATACATGTTAACAAAATTCCCCGTGGAAAAATGTAAACTTTTGTACACAGATACAGACAGTCTCTTATACGAAATTCAGTGTAATGATGTATATGAAGATGTTATCAAAAAAGACATTAATAAATTTGATACTAGTTATTATCCCCAAGATAATCGTTGGAATATTCCTCTAGTAAATAAAAAAATCCCTGGTTTAATGAAGGATGAAAATAATGGGAAAATAATGACTCATTTCATAGGGCTAAGCAGTACACCTATAAAGTCGAATCAAACAAAGTAGTTAAGAAAGCAAAAGGTGTAAAGTCTAATGTTGTGGCAAATAAAATTACTTTTGAGGATTACCTCAACTGTCTGGAGAAATTTGCAAACAAAAAGCCTCACGAAGAGTACTTACTAAATAAAACTCAACGCTGTATACAATCAAAATTACATGAGGTATACAGCGTCGAACAAACAAAAATTGCTCTTAATCCCTTCGACGATAAGAGGTACACCCTTCCTGAAGTTCATGATACTCTCCCCTGGGGGCACTACTCCATAATGGACATCTCATAATTTCATTGCTGATATTCTTTTTTTGTTTTACATCAAATTTAAAAATCTCCCAAGTCTGTTGTTATATTTTAATATTTTTATGTATTTTATTATTATTATTATTATTATTATTATTATTATGTAACCAATTTTATGTATTTTTTTAATTTATTATGTAATCACATTTTTATTATATGTATTTTTTCTTTATTATTTTATTATATATATTTAAATTATCATGATTTTTTTATTTCCCCTAACCTAAAAAAGAAAACTCACATTATATAAATTTCTTTTTATTTAAGCACTTGTTTTCACTACATACATTTTTCTATCTAAATCATTAAGAATAGTATCTTTATTATAAAATAAACATTCACGTATACAGTATGATTGAATATTACATGGATATAAGTCACATAAATTTAACATAACAGTATATGGTGACAATTCATAATTAGATTCACTTAAGATATTATTAGCTACATTTAAAAAGTTATTATAGAACTGTTCAAAACTTAAACTATTTAGTAAGTCCATATGAGATGATACAATTTTATTGGTGTAGATGAGCTCACGAACAGTTGTCAGATAAATGAAATGTGCAGAAGCTGTTACTCATTTTTAACAATTTGATTCCAATAATTTGCGATGATATTAAAGCATAATGGGAAAACTTCATTTTTATTTAGTCGGGCTGTTCTTCTGTCACCACATCGAAGTAATCCACAACAAATTGTTGAAGGTAAGTAATAAAATCATCCCAATCTTCTCTGTTAAATGAGATGTTGTCTAATGTGGTGAAGTCTGGATTCACATTCAGTAAAATTCTTACGGCAGGAACATAATCTCTTGCAGCACTAAATCCTGTTGTTATTTTATATACAGAATTTTTTATGTTAGTATTATATTCTAAAAGATATCGACCCTCGTTTTGCGCAGCTTCTTCATATTGTGCACTAATTCTATCCACTTCATGCCAGTAGTCAGAATCGGCTAGACTAGATATTACTGATGTCATAATTGCGGTAGACTAATGAATGATTATGGTTTCAACCCCTTTTTATACATATTTAAATTAATTTTAAACATTGTTAAAAAAAGGCCCCTCTGCAATCGTAAAAATGTTCGTGTTTTCCATAAGAATCAATGCGTATTTGATTAAAGTACGTTATCTGAATCAATCCAGCTATTGTGAGATGCGTCGAAACCTAACCATTTTACGTAAACTTGTTTACCTCGTCTACGTAATACCTTTTCAACGAGATACACATCGGGAGTTTTCGTTTTCTGTAGTTCTTCTTCGTAGAAACCTCCGCTTATTCGAATACCATGCATATCCTCGAGCAAATAGGTGGTGGGGTTGGTGAGTTGTACTTTAATAATTTTAAATAGTTCAGTTGTCCAATTAGGTGTATATCCTTTTTTAAAGACATGTTTATTCTTACTGATTCGTACAATATCCCCAACTTTGTAGTGTCGCGATGCTACCAACTTAATATTGTTATAAACTGAATTAAGTATTTGTTTCTCATTATGTTTAATTACATCTAACGGTTTAATTCCTATTGTTCTGTGATGACTGTTGTTGTACTCTTTGACCATATCAGGGAGTATATCTATCCATCTGTATGAGCCATTTAAACTAAAATATTTATATAATTTCTCCTTTAACGTTCTAATAACTGTTTCAACTATAGCTGCCTTCTTTACTGTAAATGTACTGTAATGGTTTATCTTATAGTTTTTCATCAAGTTTTTAAAGTGAACATTATAAAATTCAGTACCCTGGTCCGTATTTAAATTTTTACATTTCCTCTTGCTATCCTTAAAAATACCACTCATTGCTTGTGTAACTTCTAGTGCACTCTTATTTTTTATGGGTTTAGCCCACACAAATTTTGAAAAACAGTCAATCACTATGAGAATGTATATAAAACTGTGATTGTCTTTAGCATAATTACACATTTCGGCTAAATCTGCTTGCCACAAATCGTCTATTCCTTTTATTATAATACGTCTACGTTTGAAATTTTTGCGTGCAGGCTTATGAAGCTCATTAACCAATTGAATTTTTTCTCTAGATTTCTTCATCGGGTTGGCTGAAAATTGTTTCATTGATTGCATTTGATTCAATGTCTTTTCCACCAACACTATCTAAACCTTTTTGATTTAATTTTTCAATGGTCCTTCCTATATCTGTTAGATATGTTTTCTGTTGATATAAATCTGATGTCACATGTTTTATACTATCCTTAAACTTATTTAAACGTTCAAATCAATTGTTTGATAGAATAGAATTTATATGATCATCTACATATTTCTTATTAACGGCATCACCCTCGTCAGTAGGTGATAGAACATTACACAGCTTTAAATTTTCAATGTTGATGTTTCCATCTTCGGTAAATACAAATCCACGTTGTGGTTGGCTGAGATATGAATCATTACTTTCACTACTTCGCCGCGAAGACCTTCCAAACTTATCGAGACTCATCCTGATAATGACTCAAATTGTATGTACATCAAATATTTAATAGATAACTCCAGCCTCACGTAGTTCACTAATGATAGCTGATATTTCATTGTCATGTGAATCGGTATTTCCTGCAATCTTTGACGCATTCCAAAGTTTCAGTCTATCAACAAGCTCATTGATGTCATCCCAATAAACATATTCGATTGGCTTTTGATTGTAAACCATATTCAGACCGAATCCACTAGTTGACTGTGTTTTTTTCTTCTTTTTACTATCCAATAATGGTCTTATTATTTTAATATACTTGGAAGATCTAGTTCCATTAATTTGTCCAGTCGGTTCGTAATTTCTTCTATGTACATTGGTAATTTGCAAAATTTCCTTATATTCAGTTAAATCATTTCTATCATAATCTGTGGGATCCTTCATAAAAAGTAGATTGTATAACCCCACTTTGCCATCATATACTTTATCATTAATAATTATTTCAGAGGCACGACCAATTTTTAATTCCATATTACCAATATACAGTTTATTCATTTGTAAATCCAATCGAATGCCATAGGTTTCATCATAGTCTTTGCGTTTAGTAAAAAACCCCTCTATATAGTGTCTAGCTAAAGATGGATACTGTTCAAAATAATCATTAAGAGCAGTTTTCTCCGTTTTGCCATCCTGAAAGTTAGCATCTCCTACTTCATACTGAGGTTCCAGAGACAATATGTCATCCTTAATATCTGCATTTGATGTATACTCTGCTGAACTAGAGTCACGCTTTAACTTTTTTTGTTGCGATAAACCTACACGCCTCGTGTCTGTTTTCTGTAATATATTTACAGATTTGAGTTCTTTTAATGGATCGATAATGGGCTTCAAGAGTCTATTAAGAGTTTCGTCTTCGTTAGATTTTCCTAGTTTTAATGCTAGATACTTTTTTCTGATAGCCTTTGATGCCTTATTAATTTTATCTTTAAGCAATTTTTTCTTTGATAGATCCAATGGTTTAACCTTAGATACTCTATACTTTTCAAAAGTTATTTTATTAGACTTCATTGTTACAACCTTAGCAGCAATCTGTTTTAAACTGAGCCTATTAGCTGTATAACTGTACGACTTGTTTAAATGGGGCTGTATGACTATTTAAATGGGGCTGTACGAGCTGTATGGACTGTATGAGAGGCTTTTAAGCAGATGTTATCTCTTCAGTTCGATTGTCTAACTAATAATAACAGACACAGTTTACGTTACACGCTTATATACTGATCAAAACCTTTTCGATACCGACCACCATGTAAATCAAAATCTTTTACGATGACCATTACTCCATACTTATCATTCCAACATTCTCTACACATGTCTTCAAATTGCTCGAATGTCATATCTGGGGCCACCTGATCATCATACACATGTTGTAAATTGATTTTATCTTGTTTAAATAAAATGATGAGGTTACAATTATCACGAATGAGATGTTTAGGTATCCTCGCGTATGTTTGACAGAGATAGAAACAGTCTACAAGTTTATGTTTACCCATACTGAAATATGCTCTTATTTTGTCTTGTTTGTCACATGCCACATCATCGAAAATGAATATTGAATTAGATTTAGCCTCAGATGGATCGACAATACTCTCACTACTTGCATACGGAAAATGTCCAACTCCATTTACGTTCTGCAATACCCACTCCAATAGTTTGTATTTCGGTTGAAAAAGTGATTTAGAGTAAACGTATATGTTTTCAAACCACAGTCCATTAGAATTGAATAATAAGCTTGGAAGCAAATTGGTTTTGCCTGCTCCACTGGGTCCATAATAGTACTAGGAAATAACTTTCCATGTTTTTCTTCTCTTCTCACACAGTGGTCTGTCAACAGATCTAAATTTTCAACAGGCAGGGACACCTGTTGTCTTTGAACACGCATTGTAACGTCTGAACTATTTTACTGACTGTAATACTTATATATAGTATATATATAGTATATATATATATATATATATATATATATATATATATATATATATATATATATATATATATATATATATATATATATATATATATATATATATATATATATATGATTAATGTCAAACATCGTCATTCACAATCCATATGGCATCGCGTAAACACGTAGTAGGACGTGGAGTAGTCAATAATCTAATTAATCAGTTTTCCTTTGAATTACATATTCCGGAGTACCAATTTTGCGGGCCTGGTACGAAGTTACATAAAAGACTCGCTCGAGGGGATGCAGGTATAAACCCTCTCGATAAAGCTTGCAGAGAGCACGATATTGCATATAGTAAAAACAAAAATTTTGAAGATAGACACAAGGCAGATTACCAGCTCGAACAACGTGCTTGGGAGAGTGTTAAAGCAAAGGACGCTAAATTAGGTGAGAAAGCCACCGCTTGGGCTGTCACCAACGCAATGAAAGTTAAACGTAAATTAGGCATGGATGTAGGGGGACATAGAAAAGTTGCATTCCAAAAGGCTGTCCTGACAAATATATCTAAAGTACTGAAAATACATGTAAGTAACAATTTAAAAAAAGATGCTGCAAAGACGTTAAAGGCAGCTCGAATTGCAGTCAAGAATACAGGCGGTAAGAGAAAAATAAATACTCCTCGTATTCTACCATTACCGAAGACTGGTGGTATTTTACCTTTGATACCGATATTTGCTAGCTTAAGTGCATTAGGAGCCCTGTCGGGAGGAGTTGCTGCAGTGGCGAAGACCGTAATAGATGCTAAAATCTCTAAGAAAAAATTGGAAGAAGACGCGAGACACAATAAAGTTTTGGAGGCAGTAGCGTTAGGGAAAAGAGGATGAGTCCGGATCCTCTTTTCCCTAACGCTACATGAAACCGTATAAAAAAGGATATGGCTTATATTTGAAAAAACAAAAAAACTCCCACTAGATCACTTTCGGACATTGATTTAGTAAAATATGTTAAAAAATTAAAAATTCCATATTTCAGAGGTGTCTTTATGCGTGACGCCTTACCTACTACACCACCTACAAAATACGAAAGTGCTATTATTAATTTAGACAGCATAAAAGGCTCTGGAACACATTGGGTAGCTTACAAAAAAATGAACAATTCTGTTTCATATTTCGATAGTTTTGGATCTTTAAAACCACCTATCGAACTAGTGAAGTACCTTGGCTCGAAATGTAAAATTAAATATAATTCTGATGCTTATCAGGCATACAATACGATCAATTGTGGACATTTGTGTTTAGAATTTCCCTATAAAAATAATAAACATGTGTGATTTTCATTCATTATGTCTCAAATATTCACGTTAAGAAGTCGAAGTTCTACTCTCTCCGTAGACTTTTATAATCCCATAATTCTTGATCCTCAGTACGACTATTCGTTAGCATTAATAGGGCTTCATACGTACAATAGTATACCAAACATTGAAGAGGGGATAAATAATAAGTTTTATTACCGACAACTTGGTGGTGAAGAAGAGAAAGTTATACACATACCGACAGGCTCATATGAAATAATAATACCCAATGGTGTAGCACAGAGTGAAGACTATTTCTCTCTAAAGCCTAATAATAATAGGCTTAAGTGTGAAATTAAAAGTAAGCTCGAAATCGACTTTACTCGCAAAGACAATTTAGCCTCCTTATTAGGTTATAGTTCTCAAGTTATAAAACCTGATATTCCATATCAGTCAGATTTACCTGTTAAGATAGTTAAGGTGGTAACAATCCACGTGGACTGTAACCTTACGACAGGAGCATTTTACAATAATAAACCATCACACACCATTTTTGAATTTGGATTGAAAGTCGATCCCGGATACGCAATAGACATTGATAACTATAACCTAATTTTTCTACCAATAAACAATAAAACAGATATACATAATATCACATTTAAAATACTTGATCAAAATTCTGAGCCAGTTAATTTTCGAGGAGAAGAAATTATAGTACGATTAGAATTAAGAAAGGGACTATGAGGTTACTATTTGAACAAAAGAACTATATAAACGATAGTTATTCTAATTCTGTGGCATTCAGTCAGTGGAGGGTGTTTGAAGAGGAGTAATAAGAAGACCTCAGCGTTAACTCTTGCTAATATTCTTTATTTAAAATCTCTGGGCTATAATGTTAGAACAGCTGCAACAGTTATTTCAAGACCCCAGTTACGATGAGTCCATCGTCAGGGATGAAATTCGAACGTATCACCCTTTTGTAAAATCATTTGGAAACAACGATGAAATAGAAATTGCTATTTATCAACAGGATGCATTATTATTGATGAGCGAAGCAGCCCTATCGATTGAGGGAACTTTAAAGAAGAACATTGAGGGTACTGGCACCGTTGAATTCACTAATAATGCAGGAGCATATTTATTTGATTCAATTAGTTATGAGATAAATGGAAAGGAATTAGATAAAGTACGAGATCCGGGAACTGTGAGCCTATTAAAGAGCTATTTATGTTATGAAAAAGATGATACTTCTCTTAGTATTGCTGATTGGAATTACTCTGAAGGACAGCTGGTAACATATGATGCTACAAAAACAATATTCTCTTTGAGAATACCGTTGTGGCATTTGCTGGGATTTTTTCATGATTATAAGAGAGTAATTTTCGGTAAACAAGTTTTACGTCTAATTAGAGCTCGAAATGATAATAATTGTTTTAAAGTGTCGAATAACGATACTATTGGCGAACTAACAATAACCAGCATAGAGCTAAAAGTCAAGCATGTGTTTCTGAATTATGTTTTGAAATTAAATTTGCTCTTTCAAATAAATAGGGATAAGCCACTTCTACTTCCATATAGTCAATGGGAATTTCATGAATTACCAGCTTTGACCACTAGCACTACGAAAGAAATATGGTCCGTTAAAACGTGTACTAATGTGGAGAGCCCCAGATACGTTATTGTTGCATTTCAAATAATTAAAAAAGATAAAAGCATGCAAGATGTAACTTACTTGGACAATATCGATATATCAAATATTAAATTAACATTGAACTCTGAATATTATCCCTATGAAGATATGAAATTAGATTTTAGCTGTAAAAAATATGGTGAAGCCTATTATATGTATACGTAGTTCTCTAAAATATTCGCCCCAAATAATAAACCAATACTTGACTTTGATGTTTTCAGTGGTCGAGCAGTATTTGTCATAGATTGTTCGAAAAGAAATGATTCTATAAAATCTTCCACTGTGGATGTTAAACTATGTTAAACTGGAAATTGAAAGCAGAAAATCATTCCCCCAGAATACAAAGGCATACTGTATAATTATTCATGACCGCGTAATCGAATATTTACCCCTAAGTGGAATCGTAAGAAATGCAGCATAAAATAAACTTGTATCAAATAATGTAATTCAGTCTTTTAAAAGTATTGTATCTGAGAACATCATGAAGTTGATTGTCGTCGATGTGCAGGGGTTCAACTTTCCTGAATTTCATGCTAAAGAAATATCTTTTGTAAGTGGTGTGCAAAGGGCTCATTATTTATTGAAACCTCCAATGGCATACAGTACGTTAAGTTCTGAAGTAAAGAAACAAGTAAACTATTTGGAACGTTTTCATCATGGTCTAAAATATAGCAGCGGTTATGTAAATTACGATATATTAAATGACATTCTAAGCGATCACCTATTGAATGGGGCTGACGTCGACATAGTTTACGTAAAGGAACATCAAAAGAAGGAATTTCTTGAACGAAAGCTACATGAACTAGCGGAAACTTCAACAACGTCACCTATTGTAGTTAATGTCGAACATATCACCAGTGTACCACTACCAAATTTTTTAAAAGACTTTCCACAATGTATTCATCATTATAATAATTTTAAATGTATGTGTAGTATAAGAAATAGTGTAAAACTATATGATTGGTTGTATTGAAATTTACCAAAATAAATACAAAAACAAAACTATTGGGCTCTGTTTTTTTATTTATCTCCTTGTGTGTATTACCATAATTTTTTTAGTTGTTTACTAGACGTCTGAGCAGTAAGATGCATCCTTTAGATAAATACAAGTTATTATTGAATGAACATTACAGAAAGTTAGAGCAGTTGAAAATAACTATCAGCTTTTATGAACAAAAAAAGCGTATGTTCATTAGTTTTACCAATTTGAATATTACACCACAGCATGAAAAAATTCCTTCAACAAAAATATAGAGAGAAAATGTTAATAAATAAGTATAGCCTATGTGTACATGCATAGTATATAATTAATCATGATGCTGTTAGGTCATCAGTTTATTCTATTATATGCTATATATCAAAATATTCTTTATGTGCATCGTCCATATGATGCGAAAGAAATGTTTGTCTACTTTGATACAAAGAACAATGATAACTGGAAAAATATGACACCTTATATTCTAAATAATCATATTTCCACGTTTTTTTATTCAATACCAAATGATGCTAAAAGATATAAAATAAGAGTAAAATTTCGAAACGGGACAAGTGGAGATTTAGATTGGAACATTTTTAAAGGCGCATGCGTGACCCCTGTCGATATATTCAATGATTATAATAGTCAACAATCACTTAAAATTCTACTGTACTACATTACACTCTGTTCTTCGATTTTAATTCTGAAGTGTCTTATTAGAAATATTAGCAAAAAATGGTTGATGCTGAATTAAGAGGTGCCATCATAAGACTCTACGAAGATATTTCACAAGAAAAATTCAAGGAACTCAGTATCAGTAAGCCTTCCAACGTTATGTATCATATTAAAGACTGTCAGACTGATACCGTAGTTCACTATAATCTGAATATACATTAGAAAAATATGGTCGTGCTGAAAATTTATGTAATCAAATTTTACTGGGATCCATCGATCTAGACGAATTTTGCGGAGAAATACTCTAAACTGGTTTCTTCAAATTATTATACTCAATTAGAAAAACAATACCTTTTGAATATATTGTAAAATAAAATCTTTATAGTGAAGATGTAGTTGATTAAATATTTGACTAAAATAATTGTTGTTTTTATTTTGCACACTTGTGTGTACAGTTTTCATTTTTAAAATATATATATTTTTTATTTAAATATATAAATTACAGCTCCTAACTAGAGAGAATTGTTTACGTAACGTGATTTTTTTCAAAAGACGCAGATGTTACTTAATACGATTTGGATTTATGACCTTGATCTCAATTCAGTCTACAATCAAGTCAAGCACAGTCTACAATAGTGGCAAACACCAGTTTATTTACATTTAAGTCACGTTCCTTAACTCAGCTGGCGACACTTTTTTCAAGAAGTCAAGACTTCGTTGAATTTCCATTCTATATAATAAGCGACAAGTAGGTTAAAAGAAAAAATGACTCAACATTTAATCATTCACGTGCTGATAATTTTTGTTTATTCACCAGACCAGCTTATTTAGTCTACAATAGCACAGCAAACATTTTAGTCACGTTTTCAAGTCATAACATCATACAGGTATACCAACTCAAATATAGTGGTTTTTTAGTACCAACTTAGGAAAAATAAAACCCCTGTTTTTATTTATAAACTATATAAATAAATATATATAGACAAAGAAAATAAATATATTTTCTTTGTCTATAACTTTTTTTATTTATTAACCTGTTAAAAATATTCTCTCTTGTGATTATATTCAATTAATTTTTTAATGAATTTTAGTCTTTATTCGATTGAAATCGGATAAAGTTTAAGATAAGGCCCTTCTGACATATTGCATCAGATGTCCACGTAACGGACCTGCGTCCCTACCCCTTTGCCACCATGTTTTTTTCTTAATGCAGTCATATTTTTTCTTACCCTCCCCCTCTTTTTTCTTAATGCAGCCACGCCCCTTTCTTTCTTAATGCAAACATGTTTTTTCCCCACCCTCTTTTTTCTTAATACAGCCATATTTTTTTCTTAATGCAGACATGTTTTTTCTTACCCCCACCCTCTTTTTTCTTAATGCAGCCATATTTTTTTCTTAATGCAACCATATTTTTTTCTTAATGCAGACATGTTTTTTTCTTACCCACACCGTCTTTTTCCTTAATGCATTTTTTTTCTTACCCCCACCCCCTTTTTTCTTAATGCAGCCACGCCCCTTTTTTCTTAATACATCATGTTTTTGCCACGCCCCTTTTTTATTAATACAGCCATGTTTTTTCTTACTCCCATCCTTTTATCTTAATGAATTTTTTTTCTTACCCCCACCCTCTTTTTTCTTAATGCAGCCACGCCCCTTTTTTTTTTAATACAGCCATGTTTTTTTTAACGCAGCCACGCCCCTTTTTTCTTAATACAGACATGTTTTTTTCTTACTCCCACCCCCTCGCCAAAGAAGACCCTCTGGTCATTGACCAACAAACACTTCTTCAGAACTACAACAGCGACACCTGGAATATCCGGGCGGCGACTTGACGAACTAACCCTTCTTTGGTCACTCTCGATGGACACATGCCATCCGCATCAAAAGTGAGCTCGTAGCCCCTTTGCTATACTACTATAGTTCGAAAGTTAGTTTATAAAGTTAAAGTAGAAAGAAAGTTAGTTAGTTAGTTGGACTTGTAAATAGTTGATTTGTAAATATGTATTCGAAATAAAGAACTTTCTAGTAAATTCGTTACAATATATTGTTTTTATTCTGTAAGTAAACACAATAAAATTTCGTAGCAACAAAATACAAACAAGCGTTAAATTTGTCAGTTTTTAAGTTAAATTTAGAGGCTCTTGTCTAGGACACTCTTTTTTTAAAATATTTAGCGTCTACTTATAATAACTTTTTATGGAAATAATAGTTTTGTCCAATCAGAATGGATAATTGAGGCGTTAAAAAGTTAAGGCGGTGTAAGGCATACCTTACACCGCCTTATTAGTAGTACATGACTGAGCTTTTATTAACCCAGAAATATACCCAAAAACTATTTCTTGTGCAATCTTAACTAAATCGTTGGGTTGTAAAAATAATCTAGGAACTGACACATCGATTTCCTAGTTCACAATCTATTAATTACGGGAAAATGTGGTGTAATTAGGGCGATAGTGCACAAAACATAAAGTTACAATTTCATTGATAACAAAAATTGTAATTAATATGATTGTGAACTAAGGTATCGAATGGCAGACGTCGGTAGGAGCGGCAACATTTGGGTAGCCTACTGGCGGCAAAAGTGTAGATCCGCCACTGATGTTGACCGTTCTATTATATATTACAAATAGCTTAGAGTTTTTATGTTGCGGACATGAGAAAATTAAGTATCATATTGATTCTGTAATAATTACGTACCTGGAGTGTCAACTATAAGATCAAGCTGTCCATTATAAATAGCAATTATAATATCTGTTTCGTTTAATAATTGTTCAACAATATTTGTAACTGGTTTCATGAAGTCCTCAGCCAGGTGATTAAATACCATGTCATTTCCTCCCCATTTTCTGGTAATGTGTAATGCATTCCTGACAGCACCATTCATTATTATTTCAATTTTATCGCCCACTTCATCTCTCATACTCATATTTTGTAAACGATCGCCTAAGAATGTGTTGTATATGTATCAAATGTGGACTATTTTAATGGTTTATTTTCAAATTTATTGTGTTTGCCTATTCAAACGCGCCTATTTTATAAATCAGATTTAGGCGTTTATATATTATTTACGGAATGCAAATTAAAACTTTGTATGATTGGATAGTTAGTAATTTAGATGATTTTATTATTTTCTTTACTGTATAATGAATACCACAGCCTGACCACATTACAGACCATTTTCAGTTAATAATAGGTTTTAGTGACAAATATTTGCAATTAATTAAATAAAAAATGTGCAATAGGTATATACACATTATTTTAGCTTGATAATTTACCTTTAGCGAATATGTTTTTACTCCATGTCGGTATTTTTATCAATATATTATAAAAGTTAACTCCATAACTCTCCCTTTCTACAGAATTTTCAGTTTCACGAAATAAGTATGTAGCTTCCACAAAATTTCCTTCTTTCAAATTTGCTTTAGCTTTTTCTGCAATTTCTGATATCCTGTCATAACCGCGCTGGTCTATAAGTCCCTGTAACCCAAATACATAATTTTATATACATACGTACTATAACTTGTAAACATTCTTTATTTAAATGAAATAATACGTTAGATATAAATTAGATATACTGATTGGGATATATGTTCAATGATACATAATATATGTAAAAATGTTTTCACATCGATTATCTAATGAAGTAGCTCATGTGATGTATTTTAATATGTTTTCACCTGTAATTAGGCATACGTTCTATATAATAATAATAATATTGACCTTAACGGAAGACGGCATTAGGAAAGCATTTGTCAGGGTGTTAAACTGGAAATCACCGGGTTCACATAACATCCATAATTACTGGCATTTCCCTTGCCAAGATATTTACGAACGTAGTAAGAAACCCAGAAAATCTACCATCATATCTTACTTGCGGTGATACAATGCTTTTGCAGGAACCAGGAGATAGATATCACTATATATTTTAGTTATTTTTTACTATTTTACGATACAAAGATCATTTTTTGGATAGAATTTTAACAAAAAATAATACATTAATTTAATATTAGTTTTATTCAGTTGATATTTACAATATATTTATTTTTAATGGATATTTAATAATAACTTAATTTGGTTGATATTTGTTATTTGGTAAGTATGCAGAATTTAAATTTTTTTGCAATACCTTGGTGGACCTCGTCTGACCTTTAGAAATGCCTCAGTCCAAGGGGGATACTTTGACTGCAGTTTTTTGAATTTTTTTTTCAGATTGTTGTTATGGTTTCAGTGATACACGATGGTTCTTTCTAGCAATTGGCTTTTATTGGTAACTATTTCCTTGCCTAATTTCCTTTTGAAGTACTCCCAGTAATTCTCAGTCCAATTCATATGCGAAGAATTTCCTGGTCACATTAATAGAGGAGTCCGCTTGTCTTCCCGGTGTATTATGACGGATCTTGCTTTGTAACATGAAGCACCACCTTTCACTTTCGGGCCATCTCCAAACAGTTCTTCTAGTTGGGGTATCAACTGTGCCCCAAAAACCTTCCGATACTGGCCCTGTGGCATGGTTCACTCAACTTACAACCTACCAGCCCCTTACTAATGATGTATGACCATATCATGACAGATATTGGATGTACAACGTTTTACAAGTTGGGTCACAGAATATGAATTGAGGATTCATCACTAAGGTACACCTACAAAACAAATGTATCATTAGCTAACCGCAATATTAAACTGCCTATTGTTTATTATCGTATTCCAATTATTCAAGGTCAAATGCTTATAAGAATTAGTCCATCTATAGTGCTTTTTCAATATCCTTTCTGTCAATCGAAGTTTTTTTATTGGCTTTCGACTTTTGATGCTTAGTGCACGCAAACTTCTACGAACTGTACGGTTAGATGCTTTGAAGCCAGAAGGCTCTAACATTTTTGTTAGATCTTCTGTGGAAGCCCTTCTATTAGTTTACACTAATTTGATTAATTGTCTTTATACACGGGGAGTTATGATTGTTTTTGAGACACACCAATCTGAAATTTTCACATAGCCTAAGTATTTGTCTCCTGCTATGAGTTCAATGTTCAAAAAAACCCTTTACTTCTTGAATTTTTTTATTCTAGTAGATCCTTGCATTTATCCATTTGTGGCAAAAAATTATATATATATATATATATATATATATATATATATATATATATATATATATATATATATATACATATACAGGGTGAGCCACGGTGGATGGAGTATTAAAAGTATATGGAGAACGGATCTACCGATTGCTTTGAAATTTTGGTTACCAGAATAGTCGAGTACGATCTATGCGACCAAAATATTTTCGAATGTGCAGTGTTGCCACTTATACGTAAAACCGGCAACATCTTCGTTATTTTAAATAGAATATCCTATATATTTTTGCAGTTTTTGGATTATCGTCTCTTTCTGAGTAACTTTTCTTAATATTTCGCTATATCTATCTCAAGCCGTTATCGAGATAATAATTCTTTTTCGAATTTATTGCCAAAAATTTTCCTTTCAGTAAATCGTGTTTTCTCCTACCTACGCAGTAATTAAAAGATAATTCTTCAGTTGTGGCTAGACAGGGCCTGGGGGCATCTTCTTCATTAATCAAATATTTCCAATATCATACAGGGTGAGTTAGAGAATGCTTTCTATAAGTAACTTAGAGAAATGCACGAAAGTCAATTTTTTTAAATGAAATGCCCAGTATATTATTACTAACTCTGAAAGGTGACATTTACCTATTTAAAAATGTTAATGTCCCCTATATCTAATGCGTACCGTTTTCGATTTATAGACACTTTTCTGTAACCCTTCCAAGAATATTATATATTTTGGTATGTTGTCTTAACGGGTGGGCCATGAAATTTTTATTTTATCATTTTGTAATGACAACAGACATACTATTTTTCTAAATAAATTTGACATTAGTAATATTTGCACTTAATTTAAATAGATGTAGCACAAATATGGCAGAAAATAATTATACGATTCTGCGATAAAGCAGCGTTGCCGGCTTAATTTAATTTTAAAAATACAGTACTCAAAGAAGAGTGTGCCTCTGACATACTCCCACCTGAGGAACATAAGTGCCCACAAAAAATAACAGAGGCAAACTTACAATTAGTCACTCCTTAAACCTACTAGGCAGTTTAATTAGGCGACCTCTTCTGGTATGCTCTTCTATCACTGCACTGTCATAATGTTTTTCTGTACTCTGCTTTTATTCACTGCCGCACCTTCACTAGATTTAGCGAATACTCTGCTTTTATTCACACCCGCACATTTACGATCTTCGGTGCTAATTTCTCCCTCGGAACAGTCTGTGGTATCTGAGATGGGTGTTACAACACCTTCCGAAGACTGCAAAAATCTCGGTGTCTACTCTAGTGGGTACAGTCCCTGAACAGGTTGAAGCAGCTGACCCCGGGTAGTATGTACTCTTACCAATCGGGTTTGATTATCTTTACTAGGTAACACTTCCGTAATTCGTCCTAGGGGCCAATTAATACGCTTTTCATAATTACTGTCTACTAGAACAACATCTCCTACAGACATCTTATAATATCCTTCCTGCAGTTTTACATGTGGTTTAAGTGGCGCTAGATATTCCGCCCGAAATATTTTCTTAAGATCGTTCAATATCTTTTGTTTGTGTCGGGCTTTACGACAAAGTGAAGTACTCTCGATAATGTCGGCATCAAGTAAGCCCTCACTGATAGATTCTCGGAGGAATATAGCCGGCGTCAACAGCATCAAATCCAGCGAATCGTCTGATACATATGTCAAAGTCGAGCGTTGACGATATCTTCGCATCCACACAAAACGGTTAACATGTCTTCGTAAGTTAAACACGCACGCCCAAGTACTTTTCGCAAAAGTCTTTTAAGAACGCCTATTAGGTGCTCCCAGAATCCTCTCCACCACGCAGCTGTCGGTGGATTAAATCTCCACTAAATTTGTCACGCTGAACTAAAATCTGAAATTGCGCCCCAATCTAATTCCTTACAAGCGTTCTCAAATCCGACGAAATCCGTACCATTGTCATTATACATGATTTTAGGCCGATCACGTCTGACTATAGACCGTCTAAGAGCTTGAACGAAACATGAAGTCGGTAAGGATGTCACTAGATTGCGGGATAAGTCGCGCACGTAAATAAGCAGATCTACGCTTTAAGCCCACCTTTCAAGAATAGAGGTCTCGCTAAGCCTACGCCAGTGACTTCAAAGGCTACATCATCATGTCTTTTGCAGACACCGCACTGTAATAACATCGACCTTAATACACGTCGGCCTCCTAAGATCCAGAAACATTCTCTTAAGATGCTAAGTAATCCTTGCGTTTCTACATGGCATGACTTTCGGTGAACGCTCATAATTAGTATCCTTACCAAAGGGTGTTCCCCGGGCAATAAATACTACAGGAAAACGGAAATTGTGAGGATCAGGGCGTTGCGACACTTGAGACCTTAATCGAATGAGTCCATAATCGTCGGTGAATGATTTCAATGAGGCTAATCGCGGATCTTCATCCTTGAAAACTTCCCTTTGTACCATTTTCAAAACGAATATTTCTACCGCCTTTAGTTCGTCTACAAGCAACGTCCCTTTTACTTTAAAGGATGGGTTTCGAGAGTTGAAGCAAAATCCGTTAACCCAAGGCTACCATTCTTATCGTCTTGTTCTAATTCGAAAAATAATTGAGATTGCAGAAGTTGGATTCTACGTTGAACAAACCCACTGTAGTATTCTTCTTTTCAACATTAATGTGCTCCTCATATATATCGTACTCCTCTCTGGACCAAACAGAAGAGTACTTATATAGTCAAGTCGAGCGCTCCCACCATCTGGACTGAATTATATTATATGGTGTGCACTGCATCCTCTTAGGGTAAATCAGCGGGGTTTATAGCTCCCGGTACATAGTTCCATATTTCATCTCAGTTAAAGTCCGGATCTCATTTACTCTATTTTTGACAAACACCGACTATTCTTCTTTCCGTTTAATCCAGGATATAATAGTAGTCACTTCAAAAATAAATGTTGCCACATCCTGACAATTCTCCTTAATAGAATCATATAAATGAGTTGCTATGGTGGCTTCTATGGTGGTCATTCTTTTAATGATGCCACTCTAGCTTTGGCAGCAACGAGACGTACCGGTATCAACAAGAAGTACAGTTGGAATGAGAGTTATCAGGTTAGGTCCTACTTCTAAATATTGGTTCAATGATATGCTTCCCTTTTCATTAGAAGGGGCATCAAACACAGGCCGTATCTTGGTCGTCAAGCTACTCTCTTTTATAACTGGCCTATGTGGTAGGTAATGGGCCTGTTCGTTACTATAGGGTTCAACAACTTGTTCGATGATTGACTCGTTGGATGATTAACCATTCTCTAAAAACCAGATCATATTTCTCCAACAGCTGAGACGATTTAAGTTTCTTTTTAATGGAGTATAACCGTCTCTTGGCCACAATAACATTGTTGAATAGAGGAGGGTGGTCATATAACTATGGAAGTCTTACAACGTATCGATACTGTACATCCAACTGTATGGTCTTGTCAAAAAGTCCTTTGGCTTCTCTGGCCTTTTCCTGTTTGGATCTTTTCTCTACAGGATCAATAATTCCAAGCACAGCAAGTTCCCAAAAATTGGCCACCTTGGCCTCCTTAACAAACAATGAAAATACTGTACTAGATCTAGGGTCATTCGATGGAATTCTTCCTATTAATGTCCATTCAAACAAGGTTTCGAGTGCAAAAAGCCCGCAACTCAGTTCATGCTTACATCCAGTATACAACTTGCCGATGACGTCGGCACCGAATAAAATTTCTATGGGACCGCTGTCTACCACATTCTACGGATTCTGTCTACGGATTGATTGAGGACTTCCATTGAACAACTATATTTTCCGCCACTGACTTCCACGCAGTAACAGTTATGTTACTGTTTAGATGTGTTTCTTCCGCCAAAAATAGTATGTACGATTCTTCCCTTAATGACTCAAAACCCAATTTGCGCGCAGTGCTTTGAAGAATACATAAACGCTGTGAGCCGGTGTCCATTAAAGCTGGAACCTGTCTGGTAGCCGATTTTCCCACAATATTAACACTCAGGGTTTGTAGCAAAACCTATGTACTTTTCTGGCTAGTTAAGACCTGGTTGACGGAACCTCCTATTTGCTTCTCTCGTGGCTGTTCCCCTTTGTGAATAGGCAACTCAGTACACATCAACGTAATATACGATTTCCCACATACAATGCATTTTAATTTAGCGTGACATTTCCTAGAGGAATGACCTAATTTTAGATAACGAAAACATGCTTTACTTTTAGCCAAGAATTCTCTTTTCTGTTCCAAATTCATCTTCTGAGCTCTAAAACAGCTTTCATTGTCGTGGGATCCGCCACAAAAAACGTACTTGGAAATGTTGCAGTTCACGAGTCTCGCCTCAGTAGCAACAGCTGTATCCGGCTTTGCGAGTTTCGGTTTTGCCCTCTTGTGGAAAGTTACGGAATCATTCACGGATGCTTTTATACCAAAACCCTCAGCAGCTAACGCGAACTTCTGTTTATTTTTAACTTCACTTCGCAAAAATCTCAGCAGCTGTATTAAACGCGCATCTAAAGTGTCCACTTTCTTTGAGATCGTCCTCATCAATAACCGCGCCTGTATTATCAGCGTACCCCCCCCTGAGAATCTTTGATACACACGAGTTAAATTCTCTGGTAGGCACGATTCGATTAGCGGATACAACATGGTCGCGTATTTGTCTGATGTACTCCCCAAAATTTGAAGGGACAGAAGTTGACTCTCAATTTTGTCGTATAAAACTGACACAGAGCAATTACCCGAACCAGCTCTATTTAACACAAGTTTTAGGAGCTCGCGCACGTAAACTTCAATTTGCAAGTTTTCCCTACCGAACCGTGAGCATAAGCTGTCCACAATTTTCTTATATTTTTCAGGAACTGGAGAGAAGCTGTCCACTACTTTCTGCGCACGACGACCCGGAACCGTTGCCTGGCTCAAATATGAGATTTTATCGTTTGAATCAATGTCAATGTCATCATGAATCTTCTTAAATTGCGCCCAAAATGGTAACCAGTCCTTAATGTCATCATTGAATTTCTTAAGTTCGATTGTAGGCAACGTAAATTTGCGTTTACTTGTGACAGAAGTACTACTGACAGAAGCCGCGTCTGAATGGGTCTCATCTCCAACAGCGCACTTCTATTGCAGCTGTAGAAGATGTTGTTTATAATCATCACATGTCTCGTTTTCAGCGGTCAATTCTTCCTCGTTAAACTCTGATGTCCCTATCAGCATCCCATCGCAAATCTTGCCATCAATAATTTTCAATTCTTCATACTTACTTTGCATCATTTCCAAGCATACGTCGATCTCGGATGCGTTTAGTTTTTCGGCGTGCAATAACGTATCGAGTTCATTAGCCTTTTTTATAAATAATCCACGAAGAACTCTACGAAACTTCTTTTTTTGCTCCATGTTACAAATTCTGTTCAAAACCCCGCGTATTGTTTATATAAACTTGCAAAACAACCGCAGCAAAATTTGTCCACGCACAAAAAGAAATCAGAAGATACCAGGTTCCAATCCTGACAGGATCGCCACTATTTTATGTGGGATCGCGGAATAACTACCCGTTATTCTTTGTTCCCGGTTCGAACCAGTACTACACGGGTGTTTTAGGAATTTCTTTATTTACTTCACAAAACTCGAACGTAACAACAATTGGCCTTTTTTATACACAAGCGAAAAACTATTAAACTTTTTGACAGCGATTTTGACAGTTTACATATAGAAGTAATGAAAACATTTTTCGAGCAAGCGGCGTTGCCGGCGTGATCTAAACTTAAAAATACGGTACTCGAACAAGAATGTGAACCTGATACTTTCTTACAAAGCTTTAACCGATTTAATTGTTAGTTTTCTCCCGAATATAAACTTCATTTGATTAACACCACACCTTTTAAGACTATTAACAATAGTGAGATTGTTTAACAAGGTTTAAAATTCTTCTAAGAATTTTAATTGTTTTAACGTGCCCATTAATGCATTTAATTTATTTAAATGACAGGAATTTAATAAATCGGAAAGATCATTCATGATTTTGATAAAGTTTGCAGTACTCAGATGCAAAAGTAACTTACTTTTGCATCTGAGGGTAAAATATTAAAATCAATATATTTTATACTTACATACCATTTTACCCTCAGATGCAAAAGTAACTGCAAACTTTATCAAAACAACGGCAACGGCAACAGAATGGCTGAACACTTTAATAGCTTCTTCCTCGGAGAGTTTTCGGAAAGTGACCTTAACGTCCGAGTGATCTTATCTAAAATAATTAATAGATGGTGGATCAAATATCTGTCTATTCTAATGTCAAAGAAACGAAATCCTGGACCTCGATTTAATTTATACTGTTGCTCGAAGTGACGTATTCGCCACGCCCCTCTGGGTATACTCTAGGCGGCCCTGTCGAGAAATCACGCCACCCTGTGACGTCATGATTTCGTACGATAGTAATAAGATTATGAATAATAGAAATAATCGTTTTAGTTATGATTTCCTTTTTAATTTAACCCCTGACAAGAAAAACAACTTACGCTTCTTATTATTTATTTCACTCTCTTTTTTTACATAACAACTCTCTGATTAAACTTTTCAACAACAATCTTTACTACAACTACAATCAAGTGCTGACAACCTTATAATATTAACACTAACTTTACCATACTAATAAATTTACCATTGCCTGATAACACCCCTCCTCAATGGTAAATGTCCAAAAAATAAATAACATATTCCATTGGGAAACATAATCGATAATTATATAACTGGACTTATTTTAGACCTAACTCTTTGCAAAATTTTACAAACAAGATTTTGCCTAATGGCTTAGTGAATATATCAAGCTAATTGATCATCGGTGTTAATATAATCTACTGAAAAACAATTATCTTTTATTTTGTCTCTTACAAAGTGGTACTTGATATCTATATGTTTAATTTTTTTATGACAATCAGGATTTTTATTAACTTTAATAGCTGATTGATTGTCTTCATAAATTTTTACACATATGTAATCGTTATAGATTTTTAAATCATATAACACAAATCTTAACCAACAAGCCTCACTTGCGGTTATACTTAGAGCTGTCTTCAGCTTCGGTCGAGGACAAAGCCACCGAAGACTGTTTACGAGATGCCCAAGAAATTGTACAGTTAAATAATTTAAAAACGTAACCCGCTGTAGATTTTCTATCGGTGTTATCATCGGCCCAATCTGAGTCTGAGTATCCAACTATACATTTTGAAAAATTTATATCTTCATCACATTTAAAAACAAGACTATAATCAATAGTCCCTTGAATGTATCTTAATACTCTCTTGAGAGATTTTCATAGGTCTTCACTCGCGCAATATTGATAACGACTTAATATATTTATTGCTAAACATAAGTCAGGTCTTGAACATATCATTCCATACATCAAAGAACCTATAAGTACTCTATATTTATGTTCAATGTAAGAATTTTCTGACTTTTCCCTCTTTAACAACTCATGATTAAACTTTTCCTCCATAGGAGTATTTACTGGTTTATAGCTATGCACATTAAATTTAGAAAATATCTTTTTCAGATAAGTAGTTTGATTAATTATAATTTGACATTTGGAAATATTTTGAGAAATTTTCATGCCTAAAAAATTATTAATATAACCTAGGGTTTTCATTTTAAAATTATTGCTTAAAAATCATTTAACATTTTGTACATATTTAAGATCTGTGCCTGCTTGCAACTAACCTTGCTTTATAATGTTCTACTCTTGGTTCACCTTCACTAACTTTCTTCTTAAAAACTCATTTGCTTTATATGACATTTCCACTCGATTCACTACACGAACTAATCCATGTTTTATTTTCTTTCAGAACTCTGATTTCCTTTTCGCTGGCCTCCTTCCATTTTTGTGCATCTTGACTCAGCATTGCTTCTTCGTAAGTCATTGGATCGTCCTCATCTAAAATACTTAATAGACTAATTTCATAGTCTTCAAATAGTCCAGGTTGTGTTCTGTTTTGCCTCAAATTATATCGATTTTCTTCTAACACATCCTTATGAACACAAACTTCTCTGACTTCCTGTGGTTCAACCTCTTCTTCAATATTCTCATCTGTCCTATTTGGTGATATTTCTATTATTTCCTGCATATGTTCTTGTCTCAATTTTGTAACTTCATCTTTCTTTGGAGATAAAAACTATGTCTCTATGACATTCTACTTTGGCAGTATCTGGAAAAAATATTCTATACCCCTTGACCTTCTCACCATATCCTAAAAAATGCCTTCTCTATTTTTTGCATCCCATTTTAATCTAACTTGCTTGGGTACAGGAACTGAAACTCTCTGACCAAAAATTTTGAAATGATTTTAAATTTATCTGCTTTCTATGCCATAATTCATATGGAGTTTTGTCTTTTGAAGGACTATTTAATACTTCTGTTTTATTTAATACATATGCTACATTGTTTATAGCCTCTGCCCAAAAAAAGTTGTTCATCCCTTGTATAATTGTTCTAGCGGCTTCAACAAGCATACTTATTTCTCGCTCAGCCCTGACGTTATGTTGCGGTGAATATACAACAGATCTTTGGTGTTTTATTCCCATTATTTCCAACATACACGATACTTCTTTTATTTACAAACTCTAATCCATTGTCATTTCGTAAGATATTCATTTTCTTTTCAGTCTCTCTTTCGGCCTGTGCTATGAACTTCACTATATTTGATTTTACTTCACCTTTTCAAAAAGTATACTTGTCGAAAAGAGGAATAGTCATCTTTAGGACTAGAAAATATAGTGCCCCCCCCCCCCCCCCTAAAGATGATGTTTCCATAGAACCACATAAATCTGCATGGACTAACTTTAAAACGTCTTTTGCCCTTGACTCACTTGTTGGAAATGAATCTCGATGTTGTTTATCTGCTAAGCACTTTTCACACAAAAACTTTTCAGTTTCTTCTGAAAATTTATATCATTTTTATTCAGAATTGTTTTTATTTGGTCTATGTTTTGATGTACCAGACGTTGATGCCATGTTTCTAAACTGTCAATTACATGACTTGTGTGACATCTCGAGCTAACTTCAGAAAAGTGACTTTCTGACTCATATACAATTTTAGGTGTTGAGACTTTTTGGACAAATTCCATGATAAACAGTTTATTTTTTCTTTTTGCTAATGCTCGTGTCTTATTTTTGCTGTCAATGAATTTACATATCTTACATATCTGACACCATGGTGAGACCCTTATCTATTGCGCATCTCACAGAAAACAGATTGAATTTTAACTTTGGTATATACAGAACATTCGCGTTTCCCATATCCCATAAACGAGTTTTAATTAATTCCTTGCCATTATTTACGTCTACTAATATTGTTCCTACACCTTTTACATCTAATATTGTTCCATCTCCAATTCTTATCTTTTTATCTGTGGATGTTTCAGAGAGATTTTCAAACACTTTTAAGTCCCCACACATGTGTTAGCTGGCTCTGACATCCATACACCAATCACTTGTATTTAGGTTCCCTGATGCTCCAACTAATGCTTCAACTTTAGATTCATTTTTCCTCTTCTCATGTTTGTTTTTTGTGAACCAACTGTCATATGCCTCTCTCCGAAAATGAGTACTTCTATGAGTAACTTCGATCCGCTACGCGATTGGTTCCCCGCCCTGCGCGTCCATTTTGGAGCGCATCGATACAGGCACTCTCTGACCTGCCTTTCTCTCAGTCAGTCTTCGACTAGATTCTGCAGCGAAATTTCTGGTGAACTGGGCTTCACACAGAGATAATTAACCACAAAAGAGAATTAACCAAAAGTCGTCGCACTCGACGCATTTAACGTCGACGATCACGATCGCCATGTTGCTCCGCCATTTTAGTGCCGCCAACCCACGCCACGTGGGCGTCCATCACAATTGGTAGCGGTCTTCCACCGCGTATCAATACACCGATTTGGTAATGGCTTCGCAGAATACCCAGGTGAGTTATTTAATCGAGTATTTCATTGTCTCCGAGGGTCATCATACGCCGGGGTGACGTCATTTTGGGATTTCATCATCGCCACGTGGTCGAGGCGACATCGTCGCCGCCAAGGGGCAGCTGCAGCCGTTATCCAGCTATCTACGCCAGTGTTTTAGTGCCAGGAACGAGCTAGAGTGTATCACCTAGCTTCGCCATCGCCAATTTACCCGGTGAGTTATTTCTGCCTAGGGCTTTATATAACCCGTCTTTAATTTTATTCCAGGGTCAGTACTGAGCAGAAGCCCTGCAACTAGGTGCGACATTGCACTAGGTCCTCTAGCACCTACATACAAGGGTTACGACCCCTGGTGACCACCTACCGCTAGTCAAGGCGTGCTATACTGTTGTGATCTCTGCTTCTTGGACGTGGCACGAAACACTGCTCGTAATTGAAGTGGATATCTCTTCCGAGGGGCGCCGGCTAACAGGTATTAGATCGGGAGGCCGGATCCTCCGAAGCCATTGCTGGATAAGCGCGGGAATCCGCACTACGTTCAAAGACATCCGCGCCAGCCGCGTACTTCGTACGTTTCACAGGTCATCGTAACATCAAGCAACCCCAGGCGCAGTTAACGCTTGGATGACCGACCAAATCGAACACCAACTCGTCGCCAGTATGCAGACCCGGAGCGGTCGGGTTTTAGGAGCCCCCGACGCTTGCCGCACCCCGGTGTTGACCTCGACACCCAACTTCGACGAGGGACATACAAACCAGCGGGTCCTTCCACCAACCAGGTTGCGGAGCGGATGGCGACTCCCAGGAACCGCGCCGACTCGATTCACATCGACCAAAATGGGTTCGACCTCGGTTCTCGGAGAGGAGAATCGTCGACACAAAATTGTGTTATTAATGACCCTATTTCTTACAATATGTGCACTGTTTTATTTTTAAACTTCTGATTTTACATTCTCTGGTTATATATCCCTGTCTATTACATACAAAACATTTTATCATTTTATTATCTCTTCTTTCTGTGAACTTCTTCGACATAGTGGTCCCTGCTAACGCTGTAACTTCTTGACTTGATTTTAACCTTTCTTCTTCAATTAAGAGTCTTGAAGTTAATTCATCTAACGTTTGATTATTTGAAGGTACTGACTCCCAAGCTGATCGGAAATGTTTATAGCTATCAGATAGAGACATAAGTATTTTTGTTATTGACATTTTCTCTGAGATTTCTTCACCTGCCTACTTTAAACTATTCTGGATTTCTGCAAGCTTTGAAATATACATAGAGATTGAATTTTCACCACAATTCATTAGGAAGAACTTTTGCTGCAGTAGGTGAATGCTGACTACAGATTCCTTATCATACACAGTCTTCAGTTTTGACCACATTTCTTTTGATGTTTTGCAGGTTAAAATATTCGTTATTGGACCATGATCTAATCTTGTTACGATTAATTCTTGTGCTTTCGTATCTAGTTTTATCCACTCTGTGGCTGCTGCTGCCTCAGTAGGTTTTAGTTTTTCGCCTGTAATAATTTCGTACACACTACGCTCCCCCAGCATGACAGACGTTTGAAACTTCCACATCACCCAATTTTCGGCTCCGTTAATTTTAATGTGTTTGTAAATGATACAGATAGCACCGGACCAGAGAGTATAAATTACGGAGATTTTGACGGATTCGGTCTTGCTTAGCAGCGCTTCGAGTGGCCTATATTTTTATATACGCGATTACTTGTGCAAAAGCTAAGGCTTGAGTAGAACCTGCGACCTGAATATTTTATGTGGCCCTGCCCATAAAATAGTTTATAAAAAGAATAAGTTGTTAGCAATCTCACCCACGTAACATCGTGACGGCTTTACAGTATCTCTGTAAAGATATCCACAAGGTGCCTCTGAGAGGGTATCGTTGATTAACTTGCATAGTTGCAAATCGAGCTGCCTACCTAAGGTAGGGAACTCGTTGGAGGCTAGCAGAGCAATCTACCCAAGATAACTGTCACATTTGAACTAGGGTGTTCTCGACAGTTTGCTCGACATCATGTCCTGGTAAGCCTATTCCATATGATAATTAGGAAGATTCTTGCTCACAACAGAGAACGTCCCAAAAAGAGGTTTTAAATAACCGTTCAACCAACATCCATCTGCGTACCTTGCAAGGGGGTATTTAAATCCCCAGTTCCATACCGTTGGATCGACGAGGGCTTACGCCCGTCATCGCCTATTTCATTCCTCCGAGGGACGGCAAGCGAACGCAACTTTCGCTATTTAAAACCGTACGTTTTTGCACGTTCGCCAACGACTGTGTGCGCTCAGTGAACAACGCCGTTGAACAACGGGAGTGTGTGCCTGAAGCAGATACGACTCGGAGGTCAATAGGGTTTGCCGAACTAGACGAATTGGATTGGGGTAAGTCTGTTCCACTTTAATTCCTAGCTTGCGCTCCCTATCGCTCGAGACTGCGAAGAGACCCCCCAGAATACCGCTCGTAAATAGATTCCTATCCCCAGTTGGCTTAGCGTTGTAAATTACAACACGTAGGTTTTAATAAAGCGAAGGTTCGAATTTATAAGAAATTGTTTTCGAAAGAAATTGTGTTTATAAATTGTCTATCCCGTACCGATTAATAACCATATTTACGATCGGCCCATTAGTTATATTTTTATATTCACTTTATATTCATATACGAGGTATATCAGAAAGATCGATATACGAGGTAGGGTCGGAAAGTTGAATTAGTGAACGCATCCAACGATGGAAGCGCGTAATAATAGGAAGTCCGCGGAGCCCGAGCGAGACCCGCATACCGCTGCCCAAGGAATTCACCCCTACGCAACGGGAAGGGAATAAACGGTGACCCAGAGATCCAACCGAACACCACGGAGCGCCAACGAACAGCGGTACGTGTCTGCGCCAAGAAGCAGCGCGGCCAGCCGGATTCAAGAGGCATACCAGCAGGCCACAAGAGCGTCCACCCCGATGTCATCATCGGTAGCGTTATTGTTGGCAACGCCTCGTCGCTTCGATAAGGGACGTGACGTGAAGGGGATGATCTTGGAAGAGCGGTTGTACGTCGAGACGTCGAGGAACCCTCCGTACTCCGTACACGGGCACCCCCATCACCTACCATCTCCCATGCCCGGAGGGATGAAAGCGAGAGAGAAGAGAGTGATGGAGCGAGAGGAAGAGCCTCCTATGAAGAGGCGGGCTCGAGACGTCGACACTAACTTGAAAATAGCTCTCATCTTACTTAAACGATACAAAATATGTTTACCTTCAAATATTTTTTCTTCCATGTTTGACATCACAGAAATATCTTTGTAGTTTTTCTTTTCGTTCTCAATACAAGTATTTCCAAAAATATTATCTAAAATTTTCATCGAATTTTAAATGGTCCTTTCTGGGTTTTATAAAATTGTTATACCAATATATACATATATGTTTATATATAAATATAAACAAAACAAATTTGAAAAAAAGTTACATATTATTTGTTAACAACTTTAATGAAGGAAATGCACCATAATGCAAACGAGTTTTCAAATCATTTCTAATAAAATAGTCTTCAGGAAAATGTAAACTACAAATGTTTATTCTACTATTACATGAATCCAGTGTAAGATGAGCATATATATGGCTGTCAACAAATCCTAATGATTTTTTCCAACATTGACATACAAAAAGTACTTTATAAACATCTATACGACATAAGTTTAATATATCTAATCCGAGCTGTAACCCTATTAAATGCGTAATCAATTATCTTACTTAGCTTCATCTTTTGAACACCGAAAAAATGAAACACTAGATCCTGTTTTACTGTTACCGCCATCAGCAGAACACAGAGCCATTTTTAGCTATTCACACGCAAATTAATAAAATTCACAATCTAAAATCCGACCGGTGTAGTAAATACTTCGCATACAGCAATCGGTTTGGTATTGAGACTGATGGTACATATATATGCGCCACATGCTAGTTAACTAATTCTCGCTGTGCGACGAGACGGGGTAAGGAGGAATATTTAGCGAGCAGAGCTAGAGTGAACCTTCTTGTTATAGTTTATGTTAGGCGGTACAGGGCACAAATTCTCATAAATTGTAATAATGAAATTAATTAGAGATATTGACGTACTTAAATACTTGTTGATTAATTTACAAATTATTTTAGCCCAAATCCCCAAAATATGTCCATGAACTGGATTGCCATAACACTATTGATGTTAAGCAAATCAGTGTTATACTTAAACAAAAATCAAGCTGAACAGTCGGTATAATATTATACAAAGCTGTCTTAAAAGAATTAAAAAATAAATTATTCTATGCGGTGAGCAACATATAAATAAACAGCTCAGTTATTTATCGTCCACCGATGAATATAGCTATTTGGAGTTTAAACTCGAACTAGAAAATTAAATTGGGTGAGTATGTCATATTGGGAGAAATTATTTCTAAATGACTTAATAATAATATATTATACGGGGATAAATGCACCCTCTAAAATTTTCCAGATTTTCGTTCTATTAGTAAAGAAATTATTTGTTTGACATAAACATACACAGCTGACTGATCTGAGAATCGAACTCATATCCGGATTACTTCGAACCGGTAATCTAGACCAGCTCCAAGTGATTGGCATCGTTACCCCGGATCAATCTAGCGAACTTGGATTAATCTGGAACCTCCGTTGAGGTAATTATGGAACAATTTACCCTTAGATCTGGCAATACCTATAAACTCCATATCAATTCAGATTGGAACTGAAGGTCAAGTGGTCATGTAAAGAAATTACCAATTCTGACGAGAACCTGGCATGAAAAGTCGGAAGGTTTCCATAGACAAATTCCGTTCCATATTTCCATTCAAAAAATTTACATTGCTCATCATCCTTTATTCAGAGAAACCTAAACAACGTATCTATACTTTCTTAAAGATATCGTTAAGCTCGGTTAGAATCAAAATAGTCTATTAAGAAATGCAACTAAGTGCGTGAACAATCCTTACCACGTTAAGCAAATAAGGTGCCCACGTCATAACTGAATCAATTGGTGAGATCCAAGAATCTCCAAGTCCTATCCCTTTGAATTGGATTTCTATATTGCCATTTTGAATTTCCTAGAAATAAATAAACTTATATTTCAAAATATATTCAGATAGGTCAAATAGTCTTAAAACTTGCAATGACACACTTCAATTGTTCCATTTAAAATAGTAAGTTATAATTAAATCATTGTTTAATTATACCAACCAACTTAATCTATCTAACTTTAGACGTAATGAGAAATAAGTATATAGATATTATGATGAGAAAGTTTGAGGAGGCATGAATCTAATTCGTAATTACAGGCTACAATTCTTCTCTCTTACTTATGGATCAATGTATCCTATTATATATATATATATATATATATATATATATATATATATATATATATATATATATATATATATATATATATATATATATATATATATATATATATATATATATATATATATATATTGAAACGTCCCGTACCCGGGCTATAAGATCACGTGGTATTTTCCAAAAGGTATTTTATTTAACATTATTAAATTAATTTGGCATATAAAATATTACCGAAATTATTTTTCGGTTAATTAATTTATATTCTAAAATTTTCTCTAAATTATTTTCATTTCATTTAGTAAGTAGTAAACGGATTTAGCCACATTTTAAATTAATTTTCATAACGAAAGTAGAGTTTTAAAATATTCAATACAAAATATCCAGATCATAAAAGCAGAATATTTGAGTAAAAATGCATCTCGGCTACAAACTTCAAGCCCTTACCGGATATTCAGGCAAGCGATGCAGATAGTCCGAGAAACGACTATCGCCCTTATACGTTAAGGTTTCATATGGGAACGGAGTCCAGAGGATGGGACCATATGTTTACGAAACTAAAGACAGGGTCGACTTAGAGAAATCGCATACACTGGTACGGCGCGTGCTAGCTGTTTTCGTCATACCGGGGTTTTCGGGAATATGCGTTCTCGCTCACATGACGCCGAGATTTTGCTTAAATACGGAGGGAATCGAGGTAATAAGACAGTTTTAAATCAACGCAAGAAGATGCTGCTGGAAGTAATCCGGGAAGAGGAAGCTGGAAGTAATCCGGGAAGAGGACGCTGGAAGTAATCCGGGATGAGGACACCGAAGAAGACCAGAAGAGCCGAAGCCTGGGAGCCGGGAAGATTCTGAAACGCTCAACCCAAAAAGAGACCGCTGGGGGTCATCCGGGAAAAGGATACTGGAAGTAATCCGGGAAGAGGACGCCGAAGAAGACCAGAAGAACTGAAGACTGGGGGCCGGGAAAATCCGAAGACGCCAGTAGCTGAAGTGCCGGAGCATAGAAGACCACCGATCCGAAATTCGTATTTCGTATCCACTACCTCACCGCCTCGGAAGGGTCTCGCCGTTCGAACTATGCAGTACACTAGGGAAGTACGGGGCCGGCTTTTCGTAGGCTCTGGGCGGTCATTCCGTCGTCCACCGAGTCGTCTGGGGCCCTCCGTCATGGGCGTCACAGGGAGCGGGGGTTGCGAACCTGGGGAAGAAGTCTCCGACGCCATGCCTATCGGCTCCTTGCTAGGTGAGGGTATTTAATTATTCGTATTTCCAGTAATAGTCAAATTATCGCGAACACGCATTATCGGAAAAGGGGGGGGGATTTACTTAATTAATGACTCTACATCTACGTCGCTATTTCACTGTGGTACTCACTTAGAATTCAATACTTTCTAGATAATTCCTGTCATAATAATAACTCCCTCGCTTGTTATCCATTCACTGTTATAGTTTCACTTATCTTTTATTTACTGTTATATTTCATATTTTTTTGTGGAACCTACGTCCCTGTATTGACCTAATTTGCGCCAATGTAAATAATACCGTCCGGGAAGTTCATGACCGACAACAATCCTCTGTTCAAAATTTATTACATATTGTGGAACATCTGTTAGCGTCTCTATACGGGGGCATTGGCATGTCTAGGGTCGACCGCAACTTTTAAAATTATATTAGCAGTTACTATGGGTGAACATCGTTCGGTGGTTTTCGTATCATCGGTGGTGTTTACCTGTGGTTTAAAATGATAATGATAATTAGTGCTTACCGCTCTAGGGTGCGTACTTTGTCACCACAGAAGGTTAAATCGTCGCACCGGCTAGCGTCTCTACCTGGGTAACTCAAAGCGAGGGGGTACGTGACACGAAGCCATTAGAGAGACAGTGTCTCACCTATACAGAGTGTTGGCGAGAGGAGTCCCTCTCGGTATACTGCAGAGTTCTGCGTATGCCAGCCATTGCTCAAATTATACCTTTATTGAGGTGATTTGGTACACAACCTATGGCAACAAGCCATTTGCTAACTGCGAGTTCGTGGTTGGGCTTTGATATATTGAGATTTGTTAATGTCTCCCCAGTGGGGAAACTCACAGAGTGTTTGGCGAGAGGAGACCCTCTCGGCGGATCGCAGAGTTCTGCATCCGCCAGCCATTGTTTTTCAATTAAACGGAGGTTTCCGTTACAAAGGACAGAGTTCTGTTGTTTGTCAATAACATGTTGACTCTTGGTTGGAACGTACTCTGAATTATTGATCTGTTGTATTTTTAATATATTACGTTATTATCAATGTATGTAAGTAAATTATCATGTATGAAAGTGAATTTATATTAATTATTTTAATTAAATGGCAAATCATGGATTTTACGATTATCGTTACATGTTTTAATATAATAAGCACTTGTATAGATGGTTGCCGATATAGCCGCAGCATATTAGTCTTAATATAAATTGTCATGTGCTGTGGAGGATGTCATATATATATATATATATATATATATATATATATATATATATATATATATATATATATATATATATACATCGCACATGTAACCGATAGTAGTTATTATAGTGCTATATTACCACCTAAAGCACTCGTATGGGATGAACAAAACAACGGTGCTGCCTTACGCTCCCGGAGATATTGAATCTGTTGTCGGGAATGAGAAGTGCTGCATATATTAGAACTACTCGTTCCTGACCGTCAGGCAAATACAAGCTAATAAGCCTGACATCGTCCTTCTTGACCATCAAACCAAGATGATGAATGTTATCGAGTTCTCGGCTCCTGCCGAGAGAAACATAACCATGAAGGAGGAGGAGACACGGACCAAGTACGTAGATCTCCGGTGTGAGTTGCGGACGCTGTACCCAGGTTACTCTGTCAAGATGGTGCTTCTGGTTATCGGTGTTCTCAAAGGGATAATGCCTACGGTGCTGTCGGAACTGAAGCTCATTCCGGACAAAAATCGGTAGAGTGGTTGACAGGTCAAATGCATATATATATATATATATATATATATATATATATATATATATATATATATATATATATATATATATATATATATATATATATATATATATATATATATATATATATATATATATATATATATATATATATATATATATATATATATAAATTTAAATTCCGATTCCGGATGCCGGACAGTTCTCCCACGCTTCCCATACTCGCAAGAAAAGCGCCGGCGTATTACCCACAACAACGCCCCACTAGCCTGTGAAGTTAGTTATCGTGGACACAATCATGTGCCCTAAGTAAACGCAGAGAACACAAGATGACCGTTTTCTGCATTTGACCTGTCAACCACTCTACCGATTTTTGTCCGGAATGAGCTTCAGTTCCGACAGCACCGTAGGCATCATCCCTTTGAGAATACCGATAACCAGAAGCACCATCTTGACAGAGTAACCTGGGTACAGCGTCCGCAACTCACACCGGAGATCTACGTACTTGGTCCGTGTCTCCTCCTCCTTCATGGTTATGTTTCTCTCGGCAGGAGCCGAGAACTCGATAACATTCATCATCTTGGTTTGATGGTCAAGAAGGACGACGTCAGGCTTATTAGCTTGTATTTGCCTGACGGTCGGGAACGAGTAGTTCTAATATATGCGGCACTTCTCATTCCCGACAACAGATTCAATATCTCCGGGAGCGTAAGGCAGCACCGGGTTTTTTTCACCCCATACGAGTGCTTTAGGTGGTAATATAGCACTATAATAACTACTATCGGTTACATGTGCGATGCGATATATATATATATATATATATATATATATATATATATATATATATATATATATATATATATATATATATATATATATATATATATATATATATATATATATATATATATGACATCCTCCACCGCACATGACAATTTATATTAAGACTAATATGCTGTGGCTATATCGGCAACCATCTATACAAGTGCTTATTATATTAAAACATGTAACGATAATCGTAAAATCCATGATTTGCCATTTAATTAAAATAATTAATATAAATTCACTTTCATACATGATAATTTACTTACATACATTGATAATAACGTAATATATTAAAAATACAACAGATCAATAATTCAGAGTACGTTCCAACCAAGAGTCTGGTCATATGATTTAAGAATTTTGCCAACGATCCATCAGATTTTTCTAAAATATAAAGTTCGATTCAAGTAAATCATTCCGTATTAGTAAGCCTTGCATTTTATATTCCACGATGATATTTCATCGTAAACTACCTATAAGCAATTCTCACCGCCAACAAATAGTTCCCAATCGTCAAAGACACTATAGTGCGTGTTTATTTAGTGAAAACATAGGAAAGGACCTACAAAAACATAGATAAACATTAAATTAAAAGTCGAGTGAATGAACAAAAATTTAGAATCAGTGAAAAACAGTCATAAAACTTTATTAAATAAAAAAAGTGAACTGAATAAACATAGTGTAGGTTGTATACAATAAGTTCTGTTAGTTTTAGTTCATATAATAACATAAATTTTGTACAAAGTCCTTTAGCATCATTCCACGGAAGACAAATATAGTCGTCTCGAATTCTGACAAGTAGCATATCAAATTATTCAAAATTTTGTGAGAAAGCAGAATATGTAAGCAGTTTTTCAAAGGCATAAGTATTAAGAAATATATCATTTTATATAAATTAATTGTTTTGAAATGTCAAAGTTTGTTACTCCAACCATAAAAAAAATTGAACATCAACCCTATATTATAAATGGAGCTGTGGCATTTCAAACGAGAGTCGTATTTTCACCACGGTAGAGTAAACATCGTTGCTCTATGTTACATTGTAAACAAAATCTATTTACCTGTTGAAACGAAGAAAAACATAACCTGAATTCGAATATCTGTCAAAGTGACAAAAGTCACTTTAAGACGAATATTCTTCTTAGTAGATCTTCCCAATTTCCAAGGAATTTTATTCAATTAAGTTACCTTTATGATTAATTTAAGTTCTAATCCGACGTCAGTGTAGTGCTATAAAACAAAGTGAGGTTAGTGCTTCATCCACCAATTCTGAAGCCATAATTACCTGTGTCCAATTGATCCTGCAACTTTAATACCAGCATTCCATCACAGCATAAGTGTCTTCAAAATTGTAGGCGTAAATTATTACAACAAATCGCACTGCACCCATTGTATTTTATATTTTTATGTACGTGTCGTCGAATTGTAAGCGCCATACATTTTGAATGCTAACCAATAGCAAATACAATAGTTCAACAGATATTATTTAATATCCGCGGTAAATTTAAATTTGTAAATTTAAAAATTACTTGTAATTCTTTTTTAGCGTAAGTTAGCTAACTTGATAGATAGGGTCTTTACAGTTTCATTTTCTTATACATACGCAACAATTTTTTCTAATTCTTATTTATTATACATTTTAAATTTCAAATTTAGTTCTTTTCTTTATATAAAATTCAAACATAAATTGGCGAGGAACCGACTCCTGAAATAAGGTCTGCACAACTAAGATAAGTAAAGAATTTAATATATAATATTTAAATTTAATATCTGTTGTGAATTTATTTTTATACATACTCACTTTTTTTTTAATTTTAGAATTTAAAACATACTCACCAAATAATAATAATTCAACACATATTAGCTATATATATATATATATATATATATATATATATATATATATATATATATATATATATATATATATATATATATATATATATATATATATATATATTATCGATACATCTTTGTCGATTCGAATCCTACCTGTGGCGGGTTTTATTTTTTAAAACCTTATCTGATCGTGCAGAAACACGAGAAAGGGGTCGAGGATCGCTTCTAGGTATAATTCAATACCTCGCGGGGCTTTAGCCCGAGGAGTAGTTGTTTCCTATAGTGATTATGTAATAGCCTTGCTATTCGGGAACTACTTTAATAACTGCTTGGCGGTTTGGTAGTTTCTTCCTCGATTTCCGACTTATATGTTACTGACATAGATCGAATCGATAAAGATGTATACCCCACAACTTTCATTCGGCATTTGTCCTGGATCGGCGTACCATGTACGGCACTGATGAAAACTAATAAATTCGAAACAGCTGTATGTCGTTCGATTCCATTCCGGGACAAATGTCGAATCCTACCTGTTTGTGTTTTTATTTTTTTAAAACCCTATCTGATCGTGCAGAAACACGAGAAAGGCGTCGGGAATCGCTTTTAGGTATAATACAATGTCTGGCGAGGCTTTAGCCCGAGGAGTAGTTATTTCCTATAGTGATTATGTAATAGCCTTGCTATTCGGGAACTACTTTGATAGCTTTTGGCGGTTTGGTAGTTCCTTATTAGATTTCCGACTTATATGTTACCGAAGATAAGAAACTAATCTAACTTGATTCCGGCTGTACATTCACCTATATATAGACTCGGTGGATGTACATTCAGCATTTTCTTATTAATGGCAATTGTTTAAAAGGAATGAAACCTTATGTTACGTATTTCCTGTGAATGCTGACTAAAAATAAATATATCTGTCTACTGATAACATAATATAATTCCTCCCGCCATAGACGGAGGCATAGCCGAAGAGAGGTCCTTGTGGGTTGTTAATTTAATTTTGATGGATCTCTTCGTTTTGAATCGATTGTAGATATACAGGAGGCTTATTATCAGGAGAATTGTAGTAATACTGTTGCACAGTATAATTATCCAGGAGTGATAGATTGGGTCCAAATCGAGAGCTTGTAGATTAATATATTTAAGGTCACGAAGTTGTTGGTGAAGTTCCTTTAATTCAGTAGTGAGTACGTTGTCTAAAGAGAATGTAGAATAGTTTGATGTCATAAATGATTCTGGTAAAAACTAAGTAGTTGTAGAGAGTGAAGTTGGAGACGTGTAGACTTCTTTTTCGTCGATCCAAAGAGCACAGTTGACATTAGGGGTAATAAGTGATGTTTCTTTTAATATTCGAATTTCTAGGTCGGTGCACTTTTCCTTAACTTCAAGTGGTAATGCAGGAATTATCAGGATTTACCCATTAGATAATGTCTGGACAAGGTTTTGTGTTTGACGTGCTGGCACAGCATTACAAGCGATGTTAGGCTGACGTTTGATCATGCCTATAATACAATGACTGCTAGTGTCCATAACGTTGTCAGACAGGTAGATGTCATGGAGTAGCGGTAGTTCATCGTCAACTCAGCATGTTCATTTTTAGTGCCGAGTATCAGGAAGGATTTAGGGGGTAGAACTGTCAGGTTTATATAGGATAGTGGGATAAGTTTGAACAAAGAATAACATTTTTCTTTTAGAATTGGTACTAAAATTTCGATATATAGATTTGAATATTTAATAAAGGTTTTAATCCTAAAAAGGCTCAAATAATAATGAACATGAAACATAGGAATTTCGCTTGATTTATATAAGTTTAAGATTTACAAAAATTTGTTTGATATAGTTAGTAGTTAAAATATTTGAATGTACTAAATTTAAGTGAGCGAACAGTAGAGGGTTTTCGATATTAGAAAGATAATTTTGAAGAAAATTTATATTGTTAATTATATCCTGGATATGTTCTTGAATGATTATGTTACTAAGTTTTATAGTAGCGCGATTATTATTTGCATCTATGATTTTTATAGTATATTCAAGATTGTAATTTAAGTTTTTAAGAATGGTTGTCTCTGTTTCTATTTGAGATACAATTGAATGCTGATTATCATATAAAATTTTGATATTAGCATTAATTTTCTCTCTGTCGTCTTTACCCATTAAACCAAAGAGGGAGTTGTACAGTGATCCAACAGGATTAATTAGACCTCGTTTGAATCTTTTATTATTAGAGTGAATTGTCTAAAATATATCCAATGTCTTATTTAAAATGAATTTCGCTTGTAACTACTTAATATATGAGTCATGTTTTACAGCTTCCTCTTTAATTGTCATTAAATTAGTAAAGACATTTAGAAGTTTGTTTTCGACAGTATTAAGGTTAATTACGTAGACCAAGGGGTGGTAGTGGGAAATTATTTTAACTGGACCCGGTTTTATTGGAATTAGAGGGTTCCGGATTGGTTTAATTGCAGTGATGCGACTTCGTATAGTAGATAAAGGAATGTCAGAGTTATTGTCTTCATCCTGTAACAAGGAGGATGGCTTTAGTTGTTTTTTCTTTTTCATTTTGTTTTTATGGAAAGTTCCGGCAGAGGTGTCGACAGTGGGACCTTTGTCTTTGTGAATCGAGACACGTTTAAATATTTAAAGTTTTATTTT
This sequence comes from Rosalia funebris, assembly GCA_037954035.1. Classification (NCBI taxonomy): domain Eukaryota; kingdom Metazoa; phylum Arthropoda; class Insecta; order Coleoptera; family Cerambycidae; genus Rosalia; species Rosalia funebris. Next base: position 31,349,587 of record JAZFAV010000032.1, on the reverse strand, counting down.
AGGGTCACTTGTGATTTTTATATTTAGGTATTCTTGAGATGATATACCTACAGGTTGGGAGCCGTCTAAATTTTTATTACGTCTAAAAATACTTGGAATTTTTGATGTTCAATACCACCTTGTACCGTTTGAAAAAGTTGTTTAGCGATGTTTTTTGTTATAGTCGATATAGTTTTGGGTAATTTTGGCCTCACTTAACGTGGATGAATTGTTTTTGTCAAGATGAGAAAATATAGCATTAAAAGGGGTTAGTTTTGTAACTGAGTGTACTGAATTATTATAACAATAAAGGGCTAAAGTTACGAGATAACTTAATGGCTTATTAGGGTCATCGATTTTTAAAGTTAGAAGGGAGTCAAGAAGAGTGCAATTGAAAAGTTCAACAGGACTATTACTGTTGGAGTTTCTAATGGAGGTTATGTGAAGTTCTATGCCGTATAGTTGACAATATTCTTTGAGAAGAAAGTTGTTGAATTATTTGCCAGCGTCGGCAGTAATTTGGAAAGGCGTTCCTAAATAGGAAGTGAATTGAATAAGAGCTTGGACAATATCAATTCCGTTTTCAGAAGGAAGTATAATCGCTTGTCCGTATTTAGAAAAGAGGTCTAAAACAGTAAGGTAAATTTCTCATTGGATATGAAAAAGGTCGATATGTAAGACATCTAAAGGTTTAGTAGGTGTTGGAGTATGTTGCAATTTTATATGTTGTGGATTTACATCGCGTTTTTAGATAGATTTAGATAGATTTTGCGCGTTGAGAAACGTCGCAGATATTTATATAACAATTACGATCGTTAGATATATTAGGCTAATAAAATTTTGTTGAAATACGTTCCACCGTTTCAGTTATACCTTGGTGTATAGTTTTTGTTTCATGCCAAGATTTAATTTCTTTAATCTTTTCACGATTCTCTAATAGATCAGTAACGTAGGAATTAGAGATTACAATTTTAGTAAGGGAACTGAATTTATTTCTCAGTACACAAAGTGTTTTTTCTTTTATAGCTCCGCTATGAAAATAGCGACAAGTATTGTCTGTGGTCTTGATGTAGTTTTTAAGATGAAGGAAAGTTTCGTCATCTGATATGCTAGTATGAAACGTTAATATATGTTAAGATGTGGTTTTGTTGAAAGGTTTTTCGGGCGAGGGTAAGAATCGTGCGGAAGGAGTGTTTGATTCAATAATGATAATTTGCCTATTAAAAGAGTTAACAGGTTTTTCTGTAATTGGTGGTGCGCAAACAGGATTTTCGTGTGCGGTGTGTTGTGTATCGTCCGAAAGATCATTAAGAAAATCCCCAATACGTTTGGGATCTGGGCTTGGAAGGTTGTCCAGAATTATTTCAGGATCTGGATTGTATTCAGAGTCTAGATTAAAAAGATTGCCTAAGTTTCCAAGAAAATCAGATAGATCGTCTTAATTTTCTATACCAGGGTTATAGATCATAGAAAGTTCATCATCAAACACATGTGTTTCATCAATTCTGATTCTAGAAAGTGCACCTACATTCAGGTTACTTTTTCCTTTTTTGTAACGAATTTCGTAATCGTATTCTTCTAATTTCTGTCGCCTGTGAAGCTTCACGCTTTCACAAGGCGTAACTGTGGGTCTTTTAATGAAAAAATCCATTGGAGAGGTTTATGATCTGAGTATATTATAAATTTTTGGCCAAAAAGATAGGATCTAAAATATTTGACTCCATAAACGATTGCCAAAGGTTCTTTTTCAATTGTACTATAGGTTTTTTATCTTGGGAGAGAACGTCTCCAATTGCGAGATTGCTTGCGTCGATTGTACGTTCAAAAGTTTTTGTAAAGTCTGGGTATACTAATACAATAAAGGTTCATTGGTAAGTATATTTTTACATTTTTCGAAATAGTCAACAAATTCAGGGGTATGAATAATTTTTTAATGTTTCTTTAAACACTTCGTTAATGATTTTGTCAGTTTCGCGAAATTGTCAATGAATTTACGATAGTACCCAACTAGTCCTAATAATGATTTTATTTCTTTTGCAGTTCTTGGATAGGGAAACGTTTGATTGCTCCAATTGTGTAGGGATTTGGTTTGATACCTTCATACATGTCATTACCTGTGGTAATGACATGTCCTAAGAAACCAATTTTATGTTTTTAAGAATTTAAATTTGTCGAGAGATATTTTGAAGGAGTATTTTTGAAAATCTTGAAGAACCAGTTTCAAATTTTGGATATGTTCCTGAAGGGATATAGAAGATACAGTAACACGTCCATATAGACTAGACATATGTTATGTTGGAGGTTTTTGAGTACGTTGTCCATTAGGCATTGAAATGTCGTGGGTGCATTTTTGAGTCCAAAAGGCATACGAAGATATTCGTAGTAGCCATTTTCAACCGTGAACGCTGTTTTCTCGTTAGAATTTGAATCCATTTCAATTTGGTGAAAACCTTGAGCTAAGTCGAGAGTTGTGAAATAATTACATCGTTCAAGTTTATCAAGGATATCTGTAATATTGCGGAGTGGGTAACGGTCGTTGATAGTTTTTTTGTTAAGGTTGCGATAGTCCATGACTAATCGCCATTTTTCTTTTCCACTAGCATTAGGTTTTTTCGGTACGAGCCGTACAGGGCTAGTCCAGGGACTACAAGAGCTTCTAATTATTTTTTCATTTAAAATTTTTCGGATTTGATCATGAACTTCTTGTTTATGGACATGTGGGATGTGGGACACGATATGAGCGTGTATAGGTAGGGGTACCATCTGAATGGCGAATTTTATGCTTTACGTCATTTGTGAATAAAAGAGATTTGTTCGGAAGTAAGAACACATCTTTGAAATCTTTACAAAGGGAAATTAATTGTTGTCTTCGACATTAAGATGATCGGTACGAATAAGTTTAGAAATATCGCTGCGCTTAATTTGGGCTGTGTTAGACTGTAAGAAATTGAAAAGAACAAAAGAGAGTGAAAGGCGGATTTTGTTTCAAAATACTGCAGGGGATAAGCAGTAATAGGGTCTTCAAGATATATAGTTTCTGCTTCATTTGAAAGTTTATGAATTTCGACTAACGCTTGGTTATGTTCAGCTATCGTAACAATGGAAGGGATTTTAAGATTTCCAGAATTTTATTCGAGAGTATAAATTTCTTCTGTTGTGATATTAATTGGAATAGTAGTAGGAAGAATTTCAAAAGCATTGATTGTAATGCGTTTAGCAGTATCATGGGGGTCTCGAAAATAAAGGGGAATTTTAAAATTTTCTCCATAGCATACCTGATTAGAAAAGTCACAAATGATATGAAATTTGGTAATAACATCTAAGCCTATTCAACCGTGGAAGTAATTATGGAAATCGAATAGAATAATATTTATTTTCTCATTAGAATTTAGGTCCAGAAACGCAGGAATTTCTGCACAGAACTGGGTTTATTTTTGACCTAGGCATGTTTTAATTGTGAAATTTTCTTTAAAAAATGATTCAGGAGAATATTTTTCGATAATGTCGGAACGTATCAGAGATTTAGATGAACCAGAATCAATTAATAATTTCATTGGCGGGTCGTTAATTTAGATATAGGCAAGAGGGACAGCTAGGAAAGCATTATGGTCTATGTCTGATCGGTTGTACTGAATGTATTCCGAAAATTTTTCAGTCAATGTTTCTTCTTGGGGGATGTCGTTGTTTGAAATTTCGGAATGAAGATTCAATTCGATATATTGATATGTAGTTTCGTCAAAAATAGGTTTATTAAAGTCGTATTGAGAAAATACGGTGTTCTCCTGTGGTTGCTCGTCTTCGTGGTTGTAGAGTTCTTCCGAAATAAAATGTTGTAGGGTCTGATCAAATATACGGAAATTTGGTCGAGTTATGGTATGTGATTGAGGTCGCATTTGGGGGCGTTTGATAGTAGAGACACTGGACATTGGTGTAGGTTTATATGAAGTCTGGAGATTACCAAGAACTTGCGCATTTGTGGGGAAATTTTGTTTAATTGGCCTATGCTGGAAATGTATATGTTGCGAAGGAAATTGTTGTGACCTATATTGGTTAGAATTCCTTTCAGTATTGAAATTTTGACTTGAGCGAAAATTTTGGGATCGATTACCAAAATTTTGATTATAATTTTGTTGGAAATTTTGCAAAGGTTGATTTGATTCAAAATTTTGACAACGTTTATTTACAGGTTGAAATTTTTCAGTGGGACGTTGTTGTTGCAAACCTAACGATAATCTCTTAAACTCGTCATATTTTACTTGCTCATCTATGAACGGGATGGCAATCTCAAGAGATGAAATTGTAAGGTAATTTCTTAAAATAGTTTCGTAATTATTTGGTAAATTCATTTTATATCTATTAAATATTTGTCTTATAGGCTAATATGACATTTTTCCTCTGGCGAAATATTCGATAATTGTATTTTAGTAATTAATCAGATGTTAATTCTATTATCGATTACCAAAATTTAGAAGCGTTTCTTTTGAGTTCTATCGTATATACTGAAGTTGATGTTCTAAAGTTAAAATATTTCTATTATCACTAAAATTTTGAATAAATAAATTTTTCATTTGTGGTCATGTGACGATATTGGAACGGGTGAGCGCATATTTTACTAGAAAGTAAAATATGCGCTTTACCTTTAATTTTATTTTTGATAGCACTTATCATTATTTTAATATGGAAAAATTTATTAGTGGGGTTAGCTTCTAATAAATTTTCAACAATATCAAAAAAGTTCTGTAACATTAACTCGTCTCCATCGAAACAAGATTTTTCATTTTCTGTAGGCCTAATTGAGCCATGTCGATCCGTTCGTGTTCTAAATCTAATTCTCTAGTTCTAGTTAATTATCTTGGCGAATTAGTTGGGTAAGGTCCACTCATTAAAAAAAAAAAAAAGAAAATTAATACTAAAAATTTTGCGAAATTGTTTCTTGAGATTTGTTCTTAACCTAATATATTACGTCTCATCAATGTCAGATAAAACGAAATTCCTACCTAGCTGAATCACAAATTATACCTAGTCAAAGGATAATTATTTCAATAATTATTACTAGGGTGGTACCATGACTATCTTAATCTTTATTCAGTATATCAATATATCTCCAGTGATCGCACGCTTCCAGACTCTTTGCGACACTCTCATTGAAGAACCACAGGAAGCGTGTCCGGCAATTAGTCTGGAGGAAGATCAAAAAGCACTTGTTGGAACTAAGAACTTCGCTGCCCAGGGCCCAGATGGATTGAATATATGGTGGTGGAAACAGTTTCCGTCGACACACCATCATCTGGCCCGACTTTTGAACTCGTGGTTGAACGAGGGGCAGCAGATTCCGGATTGGTTCATCGAGGGACGGACTGTACTTATCTCCAAGAAAAGGAATTTGTCCGATCTGAAAAATTATAGGCCGATTACGTGCCTCAACTCCTGCTACAAGTTGTTTACACGCATATTCTATGTCAGGACGTTGGAGTACGTGAAAACAGTCCTTCAAGAGATAGGGGAGCAACGCGGTGCAAAGAAGGGCCAGGCAAGTTGCAAAGAAAACCTATTTATAGGCCACTGTATTACGCAGGACTTTGTACAATACAAGCGGAATCTATCGATGGCCTGAATAGACTACCGCAAGGCATTTGATTCAACATCTCACGAGCTGTTGATTCACTTGCTCGGATGTCTTGTAGTACCAGCACCAATAGTGAGATGCATACAACACCTTCTACCGCCATGGAAGACCCGCTTCGCCATAACATCCGTTGAAGGGGGGGGGGGGGTGACCATGGAGCATTTAGTATTTCAGGGGGATTTCCTAAGCCCTCTCCTATTTTGTATCTCGCTATTACCCCTGTCACTTGAACTTCGCCAAACTCACGGGTACAATTGAGGACCACCCAAATATCGGAGGCATAAGGTCACCTTTTTGTTTTACATGGATGACCTCAAGATCTATGCCTCTGGAGAGCAAGGCTTGCAAAACACCCTCAGGGTGGTGCAAGAGTACACGTGGGCGATTGGCGTGGAATTCGGATTGGACAAGTGTGTGCAGTCTTCCATCTCAAGAGATGGCGATCTACGGGTATCCCTGAATATGCACAGATAACAGACGGAAGCACCCTAAAATATTTGGATGCCGGGGAGACGTACGCGTACCTGGGTATAAATCAGAACAATGGATACGCAACGCGTAAAGGACGTTTTCCGTGGCAAGTACAGACATCGACTCCGAAAGATTTGGTCATCAGATCTATCGGGGAAAAACAAGGTGTCTGCAACAAATATGCTCGCCATTTTGGTACTGCTCTACTTCTTCGGAGTAGTGAAGTGGACTGTCGATGACCTGCGTAGGTTAGGCAGGGAAACCCGAACGATACATAGAAGAATTCATCTAGAATCGTCTGTTCCTCGGCTATATCTCCCGAGACAACGGGGAGGCCCAGGACTCTTGAACCTGGAGTGTATGCATGACAGATTAGTTCTGGGCATAGCATGTAACATCGTCCTTAGCTCGAATCGACCAGGAAAAAACCAAGTAAGTCCGAGTATTTCCTAGCACTATCCGTACCTTTCTGTCTTTGAACGAAGATTAAGATAGTCATGGTACCACCCTAGTAATAATTATCGAAATAATTATCCTTTGACTAGGTATAATTTGTGATTCAGCTTGGTAGGAATTTCGTTTTATCTGACATTGATGAGACGTAATATATTAGGTTAAGAACAAATCTCAAGAAACAATTTCGCAAAATTTTTAGTATTAATTTTCTTTTTTTTTTAATGAGTAGACCCTACCCAACTACTTCGCCAAGATAATTAACTAGAACTAGAGAATTAGATTTAGAACACGAATGTATCGACATGGCTCAATTAGGCCTACAGAAAGTGAAAAATCTTGTTTCGATGGAGACGAGTTAATGTTACAGAACTTTGTTTATGTTGTTGAAAATTTATTAGAAGCTAACCCCACTAATAAATTTTTCCATATTAAAATAATGTTAAGTGCTATCAAAAATAAAATTAAAGGTAAAGCGCATATATTACTCTCTAGTCGTCCCGATATCGTCACATGGCCACAAATGAAAAATTTATTTATTCAAAATTTTAGTGATAATAGAAATATTTTAACTTTAGAACAGCAACTTCAGTATATATGATAGAACTCAATAGAAACGCTTCTAAATTTTGGTAATCGATTAATAGAATTAATATCTAATTAATTACTAAAATACAATTATCGAATATTTCGCCAGAGGAAAAACGTCATATCAGCCTATAAGACAAATATTTAATAGATATAAAATGAATTTACCAAATAATTACGAAACTATTTTAAGAAATTACCTTACAATTTCATCTCCTGTGATTGCCATCGCGTTCATAGATGAGCAAGTAAAATATGACGAGTTTAAGAGATTATCGTTAGGATTACAACAACAACGTACCACTGAAAATTTTCAACCTGTAAATAAACGTTTTAAAAGTTTTTAATCAAATCAACCTTTGCAAAATTTACAACAAAATTATAATCAAAATTTTTGTAACCGATCCCAATATTTTCACTCAAGTCAAAATTTCAATACCCAAAGGAATTCTAACCAATATAGGTCACAACAATTTCCTTCGCAACATATACATGTCCAGCATAGGCCAATTAAACAAAATTTCCCCACAAATGTGCAAGTTTTTGGTAATCTCCAGACTTCATATAAACCTACACCAACGTCCAGTGTCTCTACTATCAAACGCCCCCAAATACGACCTCGATCACATACTACACCTCGACCAAATTTCCGTACATTTAATCAGACCTCACAACATTTTATTTCGGAAGAACTCTACAACCACGAACACCGTATTTCCTCAATACGACTTTAATAAACCTATTTCTGACGAAATTACATATCAATATATCGAATGAAATCTTCATTCCGAAATTTCAAACGAGGGCATCCCCCAATAAGAAACATTGACTGAAAATTTTCGGAATACATTAACTACAACCGATCAGACATAGACCATAGTGCTTTTCTAGCTTTCCCTCTTGCCTATATCTAAATTAACGACCCGCCAATGAAATTATTAATTGATTCTGGTTCATCTAAATCTCTTATACGTTCCGACATTATTGAAAAATATTCTCCTGAAACAATTGTTAAAGAAAATTTCACAATTAAAACATGCCTATGTCAAAAATAAACCTAGTTCTGTGCAGAAATTCCTGCGTTTCTGGACCTAAATTCTAATGAGAAAATAAATATTATTCTATTCGATTTCCATAATTACTTCCACGGTTGAATAGGCTTAGATGTTATTACCAAATTTCATATCATTTGTGACTTCTAATCAGGTATGCTATGGAGAAAATTTTAAAATTCCCCTTTATTTTCGAGACCCCCATGATACTGCTAAACGCATCACAATCAATGCTTTTGAAATTCTTCCTACTACTATTCCAATTAATATCACAACAGAAGAAATTTATACTCTCGAATAAAATTCTGGAAATCTTAAAATCCCTTCCATTGTTACGATAGCTGAACATAACCAAGCGTTAGTCGAAATTCATAACCTTTCAAATGAAGCAGAAACTATATATCTTGAAGACCCTACTACTGCTTATCCCCTGCAGTATTTTGAAACAAAATCCGCTTTTCAATCTCCTGGCAGTATAACACAGCCCAAATTAAGCGCAGCGATATTTCTAAAGTTATTCGTACCGATCATCTTATGTCGAAGAACGACAACAATTAATTTTCCTTTGTAAAGATTTCAAAGATGTGTTCTTACTTCCGAACCAATCTCTTTTATTTACAAATGACGTAAAGCATAAAATTCGCCGTTCAGATGATACCCCTACCTATAGACGCTCATATCGAATCCCACATTTCCATAAACAAGAAGTTCATGATCAAATCCGAAAAATGTTAAATGAAAAAATAATTAGACCCTCTTGTAGTCCCTGGACTAACCCTGTACGGCTCGTACTGAAAAAACCTGATGGTATTGGAAAGAAAAAATGGCGATTAATCATGGATTATCGCAACCTTAACAAAAAAACTATGACGATCGTTACCCACTCCCGAATATTACAGACATCCTTGATAAACTTGAACAATGTAATTATTTCACAACTCTCGACTTAGCTCAAAGCTTTCACCAAATTGAAATGGATTGAAATTCTAACAAGAAAACGGCTTTCACGGTTGAAAATGGCTACTACGAATATCTTCGTATGCCTTTTGGACTCAAAAATGCACCCGCGACATTTCAATACTTAATGGACAACGTACTCAAAAACCTTCAACATAAAATATGTCTAGTCTATATGGACGTGTTATTGTATTTTCTATATCCCTTCAGGAACATATCCAAAATTTATAACTGGTTCTTTAAGCTTTTCAAAAATACTCCTTCAAAATATCTCTCGACAAATTTAAATTCTTAAAAACTTAGAACTGGTTTCTTAGGACATGTCATTACCACAGAAGGTATCAAACCAAATCCCGACACAATTGGAGCAATCAAACGTTTCCCTATCCAAGAACTGCAAAATAAATAAAATCATTTTTAGGACTAGTTGGGTACTATCGTAAATTCATTGACAATTTCACGAAACTGACAAAATCATTAACGAAGTGTTTAAAGAAACATTAAAAAATTATTCATACCCCTGAATTTGTTGACTCTTTCCAAAAATGTAGAAATATACTTACCAATGAACCTTTATTAGTATACCCAGACTTTACAAAAACTTTTGAACTTACAACCGACGCAAACAATCTCGCAAATGGAGACGTTCTTTCCCAAGATAAAAAACCTATAGTACAATAGGAAAAGAGCCTTTGGCAATCATTTATGAAGTCAAATATTTTAGATTCTACCTTTATATATATATATATATATATATATATATATATATATATATATATATATATATATATATATATATATATATTGTTGTGATATGTGTTGAATTATTATTATTTGGTGAGTATGTTTTAAATTAAATATAAATATAAATTCACAACAGATATTAAATTTAAATATTATATATTAAATTTTTCACTTATCTTAGTTGTGCAGACCTTAACTCAGGAGTCGGTTCCCCGTCAAAGTATGTTTGAATTTTATATAAATACAAGAACTAAATATGAAATTTAAAATGTATAATAAATATGAAATAGAAATATTGTTGCGTATGTATAAGAAAATGAAACTGTAAAGACCCTATCTATCAAATCAGCTGACTTATGTTAAAAAAAATTACAAGGAATTTTTAAATTTACAAATTTAAATTTACCGCGGATATTAAATAATATTTGTTGAACTATTGTATTTGCTATTGGTTAGCATTCAAAATGTTTGGCGCTTCCAATTAGACGACGTGTCACGTACATAAAAATATAAAATACAATGGGTGCAGTGCGATTTGTTGTAATAATTTACGCTTACTACTTTGAAGACATTTATGCTGTGATGGAATGCTGGTATTAAAGTTGCAGGATCAACTGGATACAGGTAATTATGGCTTCAGAATTGGTGGATGACGCATTAACCTCACTTTGTTTTATAGCACTACACTGACGTCGTATTGGAACTTAAATTAATCATAAAGGTAACTTAATTGAATAAAATCCCTTGGAAATTGGGAAGATCTACTAGGAAGAATATTCGTCTTAAAGTGACTTTTCTCACTTTGACAGATATTCGAATTCAGGTTATGTTTTTCTTCATTTCAAGAGGTAAATAAATTTTGTTTACAATTTAACATAGATCGACGATGTTTACTTTACCGTGGTGAAAATACGACTCTCCCGTTTGAAATGCCACAGCTCTATTTATAATATAGGGTTGACGTTCAATTTTTTTGATTGTTGGAGTAACAAACTTTGACATTTCAAAACAATTAATTTATTTAAAATGATATCTCTTTTAATAATTATGCCATTGAAATACTGCTTACATATTCTGCTTTCTCACAAGATTTGGAATAATTTGATATGCTACCTGTTAGAATTCGAGACGATTATATTTGTCTTCCGTGGAATGATGATTAAGGACTTTTTACAAATTTTATGCTATTATATGAACTAAAACTAACAGAACTTATTGTATACAACCTATGCTATGTTTATTCAGTTATTTTTTTTTATTTAATAAAGTTTTATGTTTTTCACTGATTTTAATTTTTGTTCATTCACTCGACTTTTAATTTAATGTTTATTTGTGTTTTTGTAGGTCTTTTCCTATGTTTTCACTAAATAAATACGCACTATAGTGTCTTTGATGATTGGGAACTATTTATTGGCGGTGAGAATTGCTTATAGGTAGTTTACGATGAAATGTCATCGTGGAATATAAAATGCAAGGCTTACTAATACGGAGGAGTAGTTATTTCCTAGAGCGATTATGTAATAGCTTTGCTATTCGGGAACTACTTTGATAGCCGCTTGGCGGCTTGATGGTTCCTTTCTCGATTTCCGACTTATATGTTACGAACGTGACTTATGCTAATAACCTTCTTATATCTACATTTTAACATTGCAACAATTTTTGTTTAATTCATATTTCGTTTTATGTATGTTATTTCACATATTGCGTTTCCTTTTCACTCAATTAGAGTGACTCACTCTCTGTATTGATTTGTGATTGTTTTTATTTGTTCTAATTTAATTTTTATTTATATTTTAGAAAGATCTGATGGATCGTTGACGAAATTATTAAATCATACGACCAGACTCTTGGTTGGAACGTACTCTGAATTTTTGATCTGTTTTATTTTTAATATATTACGTTCTTATCAATGTATGTAAGTAAATTATTATGTATGAAAGTGAATTTATATTAATTATTTTAATTAAATGGCAAATCATGGATTTTACGATTATCGTTACATGTTTTAATATAATAAGCACTTGTATAGATGGTTGCCGATATAGCCACATCATATTAGTCTTAATCTAAATTTTGTCATGTTTTGTGGAGGATGTCACAGATATATATATATATATATATATATATATATATATATATATATATATATATATATATATATATATATATATATATTTAATTGTAAGTATGGTAAGTTGAATTGTAATTGAAAAATTGTCCCAAATAATCAATTTCCAGTCATACATATTATACAGTATTATTTACAAGTTAGCCTATTAATATTTAGTCCGAGAAAAATTAACAAATCGACATGTATTTGGACACCACCCCAAAGATAGAGTTTTTAGATTATTTGATAAACTTGATTAAAAGAATTTCGAATCAACCATTGTCTACTACATCCAGAAATCTCAAACATGCCTAAAAAAACCCCCAAGAAGAACTGTTTCATCATGTAATGACGAACTTTTAACATAATATAAAATCCATATTATCAAGAGCCATTAGATACTGATAATTATACAAATTAGTACATGTCATATGAAAATATTTAAATTAAAAATTTAGGAGTATATTGAATTTGAATACAACTATTTTTTAATACCGGTTGTCACACTTCTACGTTACGACCTTATATATATATATATATATATATATATATATATATATATATATATATATATATATATATATAAATAATATCCCGATAAACGTTGAGAACCGTTTAGTTAAAAACGTCATGAAAAAGAAGTCAAATTAGTTTAGTACAAATTTTATGTTACTATAGATCATCTGATACTTTCGATATACCGCTATCTTTAATTAGAAAATGCTCTGTTAATAAATCGCAAAGTGAAATAATAGCTCCGGTATTATTATTCAACCTTGCAGTGGAATTAATACTCGATTTTTCTTCCTTATATTCATTCAACAGCCTAGTAAATTGCAAATAAATCTAAATAATTAGCGATGTTGGTACAACTATTAATATATCAAATTAAGTGTGGTATTAATGTGATACGTTTCATCGTACATGTAACCGATAGTTAACAGAATAATTGATACTAGTACTCATGTGATTCACCTGAGAGAGGACCAGCGCTATTTCAGCAGTCATTTTTCCTCCATAAGACTCACAAAAAATATATAAGGGTACTTCTTTAAATGCTGGCACTGCATTATAAAATCCTTTCAGAAATTCTATAAAATCTTCAGCTATTTGCCTATTTGTTGTAGTTAATGCGGCATCACTGTCCACATAACTAAATCCAGCTCCTACAGGATTATCTACAAAGAGAACATTTACGTATCTATCCCAGCTGGTATTCCTTATGTGTAAATCGGCGTCAAGAGGCCCGAGTTCAGCAAAATTTCCATATCCAGTAGAGGATGATCCAGGCCCTCCTTGTAACCAAATTATTAGTGGACGACTTGTAACATCTTTAACTTCAGCAGTTGTGTAATGAAGCCACCAAAATATATGGGCATTTTCCCTTACAGTAACAAAGCCCCATTCTTGATCTGTAGGGCCAAACCCTTTACGAGCTGTAACAGTTTAAATAATATATAAGAAAGAAGATGTACGATTGCATGTTCTGAAAGGTTACTATGTTAGTGTTTTGGATTATTACTTTTCCGCACTCAATTATACGCGGAAAAGTAATGTAATCGTGTAATTTTTTTTTCTAGCGTGTGTTTTTCACTTTTCGGCCTAAAAACAAAAACATGGTGTTTAAACCATTTTGTGTGTATGTGTCGTTGTCTTTGTCGTCGGAATTTATTCTTGTAAGCACGATAACTCATCTGAATCGTGTCGGATCGATCGGGTTCTGACTGATTCTGATCGGGGACGTCTCCCAGACGACACATATTGATCTTAAGGTGGATAGAACAGACTCTACCATGTTTATGGGTCATGAGATAGGACAATGGTGGACTATTTAAGAAAATTTTTTTGTTAGCACGATCACTTAATCAAATCGTGTCGGATCGATCGGGTTTCTATTGATTTTGATTAGGGACGTCTACCAGACAACATCTATTGATGTTGAGGTGGATAGGATACATCCCACCCTGTCCATGGGTGGAAAGTACGATGGTGGACTATTTGAAAAAAGTAAAACTGTCGAATAAAATACATATTCTGCATTTATAACACATAAATGCAGAATATGTATTTTATATGGTTTATTTATCTCGGCCACTCAATTTCGAGATAGAGATGTTCTACGTGCGGAAAAGTGCGTTTTAAGGTTTTAAAACTGTTTATTATTTATTATTATTACTATACGAGATATTTAAAATATATATTAGTGACTAAACGAAACTCTTTAAATGACTTACAGGAAAGAAATTTGTACCATTTCCTTTTTTGTTATTTTCTCAAAGTTGGTGACAGATTTGTCAAACATTGTTTTAAACAAATTGTTTTTTATATAGACAGTTATTGATTTCTTAGTTAGCACTTGTTTTAGATGGATTATCTTGAAAAGTAAGCAATCACAATCAAAATGTTTTACATAGTTTTGAGAAAACTAGAAATTCCGTAATACAAATATATATTTTATATTATTCGATCCCTACTCTCGTTTAAGCATTTTTATGGGTTGTAGATTCTGTAGTGGATGATGTAAGAAATTTAATGGGTAATTTTACTCCACGCAACCACAAATGCGTGCAAATGTGTTTAAGTTTTCATTAATAAATAAGTATTCCGAAGTAACACTAGTGAAAATAAAAACAAACAAAAAAATGAGTGAAAAATAATTGTACATTTGGGTACAAACACAAATTTACTGATAAAGTCGATTATATTTATCTGTATAAATAGGTTACACATACAAATAATGTTATATTTATTTAGTCTGAAACAATAAGGATATTTAATATATCCTTAAAGATTACTGATCAATTATTGACAAATAGCAGATAGGAGAGACGGTATGAATATATCGAATGACAGTAATTACTAATAAATGCGTTTAATTGTTATTTGGAATGTAAGTAGCATTGAGAAGGAAAATTATACGTAATGGTTTAATTTAAAATAACCCTATTTCAGTTTTTGAAGCAGCCCCTTGAATGAAAAGTTCATATTATTACGATATCAGAGGGATTTAATTATTAGGCCCTATAATGCATATACAAATTATTTGTATATATAAGTTCTTATTACTGTCAGACCTTATTATTTCAACATTAAATATATCAATCATACGTTATTATTAACAATACACTAAAACGAAGTTTGGTTTGAATTAGTATCCTGTTTTTATAATTTTGTTAAAATTTTTTGCACCAATACCTTTCGCCTTTGAGTTGTAATATGTTACGGGGATATTCATGAATAAAGTTACGTGGGGATCTATTATAGGTCATTCACAAGTATAGAAAAGAAGCAAGTTTTTGCGATATATACGCATATATGAAATTACGATTTATCTAATGAAGTTTATCTAAACACACGTGTAATTAATTTGTGTAATGTTATTAACATTAATTAATTGTGTTTCACAGGACACAGAAATACTCAACTTTATTTTCAAAATATTTGTAAAACTTAGTTGTGGCATTATTTGATGTATCAGTTAACTTATTTTAGTTATTTATTGTTTGTTGTTTTTTTTTAGATATTGGTATCAAATAAAAAAGAATAACTGGCATCTTATTTTTAAAACATTTGTTTCTGTTTTAATTGATGGTGATTCGTGATATAAGGAAATATTGCTGATTGCGTGAAAGAACTGCTTTCATTATCTCTCACGAAAGTAAGAGATCATGAAGGAAGTTTTTTTTTCTGAAAAATATCGAATACGAAAGTAGCTAAACTACAATTAGATATTTATAATTGCAACATATAACTATTTATTAAATCGTGTTCAAACATTGTAATAATATACTTTATAATTGGAATCTTAGAGAGTATGTTGAATTTAAATGTATTATGTAGACACAATATATCTCATAATAGTTATCTGAAGATAACTTACCTCGGACAGCAATAGAGAGCAAACAGAAGAGAAACACACTTTTCATTTTAAAGAATTACTGCATATTAAATTGTCTGTGAGAAAGATATAACTTTATAGACTGTATTATTCATACAGGTGCTTGAGAATCATATCAGTAAATTGAACTTGAGATTTAATTTATCAAATTAGATCAACATTTCGTATCAAATATAATATAATCGCTACGACTGGAAGATGATGTAAACAGCTAGACAACTATCTTATTTAAACATAACAAAATAAAGGTTTGCGAATATTACAAAAAGAAAAATAATAATGAAAGAAGGTTTAATACTGATGGAACTGGCGATGACGATGGTAATGGCGATGGTGGTAGTAATAGCATGCCATAACAATGATAATGGTAATCACAATGTTTTTAACAATATCAATAATAGTAAAAGTAGAAGTAGCGAAGAATGAATATATCCACATATAAACGAATAATATACATATAACGAGAGTGGAATGGATATATAAAAAATATTGGGTTAACTTCGTAACTAATCTGCATAATATATCTTAAATTTATGTAGTCCCATATTTAGGTCACAATTTCCATGATTTTATATTTCCTATGTTAAATAGGTTTTGTGTGGTATCCCGATTCACGATTAAGAAAAAACAATTGGCTAGATTAGGAATTTAGTAAGAAGTCATTTTGAAATCATCCTAACCACCTTCAATTGTTTGTATTAACACCGAACGGAAATTACAACTAGAAGGTTCACTCTCCGACGATACTTTTATCTTTCGCTTACAAATGCCGCCATGCAGCTGTTGAACGGCGACCTTCTTTAGTATAATATGGGCACCGAACAGAAGCTGTGACTATACCCCAGTGTCGAAATAATATGGAGTGACTCATCGATGACATATGGATGGCCTAAGGGCAAGAAGTGCGTGGGAAACGCAATTCCATAGGCGTATCAATTTGGAGTGGGCAATATATAAAAAAATAACAACATAATACCAATATAGTTGAAAACGGTTTTAAGTGGATTTGTAACAGTTTTGTAGTTAGCAAACAATGTAAATATCGTAAGTTATGTAATGTACTTATTTCATGCTTACCCAGTCAGAAAATCTCCTGTTAGCATATCCTGATAAAGCAGACATTTTGGCAACATGTGCCATATAAAGGGACGTAGGAGTAGCAAGCTACACACAAGTGGCCCCTCTGAATCAATATATTGACCTACCGCTTTCACTATTTAAAACTATCATTATATTTATGCCACACCACTAACACAATCTTTATTTTATTGTATCAACAACACCGTCACAGTTACTATATTTGTCACAATCATTATATATGTTACATCACTAACACAGTTTATTTTATTGTATCAACAACGCCGTTACAGTCAGTATATCTATCACTATACATATATGCCACACTTATCACACATATTTTATTTTATATTACCAATCACTATCACTATCCCACTATCACTATGTTGCGTCGCACTGAAAATATTTTCTTAATGTCATTATTATAAGAATCACTCACTTCAGACAACACGACTTCCACTTGCAATATTACTATTCTACAGTTAGTCACCGTCACTATCAAAATCACTGGAACTGCTATCGCCTAGATTGATTATAACTGGATCTATCAACGCTTCCGCTCTTGTGTCAAGATCCCACATGCGTTGTTCCTCTTTATTTACGTGCACAATGCACTTGGACCATATTTCTCCGGTGACGCGGCTGATAGCATCGTTCAACAGCAATTTGACGTCTCCCAGTTTAAAAGTCCTATTATTTCGTGCTACGTCCGTTTTTATTTGCGCCCAAATCAGCTCTATGGGGTTCAATTCGCAATGATATGATGGTAGACGAAGTATTGTCACATCACGAGCTTTTGCCATTTCATCTACTACATATTTAATGTGCCGGATTTTTTCTCGCTGCACAATTATTAATAGCTGCACTTTTAACATGGTATCGCCACAATCCAGATTTTTAGATTTTAGGGTTTCTGTTTTCTTCTTTTTTGCACTTGCTTCTTCTTCATCATACTTAATTGCACGGTACACACTACTCACACAGACTTTTGTTAACAAAGAGCATATATCAACTGCCTTGGTTATACTAATATCTGGGTTTCGCGCCCGAATTCATTCGTAGGCGTTTTTAATCATTTGAAGTTCTTCATTTGTTAAATGTCGCTGCTTTCGATTGGAATTCTTCGTCGTAGAACCATTATAACTTGCATCCGTTGCCTCCATGTTAGAAAAACACTAAACACTCACTTTTATCGCAGAATATAATAAATAAACAATTTCCTGAATCCTGAATCAATCGCACACAACCACAATGTAACGCCACTGGTGCACCAAAATCTGGGTTAAACGACGCATGCGTCATTCTATCGATCGACATTGATCCGTGCCGCCAATTGCTGACCAATCGAATTCAAATGTATTTAATACCGCCTAAAATGATTAGCTAGCTTTACTCAAACAGCGCACCAGGCGGTACAACCGATTATTATGCGATTCGGAATTCAATAGGAGAGGGAGTAGTTCGCATTGAACTACTGTTTCTATAGAGCAGCACATAAAATTTGTATGCACATAATAGGTGATTACACAAGAAATAGACAAACCGTTGAATAGTTATGGTGGTCTGATATTATACAGTGCTATTCAAAAGTTCCCTCCCCCCTCTTATCTTTGGAACGATTATACATAAACTAGTGAAATTTGGTAACTGAATATTAAGGGTTGTAAAGTTCCCTACTAGTGATGATAGATGACGTATGCGTCAAAGATGACGTCACAAGGTCATTGTGACCAATAATTTTAAATGGAACCCTATGGCAAGCGACACCTCTTTTAAAAGGTATCGAAAAAACCTATTCAATGATACTAATATTGTGTCTGTTTACGGCAGTTTTGACAACTGGCTTTCAAAAACCGCAAAGCTGTGATGAATTAAATCAGTTAATAATAAAATTTAAAATTCAAGCTCCGCCACTGGATAGTTAGATAGTAAATAATCTGACGTTTTTGCAAGTCTCCCCAATTTGATGTTTTTTTAGCTGTCAGAGTTTTTATACATTTAATAATTTGTGTATTGTTGATCGAACGTTTAACTGTTTTAGTACCTTGTGGTAATTTTAAAATATTTGTACATTCAATAATTTGTTAAACTATTGTGAGCTGAACGTTTAAGTGCTTCAAGAAGAGAAATGGTACGTGTTTTAGGTGATAAAGTAGCAGCGATCCTAATACTTGGTGAAACTGGAGAAAATATTCATGCAGCAGAACGCATTTTTAATGAAGGTTTCCCGATCGCCCAGTTTCGAGGACTTATTTGAGAGAGCTTCTTTGTAAGTTTAAAACAACGGGTAGTATTAATGATGCAAAACGATCTGGCAGACCACAAATTTCTGATGAGAAAAAAATTGATATACTGGCAGAAGTAATAGTAAATCCTACTTCTTCAACAACTCAAGTTGCATCAACCTGTGAAGTCAGTCAAAGTACAGTGCACAGGGTATTGAAAAATAACAAATTTCACCCATACAAATTAAAAATGGTTCATCAACTCTCAGACGACGATCCAGACCGAAGACTGCAATTTTGTGAAAATATGGAGACTAAAATTAACCAACAGCCAGACTATGTCAAAACAATTTGTTTTAGTGAGAAAGTACTTTCTATCTAAATGGAAATATAAATACACAAAACGTGAGATATTGGAGTGACGCAAATCCTCACATGTTTCGTGAAATACATACTCAGTATCCCGAGAAGGTCAATGTTTGGGCAGGTATACTGGGAAACCACATCGTTGGGCCTGTTTTTTTAAATACCAACTTAACCGGTGAGGTGTATCTGCAGATGTTGCAAAATGCAATAGAACCGTTAATCCTTGAAATTTTTGAAGATAATCAAGATGAATTCGACATTTTGGAAATAACATTCCAACAGGATGGTGCTCCTCCACACTATTACGGTGCAGTAAGACGGTATTTGGATGAAGAATATCCTGGTAGATGGATTGGACGACGAGGTTCAATAGAATGGCCGCCTCGATCACCGGACCTCACACCTTTAGATTTTTTTCTGTGGGGGTATCTTAAATCGAAGGTTTACGCCACTCAGCCTAACAATATTGATGTTTTAAAACAACGTATTGTTACAGAATGTAGGGCTATTTCCGCAGACACATTTGAAAAAGTACGAGAAGAGTTTCGCAATAGGATGTTTTACTGTCAGGAAGTAGATGGAGCTCACTTCGAACAATTACTATAAGTAGGTACTGATTCTTGAATCTGTAATTAAAATTATTATTCAAGTTTACTGATTTAATCCATCAAAACTACCATAAATACAAACAATATTAGTATCATTGAATACGTTTTTTCGATACCTTTTAAAAGAGGTGTCGCTTGCCATAGGGTTCCATTTAAAATTATTGTTCACACGTCATCTACCATCACTAGTAGGGAAGTTTACAACCCTTAATATTCAGTTACCAAATTTCACTAGTTTATGTATAATCGTTAAAAAGATAAGAGGGGGGGGGAGGGGACTTTTGAATAGCACTGTATATGAAAACTCCACATTATTTCGACACTGGGGTATAGAAGGTTCATTCTACGGCGGTACTTTTATATTTCGCTTACAAAGGCATTGCCGCCATGCAGCTGTTGAACGGCGGCACCGAAATAGTCTGTTTGTTTCATGGCTATTTGCCAAATAAGAAACTCTTATCTTGCCGACAAACCAAACCACCGAGTGTTATAAAGAAGCCACGGTGTCCTATACAGGACCGCATTTATGCATTTTCATGTGGGCAGAATAATAGGAACAATATATTTTAAATCAAAACAATATCTTATACCTTGTCTATGATTCATTAGGTATGTGCTCAGTTTAGCCAACAATTATTTTTAAATACAAAATGATTGTTGCCCAGCAAGGACCACGGGGAGGTATGAACGTATTTCATGCCAGGAAGGGGAGGGTCTGGTAAGGGTTCGTGTATGCATAAGCACGAGTATAAAATTTAACAAAAAATATATTCTTTAATATAGTAAAATAAAGTAATATTAGTAAAATAAAATAGCATTTCTATAGCTTGCTTATGTGAGATAAAAGGATCGATGGGATTATAAAATAAAATATTTCTTTTAAGAATAAAAAATTACAAAATTATAACAGATTTGCATAACTTATAATTTAAAATAAACTTCTTTCTTATAAAGTAAAAATAAATAATTGAAAATATTAAAAAATATATGAAATATAATTATTATTGGAACTAAAACATGCAAATGCATTATATATTGCTTAAGAAACAAATCATTTATTTACCTATTCATCGCTAAATTGTGACTAGGTCAGTATCACTACTTTATTCTTCCACATTTATGATAAACTGGTCTTAATTAGGGTTTATGGCTTTTCAGAGTTCAATGTATAGTTTGTTTCATCGCTATTTGCCAAATAAAAAACTCTCTTATCTTGCCGATAAACCGAACCGCCGAGTGTTATAAAGAAACTACGCGTCCTATACAGGACCGTATTTATGCATTTTTATGTGGGCAGAATAATAGGAACAATATATTTTAAATCAAAATAATATTATATACCTTGTCTGTGATTCATTAGGTATGTGCTCAGTTTAGCCAACAATTATTTTTAAATACAAAATTATTTTTTCCCAGCAAGGACCACCAGGAGGTATGAGCGTATTCCATGCCAGGAAGGGTAGGGTCGGGTGTGGGTTCGTGTAAGCATAAGCACAAGTACGAGTATAAAATTTACAAAAAATATATTCTTTAATATAGTAAAATAAAGTAATATTAGTAAAATCTAGTAGCATTTTTATACCTTGCTTATGTGGGGTAAAAGGATCGATAGGATTATAAAATATTTCTTTTAAGAATAAAAATATACAAAATTATAACAAATTTGCATAACTTATAATTTAAAATAAACTTCTTTCTTATAAATTAAAAATAAAGAATTGAAAATATATCAAATATAATTATTATTGAAACTAAAACATACAAATGCATTATATATTGCTTAAAAAACAAATCATTTATTTACCTATTCGTCGCCAAATTGTGACTAGGTCAGTATCACTACTTTCTTCTTCCACATTTATGATAAACCGGTCTTGATTAGGGTTTATGGCTCTTCCGAGTTCAATGTACTCATCTTAATTTTTTTACATGCTCTATACATTTCTTTCAGTTATCTGGTGATACTTTCTCTACCTCCGATTTTATAAGATCTATAACTTTTTTATCAAATTCAGGAAACTTATTGTTTCTTCGAATTCATTGCTTTAATTCACTCCATATTAATTCAATCGAGTTAAATATGCAAAAATATGGAGGTAATCTTATATAACAGTGTGTACATGAGCTTTAGCCATCTCATCGATAACATATTTGTTAGAAAAAATATTCTCTTTTACTATTTCCAAAAGTTGAGCCTTCGTAAACTTTTTCTCAAATGCTAAATTATGATTTTTTTTTAAATTGTTGACTTTTGCCTTTCTTAATGCTGTATTTGGAATCTTCTCTAAAAATATCGAGTGATATGGGGCATTGTCTAAGACAATAACGGTATTCCTTTCAACATTCGGAAGTAAGGTATCTCTAAACCATTCCTGTAGAATTAATAATATTTTTCCTCTACTTGAAGGCATATCTACTTTACATCTATCTGAACTATCCGTCCAGCCTCTTTTGACTGTATCATGTGTGTTGTACCAAGTTTAATCTAACTAATAAATCGGTCTTTGTTCTTCCCTAAATCTTTTTATGCTTTCCAAGTATTCTTCCATATATATCGTCGTCCTTTTATTGATAATTTTAAATATAAATCCTACATTTGTAAGCCATCGCCAAAGCGTTGTTTTATTAATATCCAACATACCATTTTCCTTCAATTCCATATGTAATAAATCGACAGTTGGAATTGAATTTTTTTTTATATTTGTCATAAATTGTGTCTCGTAGTAGTTTTACCTGTGATTGACCAATTTTCTTTGGTATTCCTGCGTTATCTCGTGCTTTTATTTCCCTAGCTCCCTTTTGAAGTATTCTATAAATTAATAGTTCATATCGATATTTCTGTCAAATATGACGTTCTCTCTACAGCTCTTTTCTCTCCCTCGCTGGTTACTATATTTTTGTATACATTTAATACAATTTGTTGTGCTTGTTTTCCTAAGTGTTGTTCACTTGTTTTATTTTCCACTGCCGTCGTATTAAAATCTTCGTGAATTTGACTCGTGCTAGGTTGATGATCTTCCCACGGTCTCAATATTTTACTATATTTAATAAAACCATACTTATTAAACAAAATTATTATTAAAGGGCACCACCACAAAGCACAAACTGTTAAATACCCACTAAATCACAATATCTATCCCCCAAAATATAACCACTCTAAAATACTAAATATACACCATGAAAACACGAAATATTAAACAGCACAAAAGTCTCAGAATTAAGTTTAATCAAAGACGCGTAAAAATTGAATATTAGACTTGCCGAAATCCGTCCCTATTGACACAACCCAGGACAATGTGGGTCCGTTGCAGTTTAGAGTTATTTAATATCGGTTGTCCTTATATTTTACAGCGTATTCTAAGGCAACGTATTTCGAGACTTTCTTATCGGTTCTAGCTTGTGTCGTGTTAGTACACTAGAGACGTATGGAAAAGTCCTACGTTGCCAAATATTGTTAGTAAGTACTTGGATAATCTACGAGAAATACTCAATCTCTTACACGTCTTATTCGGTGGTTCGTCTTTTACGTCTTATTCGTATCACACCGGCAACATTGTGATCGCCCAGCCGTTAAGTATAGCATGTCATATTGGGGTAGAGTGGGGTAAACAATAATTGGCGAACTAGAAGTAAATCAGTTATTCTTTAATTTCGTGTTTATTTCTGATTAATTTTGTATTTAAATTAATTAATTATTGGTAATATATAAAAACACAACAATTTGTCGCATGGAAGCGCATTTATTGTGGGTATTTTAACTTGCCGTAAAAAAATTATCTGTCCCGGTTTCCCATTGAGTCAACCGTCGCTTCGATTGTCGGTATCTTTTGAGATTTTTTATTTGGCAAATAGTGATGAAATAAACTATACTCATCTTAATTTTTTTTACATGCTCTATACAGTTCTTCCAGTTATCTGGTGATACTTTCTCTACTTCCGATTTTATAAGATCTTTAACTTTTTTATCAAATTCAGGAAACTTATTGTTTCTTCGAATTCCTTGTTTTAATTCACTGCATACTAATTCAATCGTGTTAAATATGCAAAAATACGGAGGTAATCTTATAACAGTGTGTCCATGAGGTTTAGCCATCTCATCGATAACATATTTGTTAGAAAAAAATATACTTTTTTACTATTTCCAAAAGTTAAGCCTTCGTAAACTTTTTCTCAAATGCTAAATTATGATTTTTTTAAATTGTTGAATTTTTCCTTTATTAGTGCGTGTATTTAGAATCTTCTCTAAAAATATTGAGTGATATGGGGCGTTGTCTACGACAATAACGCTATTCCTTTCAACATTCGGAAGTAAGGTATCTCTAAGCCATTCCTCAAAAATGTCAGTATTCATATTTCGATGATAGTCTACTCTTGAATCCTCCAATTTCATTCCACTAAAATTGAGGTAATTAGGAACCCATCCATTTTCAGTGCTTACTACAATGTAGAATTAATAATATTCTTCCTCTGCTTGGAGGCATATCTACTTTACTATCTGAACTATCCGTCCAGCCTCTTTTGACCGTATCATGTGTGTCGTACCAAGTTTCGTCCAAGTAATAAATCGGTCTTTGTTCTTCTCTAAATCTTTTTATACTTTCCAAGTATTCCATATGCCACAAAACGATTCTACGACTTTCCATTATCGTCGCCCTTTTATTGATAATTTTAAATATAAATCCTACCTTTGTAAGCCATCGCCAAAGCGTTGTTTTAGTAATATGCAACATACCATTTTCCTTCAATTCCATATGTAATTAATCGACAGTTTGAATTGAATTTTTTTTATATTTGTCATGAATTGTGTCTCGTAGTAGTTTTACCTGTGATTGATCAATTTTATTTGGTATTCCTGCGTCATCTCGTACTTTTATTTCCCTAGCTCTCTTTTGATTTTTGAAGTATTCTATAAATAGTTTATATCGATATTTCTGTCAAATATGACGTTTTCTCTACAGCTCCTTTCTCTCCCTCGCTGGTTACTATATTTTTGTATACATTTAATACAATTTGTTGTGCTTGTTTTCCAAAGTGTTGTACACCTGTTTTGTTTTCCACTGCCGTCGTATTAAAATCTTCGTGAATTTGACTTGATAGGTTGAGGATCTTCCCACGGTCTGAATATTTTACTATATCTAATAAACCACACTTATTAAACAAAATTATTATTAAAGGGCACCACCACAAACCACAAACTGTTAAATACCCACTAAATCACAATATTTATCCCCCAAAATATAACCACTCTAAAATACTAAATATACACCATGAAAACACGAAATATTAAACAGCACAAAAGTCTCAGAATTAAGTTTAATCAAAGACGCGTAAGAATTGAATATTAGACTTGCCGAAATCCGTCCCTATTGTCACATAACCTAGGACAATGTGGGTCCGTTGCAGTTTAGAGTTATAATATCGGTTGTCCTTATCTTTTACAGTGTATTCTAAGGCAACGTATTTAAAGACTTTCTTATTGGTTCTTGCTTGTGTCGTGTTAGTACACTAGAGACGTATGGAAAAGTCCTTCGTTGCCAAATATTGTTAGTAAGTACTTGGATAATCTACGAGAAATACTCAATCTCTTATACGTCTTATTCAGTGGTTCGTCTTTTACGTCTTATTCGTATCACACCGGCAACATTGTGATCGCCCAGCCGTTAAGTATAGCATGTCATATTGGGGTAGAGTGGGGTAAACAATAATTGTGAACTAGAGGTAAATCAGTTATTCTTTAATTTCGTGTTTATTTCTGATTAATTTTGTATTTAAACTAATTAATTATTGGTAATATATAAAAACACAACAATTTGTCGCATGGAAGCGCATTTATAGTGGCTATTTTAAATTGCCGTAAAGAAATTATCTGTCCCGGTCTCCCATTGAGTCAACCACCACTTCGATTGTCGGTATACTTTGAGATTTTTTATTTGGCAAATAGCTATGAAATAAACTGTATATGGGGGATATTTCCTATGATCCTATACATGGGCCGAGTTCTAGTTATATTATATTCACTGACCGACAGGACGGGGCAAGGAGGGAAACTTAGCGGGCAGAGCTTAGAGTGAACCTTCTAGTTGTAGTTTCTGTTCGGTAATATGAGAGATACTTCATATACTATACATGCGCCGCGTACTAGTTAGCTTATACTCGCTGAACGATGGGGAAAGGGGGGAAACTTAGCAGGCGTAGCTTAGAGTGAGCCTTCTAGTTGTAATTTCTGTTCGGTGGTATTAAAAACTCTTAGCTGTGTTATATTTGTCAGGCATTATTTTTGGGTAGGATTTGCCCAAAACAACAAATCTCTTGACGCTTTGACTATTCTGTTGCATAGTTTATACAAATATGTCTTCAATTAGTTAATACAGTGCCTGTGCAATCTTAATAAATGCATTTTTTTATCAGTACAATCATAATTCTTTATTACAGCCTTTATAAATCAGCATAGAGTCGGAGTTGGAACATCATTGGTAATAAATAAACAGTAAATAAATAATAAATAAATAAGACACTTGGAAATAATTCAAACAAAGGAATTCGAAAGTTTACCCAATACATCACGCAGTTTTTCAGTAATGAATTCCAATGATTTCATTAATAAGATAAAATATATTCAGTTACAAGAGGGTGAAATTTTGATTTATTTTGACGTATGCTCATTATTTCCAAGTGTTCCGATACCGCAAACTTTTCACTACCTTAGGGATTTACTGGAACAAAATAATCTTAGTCCAGATATAGTAAAAGAATATATTGAACAAAAATTTGCATGAAACAGAATTTTTTCCAATTTAATAATGGTTTTTTTTTGAACAACATAAAGGAACAGCCATGAGAAACTCTTTGTCACCTTTCATCGCCAGTCTCTTCATGAATAGATTTGAAACAGAAGCAAAAGGAGAAATGGAGTACTTCCTTAGGGTTTGGCTTAGGTATGTGGATGACGTGTTCGCAGTATTTGACACAAAAGTTATGAACATTGATAACTTCGTTTCCAAATTAAATAACCGTTTCGCGCCAGTAAAATCACATATGAAGTTGAAACCAATGAACTACCATTTTCAGATGTATTAGTTATTAGAAATGGTGAAAGTAAGTTAGAATTTGATATATACAGAGAAGGTACCAGTATATTCTCAGACATATTCCCAATGATTCTCACTATTGTATTCAACACAAAATGGCGAGCCTCAATTTTCTAGTCCAACGCCTACTAAGCTTCCCTCTCAATAAAGATAGGTTTGAAAAAGAAAAAGCGCTAATCAAGGATATAGCTGAGTGTAATGGATATTCTGTTGGTACAGTTGAAAAAATGATTAGGAAACATAGATTTAAATAAACACTTCCTCGACCGAAATTCCTCGACCTTTCAAACTAAAAGGGAACATCCAGAAAAAATATGTATCTATTCCTTACGATCCTCGGTTCACCCGCGGTATTAGTAAGATTTGTAAAGATATAGGGATGACTGTGGTTCATTCGTCAAAAAATAAATTAAAAGAACTTTTAGGCAATTCAAAAGATAAAATTAACACAAATGACAGGTCGGGGTTACGAAATCAGCTGTAACGACTGTAATCAAAGGTACGTTGGACAGATCGGATGATCTATTCAAACCAGGCCCAAAGAGCACATGGCGCATCTCAAATATGGTAGAACAGATAAGTCTAGTGGTGCGCAACATGCTTTCAAGAACAACCATAAAATATACATTAGCAACTTAAGATTAATTAGGAATAAATGCTAGATTGCTGTATACATTTGAAAGTTTAGAGATTGAAAAATGTAAAAATAGTATAAATAGTGACGGCCCTCTGTCACTATTAATACTAATTCCTGAGGGCTATTCCACATAGGCCACTTTATTGGTTAGTTACTCACGACTCACTGAGTTCGTAGTTCAATGAGCCGCAACCATGATGATCAGGACTCACTGAGCCACACCAATAATTTAGGTATAAATAGCACTGTTAGTATAACATTAGTTTTAGTCATCTCCAGATGATGCCAACTTTGTTGGTGAAACGCGCGTCGAGTGTAGTGTTTTGGTGTTTTGTGGAAAACTAAGTTAGTGTTATCTTCACACCAAAGGTTCCAACCTGCTCTAGTATATGTAGTTGGATAAATAGAAATATACATTAGAATTTTTTTTAATATAAGGAATATACTGCATAACAGATAAGAAATTATAATGGTTAAAAATTTACCTATTAAAATTATTTGCAACTGATAATAACTGGTACAATTACAATTTTGTAAATAGATTTTAATATTACATTTTTTCTGGTATCGAGGCGATGAGGTAACGTAACGTTTCGACTGTACTGATAAGATACTAGAAAGTTTATGAGATAAAATGTTGGGGAAATCAACGTTGTTATGTAATAAGTAATATAAAAAGTATAGAGAAATCACAAACTATTTTTTATTTTTCAAAGAAAATATGTCAAATCTATAAATTTAAGCCTTATTGTTTCTCTAAACATTTTCTAGATTATAATTACATAATTCATATTAAGAATACCAGATCAAGGAACAATATTTTAGCTTAGATCTAACAAAAGAATATCATATTTTTAGAGTTTTGGTATTGCAAGCACAGTGCTTCGGCTTAGATCTAATAAAATAGTAATAGAATATCTTTAGTTTCAGTAATTTTTTACAATTTAAAATATTTTCCAGATCATTTGTGAATAAAAGAAAAATTAAAGGGCGCAATTTGATCTTTGCGGGACTTCAGAAGTAATATTGAACATTTTGAAAGTATAACCATTAAAAGTAGCATGCTGGTTTATATTGCAACGTAAAGTAAAAAATGTATTGATTTTTAAATGAAACTGAAATCTGTTAATTTGGTATTAATTTGGGGTTAATTGGTAAACGCCTTTGAATAATCAGTATAAGTCACATACATCTGACGTATGTTACTTAAGTAGCTATATTAAGTAGCTATTATTATTATGAGATGTATCTGTATCTATATAAGAGGATATTCTAGAAATGGATATTATAAATGATAGACTTTTTCAGCAAAAGTAAGGTGTAACATTTTTGTTTTGATTTCAAACTATTCGTTTCAAGTTAGTTCAATACTGATACACAGTATTGTGTTTAGTAAAGTTGAAAAATGTGCATGTTAGAATAGTTTTACTAAAATATTCCTCAGTGGTATATTTATGGAGTCTGTTAGTCACTTTGAAGGATAGATAAAAGTAGGTAACAAAATGTACCACCACATAATGATACTGTAAGAAACTAATTTTATGTATTGACAATTGTTAGTGTTATTATATTATGTGGTTCATTATTTTAACAAGAAATAATCACAAAATCCAATGATTTTGGCTAATTTTTGAGAAAATTGCCCTTCAGTGGTATATTTATGGAGTTTGTCAGTCACTTTGATGGATAGATCAAAATGGGTAACGAAATGTACATAAACACCATATAATGACACTGTAAAGAAACTAATTTCATATGTTGACAATTGTTAGCGTTGTTATTTTATGTGGGTCATTATTTTAACCAGAAACGATAACAAGATACATATGTTATATTTAAGAGTTATATGTAATTTGAGGAGGGGTTCCTTTAGAGGAATTAACCTCCTACGTTTACTGTATAGAAGCCTACTATATATTTTTAGTATATTAGTTTAATATATAAAGGAGGAGCCTACGTTTAATATGTAGAAAAACAATAATATATTTACTGTTGTTGACTGTCCAATTTTACCTCAATGGCTCAAATGATTATGGGCATAATCATTTGAGCCATTGACAGTGGCGGCTCGTGGGTTAGAAAATAGGTGAAGAATTAGGATGTATAAACAGTTAGAAAAAAATAGATTGATCTAGAGAGTAGAAGACTTACCTATAGCCAAGCTTATAGCTATCTAATTTTTGTAGACCAAATCAATTCTTCAATCTTTTAGTAAGGCGTAGTTATATATTATATCTTCATAAAATGGCTGATACTTCTTTAGTTCTAAGAACAATTCTCTCTCGATAGAAATAGTTGCTAAAGATAAAAGTCTTCTTTGGGAAATGGTATTTCTTGAATATGTCTTTATACGTTTAAGACATGAAAAGCTTCTTTCCACTGACGAACTTGTTGATGGAATAGTTAAAGTTATATAAAACAGTTTGTAAGCTTCTGTAAAAATGTCTTTGTATTCATTCAGTTTTTTGAGCAGTTCATGCTGTGGTATATTTCTGTAACTTTCACTATATAACAGGCAAAGTTCGTTTTTAAGTCGTTGATGTTTAGTAAATATATTTCTATAAAATTGTTCCAAATTTTTAAAAGTATTAGAAGGGAAACACGAGCTATATTGTTCAAATTTTGCAGTATCAGCGAGACAAACAAACTGCAACTTTTCACAGTTCTGAAACCTGGCGTCTATTTCCATTAAAATATGATCCAATAGTTCATAAAAAAGTGCTTTATATCTTGTCTAATAAACCAATTGTTTATTAGAAAATAGTAAACAGGGCCAGCAATATAGTAACATTGGACATAACCATTTATAATTTGTAAACCAAGCAGATTTAAAATTTATGTTATAACATTTACTAGATTTCTTAATCTCTTTTTTGGAGAATATTGATAAGACAGTCGTAGATCTTCCTTCCAGTACAACGTCTCTTTTATCTTCCTCTTTCCAGCGACAGAACGATGTTTCCAATAAATTACAAATAATATCGTTAACTGGATTCATTATAAATAATGTTAATTATTGTTTCATTTAATATCGTCAGTATCAAAGTTGAAAAATCACTAATTATGCAATCACTCAGTTGGTCAATCAACACATTAAAATCAAAAAAAGCAAGTCTAAAAATGATAAAAACACAACGCAAACTCAATAGGTCGCTCAAATTCAATAATAGACCGCGCTTCAGTACATTAAATAAACGCGAGTGCAGTGTACAGATAGCCGATAATATCTCGCCAAACTCTTCACCCAAGTAGTGGGAGAAGACGGACTAAACGGACGGTAGCTACTGTGTGACGTCATGTTACCATGGCAACCCGCTGTAACAGTGCATCCTTGAGGGCACTCGATTTTCATCTCTGCATCTACGGGTTATCAATATTTACTAAATGGCTGTTTCGTGTGTGTGTCACGAAATTTTTAGGTCTAAGTACGAAATGTCTTTCGTTAGAATTTCGGAATTTTGTCAAAATCAATATAGTAAATTGACCCTTGCGAATAACGTGGTAACTTTTGATTTTTGATTCAAAGCCTCTAGAGGCATGCTCCGGAGGTGCCTTCGATATAAGTGAGGGGGAAGCGCAATATTATTGCGATTTGCTTACTCGTTTATATTATAGATAACGCGCGCATGGACTATTGAAGATTTAAAGGACGTTCCAATGTAAACACAGTGTTTTTAGTTGCATAGCAGCATATTATGCTTGACATAAAAATATATTAGGTTTTTCATAACGAAATTTATTTGAACGTGCATATTAAAGACATGATTAAATATCCCAAAAATATTTAAAAAAATCCCAGTCTCAATTTATTTGGTGAAGAGGCACTTACTTTACCTAAATAGCCGCCACTGTCATAAGGTAACATAAATAGAACTCATGTAAGATATATATATATATATATATATATATATATATATATATATATATATATATGTATATATATATATATATATATATATATATATATATATATATATATATATATATATATATATATATATGTATATATATATATATATATATATATATATATATATATATATATATATATATATATATATATATATATATATATATATATGTTATATAAAATCCTCTCTTATATTAGGTTAAGACTTAGATTAATACTGTATACTTATATTATTGTAATATACATTGTAACAGGCCATTAGCATACAGGATGTTATATCCAGAAAAGAGTATACCAAAGTCATTGCGGTTATCGCGTAACTAAAAACCTTTTGTGCTTATCATAAACCTACATTGTATTTTATCGCAATTATTGCAACTTGCTAAAAGTCTTGAGAAACGCACTTCTTAGAACATTCCTGCAGCATCAGCAACAGAAATGTTTTATCAGTAATCTTCAATTAGTCGTCGAATAAACGTCGAACAAGTCTACCGTCGAACAAGTCTACCGTAATTATAGAAGTAACCGACTTCTATAATTTAATTAATTATAGAAGTCGGTTACTCCTTTTTTGACATAGCAAAGTGTTCAAAATCGTAAATTAAAAATAAATTGTTTTAAAAAGTTAAATAAATAAAAAGTGATTTAAAAAAAACAAAAAAAAAAAAAATATATATATATATATATATATATATATATATATATATATATATATATATATATATATATATATATATATTATAGAGCTAAATTATTTAAAATAATTGACTTTTTTCGTGTGGGGTTTGCTAGGTCCTGGTATCGAGGACATTAAATACTCGAGACGGACCAAAACCTAGCACTAAATCTGACCAGTGGCAGCTGGCTGGCTCAATACTGGCAGCAGGCACAAGATTTTTTTAGAGAACGGAAATAGCTGCTTATCAGACAGCAAAACAAAGCAGTGCAAACCACAGAAACGGCTTTTGTAGAGCGGTGAGGAAGGCAAATGGAAAACCACCCCACTATATATTCCCAGGATATCACAATGGCTGTAAACCAAAAAGATACGGCCCTAAGTCTGGGACACCTTAGTGGGGAGAGGATGCTAAGAATCCCCTCCGTCAGTCAACGTCCTGAAAATTAGCAACGAAACGAAGATTGGTACGTGGAACGTTTAAAGCATGTACCAATCTGGAAAAACTGCCAATATCATTAAAGAAATGACAAAAAAAACACTTAATATAGACGTCCTAGGATGTAGTGAAACTAGATGGCCTAACAGCGGAAAGTGTGCTTCATCAGAACATCAAATTTACTAGTGAACCAATATCGAAATGGGGTAGCAATTATTATAAAGGCTAGTCTTAAAAGAGCGGTAATAGGTTTCCTACCAATATCAGACAGGGTAGTTATGTTAAAATTCTATACGAAACCTTTTAAACTTAATATAATAAAAGTGTACCCACCATCAAATAGCAATGATGATGAGCTGGACAGCTTCTATGAAGATGTTAAGGAGGCCATAGGGAATACAAAGAAACATGAAATAACGTTGTTCATGGGAGACTTTAACGCCAAAGTCGAAAACCAAAAAGATGAAGACATTATGGGAAATTATGATATTGGAAATCGCAATGAAAGAGGCAACACATTAGTATAATTTTGTAATG
The DNA here is from genome assembly GCA_037954035.1 of Rosalia funebris. NCBI lineage: Eukaryota > Metazoa > Arthropoda > Insecta > Coleoptera > Cerambycidae > Rosalia > Rosalia funebris. The sequence goes on along the minus strand of JAZFAV010000032.1, from coordinate 31,316,146 downwards.
AAATAAAATTTACGATAATGAATACTCATTTTAAATTATCCCGTAGACGATTATATACCTGGAAATCGCCTGCTGATATCAAAGAGAATATAGTAAGAAATCAGATCGACTATATTACCATCAATCAACGATTTAGGAATTCTGTTAAATCAGTCAAGGCATATCCTGGTGCAGATATATATTCGGACCACGTTCTATTACTCTCAGTAATAAAACTACGTTTGAAAAAGTCACAGCTAAATAGAAGACTGGAAAAGATAAATTTATCAAAATTAAAAGACCAATCTGTACAAGAATAAGTTAAACTAGATTTGCGTCGGAAGCTTGAAAAGAACACAATAGAAACAACAAACAATGTCAACACGATATGGGACGAAGTCAAAGAGATACTTACATCAACAACCAATGAGAACCTATCTTTAAACACACAGATCAAAAATAATCCGTAGATGACAAGCGAAATAATAAACCTAATGGAGCAACGAAGACAATATAAACAGGAAGTAACTGACGTATAGACAAATACATAAGTAATAAAAAGGAATATAAACGAAGCAAAAGAATCGTGGCTTACAGAATGATGCCTAGAAATAGAGAGACTTGAAGAGAAATATGACACATTTAACTTACATACATAAAAAGATAAAGGAAACAGTAGGCCTATTTAAGAATAATACGTCAGGAGCTATAACAGACAAGCATGGAAACGCCATTTGGGAATTAGATGACAAGGTCGCAAAATGGAAAGAGTACATCGAAGAATATATAAAAATGAAGATTCAAGACAAGAAGAAATATCAGTAGAAGAATCACCGATTATCACGAAATGCCAGATAACGAAAGTCATTCAAAGAATTAAAAACAATAAAGCCCCAGGTCCCGACAGAGTACATGGAGAAATGCTGAAATTGTTGGAAGAAAACGGAATAGACATTCTTTATAAGTTATTTAATAAAATATATCAAACTGGAGCTATACCAAAGGATTGGCTGATCTCAGTGTTTATTCCAATAGCAAAGAAACCGTCTGCAAAAAAATGTGAAGATCATAGAACCATCAGTTTGATGAGCCACGTTCTTAAAGTGTTTCTTTATGTCATTCATGCACGGATATACCCTATTATTGAAGGACAGCTTGATGACGGCCAATTTGGTTTTAGAAATGGCCTCGGAACTAGGGAGGCACTGTTTAGCAGGCAAGTTCTGATACAACGGGCTAGAGCTGTTAACATCGATACAGTGGCGAAGCGTCCATTAAGGCTGTGAGGCTGGCAAGATTGCATCATTCTTCGCGTCGGTCGGCATACCGGTAACAGGCAATGCATATGTGCTGTCTGGGCTAACTCTCCGTCGTCTTGGTTTTAACGGACTTTATTGGAGATCCGCGGTGCAGTGAGGGGAGAGGGGAGTACGCGAGGAATTATGTGCCATTTAGCTAGCTTTACATCCTTAATGGACGCTTCACCACTGCATCGATATTTATTCCTGTTTCTTAGACTTTGAAAAGGCGTTTGATAAAGTTGACCACACAAAGCTTATTGATATTCGTAAAACATCTGGAATAAGCAGCCAAGATCTTAAAATAATAGCAAATATTTACGCCAAACAAAAGGATATTGTTAAAGTACAAACTAAGGGACCAGAGGAATTTAACATAGAGAGAGGAGTCCGTCAGGGATGTATCTTATCATCCCTGTTATTCAACATATATTGAGACCACCTGTTCAGAGAAGCGTTCGATGGCATAGGAGAAGGAATTGTAGTGAATGGCATATCCATAAATAACTTTCGACATGATCATGACACTGTTTTATTTGCAGACAGCCCAGAAGGATTATAAATTCTAATAGACCGCGTCGCATTAGTTTGCGAAATATATGGGATGAGACTCAATATCAGAAAAAAAAAGTAATAATCATTAGCAAAAACCCTAATGCTAACGAATAATTTAATATAAGTGGAGAAATTTTGGAAAGTATACAAAACTTTTCGTACTTGGGCTGCACACTCAATGAAAACTGGGCCCATTTACGCGAAATCCGTATTAGTATTGAGAAAGCGAGAAGATCCTTTGTATCTTCGCTTAAATATACAAACTAGATTACGAGTTCTCAAATGCTATGTGTTTTCCGTTCACTTATATGGCGTTGAAGCATGGACGCTGAGGGATATTTCTTACAAAAAAATAACAGCTTTTGAAATGTGGTATTATCGGAGAATGATGCGAATATCTTGGGCATATCGTGTTGTAAATGAAGAAGTACTAAATGGAATATAACGACAACCAACAGTACTAAAAGCGGCCAAAGAAAGAAAATTGGAATATTTTGGTAGTATTATGAGAAATAGTAAATATAACATGTTAAGATTTATTATGTAAGGAAAAATTAACGGCATAAGGGAACCCGGAAGACGACGCATATCATGGCTCAAAAACTTAAGACAATCGACCGGCAATACTTCAATCGAATTATTCAGAGAGGCAGTTAATAAGGTTAAATGGGCCTTAGTGATAATCAACGTCCAGTGAGGATATGGTACTACAAGAAGAAGAAGAATTGACTTTTATACGGGACATTATTTATGCATGTTCTGGTTTTCTTTTATACCATTAAACGTTTATTTCTTTCTCATATCCATAATTATTTTTTCTTAAATCTTACAAACATTCTCTTTATAATATTTAGCTTGTGTCATTTAGGTGTTTGAAGAACAAAATTATCACAATACATTGTAATAGGCGAAAATATAACGTCTAGTAATTCCGATAGCAAAGATTGTGAACTGAGAAATATTTTATTTGTAATGTATATAAATATTATATTAATTTATTATTTGTAATATAATAACTCTGCATTATAAAAATATTGCATACGTTTAGAGAATAGGCATTTAATGCAAGCCTTAAAACAAAAAATGCTATATTAGATTTACCTTATATTTCAACTTCCTGTGTTCCTTAAAGCTATGACGTATTTTTCATATTTAATACTACGAGTGATTAAATGATGAATTGTTAAAGTTCGCAGCAATACCTCTGGGAAAGGGCCGAACATCAAAACATTACATGTTACTATACGCACTTTTCGCCACCAAAGGTGACATCATTAGAAGGTAATTAAAATAACTTCTAAGTCTCCACTACTTCTATATCTAAATATTGTTCAAGTTCAGTACAAATATTACCGTTACGGATATTTTGCTGGTTTCATGCACTATAAACTTAATAACAATAAAACTTCCTCAATGTAACAATTTTTCTTCATGATCGGTGGACATTCCTTCTACCATCCAACAGATTGTTATAAGTTATACATTTAACTAACTAGAGTCTATTCTATGATTACCATGCATCCTGAAGATTCTTCAACACTTTAAGTGGCTAAGCTCTTCAAACCTAGATACGATTACTTTTTCGTCTGCATATAATCTTTCGTTATTTCAGCTTTATTTTACAACATGTTATTGTTGTATGTTATTTTACAACAATATATCTTATTCGAGTTTTAATTTTTAGTGAAACTCCTGTACACTAATTCCGTGTAAGTCATCAAGTAATGGAAAAATAATATCGTGAATTATTAATATATTATTATTAGTAATATATCGAAAATGTATTTTCCGATGTAGGCATTTTTTCAAACATAACTATTCTGGATTATTACACTAGCTTAATACAAATTATGGACCTAAATTTGCATAACAAAGATTTCACTATTAATATATATCTAAATGTTACAATAAAAGAGTGTTTAATGCATTTTATAAACAAAACAAAAGTTTTCTGCCAATGTATAATTGTTGACGCTGTATATTCGTCAACTGATAAACGACATTTCATTTTGTTTTTGGTGGCGTCTTTGCTCTGGGTAAGGCTGGAAGAAGATTTTGCACGAATATTAAACCGAGACAATCCATAATAGATTAGAATTAGAATCAGAACATTTTAGAATTAAAAACGTTAGATCCCTATTGGAAAGTACCTATTAAATTATAAAGTGCCTGAATTAGAACTTTAGATTGCTCAATATTTTGAAAGTGCTAAATAAATATACGATATCTTCACGTAGTCCTTTTGGGTTAGAACACCCGCAAGGTAGCTCCAGAGAATTTTCCTTTTTCTCCTATCCATTCCCTCTCTAGACATTATCGGAGACCTCCAAAGGAACAAGAGTTATTCATTTGTTTTTCTTTTTATATACAGTCCATTAGAATCATTGCATTTATTATATGAATAAAATTAGACCAGCGACCTGAACATACATTTTTTTGGTTGCATTCGAGCCGGATTAAAGTCGTTTTTACTTTGGTAAATTTGTAATTTTTTTTGCTTAGTTTAGATTCTAGTTTAGATATCGTTTATATTACCGAATTGATTTATATATTTTAATTTTGTTTGGTTTTTGTCTAATATCTATAATAAGTAAAATTATAGTTATTTATGTACCAAGGATGTTACTTAGATGATAATGCCCGGAGGTTGATGTGATCCAGCCCGAGGGCCTTTGGCCCGAGGATAGGATATCGACCGATGGGCATTATCATCAAGTAACGCCAGTGGTGCGTACACAACTTTATGTTTCAATTACATCACGAAAATACAACTAAATACAATGATTTTTTACATAATTATTGAATAGGTAGGGATTCTAGGATATCTAGTAACATTTGCGTTGCTATGGAAGCTTTAAGAAGTTAAGTTGCTAAGTGTCTCTGGTGCTTTAAGAAAAAATGAAATGGTTAAATTGACTATCGACGATATAGAAGATAAAGGACCGGTTATGCTGGTGAAAGTTTCCGAAACTAAGACGGGTGAGTCTAAAGGCTTTACTATTGTCGAGGAGGCACAAATTGGTGCTTTGAAGTTAATCCGTCAATATGCGGCTTTGAGATCTGGGGGAATGAAGGAGCGTAGGTTCTTTCTGACATAAAAATAATCACTGCACAGTACAGCCAGTGGGAAAAAATACTTTGGGTAGTGTACCTACAATAATTGCTAGATATCTGAAATTAGATAATGCCAAGGAATATACTGGTCACTGTTTACGACGAACGACGTCGTCTACGCTTCTGGTTGAGGCAGGCGCTATAACGCCCGCTGTAATGCCCGGGTTTTTATGCAGTTGTTTATGTGTCTCGTATCCTAGGCATTGACATATAATGAGCAATTGAAAAATAAAATACATTTCATGTATTCTTAGTTATTAGGGGAATTATTAGAAATTTAGTTAGAATAGTCTTGTGGTTCAGTGTATAATAATTAGTATAGAAAAAATAAATTTGTATGGATTGTATCTGTTTCCGAAGCAGCATTAGTACTCATAGAAGCAATGACGTTTGAGTTTTCCTCTAATACCAGTGTTATCTAAACCTGTAAATTAGTTTGTTATTTATGTATCGGATATATAATATCTAAATATAATATATGCAAATATAAATAACATGTATGAAACTGATAAAAATAAATATTAAATACCTAAAGTAAATTATGTCAGCCACCTTACAACTGCGCTAGCAGTTCTTATCTCAATTCTTAGAGAAATGCTGACAGCAACATCTTAAAACCTATGCTTTATTCTGTATCCATATAATTAGTTCTGATGTAACATTCAAATTGTAAAGACGTACTTACAATAAATATTTTAATTAAACTAAAATTCAATTTGTGAAAATTTTGTTTTTTAAAAATCGGAAATCGGCGACGAGGTATATAAGTAGTAGTAGTTTTTTGTTGGATATGAAACAGGTTCATCTGTTTTACAAATATATGAGCGCTTTGTTTTCTTTTTTTTTTTTATTGATATATTTCTCTAATTTCGTTTACTTACCTATTCAGAATGTCTGAAAGGGATAAAGGGTTGAGAAGCGCAAATAGTCTCGTTAACTTCACGAAAAGATTTGCATTTTTCTCGTATTCAAAAATTATACGATTATAGTCAGAATTTAAATAATGCGAGTTTGCTTAGTAATTTTGTTATAAAGTTAAAATCATTGGAAGAAACCAAAACAGATTTCATTAAAAACTGTAAAATTAATTAATGAATTAAATTTAAAATTAGATAGGACTCTACCAAATTATAATGCTATCGAGTCATTTGATGACATGTGTTGTAGTATATTAATGGCGGCAGATAACTCGCGGGTAAAAACAGCTAAAAGATTTTCATGCAGGCACACCTCGTCTTCCAAAATTGTCCCTGCCGAAATTTTCAGGAAATATAAAGGAGTGGTTTATTTTTCTTTGAATGTTTTAAAAGTCTTATTCACGATAATAATAAACTAACGGATGTGGATATGGTTAATTATTTAGTAGGTCAGCTTTATGATCAAGCCAAAAATACTTGCGTTGGTTTACCCCCTTTCTGTTCTAATTATCAAATTATTTGGAACGCATTAATTGAAAAGTATGAGAATTCTCGGGCTTTAGGGGCAAGTTATTTGGAGCAAATATTAGAATTAAGATACGTTCAAATTGCAGCAACATATCATTTAAATAATAGATATCTTAGAAAAGTGTGATTCCGCCTTTAGAGTTCTTAAAAAATTAGAAATAGACGATTTGTTAGATTTTACTTACGCATGTTTATTGTGAGCAGAATTGGATTCTACTATTAGAAATTTATTTTAAAATTCACGTCGAAAATTTACCGTCCTTAAATATGAGGAAGTATCTCATTTTATCAAAGAACAAGTTCAAATTTAGTCTTTATCACCAACTCCTAATAAATTTAGTTCAGGTAACTAGCTCAGGTAAAAAACAACAAACATATTTTGTAACAAATAATCAAGACCGAAAATGATTTGTTTCTGATTTTAAACAACATTTTAGAATAACTAAATGTTCTAAATTTGCTATTATATATAAAATTGCTAAAGATAGAAATTTGTATATAAATTGTTTTGGTCAACATAATGTATTTTATAAAAATAATTATATACTCTACGTATGCTATGTAGAGTATGTAAATTCAAACAGCATACTCTTTGTTAAGTCCCCCCGTGATTTTGCTACCAATACTTTAAACTGAAACAGATAAAAGTAAATCTGTTATGGTCGATAGTAACCTTCTAATTTCAAATAGATGCTCAACCTAGTTCGAGTACGGCATGGTTTTGTTCAAGGGTTGATAGTTTACCTAGCTCTATGTGCACAATTTTGCTTGCCACACTTGCCGTAAATATTAAGGTCATTAGCGTCCAACATAAAATAAGACTTTTATTAGATTCGATCAGTGAAGCAAATTTCTTGACTTTGAGTTGTGCTCAACGGCTTCAGTTAGATATTTGTAAATGTGATCTGTCTAACCGTAGTATTAATTCTCGGGATAGTTTAAAAGATATTGAATTACCTATGACGTTACCGCAAATTTCCAAATTTGAGAAAAATAATGTAATATCTGTTAATGTATTTGGTTTGGAAATGGATTCAAAATCAAATTTTTCTGTTGTGCCCCACCGTATAACCAAACGAAAATTAGATAAACATGTAAATTTATTATTAGTTCAGAATAAATATTTTCTAAAAATAAATGAATTTGAACCGCCGCCACCGGTGTCAGATAATGAAGAGCTAGAAGTTAAATATCATTATTGTTATATTAAAGATTTATCTAGACTTTTAAGTAGCCAGATCTCAAAAGATTATCATAAAAAATATTTTTGCGATGGATGTCTAAATTATTTTACATCTCAGGATAAGCTAAATGATCATGTTGTAGATTGCGAAAAACTTAACGATTGTAAAATTGAAGTCTCTCGAGAATGGTACATTAAATTTAAAAATTTTGCTTACAAGGAAATGATTCCGTTTATTATATATGCAGATTTCGAATCCTTGCTTGAACCATTTAATGGTGATGATAGTCATTGCAAAACGAGCAGGTATCAGAAACACATAGCCTACAGTGCTGCATATTATTTCAAATGCGGTTATAACAATGACTGGTCGTATTATAAAAGTGCTCGTGGTCTAGAATCTATATCTTGGTGTGCAGAGGAATTATGCAATGTTGCACAAATTGTCTGTCTCCTCGAAATTAAAACATGTGGAGCCCATGAATACTGAAGTTAGTTTACGGAATGCCAGTAAAACTTGTCATATTTGCGAAGGAGAATTTAATGAAACAGATAAAATTGTTAGAAATCACTGTCACCTCACCAGAAACTTCAGAGGTTTTACTCACAATAAATGTAAATTAAATTATAACAATTCTTTTGTTATTCCCGTGGTGTTCCATAACCTCGGAGGTTACGATGCTCACTTTATAATAAAGTTCTTAGCTGAACGAAATCATATTACTTTATTGCCTGAGAATAAGGAAAAATAAATTAGTTTCACAGTTCACGATAATGAAACCAAATTGAAATTTAGATTTATAGACTTCTTCAGATTCATGGGTTGTTCTCTAGAAGAACTAGCTTCCACATTGAACGACGAAAACTTTGAAAATCTTAAACGTGAATTTTCAAATTTGTGGCAAATAAAATTACTTTTGAGGAATACCTCAACTGTCTGGAGAAATTTGCAAGCAAAAGACCTCACGAAGAGTATTTACTAAATAAAACTCAACGCTGTATACAATCAACATTACATGAGGTATACAGCGTCGAATAAACAAAAATTGCTCTTAATCCCTTCGACGATAAGAGGTACACCCTTCCTGAAGTTCATGATACTCTCCCCTAGGGACACTACTCTATAATGGACATCTCGTAATTTCATTGCTGATATTCTTTTTTTGATGCTTCACATCAAATTCAAAAATCTCCCAGTCTGTTATATTTTAATATTTTTATGTATTTTATTTATTTTTTTTTTTTTACTAAGAGCCAGTTACCCCTTTCTGTGGCTCCGACTCACACAGAAGGTGCACTGGTAATACCAGCAATCACTCCTCGCGTCCGCTCGGTTAGTGATTACTGGGCCGAGTTGTGTGCCCTGAATAGACGTAGCGAGCCGAGAATTACGGCCTTCTGCATGCGACCGGCTAAGATTTCTGCCGAGTTTCGGCATGCCGGTATGCTCTTTAATTCGGAAAGCAGTGTATCTCTCGCTCCACCAAGGGCTCCTATAATCAGTACCTTCAATTTAACAGTATGGCCTGGATAAAGTCTACGGAGTTTTAAGATTAAATCTCGATATTTTGTCCGTCTCTCCTCCTCTTTCAAAACAATGTTACCATCACCGGGTGCCGAGAACTCGATGACGAATATTGTCCTGATTTGGTGGTCGAGGAGGACTACGTCAGACTTGTTGGCTTGTATTTACCTGACGGTGGAAAACGAATAGTTCCAATATATTCGGCACTTCTCGTTTTCCACAACGGACTCAATATCCCCCGGAGCGTAAGGCAGCACTGGTATCTCGTCTATCTGATACGAGTGCCTTAAATGATAATAAAGCACCCGCAACGCTGCGTTGTGTCTATGGATATAGGCCGAGACTTCATATACCGGGCAAGCCGATAGTAAATGCATCAATGTCTCCGGCGCCCTACGGCAAGCCTTGCAGCTGACATCAGGGACCTCCATACTCATGACACGACTCCGATAGACGAGCATGTTAAATACACCATCTTGGCAAGCCATGATGAATCCCTCGGTCTCTGAATTTAGCCCGGCTGACCTTAAGAAAGCAAAGATCAGCCTTTCGGATAAGCCCAGGGCTTCCATATTCCTATAGAAGACCCCGTGCATGGGTTTATCCTTGTGAAGCTGCAGAGCTCCTTCTTCATACTGAGGTTTCAGAGACAATATGTCATCCTCAATATCTGCATTTGATGTATACTCTGCTGAAGTACGCTTTAACGTTGTGATAAACCTACACGCTTCGTGTCTGTTTTCTGTAATATATTTACAGATTTGAGTTCTTCTAATGGATCGATAATGGGCTTCAAGAGTCTATTAAGAGTTTTGTCTTCGTCAGATTTTCCTAGTTTTAATGATAGATACTTTTCTCTGATAGCCTTTGATGCCTTATTAATTTTACCTTTAAGCAATTTTTTCTTTGATAGATCCAATGGTTTAACCTTAGACACTTTATACTTTTCAAAAGTTATTTTATTAGACTTCATTGTTACAACCTTAGCAGCAATCTGTTTTAAACTGAGCCTATTATTTGTATGATCTGTACTATCTGTTTGAATGGATCTGTATGATCTGTATGATCTGTTTAAATGGGGCTGTATGATCTCTATGAGCTGTATGATCTGTATGACTGTATGATCTGTATGACTGTATGATCTGTATGACTATTTAAATGAGGCTGTATGACTGTATGACCTGTATGACTGTCTGACCTGTATGACTGTATGACCTGTATGACTGTATGAACTGTATGAACTGTATGACTGTATGACCTGTATGACTATTTAAATGAGGCTGTATGACTGTATGACCTGTATGACTGTATGACCTGTATGACTATTTAAATGAGGCTGTATGACTGTATGATCTGTATGACCTGTTTAAATGGGCTATATGGCCTGTTTAAATAGGCGACTAAACGACTTGTAGGGACTGTATGAACTGTATGGGCTGTATGAGCTGTTTATAAGCAGAGGTCATCTCTTCAGTTCGATTGTCTAACTAATAATAACAGACACAGTTTACCTTACACGCTTATATACTGATCAAAACCTTTTCGATACCGACCACCATGTAAATCAAAATATTTTACGATGACCATTACTCCATACTTATCATTCCAACATTCTCTACACATGTCTTCAAATTGCTCGAGTGTCATATCTGGGGCCATGTGATCATCATACACATGCCGTAAATTGATTTTATCTTGTTTAAATAAAATGATGAAGTTACAATTATCTCGAATGAGATGTTTAGGTATCCGCGTGTATGTTTGACAGAGATAGAAACAGTCTACAAGTTTATGTCTACCCATACTGAAGTATGCTCTTATTTTGTCTTGTTTATCACATGCCACATCGTCGATAATGAATATCGAATTAGATTTAGCCTCAGATGGATCGATAATACTCTCACTACTTGCATACGGAAAATATCCAACTCCATTTACGTTCTGCAATACCTGCTTTAATAGTTTGTATTTCTGTTAAAAAAGTGATTTAGAGTAAACGTATATGTTTTGAAACCACAGTCCATTACAATTGAATAATAAGCTTAGAAGCAAATTGGTTTTGCCTGCTCCATTGGGTCCGCATATAATAGCTCTTAGAGTACTAGGAAATAATTTTCCATGTTTTTCTTCTCCTCCCGCACAATGGTCCGTCAACAGATCTAAATTTTCAACGGGCAGGGAAACCTGTTATCCTTGAACACGCATTGTAACGTCTGAACTATTTTACTGACTGCAATACTTTATATATATATATATATATATATATATATATATATATATATATATATATATATATATATATATATATATATATATATATATATATATATATATATATATATATATGATTAATGTCAAACATCGTCATTCAAAATCCATATGACATCGCGTAAACACGTAGTAGGACGTGGAGTAGTCAATAATCTAATTAATCAGTTTTCCTTTGAATTACATATTCCGGAGTACCAATTTTGCGGGCCTGGTACGAAGTTACATAAAAGACTCGCTCGAGGGGATGCAGGTATAAACCCTCTCGATAAAGCTTGCAGAGAGCACGATATTGCATATAGTAAAAACAAAAATTTTGAAGATAGACACAAGGCAGATTACCAGCTCGAACAACGTGCTTGGGAGAGTGTTAAAGCAAAGGACGCTAAATTAAGTGAGAAAGCCACCGCTTGGGCTGTCACCAACGCAATGAAAGTTAAACGTAAATTAGGCATGGATGTAGAGGGACATAGATAAGTCGCATTCCAAAAGGCTGCCCTGACAAATATATCTAAAGTACTGAAAATACATGTAAGTAACAATTTAAAAAAAGATGCTGCAAAGACGTTAAAGGCAGCTCGAATTGCAGTCAAGAATACAGGCGGTAAGAGAAAAATAAATACCCCTCGTATTCTACCATTACCGAAGACTGGTGGTATTTTACCTTTGATACCGATATTTGCTAGCTTAAGTGCATTAGGAGCCCTATCGGGAGGAGTTGCTGCAGTGGCGAAGACCGTAATAGATGCTAAAATCTCTAAGAAAAAATTAGAAGAAGACGCGAGACACAATAAAGTTTTGGAGGCAGTAGCGTTAGGGAAAAGAGGATGAGTCCGGATCCTCTTTTCCCTAACGCTACATGAAACCGTATAAAAAAGGATATGGCTTATATTTGAAAAAACAAAAAAACTCCCATTGAAGCTACCCAATAGATCACTTTCGGACATTGATTTAGTAAAATATGTTAAAAAATTAAAAATTCCATATTTCAGAGATGTCTCTATGCGTGACGCCTTACCTACTACACCACCTACAAAATACGAAAGTGCCATTATTAATTTAGACAGCGTAAAAGGCCCTGGAACACATTGGGTAGCTTACAAAAAAAGGAATAATTCTGTTTTATATTTCGATAGTTTTGGATCTTTAAAACCACCTATCGAACTAGTCATGTACTTTGGCTCGAAATGTAAAATTAAATATAATTCTGATCTTATCAGACATACAATACGATTAATTGTGGACATTTGTGTTTAGAATTTCTCTATAAAAATAATAAACATGTGTGATTTTCATTCATTATGTCTCAAATATTCACGTTAAGAAGTCGAAGTTCTACTCTCTCTGTGGACTTTTTTAATCCCATAATTCTCTATCCTCAGTACGACTATTCGGTACCATGAATAGGGCTTCACACGTACAATAAGTGATATTGAATCATATCTGCAGACGCGAGTAATACCCAGTGATATAGCACAGACTATTTCTCTCTAAAGCCTAATAATAATACGCTTAAGTGTGAAATAAAAAGTAAGTTCGAAATCGACTTTACTCGCAAAGACAGTTTAGCCTCCTTATTAGGTTATAGTTCTCAAGATCTAAAACCTGATATTCCATATCAGTCAGATTTACCTGTTAAGATAGTTAAGGTGGTAACAATCCACGTGGATTGTAACCTTACGACAGGGGCATTTTACAATAATAAACCATCACACACTATTTTTGAATTTGGATTGAAAGTCGATCCCGGATACGCAATAGACATTGAACCCTATAACCTAATTTTTCTACCAATAAACAATAAAACGGATATACATAATATCACATTGAAAATACTTGATCAAAATTCTGAGCCAGTTAATTTTCGAGGAGAAGAAATTATAGTACGATTAGAATTAAGAAAGGGACTATGAGGTTATTATTTGAACAAAAGAACTATATAAATGATAGTTATTCTAATCTGTGATATTCAGTCAGTGGAGGGTGTTTGAAGAGGAGTAAGAAGAAGACCTTAACGTTAACTTTTGCTAATATTCTTTATTTAAAATCTCTGGGCTATAATGTTAGAACAGCTGCAGTTATTTCAAGACCCCAGTTACGATGAGTCCATCGTCAGGGATGAAATTCAAACGTATTACCCTTTTGTAAAATCATTTGGAAACAACGATGAAATAGGTATTGCTATTTATCAACAGGATGCATTATTATTGATGAGCGAAGCCGCCCTATCGATTGAGGGAACTTTGAAGAAGAACGTTGAGGGTACTGGCACCGTTGAATTCACTAATAATGCAGGAGCATATTTATTTGATTCAATTAGTTATGAACTAAATGGAAAGGAATTAGATAAAGTACGAGATCCGGGAACTATGAGCCTATTAAAAAGCTATTTATGTTATGAAAAAGATGATACTTCTCTTAGTATTGCTGGTTGGAATTACTCTGAAGGACAGCTGGTAACATATGATGCTACAAAAACAATACTCTCTTTGAGAATACCGATATGGCATTTGCTGGGATTTTTTTATGATTATAAGAGAGTAATTTTCGGTAAACAAGTTTTACTCTAATTAGGGCTCGAAATGATAATAATTGTTTTAAAGTGTCGAATGATGATACTATTGGCGAACTAACAATAACCAACATAGAGCTAAAAGTGAAGCATGTATTTCTGAATGATGTTTTGAAATTAAATTTGCTCTCTCAAATAAATAGCGATAAGCCACTTCTACTTCCATATAGACAATGGGAATTTCATGAATTACCAGCTTTGACCAATAGCACTACGAAAGAAATATGGTCCGTTAAAATCTGTACTAATGTGGAGAGCCCCAGATACGTTATTGTTGCATTTCAAACAAATAAAAAAGATAAAAGCATGCAAGATGTTACTTACTTGGATAATATCGATATATCAAATGTTAAATTAACATTGAACTCTGAATATTATCCCTATGAAGATATGAAATTAGATTTTAGCTGTAAAAAAATATGCTGAAGCCTATTATATGTATACGCAGTTCTCTAAAATATTCGCCTCAAATAATAAACCGACACTTGACTTTGATGCTTTTAGTGGTCGGGCAGTATTTGCCCTACATTGCTCGAAAAGAAATGATTCTATAAAATCTTCCACTGAGGATGTTAAACTGGAAATTGAAAGCAGAAAATTATTCCCCCAGAATACTGTATACTGTATTATTATTCATAACCGCGTAATTGAATATTTACCCCTAATTGGAATCGTAAGAAATGCAGCATAAAATAAATTTGTATCAAATAAAGTAATTCAGTCTTTTAAAAGTATTGTATCTGAGAACATCATAAAGTTGATTGTTGTCGACGTGCAGGGGTTCAACCTTCCTGAATTTCATGCTAAAGAAATATCTTTTGTAAGTGGTGTGCAAAGGGCTTATTATTTATTGAAACCTCCAATGGCATACAACGTACTGTATGTAAAGAAACAAGTAAACTATTTGGAACGTTTTCATCATGGTCTAAAATATAGCAGCAGTTATATAATTTGCGACATATTAAATGACAAGCGATCATCTGTTGAATGGGGCTGACGTCGACATAGTTTACGTAAAGGGACATCAAAAAAAGGAATTTCTTGAACGAAAGCTACATGAACTAACGGAAACTTCAATAACGCCACCTTTGTAGTTAATATCGAACATATCACCGAATACATCAGTGCACCACTACCAAAATTTTTAAAAGACTTTCCACAATGTATTCATCATTATAATAATTTTAAATGTATGTGTAGTATAAGAAATAGTGTAAAACTATATGACTGGTTGTATTCAAATTTACCAAAATAAATACAAAAAAACTATTGATCTCTGTTTTTTTATTTATCTCCTATGTGTGTGTGTGTTACCTTAATTTTTTTAGTTGTTTACTAGACGTCTGAGGCAGTAAGATGCATTCTTCAGATAAATACAAGTTATTATTGAATGAACATTACAGAAAGTTAGAGCAGTTGAAAATAACTATCAGCATTTATGAACAAAAAAGCGTATGTTCATTAGTTTTACCAATATGAATATTACACCACAGCATGAAAAAATTCCTTCAACAAAAATAGAGAGAAAATGTTAATAAATAAGTATAGTCTATGTTTATATGCATAGTATATAATTAATCATGATGCTGTTAGGTGATCAGTTTATTCTATTATATGCTATATATCAAAATGTTCTTTATGTGCATCGTCCATATGATGCGAAAGAAATGTTTGCCTACTTTGATACAAAGAACAATGATAACTGGAAAAATATGACACCTTATATTCAAAACAATCATATTTCCACGTTTTTTTCTTCCATACCAAATGATACTAAGAGATATAAAATAAGAATAAGATTTCAAAATGGTACAAGTGGAGATTTAGATTGGAACATTTTTAAAGGCGCATGCGTGGCCCCTGTCGATATATTCAGTGATTATAATGGTCAACAATCACTTACAATTCTACTTATTACGTATTACATTACACTCTGTTCTTCGATTTTAATTCTGAAGTGTCTTATTAGAAATATTAGCAAAAAATGGTTGATGCTAAATTAAGAAGTGCCATCATAAAACTCTACGAAGATATTTCATAAGAAAAATTCAAGGAACTCAGTATCAGTGAGCCTTCCAACGTTATGTATCATATTAAAGACTGTCAGACCGTAGTTCACTATAATCACACTGAATATACATTAGAAACATATGATCGTGCTGAAAATTTATGTAATCAAATTTTACTGGGATCCATCGATCTAGACGAATTTTGCGGAGGCATACTGGAAGCTGGTTTCTTCAAATTATTATACTCAATTGGAAAAATAATACCTTTTGAATATATTGTAAAATACAATCTTTATAGTGAAGATGTAGTTTATTAAATATTTTACTAAAAAATTGTTGTTTTATTTTGCACACTTGTGTGTACAGTTTTCATTTTTAAAATATATATATTTTTTATTTAAATATATAAATTACAACATTCCATTCCTCCTAACTCGACAGAATTGTTTACGTAACGTGCTTTTTTCAAAAGACGCAGATGTTATTTAATACGATTCTGATTTATGACTTTGATCTGAATTCCGATGTTAGTCGGCTTTAATCACAGTCTACAATAGTGGCAAACACCAGTTTGTTTACATTTAAGTCACGTTCCTTAACTCAGCAGGCGACACTTTTTTCAACAAGTCAAGACTTGTTTTTAACGTTGAACTTGCATTCTATATAATACGCTACAAGTAGGTTAAAAGAAAAAATGACTCAGCATTTAATCATCCACGTGCAGATAATTTTTGTTTATTCACCAGACAGCAGCTTATTTAGTCTACAACTTTAGTCACGTTTTCAAGTCATAACATCATACAGGTATACCAACTCAAATATAGTGGCTTTTTAGTACCAACTTAGGAAAAATAAAACCTCTGTTTTTACCATAAATATATTTTTCTTTATCTATAACTTTTTTATTTATTAACCTATTAAAAATACTCTCTCTTGTGATTATGTTCAATTAATTTTTTAATGAATTTTAGTCTTTATTCGATTGAAATCGGATAAAGTTTAAGATAAGGCCCTTTTGACATATTGCGTCAGATGTCCACGTAAGGGACCTCACGTTTTTTTTTCCTGTGCCCCCACCCCCTGCCCCTTTGCCACCATGTTTTTTTCTTAATGCAATCACGTCATATTTTTTCTTGTTTTTTTTTCTTCGCCATGCTTTTTCATTCAGCCATGTTTTTTCCCTACCCTCTTTCTTCTTAACGCAGCCACGCTCCCTTTTTTCTTAATACAGCCATGTTTCTTTGCCGCCATGTTTTTTTCTTACCCCCACCCTCTTTTTTCTTAATGCAGCCATATTTTTTCCACACCCTCTTTTTTCTTAATGCAGCCATGTTTTTTCCACGCCCCTTTTTTCTTAATGCAGCCATATTTTTTTCTTAACGCAGCCACGCCCCTTTTTTCTTAATACAGCCATGTTTTTTTTTCTTAATGCTGCCATGGTTTTTTCTTACCCCCGCCCCCTCGCCGAAGAAGACCCTCTGGCCATTGACCAACAAGCACCAGTGACGTCACTTCTTCAGAACTACAACAGCGACACCTGGAATATCCGGGCGGCGGCTTGACGAACTAACCCATCTTTGGTCACTCCCGATGGACACATGCCATCCGCATCAAAAGTGGTCTGAGACTGGTTTTGCTATACTACTATTATTGTATTGGGCTGCACTATAGAAAAGCAGTGGGGATAATTGGCAAAAGTAAAATGCAATGGGGATGATTGGCAGTGAGAAAAAGTAGGTATTTCTAGTAATTGCTATTGATCGAACAATATGGAATTTTTAATATCATTGCAAGCTCTTTTATGTGTAACACACCTAACGGTATCCCAGGCCGCATGATTGACGTCAATAGTATTATTATTATTTTTCAAATTATATTTAGTACAGTTAGAATAACTAAATGTTTTAAACTTGCATGCTTTGAGATCATGATTTTCACCACACCGAGGACAAGTTACAATACAATAAAATATCTTTATTCATATTGACTAGATTAACAAATTTAAAGCATTACAGGTCAATTATGGCTACCATCACTGTCTGCTTATATACATAGCAACAGTATATTATATGTACATATAAATAAATATTGTATATACGACGCTATCGCCACGTACCCTGGCCTCCCAGGGATGTCTCCCATTTTTGGACGATTCCGTTCCCTACAACAGAAATAGGGAGGAGAAGAAACCGTCCCGTAGATGTTCTGACCTGGCCTGTTATAAGCTTTTTATTGTTTTGCGTTAAAGTCCCTACTCCCTCGTATTATAGGGTATTTGTTTTCATCTTTAACATATGTTATTCTGATGCTTATTATGTATTGAATTGCTTCTTACTATTTTGTATTTATTTTCTTTTACTGTTGCAGGAGAATTTAATAAAAACCTGGTTTAAGAAGTTACAGTATTGTTGTACTTACTTTCAGAATGATGATATTTATTGCAGTTATAACAGCGAAGTATTACTTACAAATATATTACTTGTTCGAGAAACTTTTTCATACGTACTTTTATCAAGCTGTAAAATTGCTTGATGGACATCTTTATTTTTCTTTGTAGGATAGAATTTTATCAATTTACACTGAGAGTCTTCGGAAAAAATGTTAGTATTACACCTGAAAATACAATCAAGCAGTTCCTCGCCTTGGTAAATGGATGACAATCCAACAATTCGAAATCTAGGGTATACACCACCTTAAGTCTTTATAACATATGTGTGGGGCAAGTTTTTTAGGACCATCTGCTTAAACTTTGCGTTATCATCTTTATTAGAGCAACTTCTAAGTAAGCCTCCGTTTCTAATATTAACGACATTAAACAATTGTATGTTAGATGCTGCGGGGTTAATTTTTTGCAATAAATCAGGTTTGGTTTTAGAATAGTCTTGACTACCATCCTTAGGTTGAATAATAACAGC
The DNA here is from genome assembly GCA_037954035.1 of Rosalia funebris. Classification (NCBI taxonomy): domain Eukaryota; kingdom Metazoa; phylum Arthropoda; class Insecta; order Coleoptera; family Cerambycidae; genus Rosalia; species Rosalia funebris. The sequence goes on along the minus strand of JAZFAV010000032.1, from coordinate 31,297,283 downwards.
TAGGCTAGTCTTATTTTTCTTCAGAATTTTAGCATATTTGGGTTTATCGAGAATTCTATAATCATTATTAACAGGAGGACATTGTTTACTTTCGGCTAGTGCTGATAATTGAGATTTCAGATTTTCAACAGTAGTCTTAAGAGCAGAAGTTTCACTAATAATCTTTTGCTCAATAATTTTAGTAATCTCATATTCATAACTGTCAATGCAATTATCACATTTCCAAGAAAGACTTTTAACTTTATTAAATAAATCAAACAATTCTGTAGATTTATATATGTTGATTAATCGTTGTTCTTCTTAGAAACGGTTGCTTCGAATCACTGTTTTTGTAATGAGATTTCTTAAAATTTGCGAATTTCTATCATCATCACTTCCTCTGATATGGAAGAGGCAGAGTTGGTTTTAATAAAATTAGTATTTATTAGTATAGTTTAGATTAATAAGTATATAGTTTAACTTATTAGTATAGCGTAGCTTAATAATAATATATTTTAGAGTTAAAGAATTTGCCAATTGTTTGTTTGTTTCCATTGATTTTCTCCTTTTAAAATAGTTCTGAAAACAATATTTCAGGGCGGGGAGTATGTTGACGCTGTATATTCGTTAATTGATAAGTGACATTCAATTTTGTTTTTGGTGGCGTTTTTGCACTGGATAAGGCTGGAAAAAGGTTTTTCCCACATATTAAACCGACACAATCCATAATAGATTGGATTTAGAATCAGAACACTTTAGAATTAAGAAAGTTCGATTGATCCCTATTCTAAAGTACCTACAAATTAGATAATGCCTAAATTATAACGTTAGATTGCTCAATATTTTGAAAGTGCCGAATATACGATATCTTCACGCAGAAGTCCTTTTGGATTAGAACACCGGCAAGGTAGCTCCAGCGAGTTTCCCTATTTTCTCTATCCATTCCCCCTCTGGACACTATTGGAGACCTCCAAAGGAATAAGGGTCAGTTATTCATTTGTTTTTCTTTTCATCTACAGTCCATTAGTATTATTGCATTTATTGTATGAATAAAATTACTCCAGCGGCCTGAACAGTAAAGAACAGTAATGAAATCGGAAAAATTTCTTAAAAAAAGTAATTAGATAACATACCAAAAAGTTATAACATATTTTTTAAAATATCCATCATTTTAAAAATATTGAACAATATGTCTGTCATTGTGGTGAGAGGCGCCATCCTGTAAAAAAACAAACAATTTATTTATAACTACCAATAGTAAGTCTGTAATTTAGTCGTCTATGATATTTTGTATTTTATATACGTCATTGTAATGTTGCATTAAGATAACCATCCACCTGAAACGTTCTTTAAAATTCGCCAATTATATTATATTACTATAAGGCAATATATATATATATATATATATATATATATATATATATATATATATATATATATATATATATATATATATATATATATATATATATATATATATATATATATATATATACTTCCGTCTGCTATTTGTTCATCTTCAAGGATACCCGTAGATCGTCCTCTCTTGAGATGGAAGGCTGCACACTTGTTCGAATTCATGCCAACTGCCCACTATTCTTGCACCACCGTGAGGGCGATTTGCAAGCCTTGCTCTCCAGAGGCATAGATCATGAGGTCATGCATGTAAAACAAATGGGTGACCTTATGCCTCTGATTATTGGGTGGTCCGCAATTGTACCTGCGACTTTGGCGAAGTTCAAGTGACAGGGGTAATAGCGAGATACAAAATAGGAGAGGGCTTAGGGAATCCCCCTGAAACACTCCTCCACTAAACACTACCGGCCCCGTGGTTACCCACCGTTCACCGGATGTTACTGCGAAGCGGGTCTTCCAGAGCGGTAGTAGGTATTGTATGCATCTCACTATTGGTGCTGGTACCGCAGGACATCCGACCAAGTGCATCTCGTGGGATGTTGAATCAAATTCCTAGCGGTAGTCAATCCAGGCCATGGATATATTCTGCTTGTATTGTACAGAATCCTGCATAATACAGCAGTATATCAACAGGTTTTCTTTGCAACCTGCCTGACCCCTCTTCGCACCGCGATGCTCTCCTATCTCTCGAAAGACTGGTTTCACGTGCCCCAATGTCCTGACATACAATATGCGTGTAAACAAGTTGTAGCAACTTGTAGAGTTGAGGCACGTAATCGGCCTATAATTTTTCGGATCGGACAAATTCCCTTTCTTAAAGGGAAGTACAGTTCGTCGTTCGACAAACCAATCCGGGATCTGCGGCCCCTCGTTCAACCACGAGTTGAAAACTCGTGCCAGACGGCAGTGTGTCGACGGAAACCGTTTCCACTACTATATATTCAATCCGTCTGGACCCGGGGCAGCGAAGTTGTTAGTTCCAACAAGTACTTGTTGAACTTCCTCCAGACTAATTTCCGGGCACGCTTCCTGTGGTTATTCACTGAGAGTGTCGCAAAGAGCCTGAAAGTGTGCGATCACTGGAGTGTTATTGAGTGGACGCGTCGTTTCATAGATTTCCTTCTAAAAATTTTTCAACACCCTCTACAGCCGGTGGATCTTCAACGGCACGTTATTGTTTCTGAATAAGGCGGGAGGGATTTGTACGGACCAATTTGTTTTGTTCCATGCGCCTTATCCGCTTATTCAAAGTTTTCTTAACCGCCATAAGTGCTCGAGTCCTGTCTAAACAGTGTTGTTTGATAGCTAAGAGCACCGTCTGATTTAGAGTGTGGTGTTGGCGTCTGAGTCCGGCGATAATACATCGGACTTTAGGTATAAACTGTCGATTATTTCTTATATATTCCACTACACTCTGGATTCGAGAGAAATGCTGTCTGGTCGACTGTATTTTGCATTCGATCTGCTCTACACGCCGCCGCTTGGATTTCTCGCTCCTGTTGAAAGAGTTTGACTTCTCACGTGGAACCAGGTCTGCTATATATATCTTCATCTTCCAAACCAAAATTTATAAAATTTCTCTGAATTCGTAGAAAATTTCTGTTGTTCATCTGCGGCAAATTCGGATACTTCTCATTAAATATTCTACAAGTTCTGTTGATAATATTATTGCACTGTCCATGAACAGTAAACAAATCGATTAAAATTGCGTTTGTATAATTATTTTCTGCCATATTTGTGCTACAACTATTCAGATTAACTGCAAATATTACTAATGTCAAATATATTTAGAAAAATAGCATGTCTGTTGTCATTACAAAATGATAAAATAAAAATTTAATGGCCCACCCGTTATGACAACATACCAAAAGATATAATATTCTTGGAAGGGTTACAGAAAAGTGCCTATAAATCGAAAACCGTGCCCATTAGGTATAGGGACAATAAACATTTTTAAATAGGTAAATGTATCACCTTTCCGAATTAGTAATAATATACTGCGCATTCCATTTAAAAAAATTGACTTTCGTGCATTTATAAGTCTTTCTATAAGTCACTTATAGAAAGCATTCTCTAACTCACCCTGTATGATATTGGAAACATTTGATCAATGAGGAAGATGCCCCCAGGTCTTGCCTAGCCACAACTGGAAAATTATATTTTACTTGCTGCGTAGGTAGAAGAAAACACGATTTACTGAAAGTAAAATTTTTGGCAATAAATTCAGAAAAGAATTATTATCTCGATAACGGCTTGAGATAGATATAGGGAAATATTTACAAAAGTTACTCAGAAAGAGACGAAAACCCAAAAAATGCAAAAATATAAAGGGTATTCTATTTAAAATAACGAAGATGTTGCCGGTTTTACGTATAAGTGGCAACACCGCACTTTCGAAAATATTTTAGTTGCATAGATCATACTCGACTATTTTGGTAACCAAAATTTCAAAGCAATCCGTTCTCCATATACTCTTAATACTCCACCCACCGTGGCTCACCCTCCGTGGCTCCACTCATATTTTTTATAATGTATATAACTGTTTAATAATAATGATATTATTTTATATACTTACTTTTTTATTAATTATTTTACTTATTTTTCTTTTACGCTCCGTGATTAGCTTTATTTTTTCTTTCTGCTTTTCTTTTTTTTTTGAGATAAGATTCTTAATCACAGTAGTCCGTTTAAAGCCATAGACAGTCATCATACATCATAGCAAACATACCATTTAAAGAATTTATTTTAAATTTTATACATTTATTTAATATTCAAATGTTAAAATTAGAATTTGAGCACGTAATTAATGTTTCTTGGTTTCTTGATATCAATTAATACTAAATAAAGGTGAACTATCAAATGTTCAAGTATTATTTGTGCTTTATTTTATTCTTAAAACTAACCCTTTCCCTTCCTATTGACTGTTTATTGTTATCATAATTTGTATCTAAATTTCAACAGGTAGGTATAGAGTGTTCAGTCCTTTTTACTCACTTATATTAATGTTTTTGAACTGGGTAAGTCTTGTTTTATTATATATGTTTAATCTGATATAGGAATGTATCTTTTTTTATAATGAACCTCTCTTTTACGTTAGGTAACGTTAGTTTTATCGTACGATTTTATTATTCAATTATATGTTATTTGGTACCTTTTTCCATTATTGTGGGCCCCTCTAAGACCTTTAGGGCTCCTCTGGATGACCTTCGGTTATTCTTGATGGAATCTGAGTGAATAATTGGTTGGCACTGGGATAACTTATTCGACTTCATTCTTGATAGGTATTTTTATTATATTTTATGTTTCAATACCTTTAATTATACCTTGTCTTCAAATTCTTTTATAATTTTTTTTAGCGATGCGGCTTCCCCAAAAGCTAGTTTTTCACTGTTGTATCAACAATCTTCTTTTGTTTTCCTTAGACACCCCCTAAATTGTAATGTCTCTTTCGCATACCTTTTTCGTACCACTTTCTTTTTACACACACTTTATTATTACGTTACGCATTTTTGACTCTTATTAATTATTGTATAGTATTCAGTCATATTTCATTTACAATCCTATATGTCGTATTTTGAATTATTACCTTCATTTTAGTATTATATTGCAATAATTTTATGTATTATGTGTATTAGTCTTTATGCTGTCATATTTTGACATTTCTCAAAATTTCAATTATAACTTTAACATTGAATGTTAATTTTAAAGTTATTTTATGCTTTCCAGGTTTGATATTGTTCGCGATAGATAAAATGAAATATCTTAATTCTTTTAATATGCATGTCTCTACATTTCTCATGGTTAAATTTTTTAGCAATTTGCGCTCTTATACTTCATGTTACCGTTATTTTATTCAAAAATTTGTTCAGATTAGTTTTAATTTAAAAATTTTACTTTATTTAATATCATGAACTTATTAAATATTTAATAATCGGTATATTATTATATTATTCAAATTTTCATAATTATATTTGCTGTGTGCTTTTGACTTTATGTGTATATATTCATTAAAATGTTTGATTATGTTTAGTAGCGTTTTATTGTTTATTTAATGTTTTGAATCGTCTGAATATATATATATATATATATATATATATATATATATATATATATATATATATATATATATATATATATATATATATATATATATATATATATATATATATATATATATATATATATATATATATAGAGACGATTCAAGACATTACATAAACAACAAGACGCTACTAAACAGACATGATCAAACTTTCTAATGAATAAATACACATTAAACCAAAAGCACACAGCAAATATAATTATAGAAATTTGAATAATATAATAATATACCGATTATTAAATATTTAATAAGTTCATGATATTAAATAAAGTAGAAATTTTTAAATTAAAACTAATCTGAACAAATTTGTGAATAAAATAGCGGTAACATGAAGCATAAGAGTGCAAATTTCTAAAAAAATTAACCATGAGAAATGTAGAGACATGCATATTAAAAGAATTAAGATATTTCATTTTTCTATCGCCAACAATACCAAATCTGGAAATCATAAAATAACTTCAAAATTAACATTCAAAGTTAAAATCATAATTGAAATTTTGAGAAATGTCAAAATGTGACAGCATAAAGACTAATATACATAATATATAAAATGATTGCAACATAATACTAAAATGAAGGTAATAATTCAGAATACGACATATAGAATTGTAAATTATATATGACTGAATATTGTATAATAATTAGTAAGAGTCAAAAGTGCGTACCTAAAATAAAGTGTGTGTAAAAAGAAAGTGGTACGGAAAAGGTATGGGAAAGAGACATTACAATTTATTAGGTATCTAAGGAAAAAAAAGAAGGTTGTTGATACAACAGTGAAAAACTAGCTTTTGAGGACGCCGCATCGCTAAAAAAAATTATAACAAAATTTGAAGAAAAGGTATAATTAAGGGTATCAAAACATAAAATACCTACCAAAAATGAAGTCGAATAGGTTATCCCAGTGCCAGTCAATTTTTCAGATTCCATCAAGAATAGCTGAAGGTCATACCAGAGGAGCCCTAAAGGTCTTATAGGGGCCCACAATAATGGAAAAAGGTACCAAATAACATATAATAGAATAATAAAATCGATAAAATAACGATAAAATTAACGTTACCTAACCTAAAAGAGAGGTTCATTATAAAAAAAGATACTTTCCTATATCAGATTAAACATATATAATAAAACAAGACTTACCCAGTTCAATAACATTAAAATAAGTGAGTAAAAAGGACTGAACACTCTATACCTACCTATTGAAATTTAGATACAAATTATGATAACAATTAACAGTCAATAGGAAGGTAAAGGGTTAGCTTTAAGGATAAAAGAAAGTACAAATAATACTTGAAAATTTGATAATTCACTTTTATTTAGTATTAATTGTTATCAATATACCAAGAAATATTAATTACATGCTCAAATTTCAATTTTAACATTTGAATATTAAATAAATGTATAAAATTTAAAATAACTTCTTTAAATGGTATGTTTGCTATGATGTATGATGACTGTCTATGGCTTTGAACCAACTACTGTGATTAAGAATCTTATCTTAAAAAAAAGAAAAACAGAAAAACAAAAATTTAGAGCTAGTAACGGAGCGTAATAGAAAAATAAGTAAAATAATTAATAAAAAAGTAAGTATATAAAATAATATCATTATTATTAAACGATTATATACATTATAAAAAATATGCTTCATTACAAAAAAAATTACGCCGAACGTGTCGGCCTTGTAAAACCGAAAAACTCGCATAGTGAAAGCCACAAAATCAAACATTAATAAACAGTGCAGTACGGCAGGAAAGTACAGTTCACAACTAACACATAATAATCAAATTTAATACAAATACGTACAAGTATATACATATTTAATACCTAGATATAAGAAATAATATATGAAAAATAAGAAAATCAAAGATACGGATCAAGCATAACTATGTTTGATAAACAGAAGAGTGCAGTTAAATATATCGAATTTATCACTATTGTTGGTGTATTTAGTACACATTAAAAACAAGGGTGAGAATTTTAGAATATTAGTACGCGGAATAGAGAGGTAAAAGCTTTTGGATATTCGAGCATGCAATTGAGGTATATAAAAATTTAGCTTGCCTAATAGGTTTTGAATAAGAGGAACATTATCGTAAACTATACCGAAAAAGAGAGGAGCCAACAAATGCGAGAACTTTAGAACGATTAGCCTAACTTCCCACGCGTCAAAAATCTTAACCAGAATAGTGCAGAAGAGGATGGAAAATAGAGCGGAGGAAATACTAGGAGAAGACCAATTCGGGTTTAGGCGAAATAGGGGAACTCGCGAAGCTATTCTGGCACTAAGAGTAATGTTAGAGAAAACAATAGAAATAGGAAGGAACGGAATAGGATTTGTAGATTTAGAAAAAACTTTTGATAATGTAAGATGGGAAAAAATGTTCGAGATACTAAAGAGCGCGGGAATGAAGTATAGAGATAGGAGAGTAGTACACAATCTATACAAAGAGCAAACTGCTGTTATAGAAGTAGAAGGGGAAAAAGGGAAGTAGGTATTAGGAAAGGAGTAAGACAAGGATGTACGCTATCACCACTAATTTTTAATCTGTATATCGAAGAGGCGATTAATGTGGTAAAAGATAGAGTGGATTTCGGAATTGAAGTACAGGGACAGAAACTAAAAATGCTGAGATTCGCGGATGATATAGCAGTATTAGCATCTAGTAAGGAGGAATTAGAATCACCATTGAACGAAATGGAGGCAGTGTGGACAGAGGAATACGGAATGAGGGTGAATAAAAACAAAACTAAAGTGGTAGTGTGCAGAGGGCGCGAGATATGTTCTTCAAATTTGAACTTGGTTTTTTAAAAACACTTTATTTTCATTAAAACGACTTGTTACAATTTTTAGAACTTTATTTAACGACTTAAGTACAACAGTGACGTGAATACTATGAACTGATGATCATATATTATACTTTACTACGTGGGGAACTTGCTTAAATAGACTAAGCTTATCTTTTGCTCTATAAGCATTTCATAGAATATAACTCCTCCCGACGTAGTATGAAAAATCAAGGAAAAACATCGTTTTTGTCATCAGTTGACTGATTTTTCAGTTTTGTTTCCAGTGACTCTGATGGTTTTCCTTTCCTATAATTAACAATGAATTTAAATGGGTTTGTTTTATAACATTTTACAATATGATATATGCTGTAAAGTAATAACACAATTAATATAAATATAATCACATAAGTCCAGATAGATGTAGCCATTAGTTTCATTTCTATTAACGGTTTGACTTCTAACTGATTGATTTGTTTTTCAATCGAAGTGAGGTGGTGCAGATCTATTTCTCGATAAACATGGACCTCTTGTTGTGCTGATTCCGGCCTAACGATTGGAATTTGGGGGAGTGTGTATGGACTACCTATAATTTTAGTTTGATCGTTGATGAATACGTCGTTATTGACGTCGACTTTACATTGGTAAGGGATGCGAATTAGTGATGGTTCATGAATGTTCGTAAAACCTGCTTCGTCGCATGTTTGATGTATTTTCAATGTTTCTTGAGGGATGGCGATTATGTATTCGGCGTTGACAGGGCTGACCAAGTCGGTGTTGACGTATATAGGGGTTAACGGACACTCTTTGACTTGACCTCGAAGTAGATTGGCTATACAGTCGGGTTGAGATAACAGTTTGTCGGCATTTGCGATACAATATTCATCAATAAAATGGCAGGGTTCTTCTTGGTATAGATGATTGGTTGCATTCAATAACAGGTAAGGTTTTTCAGATATCAAGGTAAGGTTATTTATTGGGATTGGAAATAAGTGATATAAATCAAGTGTTATTGATGCTATGATAGGGAAGTGAATTAATATTAGAATTTCTGAATCCATGTATTTTACTTCTGTGAATAAGTATTTATAATAATTTCGTTCATTTTTGAATAAAATTTGATTTTTGTATAATTGGTTCATTAAAATTTTTATTTCTCTAATTTCTTTAATACTTAATATATTTGTAGTTAAGGTATGTATTTGGGCTAAGGATACTGAAATTTGTAAATTATCTGTTGATTCCATTAATATTTCACAATTTTGCATTAAAGAGTTTAGTATATGATATGACGTTAAATATGAAGCTATTCCGTCAGTGGTAATTTGCAAAGTTGAAATTTGGTTTTGTACATATTCATTATTCGTTTTAACTTTGTTTAATAACTTACTGGTTTCATTTACAAAATCTTTCGTGACTGTTACGGATTTTTCTAAGTCATTATAAATAGAAAGTTGATTTTTTCTTAAGGTTTCTATTGCATTATCATATCGTGTTCCATCTTCATCAGATAGGGTACCAAAGAGCCATTTTTGAGTTCTACCTACGACATTAATTAGGGCTCTCTCATTTCTAGGTTTTATCTTGAGATTTTCTAGTTTTTGATATGTAATATTCACAGTTTCTTGTATTGTAATTTTGAGTCTTTCTAATGAAGGTAAGTTTCTTTTTGTTTTACATATTTTTGTATCTATCAATAAATTTTGAATCTGTTGTAATTTGTTTTCGTAATTAGTTAAATCAATATGTTTGATAAAAACATGAGAATGTGTCGTTATATGAGCTTCTCCTAAGGAGAAAGGGAATAAAGGGTTATTTAAAGGTGTAACCGTAATTTTATCTGTTTTAGTCGATCTTCCTAGAAGAGTGACTAGAAGAAGCAGAAGAAACATGACTGGATGACCCTGCAAGTAAATTAATGTTTTTAGTTCCTATTCCTAAACCTGTCCGTCGTGTAGGTTTTATAATTTGTTTATGGTAATTTCCCTTTTCGGTTTCTACTATAGCATCTTTATCTTTAACAACGATTTCTTTAGTGTATCGAGGGGTGATTTTAGGACGTCTATCTGACTTAACAAATACTTCATTTCCTACCATAATTTGCGATGGGTCTAATCTGTTTTCATTAATTTTGGATAAGTCTCTAGCTTTGGTTTGTGCGTCATTAATTTTGGTTTTCATTATTTCTAAATTTTGTGCATGATTGTCTAGGTAATTAGTAAATATTACTTGATCTGTGTAATCAGTTGGATTTTGATAGTTAATATTTCCTTTTATTATTTGTAAGGGTGTAAATTTCGTACTCGTATGGGTACTGTTATTATAACCAATGAGTGCGTACGTCATCAATTCGGTAATTGGAGCTTGTTTTTGTGCGGCACGTAAAATTCGTAATGATTCGATTAGTGTCGAATGGAATCGTTCGACTGGGCTGTTGGAATTTGGATTTCTGACAGTTGTATAGTGTAAGTTAATTTTATGTAATTTGCAAAAATTTTCAAGTTGTACATTTTTGAATTATGTACCTTGGTCACAGGTAATTTTAATAGGTATTCCATAATGTGAAATAAAAATTAACAAATTGCGAAGTATCTCTAAGGCATTTGTAGTGGTAGGGTAAGCCTGGGAAAATTTGGAAAAACTATCCGTTATAGTTAGGAATTTTTGTTTTTCGACGGAAAATGTGTCAATATATATATGTTCAAATGGGTTTTCTCCAATTGGTGTATTTTTATATATAACTTTATTTGGATGTCTTTCGTATTTATTTTGTTGACATAATGCACATGTATTTATATAATTTGTAATAGAGTCTTTCATTTTTGGCCAGAAATATATTTTTGAGAGGGCAGATAATGTTTCTGTAATTCCTCTGTGAATCGTTTTAGTTTCGTGATGGAATTTATTTTTTCAATTTGGTCTTCTAATGTCTCGATATCTTTTATGAATACGGGTGATCTAATAAATTTAAAACTTTTCGCTTGAAAATGAGTTTGTATGATTTGTGTTATTTGAGGAATGTATTGATCGGGAATTAATATACCGTATGTGGCTTTTGGTCTGACGTAATTTTTTATATAATTAATTACATCTTCTCTAAAATTACGTATTCTGATAGTTACTAGGTGACGAGTATAGTTTTCAAATGGAGATTTAACACGAGTAAAAGAGGATAGAGTGTCATTTCCGATATGGAACAAAATTTGATTATGAAAAGAGTTAAGTGGTTTTTCGGTAACTTTTATTTCGAAAATAGGATTTTCTACGGCTGAATGAATTGTTTCGTTATCGAATTCATCTGGGGGTATTATTTCATTTATTGGATTTATTAAAATATCTTGTATCACGTTTATTTTTGGGGTCTCGTCTATAGATTGGTTTTCTAATGTTTCGTTTATTAATCGATCTATTTCTGAAATATCATTAATTGATTCATTTTCTGAAATTTGAACTATCGGTTGTGATTCATTTGTATGAATATTGAAGTCGGCTAATCTATCAGATTGGTCTAAAGGATCAAATTCTCCGTTTAATGAAGAATTTTCATCACCTGTTGGTTTAATGCGTGAAAGTGTATCTGCAACCTTATTATTGCCTCCCTTGATGTATTTGATTTCTTTATAGTTATAATCTTGCATTTTGATTTTCCAGCGTAAAAGTCTAGAATTAGGTTCTTTTATGGAGGTTAACCACTTTAATGGACGGTGGTCAGTGAAAATAGTAAATTCTTTACCGTATAAATAAGGTCGAAAATAGGCGCAAAAATTAATGATAGAAAGCATTTCTTTTTCAATTACTGAATAATTTTGTTCAGCTTTGTTCAATGTCCTCGATGCGTAAGCTATCGGTTTATTATTTTGAGATAGGACCGCTCCAATCGCATAGTTTGAAGCATCGGTGGTGAGCTCAAACGGTTTAGAGAAATCAGGATAGATCAATATCGGTTCATTTGTTAAATAATTTTTTAATTCATCAAAACTTTTTTTATAATTTGGGTTATTAATATCAATTTTGGTTTCCTTTTTTAAATATGCTGTCATTGGTTTAGCGATTTTTGCATAGTCTTTAATAAATTTTCGGTAATAACCGGTAAGGCCTAAAAATGATTTAATTTCAGTGACAGTTGTAGGAATTTTCATATTTTTAATAGCACTAATTTTATTTGGGTTGGGCTTGACACCCTGATCAGTAATTATGTGTCCTAAATATTCGGCTGATTTCTGTAAAAATTCGGTCTTATCTAACTGGATTTTTAAGTTTGCTTGGCGCAAAACGTCAAATACTCTTTTTAGATGAATCATATGCTCTTGTAAGGAAACTGAATAGACGATAATGTCGTCTAGATAGACCATACATATATTATCTTTAATTAGATCCCGCAAAATATGGTCCATAACTCGTTGAAACGTACTAGGCGCATTTTTGAGGCCGAAGGGCATACGTAAAAATTCGTAGTGTCCTCGATCACACGTAAAAGCCGTTTTCTCAATTGAATCGCGATGCATAGGGATTTGATGATAACCTGAAGCAAGGTCTATTGTCGTGAAATATTGACTTTTGCCTAATTTTGCTAGTTTTGTATCTATGTCAGGAATTGGGTATCTATCGTCAACAGTTTTGGAATTTAACGCGGAGTAATCTATTACCATTCGAAATTTCTTTTTTCCAGGCGCGTCCATTTTTTTGTTTACAATCCATATAGGATGAGCGTAGGGGCTTTCGGAATGTCTAATGATTCCGTCCCTGAGGTATTGATCAATTGTTTCGGGGACTAACTCTTTGTGTACATGGGGGTATTTATAAATGTAAGGGTGCGTAGGAACTTCATCGGTTGTTCTGATAGTGTGACATACTTTATTTGTAGTCGTTAGTTTTTCATCGGTTTTATGAAATAAGTCTCGGTATTTGGTACACAGTGTATACAATTTATTTTTTTCTTCCGGGTTAAGGTGTTCTACTCGTAAAATTTGTTTCAAATCTAAAATTGGTGTTTCTGTAGATACAAAATTTTCTGTGAGCTGTTCTAAATTAAAAATTTCATGATTTTTCCTATTTAAATTTTCGTATGTGATATCAATTAATTTTAAAGTACGCGGTATATTTGTATGATTGTGAATGAGAACTGGGGCGAAATAATTGTCTACGGTTGTGATACCTTCTTTAATTAACAAACCTGATGGGTTTTGTTCATGGATAAGTATCGTTCCTTTTTCTATTTGAACTGGAAATTTTGCAAAACGTTTTTGAAAGGGTTCGATTATAATTTCATTATTTAGCGGTAAATTTTGTCTATACAAAAATGGAATAGTTATATAGCCGTCTGAAATAGTTTGATTCGAAACTTCAATATCTAAATTTAAATCTTTTAATATATTAATTCCAATAACTCCATCAAAGAAATCGTGAAATTCAAATGCTACAACTTCAGGTACATAATTAAAATAATAAGTGGCGGCATGATGAAATTTTGGATCCTGTATTTTTGGATGATTTCGTAATAAAATTTGGAATATAGGGATATAAGCTACTTCTTTCGCAATTACTGTGCCTCCTGTAGTTTTAATCTTTGTTTCCGTGGAATTTAAAGTACCGGGAAAAAAGTGGTTAATTAAGTTTGGTTTTAACATGTTAATGCTACACCCTGTATCTAGTAATAATTTTAATTCTGGATCGTGATCAGTTGCCGGTATATAAATATATGGTAAAGGGGCGGCACCGGAAGTATGAACTTCTGGGATTATTTTTAAATTTGTTATATTTAAGTTGGATAATTCGTTTGCGTGGTGTTGCAAAAATCCTGCTGTTCCTCCGGTTCATATGAATCAGTATCATATGACGAGTAATAGGGTTCTGGGTCATTGCTAGCTATGTAAAGTCGTTCTTCGTATTGTTCGATATTATTTTCTACCGCATCAGCTTCTTGGTACGTATTTATCTCTGTGTCCTTGCTTGCATAATGTGAAGATTTCGACGTAAGCCTCGTATTAGTTGACATTGGTTGATTATAATTATGTCTATTTGGCACATTAGAAGGAATTGTTGAGACTCCGGACATAGGTAGCGGTTTATTATGATTAAACGATTTATTTTGTGGATTCCACACATTTTGTTGAGGGCCAAATACCTGCCGATTTGTAGGTAATTGTGAATTTATTGGTCTATTAGTTGGTTGTAAGTTAATCGGTTGCGACGGAAAATTTGGTCTATAATTTTGATACTGAATATTTTGTTGTGGTCTTTGAGAAGTCTGTGGTTGATTTCGAGAAATATGAGGGCCTGGTAAAAGTTGATTAGGTCTTATTGGTCGCGGAATTAATTGTTTGAAATGGTTTTGGTTTGGATTTTGAAAAAGTTCGAAATTTTCATCCTCCTGTACTAGAGCCATTGCCGCTTCTAAAGAATTTGGGCCCTGAACTATTATTTTATCTCTTAAACGCCTATCTAAATTTCTAACAAAAATTTTACAAGCTAAAGTATTGTATTGCCGAGTATGTACTAATTTAGTGGCAGCATCCATACTAGTTATTGGTATTGTAGTAATTTTTTGGGCTAATTTAGAGCGTAATATTTGTAGTCTTTTACCGAAATTTTGATAATGTTCATTTTTTTGAACAGTACATGTCATGAGCATTTGCTCCAAGTTATCTAAAGATAGTTGTTCTCCGTAAACGTTTCTTAATTCTTCGCGTATTAAAGGCCATGTATTTAATTCAGTTCTTGAACCTATAATTAAGAGAGCATCCCCTTTTAATTTACCTATCAAAGCTTGGCGAATAAAACTACTCATATCTGCACTAGCAGCATTGTATTGATTGTAAAAATTATCTGCAGCCGAAATAAAAATTTCTAAAAGGTCTCTATTTCCTTCAAAAGATGGAATTGTTTCTAATACTAATCTAATAAGAGTGTAATTTATCTCTGGCATTTTTATTTAAAAAAGTAATGAGAAAAAAAATGAATAAAATAAACGAATAATGTATTCTTAGAATTAATTGTTTGATTATTTAAAATCTAAATGAGTTCTCAACTTGAAATTGTTTTTCGTTTTTTGACTTAATTAGGTACCGAAGATAATTTACTTATTCAGTACTTGTACTGATTATATAAAATAATTGTACACGTTTTTTCCGAAGCGAATATTAAATGAATATTTTGTCGAATATTACTTGATTTATATTGCTTAGGATGGGATGGTGCACTGTATCGACCTCACCTTTGGCTCACCTCGCCACAGAGCCTTAAACTGCCTCCTCTCTGTGTTATGCTAAGTTTGTTACTGAGTTGTTGGTGACACAAATGCGGAATAAAGGATTAATTGAATGCAACTTACCCTGATGGTATCTGGATCCAATTATGTCCTCTGGATTTTGGGTTGTCACGTTGTCCTTGCAGATGGAAGGTGTCGTAGATCCCAGCCAAATCGTTGAAACGAACCACTGAACTTCTTGGAGTTGGTGTGTTGGAATCCTGTTCGCAGCGCCAGATATGTTCTTCAAATTTGAACTTGGTTTTTTAAAAACACTTTATTTTCATTAAAACGACTTGTTACAATTTTTAGAACTTTTATCAAAATTTATTTAACGACTTAAGTACAACAGTGACGTGAATACTATGAACTGATGATCATATATTATACTTTACTACGTGGGGAACTTGCTTAAATAGACTAAGCTTATCTTTTGCTCTATAAGCATTTCATAGAATATAACTCGCGACAGCAGAGCAAAAACGAAAGTACATATTAATAATGAAATATTGGAGGATTGAAAACGTATGTATGGAGCACGTCACTATATGGTTGCGAAACCTGGATGGTAGAGGATTCAAGTAGGAAGAAATTAGAAGCTTTTGAGATGTAGTGTTACCGAAGAATGATGAAAATACCGTGGACTGATAGGGTTAGAAACGAAGAAGTATTAGAGAAAGTCGGCGAGAAAAGAAGTATGTGGAAAAACATAAAGAAGAGAAGAGATAGAATGGTAGGCCTGGTAGGCCACTTGCTGAGACATGGAGGAATAGTTCGCGATATTTTGGAGGCAGAAATAGGGGTGAAGAAAGGCAGAGGTAGGCCTAGATTAGACTACTGCTCGTAAATAGTAAGGGATGTAGGTTGTAAGATAGAAGAAGCTGGAGGTTAGCGTACAACCAGTCTTAGGACTGATGACCTCATGATGATGATGATGAATAGGTTTTTACAGTCAATTATATTATGTATAAGCTTATATAGAAATATTTGAGAACAAAATTTCCGCCTCGCGTTCAAGTGCTGCCATCGCAAATCTTGCTAAAGGACTATTTTGAGGGAAACCAATAGGCGGATACACAGTGTCTGATTTGAACCATAGTAGTTTCATAAACCTTCTTTGAACCATTTCCAAGCTGTTATTATGGCATTGATAATAAGGATTCCATACCAAAGATCCGTACTCAAGTTTAGATCGGACAAAAGCAAAGTATAGGATTTTCAATGTATCGGTGTTTGAGAAATCCCTGCTAGTTCTCACTAAGTAACTCGGTGTGTGCAACGCTTCAGACACTACTTTAGTTACGCGAGTGGTAAAAGACAGATCTCTTTCAAAAATTATGCCGAGGTCTCTGAATGTGCCAAGCCTTTGAAGAATAGAGCCGTCTAACCTATAATCGTACATTATTAGGGATAATTTAGTGGAATAGGACATAACATTGCACTTAGATACATTTAGATGTAGTTTGTTACTAGAACACCAATTATGAAGATTAGACAGATTGTTCTGCAGAAGAGCATAATCATCCACGGAAGTAATAACCTTAAATAATTTAAGGTCGCCAGCATATAACAGACAATTGACAGATATTACAGTGACAATGTCATCAATAAAGATGTTAAACAGCAGAGGGCCGTGAATAGAGCCTTGAGGCACACCTGGCGTGGCACCATACTCAAGGGACCTGAAACCATGTATTTCGATGCACTGTTTTCTGTTAGAGAGATAGGACTTTAGAAGGCTTAATAAATTTGTTGAAAAACCAAATCTTGTAAGTTTACTCAGAAGTATACTATGATCGAGCCTATCAAAAGCTATAGTGAAGTCGGTGTAAATGATGTCCATTTGCTTGCGTTGGTCAAGAGTTTTATCTATGCTATGGGTAATACAAATTAAGTTAGATGTTGTAGATCGTCCTTGCATAGAGCCATGTCGATAGTCAGAAATTTGCGTACTTACATTAGGATAAAATGCGTTATGAATTAATATTTCAAGGACTTTGAGAAAATTACATAAAATAACGATTGGTCTAAAGTTACTTATATCCGTGTTGTCGCCATTTTTAAAAACTGGACAAACTTTCGAGTATTTCCAAATTGCGGCTATAGAAGAACTTTTTATGCATAAATTAAACAAAATCTACAATGGATAGCCAAGAATTGGTGCACAGTCCTTAATCAGGAATGAGAGAACGCCGTCAGGCTCAGTGGTTAGCTTGGGTTTAAGTTTCTTTAATGCCATTTCAACTTCCCGTTCACTAAAGGGGGTAATACTGATGTTCACATAGCTAAAACCATCATAGAGATCAGGGAGAGATTCATCAGATGGGAGTGAAAACGATTTACTAAAAAAATCAGCAAATGTGTTGACAATATCCAAAGGGTTGTCCAGAGTTTGATCATTATAATGTATTTGAGATGGTACACTTCCAGATGTTCTTTTACTGTTTATAAAAGGACAACATTTTTTTGGTTCCTTGGATATATTGACTTCTGCATATTTAACATAATTGGAGTAAGCAGCATCGTTCTTTACCAGATTCCGAAGCCCTTTAAAATTGTTATGAGACTCTTCGTCATTGTGGTTTTTATATCTACGCTAGTATCTAGCTTTAAGTCTAATATTTCTTATAATAGTGCTGTTGAACCAAGTAGTATATGTTCTTTTACGATATTTAGTATTATACTTAGGCACTATGGGATCAAATAACTGATACAATTTATCTTAAAAGGCTTAACATGCAGATTCAACGTCTACGAAGACAGGAAGAAAAAAAAGACCAGTCTATATCGAGTAAAGCCTTATAAAGTGTCTGAAAGTTTGCTTTCCTAAAATTATAATTGGCATTAGAATTTTTGGGAAAACGGGTTTTTGAATCAGAGTCCCCATTTATTTCCACAGTAATGCTTAAAGCAAGGTGGTAATTATCCTCACTTGTTAGAACTTCATCAGAATTCACCACATTGCTTCTTCTGTTACACAAAATTAGGTCTAGAAGTTTATCGTCTTTGTTAAAAATAAAGTTATACTGCTGGAGATTAAGCAGATCGAGCAAACTATTTAGGGCTTGTTTGTACCTTACCATCAGGCTGATGGCCAGCTAAGTATGAAGCATATTTTGGAATATTAAAATCTCCTAATATTAATAAATCCTTATTTTGAATAGAAGGCAAGGATGAAAGATATTCAAATAGTTTCTCATAATCTGCAACTCCAACACTTGGAGGAATATACATAACAAATATGTACATATTCGAGTGATGTATATTAATTTTCAAGCATAACAAATCAATGAGGGGAGATAGTTCTATATCACTCAAGTTCAGCGGTACCAGAGTCGAGTTAATGTTTTTGCGGATGGCTGCAAGTACACCACCACCTCTAGTGAGACCAGTGGCGGTGAAGTTTCTGTCAACAGGGTATATATTGTGTTTATTATTAGATATTTCAGCATGTAGCACGGAGCAATCCAACCAAGTTTCAGTAATAGCAATGATATTAAAATTAGAAGAAGCAATGTAGTTATAAACAGTCGTAGTTTCATTTTTTATGCTACGAGTATTTTGGTAATACATTGAAAGTGAGTTTTTTGTTATTGTATTGGGCTGCACTGTACAAGAATAATGGGGATAATCGGTAAAAGTGAAATGCAGTGGGGATGATTCGTAGTGAGAAAAAGCAGGTATCTTTGATAATTGCTGTTGATCTAATAATATGGAACTCTTAACATCAAGCTCTTTTATGTGTAAAACACTTAACGGTATCCCAGGCCGCATGATTGACGTCAAACATATTATTATTATTTTTCAAATTATGTCTAGTACAGTTAGAGCAAGTAAATGTTTTAGACTTACACGCTTTAAGGTCATGATTTTCAGCACACCGAGGTCAAGTTACAGAATTGTTGCACTTACTTGCAGAATGATGATATTCATTGCAGTTATAACAGCAAAGTATTTCAAATGCATCAAAAATTGCAGAACTGTCATAATTTACAAATATATTACCTGCTCGAGAAAATTTTTCGTATGTACTTTTTATCAAGCTGTAAAATTGCTTGATAGACATCTTTATTTTTCTTTGTAGGAAAGAATTTTGTTAATTTACAGTGAGAGTCCTCGGAAAAAATGTTAGTATTACACCTGAAATATCTATATATATATATATATATATATATATATATATATATATATATATATATATATATATATATATATATATATATATATATATATATATATATATATATATATATATATATATATATATATATATATATATATATATATATACAGGGTGAATGGCAAGTGGACGTATTCCTTTGAAGAGGTGTTAGTAGAGACAATTTGCAGTCAAAGGAACCCTAATATGCGTTATCCAAAAGTTGATAATTTTCAATATATTTTAATTTTTGTGTTTTATTAAAAATGTGCTGGCCTCATACTACTAATTGTAAAATTAAAAAACAATCATTAACTTTTTTGTACTTTTGTTTACTTCTACCCTTAATGCACATAGTAGTTTAAGTTATGTAACAAAAATTATGTTAAATACTTTGATACGAAAAAAATACAGGAGCTAGAACTTGCAGAGGTTGTTAGAAACTTCAATTCAAGTGTACATCCACGACGATTTATTTCCAAAATTTGTGAATACATTAAACATACAAATTGTTTTAAAAACTTCTGTGCTTCATTACCTTTCGAATGAAGTATAAAGTTTTAAGAAATTTTCCGTTTATATATGTTACGTTTAACTTAATTTTACGTTTCTATTTCTCCATTACTTGATGACCCAGAAATAAAAAATAATTTTTCAGCAGTCATGGCTAAATTATTCGTGACTAAATGTATGATACTTAACATTTTTTGGAATAAAATGCAACTAAATAAATATAAGGATTTCTAAATCAAAATGATCGTACAACAGCGCGATCCATTTTAGCATAACAACACTTCATATACATGTATTTATATTCTTTCAATATATTCAGAAATTATAATCAAGTTGCATATATGTATATACTTTGTTAACCGTGGTCTGTTATTGTTATTACTATTACTTCCTACAGTCGTTAAATATTCGTATTAGAAATTTTATCTTCTTAATCAAGAAATTCTTTAGATGCAACAACCCTCCTTACTATAAACTTTCCCAAGTTATATAGAGGGTACATTACTTACATATAAGAGCAGCTCGACCATAAAATTAATGAAAGTTATATCAAATGAGACTTAGCGAAGCAATATTGCCTGCCGGTATAAAAATTTTAATGCGCCATGTGTACATTTGTAATAAAAATTTTATTACAAAAGGCGACGTTTCATTGGCTAGTCGCAGTATGCTCAAATAAAAAGAATAAATTGGGGAACAGAAATGGTTGCATTCTACCCCTATAAAACTCATACGTCTTCACCCTTAGTTCGATAAAATTCTGTCTACCTATTGAAATGGCGGATCGGAGAAACCATGACACAAACAAAACTTGAATTGATGTAGTTTGAATTTATCCATATCTGTCGCTTTATTCAGTGAACGTAACGACCATATTTGGACACGTTATTTCGTTTTTATTATTTAATGTACTGTTCTGTACAGTATTATGAATGTTGTAATTAAAAAGTCTTACACTCCGATACTGATAACGTCTATTTGTTACATTTGACAGTTATGGAGATATATAAGAAATATTTGATGGTTAATGATATATATTGCGTCTTATAAACCCTATACAGATATTTGTGAGATATGAAAGATTTGAGAGCAAAACATTTTCATCGTAAAGAAATCATGAAGTAAAAAATAAAATCAGAGTAATAAAAAGTACAATTGATTTCATAGATATAACTCAATAACTCAAGAACTACAAGAGGTAGTTCAAATTCAAAAGAAATATTTAAGTTTAGTAAATATACCGCTATAAAACAGTATGTACAACAATAGAGTATGCGCATATATATATATATATATATATATATATATATATATATATATATATATATATATATATATATATATATATATATATTTGGAGCAAACGGAGATTATCGAAGTTGAAAGTTTTAAGTATTACTAGTTGTAAATTTGAAAACATAAAAAAATACAACTTAGCACACATTTTTATTTGAAATCTTGACATTGGCAGCATGGCCCTAATTTTAAAAGTGAAAGCATTGTCTCGTAAATTAACGTCTACGTTTTATATCATGAATACTTATAAGGGCACCTAGATTATTATTCTGTTCATTTCAGTCTCCCAGTGAACTGAACTTATTTATGACACTACGCCACTGTGTCTCCGTTATAATTTAATATATATATATATATATATATATATATATATATATATATATATATATATATACATATGTATATTATCCTATTGTTCTTTCAGTCAAGTAATGTCATGGTATTGTAGATGACCCGAATACGCGATACTAATTTTTTGTAGTCTGAAATTAGTGATTGAAAATGGCTCTAAAATGAAAACCAAAATAACAATAATTATATGATTGACGCGGTTCAACAAGGACTATATTATTAAATTCTTCTATTAATTCCTCCGATCACGGAGATATTTATATATATATATATATATATATATATATATATATATATATATATATATATATATATATATATATATATATATATATATATGATTCAAAATATCACAAATACCGCTGAATATTGCAAATTATAGAAACACAACAATATTATTCAAGCCTCAAATAATCAGATGTGCTCTGTTATAAGACATTTTAGTGTTAACCTATTTTAACATTCTAATATTATTGTTTTATGAATTTTTAAAATCAAAGTTTGAATATGAATCAATATCTGAGGTATGTCATTTATACAGATAGCTTGAAAAATATTCTCAAAGTAGGTTTATTAAGTTGTAAAAGTGATAAAGTGATTTGTGTACAACTCGTACACATGCTTGATAACCAATATTGGCAGCAGAACATATTGAACCATACATACTATCGGAATTTTTTCCATAGCACCAGAATTTGACGGAAACCAGATTTCTCATCAACCATTTCTTAACACTGTAAGATGTGCTTATGATATGGCCATCGACAATCCGATAATCTTACTAACATTAAAAGTAAAAAATAAACGCAAAGCCGCCGAGTTAATTAATTCTAGAAATTCATCCACTTGGGATGAAATAAATTACATTTTAGAAACTCTTTGAATATTCTAGGGATCCAAATTATTTACAAAGAATTAGCCTAAATTCAAACGAGTCAACCTTAAACTTGTATCTAGGTTGCAGAGTCACAATGCAAAAATGTACGCGGCAATGCAAAACAACCGTTCACTGTAGATCAAATTCAATTAAATATTTCAATAAGGTTACACAGAGTAATCTTATTGAAATAATGTCATTAAATTCACCATTGACAGGTTTAAACCCAAAACTAGGATCGATTATTAGAGCTAGTAATCTGACTGACATACTTATTGTTATTGCTGGATAAAACGCAAATTATAACTATCCTGTTTTGAAACGTAAACATTTCAAAAAACGAACTACTAGTTTTCCAAATTATATTTCTCTCAAACATCTAATCAAAAGTTTCAACCACGTCTACCATTTAACCCAAATAATGTTAGACCTCCACCAAACCAATAATTTCAACAAAACAGGTCTTCGGCGATAAGACCGAACCCCGCCTACTCGCAAATAAGACAATCCATTATTAGACTAAATCCGAACTTTAATCAACAAAAAACACACCACATGAACTAAAATTATAAAGAATGTGGTGATACCGTTCGTCAGTATGAAGCAATGCCACAATACTACTCGGATGGTGCTGCTCATCCACATGACTATCAAAATCAATATTACAAAGAATATTCACTATCCAACAGAATAAAATATAAACCAGGATTTTCAAATTTTCCACCAGGAAGACCACCCTCCAGATTCGAAAGTAATAACAATTAAAACGATATTATATTTCAACAACTACCAACAACTCAAGATTAAATGTTTATTTAAATAAAAGCTGTTTAATTTTAAATTCGAAAAATTTATATTACATTAATTGCATTACTAACACTTTCAAAACTTTAATCGACATAGGCAGGACTTTCAATATTCAAACCCAAAACATGCGAAAAATAAAATAAAAGGTTTATAGAAGATGTTATTATCCAAGGAATTACTGACGAACAAATTTTTATTAAAGAGTCAACACTTATACCTTTCACAATTTCAGACGCTCATAAAGTATATACTCATAATATCGATATAGAATTTGACGGACTATTAGGTTTTGATTTTGTAAAACACTACAATTGTATAATTGATATCAATTAAAATAAGCTCATCAAAATCAAAAATAAACAACTTGTAACTGATTTTAAAACCTAGCATTACCTGTCCCACTATTCAAAGTTAATGACTATTATGTACCACAAAGAAGCATTCAACAAAATTTAGAAAACGAAATTATCAAAAATAATATTTCGATTGCTCCTTTATTTAATTTAACAAATTAAAAATTAACAAGAAGGCGAATTTTTGACATCAATAATTAATGCAATTGATATTTCAAAAAAAAAACATTGATTTCGATGATTTAAAATTAGAATCCATTCAAAATTCCGTTTTCCACTGTAGGTTTGGTCCACCAAACTTAGTTTAACAGAAATAAAAATTAACTTTGAATCGAGCATCTAAATGAGGAAGAACAATTATAATAATAATTAAAAAATTTTTTGCAAAATCTTACCGCTATTCTCACATTCACAAAGAATAAATTAAGACACAAGTATCAAAAATGTTAAATCAGGGAATAATAAGACCATATATTTCACAATGGTCATCATCAGTCTGGGTCTATCCAAAAAAAAAAAAAAAAAAATAGATGCCTCCAGAATACAGATATGGCGCGTTATTGTTGGCTATAGACAATTAAATAAAATATCTATAGGAGATAAATATCCTCTCCCTAATATTTCCGATGTATTAGATTAATTAGGGAAATGTAAATATTTTATAATGTTAGACAGGATCTCAGCAAATTGAAATTCATCCAAAAAATATTGCAAAAACCGCTTTTTTAGTCGAGGACGGAGATTATGAGTTCACCTGTCTCCCCGTTGGTTTAGAAAATGTCCCTGCAACATTTCAGAGAGTCATGAACAACATACCTTTAGGCATTCAAAACGAACGATGTCCTGTGTACATGGAAGATATTATAATCTAGTCACCTACAATACATGAACACATTAGCGGACTAACCGAAGTATTCAAAAGGCTAAGACACGCAAACTTAAAATACAACCAGACAAATGCGAAGTATAAGGCAAATAAGTCGCTTATTTAGGACACACCATTACACCCGACGGAGTAAAACCTAACCCAACCAAAGTCGATTGTGTAGCAAATTTTCCTCAACCTAATAGTCAAAAAGAAATTAAACAATTTCTAGGACTAGCAGGATACTACAGACAATTTATACCCCATTTTGCGAAAATTTCCAAACCATTGACAAAACTATTACAAAAAGATATATATGTCTTTACAAAACCTATATCATTCTATTTTGCCTCTGCATGCCAAAAATCTTTTGAGGAACTCAAGGAATCATTAATATCAAACCCTATTTTAATTTACCCAAAATTTAATGAACCTTTTATTTTAACTACGGATACAAGTTCATTTGCAATATCTCAAGGACAAGTAGGAAAAGATTTGCCTATATCCTTTGCTTTTAAGACTTTATATCATGCTGAAACCAAGTATTCAACAATAAAAAGAGAGCTTCTCGCTATTGTTTGGTCAGTCAAACATTTTATACCTTATCTTTTCGGACGAAAATTCAAATTAATTACTGATCATAGACTACTAACCTAGTTACCATTAATAAAATGCCCAGAAAGTCGTCTAATGCGTTAGAAATTAAAACTAGAGGAATATGACCATGAACTTCGATACAAACCCGGAAAAATTAATAGAAACGCAGACGCGTTATCTCGAATAAAAATGACCATGAATTTCTTGAAATAACAATTGATTCCGAAACTATCGAAATGTTACCAGAAACATACATGGAAGAAAAGAAACATTCGTTAACCTTTACAAAACCCAATCGTTAATTGACTACAATAAAATTAAATTTACTAACGGCCAAGTACTAGACAAAATACATAAAGACATCATAGTATTATTTAGAAAAGATAAATTGGAGGAACTTCATTACAAAATAA
This sequence comes from Rosalia funebris, assembly GCA_037954035.1. Lineage (NCBI taxonomy): Eukaryota > Metazoa > Arthropoda > Insecta > Coleoptera > Cerambycidae > Rosalia > Rosalia funebris. The sequence continues at coordinate 31,271,528 of JAZFAV010000032.1, read as the reverse complement.
TAGAAGACATTTTTTACAAGAATTCAAAATTCGATCATAATAAAATAAATACACTATCTAGCAAATCTGTAAAAAATCGTAGATACTGTATAATTTTACTACCTCTTGATGCCGATGGAGTATGTTCATTACTTTATATGTGGATAAAAATACACTCGACTTTTCAAAAACATACTTTGTTGAAAACAATTCAGACCTACCAATTCTAGAGATATTTTCATTTATTTTTACCCAATCAAATCTAAATTTAACAATTCCTCATAGTTAAATATCACACACAGTGTATAGTTCAACATCACATACAGTGTGATATTGAACTATAATTATTATTCCAATAATTATAGTTCAATGTCACACTCTCAAAGCTAATTTACACCATGGTAATAATGAAACTATTCGCAGAATAGGTGCAAGAAAAATATAGTTGACTCGGATTAACAAAAAACGTAGATTATATATTCGAAATATATTCGAAATTACCAAATATTCTAAAAGATAAAAACGTTTGGGGAAAATTTAAGCAATCCCTTAGTAATAACAGAAACCCCAAAAATACCTTTCGAACGGATTAATATAGACATTTTAGAAACTCCAACTAAAAATTATATTCTAATAATTAGGACGAATTAACAAAATTTACACAGGTAAATATGACTTGTCTTGAAGAGAGTATTTTTTTATTCTCTTCTCTTTACGATATTAAGCTAAGCTTTTCTAATGTCAACCATCCACAATCAAATGGACCTGTCGAACGATTTCATTGAACGTTATTGGAAATGATACGAATAAATAAAGCCAAAAACCCAAATGAACACTCTTTAACAGTCATGCCATACGCTGTATAGCATATTAACGCAAATGGTATGATTGTTAGAGGTAACAATTCAGTGTTTACTGAATTGTTACCTTTAACAGTCACGCTATATGTAGGTAAAACCATGGGTTTTATTTAAAATTCATGGTTTCGCATCATACGAATTAATTTTCGGACACACATGAAGTCGTAACCCCAAAACACTATACAATCAGGGAGAACTGATTTCTAAATATACTTATACGAGATCTGAACAAGAGAATCTCATGGTACTACAAAATAGCACCGTCAAAAACGAACCTCCAAAAGGAGAAAGCAAAAACACGATTTGATAAAAACACTCCAGAAAACACACCAAAATTCAATATTGGTGATAATGCGAGAGAATCGTAAATAAAAGATAAACTTCACAACAAATTTAATGGCCCATGTAAAATAAAACAAATATTTCAAAATTCAGCAATTTTACAAAATTTAAAAACCAAACCAAACTACAAAAGTAAATTTCTATAGGATAAAACTCTATTTTAAAAATTAAAATTTAATTTCAGGTTTCTGCTGCTGATTGCAACAGTAGCCTCGTAATACACTATGTCGCCCATAAAAAACATCATGGAAATATATTTTCATAAGGAAGGTGAAGTAGTAATTACAAACAAACAATGGACCCTATTGGTTTATAAGAATATATCGTCATTGAAAAATGCTTTCGAACACAATGAAAAATTATTAGAAATTTTTTTACACAGTCCACCCTACCTTCGAAAACATGAATTTATTTCGAGGAGAAGTTAAGACCCATATAAGATTATTTACACAAATCTCTAAATCAATTCAGGTCAACTAAATGAAATTTATTTTGATACCAAACGCTATAAACGCGGGGATATTACCGGTATTGGCTCAATATTTAAAATCATTGCAGGAAATTTAGATTCTGCAGATGGAGAATATTATTCAAATTGTATTAAGAAACTCGCAAAGGATGAATTTCCATTAGATAATTTAATAAAAAATCAAGTCTCAGTAACGACCTCTGTTATGAAAAATTTCAATGCTACAATACAAAAGCTACAAACTGACGAAGCCACTCTTAATAGGGACATAAAAATCAATTCAGATCCGATTCACAAAACAGCCAATAACATAAAAAAGTTAAATTATTAGATTCTAAATTCTAGATTTCTAGAACAATATGAATTTCTAATGGAGAGTTATTTGTATATCGACGATCAATTAAACAGTATCATAAACTCAATTGATGTTGCACGCTTAAAGATAATTCGTACATCAATAATTCAATCTGAAACTGTGGTTACCTCACTTCAAGAAACATTTCAAAATTTGCATAAAAAACTTGCCATTCGTTATCAAGTTATCTAAAATTGCTAAATATTTAGATATAATGGAATTAGAAACCTTTCAGACCGATTCAAATTTTCAAAAATTCCATTAATTGACCATCAAAGGTACACTCTTTTTAAATTATTTCCTATACCAATTCTAAACCATAAAACTGGATTATATCATGTATTGTCAACCTCACAAAGATACATTACGTGTGATGATGACGTTTTGATGCACATGCCCATGTAAAATTTAAATGGATGCAAACTTTACACGGAAACAAAACTTTGTATGAATCTCTTCGCATATCCCATAGATGACAATGTCATGTGCGAAACACGTATTTTGAAAAATCTAAAAATACTACCTGAAAATTGTGAAGCGTACCTAATCTTTGCAAAAGGATACAATATTCAAAAATTAACTAATCCATGTAAATTCTGAACCGCTTCAAGTTACCATAAAATGCAAACAGATGAATACCAAGACAGAAATCATTTTCAAAAATTATTCTGATATTACAACCAGGATGCAATGTATATCTAGGAGTCACCTAACCACAATATAATTCAAAGGAAACCACCGTAAAGGAGCTCGATGCTCATCCCATTTTAATTTTATACAACTGTTGTCATGACATTCCCAACGACTTTAAAATTCCTAAATTAAAGCCATTGAAACTAAATAATGTCAACACCGAGGACCTTGAAATCGTAAAGCATAAATTGGACGAATATTCCAAAACACTAGACAATATGACTAATGAACTATTCATCACACAGCATATCTCATGGTTCACATAATTCACAATTGCTGCAATAATCGGCATTATCCTATTATACATTTGTTGTATAATAGGATAATGCCGTTTGAAATAAGGAGACTAGTCGTTGCCATTTCATCTAACTCACCACTGCCTCCGCTTATAGCAAGAAAAACTTTTATTATATATATATATATATATATATATATATATATATATATATATATATATATATATATATATATATATATACATATTTTTTTTTTTTGAGGTTAATTTATGCGTTAGTAAAGACGTTTTCTTCGTAAAAAGTAAAACTTCAAAGATTTAAAAAAAATTTTTTATTATTTTCAAAAGCTCCTAACAATGAGCAATAAAAAATGTCTCTTGAAATTTTTACTTAATACTAATCGATTCTTATAACAACGGTCGGGTATTACAAACAACAATCATAAAAATACTGTATGTATTACATATTCCTACTCTAATCAGAGCAAATGTTGAAAATGACCACCTTCTGATAAAACGCACGATTCCAATCGTCTCATCATTGATTGACTCACACGTTCAAAAATTCCCGGAGTATTTTTTATGACATTGCAACCTTGAATTATCCGATTTGTTAAGTCGTTTTCATCGAATACATGTGTTTTATACACAAGAGACTTTAGGTGGATCCATAAATAAAAATCTACAAAGTTCAAATCGGGACTGCGAGCTGGCCAAGCTTGGGGACCTGTACGTCCAATCCAGCAATTAGAATAGGTGTTGTTGAGGTACTGACGCGTAACAAGACTAAAATGGGATGGGGCACCGTCTTTCATGAACCACATATTAGCTCTCACTTGAAGAGGCACATATTCTAACAGAGCGCTTAGTACTTCGGCTAGAAACTGCCTACATTTAATCGAGCTGGTAAAACATATGGCCCAATAAGATAGTCATCAAAAATCCCTGCCCATACGTTCAGCGAAAATTGTTGCTGAAAACGACCTTCTAATTATATGGGGATTTTCGTCCTCCCAAAAATGGTCATTATGAAAATTGAAGATTGTTTCTCGCGAAAAAGTTGCCTCGTCAGTAAACAAAATTTTGTGTAAAAAATGTTATTATGTTCCACTGTATGGAGCAACCACCTAGTAAAATCTAACCTTAGCTGAGAATCACGGGGCAGTAGAGCTTGTACCCGTTGAATGTGATACGAATATAGCTGATAAACTTTAAATACTTTCTAAACAGTATTTGGACTTACTTCAAGCTGCAGTGCTATCTTCCTGGTACTACTCGAAGGATCTTCTTCTATCTGTCTAAGTATAGCTTGTTTTAAGTCAGGCGTTGTTACTATTGCAGGTCTACCAGGAACTTCACACAATTAGTTTCACACAATCTGGCATGTAGTCTTCCAAATCCTTTAGCACATGGCGCTACTCTGTTAGGATAGCGTTCCTGGAAACTTCGTCGAGCTTCTGCCGCATTTCCATTTGCTAAACCATACAAAGTTGAAGTTTAGGTTAAGGAAAAATGAGAAACAAATAAAATCAAATGAAAACACTGTACAACTTCGTGTGAAGGTTTAGATCATAGTGTAGGAATATGTAGTATATATGTATTTTTATGATTGTTGTTTGTAATACCCGACCGTTTTTCTAAGAATCGGTTTAAAGTAGTATTAAGTAAAAAACACAATTATTAAGTAAAGACATTTTTTGTTGTTCGTTGTTAGGAGCGTTCGAAAATAATAAATAATATTGAAAAAGTCTTTGAAGTTTTACTTTTTACGAAGAAAACGTCGGGTGACTCACGCCTAAGGTCGCCACTGGCTTCAAATAAAAATTGACTTTACACTAGAAATATCGCAAGGAATTACACCCTGAGGTTACGGACCATACTTATTAAGCACCCTGTATATATATATATATATATATATATATATATATATATATATATATATATATATATATATATATATATATATATATATATATATATATATATATATATATACAGGGTTTCTCACGGTAGCCGTTCGTTAGAAGTCTTCGTGGTTATAAAAAATTTAGAATTCTGAATTTCTGAGCTCCAGGGTTATTCAAGATTCTCTTTCATTTTGAAATATATTCAAAGTCATACCACTTCCGGTTATCCCGGAAGTCGCCAGTAACTTTATTGTTTTAAATAGAATATCCGGTATATTATTTAATTTTTGGATTCCTGAGAAAATTTCATGAATTCCATCAGATTTCCCTATACCTATTTTCAACTGTTTGTTGGATATCTTGATTATTTTGAAAATTTTTAAGACGTTGCCTTATTTTCAACACTGTGCTCTTTACCCATTTTCCACTGGTGCTAAGCGCTTCTGGTGTAGACGGAAGTACAAGAATGGTACTTTCGAAATCCACATTGACAATTAATTTATCGCAAACAGGGTGTCCAAAATTTTATCACCAATTACATAATTATCAAAATTGAAAAAGTTCGTTATTTCAAATATGACACCGTGTATATTATTGGATGATCGGATGCATAATTTGATTCTGCATCCAATCGCTGTAACTTTCCCTATACCTATTCCCAATGGTCTTCTTGTTGCCGATGAAACTGAAAGTCCTATCTAGTAAGCCTTGATTTTGACAGGAATTGAAACAATGTTGATTTTATGTCAAACCAGTATCAGCTCACAAATTAGTGAGAAATCTACTTACAGTTCTAGTGATTTTGGTAGTTTTCTCAAGTATAGTTTATAATGGAGAATATTGAAGAATATTACAATAATGATTTGTTAAATTTGTTTTAAAGGCATGGTGAATGTAGGCGAGTTGTCAGACGAACATGCAGACCTTTTAATGAACGATATGGACCTACCAACAATGACTCCCGGAAAATTCGCAAGAATCGAAGCTCGGTTTATGGCAAGTGGAAGTGTAAGGGCAGCACGAAATCACTGACAGACCGTAATTGATAATGAAGATAACGAGGTGATGTGTTGGCTGAATTTCAAGCTTATCCATGGAGTCAACTCGAGCAGCAGCGCTGGATTTGGGTACTTCAAGGGCATCAATCCACAGAATATTAAGAAAACATAAAATGCATCCTTTTTCTGAGATAATTGTACACATATTACGTCTTGGTGATGAGGCAAGACGAGTCGACTTTTGCGAGTTCATGTGCATAAAAATGACCGAAGATCCGAGATTTCTTCAAAAGATTATGCGGACTGATGAATCAAAATTCAGCAGGCAAGGAATTATAAATCGCCGCAATAATCACTACTGGACACAATATAATCCACACATCATAAGGAAACATAATCACCAGGACCACTTTAGTTTTAATGTTTTTTGTTTAATTATGGACAATAAAGTGGCATAACAAGTGTATGATGAAAATCTGAATGGGACTAGATATCTGGAGATACTCAGAGGGTTTTTTAGTGATTTCCTAAATGCTCTGCCTCCACGTGACAGAGCAAACTGTTGGTATCAGCTGGATGGTGTTCCAGCACATTCCACTATAACTGTACACCAGCAGTTGACCTTGATGTTCGAGGATCAGTGGATTGGCCCACAGGGACCCTGGAACTGGCCATCTAGATCACCCAGTTTGACGCCCTTGGATTTTTACCTCTGGGGCCATATAAAAGAACTAGTGTACTCTAGGCCTGTACAAACTAGACAGGAATTATTGAACCTTGTTCACGATGCGTTTACTAATCTAAGGCCTGACGAACTTCGTGGCTCTGTTTCGCGAGGAGTGTATGACAAAGTTATCCAGTGTTTGAACCAAAATGGCGGTCATATAGAACAATTATTGTAATTTTACATTCATTATTTTCTTGTCCTTATGTTCCCATCTTTTATATTTTTCATTTATTATTACGTTCTAAATTTTGTTATGTTCCTGTTTTGTTTTCATGTTCTAATTAAAGTGAATTTCTGCCGTTTCAGTCATGTTCAATTTGTTTCGAAAAACAAACGATATTTCGGTTTCTGTCAAAAATCACATTAAAACAGAAAATATGGATTAACAAGAAAACCGTTGGAAATAGGTATAGGGAAAGTTAAAGCGAATCGATGCAGAATCAAATTCTGTATCCGATTGTCCAATAATATTCAGGGTATCATATTCAGCACCCTGTATGCGATAAATTAATTGTCAATGTGGATTTCGAAAGTACCATTATTGTGCTTCCGTCTACCCCAGAAGCGCTTAGCACCAGTCGAAAATGGGTAAAAGGCACAGTGTTGAAAATAAGGCTACGTCTTTCAAAATTTTCAAAATAATCAAGATATCTAAGGAACAGTTGAAAATAGGGATAGGGGAATCTCATGGAACTCATTATGAAATTTTTTCAGGAATCCAAAAACTAAATAATATACCATGTGTTCTATTTAAAATAAGGAAGTTACTAGCGACTTCCGGGATAACTGGAAGTGGTATAACCTTGAAAATATTTCAAAATCAAAGAGAATCTTAAATAATCCTGGAGTCCGAATATTCAGAATTCTAAGTTTCTTCTAACCACGAAAAACTATATATATATATATATATATATATATATATATATATATATATATATATATATATATATATATATATATACATACATATGTAATACCTATATATGAAAAATAAGAGAAACAAATATGCGTGATCAAGCATAACAATGTTTAATAAACAAAAGAGTGCAGTTAAATATATCGAATTTATCACAGTTATTATATTTAGTGCACATTAAGAACAGGGGTGAGGATTTTAGAATATTAATACGCGGAATAGAGAGGTAAAAGCTTTTGGATGTTCGAGCATGCAATTGAGGTACATAAGAATTCAGTTTGTCTAATAGGTTTTGACAGTCAATCATATTGTGTATAAACTGATATAGAAATATTTGAGAACAACATGCCCGCCTCGTCAAATGCTGTCATCGCAAATCTTGCCAAAAGACCATTCTGAGAGAAACCAATAGGTGGATACACAGTGTCTGATTTGAACCATAGTAGTTTCAGAAACCTTCTTTGAATCATTTCCAAGCTGTTAATATGGCATTGATAATAAGGATTTCATACTAAAGATCCGTACTCAAGTTTAGATCGGACAAAAGCAAAGTACAGAATATTCAATGTATAGGTGTTTGAGAAATCCCTGCTAGTCCTTATTAAGAAATCCAGTGTATGCAACGCTTCAGGCACTACTTTAGTTACGTGAGTGGTAAAATCTAGGAACATACTGAGTGAAACAAGAGCTTTCAAATGATGTATCACACGTCATATATTTTTATTTAAGAAAAATATCGATGACATCACATTTATGACAGATGTCAATAAAAAAATAAATGAATTCTAACAGAATGTGGGAAACTGGAAAACTAAATCGACTTTTTCAAGCGTTTTCCATACAACCTGAAGACTACCAAATTATTAGGGGTAGTCCAAAATTTTCTTCCACGCTGTATTTTTGTTACATTTTCTTTTGTTACATTAACATTTAGTTTGTACGTAATGATTTAACTTTAATTTTTAATATCTTAAAAAGTTAAAAAAACATAATCAATAGCATCAATATTGTTGGAATGGAAGAAGAATCATATATTTAATAATACATTTTTTCATTGTCATAGCCATCTATTTTTTGTTTTTAATGTCTGATTCTCTGGCTCTGCGCCATGATGTAATTTTTTCATAAATTTAACGTTTCAACTATATTCTCGTATTGTTATTCAGAAATAAATAGTTTCTGAAGAAGACGGTTTTGAAATAACAGTATTCTTTGTTTGTCTCCCGATAATGGTAATAATATGCTAATTCCATAATATCTATATACGAAGCTCTGTCGTTTTTGCCAAAAAAAAAGTTTTTATAATTTAAAATTACACAAACCGTATTAAACATTGATATTCTTTTATCAAAACATCAGTCTGTCAAGAATTTATAACCGAGTTTTGTATAATTTCGTCTGTGTGTCATACAATATAATTCACAATAATCTTTATTGTAATTAGTTTTTACGGCGACGACTTTATTACGGTCCGATTTTGTTACGCAAGATATACTACCACACACTCTCCGAAGTACAGTTTTTTATTAGTTTCATTGTTGGTACTTTTAATGGTTTTGCGGCATTCAAAGAACTGATTTATTTGAATCCGTGGAAGGTTTATGGTTATCCTTGGTGTTAGTACACCAATAGCCAAGAACTTAATACCCGCCTATAATTTATGATAGGAGAACCGATTCATGTCGCTCATAAACATAAAAACACTATAAAAAGAAGTCACATGTACAAAAAATGGCCTCACCGAATAGTTAACCAGCCCAAACATTATTTGAATATTGAATTAGGTAAACGTAAAATTTGCATTTGTCATTAAATGCGAAATGCATAACATCGCTGTACAGTCAATCGTCTCGTTGATCATATACAAAATAAAAATTTGTAATAATAACGGTTCGAATAATATATATATATATATATATATATATATATATATATATATATATATATATATATATATATATATATATATATATATATATATATATATATATATATATATACGTATATATACGACGTTCTGTCGTTTTTCCCAAACAAAATTTTTTTAAATTTTAAATTACACAAACCGTATTAAACATAAATATTGTTTTATCAAAACATCAGTTTATCAAGAATTTATTACCGAGTTTTGTAGAATTTCGCCTACCCACCTAGATGTCATACAATACAACATATAGAAGTTGATCGGTTTGATCAGTTTCATTTAAATAAAAATTTGTAATAATAACGGTTCGAATATATATATATATATATATATATATATATACATATACTTCTGGATTTTAAATTCATCTTATATGAATTTTTTTCACTAGATAAACTTCAAATCATCAAATTAAATCATGAGACTTAATTTGATGATTTGAATAAAAAAAACTTTTAGGATTCAATCTATATAAGTGAATGAAGTATTCAGAATATTTCATAATAAATAGTAATGTATTCTCAAATGTCGAATTTGATGGGTATGTCACGGCATTTAAGACAAATACCATTAAATTGAACCTTGTACTAAATGCCAGGTTAGTTAGGTTTGCCAACAAAATGCTCGTTAAGTAAATAAATAAAGGAATTCCATATAAGTATTGAGTAAAAATTTGGTCTCATGATTTAATTTGATGATTTGAAGTTCATCTAGTGAAAAAAAATTTATATAAGATGAATTTAAAATTCAGAAATCTCCCAGTTGAACAAAATTACTCGTTTTTTAAAGTGATTTTTGTATCATTAGCACAGCAGAAACTTCATGGTAAAACTGAAGTATGTAAAATATAGGTGCGAATAGTGTTAAAGATGTCGAACATTGGAAATGAAAAGCAAACACTACTGTAGCTAACATTTTGCAGTAACAGAAAACTGAGTACGAATAATAATGGCGACTGCTATACATAGCTCCTTGGACTGTAATACTCTCAGGAATAATTATGGATATAATGAATTCACGAATTATAACTCAATTCCTGCAACAAGCACATATTTACGATTTCAATTTAGAAAAATATTTTAAACGACATTTGCTTCAGAAAATTGTAAAACTAAATAGGGGTGTACCACTCCCAAGAATAACTTTAACCGTAATAGACTGAAAAATCATGATAACTTTTTATGTTTCACTCCTACAGTATTTTACGTAAATAATCATATCACTAGTAACTGTGTGATCGAAGCATGCCTATGTAGCATTAAGTTATTCAATTTATCAAAACCAGAAATCCTAGCCTTCGGTAATTATTTATCTATTTATAATAGTTGAAAAATTAACCCATCGTAACTGTAGTCATTGAATATAAATTATTATTTGTTTGCATACAAAAACAAAATAAAAACACCATAAAAATAGATAGACTTCCTCTGGTAGTCGGTGAGTCTGTTGCTGAGGGAGATTACACACGAAAAAACAGAGGACCTTCATCCACACCTCGGAAAGTGACATGCACCCAGCTTGTAATCTACCAAGGATGTCCATGGATAGCAGTAGACTTCACTCACAACTCTCACTTCAAACGTTTCTATCATTAAGCCACAATAAACATTGATGGCATAAAAACAGAAACTAGTATTATCTACTTATATTCAATAAGAGCTGCTATTTCTGTAGTTTACAGAAACTGTAGTTTACAAATAATTGTAAAAATTTGTCAAATACCTAGATACGAAGTCTATTAAAAGAAAATACTAAAAATTATTTTAGGTAATGACCAATTTTCTAAGTCAATAACAAGACCAAATAGTCTTGTTATTGACTAAAACGCTTACAGATATTAAAAATAGACGTGTTGATTCTGATTTAACAAAAGGATGATTTGATATATGTAAAAAAGAATGGATACATATTATTAAGGTTAAATTCTTTATCACTTGTAGATGCAATTTATTTCTCAGGTTTATTATGCTGTTGATAAAAGAATAAACATAATTTATTTATTAAAAAAAAATAAATATAGAGGGAGAAATAAATACCAGCACATATTATGTACATAATTTTTTTAAATTACTAAAATTTATATATTGTATAACTATACATAGCATATTAAAATATACGTATAATGAATAATTATAACTCAAATAAAAAAATAATGAAACTCAAATGTTAACAGAATGCAAAATATTTTTTATAAGAAAAAAGTAGCATTAACTGTCTTATTTTCTAAAATAATATTGCCATAAAATAACATATGATATAACTAATTTTATTTAGGAGAATACTCAGTTAGTTTTAAGTTAGTTTTAAAATTTATCAAACATTTCACACTAAATGTGGAAAATGTTCATTTCATTTGTCAAACATGAATTTATTCTCGTTTTCATATTCCCATACACATTCTCCAGTTGCATAACAGTTTGTTTCTAATTTCTGTAAATATTTTATAATTAATTACCGTAAAATTGTTGCATAACGTGTGGATTTAAGTATTTTTGGTAACTCGTCAAAATAAATAACTAAGACATTTTCTGAGGAGCTGCCTAACGTTACCTTGATTCCTCTAACCCACAAACTAAGAGTAAAATTTGTAGTATGTTTTTTCCATATTGTGGAAAACTACGGCGAAATCAATATTCCGTATATAAATTGGAATTCGCAATATATAGTAAATAGCAATTTTTCCCATGTTTTGAAATTTTTATTTTCCTGCATTTTGTACACTACATTTTCTATTTACGTAATTAATAAAAAAAAATAGATCGGGTGATACAATTTTTAGAAGAAAATTCATGTACGTCTTGCATATTTCGTAATATTTTTCCGTAACTGTGAATTTTCGTGTAGTTTCTATTTTTATCCTTAAATGTCCCAAAGGATCATCCAATGTTCCATGAAAATTGCATTGAAAACGAATATCTTATCTTGGACAATACATATTCACAATCTGGGGTAAATGGAAATATATAAGAATAATCATACTACGTCAACAAAATGTCAATACCAGGTCAATGCAGCTTCAAAGTCGAAATAATGGGCTGTTGAGAAATTATTTAGAAAATGTAGAACTAGAAAGACAACAAGACTTGTAGTTCCAATAATTATATGAATTCCGTAGAATCCGGATTCAATATATTCACATGAGTAGAAAATTCTAAAATAATCTATTAGAATAAATCGCTTTATTTCGTTTTTAAAAAACGTTTTCGTTTATGTATATTCATTTATATATATATATATATATATATATATATATATATATATATATATATATATATATATATATATATATATATATTTATATATATATATATATACTTGTACTTTATCTATTTTAATAAAATTCATTCATTAGAGAGGCATATTTTTCATTAAGATACAAACAATTTTATAACCAGTAGAAATGCAACATCACAGCAATATTCAGTCAATATAAAATATTACCATGGGCATGGAAACCTAAAATTTATTAATTTCCATAGTTCCTAGTAGGAATTTATAAGATAGATAACCTTGTAAATACTTTTTGCTAATAAAGTCGTTGAATATATGTGACAGTAAGAGTAAAATTGAGAATTTATTAATAATTTTTCCACCATAAATTATGAAACAGACCATAAGAACCATAAAAAATTTGTTACCCGAAAATCAGTAAAAACATACAACAAATTTTACTCTCAGTTTGTGGGTTAGAGGAATCAAGGTAACGCGAGGTATCTCTTCTGAAAATGTCTTGGTTATTTATTTTAACGAGTTACCAAAAATACTTAAATCCACACGTTTATGCAACAGTTTTGCGATAATCAAATAATTAGTCAAGGATAATAGTCCCCCAGGTCTCCCTTCACCTGATTTAACTTCTCTTGATTTCTTGCTATTTGAACATTTAAAAAACAAAATTTTTAAAACACGTTTACATGATATCGATGGATTGCAAGCATTGATATTTAGAGAAATTAGAAACAAACTGTTATGCAACTGAGGAATGTGTATGAGAATATAAAAACAAGGGTAAATTCATGTTTGACAAATGAAATGAACATTTTCAACAATTAGTGTGAAATGTTTAAGTGATACATTTTGAAACTAATTTCTGAGTATTCTCCTAAATAAAATTAGTTATATCGTATGTTATGTTATAGCAATATTATTTTAAAAAATAAGACAGTTAATCCTACTTTCTTCTTATAAAAAATATTTTGTATTCTGTTAACATTTGAGTTTCATTATTTGTTATTTGAGTTATAATTATTCATTATACGAATATTTTAATATGTTATGTATAGTTATACAATATACAAATTTTAGTAATTTAAAAAATTATGTACATAATATGTGGTGGTATTATATATTTATTTCTCCCTGTATATTTATTTTTTTTTAAATAAATAAATTATGTTTATTCTTTTGTAAAATATTTGAGAAATAAAATGCATCTACAAATGGTAAAGAATTTAACCATAATAATTTGTATTCATTCTTTTTTACATATATCAAATAATCCTTTTGTTAAATCAGAATCAACACGTCTATTTTTAATATCTATAAGCGTTTTAGTCAATAACAAGACTATTTTAAGACCATCTTGTTATTGACTTGGAAAATTGGTCATTACATAAAATAATTTTTAGTATTTTCGTTTAATATACTTCTTATCTTGGTATTTGACAAACTTTTACAATTATTTGTAAACCACAATTTCTGCAAACTACAGAAATAGTAGATTTCATTGAATATAAGTAGATAATACTAGTTTCTGTTTTTATGCCATCAATGTTTATTGTGACTCAATGATAGAAACGTTTGAAGTGAGAATTATTCAAGTCTACTGCCATCCATGGACATTTTTGGTAGATTACAAACTGGGTGCATGTCACTTGTCGAGGTGTGGATGTGGGTCCCCTGTTTTTTCATGTGTAATTTCTCTCAGCTACACTCACCGACTACCAGAGGAAGTCTATATATTTTTATGGTGTTTTTATTTTGTTCTTGTATACAAACAAATAATAATTTATATTCAATGACTACAGTTACGGTGGGTCAATTTTTGAACTGTTATAGATAGATAAATAATGACCGAAGGCTAGAATTTCTGGTTTTGTTAAATTTAATAACTTACTGCTACATAGGCATGCTTCGATCAAACAGTTACTAATGATATGATATGATTTACGTAAGATACTGTAGGAGTGAAACATAAAGAGTTATCATAATTCTTCAGTCTACCACGTTTAAAGTTATTCTTGGGAGTGGTACACCCCTATTTAATTTTAGAATTTTCTGAAGCAAATGTCGTTTAAAATATTTTTCTAAATTGAAATCGTAAATATGTGCTTGTTGAAGGAATTGAGTTATAATTCGTGAATTCATTATATCCATAATTATTCCTGAGAGTATTGTAGTCAATGGAATTATGTACAGCAGTCGCCATTATTATCCGTACTCAGTTTTCTGTTGCTGCAAGATGGTTTAGATGCGGTAGTGTTTGCCTTTCGTTTCCAACGTTCGACATCTTTAACACTATTCTCACCTATATTTTACACACTTCAGTTTTACCATGAAGTTTCTGCTGTGCTAATGTAATAAGAATCACACTAAGAAATGAGTAATTTTGTTCAACTGGGAGATTTCTAGATTTTAAGTTCATCTCATATGATTTTTTTTTCACTAGATGAATTTCAAATCATCAAATTAAATCATGAGACGAAATTTTTACTCAATATTTATATGGAATTCCTTTATTTATTTACTTAACGAGCATCTTGTTGGCAAACTTAACTTAACCTAGCATTTGGTCCAAGGTTCAATTTAATGCCGTTTGTGTTAAAGACCATGACATACCCATAAAATTCGTCATTTGAGAATACATTACTGTTTATTATGAAATATTTTGAATACTTCATTCACTTATATAGACTGAACTCCTAAAATTTTTTTCGAAATTTTCCCATCGGGACTGCACTGGATCTAGTTATTTTTAATTACAGAAGATACCAACGATGTAACGTGGGTTATCTAAATTTTAGTCTAAAGTTTAAACATTAATGAAGACTGTATATATATATATATATATATATATATATATATATATATATATATATCCTGCTATTATATAATGACAGTACTAATAATACTACCCTGCTTAAGATTTCTGTCTTTGTTAATAGTTCATTCGTTATAGATGGTTGCTTCTACATCCATTACAAAACGGGCGTGTCAGTTCGTCGCAAGCCAATAATGAGGGTCGTTTAGTGAAGTTCAGGGTTAATATTTTCAGGACTGTATTTAAGGAAATATGCAGCAAACATTGAAGTAAAGCGTTAAACAATGGTCATTTGTAATAATTATCTTGCATGTCTATAGTTTAACAAGATAAAATACTTAAATAACTCTAACTATATATATATATATATATATATATATATATATATATATATATATATATATATATATATATATATATATATATATATGTATATGTATATATATATATATATATATATATATATATATATATATATATATATATATATATATATATATATATATATATATATACATTCATTTAAGTATCTAATGATTACACTTCGTGATATGCCAAATTTAATTTATTTTCAAAAAATAGCTATTTTCAATTAGCTTCAACTTTTTTCTTTGAATTTCGAATTATTTGAAACTTTCACAAAAATTGATTTATTATATTCTTAAAAAAGCCCTGAAAATTTGAACTTGCGAATCGAGCCGAGATACGAGTTACAAATTTTCAAATAACCTGAAAATCGTATTGTAACAGCCGAGCAATTCATTCATTTTAGACCCATTCATAATACTTTAGCAAGTAACTAAATACAATTAATGATAATGCTTTATTTTACATTATTGTATTATCATAAAATA
The DNA here is from genome assembly GCA_037954035.1 of Rosalia funebris. Lineage (NCBI taxonomy): Eukaryota > Metazoa > Arthropoda > Insecta > Coleoptera > Cerambycidae > Rosalia > Rosalia funebris. The sequence goes on along the minus strand of JAZFAV010000032.1, from coordinate 31,255,229 downwards.
TAACAAGGTTTTATTTTATTGGCTGTTTAGCCTATTTCAGAAACGTTTGTTTATAAATTCAGTTGAACTCTTTTATATTCATTTTCAAAGTAGTTACTCTCATTTCTAAAGTATAAAAACACAAAGTAAATACAAGCAAGGTGCAGTTTTTTAATAAGACCTTGTTTGTTCATCTGATTTAACGAAAATAAAAATATTTGATTTTTTTTAGAACAATATAGGTAGACAATAAATATGTTCATAAACATAAAAAAAAAACTTGAAAAATTCGATTCGAAGCAGTGAAAATAATTAAAGATACTCGGATTCACCATTTATTTATTACAATTTATGATAATACTTTACAAATGAGTGTAACTTATTTTGAAAAAATAATATAAGTAGTTCAACTGAATGTATAAACAAAAATTTCTGAAATATACTAAAAAACCACTAAAATAAAATCTTGTTATATTTTATGATAATAATATAATGTGAAATATAGTATTATAATTAATTGTAGTTACGTACTTTCTATAGTATGAATGAGTCCAAAAATGAATGAATTGCTCGGTTGTTACAATACGATTTTCAGGTTATTTGAAAATTTGTAACTCGTATCCTGGCTCGATTCGGAAGTTCAAATTTTTAGGGCTTTTTAAAAATATAATGAGTCAATTTTTGTGAAAGTTTCAAATAATTCTAAGTCCAAATAAATAAGTTGAAGCTAATTAAAAATAGCTATTTTTTGAAAATCGATTAAATTTGACAGGTCATATTACAAAGCGTAATCATTAGATACTTAAAGTTTTTACTAATTTTGAAACTATGGATCAAGCCAAACAATATAAGTCCATATATAATTTCTAATTTTAAAATTTGTACAAATAGCGGTATTTTAAGAAATGGTCAAATATTATGAAATTAACGGATGAGTTCAAATCTTCTCCCGAAAGCGTGTATCCCATCTAAGCTTTAATATAATTTTTTTCAATAAATAGAGAGTTTAGCGAAAGAAAATGCGAACAGGTTGAGATCAATCAGTTAACTACACTTAGAGAAATAAATTTTTGAAAGTTGCTAGATTTAAAATTTTAAAAAATTCTCCTGAAGCCAAATTTGCCTTGATTGGGCTGAGACTTTGGAAAACCGCATATATTAGGACATACTTTTATATAAAAAAATCATAAGCCACATCGCTGATCCAAGTGCGCAAAGTTTTGTCGAAAAGTAATGGATGTTGTGCATTCGAAACAACCTGTTTTGGTTGTGCAATCGTAAGAGCCTGACCAGAGCAAGTAGGCATGTGCGGAGGCGGCGTGCGAAAAAGTGGGAGTCGGAGATGAACGACGAACAACAACGAATAATAAGTTTTATTTTGTATGGCTATATGAATGTTATTTTTACTGGTAAAAGTGAGTAATATATCAATAATTTCAAGATACAGTATATTAATTAATCATAGATCAAAAAGGAAGCATTAATCCTGTACGTAATACACGGAAGGAAAGTGCAAGCCCCAACATTGGTCCTTCGAGCCGGATGATAGAAAAGGCGGCGCGAAAAATAGCAAAGCAGAGACATATTGGAAGGAAGAAGCCGCTGGCAATTAAAGCTAGGTCATTTATTTTTCCTAGTTTTTTCCTTCATTTCACTAGATACCAATAATATCAATTCATTTATTTTTTAATATAGTCGTACAATAGCATTGTTTAGACGTTTCCATCACGCATTTATATTTTTACAAATTAGTTTGTGTAACGAGAACCAGCAACAAAAACATGGAAAATTTCGTAGCACACGTGTAGACAACAATTTGTTTTTTAAACAAATTAACAATAGAACAAATATCTTACAACAAAATCAAACCATATATCGATCATATATATCACAAATATTAAGCATTTACTATCACAAATATCAGCATTTATAGCTACTTAGATACATTTATTAAGCAAATATTTACAAGGGTATACTTATAACATAGCAATTTTTCTCGCATAAAATCAATTAAGCAGTACATTTAAAAATTCTAAAAGTTTCCAACAATATAGCTGTTATTATCCTTAGTAAGCATTCAATTTTCATACACCGTATTTAAAATGGCAGAATCTGAATTACTTAGACAATTAATCAAAAAACGTGGTGTTCTGAAAACGCAAATCACAAAATTTTCTACATACATTCAGAATTCTGACAAAGAACATAAATCGCTCATAGAATTACGAGCACGTCTAGAAAAAATCGAGAATATATGGAACAATTTTCAAACTATACAAACTGACATTGAAATAATATACGAGGGAGATGAAGATCAGTCAGCTGATCCCGAAGCATTCGAAAACACATTTTTTACCATTACATCAGCCGCAAAACAATTAATATTAGACATAGAAGAATCACAAAATAAACAAAGTACAGGGTCGGTTTCAGCCCCATCAGAATGTAATTTATCACAATCTAATTTATACAGTAATGTACATTTACCTGCTTTACCCATACCACAATTTGTCGGCTATTACAAAGAATGGTCAAAATTTCGCGATACTTTTAAGGTTTTGGTTCACAATAATGGAAATTTAAAAAATATTCAAAAATTTTATTTTCTTGATGCAGCTTTACATGGTAAAGCTAAGTATACTATAAGTTCAATTAAGATTTCAGATGCAACTTATGCAGTAGCATGGTATTTGCTTAAGGAACGTTTCGAAAATTTACGGGCAATGGTAGACAGCCATTTAACTGAATTATTAGGCATACCGGCATTAACCAAAGAATCATTTAATGGTTTGAGAAAACTTCTAGACACATTAACGGAGGAACTACGGTCATTAGAATCATTAGGCTTATCCATAAAGGACCGGGATCCACTTATCATTCATATATTTTCAAAAAAATTATATCAAATTACAAAAAGGGAATGGGAATGTACTATCAAAGGACGTAAGCTACCAACCTTGGAACAATTTAAAACTTTTCTAAACGAAAGATGTCAAATTTTAGAAGCTCTTAATCTAAGTCATGATAAACAACCAAACCAACACAAAAATACAATGAACGTGCTGCCAGTCACATTTCGACAGATGAGTCTAAACCTGCATATAAACCTTTTTGTAAATTTTGTAAAAAAGATCATTTCTTATATACGTGTCCAGATTTTCTAGCATTATCAGTAGTAGACAGGCAAACAGAAGTCAAAAGGCTTAAAATATGTTTGAATTGCTTTAGATCTAACCACTTAATAAAAGATTGTAACGGTCAAAATTGTAAAATTTGCCATAAAAACACAATACTTTACTTCATTATAATAACAAACAATCAGCGCCATCATCCAATACCAATAATACTACTTTCACACAAGAACAACAACCTTCTAGTTCAACCGATATAGAAAATGATGTCATATGAAAAAGACAAATAGTCGCGCACTCAACACACACAAAAAATTCATACATTTTACTGTCGACAGCTAACATTTTCGTATTTGATCATTTAGGAAAGCAACACAGTTGCAGAGTTCTATTAGATAACGGTTCGCAGTCAAATTTCGTAACAAAAGAACTTATGACAAGGCTCAAAATACCAAAATTCAATATAAACCTTCCAGTCACTGGTATAAATCAAAACTTAACTAACATCAGTTACAAAGCACACATTAATATTTTTTCCATGCATACATCATTTGCTACCAACATAACATGTCTAATTCTCGATCAAATCACTGATTATATCCCCACAATATCATTCGATATCTCAACTCTAAATATTCCTAAAGGCATAAATTTAGCAGATCCAACCTTCCATATCTCTAATAAAATTGACATGCTTTTGGGAGCAAGTATCTTTTGGGATTTGATTGGTTCTGAAAAAATAAGCTTAGCAACAGGACAACCTCATTTATGCAAAGTTAGGCTGGGTAATTTCTGGGCCATGTTCCTTTTATAATTTTGCGTCAAACAAGTCAAAATCTCTTTGTTATTTAAATATCATCGATCAAAAGACACACGACCAAATTGAAAAATTTTGGAAAGTTGAGAAATTTTCAGCCAAACAAATCTTATCTCAAGAAGAGATGGAATGTGAAAAACATTATATTGACACCATAATTCGAGACGAAACGGGTCGCCTTGAAGTAACCCTCGCCCTTTCGTGAAAACATAAGAAATTTAGGTATATCTCGCGAAATAGCTATAAATCGATTTTATTTCACTGAAAGGAAATTGCTTAACAATCCCGATTTAAAACATTTGTATATAAACTTTATGAACGAGTATGAAACAGTAGGTCATATGTCCAAGGTACCAGAAAATCATATTTATGACGAACCTTCGTTTTATTTGCCACACCACGGCATAATGAAAAATTCTAGTACCACGACAAAGCTACGGGTAGTTTTTGACGGCTCTGCGAAATCAGCGACAGGAGTTTCACTTAACGATACATTAAAAGTAGGTCCAACGATTCAGCAAGATTTGTTCTCCATTATCCTTAGATTTCGGCAACATAATTATGTTTTGACTGCTGACGTGGAAAAAATGTGTCGGACAAATTTTTGTGGAAAAAAGTGAGTAATATATCAATCATTTCAAGATATATATATATATATATATATATATATATATATATATATATATATACATATATATATATATATATATATATATATATATATATATATATCTTATATATATATATATATATATATATATATATATATATATATATATATATATACATATATATATATATATATATATATATATATATATATATATATATATATACATATATATATATATATATATATATATATATATATATATATATATATATATATATAAAGTTTTGCCTTTTGTTATTGATTGCATTGTTATTCATTGACAACTAAATTAATTATCATAACCTACCTACACTTGCATCCACCGTGGCGTTTTAGGAAAGTGATGTTACTACCAGAAACAACCAATATTGTGGAAAACTACGGCGAAAGCAATATTCCGTATATAAATTTTAATTCGCAAGATATAGTAAATAGCAATTTTTTCCCATGTTTTCGAATTTGTTTATTTCTACATTTTTTACACTGCATTTTCTATTTACGTAATTAATAAAAAAAAAAAGATTGGATGATACAATTTTTTTAACGAAAAGGCATGTACGTCTTGCATATTTCGTAATATTTTTCCGTAACTGTGAATTTTCGTGTAGTTATTATTTTTATCCTTAAATGTACTAAAGTGTTCATCCAATGTTCCAATGAATGTCGTTCGGTTCCTATCCGGGACAAATGTCGAATCGTACCTGTGGCGGGTTTTATTTTTTGAAACCTTATCTGATCGTGCAGAAACACGAGAAAGGGGTCGAGGATCGCTTCTGGGTATAATTCAATGCCTGGCGGGGCTTTAGCCCGAGGAGTAGTTGTTTCCTAAAGCGATTATGTAATAGCTTTGCTATTCGGTAACTACTTTGATAGCCGCTTGGCGGCTTGGTGGTTCCTTTCTCGATTTCCGACTTATATGTTACGTTCCAATGAAAATTACATTGAAAACGAAGATCTTATCTTGGACAATATATATTCACTATCTGGGGTAAATGAAAATATATAAGAATAATCATACTAGGTCAACAGAATGTCAATATCAGGTCAATGCAGCTTCAAAGTCGAAATAATGGGCTGTTGAGAAATGATTTAGAAAATGTCGAACTAGACAAACACAAGAATTGTAATTCCAATAATTATATGAATTCCGTAGAATCCGGATTTAATATATTCACATGACTAGAAAATTCTAAAATAAGCTATTAGAATAAATCACTTTATTTCGTTTTTAAAAAAACGTTTTCGTTTATGTATATTCGTTTATATATATATATATATATATATATATATATATATATATATATATATATATATATATATATATATATATATATATACCTGTACTTTATCTGTTTTAATGAAATCCATGCATTAGAGAGGCATATTTTTCATTAAAATACAAATAAGTTTATAGCCAGTAGAAGCGCAACATCACAGAAATATTCAGTCAATATCAAATATTACCATGAGAATGGAAACCTAAAATTTATTAATTTTCACAGTTCCTAGTAGGAATTTATAAGGTAGATAACATTGTAAATTCCTAAAATTTTTACTTTTTGCAAATAAAATCGTTGAATATATGTGACAGTAAGAGTAAAATTGAGAATTCATTAATAATTTTTTCCACCATAAATTATGAAACAGACCATAAGAATCATCAAAAATTTATTATCCGAAAATCAGTAAAAACATACAACAAATTTTACTCTCAGGTTAGAGGAATCATGGTAACGTTAGGCAGCTCTTCAGAAAATGTCTTAGTTATTTATTTTAACAAGTTACCAAAAATATTTAAATCCACACGTTTATGGACACATTATGCAATTTTAAAACCTACGTTAAATATTAAATATAAAGTGGATATCAACATATATATAATTGCACACCTCATTTAAAACAAAAATGTGAAGATGTAAACCCAAAAACTTAAATACGTTTTTTAAAAACGAAATAGAGCAATTTATAAGAGTTTATTTTAGAATCCTCCAAGCATATGAATATATTGAATCCGCATTTACTATTGAAGATGTACTGTATGGATTTTCCTTTTTTATAGCAATAGGATTCCATGGAATTCATATTCTTCTTCTTGTAGTACCATATCCTCATTGAACGTTGGTTATCTAAGGCCCATTTGACCTTATTAACTGCCGCTCTGAATAATTCGACTGAAGTTTTGCCGGTCCATTGTTTTAAGTTTTTGAGCCATGATATGCGTCGTTTTCCGGGTCCCCCAGATATGGAATTCATATAACTATTGGAATTACATATCTTCTTGTCTATCTAATTTGACATTTTCTAAATAATTTGTCAACAGCTCATTATTTCAACTTTGAAGCTGCAGCCTGGTATTGACATTTTGATGACGTAGTATTCTTATATATTTTTATTTACCAAAAATAGTGAATATGTATTGTCCAAGTTAAGTAGATCTTCGTTTTCAATGCAATTTAATGGAACGCTATTTGTTTATGTATCTTTGGTATTACGGGAGCTTATAGAAGATATAAGTTACACAAATTTAAAATTATGGATATACATATATCACATCCCATCCATATATATATATATATATATATATATATATATATATATATATATATATATATATATATATATATATATATATATATATATTTGGCTGAACTCTTTTGTAAATTCACAGTTATGGAAAGACATTACGAAATATGCAAGACGTACCTGAATTTTCGTCTAAAAGATTGTATAGCCCGACCTTTGTTTTATTAATTCCGTAAATGGAAAATGTAGTGGACAAAATATAGGAATAAACAAATTTGAGAACATGGGAATAGGAACTGATATTTACTAAATCTTGCAAACTCCAATCTATATACCGAATATTGCTTTCGCCGTAGTTTTCCACAATATTGGTTGATTATGGTGATGACATCACTTTACAAAAACGCCACGGTGGGTAATAGTTATGATAGTTAATGTAGTTGTCAATCAATAACAATGCAATCAACAACAATAGGCAAAACTTAACTCAAAATATTTCAGATCGTAGGAGAACTGTTAACGCAAATATATTTATATTCCATTAAACACAGAATAACAATAGGATCAGGGGATCCTATTGTTCTTCTTGCCATTTTCTCGAACCTTTTTACTAATTATAAGTATGACGAATCCTAAACGAACATAAAACATTCACAAATATAATATTTTGTAAAATAAGAAAATAATCTCAGTTATTTCAATAATTCAAAATTTATTGACAAGCTGAAAGAAACTGCATATATTAATTATATTCATAACAATTGATAAGCACTCCATATTTATCTTCAAAAATGAAGATCGTCTTTTTCTTTAATATACCATAAAAATCAGTTCTTATCAATTTGATCTAATTGGAACTCAGGTATTATATCATTCTCATTTGGAGTTTCAGATCCACTAGTTTTGTAATAACCAAACATACAGCTAATGTTTTCTTTAAATGATACAAATTTATCATATTCATAATTATCAAAGGAATAAATTTTCAAAAATAACTGTTGACATTTTGCATGGAGTTAATTAAATTGGAAGAATCAATACCTTTAATTTCCACTTCAGCTTATATTCTTTTCAAATAATTATATACCGAAACCTTCAGAATATGACTGGGTACAGATATACTCGCAATGATAGGACGAACTGACATCGAAAGGTTAAAAACAGATAACAATCACAAAATTTTAATAATGAGGGTGAATCGGGAGGAACGGACCAAACTCCGGGAGTGTATTGTACGCGTGAAAATAATTTAAAAAAATTCAAATGTCTGTTATCCGATTTTTATTTGTTTTGAAGCTATAGCGTAATTAAAAATAAAAAAATTTTATACATTAACGTTTTGGTAATCATAGTGTTATAAATGTTCAAAAATACCGCCATTCACCTCTAAACATTTTCTGCTTCTTCTACGAAGGGCGCCTGTGTCTCTTCTTATTGAGTCATGTCTTTGTTTAAGATCGGCTGCAGCACTTCTAATACGTTGAATTAGTGCATCCACTAATCCACTAGTCCACTTTTACCGTATACACTTCATCTTTGAACCAGCCCATAAACAGTAATCTAGTGCTGTGAGGTCTGGAGATCTTGGAGACAAACTAATAGGACCACCACGACCAATCTAATGCCCTGGAAGCCTTTCGTCCAAATGTTGCTTGACCAGACGAGTGAAATGTGCAGGAGCTCCATCGTGCTGGTAGTACGTTTGCATTCTGATGTTTAAAGTAACATCCTCTAGTAGTTTGTGTAATTAATTTTGTAAAAAATTTAAGTAGTTGTCTCCTGTGAGATGATTCTCTAAAATGAAAGGGCCAGTTAAATAACCATCGACCATACCACTCCACACGTTTACTGAAAATTTATGTTGAAAGTTACTTTCGACTGTTGGGTGGAGATTTTCATGTGACCATACATGACAATTGTGAGTATTATTAATTCTGTCACGGGTATATGTTGCTTCATCTGTAAAAAATATGCGCGAAACAACACGAGGATTATTATTTATCCACCGACAAAATTCCATAGACGTTTAGGATAATCTTCCGGTTGTAGGTGATGTACTCTCTGTACATGGTATGGATATAAGCATTGCTGGTGGAGTGTGTTTATTACTCTTGTTTGTGGAATGCCCAATTGAATACGAATTCTTCGTGAGCTGGTAGTCGCATCTTCTGCTACTACATTCAGAAGATCTTCTACCTCTTCTAAATCTTGTCGAGTAGCTTGTTCAGATGTTACATTAACACTGGGAAGCTTTCCGGTCTCGCACAGTTTGTTGAAAACTTTGATAAATACATTTTTATTATGATGTCTGTGATGTTAAAACCGTTGACGATATTCTTCAATAGCAGCTTTAGCATTTCCATTACAAAAACTATAAACAAACACCATATTTGTATATTCTAAATTTGAATAAGTGTGTGGCATTTTGTAATACTTTAATCGTTCAAACTCCAAAATAAACCTTAAATCACTGTCACAATACACTGATTCATTATCAAAACAACAATGTTATCAAATGTCTTTGAACCTCGAACATGGCATACTAGATAAACATTTTTAATTACGCTATAACTTGAAAACAAATAAAAATCGGAGAACAACGTTTGAGTTTTTTTACATTATTTTCACGCGTACAATACACTTCTGGAGTTTGGTCCGTTCTTTCCGACTCACCCTGTATATAAATACTCAATCGAACCATAATTTACCACATAACAATGTTATCATATTATTCTAATTCTTTTGATTTCGAATAACAAATATCTTGAAACTAAAACTATATATTTTCTGGCTATTTATTTTCATTTTCGAGCCATAAACCAAAATTAATGTTTTTGAGTTTTCGACATATATCCATATATGTAAGCACTTTTTTGAGTAAAATAAAATGTCCTTAAAATATTTTTAATATTTTTATTACTGTTAGAGTTATATTTTCTTTAAATATATCATAGTTGACTGTGATTTACATCAAAAGAGATTTTTTTCTGTCCAACTATATATGGAATATAATGTCAATTTTTAATGCCTCCCCGATTTTAATAAAAACTTCAAGTATTTCTTCAAGCAAGATATTTTCACGATTTTCGCATAATAGACGAATATCATTCTAAAGAATGACATGATGTCGTGCGAACAAAAACACTTAGTATATTCATTAGTATATACTCATTTTTAATGGCTATATTCGTATTCCTTACGAATCTCGCTTATGATTCGTATCGTAATTCTCATACTCATGTTGTAATAGCTATCATTAATTGCTAATCGCATATACTATTTTTTCTACGACCAGTTAATAATAAAAAATACGCACTTTATTTTCAAAACTTATTAAATTTATAACAAAATTAATAGTTATAACTAAGGAAAATATCTTTTTCACAAGTAACACAGAAAAAAAGGGTTTTAGAATTATTCTTTGTGATTTATAGTTAGTTGTACTCGTATTCTAGACGGCGCACTTATTAAAATACTACTGCGGCATTTCTGATTACTGGATTGTAAATATTGATAGTGCAATGTTTTTAAAATTGTTGTTTGACTACATATATGCAATCGAATTCAAAATTTTATTAACTACGTTGACTTTATTTTGAATTGATTTGTTAATGTAGTTGTCCACACTGCTGTGTGACCGAAAACTACATTAACAAATCAATTCAAGATAATTTGGATTATAGATATGTTTGCGTCAACAGTTCTCTTACGATCTAAAATATGCTAAGTTAAGGTTTGTCTATTGTTATTGATTGCATTTGTGCAGTGCGCTAGAAATTATAATCTAATCATAGTCAAAAACATAAATAATTATATTGGTTAAATAACTGCTAAATATATTCTTATTAAAGGGTAACAATAATATTGTGTACAGTATGAACATTGTAAATCAACACAAGTTATATAACATATAAAAATATCACATAATAGTGTATAATTTTATTATAATACATATGATCGCAATAAAAAAGTGTGTACCTTCTATAGAAGTTAGTAAAAAAAAAATAATAATAATTACTAATTTCCAGTTTCCCACGATCTTCTCACAGTTCACTTTACTCTCACACGTACTTCACAATGATTTATGATTAAAAATATTGAAACTATTATGATGTAAATAGAAACCAGTTCAAATTATACTGGTTTAAATTATATACGTTGTAACTAATAACGAAATGAGTAGTTTACTACATGAAAACGCGAAACCTACTGAAATTATAATCTTCAACGTAAATGTAAAATAGAAACAGGAACAAGGAACTCCAATATATTACACATAAAATTTTAAAGCTGGTCGTATAAATCTCGTAAAATGAATGGGTACAGTTATATGTTACCATGACGTTTAGTTTAAAACGTAGAGGCTATTCTGCTCATAAAACTAACGACATGACTAATGCTAACGGATAATAATGTTCATCTAGTTTTAATGTAGCAGGGTAGATAATCGATTTTAACCTTGTAGTTTTTATGTCAAGATATTCCTTAGCTAATTTACAAACATACATTTTTGTTATGTATAATTAAAATAATTGTTATAATTACTTTAGTAGCATAATATATATCTCACTATACATATAGATAGATTAATGTATATCTGCCTGTATTAAAACACTGTAGGTATCTTAATATTACAAAATACGTATTAATATAAGATCTAGTAGGATTTTAATTTTTTTAATACTATGCAACACTAACAAGCAAAATGAGGGAACGGGTCCTTCTCTGATTTTGAAAAGAAATTGTATATAAGTAGAGCATCCAAAAATCAAAAACGTATTTTCTGTAGCTGCCATTCATTTAAGGATGCGAAAACAGCGTCCAAAGTTAACCTCAAAAACACATACTGGGCCATATTTCAGGAACGATATAAGAAATATATCAACATAGAAGAAAAACCATACTATAATATTTTAGGCGACACTCAACTAATATATGAGACAGTACCCCTCGCATAGGGGAGAGGAGGAAAGTTTTTTTTACTCCAAGGGTGCTATTTTCATGTTATAGAAGTGCATATAAAAAATAAAAGATTTTGGCTTTTTTCTCATTTAATTCCAACGAGAGAAAATGATTTGAAAAAGTAGTCGTCTCGGTGAAATGTTACAGTTACGAACTAATTAGAGTTGTTATTATTTGCTTAATTACTTTATTGTACTGTATACTTTTAAAGGTTTATTCAGAGTCAAGGTCCATCCATGATCTTCACATTGGCGAGAGGTGTGAATATTGGGATTACTTATTATACTTACTAGTATGAATAATTTCAATAAGCGTTGTTTTACTCCTCATAATTGTTTATGTCTTGAAACATACACGCTTATTTTGCAAAATACAATTAGTGTATACATAATTATTGTGCACTAATACGTACGCATACGTGGATAGAAAAGTATATTGTGAATATTACACTCACAATGAAAAAATGTATGACATGTTGTAAAAACTAACATTTTTATTGTTAAAACGTGTCAATTCTTGTGTATGAGTGCAAATAAAACATTTATAAAAATATCAGTATCTTCATTGTAAGTATATATTACTTCTAAGTAAGCATTCTATGTTTCATAATTAGTGTTGATAGATAGTGCACAATTATGATAGTCCTTAAAAAAATGCTTTATACACATATATGTTTTATACCAATCACATTTTATTATGGCCGTTGCCCCACAAACATTGCAATGTGCGTACTAACTCCGTGTTATGGAAGGATAAATTCAATGGTGTTACTTACTGGACGTTCTTTAAGCTAGTCCTTATATCCAACATTCTTGATGAAGTTCTTGTATCTCAGTGTATCTTAATAATTCATAAACCATTCTCCATACCACAAGATTATTAAAGCAATTACAATTTCAACTAGTTTAGACACACCTAGTTATATCGTTCAAATTGTTATCTTTTTGAAATTTGCTTTGATATTTTATTTCTATGTGTACGTTGTTACCTTTGCAATTTCTCAAATAATACACATGAAGGTTTTCTATTGTTTCCGACACCGACGTTGCATACGAGTTTAGCGTTTGTACTATTTTGTAACGCCCCTAAAAAACATCATACAAAATCAACATCTAAAGCTGGCGTCCATATATTCGATGTCTGAAAAAGTTTAACTTTTTTAGGAGAAAATTGCATAGTTAACATTAGAAGATAATATGAAATAGATTTTCGTACGTTAAATTATGCATTCCATTTGTATTTAGTGCTACCTCACTAAATACAAATGAAATGCATAATTTAACGTACGAAAATATGTTTCGTATTACCTTCTAATGTTCCTGTTAGAGTTTTGTCTAACATTGAAAATGAAAAGCACCTTTTGTTTCTTGTGTAACTATATTTCCTTCAATGCTGAATATATAAAGGTTAACAATGCAACGTGATGTCTTTATACTGTCAGAATACCAAATTATAATATGGCCTTCCGCCTACAACCACACCTTCTTTCTTCCTTCAGCGCACAACGTCTTACAAATGAGGTCATATTCTTTACCACGTATAATGACATATAAAAGTGGTGCACTCATGTTATGTACACTATGAAAAGAAAATATTGCCTATATAATTTTAGATTGTACAGAAAGTAACATACAATACAAAAGTCTTAACATATATACCCCACCTTGAAAGGGTGAGATTTCAACAAATAAATAAGCTAAAACAATGCATAAAACACAATAGTGCCAGTTGCTAGTCAGTTCGTACACTGATCGTGATCGTTTTTACTTCGCGACAATCAACGTACACTGACGAATTCACCTCACTGTCACTAATCCATAGGAGGCGGGCACAAATTCGTTATCGCTCTCCGAACAGTTCCTTCCCTCATTTGAATAGATGCTACTCTGCATATGCCATCGTTTCCCAGATGTAGTGCTTCTACTCGTCCAAGAGATGAATATAATGGAGACTTATTTTTTTTGCTTGATTAGAACTAAGGATCCTACTTTTAAGCGGTTGGTACTGGTTTTCCGCCTTGACTTTGTTTGAAGCTCTCCAATGTATTCGATAGACCAGCGGTCTCAAAAATGTTGTGTTAACTATTGGATGCGTTGAAACTTATATAGACGATTCTCCGTTACGTCCCTTACGTCCGAGTCTGGAATTCCAATGATTGGCCGACCGATTAGGAAATGTGATGGGGTTAATGGAAGGAGATCATTTGGATTTGACGATAAGGAGGACGGGAGTTCAGTATGCCTTCAATCTGTACAAGCAATGTTAAAAATTCCTCATAGGTAAGGTGAGCGTTACCCATGGTACGTTTTAAATGATATTTCGTCGATTTGACAACTGCCTCCCAGAGTCCCCCAAAATTCGGAGAATATGCGGGTATAAAATCCCAGTCTATGCCCTCTACTGCACTTGATTCTCGCAATTGACTATTTGAGTCTACTAAAAATTGTCCGAGATTATGTTAGTATAATGAATGAATAGATAATGCTATTCATTGTTAGCCCCTATGAAAGTAGTTCCGTTATCCGAAACCATCCTGGATGGTTTTCCCCTACGAAAAATAAATCGTCTTAATGCGGCTATGAATGATTCAGTAGACAACTCTGTTACTAATTCGATATGTATGGCTTTGGTGCTGAAACACACGAACAATGAAACGTAAGCCTTTATGAGCTTGCAACCACGACTTTTCTATCCCTTAATAGAAACAGACCTGCATAGTCCACACCAGTTACAAAAAATGGAGGTGAAGGAGTTACCCGCGGTTTGGGCAGATCACCCATCATAGGATTGTACCCAGGGGGTTTAACACTAAAACATTTAACGCAGGAACGAATTACTTGTTTAGCTGTGTTTTTTCCGCCGATAGGCCAAAATTTATTGCGAACTGAATTCCGTAACTGTTGCGGTCCAGCATGGCATAGCCTTTTATGCTCATGTTGAAAAAGAAATTTTGTAAAATGATGCCCCTTAGGGAGTATTATTGGATGTTTTTTGTCAAACTCAAATTGTGATAATCTAAGCCTACCTCCGACACGAATTATTCCATCATCGGATATGAACGGATTCAGGCATAATAACGAATTTTTGGAACTCAAAGGTTTCTTTTGTGATAATGAGGTCAATTCGATTGCAAAATGATTTTGCTGCATTATCTTAATGAGGGACGTGATCGTCTCATGAATTTCGTTCATTGTGAGAGGATCAATGTCACAACTACCCTTGACTGTAGTGCAATTTTTTGTGAAACGAAAACAGTAACTAACACTTCGAATTAAACAAAGATAATTAGAAAAACGATCAAATGGGAATTGTAGAACGACGCGATTAAGGAATGTGGCGCTATTAGTAGATTTTAACTCTGGTAGATCCTTGCGCGTTGGTTCGCATGAACTTGGCCAGTTATCTGAATTTATAGATAGCCATGCCGACTCTTGCCGCCATAATTTGCATGAACTTAATAAGCTTGGATTTATGCCACGACTCGCTAAATCTGCGGGATTATCTTGTGATAGAACATGATGCCAGTTTTCAAGATTTGTCTTTGCTTGAATTTCACAAATACGATTTGCCACGAATGTTTTAAGGATATTGGGAAGGGTGCGTATCCAACCAAGAACGATAGTCGAATTACTCCAGTAAAACATTTCCTTGAAAACAATTGAAAATGACTTGTAAACCTTGTCTGCCAGTCTGGTCAACAGCAAGGCTCCCTGTAACTCAAGTCGAGGAATGGTAAGTACCTTGACTGGTGACACTTTTGATTTAGCGCACCAAAGATGTACCCTTCTATCCCCTTCTTCATTTACCCTACGGACATATATGCAGCGAATGCGTCTTGTGAGGCGTCGCAGAAACCATGCAACTCAACGTGACTGCTATCCGTCAACATAATATGTTTTGGAATACGTAAACTGTTTATGTGAACCAACTCTTCTCGAAATTTGACCCGTTACGTATGAGAATCAATAGAGACTGATTCGTCCCAACTTAATTTTTCAGACCACAGTTTCTGTAACAAAATTTTCACGACAATAGTGCATGCACTCAAGAGACCTAGAGGATCATATATTTGAGAAGCTTCAGATAGAATTGACCTTTTTATGTTACGTTTAGACACATCAGGATTCGATATTTTACACGAAAGAAAATCGGTGTCTGAAGACCAAACAACCCCTAACGTTTTTGAGTTCTCAGATGTCCCAAACCTCATTAAATTAATGAACGTTTCAGAATCTGCTACGTTTGTTATAACTGCTGGCTCATTTGATATCCATTTCCGTAAGATAAAACCAGCTTGTTTTAGAATGTCTGAAACTTCTTGACAAGTTTTGGAAAGTTCCTGCATAGAGTCTGACCCATGTAAGAAGTCATCTACATAGAATGAATTTGCGATTGCTAGTGAGGCCTTAGGAAACCTAATTGAATTTTCAACTGATAATTGATGAAGACACCTTATGACCAGAAATGATGCTGAACTAGTACCATAGGTTAAGGTGTTTAGCTGATAGACGCCGAGTGCTTCAGTTGGACTTTTTCTCCAATAAATTTGTTGTAGGAATGTTTGTTGAGGATCAACCCATACACACCAGTACATCTTTGCTATGTCTGATGACATTACATAGGTGTACTGCCTGAATCTTAATAGAATATAGATTAATTCGTTTTGTATAGTAGCACCGTCAATTGAATTTGGTTTAATGCGACACCAATGGTTGTGGGACAAAACCCATCAAACACTACTCTGAGTCTTGTGGTTAAACTCTTCTCTTTTAGAACACCATGGTGTGGTAGGAAATGCCCCTTTGAACATGTGTTATTGCTGAATCTGAAAATATGACCCAAAGATTTATATTCCTCCATAAAATGAATATATGATTCTCTAAGACCTGGATTCGTCTGGAGTTTGCGTTCTAAATTTTGAAATCGCCTTCTAGCTATATGCTCTGATTCCCCTAATTTACGTATATAATTTTTAAGTGGAACCGAACCAATGAATTTGCCATTTGAATGCCTCTTGTGCGTCTCTAGAAAATGTGTTTCACAAGCCTCTTCTTCTTGCGAATAGGACTTGTGTGTAAAACACGTTTCCTCTACCTCCCAGAACCTTTGAAGTTGGGTTTGAATATCCTCATGCCTAACAAAATTGCAATAAGACGAGGGTGGGGGTATAGAGAGTGTGCAGAGTGGACCTGAAATGATCCAACCAAACTTGGTTTTTTGTAGGATAAGCCTTTCATTGCCAAGCTTGATTTGGCCTACACAAAGTAATGACCAGAAAAGATCGGCTCCGATGAGCATATCTATGGCTGATATGCTGATTTATTAAAATTGGGATCTGCTAGTAAAATATTGCTAGGGATATTTAAGTTGCTGACGTTGATATTATGGGATGGAATTTGCTTGCATATGTTTGGAATTACGATAGTGCTGTTGAAAAGGCATTGTGCCTTGCTTGTATGCGCACATCGCACTTATATTTTAGTGATGAGGTGACTTGACTAATACGAATTATTGATATGTTAATTCTAGTTTTGTGCAAACCTAGAATATCACACAACCTTTCAGTTATAAAACTAGAATCGGATGCACTGTCTAAGAGGATTCTACATTCATGGGGTTGGCCTTGATTGTCAAATATTTGAATTATGGCCGTTGACAAGAGGGTTTGAGTTGCCAAAGAGATATGGCTGGAGAGTGCTACAGATGTACTTGGATTTTCTGTACTCAAATCCGATGTTTGCGAGTCAAAATGAAGTAAAGTATTGTGCTTTGATGAACACTTTTTGCATGCATCGTACCTACACTCTTTAACTGTATGCCCTGCATTTAGACAATTTATACACATTTTGCATTTTTTGCATGTTCCATTCGCGAGTTAATAGACAATTTCAAAAAATCCGAGCAGTTGTATATTTTATGTGATTGCTTGCAAAACGAACAATTGATTTTGGCTGTTAGAAATGACTTTTGTTGAAAACCTTTGAATTTAACTTTAAGTTTTTTCATATCCGAAACAGTGTTGTTCAGTTCAATAGACTCAAAAAGATCAGCCCTACCCTTCAAAAATACCTTCATGGTGTCTAATGTTGGAGTGTTTGTGAACTTGTATGCTTCTTCTTCCCACTCCCGACTAGTGACAGAGTCAAGCTTGCTTGAAGTCATGTAGATTAGTAGTGCATCCCAGTCATTAGTTGACTGCCCCAATGATTGCAGTGATCTCAAATGTTTGTTAATATTATTAACTAATTGACGCAGTTGAATTGATGACTCTTTGTTTCAAAATGAAACCTTATCTGATCGTGCAGAAACACGAGAAAGGGCGACCCCTTTCTCGTGTTTCTGCACGACCGCTTCTGGGTATAATTCAATGCCTGGCGGGGCTTTAGCTCGAGGAGTAGTTGTTTCCTAGAGCGATTATGTAATAGCTTTGCTATTCGGAAACTACTTTGATAACCGCTTGGCGGTTTGGTGGTTCCTTTCTCGATTTCCGACTTATATGTTACTGACTCTTTGTTGATAGGTTGCAAGTCAAAAAGAGCTTTAATATGATTTTGTATCAGCAATCTCTTGTTGTTATGCCTATCACAAAGTAACTGCCATGCTATGCTATAATTAGAAGCTGAAATTTCTAATGAACTGATAACCTGAGCGGCTTCCCCACTCACAGATGATTTCAGTAATGGAAATTTTGCACGTCGTTTATTTTAATGTTATTGTGAATGATAGAATCAAATGTGTCATGGAACTCAAGCCGTTTGTCATATGCACCTTGAAAAAACGATAATTTTATAGTTGGAAGCTTTATTGTATTTAAAATGTCTGACTGCAAATTTGAATTACTGCTATTAATATTATTACCATTATATGACACTAAATTGACCCTTGAATGACCTGCATGTATTTGTTCTGCGCGCGCTAATGCTTTAAAATAATTGTTTTCGAAATTTAAACGCTCATCTTCCTGCGTTTGATCCAGGGTTTCAATTTTAGCTTGTATTTCATCGATTGCAGTAGAACATGACTGTTCTATTTCATCTAGTCGCTTTTTTAACTCGATAATGCTAATTTTTGTGATATCAAATTAATCAACTACTTTTATAAACCTAGTTAATTGAGCTTTGAGCGTTCCACGCTTTGCAACTAATGTATCTAACTCTTCCATGTTTAAAATGCCTATAAAAATAGTCGGGAATTTGTCCGAAATCAGGTATGATATCGACTGAGCTTTGTTTTGATATCACGTGAATATGAAATGTCTTAATTAACAGAACTATGTATTACTCTATGTAAAATGCAAATTGAAAGCATACAAATGAATGAAAATATGGAACGGATTTACGGGATGTCGGCCAACCTTTCTTTTTGTCATACAACGGCAGCCCTGAAGTTGAATCGTAACGCTGTTCGTCTCGGCTACTATCGCCGCCAAGATTTTCTTCTGCTTGTTAAATTAACACCTGTTCTGTAAATTCGACTGGAAGGACCATCAATATGTTATAGTCTAACATTGAAAATGAAAAGCACCTTTTGTTTCTTGTGTAACTATATTTCCTTTAATGCTGGATATACAAAGGTTAACAATGCAACGTGATGTATTTATACTGTCAGAATACCAAATTATAATATGGCTGCCTTCCGCCTACAACCACACCTTCTTTCTTCCTTCGGCGCACAACGTCTTACAAATGAGGTCATATTCTTTACCATGTATAATGACATATAAAAGTGATGTACTCATGATATGTACACTATGAAAAGAAAATATTGCCTATATAATTTTAAATTGTACAGAAAGTAACATACAATATAAAAGTCTTAACAGTTCCTTTAATAGATCCGTCCTTTAATAGATTATTTTCTTTTGAAAATACTTAAATAAAGTCTATGTGAATATAATCTTGCCTGATCTAGTTTTACACTAATTTCCATGAAAATATAGCAAAGATACTAAAATTAATATTATTTATTAAAAATATTTTTACATTTTTATCTAGTACACCAAAGCAGAATTTTTGGTTCAATAACCATTCACGTAAAATCTATGCTATTTCTTAGCATCAGAAAAACAAAAACAGAAATACATTATTTACTTTAAAAATATAATTTCATTATATGAAATTGATAATATGTAAACTTGATAATATAATTATAAATAAAAATACATACGTGCTTTGTGCGTATTTTTATGTCAGCTCCTGACACAGACACTTTCATTCGAATTAAATTCCCAAGTTTTCGAAACTTGAGAGAACAAGAAGAACTTAGTTTCTATATAAATCAGAGAATACTTGTTTAATAAACGAGTGCTCGATTTGGTAGACAAAAATAATCACAAGAAGGTTCCAATAAAATAATAAATAATGAAACAATATAATGAAATAAAATAATAAATTCCAATAAATAATAAAACTTCATAAATCTTTGGACTACTGACAATTTAAGCAACACTTCTGTAAGTATATGACGAATATTGTCAATGAAAAATATTTTACTATTTATTAATTTATTATTATTCAAAATCTAAATATAAAATTATCAAGAGCATATTAGATCAATTTGTCTGCAATACATACATTCTGACATATGTCTCATACTATTTATGTTCGAGATTATTTAGATGTTATACCCCTGTTTGATGGCCAATCTCCTAAAGATCTCGAATCTCGATTTTCATTGAGGCTTGTGAAGAAGTTTTAGGTATTCTAGTTCGAGACCTGAGTGCAGCAAATGCAGTTTCCGGTAGTCCATTTTTCTTAGCAAGATAGTAGATAAAGTAGCTGGTATACTGTTTGCTCGTCATTCTAAATGAAGAAATCCTGCTCAATGATTTATTCTTGTTAGTTGAAAAATCCAACGAAACTGCGATTCAATCACCGAGAGATGTATACCTATTAAAAGTCTACTTATGTGTATGTACACAAACTACAATGTGGAAATATACCAACAGCATTCAAATGTAAAGAAATCACTTTATATAATAAAATTATCATAGATATCTGGGTTAAATTTATCACCTAGACACCTTCGCCGATGTAAGTCACCATTTTCACTTGAAAAAGCAATTAATATGATAATCGAGGACAATATATGTTAAGAAATTCAAGTAACCCTCCCTCGAAACAATAGAATTATGACGACCTTAGATGCGGTGATCACCCCCGCAAGTACCAAATTTAGCATCTTTATCAGCATTCTAAAGACCTCAAAATTCAAATATGAGATACGCAGTCAACTCATCGAGATTTTCAGCCCCATCTCCATATGGACGGCCAGCCAGTTCAGCACTAAATATTAAGCAACTTAATGAACCTATAGATGCTCGCCCTGGAAATCCCAGACTACAATTAACGACAACGAGAACTCTTTGAAAACCTCACTGGATATCCGAAAAACTGCACATACAAGAAAAAGATGATACATCAACATATATTTTAACAATACCGATAACAATACCAATCACAAAAAAATGAAATATAAAATAGTCAATATAAAGAACAAGGATATATGGGATAATACCCTTAAAAATGCTTTAACCTCGAACAACATTTTTGAATACCAGCTTTGGAGAATCCAAATTAATCAACTTGTATGTTTTCAATAGTAATTGTCTACTCTATGTTGTAATTCTAGAGGTCGCGGCATAATTAATACTGGATCCACTAAAACACATATTAATGAAAAACTTATCAATTTCAACATTATTAACACAAAAAGAAAACGATTTTGACATAGTTCATGTACACGAAAACGAAAAGACATCTTAATCATCCACCTTATGAAATAAAATGGCCACCAATTAAAATTTATCTCTTGCCTGAAGAACTCAATTCCGTTCAACTCGAATCAACGGATACCAAGAGCATTATTACTTTAAACCAGAAATAAACATAGATAAGTTACAAAAGAAAAATCTAAAAAATTTGCGATTGTAACACCTCGATCAAGAAGAATATGACACATATTCTTCTCGATCATATTATTTCACACGAAAAATTTACAACGAATTCGAGGAAATAATGTATTATAAAGGGTTATATAATGTACACTTACGTTTACAAATCAGATGAAACATCAGATTAAGATGGAAGATAATATATCTTATACAAAATTCTATAATCATCGTATTTCAATAAGTTCACAAACTAGAGGTACAAAAACAAGTCGAATCCATGTAACAACGGGAAATTAGCAGGCCATTATCATCTCCATGGTCGTCACCCTTGTGAGAAAACTGTTGACGACAAATATTCTCTGCTAAATGTTACTGACATTTTTAATAAATTAGGTCAATGTCAATATTTTACTACCTTTGTAGTCATCATAAGATATAAACGGCACCAGAAGATATCGATCAGCTTTAGAAATAACTTTCTCCACCGACCAAGGGTATACTGAATATATGCGAATACGTTTTGGTCTGAAAGACGATGTAGAATGATGTTTTCAGCGAGAAATGGATAACGTACTCAGAGGTATATTTAGATGATGTGATAATATTCACCACCTTGTTGCAAGAACATATTACAAATTTGCAACTGGTTTTTGAAAGATTACGAAATACGAATTTAAGATACAATTAGATTATTATTACAAATTATTATTATTATTACAAATTTCCATGGCCCTTACATGTTATTATCAGTTTTATTCACCAGCTATAGTACAGATAAAACATTGTTCATCTAGATAATCTTAAACAGTTGTTCCAGAGAGACCACGTCGAGTAGGATAAATCACGTAGAAACTATTTAAACATTGTTTAACATTGTTTGGCCCGGCCAGCAGCGGGCGGAAAGACTTGCATGGTCAAAACTATTTAGTCTATATAAGCTTAATGCTTGCATTTCAATATTATTGTATCGCTAGTTTTTGTATAATCAGATTCCATAAATAAACTCTCTTTATTGTCATCCCGTAAAGTTTATTATTTTTTTAACATTAATTTGACTCGATGAAAAGCGTAACGCACGTTTGATTTGTGCCTGGCACCTCCGGCAAATTATATAAATTCTCAATTTTTTTATATTTTACAAAGATTGTAAAACTATTATATCGTAACAAAACTATTTATTATTATTATTGGTTGGATATAGTAACAGTAGTTCTATTTGCTGTCACTTTAATAATTCTAATTCAATTATTGTAAATACAATACATATTTAAGAACATTCACTATTCAACTGAAATTATTTAACAAGCATATTTGAAGTGTTCAGATGGAAACAATGGTAGCTGACAATTTTGGGAATTTTAAGTTGTTTGGTGTCAACACCCGCGCTCTTTTATAGTGGTTAATTTAATTTTACACTAATAGAATCGCTATTGCACTCATTGAAAATTATGGTAACTGTCAGTGTGAGTCAGTGTGACTTGATACGTCTGATGAAGAATCATCGGCAGC
Source organism: Rosalia funebris (assembly GCA_037954035.1). NCBI lineage: Eukaryota > Metazoa > Arthropoda > Insecta > Coleoptera > Cerambycidae > Rosalia > Rosalia funebris. The sequence continues at coordinate 31,231,764 of JAZFAV010000032.1, read as the reverse complement.
AGAACAGGATTAAAATAGAAATGAATTAGAAAACACTCCAAAAGGATGAAAAAGGAAGAAAAAATATAAATAATCAGGCAAGGAATAAAGAATTGTGAAATAAAGGACTTCCTTATCGACAGAAAAGAGGCAAGGGGAACTTAATGGAAGCAGTAAATCCTAGTCCAAATTATAACTATTGAGATTTATATTACGCACAATAGAGCATTCCAAAATAAGCCGCAAATTAGTTCCTTTGTTTATGTTTTCATAGGTTTTCAACTTTCACACAAATCTTAAAAGATGAAATTTATGAGCGAAAAAGCTTAGCAACACAACTCGCCGTACAAAAAAAACTGTTGAGTTTCAAGTTACAAGGTGAGACCTCGCTCATAGAACATTTCATTAAGTTCGATGAAATATTAATCGATTTAGTAGCTGCAGATGCTATGTTAAATGAAATGGGAAAAGTAGTCCATCTCTTGTTAACTTTTCCACCTTCATATGACAGTATCGTAACATCTATACAAACATTGTCAAAAGAAAATCTCACACTTGCTTTTGTGAAAACAGGATTATTAGACTATGAAACAAAATTAAAACAAGAAGCCAGTGAAACAAGTGCCAAAATGCTACAAATTGAAGCCAACCCAGCAATAACAAAGTCAGAAAACAAGCAAAGAAGAAATAACTATTTTCGCAAGAATCAAAGCAATTTTCAAAGGAGAAATAAGTACAATCAAAAAGGAAAGGGATGGAAACCAAAAACTCACAACAACAGACCCAGAGCTAATCGAAGTGTAATTTTTGTGGTAGAGTTAATCATCTGAAAAAGGATGGTTATTATTATAAAAGAAGTCACAATGACAATAGAACACTTCAAACCATGCAAACTATGCAGGAAGAAAGTTTTGCATTTATTGTTAATAGTTTACCCTAACACATGGAAAATCAACCGAAGGTGAAATCAGTTTTGTTTTGAATTCAGGTGCTACTGACCACATAGTAAACAAATAACACTATTTCACCAGTTTCACCAGATTAGAACACCCGGTTAATATTTCCATTGCGAAAAATCACACATGGATCAAGGCAGTTCTTCGAGGAAATATCAAAGTCACCACCAATTTAGGAGTGTGAGGAATATTACAAAATGTACTATATGCCCCTGATGTACTTTACAATCTGCTCTCTGTCCGCCACATGCAAGAACCTGGTATGGCCGTAATTTTTACTGAAAATGGTGAGGTCACCATTTAAAAAAAATAGTATGCCGATAATAGAGGGTAATTCTCAAAACAATTTATTTAGTATCTCTCTTATACTACAACATAACAGAATTAATAAAACAAATCAAATACATGCTATTAGTAGTTCGACAACTGAAAATTATAAACTTTGGCATGAGCGTTTAGGCCATCCAAGTAAACTGAAATTCTTAGACATAATATCTACTGAATTAACACATACTCATCAATTAAAGGAAATAAATCCTACAAATGAGATATGCGAAGCCTGTGTTTATGGCAAACAAGCGCGATTTCCTTTTGCAAAACGTGAAAATAAGTCTCATGTCATAAGGCCTCTATTTATTACTCATTCTAACATTTGTGGACCAATTAGTCCACCAATAATAGACAGTAAAAATTACTATATCACATTCATTGACAAATTCACACATTACACAGTAACATATTTATTAACATATAAAGCAGAGGCATTTAATGTTTTTCAAGATTTTGTTGCCAAAAGTGAAATTCATTTTAATTTAAAAAGAGTTAATCTTTATTGCGACAATGGACGTGAATATCTGTCGAATGAAATGAGAAAGTTTTGTACTGAAAAGAGAATTACTTATCATTTAACTGTACCTTATGACCTTAACTGAACACTTACAGAAAAAACCAGAGCCATGATACACGGTGCTGTTTTAAATAATTGTTTTTCGGGTGAAGCTATTTTAACTGCTACATATCTTTTAAATTTAACCCCAACAACTGCAATTGGTTCACATACAACACCTTCTGACCTGTGGCGTAATAAAAAGCCCAGATTAAAATTTTAACCCGCTTATGTTCATAATAAATCCAGAAAAAGTTAATTTGAAGAAAAACCACTTAAAAGTATACTAGTAGGGTATGAACCAAATGGTTATAAAATTTTTAATACAAGAACAATTAAGTTTACTACAGCCCGTGACGTAATATTTGATGAAATTAATTTTATAACATCAAGACCTACATAAATTAGAATTAGAGATTAATGAAAGGGTTGAAACACAAAACTCCCACGGTGTTAAAATATCTAAATCAGATAATAAATCGGTAAAAACAAATAATAATACTCAAATTGTCAGTGAAACCGGTAATATAAATCAATTACGAAAAGAAAACACCATAAATGAAACTGAACTTAGGCGTAATGAGAGACTTAAATTTCGTCACAAAATATCATACCATGAAAATTATATATCTTCCCAAGTGTGTACATCGCAGAATAAAATATCATATTAGGAAAATGATATAAAGAGCTCAGATGTGTGCACATCATACAGAAATAGCAATAAAATATCGTCCCAGCAAAACGATATAGACCTTCTTGTTTGTGCACACCAGTCTCTATTGCAAATTCCATCATCTTATCAAAACAACACTAAACGGGATGATAGAGACAAGTGTGAAGTAGCAATAAATGACGAAATTAACTCTCTACTACAAAATAATACAGGGTCTCTAGTGCAAAAGCTTAAAATAAAAATATCGTAAGCTGTAAATGGGTATTTACAATTAGAAATGACATAAACAAGAAATTTAGTTGCAAGAGGTTTTAGTCAACAATATTTAGTAGACTATAACGAAACATTTGCGCAAGTGGCACGCCTATCCACCTTAAGAATACTTTTAGCTTTTGCCAATCAATTTAATTTGCTAGTCCACCAAATGGATGTTAAAACGACATATCTAAATGGTACTTTAAAGGAAGAAATATACATGCAATTACCGGAAGGAATAAAAACTGGAAAAAAATGTTGTATGTACATATGGTTTATACGCTATATTGTTTAAAACAATAAGTTTAAAACAAAACGCTGAAAACAGCTAGATGCTGGTTTCAGCGTTTTGACGACGTGTTATTACAACATAATTTTAAAAACTATCCCGTCGACCGCTGTTTATATTTCTTAGATACAGGTCGTGTTCACAAAAATATTTGTTATTTTATATGTAAATAATCTGGTAATTATTATTGGTAACATGACTACAATGTCAAATTTAAAAAAATATCTATCACAACAATTCAGTATGGTTGATCTTAAAGATATAAAATTCTTTCTAGGTATTAAAATTTATAGAAATGAAAATAAAATTTCGCTCGATCAAAGTGGCTATTTAAAAACAGTTCTAAATAAATTTAATATGAGTAATTGTCAAGCTGTCAGTACACCACTTACACTGAAATTGGACTATGCTGCATTGAATTCTACAGAGTATTATGATGCCCCGTGCCGAAATTTAATAGGCTGTCTAATGTATGCCACACTATGCACTCGTCCTGACTTGCGCACTGCTATTGATTTATTGAGTACATACCAAAATGAAAACAATAAAGAAGTGTGGAAATGTCTTAAACGAGGTATATAAAATATATATTTTAAGGTTTATCAAAGGTACTATTGAACTGAAATTAACTTATAAATGAAATAATAATTATCACAAACCATTAATCGGTTATGTGGATGCCGATTGGGGCAACAATGAAACTGATCGAAAGAGTACTACGGGTTATTTATTTAAATCCTTTGAAGGTTGTCTAATTTGCTGGAATACTAAAAAGCAAAATTCCGTTACATCATCTAGTGAAGCTGAATATATAGCCATTTTGGAAGGAGTAAGAGAAGCCTTGTGGCTAAAGCCTTTATTAGCTAGTATTAACTTAAAAATATTCTAGCCAATAATATTATTTGAAGACAACAATGGCTGTATTTCAATAGCCAATAATCCCATAGATCATAAAATAACAAAACATATTGACATAAAATACCATTTTATCAGAGAACAAATTGAAAACAAATCAATAACTTTAAAAATATTCCTACAGGTCAACAATTGGCAGATACCTTTACGAAACAAGTACCGGCTCCTAACTTCAAGGAAATTCGTTTTAATCTAGAACTAACAAATGCTACTGCGATGACTAATTTAAAATAGTTATAATGGTCTGATTTGATTATTTTACTGGGGTTTTCCCCAAATCCTTAGCAATAAATGTTTCCCAAATCCTTAGCAAATGTTGGGGTAAAAGTAATTACCCCAGTACTGACTACTATTTTTATTTGTCCTCAGTTGTATCAGAAAACAATTTTACTTAAGAAATCCGGCTTATTTTGAGGGACATATTGACATTTATATTACGCACAATAAAGCATTCAAAAATAAGATGCATATTAGTTACTTTGTTTATGTTTTCATAGATTTTCATCTGTCACACAAATCTTAGTCAATGTGTTTAAATTAAATAATATATAACCGAATCAACTGATTATGTATATATATATATATATATATATATATATATATATATATATATATATATATATATATATATATATATATATATATATATATATATATATATATATTACACTAAGCAATAATTAATATACGCAGTATTTTTATTTGAGAGTAAAATGTAGAATTTTATTCCAATGATTATACCGTTGCCTTTCGTATAGGAGGACGTAAATAAAATAATAGTTAAGTCTACTGAGTGTTTCTTTTGACTCTACCCTAAATACTAATAGTAACTGTAAGGGTAAATGTTTTAAAAAGCTACCTGAAGATCTACAACGCAAAGTTTTTGATGAATTTTGGCGTCTTGGAAACTTTAATCTCCAGAATTCTTACTTATATGGTAGAATACGTAATTCGGTTACTCATAGACATACAAATAAGACTGATTCACCATCGCTGCACGGCGTTCTAATACTATAACTTATACAATTTTAGACAAAAACGCGGCGGAGGTTGTAGTTTGTAAAAAGGCATTCTTAAGCGTTAATGGACTCCAGTATCACAGAGGAAGAGTTGAAAATTTAGTTACTAAAAGAACCAACGAAATGTATGCCACCCTACCTTTTGATAAAAGAAGAATCCATAAAAATCATCGTAAGAAGTACACCGAAGCTGACATAAATAGTGTTAATGGGTCTATTCGGAAACTACTAACGTATAAGTCACTATAGCCTCTCCTAAACAAAATATACAAGATCGTAGAATATACTATTGAAATGTGTTACAATAGGTATAAGAAGGAATGTGAAGATGAACAAAGAGTATTTTTGTCCAGAGATAAGTTTTATCGCATTTGCACAGAAGAGCACACCATCAGTTTTAAAACACCAAAGACTGACACATGTGCTACATGCGATTCATTAAAAATAAGTTTAGCAAAAGCTAAATCTGGAAACTCTGCCTGGATCAGACAGAGCTTCGAACGTTAGAAATTAAGAAGGAGTTGCACTTAAGAAAGGCAGGAAAGGGGCAGAATTTTATAGCTCAAGCTATTAAAGGGACAGAAGGGAAAGAAACTCTACATGTAATTACATTCGACTTGCAATAGGCTTTACCCTTACCAAAACCCTTAACAGGTTCTGCATTTTACAAAAAAATATGTTTTGCTACAACCTAAGTGTACACTTGTGCACATATAACCAAGGATATTTTTTCTTCTGGTATGAGGTAACAGCCGGTAGAGGGTCAGAAGAAGTATCAAGTTATTTACTGAAATATTTTAGCCTAAACAAAATTGAGGGTGACCACCTTTACGTACGACAACTCCTTCGGGCAGAATAAAGATTTGGAATGTTGTAGCTACTTGGTTGCGTTTATTAGCCAACAGAAAGTTTAGGGTTATTACTTATGTTTTTCCCAAGCTGGTTGTTTTCTATTTATCTACTGTCGGAGACAGTAGATAAATAGAAAATTTTGTTCGTAGGCATATCCAATATGTCTACCACCCTAATGGGTGGCTCAAAATATTACAAAGATGCCAAAAACAAAGGAAACAAATAGTTTTAAAGTGGTTCAAATTTCCCAGGAGAATTTTTTGGATTTATCATCTCTGAAGACAAAATATAGCCAATTAAACAGTGTCTTTAAGGAAAAGGGGTCGGAAGTGACAACTTCTTGACTGTTTTCTTGAAGAACTTCCTCGAAAACAATGTCATCCAAGACCGGTTGAAAAAGATACTTTCATCATATAGTTGCCTATATTTCATTCTAAAGACTTTATCATAGCTTCCTGAAAAACTTTACAGATTAAAAATTGATGCAAATAGAAATCTGAATTCAGTTCAACATTGACACAAGATATAATTTTACAATATTAAGTCAACATCAGTACTACCAATATTTTATAGGCGATCATCAGTTGAAATACACGTCAAAGTTAGAAAATAACTACTTAGTTTTAACTACCAAAGTATTTTCTGTGAGTGAGAACAAAATACAAAGAGTTGAGTTGAGTGAGAAAAAAATTCAACAATAATATAAAGACAACAAACAATACAAAGAAGAATAGTAACAACTACATGTCCAAGCAGGAGGGGCCGCACAATATCGATCTGGCTTTTGGCGAGTAGCGACACTACTTATTTCAGCTGGGGTGCAAAACCGGACCGGCAGCACCAGCGCATCCGGGAGGGGATAACAGATTCCCCTCTGATGTCGTCCGTAGGCTTACTGGACTAACTCCCCGGTAAGCCCGTACTTCTTATTTCAAGTAACAGAAGAAGATCGACGATCAACCCCATTCGGATAGCGTCATGGACAAGCTGGTGGGGCCCAAATGGATAGATTACCTTGAGACGACGTACGCCAAGCACATGGCCGCTTTGAGTGAACCGACGAACTGAGGGACGACCTGCTGCAATGCTATAAAAGCAGTGAGCCTATACGGAGGGGATACATGGGACGTAGGCATGCCCTGTGGTGTGAATTACACCCAGAGCATGATGCCTTCACGCCGCAGAATTTGCGTGATTATGTATCCTATCTTCGTAGCAAGGGCTATGTGAGGACTGCGCCCCGATTGGCGAATGAGGTAACTGAAAGGCTGCCTAATGAATCAGTTGAGGATGCGGTCTTCACCGCTCCACCAATAGTAGGGGGCCTCAGTACCAGAAGGGGGTTACATCCCATAAGACCCTCTAGGCCACAAGACCTGGCCAAAGTGGATGCTGAAGTTTGAGCATCGCTTCCAGAAGGGGCCGACATCTGGCACATAAATTGTGCCGTGTACATTGCCGCGGAAAGCTTTTCTCATATGGAGAGGGCGAACAACTCTTCCTCTCCGCGAGAGAGAGCAGAGCGGCGTGTACGGAAGATGGAGGCCAAGATCCAGTCGGCAAGACAACAGATATCCCGTATCCAATGTATGATGGACTATATGGCGGCTAATATTCCATTTACGCAAAAATTACGGCGAATCGCCGCCAATTTGAGACGCGTCCATCACACACTCAATGAGGTAGGGGTGCGTATCACCAAACAGCACTGCCTTGATAGGATACGGATGCTAGTGACGTGCAAAAAAGTCACTAGTGAGGCGGGCGCGAAGGCTGGCAGAAAATAATTAGTTCCGCCAAAAACCCTCGCACCTATTCGAACCGCCTTAACCTGTTGTCGAAAATCCGCCGACTGTAGATCAGGTGGAAAACTTTTGGAAAGCGCTGTACGAACAGAAGCCCCCACTCCAGCCCTGGCATACTATGAAGACTTTTGCGAAGGTCTTCAGCGACCAGAACAAGTGTGCCACCCGATAACCCCTGAAGAGGTTCGAAGAGTTCTTGCGGGCTCTAAGAACTTTGATGCTCCAGGTCTCGACGGGATAAATAACTATTGGTGGAAAAAATTACCTAGTACCCACCACCATTTAGCCAGAATTTTTACCACCTGGCTGAATGGGGAGCGGCAAATTCCATCTTGGGTTGTCGAGGGGCGGGCCGTGCTAATCCCGATGAGATTTGTCCAACCCAAAGAACTACCGACCGATAACCTGCTTAAACGTATGTTACAAGATGTTTACACGTATCTTGTATATGTGAGTACTATTAGCAGTTGAGCCGATTTTCGAGGGGATATACGAACAACTAGGGTCTAAGAAGGTTGTCGCTGGCTGCAAAGAGAATCTGTTGATTGACAGATGTGTCACGCAGGACTCCGTGCAGTACAAGCGAAACCTTTCCATGGCCTGTATCGACTATTTCAAGGCATTTGACATGACATCGCACGAGCTTATAATTCACTTGCTCCAATGCCTTGTGGTGCCCGGTCCTGTAGTGAGATGCCGCTCTGGAGTACCATACCATAACATCGGGTGATACTAGAGTCCGGACAGAGCCCGTGTCGTTTAGAAGGGGCATGTTTCAGGGAGACTCTCTTAGCCCTCTTCTGTTTTGCATCTCACTGCTGCCGTTGTCCTTGTCCCTCAGGAAAACCCGTGGCTATAACTGCGACACTCCCGGTGATCGGAGGCATAAAGTCACCCATCTACTTTACATGGATGACCTAAAACTTTATGCCTCCGGAGAAAGGAAATTACGCCAGTCCCTAAGGGTGGTGCAAGAGTATACACAGGCCATCGGGATGGAGTTCGGTTTGGACGAATGTTCATTCGTTCATCTCAAGAGAAGACGAAGCCAGGAATATGCAGATAATGCGCAGCTCGTAGATGGAAGCATCTTACACTACTTAGTACCGTAGGAGAGTCGTACACCTACTTGGTGTACGACTCTCCTACGGTACTAAGTATCTAAGGTTTAGGACGGAGCCTGTAAAGTTATCAGGAGTTCGAATCCCCTTCTCTGCATGGTCTGAGATCATGAACATGCAGGGATAGGGGCATTCTTATTTAAGGCAGAACGTAGAGCAGCCGATTATCTCGGTCTCGTCTTAGACACCGAATGGGCCAATCGCAACTCTGTCACCGAGTTGGAATCCGTTCGGTTAAAAGCTCAAGTAAACGCTGCAGAGCTTTTAAGAGCTCTGCAGCTTCACAAGAATAAGCCTATGCACGGGGTCTTCTACAGGAATATGGAAGCCTTGGGCTAATCCTAAAGGCTGACATTTGCTCTTTTAAGATCAGCCGGGCTAAATTCAGAGACCGAGGGATTCATCATGGCTTGCCAATATGGTGTATTTAACACGCTCGTCTATCGGAGTCGTGTCATGGGTATGGAGATCCCTTGATGACATCAAGGGATCTCCATACCCATGCAGTGCGTCGGAGACATTGATGCATTTACTGTAGGCTTGCCCGGTATATGCAGTCTCGGCCTATATCCATAGACACAACGCAGCGTTACGGCTGCTTTATTATTATTTAAGGCACGCGTATCAGATAGACGAGACACCAGTGCTGCCTTACGCTCCGGGGGATATTGAGTCCGTTGTGGAAAACGAGAAGTGCCGAATATATTGAAACTATTCGTTTCCCACTGTCAGGCAAATACAAGCCAACAAACCTGACGTATGACAGATTTTTATTTAACCTTGCATGGAGTTGCAAGGTTAATATAAAGTTTAAAGGTTAAAGGCATTGCATGCCTTTAACCTTTAAACTTTAACATGGACTGTGGCGCTGGGCCTCATAGACCCGTAAATAAGTAATAAACATATTCAGGAAATGTTAGGTTTTTTTGTACATGATTACATTTTCTTTAACACTGGTCTTTATTGTTTGTAAAACGCAAATTGGCTTTTAAGAATAATTTATACAGTTTAAGTGTATGGGAAATATAACATAGGTACTTCATTTTGTGACGAAATAATAGTAATGCAAAAAATATAGTTAATCAAGAAAAAAAAAAGATAAAAAAATAATTAAATCTTAAAGTTACAAAACAAGATATCTTATTAATTGTGGTTTTGAAGTTGTCCCACACAGTTGCGACAGATAATTTTGGCATGGATCAGACACCAAAATCTGACATTGAACACAGTTTATCTCGTCTTGCTCTGTTTGCGGTATTCTGCACATCTTTTTCTGGTCCCAGGAGGAATTAATTGTTGACTATATAGGGTGAAGAAATTTGTTGGTCTCCTCCACAATAATATCTAACATAGCACCAGAGAAGAAGAGCTCCCAACATTCGATAGGAGTTTTAGCTAACACAGCTCTAGGCCTAACCCCTGGAAAATGAAGAACTTTATTCTCCGCTAGGGTGCGTACGGTTCTTGTGGGCATATGTTTCTTCCAAACAGTTACACCATCTTTGGCAGTAAAAGAGGATTCTCCTCTGTGTCTAACAATACGCGATTCGTGTTCCACTTCTTCTCCACTTTGTTCAGTATCTGTATTCTCTTCTCTTGTCTCAATTATATCTTCTTCATGTTCTGACTCATCCAGAAACTCTTCATCGTCCATTAATGTTTCTTCTAGCAAACGATAAAGCCTGGCTTGCTCTTTTTTATAATCCATAATGACTATTTTTCAACTGAAATGACGCACAAAATGAATGATACAAACTTTGTGATATTCTTGAAATTAATATGTATTTCAGTCCGAATACTTACAACTTTAATGAAGTTAAGCAGAAAAATATGTGACACAGAATTACTACACTAAATAGTTATATAACGCTATTAACACTAATTTTTACACTAAATAGTTATGTAGCGTACACGGTGGCACCGAGTCTATCAAGCCCTTTCAAGCGATAACTATTCTCGCTGAACTGTAAATACTCGTAACTCTGTACTACACCACACGTTACTAATCCAGAAAATAGGAAGGTACTGAGAAGTACGCAACTGTCGCATAATTAGTTTCCGAATTTTCCGCTAAGCAGGAACGCTCGGGTCTCTCAAACGAGGCGCCACTAGTGCAAGTTTAAGGCAGCGCGTAGAGCAGCCGATGAACTCGGTCTTGTCTTCAATACCGAACGGGCCAATTACAACTCTGTCACCGAGTTGGAACCCGTTCGGTTAAAAGCCTAAGTAAAAGATGCAGAGTATTTAAGAGATCCGCAGCTTCATAAGGATAAACTCATGCACGGGTCTTCTTTAGAAATATGGACCTCTGGGCTTATCCAATAGGCTAACCTTTGCCTTCTTAAGGTTAACCGGGCTAAATTCTGAGACCGACGGATTCATCATGGCTTGACAAGATAGTGTAGTTAACATGTTCGTCTATCGGAGTCGTGTCATGGGTATGGAGGTCCCTGATATCAGCTGCAGGACCTGCCGCAGGACGCCGTGCCGGGGAGACTGATGCATTTGCTGTCAGCTTGCTCGGTATATGCAATCTCGGCCTATATCCATAGACACAAGGCAGCGTTACGGGTGCTTTATTATCATTTAAGGCACTCGTATCAGATAGACGAGACACCAGTGTTACCTTATGCTCCGGGGAATATTGAGTCCGTTGTGGAAAACGAGAAGTGCCTAATATATTGGAACTATTCTTTTCCCACTGTCAGGCAAATACAAGCCAACAATCACAGATATTGGTCATTATATCACCAAAACATCATCTTAATTGATATTTAATTTAGGTTGATAAACAAGTTGCCCTGTTTGGTTATTCTTAACGTTTGAATCTTAGTCCTGGTCTTTCTAAACCTTGTTTCTATACTGAGAAGCAGAGTTTTCAAACCAGACGAAAAAGTGCTTTATCGGGGAGGAAAACCTTGCATTACCTCCTGTTTACTCTAATATAGCTTTTTTGCGGCTATAGATTTAAAAACATACTTTCAAGGTTGTATTATTACAATTTATTATTATACCATAATAGTTTATGATATAATAGTCATCTAGTTTTCACCGCAATACGCTATAATAATACATTTTAAGAGAGTATTACATTTAACTACACCACAATGTAGTACGCTTGACATGGGACGAATCGATTGGATGTATTGTATTCTTGTGGATGTCTACATTATACTTGCATTTGGCCTTGAGATTGACACTTGTTAAAATTTTAAACAATATGGCCCCTTATGATGTTTGATTAATTAATGCCTGAATAATATATGTATTCTAAGAAGCAAACGTCAGTGGCAAAATTTATTAAATGTAAATAATTATATACCTTGGTGACTCGAAAATGTGTTGAATTTCGTTTTCGTTGTATTGGGATGTATCGACTTATTTCATAGGACTGCAATTTCATAAAGCAAAATAAACGTATATGTTATATATATATATATATATATATATATATATATATATATATATATATATATATATATATATATATATATATATATATATATATATATATACAGTGCTATTCAAAAGTCCCCTCCCCCCCCTCTTATCTTTGAAACGATTATACATAAACTAGTGAAATTTGGTAACTGAATATTAAGGGTTGTAAACTTCCCTACTAGTGATGATAGATGACGTATGCGTCAAAGATGACGTCACAAGGTCATTGTGACCAATAATTTTAAATGGAACCCTATGGCAAGCGACACCTCTTTTAAAAGGTATCGAAAAAACCTATTCAATGATACTAATATTGTGTCTGTTTACGGCAGTTTTGACAACTGGCTTTCAAGAACCGCAAAGCTGTGATGAATTAAATCAGTTAATAATAAAATTTAAAATTCAAGCTCCGCCATTGGATAGTTGGATAGTAAATAATCTGACGTTTTTGCAAGTCTCCCCAATTTGATGTTTTTTTAGCTGTCAAAGTTTTTATACATTTAATAATTTGTGTATTGTTGATCGAACGTTTAACTGTTTTAGTACCTTGTGGTAATTTTAAAATATTTGTACATTCAATAATTTGTTAAACTGTTGTGAGCTGAACGGTTAAGTGCTTCAAGAAGAGAAATGGTACGTGTTTTAGGTGCTAAAGTAGCAGCGATCCTAATACTTGGTGAAACTGGAGAAAATATTCATGCAGCAGAACGCATTTTTAATGAAAGGTTTCCCGATCGTCCAGTTTCGAGGACTTATTTGAGAGAGCTTCTTCGTAAGTTTAAAACAGCGGGTAGTATTAATGATCCAAACGATCTGGTAGACCACAAATTTCTGATGAGAAAAAAATTGATATACTGGCAGAAGTAATAGTAAATCCTACTTCTTCAACAATTCAAGTTGCATCAACCTGTGAAGTCAATCAAAGTACAGTGCACAGGGTGTTGAAAAAAAACAAATTTCACCCATACAAATTAAAAATGGTTCATCAACTCTCAGACGACGATCCAGACCGAAAACTACAATTTTGTGAAAATATGGAGACTAAAATTAACCAACAGCCAGACTATGTCAAAACAATTTGTTTTAGTGACGAAAGTACTTTCTATCTAAATGGAAATGTAAATACACAAAACGTGAGATATTGGAGTGACGCAAATTCTCACATATTTCGTGAAACACATACTCAGTATCCCGAGAAGGTCAATGTTTGGGCAGGTATACTGGGAAACCACATCGTTGGGCCTGTTTTTTTAAATACCAACTTAACCGGTGAGGTGTATCTGCAGATGTTGCAAAATGCAATAGAACCGTTAATCCTTGAAATTTTGGAAGATATTCAAGATGAATTCGACATTTTGGAAATAACATTCCAACAGGATGGTGCTCCTCCACACTATTACGGTGCAGTAAGACGGTATTTGGATGAAGAATATCCTGGTAGATGGATTGGACGACGAGGTTCAATGGGATGGCCGCCTCGATCACCGGACCTCACACCTTTAAATTTTTTTCTGTGGGGGTATCTTAAATCGAAGGTTTACGCCACTCAGCCTGACAATATTGATGTTTTAAAACAACGTATTGTTACAGAATGTAGGGCTATTTCCGCAGACACATTTGAAAAAGTACGAGAAGAGTTTCGCAATAGGATGTTTTACTGTCAGGAAGTAGATGGAGCTCACTTCGAACAATTACTATAAGTAGGTACTGATTCTTGAATCTGTAATTAAAATTATTATCCAAGTTTACTGATTACTGATTTAATCCATCAAAACTACCATAAATACAAACAATATTAGTATCATTGAATACGTTTTTTCGATACCTTTTAAAAGAGGTGTCGCTTGCCATAGGGTTCCATTTAAAATTATTGGTCACAATGACCTTGTGACGTCATATTTGGCGCATACGTCATCTACCATCACTAGTAGGGAAGTTTACAACCCTTAATATTCAGTTACCAAATTTCACTAGTTTATGTATAATCGTTAAAAAGATAAGAGGGGGGAGGGGACTTTTGAATAGCACTGTATATATATATATATATATATATATATATATATATATATATATATATATATATATACCGTTCTTTCATTTTTTTACTAGACAGCAAGTCAATCGGTCGATTTCGTATAATGTGAAGGGAGGGGACGCGGACGGTTAGCGGCGCTACGACAGTTACGTTCTTACACGTGAGGGAGTGTACATCGTATTTGTAACGGGGAAAAACTTTTACGTGGGAAGTGATGTTGATGGGTTTACTGTTAAAAGATGATCAAGGTATTTAAAGAAAAAATATCTTGGCCATATTTAACAGCAAACTATGATCTTTTTTGCATTATTTTTATAATTGGTTTTGCATTAAAAAAAGTTCCTTCTAATAAAACGTTAAAAAAATAAATAGATTCTCTTAAAATAATTAAAAATAAAATACAAACTCTTAAAACTTAAAAAATATCCCCTTGAATAAGAAAAAAAACTAAAGAAAATTATCGAAGATGCCTCCGTCTTGCGCCAAACAATAACCCATCCTGTCGTAAAATTCTGAACGAATAACCCAATACCGTAGAATTGATGGATTGTGCCTACCATGTAACGGAAACGTGGATTCATCGGTGAACACGATGTTATAAATAAAATTGTCATCCGCATTTGCACGTTCCATTACCGTGTTACAAAATTCCATTCTACGGTACTGGTCTTCATCGAATATTTCTTGATGGACTTTGTATTTATAGGAATGATATTTGTTTTTCTTTAAAATTTTGTGAATTTTACCCACACTAAAACCAGTCTCCTCGGAAATTTTTGGGATAGAAATATTTGGATCTTCTTCTACCATTGCACACACCATTAATTCCTGCATTTCAGCATCCTCGTTAATTCTAGGTGTCTTGTGGCATTTACAACCTAAAATGCATCCCGTTGACTTAAACTTTTCGACTACTGTCGATATTGTGTTCAAGGCAGGGATCGCACGATTTACATATTTGACTGAGAAAAGGTCCCTTATTGCACGTAATGAATATCCTTGAACAGACCATGATGTCAAATCAATTTTTTCCTCAAGTGAGTACGTCATAATTACTAAGTTTTGAATTAAAAGAATCTATTTAAAATTACACGTACTACTACGAAGTTCACTCATCTAAATGCCAAACACGTATGCGACGGTAAATGTGAAATCTAAGTCGTCGATCATCACGGCGTACGGCCGGACTCCCCACCTGAGCGGTGGCTAATTTTCCGAGAAGGACCGAACGGTGGAACCTATGTACAGTTTTAAAATGAAAACACGGTATATATATATATATATATATATATATATATATATATATATATATATATATATATATATATGTATATATATATATATATATATATATATATATATATATATATATATATATATATATATATATATATATATATATATCGTATCAGATAGACGAGACACCAGTGCTGCCTTACGCTCCGGGGTATATTGAGTCCGTTCTGGAAAACGAGAAGTGCCGAATATATTGGAACTATTCGTTTTCCACTGTCAGGCAAATAAAAGCCAATAAGCCTGACGTAGTCCTCCCCGACCACCAACTCAGGAAAATGTTTGTCCTCAAGTTCTCGGCACCCGGTGATGGTAACATTGTTTCGAAAGAGGAGGAGAAACAGACAAAATATCGAGATTTAATCTTCGAACTCCGCAGACTCTATCCAGACCATTCTGTTAAACTGAAGGTACTGATTGCAGGAGCCCTTGGTGGAGTGAGAGATACACTGCTTTCAGAATTAAAGAGCATACCGGCATGCCGAAACTCGGCAGAAATCTTAGCCCGTCGCATGCAGAAACCCGTAATTCTCGGTTCGCTTCGTGTACTCAGGGCACACGACTCGGCCCAGTAATCACTAACCAAACGGACATGAGGAGTGACTACAGGTATCACCAGCGCACATTCTGTGCGAGTGTGAGCCACAGAAAGAGGTGACTGGTTTTTAACCAAAAAAAATATATATGTATGCAGGAGGGGCCGCACAACATCGATCTGTCCTTTGATGAGTAGCGATACTCCTTACTCCAGCTGGGGCGCAAAACCGGACCGACAGCACCAGCGCACCCGGGATGGGATAGCAGATTTCCCTATGGTGTAGGCCGTGGGTTTCCTGGGCCAACTCCCCGGTAAGTTCGTACTTCTAGTTCCAAACAACAGAAGGAGGGGCCCCCATAATCGACCCCGTTGGGATAGGGGTCATGGGCAAGGTGATGGGGCCCAACAAGATGGATTGGCCGATACCGAGGAACAACGAGGGTCTAAGAAGGGTGTCGCTGGCTGGAAGGAGAATTTGTTAATTGACATGTGTCACGCAAGGCTCCGTGCAGTACAAGTGAGACCTTACCATGTCCTGGATCGACTACCGCAAGGCATTCGGCATGACGTCACATGAGCAAATAATTCACTTGCTCCAATGTCTTATGGTGCCCGGTCCTGTAGTGCGATGTATTCAAGATCTGATGCCGTTCTGGAGAACTCGGTTTACCATGACATCGGGTAATACTAGAGTCCGAACAGAGCCGGTGTTGTTCAGAACGGGCGTGTTTCAGGGAGACTCCCTTAGATCCTTTTGTTTTGGTTAATGCTTTGATCACTGCTACCGTTGTCCGTGTTCCTCAGGAAAACCCATGGCTATAACTGCTGCGTCCCCGGTAATCGGAGGCATCAGGTCACCCATCTATTTTATATGGACAACCTAAAACTTTATGCCTCTGGAGAAAGGGTATTACACCAGTCCCTAAGGGTGCTACAGGAGCACACGCAGGCCATCGGGATGGAGTTCGGGTTGGACAAATGTGCTCTGGTTCATCTCAAGAGAAGCCGGAAATACGCAGAGGATTTGCAGCTCATCGATGGAAGCATCTTACACCACTTAGATACCGGAGAGTTATACACCTACTTGGGTGTTGAGCAACGCTCCACCCAAGAGGTAGGTTGCATAAAAAGTATCAGCACCGCCTCCGACAGATGTGGTCTTTAGAACTGTCGAGGAAGAACATAGTGCCTGCAACTAACAGGCTTGTCGTTCCCATTCTTGTCCACTCCTTCGGAGTATTCAAATGAACACAGGAGGAGCTGCGACGTAGTAACCCGGAAAAGGATGTATCTCAGTAGAAGTTTACATCCCAGATCATCCGTTCCTTCCACCGTTATATCTCCCACGACATCAATGTCATCAGGAGTTCGAATCCCCTTCTCTGCAGTGTCCGAGATCACGAGCATGCAGGGATAGGAGCACTAGATGCTCGTTACCAGCGCACCTTCTGTGTGAGTTCGAGCCACAGAATGGGGTGACTGGCTTTTAGTAATATATATATATATATATATATATATATATATATATATATATATATATATATATGTCGGAGCCGTCGGGGCACTTCTAGGTTTCGACCGCATGGACATATTATTTAAACACTTAATGTACGCCTATGACACTTTTATTAATTTCCCACAGGTAATATGAGAACACACGTCAGTTTACAATACACAATTTTTAAAATGAATGTTAGTAATAACCAAGTAATTATCTATCGAATAAAATACAAAAGAAACAAGAAGGTAAGTAACTAACGATCCGCCCCCGCTAGTCCGTACGCGTGCTGCTTTCTTTTTCAAAGCTCGAATTCAACTCCCTTTATTCCGTGTCCCGGGCTAGCAGGTTTGTTTCGTTCGCTCTCCATAAGCGTGTTACTTTGCCCATATAAGGAAATGTGTTTTATCCTAAACGCCTATTGGCTAAAGACTATCTTAAACATTCTTAACATAAACAAAAATATGTATCAAGCATATCTACAAATTCAATATGCCCAAACAACTATAAATCACCTTCGTAATGACTTGGGGTTAACGAATAAACACAAATGAACATGGTAATTTTAGTGGTGACATAAATATCACTGATGCATTTTAGGTTCCCACTAAGGGATCCATAGGCGGGTGGAATTTTTTTGTTGCAGCCGCCAACACGGCCATTCTGACAATGTGCACGTCCTCGGGCACTCACCTTAAGGAATAACACCTATAAAAAAAAAGGAAACAGATCTTGTCATTACTGCTCGTCTATCCTGACTAGATAACAAAAATAATTATTATTATAATATGGCCAACTACAATGTGGCAGCAACACAAGTGCCTCGTCCGAACGCATCGGGATCGATATAAGTACCTCTCATCCGAACGCATCGGATTGACATAAACAGCAGTACAGGTAACATCCGAACGCATCGGGATCGATATAAGTACCTCTCATCCGAACGCATCGGATTAACACAAGCAGCAGTATAGGTAACATCCGAACGCATCGGGATCGACAAAAGTACCTCTCATCCGAACGCATCGGATTGACAAAATAACTCTATATATAAAAACATATAAGACATATTAGACACATCAATATCATAATCAAATCATTGTTTATCTATTCTACAACTATAGGCTACTACTTTGCCACCGACACTTGCTCATTCTTGTTCTCATCGTCAGACCCTGAATCTGTTACAATTTCACCTTGTCCCTCTGGTACACTAATAAACTGATCGTGTACAAATTTGAAGATTCGACCTCTGCCTTTATCGGTAGACTTAATTGCCTCATATCGATCATTCTCCAGAATTTTGGTAATTTTAAAAGGACCTCTAAATTTACGGTAGAGTATAGAAATCATTCTTTCATTATTTTTACTGTAAACAAAATCACCAACTAAGAAGGGCTTGATGATGGCTTTTCCAACATTTTTTCTATCTTCATCATACTCAGAAGAATTTACGATATTTTTTGTGACTGCTGTACGAATATCCGCTAACGAAATGTGTTTTTTTCGGAGCAATCGTCCTTATTATACGAAATTTTTTTGTAACTCTAAAGAGCGGATTGAAGATCCGAATAAGATTTCAGCAGGGCTGAAGCCTGTAACTCTATGTTTAGTGCTATTTAAAGCTAACTGAACTTCGCCTAAATTATCCTGCCACTTGCGATCGTTTTCAGCTTCAACTATCGTCAGTGTATTTTTTAATGTTTGCATCACTCGTTCTACCTGTCCATTTGCCCTTCTTGTACCTTGAGCGATGAAGTGCAAGTCAATATTAGAATTGGAACAAAAACTTTTAAACTCACTGCTAGCGAAACATTTGCCTTGATCACAAATGATACGGGATGGTGCACCAAACAAGTACGTGAATTCTTTTAAGCAATTAACAGCAGTTTCGACAGTTAAAGAACGAATACAGTACAGTATTACAAATTTAGAAAAAGCGTCGATAATTACTAGTACATATTCTTTATTATCACTTTTACCAGACAGCTTTCCAGATATATCTACGTGTATAGTATGTCACGGTTGTGGATTTTTATTAATTGGCTACATTTTAACCTGGGCTTTTCCCGATTTACTTTTCGAAGTTTTGCAAATTAGACAATTATCGACAAATTTTCTTACAGTACGCGACATTTTAGGAAACCAGTATAGTTCATAAATTTTATCTAACGTCTTTTCTCACCCTAAATGTTTTATGATAGTATGTACATGATTTATTACCGACCAAATCATGGGCCTTGGCACTACTGGCAGATAATGGGAACGAATGTTCCTTTCAATTTTACGGAACAAAATATTATTCCGAATATCATATGTCTTTGCGACATCTGGGTCTAGTTCGTTTGCTCGAAGGGCGGCAATTAATTTTACCAGTCCATCGTCACGTTGTTGGCCTACGGTAAGCCAGTCTGAATATAGGTCAATAACCTGAACTATTTTTACTGAATTATGATATTTAGGGTTGTCGTCTTTGTAAGTGGTCCCCTCATCAATGAAGGTAGACGGATTCCGAGGAAAGAAGTCGACATGCTTCATGCGTTTACCCTCTCGATAAATTATGTCGAAGTTA
Organism: Rosalia funebris; assembly: GCA_037954035.1. Taxonomy (NCBI): domain Eukaryota; kingdom Metazoa; phylum Arthropoda; class Insecta; order Coleoptera; family Cerambycidae; genus Rosalia; species Rosalia funebris. The sequence continues at coordinate 31,211,637 of JAZFAV010000032.1, read as the reverse complement.
AAGGCTTGTAAGAATGCCCACCAGCGGTGTACGCGCGGGGTTAAGTCGAGTTTCGTGCGCGAAGATTTAAGAGAATTACAATCTGTAAAAACCGTAAAAAATCGTCCACAAAGAAAGTGCAAAAAATGTTTTATTGCTTTTACTACCGCGAGAGTTTCCAATTTAAGTAATTTACACTTTTTCATATTAAATGAAAAACCAGCCTTGATAAGTGCGCTCATGACAATTTCGAGGCGTTCTATTCCTTCAGATACTGAAGATGATGGTATTAAGACATCGTCAATATACACCACTGCAAATTTATTACGTAAATCTCCTAGAGCCTTATCAATAGCACGTTGGTATACAGAGGGGGCGTTCGTGAGACCAAAAGGCATAGTTAAGTATTCATACTGCCCATCAGGTGTGACAAATGCTGTTCTTTCCATCGAGTCAGGTTGAACAGGAATTTGGTGAAAACCTGATGCCATATCAAGAGATGAAAAATAATATGAGTTGTGCAATCGATTAATTTTGTCACTGATAAGTGGTAAAGGATACTTGTCGGGTATTGTATTCGCGTTAAGTTCGCGATAATTTACACAGAGACGATCGGACCCATCTTTCTTTTTAACTAAAACCACAGGGATTGAAAAAGGAGAACAGCTAGGTCTAATAATATTAGCTTGAAGTAATTCTTCAATTTTAGTCCTAATAATTTCGCGCTCACTGGGAGCCACTCGATACGGCCTTCTTTGAACAAATTTGCTTGAATCTTTTAAACGAATTTCCAACTGGCCTGTGTTTACCCTTCCCGAAGGTACACCCATGACAAAGTGATCTTCATAACTAGATAATAACTTATTTAAGGTGTACTTATCATCGCCAGTTAAATCTGTGTCAATAATATCGAAACTTACAATTTCACGCTCACAAACATGAACTTTAAGCTCTCGAGAAATAAATAAACCGTCTGTATTTAACTGAACATTAATATTTTGCGCTATTAAATCTTTTCCAATAATAATCTGAGCCGACATAAATTCGTTTGGCACCACAAGAAATAACAGTTCAATGAAAAGCCCTTGAACTTCAACTACTGCTAGAATTTGACAATTACAAATGAAAGATTCACTACCATTGCCCTTTAAACTGACTAAATTACTAAATCGTTTCCCACTGAAGTGGGTAGCGATATTTTCTTTTAAAAGAGAACAATCTGAGCCGGTGTCGAACAAAAAAGGAAAGGTCTCACCAGATCTTAGTTTTAATTATCCAACAGGTAGTACTTCCGCTTCGCACACGTTGACCCTCTTTTCGCCAGGCTTTCGATTGCCATTAGGAAACTGTGGTGAAATATGGCCTGGCCTGCCACAGGTATAACAACTCCTGGAATACCCTTAAACTGGTTTCGGCGTCCTAGGTGGAGATCGTCTGGGCCTCCTACATTGATTTCCACGATGACCTCTTCGTTCACATGTGTTCCTCGAAAGTACGTGTCGTACTTTCCTCGAAAGAAGGCTCGACGCTTCGATCCAGTGTGGTGACCGGAGGGAAATAGCACCGGACGTTTACCAAGTATTCCTTGTAACATGGCACACATACTTTTGGCAGCCTTTGGTCGGTCTGTTTGGTATCTTCGCCTCACAAATTCATTGCGAGTAGAGCCAAAATAGCAAGCAACGAGAACAGCAAAGCTTTCGTCGCTTTCTCTGTTATTTAGAAGGGAAATAACAGTCCTCATCGAATGTAGCATTTCTTCAATGAGAGTAGTCTGTTCAGAAGTGCTGTTTCTTCCATTTACAGCTTCTGAAAACTGCTCGATGGGGTCCGCTGATTTGGCAAATACAGCTAAAAATTCGGCTTTTAGAGTAGGCCAATCCTTTTCAGTTGGTTTGGCAGATATAAATCAACTTGCTGCCTCGCCCATAGGTCGACAATTGCACACCAGCCTTCGGCGTCTGCAAATTTTGATGTTGGATCAAAAGCTGGTAACTTCATATTCCCGAAAGTTGAAGTAGATGGACATGCTGTCACTGGAGATGGCAACCGTGATGTCACTAACACTAAACGTTCTAAGTACTTAAGTCTCTCCTGAGTTTCATTATTACGTCTCGCAGTTACACGCTCCTACAATGGCATTTTGTCTTCGGTGTCGGAATGTCCTTTTTGGAGTCTTAATCCCACTTCTGATGTCGGAGCCGTCGGGGCACTTCTAGGTTTCGACCGCATGGACATATTATTTAAACACTTAATGTACGCCTATGACACTTTTATTAATTTAACACAGGTAATATGAGAACACAAGTCAGTTTACAATACACAATTTTTAAAATGAATGTTAGTAATAACCAAGTAATTATCTACCGAATAAAATGCAAAAGAAACAATAAGGTAAGTAACTAACGATCCGCCCCCGCTAGCCCGTACGCGTGCTGCTTTCTTTTTCAAAGCTCGAATTCAACTCTCTTTATTCCGTGTCCCGGGCTAGCAGGTTTGTTTCGTTCGCTCCCCATAAGCGTGTGACTTTGCCCATATAAGGAAATGTGTTTTATCCTAAACGCCTATTGGCTAAATACTATCTTAAACATTCTTAACATAAACAAAAATATGTATCAAGCATATCTACAAATTCAATATGCCCAAACTACTATAAATCACCTTCGTAATGACTTGGGATTAACGAATAAACAAATAAATACAAATGAACATGGTAATTTTAGTGGTGACATAAATATCACTGCTGCATTTTAGGTTCCCACGAAGGGATCCATAGGCGGGTGGAATTTTTTTGTTGCAGCCGCCGACATATATATATATATATATATATATATATATATATATATATATATATATATATATATATATATATTCCGATTCCGGATATCGACAGTTGTCCCATGGCTCCGAACTCGTAAGAACAGCACCGAAGCGAAGCTGTAAGAACAGCTGCGAAGTTAGTTAGCGTGGATCCATAATCATATGGCCTAAGTAAATGCAGAGAACCCAAGATGACCACTTTCTGCATTTGACCTGTCAACTACTGTACAGATTTCTGGCAAGCCGGAATGATCTTCAGTTCCGACAGCACAGTAGGTTTTATTTATCCCTCCGAGGATAACCAGAACCACCATCTTAAACAGAGTAGCCTGGGTACAGCGTCCGCAGCTCACACCAGAGATCTGCGTATTTGGCTCGTTTCTCCTCCTCCTTCAAGGTGATGTTTTCCTCGGCAGGAGCCGAGAACTCGATGACATACATCACCTTGGTTTGATAGTCAACGAGGACGACGTCAGGCTTATTAGCTTCTATTCGCCTGACAAACGGGAACGAGTAGTTTTAGTATATGCGCCACTTCTCATTCCCTACAACAGACTGAATATCTCCGGGAGCGAAGATAGCACCGGTGTTTTGTCCACCCCATACGAGTGCCTTAGGTAGTAATATAGCACACGTAAACGGCGTTATGTCAATGGATATAGGCCGAAGTCTCATATACAGAGCACGCCGATAGCAGGTGCATTAGCGATTCCGGCGCCTGGTGACAGGTCTTGCAGTTGATATCAGGATTTTCAAACGATTCGGCTCCAGTTCGGTGATTGACTTTATGTCATCACCTTGCCTGCCTCTTCGTCTGTGGTCGAATCGGAGATCGAATCGTTATGCGGCCTTTTGTGCTGCCTTAAATAGGCCCGCTCCCACCTCTGCGCCTTCATGATCTCTCACTGGCCACCTGAGTGGATCTGAGCTGTTGACGACGTTAAATGCTATGCCCAGAACTAATCTGTCAGGCATACACTCCAGGTTCAAGAGTTCTCGGCTTCCCCGTTGTTTCGGGAAGTATAGCCGAGGAAGAGACGATTTTGGATGAATGCTCTATGTATGTGCATCTTCTTTCGCGTTTCCCTATTTAACCTACGTAGGTCATCGACAGGCCATTTTGTTTTTCCCCTATAGATCTGATGACCAAATCTTTCGGAGTCGGTGTCTGTACTCGCCACGGAGAGCGTCCTTTAGGCGTTGCGTATCCTGGATATAGTTTTGATTTATACCCAGGTATGTGTACGTTTCCCCGGTATCCAAGTGGTTTAGGATGTTTCCGTCTGCTATCTGCGTATCTTCAGGGATCCCCGTAGATCGCTCTCTCTTGAGATGGAAGACTGCACACTTGTCCAACACATGCACAGTTACTGTTTATTGTGAGCTTATTAATAATTTATAATTAACATCAAAAAGTTCCTGCAGAGGTGTCGACAGTGGGACAGTGTCTTTGTGAATCGAGACACGTTTAAATATTGGTTTTATTTTAGGGTACCGTGGGGTTTTTATATTTAGGTATTCTTGAGATATATCTACAATATACCTACATGTTGGGAGTCGTCTAATTTGTTGTTACGTCTACAAAGTACTTGGGCTTTTCCATTTTTAAAGTTCGAAGTCAAGAAGTATGGAATGGAAACGTTCAATAGGACTATTACTGTTTGAATTTCTAATCGAGGTTGTGTGAAGTTCTATTCCATATAGTTGACAATTTTGTTTGAGAAAAAGGTTATTAAATTCTTTGCCGGCGTCGGCAATAATTTGAGAAGGCGTTTCTAAGTAGGACGTAAATTGAATAAGAGCTTGGACAATATCAAATGCATTTTTTGAAAGGAGTTTAATCACTTGTCCGTATTTGGAAAGGGGTCCAAAACAGTAAGATACAGTTCAGAGTGAATATGAATAAAATTAATGCGTAGGACATCCAAAGGTTTAATGGGTGTTGGAGTATGTTGTAATTTAATGTGTTGTGGATTTCGATCGTATTTTGCGCGTTGACAAACGTCGAAAAGATTTATATAATGATTAATATCGTTAGACATATTAGGCCAATAGAATTTTGTTGAAATACGTTTGATGGTTTCATTGATACCTCGATGTGTTGTGTTTGTTTCATGCCAAAATTAAATTTCTTTAAATTTTTCATGATCTTCTAATAGATCAGTGACGTAGGAATTTGAGACCATAATTTTAGTAAGGGGATTGAATTTATTTCTCAGTACACGAAGTGTTTTTTCTTTTATATATTCTCTGTGAAAATAGAAACAACTATTATCCGTAGTGTTGATGTAGTTCTTAAGTGTGAAGGAAAATTTCATCATCTGATATACTAGTATAAAATATTGAAATGTATCAGATTCTGTTGAAAACTTTTTCGAGCGAGGGTAAGGAGCGTGCGGAAATAGTGTTTGATTTAGTAATGATAATTTGTTGATTAATAGAGTTGACAGGTTTTCTGTGTTAGGCGGTGCGCAAACAGGATACGGTATGCCGTATGTTGTGTATCATCTGAAAGATCATTAAGGAAATTTTCTAATCGTTCGGGATGTGGGCTTGGAAGGTTGTCAAAGGTTGTCAAGTATTAGGTTAGGATCTGGATTATATTCCGAGTCTAGATTAGGAAGATTGTCTAAGTTTTCAAGAAAATCAGATAGATCGCCTTGATTTTAAGGGTTATTAATCATGGACATCGTCAAGGGCATTCATTTCGCCAATTTTTATTTTAGAAAGTGCGTCTGCGTTTAAGTTAGCTTTACCTTTTTGTAACGAATTTCGTAATCGTCTTCTTCTAATTTTAGTCGCCAGTGTACAAGGCGTGGGTCATTCAACGAAAAAAGCCATTGAAAAGGTTTATGATCTGAGTATATTATAAATTTTTGGCCAAAAAGGTAGGGTCTAAAATATTTGACTGCATAAACGATTGTCAAAACTTATTTTTCAATAGTACTGTAATTTACTTCCGCGGGATTTAGTGTTCGAGATTCATAAGCGATCATAATTACTTGGGCAATTGCAACCGGCAATTGGGAGATCCGGGTTCGATTCCCGGTCAAGGCATGCACCTTTATCCTTGCTATCGCCAAAGTGGTAACCCCGACGTGATTCGTTCAGTACTCGAACCTCCCTTAACATCTCAAATTCGCGGATTCGATTCCCGTCCTATCCATCGCCCTATAGTCCGGGGGTACCGAACAACGGTTCGTAAGAATGGTGAACGCAGCCACATTCCGTTAATTGTATCGAGACAAACCATGTCTCCAGGGGGGAGTACTGTAGCGACATGTTAAATTGGCAACATTAACAAAGATAATGAGTGTCCCTTGATAGCTTAGCAGTCAGAGCAACCATCCAGCAATTGGGAGATCCGGGTTCGATTCCCCGTCAAGGCATGATGCACTTTTATCCTTGCTATCGCCAAAGTGGTGACCCCGACGTAATTCGTTCCAGTACTCGAACCTCCCTTAACATCTCAAATTCGCGGATTCGATTCCCATCCTATCCATCTCCCTATAGTCTGAGGGTACCGAACAACGGTTCGTAAGAATGGTAAGCGCGGTTACATTCCGTTAATTGTATCGAGACAAACCATGTTTCTAGGAGGGGAGCATTGTAGCGATGCGTTAAAACTGGCAACATTAGCAAGGATAATGAGTGTCCCTTGATAGCTCAGCGGCCAGAGCAACCAACCGGAAATTGGGAGATCCGGGTTGGATTCCCGGTCAAGGCACGCACCTTTATCCTTGCTATCGCCAAAGTGGTGACTCCGACGTGATTCGTTCCAGTACATCCTCCCTTACATCTCAAATTCGCGGATTCTCACAATATCCATCCGGGAGTTACCGAACAACGGTTCGTAAGAATGGTGAACGCGGTCACATTCCGTTAATTGTATCGAGACAAACCATGTCTCTAGGAGGGGAGTACTGTAGCGACGCGTTAAATTGGCGCATTAACAAGGATAATGAGTGTCCCTCGATAGCTCAGCGGTCAGAGCAACCAACCGGCAATTGGGAGATCCGGGTTCGATTCCCGATCAAGGCATGATGCACTTTTATCCTTGCTATCGCCAAACACTAACATCCGGTTTTTTCGGTACGAGCTATACAGGGCTAGTCCAGAGACTACAAGAGGGTCTAATTATGTTTTCATTTAAAATTTTACGGAAGACTATCGGTACGAATAAGTTTAGAAATGTAGCTGCGTTTAATTTGGGCTGTGTTAGATTTTAACGGAGATTTAAAGGCGGATTTTGTTTCAGAATACTGCAGGGGATAATCAGTAGTAGGGTCTTCAAGATAGTTTCTGTTTCATTGAAAGGTTGTGAATTTTGACTAAAGCTTGGTTATTTTCAGCTGTCCTAACAATGGAAGGGATTTTAAGATTTCCAGAATTTTGTTCAGGAAAGTAAACTTCTCCTGTTGTGATATTAATTGGCATAGTGGTGTAAATAATTTCAAAAGCATTTATAGTGATGCGTTTAACAATATCATGGGGATCTCGAAAATAATGTGGAATTAGAAAGTTATCTCCATATAATAACCTATAAGTCTAAGCCTATTAAACCGTCAAAGTAATTATGAAAATCGAATAGAATGATATTTATTTTCTCATTAGAATTTAATTAAGGAAACGCAGGAATTTCTGCACAGAACTGGGTTTCTTTTTGACCTAGGCATGTTTTAATTGTGGAATTTCGTAGAATGTCGGGACGTATTAGGGATTTATAAAAACCAGAATCTGTTAATAATATCATTGGCGAGTCGTTAATTTGAATATGGCAAGTGGGGCGGTAGAAAAGCATTATGGTCTATGTCTGATCCGTTGCAGTTAATGTATGCCGAAAATGTTCAATCAGAAGTTCTACTTGAGGGACGTCATCGTCTGGAATTTCTGGAAGATTCCATTTGTTGTATTGATATGCAGTTTCGTCACAAATAGGTTCGTCAACTTTGTATTGAGTTAATTCAACTTCATAGTTAATTTTATAACCTATTAGTGTAAAATAGAAAATAATATCTATTTTTATTTTTAATGCTAATACTTATCCATCCATAAGATGATATATATATATATATATATATATATATATATATATATATATATATATATATATATATATATATATATATATACCACTAATTCTTACAGTGTCTGAAATGTGGTGTAAAATTTAATTCCAATTTCACACCAAACGGGGCACATATAAGGATACACCAATTTTGTGATAATTAACATCGTAGGGCCATGATAGAATTTTACTAGTCGTTGGTCTGGTCTAAACTTCACTACCTGTATGTGTAAAATTTATTTTAATTTTATACCCTTCACTATCCATATTGTATAATGAAGAAAAATAAAATTCCTTAGAAATGTAATGCCTTAAAAATATACACTTTAATATGTTTTTATTTTTAAGATAAAGAGTTAATTTCTTTATTATAGTATTGAAATATTGGTGTATATTGCATGTATGTGCTAGTGTACAAGTTTAGAAAATATTTATATACGTAGTCGTGAAAGACGCTCCCAAAATCGTATTTGAAATAGTACTTTGTATTATCGAGCTTTCCAATTAAATATTATGGTCTTATCCTAATATGAATGTTCGTCTTAATAAATAATAAATATACTTCGTTTATATCCAGATGCATCAAAATATTTACTAATAATCCTTCTTATAATGAAGAGCTTTAGTCCTTACTGAAAATTAAAATTATAATTTAAATGGTAACACTAACCTAGTTTTCCACAAATCACCAAAACATTGTACACTACATTCGACGCGCGTTTCACCAACAAAGTTGGCATCATCTGAAGATGATTAAAACTGTTTAATCATCTCAGTTTTAATCATCTCCAGATGAAGTCAACTTTGTTGGCGAAACGTGCGTCGAGAGTAGTGTATAGTGTTTTGATATTCTGTGGAAAACTAAGTCACTGTTATCTTCACACGAAAGGTTCCAACCTACTCCAGAATTTAAATAGTGTTAATGCAGTAGTAATGTAATCAAGAATATCCAGTTATTAATTTTATTATTTTATAATTTGATACATTCTTGATAAGAATAACGTGTTATTGTTATTATTATTAAGGAGACAATAAGAATTACAAATATAAAATATTAGGTACCTAACTACCTACCCAACGAAAATTTAATGTCTAATATCTATTAGTTCTAATATCTGCTAGGTCTAATAAACGTGGCCATGACCAATAACTATGTTTGCTTCTTAGGATATACAAAGAAAATTTGGATAAATGTTGATTATTCAAAAATAGGCATAGTGCTTCAGGCTTTAACAATGGGGTATAGGATTTAGTTCTCGCGTTAATAATTCTTATTGGGATTTAGTTCTCGCTGAAATTAAGAAAATGGTAATTCTTGATACAATTTGTATTTCACTATTATTAAATAATAAGTAGACAATAATGAGATACGACAGATACAAAATATGCATTTATTTTACCTTCTTCTCCTCATCATGGAGAAATACAAATAAGTCAGGTACTTATAAAGGGTGGTCCAACCATAATGCACGATGTTAATTGTAAGTCACACCTTAACGTCAAGTTTTTTGCCCAACTTAATTTGACATTTCTTTGTTTCAGTGTTTGACAAATTCAATCATGGAGAGGTACACAATTGAGCAGCGCGTTAAGATTATTGAAGCCTTTTACGAAAATAGGCGTTCAAATCAAAAAGCCTTTCGTGCACTTCGTGCAGCAAATCGGGTCTATAGGAAATGTGAAAACACCTGTGCATGCTCGCCCAGTTCGTCTGCGGAAAACATTGCTGTTGTTCACGATAGTGTAGCAGAAGAGCCGTCAACCTCGACTTGTCGTCGTGCCCAACAATTGAACGTCTCACGAACATCACTGATGCGAATTTTGAATAAAGATTTGAATTTACACGCTTACAAGATTCAATTGACTCAAGAGCTGAAGCCTACTGACCATTTCAAGCATCGTCAATACGCCGAATGGTTGGTTGAACAGACAGAAGTGAATGGTGACTTTACAAAGAAAATCATCTTCAGCGACGAGGCACACATTCGCCTCAGTGGAGTCGTTAACAAGCAGAATTGCCGCATTTGGGCAAATGAGAATCCATGAGTGATTATTAAAAAGCCGATGCATCCACAAAGAGTGACTGTTTGATGCGGTTTATGGGCTGGCGGCGTCATCGGGCCGTACTTCTTCGAAAATGAGGTCGGCCAAGCAGTTACCGTGAATGGTGTTCGCTATCGCGAGATGATAACGGACTTCTTGTGGCTAGAAACTGAGGATATGGACCTGGGCGATATGTGGTTCCAACAGGATGGTGCCACTTGCCACACAGCCAACGAAACAATGCCACTTTTGCGCGAGAAATTCAATGGCCGTGTTATCTCACGTCGTGGCGATGTTAATTGGCCGCCACGATCATGTGATTTGACACCGTTGGACTTCTTTCTTTGGGGATATTTAAAAGAAAAAGTGTACGTCAATAAGCCAAAATAATTCAAGAGCTAAAGGATGAGATAATTCGGCACATTAACGACATTGAACCTCAATTATGTTTCAGAGTCATTGAAAATATGGACCATCGGATAGAGGTATGCCACCGAAGCCGTGGCGAGCATTTGGCCGATATTTTGTTTCACACATAATTGTCATAGGTCCTTCTATCATAATAAAAAATATTAAGGTAATTCTCTGAAAACTTTTTGTTTTATTTACAATTAACATCGTGCGCTTTGGTTGGACCACCTTTTATATAATATCTCTTCGGTAAAATCATTCAACGGCTTCAGTGGTGTTATAGTGGTATTATAGTGGTTAAAGTTTTGCCAATTACACTGGTGTTAAGTATATACCAGAAATAGTGAAATATTATACTATTTTTATACCACTGAAATTGGTACATAAAATTCTATCATGGCTGATTTTCAACAGTGTATTATCTATATTATTTAAAAAAGAAACATTATATGCTACTGATATGGAATATATATATATATATATATATATATATATATATATATATATATATATATATATATATATATATATATATTTAGTGATGTAAATTAAGGAAATCCTTACATACTCGTAAATAATGTAGGCAATTTCTAAAGTATAATATATTTAAGGCACTACTTCTTCGAGCTTTCCATTCAAACCTTGTTATGCGATCGTACTAATACTGATGATCATCTGGGTAGGTTGGTAGTAAATCTGGTTCGTTGTGGTGAAATATAAGTAGATACATACCAAGTCAATGAAATCCTCCAGCGAATGTGTTAACATTTACGCATTTTTCAGTCATCAAAATAATTACTTGTTATAAACTTTGCCATTATTCTGTGTTTATTTCTTACAACATATAACACAATTTAGAGACAGTTAATTAATCAAAAACCATGAACAAGCACATGACTCCGGTTTTAATAATTGTTGACTTCTTATAGTGAGAATTTAGCTTTTACCAAAAATAAATTAACAAAATTTTAATGTAATACTAATAATAAACTTAAATAATTATAATAGTTGGATATATATTTTTGACGTTAATAAGCCCAGATCCCGAATGATTAGAGAATTTCCTTAATGATCTTTCAAACGATACACAACATACGGCACACGAAAATCCTGTTTGCGCACCGCCTATCACAGAAAAACCTGCCAACTCTTTTAATCGACAAATTATCATTACTGAATCAACCACAATTTCCACACGCTTCTTACCCTCGCTCGAAAAAGTTTTCAACAAAATCTGATACATTTCAATATTTCATACTAGTATATCAGATGATGAAATTTTCCTTCATACTTAAGAACTACATCAACACTACGAATAGTAGTTGTCTCTATTTTCACAGAGAACATATAAAAGAAAAAACACTTCGTGTACTGAGAAATAAATTCAGTCCCCTTACTAAAATTATAATCTCAAATTCCTACGTCACTGATCTATTAGAAGATCGTGAAAAATTTAAAGAAATTTAATTTTGACATGAAACAAAAACAACACACCGAGGTATCAATGAAACCATCAGACGTATTTCAACAAAATTCTATTGGCCTAATATGTCTAACGATATTAATCGTTATATAAATCTCTGCGACGTTTGTCAAGGCGCAAAATACGATCGAAATCCACAACACATTAAATTACAACATACTCCAACACCCATTAAACCTTTCGATATACTACACATCGATCTTTTTCATATTTATTCTGAACTGTATCTTACTGTTTTGGACCCCTTTTCCAAATACGGACAAGCGATTAAACTCCTTTCAAAAAATGCAATTCATATTGTCCAAGCTCTTATTCAATTTACGTCCTACTTAGAAACGCCTTCTCAAATTATTGCCGACGCCGGCAAATAATTTAACAACCTTTTGCTCAATGAAAATTTTCAACTATATGGAATAGGACTTCACACAACCTCCATTAGAAATTCCAACAGTAATAGTCCTGTTGAACGTTTCCATTCCGTGCTTCTTGACTCCCTTCAAATTTTAAAAATGGACCACCCTAATAAGCCGTTTAGTTATCTCATAACTTTAGCCGTTTCCTGTTATAATAACTTAATACATTCTGTAATAGTCTTGTTACAAAATGTACCCCTTTTAATGTCGTCTTTTTACATCCTGACAAAGACAATTCACCCATGTTAAATAAGTCAAAAATTACCCAACACTATATCGACTTAACAAAAAACATCGCTAAACTCTTTCAAATGGTACAAGGTCGTATTGAACACCAAAAAGCCCAAGTACTTTGTAGACGTAACAACAATTTAGACGACTCCGAACCTGTAGGTATATTACCTCAAGAATACTTAAATATAAAAACTCCACGGTACCCTAAAATAAAACCAATATTTCAACGTATCTCGAATCACAAAGATAAAGGTCCCACTGTCGACACCTCTGTCGAAACTTTATAAAAAAACATACTAAAAAAGAAAAAACAACTAAAATCATCCTCCTTGTTACAGGATGAAGACCATAACTCTGATATTCCTTTATCTACTATACGAAGTCGCATCACTGCAAGTAAAGCCAATCCGGAGTCCTCTCCTTCCAATAACACTGGGTCCAGTTAAAATAATTTTCCACTACCACTCTTTTCTCCATGTAATTAATCTTTACACTGTCGAAAACCAACTTCTAAATATATTTACTAATTTAATAACGATCAAAGAGAATTCTGTAAGACATGACTCATACATTAAGTGGTTACAAGCCGAATTCGTTTGAAATAAAACATTTGATAAATTTGAAACAATTCACTCTAATAATAAAAGATTCAAACGAGGTCTATTTAATTCTGTTGGATCACTGTATAACTCCCTCTTTGGTTTGTATAATGGATAACGACAATAGAGAGAAAATTAATGATAATATCAAAATTTTGTATGAAGATCAACATTCAATTACATATTAAATAGAAACAAAAACAACCATCTTTAATAACTTAATTAACAATCTCAAAGGTATAATAAAAATCATAGACGCGAATAATAATCTCACTACTATAAAACTAAATAACATAATTATTCGAGAACATATCCAGGATATAATTAACAATATAAATTTTCTTCAAAATTATCTTTCTAATTTCGAAAACGCTCTCCTGTTTGCTCACCTAAATTTAGTACATTAAAATATTATAACTACTAATGATATCAAAGAAATGTTTGTAAATCTTAGACTCTTATATAAAACAAGCAAAATTCCTGTTTTCTATTCTTTATTATTTGAGCCTTTTCAAGGTTAAAATTTTCATTAGAAACTCAAAACACATTGAAATTTTAGTACCAATTCTAAAGGAAAAATCTTATTCTTTGTTCAAACTTATCCCACTACCCTATAAAAGCCTGACAGTTCTACCCCCTAAATCCTTCCTGATACTCGATATTGAAAATGAACATGCATCAGCCCTAATATCAACTTTTTGGATTGACGTATAAGAAGTCTTACAAGTCTCCAACTTCACTCTCAATAACTACTTACTTTTTACCGGAACCACTTCTGTCACCAACTATTCTACATTATCTCTAGACAACGTGCCCACCACTGAATTAAAGGAATTTCACCAACAACTTCGTCACCTTAAACATATTTATATACAAGCTCCCGATCTGAACCCAATCCATCACACCTGGATCGTAATACTGTGTATCAGTATTTTTATAATACTTCTGATAATAGGCCTCCTGTACACCTACAATCGATACAGAACCAAAAGCCCTATTAAAATTAACTTATCAACCCACAAGAACACTTCTTCCGGCTATGCCTCCGTCTATGGCGGGAGGAATTATATAATGTCATCATAAATTGTTATAGTTAGACCCAAAGCTGACGTATGCAACGTGGTAAAATTCCGGATACCATTTCAGGCGACGTCACCTAAGTGACGAGGAAAAACCCCGATTACCGCTCAGGTTACGCAAAATTAGCTAGAACAACGACTTGTCTATGTGAGTATCTGCATGGACAGTTGATCGACTCCAGTTGATTTCATTTACAAAATTGAATTAATTTAAGATATACTTTTCTGTTTTCAAGATTAATCATACTTTTCTATTTTCAGGATCACTAATACAATTTTATTTAATTTATGTTTTCCTGTTTTCAGGATTAATCATACTTTTCTGTTTCAGGATAGTATACTTTATTTGTTTTTCAGTTCTATCCGTGCAGCCGTAGGGTTAAAATCGTAAGATTGAAACCAATAGTACGCTGCATAGGAAGGGGCGAAAATGAAAGCGGAAAAACGTGAGATTACCGAGGAGAACGGTGACATGTACAAGTCGGGTTATACCGACCTGGACCCCTCGACCATAGGTGAGGACTCACCGGAGCCGAGAGCCTCAAGTAGGTGTCGCTCTCCCCTTGCGGGAGTGCAAGGTAAATTTAAGGGCGGAGAACGAGGTCCTCAGAAGCGAACTCCCGCAGAGGATGGAGATCTGCGAGAGGCAGCGGCTGGAAATTGCGGACTTGAGGCGGTGCATGGAGCGGCAGCACGAGAAGTCCATAGCCCAGTTCGCCAAACTGAACGAGTATCTCGCCCCCCAAGATGAGACTGGACGTCGAGGGGTTCCATTCCAAGCAGCGCCCCCCGAAATATGAAAAGAGAAGAGCGACAGACTCGGACGAAGAACCAAAACCGGCAAGGAAGGAGGCGTTAAGACACGGGGCGTCCCCAGTCCGTGTAATGCTGGAAGAACCCACCGTAACCGAGGCGTTCCGACACGGGGCGTCCCCGGTCCGTGTAATGCCGGAACCCACCGCAACCGAGACGACCGGCACCAGGGAAAGTGAGACTCAAAGGACGGGTAGGACTTCGCCTATGAAAACGCAGCAGTCCCCGACAGCGTTTGTCTGTCTCTAAAGATGATAGACTATTGTCGGCATTCGATCCGGCCGATGACAATCAAAGTATTCACGACTGGCTAACTAAAGTTAATGACTGTGATCGTATGTGTAATTGGGATGAATTGACTACGACCTATTTAACTTTGGGAAAATTAAAGGGAATGGCTAAGGTATGGTACGACGGTTTGCAAACGGCGCAATATTCTTGGAGTCAGTGGAAGTCTCTATTAAAATCTACTTTTCCGGGGAAAATTAATTTTGGTAAATTATTTCACGAGGCGTCGTCCTTTAAAGCTGAACTCGGGCAGAATTTGCAGGAGTATTGTTTTACCAAACTAACTAAATTAAATAAACTAAGATTGCCTTTAACGGATGAACAGATTATCGATGTAATTATTGATGGGGTACTAGATAATCAAACTCGATTAGCCCTTCGAGCAGCTCACTGTCAAACTTTTGTTGATTTTGCAGCATGCATACGACAAATTCCGAATAGTTTTAGGCGTGAGAGGGAGGCAGAAACTTTACGTACTGATGGCCGAAAACGACATTACAAAGAAACCAAAAAAACCGGTTGTCAAAAAAACCTGCCCAAATAAAAAATGATTTTTGTGTAACGAAATAGGTCACAAACGAAATGCATGCTCTAAAAATACATGTACGTATTGTAATAAATTAGGTCATGTAGAAAGCATTTGTCGCAAGAAACAATATAAAGGGAAATCTGATTCTTAAAAAAGACTATATCGGGACTTGTAAAGAGAGCATTTATTTCAGTCGAGCTAAAGCAAATAATACGTCTGTCAAATGTTTTGTAGACTTTGGTAGTAAATATACGATGATAAAGCATTCTGTTGCTCGTAAGCCTGACTTAGACTTAACCCAAGTAAATAAATATGTGGAATTGCATGGTTTGGGCAGCGCGATATTGACTTCTAAATTTCAGTGTCGAGGTCTTGTACACATCGATAAAGTCAGTCTCATGATCAATTTGTTTATTACGAAGACACATACATGGTTGTTGATATGTTGGTCGGGCATAATTTTACGGAGAATGCATCAATATTAATAATTGAAACACAAAAACACCTGATGATTACAAAATTGCCGACTATAAGGAGAGGGTTGATTTAAGAAATAATGCCCAAAATTAGAATATAAGAACTATATTACGTTATTTAACTATGGATACAAAAGAACACTATGTGAGTATGAAATCTCTAATCTGAAATGAATAAACCGCATTTCGCTTATGATGCGTGTTATTTCTAACTAGGTGCCGATGGACATTAAATATGTCTCCATAAACCAAACATAGCGCTTGATTTCTTGCCAGTGGTCCCGTACCGATTCCAACTTCTCTGTACCGCTAACAGATTTCTTCGGAAACTAAAATTATTGTGTAATGTGTTTTGACAATAAAGGTTTATTCATAAAGTTTGCCACGTCTGTTGAATAATCTATATATTGATGTTACAAAAATAAGTGAATTTAGAAAATTAAATATTCTGTTTTGTTAAGTATAGAATTAAGTACGATTTGTATTTCATCTAAGCACCCGAACTATGAACGTTCCAATTACTAAAATGCTGACATATGAAGTTTCTTTGTTTCAGTGATTATATACATACATATACAAAGATTAGTCTAGAGTAGTATCGCACGCCTTTTTAAGATATATAGAAAGAACCACTTCGAATAATGTAAAAAATAATAATAAAGAAATAATTAATAAGCAGTGTATCAAGACTGAGATGTGTTTAAAAGTGTAATAATGGAAAATATAAAAGTGTGACGAAATATTAAAGCCTTTGACGACGGGAGATACAGTATATGGAAGTTAAGACTTCCTGCTTTGTTGACTGAATTAAGTGTAACTCAAGTAATAGACAATGATATCGCTGTGGAACCAACTGATAGATGGAATCATGCCGAACATATTACAAAAATACAATTATTGAATATCTTGCTGATTCGTTTCTGAGATTTCTAAAACCAGAATATACTGCTCTGGATATATTAAAATGTTTGGATGCTATTAATGAGCGTAAAAGTCTAACCACCCAATTGGCTCTACGAAGAAGATTGTTAAGTTTGAAGTTACAGGGTGACACATCACTAATAAAACACATCACAATTTTTGAAGAGTTAACAACTGAATTACAAGCAGCTGGTGCTAAGGTAGACGAAACGGAAAAAGTGCCCCATTTATTATTAACTCTTCTTGTTATGATGGAGTGATTATAGCTCTTGAGACTCTGTTAGAAGTTAAATTGACATTAGGATTTGTGAAAATTAGATTACTAGATCAAGAAGTTAAATTAAAAGAGAACCTTTTACATCCTAGACGCATAGGGCATTTGAAGGAAAATTATGTTAAATTACAAACGCAACTTGTCATATGAAAAACGAAGCCGAACAATCCAAACGATTTAAGTTAGTCAGCCAAGTACAACAGATAGTGAAAATTCAAGTTTTGCTTTCATGACTGGAAGAAGAAATCAGGAAATTAAAGATAATATCACAATCACCTTTATCTTGTGTTTTGGAGTATCGGATCACCTAATTAACAGAGATAACCTTTTCACGGATTTCATTGAACTAAAGGACCCATTAAAAATTTCAATAGCTAAGAAGGATGCCTTCATTACCACAACAAAGAAAGAGACGATCAGAGTTGTCAGCAAGTTAGGTATCCATGGTGTTCTAGAGAATCTTTTCTACTGTCCAGATGTTCCCTACAACTTACTATCTGTTCAAAGGATACAGCAAGCAAAACTGCCTATCGTCTTAGATGGAAAAGGCGTTAAAGTACTCAAGGGTGGTAAGACCATTATAAAAGGTAAGCTTCTAAATAATTTAATCGTTGCCGAATTTAGCATCCCAAGAAAGTTGAAAAACTTTAATGGACAAATATACAATGTAAAAACAAATAATTATAACTTGTGGTATCAGCGATTAGGTCATATTGGCAAATAAAAATTTTTCGGATTAGATACTAACGAAACGAATAGAACAATCAAATGGTTGAAGATACTAACGAAATTAATCAAATAATACTTACTGATGAATTATGTGAAGCATGTATAAATGCTAGACAAGTTAGATTACCATTTTCAAAAAAAAATATGTGCAACGCCCATTATTTATTGTTCATTCAGATGTTTGCGGTCCAATCACTCCTGCTGTAATTAATAAGAAAAAGTATTTTGTAATTTTTAATAAAACTATTAGACCGCCCTTAATAAATAAGGAGGGACTAACTCCGACACACACTAAAGAACCAAATTCCCAATAAAACTGAGTCTAACCTCAAAAAAAAGCCTGACTTAACCAAAGCAGGAACCTTTAAAACATTATAAAAAAAGCCTGACTTAACCGAAGCAGGAACTTTTAAAACATGTTCAAACAAGCCTGACTTAACCGAAGCAGGAACTTTTAAAACATGTTTAAACAATCCTGACTTAACCAAAGCAGGAACTTTTAAAACATGTTCAAATAAACTGACTTAGCCAAAGCAGGACCTTTTAAAACATGTTCAAACAATCCTGACTTAACCAAAGTAGGAACATTTAAAACATGTTCAAACAAGCCTGACTTAACCAAAGCAGGAACTTTTAAAACATGTTTAAACAAGCCCGACTTAACCAAAGCAGGAAATTCTGGAACACGTACATCTGAAATTGACGTATCTAGATCGGATAACGATCAAAATACGCCACTTAAAAGGTCTTTATCCCCATCCTTAATTACACCAAATATTGCGAAACCCATTTTAACACTAAACTGATAAATTTGTATTGTGATAATGGGAGCAAATATCTATTACATAGAATTAAAGAATGTTGCGTATGAATGTTGTTAAAGGTATTAATTATCACTTAACAGTGCCACGAACCTCGCAACAAAATGGTGTATCTAAGCGCATGAGTAGAACGATAACTGAAAGGGCTCGTGCTATGATACATGGTGCTAGTTTATCTAAAATATTTTGAGAAGAGGCGGTAGTTACTGCTACATTTTTAATATAATATATATATATATATATATATATATATATATATATATATATATATATATATATATATATATATATATATATGTAAACGTTTAGGGAAGATTAAATAATAATCAGGAGTTTTTACCACCTCAGACTTTATTTTTGGACTGTATTCAACATCTACAACAGTACTCGCGAATTCTCTGGGTTAGACTGCCGCCTCACTCCCCAATCGTCCCGCTGCTCGGTCCGTTACGCCTCCGTTCGGCCATCCTCCCGACTATAGCGCGAGGGTCGATATTATTGACTGTTTACACGGCCATCCTGTTTGCGGGGCGTCCTCGCACCGACCGAAGTGATGCTGATCTGAAAACAGAATACCGAAACAGAAACTGCCCAAACAATGGTATAATGTTATTGTTAGTACTGTGCAATGAGTTTTAGGTAATACAGTCAATTACTAGACATAGTGGTACTGCCACTCTCCTAGTTTTAATCGCACATCAGGTGGTACTGCCACTATCCGCTGCTTCATTGAATGGTAGGTGGTACTGCCACCTTCTCAAGGCATAGTGGTACTGCCACTAGCCGCTGCTTCATCGACTGGTAGGTGGTACTGCCACCTTATCAAGGCATAGTGGTACTGCCACTATCCGTCCCTTCATGTCATTGTTAAAGGTTAGTAAATCACATAAAAATAAATCAAATCCAAATCATAGGTCAGTTACTAGGTCGTAAAACTCATGATGTTGTGTTCAGAAAACGAGTGTGTGACCTAACTATAAACAATCTCACACAAACACTGGATTTACTGACCTGATAACTTAATGAAATATAATTAGTAATTACTATTCGAACTTACATTGCGCTATTCATCCGAGGGCCAAGCTCGTAGTTGTTCGTGAGCTGCTACCGTAGTCCGATGTCCCTTCTTATGCAGCTCGTATCGCTCATTTGGGAGAACTGTCCGAACAGTATACGGTCCTTTATACTTCGGTCTTAATTTGCCACCATCTGCTAGTTGCGAATCCTCAATCGCCACAACATCGCCTGGCTGGAAAGGTTTGACGCCGCAGCGAACGGTATTAAATTTCTGACCATGTTTAATCGCTCTATTTATAATCTTTATTCGAGCTTCTGAGACGGCCTTGTCTGGGTCGATGAAGTCATCAATCGGCATTGCATCTTTTAAAAAGTGCCGAGTTGCAGGTAATCTCGGATTCACGTCCAGCTGTAACACTGCTACGTAAGCACTACAGGAATGTTGCGAGGGTCATAGTAAAATTCGAGTCCGTCATCGTTTTTCTCAACACGCACACAAGGTTGACCGATAACGTCCCATCCAATAATAAGGTCAATGCTACTCGGCATCATTCCATCAGGCACTATTATGAAGTTTATTTCTAAAGTAAAATTCGGCAAAGTTATTACTAAATATAGTTCACATTTACAAAATATTTTCCTGGCATAAAAATAAATAGAAGTACTGCTAAAATTTCTTTAGACTAGAGTGCTTATTTAAAATTAGTATTGGAAAAGTTTAACATGCAAGACTGAAATTCTGTCAGTACATCACTCCCCAGTAAATTAAATTATGATGCCCTTACTTAAGATGAGAAATACGATTTGTCGTAATCTCGTCGGTTATTTAATGTACGCAATGCTCTGTACGAGACCTGATTTAAGTGTTTCTGTAAACATTCTAAGTAGATATGTAAACAAAAATAATAACGAATTATGGCAATGTATAAGAAAGGGTATTGAGATATATTAAAGGTTCATTAAAAGTTAATTTATAAAATAAATAAAAAAAATCTATTACATGGGTATGTAGATTCTGACTGGGGAAGTAATGAAACTGACAGAAGCACTACTGGATATTTGTTTAAACTATATGATACTTGTGTAATTTGTTGGAATACGAAAAGACAAGCATCAGTAGCTGCGTCGTCTACTGAAGCCGAGTGTATGGCTCTTTTCGAGGCAGTGCGAGAAGCACTTTGGTTAAAATCTTTAGCAACTACTCTTACTATTAGTTTAGTCAATAATCAATAATAAACCAACAAATCACAAAAAGTCTAAACATATAGATATAAAGTATCATTTTTCAAGAGAGCAAGTTCAAAGGAAAGTAAGGTTAAAACATATTTCAACAGGTAAGCAGGCGAGTGCTGCACTAACGAAGCCATTACCAGAAGGCAATTTTTTGCAACTCCGGGAAACCTTAGGTTTGGAATGTACTGATAGCGAGGTAGTCTGATTAGGTTATTCTGGGTTTTTCCTAATCCTTGCGGTAAATGCTGGACTACTTAATTGTATATTTTTTCCCAGATAAGGTCTGTCTTAATTATAAAATTTAAAATTTTTAAAATTCAATTATTTTTGAGGGGGCATGTTGAATTATTTGTATATTGATGTTACAAGAATAAGTGAATTTAGAAAATTAAATATTCTGTTTTGTTAAGTATAGAATTAAGTACGATTTGTATTTCATCTAAGCACCCGAACTATGTGCGTTTCAATTACTAAAATGCTGGCATATGAAGTTTCTTTGTTTCAGTAATTATATACATAATGTTAGAAATCTTAATTTGCTCGACGCTACGAGTTTACAATATTTGTCATAACAGCTATAAATCTCTAAAATAATGATTCGGCGAAATGCTTGCAGGCACATATTAGTAGAATAGTATATTAATTCCTTTCTTAGCTTCCATATTAAATACGTCCACTGAAGTTTTATAATAGTAATAATATATATTTTTTTAATAAAAGTTGTTAATTTTTAAACGTGTTTTAACAAATTAGAAGTGGGATGCTTATCCACACCGATACATTTGTGCTTTAGTGCTTTGTGCATCTGAAGTGCTTTTGGAACGTCCTCCAGGTGCTCAATATTAACATAAACAATGTGTGTTCAATCAACGCATGGTAAAAGACGGTCTCAATCGTGACGCCGTAAAAGTGCGATAAGTCAAGATGTAAACTCCAATTCTAATACCTCAGCATAAATAATTAACAAGTAGAAAAATATTATTATACAGGGTTATGAATGACAATGTGTGGCGCGGGGAATCTCTTCGGAGCAGTCTCGTACTGAAGTACCTGTGACACCTTTGATATTAAGAGACTTAACCAGTGGTAAATTGGTTCAAAAATATATTGGTCCCGTCTGAATGATGGCTGAGTTACCAAATGATCGCTATCAAGTATAGAGTACAGTCACTTTCTAAGGATCGTAGACGATTTCGAGGAGTAATGGCAAGCGACAGATTAAAATTAGTCAAATCTAATCCTTGAATTAGTGGTGAGTAATTTATTTATTTTCTGGTAAAATCTAAAAAAGACGATTTAGACATTTGTTTAATTTCTTTGTTGATCATTTTATTCAAATATTTTATGCACTAAAATGCTTGTCAGTTTATATTTGTTTGACTATAGAATGCATACAGGCCAATTAATCTTATTTTTTTAAATATATTTGACTGTTTATTTTACAAAATTATTTATTATTGCCAAACACGTCTGTTAATTTTAAGTAGACCTCTGAGTTGTGCAATAACACCTGCAGACACGTCTAGTCGTTTTATATATTTTTGCCAAACATGTCTATTAGCTGTAGATAGGCCTCTGAGTTGTGCAAATGATTATTTTATGAATTTTTAGACATTTTTTTATTTAATTAAGGCCGCTGATCTGTGCAGTTAGATCAAACTTTTTAAAATTAAATTTTATCACAATCTGTTGAGTCTTTTGGTTTCCCGAATCATAATAATGCGAATCCAGATTGTACTGTTGAGAGCGTGGAATGTTCAGACACCTTTGTTGAGGGCACTTCAAACAGTGTCGGCATGACTAGCCCTCCGGAATAATCTGTTGAGTCCATTACCGATGTACTCGAATGTACTCCAGTAGTTGATCACAAAATAAAAAAAAAAAGAAAATAATAATTTTGAAACTTGTTGAAAGAGAAATTGCTGCTGTTGTTTATTTCTGTTTAGGTACTGATGCAGGCGGGCCCGGGGACGTGCCCTAGGTCAGGATGGCCGAATATTAGAGACCTTCATTTGGTCGACGCTACAAGTTTACAATATTTGTCATAACAGTTATAAACCTCTAAAATAATGATTCGGCGAAATGTTTGCAGGTATATATTAGTAGAACAGTATATTAATTCCTTTCTTAGCTTTCATATTAAATACGTCCACTGAAGTTTTAAAATAGTAATAATATATTTTTTTTAATAAAAGTTGTTAATTTTGAAACGTGTTTTAACAATATATATATATATATATATATATATATATATATATATATATATATATATATATATATATATATATATATATATATATATATATATATATATATATACAAAGATTAGTCTAGAGTAGTATTGCACGCCTTTTTAAGATATATAGACAGAACCACTTCGAATAATGTAAAAAATAATAATAAAGAAGAAATTAATAAGCAGTGCATCAAAACTTTTATTTATCCATGGCTTCCTATATTTCTAACAACGTCTACTAATAAATTATTTTTTATTTTCATATACCAAGACTTTCTATAGTCGAATAGGTCTGATAATATACTCATACCTATGCTAATGTATAATACCATCTCTGCAAAGTTAAAGTTTTCCTGTCTATTGAATAATAGTAATATGGCTAATACTAGAAATATTAGCCCTATTTTGGGATGTAACATAACAATTAATTAAGAATTGTCAATATAATTACTATGAATAAAATATTTGGAAAATATTTACAGTTTACTATGTTATATAACGATGAGGTACTCAGTCACATAAGCAGATGGCACTCTTGAATTTATCTGTTTATAGTTAAATTACATTATCATTATATTAGTATTCGTAAATATCAGGTAAATTATTTATTAGATTATTACATCAATGATTGCTATATTGTGTAATGCAGTACATTTTTTCTATAAAATAGTAAATCAATAAAACATATTATTGTAGTAAATAAGATCAGATAGCTGCAACTGGTTATTCTGGAAGTACATCTATCCGGGCTGCTAAGTTAGTCACTCACACAAAGATGGCGCAATACCATAATATATTCGGCATACAAAGGAATTATAATAAACATACATATATCCGTATTTATTAATTTAACAAACAAGGTGCTGTACAATCTATTTTTTTCTAATTTGCTATTCAATAACTGTATTCATGGTGCGGGTTGCACCCCCGACCCAGTTATAAAAGAAGAATACGAGTTTTCCACAAACACCGAAAGATTTATACTATACGTTGCCTGACGTGGGCGTGAGTTCGCCAACCATGATCCTGATAATGCCTTAAAAAACCGAGCGCCGAATGATGTACAATTTTTCGGTGTTCCTGTTGTGGTCTGTTTTTTTAACTATATTTAGTTAATTTATATTTTATAATGTGTTATTGTGTTATTTTATTATGTGAATGTATTTAATCATATAACATATATATATATATATATATATATATATATATATATATATATATATATATATATATATATATATATATATATATATATAATTTATATTTTATAATGTGTTATTGAATTATCTGATAATGTGAATGTATTTAATCAAATAATTGAAGGGGTGGATGGATAAAGGTGTTAATTGACATTTTTTTTTAAATGTTATATACTATTTAATAGAGGTGTTAAGTGATGGTCTAACTTGTCACGTTATTTCGTGTCGTTTCTATGGCTAAATGCTTAGATACCGAATGGTTAAAGGCGCTAAGAAGCAACAAAACTCATCTTATCTGGTGGATAAAAGCGGTAAGTAACCTTAGCACCTTTATTCACCAGAGAAGTTAAAAATGTAGTTTCTTAGCTCGTTTATCCACGAGAATGTAGATACGAAATTAAGGTTATACTATTGTTTACTAGAGCATGTGCAGCTATTTCGGTATTTTGTCCAACAATAAATATTAGTAAATCGAACCGGCAGTTTATACCAGGTTTATATTAATACACATATTAAGTAAAAATGTCATCACGTGCAAAATTGTTGGTTCAAATGGCTCTTGAAATACAGAATACAGATATCACACAACAACAGGAATTTTTAGATGTGTCCGTGGATGTTACAGAAGAATTTGGTTGTGGTATATTTCTCGATCTAAATAATACTTTAAGTGACATTAGTGGATCGATTCCCGGAACTAGCACAGGCATTACATAACAACGGTTGTCTCGAGCAAATACATTGGATTATACTGTATATGAAAAAACCAATAATTCGTGCTAAAAAAAATGTGAAAAAAAAGTCAGCTTCATTTCAGTACATTTTAATAATAAATGGCAATCAGGTTAAAGTCTGTAAATCGGCTTTGTGCAATATATTTGCAGTCGACCGCAAAAAAAATCGAATTAATTCAAAAATTGCTAAAAAGTGGAACGAAAGCAATAAACCTGACTATTACAAAATAAAAGAAACCATACCTAAAAATATTTTGCAGGGAATTTAATTTAGGCTTCGGAGGTCCTAAAAGTGATACCTGCTCCAAATGCGATTCTGGACAGGGAAATGTTGAACACATAAATTATTACATAGCTGCATTTCAACTTCAGCAAAAGGATAGAAAGGAGGCTTTTTCAAATTCTCGTTTGTGTTATTTAACCATGGATTTACAGCAATCAATTCCATTGCCAACACTTTTCACTTCTAAAGCATTCTACTTGTGTCAGATTTGGCTGTATAATTTCGGGATTCATAGTATTTCTATAAATGGACACAAATCATTTTTTTACATGAACCGAATATATTGCTGGTCATGGAAGTGATGAAATTGCAAGTTGTTTGTTGTACTTCACACAAATCACTAAGAATATTTTAAAAAATGTAGAACATATAGTCATTTGGTCTGACTCATGTGCCGCACAAAACAAAAATTTTGTAATTTTATGTTTACATCAGTATTTAATTCTGTGGCATATTTAAAATCATTGATCATAAATTTCCAGAAGTAGGCCACTCCTTCCTTGACTCAGATTGTGATTTTGGTAGGATAGAGAAATGTCTACGTAAACACCAAAATATATACACACCAGAAGAATACAGAACCATCATCAGAGAAGCTAGCAAAAGGAATTTTATCATCTGCGACATGGACCATCATTTTCGTTATATGTCGGAAGTTTCAAATACTTTGAACTTAATAAACAGAAAAAAATGTTGTTAACGAAAAAGTTAACTTTCGTAATAACGTAAAATGGGTTCGTACTGAAGAGTACGGAAGTTATTTATATAAAACCTCGTATAATGAATTCGAATCTTTTCTGAAAGTTGACCTGTTAAAAAAATAAACCAACCCCCACCAACCCAGTTGTTAATATAGTAAAGGAGAAAACCGGAAGTATTTCCGTTGAAAAACTCGACCACGTTAAACAACAACCACCTTTTATTTTGGAAGAACACCTATGGTTTTACCAAAAATTTTTTGAAAATGACAACGATGCATCATCTACAAACCACAAAGGAAGAAATAAAATAAAATGTATTACTATTTACGGTTAATAAAATTTTTACTATTACGATTTTAATTTTTTTACGTATGATCATGATTATTATTACTACTATTATTACTAAATATATATTGTTAGATTTACATAATAGTATCACTATAATGCAAAGTTTTACTATCAGAGGATAACATTCAAACTACAGAAATAAGGAGTTTATATTCCAACCCATCTTCAAGTGCCTTATATAATAAGAACTAAACAAATTAGGTCAAAATAACTATTCTCCTGGCAATATGTCAAACGCCGAGCATTGAATGACATGACAAAATTTGTCGTATTTTTGTCTAACAGAGTTAGCAACTGTAATTAGCCTATTCATCCAAATTTACTTTGTACTACCTGTATAACATTTGGCATGAATAAAGGAGCTAATTACCTTTTTTACCTGTAACTAACAAGAAAATAAATATTGAATAAATTTGTTTATATGTTTTCCGAACATACCTAAAAACATACAATAAAAATAATAGAACTTTGCAGACTACTGATTTAATTAAAAGCGGACCAAGTGTTTTCTTAAAAACGCTTTTCTGATAAATTTGCATTTTGCTAATTAACACCTTTATCCATCCACCCCTTCAATTGATAATTGCTTGGCGGTTTTCTTATAATAAATTTATAAAAAACGAATATATATATATATATATATATATATATATATATATATATATATATATATATATATATATATATATATATATACAGTGAAGCTTCGCTAATTAGTGAAAAAATCCGGATTATTAAAATGTCTTGAACATGTTATTAATTTCGGTAATTTCCCTTTCGTCTTCACTGGCAGATCCACTTCTTTCTTTAAGCCGAGACAATGGGACTAAATCTTCAGAATCCCAATCACAGTCTGACTTATCATTGTCCGAATAGAAAAATATTTTGTGCCAACATTTTGAAATAGCATCGGGAGGAAATTTAATGTGAATGTATGGATGAGGTTATTGGAAAGAATTTAATCGGTCCACATTTTTTACCCGATAAGTTAAACGGGGTAACCTATGCTGATTTTTTAACAAACTATTTGGCTGCTTTACTAGAGAATGTACCTTTAGCAAGTAGACATAGATATTCCAACGTGATGGATGTCCTACGCATTATTATGGATCAATAAGAGAATTGTTAGACCAATGGTTCCCAGACAGGTGGATTAGGAGAGGAGGTCCTATTCCATGGCCTGCTAAAAGCCCCGATCTCACGCCTCTAGATTATTATGTATGGGGGCACATGAAGGATCTCGTGTATTGGACTGAAGTTACAACACGAGAACAATTAATACAGAGGATACAGGAAGCTATATAACTGTAGGAAATAATTTTTCCAACAGAATTACAAAAACCGAAATAAGGAAACAGGCTCGTGCCTTCACAAGGAGTCGAGGTAGTCACTTCAAAAATCAATTACAAACTTAGTAAAATAAAATGTAAAATAAATGTATGAACTTTTATTTACTTCCCAATTTCTTATGACAAAATTATGTATCTGCGTCTACTATTTTTGTATTATTCCTGGAAGCAACGGAAAATATCTTAAAACTTTATACTTCATTCGAAAGATAATGAAACAGAGAAGTTTTTAAAATAACTTGTATGTTTAATGTGTTAATAAATTTTGGAAATAATTCGTCGTGAATGTACATTTGGATTGAAGTTTCTAACAACCTCTGCAAGTTCTAGTTCCTGTATTTTTATTGTATTAAAGTATTTAATATATTTTTTTATCTTACCTTAAATTACTATGTGTATTAATGGTAGAAGCAAAAAAAGTACAAAAAAGCTAATCTTTTTTTTAATTTTATTAATTATAAAATTGTGTTGTGACATTTCTCTATGCTACCAAAATCACAATCTGAATCAAGGAAAGAGTGGCCTACTCCTGGAAATTTATGATCAATGATTTGAAATATGTCAAAGAATCAAATACTGATGTAAACATAAAATTACAAAATTTTTATTTTGTGCGGCACATGAGTCAGACCAAATGACTACATGTTCTATATATATATACATATATATATATATATATATATATTACTAAAAGCCAGTCACCCCTTTCTGTGGCTCCGACTCACACAGAAGGTGCGCTGGTAATACCAGTAATCACTTCTCGCGTCCGTTCGGTTAGTGATTACTGGGCCGAGTCGTGTGCCCTGAGTAGACGAAGCAAACCGAGAATTACGGTCTTCTGCATGCGACCGGCTAAGATTACTGCTGAGTTCCGGCATGCCGGTATGCTCTTTAATTCTGAAATCAGTGTATCTCCCGCTCCACCAAGGGCCCCTACAATCAGTACCTTAAGTTCAACAGAATGGTCTGGATAGAGTCTACAGAGTTCGAAGATTAAGTCTCGATATTTTGTCCGTTTCTTCTCCTCATTCAAAGCAATGTTACCATCACCGGGTGCTAAAAACTTGATGACGAACATTGTCCTAAGTTGGTGGTCGAGGAGGACTACGTCAGGCTTGTAGGCTTGTATTTGCCTGACGGTGGGAAACGAATAGTTCCAATATATTTGGCACTTCTCGTTTTCCACAACGGACTGAATATCCACTGGAGCGCGAGGCAGCACTGGTGCCTCGTCTATCTGATACGAGTACATTAAATGATAATAAAGCACCCGTAATGCTGCGTTGTGTCTCTGGATATAGGCCGAGACTGCATATACCGGACAAGACGACGGTAAATGTATCAATGTCTCCGGCGCCCTGCGACAGACCCTGCAGCTGACATCAAGGACCTCCATACCCATGACACGACTCCGATAGACGAGCGTGTTAAATAATACACCATCTTGGCAAGCCATGATGAATCCCTCGGTCTCTGAATTTAGCCCGGCCCTTTCGGATAAGCCCAGGGCTTCCATATTCCTATAGAAGACCTCGTGCATGGGCTTATCCTTGTGAAACTGCAGAGCTCTTAAATGCTCTGCAGCATTTACTTGGGCTTTTAACCGAACGGGTTTCAACTCGGTGATAGGGTTGTGATTGGCACGTTCGGTGTCGAAGACGAGACTGAGGTCATCGGCTGCTCTACGTGCTGCCTTAAATAGAAATGCTCCTATCCCTGCATGTTCGTGATCTCGGACCATGCAGAGAAGGGGATCCGAACACCTGATAACTTTATAGGCTCCGTCCAGAACCGTCCTGTTATGGAGACACACCAAACTCAAGAGTCCATGGCCTCTGCGATATCGCGGGAGATATAACCGTAGAACAGACGATCTGGGATGCAAATACCTACTGAGATGCATCTTTTTTCGGGTTACTACGTCGAGTCGTCGCAGATCCTTCTGCGTTCATTTGACTACTCCGAAGGAGTAGACAAGGATCGGAATGGCAAGTATGTTTGTTGCAGACACCTTGTTCTTCCCCGACAGGTCTGAAGACCAGATCTGTCGGAGACGGTGCTGATACTTGCCGCGGAGAGCGTTTTTTACGACATCTACCTCTTGGGTAGAGCGTTGTTCAACACCCAAGTAGGTGTACGACTCTCCGGCATCTAAGTGGTGTAAGATACTTCCGTCTACGAGCTGCTCATTATCTGCATATTCCCGGCTTCGCCCTCTCTTGAGATGAACCAGTGCACATTTTTAAAACCCGAACTCCATCCCGATGGTCTGCGTGTACTCCTGCACCACCCTTAGGGCCTGGCGTAATTTCCTTTCTCCGGGGGCATAAAGTTTTTGGTCATCCATGTAAAATAGATGGATGACCTTATGCCTCTGATCGCCGGGGATAACAATGGCAGCAGTAAGATGCAAAATAGAAGGGGGCTAAGGAAGTCTTTCTGAAACACGCCCCTTCTGAACGACACCGGCTCTGTCCAGACTCTAGTATCATCCGATGTTATGGTAAACCGAGTCCTCTAGAGCGGCATCAGTTCTTGAATACATCTCACTACAGGACCGGGAACCACAAGGCATTGGAGCAAGTGAATTATTAGCTCATGCGATGTCATATCGAATGTCTTGCGGTAGTCGATCCAGGACATGGAAAAGTTTCGCTTGTACTGCAGGGAGTCCTGCGTGATACATCTATCAATCGACAGATTCTCTTTGCACCCAACGACACCCTTCTTAGACCCTCGTTGTTCGTACATCCCCTCAAAAACCGGCTCAACTGCTAGGAGTACTCGCATGTACAAGATGCGTGTAAACACCCTGTAACATGCGTTTAAGCAGGTTATCGGTGGATAGTTCTTTCTCCGGTCTTTGGGATTAGCACGGTCCGCCCCTCAACAACCCAAGAAGGAATTTGCTGCTCCCCATTTAGCCAGGTGGTAAAAATTCTGGCTAAATGGTGTTGGGTACTAGATAATTTTTTCCACCAGTTATTATAAGATAAGTTATTTATAAGAGCCCGCAAGAGCTCTTCGTACTTCTTCAGGGGTTATCGGGTGGCACACTTGTTCTGGTCTATGAAGACCATCGCAAAAGTCTTCAAAGTGTGCCAGGGCTGGAGTGTTTCTTTGGAGTGGGAGCTTCTGCTCGTACAGCGCCTTCCAAAAGTTTTCCACCTGATCTACAGTCGGCGGATTTTCGACAACAGACTAAGGCGGTTCGAATAGATGCGAAGGTTTTTGGCGCAACAAATTATTTTCCGCCAGCCTTCGCGCCCGCCTCACTAGTGACTCTTTGCACGTCACTAGCATCCGTGTCCTATCAAGGCAGTGCTGTTTGGTGGTACGCAGCACTACCTCATAAGTGTGTCAGGGACGCGTCGTAAATTGGCGCGATTACTGGTATTATCGGCGCACCTCGTGTGTGAGTCGGAGCCACAGAAAGTGGTGACTGGCTTTCAGTAAAAAAGATTATATATATATATATATATATATATATATATATATATATATATGTGTGTGTGTGTGTGTGTGTGTGTGTGTGTATGTGTGTGTGTGTGTGTGTGTATGTGTGTGTGTGTGTGTGTGTGCGTGCGTGCGTGCGTGTGTGTGTGTGTGTGTGTGTGTGTCTGTGTGTGTGTGTGTGTGTGTGTATGTGTGTGTGTGTGTGTGTATGTGTGTGTGTGTGTGTGTGTGTGTATGTGTGTGTGTGTGTGTGTGTGTGTGTGTGTGTGTGTGTGTGTGTGTGTGTGTGTGTGTGTGTGTGTGTGTGTGTGTGTGTGTGTGTGTGTGTGTGTGTGTGTGTGTGTGTGTGTGTGTGTGTGTGTGTGTGTGTGTGTGTGTGTGTGTGTGTGTGTGTGTGTGTGTGTGTGTGTGTGTGTGTGTGTGTGTGTGTGTGTGTGTGTGTGTGTGTGTGTGTGTGTGTGTGTGTGTGTGTGTGTGTGTGTGTGTGTGTGTGTGTGTGTGTGTGTGTGTGTGTGTGTGTGTGTGTGTGTGTGTGTGTGTGTGTGTGTGTGTGTGTGTGTGTGTGTGTGTGTGTGTGTGTGTGTGTGTGTGTGTGTGTGTGTGTGTGTGTGTGTGTGTGTGTGTGTGTGTGTGTGTGTGTGTGTTGATGGATTACGATAGTAATTCCTTAATCTTTTACTACACATTTCTATTTCTAAACTACTGTTTCTCTATATGTTTTATCGCTTTTAATGTAAGATGACCATACCTTTTCTATGTATGTAATTATGTTTTACATAATATAACATTGGAATTCTATCAACGGTATCGAAATGACATAACATTACTTAATATTAATATGAATTAATTCATGTAAACATGCAAAATTAGAAATTAAGGATTAGAATAAAAATACTACTGTAGTATTCTCATATTCATTCAATATCATAAGCTAAATTAATGAATTTAATAAACTAGTACATTCTAGAAACTAATAATTGTTTTTAAAATATCCATATTTAACATATACGCTACATAAGAATAATATTATTTACATACATTTTTTATCATATTATAATAAAGACATTTTAATTTTAAGTTCGCATTTGAACAAGCTTCTGACGAATATAAGATTTATATCCAAATATAAATATATAGATACATTAAAATATTGCTTGTGATTAAGAGTAATATAATAAATATATATTATATATTTATATTATATTTATATATATTAGTTTTATTTTTTGAAACTTTGTCTGATCGTGCAGAAACACGAGAAAGGAGTCGAGGATCGCTTTTAGGTATAATTCAATGCCTGGCGGGGCTTTAGTCCGAGGAGTAGTTGTTTCCTACGGCGATTATGTAATAGCCTTGCTATTCGGGAACTACTTTATAACCACTTGGCGGCTTGGTAGTTCCTTTCTCGATTCCCGATTTATATGTTACTGCTTTTATTACGAATACTCATATATAATTATTTCCTAAACTTACACCACACATATTCTGATATTTCATTTGTTGCATATATGCATATATTAAAAGAAAAAAATACAGTGGAGTCTATTATATCTCAAAAGTGCTTTATTATGTTATTTTAAACAATATGGATAGTAAAATGTATAAAATTCAATTAAGGTTTTTAATTTAGTTTTAAGTGGATAGTAAAATTCTACTAAGGTCTTGCGGTGTTCATTTGACATCAAACTGCTACACCCCTTTACCTATGTACTCCGTTTGGTATGAATTTGGTGTAGAATTTTTCAATTATATTTAAGACGGCACAGAAATTCCTTTCAGCTGCTTAGTGTTTAATTTTTATTTGAGATATCTTTATTTCTTGGCATCTTTTAATCTCCTTCTTAGTATTTATAATTACATTTTTTATCATATTATAATAAAGACATTTTAATTTTAAGTTCGCATTTGAACAAGCTGCTGACGAATATAACATTTATATCGAAATGTAAATATATAGATACATTGAAATATAAGTTGTGATTAAGAGTAATATAATAAATATATATTATATATTTATATTATATTTATAAGTTTTATTTTATTAAACTTTGTCTGATCGTGCAGAAACACAAGAAAGGGGTCGACGATCGCTTTTAGGTATAATTCAATGCCTGGCGGGGCTTTAGTCCGAGGAGTAGTTGTTTCCTATAGCGATTATGTAATAGCCTTACTATTCGGGAACTACTTGATAACCACTTGGCGGTTTGGTAGTTCCTTTCTCAATTCCTGATTTATATGTTACTGTTTTAATTACGAATACTCATATATAATTATTTCCTAAACTTACACCACACATATCCTGATATTTCATTTGTTGTATATATGCATATATTAAAAGAAAAAATACAATGGAGTGTATTATATCCCAAAACTGTTTTATTATATTATTTTAAACAACATGGATAGCAAAATGTAATAAATTCAATTAAAGTTTTTAATTCAATTTTAAGTGGATAGTAAAATTCTATTAAGGTCTCGCGGTGTTCATTTGACATCAAACTGCTACACCCCTTTACCTATGTACTCCGTTTGGTATGAATTTGGCGTAAAATTTTTCAACCAGATTTAAGACGGTACAGAAATTCTTTTCATCTGCCTAGTGTTTAATTTTTATTTGAGATATCTTTATTTCTTGGCACCTTTTAATCTCCTTCTTAGTATTTTTCATAGTACTTGTTGTAGTAATTACGAAATAATATCTATAAGTTATATGTGACTTCAAAATAGATAATTTATGCAAGACAATTTATCATGTAAACGCAAATATATGTGTACAAATATAGTAACGCTATTAGTAATACTAAGTAATATTATTTACATATAAAACAAATGAATTTGAACTGTCATATAATAACAAAAATGTTGTTCTTAAATATTATTTACGGAAAAGTTATGACCAAAGTGAGTAGAGGTACATAAAATTAGCATGAGAATATATTATTATATTACAGAAGCAGCCTAGCCATATTTACTGCCCTTTTATACCTCGGTTACGATTACGACCTCATCATATCATATAACGTCCCATGAATGCAATATCACCATAATATATGTATACATACATGCTTCTCCACTTTTTTGTAACGACATTTCGCACCTTCCTCCATTAATACATATATTTTATAGGTATGGCCTAAATTTAATGTAATCATTGTAATCAAATTATAGCCATAGGTTGTAAAGAAAATTTATAATATTTATATAATTTATTATGTAATTTTTGTAATTTATGTAATTTATGCAATTTATATAACTTATATACTTAACTCATAGAACTTATATAATTTATATAACTTATATAAATTCATAACTCAAATAATTTGTTAAACTGTCCTTTCAAGGTGGCTATGGTGTACCCAGCAAATATAAATGCAGAATAACTTACGACTTACTTAAAAGAATTTGCTGAAATAGTAGAAATTCTGAAAGCTGAATAGTAGAAATTCCCAAAAATATGCTTCGTTTAAGTTACTAGTTCCTGAAAGTGAGTCACCAAATATATTAGATAGTAATATATGGACAAGGGAACCCGTCAACTCACTTGTGATCAGAAATCCACAACAGCAATTCTGATGACAACATTGACAAGTTACCAATATTTTTATATGAAAACCCATTTGACATACATGTGTGTCTGAACACTGAATTGAGTATAATAATTTAAAAGTGGTACATTTGAAAAAATATATGCTAATATCTTCCTTCTGCAGAGAAGATAAAAGGAGACATGGAGGTGTGGCAACTTTCGCCACTCCTAACATGCTCTTAAAAAATATTGATGTTTCAAAATTTTTCGCTTTTCAAAGTTTTTCGCTGACAATTTTTCGTCTAAATTTGATACTCTTATCTTGACTGGAGACATAAATTTGGCTCTTGATGAAAACATAGAGCATGCGAAAAATTTGTTAAATGTTTTTTCAATGTATGGAATGAAGCATTATATAAACGTACCTTTTTTTTTGAGGGGGATGTAACGGGTGCTTGTGCGAGCCGGACAAGTGGCCACCCAGATCTGTATCCCACCTACTTCGGAACCGTTCTCGTTTCTCATCGAGGTAGAGGTCAATCGTTCTTAGGATGTTATCAATTTCCATTCCATTGCCTCACATCCCCCCTCCGTCAAAGACTATTAGGGGTTCGGGCCCAGCACCCTCTCACTCCCTTCCTTCCTCTTCATTATCTTCACTACCATTCTCTCCGCACATGCTCACACATTCGAACTTCTAACCATCCCATTCACCAATTCCCTCACACTCTCAAGCCTACCCACTCTACTCGTATATTCTTCCCTCTCTTCCGACCACTTCGGGCACCCGATTAAAGTGTGCTCGGAATGATCCCTTTCTCCGCAGTAGATGCACTCATCTCCTTCCACCTTCTTTATCCCACGCAGGTACTCCAAAGCATCCGTGGCCCGACAACACCTGCGTGAGATAGTATCCTACCTCTCCGTGCTGCCTCTCGATCCAAGGTCGGACAGCCGGGATGAGAGACTTGGTCCATACTGCATACGCCTCCGCATCCCATCTCTCCTGCCATCTCGTCCACACCCTCTCCCTTGCATCCCTCTTCTCAGACCTCCGATATACCTCCTCTCTCTCCCTGGTAAGAAGGTCGATCGGAAGCATACCGGGTATCACTAACGCCGCAGCACCAGACACCGTCCTATATGCACATGCACCGCCCTTCTCTGGATACTCGCCATACTCTTCCTCCACTTCTCCTTTCCCAAAACATTCACCCATACGGGAGCGGCATACAATAGGATGAACTGCGCCGCTTCCGCCAGCACTCTCGTTTTTCCAGCCTAGAGACCCTTTATGTTGGGCATCAGGCGTCTTAAAGATGACATCGTCCTCCCAACCTCCAACCATCGCCTTGTAGAGGTGTGACCTAAAGTACATGCCTGGATCTAGCTACACCCCGAGATATTTCAACATTCTTCCCGGCTTCACTTTAACCTCACCGACTCGGAACTCAATTGTCGGTGGTTTCCGTCTACTCCACGGCCAAACTGAGGATTTTGCGCTCCACCCACCTCTTGCTCTTATCGTGTCAGGTTCGTGTCTTCTCTGACGTCGTGTGCTCTTCTCCCTACCACCATGACGGCCAGATCATCCGCATATCCCACTATCGTTACTGCTACCGGAATCCTGATCCTGAATACGCCATCAAACATTACGTTCCACAAGACCGGTCCAAGAACAGAGCGCTGAGGAACGCCGCACGTGACCGCCCTGGTCTCCTCTCTACTGTCCCCGTCCCTGATGAGACGGAGATAGATCTTCTATCTGCCATGAACGCCGGAAATATTGGGCCTATAATCCGTTGGAAATAAACAGGAGAGAATAGAACATTATGGGCGGATATCAGCGAACTCGGTGCAATTACGAAATGTTACTGGGATCGATAGGACTCACTGATTATTGACGGCGGGGTTCTGAAAAGAGTTTGGGAAAGTCCAGATGGTGCAAGGAATCGACTACAGATCACTCTATTCTTGGGTAGAATAGAGTGGCCGAGGCTTTGGAAAATGCTCACGGCGGAACTGGAGGAGGGCACTTTGAGGTAGCTAAAACCATGGGTAAAGTGAAGGAACGATTCTACTGGGTAGGAAGTCGGTCAGACGTACAAGATTGGTGCAGGAAATGCGACGTCTACGCTAGCAGCAACGGCCCAAACACTCGGCACCGGGGACGCATGAAGCAATACAACGTCGGTGCTCCCTTTGAGCGAATTGCTATCGACGTCGCTGGGCTATTTCCACGCACTGAATCGGGAAATCGTTACATCTTGGTGGATATGGATTACTTCAGCAAATGGCCGAAAGATTACGCCATACCTAACCAGGAGGCAACTACTGTAGCCGAGCAACTTGTCGGCAATTGGATCAGCCGCTTTGGAGTTCCATTAGAACTACATTCCGACGAAGGCAGAAACTTTGAATCGGGTGTGTTTCAGGGAGTGTGTCAGTTACTCGGAATGCGAAAGACCAGGACAACACCATTACATCCCCAATCGGACGGAATGGTCGAGAGATTCAATGGTACACTGGAGACCAATTTGAGAATGATGGTTAGGGAGCACCAAACCGACTGGGACCGCCACATACCGATGTTCTTGTTGGCCTATAGAACTGCTGTCCATGAAACTACTGGGCGAACACCAGCCCGCATTCTCTTTCACAAGAAATTAAGACTGCCGGTGGATTTAATGTTCGGAAAACCGACTGATCAAGCGATGACAACCGAAGACTACCTACAGTCCCTGGAGAAACATCTCCAGGAGGCTCATAAGGAAAAAGAACATGATGTCATTAAACATGATAGCATTAAGAAAAAAAAATGGAGGCATTAGGAAAAAAGAACATGGCGATACTGTGTGGTGAAAAAATGTTAGAGGATTGGTTGTTTTGAAGAGCGCAAGATAGCTGTGCCTGTTTTCTGATTGGCTGGAGGTGGGGGGGACCGCCGAAGGGTTCTTGACAACAATGACCGGGGGTATTTTTACAGGTTTTTTTTCCTAGGTTGGTACTAAAAAGTTATTATATTTGAGTAGTCCTGTATGATGGTACGAATTGGAAACGTGACTAAAATGTAAACAAACTGGTGTTTACTGCTCTATTGCAGACTATGAACCAATAAAAAATTAATTTATGACTTCCATAAAAATATCGAGAGCGGAAATGAAATAAAGATGTCACGTATGAAAATTTGGTAATATGAGAAACTACGCACAAATTCAACGTCTATTGAAAATAAAGTAATTATAAGAGAACCAATAAAAAATAATTTATGACTTCCTTAAAAATATCAATGTCAACGCGTGAGAGTTTAAATGAAGCAATCCATAAAAAAGTTGCAAATTCAGCATCTTTATAATATATAACTTCTTCAGATTAGGTTGTGAGATGACGAACGTGTTAGCAATATATCTAGGTTATCGGATGATTTATTATAAACAAAAACGCAGGCGGTGGTCTTATTGCTACATGGAACGTGACTTAAATATAAACAAACTACAAAATGCCCTGCTGCTAGATAAGACATTCTAATCTGTGGATAAATCAATAAAAATTTATTTATGACTTAAAAATGTCAATTATAACATACATAAAATATAAATTCCACGAAATAAACTGCAAATTCAGAATTTTCACACGCGTTCATAAAAAACATGTTGTAACTCATTATAGCGTGCAGATTTGGATGGTGATGTATGAAGAAATGACGCCACAGATGACATAAAAGGTTTATGGTCAGCATAATTGATTATATATGGTTCTACTTGCGCGCTATACGTGACGTGTTATAAAATATTAGATATCTTTATTTAATATAATCCTTTTGTGTTTTATCCACAGGAAACAAACGTGAGCAAACATTTTTTTAAATTAAATTTCAATAAAATTAACAAGAAAATATTCTATTAATTTTAGCTGGATTTATAAAAAATAAATTTTTGCTTTTAAAAACTAAGAAAGTGTTGAAAATAACATATTTACAACAAAATATACCCCAGCCAATATATGGTGCTAGAATAGTGAAAACAAAGTATGGTGAAACCGTATTGTTGGAATTAGAAGGAAGCAATACATTTTTGCCAAGAAGGTATTATCTACCTGAAATTAAAGAAAATTTGGCAGAATTCCAGAGCGAACAATACAGCATAATTTACGAAGGCTTGAGGGACGTAAATAAGCCTTCTATGAGAGTCCTATTCAAGTTAATTAAAAGTAAGTAAACACACATAATTTTTTAAATATTAAGTTTTTATTTGTAATATTTTTAGCTGAAAACAAGGAATGATAGGCTGACAATAGTACTATATAAAATATACACAGACAGAGATATCATCACTTACCTCTGCAACTTTTTAAGTGAATACACGGAGCCGGAGCTATGAACTGAAAAAAATAAACATATCAGCTATGAAATTATTAGAAAGTTCAAAGAAGTGGAAGCACTTTTAGGGAATGGTTGTTGTACCCCGCAGGAGAGAGTGATATGGATATAACTGGTAAAATCACACATTATGCTTTTAAATAGAGCTATCAAGGGATCTGATTTATCTATAGGTGTACTGCGTAACTTTCAAACTAATTTAGTACATTTGAAAAGGTTTAAAAATATCATTTAGAAAGTAAATTATATTGGTGGAGCGGTATTGATAAAAGAAAAACGTAGTAATCGAGTCAAATGGGAAGATTTAGTATCGGCTTTTAATAGTAGGGTTCGTACTGGAGTAATTATTAATTTAAAACTTAAATATTTGAATGAATTTTTCAATGATGTTTTTCACCTTTTCAAAACTAGAATAAGGAATGCCACGAAAAAAGTACCAATGCTTAAAGTTAACATTTCTTTCTGTGCTGAGTTTATAATAAAGTCACAAAACATAGAATTTATTGAGAAAAATATTTTAATACAAAAGATAAGGTAATTGATGCAGGGAGGGATTTACATCAATTGTTTGAATTCAATGTAAAAGATGATATTTTTAACATTTTATCTGAATTGTCCGATTCAGGTACTGGGTGGGCTTTAAGTGAAATTATTAGTTAGAAGTTAATATAAATAAATATGGTTGGGAACGGTTCATCCTACATTAAGCTACCGGAAAAGATTGCAAGAAAGCAGGCTTGCATTAATGTTAAGAACAAATATGATGAGGCCTGTTTCGCATGAACCATTGTCAGTGCTCTTCATCCCGTTGAAAAAAACGAATTTAGCATCATCGTAACCTCATTACAAAATAGTATTAAAAGTAAAAGATATTGAATTTCCTATGACGCTATCGCAAATTTCCAAATTTGAGAAACATAATGAAATCTCTGTTAATGTATTTGGTTTGGAAATGGACTAAAAATAAAATGTTTCTGTTGTGCCCCACCGTATAATCAAATGAAAATTAGACAAACATATAAATGTATTATTAGTTCAGAATAAATATTTTCCAAAAATAAATGAATTTGAACCGCCGCCGTCGATGTCAGGTAATGAAGAGCAAGTAGAAATTAAATACCATTATTGTTATATTAAAGATTTATCTAGACTTTTAAATTACCAGCTCTCAAAAAATACTCATAATTTTTTTTGTGATATAAGTCTAAATTATTTTACATCTCAGGATAAGGTAAATGATCATGTTGTGGATTGCAAAAAACTTAACGATCGCAAAATTGAATTTTCACGAGAACGGTACATTAAATTTAAAAGTTTTGTTTACAAGGAAATGATTCCGTTTATTATATATGCAGATTTTGAATCCTTGCTTGAACCATTTAATGATGACAATAGTCATTGTAAAACGAGCAGGTATCAGAAACACATAGCCTACAGTGCTGGATATTATTTCAAATGCAGTTATAAGAATAACTGGCCGTATTATAAAAGTTCTCGGGGTCTAGACTGTATGTCCTGGTTTTCAGGGGAATTATGCAATGTTGCACAATTCGTCTTCTCGAAATTAAGGAATATGGAGCCCATGAATACTGAAGTTAGATAGTTTATGGGATGCCAGCAAAGCTTGTAATATTTTCGAAGGGGTATTTAGCGAAACAGATAAAATTGTTAGGGATCACTGTCACCTCACCGGAAACTTCAGAGGTTTTGCTCACAGTAAATGTAATTTAAATTATAAAAATTATTTTGTTATTCCCGTGGTCTTCCATAACCTCGGAGGTTACAATGCTCATTTCATAATAAAGTTCTTAGCTGAACGAAATCATATTACTTTATTGCCTGAGAATGATGAAAAATATATTAGTTTCACAGTTCACGATAATGAAATCAAATTGAAATTTACATTTATAGACTCCTTCAGATTATGGGTTGTTCTGTAGAAGAACTAGCTTCCACATTGAACGATGACAACTTTGAAAATTTTAAACGTGAATTTTCAGACCTAGACGATGAAAAATTTCAGCTATTAACACGAGAAGGTGTATTCTTTTATGACTATTTGGATAACATAGAAAAACTAGATGAAACAAAAATACCAGATATAAAATACTTTTACAATAAACTAAACGACAAGAACATAGAGGAGGCTGACTATGCACATGCTCAAATTTTTTGAGAGAAATTCGGTATATGAGAACTGGTGATTACAGGAATCTCTATATGAAAACATATATCATGCTATTAACTTGCATTTTTGAAACTATTTGTAGTACAAGACATACAACCTAGAGCCAAGTCACTATTTTCTATTCCTGGGTATACGTTTGATTGCATGTTTAAATATACAGAGTGTAGGCTAGAAAATATTCAAGATGTGGATATTTTAATGTTTATTGAGCGGGGTATTCGAGGTGGTGTGAATCAATGTTGCAATCGATTTTTACAGCCAAACAACAAGTATTTAGATACTTATGATGACAGCAAACCATCCATACATATTGTTTATTTTGATATAAACAATTTATATGGTTAAAGTATGAGAGAATTTCCGCCATACGGGGAATTCCATTGGACCGATTGCAACATAAACATTACCAGCGTGCTTGATGATTCTGAAATTGATTATATTTTAGAGGTCGGTCTCGAATACCCAGAAAATTGACATGATTTACATAAAGATTTGCCATACTGTCCGGAACACAGAACTCGACCAAACTCAAAATTCCCTAAATTAATGACTATCTGGTAAAGTAAGCAAAAGTACGTTATTCACTACAGAAATCTTAAACAGGTGCTATAGCATGGAATAAAATTAACACATATCCACAGAATTCTACAGTTCAAATAGTCTCCATGTCTGAAGTCCTACATTGACTTAAATACATCGCTGAGAACTCAAGCAAAGTTAAACTTTGAAAAAAACAACTATAAACTAATGAATAATGCTACATGTTTGGCAAAGCAATGGATAATGTTCGGAAACATATAATCGATAAGCTAGTAAATAAATGGGAAG
Source organism: Rosalia funebris (assembly GCA_037954035.1). Taxonomy (NCBI): domain Eukaryota; kingdom Metazoa; phylum Arthropoda; class Insecta; order Coleoptera; family Cerambycidae; genus Rosalia; species Rosalia funebris. Next base: position 31,169,181 of record JAZFAV010000032.1, on the reverse strand, counting down.
GAAGGTGCGGAGTTAAAAATTTCATTGCAAGTCCTAATTGCCAAAGCAAATCCATTTGTAGTGATAATCTTACGCCATTAAAATGAAAAAATCTCACGTTATATTCAATAAACCCCGGTATATGCGAATGTCTATCTTAGACATTTCTAAAATTTGCGTATATGATTTTTACTATCAACACATGTTAACGAAATTCCCTGTAGAAAAATGTAAACTTTTGTGCACAGACAGTCTCTTGTACGAAATTCAGTGTAATGACGTATATGAAGATGTTATCAAAAAAGACATTCATAGATTTGATACTAATGAATTTTCTCAAGATAATCGTTGAACTATTCATCTAGTAAATATAAAAATCTCCGGTTTAATGAACAATGAAAAGAATGGGAAGATAATTGCTCATTTCATAGGGCTACGTTCTAAATAGTACACCTATAAAGTGGAATCAAACAAAGTAGTTAAAAAAGCAGAAAGTGTAAAGTCTAATGTTGTGAAAAATAAAATTACTTTTGAGGATTACCTCAACTGCCTGGAGAAATTTGTCAACAAAGAGCCTCAGGAAGAGTGTTTACTAAATAAAACTCAACGCTGTATACAATCAAAATTACATGGGGTATACAGCGTTGAGAAAACAAAAATTGCTCTTAATCTCTTCGACGATAAGAGGTACACTCTCCCTGATATTCATAATACTCTCCCATGGGGCCACTATTCCATAATGGACACCTGCTAATTTCATTGCTAGTATTTTATTTCTGCTTTACATCAACTTTAAAAATCTCTCTGTCTGTCATTATATTTAATATTTTTATGTATTTTATTATTATTATGTAACCAATTTTTATTATATGTATTTTTTCTTTATTATGTAATAAAAATTTTATTATATATGTATTTTATTTATTATTATTATGATAATAAATATCTATTTAAATTATCATTGAAGAGAGGATAATGAAGAAAACTGAGAAGAAGGGAATAAAGACGATCAATATACACAGATTGCAAGACCAACAAGTAAGAGAAGAGTACACGGAACAGATCAGGAAGGGGATACAAGAAATGGAACAAGAGATAGTGGAAATGAACATAGAAGAGATATGGGAAAAATTTAAAGAAATCATTAAAAAGTCAGAAGCCAAAGCCTGTGGGTTAACCTCAACAGGAGGAATGAAGAAGAGAACAAGTTGGTGGAGTGAAGAAATTAAAAATACCATTAAAACAAAGAAGAAAGCTTGGAAAAACTATCTACATAGAAAGAGTGATGAAGCGTATGAAAGATATAAGGCAGTGAGAAAAATAGCAAAGGATAAAGTCAAATTAGCTAAAGCCAAGGAATAGGAAGAATTTGGGACCAAGATGGAAAAGGACAAAGGGGCAAATCAAAAGCTATTCTATAGGGTACTGAAGAACATGAGAAATAAAAGAAGGAAAATCGGGACGAAACAGATCATGGACAGGGAGGGAAGAATAGTAATGGAAGATGATAAAATTATGGAAAGATGGAAGGAATATTTCCAGGAGATGTTAGAGGGGGAAGAGATAACAGTGAAGAATGTGGAAGAAAGAACACAAAAGGAAGAGGAAATTGGAAAAGAGAGAAAGAGTAGACAAGAGAATGCAATAAGTGATGGCATTAGCATAGATGAAGTTAAGAAGGCAATAGGAAAGTTGAAGAACGGAAAAGCTCCAGGAGTAGATGGAATAAAAGCAGAACTATTGAAGGGAATGGGTGAAGAAGGAATGGCGTTATTACAAAGTATATTAAATAGAGCATGGGTAACACATACAGTACCTAAGGAGTGGAGAATTGCAATAATATGTACCTATTTTCAAAAAAGGGAACCAGAAAGACTGTGCAAATTATCGTGGGGTAACTATCGCTACTCTGCACAACATGCAAGGTATATGAGATGATCTTGGAAGAAAGATTAAGGAGGGAAGTAGATGGACAGTTGCATGGAGCACAAAGTGGTTTCAGGTCCGGTTACTGCACACAAGATCATATATTTACATTAAGAAATATAATAGAGAAAATGCTTCCTTATAACAAAGAAATATATATATATATATATATATATATATATATATATATATATATATATATATATATATATGTTGTGTGGACCTGGAAAAAGCATTCGATAAGGTGGTGAGAGAGAAAATATGGGACATATTAGAGAAAAATGGTACAGCAAAAGAATTTATAGAAGCTGTAAAATCATTATACAGTAAAACGGAAAATATAGTAAGGAAGGACAATATGGAAACCAAAACATTCAGAACCACACAAGGAGTGAGACAGGGGGGAAATCTTAGCCCACTGCTCTTTATCATTTTCATGAATGAAATAATAACAAAAGTAAGCAGAGAAAGTAAGAAGGTGACGGTAGGATACTATAAAATGAAGCCAGTAGAAGTGAGTGAATGTATGTTTGCAGACGATATTGCAATAGTGGCAGACACGGAAACAAAGTTACAATTTAATGTGGATCTATGGGTGAAAGAGGTGGACAAATAGAGAATGAAAGTAAATGTAAGCAAGACAAAGGTAGTAGTTATAAGCAATAATAATGAGCGAGAAATTAATATAAAAATAAATAATCAGATAGTGGAACAAGTAAAAAGCCTAAAGTACTTAGGAGTAACCATAGAGGAAGGAGGAAAGCAAGATGAAGAAATAAATAATAGAATAACAACAGCGACAAATATTTTTCATAGTATGAAAAGGGGGTTCATTAGTAAAGTAGAAATTAGCAATAAAACAAAAATGTCAGTTTATAAAACTGTATATTTGCCGACGCTACTGTACGGATGCGAAACATGGGTGGTGACAGAGAGGCAACTTAAAAAGATACAGGTATTAGAAATGAAGTATCTCAGAAAAGTAGCAAATGTTACGATAATGGATAAAATAAGAAATGAAGAAATAAGGAAAAGATTGGATAGCGAAAGTATCGAGAAGGTCATAGAGAGGGCTCAGCTGAGATGGTGGGGACACATGAAAAGATTGAGCGAAGAAAGACAAGTAAGAAAAATATGGGAAGCAAAAGCCATTGGAAAGAGAAAGAAAGGCAGACCAAGGATGACGTGGGACGGAGAAGTGGCGAAGATAATGAAGACAAGAGGAATCATATGGAAGCAGGCTGAAATTACAGCAAGGGACAGGGTTAGATGGAGATTAACGATAAAATAGTGAAGAAAACCGTGAAAGTAGGGAAGCAAATGTGAGTGAAGGGAAATCAGGTGTTCATCATACTTGATAGGTTTGGAATGAGAAAGAGGAGAAAAGAGGAGTGCATAAGGGAAGTGGTAGTGAAGTGACAAATGATACCACAAACGGAGTGGAGTTTAGATATAGGAATAGAGCAAGATAGGGTGGAATGAAATTGTAGAAGTTCTTTTAAGTTGTTTAACACGAAATGAGATATTTAGTTAAGTAACTGTAATTGTAGTATTTAGATTATTTGTTTAAAGAAATGTATATATAGCCTCTACACCTAACGGTAGGAGAGGTATAGATTATATTATTAAATTATCATGATTTTTATTTCCCTAACCTAAAAGAAAGCCCACATTATATTAATATTTTTTATTTTTTTTATTTAAGCATTTATTTTCTGTATATACATTTTCTATCTAAATAACTAAGAATAGTATCTTTATTATAAAATAAACATTCACGTATACAGTATGATTGAATATTACATGGGTATAAGTCACATACATTTTAACATAACAGTATATTGTGGCAATTCATAATTATATTGACCTAAAATATTATTAGCTACATTTAAAAAATTATCATAGAACTGTTCAAAACTTAAACTATTTAGTAAGTCCATATGAGATGATATAAGTTTATTAGTGTAGATGAACTCTCGAACAACTTTGTCAGATCAATGAAATATGCAGAAGCCGTTACACATTTTCAACAATTTGATTCCAATAATTTGCGATGATCTTAGAGCATAATATGAAAACTTCACTTCTATTTTTTCAGGCTATTTTGTCACCACATCGAAGTAATCCACAATAAATTGTTGAAGGTAAGTAATAAAATTATCCCAATCTTCTCTGTTAAATGAGATGTTGTCTAATGTGGTGAAGTCTGAATTCACATTCAGTAAAATTCTTACAGCGGGAATATAACCTCTTGCAGCACTAAATCCCTTAGTTACTTTATATACAGAATTATTTATGTCAGTATTGTATTCTAAAATATATCGACCCTCGTTTTGCGCAGCTTCTTCATATTGTGACCTAACTCTATCCACTTCATGCAAGTAGTCAAAATCGACTAGATTAGATGTTACTGATGCCACAATTGCGGTAGACTAATGAATGATTATGGTTTCAACCCCATTTTATCGATATTTAAATTAATTTAAACATTATTAAAGGTCCCTCTGCCATCGTAAAAATATTCGTGTTTTCTATAAGAATCAATGCACATTTGATTGAAGTACGTTATCTGAATCAATCCAGCTATTGTTAGATGCGTCAAAACCTAACCATTTTACGTTTACGTGTAACTTGTTTACCTCGTCTACGTGATACCTATTCAACGAGATACATATTGGGAGTTTTCGTTTTATGTAGCTCTTCTTCGTAGAAACCCTCGCTAATTCGTATACCATGCATATCCTCTAGCAAGTAGGTGGTGGTGTTATTGAGTTGTACTTTAATAATTTTACATAGTTCAGTTGTCCAATTAGGTGTATATCCTTTTTTAAAGACATGCTTATTCTTACTGATTCGTACAATATCCCCAACTTTGTACTGTCGCAATGCTACCAACTTAATATTGTTATAAACTGAATTAAATATTTGTTTCACATTCTGTTTAGCTACATCTAACGATCTCATTGTTCTGTGATAACTGTTGTTGTACTCTTTGACAATATCTGGGAGTATATCTATCCATCTGTATGATTCGTTTCGACTAAAATATTTATATAATTTCTCCTTTAACGTTCTAATAACTCTTTCAACTATAGCTGCCTTCTTTACGGTGTATGTACTGTAATAGTTTATTTTATAGTTCTTCATCAAGTTTTTAAAGTGAAAATTATAAAATTCAGTACCCTCGGTTCGTATTTAAATTTTCACATTTCCTCTTGCTACCCTTAAAAATGTCACTTATGGCCTGTGTAACTTGTAGTACACTCTTGTTTTTATGGGTTTAGACCATACAAACTTTGAAAAACAGTCAATCGCTATGAAAATGTATCTAAAACTGCGATTGTCCTTAGCATAATTACACATTTCGGGTAAATCTGCTTGCCACAAATCGTCTATTACTTTTATTATAATACGCCAATGATTGAAATTTTTGCGTGCAGGCTTATGAAGCTCATTAACCAATTGAATTTTTTCTGTAGATTTCTTCATCGGGCGGGCTGTAAATAAATTCATTGATTGCATTTGATTCAATGATTTTTCCCTCAACACTATCTAAACCTTTTTGATTTAAATTTTCAATGGTCTTTCCTGTGTCTGTTAGATATGTTTTCTATTGATATAAATCTGATATCACATATCTTTAAACTTATTTAAACGTTCAAATTGCACATCAATATAGTCTGATAGAATAGAATTTATATGATCATCTACATATTTCTTATTAACGGCGTCACCCTCGTCAGTAGGTGATAGAACATTACACAGCTTTAAATTTTCAATGTTGATATTTCCATTTTCGGTAAATACAAATCCACGTTGTGGTTGTAGCAGATATGTACCATTAATTTCACTACTACGTCGCGATGATCTTCTAAACTTATCGAGACCCATCTTGATAATGTCTCAAACTGTATGTACGTCAAATATTTAATAGACAAATCCAGGCTCACGCAGTTCACTAATGATAACTGATATTTTATTATGAGAATCTGTATTTCCTGCAATCTTTGATGCACTCAAAAGTTTTAGTCTATTAACAAGCTCATTGACGTCATCCCAATAAACATATTCGATTGATTTTTGATTATAAACCATATTCAGACCGTATCCGCTGGTTGATTGTGTTCGATTAGTTTTTCTCTTCTTTTTACCATCAACTAATGGTATTATTATTTTAATATACTTGGAAGACCTATTTCCATAAATTTTCTTATATTCAGTTAAATTATTTCTATCATAATCTGTTGGATTCTTCATAAAAAGTAGATTGTATAACCCCACTTTGTCGTCATATACTTACTATATCATTAATAATTATTTCAGTGGCACGACCAATTATTAATTCCATATTACCAATATACAGTTTATTTATTTGTAAATCCAATCTAATGCCATAAGTTCCATCATAGTCTTGTTTAGTAAAAGCCCCTCTATATAGTGTCTAGCTAAAGATGGACACTGTTAAAAATATTCATTAACAGCAGTTTTCTCCGTTTTGCCGTCCTGAAAGTTAGATGCTTCATCTCCTACTTCTTATTGGGGTTCTAGAGAAAATATCTTCATCCTTAATATCTGCATTTGATAAAGACTCTGCTGCACTAGAATTACGCTTTAACTTTTCTTGTGATAAACCTATACACTTCTTGTCTGTTTTCTGTAATATAATTACAGATTTGAGTTACTTTAATGGATCGATAAAGGGCTTCAGGAGTCTATTAAGAGTTTAGTCTTCGTCAGATTTTCCTAATTTTAATGCTAGATACTCTTTTCTCGTACCCTTTGATTCCTTATTAATTTTATCTTTAAGCAATTTTTTCTTTGACAGATCCAATGGTTTAATCCTAGACACTTTATACTTTTCAAAAGTTATTTTATTAGATTTCATTGTTACAACCTGAGTAACAGCAGTAATCTGTATTAAGCTGAACCTATTCTAAATGAGCTGTAGGGGGCTGTACGATCTGTATAAATGGAACTGTACGACTGTAGGAGCTGTATAATCCATACATCTCCTATGAGCTGTTTTTAAGTAGCAGTCATTTCTTCAGTTCGATTCTCTAACTAATGATAACTGACACAGTTTACGTTACACACTTATATACTGATCAAAACATTTTCGATACCGACCACCATGTAAATCAAAGTATTTTACGATGACCATTACTCCATACTTATCATTACAGCATTCTTTACGCATGTCTTCAAATTGCTCGAATGTCACATAGGGGGTCACATGTTCTTCATACACATGCTGTAAATTGATTTTATCTTGTTTAAATAAAATTATTAATTATTAAAGTTACAAATAAGATGCTTAGGTATACGGGTGTATGTTTGACAGAGATAGAAACAAGTCTACAAGTTTATGTCTGCCCATACAGAAATATGCTCTTATTTTGTTTTATTTGTCACATGCCACATCGTCGAAAATGAATATTGAATTAGATTTAGCCTCAGATGGATCGATAATACTTTCACTACTTGCATACGGAAAATAGCCAATTACGTTCCATTTACATTCTGTAATACCTGCTCCAATAGTTTGTATTTCGGTTGAAAAAGTGATTTAGAGAAAACGTGTATGTGTTCAAACCACAGTCCATTAGAATTGAATAATAAGCTCAGAAGCAAATTGGTTTTGCTTGCTCCACTGGGTCCACGTGTAATAGCTCTTAGAGTACTGGGAAATAACATCCCATGCTTTTCTTCTCGTCTTGCACAATGATCTGTCAACAGATCTGAATCTTCAACTGGCAGCGACACCTGTTGTCTATAAACACGCATTGTAACGTCTGAACTGTTTTACTGACTGTAATAGTTTATAAAGGGTGGTCTAACCATAATGCACGATGTTAATTGTAAATAAAACAAAAAATTTTCAGAGTATCTTAATATTTTTTATTATGATAGAGGGATCTATGACAATTATGTGTGAAACAAAATATCGGCCAAATGCTCGCCACGGCTTCGGTGGCATGCCTCTATCCGATGGTCCATATTTTCAATGACTCTGAGACATAATTGAGGTTCAATGTCGTTAATGTGCCGAATTATCACATCCTTTAGCTCTTGAATTGTTCTTGGCTTATTGACGTACACTTTTTCTTTTAAATATCCTCAAAGAAAGAAGTCCAACGGTGTCAAATCACATGATCGTGGCGGCCAATTAACATCGCCACGACGTGAGATAACACGGCCATTGAATTTCTCGCGTAAAAGTGACATTGTTTCGTTGGCTGTGTGGCAAGTGGCACCATCCTGTTGGAACCACATATCGTTCAGGTCCATATCCTCAATTTCTGGCCACAAGAAGTCCGTTATCATCTCGCGATAGCGAACACCATTCACGGTAACTGCTTGGCCGACCTCATTTTCGAAGAAGTACGGCCCAATGACGCCGCCAGCCCATAAACCGCATCAATCAGTCACTCTTTGTGGATGCATCGGCTTTTTAACAATCACTCGTGGATTCTCATTTGCCCAAATGCGACAATTCTGCTTGTTAACGAATCCACTGAGGTGAAAGTGTGCCTCGTCGCTGAAGATGATTTTCTTTGTAAAGTCACCATTCACTTCTGTCTGTTCAAGCAACCATTCGGTGTATTGACGTCGCTTGAAATGGTCAGTAGGCTTCAGCTCTTGAGTCAATTGAACGTTGTAAGCGTGTAAATTCAAATCTTTATTCAAAATTCGCATCAGTGATGTTCGTGAGATGTTCAATTGCTGGGCACGACGACGAGTCGAGGTTGACGGCTCTTCTGCTACACTATCGTGAACAACAGCAATGTTTTCCTCAGAACGAACTGGGCGAGCATGCACAGGTGTTTTCACATTTCCTACAGACCCGGTTTGCTGAAATTTGTGCACAATTCTCCCGATTGTGGACACATTTGGTCGATTATGCTGACCAAAAAAGTCACGAAGTGCATGAAATGCATTTTGATTTGAACGCCCATTTTCGTAAAAGGCTTCAACAATCTTAACGGGCTGCTCAATTGTGTACCTCTCCATGGTTGAGTTTGTCAAACACTGAAACAAAGAAATGTCAAATTAAGTTGGGCAGAATACTTGACGTTAAGGTGTGACTTACAATTAACATCGTGCATTATGGTTGGACCACCCTTTATATACGATTAATATCAGACATCATCATTCACAATCTATATGGCACTGCGTAAACACGTAGTAGGACGCGGGGTAGTCAATAATCTAATTAATAAGTTTCTTTTGAATTACATGTCCCTGGGTTTTAATGCTGTGGGCCTGATACGAAATTACATAAAAGACTCGCTCGAGGGAATGCACGTATAAACCCTCTTGATAAAACCTGCAGAGAGCACGATATTGCATATAGTAAAAACAAAAATTTAAAAGATAAACACAAGGCAGATTACCAGCTCGAACAACGCGCTTGGGAGCATGTTTCCCTTTATTTCCTAGTGGCTACACCATGAATCCACTTAGAAATATCATTATATCTTACTGCTTAGTGTCTTTAAGGGGAGCACACTTGCAATTATCCTGAGAATGCACATGCGTCAATATAAGAACACGTCAAAGATAGTTTTCTCGCATATGATAAGTTGTATAGAGGTTAACTATTTGCAGTGTTGCTGTGGTATACTGTATGTGCTGTATATACGAGAATAAGATATAGTTCCTAGAAATTATTAAAATGGCAGGTAAGTTTTTGATTATTATAGGATATATATATATATATATATATATATATATATATATATATATATATATATATATATATATATATTTGAAGAATAATGTGTTTTTAACATATTTGGAGTATCGGGATTTTTGTTTTTATAGAAATAATTTGGTGCCTCTACAATATAGACACCAGAAAATAAGTTTGTATTTATGAATTAATTTCACATACGTTTTTAGGGAACGAACGGAACGTGTTAAAAATATTCAAGGAAATGAATAGCGATGAATTATTTCAATATATCGATGAAATTCCCCTTGATAATAATAACGAATTGGGGGATGTCTCAGATGATGAGTTAGCATGCGATGCGAGTCAACTACTGATTGACGATAATCAACCCATTTCAAATGAGGATTTAGATTATTTTGATTTTGAAAATATGCCCGTTATTCTTTCAAATGATATGAATGCGTAATTATGGAATAGCGAGGATGAGCTTTTACTTTCAGAAATAAGGGCAAAAGAAATACCAATTAGGACAATTTAGTTCAAAGATAACAACAACTGTTTAAAAAGTATAAAATCATTTTCTGAAAAGCCTGGGCCACTAATCCCCGACGAAGTAGAATCTCCAAATGTTCTACAAAATATTTCTTGAGAGTCTTTGTAGCCATATAGTTTTCCAGACAAATTTGTACGCTTTGCAAAAATCAGGTGGTAATGCAAATTCTTTTACGCAGACAAGTTTGCAAGAGGTAAAATCATTTTTGGCCATAAATTTGATGATAGGTACAAAGAAATCACCTAGCTATCGCGATTATTGGTCGTCGCGCCCTCAAATGCGGGACCCTTTTATTAGTTCTGCACTATCAAGGGATACATTTTCCTGGTCGCTGGCTAATATGCATTTGAATGACAATTCCCTACAACCAGATAGGAACTTACCAAATTTCCATAAAATGTACAAGTTGAGACCATTACTAGAAAAACTTTCAGAAAATATTTTTGAAGTCGGTGAGTCCAAGTAAATACCAGTCTGTCGACGAATTCATGATTCGTTTCAACGGACGGAGTCTTTTGAAACAGTACATGCCCAATAAACCCATAAAAAGAGGGTATAAGGTTTGGATCAGGGCTGATGAGTCGGGATATACTTATCAGTTCCAGATTTATACGGGAAAAGTTGAGCAGTTGACTGAGAAGAACTTAGGTCATAGGGCTGTGTCTGATCTAACATAAACTCTTAGAGGAAAATGTTACCACGTCTATTTTGACAATTTTTTTAATTATGTAGAATTACAGAAGGATTTGCAAAGAAATATGATTTATTCCTGTGGTACTGTACGAAAAGGTAGTTTTCTCAAGGCTTCGTGAGTGTTACTCACTAAGTGCTAAGGCGGGGAGATTTCGATTATCGAGTGAGTAACACTGGGCTTGTATGCCTAAAATGAATGGACAATCGACCGGTCTATTTATTGAGTAACTATATGGATCCCTCGTTGGTCGAAAGTGTATCAAGAAAGCAAAAAGATGGAACTGGAAAAGACATCTCTTGCCCTGAATTGGTAAAAATATATAACGATTACATAGGTTATATCGATAAAATGGATATGTACATATCCTTGTATGAAGTTGATAGGAAGTCAAAAAAATTGTGACAGGATTTTTTTTTATTTCTTGGATTTGTCGGTGGTAAATGCCTTTATACTATATAAGCAAAGGACGGACACAACATCTAAGATCAGTTTGAAGGATTTCCGATTTTATGTAGCCCTTGATCTAGTTGGAGCTAATGAAACCGCCGCAGGAAGGAAGGAAGACCTTCGACTACTACGCCAGTAAACCATTTTAAGATTTCAGTTCTATATGAAAGAAGAAGCCAGTCTTGCGCCCACATGCCTATTCATCTCGATAAACCAAGAAGGTATGCGTTTTGCAGCACTAAGTCGGAACCGCATAAAAGCCGTTGGAGTTGTTCTAGGTATTTTCTGACAATAAAGGTTTTAAAAAAAGTTACATTACTCATTTTTTTAGGTGTGACGTCGGTTAGTGCCTGTCAGACAAAAGGAATTGTTTTCTAGAATTCCATAGGACATAAACATAGAATTATGTTCTATTATTTTGAAGAATTATTAGTAATTTAGGATTTTTTTTAATTTATATTGTATTTGCTAAGGCCTAGTGGCAACAATGTAAAGACACCTATTTTTTCAGCAAATAAAAAAAATTCGTTATTACCGCTTACTGTTACACTTAATGAGATACAAGACATCATAAAAATCATTAAAAAATCCACCTTTTTTATAAAAAATTAATTCCGGCCTCAGAGTCAAAGCAAAGGGCGCTAAATTAGGTGAGAAAGCCACCACTTGGGCTGTCACCAACTCAATGAAGGTTAAACGTAAATTAGGCATGGGTGTAGGGGGACGTAGAAAAGTCGTGTTCGTATTCCGAAAGGCTGTCTTGACGAATATATCTAAAGTCCTCAAAAGACACGCAAGTAACAATTTAAAAAAGGATGCTGCAATGACGTTAGAGGCAGCTCGAATTGCAGTCAAAAATGCTGGCGGTAAGAGAAAAGTAAATACCTCCCTTATTCTACCATTACCGAAGACTGGTGGTATTTTACCTTTGATACCGATATTTGCTGGTTTAAGTGCATTAGGAGCTCTGTTAGGAGGAGCTGCTGCAGTGGCGAAAACCGTAATAGATGCTAAAAACTCTAAGAAAAAATTGGAAGAAGACGAGAAACACAATAAACTTTTGGAGGCAGTGGCGTTAGGGAAAAAAGATCCGGACTCTACATGAAACCATATAAAAAAGGATTTGGCTTATATTTGAAAAAATAAAAAACTCCCATGAAGCTACCCAATAGAGCACTTTCCGACATTGATTTAGCAAAATATGTTAAAAAATTAAAAATTCCCTATTTATGCTACATCTTTATGCTACATCACCTACGCCTTACTTGCTATACTACCTACAAAATGCGAAAGTGCCATTATTAATTTAACACCGTAAAAGGCCCTGGGCCCCATTGGGTAGCTTACAAAAAAATAAATAATTCTTTTATATTTCGATAGTTTTGGATCTTTCAAACCACCTATCGAACTAGTCAAGTACCTTGGCTCGAAATGTAAAATTAAATATAATTCTGATGCTTATCGGACATACAATACGATTAATTGTGGACATTTGTGTTTACAATTTCTCTATAAAAATAATAAACATATGTGATCTCCATTCATTATGTCTCAAATATTCACGTTAAGAAGTCGAAGGTCCGTGGACTCTCCGTGGACTTTCATAATCCCATAATTCTTGATCCTCAGTACGACTATTCGTTAGCATTAATAGGGCTTCACACGTACAATAGTATACCAAACATTGAAGAGGGGATAAATAATAAGTTTTATTACCGAAAACTTGGCCCTGAAGAAGAAAAAGTTATATACATACCGACAGGCTCATATAAAATAAGTGATATTGAATCGTATCTGCAGATGCGAGTAATACTAATATAATATAATAGTAATACCATAATATAATATAATACTAATATAATAGTAATGCTAGTGGCGTAGCACAGAGTGAAGACTATTTCTCGCTAAAACCTAATAATAATAATACGCTCAAGTGTGAAATTAAAAGTAAGCGCGAAATCGACTTTACTCGCAAAGACAGTTTAGCCGCCACTTTATTAGGTTTTAGTTTTCAAGTTCTAAAACCTGATATTCCATATCAGTCAGATTTAACTGTTAGATAGTTAAGGTGGTAATAATTCATGTGGACTGTGACCTTACGACTAGGGCATTTTACAATAATAAACCATCACACACCATTTTTGAATTGGAAGTCGATCCCCGATATGCAATAGACATTGCGTATCGGGGAGCCAGTCAATTTTCGAGGAGATGACATTATTGTACGACTAGAATTAAGAAAGGGACTATGAGGTTACTATTTGAACAAAAGAACTATATGAACAATAGTTATTCTAATCTGTGGCATTCAGTCAGTGGAGGGTGTTTGAAGAGGAGTAAGAAGACTTCAGCGTTAACTCTTGCTATTATTATTTATTTAAAATCTCTGGGCTATAATGTTAGAACAGCTACAGTCATTTCAAGACCCCAGTTACAATGAGTCCATCGTCAGGGATGAAATCCGAACATATCACCCTATTGTAAAATCATTTGGCAACAACGATGAAATAGAAATTGCTATTTATCAACAGGATGCATTATTATTGATGAGCTAAGCCGCCCTATCGACTGAGGAAACCTTAAAGAAGAACGTTGAGGGTAGTGGCACCGTTGAACTCAGTAATGATGCCGGTGCGTATTTATTTGATTCAATTACTTACGAACTAAATGGAAAGGAATTAGATAAAGTATGAGATGCGGGAAATGTGAGCCTATTAAAAAGCTATTTATGTTATGAAAAAGACGATACTTCTCTTAGTATTGCTGGTCGAAATTGCCCTGAAGGACAGCTAGTAACATATGATGCTATAAAAACAACATTCTCTTTGAGAATATCGTTGTGGCATTTGCTTGGTTTTTTCATGATTATAAGAGAGTAATTTTCAGTAAACAGTTTACGCCTAATTAGAGCTCGCAATGATAACGCAAGCATGTGTTTCTGAACTATGTTTTAAAATAAAATTTGCTCTTTCAAATAAATAGCGATAAACCACTCTTACTTCCTAATACTTTTCATTTTGGGAATTTCATGAATTACCCGATTTGACGACTAGCACTACGAAAGAAATATGGTCCGTTAAAACCTGTACTAATGTGGAGACTCCCAGATACGTTATTGTGGTATTTCAAACAAATAAAAAAGATAAAACCATGCAAGATGTTACTTACTTGGATAATATCGATATATCAAATATTAAATTAACATTGAACTCTGAATATTATCCCTATGAAAATATGACATTAGATTTTGGCTGTAAAACATATTCTGAAGCATATTATATGTATACACAGTTCTCTAAAATATTCGCCTCAAATAATAAACCGATACTTGACTTCGATGCTTTCAGTGGTCGGGCAGTATTTGTCCTTGATTGCTCGAAAAGAAATGATTCTATAAAATCTTCCACTGTGAATGTTAAACTGGAAATTTAAAGCAGAAAATCATTCCCACAAATACCAAAGCATACTGTATAATTATTCATGACCGCGTAGTTGAATATTTACCCCTAAGTGGAATCATAAGAACTGCAGCATAAAATAAACTTGTATCAAATAAAGTAATTCAGTCTCTTAAAAGTATTGTATCTGAGAACATTATGAAGTTGATTGCTGTCGACATACATGAGTTCAGCCTTCCTAAATTCTATCATCATCATGCTAAAGAAATATATTTTATAAATGGTATGCAAAAAGCTCATTATTTATTGAAACCTCCAATGGCATACACTACGTTAAGTTCTGAAGTAAAAAAAACAAGTAAAACATTTGGAACGTTTTCATTATGGTCTAAAACATAGCAGCGGTTATGCAAATTACGACATATTACATGACATCCTAAGCGATCATCTATTAAATTAGGTTGACGTCGACATAGTTTATGTAAAGGGACATCAAGAAAAGAAATTTCTTGAATGAAAGCTACATGAACTAGCGAAAACTTCAACAATTTTTTAAAAGACTTTCCACAATGTATTCATCATTATAATAATTTTAAATGTATTTGTAGTATAAGAAATAGTGTAAAACTATATGATTGGTTGTATTCAAATTTACCAAAGTAAATACAAAAAAACTATTGGTCTCTGTTTTTTATCTCGTGTGTGTGTGTATGGTGTGTGTGTATGGTGTGTGTGTGTATGGTGTGTGTGGAAACAGTAATAGTGCAAGTATACATGCCTACTTCTAACCACAGCGAGGAAGAGTTAGAAGCCGTTTATTCGGACATAGAGCAGGTAATAGGATTTGTGAAGGGTCATGAAAATTTAATAATAGTAGGAGATTTTAACGCAGTCGTAGGTGAGGGGAAAGAAGGAGAATTTGTAGGGCCTTATGGATTAGGAAACAGAAACGAGAGAGGTAGCAGACTGATAGAATTCTGTGAGAAGCACAAGATGGTAGTCGCGAACACATTGTTCAAGAATCACGTTAGGAGGCGGTACACATGGAAAATGCCAGGAGGGATAGACAGGTATCAGATAGACTACATTCTGGTTAGGAAGAGATTTAGAAATCAAGTAAAAGACTGTAAGAGTTATCCAGGAGCAGATGTAGACAGCGATCACAACTTGGTAGTCATGAAAGCTAGATTAAAGTTCAAAAATCTGAAAACCCGGAAGGATAAGAAACGTATAAATGTAGACATATTGAGGGATCAGAATATGAAAGATAAGTTCCAGGAGAAAACAGATCAATTAATAAATAAAACGAGTAAGGACGAAATCAAGAACGCAGAAACTGAGTGGGAGGGTATCAAGAATAGTCTAGCTTCCGCGGCTACGGACGTTTTAGGACACGATAAAAGAGAAGCTAGGAAGCCCTGGATAACGGACGAAATCTTAAACTTAATGCAAAAGAGACGAGGCTATAAAAACAGACGAGACGAAGAAGGACTGAAAACGTATAAGGCAATAAAGTGGGAAATCATTAGAAAATGTAGAAAAGCGAAAGAACAATGGATAGAGGAGAAATGCAAAGAAGTAGAAGATAAGTTGCAAGTAGGTAAGACCGATGAGGCTTACAAAATAATTAAGAGGAACTTCCGGGATGTAGGAACAATAAGTAGAAATGTTAGGAGTCAATCGGGGGACATACTGATAGGAAGAGAGGAGAAAGCGGATAAATGGAAGCAGTACTTAGGAAATTTATACGAGGGTCAGGAATTAGGAGAGATATTAGAGGAAGAATCTAGCATCGATAGGGAAGATGTAGGAAAACCTATATTGAGAGAGGAATTTGAAATAGCACTAAGGGGGCTAAAGAATAATAGAGCGCCGGGTGTAGATAAAATACAGGCGGAAATTTTGAAATGTGCGGGACAGAAAGTAGTAAATAGGATGTTTGAACTGGTAAAATACATATACGAAACGGGCGAGATGCCGGATGATTATAAGAGGAACATTATCGTTACTATACCGAAAGAGAGAGGAGCCGACAAATGCGAGAACTTTAGAACGATTAGCCTAACTTCCCATGCGTCAAAAATCTTAACTAGAATAGTGCAGAAGAGGATGGAAAATAGAGCGGAGGAAATACTAGGAGAAGACCAATTCGGGTTTATGCGAAATAGGGGAACTCGCGAAGCTATTCTGGCGCTAAGAGTAATGTTAGAGAAAACAATAGAAAAAGGAAAGAACGCTTATATAGGATTTGTAGATTTAGAAAAAGCTTTTGATAACGTAAGATGGGAAAAAATGTTCGAGATACTAAAGAGCGCGGGAATGAAGTATAGAGATAGGAGAGTAGTACACAATCTATACATAGAGCAAACTGCTGTTATAGAAGTAGAAGGGGAAGAAAGGGAAGTAGGTATTAGGAAAGGAGTAAGACAAGGACGTACGCTATCACCACTAATTTTTAATCTGTACATCGAAGAGGCGATTAATGTGGTAAAAGATAGAGTAGATTTCGGGATTAAAGTACAGGGACAGAAACTAAAAATGCTGAGATTCGCGGATGATATAGCAGTATTAGCATCTAGTAAGGAGGAACTAGAATCAGCATTGAACGAAATGGAGGCAGTGTTGACAGAGGAATACGGAATGAGGGCGAATAAAAACAAAACTAAAGTGTTAGTGTGCAGAGGGCGCGAGAGCAGAGCAAAAACGAAAGTACAAATTAATAATGAAAGATTGGAGGAAGTTAAAGACTTCACTTATTTAGGAAGTAAAATAAATTGGGATGGAAGAAGCGATAAAGACATAAAACAAAGAATAGCGCAGGGTCGAGTAGCTTTTAACAAAAAGAAAGCACTTTTATGCTCGGGGGTAATAAACTTAGAAACAAGGAAGAGATTTTTGAAAACATATGTATAGAGCACGGCACTTTACGGCTGCGAAACCTGGACGGTAGGGGAAGCAAGTAGGAAGAAATTAGAAGCTTTTGAGATGTGGTGTTACCGAAGAATGATGAAAATACCATGGACTGATAGGGTTAGAAACGAAGAAGTATTGGAGAAAGTCGGCGAGAAAAGGAGTATGTGGAAAAACTTAAAGAAGAGAAGAGATAGAATGGTAGGCCACTTGCTGAGACATGGGGGAATAGTCCGCGATATTTTGGAGGCAGAAATAGGAGTGAAGAAAGGCAGAGGTAGGCCTAGATTAGACTACTGCTCGCAAATAGTAAGGGATGTAGGTTGTAGCACAATTAGCGAAATGCGTAGGTTAGCACAAGATAGGAGAAGCTGGAGGTTAGCGTCCAACCAGTCTTAGGACTGATGACCTAATGATGATGATGTGTGTGTGTATTACCTTAATTTTTAGTTATTTACTAGACGTCTGCGCAGTAAGATGTATCATTCAGATAAATATAAGTTATTGTTGAATGAACACTACAGAAAGTTAGAGCAGTTGAAAAAAAACTATCACCTTTTATGAACAAAAAAAGCGTATGTTCATTAGTTCTACCAATTTGAGTATTTCACCATTGCCTGAAAGCAAACTATAAAAAAAAATCCTTCAACAAAAGTAGAGACAAAATGTTAATAAATAAATATAGTCTATGTGTACATACATTGTATACACTTAATCATGCTGCTGTTATGTCATCAGTTTATTCTATTATATGCTATATATCAAAATGTTCTTTATGTACATCGTCCATATGATGCAAAAGAAATGTTTCTCTTCTTTGATACAAAGAACAATGATAATTGGAAAAATATGACACCTTATATTCTAAATAATCATATTTCCACGTTTTTTTCTTCGATACCAAATGATGCTAAAAGATATAAAATAAGAATAAGATTTCAAAATGCTACAAGTGGAGATTTAGATTGGAACATTTTTAAAGACGCATGCGTGACTCTTGTTGATATATTCAATGATTATAATGATCAACAATCAGTTACAATTCTACTACATTACGCTCTGTTCTTATGTTTTAATTCTGAAGTGTCTTATTAGAAATATTAGCAAAAAATTGTTGATTCAATTAAGAAGTGCCATTATAAAACTCTACGAAGATGTTTCACGAGAATATTTCAAGGAACTCAGTATCAGTGAGTGTACCAACGTTACATATCATATTAAAGACATCCAGACTGATACTATAGTTCATTATAATCACACTGAATATACATTAGAAACATATGGTGGCTCTGATTTTACTGGGATCTACAATCTTGCAGGGACATGTTGGAAGCTGGTTTGTTCAAATTATTATACTCCATATAATACTCCATTAGAAAAAGTACATAGGGCTTTTTTTACACGGAGAGCCACAAGGCTTGACCTCGTGAGCGGGAGGACTGAAATGCAAAGAGTACAACGGAACTTTCACATGGCGAGCACAGGCCTTTAGGACGCGCGAGTGAGAGGCGGTATGGCTCGTGCATCTCGAGTCGGGCGCTTGGAGGTCGCGTCTCTTCCTCGAAATGCAAAAGAAGAAATGGGGCATTCACACGAGAAGGGCGATAATGGCTCTCGCTCGCCAGTCTTTTGCTCCCCAGCATTAAGTCAAGATGGACTTTGATGTCGAGTTCATTAAATGGGGTCAATGACATTCGAAATTAATTGCAAAATTTTTGCCATCCCGTCGTAGTTCTTGATAAAGCGTGGCAAGAACACCTGCTTCATCGCGCCGTTGGTTGATAGAATGGACCCAATACGTTCTGGAATGTTGGTGTTCTTGTCATTAAAGACGGCGTCGACGGTAAAGAAGATATGATATGATGGCCACGGCATGTGTATGATCTATTGCGATTGACACCGTGCTAGAGCCCTAGACGGAAGGCTTCCTATGTGAAAGAGTGGAAGGTAGGAGCGGTAAAAGTTCTCGTTCGCGAAGACGAGCTTTGCGGCTCTCCGTGTGAAAGAGCCCTAAAGGCCCGTGCTCCCCATGTGAAAGCTCCATTGTATTCTTTGAATTTCAGTCTTCCACGCCTTTCTCCCGCTTGCGACATCAAGCCTTGTGGCTCTCCGTATAAAAGAGCCCTTACGCCGACACCTACGCCGGAATCTAAGATAAAGCGCGCATCAACGACGCCGAACGCTGCCAAAAGGACCAGAAGCGAAGAGAGGGAGCAAGTAACACCGCGGTTAGAGGATTATGAAGAAGAGTAGGGAGATTTGTATGGCCCAGGCTTTGCGGATTGATGGTAAATTACCTGCTTTTGAGTAATTAGGTTTCAAAGCTTTAAACGCGTTTTTCTCGTAAGATTTTTAAAACGGTGAGCAAGCTTCCTCTAAAGCTATTGAACCTATTGAGCTGATATTTCGTACACAAGTTTTTTAAATACTTGACTATTGTGTGACAAAAGCTCTTTTTGAAAATTTTTGTACAACTTTTATTAACAACAATGGTTGAAAAAATAGGTGAAAAATCGCGTTTTTTCGATAAAAGCCCGCCATTTTGGTAATCTCTCGAATTTTGGGAAAGGCCCCTGTGACACGATAGCCAACTGCATACTAATTAACTTCCAAAAAAACTGTTTTTGTTTCAGATGAACTACGCGACCGGAAACATGCTCACCGTTTTTGCAGGCCTCCAATGAAGCGGATATAACAGTCGCCATTTTGTTTCTTTCTCAAACAAATTTTATTTGTAAACTAATACTCTGGAATAAAAGATATCAAAAAACCGGAATGCTGTATCTCTATTACATTTCCCGTAATAAATTAAATAAAAACACGTAAAAAAACAGAATGCCCTTTAATATCTTCCAAAATGATATTTTTATAATCTTTTTAACATAGTTTTTGTTTACTTTACTGAACTGTTTTACTTGTTTTAAACCTTTACTGAAGTATTTTGGACAGGGTGATGGTATCTATGTATGGTTATGATGGTTTTATTGCTATGGAATCGAAAATAATTAAATATATAATGCATATAAACATATAAACATATATGCATAGTTGTGCATAATAAAAGTTATCATACTATCATTTTGGTTATGATTGGCCTTGCTATACAGGCTTATTTTGGTTCTGCATGGGTTGTTGTTTCTATAAGAAAAATCATTTTAAAAAGTACATCTAAAAAATAATATAAGGCATTGTTGAAAATACATAATCCTGTTTTTAGAAATTATTTTAAAAAGGAAAATAATTAGGTGATATTTGATAATGCATTAAAAAAACAAATAAAAGTCTTTAAAACATTCACTACTTAACCATCTCCCCATCTCTGATAGTACCCGAGATATCAATGCATGCAACACCGAAATGGGTCACACTGTATATTAGATTGTATCCCTAAATGTTATCACATCATTTGGAGAAAGCACATTTCTAGAGAAGACCCCGTGCATGGGCTTATCCTAGTGAATCTGCAGAGCTCTTAAGTGCTCTGCAGCTTTTACTTGGGCTTTCAACCGAGCGGGTTTAGCCCGTAATTGGCCCGTTCGGTATCGAAGACGAGACCGAGCTCTTCGGCTGCTCTACGCGCTGCCTTAAACAAAAGTGCTCCTATCCCCGCATGTTCGTGATCTCGGACCATGCAGAGAAGGGGATCCGAACTCCTGATGACTTTACAGGCTCCATTCAGAACCATCCTGTTGAAGACACTCCAAACTCAAGAGTCCAGGGTCTCCGTAATGTTGTGGAAGATATAACCATGGAATATACGATCTGGGATGCAAACACCTTCTAAAATGCATCCTTTTTCGGGTTACTATGTCAAGTTATCGCAGCTCCCTCCTCCTGTGTCCATTTTACTACTCCGAAGGAGTAGACAAGGATCGGTACGGCAGGCATGTTACAGACATCTTGTTCTTCCTCGATAGTTTTGAGGACCAAATCTGTCGGGGGCGGTGATGATACTAACCGTGGGGAGCGTTTTTTACGATACGTACCTCTTGGGTGGAGCGTTACTCAACATTCAAGTATGTATACGACTCTCCGATATCTAAGTGGTGTAAGATGCTTTCGTCTTGTAAGATGCTTTCATCTACGAAATGCGCATCTTCTGCGTATTCCCGGCTTCCTCTTCTCTTGAGATGAACCAATGCACATTTGTGCAACCCGAACTCCATTACGATCGTCTGTGTGTACTCCTTCCTGCATCACCCTTAGGGACTGACGTAATTTCCTTTCTCTGGAGGCATACAGTTTTAGGTCATCCATGTAAAATAGATGGGTGACCTTATGCCTCTGATTACCGGGGGTACCGCAGTTATAGCCACAGGCTTTCCTAAGGGACACGGACAACGGCAACAGTAAGATGCAAAACAGAATGGGGCTAAGGGGGTCTCCCTGAAACAAGCCCCTTCTGAACGACAACGGCTCTGTTCGGACTTTAGTATTACCAAATGTTATCATAAATATCATAAATAAAGCTCTCCCCTGTTTTTAATGTGTACTAAATAAAACAACAACTGTGACAAATTCGATATATTTAACTTCACTCTTCTATTTATGAAACATTGTTATACTTGATCCGCATCTTTGATTTTCTTATTTTTCATATATTGTTTCATATACCTAGGTATTAAATATGTATATACGTATTTGTATTAAATTTGATTATTATGTTTGTGAAATTTATTAATCTTATTAGAATGTGAACACTCACTGTACTTTCCTGCTCTGTAAATGGGATTTCTTGTAGAGTAGTTGTAATAAATAAATAAATAAATAAACCGAGTCCTCCAGGGTGGCATCAGTTCTTCAATACATCTCATTACCGAACCGGGCACCACAAGACATGGAAAGGTTTCGCTTGTACTGCACGAAGTCCTGCGTGACATATCTGCCAATCAACAGATTCTCCTTGCAGCCAGCGACACCCTTCTTTATTTATGGGGCCCCTACACGCTCAATTATATTGCGCAATATGTTTTAACACAAACGATTCAATATTCTTGTGCAATATCTAGTAGTTTCAAAAGCAGAAAGCAGATGAATTGAAATGTCTAAACGAAGAGCTTGTTTGGCAATTATTGTATATATTTCTTCCAAAGAACCAAAACGGCGGCGTTGGTCCAAAGACTGGTACTTAAAACGAAATGAATTTACAAATGAGAATTTACTGCGCGAGTTAAAGTTAAGCGAACCAAGGGATTACAACAATTTTTTACGCATGAATAGTGACACATTTAATGAGTTATTGGAAATGGTATCACCAATACTTGCAAAGCAAGATACACTGATGAGACAAGCTATTTCAGCAAAAGAACGATTAACAACAACGCTCCGATTTTTAGCAACAAGGCGAAGTTTTGAAGACTTAAAATTTAGCACAGCAATAGCACCACAAACTATCAGTGCTATCATTTTGGAAACATGCGAGGCTATAATAACAAAACTGCAAGAGTACATCCAGGTAAGCAAATATTGTTTATTATACAATAATAATAAAGAATAAAAAATAGTGATTGTAAAAACTAAACATAAGTACATTCTAAATAACAGAAAATAAAATATTTTTCATTTTTCGGAGAAATTTGAGAACAATGTTGCCGCACTGTCGTAACTATTCATAGAATTAAATTCTTCCCTATGAAATTGTGGAATTGTTTGTTGTGGCGATGGTAATGGTGTGGATATGGTCGAAGTCGATGGAAATGACCAATTTGTTGTTTCTGATAGCGGATGAGTTGGATGTGGAAAATCTCTTGAGCTATTTAAATTTTCATTAATCTTTACCGAGTATCTATTTAATGTACCTAATTGTCTTTCATACAAAATATCATGAATGGCTTTTTTTGCATGCATTTGTTGGTCTGCGCTCATCTTCCTCAACTCGTTCGCCCACGTTATTCCAAGATTTTTATATTCATCGGAGCCTTTTAAATACTCGCAAGCTAAATTTATTAATTCTTTTTGAGAAGTGGCCTTCTTCTTTGCTGGTGGCGGCTGTATGGTTGATTTCGGCCTCTGATTAGGTATATCAGTCACTGCATCAATATTTGTGTGTTGCTCCTAAAACAAAAAAAACCATTTGAAACGAAACATTAAATCATCATCCATCAAAAAAAAATTGTATATTCCCTCTTATGATAGATGATATTTAGTCTCTTTAATTTAAACACGTTGTCACTAAATGGTAATTTTTATATTTTTAGCTTCCAAAGAATTCTGAAGAGTGGAATGCAGTTGCTGAGGGATTTGAAAGCGGATGGAATTTTCCACATTGTGTTGGCGCCGTAGACGGCAAGCACATTGCAATACGAAAGCCGACAGGATCTGGTTCTGAATATTACAACTACAAACACTTTTTTAGTGTTGTTAATGACAGTCGTAGATTCAAACTATGAATTTATTATGGTCGATATTGGAGCTAATGGTCGCATGTCAGATGGAGCCGTGATCACAAATATAAAATTCGGCCAGTTACTGGAAAACAAAAAAATAAATCTCCCTCCCCGTAAAATATTACCAAACAGCAGTTATCAATTGCCATTTGTTTTTGTCGGGGATGAGGCATTTGCACTATAAAATAATTTAATGAAACCCTTTCCCCAAAGACATTTAACACGAGAAGAAAGAGTGTTCAATTATAGGTTGTCCCGAGTACGACATATAGTAGAAAATACATTTGGTATATTGGTATCGCGTTTTAGATTACTTTTGACGACAATTAATTTATCACCAGAAAAAGTACAGAGAATAGTTTTAGCTTGCTGTTATCTTCATAACTTTTTGAGAAGAAAAAGAAGAGATCAGTACACGGATATTTCAAAAGACAATAATTCTGATAACTCTGAAAATAACATTAATATAGAAAATATGCAATTACATTCCCTACAGCTCCTACGAGGACGAAATGCATCAATATCTGCGAAAAATATTAGAAAAAAGTTCTGTGTTTATTTCAATGATGAAGGAAAAGTCGCTTGGCAAGACAACATTGTATAATATTGCAAAAGAATGTAAAAATATTATTTAAAATTAATAATATGCAATAAATAATTTTAAAAACTTTGATTTTTACTTATCTCTGATACGTTTTGCTCCTCTACGTTGGCATCCTGCTCATTTTGGGAAGTTATTGTAGAACATCCCTCCACTGGTGTTTCCTGGTCTTGTAGAAAATTTAGTTCGTTAAAATACCATAATGAAAGATCGTAAATATCATAAGTGCCAGCCCCAGATTTGTAGGATGCTTTTACCTTTTTTAGTTCTTTTCTGTAATTAGTTCTCAGACTATTAAGTTTTTTTTTTTCACAATTGCCCTGTCTGCCTTTGGGTCAACCTCTTTATATTTTTCAAACTAATACTTTGTATGCTTCATTCTTTTTATTCCTATCACTATATTCACTACTTTTTACTTTCCATAAAGCTGGATATTGTCGATATAATTGCAAAAGTTCAATAACAAATTCGTGGTTTTCAGTTCGCTTCGCCATGGTGACCGATACAAATAATTATTGGGTAAATTGTCCCTACACACGCAAATAATGCAATATTGCGCAATAAATTTCAAACAAGCTCAATCTTTATTCAATACTTGCGCAATATATACAATATACTCCTCAGACGCACAGTAATATTGCGCAATGTCAAATATTGCGCAATATAATTGAGCGTGTAGGGGCCCCTTTTAGACCATCATTGTTCGTATATCCTCTCGTAAACCGGCTCAACTGCTAGAAGTACTCGCATGTACAAGATGCATGTAAACACCTTTTAACATGACTAAGCAAGTTATCGGTCGGTAGTTCTTTGGGTTGGACAAATCTCCGGTCTTCGGTCCTTACTTCTTCGGTTCTTTATTAGGGTCCACCCCTCGACAACCCAGGAAGGAATTTGCTGCTCCCCATTTAGCCACGTGGTAAAAGTTCTAGCTAAATGGTGGTGGGTACTGGATATTTTTTCCACCAGAATTTGTTTATCCCGTCAGAATCTAGAGCAGCAGAGTTCTAGTAGAACCCTCAAGAGCTCTTCGAACCTCTTTAGGAGTGATTGGGTGGCACACTTGTTCTGGTCGCTGAATACCTTCGCAAAAGTTCTCGAAGTGAGCTAGAGCTTGAGTGTTTCATTAGAGTGGGGGCTTCTGCTCGTACAGCGTCTTCCAGAAGTTTTCCACCTGATCTACAGTCGGCGGATTTTCAACAGATTGAGGCGGTTCGAATATGCGTAAGGATTTTTGGCGGAACAAGTTATTTTCCGCCAGCCTACCCGCCTCACTAGTGTCTTTGTATACGTCACTAGCATCCGTATTCTATCAAGGCAGTGCTGCTTGGTGGTGCGCAGCACTACCTCATTGAGTGTGTGATGGAAGCGTCTTAAATTGGCGGTGATTCGACGTAAATTTGGCGTAGAAGGCCTATTAGCCGCCATATAATATACATTGTATACATATACATTGGATATGGGATACCTGTTGCCTCGCTGACTGGATCTTGGCTTCCACCTATCTTCCGTACACGCTGCTATGCTCTCTCTCTCTCTCGTGTAAAGGTAGAGTTGTTCACCCTCTCCAATGAGGAGAAGCTTTCGGCAGCAGTGTACATAGCACAATTTATGTGCCAGATGTCGACTCCTTATGATACTCCAGAGGAGTATCTGCTATCCCCTCCCTGGTGAACTGGTGCTGTCGGTCTGGTTTTATATCCCAGCTGGAGTAAGTGGTGTTGCTACTCACCAAAGACTAGAACGACGTTGTGCAGCCCCTCGTGCTTATTTTATCTATAATTATTGCTATTAATCTATTTTTGTTTATTTTTGTGTGATAATGTTCATTAGTTGGATATCTAATTTATTCATTTATTTCTGTATATTAATATAAATGTCATAATACGTAATACCACTTTAAATTTTCTTGCTCTGCACAGTTTGAAATAAGTTTTATTAATAAAATTATTATGATTCACTGCTCTTGGACCATTTTAACATTAATGTGTAAATATGGTTAAAATGGTAAACACCATATGCATAAATTCAATGATTAACATTATCATTAGATTCATTAACGTATTCATTAGTCTCCTATAATACCTAACCAAACAATTAGTAAGTAGTTTTACTAATTGTTTATTTGTATTTATTAATTCTATGCTGATTGATTCCAATTTTATACTGATCGGTTCATTTCCTATTAATTCCTTAAGTTTAGTATATATTTTGGTGATGGTTAGGCATTTGTCTTCAATTAGCATTAATTACTCCTGTTAATTTCGAATCGACTAAACAACTATACAACCATTTCACATGAAGACGTTGACTCGGCTCAATGTTTATAACTATTATTTATATTAATTTTAGTACTTATAATAACTATATTTATAATTAGAATTACTATTGTTCATACCATAAGATACTTACTTAAACATAGCCTTACAAATATTCCATTATCTAAATTATTATATTTGTATTGTTATTTAAAATTATCTATTACTACAGCATAATTTATACAATATAAATAAAGGGCATAATGTTAGTTCTAGTAAAATTCAGATTGATATATACTAGATATTATATATATATATATATATATATATATATATATATATATATATATATATATATATATATATATATATATATTGGAAATAAGGAAATCAGACCGTTTCCTCCTTATTTCGGTTCTAGTAATCCTGACGGAAAAAATATTTCGTAGAGTTATTGCTGCTTCTTGGTAGAAATAATAAGAATAAAATAGATTCCGCGTTGTAATTTCGGTCGTATACACGAGTTCTTTCATGTGCCCCCATACATAAAAATCCAGAGGGGTAAGGTCGGGGCTCCTAGCAGGCCATGGTATAGGCCCTCCTCTCCCAATTTAACTGTTTGGGAACCATTGATCTAATAATTCTCTTATCGGCCGATAATAATAAATTGAAATATCTCGAAAACTATCAACGATGTATTATGCATTTTATATCGTGGTCGATAAAAATCAATTTTTAAAAACAATTTATTTTTGAAATACACAATTGAACGTTTTGTTACAAGGATTTAAAATTACAATAATATTTTGTGAGTACCGGAGGTTTGAAATGAGTTATGCTAGTTTGCCGGATACTATGCCGGTCTGCCGGATACTAACTTCTGGTCGCACGCTTTCGCCTATATAAACTGCCATGTGCTGACTCTGCATGAGAATGGCTTTAGCCATGAGCATTCTTAGAAGTTAGGCATGAGTTGCTGACCATAAGCAGGTCTTTGTTTTTTGAGAATAAGATAAGTCACGAATAGTATCAAGTAACTATGAGAAACAACTGATAAGAAAAAGCAAAGATTATGTTACTTGAGATAGGATACAATGTAAATGGTACTTAACTGAAATTATTCTAAGTATTCTAAGTCTAAAATGTATACAATTAAATATTTTATATAACATGCATGTTATGGTTCAAGTGACTGCAAATTGTTAAATCAGAAGAGGTTTCTCAAGCTTCCTTCATTTAAAGTAGATGTTCTTACCCCATGATGTCACAAGTGTATCTTAGATTTTCATTTATTTAAAAGTTTGGATTGTAGGAAAACACAATAATTAATTTTCTACAAAAAGGTGCTGAACAATACAATGTACTTATATTATCGGAATATTATACAACAGCTGTCGTTTTATGTGTAGGTGAGAGACTCGTAATAAAATATTTTATTTATTTAGACCACCTACCAATCTATTTAAGTGTTCACCTTTTCATTTATAAGTGGTGAACAGAGGAAGCTAAAAAAATAACAAAACATGAATAATCTCCGACGAAAAACGGATACCACAAAGGATGAATACCATGAAATATTTGAGTATGTACTTGAGAATGTAATAATTTTTCATTCTTTTAAAACTGATGGAAACTTTGAGTTCATACCATGAACTCAAATTGTAATGCTCGTCACTAATACAAATTCATATATGCCTAATAGTGGGAAATCAGTAACATCAAAGCAAATTAACATTTTAAATTTACGTCACATAACATATTTAATATATCCATTTCACCTTATAACATACCGTGCCAGACATAATTATTTATGAGTACTACTCGTCAAGAATGGGAACAAGTCTCTATTAGACCGCCCACGAAGTGCGCAGTAAATAGTCTTGTCTAAGTAAATAGCTGAATGCTACCCTCACTCTGTCTTCTACGCAT
Organism: Rosalia funebris; assembly: GCA_037954035.1. Lineage (NCBI taxonomy): Eukaryota > Metazoa > Arthropoda > Insecta > Coleoptera > Cerambycidae > Rosalia > Rosalia funebris. Next base: position 31,140,425 of record JAZFAV010000032.1, on the reverse strand, counting down.
ACATAGAAAAGTCTCACACTTTTTCCTATTATTGACGATCCAGTAGACTTTACAACCAACATCAAAACGATTTTTTAGTCCTCATTCATGAATCCAAGAAAATTTGTCGTATAAAATAAATCAATTTTTTTAACTCAGTGTAATATGAATCTACTAACCCAACGAGGAATATAGTTTAAAACTGTGTCTATAAAAACTGAATATGCATACTATGAAAAAAGCAGCCCTAAAAATATAACAAGTAACAAAATTAACAAATAGGTTTTTCTGTTTTTTTTTAATTTTGTGATTTTAACTTTCGAAAATCTGAATCAATGGAAATAAGTTGGCACCTCTTTTTGGGCATATATATTTGAAGAGATTTATGTGAGAAGAGATTCTGAGGTCGCAGAGACCATTGTAACTCTGAGGTATCTTAGTAGAGTTCCTTAATATAGTGGATAACTTATATAATATAACGAAAAAATTACAGTTACAGAACTGTTATTGCTGGCAAAAAGAAATAAAAAGGAAGACAAATATGTAATCTACTAGTTATTTAGAGAACATGATCATGTTATCTAAATAACTTGTCCAGTTTTACTGTTACCACCGTATTATTGGGAGTTCAATGTAATTAAATTAATATAGGTTATATTTAATTATAAATTAAATCTAACTGATTATCGAAATCAGTTAGATTTAATTTATAATGATAAGTATGCTAACATTGGAAATGGATATGGAGACGATAAAGTTATTGGGATATGGAGAGAAGCTTTGGCGTTGTTTGATGAAAACACTTAGAAACATTTTGTTCGGCATCAATTATGTTTCTAATGTGCAACCAATATATATATATATATATATATATATATATATATATATATATATATATATATATATATATGGAGGTTAATGGTGATTCCAGTTCATTATCTTCAGATACAGAAAATGATAAATTTTTAATGTATTATGTCACTTACTTTATCACTATATTTGTATCCCTTTTGTAACATTTGTTATTTTTTTTATTTCCAACTATATTATTTTTCTGGTAGACGTTTTGATTGATTTGTAAAAGTTCTACAAACGAAAATATTATCAAAACCATTTTCCTTGTTCAAGGTTTTGATAAAAAAGTAAAAGTTTAGAAATCTTACCCAAAATTAACTTGCATAACTGACAGTATTAGATTTCTATACGTAATATAAAGAAAATAAATAAAATAATGTGTTAATTTAAAAAATACGAAGAGCTATTATATAATATTAAATACATAAACTTATATAATAATATATATAAGTTTATGTATTTTTAAATATATTTAATTATATATAAAGAAATTTTACCACTTAATGTCTACATCTAGCAAATGATTAAGGTGAATACTGTCTTTTTAATATCATCATTATTAATGGAGTTAATAATGATATAAATATTTAGAGTTATTTGCTCAGCATTTTGAACATCTTCAATTTATTGAATCGAGTATATCCACCATATAAGTTACATCAGACATATAGCGTCCACTATTACCATGATCTCTACATTACAGTTTCGTGTTTTAGTTGAAAAATGAATGAGTAGAGATAGTATATTCATATGGATTCACTTGGATGTGGATCGCAAAGGTCCATCCGAAGTGACCATGAGAGCTGAAGACATGGGGGTTGAAAACACCAGAGGCTGTTGAAGATGTGGTCGAGGACTGATGTCAATGACCAGAGGCTGTTGAAGACATGAGATAATGGCCGAAGGATGTTGAAGATATGGTCGTGGGCAGAGAATGCTGAAGACATCAGAGGATGTTGAAGACAATGACCAGCGGTTGCTGCTAGGGGTGATAGGCTAAAGACGAGTATTAACAATAGCTGAGACGGCTGATAACCGGAGGCTGCTGAAGACACCAGGGGTGGGACGAGGGGCTGGAGATAATAGTACCTTCAGTAGCCTCTGGTTATCAGCCCCTAGTCATTGTTCATTCACGTCTACAGAGCACACAAAATAATTTGGATCTTATTATTTTGTTAAGTCGTTTTTTTATATTTATATAAGTCTTCAGGTAAGTACATCATCTTGCTATCTTTCACAATATAGTGGCTTTTTCTTCCCTTGAATGGCTTAATGTCCATACACAGCTGTAAGGGCATGCTGTTAAAATGTTCTGGGATGGTATTTGTTTTCCTTCTATCTTTGGAAGCCAATCCCGCTATTTTTAGGGTATTTTGTAGTATTGCTAGTTTATATTTCTTTACTCCAAGAATGTACATGACTTTTCTACAAGTATCTACTTCGTTCATTTCTTCTAGCTTCTACATTTTTCTTAGCCTTCTTGGTCGAATAGATAGTATTGTAATCAGCCATACACGAATACGAATTCTGTCCATTAATCGACTTCATTGTGTTGAAATTTTATAGTTTGTTGAAAGTATAGTTTTTCGTGCTCCTTCATGGGCAGTTTGACAACATCGTTTACGGCAACTATAGTTGTCACCTAACTCGTGGCTTTGTAATTTAATTTTCTTCACAACTTCTTTCATTCTTCCATGTCTATTTTTATTCGTTCTTAGCAATTACTTATTCTGGCTCACCGTAACTATAGTTATTTTAACATTCCGTTATTGCTGTACAATTTTATTTCGCTACTGTATAAGCTTTAACAACAACAAGCACCTTGCCTATTTTGAAAAGGGACTGTCTGTGTGATTAGATCACATGCGTTGTTTATTCGTACTTAGTCCTTTCTGGACATTACTGACATGGACTTAACCCCTATAGGCGCAATAAGTATCAACAGAAAATTTTATTTCCTTAGGCACTTACCATTTTGGACATGTATATTCGTGATGACAGATTATGCACCAAACATACTGTAAGATGGCGCTAGTGGGTCCGTTTGCATGAAATTTGGACTTGTCTCTTTAGACCTGTACCTTTATGTACAGGTCTAAAGAGTAGATATATATTTATATATATATATATATATATATATATATATATATATATATATATATATATATATATATATATATAGGGTGAGTCTTTAAGGTGTACATATATTTTTACCAGACGTGTTTTTGGGCACATGGAGCATTATTGTGTAGTTTTTTTCTTAAAAAAATAATGTTTTTTCTTTGTAAATTTTGCCTCAAGATACCGTCACATGTTGGTTACCGCTGATCAAGCATGCCGACTGCCGTTAATATTCTATCACAGAAATGCGCTGTTGTCAGCTTGTTACCAATTTCTCATAAATTGGAGAGAATATCTACCTTATAGATTTGTATTATTAGAATACCAAAAATGTATTTTTAATTTCTTTTTCTTCTTTTATTTTAATTGGTAAATTAAAATCAACAAATTTCCACACTACCATTGAGGTATTGCTTTGGAGCGTTACTTTTTTGATAGTGGGTTGTTCCCCTGTAGCCATTATCCCACTATGAATTTTTATAAATGCGAAAACAACAAATGATATTAGAAAAACAAGCAATTGTAATAATTACAAAGATATACCAACATACTAATAATAAAAAGTAAAAACATTTTCAAGGAATAAAAATTAATAAACACTTACGTGACCAGGAACTAATTGACCCACTTTACATTTCACTCCACTTCCCTTAATTTCACGTCACTTCGCCTCACTTTACAACCGATCCAATAAGATTATTCACATGACTTAACCATATTAAAATTACAAAGACTATTCAAAATTACCACCATTATTCTGTATACATCCTCGTGTTCTTCTCATAAGCGATTCACGAATATTTTGAAACAGCTGTAGATCATCTCTTATTATATTAGCTGCGTTTTCAACTCGTTCTTGCAATTCTTCAATTGTATTAACTGGTACGGCATAAACTAGTTTATTCATATGGCCCCATAAGAAAAAATCACATGGACTTAAATCAAGCGATCGCGGTGGCCAACAAATCGGTCCATGACCTCCTATCCATTTATCACCATAGTTTGTATTCAACCAATCAACGACGTTTCTAGCAGTATGTGGGGGAGCACCATCATATTGAATCCACATCAGTCTTCTTGTTGCTCGAGGCAATAAATCATCCAAATGATCTTCTAAATTTTCACTCAAGGAATTGAGGTACATTCCTCCATTCAGATGTCTCCGTAGTATGTATGATCCAATAAGAACATTGTCAATAATTCCTGCCCAAAGATTCACTGAAAATTGATGTTGGAAGCTGGTCTCTCGTACAGCTCGAGGATTTTCATCAGCCCAGATATGGGTATTGTGGATATTAAAAACCCCTTCTCTGGTAAATCTTACCTCATCTGTCCATAAAACGAATCTTAAAAATTTTTATCCTGTTCAAATTGTTGTTGTAACCATTCACAAAATTGTCTTCGACCTGCTAAATCTGCTGGAAGCAAAGCTTGAACTTTCCTGACGTGATACGCGTGTAGCCCTTGCGAACGTAAAATTCGTAAAACGATTGACTGTGACACGTCAAATCGGGTACTTAGTCTTCTTGTACTGGTGCCACGATCTTCTTCAATTGCATCCAACAGAGCCGGCACAACATTTCTTATTCTTCTTGCTTATTCTCTACCGATGTCTTGAGTACGAAGTTTAAAACTTCAAAAATCTCGGAATCGCTGAAAAATCCTCACAAAAGTTAGGTAGGTCCGTTCATTAGGTAGATTTCTCACAGGATATATTTCTGAGTACAATCTTTTTGATACGAGTGCACTTTCACCTGCTAAAAAATAACAGCGCAGCATATCCACCATTTCGGGGTTTGAATAAGCCATTTGCACGTTTTATTATAACCGCACTTACTACTACACTATAAATTGTCCTTATTACCTAGTCAAGTCAAAATATAATACTACTATCGATTTACTGTATCTCTGTTAATATAAACAATGATATAAGTTTGGAAGTACTTGAAAACAAACTACAAAAAATCGTCATTAAATCTGACTGATTTCGCAAAAACGTACCAAGACGAAATTTTCAAATCGACTGAAAATTGACAATTTTCCATGATGCAACGAAAACAAAGCGATATCGGCATTATCAACATGATTGAAATTACATCTTCAATCAGCGGTGCCCTCTATTAGCCAGCTAGTTAAATATTTTTCGTATTCAGGGGCGCTTATTTTACAATATTTATTATTTAAGCCAAGGCAACCATAAGGAATATATTTTTTGTGAGAGAAAATAATAAAATGTTGTTGTTCCTGATACTAGGAAAGAAAAGTTATTTTGATGTAAATTTAGGCTTAATAAGAAAATGATATCTGTAACATCTATTTTGTATCATTTTATTCAAATTTCACCTTAAAAATTATTTTAAAAATATCATACATGCCTATGCTAATCCAATGGTTAGTCTGCGTACCAGTGGATAATATTATAACTAATAATAAATGGATACAAGTATACAATAATAATACACATAGATATTTATTAGTGAAATTCATATAATAGTAATACACACCTCAAAAAAAGAAAAGTAAAGCAAATGGGCAAATTGTGACAACAAATACAATCCAATGTATAAAAAAACAATAATAATACATATGTGGAATACGGCAATAAAATTATAAATGTAATAAGAATAAATAGAAACAGAACATAAAAACAATAACAGGAAACAGTGGATTCACATAGTCACATTCTACAATAAATGATGAAATAAAAATAATAATGCAATAGTACAGTATAACCATAGCGTTCCAGTAGTTGATTATGTAACATATTTTATGTTTTGTTTAATTAGCTCATATAATTCGGGTTTCCTCACTGTTGGCTCACATGAAATGTTATACTCTTGTAGCCATTTCACCATATCTGTCTTTTTTGTTCCTATTGTTGGTTACTTTTCAATGGCATTGTTGTAGTACGATGCATTATCAACAACCAAAACTGATCGTGTTGTAAAATGTGGGATTACTTGACATTCAAGCCAATTTTTAAAGTTTTGGGTGTTTGTATCACCATGATACCCCCTGCTCTTCACTCCTTAAATATAATATTATATTTTCACATGTTTTGAATCTAGAAAATATCATACCTGATTTGAATATTAATGAGGCATTTTCCACATAACCATTTTCATTGCCAACATGAATAATAATCAGACCCTTTCCCTTAGATATGGGTTCATTTAAACCTAAAGAACTGTCACCTGTCTATTCCTTTCGTACTGTGTACGAACTGTGAATATAAGTTTAATCTAATATAAATACTTGATTCTTCTCATAATCAGTCATATGTAATAATATTTCATAAGAGCTTTTTGTGTTATCACTAGCTTTTTTCTACCTGTAAGGTAGAAATTCAAACAATTTATCTTCATATGCAGATCCTTCGAATGTTCTCGCTAGTAATATATAATTTTGCAACTAATCTGTACTTACTAGGTCAATGAAACGATAACAAAGTAGAAATGTATTAACAAAATAATAGTTACTTATGCTTAGTTGACAATAATGTATTCTTCATAAAAAATACTTATTAAATAATACAAAGCATCTTAGCAAAGTTGTTCACCCGGTTGATTTATCTTTATATAGCATTTATATAATTTAGCGTGCATAGAACTACTGGGTAACTGAGTCCTCCTTAATTATAAATATAAATAAATTGAAGTATAATTTACCTCAAGTCCATTTTTCTACGAAAGCCTCGCAAGGAACTAATTTTGCCATCGAAAGGTATACCAGTTAATCTGATTTTAAATACAATATCTGTGTAAGCAAATCGAGCAGTTAATAAAAATCTCTTAGGAAATATTTTGCAGTTAGTACAAACCTTTTACAGTAGGCCTTCTCTTCCCTATTATATAAAATTCCTGAATTATCTTCTGCAAAAATTTTGCAGGAAAATTAAGTACGACTACGTACGACTTTTGTTTCTCCGTTTTTGGGGAAAGAAACACTTTTTGTTGAGGAACACTTTTAATTACTTGACATAATACACTTGACAAGGTCTGTTAATAAGTAAGTCTGAATCAGCTTGGCTTATACAATTTATAATAAACGTTATCATTGCTGATTCTGCTCATTAGATTGAAAAGGGTACTTATAACGTTAGTTATTATATGAATACTTCATTGAAACAATAAAAATATATACAAGGTGGCTATATAACTTCTCCCTCTTTAAAAAGGAGAGCGAAGTGGAACTGAGGTCGCCTGCTGTTGCTCCCTTGGTGTTGAGCTTAAGCTGTTTTGTTGGTCATGTCCTGTCGAAGTGGTTGGTTCCTTGGAGAATTTTATTGATAACTTGGTAGAGTTTCGTCTTCTTTTCCACCAAATAAGGATGACGATGCAGATAATGCCGATACCAACGGCAATATAGAAAAGTAAGTAAGGTGTATTGTTGTCCTCTGGGAACTCGCGAACCATGAGTGGTTTTCATGATTGGAATTTCTTATAAAGACCAGCAATTCCATTCAGTTTTACGTCATGGAGATGCAATGGGGCTACTGTTGATAGCTCTGGTAACTGTAGAAGTTCTGGTAGAAGGAAACTCGATCCATTTCTCATTGTAGGTTGAATATGGTATGTCAAATTATTGATTTTGACTAAGCAATCGGATGTTAAATGGATTTCAGTGTTCTTTACTATTCTCTTGAGTCTGGCGTCTCTGCATTTGCTGAAGACTTCTACTGGACTATATGTGATGACTAAGATATGCCGTGGATCAACCTGTTCTACTAGTGGTTTGACTTGGTAGACGGGTACGTGATTTCAGGTATCTCCTGGTTGTCCCTGCAGTAACGATGGAAAGCATTCATCTCTATTTTCTTTCGGTCGCCTGTAACATATAAAAGTGTTTTCGGCACTTGGACATTCCATCGGTATCCAAAGATGTTCTTCTTCACCAAGTAGTACATAGGGGTCAATAGGTAGGATAGTAAAATGATTGATAGGAACAGGGAAAATATGATAAAAGGAATAATTTGTTTTGAACAATTGGTACCTGAATCATAAAAATTATTTTGTTAGTATCATATTTTACTCGAATTTCGAGGCTTGAATAATAATTTTGTAACAGACTAAAATTTAATAATTGATCTTTTGAATATATACTTTCTAATTGTGGGGGTAGTTTTCGTAAATCTGACACTGATAGAACAAAATGATGTATAGAGTTGGAATAACTTAGGGTTATAGCGTTTTCAAGCGTATCAATATATTATAAAATAAAGTGTAGTGAATTTAGCAGGGATTGACTTACCAGATAGTTTTCCAGTAGGGTTATTGATTGTCGTTGTCGATTTAAAATATACGTTTTTGGTTTTCACAAATTGTGTTAATAGTATAGTTTGATTTTTCAATAAATGTTGTTAGGAGTGACATTCGTTCATTTACTTGTATCGCAATATCTTTTTGGTTTTGTAGTAGGGTTTAAAAATTTTTATTAATGCCTATAAGATCATCATCATCTAAGGTACCAAATAAATATTTATAGGTCTTTCCTACAATATTAAGTAATCCACGTTTAGTTCTTGTGTGAGGTTGAAAATTATCTAGCTTAAATTCAATCAACTGAATTATATAGGAACATTGGACTGTCAGTGTACTCGGAGATGATATTTTATTTATATATAAGTGCTCTTTACTCAATTTTAGCTGAGATATAATTGGCTCTAAAGATACAATGTTTATATAGGTATGGTAATGATAGAGAAGTTTTGCGTTATCTCCTATTTTGAGGGTTTATGTTGGGTGTTCTATAGTTACGTAAGTTATATCTGCTATGATGAGTGGAAGTAGTAGGTATATTATGAGTAGCAATCTCATCACCGGTCATAGTAATGTTTCGTGGAGGTGTAGGTGGTGGTTGTGGTTGTAAGGGTGTAATTGTTCGTAGAATTTGTGGTGATTGTGTTTGTGATGATTGAGGTGGTGTTTGTGTCTGGACTGCTTGTGGTGGTGTCTGTGATGATGCAGATGCTGGTTCCTGTAAAGGAACAGTTTTCGTTATTTTACGCCTCCGTTTAATTATATTTTTATGATAGTGACCATCTTTCGTTTTTAGTGTTGGTCCATAGTATTGTATTGCTTTTGATTTTTTGAACTTAGGTTTAGATTTATGTCTTATATCACGCGATTTTATATACACTGTTTCGTTTTCTAATTTTTCTTGTGGGTCTTCACGGGTTTGATTTCTAGCTGATATAATTTTCTTTCTTGAAGTTGCAATTTTATCTTTAACATTGTCGTATAGTTGCTGTGCTACCTCTTTCTTGTGTATATAAGGATGGCGGTAACTTTTGGTATGAACTGGAGTGTCAGCTTTTGTTTTAAGTTGGGGTTTTACTGCATTGGTAAATGTAAGAGTATCATTGGGGAGCATGAAGATGTCGAAAAATTCTTGACAGAGTTTTATAAGAATAAATCGTTTTTTCTTCGGAATTTAGGTATGATGTTCGCAGTAATTGAGGACTTTCTTGCTCGCGAAGTATCGTATACTGATCACTATTGGATGATATTTGGGGCTGAAAACAATCATAGTCGGACAGGGGTATGGATTGAATTGGGTCATCAAATCGGACTATGGTCGCGTCATCAGTCATATTATGAATTTCTACTATTGTACAGCCGTGTTTAACAGCAGAAATTGTATCAGGGATACAACAGGTTGGGGAAGTTTGACAGGGAATATAAATTTCTAAACCTTTTGGGACATTAACTGGAACAGGTTTAATTATTATTTGGTTTGCCTCAATTGAATATGACATTGTTACTTCGGATGGTTCTCAAATATACATAGGAATCGTAAAATTGGGATTATAAAGAATTTGTTGGAAAAAAATTATAGATAGGTCAAATTTAACAAGGTCTTTCGAAACCCAGGATTCCATCGAAATAATCGTGAAAATCATATAGTAAAATATTTAGGGTATTATCTGAATTAAATTCTGGAAAAACGGGTATATCTGGTCGATAGTGGATGATTATTTTTCCGGTACATGTTTTCATTTCACTATTAAAATTATAGATATGATCAGGGTAATAATTTTGAATAATACTAAGTCTAATTATAGATTTTGAACAACCCGTGTCAATTAGTAGTTTTAATGGTGGGTTTTTGATAACAATATAAGGGAGCGAGCAAAGGGTTACAATGGAATTAAATTCCTCTATTACGTTTGGTGGTTGGAAGGTTGGCTGATGTCTAAAAACGAATTTGGGTCGGATTCCTGATTTTCTACTTGAAAATCTGTTTCATCTAAACTATTTGCTTCATCTTGTTACCAGGGATCAAAGAAGTCGTAAGATTCTTCCAAAGGGTACCCGGAATCTTCAGGGAAGTACATATATTCTTCTTGAGGGGGTGTATTTAATTCGGAATTAAATAATTCCTCTGAATGGAAGCTTGGTATGATCGTTGTTGGGAATGCGAAGTTTGAGGGAGCTAGCAAATCTATGGCTTTGTTGGGGTTGTGTTTGAAAAGGTTTTCTTTGAACACTAACATCGGACATGGGTGTGATTTTGTATGTATTTACCGTTTGTCCTGGTTTAGCTCAGGTATTTGGAAAACCATTTTGAGGTTTTCCAAATACATGAGCATTTGTAGGGAGTCCTTGTGGGGCAGCTTGCCTAGGTTGAATATTTATTGGCCCTTGTGGAAGGGCTTAAGCAGGTCTATAGTTTGGTTGACTATTAAAGTTTCTTTGTGCCGGTTGCATCTGAGATGAATTAGGTTTGTTAAAACGAGGGTAATTTTGAGGTATTACTTTTGGGTTAATAGACGTTTTATATTGGTTAAATTGTTCTTCTTTAAGTATGAAATTGATAGCATCTTCAAGAGAACTGCATTCTCTAGTTCTTACCATTTGTTGGTAACTCATAGGTAAGTTTCTCACATGTATCTAAAGCTAGCTGACGATATACTTCACTTAACGCAATCTTTACGGCAGGTGTGTTGTTACTTGGCTCTAGTTTACTCATTAGTAAACTTAAAAATTCTTGAATTTTAGTACCAAAGGAATAGAATGTATCTTTAGATTTATTAAGTGTTAAATGAAGTAAATCCTGTTGGAAGTACGGTATATCTCTAGGATCTCCAAAGTTTTCTAAAAGCACAGTTTTAATTTGATCCCAAGAATTTAACTCTAATCGGGAAGAAACTATCATTTGAGCCTGACTTTCAAGTTATGATTTAATCGCCCGTACTACAAACATTGCTTGCACTTGGTTTTCATCTGAATTAAATGAATTATGTAACTCCTGACAACTGTTAATAAAATCGTTTAATACACTTGGAGTACCGTCAAATGCCGGTATGACTTCGATATATAATCGCAATAAATGATAACTAGTAGCCATTGTATGAGCTCCTTGTTTGTTGTTATCAACAACACTACTGTCTGAATTGGATGGGTCGGAATTATTAGCGCTTTCTAAAAGCGGCGACGGTGTATAGCTAAGATTACTATTTATTTCCGTTAACCTTATCTCAAGGCTGTTACGTAATTCAGATGGGAGGTTATTCATTCACAAAGAAGAAAAGAAAGCAAAAATTGAAATGATAGGAATTCTTGAAATTAAAACTAACCCTAAGTTATCACACAATGTCAGTGAAACATAGGGGGTTTCTGAAAGGATCGCACAATGTCAACGACTAACAGATTTTTCCATTACCAATTGCACACTATAATTTTTAGGTAAGCAAAGGAAAAAGAAAAGGTGACTTACTACTTGATGTGTTATCTTGTCGAGTGTTCTTCTGGTTCATCGATCGCCCTTAACAGTTGGGACTGAAGTACAATATGGAGAATTGCCGGGCAACCTGGACTAGGCGGGTTTCTTTCAAATTCTATACTGGGTGATCCTACCGGCTGCGCCAATTTTGTTTCTCCATTTTTGGGGACAGAAACACTTTTTGTTGAGGAACACTTTTAATTACTTGACATAATACACTTGACAAGGTCTGGTAATAAGTAAGTCTAACTCAGCTTGGCTTATACAATTTATAATAAACGTTATCATTGCTGATTCTGCTTTTTAGATTGAAAAGGGTACTTATAACGTTAGATATTACATGAATACTTCATTGAAACTAAAAATATATACAAGGTGGTTAGATAACTTACATACGAATACGATTTTGTGCTTGGTTTATTTTATTTTTATTTGGGGAAAAAGGAGGTACCTGAATCTATCACAGCAACTTATTTGAGTACCTGTTGATAGGTATTTTTTTAAAATTTCTGTTGCGGCTAACATTCTTCGAATATTCACTTTATTCTTGAGATCCTTCTTCATAAATGTTATGACATTACTTATTAATTCTCGGGAACAGCTATGTAACGCTTTTCTTGTTGATTTCTTAGTCATACCCATTTGTCTGCAATTTGATAGTGATGTGACAATATGCATTTGATACACGTTTAATCTCTACATAATTGTAAGTGTTATTTGTAAATAAAAACTAATAATTACCCATTAAAGACAATTTCTTTCAACTAAAATTAATAAGTAATAATGAAAAGTTATGAAGTCTGTAAATACATATAACCTACAACTTATTTTGATTATACTTCGTTACTTATCCTAATTGGTGATCAAAGACGAAAAATATCAAATATAAGAGTCTAAATAACATCACAAAAGCATAAATGATAACCATTAAATATTATTTAGCAATTTTAAAATCCATTAAACCGTTACAATCTCAAGTAACTGTCTAACCTCAAATAACCGGAACAAGGTGTCAGCCACCATAGATTTAAGAAAGGGCACAGTGTCAGCTGTTAAACCGCAGATGTTACTTTGTAATTTCAACGTACGATGATCTCGGAGCACATAACCTATAAAGAATAACATGTGTTGTGATGGTATTAATGTATAATATGTATGAAGGAACTGTTGTATCATCTACTTATATTAATATTAAGTATCCATGTAATGTAAAATGCATGTTGTTTGATAAGGAAAAGTAGTGTCATGTGTAGTGTAATTATGGTGAGGATTTGAGAGTTTTACGCTAATGTAAATAATTAGAGATCTTATAATTACGGTATTACCTTCGTAAGAAGCTACAAATATTTCTGATTCCGAATTTTACAATTTTGTAATGTAAATTAAATACAAAATATCCCTGCTAAAAATGCAACTCATATCTCAGCTCTGTTTATTCCACGCTATTTGCAATAAAATCAATTTTTGGCCATTTATTTGTCAACTAAAAGAAGAAAATGTAAATGTGAAAATTTGGCAACAGTTTGGCAAAACGTCTAATCATACTTGTATCATGAATATAGTGGATACAACAAATAAGTGGTTCTCAAATGTTGAGCAAATTTTTCTAAATATTAAAAATTCAATAACTCCGTTAATAAGGCTGATATTAAAAAATGGGTTTCACACAACAATCATTTAATAGGTGTAGCCATTAAGTGGTTAAAATATATGTACACCTTAAAGACTCACCTTGTATATATATATATATATATATATATATATATATAGCATGTTACAAGGTGTTTACACGAACCTTGTACATACGAGTACTCCTAGCAGTTGAGCCGGTTTTCGAGGGGATATACGAACAACGAGGGTCTAAGAGGGGTGTCGCTGGCTGCAAGGAGAATTTGTTGATTGACAGATGTATCACGCAGGACTCCGTGCAGTACAAGCGAAACCTTTCCATGGCCTGGATCCACTACCGCAAGGCATTCGATATGACATCGCATGAGCTAATAATTCACTTGCTCCAATGCCTTGTGGTACCCGGTCCTATAGCGAGATGCATTCAAGAACTGATGCCGCTCTGGAGGACTCGGTTTACCATAACCTCGGGTGACACTAGAGTCCGCACAGAGCCGGTGTCGTTCAGAAGGGGCGTGTCTCAGGGAGACTCCCTTATCCCTCTTCTGTTTTGCATTTCACTGCTGCCGTTGTCCGCGTGCCTCAGTAAAACCCGTGGCTATAACTACGGCACCCCCGGCTATCGGAGGCATAAGGTCACCCATCTATTTTACATGGATGACTTGAAACTTTATGTCTCCGGAGAAAGGGAATTACGCCAGTTCCTAAGGGTGGTGCAGGAGTACACGCAGGCCATCGGGATGGAGTTCGAGTTGGACAAATGTGCACTGGTTCATCTCAAGAGAGGGCGAAGCCGGGAATACGCAGAGGATGCGCAGCTCTTAGACGAAAGCATCTTAAACCACTTAGATTCCGAAGAGTCGTAGACCTATTTGGGTGTTAATCAACGCTCCACCCAAGAGGTAGGTGTCGTAAAAAACGTTCTCCGTGGCAAGTATCAGCCGCTCCTCCGACAGATCTGGTCATCAGAACTATCGGGAAAGAACAAGGTGTCTGCAACAAACATGCTTGTCGTTCCGATCCTTGTCTACTCCTTCGGAGTAGTCAAATGGAGACAGGAGGAGCTGCGACAACTTGACGTAGTAACCCGAAAGAGGATGCATTTCAGTAGGAGTTTGCACCCCAGATCATCCGTTCCATGGTTATATCTCCCACGACATCGCGGAGGCCGTGGACTTTTGAGTTTGGAGTTTCTCCATAACAGGATGGTTTTGGACGGAGCTTGTAAAGTTTGCATTTTTAGGGTCATCCGGACTAAATCCAGAGACCGAGGGATTCATCATGGCTTGCTAAGATGGTGTATTTAACACACTCGTCTATCGGAGTCGTGTTATGGGTATGGAGATCCCTGAAGTCAGCTGCAGGGCCTGCCGCAGGGCGCCGGAGACATTGATGCATTTACTATCAGCTTGTTCTGTATATGCAGTCTCGGCCTATATCCATAGACACAATACAGCGTTACGGGTGCATTATTATTATTTAAGGTACTCGTATCAGATAGACAAGACACCAGTACTGCCTTACGGTCCGGAGGATATTGAGTCCGTTGTGTGAAACAAGAAGTGCCGAATATATTGGAATTATTCATTTCCCACCGCAAATACAAGTAAAGAAGCCTGACGTAGTCCTCCTCGACCACCAACTCAGGACAATGTTCGTCATCGAGTTCTCGGCACCCGGTGATGGTAACATTGTTTTGAAAGAGGAGGAAAAATACGCGTTATGTGAGGGAGCACCGTCGTGCTGATAAAAAAATATTTACTAAAAATTCTTGAATTTCTAAGAAAATCGCAAATACTTCAAAAATTGGTGACGTAAACCCCCATAAAGCCTATATTAAAAGGAATTAAATTTTACATAACTTGATGTAAAAAAATATAGGGTATTCCATTTGAACTAAACAGGTTTTAGCGGTTTGAAGTTTACAAAATGTAACGTCAAAAATGGAACACTTGGTATACCATTCTTGAATGCAGTTTAATTGCAGAGTGTAGCTCCTCTTGTGTTCTTTCTACGTGCCAAAAATCAAATTAGTATCTTTTACACGAAGAAAGTTATAAAGGTTACTGTGAACCATGACACCTGTCAAAATTTTTTTTTAATTTCAAATATCTCTAAAACGGCTAGATTTAGGCATAGGGTATTCTACATGTTTTTGACTCAGAACTTTACGCTCTTTTCGAAAACCCTACAATATATAGGATGTACTATTTAAAATAAGCAAATCTATTTCCGATATAACCAAAAGTGCCAGATGCTTGTAATTATTTTAGTTATATTGGCCACACTGCCTTTAGTATCTTTCCAAATTTTCAAAGTTCTCTGGTGCGTACTTTTCCCTATATCGATCGATACAGGTCCTGGTGAGACACCCTGTATATATATATATATATATATATATATATATATATATATATATATATATATATATATATGATATATGATATATATATATATATATATATATATATATATATATATATATATATATAGTTTCGTTTGTTGAGCCCTTTGGTCACACAAAATAAACTATGCCGAAGAATTTCACTAATACTTTATTTGAGTAAAATACAGATCGACGATGATTGTACAATAACTGTATAATACTTATCTTCAATGAATCATTTTCTGGCTTTATATAAACTAGGTTTATCGCTTTAATTTTTCAGCATTAAGATTAGTTCATTCCTGTAATTTTATATTACGTGTCTTAAACTATGATTTAATAAAATAAAAAGGAAGTGAGTCATTATCCACTTATATAACTCCTCCCGCCTATGATGAAGACACATGGGCCGGAATGGGGTCCTTGTGAGTTGAAATTTTTACTTTAAGTTGATTGGTCCTACGTCGCTTATAAAGTTTTCGAAGGCCCAAAAACGTGAAGGTTATCATCAGGATTATTACGATGCTCAGTGTAATTTTGGTGATCCAAGAGTGGGTAGTTGGATCTAGATCAGGTGCTCGTAGAGTGATATGTTTAAGGTTGCGAATTTGTTGGTGGAGTTCCTCAAAGTTCGTTGTGGGGACGTTATCCAAATGGAAAGATGTATAGTTTGAGTTCATCAATGGTTCGGGCAATAGGTAAGTAACTGAATTAATAAGAGCTACTGGAGACATGTAGAATTCTTCTTGATCTATCCAGAGGGTGCAATTTATTTTTGGTGTAATTATGGATATTTCTTGTAAAATTTTGACTTCAAGATTAGAGCATTTTTCTTTGGCTTCGATTGGCATGGTGGGAATTACTAAAATTTGACCATTAGACAGAGTCTGTAGCAGGTTTTGTGTTTGATACGCTGGAACAGCTTCACAAATGGCATTGGGATGTCGTTTTATGATATCTATGATGCAGTGGCTATTGGTGTTCAGGATGTCGCTTGACAGGTAACTATGATTCAGATGAGGTAGTTCTTTGTCAATCCATGAGTGTTCTAGTCCATTTTCATCGAGTATAAGGTAAGGATGTGGAGGTAAAATTGTAACGTTTTTGTAAGGTAGTGGGACTATTCTGAACAAAGAGTAAGATTTTTCTCTTAAAATTGGAACTAAAATTTTAGTATGTAACTTCGAATTTTCAATAAATGTCTGAATCTTAAAAAGGTTCAAATAATAGTAGATATGAAAGATAGGAATCTGATTTATCTTATATAGTAATTCAAGTTTTTTAATAATTTCTGTAATATCATTTGTTGTTATTATATTCGAATGTATTAAATTTAAATGAGCAAATAAGAGAGCATTTTCAATATTGGAGAGGTAAATTTGAATAAAATTGATATTATTAATTATATCCTGGATATGGTCCTGTAGGATTACAGAATTAAGTTTCGTGATAGTACGATTATTGTTTGCATCTATAATTTTGATTGTGTCTTCCATATTGTTTATAAGATTATTAAGAATGGTAGTTTTTGTTTCAATTGTGAAACAATTGAGTGCTGGTTTCCATACAGAATTTTAATATTAGCGTTAACTTTCAGCCTATCGTCATCATCCATTAGTCCAAAAAGTGAATTAAAAATCGAGCCAGTAGGATTAATTAAACCTCGTTTACTTCTTTTATTATCTGTATAAATAGTTTGAAATTTATCGTATGTTTTATTTAAAATAAATTCAGCTTGCAACCATTTAATGTAGGCATCTTGATTTGTGGCTTTTTCTTTGATTATTATTAAGTTAGCGTAGAGCTTTGCTAATTCTTGTTCTATTTTTTGTAAATTAATTATATGTACGAAAGAATGGTAATGTGTTATAATTTTAGTTGGTCCCAGGAGGATTGGGAGTAGGGGGTTTCGGATTTGGCTTATTTCCAGCGAGTCGCACTTGCAAAATAGAAAGAGGAGTATCGGAATCATCGGCGTCTTCATTCTGGAACAATTGGGATGGTTTGTTTTAGTTTTGTTTTCTTTTTGATTTTATTTTTATGGAATTTTCCACTGGATGTATGAACAGTGGGACCTTTATCTTCATGAATAGTGACATGTTTGAAAATGGGTTTGATCTTAGGGTCACGAGGGGTTCTTACATTTAAATATGCCTGTGAAGATGTCGGTTGAGGATCATCTAAATTTTTATTTCTATTAGAAAGGACTTGTTGCTTTCGGTGTTCAATTCGATCTTGCACCGTTTGATAAAGTTGTTTTACAATATTTTTGGTCGAGTCTATATAGTCTTGGGTTATTCTAGCTTCAGATAATTTGGGGGAATTATTTTTATCAAGTAGAGAAAATATAATATTGAAAGGAGTTAATTGGGTGACAGAATGAACTGAGTTGTTGTAGCATGAGACAGCTAGAGTCATTAGATAATTCAAAGGTTTATTTGGATGATCAACTTTTAATGCTCGAAGGGAGTCGAGAAGAGTAGAATGAAATCTTTCGACTGGACTGTTGCTATTTGAATTTCGAATAGAAGTAATATGGAGTTCTATACCATATAATTTGCAATATTCTTTAAGAAGAAGATTATCAAATTCTTTACCAGCATCGGCAATGATCTGAGAGGGAGTGCCTAAATATGAAATTAACTGTATTAAGGCTTCAACTATGTCAATTGCGTTTTTTGCTGGAATATTAAGTGCTTGACCATATTTCGAAACTGGGTCAAAGATAGTGAAATAAAGCTCTGACTGAATGTGGAATAGATCGATATATAGGACATCTAAGGGTTTACTTGGCGTAGGAGTATGTTGTAGTTTTATATGTTGGGGATTACGGTCATATTTTGTTCGTTGACAAGTGTCGCAAAGGTTTATATAGCAGTTTATGTCGTTAGACATATTCGGCCAATAAAATTTTTTGAGAAACACTTTTAATTGTATCATTAATTCCGCGATGGCTAGTTTTTGTTTCGTGCCAAAATTTAATTTCGTTTAATTTTTCACGATCTGTAAAAATATCAACGAGATGTGAATTTGATATTATTACTTTAGTTTGAGGACTAAAATGATTTCTTAATACTCTGAGTGTCTTTTCATTTATAGGGTCGCTATGAAAGTAAAGGCAATTATTTTGAGTGGTGTTAATAAAATATTTAAGATGAAGAAGGATTTCGTCGTCGGATATACTTCTATAAAAGGTTAAAAGGTGTCGACTCTTTCCGAAGGGTTTTTCGAAAGAGGATAAGAATCGTGCAGCGAGGGTATTCGATTCGGTAATAATAATTTGTCGGCCGAAGGCGTTGATGGGTTTTTCGGTGATTGGTGGTACACAAAGGATATTCTCAGCTGCTGTGTGACATGTATCTTCAGTGACATTTCTAAATAAGCTTCTTGTTATTTCTTCAAATTGTTCGGGATCTGGACTAGGAATATTTTCAATGTTGTCTAGAAAGTCTTGAGATATCGTCTTGACTTTCTTCGGGATTATTGATCATGGATAAATTATCTTCAAGAGCATGGGTTTCTTCTTCTTGGATTTTTATTCTGGATAAAGCGTCTGCATTCAAATTGGTTTTTCCTTTCTTGTATCGAATTTCATATTCATATTCTTCCAACTTTAAGTGCCAATGTATTAGACGTGATTGCGGGTCTTTTAAGGAGAAGAGCCGCTGTAGGGGTTTGTGGTGCGTATATATGACAAATTTTCTTCCAAACAGATAGGGTCTGTAATATTTAATGACATAGACGATAGATAGGAGTTCTTTCTCGATAGTGCTATAATTCATTTCTGTAGGGTTCAACGTTCGAGATGCGTATGCGATAGGTTTATTGTCTTGGGATAAAACGGCACCGATTGCGAAGTTGCTCGCGTCTGTGGTTAATTCGAAGCGTTTGGAGAAGTCGGGATAGATGAGTAAAAGTTAATTCGTAAAAATATTCTTGCATTTTTCGAAAGCATTGATAAGTTCAGGGGTATGGATAATTTTTTCATTTTTCTTAAGACTTTTTGTGAGAGGCTTTGTAATTTTGGAGAAGTTGTCGATAAATTTTCGATAGAAACCTACTAAACCTAAAAATTGTTTGATTTCCTTGGCTGTTTTAGGAATTGGAAAACGAGTGATGGCTTTGATTTTATCAGGGTTGGGTTTAATACCTTCTGTGGTAATAATATTGCCTAAGAAAGCTGTTTCTTTCTTTAGAAATTCAGATTTATCAAGAGAAATTTTAAGAGAGTTTTTTCGGAAAGCTTCAAAAACGAGTTTTAAATTTTGAATGTGTTCTTGGAGAGATGTAGAAAACTCGATAACATCATCCATGTATACTAGACAGATTTTATGCTGAAGGTTTCTAAGCACATTGCCCATGATACGTTAGAAAGTCGCGGGTGCATTCTTGAGTCCGAATGGCATTTGAAGGTATTCGTAATGTCCATTCTCAACTGTAAACGCTGTTTTTTCTATGGAATTTGGATCCATATCGATTTGATGAAATCCTTGTGCCAAATCGAGGGTAGTAAAATAATTACATCTACCAAGTTTATCAAGGATATCGGTAATATTAGGAAGGGGATAGCGGTCTTCTATTGTTTTTTTATTAATGTTTCGATAATCTATCATTAGACGCCATTTTAATGTTCTACTGGCATCCATCTCTTTTGGTACTATCCAGATGGGACTACTCCAGAGGCTGCAAGAAGGTCGAATAATTCCTTCATTTAGCATTTTGTTGATTTGGGTTTGAACTTCCTGTTTATGAACATATGGAAATCGATACGATCGAGTGTGGACAGGGGTATCATCAGAAAGACGAATTTTATGTTTGACATCATTTGTGAAAGAAAGGGGTTCATCAGGGAGTTAGAAAATGTCTTTATATTCGTTGCAAAAGGAAATTATTTTTTGTTGTTCTTCGGAATTTAAATGATCAGTACGAATTAATTTGGACATGCTTTTGCTTTTGGTACAAGATTCTTTGGACTCTGGAGAAGGTGTAATGACAGATTTAGTTTCATAATATTCAAGAGGATAAGCAGTTATAGGGTATTCCATGTATATAGTTTCAGTTTTATCTGAAAGATTATGAATCTCGACTAGAGCTTGATTATGCTCAGCGGTCGTAACAGTAGAAGGAATTTTTAATTTTCCAAAATTTTGTTCAGGGATATAGATTTCACCAGTTTCGATATTGATTGGGACAGTTGTACAAATGGCTTCATGGGCATTTATAGTGATACGATCGTGAGGATTTCGAAAATGAAGAGGAATCTGAAAATTATTTCCATAACATATCTTATTTGAAAAATCGAATAGAATGTGGAATTTAGTGATGACATGTAAACCTATTAAACCATCAAAATAATTATGAAAATCGAAAAGAATTATTTTGATTTTTTCTTGAGAGTTGAATTCTTAGAATTCTGGAATTTCTGCACAAAATTGAGTTTGTTTTTGACCTAAACATGTTTTAATCGTAGAATTTTCTTTAAAAATTGTTTCAAGAAAGTATTTTTCGATAATATCAGGGCGTATTAAAGTTTTGGAAGAACCGGAGTCGATTAATAATTTCATTGGGGGGTCATGAATTTGGATGTAGGCAAGGGAGGCACCTAACATAGCGTTATGATCTACGTCTGATCCGGTGTACTGGTTACATTCTGATAATTTGAGTCTTGGTAATTTATTTGGTCTTTAGGTGTTTCTCGAATGTTCCATTCTTCGTAAGAGTCTTCATAATCGACGTCTTCATTGTTGTTAGTTTCGTTGGTTTCTTCATTATATAGGGGTGCGTCTTCTGTTGTTTCGTCTTCGTGGTGGTATAATTCTTCAGAAATGTGTTTCAATGGAGTTTGGTTATTTCGCGGGGTCGCTTGGTTTGTAACGCATGACTGTGTCACTGTGCTACTATAACGTTGTTGTGGGCGATTAATTGTAGATACACCTGACATAGGTGTGGGTCTATACGATGCTTGTACAGGTCTGTTAGTGGTTTGGGGCTTGCCAAAAACTTGAGAATTAGTAGGGAAGTGTTGATTGATTGGTCTGGGTTGCACATGTATTGGCTGCGAGGGGAATTGCCTCGGTTTAAATTGGTTATTATTACTGTTGAAATTTTAATTAAAATTAGGTTGAAAATTTTGAAAAGATTTTTGACTAGCTTGAAGTTTTTGAAAAGGGCGTTGTTGAATTCCTAAAGACAATCTTTTATATTCATCGTATTTCACTTGCTCGTCAATAAAAGCGATAGCATTTTCTAGAGTTGACATTGTAGGGTTATTTCGTAAAATAGTTTCGTAATTTGGGTGTAAATTCATTTTGTATTTATTAAATGTTTGTCTTTCATAAAGGCAAATATGGCCAGTTTTTTCTTCAGCGGACATGTTTGAAAGCTGAATTTTTGTTATTAATTTATATTTTAATTCGATTAATCTGTTGCCAAAATTTAAAAGAGTTTCTTTTGGATTATATCGTATATATTGCATTTCTTGTTCTAATGTTAAAATATTACGATTATCACTAAAGTTTTGAATGAATAGCGCTTTGATTTGAATCCAGATCGTGATATCAGGACGGCTCGAAAGTAGAATATGCGCTTTACCTTTTATCTTATTTTTAACCGCGCTCAGCAAAATATTTATATGAAATGGATCAGTAGTCGGATTCGCTTCTAAAAGGTTATCAACTGCGTCGAAGAAATTTTGTAACAACAATTCGTCGTCATCAAAATAGGGAACGAATTCAGAAAGATTTTTAACTTTTTGTAAATCTAATTGAGCCATTTCGGTATCTTGTTCTAATTCTCGATATCTACTAAAATTTCGGGGTGGAGTGACTGGATAAGGTCTGCTCATTAAAAATGAACGCAAAAACTCTGTTTGTACCTACACTCAACAACAAAACAAAACAAAAGAATCTAAACTACACTCTTAAAGTCTCTTAGAGTCCACCAGCTTCACACAATTCGTCAGTGATTCTGTGAAGATTATCCTACCCGACTGCGTTTCGAGTTTCGTTTGTTGAGCCCTTTGGTCACACAAAATAAACTATGCCGAAGAATTTCACTAATACTTTATTTGAGTAAAATACAGATCGACGATGATTGTACAATAACTGTATAATACTTAACTTCAATGAATCATTTTCTGGCTTTATATAAACTAGGTTTATCGCTTTGCTTTTTCAGCATTAAGATTAGTTCATTCCTGTAATTTTATATTACGTGTCTTAAACTATGATTTAATAAAATAAAAAGGAAGTGAGTCATTGTTCACTCATATAATTATATATATATATATATATATATATATATATATATATATATATATATATATATATATATATATATATATATATATATATATATATATACGTTTTCATCATGGTCTAGAATATAGCAGCGATTATGTAAATTACGACATATTAAATGACATCATCTGTTGAATGGGGCTTTTGTCGACATAGTTTATGTAAAGGGACATCAAAAAAAGGAATTCTTGAACGAAAGCTACATGAATTAGCAGAAACTTCAACACCGCCACCTCTTGTAGTTAATATCGAACATATCACCGAATACATCAGTGCACCACTACCAAATTTTTTAATAGACTTTCCACAATGTATTCATCATTATAATAATTTTAAATGTATGTGTAGTATAAGAAATAGTGTAAAACTATATGATTGGTTGTATTCAAATTTACTAAAATAAATAAAAAAAGCTATTAGTCACTGTTTTTATTTATCTCCTATGTGTGTGTTACCTTAATTTTTAGTTGTTTACTAGACGTCTGAGCAGTAAGATGCATCCTTCAGATAAATACAAGTTATTATTGAATGAACATTACAGAAAGTTAGAACAGTTGAAACCACAGCATGAATGCAAACTATCAAAAAAATTCCTTCAACAAAAGTAGAGAGAAAATGTTAATAAATAAGTATAGTCTATGTGTACATACATAGTATACATTTAATCATGATGTTGTTAGGTCATCAGTTTATTCTATTATATACTATATATCAAAATGTTCTTTATGTACATCGTCCATATGATGTAAAAGAAATGCTTGTCTACTTTGGTACAAAGAACAATGATAATTGGAAAAATATGACACCCTATATT
Organism: Rosalia funebris; assembly: GCA_037954035.1. NCBI lineage: Eukaryota > Metazoa > Arthropoda > Insecta > Coleoptera > Cerambycidae > Rosalia > Rosalia funebris. The sequence goes on along the minus strand of JAZFAV010000032.1, from coordinate 31,116,619 downwards.
CTAAATAATCATATTTCCACATTTTTTTCTTCGATACCAAATGGTGCTAAAAGATATAAAATGAGAATAAGATTTCAAAATGGTACAAGTGGAGATTTAGATTGGAAAATTTTTAAAGGCGCATGCGTGGCCCCTGTTGTATATTCAATGATTATAATGGTCAACAATCACTTACAATTATACTGTACTACATTACACTATATTCTTCGATTTTAATTCTGAAGTGTCTTATTAGAAATATTAGCAAAAAGTTGTTGATGCTGAATTAAGAAGTGCCATCATAAAACTCTACGAAGATGTTTCAAAGAACTATATATATATATATATATATATATATATATATATATATATATATATATATATATATATATATATATATATATATATATATATATATATATATATATATATACATTTAAACTTATGAAACAGATATAACATTTTAAAGTTATCAAAAATATGTATATAGTGGATATGTAAAAACAAGTTTTTACATATCCACTATTCTTCAGATTCTTTAACAGGAGAACGTACGATACATTTTTTTGGCGCTTCGTACATAATACATAATATATTTCAGTCCATGGCAACAAGGTGGTATAGTCGTTTGGGTACTACAATTTAGAGTCACCTAAAAAAACACAATTAGTTCAGTTACTGACTTTGACTTAAAGATGTCAGGAATTTACTTCTGTGTGACATAAGATCTTTGTTTTTCGTTATTATTTGTAATAGATTGTTGAACATTGTGTTGAACATTTATTTTGTATGCTTTGGACACAGAAATGTGATTTTTTCATATCTTTATTTAAGCCGACCTATTTCCGCTACCGAGACCTATCATCGACGCTAGGAGACGAGCTACCCCCAACCTGGAACATTTTCTTTTTACTTGCTTAACATGTCATAGGTAAGGAACCTATGTTTAAGTTAACCTCGCATAAGTTTCTGTAGTTTCAGTGAGTCTACTGATATAGAAGTCGCTATAAAATATAGGCCAGCTAGTCTGTCACCCATTCAAGTGGTAAGTGAAGTAGCTCGCCTAGACAATAAGCCTATCCTATATAAGTAGTATAGCTACGTCACTCTCACTCCAACCTCGGATTTGTCCGCGGACATTTGATGTGAATGGCATGTGTCCATCGGGAGTGACGAAAGATGTGGGTGGGGTAGCGAAGAGTTCTTGTGGATGATCAACAACGACCAGAGGGTGCAGAAAAAGACATGGCGGCGGAAAAAACATGGCAGCATTAAGAAAAAAATAACATGGTGATATTTAGAAAAAAATATAACGTCATTAAACATGGCTGCATTAGGAAAAAAACATGACGGAAGGGGGTGGGGGTAATAAAAAAACATGGTTGAATTAATAAAAAAGACATGGCAGCGTTATGAAAAAACAACAGGGTGATATTAAGAAAAAAATATGACGTCATTAAACATGGCTGTATTAAGAAAAAAACATGGCGGAAGGGGGTGGGAGGTAACAAAAAACATGGCCACATTAAGAAAAAAATGGCGGCGACAAAAAGAAACATGGCTGCGTTAAGAAAAAATATGTCGGCAAAGGGGGTGGGGGTAAGAAAAAAACATGGTTGAATTAATAAAAAACGTTGCGGAAAAAGAGCATGTCTGTCATTCTCGGAAAAAACGTGGCAGTATTAAGGGGGGTGGGGGTAAAGGTGTAGGAAAAAAACATGACGTCATTAGTAGCTGAAAAAAGCAAAGGGGGTCCGACCCAAATTTTACGTGAACTAGGCATCTGACGCAATATGTCAAAAGGGCCGTATCTTAAACTTTGTCCGATTTCAATCGAATAAAGACTAAAATTTATTAAAAAATTAATTGAACATAATTACAAGAGAGAATATTTTTAATAAGTTAATAAATAAAAAGTTATAGACAAAGAAAATATATTTATGGTAAAAACAGGGGTTTTATTTTTCCTAGGTTGATACTAAAAAGTCACTATATTTGGGTTGGTATACCTGTATGATGGTACGATTTGAAAACGTGACTAAAATGTTTGCTATGCTATTGTAGACTAAATAAGCTGCGGCGGTGTCTGGTGAATAAACAAAAATTATCTGCACGTGGATGATTAAATGCTCATTTTTTCATTTAACCTACTTGTCGCTTATTACATAGAATGCAATTTCAGCGTTAAAAACACACACATAAACAAGTGTTGACTTGTTGAAGAAAGTGTCGCCAGCTGAGTTAAGGAACGTGACTTAAATGTAAACAAACTGGTGTTTGCCACTATTGTAGACTGTGATTAAAGCCGACTAACATTGGAATTGAGATCAAGGTCATAAATCAGAATCGTATTAAATAACATCATGCGCCTTTTGAAAAAAAGCACGTTATGTAAACAATTCTGTCGAGTTAGGAGGAATGGAATGTTATAATTTATATATTTAAATAAAAAATATATATATTTTAAAAATGAAAACTATACACACAAGTGTGCAAAATAAAACAACAATTTTTTTATAAAATATTGATAATCTAATCAACTACATCTTCACTGTAAATATTGTATTTTACAATATATTCAAATGGTATTATTTTTCTAATAGAGTATAATAATTTGAATAGACCAGCTTCCAGCATGCCCTCGCAAGATTCGTCTAGATCGATGGATCCTAGAAAAATGTGATTGCATACATTTTCAGAACGACCATATGTTTCCAATGTATATTCAGTGTGATTATAGTGAACTACAGTATCAGTCTGAATGGCTTTAATATGATACGTAACGTTGGAAGGCTTACTGATACTGAGTGCTTTGAATTTTTCTTGTGAAACATCTTCGTAGAGTTTTATGATGGCACTTCTTAATTCAGCATCAACAATTTTTTGCTAATATTTCTAATAAGACACTTCAGAATTAAAATCGAAGAATATAGTGTAATGTAGTACAGTATAATTGTAAGTGATTGTTGACCATTATAATCATTGAATATACAACAGGGGCCACGCATGCGCCTTTAAAAATTTTCCAATCTAAATCTCCACTTGTACCATTTTGAAATCTTATTCTCATTTTATATCTTTTAGCACCATTTGGTCATCATCATTAGGTCATCAGTCCTAAGACTGGTTGGACGCTAACCTCCAGCTTCTCCTATCTTGTGCTAACCTACGCATTTCGCTAATTGTGCTACAACCTACATCCCTTACTATTTGCGAGCAGTAGTCTAATCTAGGCCTACCTCTGCCTTTCTTCACTCCTATTTCTGCCTCCAAAATATCGCGGACTATTCCCCATGTCTCAGCATGTGGCCTACCATTCTATCTCTTCTCTTCTTTAAGTTTTTCCACGTACTTCTTTTTTCGCCGACTTTCTCCAATACTTCTTCGTTTCTAACCCTATCAGTCCATGGTATTTTCATCATTCTTCGGTAACACCACATCTCAAAAGCTTCTAATTTCTTCCTACTTGCTTCCCCTACCGTCCAGGTTTCGCAGCCGTATAGTGCCGTGCTCCATACATATGTTTTCAAAAATCTCTTCCTTGTTTCTAAGTTTATTACCCCCGAGCATAAAAGTGCTTTCCATTTGGTATCGAAGAAAAAATGTGGAAATATGATTATTTAGAACAGTGTTTATCAACCTGTCGGTCGCGACCCCCTGGGGGGTCGCGAAGCCTTTGTAGGGCTGTCGCCAGAGGTTGAGAGAACTAGGTACTTCAGTAAAGAAATCAATAAACTTTAAAAAGATAGATATATTAAGAAATAGTTAACAAAAGGATACTCGTAATGTTATTCATACAAACAAATTAACAAAAAATAAAATCTTCGACTACTCGTTCATTTTAATGTTAAGGTTGCGCTTGTTTTTGTTCAATGAATTTCTTCCATCGTGGATCCGTTTTTGCAACATTAAGTATTAAATCGTTTTCCAAATTTAAGCGATTTCCTTGTTTACTTTTTATTTGGGCCATTGATGAAAATGTCAACTAGCACAAGTACGAGATAGTAAATGGAATCAAACACTTCAAAGCCTCCGTTGTTAATTTCGGGTATTCTGTTTTTCTTTTTAACCAAAAGGTATCCAAATTTTCAGACTTGAATTCCAAGTGCAACATCCCATCGGCAGATAATTCCAGCAGATTCTCTTTAAGCTTAGTTGCTAAATTTGCCTTATTTATAGCTGTATTTAAAAACTGATTTAAGATCCATCTTTGCCCAGTGTTATCCGATGATATCTCTTGCACTGAGAAGTAATGACAATTCTTTCTTCAAATTATCTAACACCATTTTCATACCAGATATATATGAATTGATAATTATCTCACTTCCGACTTCTTCAATGAAGTACTGTGTCGACGAAAATGAATCAAAGTTGTTTTGATGTCAATTTTTTTTGTAAAGCCATGGAGTTTGTCTTTTGCTATGATGACATTTTCATCCCGCCCTTGAAGATTTTTATTAAAGTTATTTAAATGCTCAAATAAGTCAGAAAGAAAAGCTAATTTCAAAAGGAATTCCGGTTCAGAAATGAATTCCGAGTAATCTGACTTGGCTTGCTGTAAATATACTAAAAGTTCAGCGCGAAGTTCCATAACTCTGGTCAGTACTTTCACCTTACCTCTGTATGGTAAAGCAAATTTCGATGGAGTGCCCCCATATCTTCACAAATGATTCGAAACAATCGAGTCTGCAACGCTTTTCCTTTAATCGAATTTACAATTTTAATAATAATATTTAGAACTTGACTGTATTCTTGTGGCAAGGTTTTGGCTGCAAGAGCTTGGCGATGGAGAAAGCAAAACCAACAAGCGTTTGGCATCTGTTCTTTCAATCTACCAATAAATCCGATCTTCGCACCAATCATGGCTTTTGCTCCGTCACTACAAATAGCAATGCATTTTTGTGCCCAATCGATATTCATATCTTGCGTAACTTCAAGGAACATGTCATGCAAGCATTGACCTGTAGTATTTGTGGGAAGTGCCTTGCAAAATAGTATTTCTTCCATTAATTTTTCATCGGATTAAAAACGCACAAAAGCTACAAACTGCGCACAATCCGCAATATCCGTTGATTCATCCAATTGCAAGGACACAAAAGAACTTTTCTTTATTTTTTCTATGACTTGATCACGAACGTCAGTAGCCATATCGCTTATCCTGTGTTGAATGGTATTGTCAGAGAGAGGTATACTTTTGAGCTTTTCGACCTCTTGTTTGCCAAACATAATCTCTGCTATATCTAAAGTTGCTGGTAAAATCAAATCTTCGGCAATAGTGTGAGGTTTTCCTGCGTTAGCCACACGAAAAGCTACTCGATAACTAGCGAGCAACGCTTTCTCATTTAGGTTGGACATTTGTACTATAGCACTTTTTTTATGTTCAAGAGCTTTTAATTCTCGCTCAAAAAATTCCACGGGTTTATTTTTTTCATTAGAATGTTTTGTGTTTAGGTGGCGTACCAACTTCGATGGCTTCATGCTTTCTCTTGAAAAAGTTTCAAAGCAAATTGCGCACTGCGGTTTATTCTCAATCACAGTAAACCCAAATTGCAAATAATTGTCATAAAGACGTTTTTTCTTTATTCCACTACTCCCGCTAGAAGTTGATGGTTCTGATAATCTTTTCAGGAATTTATCCATTTTAAATTATAACAAACAACTCAAATAAATATGTAAAACAAGTGACTTACGCTCTTCAAACAAACAAAACAGCAGATGATACGATCGCGCGTGTCTCACGCTCACAAATAACTCCACAATTACTCCAAGCTCCACGGCACCTTAAACACAAAGTCAAACTACAATTACACCAAGGCACCTTACACACAAAGTTTAAACGTCGCACTTACAAAACCGAATCCCTTCCGAATACTTTCCACCTATCACGGTGTCGCTTCTGAGTTTATTCCAAACTCAACTGCCGTGGCTACGGTCGACCGTCCTATTTATAGGCCAGCCTGCCAGCGCACTCTAGCGAGAATCATCTCGAAGCATAACGAAACGTCTCGAACCTTGTGGACCTTTCGCGCGGGCCGTGGAGCGCGCGGGGCTGTAGTAGTTCCGAGTGTTACCAACAGATGGTGCTGGTAGTCTCGGCCGTAATAATATGTTTATGTTTGTTAAATATCAATTGGCCACGTATTCGATTTAAAGTGATGTGTTTTACGTACTTAATTACTGTATATATTTATATCCGCATCCTAATAACGCAAACGCATACAATTTTTGTATGAATTAAATATTTCTGACATACATGAAAAAGGCTAAGGGTTGGGGGGTCGCGAAATATTTTTTTATACTATGGGGGTCGTGTCATGAAAAAGGTTGAAAAACACTGATTTAGAATATAGGGTGTCATATTTTTCCAATTATCATTGTTCTTTGTACCAAAGTAGACAAACATTTCTTTCGCATCATATGGACGATGCACATAAAGAACATTTTGATATATAGCATATAATAGAATAAACTGATGACCTAACAGCATCATGATTAAATGTATACTATGTATGTACACATAGACTATACTTTTTTATTAACATTTTCTCTCTACTTTTGTTGAAGGAATTTTTTTGATAGTTTGCTTTCATGCTGTGGTGTAATATTCAAATTGGTAAAACTAATGAACATACGCTTTTTTTGTTCATAAAAGCTGATAGTTATTTTCAACTGTTCTAACTTTCTGTAATGTTCATTCAATAATAACTTGTACTTATCTGAAGGATGCATCTTACTGCTCAGACGTCTAGTAAACAACTAAAAATTAAGGTAACACACACATAGGAGATAAGTAAAAACAAAGACTAATAGCTTTTTTATTTATTTTAGTAAATTTGAGTACAACCAATCATATAGTTTTACACTATTTCATATACTACACATACATTTAAAATTATTATAATGATGAATACATTGTGGAAAGTCCTTTACAAAATTTGGTAGTGGTGCACTGATGTATTCGGTGATATGTTCGATGTTAACTACAAGAAGTGGCGGTGTTGAAATTTCTGCTAATTCATGTAGCTTTCGTTCAAGAAATTCCTTCTCTTGATGTCCCTTTACGTAAACTATGTCGGCGCCAGCCCCATTCAACAGATGATGTAATTTAATATGTCGTGATTTACATAATCGCTGCTATATTCTAGGCCATGATGAAAACGTGCCAAATAGTTTACTTGTTTCTTTACTTCAGAACTTAACGTACTGTATGCCATTGAAGGTTTCAATAAATAATGAGCCCTTTGTACACCACATACAAAAGATATATTTTTAGCATGAAATTGTGGAAGGTTGAACCCATGTACGTCGACGGCAATCAACTTCATGATGCTCTCAGATACAATACTTTTAAAAGACTGAATTACTCTATTTGATACAAGTTTATTTTATGCTGAATTTCTTAGGGGTAAATATTCAATTACTCGGTCATGAATAATTATACAGTATACCTTGGTATTCTGGGGAAATGATTTTCTGCGTTCAATTTCCAGTTTAACATCCACAGTGGAAGATTTTATAGAATCATTTTTTTTCTAGCAATCTATGACAAATACTGCCCGACCACTGAAAGCATCAAAGTCAAGTATCGGTTTATTATTTAAGGCGAATATTTTAGAGAACTACTACTATTTTATAATAGGCTTCAGCATATTTTTTACAGCTTAAATTTAATTTCATATCTTCATAGGGATAATATTCAGAGTTCAATGTTAATTTAATATTTGATATATCGATATTATCCAAATAAGTAACATCTTGCATGCTTTTATCTTTTTTATTTGTTTGAAATGCTACAATAACGTATCTGAGGCTCTCCACATTAGTACAGGTTCTGAAGGACCAATACTTCTTTCGTAGTGCTAGTCGTCAAAGCGGGTAATTCACGAAATTCCCATTGTCTATATGGAAGTGGCTTATCGCTACTTACTAATTAGACGTAAAACTTGTTTACCGAAAATTACTCTCTTATAATCATGAAATAATCCAAGCAAATGCCATAAGGGTATTCTCAAAGAAAATGTTATTTTTGTAGTATCATATGTTACCAGCTGTCCTTTAGGGTAATTCCAACCAGCAATACTAAGAGAAGTATCAGTTTTTCATAACATAATAGGTTTTTAATAGGCTCACAGTTCTCGAATCTCGTACTTTATCTAATTCCTTTCCATTGAATAACTAATTGAATCAAATAAATATGCTTCAGCATTATTAGTGAATTCAACGGTGCCAGTACCTTCAACGTTATTTAAAGTTCCCTCAACCAATGCATCAATAATAATGCATCTTGATGATAAATAGCAATTTCTATTTCATCGTTGTTTCCAAATGATTTTAAAAAAGGGTGATACGTTCGGATTTCATCCCTGATGATGGACTCATCGTAACTGGGGTCTTGAAATAACTGCAGCTGTTCTAACATTATAGCCCAGAGACTATAATATATATATATATATATATATATATATATATATATATATATATATATATATATATATATATATATATATATATATATATATATATATATATATATATAAGAATATGGCAAGAGTTAAAGCTGAGGTCTTCTTCTTACTCCTCTTCAAACACACTCCACTGACTGAATGCCACAGATTAGAATAACTATCGTTCATATAGTTCTTTTGTGCAAATAGTAACCTCATAGTCCCTTTCTTAATTCTACTCGTACTATAGTTTCTTCTCCTCAAAAATTAACTGGCTCAGAATTTTGATCAAGTATTTTCAATGTGATTTTATGTATATCTGTTTTATTGTTTATTGGTAGAAGAATTAGGTTATAGGGTTCAATTGTCTATTGCGTATTCGGGGTCGACTTTCAATCCAAATTCAAAAGTGGTGTGTGATGGTTTATTATTGTAAAATGCCCCTGTCGTAAGGTTACAGTTCACGTGGATTGTTATCACCTTAACTATCCTAACAGATAAATCTGACTGATATGGTATATCAGGTTTTAGAACCTGAGAACTATAACCAAATAAGGAGGCTAAACTGTTTTTGCGAGTAAAGTCGATTTTGAGATTACTTTTAATTTCACACTTAAGCGTATTATTATTAGGCTTTAGAGAGAAATAGTCTTCACTCTGCGCTACACCACTGGGTATTACTCGCTTCTGCAGATATGATTCAATATCACTTATTTCATATGACTCTGTCGGTATGTGTATAACTTTTTCTTCTTCACCGCCAAGTTGTCGGTAATAAAACTTATTATTTATCCTTTCTTCAATATTTGGTATACTATTGTACGTGTGAAGCCCTATTAATGCTAACGAATAGTCGTACTGAGGATCAATAATTATGGGATTATAAAAGTCCAAGGAGAGAGTAGAACTTCGACTTCTTGACGTGAATTATTGTTTATTATTTTTATAGAGAAATTGTAAACACAAATGTCCACAATTAATCGTATTGTATGTCTGATAAGCATCAAAATTATAGTTAATTTTACATTTCGAGCCAAGGTACTTGACTAGTTCGATAGGTGGTTTTAAAGATCCAAAACTATAGAAATATAAAACAGGATTATTTCTTTTTTTGTAAGCTACCCAATGTGTCCCAGGGCCTTTTACGGTGAATAATTAATAATGGCACTTTCGTATTTTGTAGGTGGTGTAGTAGGTAAGGCGTCACGTATAAAGACACCTCTGAAATATGGAATTTTAAATTTTTTAGCATATTTTACTAAATCAATGTCGGAAAGTGCTCTATTGGGTAGCTTCATGGGAGTTTTTTGTTTTTTCAAATATAAGCCAAATCCTTTTTTATATGGTTTCATGTAGAGTCCGGATGTTTTTTCCCTAACGCCACTGCCTCCAAAACTTTATTGTGTTTCTCGTCTTCTTCCAATTTTTTCTTAGAGTTTTTAGCATCTATTACGGTTTTCGTCACTGCAGCAGCTCCTCCTGACAGAGCTCCTGATGCACTTAAACCAGCCAATATCGGTATCAAAGGTAAAATACCACCAGTTTTCGGTAATGGTAGAATACGGGGGTATTTATTTTTCCCTTATCGCATTCGTGACTGCAATTCGAGCTGCCTTTATCGTCATTGCAGCATCTTTTTTTAAATTGTTACTTACGTGTCTCTTCAGTACGTTAGATGTATTTGTCAAGATAGCCTTTTCGAATGCGACATTTCTACGTCTCCCTACACCCATGCCTAATTTACGTTCAACGTTCATTGCGCTGGTTACAGCCCAAGCGGTGGCTTTCTCACCTAATTTTAGCGTCCTTTGCTTTAACACGCCCCCAAGCGCGTTGTTCGAGCTGGTAATCTGCCTTATGGCTATCTTCTAAATTTTTGTTTCTACTATATGCAATATATCACTGCAGGCTTTATCGAGAGGATTTATACGTGCATCCCCTCGAGCGAATCTTTTTATGTAATTTCGTACCAGGCCCACAAAATTGGCACTCCGGAACATGTAATTCAAAGCCACCTTATTAATTAGATTATTGACTACTCCACGTCCTACTACGTGTTTACGCGATACCATATGGATTGTGAATGACGATGTTTGACATTAATCATATATATATATATATATATATATATATATATATATATATATATATATATATATATATATATATATAAACTTAAAATATTAATTTAAAAAAATTAATCAAATCTTAATTTCAATACAAATGTAATTTATTAAAAAAGAATTTTTGGAAAAAACATTGTGTAATTTAATAAAAACATGATTTTGAAAAAAAAACATTATTGTCGACCTGCCCAACATATTACAGTTGGCGGAACGAGGTCCTCATCCTCCTCCACGTCACTAATCTCGGCGACTTCGTCTTCATCATCAGAGATGACAATCACCGACTCGTCGTCGGTGTCGTTGTCGTCCACGATGATGAAGTCTATATCACGATCACTAAAAGAAAGATTTATAATTGAAAAATGGAATCAAAATTAAAAAAGAACTTACTTTTCCTCCAAGTAAGGCGGAGACGTAGGGGAACAACTTTGTGGAAATAAGAATCCTGGCGGTAGATCCCGTATTGGAATCAGAGGAGGAGGCAGATCCCTGTAAGGCGGGGGCAGGTCATCAATGTACGGTAGTGGAGGCAGGTCCCAGTAAGGAGGGTCTAGATCATCCAAATTGCTGTAAAAATAATTATATTGAAAAATTAATTTACTATGTAAAAAATAATTATAATTGAAAAATGAATCAACTAACAAAAAATTACTTACTTTTCTCTGAAGTAAACTTCAGGATTTACTGGTGGCGTATATCGGTTCGTTAATTGGACCACACGAACCCAAGCGTTAAATTCACAAAAAAAAAAGTAAGTATAATGTAAATTAAGTTAAATAATGAAAAAATAACTTACATCTCTTCGAAATTGTCTTGCAAAATATTTCAAGAGTGAGATGACGACATTTTTCTTGACTTAGATTTGATATTCAAATAAAAAGGATTTCATTAGACGTTCAGTATTTATATCGAATTGCAGTTTTTGTTTAACCTAAATATTTTATAATCAAAGCGTGAGTATAAATAATTAGTAGCAGTAATATCAGAAAACTATGTTTCAAAATTCAACAACGTCTATTGAAATACGCCAAAGTGATTAAATAAACCATTAAAAAATTAATTTATGACTTCCATAAAAATACCGAAAGCGTAAATGAAATAAAGAAGTCACGTATAAAAATTTTGGTAATATGAGAAACTGACCGCAAACAACGTCTACTAAAAATAAAGTGATTATAAGAGAACCAATAAAAAATAATTTATGAGAGTTTAAATGAAGCAATCCACAAAAATTTTATAAACTCAACGTATTCAGATTAGATTGTATGGTGACGAATGTGTATATCTGGGCTATCGAATGATTTATTATAAACAAAAACGTCGACGTTGATATTGTTGCTACATGGAACGTGATTTAAATGTAAGCAGACTGCCAAATTCTCGATCGCTAGACAAAATATTTTATTTCTAATCTGTGAATAAATCAATAAAAGTTAATTTATGACTGTTTAATTATAACATATACAAATTATAAATTCCACGAAATAAACTGCAAATTCAGCACTTTCACACGTGTTCATAAAAAAACTCGTTATAACGTGCAGATTAGGACGGTGACGTATGAAAAAATGACGCCACAGATGATATAAAAGGTTTACAGCCGGCATAATTCATCATATGTGTTTATACTTGCGCGCTATAGGTGACGTATTATAAAATATTAGAAATCTTTATTTGTGTGTTTTATCTACAGGAAACAAACGTGAGTAAGAAATTGTTTTTATTAAATTTCAATAAAATTAACAAGAAAATATTCTATTAATTTTAGATGGATTTAGAAAAATTAAATACAGTTTCGCTTTTAGAAACTAAACAAGTATTGAAAATATCAGACTTGCAACAAAATATCCCCCAGTCAATTTATGGGGCTAGAATATTCAAAAACGAGGTATGGTGAAGCTGTATTGCTTGAATTTGAAAAAAGCAATATATTTTTACCAAAAAGGGTACTACCCGAAATTAAGGAAGATTTGGCTGAATTCCAGTGTGAAAAATACAGCATAATTTACGAAGGCTTGAAGGACGTAAATAATCCTTCTATGGGAGTCCTATTCAAGTTTATTAAAAGTAAGTAAACACACATAATTTTTTAAATATTAAGTTTTTATTTGTAATTTTTTTTAGCTGAAAACAAGGAATGATCGTACAAGACCGTACTATATAAAATATACCTACAGACAGAGATATCAACACTTACTTCTAGAACTCTTCAAGTGAATACACGCAGTGCAGCTATGAACTCTGAAGAAATTAAGCATATCAGCAATGAAATTATTAGAAAATTCAAAGAAGTGGAAACACTTTTAGGGAATGGTTGTTGTACCCCGCAGGAGAGAGTTATATGGATGAAAAAGGTAAAATAACACATTAGACTTTTAACTAGAGACATCAAGGTATCTGATTTATCTATAGGTGTATTGCGTAACCTTCAAACTAATTTAGGACATTTGAAAAGGTTTAAAAATATCATTGAAAAAATAAACTATATTGGGGGAGCGGTATTGGTAAAATGAAAATGTAGAATCGAGTCAAATTGGAAGATTTAGTATCGGCTTTTAATAGCAGCGTTCGTACTGGAGTAATTATTAATTTAAAACGTAAATATTGGAATGAATATTTTAATGATGCTTTTCACCTTTTCAAAACTATAATAATGAATGCCACGAAAAAAGTACTAATGCTTAAAGTTAACACTTCTTTCTGTGCTGAATTTATAAGAAAGTAACAAGGCATAGAAATTATTGAAAACAAAACATTTTAATACAAAAAATAAGGTAATTTATGCAGGGAGGGATTTACATCAACGGTTTGAATCCAATGTAAAAGATGATATTTTTAACGCTTTATCTGAAATCTCCGAATCTGGTAGTGGGTGGTATTTAAATTAAATTATTTGTTTAGAAGTTAATATAAATAAATATGAAGTTGGAAACGGTTCGTCCTACATTAGACTACCGGAAAAAATGGAAAAAAAAACGGGTTTGCATTAAAGTTAAGAAAGAATATGAGGCCTGTTTTGCATGGGCCATTGTCAGTGCTCTTCACTCCGCTGAAAAACACTGAAAGAACATCATTATATCCTCATTACAAAACAGTATTAAACGTAAAAGATATTGAATTTCCTATGACGTTACCGCAAATTTCCAAATTTTAGAAACATAATGCAATCTCTGTTAATGTATTTGGTTTGAAAATGGATTCAAAATCTATTTCTTCTGTTGTGCCCCACCGTATAACCAAATGAAAATTGGATAAACATGTAAATTTATTATTAGTTTAAGATAAATATTTTCCAAAGATAAATGAATTTGAACCACCGCTGCCGATGTCAGATAACGAAGAGCTAGAAATTAAATACCATCATTGTTATATTAAAGATTTATCTATACTTTTAAGTAGACAGCTTTCAAAAAATAAACAGAAAATAATTTTGCGATAGATATCTGAATTATTTTTGGTCTCAGGATAAGCTAAATGATCATGTTGTAGATTGTGATAAACTTGACAATTTTAAAATTGAATTTTCTCGAGAACGGTACATTAAATTAAAAAATTTTGCTTACAAGGAAATGATTCCGTTTATTATATATGCAGATTTCGAATCCTTACTTGAACCATTTAATGGTGATGATAATCATTGTAAAACGAGCAGATATTAGAAACACATAGCCTACAGTGCTGGATATTATTTCAAATGCGGTTATAATAATGACTGGTCGTATAATAAAAGTGCTCGTGGTCTAGACTCTATGTCCTGGTTTACAGAGGAATTATGCAATGTTGCACAATTTGTCTCTTCGAAATTAAAACATGTGGAGCCCATGAATACTGAAGATAGTTTACGGGAAGCCAGTAAAACTTGTCATATTTGCGAAGGAGAATTTATAAACAGATAAAATTGTTAGAGATCACTGTCACCTCACTGGAAACTTCAGAGATTTTGGTCAGAATAAATGTAATTTAAATTATAAAAATTCTTTTGTTATTCCCGTGGTGTTCCATAACCTCGGAGGTTGCGATGCTCATTTTATAATAAAGTTCTTAGCTGAACGAAATGGTATTAATTTATTGCCCGAGAATAAGGAAAAATAGAAAAGTTTCACAGTTCACGATAATGAAACCAAATTAAAATTTAGATTTTTAGACTCTTTCAGATTCATGGGTTGTTTTCTAGAAGAACTAGCTTCGACATTGAACGACGAAAACTTTGAAAATCTTAAACGTGAATTTTTAGACCTAGATGATGAAAAATTTCAGTTATTAACACTAAAAGGTGTATTCTCTTATGGCTATTTGGATAACATAGAAAAACTAGATGAAACGGAATTACCTGACATAAAACACTTTTACAATACACTAAACGACACGAACATAGAAGAGACTGATTATGCATATTCGCAAACTGTTTGGGATAAATTCAGCATGAATACTCTAGACGATTACAGTAATCTCTATGTGAAAACATATGCTATTAACTTGCGTTTTTGAAACTTTTCGTAGTACTTGCTACAAGATATACAACCTCGACCCAAGCCGCTATTTTTTTATTCCAGGTTATACGTTTGATTACATGCTGAAATATACAGGGTGTAGGCTAGAAACTATTCAAGATGTGGATATTTTAATGTTTATTGAGCGTGCTATTCGAGGTGAGGTGAATCAATGTTGCAATCGATTTTCACAGGCTAACAACAAGTATTTAGATATTTATGATGCCAGCAAATCATCCACAGATATTGTTCATTGTGATATAAATAATTTATATGACTGGAGTATGAGAGAATTTCTTCCATACGGGGAATTCCAGTGAACAGATTGCAACATAGACATCACCAGTGTGCCTGATGACTCTGAAATTGGTTATATTTTAGAGGTAAATCTCGAATACCCGGAAGATTTACATGATTTACATAAAGATTTGCCATTCTGTCCGGAACACAGAACTCCACCAAATTAAAAATTTCCTAAATTAATGACTACCTGTTACCGGTTTAATGAAGGATGAAAATAATGGGAAAATAATGACTCACCTCATACACCTATAAAGTAGAATCGAACAAAGTAGTTTAGAAAGCAAAAGGTGTAAAGTCTAATGTTGTGACAAATAAAATTACTTTTGAGGATTACCTCAACTGTCTGGAGAAATTTGCAAGCAAGGAGCCTCAAGAAGAGTGTTTACTAAATAAAACTCAACGCTGTATACAATCAAAATTACATGAGGTATATAGCGTCGAGCAAACAAAAATTGCTCTTAATCCCTTCGACGATAAGAGGTGCACCCTTCCTGAAGTTCATAATACTCTCCCCTGGGGGCACTATTCCATAATGGACATCTAGTAATTTCGTTGATGATATTCTTTTTTTGCTTCACATCAACTTTAAAAATCTCCCAGTCTGTTGTTATATTTTAATATTTTTATGTATTTTATTATTATTATGTAACCCATTTTATGTATTCTTTGCTTTATTATTATGTAATTAAATTTTTATTATATGTATTTTTTCTTTATTATTATGTAATCAAATTTTTATTATATGTATTTAAATTATAATGATTTTTATTTCCCCAACCTAAAAAGAAAACCCACATTATATAAATTTCTTTTTATTTAAACACTTGTTTTCAGTAGATACATTTTACTATCTAAATCATTAATAACAGTATCTTTATTATAAAATAAACATTCACGTATACAGTATGATTAAATATTACATGAATATAAGTCACATAGGTTTAACATAACAGTATATGGTGACAATTCATAATTAGATTCACTTAAGATATTATTAGCTACATTTAAGAAGTTATTATAGAACTGTTTAAAACTTAAACTATTTAGTAAGTCCATATGAGATAATATAATTTTATCGGTGTAGATGAGCTCACAAACAACTTTGTCAGATAAATGAAATGTGCAGAACCCTTTACTTATTTTCAACAATTTGCTTCCAATAATTTGCGATGATATTAAAGCATAATGTGAAAACTTCATTTCTATTTCTTCAGGCTGTTCTTCTGTCACCACATCGAAGTAATCCACAACAAATTGTTGAAGGTAAGTAATACAATCATCCCAATCTTCTCTGTTAAATGAGATTTTGTCTAATGTGGTGAAGTCTTTATTCACATTCAGTAAAATTCGTACGGCAGGAACATAGCCTCTTACAGCACTAAATCCAGTAGTTACTTTATATACAGAATTTTTATGTCAGTATTGTATTCTAAAAGATATCGACCCTCGTTTTGCGCATCTTCTTTATATTGTGCACAAATTCTATCCACTTCATGCCAGTAGTCAGAATCGCCTAGACTAGATGTTAATGATGCCATAATTGCGGTAGACTAATGAAGGATTATGGCTTCAACCCCTTTTTATAGATACTTAAATTAATTTTAAACATTGTTAAAAAAGGCCCCTTTACAGTCGTAAAAATGCTCGTGTTTTTCATAAGAATCAATGCATATTTGATTAAAGTACATTATCTGTTGTTATACTCTTTGACAATATCATATTCCCTGATATATATATATATATATATATATATATATATATATATATATATATATATATATATATATATATATATATATATATATATAAAGTATATATAAAGTATATTTTTCCTTATTCTCGGGCAATAAAGCAATACGATTTCGTTCAGCTAAGAACTTTATTATAAAATGAGCATCGCAACCTCCGAGGTTATGGAACACCACGGGAATAACAAAAGAATTTTTATAATTTAAATTACATTTATTGTGACTAAAATCTCTGAAGTTTTCAGTGAGGTGACAGTGATCTCTAACAATTTTATCTGTTTATAAATTCTCCTTCGCAAATATGACAAGTTTTACTGGCATCCCGTAAACTATCTTCAGTATTCATGGGCTCCACATGTTTTAATTTCGAAGAGACAAATTGTGCAACATTGCATAATTCCTCTGCAAACCAGGACATAGAGTCTAGACCACGAGCACTTTTATTATACGACCAGTCATTATTATAAACGCATTTGAAATAATATTCAGCACTGTAGGCTATGTGTTTCTAATATCTGCTCGCTTTACAATTATTATCATCACCATTAAATGGTTCAAGTAAGGATTCGAAATCTGCATATATAATAAACGGAATCATTTCCTTGTAAGCAAAATTTTTTAATTTAATGTACCGTTCTCGAGAAAATTCAATTTTAAAATTGTCAAGTTTTTCAAAATCTACAACATGATCATTTAGCTTATCCTGAGACCAAAAATAATTCAGATATCTATCGCAAAATTATTTTCTGTTTATTTTTTGAAAGCTGTCTACTTAAAAGTATAGATAAATCTTTAATATAACAATAATGGTATTTAATTTCTAGCTCTTCATTATCTGACATCGGCGGCGGTGGTTCAAATTCATTTATTTTTGGAAAATATTTATCTTAAACTAATAATAAATTTACATGTTTATCCCATTTTCGTTTGGTTATACGGTGGGGCACAACAGAAGAAATAGATTTTGAATCCATTTTCAAACCAAATACATTAACAGAGATTGCATTGTTTTTCTCAAATTTGGAAATTTGCCGTAACGTCATAGGAAATTCAATATCATTTACGTTTAATACTGTTTTGTAATGAGAACATAATTATGTTCTTTCAGAGTGTTTTTCAGCTGACTGAAGGGCACTGACAATGGCCCATGCAAAACAGGCCTCATATTCTTTCTTAACGTTAATGCAAACCCGTTTTTTTTTGCAATTTTATCCGGTATTTTAATGTAAGACGAACCGTTTCCAACTTCATATTTATTTATATTAACTTCTAAACAAATAATTTCATTTAAAGACCGCCTACTACCAGATTCGGAGATTTCAGATAAAGCGTTAAAAATATCATCTTTTACATTGGATTCAAACCATTGATGTAAATCCCTCCCTGCATAAATTACCTTATTTTTTGTATTAAAATGTTTTTTTTTTCAATAATTTCTATGCCTTGTTACTTTCTTATAAAATAAGCACAGAAAGAAGTGTTAACTTTAAGCATTGGTACTTTTTTCGTGGCATTCATTATTATAGTTTTGAAAAGGCGAAAAGCATCATTAAAATATGCATTCAAATGTTTACGTTTTAAATTAATAATTACTCCAGTACGAACCTTGCTATTAAAAGCCGATACTAAATCTTCCCATTTGACTCGATTATACATTTTTATTTTACCAATACCGCTCCTCCAATATAGTTTATTTTTTCAATGATATTTTTAAATCTTTTCAAATATCCTAAATTAGTTTGAAGGTTACGCAATACACCTATAGATAAATCAGATACCTTGATATCTCTAGTTAAAAGTCTAATGTGTTATTTTACCTTTTTCATCCATATAACTCTCTCCTGCGGGGTACAACAACCATTCCCTAAAAGTGTTTCCACTTCTTTGAATTTTCTAATAATTTCATTGCTGATATGCTTAATTTCTTCAGAGTTCATAGCTGCGGCTGCGTGTATTCACTTGAAGAGTTCTAGAAGTAAGTGTTGATATCTCTGTCTGTAGGTATATTTTATATAGTACGGTCTTGTACGATCATTCCTTGTTTTCAGCTAAAAAAAATTACAAATAAAAACTTAATATTTAAAAAATTATGTGTGTTTACTTACTTTTAATAAACTTGAATAGGCCTCTCATAGAAGGATTATTTACGTCCTTCAAGCCTTCGTAAATTATTCTGTATTTTTCACACTGGAATTCAGCCAAATTTTCCTTAATTTCGGGTATTGCTTTTTGCTTAATATATTGCTTTTTTCAAATTCAAGCAATACAGCTTCACCATACCTTGTTTTGAATATTCTAGCCCAATAAATTGACTGGGGGATATTTTGTTGCAAGTCTGATATTTTCAATACTTGTTTAGTTTCTAAAAGCGAAATTCTATTTAATTTTTCTAAATCCATCTAAAATTAATAGAATATTTTCTTGTTAATTTTATTGAAATTTAATAAAAACAATTTCTTACTCACGTTTGTTTCCTGTAGATAAAACACACAAATAAAGATTTCTAATATCTTATAATACGTCACGTATAGCGCGCAAGTATAAACACATATGATGAATTATGCCGGCTGTAAACCTTTTATATCATCTGTGGCGTAATTTTTTCATACGTCACCGTCCTAATCTGCACGTTCTAACGAGTTTTTTTATGAACACGTGTGAAAGTGCTGAATTTGCAGTTTATTTCGTGGAATTTATATTTTGTATATGTTATAATTAAACAGTCATAAATTAACTTTTATTGATTTATCCACAGATTAGAAATAAAATGTTTTGTCTAGCGATCGAGAATTTGGCAGTTTGTTTACATTTAAATCACGTTCCATGTAGCAACAATATCAACGTCGACGTTTTTGTT
Organism: Rosalia funebris; assembly: GCA_037954035.1. Classification (NCBI taxonomy): domain Eukaryota; kingdom Metazoa; phylum Arthropoda; class Insecta; order Coleoptera; family Cerambycidae; genus Rosalia; species Rosalia funebris. The sequence continues at coordinate 31,096,672 of JAZFAV010000032.1, read as the reverse complement.
TATAATAAATCATTCGATAGCCCAGATATACACACTCGTCACCATACAATCTAATCTGAATACGTTGAGTTTATAAAATTTTTGTGGATTGCTTCATTTAAACTCTTATAAATTATTTTTTATTGGTTCTCTTATAATCACTTTATTTTTAGTAGACGTTGTTTGCGGTCAGTTTCTCATATTACCAAAATTTTTATACGTGACTTCTTTATTTCATTTACGCTCTCGGTATTTTTATGGAAGTCATAAATTAATTTTTTATTGGTTCATTTAATCACTTTGGCGTATTTCAATAGACGTTGTTGAATTTTGAAACATAGTTTTCTCATATTACTGCTACTAATTATTTATACTCACGCTTTGATTATAAAATATTTAGGTTAAACAAAAACTACAATTCGATATAAATACTGAACGTCTAACGAAATCCTTTTTATTTGAATATCAAATCTAATTCAAGAAAGATGTCGTCATCTCACTCTTGGAATATTTTGCAAGAGAATTTCGAAGAGATGTAAGTTATTTTTTTCATTATTTAACTTAATTTACATTATACTTACTTTTTTTTTGTGAATTTAACGCTTGGGTTCGTATGGTCCAATTAACAAACCGATATACGCCACCAGTAAATCCTGAAGTTTACTTCAGAGAAAAGTAAGTAATTTTTTGTTAGTTGATTCATTTTTCAATTATAATAATTTTTTACATAGTAAATTAATTTTTCAATATAATTATTTTTACAGCAATTTGGATGATCTACACCCTCCTTACTGGGACCTGCCTCCACCACCGTACATTGATGATGACCTGCCCCCGCCTTACAGGGATCTGCCTCCTCCTCTGATTCCAATACGGGATCTACCGCCAGGATTCTTATTTCCACAAAGTTGTTCCTCTACGTCTCCACCTTACTTGGAGGAAAAGTAAGTTCTTTTTTTATTTTGATTCCTTTTCAATTATAATTCTTTCTTTCAGTGATCGTGATATCGACTTCATCGTCGTGGACGACAACGACACCGACGACGAGACGGTGATTGTCATCTCCGATGATGAAGACGTAGTCGCCGAGATTAGTGACGTGGAGGAGGATGAGGATCTCGTTCGGCCAACTGTAATATGTTGGGCAGGTCGACAATAATGTTTTTTTTTAATCATGTTTTTATTAAATTACACAATGTTTTTTCCAAAAATTCTTTTTTGATAAATTACATTTGTATTGAAATTAACTCTCTCTTTCTTTTAACTTCTAACAGAAGCAAAGTCTTAGGAGCATCAGTATACATATATGCACTTAAATTTCAAATAATCATATAAGAATAACATCCATCGACGATAAATCGAGGCCTGTGGGTTTCCAATTAATTTCCCCCGCTTAAAGATCAATTATTCAGGAAACATTGCTATAACGGCTTCTATTGATAAATTTGCAGTATGGGCTGTAGCCCCATCTTGCTGAAACCATGTGTCCTCATTAAACTTTATGTTCCTCATGTTTAAGAAACAAATGAGGAAAGCATTTTAGGACACCTTGTGTTTTATTAAAATATATCACTGTCATTTAAATCTCGTTATCTTTACTGGACATATACCTATTTAACTCAAACTCCTTATATTTTGAAAATTAATGGCAACTAGATAAAATTATCCGATAGGACTTGCACCTTGACGAAGTTCTAGTGCAAAGTAGAGCGGGTGGGTCGGCTTGCGCGTTTTAATGATATAAGGAGCCGTACCATAGGTTTAACCATAGTGGGAGGGTCCTTATTGAAAAACCAGACTAAGACAAGTCCCTGAAGGAGGGCAGCAGCTCTTTCAGTAGTCATAGTGGCAGAAACCGTGGGTATGGTGCTATGACACACACGACTGCGATGTGGAAGGCAAGAGGAAACCACTACATTATAATCCTCAGAATAGCTAGCAGAAAGCTTATCCTAAATTAATGATGGCGTCTCCTGGGGCAAAAAACTCCGGAGGTAAAATAGTCCTCCGTTCGGATCTCCGGGTGAGGACTGTTCCGGGAGACGTGATCGAGTGCAATAATAGTAAGAAGTGTAGCATTTCACGAATCGGAGCGTGGAATGTCAGAAGCATGAGACAGGCAGGGAAGCTAGAAAATCTGAAGATAGAAATGGATAGGTTAGGATTAGATATAGTAGGTATAAGTGAGATGCGCTGGCCGGAAGTAGGAGATTTTTGGAGCGGTGACTATAAGGTAATACACACAGGATCGGTAAATGGAAACGCGGGAGTAGGGATCGTTATGCGGAAGAACGCAGGACAGTGTGTAGATGCCTACTTCTAGCCATAGTGAGGAAGAGTTAGAAGCCGTTTATTCGGACATAGAGCAGGTAATAGGATTTGTGAAGGGTCATGAAAATTTAATAATAATAGGAGATTTTAACGCAGTCGTAGGTGAGGGGAAAGAAGGAAAATTTGTAGGTCCTTATGGATTAGGAAACAGAAACGAGAGAGGTAGCAGACTGATAGAATTCTGTGAGAAGCACAAGATGGTAGTCGCGAACACATTGTTCAAGAATCACGTTAGGAGGCGGTACACATGGAAAATGCCAGGAGGGATAGACAGGTATCAGATAGACTACATTCCGGTTAGGAAGAGATTTAGAAATCAAATAAAAGACTGTAAGAGTTATCCAGGAGCAGATGTAGACAGCGATCACAACTTGGTAGTCATGAAAGCTAGATTAAAGTTCAAAAATCTGAACACCCGGAAGGATAAGAAACGTATAAATGTAGACATATTGAGGGATCAGAATATGAAAGATAAGTTCCAGGAGAAAACAGATCAATTAATAAATAAAACGAGTAAGGACGGAATCAAGGATGCAGAAACTGAGTGGGAGGGTATCAAGAAACGTCCGCGGCTACGGACGTTTTAGGACACGATAAAAGGAAAGCTAGGAAGCCCTGGATAACGGACGAAATCTTAAACTTAATGCAAAAGAGACGAGGCTACAAAAACAGACGAGACGAAGAAGGACTGAACACTTATAAGTCAATAAAGTGGGAAATCATTAGAAAATGTAGAAAAGCGAAAGAACAATGGATAGAGGATAAATGCAAAGAAGTAGAAGATAAGTTGCAAGTAGGTAAGACCGATGAGGCTTACAAAATAATTAAGAGGAACTTCAGGGATATAGGAACAATAAGTAGAAACGTTAGAAGTCAATCGGGGGACATACTGATCGGAAGAGAGGAGAAAGCGGATAGATGGAAGCAGTACTTAGGAAATTTATACGAGGGTCAGGAATTGGGAGAGATATTAGAGAAAGAATCTAGCATCGATAGGGAAGATGTAGGAAAACCTATATTGAGAGAGGAATTTGAAATAGCACTAAGGGGGCTAAAGAATAATAGAGCGCCGGGTGTAGATAAAATACAGGCGGAAATTTTGAAATGTGCGGGACAGAAAGTAGTAAATAGGATGTTTGAACTGGTAAAATACATATATGAAACGGGCGAGATGCCGGAGGATTATAAGAGGAACATTATCGTTACTATACCGAAAAAGAGAGGAGCCGACAAATGCGAGAACTTTAGAACGATTAGCCTAACTTCCCATGCGTCAAAAATCTTAACTAGAATAGTGCAGAAGAGGATGGAAAATAGAGCGGAGGAAATACTAGGAGAAGACCAATTCGGGTTTAGGCGAAATAGGGGAACTCGCGAAGCTATTCTGGCGCTAAGAGTAATGTTAGAGAAAACAATAGAAAAAGGAAAGAACGCTTATATAGGATTTGTAGATTTAGAAAAAGCTTTTGATAACGTAAGATGGGAAAAAATGTTCGAGATACTAAAGAGCGCGGGAATGAAGTATAGAGATAGGAGAGTAGTACACAATCTATACAAAGAGCAAACTGCTGTTATAGAAGTAGAAGGGGAAAAAAGGGAAGTAGGTATTAGGAAAGGAGTAAGACAAGGATGTACGCTATCACCACTAATTTTTAATCTGTACATAGAAGAGGCGATTAATGTGGTAAAAGATAAAGTGGATTTCGGGATTTAAGTACAGGGACAGAAACTAAAGATGCTGAGATTCGCGGATGATATAGCAGTATTAGCATCTAGTAAGGAGGAATTAGAATCAGCATTGAACAAAATGGAGGCAGTGTTGACAGAGGAATACGGAATGAGGGTGAATAAAAACAAAACTAAAGTGTTATTATGCAGAGGGCGCGAGAGCAGACCAAAAACGAAAGTACAAATTAATAATGAAAGATTGGAGGAAGTTAAAGACTTCACTTATTTAGGAAGTAAAATAAATTGGGATGGAAGAAGCGATAAAGACATAAAACAAAGAATAGCGCAGGGTCGAGTAGCTTTTAACAAAAAGAAAGCACTTTTATGCTCGGGGGTAATAAACTTAGAAACAAGGAAGAGATTTTTGAAAACATATGTATGGAGCACGTCACTATACGGCTGCGAAGTCTGGACGGTAGGGGAAGCAAGTAGGAAGAAATTAGAAGCTTTTGAGATGTGGTGTTACCGAAGAATGATGAAAATACCATTGACTGATAGGGTTAGAAACGAAGAAGTATTGGAGAAAGTCGGCGAGGAAAGAAGTATGTGCAAAAACTTAAAGAAGAGAAGAGACAGAATGGTAGGCCACTTGCTGAGACATGGGAGAATAGTCCACGATATTTTGGAGGCAGAAATAGGAGTGAAGAAAGGCAGAGGTAGGCCTAGATTAGACTACTGCTCGCAAATAGGAGCTAAGGGATGTAGGTTGTAGCACAATTAGCGAAATGCATAGGTTAACACAAGATAGGAGAAGCTGGAGGTTAGCGTCCAACCAGTCTTAGGACTGATGACCTAATGATGATGATGATTGAAATTAAGATTTGATTAATTTTTTTACATTAATATTTTAAGTTTTTTATAATAATACCATATTGTATCTTAATAATTTTGAAAGTTGTTCTATTATGTTTAATATTGGATCTAAATGTAATGCTAAATATACGTACTATTTTTTTACCATAAATATATTTTCTTTCTCTATTACTTTTTTATTTCTTAACCTATTAAAAATATTCTCTCTTGTGTTTATGTTTAATTAATTTTTTAATAAATTTTAGTCTTTATTCGATTGAAATCGGATAAAATTTAAGATAAGGCCCTTTTAACATATTGCGTCAGATGTCTAGTCCACGTAAAATTTCGGTCGGACCCTCTTTGTTTTTTCAGCTACTAATGACGTCATGTCTTTTTTCCTACGCCTTTGCCCCCACCCCCCTTAATGCTGCCACGTTTTTTCCGAGAATGACAGACATGTTCTTTTGCCGCCATGTTTTTTTTTAATGCAGCCGTGTCTAATGACGTCATATTTTTTTCTTAATATCACCATGTTGTTTGTTTCTTAACGCTGCCATGTATTTTTTATTAATTCAACCATGTTTTTTCTTACCCCACCCCATTCTTCTTCCCCCTACTCCCTTTTTCGACATGTTTTTTCTTAACGCAGCCATTTTTTTTTCTTACCACCACCCCCTTCCCCAATGTTTTTTTCTTAATGCAGTCATGTTTTTTTCTTACCCCCACCCCCTTTGCTGACATGTTTTTTTCTTAATGCAGCCATGTTTTTTTCTTAATGTGGCCATATTTTTTTCTTACCTCTCGCCCCTTTCCGCCATATTTTTTCTTAATGCAGCTATGTTTAATGACGTCATATTTTTTTCATAATATCACCATTTTCTTTTTTTCTTAACGCCGCCATGTTTTTTTTTATTAATTCAGCCATGTTTTTTCTTACCCCCATCCCCTTCCGCCATGTTTTTTTCTACACCCTCTGGTCATTGTCGATCATCCACAAGAACTCTTCGCGACCTCACCCATCTTTGGTCACTGCCGATGGACGCATGCCTCTCGCAGCAAATGTCCGCGGACAAATCCGACGTTGAAATGAGAGTGGCATAGCTATACTACTTATATATGTTATAGACCTTGAAGCAAATAATTCAACCCTTTACATTATATAAGTAATAATCCCATAATTTATATCGTAAAATGACGTATTTAATCCAAATATAAGGGACGTATTTATTAACTCTAATAATCTATTTTTTCCTATGTGTTTTGCTTTTACACAAATAGGTATAAAATAATGCCAATAATAACTGTAATACCAATGATTTTTGTTGCCTTACCCTTGTTCATTGTAACCAAGATATATTAAATCTACGCATCAAGTAGACATCCTGTAGATATAATAGCAGAATGTCATTGTTGTTCAGATTATTGGTAATGGATCTGATTTACGTGGTAATTTCTATCATATTCATAAATATATTATACTTAACTTTAATTTCATGGCGACTTGCTCTGAACATATTCAGGAAACGATAAGGAACTGATGCTTATGACAACTTGGATCTTTAGATATCGTTTCGAGAACCTTAAAAAATACAAATTCTCGCATTTATCAATTGATACTTTTTCCCGTTTATAACGGTGTATTATTTTTATAATATCCAAACGAATGATAGGTTAGGAAAATTAGAAATGTAAGATAATTATTTTTTAGGGCAACGGCTGCAGGATTTTCAATAATATTTACGTCAGTATATTCGCTTTAATTGTAATAATTTTCATGAATAATAATAATATGAATATCTTAAAAATGTTGGATAATAGCACAGGACAATGTTTGCCCAATGTTATAAATACAAATAAAGGTAAAGGTAAAATAACACTAGCTACAGCCTTTGTTTCAAAGCCCTTACAGATTCGAATGTTAAGAGGAATTTTGCCGCGGGAGCATTAATCGACTCTGCGCTAAATGTTATAAGACCAACTCTGTATATGTTTTGAAAAAAGCGATGGATATTTTATATTTGAAACTGGAAAACTTAATTAAACCAATTAAAGGTTATTCCGTATGTAAGTGAAAAGTTTTGATGACATTTCGGTTGCATAATTTCGAAAAATGTTGTTGCGTAATGACTAATAACTGTGAGAAAATACCTTAAAGATTTTATTTTTTTCTTTGTTTTCGGACTTGTGTCGAATTTTTGTTTCTTGCATTTTTTATATATTTTTAATTCCCATAGAATTTGCTGAGGAACAATTATATAGCACATATATTTTATTATAAATATTATGTTTCAAGAAAAATACAACTAAACATAGACGATCAATATAAAACGAACCATATAAGATATTTATTTAAGGGCTAGATGCATAAATTAAATGCATAAGTATATCAAATGCGTATATGTATGTATTTTAGAAGGACATAAAATGACAATATTCTTTGCCCTGTTATATGACTTAATCTCGTCCCATTCTATAGTAAATACAAGTAGTAATCTCCGTTGAAGTGATCACATTCTACGAGATGGCAATCTAGGCAGCACTGAAAGGGGATGAAACCGGAGCTTGGGTTTACTGCTTCCGCCAAAGCTGTTCACGATTGCTTGCCCGTAGAGTGTTTGCGTCATCACTGACTGTTCTGCGCTTGGCTATTAAATCTTTGCAATTCCAGTTGAACATAAAATACCTACCATGTTTTCGGTTCTTCCTGTTTGAATTTACTAATCGTGGTGGTTGGATAAGAAATATTAGTAATATATAGTGTCACCATTAAAGTCTGCACCATATGAGAATTTCTTTATTAAGGAATTTAGGTAAATTTTCACTTAAGAATTAGCAACGGTTTTTACTTTAAATTAAACCGAAATAAATAGACTACTACGACCAAGCCACATTTGTAATATGTCAAAATTGATATGAAAATAATAAATAACCCATGGCAAAGTTGCTTTAATATGTGGGGAGAACACACCATATCGACAAGTAGGTTACATTTTAATGGCCCGCATCCGGAGAAAAACGTTAAACATAGTACTGTATTAACAATAATAGCAAAATTTAGGCAAAATGGTTCTGTTGAAAATTAATTTAAAAAATAGTTTAGTCCTAGTAAATACGATGAAGAGGTTCATCTTAATGTTTGTTTAAGTGGTCTTGAATATGGCCAAATTAGTATTACTAATGTTCGTGAAACAACGAGTTGCAAGAGGGAAAGTGTCAGATAAATTATAAAAACTAAATCGGGTTTAGAAACTAAAATTTATTAATATTTTAAAATAACATGATTTTATGTTCATTTGGGATTCTCCTTCTGGTACCAGGGAGCTGAAGAAGGACATATTCTGTTGCCATATAAAATTTTATGGACGAACAAAGAGATCTGCACCACAAAAGGCATAGCAAGTTGGCAAAGTTGCAGATGATGGTCCCAAGATGATCTCCAGTTTGTAATCAATTGTTGCGACGAATATTCATTTAAGACAAATGTATGGTGGCGTCTTTGATGACCAAATAATTGGGCTATATTTCATTAGGGAAAATTTGACAGGTGAAAGATACTTTCATTTTTTTAAACAATTTGTTTAGTGAAGAGACAATTAGAGATTACTGAAGTTTTGGGTAATATGCCGTTAAATATTAAATATTATAAGAGCCATAATGTATGGATCAGCTTGATAAAGCGCCAATATATCAACCGGTTCGAGTGAAGCAGTGCATAAATCAAATGATCAAGGGCATAATTGTAGGACGTGATTTGAAACATTATTGGCCACTCAGATCGCCCGACTTAACGCCCTTAGATTTTTTTTATGGGATTATCTTAAACAATAGATTTATATGCGGTATCGAAAAATCGGTAAAATTATTAGAACTCCTGTAAAAATAAATAATCCTAATTTTGTAAAAAAAGCAAACTGGTGTAGAAAATTTATTATAAAAATGTAGCTAATCAATGATTACGTTAGGAATAAATAAATTTATGCAGTTAGGTTAACTTACTTCTTGAAAAAAAAACATGTTATTTATTAGAAATAGAAAAAAATTCAACTTTACTCTAGATTGCTAAAATTTTGTTTATAAGCATAAAATTGTAATAGAAATAAATTTTTCAAAGTTTAAAATTCTATAAACAGCTGCCGTTTTTGACATTTTCTGAAAAAAAAATGTCAGTTTTCACAGATAACTAATATCAGTTGGTCGTAGCTGACTACATTTATTTTGGTTTATTTGAAAGCGGACATTTTTATCGAAGTAAAATTTTACAACAAATCATAATTACATCAATTACAATTAATAAGAAAATTCTCATATGATATGGACTTCAATGATACCACTATATATCTAGAATATCAAGTATTTTTGCATACTTTTCATATGAAGCATGCAAAATGAGTTCTCTGTATAACCAATGCATATCTAAGCCAGACTAAAAAATTAAATAAAATTTTATTGTGAAATGTTACATTGCTATATACTCCAGCTATTCGATTAATCAAATATTTTTAGAGTACTTACTGTATCAATAATAAAACAAACTAATACACATATTTAACAAAGTTCGGGGTTTCCAAACATGTAAATTCTTCAATTATTTTTTTTAATTTCAAAAACTTAAAATCTCGATTGAGGATTGTTACAAAGATGAGCTTACATAAGGCTAACATCACGCCATAATTTTAATAATATATATTTATTTGTTATATACATAATTTTCTCTAGCGGAGATTAGTTCTATGCCTTATTAGTTCTATGAAGTCTATATAATATGGAAAACGATGAAAATAAGATCTTGCAAATAACACTATTTAGTAACAGATATTAACACTAATTAATTGTTAATAATAATTTCCATATACACTATTGAAATTCTCGTGAAAATTTTCACACCAAAGGCACATCATACTAAACTGGTATACCTCTACATGCACGAAGTGCATGTAGAGGAATACCAGTTTAGTTTGAAATAAACACCACAACTCCTTAGTAGAAATTTACTATTTAATAGTATATATTGTTTTTGTTTATAGATTTTTTGGAAAAATTAAGATGCGACGTCTAATATAAATTTCATAGCCTTATATTATTAAATGTAATACAATGCACATATTTATCCATGTTACAAATATATTTTAGGTGGAAAACATAAATAACGATGAGTGTATGAGTTTCCAATTCCTAAGTCTCCTATTCCCAATGAAATCGAAAATCCTTTAAAATCGAGTACGCAAACAAATTCTTCCATGTACATGGAACTAGTACTCGTACATATTCTTGAGATTAAAATAAGTTGATTTTACTAAATTTAGTTCTATAGCAATTGGAAAATTAGAATCGGGTAGACTACTGTTTCACGCTGTTCGATATTATTACCATTCTTGTTAATACATAACTTAAGAAATTAAATTTAAGTTTTTCTTCTCAAGCTTTCTTTATTCTGCAAGTCATAAACAGTATTTTGAATCTGTCATAATTTTTTAACATTATCAATACTTACAGAGTACACATTTATGAACACTTTAATGCTCCTTAAAGAAAAAGTCACAAGGATTCTAATTAGGAAAACCATAGAATGGGGGTATCGTTTCCTATCATTCACGTACCTGAGTATTGCTCAATTAAATGTTATTTTATATTGAGACTGAAGTGCGGTGGTGTACCATCATGCAACATTTTGACAATTAGTGGTAAACCGGCAAACAATTCCGGCAGGGTATTTCACAAACATATAAATGTGTTGCCATTGAAATTAAAGCGATCTAGCAACGTGATATGACACAACAGAAAATTATTGATTAGAATATTCATCCATATATTTATACTAAATTCACATTGAAACTGTCTTTTCTTAATGACTAGGGATTTCATCTCCATAAACATTCTGATTATGAAAATGTGTTACTCCACGTTTTGTAAAACATGATTCGTCTGTAAAAAGACGTTTTATTTTCTTTTGAAAATTAAAACAATCGTCAGGTCTGTATTGCCCAATTATCTGTAAGAATTGAAGATGAATGGCAATATCAGTAGGTCCCAGTTAAACTAACAAAGTGGAAAGGATGAATCAGTTATTTGGTGATTATTAGGTTTACTGTACTTTTTGACACCTCAGTCTAAATTTCTTTTAATCTGATACTAATTTCCTATTTTCTTTAGCCACTTTCAGAGTATCGTGTTCTATAAGACTTGTTCGGATTTAACGAGGTCGTCCGGCATTACGTCTGTTCACTTTCACCATTTTTAAAAGTCTGACGATTTGGAGTTCGGCCATTTGAATATTTTCTATTACATTTCGACGACGACAATTTCCGTTACAAAACCCTGGCACTAATAAACAACATATCTGTTATTTATTAGTGCTATATATATATATATATATATATATATATATATATATATATATATATATATATATATATATATATATATATCCTACAATTTAACCAATAAGATCACAACCACTTTTACAATTTGTTATAAACTGCAAAAGAACTAAAACGGCAACTTGTAGCATCTTTTAATTGAACTAAAATATTGACTTCCTATAGTTTTTAACAAACAAAACTAAGACACAAATAAGAATTTTTTATATCCGAATGTTAAAAGTGTGAAATTAAAAAAGAGTAATTATATTGAACAATTTTTGTGAAAAAGCAGACATCTATACATTTCGATAAATTAGAAACTCTTATTTATAATTTTGAAGTAAAATTGCATTAAAAAATCCATTATTGATAATAATAAATCAATTAATTAACTTAAATTGGTTGAATTACTAGAATCTTATGATAAAATAGAGTTTTAGCTAATGTAGTATGTAACTATTCTGTATTAGAATTGATATAATTGATATAATACTATTTAATTTTAATATCTTAAACCCTCCAAGATAAACAGTTTCTGTTCAGATCTGTTTAGATCTGTGTTCAGAACAAGGACATGTATTAAATAAATGAAATATCTACAAAACAGCTTAGCTTATGTTAGATATGTATAGGAAATAAACTATTAAAAAAGAATAAAATGTTCAGAATACTACGATGTTATCAGTTATTTACAAACCTCAGTAATAAAATAATATTAGACTCAACAAAATGATGAAAACTAAGCACTTAATATGAATGCAACAAATCAAATTAGTTTACTACTTCAGTAGTATATCTAAATAGGAAGAAATGGATAGATTACAGTTTTCTACTGGTTCTTAAATTTTTATTATTAAACATAAACCTCCACCGAAACCAAAATATTTTTACTCAAGCGATACACAGTTTAAAAGGTTAGGCCTCGTTAAAGTAGTTAACATCAGTTAAATGACCAGTTTAAAATAATATATGCACTTGTGGTGTTCGATTTATGTTTTCTTTTATGATCTTACATCTACATAAAAAATAGATTACGAGTATTTCAATACATTGTTGATAAGTTATACGCATTGTGGTAGAGAATACATCTGTAATGCCTGTACTTAACATATAAGTAAAGGCAATTTATCTATTTTTAATGTTTTGGGATTTTTATATTATACCATGTTATTCATCGACTTGATAGTGGTGAATGAATATCTTGGTCAACATCTTTCATAATACTAGTATTTTTTGACTTTGAACAATAACTAATAATTATTAATAATATTGTAGGGTAGTGGTCCGTGGAAAAAATAGTGGTTCGTGGAAAAAATATTATAAATTCAAGACTAGTTTAACAAATAAATAAAAAAATAGATCAAAAGGAGATAAATAGAACGAACAAGAAAAATATGAAATAATTTTCATATATGTATGTTTCAGGTTTTCAGTATTAATTTAAAACAGTTAAAGTTTAGGATTAAGATAAAAGCTTTCAGACCTATAATATTTATTCTAGACTAAAATAAAAAAAACTTCAGAATATCACAATATAGGGGTTGCCATTTCAAAATTGAAAGTGATATAAGCCTAACTTTCGTAGGACACGGACACCCGGTACTGATAAAGTCGTTCTAAATATACCCAAACCCCAGAAGACAAATTAGAAAGATGTATTTAAACAGTATTTATGTAGTTGTTTTGTAAATATTAAATTTACTAGTTCTTATTATCTTAAAAAATAATAAAAAAATTAAATGCCCATACACTTTATATATATACTTGTAAATTCATCTAAGTGATAACGTTATAAAAAAGTAGAAATTCCATTAATAGATATGTCTGAGCAAAAATTAAGCAAAATAATATATGATATATTTAAGTAAAACTTAAACTATTTCTTTTCATATGAACATGTCTTTTAAATATTATTACGTAACAAACAGTATAACTTTTTGGTGTTACATAAGTACGTATCTCTGTCGTCTGTACGAGTAGTTAACCAATTTTATATTAATATTTAATATAACCCAATACTAATGAATATTGTTTTAAAAACTAACAAATAGGTAGCTTTTTAGTGAAAGCAAAATATATTTTGAAATGTTCAATACAACTCAAATTCAATATAGGAAATAGCAATTCACTCATTGAATTCTATTGATATTTTAATTATTCTGAAAAAGTCTAACAATAATAAGAGTCAAAACACATATCAATATTTTCTTCGTGTTAGTTACTTTCTTATTTACTTTGTTATATTTTACAATATTATGCGTTGTTTCTGTTTGATATTTATTTAGTTGATGTATGCACTTACATAGAAACAATCAAACGCGTGTTCAATAAACAAACGCGCGTCGAGTGTAGTGTATACTGTTTTGCTGTTTTGTGGAAACCTACGTCGGTGTTAATTGTATACTCGTATATAGAGAAATTTGAAAACATCCATGTTCAGAATGATACTGTTTTGTTTCAATTTTATTATTTTGTGAAAATATACATATGTAAATGTTTGAATTTCTTTTATACACGTATCGACAACATATTCTGAAACCTTATTACAGCAAGACCATAAAACATAATATCTACTATTTGATCCATATAAATATCACGGTACATTCTTTCAGTTTAATATATTTTACTTTGATTTTTGGGACAATGGCTATAATTCAATTATTTACGATATGTTGTAAATATTATATCCCCTCCTACATATGTGATTTTAAGACTCCACATAATATGCAAATGAGTAACTGATACTTTACGAGCTAGCCGCTTGTTCAGAAAGCGAGATGTCAAGATATAAAACTATCACCTGATATAATTGCCTGTCGAGAACGCCTTCGTTTAAAGCTGTTTGTTTTTCAGTTCTTACCATTTATGGTACCAAAGTTATCTTAACCAATAAATTAAGTGCCAAGAATTTCGATTAAAATTCCATCATAAAAAATAAGTAGGTATTTTATCAAAAAGGAATAGCAGATTTTCAAATCACCCTCATTATTTTGTTATTTTATTTGTTAGTCGTTCAAATTTTAGTGGTTGGTTTCAGTTCTAATTTATTAATACTCTGTAGTTTTCATGTATATTCTACCATTTTACAATAGGTGCACTCGTATTGTAAATGTATTTAAGAACAACTCTCTCTTTATCTCTCTCTCTCTCTCTCTCTCTCTATATATATATATATATATATATATATATATATATATATATATATATATATATATATATATATATATATACTTCTCGGTTGTACTAAAAAAAGTTTATTATGTGCCAACGCTTCAAAATGGAGAAAACTCATAATCGTAAATTTGGTTCCATGGTATCAAAAACGTGCCAGACACTCGCTAAGTAATCAACTGATAAGTTGACTAATGCGATGTTTAATCAAGTTACCCCGCAGAAGAATGGCCATAACCCAACTTCAGGCATCAAGCTGGCTGATTTAATTGAATCTAAATCTCCTTTATTTACTTTGCAAAGGAGCTAATATCCATAAAGAGGGGCTAAATCCTTAGGAACTGCAAACGCATTTTACTGTCGGGTGGTAATACTGGTAATAACAGATATTTTCATTTTGAATGAAGCTCAGGGATATTTTATGTCCCGTTCTGTTTACTGAGAAGGAAAATTCTTCACATTGTTAGCCACATTTTAATGTTATAATATTTGATTCTTAATTTCATCTTTGTTCACTTAACAAACACAATAAAATACAAAGAAAACATTTTATACATTTTATTTTATATAAATCTTGAGAATAGTTAAGAATTTTATTGGCGTTACAATAAATTAAATAATATTATTTTTTTACATCCGTTTTTTGTATCACTTATTTGAAAGTTTTTATTTGAAATTACAGCTAAACTTATTGAATAGCAATAAGATTAGATCGGAAGATTTGAACGAAATACTCGATAAAGTAAACGGAAGTAATATTTCAAATATGGCACTTAGGAATTTGGTTGCTTTACTTATGATTAAATAAGTATTTCTAAAACTTGTATTACTGGAATGTAAATTAAAACGAGAAATTATAATAAAGTATATTTAATTTCAAATGTATTTTATTATTGTTTTTAAATAATATATGCAGTAGGACTTGGGGGTGTAGATCCATGATAATATTTGTTTTACAGCAGAAGAAGTGTGAGACAGATACCGAATATAGAATTAAAGTATACACCAAATGGTTTTCCATGCAACAACATGAAATTGTGTCTCTAACTCCAAAGAGGCGGTAAAATTCACATCAACAGGTCGTTAAATTGTACGTTTCACATCAAATTGATATCTCTATGTATGCCTGTTTGGTGTGAATTTGATGTAAAATTTTACAACGCCTTATACAGTACACAGTATACCTCTTAAAGGAAATTTTGTTCCTGAGTAAGGCATTTGACTAATAGAAAGAAAGAACTGAATAAACCCTATTGGAAATAGCTTCGGGTGGGATTCTCTTAAGGTTAGTTTGTTGAGCCCTCAATCTTTTTGTTTTCCTAACATCTTTATAATCTTAGCTCTCTTATGTTCTTAGTCTGAATTAGGCATGAAGTTACCTTTCTTGTTAATATTAACTGAAATAAACTACAATTCGAAACAAAAGAGGTTCAGGATTGTAAACTAAAGATTGATATATGTAAGTTAGTACAAAAGGACAATAAAATACAAACAGATTTTTTTATCATGTCAAATATAAAGTGGATTATATGAGATCAGGTGATCGAAAGATAGCATTCATAATTTGATGTACCCCTAACAAAAACCTAAAAATTCCATTTCCCTCAATTTTCAGTTCAAGTGATGTATATAACGTCAACGGATGTCTGAGATAATATTTTTTTATTTGTCATAGTGTCTCTGATTAAATGGGGCATGTTGTACATACTTTTCTTTGTAAAAAAACTTTTTTATATAAATATCTGGATGGCAGTACCATTAAAGTACGTAATAATAATAGTAATAATAATATTATATGCCTTTGTTAAATAGAACTGTATGAATACGGGCGTATGATTAATAGGCGGGTCTTTAATTAGTAGGGCCTAATAAAGGGTAAAATAAATTAAATATTGTCGTTCTGAATTTTCTGTGACTCGAAAATAAACCAAAATTTTGAAAATTTTCAATTCAAGTACTTGATGATTTATTAATCAACACAGCATAGGAGATTAGACATTTGGTTTGTGATATGTATGTTAAACGCAAATTTTCAATAAAGTATTCCTTATTATTTTACGATATATAAAATATAGACTATTTGACTATAGCTTTGTAAAAAGAATCAGGAGACTAGTTTTTCACAAACACTGAAAGATTACAGATTTCTCGACGCGCGTTTCGTCAACCAAGTTCAATGATCGGTGATGCTCATTGGGAGATAATTAAAGCTGAAAGTTTTAATTATCACCCGATGTATTGTTTCCCGATATCTCCTGTTTTTATTACTTCATCGAAGGTTTCAGCCCCTTCCCAGAATTATAGCTTTGTAGTTAATAGATTCCCTCCTCGTTGCGGATGTATTTTTATAAGTCTGGTGTTGGCAATACTTTCGGAAAAGAATCCCTACAATATTTAATAACTTTCAGGTATATAACTAACGGTATATTTCAATTAATATTATATAACCATGTGAGTCATAGACTATTAGCATATGCGACAACTGTGGCGTTTTTAACATATTCCCAGAAAAAAATAGTGCGCCCATTGTGATTTTCCTCTCCCAATTTTGTTCTTCTTTCCAAATTTCTCCCTAAACGTTGGAATATAATATGATTTCTCAAAGTTGTCTGTGGTATTCCATATTTTTCTTCCACGAGTCTTTCACATTTCTCTTTTTTAATTAAAATTTATATCTCTGTCATATTTTCTTTGCTCGTAATCTTTTGATATTTTTGCCCATTTCCTGTGAAAAGAAAAATAGGCAAATTAATAATCCATAAAACTTAAGACCTTTTCATAGAATTCTACAGATATTAAGGTCCGAGACTTATAAAGTGCCTTGTTTCATATTTTGTATTTAAGGTTTTAAAAAAGTATATGCCAAAAATTATTGATGATAATAATAATAATAATCTATATGAAATGATACGAAACATGGAATATAGTACATATTACATATTAACATTAAACTTAAATTTATTTTAAACAAATGAGATAACTTACCAACATAACAACTTCGTTATAACATATCCATCAGTATAACCTGTCTTAAATTCCATCATGTTACTGTGACATACACATTTACTAGTATTAGTATTACATCTTATACTGCTATAATACTTAATTTTGAATTTTTTGGTCCAAATTTTAATTTAACATACCTATATGGGTAAGCAAAATGTCGATACAAGTCATATATCAATACCTCAATATAATATTGCTATTAACTGCAAAATTTTATTTATGTTTACAAACAAAACATCAACAACTTCATTACTCATGTACACGTCATTGGAATATTTCTAACAAAATTTTCATAAAACTTTGTTATTTAGATTTAAATGGATCAATTATTTCAATATTATTCTTCTTTATTATTATAAAGAAGTTTTAGAATTAAGACGACATACAATGTACAATATTGTACTGTAATTTGTATTGTAATAGAATGTATATTAATATCTTCTAATTATTCTATAAAAGCTATGTTACCTATATTTAAAATTAGGCTATTGATTTCCCTTTTATGTGTACGTACTTTCGATAATAATTTAATCAGCAAATTAAGCGATATTGGCTTGAGTGAGCTTGATTTGTTTTTTTTCTGTTTTCACCCTTTTGTGAGTAACAGTCGACCAACCCTTTTTGTTTCTTTGAAAACTTTAATTTTTGTGTTGTTCTTAGGTTCCTTATACTATCACTGTATTTTATTTATTAATAATTGGAAAAGGTATGTGATTATTTCACATATTAAATATATTTATACAAACAAGTACATAATACAAACGATGTAGAGGAATAGGTACATAACATAAAAATTAATAATGTTTAATTAAGATTTAAACCCAGCAATTTATTCCAAAATTATATATAAGCATTTAATCAAAATAGTTATCACATAACAATAATGGTTTCAATTCAATTTCAATGGTAAAAATCAGTCAAGAGAAAATACAACTTTTTATTTAATATCTAGTGAATAAAACTATATACACTTAAACATCTCTATTTGTTTATTCGCTAACTGTAACTTCTATAATATTACATTCATATGCTTACATTCATGATATATTTGACATGATTTACATTATGTTACATTAGTGTAACATGCTTAATGGGGTATTATAATATTAAATAAGACATACTTACTAGCACGACGAAAGTTTTGCTTTAGCTCATTCATTGACATTGCTTCTATTTTTAAGAGCCATGTTTGTTCTCGAGTATAATGATAGTTTTGAAAAGGTTCTCGTCTGGTGTTCTTTAACAGCTGTCAAATATTTTATCTGGCCCCTCCTGGGTTGCTTAGAAACATGCAAGGCAGGTCCAGATTAACTTCCATCATTCTATCTTTGGATAAAAGGGACTGGCTTGAGAAATGCTCTTTAATGTAATGGCTGAAGGATCGCTAAGATAAGCTCTTGGATGCTTGAGTTACTGCAAATCGTAAAGTGTATTCAATTAAGTTAAACGAGAGTCTCTTTAGACAGAGATGCTTATCTGTTCAATTAATTAATTAATGTCTATATTGTTTACTTAATAGCCTACGAACTTTGGTAATTAACTTAATTTTTACTAAATGATCAGTAAATTAAAATTTTCCTAATGTGTCTTGTTTTTTTCTCTCAGATAGAATTGCTGCATTTATTTTGTACATAAACAATCATGCACAGATGAAACTACACATATACAAATAAAATACTGAAAATATAACTACTATAATAATAATCAAATATTCAATAATATAAATCAAATATTGAAAATATTAAATATTATAACACTTTTTTTTAAATAAATTAAAATATTTGATTATGACGTTCTTAAAATTATTATAACTATTATTTATTATAATATATTTATGTTTTATCTATCATAAATAATAAAGAGATGATAAAATTTATACTAGATAAAATCTGAAGCACTCTATAATTTTTATATTTCTTAGGGTATTATGTCAAATTAACAACTTAATATAAACGTATACACCTATTTTAGTTTCACAACAATAATATTATTTATTTATAATTTAAACATGTCACAACAATGAATTTTGATTACAATTTAAAGATGATTTTTTTTCAGTTACGGGACTTCATAATTATGATACTGAACCATAATTATTCAAGACGTCATGGAATGATAATTATCACAGTTTAACTGTTTGTGATGTAAAACTGTTTTATTAATACTTGAATGATGAATGAAGAATTGCATACACTCGCAGTGTTGGCATATATTTCTACTGTGTAAGTGCGCTCGTTAACCTACGCTGATGCTGTAATGGCTATAATAAATAATATGTGATATTAATTCGACTAAAGGTAACATTGTTACAATGTGACCAATTATGTACGCAACTATACGAAACAGCCATTACGTTGCCGATGATCTATACGCCATAAAACGGAGTTGTTTACTGGCGTTACCCCTGCCTTTATAATTAAACTTGTAATAATTTCCAAGAGCCTTAACCTCGTAAATTTAGGGTTTCACCCAAGACCAACAAAAATTTGCAATAGTGAATACTCGTACAGAGACATATTCCATTTTTTTCATTTCAGTGATGATATTTAATCTTTACTACATCTAATCGTTACTAAATTCTTTCGATGTATGAAATCCAAATCAAATTATAAATAATACTAAACATTTAAAAAAAAATCGAATGTGCACATTTGAATGGCAATTGTTATGAATAACGATTGACTATTGGATTGTAAATTATAAATTATTACATATGCCATGACAGTCTGAAAGTTACTTGTCATAAGATCCTTAAAAGTTGCCTATGTATGTACTCGTATGTATAGAATAACATATTTTGCAGTAAGTCCCATTAAGTATTTGCTTAAATACACAGAAATATCTATACTAAATCTGTATTTTACGAATAAAAATATGTGAAACAATAACATAGGTTATTATAGAAAATACAGTGTCCCAAAATCTATCCGAATGCTCCAGTATTTCGAAAACGATTTATAAAGTATTTTTATGACTATGTATGAACTTTAATTATTCTGGGATTTATTTCAACTAGAAAGCTCAAAAGAAAAATGCAAAAGACAGTAATAAAAAAACAGAATAGAAATAATAGAATAGAGCACATTTTACCTAAGTGCTTAATCTGCTTACTAAACTCCATTTAGAAGTTAATCTTATATCTCAAAAATAAATAAAGATGAATGATTAAAAATAATTGTGCGAGTAGGCAGTCCTAGTTTTAGGGAGTTACAGTAAACTTTTCGACATATTCCAGCGTTTAAATATGTTTATATTAAATAAAACAAAAAAACAAAAGGGAATAAATACTTAGGATACAATATTGATTTAATTATTGCCATAATTTGAACACATATTTAAATAATAACCTGTAAATACAGGATCCATCTTTATTGTATAAATTAACTATTTTCCTATAAATAAACTTCTCCATGTGCTGATTTACAAAATAATATTTAAGCAGTTAAAAATGTCCCTTAAACTCAAATGTAGTAACAGCAACTATAAATCAGCAAAAAACGGTTTTATATTACAGGTTTTTTTGTATCATACTTGTTAATGTATCTAAGTGAACACGTAATAATATAAATTTAATTCATTTTCCTTTCAACGGGACTCATTTAATCATACCTCACATACGTCAAAACATAATTTGCAGGAAAAACTGACACATAAATAACATCATATGGTTGTTAGTACTATTGTATACTACTTTCTTGTTCTAATAACTTTATAGTAATTTGACTTGGTGACGACTACCATTCAATACAAGTTTTTCAAAAGAAAGTAATAATAGTTTTCCTTTATATGATTTTAATTTTTTTAACGTAGCATAAAGTAAATTAGAAGCGTTAATTGATGATCCGCTATCAGAAATCCAACGAAATACTAGTTTCGTTTTGAAGGAGACAGATTAATGAAGTTATATCGCTGTCGTAAGTGTGTTTACTGTTGTGACAGATTAAATTAACCAAAGTAATCGAATAAATCAATTTAATGCAAGACTTTAGATTCTTATTTCATGAAAAATCATTACGCATTATTATTAAAAATCATAACGGAACTACCTCAAAAGTCTAAAAAGTTATAAGTGACAAATAACTAGCACTACACGGTTATTGATACTACTCTATACTACTCTATACTAATAACTTTAGTTATTCTAATAACTTTAAATGGTGAGCGGGTGAGTTGCCAGAACACATAAATGCTATTGGGTTTGATGTGTTCTGGCAACTCATTCGCTTAAATGGACGAATTTTGGGGAATTTTATTTTCTTTTGATTGTTTGAGATATCCGGGATCGGCCTTTTTATAGAAATCTTAAAAAATCCTTGTTTATAATTCCAAAATTAGTTAGTTTAGACCCCAAGTGCCTGGATATCTGTACAACAAAAAATATAAAAATTTTTCAGTATGGTGTATCATCCAACATATTTTTTATAAGAGTAACTCCGATCAAGGGGTTAGGTTATGCGTCTGAATTTGCTGTATTTACGTGTCGTGCTCAAAAATTTTATTATTTCAGGAATTTGTTCTTAAATAAATACAAAATAATAACTCACCGGCATTCATGGCGAATTATTTTCAAAAATTACATTATATATTTCACTAGATACTCTCTTAATAAATGACATTCAGAATCTCAGATCAATATAAGTAAATAATGCTATTGACGCTCAGCAGTCACTTATAAAATGCCTCGAGTGCGGAGTACATTGTAGTCGAAGGTCGATTTTTTAAGTTGATTGAATTCGTCATTTTGATTTGTTGAAGTTAATGAAGTCAATGTGACCATAATATAACTGATTTGTATTACTTTGGTGACTTATTTATCAATAAGTGTTTTTTATGTTAATTTTTTCTTTCAAAAAATAAAACCCGCCACAGGTAGGATTCGACATTTGTCCTGGATCGGAACCGAACGACATACAGCTGTTTCGAACTTGTTAGTTCTCATCAGTGCCGTACACGGTACGCCGATTCAGGACAAATGCCGAATGAACTTTATGGCGTATACATCTTTATCGATACGATCTCTGTCAGTAACATATAAGTCGGAAATCGAGAAAGGAACCACCAAGCCGCCAAGCGGCTATCAATGTAGTTCCCGAATAGCAAAGCTATTACATAATCGCTCTAGGAAACAACTACTCCTCGGGCTAAAGCCCCGTCAGGCATTGAATTATACCCAGAAGCGATCCTCGACCCCTTTCTCGTGTTTCTGCACGATCAGATAAGGTTTCAAAAAATAAAACCCGCCACACTTAGGATTCGACATTTGTCTTGGATCGGAACCGAATGACATACAGCTGTTTCGAACTTGTTAGTTCTCATCAGTGCCGTACACGGTACGCCGATTCAGGACAAATGCCGAATGAACTTTATGGCGTATACATCTTTATCGATACGATCTCTGTCAGTAACATATAGTCGTGCAGAAACACGAGAAAGGGGTCGAGGATCGCTTCTGGGTATAATTCAATGCCTGACGGGGCTTTAGCCCGAGGAGTAGTTGTTTCCTAGAGCGATTATGTAATAGCTTTGCTATTCGGGAACTACTTTGATAGCCGCTTGGCGGCTTGGTGGTTCCTTTCTTGATTTCCGACTTATATGTTACTGATTTTATGTTAATGTTATAAATAATTATATTAACAAATTTTCGTTTTCCATTTTGATATAAGTTATTAGCAGTGACGAAACGTCCACTAAGGCTGTAAATCTAGCTAAATTGCATACTAATTCTCGCGCATTCCCCTCTCCCCTCACTGCACCGCAGATCTCAATAGAGTCGGTTAAAACCAAGGCGACGAAGAGTTAGCCCAGACAGCTCATACACATTGCCGGTTACCCGCATGCCGACGCGAAGAATAATATGCAATTCTACCAGCCTCACAGCCTTAATGGACGCTTCGCCACTGGTTATTAGTACAAGGCCCTAAACTTTTATTTTATTTTGTTGCATTCAATGAAGTCTGATAAAAACATTTTAGACAAAAAGTCATGTAGAATATGACGGTAAAGAAATATTAAAAAACCACAGTTAATCTTTAAGTGACCTTGAATATTTCAATTAAATAAAAAGTAAAATTGCTTAAAAGTGAAACCATGAACCCATGACATTTTTGTCCAAAACAATTTTAATAAAAGTTCTTATTTTTAAGTTATTCGACAGTCTTGATTTAAATACCGCATGTTAAATAAACCCATAAAATTAAAGTACACCGTTTTTAAATTCCATAAAAATCCTAAATATATTATTTTTCCTTAAGAAAAATGTGTATTCCCGTTATATAATAGGGGTATAAAGATAACAGAATAATGAAACAACAACGAGACAACCGAAATATATTGTATAAAATGAATTTATTATAAGGAGCGGTCGAACCCATTGTAATGTAATACGTGTATAACCATAAAGCTGCTAGTAGCAGATAGAACAAAATAAACGTAACCAAAATGCAGAAATATCAGCAAAAACTGGTCTATTTTAGAAAACGAAAGTATGCTGTTTGGGTTAAATCGCACGGATATAGGGTTATACATATTTAAAATAGGACCGTAGCGCTATAAAAATAAATGACTCTGAATTGCTCTGTATAAAATAAAGGGTTTTGTATGCCGCAAAGGGATTCACTACTGTATAGTTTCTAGGAATAACCAACATATTTTTTGTTTGGATTTTGTTTATTTTTACGTTGTTTGTGTAAATATACTATTGGAAAGTATATCGATAGTCAGTATCGATATATATATATATATATATATATATATATATATATATATATATATATATATATATATATATATATATATATATATATATATATATATATATATATATATATTTATATATATATATATATATATAAATATATATATATATATATATATATATATATATATATATATATATATATATATATATATATATATATATATGTCTTCGCACTAGTGTTTAAAAGATTTTATAGACTTATAATTATTTCAATATTAAATAAATCGGACTAAATTCTTGTCTAATAAGCGAATAATTTTTCTGTGTGGAGAATACAGCTTGGCAAAAGTAACACCACAAGTACAGCAACAGTGGTAAAGACAAAGCCACGACTAATAGAAAGTACATTTAATTACCCTGTTTTTCATGAAATGCATACATTGATGATGTGCATATATAATTAAACAATGATTAAGAACTTATAAAGGTGATAACTCATAACATTATTTATTATCAGTAGTTCTTTTATAAGAAGTTTATCCTCATAAAACTCGATAATTACCTCGAGGTTTAACACCATATCCAATTGAAGCTTAATCGCCAAATTTATCGTATATATAAAAAAGTATAAATTACCTGTTAATTACTTAGTATCAATTCATCAATTAGCAGTAATAGCTATATTATTTTAATAATAAGTAACCTCATTTCATTCATCATTCGACTTAATACTACTAAGATAATTTTAAAAAAATATTTTTTATGTTCATATAAAAACATATTCTCCAGACATGTTTAGATTTGAAATTTTCGTGTGACTTATAAAGTCAACAACAATTGATTATCGTGAATATCGTGAAAATAGAGATTACTTCACACGGAGAACGTCTTGAAGATGTGAACGGAGTTGGTATTTACAGATATTTAGGGGTAAAGAAATGTAATATTTATATCTGATATTTCACCTAAAATATGTATATAAGTGGTTTCTTTAAAAAACTATTTCATTCACAAGGTGTAAATATACTTTTTGTTGACCTTTCTAAAGGTACACAGCGGACGCGATGAGCAATATAAGACAACAAAAAACATTTCGCCGAAAGAGACATAGCGGTTTACACAAATAATTAGCACGTCTATACGAAATTCCAAACCATCTGCGTTAAATACAACACAGGTTTATTATACAGCTTCAGCTGTTATTTGAGCCAGTAAAAGCAGAAGAGTTATTCTCCATACTATGCACTATCAGTAAGCGTTGATAAGGCTAATAGAGAAGTCTTGTAGTTTTTAGTGTGGTAGTTTTTTATAATCCGGTGTTTCATACAAAACGTTCAATAAAGTGAGTGTGGTTGTTTATATTATTTGGTCTAGAAGGAACGGCGTGTTACTTTATAGCTTATGTGTGTCCTATTATACTGAGTGCTGACAGAGTCTGTTTAGATACATGTCAATAGCAGTTTACAAAAGGAACTTAAATGGGTTACAAAATGGAGATTCTTTATAAACTAAACTAACATGTGTTTTAATAAATAAAATGTGTTCGATGTAAAGAAGATTCCATTCGTATACACTGAAAATTTCATACAAAATGGTATGTCTATTAAGAATTTCAGTTCGATAATGTAATTATGCTATAGTCACTTGGTGAATACATTTATACGTTTATAGAATTAACTCTGACAAAGGAATTAGATATTCCCATCATACTCACATTAGAGCGACAAATGTATATATTTCTTTTAATTGTTGTAAATGGTACTAAGGATGATATCCAATATTTTTTGCAAAAATATAAGTATTGCTTCCTTTATATATTCAGAATATTGCACAAGTTTTGTGGGAAGTCCTTATTTATTTAAACAATAACTGATACTTGATGTCTCATATAACGATTGATGTCTCTCAGGTTTTGGTTTTAAAGTAAAACTAAATGCTGTTCAGGTAATAGGGTTGTCAACGAAAGAATTTGTACAAAAATATATATATTACAAATTCAAATTACAATTTAAGTCACATATAGGAACCCTTATCAGGAATTGAATATATGAATAAATAAATAAAATTTGTCGCCAGAGTAAGAGATTTTACAACGACTGAATTATTTAACATATTTGTAATTTTCCCTTAGTTTTACAACAGACATTCACGCCACTTACATGCATATTTCTCATAAAACGAGCAATTAAGTAATGCAATGTAAAATTTTGTAACACATTCACACTTATTTGGTTGTTATTCGGTCATAACACATTGCATATTAATTTCATCTTACAAGTTCATTAATTAATGATGTTTGATTCCACTAATACAGTGTGTAATCAAATATTAAATCGTCATCTTTAATAATCCATTATCTACTCAATATCTCGACAAGGTTGATATTGATTTAGTTGTGTATATAAAGTATCACTTAGCTACACACTAATAATGAATTGCTTAACATAGCTGAACACAGTAAGTGTACAGGAATAAACTAATAGGTATCTGAAGAAAATATCTAAATAAATAGTGGAAGAAACGTAAAGAAATTGTTAGGTTGTCCGGTGAATCACCAAGATTTAAAAGAGAATTGTAGTACGAATAGTAAAATCTCAGAAAAAATATAATGGCATAAAACCTTCATCGGATATTTCAGAATAAATATCTGATGGGGGGGGGGGGTTTCAGAATATTTGAGAGGGTTTATTTCAGAACAAATACACAGCCACACAAAAAGAAATCTAATCTAGGGATCTGATCATGTCTACTCTATGTTTTTAGCGTCGCTGAATCCGAATTCGAGGTCTATTTAACCCCATCACAGGATTTTGCCATAACCTCAAAAAACCCATAATTTCAGCTATTATTCAGAAATCCTTTGTATAGGTATTCTTAAGAGAGAAGAACTCGGTGTAGCTCGAAAAAAGAAAACAATTTAAATATATGCCTTTAATCCGCAGCTTTACCAAACAACCCTTTTAAGAGGCTACATGATGTATAAAACTCCATCGTTCAACCTACCCGCGGTGTACATCGGGTAACAACAATTATTAGTCCCTTCAAATTAGGAAAATTGAGGGAAATTTTTCCTACAGCTAAGCGACCTATACAGAAAGTTGTGTTGGGGTTGTGTCAACATATTTTTCAGCTAGCGCATGATAAAAAAATTATTTCTTAGATATAGACATATATATATATATATATATATATATATATATATATATATATATATATATATATATATATATATATGTGCGTTTTTGGCCATTTTTCGGTTTTTTTGCGTTTTTCTGAAAAACTATGTACTTTTGGGAAAGTATGACCTGATTTAATATTATAGATTTTGCGGATCTCCACAATTTTTGTTCTTTTCATTTTTTCAAAATTCTGCTTAGTAACGCCGCTAGAGCGTACTGAAGTATTTTTGAGTTCTTTTTCGATTTTAAGCCAAAACTATGCATTATAGAGAAAAATATCAAGAGATCAAAGTTGTAGATATAAAAATTTGCGATATATTTTGTTCTTTGGTTTTTTTAAAGTCGCACGGTTTTGCCACTAGAGGGCGAAAACCGTTTCATTTTTTTTTGTAATACTCTTGTGCGAATGAAAATGTACAAAGTAAAACATTCTTTGTAAAAAAAACTTTTTTTTACAAAGAATGCTTTCTTTGTAAAAAAAAAGTATAAGACAATTTGTAGGAAGTTTTATGCTCTCCAACTTTTTGTGATTGAACTTTTCTAAAAAATGCATAATTTCCCCTATAAATCAAAAATAACGCTCTAGAGTGTTTTTTCATTTGCACAAGAGTATTACAAAAAAAAAAAAGAAAACGGTTTTCGCCCTCTAGTGGCAAAACCGT
Source organism: Rosalia funebris (assembly GCA_037954035.1). Lineage (NCBI taxonomy): Eukaryota > Metazoa > Arthropoda > Insecta > Coleoptera > Cerambycidae > Rosalia > Rosalia funebris. The sequence continues at coordinate 31,068,765 of JAZFAV010000032.1, read as the reverse complement.
GCGATTAAAAAAAACAAAAGAACAAAATGTGTCAGAAATTTTTATATCTACAACTTTGATCTCTCGATATTTTCTCTACAATGCATAGTTTTGGCTTAAAATCGAAGAAGAGCTCAAGAATACTTCAGCGCGCTCTAGCGGTGCAACTAAGCAGAATTTCGAAAAAATTAAAAGAATAAAAATTGTGGAGAATCGCAAAATCTACTACATAAAATGAGGTCATATTTTCCCAAAAATGCATAATTTTTTAGAAACACGTAAAAAATCGAAAAATGGCGAAAACGCATATATATATATATATATATATATATATATATATATATATATATATATATATATATATATATATATACCTATATATATATATATATATATATATATATATATATATATATATATATATATATATATATATATATATGGAAGACAATTGATGGAAGCTCATCCAGTTGGTCCATGTGGTCAATCTGAAGTTGTCGAAAATAACACTGAGGCTGAGATTCAAGTTGCCCAGGGTTTGATTAATTTGCTTCACACTAAACAAGATGTCACGGAGATAGAAATAAATAGTGCTACTAATAGTTTAGTGGAGGTACGTAATGCTGAAGTACAAGTAAACACACAAAAAATTTCGTTATCTTTGCATCGTTATCTTTGAAGGTTCCTAAGTTTGAATTAGACAGTTAAAAAAATCCATCACGTACAGATTTCGAGTTACGTTAAAATAAAGGTTTTTGAAAAAATGTATAAAAAATGTCCTAATGGCTAATGTAACGATATAGTTTAAAAGTAAAAAAAAAAGGGTTTATTTTATTTTGTCAGTTGCATTTTTTTACTTTTTATTTGTAGAGTCGTGTTATTCGAAAACCAGTTTACCAGCAAAAAGACATTTTATTTCTAACAAAGCCACTGCCTTCCAACAATGCCATCGGGTGAAAAGCCCAACCATTTATTTTGGGAGCAAATTACCATACCACACTCGATAATCATCAATTAGGTATTTTTAAGAAAAGCTATTCTGGCAGCATTTTCATATTTTATTCCGTGTCTAACAAATTTGTTGGTAAAGGTTTTAGGCCAAAAACACTTTTTTGTTTTCGTCTCCCAATCAGCACCACTATAGGTAAGAAGTTGATACCAGCGAGATATTTTCTTGCATTATGCCATTCGTGACAATTTTGAACCAATGCGAACATTTGACACATATCTTTGTTTAAAATGCTGTTATAAAAATTGTCGCAGTAATCTCCTACAAAATAACATGAATATGTAGCCAATTCCATCATTATGATCGATTGTGCCGCGTTATTGAGGATTTCAATATTGGCAATCATTAGTTCCACATTTTTCTGAATATTTGTAACAGCTGGTCCTTCAGGACGTCCATTTCTATATATTTAACAAGACATTTTTTTTTAATTTTCATTACAACAAAAAAAGCATACCTACCGATGCTTCGCAATGGTAGAATTAGAAGTTTTCAATAAAATACAGCAACATAGAATCTACCATCACTCGGTTCTGAAACAACATTCCCTTTGGCTCGGATACATGGCATATTTTTAATCGGCACTGCTTTGTACTTTTCTCTTACAGGCCCCTTCTTATTTGACCAGGTGCAGGTCAATTGTGTTTTTGATATATCCTCTAATTTGGACAGATCTTTCCTGAAACAAATGAAACAGAGATAGAAACCATAAAAATACTGATGGTAAAGTATTTTGTATTTAATTGATTTCACGTGATATGCTGCTTTTTCTTAGAAAACATACCTGGTCAGCAAAATTAGAAACGCTGATATATGCTTGCAATGTTTACCAGCACCCGCTTTACACGAACAAACCATTGATTTTATTTTAGCCGACCCATTTAAAATAATAAGTTCTCCACTAATTTGATGGGGTTCGGACTGCAGAGCACTAGTCTGCAGACAAATGGCAACCAACTTAATGTGAGAAGAGCTACAATCTGTTCTGCCATGTAAAATAATGTGACCAGCATTTAAAACTTTTCCTTCAATCACACATCTTGCATTTATATTTCCACCAACATAGTCAATGTACTCTACTAAACTTAGAGTTATTTGGGCCATGTTCATTCTAAAATAACAATATTTTACATTAAAAATATTTTCTAATAAAAATGATAATACCTGAGACAGACAAAAATGATAATACCTAAGATAGAGACTCCTAATAAGTAGGTACTTACCAGACGTAACCGACAGAACAATCCAATTTTTCAGTCACAAAAACTATAACAGTGTAAAAGGATAATAAATATAATAACAACTAACGATAACAACAATAACAATAATTTTAAAATACAGGAAAATAGCCAAAAATGCTGAAAAATATCGAAAATAACACGACCAAGAAGTGAGGTTGGGAAACGATGTACTAGAGATTAATTTGCGGATAATCCGTCATAGCGCTGCTATCTTAATTTGAATTCCCAATTGGAGTGGATAGACGTTTGGTTAAGTGGGTTACGGGGTTTAAGAACTTGGGTTTTCAGATTACAACTTCATTCTTTGGGTTATATGCGTTTAATAGCTTAAATTATGCGTATCTTGAGATTATGGCAAAATTCTAATGTGATGGGGTTAATAGACCTCTGATTCAGATTTAGTGACCCCAAAAACATGTAGTAAACATGGTCGAACCTCACATCAGAATTTTTTTGTGTGACTATGATATCGGAAGAAAAATATATGTAATTTTCTATATTTTAGATCTTCCGATGACTTATGGCTACCACAAACATGACATAAGCAAAATTAATAGTAAGTGAAAAGTGAAGAATTGAACTCCAGTAAGGCAAATTTTAAGTTTGTTCATATATTTCGTTGTTAACTGCATCATCAAACCAATTACGGTCTATAAACTAATTTAAAATTCCTTGCCTGTACTTACTTATGAGACTCGTTCAAATGCATTTTGTTTAGTTGTTTAGTATTTTTTATTTTTACTTAAAATATAGTAAACTTTTATGCAACAAAATAATATATAAGACGTTACACGTTACATAATATATTACACTCTAATAATTTCAATGAATTATTATCGTCTTAACGTGTATTGTCATATGGTTCTGCATGGAAGTTATCACAATCAGTTTACTTGAGAATAACATTTGATGGTGAAATGTTTCGTGTTTGAGTAGAAGTAATTCGCATTTAAGGCCTAAATAATGAGACTCATTGATGTGATATTGGTGCCTCATTGATGCCTACAAAACAGTGATCATGATTGAAGTGTACAATTCTCCTTATAAAAGGTACATATTATATTCTAAATTATGGGTTTATATTTCTGTAAATAAAAAAATCATTCCACGTTTTTAGAATCAGGTGGATGCTGAGTCATAATCGTAAAATAAGTAATAAATATTTTTAGATCGCTAGTCATAAAATGAAAGCTGTATTTCAGTAATGTCGGAAAATCAAAAGATTTCAAACTACGATAAATATTTATCAACATAAACACATTGCTATTAAAACAATAATTAGTCTTAGTATGCTACTTGTCAGCACTTTACAGCATACCGATATACTATAAATCAAGTTTACTGACGGTATCTGACAAACAGAACAATTATATAAATATTTTAAAAAATGTTTTAAAACACATGCCATTTAATAGCCCACTGACAATATTTAAAATTTTGAGTTTGAGCTTGGCCTTGGTTAAAACTTTTCCATGCAAGCATGACTTATACAGACTATTACAAAAGTGTAAAGACATTGTTTACATATTAACGAAATAATCGTAAGAGGCGTTAAATGAATTATCAAAAATATATTTAGATTTTAAATGTAAAAAGCTAATATTATTCTACTTTAAAACATTGAATTGGGTTGAACTATTTTGTAAAATTATTTATTGACAAGATCGATAATAATTTGCGACTTGATTTTAAAAATATATAAAAAATCCCATAAGAATTTATCAATGATTATCAATTCACATGACTTTAGCTAACAATTCACATATTTTAACAATAAACAAAGATTTTTGTATAAATTTGCATTATGGGATACATTTTCAAAATATCAAAAACTAAAATAATAGTTTGTGTATATTACATATAATTAAAAATTTGATGAATTAAAAATAAAATATACTTACTTGAAATAAATAAATAAATTAAGTTATATTTTTTTATGATTCATACCGCATCTTTTGTTATTCTAATATATATATATATATATATATATATATATATATATATATATATATATATATATATATATATATATATATATATATATATATTGGAGAGATTATCTCCCTGCGAAGGGGTGTGTTTGTCCTTACCTTTATGTGTAACTTTCCCCTCTGCAGCCTGAGGCTTTATGGTGGAGTCGATTGCTGTATATCCAAACTTTTTATGTCTTCTTTATTTTCCTAGGGTTCTAATATTTTACAAATTATGTACTACTTGTTACACTCATTTTACAGTAAATTACAGTATTAATTTGCAGAGGTATTCTTCTCTAAATGTCAAACGACATAAGCATGATGACATAATAATAATGATATTAATGTGTCATGCATAATAGATAGAAGTAAACAGAGAAGTACTTTTACTATTGTATTTTACCAAAGATATATTTATTTCTAAATTACAGACCCAAGAGATGACTTTTCAATTCTTAAGCATGATACGACGTTTACACAAGAACGCAATACACATATAAATAATATTCCATCGGCATTTAGAATTCGAACACGTTTAACGAGAGAATTAACATACATATTAGTACGTTTAACTGGAACTAGTATTTATTGATATAAGTTATAAGAATTGTAATCTTAATGATCTGGAGGACTTCTGGATAATTCCGAATGTACTTCTGCAATAATAGGAGCTCCACAAAGTTCATTCTTTGATGTCCCGTATTGTTTATAGTAGTATTTATAATGTAAATTAAAGTAACAATCTTGTATATAAGGCCATTTTACTATGTACACCGAAAACACATCTTTACTAATTTCAAAGAAATGAACCCAAATTTTAGTATTCAGTTCCGATATTTTATTAAAAGAATGTACGAAAGTAGGTGTGAAGGTTTTAATAGTAGTATCATATTATTTGGCGTAACCTGTTGTGCGATAGATATAAGTATTTAGATGTAGACCTTAAACACCTCTTGTTAATCAAAAATCAAATATGATAATATTTTTTAATGTCCAATGAGTTATTTACGAGTCTAAATAACTCATTGTTTGGACATTGGTATTTTTATTGTAATTAAATATTACAAGAAAATAACGAAAATATTACAGGAAGAGATAATTTTTAAAAACTAAAAATTATTCGAACTCATTTGAGTTTAAAAAATATTAAAACATAAAGCATGCACTACAGTTTCTTTGGTAGTACATTTATTTTAGTTTTGTTGATTATACAATCAACAAACCTAAAATAAATACGAATACTCGTATTTTCAACCAATTCTACGTTCTCCAATTTTAAACTATTTAAAAATAATAGCAGTTGTTTGGTGTAATCAATTGTAATCGCAGTGTATTGGTCGTTTCCAATCCGTGCCTTAGTGGTGGTGCGCATGCTCGAAAATCCTGGTTACCGTCGCCATTAAGTGCTTTGATTTAATCGTCAATTGGAAACTTATCATTATCAGTGAGAATTTCCTTGTTAAAAGGTGGACCAATTGAGTCTCATAATCAATAAAGTAAGTAGTGGCGACATATTGTGTTGTATATTATCATAACTTAAAAGAAATATATAAAATCTTTCTGTAGATTCAGACATAACAAAGTAATATATTACTGAACTGTTATATAAAAACATACATCTTAAGTTTTATTGTCGCAACAGTAATTATTCTTAAAAAATTTAAAATCTATTCATGGGTGTATTAGTTTCTATTATGAAGCAGATTAGATGGTTCGGAAAGTTTAATGGAAATTTTGTTCAGATACGAAGGGAGGATCTTAAAATTAATAAGAATGAAGTTAAGGAATCAGTTAACGTCTTGCAGTATTGAATACATTATTCTAAACAAAAGATGTGTTATTTATTTTATTTGTTTGAAATAAAGCTAGATTATTTAGTAAGTTACTTACTGTTCTTTTAATAATTCTTATATAAAATATCACTTAATTAATTCTGAAATTTTTAACCCTTCATATTATCTAGCTTACTGGCACTAAGTTAGGTACTCGAAGTTAAATCTACCTCTGTTCTTTAATATAATTACTCACATTCACATTAACTGTTTTAAAAAGACCATTGATTTTATACAAACTACAAACTTTAAAGCTTTTTACTGTATAAGAACTTATTTATGAGTGAGATTAGTGAATCCGTAACGATAATAATGCAAATTTATATACAGGCTGATTGATTAAAACCATCCATAAAAAGTACAAGAGTTCTATTCATTATTCCTTCCTGAAATTTTCATAGACGTATTGGTTAGTGCTCTATTTAATAAAGGAATTTATAAGGATGGCTGTACTTTCAAGCGACTCAATTTCATCAACCAACTCTTACTATTCACTATTACGTCACTACCAACATTTATATTTTAAAATAGTTATTAGAGTGGCATGATGTAAAACGACTTGTTTTTAATTTTATTCTTAATCTAAAAGTGATTGAATTTTGATATAGGGAATGCTATTGAAAGTCCTCTTAAAATAATCAGAAACAAAAACTACACCATTCCATCTAAAATAAAGGAGTTGATATCGACTTCCAGTATAACCCGAAGTTCATTAATCTTAAAAATATTTGCATTAGTAAAGGGTAGGATCCAATACATTTATGTTTCTTTTGGAATTTTCATAATAGAAAAGAAATAAAATAATGAACGGAACTCTAAATATTTTTAATGGATAGGTATAATCCACCAATTTGTATAGTACTCAATTGCTAGTAAGATATTAGATACGATTAGTTTACTCAGTATATTAGAGAGTTTGATTTGTGAATAATTTATCACTTATCGTATTTCACTTTGTTGAATATAATTTTCGTAGTTTAAACCCATTTTAGTATTAAATTGCGAAGGATATTAATTGACAACATTTGAAATGAAATAAAAACAATCAGTTTATTTAATGTAAGCAGTTAGACTTCTGATTTGAATTTTAAAAATGTAATCTGGAATATAAATCTGGAAAATTTCAGAATAAGTATTACAGAAAATATTTCGGTCATTTATTAAAAAAAAAATTAAATATTACTCATAAAATAGAACTCAGGTACCAAATTAGATTTAAGATTCAAATTGGGTCTTAATCATATGTACATACATAACTATATGATTTATGTTTAATTCGTAACCAGTCTAATATCATAATCAATTTTTAACAACTAGGCTTAGGTTTTAACTATTTACCGATTATCAATAATTAAATAACTACGCTCTGAAAATATTGTTTCAATGTATGTGGACAAAGTAAAGAGACGTGTTTTGTGAAGTTTATGGGAACCCAAAACAAGATTAACCGTTGCCGGGGTGATGGCTTTGCCTGGCTTTGTATTCATGGGTCGATACTAATATCTGGCCCTCATTGGTCCGCTTGTGAAGTCCCTGTCACAGCTGATGTACGACTGTGGATGGCTTACGGCTGGGATACGAACATTCCAAATTTGAAACCTGCATTCCAGGCGTCTGCAACAGACAACAAATCTGAAGTACTCATACCAGTCATATACTTATATGATATATATAATATGATTACAAAGAGTTCTAGTTTCAGAAATTCATTGAATTGACTCCATTCGTAATCACAATTAGATACTATTTCGTATAGATAATGAAAATATTGTAAATAAGGAATTGGATTAAGAGAAATATAACACGATGATAATGAGATAATATGAGGTATAAATTTGATACATGTATCAATTTACCTCTCTAAACAGTAAATTTTAGAGAAATTGAATAGCATTAAAAATAAAAAAGGCATTATTTGAACTATATGAAGTGTTGAACTCCTTGAAGGGCATGTTCTGTTACCAAAAACCTACTGATAAACTAATGATTATTTTTCATTATATTCAACAAATTCTACATGGTGTTAACAAGAAAATAAACGTACTTTAATGTATATGATCATATAACTTTGAAACATTTGTTTCAACATAATATTATAACAGTTAAATATAGCTAAAATTAAAAAGAAAAAATGCATTAAATTCGTGTTTAAGCACTCATGCTCCAATAACTACAAATCTACGCAAGTAATAACTCTAATATTTGATTACCGTATATTGAGCATCATAATAATAATCACTGCAGATATATCCGAACATAAGCCCATCCAGACCTAGAAATATCGAGTCGGTATATAATGGAGGTTGTACTGGTATTCATTATAAATAAAATATATTCTTTTTTATTTCGTAGACGATATCCTGAAATACTTTCATCGAGTTATGGTGTTCATGTGTAGTTTATAATACTTAAATGCAATTTTGTGGTACTTTAACAACGTGCCATATTTATTCATATTATACTTTTCGGAAATAATAGCAAATTTATGTATAAAAGTATATTTGATTTCCTAAAATTATTAAGTAATACCTAATAAATTCAATACATTTTTATACATCTGCACATGGCGCATTCACCAGTTTCGATATTAAATTTCGTAAATTATATAATTATTTTTATATTTGTTTATTACAGAACATGTATCACAAACATTTAATATTGCGCATATATGTATCTACATATATGCGTAATATTATGTATATACATATATGGGCGTTATACCCATATGAATATAACGCTCGTTATTAAAAAATAAATTGTTTAATTCATCTTTCTTCATTCCGGCATTGGCGTTTGTCAGGATACCTATATGGTATTTCAAGGTTTTCTTTAAAATTGTAAAAAAATATTTAGAAGACTTCCAGCCTGGACAATATTTACATACCTCAGTACATCTTCAAACTGCTTTAAGCTAATAAAAATTTAAATTTATATTAATACTAGCAGTTTGTTATTGAAAGAAAAAGGAAATCGATATTCATAAAATATTGAGTCCATGAAACACTGAATATCACGATATAAAGCATGTTTCCCAAGGTGCCGACCAAGTTCACTATTTCGAGAGATGTTTAAGAGACATACTAAATATAACTAATAATAAATCACCATTATGTACTTTTGAATGATGACAGCACAATATATTTAGTGAAACATGTTGTTTCGATATTTTCTGGAAAATTGGCTTCCTGTTTTTTGTTCTTTGATCAAATCTAACGCTCTCGTAGAGCGTTATATCTGCATTCTCTGTTGAACTCCGAAAAGTATTGCAGAAGAACTTCAAACTTTGGAACTTAATTTTTTGGAACTTTAAGTTTTATATACAATTCTATTTGGGTGACATTTATTAATCATTTATTTATTTATTTATTTTAATAATCATACTTAACTTTACGGAAGTGAAAGTTAATGTAGAAGTTTTAAAAATATTAATGCCAATATCATTTATATAACAAAAATTATTTGTTATATAATGGAAATTAGTAATTTATATAGAACAGAAGTTAATATGAAATAATTAGATGAAATATACCGAATACTTTATAACAAAGTCTTATGTTTACTTCTAAACATTATATTTTGCATACTTAATAGTATGTGAAATAGAATGAAAATGTAATAACAAACAAGATATCATAAAACAGTGACGTACCTGTTCATTTGTAAAGCTAATTTATTACAGCTAGTAATTTTCACTTTACTGTGATTATCAACTTTAATTTATATAGAACTATGGCTAGACTTAAAACAGAATATGGTCCATAGAAGCAACTTTGTTACTATTCTGTTGTCTCAGTATATTTATATGAAGACAGCGGGACATGAAACCTAAGCCTTTATTAAAATCCATATCCCTAGCAAACTTTATATTAATCAGCTTAATCTTATATATATATATATATATATATATATATATATATATATATATATATATATATATATATATATATATATACTGGATAAATAAATATTTAAAAATAAATATTCTTTTATATTGTACTTTTGAATTGTACTTGTAGGATAACCAGTTTCCACTTTCTCACAATATTTTGAGAGGCATAATCTTCTCAGGGGACCTGGAAGAGAGGGCTCTATATATATATATATATATATATATATATATATATATATATATATATATATATATATATATATATATATATATATATAAATTCAACATACCCTGATTATTATTGCTTAAATAGTTATGTGATCAAAGCCTCACTTGAGTTCCTTGTAACACCACTTACCCTGATCTTCAACCGGATGGTAAAGAAAGGCTGCTGGCCAAATTCTCTTAAAAGAAAAACGTATTTAGAAAAGCAATCCATTTTATCTTCCTTACAATTCCGTTTTGGGAAAGATTTCTCCACGGTAAAAGCTCTTTTAGTATTAATAGGTGACTTGTTGAAGGACTTAATTTTAAGTCAAACGCATATGCTACTGTATGCGATCTAACCAAAGCATTTGATTGCGTAAATTTAGATATTCTAAAAATAAAGCTTGAATACAATGGCATTCGCAGTAGTGAATCACAACTCTTTCATTCGTATTTATATATTAGGCAACAATATGTATGTATTGAAGGTTTCGAGTCTGCTTTGCTACCTGTAGAAGGGAGGTGTACCGCAAGGATCTACTTTAGGTCCGGTACTATTTATTTTATATATAAATGATTTACCTGTTGATTGAGCGTAGTTCTTGTATACTTTTTGTAGATGCCACTACTTTACTATCTCGAAGAAATGAGGAGACGAGCAGAAAAAGTTTGGCTTCAGCAAACACCTGGTTCTCAGATAATGAATTAAAACTTAACATGGGTAAACCAAAAAACATATCATTCACATCCAATAAAAGTGGACCAAAATCAGAACCGGTGAAGCTGCTAGGGATCATACTTGACTCTAGTTTAAATTGGTCTGCTCATTTCGAGCTCATCATGCGACAACTGCGGCCATCTGTAAATAATAACATTATGGCAACAATTTATTTTGCCTTGTTCCAAAATCGTTTGGCGTATGAAGTAGTATGGCAGTAGTATAGCACAGCTGAAAAGGCGTTTATTTTGTAGAAATCTGCGATTCATCTCATTGAGAGCGCAGCGATCCGTACTTTAGCAGAGTACTATTTAAGAAATATGTATAAGGTTCTACCCCTGGCATGCTTGTATTTGCTGAAGTCATTTCTTTTAGTCATTTCTTTTTTACGCAAGAACTTACACAACCTACTAATGAATACAAATATAAGACTAACGTGCACCAGCATAATACTGGTGATTTAAAAAACCGCTATCGATAATTTATATTACAAAATAGTCTAGAAATACGGCTCCACAATGAATTTTATAGATATACCAAATGTGATAATATTAAGAATGTCTTGTAAATATTTCCACCTATATTTAAAAACAATTTTACTCATCAATGGCTTCTACAGCGCTGACGATTGTTATACATATAATGTATGTCTGGTTTATATTTTTTGAGCACTCTTGTTTGTGATTATTTATATTTACTTTGTGTTTTTTTATATATTGTGACTACAAATGTACGTATGTTATTATGATTGTCAATGAATTCTCTTCTATTTATTTTACACATCCCAATAGTTATATAATAAAACATCATTTTTAATAAATACAAATATGTTTCTTTGTGTATGTGTACTTATTACATGTTCTTCCATGCATGTGCATTACATACGCCCACTTTCCTTAAATCCACATTCTAATTATATACATCTGCAATGCGTATTCTGATTATAATATATCCATATAAATCCATATAAGGAGGTAAGCTATATAGTTAACGAAAATATGTAACCCATTTAACAAAAGGTTAATATATCCTTTCTCATTGAAGATCATATTACCTTCTCTGTATATTTAAACAGGAAAACAAACAAATAGACGGTACAAAAAAAGAAAAACTATAGTGTAAACAATATGTCTGAAACGTGTTGGGATAGTATTTACATTGGCATGCGTTGGTTTAAACATAGCCGAGAAAATCAACAGAAAAAGTGAAAACTAAACAAACAAAATTTCGAACAGAGTTTGGTGTAACTTTTAACACAAATTATTAATGTAATGATATATCCATTATAGACTAAAAGTCTTCTATAAGTAACAATAGTAATTCAACAAATGCTTAGCAAAAATAGAATGAATTAATGTATCTAAATTGTAATTTTCAAAGCAGTATATCAATCCAGCGGAATAGCCGATTAAATACTGATATCAGTGTGAACCCAAAAGCTTATACATAATGGAGTGTAATTCTTACATTTTGTGTTATATTAGTTATAAATATTTGTAACATATTTATTATTTACACAACTCAGCGAGTGGTAATTTATATTTGAAACAAAAACTTATTACTGTAATAAAATACATTTTTATGGATTTGGTGTTCTAAATAGGTCTAAATATTTCCAATATATTTAACAAGCATTGAGAAAATAATTCTGTACCTACTCCAGGACTACCGGGTGTACTATTTTACATAATAATAACTGGAATATAAATAGTTAATGGATTAATTAAGTATATTAAAAGAAAGAATCCTAGAAAGTATGTTTACATGTTTTTACGACTATTTGAATATTATTGTTTTTTTCTGCTGTAGCAATGAATAATTTGTATTTCAAATGAACGCATAATTTTTTCTGTGATTAGTTAACGCCCATTATTTTTGGACAACTTTTTTTAAAAAAATCAACTTTTGTTTAATTTTTCTTGTATGACGAAATTACTATTTCAATATTCCTAAAGGTATTGTAGGTTCTAGATTAATTAGTTGTAACACTACATATTGAATACTAAAAATTAAGGCATCGATAAAATTGAAACAAGCTATTATATCTTATATAATTTTGAAAATTGTTAATCAATTTATTATATGGTAATAACTGTTATTTAATGTGTTTCTTTTAATATAAAACATGAAATATAAAAAAACAGATTCAGATTTTTCGTATTTTATATTTTATTTCGATTACTGAGCGGTATTTTTATAATTAATAGAACATCGTAACAGACACAATTTTTAAAAACTCTAAAGTGAATGTATATTTGTCAAATGAAATCGGTAACTGCTAGAACAAAAATAGGTACGAGAAAATAATGCAAATAATGAAGATATTCGTAATTTAATTGTTCTGGTCATGCTCATAAAATCCTATTAGTTTACGTGAATATGAACAGCGTTTTGGTATTTCCTGGAGACCCTTCAAAAGACTGATTTTTAGAAATAAATTATTGCATAACTATTAGATATATTACCTTTAACTATAGTTTGAATAGTTCAGATGCCTGTTTCTTTATCTCAAGTTCTTTAACAACAGTCTTTTTTATGGTATAATACAAGCTTACACAATCACTGTTCGATAACGTAAATTCTTCTGGAGTATGCCGTGCTCGTCGTGGAATTTTTTTTGACGTATTTCTGATTTATCAATTTCATTAGAAGAAATTCAAGGCTCATATAATATTCTACTACTTGATTTACATGTAGCTCTGCTCTAAAGCTAATCTCCCAAGACTACTAAGGCACTATACTTCCTCTCCAGTAAAATTGTTTCTATTTTTTGATAATTTCCAGAGACTTTTTAATAATACGTGGATAATAATGATTATTTTTATACGATATTTTAACGTTATCATAATCTAGTATATTTTCTGCTACTACTAGCTTATTCATATATCGTACATTCTAATATATTCAATACTTCAGTTTCAATCCAATGTTTAGTTTTTATACAATTTAAATAAAAACAATTTATAGGTAACTTTGTCCAGTGGTAAGCACCAGTGGAGCAGAAAGTCATGATCAATAAACTACGACTAACGTTATACCACATAACAATAAACGCCGAGCATAACTACTGTATATAATTAGGAACAAAAGACAGCAACACCAGCATTTGGATCTTTTGATGAAGCTAATTGGATGATTAATGAAACGGCGAGGTCAATGACGACCAGAGTGTAACCCGGAAACATTTACTTCAGCAGTTTTTGCACCTCCGATTGGTCCTCCGATCTTCACAGTAGCAAATGGATATTTATTATTTATATAAGCATATAGAGTTCGTATTTTACCATTAATGGAAAATATATTAATGACGACAGTTTGACGGCGATTAGGTTTAACAAACATCATATTTCATTATTATCATCAGTTGATTTATAAATCCATTAAAGAGATCTAGTTTAATTGGAAGCGGTCTTGAGTGAACGTCATAAATTTATCGATAGAAACAGAAACACAGTTGATGTACCGGGTGCAATCTGATTGCTGATTTAATAGAATAAGAAACATTTTTAGATTGAAAATTGTCATTCTATTAGATACTTTTTGAATATTATATTGTTTTATTTTGATATATTCATTATATTTCTTGTATCCAAATTAACTTATACATACACTTCATTTTCCAAAGCTGGATTACATTACGTTGAATCTAAATAGATATAAAAAATTATAAAATAAGGGAGATAATTCTTATGGGATGGGATATTTTGTTACTTATACAGCCAAAAATTATTTAAAATAAAATTTTCCAGATTTTTAAAAGGCTAAATATTCCACCTGTACCTATTTTCTAATATGATTGTGAGACATTATAATTTCGCGTGATTTATTCATTTGAAAATATATTATTCAAAATTTGTGTTTGAGTTATCACTATTCACCGCTGAACTGAAGCTTAATATTTTGTCTTTGTACCTAAATATAAAAAAAAAACTATAACAAGTTATATACTTAATGTAAGTTGTTGATATCTGTTTTTAAAAAAATTCTACTTTACTTGATACCTATAATCTACAAAACACTACACATCACTTGCACTGGACATGGGTGATACGGATTTTATGAATACAAAACACACTTATTATATTTCCCTTAACCACAACCGATATTTTAATATACTAAAATATTTCGATAGTAATGCTATCTTCGTCAGCAGGATATATTGTTTCTTGTTCGAATGCAAGTTTGTATCTTATATTTCAATTTATTATATCTGCTTCAGATTTCAGATTTGAAGATTTTTAAACTTAAGTAGGTATAAGAAAATAAAACACCAGTTTCAAGTTAGCATGTGAAGAAGAAGCAATATATACTTGTTACGAAATATGCATATACAATTTATATATTGAAATATCACTTGTGGTTAAGGAGATCATAATAAATGTTTATTATTTATAAAATTAGAATTGTTATTAAATTATCTCATTATAGAATTATAACATTGAACATCGTGGTTGTACTAATTTTCGAATGATTCTTACTGTAAAACAGTCTGTAAGAATTAATAATAATAATAATAATATTAGGTAATATATTCTCCTCTTGGTTATAATTTGTTATAACTTAATGGACTTACTGATTTGGTGATGATGTAACAAGCTTCTAATCGTTAAAAAGTTTCTTATGTTTAAATATATTTGTATTTATATCTGAAGATTCTGAATTTATGATACTCTTTAAACAGCATGGTGATAACATTTGGCACAATATTCTTAATTTTGTTATTAAATGTTTAGAAAAACTCTGAAGTATGTCAATCCTATTAAAAAAAAAGAATTAGTTGACTGACGTATTTCCCCCCCTCTAAAAATATTTAATAAAAATGAATCTCTAAGTTTTTCTAGTACAACGGTATTTTACATTAGAGATTTCCTATTTACGGTTTATAAGATAGGGGATGACTTTGTAAGAAAAATGCAAATAAAGCAAATACGACTTTATTCGCAGATACTTTAAAGTTGTTCAAAGTGTCTTCCAACTGACATTTACCGACACGGTCAACTGCATTGTGTTGAACTTTCAATTAATTTTGGACTGATATTTTCCATTTATAATCGAAGTCGTTGCTTCAGATATTCAATTTGGCATATTAAAATAAACCCGTAATATTAAGTTACCACACAAGAAGGATTCCTAGGGAATAAACCAGATGAACTAGTCGTTCAGTTAGCTTTCGTCGGCCTATCAATTTTAATTATTTGACATTAACATTAAAAAGTGAAAAGCATCATCATCCTCGTTATTTAAATAAAGACCTGCAAAAAATGGAACTAAGTCAAAACGTAGAAATTCGAAATATCTATCAGTAGATACTTACTCAACTTTCATCGAAGGAGAAAGACTTTACAAGATAACACCATATAATTCCAGTCCATATATTTAATTTACTTTAACGTTGGTTGTGCGAGTCTTATCGTTAGATATAAACAACCAACAAACTTAAAAGATTTGAGATTGATATCTTTATAAAATTGTAGAACGATTGGGAGCAAACTATTTTGTTTCGAATATTCGAATGGTAAACTTGAGATAATTATTCAGGAGTAGTGAGTTTATAATGCATTATCTTAATCCAACTGACCAGAATATTAAATTGCCAGAGCCAAAAATTTAAATTATGCATAAATTGAACAGCTTACTGAACTAAATCTTTTGTAGGAATGATTGAAAAATATTGTACTTAAAATACCAAATCATAAAATTTATCCAACACCAGAATGAAATATGTTTTGATAACACCGAGTATAAAATTACTAATGTATCGCCAATAAAGTAATCATATATCATATATATCAAGCAATTGTTGATGTCGATACAGAAACATATTGCAAGACAGTTGAACAAGGTTGTCTTTGTCAATTACGATGTATGCATGGTGTGTGATGCAATAGAACTACAATCTGTTACAACTGTAGTAGGCTCAATCGTTTTGAAAAATATGTGCCAGTGAGCAAGTTGGTGTGTCCTAAATGTTCTCTAACACACAAAATTAAAGACTATCCATTAACTATGTTAATGTCAAGGTACCTGCCTACAATCATTTTATACGAGATAGTGATAAATGTACTGATTCCAAGAAGATATTTTTACACAATAAATACTCATTATTTGGTAATAAATAACAATTAGTAATGGGATAAATAACAATTAAGATGAGTTTGAACATGATATAATTCTACATGATATTAAGAAATATTTTTCAATTCTATTATCAGAACGTCCGTGATTTGAAGTTCTGGACACATAATAATTAAATAATGAAGTCCTAAATAGTTAAATGCCCTCGCTGCTAGTCAATCTTGTTTATTTGATTTAACTGAGATTTAGCTTGATTTTAGTGCGTTAAATGTTGAATTGTTTTCTGCATCTTGTAATGTTTTTAGGAAAGACCGCATGCCGTCTGACGAGTATGAATTGGGGCAGAGGTGTCTTAATAGCTTTAAGAAAATTATATAGAAGCACACTATTAGATCTGAGAGATATCTATAAGTTATTACCCGGTATTGATATTATACGAATAAGAGTGAAATTGGTATCCTTTTCTGTATCTATTCTGGTATTGTACATTTCACCCAGTGCTAATGCTAAAATATGTATGTGAGATATTATTTGACGCAATAGCTACAAGTTGTCATTTCCTAAATAATCATAATTTAACGATTAAAAAATCATTACACATTAAAAGATTTTAGCATATCGTATTTTGTACTCTATTTAACATCTGGTGAACTATAGGTATTTAATTTCGTTCAGAAATTGAGTTTTTAAGGCTCAAGTGTTATTATATTTTTAATTTAAACAATATACTTTTAGATTTAGTTCTCAGTATATCGCCTCTCATTATTGATACATCAAATTATTTAGTACATGAGGATTTTCGTTATCCTCCTTTAGACTAATGTTTTATAATAGAACGTAATCAGAATATATTTGCTCGTCAAATGGATTCATGTTAACTATAAACATGCGATAGATTTCACGAAAGTTTAAATAGAATATTCCTTGAAAGTGTTCCCAAGACAGTTCCTAGGCATACAACATATCCTCTTTGATTTCATGGTTCAATAAGAATGAATCAATTAAAGATATCATGAAAAAGTCACGTTTGGGGACGTAAATAAAAATAACAAAGATATTACTTATCTCAATCAGTTTAAATGCATACTTTCAAAAATAAATAAAATATTTATATAGAACATAAAAAATGTGCAGAAAATGCGGAATGTCATATCAAATATAACTCTAGTAACTTTTAGTCTTTTTTAAATAATATGAGGAATATGTCAAATATACTAAACACTATGTCTGATTAAAAGTCGACGTTCAGTGCTCTGAACAACAGGTCTTGAATTTTTCTCTTCAAACTGCAAGCCGTATATACAACAACAGAATTATATGCCCATAGTACCTAATTGTTCGCAACTTTGGTAAACTATTTGAAATAGTTTTATGCGATATTTTAGTTAAATAGTAGATATTAAATTTAGATATATAAAATATCAGATTTACAATATCTAATCAGCATGAATCTATATCTAGCAGGTCTATAATTACCAATCTCGTATAACGCACATCACAGCTTCCACTCTAGATCCAGATAGTCAGGCTGAGGTTATCGTGGCAGGCCTGTCAAAAGCCTTAGGATTGATCACGGATTGATGGATTTCTATTACAAAAATTATCTAAACTAACAAAATTTCGTTTATACTTGAGCAACAGAATTTTATATGTTGAATATTGTACTTTTATATCGTGATGCATCGAGTATTTGCATCACAGGAGTTCCCCAAGGATCAGTTCTCGGGCGTCTTCTGTTCATTATATTTATTTATGATATTTGAATCGATTTTCAGGTAGATTTTCTTTTGTATGCGGACGACCTTAAGTTGTTTGCAGCTATTGACTCTATAGATGACTATTGTCGCTTGTAGTTTTCTGAAATATTACTGAAATTAATTTATGATGTTAACATAATAAGTTAATGACAATAATTATTTTGTTACTTTTGTAATTTGTAGTTTTAAATATTAATATTTGTTATTTCTGCGCTATAGTTAAACGTTGGTCTGTCTGGGTAGTTGTACCTATTACTAAATAAATATATAAATAAGAATATATCTTAATGTACTATATATATATATATATATATATATATATATATATATATATATATATATATATATATATATATATATATACAATGAGTAAGATAAATTTGTTGTACGCGTAAACACTTTCAAATTATATTGGAACCTATTATAGTATATCACTGTTTAGGTAATATTTTATATTAAGTCCGTGTATAATAATAACAAATATGATCGTTTAGGCGTTCGTGATCATTTAGCTATGAAGTCTAGTATATCTGTGCTGAAAATAACTAAATTATCATTTAGTTGTTAGTTATAATTTGGATTAATTAATATTTAGTTTAGCCAACTTTTTGGCGGCTTCGAACAAAACATATTCAAAGCAAGTAGGTGTTCTTATTTAAGGTCGGCCTATTTACGCTACCAAGGTCCATTGCCGACGTGAGGAAACGAGCCTCAACCTGGAAATTTTGCTGGACCAGCACTGTTGTATTGAGGTATGAGTATTTTACTTGCTTTGTAATAGATAAAGACTATACGATATTACATCGCATCTAAGGGATGATATGTCTTTTACACAGATCTCGCTGTTCTTCATAGAAATTCAACAATTAACTATAACAGAAATCCTATTTGCTCTGACAAATCAATCAACAAATAAAGTCAGCGTGTGGCACATTATTGAGTATGTAAGTATACGATCGTGACGTACAAGAAACATTCAAACATATTTAACGATATAATAACTCTTAGAAAACGTAATCCACACCGATCGCACAGTAGTTAGAATACAAAACATCTGAATACGGAAACATTTTTATACACAATATTTCCACAACATAAGCTATGATACATCTCCTACAAGATAAAACCCTCTTATTATGTTATTGCCTTGGGATAATATTAAAAAACTGAAACTTCAAAACTTAGATGGAAAATGTGAATGATGAATTAGAATTTACAGTGAAAACAGGCATAGTAAAGAATACTTAGAGTACAGATGAATTTTTTCTAATAATTGAACATTCTGTCCTTTTATCTCAGTTATAATATAGCGATAGACATATATAACTTTTACTGAAACATAGTGGGGTAAACCATAGGAGGTCCTATTTAAAATTGCAAATTTAACGCGATTAACAGTAAACCGGTGAAATACAACTGGATATATTGTTTTCAAAATAATGCCTGATTTAGATTATGAACTATTCTAAGTGGAAAATTCTGAAATGAGATAATTGCATATCCATTAATAATTGAATTATGTGTATCAACCTTATTGATATTATTGAAGCCCTTAGAAATTATACATGATAAGTGTTTATTAAACATTTTTCAGACAATAACTATAAGACATTATAAGACAATAGCTATACAATTCTATGTAAATACTTGTATCTTAAAATATATTTATATATTAGGTATGTTATTTATATGAATGTATATTTCATTAAGTGGACGCTTATATATTAATTTTGTAGGTACGTTGGTAGGTTTTTTCATTATCTAGATATACCTATGTATTCGTATCAATAATCCATATCAAAAGCAGTACATACAACACACTTATATTAGTAACCATTCATTAGCGTTAAATAACTACACTACATATTTGATTACTGCACCATTAGCATTTAATTAACAATAAATAATTTATTGGCTCCAAGGTGTTTCATTTTATATTTAAGTTATTTATTGGCTCCAAGGTGTTTCATTTTATATTTAAGTTTTCATTGTCAGTACTTTTATTAACTGCTACTTTTACAGTTAGATTAGTCATCATAAACAGTTTTATTGCTAAAAAATAGCGTATTTAAATCTTACAAAAAATATACAATAGAGGGTTATTGGGTATAAATAATAATGGGTAAGAATACATGTAGGTGTCTACTATATTCTAAAAGTATAGTAGGTATTAACAACACATTAATGTGCAAGATATTTTAAAACAGGTGTCGAGTCTGGAAGCAATAAATTATAAATAACTAATGAATCCAAAAATATCCATATTCATTGGGTAAAAGATATATCACTAAGGATGTCAGGCCTAAAATCCTTTAAAAAACTTTCTGTGATAATGGCCGAGAACCGGGAAAAAAATAGGACGGAAAATCTCCGTTTATACAAGTAAAACAAAGACGAAGTACCTGAAAGGCGCATGCCCTTGAAGTGTTTCAGCATTTGCTTGTACTGCAGCATAGATTATAATGTCTTCCAGCAGTCGGCGCAAGCGCTATGAAGAATACGTATGAATCTCTTTTGGCGGGTGTAACCATTCTATCAGCAGAGCTTTGATATACACGAATTCTAAACCTGCGAAACAAGTGTATTATAGTGAGTGATTATAGTTCTGTAATAGTGAATATAAACTTTTTATTTAACTTTTTATGGATTCTATTTCCACTACTGGGTTACAATAGAGCAGAGTGTGGGTTTTGCTGAATGCGCCGGCTATTGTAAGTGTCGATGTACCTATTTATTACGATACTCAAGTATTAATAAAATTAATTTTATTTATGTTAATTTAATAGGTGCTTAAATTGCAGTTTAAATTTTTATATGTGGTGTTTAATTGAATATTCGTCTGACGACCAATTACACACAATAATACATATTTTTCCAACGATTTCATCTTTTTAAAGATTTGTACAACTATTTTTATAATTATAAATTAATTCTACATCAATGCATAATATGTATCTATATAAAATATTAATACAAATAAACAATGCAAGAATTACTTGAATTATAATAAAACTTCGCCGCAAAATATAAATATTTAGTCTATTTGCTTTGAATTATCATAAGTGATTATTTTAGATAAAAAAATAACACAAAGACTTACAAAAAAATTAAAAAGAAAATGGTTTTTAAAATGATGCCGAGGAAACAATATTTGAAATTAAGCAATTTCAAGATCTTTGAAATTATGGAAAATAAAAATAATGTATGAATATTAAACCACATAATATAATTATTTGTAGGAAATATAATTATTAGTAACAGGAATTCATAAAATAATTATAAACTATTTATTATCTAGTTAACATAGAAAATTGTAGATTAAAAACCATTCTAGTATTTAACACCATAGTTTCAAAAGCTCAACGATTTGACAGATCAAAAAAAGTCTGCAAAAATTACGTTATTGCAAATTTTTTATGGCGAACTCACAGTTTTTACTATTACACATTACATTAGTAATTTAATTCATTTTACAGATATGTAGGTAATTATATAACTAAATCACTAAGAATTGCTTGTGGTATCAATATTTAAATGGATATTTACTAGATACTATCTATTATCTTTTAAAAGATATTCGTTGACGTTAAATTCTTATATTAATGGAATTGTTTTCATAACTATGCCTGACATAATTTTTAAACTTATATCAAATGAACGATTACGCTCATAACTGAAAATTAAATAATAATCAAATTATTTAAATAAAATGATAAATTTGTCATATAATAATATTCAAATTAACAGGATCCAATCTTGTAATTTCAGTGTCATTATTTAATATGTTTAGCCGCTTAATAGATTGTTATACAATTGGTTTCTTAACTGATTTTACTGGACCAAGAGGTAGAAATATAGACAAGCATAAAGCGACGGAGGATCACGTTCAAGTAGTTGCATCAGAGGATACATAGGAGAATATATTAGAATATGTCCTCTGTGGCAATAATTCTTAAGAATCTAAAAATTAAAGTAATGTTCCTTAAAATTAAATTAATTTCACCATATAAAGCGATGTAGGTGAATCAATTTCGTAGGAACATAGCGACGCATATCTAATTATTAAAAAAGACATTTAATTTTTGTTTAAATTTTACTCTACCTTGATAATATATAACTACTATAACATCGTATATATAAATAAAAATTGATAACGATCTAACTAATGCCTAAATAGAACCTTAAACAAAATTTAAACAAAACTAAAAGCACTTAATGGGCGCACACATTCCTGTTGTGTAAAGAATACACTTCTGGAGATACGAAGCCGTTATTCGAATAATGATCTATTTTCAAGCTGTTAACTGAAACGAAAAACAGGCCTTATGTAACTGTCTTTACATGGAAATAAGTGTGTTAATGAACAACCATTAGAAAATATTAAATTAAAGTTTTATAAATATTTTTGTAGGCATATTATGTGAGCAACATAAATTTAAAGTAATATTTCCAGTGTAATTAACTAAATAAATTGCCATTCTTGTTACTGTGCCATTTCCACTCATGAGTTATTGAATAGATTACATGATACGAGTTAGAACATAGGAACTTAATGTACAACCACGTGGCAATTTTATAAGTTAATTATTATTAATTTATATTAAGCCGCGTTTCAGCTCAAGTTCCGGCACTGGTTGTTAAGATACATTTTATACCAATAAGATACACCAAATATTAAGGAAAAGAAAAGCAATACTGTTTTAAATATCATACGAAATATATCAACGTTCTCATGACAGATAAGGCATACTTATTATGGTAATTTTCGGAGTATACGAGTATTTGACCTCGGAATATACATATAGCATACGCTGTATGTGCAGAAAATGTTGCATAGAGCATACACGCCACAAACAAGAACAATCACTGGAAGAAATCAGCTGCAGGAAAACACAGGATGGACACGAAGTACGCTGCTGGATTGCACACAGTCAATAGCTCTGCGTATCTGCAGAGAAGCATATAAATATATAAGAATCGTGATAATTACATATAATTGAGGTAAGAGAGTTGTGGTATCAGGTATCAACTGGTATATGTAAATACTGCTGCAACAGTATAATTTCATTTCAAAAAGCCCTCTAAAAAGTAAAGCGATATGCCTCTTGAAACATCAAGTTATAGTAAACGACGATGCGGCAACCAGCTCGGAAATCTACCAGTTATCGACGCGAACCACGAACACCTATAGAATAAAAACTTAAGAAACTCAAAATATTTGATAACAGGAAATAACACATTTTATCATCAAATAAAGATATTTGGGTTAACCATTTTGGGAATTATTAATGTTATTAGAGATTTGTGATTGATACATTTCTTTATTGTGAAGACATCGTAAAGAAATGTTACATATTTAAATGGGAACAAAATGACGATAAGAAGTGTATAACGTTGAGGACGTTAAAATTATTAGTAATATGTTTTATAGCAAAGTTGACAAACATTATTGAGGTATATATATATATATATATATATATATATATATATATATATATATATATATATATATATATATATATATATATATATATAGATATAGATATATATAATGAACATATATATGTTCATGGAATATTTAGCAGCTATATATTTGTGTAAGTATAAAAGACCAGTATCAGCAAAGTCCACCACTTCCTGTAATAAACCATTCATTTGGTTTAAATGTACATATTCGTGAATAAAACTCGTATTCTAAATACAATGTTTTACATTTTCTACAATCTAAGTGATTGTAAGATCTTGAATGAATAAGTAAAAAATTTCAAAATTATACAAAATCATAATATATGACGCGAATTAAGCAAGTCGAGTAACTTAAAGTAGGTTGTTGTATATGTATTTTGCTTTTAACCGACGAAGGCAAATCAAATTGTATAGTTTTTTTTGTATTTATTAAACACAAATTTAGTTATGTTCTAATATTATGTCCTTAGTTGGTGCAGTTCTCACAAATTAGAAGGTTTGTTTTCTTTAGTTCATTGTACACATAAGTTATATTTTAATTAATAAAACCTTCTGTGTAGAAAATTGTGATGAAATTTTAAATTCTATAATTAAGAAATGTAGTGCTTTGGCTCTGGATAACTCAAAACATTCTCACAGAGTTTTGCATGACTTCTATATAAGACTTCGTGCTACAGATTATCCATTGAGTGAATAATTCATATTTAATTCGCAATAATAAGCTGATACTTCGGGAATCAATATTATATAACTTTTCCTTCACATGATAAGGTTTCTACCTTCATAATAATTTACAATTTGTAGACAAAAGTGAAAATTCATGCAAAGTACTAGAAAAACTGTTATTTAATTTTACAAATTTATAACATCACTTGAAATCCGATATAAGATTATATGGCCAAAAGAAAAATGTATGTTCAATATAATCAAACACTTTTGAATAACCCAATAAACTTGTCACCGTATTATTTATATACGGTATTAGTATCCAAAATTATCATTTAAAATGATAATTATATACAGTACGTGTGACGATAGGTGTGAATATAATCAATCTGCTTCAAACGGCTTAAAAATATATACTTAATGGCTAGCAATATTTGTTTCTGGAGAGTTGCTTCCTACTGCTTTTTATGTTTATTTTATCTAAAGATATTCGATTAACGTTGTGTTCTTTATATCCTGATTATAAAATGATTTATTGCGTTCTAATTATAATTGATTATATTAATATTTATAGTTGTTACTAACTTATTCGTATATCTTAACGCCTATTGATATTCATGATAGTGAGAATATAATTTACAAAGGAGTTTATTCATTCTTAAATATAGAACTTTATTGCAGGCCCATTCTAATATTAGAAGGTTTCGTATAAATAATATATGTTTCGTGTACTAGAACCATATGGTCTTCTATTCTGAGACGTAAAATCAAATATAGGTAGTAAGGATAATGTAAACACTCCAAGGAAGGAGGAGAATAAAATATTTACTTTAAATTTGTTTATCAGTATGATTTGAGCTAGGTCTAATAATATACTTATTAAATATTTTTACAAAATTTTCACAAAATAAGGTTTTATGATTACAAAACAGTGTTAAACACTTGCTTTATATTTTTGTTATAAATAAAGATGACATAGATGGACCATATACACCTGAATCTCTCTATATGTACTGCTCGTCAACAATAGAAACAAGTGTGTATCAAATCGCTCAGGTGCAGGTAAACAGCCTGATGCGCAGTAAATAGACTGGTCTAAGTAAATAGCCGAATGCTGCCCTCACCTCTTCTTCTACGCATACATAGAGAAATCTCACACTTTTTGCTATTATTGACGAGCAGTACATATGTACATACTACAATATACAAGGAATAAAATATATGGAAAATATATAATATTACATAGATGATTTATTGGATATCCTTGTTTGAAGTATATTTAGGGTCATTTAATTGTTGTTCCCTGTTTCTTTATTTATTGTTTTAGTTTATTTTTGAAACAAATGACTAAATTTTTGTTTATATAATAATAACAGGGGTTAAATTTAAGACTTCATAACTAATATCAGTAAAAAGATTTAGTGCTAAAAAGTTTACTTTCTCTATCGGTAACTATTGTTAAATATTGGGAAAAATATTGTCAATTAAGATTCATTATTCGTTCTTGTATGTCCTTAATATTATCAATTGTATTAAGTCAGAAGACCTATTCAAATCATGTCCTCCTTTAGCTTTTATTTATCAGGGAAAGTTCCATTTAAAAATTCGTGTACCTGACATCCAGAATCGGTACATCCCTTGTACCGATGTGTCGAAATAGTAAATGATAATCTAGGGCTGATGATGTATGTGTAATCTTTTGCAATCGAACTAGATAAGTATCTGATCGAAGTATACATATAGGTATGAATACATAATGTATGTATATCTGTATCGGTTATAGATTAAGCGAACCATGGAAATTGACTTGTGTTGTCAAAATCGCATTTGATTAAAAATGTATTTCAAATCAATAAAATATTATTAATTTAAAACGAAAAAAAAAGAATTCATAGATTTACTGTTTACCACAAACTAGTTGGACATAATATTTCTCATCATAATATTAGATAATAATATGTATAGAAATGAATCACTTGAAATTAAAATTTAAAAGATTGAGTTCTATAAATATAACTAATATCTGCAAAACCGGAACATTCGCCATTATTAATAACCAAATATAAATTACTTCCTTTGCAATTTTGCCACTATATATTAAATTAAGAGAAATATAAATCAAGTAGGTATGTATTTTTACGATAACTTATTGTTATATTTAACTACATAATATTTTAAAAATGCAGGGTAATTACTGATTACATAGAAGAAAGTTTTATTAGTAGCCTGGGTGATTGTGTACTGTGGCATCTTAAAATCTTTAATCTGTGGTTTGAAAGCCTGCATAATATTTTAAATATTTACTTGAAGGTAGTCCTTCATTTAATTTATAGTTTAGGAGTATATATTACCTAAATAAAAAAAATCTAAATGGAATGTTATTGTAGTACTTTCAAGTATGAGTTATTACATAGGTTAAAAAATATTTGCTCAATTAAACTAAAAGAATGGAAGACATTTATTTTACTTAATTATAGCACAATAGAGATGCATAAATAAAGTTTTATTATATGTAAATATTCAAATATCTAATACGTTAAAAATATTTTTTAAAACATTCATTTATTCTATAACTATAAATCAATGTTCTAGTATTATATTTACTTACTAGTTGTTGCAAATATACCACCATACTAATAAATATCCGTAATTGAATATATAGCACTTGTGGGAAATTATAACTATATTTTGGTGGAAGACTGTTACATATAGTAATATACACATGATCATATAAAAGTTGATACGATTTAGATAGAATCTTAGGCGTTACAGAGAGGTTAATATTATAGGACGGTTAAAAAATATTCTGTTTTCAGTTTTAATTTTTATTTACACTTATTTTCTAGAGTAGATTATAAGTATGTCATTTTGTTCTAGATATTGTCTGCCAATCATTTCTCGACAATAAAAGATATATATATATATATATATATATATATATATATATATATATATATATATATATATATATATATATATATATATATAAATGTATACAGGAAGGTATTATTTACATTTCTGAATCAATTAAACACTATTTCTTGTCTCTCATTAGTATGGTGCTGTTATTTCTACTGTTTACTTTATATTTTAAGATCTTTAAATTTAAAATCAGTCAGATAATGTTTATATTTGCTTTGATAATATTATAAATAGTAATAGACTTCCATACCAGTAATATATGATTTCCGTTTAAAAAAATACGATGATTACATGCGTCGCCTAAATTCAACCAGTGCAATAACCAGTTGTCACCAAAAATGAGTTAGTTACGTGTTCTCATACAGAATTTTCTGTTGTTTCATGCTCTCATACATAATTATCTAATATTAATTTATTAATAAAATTAATTCCTTAATAAATAGTATAATTATAAATATTTTTCGGTGAATTTGGTTTTTATTTTCATAGAACATCATAATTTATATTTCAAATTTGAAATAATTTAAAACTTATAACATAACATATCAGTTTTTTGAGTTTCCTGTAAAATATTAGTTGATGGAGATTGCACACTGACTGACAAAGTCAAGCCTTTGAAACCTCGACTAAGTCAAGAATAATCCAGGGAAGAAATGCATTACTTAATATATACAAAAATACATACAATATTTAACTTCATACAATATATCTACTTCAACAAAATTAATAACCTATCTCTCCTAAAATTTATCATAATCTGTTACTAAGTATGTTTTTCTTTACTATTTTAAATGTTTATATTTATAAATTGTTTTATTTATTTTACATATGTTAATTTTCTGTATTTCAAATACGTATTAACCTGGAGTATGTTTAAATGTTGCTAATGTTCTCTCTCTCTCTATATATATATATATATATATATATATATATATATATATATATATATATATATATACGGATTGATTATATACGTTTGTATGTGTGCTTTGTTATAATGTTAAAGGTATTTTATTTGTTTAACTAGTTATTTATGATTTATATGTATTTATATATATATAATACAAATATTGAAATATGATACGATACACATGTTTAAATCACATATTCTTCTTTGTGGCTTTAATTATGTTTAATTATGAAGTACCAGATTAGTCCTAGGTATAGCATGTAACGTCGTCCGCAGCTCGGATCCACTCATGCGGCTAGTGAGAGATCATGAAGTCGCGGAGGTGGGAGCGGGCCTATTTAAGGCAGCACAAAAAGCCGCAGAACGATTCGGTGTTAGATTCGACCACAGGCGAAGAGGAAGGCAAGGTGATGACATACAGTCAATCACTGAACTGGAGCCGGATCGTCTGAAAGTCCAAATCAAAGCTGCCGAACAGAGAAACCTGTTTAGGGAGCATGTCGATAAGCCCCTACATGGAGTCTTATATGACAACATTGAAGCACAGGGTTTATCCACGCCGATGACCTTCGCTTACTTGAGGTCAACCGGGCTCAGATCGGAGACGAAAGGCTTTGTAACGGCCTACCAGGATGGTGTTATAAACACCTTGGTCTACCGAAGACGAGTGATGGATGGGTGGGAGGTACCTGATATCAACTGCAGGACCTGCCACCGGGTGCAGGAATTGCTGATGCATTTGCTATCGGCGTGCCCTGTATATGCGACTTCGGCCTACATCCATCGGCATAATGCAGTATTACGTGTTCTATATTACTACATAAGGCACTCGTATGGGGTGGACAAAGCACCAATGCTGCCTTACGCTACCGGAGACATGGAGTCTGTTGTCGGGAATGAGAAGTGCCGTATAGGTACTTCTCATTCTTTTCACGGGAAGAATAGATCTCCGGTATGAGCTGCGGAGACTGTACCCAAGCTACTCTGTTTAGGTAGTAGTTCTGGTTATCGGTGTTCCGGAGGTATGAAGCCTACGGTGCTGTCGGAACTGAAGAGCATTCCGGCTTGCCAAAAATTGATAGAGTAATTGGCAGGTCAAATGCAGATATATATATATATATATATATATATATATATATATATATATGTATCATTATATGGAGCATATTTCATATTACGATAGATAATATGTTAAATCACCCAGCTCTTCATCGGTTCTTGATATCAGATCCATATTTTCTAGTGGTTTGTTCTGAATAAACTGTAAATGATTTGTTTATCAACCAGCATTTCCAGTATCGTACCGCTTCTTTGATAGCTAAGCATTCTAAGAATCTTGCTTTTTTTCTTCTGGGATTCATTTAACTTTTTCGAAGCTACTGGATTTTCTTGTCCATTAGGCTGTATCTGTTTTAAAATAGATCCAACACCTTGTAAATAAGCATCTGTATAAATATTGATCGGTAAATCTTGATCAAAAATTTCTAGAACCTGTTGGGAGCATAGGAAGCTTTTTATCATGTCAAATGATTTTTGGCATTCTTCAGACCAAGGGAACTTTTGATTTTTCTTGAGTAGATTATGCAATGGATCTAGTATATATTCATGGTAAAAATTGATTTTTTCTAGAAATTGCCTTATATTTTTTCCGTTTTTGGAATAGGAAAATTCCTTATAGAAATCAAATTATCTTTTACTAGTCTGATAGAATTATTTTGGTTTATATGACCCAGATATTTTACTGAGTCTGATGCAAATGTGCATTTTGTAAATTTTAATCTGAAACCTTCTTTTTTTTATTGCTTCCATCAGTTATGTTAGATGATTAATGTGTTCATAAAAAAATTTAGAAAATATAAGGATGTCATCTATATAATTAACTATAAAATCACTAAGCTTATACTTCCTCAATATACTACATAGTATCCTCTGAAAAATTTCCGGTGAGGTCTTTAGTCCAAAAGGTAGGCAGGTCCATTGAAAATGTCCTTCCTGTGTTACAAATCCTGTTTTTTCCGGTCTTCAATTCAAGAGCAATTGACCAAAATGCAGAGTTTACATCGAAGGTTGAAAAATATATGCCTTGTCTTTATCACTAGGTTTTCAATTAACGGAAATGGTTGAGCTTGATGTACTACTATTTTATTCAAGTCTCTAAAGTCTATACATAGTCTAGATTTTTATTTTCCTCTTTTTGAAATGCCAAAGTAACAGGTGCAGCAAATGGACTGTAGGCTCCTTCTATCAGCTTATTATCTAGTAATTTTGCTATTTGTTCTTATAGGGAATCTGTAGGGACTCTTACTATAATATTTGTTTATTAATAAGTCTATTCTCGCTTCATATTCGCTCACAGTGTCTACATCGTATTTATGTTTCGCAAAAACTGATTTATATTTGTCAATTAGTGCATTTATTTCAGATTTAAATACTAATTTAAATAATTTATTTTCGTTTTAAAATCATTCTCTTTTATATGTTCATTAAAATTATTTGTGTATTATTTTATAGTGATATTGTTATTTTCTAATTCAGTATTTATTCGATTATCCATAGAAATTTTTTCTATTTTATTTTTATTTTCATTATTCAAACTCTATTTGTGAGTTATATTTAAATCTTCATTTTGGATTAGTTTGAACTTTTTCATCAAGTCCAATCCAATCAAAAAATCATGTTTAAAATCTTCTCCGTCAATAATGTATACATCAACACTTTTTTTTAATTCAAAGATTTTTATTTTCAAAGTTGTCAAACCACATGTTTTTAACACCATTAATTGTTACTACATTGGCTTCATTCAAAGACTTTCTACTTAGTTTTAATAGTTTAGAATTTATCAGAGAAACATTTGAACCTGAATCATAAACTCCATATATCTCTAATTTATCATTCAATAGTAGTTTGACATATATTAATGGTGTTACTATTAGTTTTTTTTTGTTTCATTTAACTCAGCTTCTATTACTGAATTATTTACATGTTTAATAAAATTTTTCTTTGACATATTTGTTTTGAACCAGTAGTTAGCTTGAGAGTGATACCGAGTACCTTTATTTAATTTTTCACAAATTTTACATGGGGTCTTCATTTTTACCATTGGTTCTTAGATTTGCATTTTTCTTTTTATCCAAAAATTTTTTTTATTTACCATGTGTTCATACTTGTTCACTTCATTGAACAAATCCACTGTATCTTTTAATGTTTCTATATCTATTATATGAATTCTGGTAAGCCCGCTGCAATAAGATCCACTAAGGCACCTGCGTCAATTGATCTTCTCATGTCCAATACAAGTTTTTCTTTTCTCATGGCATAATCCAACAATAAGCCATCTTTGTATTTAAATAATAGTGCATAAGTGACTGGATTCCATCCTCTGATTGCAAATGATTCACAGAATTTGTTTTTCCATGTTAACCATTCTAAGTTCATCGTTAGTTTTATAATCATTGAACTGTTGAACTGTATCAATCTACACAAGATTTATCCATAAATAATTTGAGTATTTCAATTTTCTTCTCATCTGTTGTCACTTCAAACCATATGCATTCCTTTTCCAAAATTTCAATCCACTGGTTTGCATTAGAATATTTGCTTGTAAATTTTTCAATCACAAAATTTTCTGCAATGTGTTTAAACTTTGCTGTCTGTTTTCTTGTATAATTTTTGAAACAATCTTTCCAATGCACCTATCTCTTTTTATTGTTCAGCAGTAAGTTTTTTTTGAGTCGTTTCTTCTAAATATTGATTTTCAAATTGTATATTAGGTCATCCTCATCTATGGAAATTTTCCTAAGTTCTTCTGTCATGGTTATCCAAACCCTTTGATCTGGTGTTCTTTTCCTAAACTATTTTTTACATTAGAATAAACAGCTGTTTTTATTATTTCTTTATGATGACCAGCTGCGTGTAGCTCTTCTGGTATTGCATACACTTTATCATCACTTGCGACGATTGAGGTTATAAAAAAATGTTTGATTTTCCATCATTTTTATTTGAATTTTATAACCAAAAATGTCGTTTTATAATGCTTCTTTATCTTTTATTTATTTATTTATTGGGATTGACAAATTTAATAAACCACGTTGTGTTGCTCTGTAAACAAAGTTTTCATTTCATTAATTATAAGTTATATTGCCAAACTATACTATAACCTACATTACACCTGATTTCTTTAACTTAACATAGTACGTCGTACAGTTCTACCTACTATACCTTAGGTACCTATATATATATATATATATATATATATATATATATATATATATATATATATATATATATATATATATATATATATATATATATATATATATATATATATATATAGGGTGAGTTGGGAAGAATGGACCAAACTCCAGGATGTATTGGCTATAGCGTAATTAAAAATGTTTATCTAGTATGCCATGTTCGAAGTTTAAAAATATTTGATAACTTTGTTGTTTTGACAATGTGTCAGTGTATTGTGTTAGTGTATTGTGACAGTGATTTAAGGTTTATTGTGGAGTTTGATTGATTAAAGTATTACAAAATGCCACACACGTATTCAAATTTAGAATATGCAAATATGGTGTTTGTTTATGGTTTTTGTAATGGGAATGCTAGAGCTGCTGTTGAAGAGTATGGTCAACGGTTTCCACATCACAGACATCCTAATAAAAATATATTTATTAGAGTTTTCAACAAAGTGTGCGAGACTGGAAAGCTTCCCGGTGTTAACGTAATATGTGAACGAGCTACTCGACAAGATTTAGAAGAGGTAGAAGAAATTCTGGATGCAGCAGCAAAAGTTGCAACTACCAGCTCACGAAGAATTAGTATTCAATTGGGCATTCCACAAACAAGAGTAATAAACACACTCCACCAGCAAGGCTTACATTCATACCATGTATAGAGAGTACATCACATACGACCGGAAGATTATCATAAACGTATGGAATTTTGTCGGTGGATAAAGAAGAATCCTCGTGTTGTATCGCGCATACTTTTTACAGATGAAGCAACATTTATCCATGACGGCATTAATAGCACTCACAACTGTCATGTATGGTCAGATGAAAATTACCACACAACAGTCGAAAGTAACTTTTAACATAAGTTTTCGGTAAACGTGTGGTGTGGTGTGGTCGATGGTTATTTAATTGACCCTTTCATTTTGGAGAATCGCCTCACAGGAGACAATTACTTAAACTTTTTACAAAATTAATTACACGGACTACTAGAGGATATTTCTTTAAACATCAGAATGCAAATGTACTACCAGCACGATGGAGCTTCTGAACATTTCGCTCATCAGGTCAAGGAACATTTGGACGAAAAATTTTCAGGGCGTTGGATTGGTCACGGTGACCTTATTAGTTGGCCTCCAAGATCTTCAGACCTTACAGCACTAGATTATTATTTATGGGGCTGGTCCAAAGATGAAGTGTATAAAGTAAAAGTGGACACTCGGGATGCACTAATTCAACGCATTAAAAATGCTGCAGCCGATCTTAAACAAAGACGTGACTTAATCAGAAGAGCTACAGGCGCCTTTCGTAGAAGAAGCAGAAAATGTATAGAGGTGAATGGCGGTATTTTTGAATATTTATAACGCTATGATGACCAAAACGTTAATGTATGAAATTTTGTTTATTTTTAATTACGCTGTAACTTGAAAACAAATAAAAATCGGATAACAATATTTGAGTTTTTTTACATTATTTTCACGCGTACAATACACTCCTGGAGTTTGGTCCGTTCCTCCCGATTCACCCTGTATATATATATATATATATATATATATATATATATATATATATATATATATATATATATATATATATATATATATTTATTATATATAACGTGACGGACATTATTACTATTAGTATTGCAATTATACCCATATTTCTTGCCCTGTATTGTTTACATTATACTATGATTTCTAGTCTTTAGAATCCTATGTAGTTACTGTATGTATACGTAAACTTTCTTTGTTGTGTTAATTTACAAATAATAATTTATTCGTTAATACATAAAAATGTCATCCATTAATAGGTAGTAATTAATCGAAGTACATATTTCACTTTTTTAAATGTATCCATTAATATAATTTAACAGGTAATTAAAAAAGTAATGTATTAAGAGCTACCTGCATCTAAGTAACCAAATGCGTTTGTATAGATATGACAGTGCAAGATCTATACAATTCAATTAACATAAGTAATTTTATCATATGGATTACATAACATGTATTTAAATGTATACACTGTATGCTACCTTAAAAAGAAAAAAAACAGCATACCCAATATACGGGTGATTTAAATAAACGCAATACAAACGACGCCCGTCATAACACATCTGATACAAATTCAACGATAACTAAATGGTACATAGGTACTTTCTTCTTATAGTGCATCTCCTATTAGATGTTTCATGTCATAACAGCTATCTGGACACTTTATTGACGGCAGCTCGAAATAGTTGGCTGTCTCACAACTAAACCTGTCTTTTAAATTTTTGAACCAGGGCGTCTATTAATATTCCTCTTTACACTATTCTTTCCTTGAACCATCAATTGCAGAAGTGTGTATTTGTGGTCTCTCATTATGTGGGATAGCTATTGAAGCTTTCTTTTCTTTATGGTATTAATTATTTCATGTACATTCTGCGACAGCACTAAATTTGGAAATTTTGTTATTTGTCCATGTGATTTTTTTTGAAAATCCATTCTTCTCCATGGAAGGAGTTCATGAATCCATGAACTCCATAGAAAAGCGTGGAAAATGTGTAACAACGTAAGCTTCTCATCCTAAGTCTTTATATTAACATCCCGGTTAGAGAAAAATTTTTTCATAAATATTGATCTAGCTGTTTCCACTTAGGTATCCTTTATAAATGAATTATCAATTTAATACAATAGAGAGGGCGACATGGAAATATTAATCCATATTAGTATTAAGTAGGATTTGGATTTGAACACACAAAATTATTTTTTAAGTTTTCAAAAAAATACCCGTTTACAATAATAAATAGTGGGACTATATAAAATATTAGTAAGTAAGTAGATTAATAGAATTGTTCAAATAAAGATCATCGGTATACTGTTGATCAAACTTGCGATTGGTCTAGAGTAAAATGGGCACATTATTTACAATTTATCATATTTATATTAAACAAATGAAGTCAAAATGAAAGCGTGTTCATATCAAAAACTATTCACTTGATGTACGATTAGTGTTTTTAAATTACCTATTAAATTAAATTTATGGATACATAAAAAGAAAAGTGAATTATGTACTTGAATGAATTAGTACCTCTTAATGAATGAAATTATGATGTATTAACGAATTATTTGTAAATTAACACAATAGCTGACGTTTAAATATATAGATGATAACTACACATGATTTTTAATTATACTATAGCATAAACAATATAGAGTAAGAAAGAGATAATAATATATTAAAGAATATGCTAGTATAGGATTAATTTTAAATAAATGTTCGAGAGTCAGTCATTCTAGCACAATTTGGAAGTCGACCGTTTCTTTGCAGTAATTATTTCTGTCACGTCATCTATAATATAAAACAACTTGTTTTTACATGTTTTAAATTTAAAATAAATAACATGTATTTTAGTGATATACAGGAAGTAACTATCTGAGAATGTATTATATTTGCAAATTAATTGAGATAAAATGTTTTATATGACATACTACATTTTATTTTGAAGTTATAACGCCTATGACTGTTTCCGTAATTATCAAATTGAATATACATTTTCTTATGAGGCTTATCTTGAAGCTCCTAACATAGTTTTCCACAAAACACCAAAACACTATACATTACATTCGACGCGCGTTTCGCCAACGAAGTTGGCATCATCTGGAGATGATTATAACTTATTTTTGAAGTATTTTAAACTTAATCATCTTAAAATGTAAAGTGGATCGCAATAGAAATAATAGCATTAAACAGTGCAATATTAGAAACGAAATGAGTTTAATTGGTCCAGAAATATGAATATTCTTATATAAATTTAATATCTTAAAGTTTCCCAAAAAATAAATCCACTAAAATTTAGTTACAATTTTTACATGTGCTAGATATTCAATTATGGATATCTATTGGTATGGTAGCACATTTGCAATAACTGGCAATAAAATAAACATCATTTAATCAAATGAATTTGTTAGAGATGATTTGTTCATTTGTTAGAGACCTCAATATTTACATATAATAAAACTTGGTTGATATATTGGTGTTGTACTATAGTTAAGTAAAATAAATATCAATTATCATTATTTACTTTAATAGAGAAAATATTCTTTAACTTATGTAAAAACTTCACGCTTGAAAATACCACAATATCATTTTGTTTGGTTTTTATTTAATTAATATGTAGTCAAAACTAGAACTAAAATAACTCGTTTAAAGTAAATATTTAAAATGATTGCCCACACAGGTTTCAAACCTAATATGCTACAGTAACAGTAACCTAGGATATGACTTTCTTGTAGGTATTTAATGAACTGATTACATGACATTTTTATAATGTAGTTACATAAAAATTATAATATCATAAAAATTATTTACTTTTATTTATCATATAGTGTCGAATTTTGAAATAAAGAACTTTTATATTAATAATGGTCAATGTGAAGGTCCCCCTTCCTACTTTAACTTTAGAACTGAGAAACTTAAAGAATGGAAATTTACATACTTAGATTAAAGTGGAAAAACAATATTTCATCTAATAAATAGTTCATTTAATAATATAATCATCTAATATGGTGTTGCCGCACCAACACTTGATGCCCAAGTATTGCATAAAATCATCAGATACATATTGTCACTGAAACAGTTGTGACTCTTACACAACCTACAACTCTAACTGCAGCTATTTGTGGAATATTTGCAAAATATATACAAAGGGTTTTAAATAAGCAAAAATTTCACCCCTACAACCTACAAATGGTTCAGTAACTCTCAGAAGATGATCCCGATAGCAGACTTCAATGTTATGAAATGACGTCAGGAAAAAATTCACGTTTCTCCTAAATGGTAATGTGAACACTCAGACTGTCAG
This sequence comes from Rosalia funebris, assembly GCA_037954035.1. Classification (NCBI taxonomy): domain Eukaryota; kingdom Metazoa; phylum Arthropoda; class Insecta; order Coleoptera; family Cerambycidae; genus Rosalia; species Rosalia funebris. Next base: position 31,031,046 of record JAZFAV010000032.1, on the reverse strand, counting down.
CTACCAAGTGATACTCATATTTTTCATGAGAGCCGTACACAATTTCCAGAAGTATGGGCTGGGTAATGCTAAGTTAATCTTGGGTAATCACATAGCTGAATCTGCATCTTTATATCGAACGTTACTGGGATAGGTGTATTTGGGCATATCTCAGAATGCTATTGAGCCTCTATTTTTAAAATTCTATAGGAAGATCCTGATGACTTTCGAGATTTGGGGATAACTTAAATACCAGTTTATATATATATATATATATATATATATATATATATATATATATATATATATATATATATATATATATATACAGGGTGTAACATAAAGGTTGGGAATAAATTAAACAGTGGATTGCTTAGTAAGAAAAATAGATTTACTTCATATGAAGTTATGCTCTATGGGTTTCCGTTTCCAAGCTACAGGGCGCTAAAGAATTTCAAAAAAATTTGTATTTCTCTAATAACTTTCGAAGATTAGAAGATAATTAAACGAAATTTTAACCGTAGCTTAATATGATAATGCCCTAGTAACAAGAAAAAGATTGACTTCGTAAGTTACCCAGTGGCGTACGTACACATTGTACCGTAAAGTTTTCGGAAGAAAATTGTGGTACGCCACTGGTAAAAACATTCTTTTATTTCTTTTTTAAGATCTACTATTCATTTTAAATAAAATTACACTCTTGCGTTTTATTTGTATCTCTTGTCATTTTCCCGTAATTAGAACTTTTGCAAATACTATTTTTTTCCCACTGCTAACATAGGAAAATTAAAGTAATAAAAACATTATCAAGTATGATTTGACTCAGCCACCGAAAATGGTCGAGTAAGCATTGAAAATACTTTTTGATTGAATATGATATTAAAATGTCACATTATTTTAACAATAATAAAAAATAGAGGTAACTTAGGAATTTATAGAATTTATTGACTAGGTAATAGGAAGTAATAAACTAACAAACTCGACTACAAAACGTGCTGGAAATGTTGCCCCCTAACTTCAATACATTTTTCAATGCGTTTTCTCATGGATTCTTTTACTCGCCCAAAAATACCAGACATCTCTCGAATTTGCTGACAGCCCATTTCAACCCTTTGCCGAAGGGTCTGCACATCAGGAATGGGAACGGAATAAATTATGTTTTTTAAGTGCCCCCACAAATAATAGTCTAATGGATTAAGGTCAGGAGAACGAGGAGGCCACGCTCTTGGCCCTCCACGACCTATCTATTTATTTCGGAACGTTTCATTCAGATATTCTCTCACTTCTCGCCTAAAGTGAGCTGGGGCGCCATCATGCATAAACCACATGTTCTGGCGTGTTTCAATTGGGACTTCTTCTAATAGAGGTTGTAATTCGTTTTGAAGAAAATCCAGATACGATAATCCGTCTAGTCTATTTGGTAGTACTATGGGACCAATCAAAAATCGCCAATTATTCCGGCCCAAACATTAATTGAAAATCGCTGCTGGTGCCGAGATTGTATCTTTCCATGTGGATTTTCATCAGCCCACAGATGGTTATTGTGGAAATTAACTATACCATCCCTTGTAAATCCAGCTTCGTCGGTAAATAAAATGAATGAGTGGAATAACAAATTCTGATTACACTTATTTAAAAACCAGGTACTAAATTTGAGACGTGATACATAATCCTCGGCAAAAAGTGCTTGCACTCTTTGTAGATGGTATGGGTATAACAAATTATCGTGCAGGATTCGTTGTACAGTCATATGACTTACTCTCTCCATTCTTCCAATTCCTCTAGTACTTGATTCAGGATTCGCCTCGACCGTCTGAAGGATTCGTTCTTCAAGTTGTACTGTCCTTACATTTCGAGGTCTTCCGATGGATGTGCAAGGCTTTAACGAGCCGGTATCACGTAAGCGCGCATGAATTCTCGAGAAAGTCTTCCTATTTGGAATGCGCCGAGCTGGAAAAGTTCAACATACAGACGCACAGCTAACACAGTATTTCCGTTGGCAAGGCCATAAATAAAATGCATATCTGTTAATTCTTTAAATAAGTAGTCCATTTTTAAGAGATCTAAACCAAAGTACAACCGTTTAAGGAAAACTAAATGTCTTAACTGACAATTGAGTCAAAGCATACTTCATAATGTTTTTGTAATTTTCATTTTCTTATGTAAGTGGGAAAAATAGTATTTGCAAAAGTTTTAATTACGGGAAAATGACAAGAGATACAAATAAAGCGCAAGAGGGTAATTTTATTTAAAATGAAAAGTAGATCTTAAAAAATAAATTAAAAATTGTTTTTACCGGTGGCGTACCACAATTTTCTTCCGAAAACCTTACGGTACAATGTGTACGCACGCCACTGAGTAACTTACGAAGTCAATCTTTTTCTTGTTACTAAGGCATTATCAAATTAAGCTACGGCTAAAATTTCGTTTAATTATCTTCCAATCTTCGAAAGTTATTAGAGAAAAACTAATTTTTTTGAAATTCTTTAGTGCCCTGTAGCTTGGAAACGAAAACCCATAGAGCATAACTTCATATGAAGAAAATCTATTTTTCTTACTAAGCAATCCACTGTTTAATTTATGCCCAACCTTTATGTTACACCCTGTATATATATATATATATATATATATATATATATATATATATATATATATATATATATATATATATATATATCTGTGTGTGTGTGTGTGTGTGTGTGTGTGTGTCTGTGTGTGTGTCACTGTTCTGGATTTTGGGCACGTCGTTGTAGATGAGTCATGAAAAATATTTGAGAAATTTGTGTATTGTTTATATAACTGTATATCAGTAAATCTTAAAAAAATTTCTAACGTACGGCCGTAGCATTATGATTCAATTCGCATACATCAACGAACAGAGAAACGTGATGCTCAATTCAACTACCGCTACCCCTTCCATAAACGTTAAGCCGCGTCCACATTAGTAAATAAATGCGTTGTGTGTTGAATGTAGGATTCGGCACAAATATTTGCGACGCAAATTCAGCAACCTGTTTGCATAAATATTGCATACGTGCATGTCTGTACCAGTGTGTAACGGTTTGTTTTGAATTTAGTGTTGGGTTGTCTATGGGATTTCCGTAAAAAAATGAATTTAAACAAAGAGGACGTTCTTTTTCTAATACAAGAATATAAAAAACAAAGTATTTTATGGGATCCAAAGGATAAGTGGCATTTCAATAAAAACAAGAAAGATGATGCTTGGGAGGAAATTGCGAGAGGTATAGATATAGATGTCGAAGACGCAAAGAAAAAATATCAAGTCTTTTAGGCTCCTTTAGAAGAGAAAAAGCGAAAGCACGAAAGACTATGGGAACCGGTAAAGGTAAGTAAATAATTTAACTACAACAAATAGATACCTACTGAGATTGTTTTAAGGTGCAAAAGAGGTGTATAAATCAGACTGGTTTGCCTTCAATAGTTTTGCATTCCTCATGGATAAAGATAACCCAAGACAAACAATCAGCTCCGAAGAAAAAAATGATGTAGGTAAAAATAATAGATGCATTTATATCATACCTAATACTCCAATCAAATTCGAATCCATCTGTCAAAAAAATTCAAGTGAGCTAAAATTTTGCATACTCCTCCTTTATTTATATATTACAAATAAAGTCCCTTTGACCTTGAATAACTGAAAACGGAAGGGCGATATCGATGGGGACCTTTGAGGCATTATTTGCAATGTCAGAATAAAGGTGTATGCAAAATTTCAGCCCACTTGGACTATTTTTGGCAGATGCAGCATTTTCCGTCTAATTTTAAATTATTAGTTGACTAGAGTATAAAGAATTTTTTAATCATACAATAATTATTAATATATTACAAAAAATATAACAAACTCCTAAACATTGAATGTTTTAAGCATATTCATGTTGCCATGGAACAACACCTTCTGTTGTAAAATATTCTGCAATCTCCTTTCTAGTATATTTTGCATTAACAGTCGGTCTGCGTGGAACGGAACGTTTCGTATATTCCGAAAGCAATCAACATCAGGTGAATTTCTCCAGCTTCCTTGTGTCAAGCGGCCTTGCTCTTCCACGTATACAGTTCCAAGTGGAATATAAATATTATAAAAAGTCTTACTTTTTTTTTAAAGTTATGCAGACACACTATTGCTATAACTTTTATTTGTGCTTTATTAGGCTCCAAGAGGAGGGGTTTCCTCAACACCCTAAAAAGTGGTGAAATAATCCCAAAAACGTTCTCAACAACTCTTCGAGCTCGGCTAAGTCTATAATTGAATATTCTTTCAATCGATCCTCTAGGATGTGCCCCCGAATATGGTTTCATGATGTATTCGGGGAGTGGGAAAGCGTCAACAGCTATAAATACATAAGGTGTATCTATCTACCTTTCGGGGAGAGGTTTTTCTGGTGGCAAGTTTAGTATCTTGGCTGTAATTTTACGATGAAGTTCACAGTTCTGAAAAACTCCTCCATCCGAAATTCGTCCCTGGCATCCAATATCAACAAACAAAAAGTTGTAATTTGCAACAAGTGCAAATAACACTATGCTAAAAAAACCTTTATAGTTATGATATTCACTTCCACTATTTATTGGTGCTTGAAGGATTATGTGCATTCCATCCATGGAACCTACACAATTTGGAAAATTCCACAGTCTTTCAAAACCTTCTGTAACAGTCAACCATTCATCTGGGCTGTTCGGCATCTGAAATTGATTGATCAAATTATATTACTTGTTCAATTACATTAAAGCTATGTTTTTTTTTCAGGAATCTAGGGAAGTCATTATGTCTAACGAAAGCACTGAATCTCAAGAACTCGAAGATATAGAACAAAACCGTGAGTCCCCTGAGTGCTCTTCAAAAAGAAAAAGTACAAGAGAAGTGACTGACAATACTCAAGAAGAAGTATCAACATTTGTTAAACCTTCTACTCCTAAAAGAAAAAGGGCAAAAATGACAGAAAAAGAAAATCCTCGAATTGAAAAAGCTTTTCAGTTCATACAACAGCCGATACCACAAGAAGATTCTTCAAGTGTCTTTGCAAAATATTTGGCGGATCAACTTAACAAGTTTAATCCACAAACAAAAACAATTTTGATTCATAAAATACATGAGTTAATTTTTGAGGCCGAGATGGAGAAGTATCGTATGCAAAGTCCTTCTTATGCATCAGGTCTACTATCTCCATCGCCTACTACATCCTTTATTGCATCACTTGCATCCACCCCACCATTTTACAGTGAAGTTTTGGGTTCAAATAATTTTGCACCTGAAGATATACAATCAGCGAGTAGTCATACTTCATCAGACGAATTAACATCAGAATTAGGGGAGTTGTTTACTTAACTAAACTTTAAACTAAGGTTTAAATATTTTTTTATATTTGCTTAAACATTTGTGTTTTTTTATATGTGAATTTCTAGTTTACGTTTCGTTTAATAAAATTTGTTGTTTTCTATGATATGAATAATTAAGACAATAAATATATTAAAGTAAATAAAATCTTTTAACTTACCTTAACATAATCTTTTAAAGCGTCAATTAAACCGCTGCATACTTCTGGAACTATCTGCGATATACATTGTTTAGATATCTTGAAAAGGTATTGTAGGTTTGTGTATGAATCCCCCGTAGCCAGAAAACGTAATGTGACAGCTAATCTTTCCTTCATAGATATGGCTTTCCTAAGCTTTGTGTCCATTTTTACAATTTTCGGTCCAATTTTATTTATAAAAAACTGAAATTCATTTGCTGATATACGCAAAAAGTTTTTGAAATGACCGGTACTTTCATCCAAGGATAGTAGGTTCATTAATTTAATCCCATCAAATTGGCTTTTATCTTGATACAGGTGTTTAATCCAATAGCGTCTGTTTTTTTAACTGTATTCTCTTTTTTCTTTTTGATAAGATGGTGCATAACAATGAAAGCAGCACATTTTCTTTTCATATTGAACATTGCATCAGACATGGTGGAAAACAAAATGAAAAAAATTAGTGGAATTTAAATTAATTCCTATATAATTTATAAACGCCACGAATTTAAGCAACTCGAACTAACACCATGGACAACACATAATCGACAACATGTTCGTCACATTACTGCGTTCACGAAAAATAAGTCCACACTAGAACGATATTGCGGCACAAATCTCTTTGATGTCTTTGAAAAAACTGACAAGCCACGGATCGCGTGTGTCGAATGTGACGAAAATTGTTGCGTACGTTCGTATGCGGTGAGCACGTCCACACTCGCATAAATTTGAAACGCACACACAAATTTGCGGCGAATGCCACGCACAACGTAAATTTTTACTAATGTGGACGAGGCTTTAGACGACGGCTATTAACAAAGTGCAAAATAATTAACACTTAAATTATAAATAATTACGCATCGTCATTAAAGAATTCATTCATTCCATGTTGAAAGATTTGGCTTTATTTGAGTCATATTAATTTCAAGTCGAGAATAAGCTTTTGCTTTAAGGTCTGCAGATAACTTTTCTTTTATAGACATTTCATAATAAATAGAATCGAACCTAATATTCACTTAGATCTTTTCGAATATATCAACAAGTACAACTTAGACAATAGTTAGCAAAATATTCTTTACTGTTGCACTGAGGAAATGACCGAGATAAGGAAAAAATAACTAACTGTTTGGTGTGAAACTTCTGAAATCTTTATCTAAATCACTACAGTAGCTTTCATCTTTAGATAGGTGATTTAATGTAGGTACACTATCATAGTTATTTAATACGAAACTCGATATCCATAAAAATTACTGACAAAACCAGGAGAAAATGATGAGTTTCAAATAACGAAAATTTATATCAAATATGTAATTTGATGTAATGGAACTTTTTAGAACTATAAATAAAAATAAACGAATACTTTTGAGAAAAATTTAGTTTTGGGAGTATTATTATATGGTTGAGTTCGAGTACCAACGTAGGAGTTTGACTTTCTTTTTAAGTATGCATCTCTACGTGCAACTTTCCCATTCGCAACCTAAGTCAAACTTAATTTTTTTTATTTCTTAATACTGTTGCAGATACAATTAATTGTGGCTATATAATGATATGTCCTATACACATAAAAAAATATTAAAGAAGTATTGACGTTCGTTAATCTATAAAAATTAATTAATTAAGTGCAACACCCAAACTTAAAATTCTGTTACTTTCCTAACATGTAATAGTGTAGTCAATGGACCTACGATTTTACATCCTATTCGAGGGGTGGTACGTTATATACAAACTTCTTTTATGTTTTGTGTAGTTTCTGCATATCCCCTGATATATAAACCGTTTGAAAATACAGTCAAGCCAGTCGGTCTTCCATCTACGTGGCAATGCGGCGACCATTGCTTAATGTGCCAAGTCATCCTACGCAATCGTCCACCGTAGAGTAGCTAACACAGAAAATTATATTATAGTTATTTAATTACTATAATTTCTCCGATGGTGCTCCGATTGCTCATAATTATTATAATACTTAACGGTCAAGAAGTCAGTATTATGCACTTAAATATCGCGCCATATTTGAAATTTATATGGTATTCGCTCTTTTCTTGTAGATACCCCTAATGCCAATGACATTTAATAAACGGTTGCAAATTTTAATGACAGACAAGCTTCCCCCTGTATTAGTTTAACAGGAAACTGCGGGATTTAAATCTAACATCCTAGCGGGGACGAAGCGGCGAAATTTATAATATTCAGGCAGCATCGTATTTACCTCAAACTAATCAGTATACCTACAGTACAGTAAATTGCGCGCACCATCAATTATAAATAAATAAAATAAATAAATAAATAAATAAATATTATACACTTCACAAAATTTCCAATTATCGGTTTTCATATGAAGATAATTTTTATATTAAATACTTCGGCATCCCACTCCCTGATTTAAGAAACTCCTTGATAAACAATTCTAGGAACAAAGGAAATTCTAATCGCCGATTTATAAATAAATGGTATACAAAGTATCCTTAGCTGACTGCAAGTACAGCGCAAACTATATTTTTTATCGTGTTTGTTATTTTCAGCTAAAGATGAAAATTTTGTCATAAACAGTAGGAAATACTTTAAATCTTAATTAATTTTTCAATTAATTAATTGAAGCGATGTTTCAAGTGCTCCTAAATTAAATGTTTTAGAAAGACAAAATATTTCAAACATATAAATTCAAGCTATAAAATTAGATTCAAAATTATAATTATTCCGTGAAGAAAAATTGAGAAACTTCAAAAAAATTAAGTAATATTTGCATATTTCTCTATAATCAAGATTTAGCCTTTCATGGTCATAGTGAAAGTAAATATTTGGTAAACCAGGCCAATTTTAAAGAACTCGTATCGTTGCTATGTATAACAGATGAAGTAAGGTACCTGCGGCATATATATAAGGCCCACTTAATTTAAAAACGTAATAAATCCAGTATTCCGTAATATTGAACTATAAAGACAAGTTTTCAGTGATTTTTGAATATTTAAAAAAATACTTCAGATTTTTAAAACCCTTTCCATGGCCTTATTAAACTACTGTATTGTAACAAGGCCATAAAACTAAAATACACTTTCTAAAAAACTAATCATCCGAATGTTTCTCTTTAGACTTGCTTAAACCAAGAAAATTAACAAAATTAAATATTTTTCAATAAAAATCCAATAAAACCAAAAGTTCAGTTATAAATTGAACAGAGTAAAACTAAAACAGTCTTCATTCTTTATAACAAAAATAAAATAACTATTATAATACTATCTGTTTCCTGTCCTTGAGTAATTATTGAACTACGGCCTGGCCAAACTTTGTGATTTAACCACTTTTTAAGTGGTTTCAAAGCGTTCGTCTTGGAATAGTATAACAATCTGCTGAAGCACATTGCGATACTTGTCCATGTTCTACTACTGCCATAGCTGCATTTAAGATTCCTTCTGACCACCTAGCATGCTTTGGAGGCATTTTAATTGAACCTGCGAGTAAAATACAACAAGTTCAAACAGACTAGAATACTTTGTATCGTGACTGTACGTCGTGTCGTTATTGGTTAAGGGGGCTAATAACGTTCTACTCTAGTGGGCCTTATTAAACCTGTGACACGATTTTATAAAATTCCACATTAGTCAAAATAAACATAATTTTGGATGAAGATAAACACCGTAATAATAAACTAAATACTTAAATTAGTTATAATAAATTACCTAAAGTTTAAACTAAACAAGTTACTATATATTGTAGCCATCTCTCCGCCACTGGATGCCGACAGCGCTATCTCGCTGAGCGGACGGTCGGCACAGCAGCCAGCAGTCAATAATATTGAAAAATCAAAACGCATTCTGGCTTGGCGCGCAAATAGATTACAAGTTAAAATAAAAACTGTAGCTCGTCAACCATTATTTATAATTATTACACTGTCTGAAATGTGATGTAAAATTTAACATCAATTTCAAACCAAACAGGGTACATTAAAGACACATCAGTGACAATTTTCATACTAGTAATGGGGTAAAATCAACATGACGTCTGGTGCAAATTTCACTACGTTTAGGTGTAAACTTTGTTTCAATTTTACACCTTTTACTGTCCATACTATATAAGGAGGAAAAATAAAACATATTTAAAATATGATACACACATTGGTAAAAATTTATATTGTGGTAAAACTTTACCATTTTTAATGGTGTTAAAATCCAGTAGAATTTTACACTAGGTTTAAGATTATAGAAACTTTTACACTAGTATAATTGGTAAAATTTTACACCACTATAATTGTCAATTTTTATAAATTTCATGTACAAAACTATTATAAATACACCATAATATAGTACAGTTTATTCGGCATGAGGTAGATTGTAATCCCTATGCCTGCCCAGAGATAATAATCTACTAAGGTACCTGCACCAAATAAGGCCATGCTAAGGTTTGACAGGCTATAACTTATGTATAGTTCATCAAAACTTCACCAAATTTCATTAATAATATCTTGAACTTGTTTACATTCATCCTGCACTTTAAGTGATTCATATGGTAAACCATATGAATCATATGGTTTACCATATGAATCATATGAATTCATATGGTTTTATATTTTAAAATTTATTTTTTAGAAAACAGTGCTATTGGTCTTATTAGAAACCCCTATGCCCTAATAAGGCCATAGGCTAAAAGTCGGATAAAATTCATGATATAATAGAACAAATGTGCTTAAATATATTGTTTTATTACAAATACATATATGTATAAATATATTTTATATTTATTTATACATATATGTAAGTAGCAGGGGCGGCTGGTGTATAGGTGCTGCAGAGCTGCAGAACTGCCAAAAAAATTAGATATTTGTATATTTTCGCGACGTAATAATTACTAAAATTTATTAATAAAATAATTTGGTTAGTTGGTGCAGCTAAACCGCATCCGACGCCCGCCGACGCTGCCCGCTGTGTCGAGCCATCGTGCTTGCGTTAAAATCGCATTCTGCACGCCGTCCTCTATTGAGTAGTAGACCAGATTAATTATCTGGGTCTCTACGCGCGCGCCGCGGTACATTGAATAGGGCTACACGAGGTAGTTCTGTGCACGGCTCGGCACACCCGTCCTCCCCCTCAACTCCCGCGACAATCCACACTTGACGCTCGCAAATGCGCGAATTTACACGGTCAGTGAGCTACATTTTTTCCAGCAAAGGCAGCATCAGTGAATGTTTACTCCTCGTAGAGTTGGCAGGCGTAAATCGTACGTATTTCGTATTTCGTGTTAATTTGAGATTTTAAATACTGTTTTGTGAATTTGTGTAGTGATTTATTGTAATAATTATTAATATTTATATACTGTGATAGTGACAATGGATTTAGTTTATAATTTAGTTCATGTAAAGCGATTTTTTAAATACTCTTATGAAGAAAAAATTGATTTAAGAAACAATGGTAGGCCATTGCCCGATATTGTTATTGAGACTGCAGGGGCTAGCCGCGGTAAAGCATATAAACGTCAATTTAATAGAGATATTTATTCGAAGAACAATTGGATTTGTGGGTGCAACAAAAAAATGCGTTATTTTGTTTTCCTTGTTTACTTTTTGGCGGTGATAAAGAATGGACGGAGGTAGGGGTGCACTTAACTGAAAAAATAAAAAAGCACGACAACTCCAAAAGCCATCTACATAATGCAATGGAATTAGCTTTATTAGGAACAACTAATATTAAAGCGCAGCTAGATTCAGCTTATTGGATAAATGCAGTGCAAAAGCATAATGATAATGTGACAAAAAAGAGATACGTTTTGTCAAAAATTATAAACTGCATAAAGTTTTGTGGGGCCTTTGAACTGGCGCTCCGAGGACATGACGAAGCTGAAACCTCTCAAAACCCGGGGATATTTCGTGGTTTGATAAATTTTTCTGCTGAGCTTGATGTAACTTTAAGCGAGCATCTACAAAATGCTTCAGCATTTAAAGGAACCTCTAAATAAATACAAAATGATCCTTTAGACTGTATATTAAAAGTATGTCATGAAGAAGTAATTAAAAAAATTAAAAAATCTTCATTTTTGGCAGTTATGGCAGACGAAACAACTGATGTATCTGTAAAAACTCAGTTAGTGGTAGATATATTCTCGATGGTGAACCGATTGAACTTTTTTGGACATACCTGAAACCTACAAAATGTGACGCTGAAACTCTTTCGGAAAATATTTTAAGTGTTATAGACCCTCTAGTGGAAAATTCACCTTACAAGCTAATTTCGCAAAGTTACGACGGAGCAGCGGTAATGAGTGGACAACACGCAGGAGTTCAAGCAAAAATTAGACCAAAATATCCTTGTGCTTATTTTGTACACTGTTACGCACACCAATTAAACCTAATTATGTGTAAAGCCGCTTCCACAAATTCTCAAGTGCGTGTGTTTTTTGGAAATCTGAAAGACATTCCGGCATTTTTCAATAACTCACCGCAGCGAGTAGAAGTACTAAATACAATAGTGGTTAGAAAAATTCCCCAAGGTGCTACAACTCGATGGAATTTTAATATACGGACTGTTAATGTTGTATTTGAAAATAGAGAATCGCTTATTGAATGTATGAAAGAAATAGAAGAAGAATTCCATAATGAAATCGTGTGCAATGCAGCTTCCTCTATTCGGCGAATGTTAGAAGATTCTGTTTTTGTTTTTTGGTTAACTTTCTTTCATCACGTAATGCCTCCTTAGAAGTTTGTGATCTTATTACGAATTCTGCAAATGTCAGATTTATGTTTAAAGATCATCTAGTAGCAGCATCCCTTTTTTTTCTGAGCATTTTGCACAGTATTGTACTAAGTTTCCCGAAGACAAGTTGACAACTACTTGCCTAGCTTATCCCATACTTGAAAAAGAGCGACTCAAAACAGAACTATCTGTTATCTATTTAAGAAACGACTGTAGAAATTTAAATGGTGCATTACCCCTTTTGAAATTTTTAACACAAAATAATTTAGACGAAACATTTCGGGAAACAAAAAAATTATTAGAAATTGTTGCAATAACACCCATGTCAACATCAGAAGCTAAAAGATGCTTTTCAACTTTAAAAAGAATCAAGACCTTCCTTCGAAATTCAATGTCCCATGATCGTTTGACAGCTCTATCAATGCTTTCCATTGAAAAAATATTTATTTCACAAATTGATGGCTTCAACGAGAAGGTTATAGACAAGTTTACTTCTATGAAGGATCGCAGGATTGAATTGACTTTCAAAAAATAGGTGAGTAAATATTTGCAGAACCAGGGCCGATCCTAGCGGGAATGCAGCTCGTGCCCCGCACGCGGGCGGCCAAATCAAGGGGCGGCCGACCGGCCGTGGTGCGACATCTATCATTGAATAATGTAATGCCCGGTCGGTGAAATTCCGCGTGCCATCTATCAACACGTCGTATAAATCAACGGTTTATACAGTACATTTTACTAACTACTAACATGAATAGTACATTCGAATGCTGGCATTGGAATGAGAGCTGGCGGCGGCACCGTCAGTGTGATTGTGACAACCATCATGCATACTGTACATGTTACTTTATTTTGCTATTACCTATTGCTATAATACTAAAAACGTGCCCCATATACATATATTTTCTATCTATTTTTTATTTTTTCTCTTAACCCTTTGTTGACTAGTGGTTTCGCAGTGAAACCATTAAAATGATGAATTATTCTCTAGCTGTCTGGCGTACTCGCAGTGAAACCACCAGAAATAAAGATGCGCGTGCGCTTTCGCCAGGCGTCTGCAAGCGAGTTTTTGCGCCAGTTTATTTAGTTCTGTTTATTTAAGTACATTTGTGTAACTATTACGGCGTGGTTCTGAGCGGTTATATTTATTTCGTGTTTTTGTGGCACATTTTGAAAATGGCTGGTAAGTAATAGGTCTATATACTTGTAGGGGCATGATATTAATATATTATCTTATGAGATCATTTGAAATGTAAAGAGAAACACATTTTTTCACGTGTAAAAGAGTAAAGTTTCACTGTGAAACCACTAGACATGAACGATTTTTTTTAGGTAACAAACTATCTATTGCCGAATTACAAAATATGTCACCTAATGACTTGTATGTCCTATTAGACGACATTCCTTCAGATGTCGATTCGGAAATAGATGATGTGGGTGAAGATGAAAATGAAAGCAGAGTCGAATTCAATGCTAATCCTAGTTTAGGAAACCAAAATTTTGATATAGATAATATTCCAATTATTTTTGAGGATGAGCTGTGTGAATTGTAAAATGATGGGGATGAGTGGGAAGATGAACTACCCCTTTCAGAAATACACAAACGAAAAACAACTAAAACGACTATATGGACCAGTTCCACCAGCAATTGTTCCACCAGAAACAATTTGTTGAGGACTTCGGTCCAAATATTCCTAATACCGCAGAAAGCCCATTAGATGTCCTTCTGCAAATTTTTCCCTTGGAACTAATTGAACATATAGTATTTCAGACGAATTTGTATGCGTCCCAAAAAACGGGTAATTCTGGTTTCCTACACACAAATGCCAAAGAAATGTCCACGTTTCTTGGAATAAATTTGTTGATGGGCATAAAAGAATTACCAAGTTATCTTGATTATTGGTCATCGCGTCCAGAACTGCGGGATCAATTTATATCATCCTACATGTCAAGAGATTGATTCAAGTGGTTATTAGGAAACCTTCACGCAAATGATAACTCTCTCATTCCACTCAAAGGCAGTCCACAGTATGACAAAGTCTACAAATTACGACCCGTTATTCATAAATTGTTACAGACATTTCTAGATTGCTATAAACCGTCAAAACATCAAGTAGTAGACGAATCCATGATGAGATTCAAAGAACGTAGCAGTCTAAAACAATACATGCCTCTAAAGACAATAAAGAGGGGGTACAAAATATGGATACGGGCTGATTCTTCTGGATACGTATGTCAGTTCCAAATATATACAGGACGCGTTGCAGAGGCATCTGAAAACACTTAGGAGGAAGAGTTGTTAGAGATTTGAGCAGAGTTCTGGCAGGAAAAGGACATCACGTCTACTTCGATAACTATTTCAATTCGGTTGACTTACAAAAGGATTTGCAATCCGATATGATATACTCTTGTGGGGCTGTAAAACAAGGAAGAAAAAAATTACCAACAGATATTAGCCATGACAAAAATTTGAGAAGAGGAGAATCAGAATATAGGGTTAGTCTAGATGGAATAGTTTACATGAAATGGAAAGATCGGAAAGGTGTAAATTTTTTGGTAAATCATGGACCCATCTGAAAATTCAGTTACGAATCGAAAACAAAAAGATGGTAGCCTGCATGAAATTCCATGTCCAAAATTAGTCATGAATTACAACAAACATATGAGCTATGTGGACAAATTCGATATGTTGAAGTTTATATATGAGATTGACAGGAAATCCAAAAAGTGGTGGCATCGTATTTTCTGGTATTTGTTGGATGCAGCTGTGGTCAATGCTTTCATGATATTTCAAGAAAGAGCAAAAAAGTCAATGCCACTAAAAATGTTCAGACTTTCAGTTGCTCTTGGACTTGTTGGCAGCGAAAGTTCTTGCCCGAAAAAAGGGAGGCAACCTCTGACAACTCATTTCAAAAGTACAGTGGCTCCGGAAATTAGGTATGACAAACAAGAGAAAAAATCAATCCTGAAATTTAAAAAAATGTGTTTTTTTCAGGTATGATTCATGCGCTCATATGCCATTGCATGGTTCATCAAGAAGATGTGCATTTTGTAGCTCTAAGGAGCATTCTCACCGCACTAGATGGATGTGCTCAAAGTAGTTACTTAAAAAAGTAATTATTGTTTCATCAGTTAACCAATATATTTTTTTTTAGATGTGACGTGGGGTTATGTTTATCAGACACAAAAACTGTTTTGCAATGTACCATAAGAAATAAAATATATGTAAAATAAAACGTACTATTGCCTAGTGGTGTTTCAGTGAAACCACCCTTTCCTGTCAATGTCAAGTGACATATTTGATTTTGTGAAATAGGATTGTATTTCTGATAGATTAAATATCAATATTTATCATTTCACTCTGGTTTTTTTTATGTTTGCAAAATTCAGTCAACAAAGGGTTAACCAAAGAATATGACGGCAAACATGAATGTTCTTCAATAAGGTATTAAATTCCAAAAATTTTTATTGTGAAAGTCTATATTTTTGTATAAACGGATTTTACATAAAAATTCTGAAGTATCAGGAAAACGCGTGACCTTGAAAATTTTCAAAATTTTTGCCTCCGGCGCACTTTTTTTGAGGCCCTTAGGGCGCCAGTAGTTTGGATACGTTTGAAATTTGCACACAGGCGGCCAATACCCTAGGACCGGCCCTGTGCAAAACACCCGTTTCATTTCATCACGAGCTGCCACTGTATTGGTATATCGAAATGTTTTATCGACTAAATAGAGAAATCCCTTTAAAAATTATGTTCCACTAGAGATGTTTACCACGAGCTACCCCTGAGGATCACCACTTTAGTGTAAGATTAAATTCAGTTGTTTTGCACTGCAGATTTTCAACAGTGTATGCCCATACACTAAATTTTGTTTCAAGTGATGCATGTAACTCAATTCCATAGGGCAGAATTTTTCTTGCTACTTATCAGGTCTTAACTTATCTTATCTTTTAATGTCCATATTGCCCAATACAGAAAAGTAAATGCCAAAAACTTATATTTGTTTTTCCATATACAAAATCAGAATTTATTAATCATAAACGTAATCAATTAACTATAAAAAATCGTTCTTTCTGTCTATGTTTTGTGTAAGAGCAACCAAGCACACACAATTCCATAATTCAGAATTTTTCTTGCTACTTATCAAGTTTTTACTTATCACCTTTTAATGTCCATATGGTCCAATAAAGAAAAAGTAAATGCCAAAAACTTATATTTGTTTTCCATATCCAAAATCAGCATTTATTAATCATAAACGTAATCAATTAGGTAACTAAAAAAAAAATCGTTTCTTATGTGTTTGGTGTAAAAGCAACCTAGCACATATAAAACTTGAATTTGGTTCGAATATCGTTCCTACTATTATTCACTATTTTTTGTTAATCCACGTATAGGAAAATCACATTCATTCAATGTTTATAAAGAGTTATTTCTACTTTCAGCACATTTTCAATAACATCCATCCATTATATACTTACATATATGCCATTAACCACTAGATTAATAATACTCAGTTAAAAGAAGTAAATATTACTTACTGTATTTTAAATGTAGCAAACACTAATTCCGCCTATAGGTACACTTAGATGTAATTTATGATCCAAATAATGTTTGCGTGCTATATTCGAAGAATCAAAACCTTTTTTTAACGAAATTTTATGTTTCATTATCTGTTTAATAACAACCATAAAACTAACCCCAGCTTGGAGTACTTAAATGCAAACATGGAACTAAACGCCCAAAAGCAGTAGCTAACGTTTTATTGCATAATTTTATTACAATAATTGGTGGTATTCAAAACGGAAATACCACATTTGAATACTGTAACATCAAATATAAACATGCAATAAAATGACTATATCATTGTTTTATGACAGGTATAACAATTAACAACTCACCAAATGCTAATTATTCTTATTATACCTTACCTGGTGTCTGGCATTTGTCTCCCGTTCATCTTTACAGTCGCTTATATTCTAGTATTTTTATGGTGGCCATTTCGGGTTTTTATTTGTTTACAAGTTTATTTAACTTAATTATATTGCTACCTATTAAGTATTTAAATAGTATGAAAGTAAAAGTACTAAAACTGACCTATAGTATCTTTAAATTATGTCATAAACAGTGTTTGTAGCTCTGGTTAGCGTAACTACTTTAAAACAGAGTAAAATATTAACTTTGTTTGCTTTTGTGTTTATAAGCTTTTATATTTTATTTAACTTTACCATTAATACCATTACATCAATCACTGTATGTAAATATTATTTGTCTGTCACGCCAACACCGCATAAATTTCTCGTTGACTTCATTTCAGAAACATAGGTAGATAGGTATAATGTTTAATTATTATTTTACTTTCAACATCGCATACGTGGAAACTATTTAATCTTAAATATATTTATTGAGAGTTCTATAATTAAAGAAAATAATAACCTTATTCATTTATAAATAGGTTTTAAATACTTTCATCAAATAAATATCTGTAGCTATCCTTAATTATATCCATCCACTAATTTCTAACAAGGTACCATACACTTGTTTATTACAGATTAATAAACCATTCAGTTTGAATTAATATATTAATCATAATTTAATTACAGACAATCTGTGATGAGACATGAACAGTTTCGTTTCCATTTTCTTATCTAATTGGTTGGCCCTTGTTGACTTCAAATTTAAAACTTGTGAAACCGATAATGGATTCCTGTAGGGCGTGGTCAAAAGCAGTTTGGACACGGTAATTTTGTAATGGCTTCTGTGACGTCATCGACACGTAACCAATCGGCATTCAGTACGCTTCCCCTCTATACATTTTGTCCACATCCCCTTCTAAATAAAATTCGAATGCTATTGGTGGAAATACTATTTGATGGCTCTTTATGGTCGTAAATTCAGCCACTGTTATGTAAGGTACCCTCCCAAATTCCTCTCTGAAAAATAGAATCTCTACTATGCGGGCAATAGCCAAACTTCAAGAGTTTGGTTTGAAGTTAGGGTGAAGGTAAAATAGAAAATTGTAAGATATATGGTAGAACTTATTCAGAAATCTACCTGTTGTCATTTAAAAGGATACAGAGAAGCTCGCTCACGTGCATAAAAGATGTCACTATTTGGTAAAATATTAATTCATGTTTTTATTAAATTTTATTAAAAACGCAGATATTTTAAATATAATCAATTGATCTGTTAAATCATATAACAATCGTGTATGTTATATAGTTATAAGAATGGCTTGGAATAGGCATATTCGTATAGTTTATCTACTTATTGACCCCTTATCTTGTGATAAGTTGTAAAACCTCGGAAAGGGCTGTAACCTTCGATGCAACAATAAAAAATAGGAGCCAGTTTTTCGCAAACATCGAAAGATTATACATCACTCGATATGCGTTTCTCCAATTAAGTTGTCATCATCAAATTATTAGAACTCAACCTGGGTGGGGATAGTGTCCAATCCATTGCATCGAGGAGGTACTAAATGGTAACAGCAAAGTTTACAGAATTTATTATACCAAGTTACTAAGCCAGCCGTTCATCAAAAGCAAGCCGCAGTGTTCACTATAGATATGCATAGTTACCGGGTAATACGGCAGACTCGCTGCCAACTAAGAGCTACGCGGGGAGGGGAAACGATGAATCGGGCCGGGCGTGGGAGTGCAGTAACTTGGTACATATTCTGTAAACTTTGGTAATAGGTACGAGTATCTCATATAAAGTAATCAGAGACGTTACGAAATGCTTCATCAGGAATAACTATTTTTTTTTGTGATATTACCCTCCCTATTGGTAATATCACACATCATAATTTTTCACCACACAGTCACGCGAGTCATGCACTCGCTGATTCTATTAATTCATTTATACAATTTATGAATCTACCACTGTCCACTATGTAGGTATGCCAAATTTAAATGCCTAACTTGTTCTTGGTTGTATTATGTAACATAATTAATGTTGGTAATAATATCGGCCCATGAGGGACTCTTTCATTTATTATTGATCGCAATATTCTAGCCAGTTGTGTATAGAATATATTTAGAAGTACTGGTAGATGACAGTATTAGTAATAGATAAGTCCTTGTACTCTACTCAGGAAGAAGTAATTGAAACAACACTTATGAAAATATTATATTCATCCGATTGACCTAAGAATATTCCGCAACCAAAGGAGAAATTGTTTGCACACATGCTAACCTGCAAAATGTTTTGATGTCTATTGAATATCGTACACAAAACTTCAAAAATATTCATCCTATTCAAAATCACATTAACATACAGATAAGACACTGATGAAACGTAAAGTGAATACTGAAACTTATTTCAATACTTTTACTGCTACGTAAGAAATGTTACATGTTAACTGGCTAATTGGTTTGTCCACATATCTTACAATTAGACAGAAAGTTTTCTCTGTTCAACAAATAAGTAGTTATTTGTGTGATAGTGTTTAAACGTCAGTTAAGAATAAAATTGGCCATATATATATATATATATATATATATATATATATATATATATATATATATATATATATATATATATATATATATATATATATATATATATATATATATATATATATATATATGTCCACGTCTGGTACGACAATGGGTTGATGGATACTGCTGTCAAGTGTTCCGTCACTACCCCCTGTGTATTCCAATTCAACAAAATTAAAAAAAAAAAATTAACGATAAAATAGTGAAGAAAACCGTGAAAGTGTGGAAGCAAATGTGAGTGAAGGGAAGTCAGGTGTTCATAATACTTGATAGGTTTGGGATGAGAAAGAGGAGAAAAGAGGAGCGCATAAGGGAAATGGTAGTGAAGTGACAAATGATACCACAAACGGAGTGGTGTTTAGATATAGGGATAGAGCAAGATAGGGTGGAATAAAATTGTTAGAAGTTCTTTTAAGTTGTTTAACACGAAATGGGATATTTAGTTAAGTAACTGTGATTGTAGTATTTAGATTATTTGTTTAAAGAAGTGTATATTTAGCCTCTACACCTAACGGTAGGAGAGGTATAGATTATATTATATATTATATTATATTATATATATATATATATATATATATATATATATATATATATATATATATATATATATATATATCCAATTATTATTTCTGTATTTAGGAATAAGATATTTTAATTGGGCAACTGATAAATTACCACAATACTAGTTTTCCGATAGCTTGATAAATAACTAATTTGATGGTGAAATCACAAAGTATAACTAAAAAGTCTGTAATAGACTGTACTGTCTACATTATTAAGTTCTATTACAAATAACGAATATAAGTAAAATTATATTATTTAATATTATTAACATTCTATACTAACTTGTACTAACGTACAAATTTCATTTTTTCCGGATATTGTTGTATTTTCTTAAATTGCAACCCTAATTGAAGTAGTATAGCAAAGCCGGTACGGGCTCACTTTTGATGCGGATGGCATGTGTCCATCGAGAGTGACCAAAGATGGGTTAGTTCGTCAAGCCGCCGCCCGGATATTCCAGGTGTCGCTGTTGTAGTTCTGAAGAAGTGACGTCACTGGTGCTTGTTGGTCAATGACCAGAGGGTCTTCTTCGGCGAGGGGGTGGGAGTAAGAAAAAAAACATGGCTGTATTACGAAAAAGAGAGGGTGTGAAAAAAAACATGGCTACATTAAGAAAAAAGAGGGTGGGGGTAAGAAGAAACATGTCTGCATTAAGAAAAAAACATGGTTGCATTAAGCATGGCTGTATTAAAAAAAAGGGGGCGTGACTGCTGCATTAAGATAAAAAAGAGGGTGGGGAAAAAACATGGTTGCATTAAGAAAAAAGGGGGCGTGGCTGCGAAAAAGAGGGTAGGGCATAGCTATATTAAGAAAAAATATGACAGCATTAAGAAAAAAACATGGTGGCAAAGGCGTGGGGACGCAGGACTGACGCAATATGTCAAAAGGACCTTATCTCAAAAACTTTATCCGATTTCAATCGAATAAAGACTAAAATTCATTAAAAAATTAATTGAATATAATCACAAGAAAGAATATTTTTAATTCGTTAATAAATAAAAAAGTTATAGACAAAGAAAATGTATTTATGGTAAAGACAGGCGTTTTATTTTTCCTAAGTTGGTACTAAAAAGCCACTATATTTTACTTGGTATACCTGTATGATGTCATGACTTGAAAACGTGACTAAAATGTTTGCTGTGCTATTGTAGACTAAATAAGCTGGTCTGGTGAATAAACAAAAATTATCTGCACGTGGATGATTAAATACTGAGTCATTTTTTCTTTTAACCTACTTGTCGGTTATTATATAGAATGCAAATTCAACGTTAAAAACAAGTCTTGACTTGTTGTACAAAGTGTCGCCAGCTGAGTTAAGGAACGTGACTTAAATGTAAACAAACTGGTGTTTGCCACTATTGTAGACTGTGATTAAAGCCGACTAACATCTGAATTGAGATCAAGGTCATAAATCCAAATCGTATTAAATAACATCTGCGTCTTTTGAAAAACAAGCACGTTACGTAAACAATTCTGTTAGTTAGGAGCTGTAATTTATATATTTAAATAAAATATATATATATATATATATATATATATATATATATATATATATATATATATATATATATATATATATATATATATATATATATATATATATATATATATATATATATATATATATATATATATTTTAAAAATGAAAACTGTACACACAAGTGTGCAAAATAAAAACAACTATTATTTTAGTAAAATATTTAATCAACTACATCTTCACTATAAAGATTGTATTTTACAATATATTCAAAAGGTATTGTTTTTCTAATTGAGTATAATAATTTGAAGAAACCAGCTTCCAGTATTCCTCCGCAAAATTCGTCTACATCGATGGATCCCAGTAAAATTTGATTACATAAATTTTCAGCACGACCATATGTTTCTAATGTATATTCAGTGTGATTATAGTGAACTACGGTATCAGTCTGACAGTCTTTAATATGATACATAATGTTGGAAGGCTCACTGATACTGAGTTCCTTGAATTTTTCTTGTGAAATATCTTCGTAAAGTCTTATGATGGCACCTCTTAATTCAGCATCAACCATTTTTTGCTAATATTTCTAATAAGACACTTCAGAATTAAAATCGAAGAACAGAGTGTAATGTAGTACAGTAGAATTGTAAGTGATTGTTGACTATTATAATCATTGAATATATCGGCAGGGGCCACGCATGCGCCTTTAAAAATGCCAATCTAAATCTCCACTTGTACCATTTTGAAATTTTACTCTTATTTTATATCTTTTAGCATCATTTGGTATTGAAGAAAAATACGTGGAAATAAGATTATTTAGAATATAAGGCGTCATATTTTTCCAGTTATCATTGTTCTTTGTATCAAAGTGGACAAACATTTCTTTCACATCATATGGATGATGCACATAAAGAACATTTTGATATATAGCATATAATAGAATAAACTGATGACCTAACAGCATCATGATTAATTATATACTATGCATGTACACATAGGCTATACTTATTTATTAACATTTTCTCTCTATATTTTTGTTGAAGGAAACTTACTGCTCAGACGTCTAGTAAACAACTAAAAAAATTATGGTAATATACACAAGGAGATAAATAAAAAAACAGAGACCAATAGTTTTTTTTTTGTATTTATTTTGGTAAATTTGAATACAACCAATCATATAGTTTTACATTATTTCTTATACTACACATACATTTAAAATTATTATAATGATGAATACATTGTGGAAAGTCTTTTAAAAAATTTGGTAGTGGTACACTGGTGATATGTTCGACATTAACTACAATAGGTGACGTTGTTGAAGTTTCCGCTAGTTCATGTAGCTTTCGTTCAAGAAACTCCTCTTTTGATGTCCCTTTACGTAAACTATGTCGACGTCAGCCCCATTCAAAAGGTGATCGCTTAGGATGTCATTTAATATATCGTAATTTACATAACCGCTGCTATATTTTAGACCATGATGAAAACGTTCCAAATAGTTTACTTATTTCTTTATTTCAGAACTTAACGTACTGTATGCCATTGGAGGTTTCAATAAATAATGAGCCCTTTGCACACCACTTACAAAAGATATTTCTTTAGCATGAAATTCAGGAAGGTTGAACCCCTGCACATCGACGGCAATCAACTTCATGATGTTCTCAGATACAATCCTTTTAAAAGACTGAATTACTTTATTTGATACAAGTTTATTTTATGCTGCATTTCTTACGATTCCACTTAGGAGTAAATATTCGATTACGCGGTCATGAATAACTATACAGTATGCCTTGGTATTCTGGGGGAATGATTTTCTGATTTCAATTTCCAGTTTAACATCCACAGTGGAAGATTTTATAGAATCATTTCTTTTCGAACAATCTATGACAAATACTGCTCGACCACTGAAAGCATCAAAGTCAAGTATCGGTTTATTATTTGAGGCGAATATTTTAGAGAACTGCGTATACATATAATAGGCTTCAGTATATATTTACAGCTAAAATCTAATTTTATATCTTCATAGGGATAATATTCAGAGTTCAATGTTAATTTAATATTTGATATATCGATATTATCCAAGTAAGTAACATCTTGCATGCTTTTATCTGTTTTATTTGTTTGAAATGCAACAATAACCTTATCTGGGGCTCTCCACATTAGTACAGGTTTTAACGGACCATATTTCTTTCGTAGTGCTAGTGGTCAAAGCTGGTAATTCATGAAATTAGTATTGTCTATATGGAAGTAGAAGTGGCTTATCGCTATTTATTTGAGAGAGCAAATTTAATTTCAAAACATCATTCAGAAACACATGCTTGACTTTTAGCTCTATGCTGGTTATTGTTAGTTCGCCAATAGTATCGTCATTCGACACTTTAAAACAATTATTATCATTTCGAGCTCTAATTAGACGTAAAACTTGTTTACCGAAAATTACTCTCTTATAATCATGAAAAAATCCCAGAAAATGCCACAACGGTATTCTCACAGAGAATGTTGTTTTTGTAGCATCATATGTTTCCAGCTGTCCTTTAGGGTAATTCCAATCAGCAATACTAAGAGAAGTATCATCTTTTTCATAACATAAATAGCTTTTTAATAGGCTCACAGTTCCCGGATCTCGTACTTTATCTAATTCCTTTCCATTTAGTCCATAACTAATTGAATCAAATAAATATGCTAGTGCATTATTAGTGAGTTCAACGGTGACAGTACCCTCAATGTTCTTCTTTAAAGTTCCCTAAATCGATAGGGCGGCTTCGCTCATCAATAATAATGCATTCTGTTGATAAATAACAATTTCTATTTCATCGTTGTTTCCAAATGATTTTACAAAAGGGTGATACGTTCGAATTTCATCCCTGACGATGGACTCATCGTAACTGAAATAACTGCAGCTGTTCTAACATTATAACCCACAAATTTTAAATAAAGAATATCAGCAAGAGTTAACGCTGAGGTCTTCTTCTTACTCCTCTTCAAACCCCCTCCACTGACTGAATGCCACAGATTAGAATAACTATCGTTTATATAGTTCTTTTGTTCAAATAGTAACCTCATTAGTCATTAGTCCCAGTAGTCCCAGTAGTCTCAGTAGTCTCTTTCTTAATTCTAATCATACTATAATTTCTTCGCCTAGAAAATTAACTGGCTCAGAATTTTGATCAAGTATTTTCAATGTGATATTATGTATATCTGTTTTATTGTTTATTGGTAGAAAAATTAGGTTATAGGGTTCAATGTCTATTGCGTATCCGGGATCGACTTTCAATCCAAATTCAGAAATGGTGTGTGATGGTTTATTATTGTAAAATGGTCCTGTCGTAAGGTGGTAACAATCCACATGGATTGTTACCACCTTAACTATCTTAACAGGTAAATCTGACTGATATTAAGTATCAGGTTTTAGAACTTGAGAACTATAACCAAATAAGGAGGCTAAACTGTCTTTGCGAGTAAAGTCGATTTCGAGTTTACTTTTAATTTCACACAATTAAACGTATTATTATTAGGCTTTAGAGAGAAATAGTCTTCACTTTGTGCTACACCACTGGGTATTACTCGCGTCTGCAGATATGATTCAATATCACTTATTTCATATGAGCCTGTCGGTATCTGTATAACTTTTTCTTCTTCACCACCAAGTTGTCGGTAATAAAACTTATTATTTATCCCCTCTTCAATGTTTGGTATACTATTGTACATGTGAATCCCTATTAATGCTAACGAATAGTCGTACTGAGGATCAAGAATTATGGGATTATAAATTATATATATATTATATATTATGTCCACGGAGAGAGTAGAACTTCGACTTCTTAACGTGAATATTTGAGACATAATGAATGAAAATCACACATGTTTATTATTTTTATAGAGAAATTCTAAACACAAATGTCCACAATTGATCGTATTGTATGTCTAATAAGCATCAGAATTATATATAATTTTACATTTCGAGCCAAGGTACTTGACTAGTTCGATAGGTGGTTTTAAAGATCCAAAACTATCGAAATATAAAACAGAATTGTTCATTTTTTGTAAGATACCCAATGTGTTCCAGAGCCTTTTATGCTATCTAAATTAATAATGGCACTTTCGTATTTTGTAGGTGGTGTAGTAGGTAAGGAAGGCGTTACGCATAAAGACACCTCTGAAATATGGAATTTTTAATTTTTTAACATATTTTACTAAATCAATGTCGGAAAGAGCTCTATTGGGTAGCTTCAATGGGAGTTTTTTGTTTTTTCAAATATAAGCCATATCCTTTTTTATATGGTTTCATGTAGAGTCCGGATCCTCTTTTCCCTAACGCTACTGCCTCCAAAACTCTATTGTGTCTCTTGTCTTCTTCCAATTTTTTCTTAGAGTTTTTAGCATCTATTACGGTCTTCGCCACTGCAGCAGCTCCTCCCGGCAGAGCCCCTAATGCACTTAAGCCAGCAAATATCGGTATCAAAGGTAAAATACCACCAGTCTTCGGTAATGGTAGAATACGAGG
The DNA here is from genome assembly GCA_037954035.1 of Rosalia funebris. NCBI lineage: Eukaryota > Metazoa > Arthropoda > Insecta > Coleoptera > Cerambycidae > Rosalia > Rosalia funebris. The sequence goes on along the minus strand of JAZFAV010000032.1, from coordinate 31,004,823 downwards.
GGTATTTATTTTTCTCTTACCGCCTGCATTCTTGACTGCTTCGAGCTGCCTTTAACGTCATTGCAGCATCTTTTTTTAAATTGTTACTTGCATGTCTTTTCAGTACTTTAGATATATTTGTCAGGACAGCCTTTTGGAATGCGACTTTTCTACGTCCCCCTACACCCATGCCTAGTTTACGTTTAACCTTCATTGCGTTGGTGACAGCCCAAGCGGTGGCTTTCTCACCTAATTTAGCGTCCTTTGCTTTAACACGCTCCCAAGCACGTTGTTTGAGCTGGTAATCTGCCTTGTGTCTATCTTCTAAATTTTTGTTTTTACTATATGCAATATCGTGCTCTCTGCAAGCCTTATCGAGAGGGTTATACCTGCATCCCCTCGAGCGAGTCTTTTATGTAATTTCCTACCAGGTCCGCAAAATTGGTATCCCGGAACATGTAATTCAAAGGCCAACTTATTAATTAGATTATTGACTACTCCACGTCCTACTACATGTTTACGCGATGCCATATGGATTGTGAATGACGATGTTTGACATTAATCATATATATATATATATATATATATATATATATATATATATATATATATATATATATATATATATATATATATATATATATATATATATATATATATATATATATATATATATATATATATATATATATATAAAGTATTACAGTCAGTAAAATAGTTCAGACGTTACAATGCGTGTTCAAAGACAACAGGTGTCCCTGCCCGTTGAAAATTTAGATCTGTTGACAGACCATTATGTAGGAGGAGAAGAAAAACATGGAAAGTTATTTCCTAGTACTCTAAGAGCTATTATATGGGGACCCAGTGGAGCAGGCAAAACCAATTTACTTCTAAGCTTATTATTCAATTCTAATGGACTGTGGTTTGAAAACATATACGTTTACTCTAAATCACTTTTTCAACCGAAATACAAACTATTGGAGCGGTTATTGCAGAACGTAAATGGAGTTGGATATTTTCCGTATGTAAGTAGTGAGAGTATTATCGATCCATCTGAGGCTAAATCTAATTCAATATTCATTTTCGACGATGTGGCATGTGACAAACAAGACAAAATAAGAGCATATTTCAGTATGGGTAGACATGAACTTGTAGACTGTTTCTATCTCTGTCAAACATACACGAGGATACCTAAACATCTCATTCGTGATAATTGTAACTTCATCATTTTATTTAAACAAGATAAAATCAATTTACGACATGTGTATGATGATCACGTGACCCCAGATATGACATTCGAGCAATTTGAAGACATGTGTAGAGAATGTTGGAATGATAAGTATGGAGTAATGGTCATCGTAAAAGATTTTGATTTACATGGTGGTCGGTATCGAAAAGGTTTTGATCAGTATATAGGCGTGTAATGTAAACTGTGTCTGTTATTATTAGTTAGACAATCGAACTGAAGAGATGATAACAGCTCTGCTTAATAACAGCTCATACAGCCCATACAGCCATACAGCTCGTACAGCTCCATTTAAACATATCATACAAGTCATACAGCCCCATTTAAACAGGTCGTATACCTCATACAAATGATAGGCTCAGTTTAAAACAGATTGCTGCTAAGGTTGTAACAATGAAGTCTAATAAAATAACTTTTGAAAATTATAGAGTATCTAAGGTTAAACCATTGGATCTATCAAAGAAAAAATTGCTTAAAGATAAAATTAATAAGGCATCAAAGGCTATCAGAAAAAAGTATCTAGCATTAAAACTAGGAAAATCTGATGAAGACGAAACTCTTAATAGACTCTTGAAGTCTATTATCGATCCATTAAAAGAACTCAAATCTGTAAATATATTACAGAAAACAGACACGAAGCGTGTAGGTTTATCGCAACAAAAAAAGTTAAAGCGTGACTCTAGTTCAGCAGAGTATACATCAAATGCAGATATTAAGGATGACATATTGTCTCTGGAACCTCAGTATGAAGTAGGAGATGCTAACTTTCAGGATGGAAAAACGGAGAAAACTGCTCTTAATGAATATTTTGAACAGTTAGCTAGACACTATATAGAGGGGTTTTTTACTAAACGCAAAGACTATGATGAAACCTATGGCATTAGATTGGATTTACAAATGAATAAACTATATATTGGTAATATGGAATTAAAAATTGGCCGTGCCTCTGAAATAATTATTAATGATAAAGTATATGATGTCAAAGTGGGGTTATACAATCTACTTTTTATGAAGGATCCCACAGATTATGATAGAAATGATTTAACTGAATATAAGGAAATTTTGCAAATTACCAATGTACATAGAAGAAATTACGAACCGACTGGACAAATTAATGGAACTAGATCTTCCAAGTATATTAAAATAATAAGACCATTATTGGATAGTAAAAAGGAGAAAAAAACACAGTCAACTAGTGGATTCGGTCTGAATATGGTTTACAATCAAAAGCCAATCGAATATGTTTTTTGGGATGACATCAATGAGCTTGTTGATAGACTGAAACTTTTGAATGCGTAAAAGATTGCAGGAAATACGGATTTACATGACAATGAAATATCAGCTATCATTAGTGAACTATGTGAGGCTGGAGTTATCTATTAAATATTTGATGTACATACAATTTGAGTCATTATCAGGATGAGTCTCGATAAGTTTGGAAGGTCTTCGCGGCGTAGTAGTGAAATTAATGATTCATATCTCAGCCAACCACAACGGGGATTTGTATTTACCGAAGATGGAAACATCAGCATTGAAAATTTAAAGCTGTGTAATGTGCTATCACCTACTGACGAGGGTAATGCCGTTAATAAGAAATATGTAGATGATCATATAAATTCTATTCTATCAAACAATTTTGATGTGCTATTTGAACGTTTAAATAAGTTTAAGGATAGTATAAAACATGTGACATCAGATTTACATCAACAGAAAACATATCTAACAGATATAGGAAGGACCATTGAAAAATTAAATCAAAAAGGTTTAGATAGTGTTGATGGAAAAGACATTGAATCAAATGCAATCAATGAAACAATTTACAGCCCACGCGATGAAGAAATCTAGAGAAAAAATTCAATTGGTTAATGAGCTTCACAAGCCTGCACGCAAAAATTTCAATCGTAGACGTATTATAATAAAAAGAATAGACGATTTGTGGCAAGCAGATTTAGCCGAAATGTGTAATTATGCTAAAGACAATCACAGTTTTAGATACATTCTCATAGTGATTGACTGTTTTTCAAGATTTGTGTGGGCTAAACCCATAAAAAATAAGAGTGCACTAGAAGTTACACAAGCAATGAGTGGTATTTTTAAGGATACCAAGAGGAAATGTAAAAATTTAAATACGGACCAGGGTACTGAATTTTATAATGTTCACTTTAAAAACTTGATGAAAAACTATAAGATAAACCATTACAGTACATTTACAGTAAAGAATGCAGCTATAGTTGAAAGAGTTATTAGAACGTTAAAGGAGAAATTATATAAATATTTCAGTTTAAATGGCTCATACAGATGGGTAGATATACTCCCTGATATTGTCAAAGAGTACAACAACAGTCATCACAGAACAATAGGAATGAAACCGTTAGATGTAACTAAACAGAATGAGAAACAAATATTTAATTCAGTTTATAACAATATTAAGTTGGTAGCATCGCGACACTACAAAGTTGGGGATATTGTACGAATCAGTAAGAATAAGCATGTCTTTAAAAAAGAATATACACCTAATTGGACAACTGGACTATTTAAAATTATTAAAGTACAACACACCAACCCCACCACCTATTTGCTCGAGGATATGCATGGTATTCGAATAAGCGGAGGCTTCTACGAAGAAGAACTACAAAAAATGAAAACTCCCGATGTGTATCTCGTTGAAAAGGTATTACGTAGACGAAGTAAACAAGTTTACGTAAAATAGTTAGGTTTCGACGCATCTCACAATAGCTGGATTGATTCAGATAACGTACTTTAATCAAATATGCATTGATTCTTATGGAAAACACGAACATTTTTACGATTGCAGAGGGGCCTTTTTTTTAACAATGTTTAAAATTAATTTAAATATGTATAAAAAGGGGTTGAAACCATAAGCATTCATTAGTCTACCGCAATTATGACATCAGTAACATCTAGTCTAGCCGATTCTGACTACTGGCATGAAGTGGATAGAATTAGTGCACAATATGAAGAAGCTGCGCAAAACGAGGGTCCATATCTTTTAGAATATAATACTGACATAAAAAATTCTGTATATAAAATAACTACAGGATTTAGTGTTGCAAGAGGTTATGTTCCTGCCGTAAGAATTTTACTGAATGTGAATCCAGACTTCACCACATTAGACAACATCTCATTTAACAGAGAAGATTGGGATGCTTTTATTACTTACCTTCAACAATTTGTTGTGGATTATTTTGATGTGGTGATAGAAGAACAGCCCGAAGAAATAGAAATGAAGTTTTCCCATTATGCTTTAATATCATCGCAAATTATTGGAATCAAATTGTTGAAAATGAGTAACGGCTTCTGCACAATTCATTTATCTGATAAACTTGTTCGTGAGCTCATCTACACCAATAAAATTGTATCATCTCATATGAACTTACTAAATAGTTTAAGTCTTGAACAGTTCTATAATAACTTTTTAAATGTAGCTAATAATATCTTAAGTGAATCTAATTATGAATTGTTACCATATATTGTTATGTTAAATTTATGTGACTTATATCCATGTAATATTCAATCATACTGTATACGTGAATGTTTATTTTATAGTAAAGATACTACTCTTAATGATTTAGATAAAAAAATGTATGTACTGAAAACAAGTGCTTAAATAAAAATAAATTTATATAATGTGAGTTTTCTTTTTTAGGTTAGGGGAAATAAAAAAATCATGATAATTTAAATACATATAATAAAATAATAAAGAAAAAATACATATAATAAAGAAAAAATACATATAATAAAAATGTGATTACATAATAATAAATAAAAAAATACATAAAATTGGTTACATAATAATAATAAAATACATAAAAATATTAAAAATATAACAACAGACTTGGGAGATTTTTAAAAATTTGATGTAAAGCAAAAAAAATAATATCAGCAATGAAATTATGAGCTGTCCACTATGGAGTAGTGCCCTCAGGGGAGAGTATCATGAACTTCAGGAAGGGTGTACCTCTTATCGTCGAAGGGATTAAGAGCAATTTTTGTTTGTTCGACGCTGTATACCTCATGTAATTTTGATTGTATACAGCGTTGAGTTTTATTTAGTAAACACTCTTCGTGAGGCTTTTTGTTTGCAAATTTCTCCAGACAGTTGAGGTAATCCTCAAAAGTAATTTTATTTGCCACAACATTAGACTTTACACCTTTTGCTTTCTTAACTACTTTGTTTGATTCGACTTTATAGGTGTACTGCTTAGAACATAGCCCTATGAAATGAGTCATTATTTTCCCATTGTTTTCATCCTTCATTAAACCAGGGATTTTTTTTTTATTTACTAGGGGAATATTCCAACGATTATCTTGGGGATAATCACTAGTATCAAATTTATTAATGTTTTTTTTGATTACATCTTCATATACATCATTACACTGAATTTCGTATAAGAGACTGTCTGTATCAGTGTACAAAAGTTTACATTTTTCCACGGGGAATTTTGTTAACAAAAATCATATACGCAAATTTTAATAATATCTAAAATAGACATTCCAATATACAAGGGCTTATTGAATATAATGTGAGATTTTTTCATTTCAATGGCCATAAGATTATCACCGAAAATGGATCTGCTTTGGAAATTAGGACTTGCAATCAAATTTTTAGCTCCGTACCTCCCTCCCCATTTGTTTACTAGCTTAACGATTCGATGTTTTCGAACATTCTCCATTGTTTTACCAAACGTAGCGTTATTCATTAGTTTATAATTGTTTTTTTCAAAGTTTGACTTTGCTTGAGTTTTCAGTGATGTGTTTAAGTCAATGTAGGACTTCAGCCATGGAGACTGTGTGAACTGTAAAAGTCTGTGGATATGTGTTAATTTTATTCCATGCTGTAGGGCTTGTTTAAGATTTCTATAGTGAATAACGTACTTTTGCTTACTGTAACAGGTAGTCATTAATTTAGAAAATTTTGAATTTGGTGGAGTTCTGTGTTCCGGACAAAATGGCAAATCTTTATGTAAATCATGTAGATCTTCTGGGTATTCGAGATCGACCTCTAAAATATAACCAATTTCAGAGTCATCAGACACACTGGTGACGTCTATGTTGAAATCTGTCCACTGGAATTCCCCGTATGGAAGGAATTCTCTCATACTCCAGCCATATAAATTGTTTATATCGAAATAAACAATGTATGTGGATGGTTTTCTGTCATCATAAGTATCTAAATACTTGTTGTTAGCCTGTGAAAATCGATTGCAACAATGACTCACCCCACCTCGAATACCACGCTCAATAAACATTAATATATCTACATCTTGAATAGTCTCTAGCCTACACCCTGTATATTTCAGCATGCAATCAAACGTATAACCTGGTATCGCAAAATAGTGGCTTGGGTCGAGGTTGTATGTCTTGTAGCAAGTACTACGAAAAGTTTCAAAAACGCAAGTTAATAGCATGATATCTGTTTTCATATAGAGATCGCTGTAATCGCCTAGAGTACTCATACCGAATTTATCCCAAACAATTTGCGCATGTTCATAATCAGTCTCCTCTTTGTTCTTGTCGTTTAGTTTATTGTAAAAGTATTTTATGTCAGGTAATTCAGTTTCATCCAGTTTTTCTATTTTGTCCAAATAGTCATAAAAGAATTCACCTTTTCGTGTTAATAACTGAAATTTTTCATCGTCCAAGTCCGAAAATTCACGTTTAAGATTTTCAAAGTTTTCGTCGTTCAATGTGGAAGCTAGTTCTTCTAGAGAACAACCCATGAATCTGAAGGAGTCTATAAATCTGAATTTCAATTTGGTTTCATTATCGTGAACTGTGCAACTAATATATTTTTCCTTATTCTCAGGCAATAAAGTAATATCATTTCGTTCAGCTAAGAACTTTATTATAAAGTGAGCATCGTAACCTCCGAGGTTATGGAACACCACGGGAATAACAAAAGAATTTTTATAATTTAAATTACATTTATTGTGAGCAAAACCTCTGAAGTTTCCGGTGAGGCGACAGTGATCTCTAACAATTTTATCTGTTTCGGTAAATTCTCCTTCGCAAATATGACAAGTTTTACTGGTATCCCGTAAACTAACTTCAGTATTCATGGGCTCCACATGTTTTAATTTCGAGGAGACAAATTGTGCAACATTGCATAACTCTTCTGCAAACCAAGACATCGATTCTATACCTCGAGCACTTTTATAGTACGACCAGTCATTGTTATAACCGAATTTGAAATAATATCCAGCACTGTAGGCTATGTGTTTCTGATACCAGCTCGTTTTACAATGACTATCATCACTATTAAATAGTTCAAGCAAGGATTCGAAATCTGAATATATAATAAACGGAATCATTTCCCTGTATGCAAAATTTTTAAATTTAATGTACCGTTCTCGAGAAAATTTAATTTTACAATCGTTAAGTTTTTCACAATCTACAACATGATCATTTAGCTTATCCTGAGATGTAAAATAATTCAGACATCTATCGCAAAAATATTTTGCAATTTTTTGTTTAGAGAGCTGCCTACATAAAAGTCTAGATAAGTCTTTAATATAACAATAATGATATTTCATTTCTAGCTCTTCATTATCTGACATCGGCGGCGGCGGTTCAAATTCATTTATTTTTGGAAAATATTTATTCTGAACTAATAATAAATTTACATGTTTGTCTAGTTTTCGGTTGGTTATACGGTGGGGCACAACAGAGAAATTGGATTTTGAATCCATTTCCAAACCAAATACATTAACAGAGATTGCATTATTTTTCTCAAATTTGGAGATTTGCGGTAACGTCATAGGAAATTCAATATCTTTTACGTTTAATACTGTTTTCTAATGAGGATATGATGATGTTCTATATGAGTTTTCTTCAGCAGGATGGAGAGCACTGACAATGGCCCATGCGAAGCAAGCGTCGTCGTTGTTCTTAACATTAATGCAAGCCTGCTTTTTTGCAATTTTTTCCGGTAGTTTAATGTAGGATGACCCTTCCCAACTTCATACTTATTTATATTAATTTCTAAGCTAATTATTTGATTTAAAGCCCACCCACTACCAGATTCGGAAAATTCAGATAAAGCATGAAAAATATCATCTTTAACATTGGATTCAAACCATTGACGTAAATCCCTCCCTGCATCAATTACCTTATTTTTTGTATTAAAATATTTTTTTTCAATAATTTCTATGTCTTGTGACTTTCTTATAAATTCGGCGCAGAAAGTAGTATTAACTTTAAGCACTGGTACTTTTTTCGTTGCATTCATTATTCTAGTTTTGAAAAGGTGAAAAGCATCATTGAAAAATTCATTTAAATATTTATGTTTTAAATTAATGATTACTCCAGTACGAACTCTACTATTAAAAATCGATATTAAATCTTCCCATTTGACCCGATTACTACGCTTTTACCAATACCGCTCCCCTAATATAATTTACTTTTTCAATGATATTTTTAAACCTTTTCAAATGTCCTAAATTAGTCTGAAGGTTACGCAGTACACCTATAGATATATTAGATCCCTTGATAGCTCTAGTTAAAAGTCTAATGTGTGATTCTACCTTTTTTATCCATAGCACTCTCTCCTGCGGGGTACAACAACCATTTCCTAAAAGTGTTTCCACTTCTTTGAACTTTTTAATATCATTGCTGACATGCTTAATTTGTTCAGAGTCCATAGCTGTGTCTGCGTGTATTCACTTGAAGAGTTCTAATAGTAAATGTTGATATCTCCGTCTGCGTGTATATTTTATATAGAACTGTTTGGGTTCACTCTTTGTTTTAAGCTAAAAAAATTACAAATAAAAACTTAATATTTAAAAATTGTGTGTGTGTGTTTACTTACTTTTGATAAACTTGAACTGGACTCCCATAGAAGGCTTATTTACATCCTTCAAGCCTTCATAAATTATGCTGTATTTCCTGTCACATTGAAATTCAGCCAAATTTTCTCTTATTTCGGGCAGTACTCTTCTTGGTAAGAATATATTAGTCTCTTGTAATTCAAGTAATATAGTCTCACCGTACCGCGTTTTCACTATTCTAGCCCCATAAATTGGCTGGGGAATATTTTGTTCCAAGTCTGATATCTTAAGAACTTGTTTAGTTTCTAGAAGTGAAACTCTGTTTAATTTTTCTAAATCCATCTAAAATTAATAGAATATTTTCTTGTTAATTTTATTGAAATTTAATTAAAACAATTTTTTTACTCACGTTTGTTTACCGTAGATAAAACACACAAATAAAGATTTTTCTAATATTTTATAATACGTTACGTATAGCGCACAAGTATAAACACATATGATGAATTATGCCGGCTGTAAACCTTTTATATCATCTGTGACCTCAATTTTTCATACGTCACTATCGTAATCTAACGAGTTTTTATGAACATGTGTGTGAAAAATAATGTTGCAGTTTTTATTTCGTGGGATTTATATTTTGCATATGTTATAATTGACAGTTTTAAGTCATAAATTAATTTTTATTGATTTCTCCACAGATTTGAAATAAAATGTTTTGTCTATCAGACTGAAATTTTGCTATTTGTTTACATTTAAGTCACGTTCCTTAAACCAGCCGGCGACGTTTTTGTTTTGTTGAGTTAGCAGTTTTTATTTCGTGGGATTTATATTTTGTATATGTTATAATTGACAGTTTTAAGTCATACATTAATTTTTATTGGTTTATCCACAGACTAGAAATAAAACGATCTGGCATTTTTGCAGTTTGTTTACATTTACATCACGTTCAATGTAGAAATAATTCGAACGCCGACGTCTTTGTTTATAATAAATCATTTCGATAACCCAAATATATACACAACACAATCTAATCTGAAGACGTCGACATTTTTGTTGGATTGCTTACTCCCATGAATTATTTTTATAATCACATAGACGTTGTTTGCGTTCAGTTTCTCATATTACCAAAAATTTTCATGCGTGACTTCTTTATTTCATTTAAGCTCTCGATATTTTTATTGAAGTTATAAATTAATTTTTAATGGTTCATTTAATCACTAGCATATTTCAATAGACGTTGTTGAATTTTCTCATATTACTGCGACTAATTATTTATACTCACGCTTTGATGATTATAAAATGTTTAGGTTAAACAAAATCTGCAATTCGATATAAATACTGAATGTCTAACGGAATCCTTTTTATTTAAATATCAAATCTAGTTCACGAAAGATGTCGTCATCTCAGTGTTTGAATATTTTGCAAGAGAACTTTGAAGATATGTAAGTTATTTTTTTCATTATTCAACTTATTTTACATTATACTTACTTTTTTTTAGTGAATTTAATGCTTGGGCTCATATGGTTTAATTAACGAAACGATATACGCCACAGGTAAATCCTGAAGTTTACTTCAGAGAAAAGTAAGTAATCTTTTACACAGTTAATTCATTTTTCAATTATAATTATTTTTACAGCAATTTGGATGATCTACCCCCTCCTTACTGGGACCTGTCTCCGCCACCATACATTGATGATGACCTGCCCCCACCTTACAGAGATCTGCCACCTCATCTGATTCCAATACGGGATCTACCACCAGGATTTTTATTTCCTCCAAGTTATTCTCCTACGTCTCCACCTTACTTGGAGGAAAAGTAAGTTATTTTTTTATTTTGTATTCTTTTTTTCAATTATATTTCTTTCAGTGATCGTGATATCGACTTCATTGCGTGGACGACGACGACACCGACGACGAGACGGTAATTGTCATATCCGATGATGAAGATGAAGTCGTTGAGATTAGCGACGTGGAAGAGGATGAGGTTCGACCAACTGTAATATGTTGGGCAGGTCGGCAATAATGTTTTTTTTTCAAAATTATTTTTGTATTAAATTATGTTTTTTCCCAAAAATTCTTTTTTAATAAATTACATTTGTATTGAAATTAGAGTTTTTTATAATACTACAATATTGTATCTTAATAATTTTCTTTAAAGTTATTCTATTATGTTTAATATTGAATCTAAATGTAATGCTAAATATATGTACTATTTTTTTACCATAAATATATTTTCTTTGTCTATAACTTTTTTATTTATTAACCTATTAAAAATATTCTCTCTTGTGATTATGTTCAATTAATTTTTTAATGGATTTTAGTATTTATTCGATTGAAATCGGATAAAGTTTAAGATAAGGCCCTTTTGACATATTGCGTCAGATGTCCACGTAACTGACCTTTTTTTTTCCTGCGCCCCCACCCCTTTGCCGCCATGTTTTTTTTTAATGCAGTCATATTTTTGCTTAATATACCTATACCCTACCCTCTTTTTCGCAGCCACGCCCCCTTTTTTCTTAATGCAACCATGTTTTTTTCTCCACCCTCTTATTTCTTAATGCAGCTACGCCCCTTTTTTCTTAACACAGCCATTTTTTCCGCCGACATGTTTTTTTCTACACCATCTGGTCATTGTTGATCATCCACAAGAACTCTTCGCGACCCCACCCACATCTTTGGTCACTCCCGATAGACACATGCCATCCGCATCAAATATCTGCGGACAAATCCGAGGGTGGCCTGGTAGCCCCTTTGCTATACTACTTATATATATATATATATATATATATATATATATATATATATATATATATATATATATATATATATATATATATATATATATATATATATATATATATATATATATATATAAAGTTACCTTGGGGTAATAAGGCCCACCTAAGGATTATTGTTTTTTTAAAAAAAGACTATACTTTCAAATAATTTTAATAGTATTAAATGCATATAAGGAAAGTTTGACACTAACAAATTGAATTTTAACCCTAAAAACTAATAAAAGAGTTAATAAAATATAAAAACTTAAAAGTAATACTTTGGGCCTTAAAACCTGCAACTACAGATAATAAGGCCCATGGTATAAATAATAATATAGTGTAAAAATAACATAAAACAATCCTCAAGACTCGTAAATATTTAAATAAAAGGTAGTAAAAGTTATGTACTGACTACGGCAAACATTATCAGCGATATACTCCGTGTCACAAATTACACATTCCCATTTTCCTTCACTCGCGGATGACGAAGGTTTGGATTCGGTAGAAAGTTTTGGCGTAGAATCGGTACAATTTGAAACTTCATTGTTTAAAAATATAGTCCGTCTAACTTCTACAGCCTTATAATTTACAGCTTTACGTCTTGTTGAGGACTTATTCTTTTTCTTTGTTAAATCTGGTGTTGGCAACACTTTGGAAAATTAATTTTCGGCATTTTTCAGTAAATTTTCACGTATTACGGATAAAGATTAATAATCATCAGAATCGTATTCTGAATCAGTTTGAGTCTCATCTCGTCTACGGCGTTCGTTAAGATCAGGTCGTTCAGTTGGTAGGCTAAGAGCAAATGCCTCAAATAGAAGAATATCGTGTGTCGTAGGGAAAAATGCCTGTAGCTCGGAAACCGTTTGTGATGTTTCAAATTTTCATTGTTTTCTCCCCTGTTGGAACAAAACATTCGCGAATCTCTCTCTGGTTAAATCCCGGTCAGGATGTTTATCCCAGTATTTAATGAGTTCGTTATCCCAATATACGCTTCGTATGCCCTAAACACTGTCTTATCCATTGGCTGGAACTGGTGGGTAGTGCTTCTAGGCAGACAATACAAGTGAATTCCATGTTCTTCTGCTTTTTCGGCTATAGTAATATCCAAGTGGCATTTGGCGTCATCAAAACTTAAAATCACGGGTGGCGGTGGCATGTACCCGATGAATTGATCAAGTCACGCATTAAACGTATGTGTCTATAGTCATACTTCTCTTGGGAGTCATCATAACTTCGATCCTGCAGGTAAACGATCGGAGTAACTAGGTTTCATTCTTTGAAAATTACTGTCCAAGGGAATAGCATGTCCAAGGGCATTTTCGCATGCAACTATTGTAATATTGAGCGTGTTCTTAAGAAACCAGGTGCACTCGTTTTGATCTTTTGGCAGCTAAACCGTTTTGTTGATGATGAAGGGTCAAGCGACAACATTTCTCATTCATATTGTAAATTTTTGAAGGTTTATTTTTTTTTATTTTGCATTCTAGCAATTCATTTAGCTTTCTGAAATAGTCATTGGCAATATAGCGATTTAATTTTTATACACGTGCAGGATTCAAAAATTGGGCTATGCGCTTAGAAATCCTGGGATGGTTTTTCAAAAAAATTGTTAACCATTCCCTCCCAGCAAGTAGCGTCTCCTTATTAAAACAATGTCTAATGCCCTTCTGCTTCACATATCTGAACATAGATCGCCTTAATGATTTTGGTTTAAGTGGGAAACCTTTATCTGCAAGCGTCATAATTTTATTCTCCAAGTCAGTTTCTTCCTCCTTTGTTGAAATTGTCTTTCTACCCAATTTCCTCTTTGTACATCTGGTTTTTATGTGGCTTCTGAGCGTTCTTCTCGGCATTCCACATTTCTTCTCAACATATCGCTGATACTTTCCATGGTTGATTAAATCTAATGCCTCTGCCATCATACTATCATCCCAGTTTCCTCGTATTCCTCTGTTATTTTTATCCATTTTATGTAAAAAGTTATATCTCTATGTCTAGCAGACAAAAATTAAAACCCGCCCGTCTTATTTCCAGGCATTGCAGAAATTAAGGCCCGGGTCTTATTGCTTGTCGTGTTTATGAATTAATAATTGTAGGTTATGATAACAAAAAGGCAAAATTAGTTGCCTTATTAATTAGAAAGCCTTATTAATTATAAATTAGAAAGATTATGGCTTATAGAGCATAGTGTCTAGCAATACAGTGTTGGAAATAACTTACAACAATATAAATTACTTACCTAAAATAAGAACTTCTTTATAACACGCACTAAAATATAATAGCCTGTCTCACAGTAAGATATTCTGTGGTGATGATGTAAATAGTACCACCCCCGATCAGTACATGGCGCTGGAGTCACTTTATATTCGCTTAATCACTAAAAAAGTGCAGTGGGCCTTATTATCCCCAGGTACCTTATATATAGTATATATATATATATATATATATATATATATATATATATATATATATATATATATACATTTTGAAAAAGTTTAGAACTTTCGAACATTAGATAGCTTAATTTAATAATGCCCTAATAACAGGAAAAAGATTGACTTCATAAGTTACTCAGTGGCGTGCGTACGCATTGTACCGTAAAGTTTTCTGAAGAAAATTGTGGTACGCCACTGGTAAAACATTTGTTTAATATTTATTTAAGATCCACTTTTTATTTTAAACAAAATTACCTTCTTGCGTTTTATTTGTATCTCTTATCATTTTCCCGTAATTAAAACTTTTGTAAACACCATTTTTTTCCCACTGCTAACATAGGAAAATGAAAGTACCAATAGCATACTGTACAACAAGTATTGAAAAAGACATTTTTCACACGTGTTTTACACTATACTTTTCCTACGGTTGCACTTAAATCACATTCGAGGGATGTATATCTTTTTCTTGTTTAAGTTTTGCTTTCAAGACGATGATTTCAAAATTTGGCATAATAAAACAACAATGATTTAATTTTAATAAACATTTACTTACTATTATTAGTATTAGCAATAAACATCATTATTAACAGCTAATGATACTTTTTTTAATAATAGGCAATAATTGTTGCAAACAATATCTATTTGAAGTTGTAATTAATAGTAAAATTACTGCAATTTTCTAAATGAATTTCTGGCATTTGTTTGTGCTAATTGATCAAATTTTTTACGATATGTTATTGTTTGTTTTTGAAAAAGATGGCATTTCATTTTGTAGTAGAACATCAACATGTACCTCTGACTCTACGGAGTTTAACGAATTTCCAATTTTATTGGACATTTTGATTTTTTCGTGAATGGATTCATCTATGTAGCCTTCCGCCACAGTGCTAGAGCGCCACCCACCATGACGTTTGAGGATCAGTAAATCAACACCTGCATTAACTAACAACATAGCAGAGAATCGGCAGAAACAGTGTCCCATATATTGCTCTGGATTTTTGAGTTTAAGAAAAGCTGCGAGTTCTTTAGCCATACCTCCAATTTTGTTGATTCCCACCGGCTGTTTGGTGCCTTTTCCGTTTTTATAGTTTACAAAAAACCTCCCATTATTTTTAACATTAGTAGGACGGTAGACAATATACTTTTTGCAAATATCGTAAAAAGAATCGGTGACCGTAAATGATCTTGGAATTTTATTTTTTTTGTATTTTTCAGCCTAACCAGGAATGCTGCATTTAAATCTGTGACATCTTCGATTGTTAAATTACACAGCTCAATTCGTCTGCAATCTCCAGCAAGATCAATGGCAACCACACTCTATAAATGGTAAAAAAAAAATAATCCAGGTTACGTCGTTATTTAGTTTTACCTTAATTAGTAAGTAAATATTATCTGGCATCGACTTCAAAAACTTTGAAAAGTCCTCTTCAGTGAGAATATTTGATTTTGTGGGAACATAATTCTCAGACTGCCTTTTAAGAAAGGCTTGTAGTTTCGGATACTTCGATATATAGATGTTATGTTCTAGATCTATTGTGCTTTTTATTGTGCTTAGCATGGAGTATTGACCCCACAATGTTGATGATTTGGAAACTTTGGAAAGACTCTCAAAAATACACTCAGTATATTTTCAGAAAAGATTGCAATTCATTTTTTATTTCTCCATTCCATGAATTTTTTGTGGGCAGCTTCATATCGCTCTCTAGACACATATGGCTAAAGATTCTGTGTCATATCGGCATCTTTTTTCGTTATTTCAGGTGGCGTACATACGAAGGATTTGTCATACATTTTGATATTCAATTTGTTTAAACCAAAACTCACTAACAATAATCAAAGGAAAATAAGGAATGCTGAAGGCGAAAGCAGAAATTAAGCAAAATTGAAAACTAAACGGATTGTGTGACAACTGTTGCATTTGTTTACCATGGTCACGCACCACGTCTCGACCAAAGTCATGACCCTCTTACAAAATAAATCCGCTTCTTCCGTTCAAATTTTTCCTTAAAATACTATAAAATTACAGATTTTGTTTAGGTATAATGACTAAAAAATTAATAAATATAATTAAAAATATTTAAAACAAAAAAAATTTGTTTTAAATGAATATAAATGAAAAAGAAATTACGAAACGCCGAGTATCGATCACGGGTCGCCTGGATTCTAAGAAAAAATGCTATCACCACTCCACGGTGTTTTGCACACAGCGTTTTTAGTGTGCTTTTCCTTATTTTCTGAGCAACCGTAGGAAAAAACATTAGGTATCAAATATATGTTTTCCTCTTACTAAGGCATTATCAAATTAAGCTAAGCTATATATATATATATATATATATATATATATATATATATATATATATATATATGTATATATATATATATATATATATATATATAATATATATATATATATATATATATATATATATATATATAATATATATATATATATATATATATATATATATATATATATATATATATATATATATATATATATATATATAATATATATATATATATATATATATATATATATATAATAATATATATATATATATATATATATATATATATATATATATATATATATATATATATATATATATATATATATATATATATATATATATATATATATATATATATATATATGAATTTGTATGTATTTGTACATGGAACACCCTATATATTTTAAGGTTTTCGAAAATAATATAAAATTCTGAGTCAAAGACATGTAGGATACACTATGCCTAAACCCAGCCGTATTAGAGATATTTGAAACTAAAAAAAAAAAATTGACAGGTGTAATGGTTTACAGTAACCTTCATAACGTTCTTCGTGTAAAATATACTAATTTGCTTTTTGGCATGTAGAAATAACACAGGGAGAGCTGCACTCTATAATTGAATTACATTCAAGAATGGTATACCAAGTGTTCCATCTTTGACGTTACATTTTGTAAACTTCAAACCACGAAAACTTGTTTAGGTCAAATCGAATACCCTATATTTTTTTACATCAAGTTATGTAAAATTAAATTCCTTTTTTTATAATATAGGCATTTTGGGGGTTTAAGTCACAAATTTTTGAAATATTTGCGGTTTTCTTAGAAATTCAAGAGTTTTAGTAAAAATTTTATCAAATTAGCCATGATTAGAAACAATCGGTAATGTCAGTTATTCTCTTATGTCAAAAAATGCCACTGCGTTTAAATTACACCCACGAAGACTTTTTGAATTTGTTTATTATTTATGGAGAATGTGATAAAGTAACATCAAGGACTTATAGCACATTTGCTACTCGATATCCACAAAAACGGAAAATAACACTAAACACTGTAAACAATTCTGAATCTCTGGACTCCAGGGTTATTCAAGATTCTCTTTCATTTTGAAATATTTTCAAAGCCATACCACTTCCCGTTATCCGGGAAGTCGCCAGTAACTTCCTTATTTTAAATAGAATACCCAGTATATTATTTCATTTTTCGATTCCTGCAACCCATGAATCCAAAAATGAAATAATATACCAGGTGTTCTATTTAAAATAAGGAAATTACTGGCGACTTCCGAGATAACCGGAAGTGGTATAACCTTGAAAATATTTCAAAATTAAAGAGAATCTTGAGTAACCCTGGAGTCCATAATTCAGAATTCTAAGTTTTTTCTAACCACGAAAACTTCTAACGAACGGCTACCGTGAAAAACCCTGTATATATATATATATATATATATATATATATATATATATATATATATATATATATATATATTCGTTAAGATATCAAAAATATGTTCTATTTAAATTTTTTGTTCTTTTGTAATTTTTTAAAACAAAAATATGCTCTTGAACACGTCGATTTAGTTTTCCAGTTTCCCACATTCTATTAGAATTCATTTGTTTTTTTATTGATATTGTTCAAAATATGACGTCATCGACATCCTTCTTAAATGACAACATATGGCGCTTGATACATCATTTGAAAGCTTTCGTTTCACTCAGTATACTCCTAGATTTTTTTGCGATATTGTCGTGTCGTTTCACAATGGAGACCGTTCAATTGTGAAAATTATCTTAAATTAATTCCCAGTAAAGGAATAATTTTCTCTTGTTTTATCAGAAAAAAAGCAACCTATTGAACATAAGTTTTATTATCGATCAAACTAACGACGCAAAATATTAAATAAAAGAAAACAAGAACACAACAAAGAACAATCAAATAAATAATAAACTAAAAATGATGTGTTGAGGATAAAACACAAAGCTTATTTCAGTAAATGCTGAAGTGATGACTGTTGATAACTTGATACTGCCCAAGTCTAGAAATAAGTTCTTCTTGAACATTTTATATCATGTCTGGTGATATTTTTCGTATTTCCGTTCTTATGCGATACTTTAGAACATCAATATTTCTTGGTCTATTTAAAAAACTTTGGATTTCTAATAACTCCACATAAACTCCAAAGGGGTCGTATCAGGTGACCTGACTGGCTATTCAATGGGATCCCGTCGGCCAATCCATTTTCCTGGAAACATCAAATCGAGATATTCCCGAACATGTCTTGCATATCAAGTGGGGCGGGGCTCCATCTTGTTGGAACCAAATTTCTGAACTGGGCAAATCGAGATTATTGTGGTCAGGATAAAGAGTGACTAAAGTTGATAAAAGTTCAAACAAGAAGTGCAAGATTTTCTTCAAAGAAAAATGGTCCTAACACTCTATCTTTCAATATACCGGCCCATACATTAAGTTTCTGAGGTGATTGAAAATGAGCTTCTTGAATCCAATGTGGATTTTCTTTAGACCAATATCGAGTACCGTTGAGGTAAAAACTTGCTTCATCTGAGAATAAAATATTTGCGGTAATGTTTATATCTTGATTACAAATTGGTTGCATGATTTTGCAGCATTGCAGTCTTCGGTCGAAATCATCCTCATATATGTAATTCTTGTACCAGGCAGACTTCGTAAGGGTGGTATTCTTTGTGCCAAATGTTTTGCACAGACGTGTAACTTATTCCCACATCTAGTGCTATTTATCGACTGGCACTATGCGGATTTTCTTCAATAGCCAAAAGGACGTCAAGCTGAATATTCTCATTTACCTTCGGCCTTCCATTTTTAGGTAAATTTTTAACATGGCCATTTTCTTAAAATCCTATTAATATTCAGCCTTACCACTTGTCAATACTGACGTTAATTTTTGTTTGTGTTTGGTTTGTCTAAGCTTACTATGACCAAAATTGCTATTGCAACGACATTTTTATTTTTATTTTTTACCACCATAGATTTAAAAATAAGCTCAGCTAAGAAATGTATTAAAATTTTATTTACGTTAATATATCAAAAATATGTTCTATTTCAATTTTTTGTTCTTTGTACTTTTTTAAAACAAAAATATGCTTGAGGTAAAATTTATCATTTTTGTGGTACGAGTTTATGTATACATGTATATCAAGAATACGTGTTATAATATTTCAACTACGAGTTGGATATTAATGTATTGTATACTTATGTTGTACTGTGGGAAACAAGTTTAAAATCATTTATATATCTACTATTAAAAAAGAAAATAATAAAACATTTAATTATATCTAGGATATACCAAGATATTAATTAACAAAAATAATTAATATTATTACTACCTACACTTACATTTCAGACGAACATATCGAAATTATTTCATTATATTGGTTTTCAATAGGACACATAAGTTAGGTGAAAAAATGGGCAATTTCTTGTTTTACTATGTTTCAAAGAAGTTTCCTTATTCCGTGATCCTTATTTTTTAAGTCAGATTCCTCTATGCACAGGGTTAGTAAGAACTTGCACTAGTATCCACAGAAAACTAAACTACTAATCTGCTAAATTTAAGGTCTTCTATTAGTTCAGCTATCAGCCGGTAGATGCTCCACTACATTTGAATTGTCTACAAGATGGCTTTAGATAAATACGATTTATAAATTCAACTGTTAGAATTGGGGAAGGAACTTCACTTTGGTATTTTTAATTAAATTAATTTAAAATATAATTGATGTATGTTATTGAAAAAAAAAAAAATAGTGTAGTACATTTAACTCATTTATAGTACACTTATGTCATAATACATTTAACACACAATATATTTAAAAAGATAGCCGCTACCTATGTACGTATATCTATTAAACTTAGGTATTCTAAACAGACACAATTTGAAGAAAGAAAAAAAAAGGGGCGCATGTAAATACAACATGGCTATTTACCTAATGGTAAATACCTACATACTCACCTTGACACTCGCTACCTACAATTACTGTGGAAATTAGTTATCTTAAAAATAATATGTCGCGATGTCAAGGATTAATCTATAGTATAAAATGTTAATATTGTAGCTTTATAGATATAAAGCTACAATAACATAGAAGAAAAAAATGTTGGATTTCACATTTAGATCTTTAACTAGATTTTACAAAATTTCAATACATGTTAAAAATATAATGGTCCTTTATTTTCATATATGACTGTACAACGTAATAATAATTGCAACGTAGTAGCAAATTATAATCGTTACTAACAAACCAAAGTACAAATAATTCAATATCAGGATACACTTACGTTGCTTTAATACTTAGAACACAATTAGAGCTACCCATTTGGATGCCTCATTAGTGGTGGCGCTGTATATAAACGATTA
The DNA here is from genome assembly GCA_037954035.1 of Rosalia funebris. NCBI lineage: Eukaryota > Metazoa > Arthropoda > Insecta > Coleoptera > Cerambycidae > Rosalia > Rosalia funebris. The sequence goes on along the minus strand of JAZFAV010000032.1, from coordinate 30,983,919 downwards.
CGTACAAGATATAATAATGTATATAATATCTATGTATTACTACATTTGTAGATGTCTGTAGTCATATAAACACGACGGCAAAGCTAAACTGAATTGCACCGATTGCTTGTACCTATATAGATTCAAATATTCCTAAATCTACTACATCTCGACTGCGGCGGAGTTACTCGAGTGTAACACCACTGATGTAGCGCTTTCTGCGCTTGCAACAAGCAAACCTTTTCGTCCTTTTAGATATAATTTCTGCTTACATAAATTAGGAGTATATATCGGCTAAATCTGTTGAAACAACAGGTATTTGATTTGTTTTATCCTCCTGATAAAATGTTAAAATTCAAACGTATGTTAATTACAACAATACTTACATATTTTTCTTAGTTTCCCTTATTATATATTCTCTACTCATTCTTATCCTATCGGCCCTCATTTGTATGATAATAGATTATTTATAGATTGAAAGCTTCTTCCATCGAAAGCTCTCCTTTGAAGGTGCTATCTTCAGGATCACTTTCTGAATAATTTTCGACACTGGTGAAGTAATATAGAAAATATCCATTAAAAAATCACCTGCCACCACAATCACCAGACATCATCACAGTGAATCATGAAATGTTGGAAACTTGTTACAATGTTAGGGGTTATGGTGCGAAGAGTGTATAATTCAGATTATATGGTTATTTATTAATACTGTTATCAATACTCGATTAGCCATTTAAATTTGAGGTTCGGTCTACAATTTTCATATCTCATGGAAGTCACATAGTGTGGATTATTGAAAATGTAAATTAACAGTAATAAATAACCGAATTTTGATTTTTATTGTAACTATAAGAAATAAAACTAGGAATTGATGAAAGGAAATACTTTTTTTGAGATTATTTAAAAGTGCAAACAACTTTAACAAAATAAATAATTTAATTTTCAATAAGTATTTAATTCAGTTTCAATTTTCAATAAACATTTTATTTTCAATAAAATACACCTTTATTTCTTAGTTATTTTATTTAAAAAATTAATTATATGATTTATTATATTTGTATAAGTATGACACCAATATTTTAAACACTTCATGCTAAGAGGAAATTATAGAATTAGAAGAAATTATATGATTCACAATGTTGGAGATAGCGATCTGGACTCAGAGGGGAAGGATGTAAGAAGTCTACTTTTTTGTCCGGCAATATTTATAGCGGTTACTAACTGTCTGGTTTACGAAATTAAGTTTGTTTTATTTGGATGCCTCCGTTATGCTTAGATTATTATATACAACTTTAGGTTCTATAAAGAATCCGGTAGGTCAATAACTTTTGTTTATAACTCTATGATGAATTCCCCTTCAAAATTTTGAGTGGATATGTTTTGTCGTTTGGAAAATAATCCACATATTTCGATAATATTTTTAGTCTACAAGATCATTGTGTTGGATTTCTTATTGACAGTGACTATACACAACATTTTTACTATTATTTCTTGCAATTAATTAATAACACTGACGTAATTTTTTCAATAAATGCAAATCAGAAATTGTGACAGGAAGAATCAGCATTACGGTTTTTAGGGAGTATAAATAGAAAGAAATTAATACATACTACAAATTTCTTAGTGTTATAAATTTTGCTGTTAGACATTCTCAACTTGTATATGTACTGTGCCCAGTTTTCTATGAGATTTACTTTCATTGTAGTCGATATATTTGCTTAAAACAATGAAGTCCGATTTTCATTTTTAAATAAATAATGGTAGGAGCATATATATATATATATATATATATATATATATATATATATATATATATATTATATATATATATATATATATATATATATATATATATATATATATATATATATATATATATAAATGTTTCTTTACTAAAAGCCAGTCACCCACACTTTTCTGTGGCTCCGACTCACACAGAAAGTGCACTGGTGATACCAGTAATCACTCCTCGCGTCCGCGTCCGTTCGGTTAGTGATTACTGGGCCTAGTCCTGTGCCCTGAGTAGACGAAGCGAACTGAGAATTACGGCCTTCTGCATGCGACTGGATAGAGTCTGCGGAGTTCGAAGATTACATTTCGATATTTTGTCCGTTCCTCCTCTTTTTTCAAAACAATGTTACCATCACCGGGTGCCGAGAATTCGATGACGAACATTGTCCTGAGTTGGTGGTCGAGGAGGACTACGTCAGGCTTGTTGGCTTGTATTTGACTGACGGTGGGAAACGAATAGTTCCAGTATATTCGGCACTTCTCGTTTTCCACAATGGACTCAATATCCCCCGGAGCGTAAGGCAGCAGTTGTGTCTCGTTTATGATACGAGTGCCTTAAATGATAATAAAGCACCTGTAATGCTGCGTTGTGTCTATGGATATAGGCCGAGACTGCATATACCGGGCAAGCCGACAGTAAATGCATCAATGTCTCCGGCGCCCTGCGGCAGGGACTGCAGCTGACATCAGGGACCTCCATACCCATCACACGACTCCGATAGACGAGCGTGTTAAATACACCATCTTGTTAAGCCATGATGAATCCCTCGGTGTCTGACTTTAGCCCGGCTGACCTTAGTAAAGCAAAGGTCAGCCTTTCAGATAAGCCTAGGGCTTCCATATTCCTATAGAAGACCCCGTGCATAGGCTTATCGTTGTGAAGTTGCAGAGTTCTTAAATGCTCTGCAGCTTTTACTTGGGCTTTTAACCGAACAGGTTCCAACTCGGTGACAGAGTTGTGATTGGCCCGTTCGGTGTCGAAGACGAGACCGAGATCATCGGCTGCTCTACATGCTGTCTTAAATAAAAATGCTCATATCCCTGCATGTTCGTGATCTCGTACCATGCAGAGAAATGGATCCGAACTCCTGATAACTTACAGGCTCCGTCCAGAACCATCCTGTTATGGAGACACTCCAAACTCAAGATTCCACGGCCTCCGCGATGTCGTGGGACATATAACCGTGGAACGGACGATCTAGGATGCAAACTCCTACTGAGATGCATCCTTTTCTGGGTTACTACGTCGAGTTTTCGTAGCTCCTTCTGTGTCCATTTGACCACTCCGAAGGAGTAGACAAGGATCGGAACGACAAGCATGTTTGTTGCAGACACCTTGTTCTTCCCCGACAGTTCTGAAGACCAGATCTGTCGGAGGCGGTGCTGATACTTGCCGCGGAGAGCGTTTTTTACGACACCTACCTTTTGCGTGGAGCGTTGCTCAACATCCAAGTAGATGTAAGACTCTCCAGCATCTAAGTGGTTACAAGATGCTTCCGTCTACGAGCTGCGCATCCTCTGCGTATTCCCGGCTTCGCCCTCTCTTGAGATGAACCAGTGCACATTTGTCCAACCCGAACTCCATCTCGATGGCCTGCGTGTACTCCTGCACCACCCTTAGTGACTGGCGTAAGTCCCTTTCTCCGGAGGCATAACGTTTTAGTTCATCCATGTAAAATAGATGATTGACCTTCTGCCTCCAAATGTCGGAGATACCGCAGTTATAGCCACGGGTCTTCCTGAGGGACACGAACAACGGCTGCAGTGAGATGCAAAACAGAAGGGGGTTAAGGGAGCCTACCTGAAACACGTCCCTTCTGAACGACATCGGCTCTGTCCGGACTCTAATATCACCCAATGTTATGGTAAACCGTGTCCTCCAGAGCGGCGTCAGGTCTTGAATACATCTCACTACAGGACCGGTCACCACAAGGCATTGGAGTAAGTGAATTATTAGCTCATGCGATGTCATAAAAGATTGTAAAACCGCAAAAGACCAGATAGCATCTTTGAAATACGTATTCGTCAGAACCAGCTCATTTACAAAACTCTCTTTATGGAGAAAGCTAATTAGCTTAAAACTAGGGATAAACGAAAAGCTGGAAGACCACTTCTTAAAATTCGACACAATAATAAGAGATCTGAAAGATCTGGGATCGAATATTGATGAAGGTGACAAAGTGTGCCATTTGTTGTTATCTTTACCGTGGAAATACGAATCGGCAGTCACAGCTTTAGAGACAGTTTCAGAAGTTAAAATGGATTTTGTAAAAGCCAGATTATTAGACGAAGAAATAAAGTTAAATTCACGTCAAGAGACCAAGATTGATGGCAATAACGAAGTTAGTTTCAAGGCAACGACAAAGCGGTGCTATATATGTAATAGCTAATATCATTTTCAAGCGCAGTGTGCAAAACAACCCGAAAGGATTAAACAAAAATAAAGGCTCGTACAAAGGTAATTTTAGAGGCAGAGGTAATTTTAGAGGTAGTCAACATTACCCAGAGAATAGAGATCACGTTAGTTAAAATGATAGTAACAACTCAAACCCGAAGCATCAAGCTCACACAGCTGAAGATTCAATAGTTTTATATGCAGCGAACATATGCAATGCAATAGGAGGCAAAGTTTCTTTCATTTTAGACTCTGAAGCAAGTAACATGTGCAATGCAATAGGAGGCAAAGTTTCTTTTATTTTAGAAAAAAATGAGTTTTGCCCCAAAAACAATTTTGATGAACTTTATTTTTTCATAAATCACATGATTTAGTATTTTTGACGGGACGGGTTTTTTTAGCATTACACGGGTCAGTTAGAATAAATTGGAACCATCATTGCACACTTAAATGGAAAACTAAAAATTATATTATAAAAAATGTTGACTTTTGAAATATCACTTATTTGGTACCGTTGGATTCATAAAATTATAGAAAATTCAAGAATGCAATAACATACAGGGTATTCCGTTTAAATATCGAAAGTTAGTGTCACTTCCGGCGAAACCGGAAGTGAAAGAAAAATCAAATGTATGTCAAAATGTGCCGCTTACTATATGTATAGGCTATCCCAAATTTCAATCAATTATATTCAAAACTAAAGGAAAAAGGGGGCATACCATAATCCTGTTACACCCGGTATATATATATATATATATATATATATATATATATATATATATATATATATATATATATATATATATATATATATATATATATATATATATATACAAAGTACTTTAGACGTTTTATAGAAATTACAAATAATTTGGAACTGAAAATCTGTATGTGGGCGTTTTTAGCGATGCTCTATTTAATGAATATAATGCCAAGTATGTGACATTTCCGACTGACTGACGGAAGTCGGCAACAACATCCTTATTTTAAATGGTATACTATATTTTTTATACAAGATTCGAATTCTACTCATCATTTTGTATATATATATATATATATATATATATATATATATATATATATATATATATATATATATATATACAGGGTACTTCACGGTGAGTGGCCTATTAGACGTTTTCGAGAAACCACAAATAATTTGGAACTGAAAATTTGTATGTGGGGGTTTTCAGTGATGCTCTATTTAATGAAGATAATGCCAAGCATGTGACACTTCCAGTTATACTGGAAGTCGGCAACAACATCCTTATTTTAAATGGCATACAATATTTTTTAAACCAGATTCGTATTCCACTCACCATTTTGAAGTAACTTTCAATACCATTCCCTATCCCTAAAGCTATTAGTTTTTTAGATTTTTCGATTTAAATAATATCTTATGCAAAAACTAATCGGTGTATAGAAATTAATAACTTTCGCTAAGGGAAGTTTCGTTAACCAATTATTTTCTCATATATTAAAGAGATATGGAGATTAATTATGTATTAATTAAAAATGCTCCAAAATATATAGGGTGTCGAAAACAAGAGGTCAAACATTGACAACTTCGACCTTCAATAAGTGGCTTATTTCAAATAGAACATACTGTATTTCATAGGTCCATTCACTTCTTTATTTGATTGCTTTTCGACCTATATGGGCATTTCCTATACTTAAACTGTACCGGTCTTGAGTTATTTAGAGTTATTTAAAAACATTGTTGAATTAACACCAACATTAAGCATAGTGTGCCATGAAAAACAATGTTAAATGGAATAAATTAAAATTATTTTATTTAAAATGGCTTGGACTGATTAAAAATGCGTGATGATCTTAAAATTAAATAAATTGGCGGTAAATTATCCAAAAATGTATTGGATAATTTTGGAAATTACTGGTATTCAACATGACACTGCTTCTGTTCACTTTAACCGAGAGGTATCAAACATTTTAGACGATATATTTGAAGATGGGTGGATTTGACGACGCGGTCCCTGCATCCCTGGATATGGCTCGCTAGAAGTTCGGATCTCACCCCGCCTAATTTCCCCCGCTCTACTACGGTAGAACGTAACGGCATCTACAAAATGCAAGCCTTTTTTGTCAAAGGTATACTCGCTTACATCACATTGACCCAGTAGCGGCTGCTCCATAGAGGCTCAGGGGCTCGAGCCTCCCAAGAGTGCCAAGTCACTATTAGAAAAATATAACAGTAATTAAATGCATATTTTTCCAGTTTTTTGATATTTAATTAATTTAATATTTCTTTAACATAGTTATTACCCGTTTACGACGGCTATATGTACAATTAAGTCGCATAATACATTGATCCAGCCAACAGATCATTCAAAATTTACCCCAACCAGAGAGTGCGGGGCTCAGCTCTAGTGAGCCATTCCTTGCATAAGGAAATAAATATATGAATAAGTGAACCGGGCGCGGAAATTGTCGATCGCGGAGAACGGTTTTTACAATGCGACAGATGGCTCAAGTTATCTGAGCCTTTTAGTGCTCTTTTACTACATGTGGAGTGTACATTATCGCCGTCGATATTTATTTGTTGTTTCGTTGTTTTGTGTTATTTTAAGTTGATTGATGCCAGAATGACTGAGAATAGTATAAGTAATATTCTGAAAGTGAATTTTAAAACTCTTCTGTTAGCAGAAAAAGTAAAAATCAAGAAACTCGGACGACCAACACCAGAATTGAATCTTAATCAAATAGACAGGGTAGGGACACGTACTTTTACAAGGCATTTTTCTAAGGAAATTTACAAGAAATGTGGGTGGATTTGTTGATGTGATAAGGTAAAAGCTCTGTTTTGTTTTCCATATGTTCTATTTTATTCTGGATCCGTCGGAATGGACAAGGTATGGTCTTTAACAGGATTATAAAGTGCAGTACGGATTTGGCCATGTTAGGTTCGGTAAATATTGTAGTTCAGTTAGATTCAGTATACAGACAAAATATTATAAAACATAACGAACAGGTGACTAAAAATAGGTATATTTTAAATAAAATTATCAATTGTATAAAATTTTGTGGAAAGTTGGAACTAGCATTAAGAGGGCACGATGAAAAACAGGATTCTCAAAACCGTGGGATTTTGCTAGAATTAATCGATTTTTTGTCAGAATTGGATGTAATTTTGGATGTAATGAAATTGTGCAAAATGAAATTTTGGAAAGTATGCTTGCAGTATGTCGTCAAGAAATTAAAGAGCAAATTAATGAAAGTGAATTTTTAGCAATTCAGTGTGATGAGACAACTGATATTTCAAAACAGTGTCAAATGGTTATGATAGTAAGATATTACCACGATGGAAATATTTATGAGAGATTTTGGAGTTTCCTAAGAGTAACCGATAAGTCAGCTGAGGGTTTAACGCAGTACATAGAACATGAGTTAGATAAATTAATTTCAAACACGCCATCTAAACTAATTGCTCAAACTTACGACGGTGCAAATGTTATGAGTGGTGCTAACCGGTGGAGTTCAATCAAAAATAAAACTAAAATATAAACATGCTCATTTTGTGCATGCGCATCAGTTAAATTTAATTACACAGAAAGCAACTAGTCAGAATGCCAAAATGAAAATTTTTTCTCAAATTTATCCGCAATTCCTAGTTTTTTTTTTCAAGTTCTACTCACAGATGTGATGTATTAGAAGAAATTGTAAATCGAAAATTGCTTAGAGTTGCCCCTACACGTTGGAATTATAACATCCGGATAGTAAACGTAATTTTTCAGAACAGAGAAAAGTTAATCGAATGTTTCGAGGAATTGGAGAAAAAATGTAATAAATCTGTTACTTGCAAACAGGCCTATGGTTTGCGAAGAACTCTAAAAGATCCCAATTTTGTCTTTTTTCTTAATTTATTTCACAAAATCTTTCCATATGTAGATATATTATTTAATCAATTTCAAGCCAGAAATACAGACAGTATTGAACTTAAAAAAAAAAATCGAAGAGTTTGAAAAAGTTATATCATCTCTTAGAAATCCAACTGATGATATAGAAAAAGAAATGACAAATATTGATAATGAGAATGAGAATAAACGGAGAAAAATTAATCCTGAAAATAGAAATTCCGTAATTGCTAAGGAAGTGTGTGATACAATAATTTTTCAGATGAAGGAAAGATTGTCATACAGAGGTCATTTAGAAGCCGCATCTTTAGTGAATGTAGACAATTTTCTTAATTATTCAAAGAAATTTCCAACGTCAATTTTCAAATCAGTTGTTGAATTTTATCCAATGTTACAAGACAAATTAACGACTGAATTGGAAGTAATTTATTCAAGAACGGATTTTAAAAATATTGTAGGAGGCCTAAACATGCTTTCTTGGCTGTCCGAAAATGGTTTAAATGAAACGTTCAGCGAAACGGTCAAGTTATTAAAAACTATTGTGACAAATCCGATGTCTACTGCTGAATCAGAAAGATGTTTTTCAACTCTTAAAGGAATAAAGACATTTTTAAGAAATACTATGAATGATGAACACCTTAATGCCCTAGCAATGATGTCAGTGAATAAAAACTTTATCCATAACATAAACAATTTTGCCGAAAAAGTCATAGAACATTTTATTTCCCAGAAAGACAGAAGACTTAATTTTGTGTATAAACAATAATATTTTTAAGTTATTACGTTGTGTAGGTACTTTTTTTTGTACATAGTATGTACTATGTTTTATTATAAAAAATCGTAGTTCTATTTGAATGAAATTACTGAGGGACTGAAGGTGAGTCTTTATTATGTTGTTCATATTTTTTAAGAAACTAGGTATACAAACAGCTATAAATAAAATGTTTAACGTAACAGAATTTTTTCCAAGGATTTCAAAAATTTCAACGAAACAATTGCAAGTCAAATGAAAGTGGGAAAACAAAGCAATCTTGAAAAAATTTAATTCTTTTTCCAAAAATATATTATAACGTAATATTACCGCGATTTAAATATTTTTTCCTATTCAAAATTTAAAAAGCATCACACGTTTATTAATGTCGATGTAGAGTTTAATACAAATTTTGGGGTACTTGTAAAACACAATGACCTTGAAATTTCTGAAAAATTTTCGCCTGCGGCGCTTAAGCGACCAACTGCCACCCTCCATACCCCCTGCAACTCAATCCTCGTGTACACAACTTTTTAACTTTGAGCTCTCCCATAAATGATCACTACGAGCCGCCACTGCACTGACCAGACCCAAGATATGGTCGAAACCGGTCTGTAGTTAATGGTATCCTGAAACAGAGGACGCTTTGTATCTTCCTGGTCACTTTCAAACGCTAGCCGTCGGCATGTCGCCGGGAGAATACCTGTTTTGTAATAATTTGTTTTAGTCCCTATTGGATAAAGCATTTGCATATATACAGGGTGGCCCACGAAGTCTTGGCCAGTCGATATCTCGAAATCTATTTGAATAATAATTTTGAAAATTGACGATATTAAACAGCCGAAAGTGATGCCTATTTTTGGTATAAAAGGACTTTATTTCACTAGCACATTTCCGGTCACATGACATCAACTTCAAAATTTTAAATGAGACGCCCTATATGTTATTACAATTTTGTGATGGTCTGTCTACTGTCACTCCAATGATACCATATTTGTCAAGTTTTTGCGGCACTACTGTGTAGTAATGATAAACAACTGTTTATGAACGTTACTTTATTTTTATTAAAAAAAATGTTGGTAGCTTAGAAACAAAAAAGTTGTCCTAGCAACAGAAAGACATCACTACTTGTCAAGAGCTGTGAAGCAGTGTTAGTAAATTTTGTGATTGTAAAAATAGTAATAAGATTATTATGCATTTACATTTTACTTACGACGAGTACGTTGATATGCTGCTGATCTATGGAAAATGTGAAAAAAAAAATAGCAGACATGCTAGAGATTTGTATAGTTATCGTTTTCCCAACCGAACAGCTCCAAGTAAAAAAAAATACTCTTGGTTACGTGGAACAAACATTAAGACGTGGTTCTTTTCCTAGTGGAAAACGGAAAACTCCTCGAAGAAAGCCTCTTCAAACAGAGGATACCATAATTAATATTCTGGCGTATCTTCAAGTAAATCCCCATTCCTCAACGCGGTGTCTTCAGCAAGAAATAGAAGTAAGTAGAACTACAATCCAGAGACTAATAAAAAATCATAAATATTAACCTTTCAAAATATATTTAACGCAAAATTTAGCACCTAAAGTTCTTGAAAGAAGACTAAATTAAGAAAGAAGATTTTATTGCTAAAATGTCTTGAAAGTCGCAGATGACCCGTTCTGTTTAAATAAAATATTGTGGAGTGATGAAAGTCGTTTTCACAACAACGGTACCGTTAATAGACACAATTGTCACTACTGGTCGGCTGAAAATCCAAAATGGATGCGAGAAACCAATTTCCAGACAACATGGGGCGTAAAAGTTTGGTGCGGTTTATTCAATGGCCGTTCAATTGGGTCATCATATTTCTATCAAGAAACGTTGAATGGCGAAAGATTTAGATTTTCTCCAGAATATGCTTCCCCATTTACTTGAAGGTATTCCCTTAAACGAAAAAAGAACGACATGATGGCAGTAGAATGATGCACCTCCTCACTTTGCTCAGCAGATTAAGACATATCTTGATGCTACTTTCCCTGAAATATGAATTGGGCGCAATGGTACAATATCTTGATCGGCTCGCTCCCCAGATATAACACTTTTAGATTTCTTTCTATGGGGATACTTAAAAGGTTTGCCATACAATACACAGCCTAGAAATTTAGACGATTTGCAAAACAAAATCAGAGCAGCGTTCCAAACTGGTACACCAGAAATGATTAGAGCAGCATGTTACACAAATGTTTTAAAAATATTTGAGTATTGCGTTAATGAAGGTAAACATCAATTTGAGCATCAATTGTAATGATTTTTATAATTATTGTATTTTGACGTGTAATTATTTATCTTCTTTAATATAAATTTGAAAAAATCAATTCATTCATTTATAAGCTCATATTACCAGTGTTTTACATATACGTGCTAATAAATGTGGTATCGTTAGATTGGTATTATGTAGACCATAACAAAATTGTAATAACACACAGGATGTCTGATTTAAAATTTTGAAGTTGATGTCACGTGACCGGAAATGTGCAGGTGAAATAAAGCCCTTTTATGCCAAAAATGGGCAACGCTTTCGACTGTTTAACATCGCCAATTTAAATAATTAAACTTTGTTCTGGCGAGTGGTTCATTTTTTATTGCACTGACATAAATAAGGCAGTTGAATAACGGTATAGACATGATCGTGCAACCTATATAACTCGATGAAATTGAGCATTAAATATTCTATATGAAGTAGATTTCCTCACCTGCATGATGCATTTAAATTTATTTATGTGCTTATTTTTCTGATCCGATAGGACTTGCACCTTGACGAAGTTCTAGTGCAAACTAGAGCGGGTGGGTCGGCTTGCGCGTTTTAATGATTTAAGGAGCCATACCATAGGTTTAATCATAGTGGGAGGGTCCTTATTGAAAAACCAAACTAAGACAAGTCCCTGAAGGAGGGCAGCAGCTCTTTCAGCAGTCATAGTGGCAGAAACCGTGGGGGTTGGTATGGTGCTATGACACACACGACTGCGATGTGGAAGGCAAGAGGAAACCACCACATTATAATCCTCAGAACAGCTAGCAGAAAGCTTATCCTAAATTATGCGTAGGTTAGCACAAGATAGGAGAAGCTGGAGGTTAGCGTCCAACCAGTCTTAGGACTGATGACCTAATGATGATGATGTGCTTATTTGGGGTATTGTATAGTTCTTTTTCCACTACCCTCTGCTGTCGCAGCAGCACACTACTCAATGGCAATGACCAAAGCAATAGACATAGAGTCTTTAGATGGGCAAGGGAACTAAGGGATGATCTGCTTACTTGCTACGAAGACAGCAGTCCTGACCGCAGGAAATACATGGCAAGATTACACGCAGCTTGGGGTGAAATACACCCCGAGCATCGCGTCTTCTCTCAACAAAATCTGAGGAATCAAGTAGTCTATCTGCGAAGGCAGGATACATGAGGCAGCCCCCTCAGCCCGATATACTACTTGCTGCACCTCTACTGCTACAAAGAGTTGACGGGGAAAATCCACGAGAATATACCGAGCCCTCCATAAGGACAAGAGGTAACCTTAAAATCAGGGTTAACCTAAAGCCACAGGACCTGGCAAGAGTGGATGCTAGAATCTATGAGGAACTTCCAGAAGATGCAGACATCTGGAAGATCAATTGTGCCGTCTACAACGCCGCTAAGGAGCTCGTTGCAAGTGAAAAGTCAAACTCTTTCAACAGGAGCGAGAAAACCAAGCAGCGTGTAGACCAGATCGAAGGCAAAATACAGTCGGCCAAACAGCATGCCTCTTAAATCCAGAGTGTGGTGGAATATATAAAAAGCAATCGGGAGTTTACATCTAAAGTCCGATGCCTTATCGCCGGATTCAGTCGCCAACACCACACTCTAAATCAGACGGTGCTCTTAGCTACCAATCAGAACTGCTTAGACAGGATTCGAGCACTTATGGCAATTAAGAAAACTTTGAATAGGCGGATAAGGAGCATGGAACGAAACAAATTGTTCCGTATAAATTCCTCCCGCCTTATTCAGGAACAACAACGTGCCGTCGAAAATCCACCGGCTGTAGAGGATGTCGAAAACTCTTGGAAGGAAATCTATGAAACGACGCGTCCATTCAGTAACACTCCAGTGATCGCACGCTTCCAGACTCTTTTCGACACTCAGCGAAGTTCTTGCTGCCCCGGGCCCAGACGGATTGAATATATGGCGGTGGAAACGGTTTTCGTCGACACACGGCCGTCTGGGCCAAGTTTTCAACTCATGGTTGAACGAGGGGCAGCAGATTCCGGATTGGTCTGTCGAGGGATGTACTGTACTTCTCCCCAAGAAAGGGAATTTGTCCGATCCGAAAAATTATAGGCTGATTACGTGCCTAAACTCCTGCTACAAGTTGTTTACACGCATATTGTATGTCAGGACGTTGGAGCGCGTGAAACCAGTCTTTCAAGAGATAGGGGAGCAACGCAGTGCAAAGAAGGGCCAGGCAGGTTGCAAAGAAAACCTGTTGATATACCGCTGTATTACGCAGGATTCTGTACAATATAAGCAGAATCCATCGATGGCGTGGATAGACTACCGCAAGGCATTTGATTCAACATCCCACGAGCTATTGATTCACTTGCTTCGATGTCTTGCGGTACCAGCACCAATAGTGAGATGCATACTACCGCTCTGGAAGACCCGCATCACCATAACATCCGGTGAACGACGGGTAACCATGGAGTCGGTAGTGTTTAGGAGAGGAGTGTTTCAGGGAGATTCCCTAAGCCCTCTCCTATTTTATATCTCGCTATTACCCCTGTAACTTGAACTTCGCAAAACTCGCGGGAACAATTGCGGACTACCCAATAATCGGTGGCATAAGGTCACCCATTTTCTTTACATGGATGACCTCAAGATCTATGCCTCTGGAGAGCAAGACGTTCTGTGTATATATATATATATATATATATATATATATATATATATATATATATATATATATATATATATATATATATATATATATATATATATATATATATATATATATATATATACAAATTCCGATTCCGGATGCCGGACAGTTCTCCCACGACTCCGATACTACGCTTCCCTAGCCTGCGAAGTTAGTTACCGCGAATCCATCATCATGTGCCCTAAGTAAATGCAGGGAACCCAAGATGACAGCTTTCTGCATTTGACTTGCCAACCACTCTATCGGTTTTTGAGATGCCGGAAGTATCTTCAGTTCCGGCAGCACTGTAGGCTTCATCCCTCCGAGAACACCGATAACCAGAACCACCATATTGACAGAGTAGCCTGGGTACAGAGTCCACAATCACGCCGGAAATCTACGTATTTGGCCCGTTTTTCCTTATCCTTCAAGGTGACGTTTTTCTCCGCCGAGAACTCGATGACATACATCACCTTGGTTTGATGGTCAAGGAGGACGACGTCAGGCTTATTGGCTTGTATTCGCCTGACGGTGACAACGAGTAGTTCCAATATATGCGGCCTTTCTCATTCCCGACAACAGACTCAGTATCTCTGGGAACGTAAGGCAGCACCGGTATTTTGTCCACCCCATACCAGTGCCTCAGGTAATAATATAGCACACGTAATTCCACGTTATGCCGATAAATGTAGGCGGAAGTCGCATATACAGTGCACGCCTATAGCAAGTGCATCAGCGATTCCGGCGCCTGGTGGCAGGCCCTGAAGTTGATATTAGGTACCTACACACCCATAACTCGGCTTCGGTAGACCAAGGTGTTTATAACACCATCCTGGCAGGCCGCTATAAAGCCGTCGGCCTCCGATCTGAGCCTGGCTGACCTCGAGTAAGCGAAGGTCATCGCTGTCGACAATCCCTGTGCTTCAATGTTGTTATACAAGACTTCATGTAGGGACTTATTGACATGCTCCCTAAACAGATTTCTCTGTTCGGTAGCTTTGATTTGGGCCTTCAGACGACTCGGCTCCAGTTCAGTGATTGACTGTATGGCATCATCTTGCCTGTCTCTTCATCTGTGATCGAATCTGAGAATGAATCGTTCTGCGGCTTTTTGTGCTGCCTTAAATAGGCCGGCTCCCACCTCCGTGACTTCATTATCTCTCACTAGCCGCATGAGTGGATCCGAGCTGGGGACGACGTTACATGCTATGCCCAGAACTAATCTGTCATGCATACACTCCAGGTTCAAGTGTCCTCGGCCTCCCCGTTGTCTCGGGAGATATAGCCGAGGAACAGATGATCTTGGATAATTGCTTCTATGTATGTGCATCATCTTTCAGGTTTCCCTGTCTAACCTACGCAGATCATCGACAGTCTATTTCACTACTCCGAAGGAGTAGAGCAGTACCTGAATGGCGAGCATATTTGTTGCAGACACCTTATTTTTTTATGATAGATCTGTTGACCAAATCTTTCGGAGTAGATGTCTGTACTCGCCACGGAGAGCGTCCTTTACGCGTTGCATATCCTGGATATAGTTCTGACTTACACCCAGACACGCGTACGTCTCTTCAGCATCCAAATGTTTTAGGATGCTTCCGTCTGCAATCTTCGCATCTTTAGGGATCCCCATAGATCGCCTTCTCTTGAGATGGAGGACTACACACTTGTCCAATTCGAACTCCATGCCAATTGCCCACGTGTACTCTTGCACCACCCTGAGGGCGTTTTGTAAGCCTTGCTTTCCAGTGGCATAGATCTTGAGGTTATGTAAAACAAATGAGTGACCTTATGCCTCCGATTATTGGGTGGTCCGAAATTGTTCCCGCTAGTTTTGCGAGGTTCAAGTGACTGGGGTAATAGCGAGATATAAAATAGGAGAGGGCTTAGGGAATCTCCCTGAAAGACTCCTCTCCTAAACACTACCAGCTCCATGGTTACCCGTCGTTCACCTGATGTTATGGTGATGTGGGTCTTCCAGAGCGGTAGTATGCATCTCTCTATTGGTGCTGGTACCGCAAGACATCGAAGCAATTGAATCAACAACTCGTGGGATGTTGAATCAAATGCCTTGCGGTAGTCTATCCAGGCCATCGATAGATTCCGCTTGTATTGTACAGAATCCTACGTAATACAGCGGTATATCAACAGGTTTTCTTTGCAACCTGCCTGCCCCTTCTTTGCACCGCGTTGCTCCCCTATCTCTTAAAAGACTGGTTTCACCTGCTCCAACGTCCTGACATACAATATGCGTGTAAACAACTTGTAGCAGGAGTTTAGGCACGTAATCAGCCTATAATTTTCCGGATCGGATAAATTCCCTTTCTTGGGGAGAAGTACAGTCCGTACCTCGACAAGCTAATCCGGTTCTGCTGCTCCTCGTTCAACCACGAGTTGAAAATTTGGCCCAGACGGCGTTGTGTCGACGGAAACCGTTTCCACCACCATATATTCAATCCGTCTGGGTCCGGGGCAGCGAAGTTCTTAGTTCCAACAAGTGCTTGTTGAACTTCCTCCAGACTAATTGCCTGGCACGCTTCCTGTGGTTCTTCAATGAGAGTGTCGCAAAGAGTCTGGAAGCGTGCGATCACTGGAGTGTTACTGAATGGACGTGTCGTTTCATAGATTTCCTTCCAAAAGTTTTCGACATCCTCTACAGCCGCTGGATCTTCGATGGCACGTTGTTGTTCCTGAATAAGGCGGGAGGGATTTGTACAGAACAATTTGTTTCGTTCCATACTTCATATCCGCCTATTATATATATATATATATATATATATATATATATATATATATATATATATATATATATATATATATATATATATATATATATATATATATATATAGACGTAGATACACACAAAGGAAAATTTAAATATTAAAAAGGATATATTTTATTATTAACAAATGAAACAGATGTTCTAAAACCTGAACTGTTATACTATCTTAAACCTAAGTAGTAAAATGTTCAATATAACATTCATTGTCATCCAATCACTCCTACAGTAACGCTGTCTCAATATTTTCGTGTTTTTGATGTATTTTTTCCAAATTTTAAGAAGGTTAAATTTATACATATAATATAATAATACATATAATATCGTTGATACTTACCAGGTATCAATGATATTATATATTCACCTACCATCGGCTGACTATTTTTTGGCATTCCAAAAAATAGTCAGAGTCTTGAAAACCATTGAAAACTGACGTATGAGCAATGTGGTTTCAATGCAGTTGATACCGTACTGCTCATTCGATGAGAAATGGCGAGCCATTTACACCTACTTCGGTTAAATGGGGAAAAAATCTCCAAAATTTTTTTCCTCGTCCATACGGCCTTTCCCGATTTAAAAAATATTTTTCTTTTTTAAATTATTTAGCTTTTTTTAATTGGTTTTATATGTTTATTATAAAATATATAGACCACCTTTCACCATTTCTTTATAGCAGTTTTTTACATTTTAATTATGTTTTAGTTTTTCGATGTTTCGTAATGCTAGGGCCATCACAAACTTTATTTTTTTAAATATGGGCCCGCACCTTTTTGCATATTTTGAGGTCATTTTTACCTACTGCAGATTCACCCATGTATGATTCATACTTATATCTAAAAATATACTTTCCTCTACTTATAGTCATTATTATAGTTTTTGGAACAATAAATTGTATTCTGTAGATACAAAAGAAATTATTCGTTATATTTAGTAAAAATTAACATCTAACGAATAAAATAACTTACTTGACACTGATAATTAGTACCTACTAGGTAGGTATGAGTTAGATAGTCGAAATGTACAATATTACTGCTATAGGTAGGTAGGTATATATGTAGGTAACAAGAAACCAAAAATGATTGACACTCCTAAGGCTGTAGATATTAAGATATTGCACTTACGTTATAAATCTACGTAGGTACAAAGAAAATATGTTATGTATAAAATCCAATGAATCTATAAATATGGAAACCAGTGAAATTCAATGAAATTAGGAATGGTATTATTTCCGCATGGAAGCGTTCACTTCAATTAATTCAATCGATGATTTGAAAATTATAATCTTATTTTATAACATGGTTTGTATTTAATTGGACTACAGAAAGCCCGCATGTATTTCACGTATCGTCTAACCCTTTATGTGTCCGCGGTTTCAACCATGTTGGCATCAGATGTACACAAGATAAGGGTAGGTACCTATTTATAAACAGAACAGGGGAGTCGCAGTGGGATTAAAGTCTGGTTTTAATTGCCGTCAGTGTCGACCCACGTTCAGTTAATGGGTGCCATGAGTGTAGGGACCCGTCGGTAAAAGAGCTATTCCCATGCGACGGTTGAATTTACACTGATCCGGCTTGAGCTTGTATTCCGTTTCGTTTCCACCATAATTTATCTCCGAAGCCAGGCTAAAACCCTCATTCCTCGTTGGCACAGTTTAAACTTTTATACTATATTACTCTGGACCATACCAAATATTACCGTAATCTGTAAAATAATGTCGTATCTTTAAAACAAAATTAGTGGAAATGAAATTAGACGAGATATTTACGACATGTAGGCATAAGTATGTAGTCGCCATATGTATTTAATTAATGCAATTTAATTAAGTAGGTATCTACTTAATGGTATTGCCTTAATCATAATGCGCAGAATTTTACATCCTGATAGATAAGTATAAAATACCTATCTACGTAATTATTTCCGTCACTAACTAAATATGTAATTTAGTTAATAGATATTATACCAAAGAGGTATAAGATTGCATAGTTTGAACAAGTCATAGCTTATGGTTCACGTAAACGCTGTTGTATGTGATTAAGCATAACCACAACAAATCCAAATTTTTTAAATGTGCACCAATTACCTATCTACAGAATAACAATTTATCGTAGGTATAACACTAATGATTTGTATGATTTTATTAACAATTCACATTAGGTAGGTATAAGAACAATCTACGATTTGAATCGAGCAAAATTCAAAATTAATAAAACGGTACGATTTTCGGTAGTAGTTTTCCAACCACGTTTAATGATATAAAAACACTTTTTTGTATTTATTGCTTTAAATTAATAGATCTATGCGTTCTATCTACGTAATAAAATGTTTCAATACTTTTTTCACATACCTACCTAACTGTTTTCTTGCAATATTTTATACTCATCTGAATTTTGTTATTATTATAAGGCAAATTTCAACATTTAACACTTGAAACAAGCTACTAAAGAGCGGTAGTTATTGCTCAGTCAAAAACCACCAACGTGTATTAATATGTCTGCTAGAATATGATCACGCACACATGAAATATATTCATTATTTTTCTATGTCTACTAAACAACTAAAACTACCTACACAACATTACAGTGATCTCTTCGTTATTTTATTATTACATTCTAGACTTTACTATTAGATCTAGCAATTTGTTTTCCAGGATAACCATACCATTACAATTACATAGAGGAATTCATATTTCTCCTTACGTATAGTTAATTTATATCCAACAACAAGTATTCGGCGATAATGCATAGAAGGTGGTAAATATTTTTTGTAGCTTTGATACTGTGAAAAATAATGTATACTTAGGTAGGTACCTACTTGGTTTTGATGATGGAATTCGGATGTTAAATAATTGTTCTTAATAATACTAGAAGGTGACATTATTTTTATATAGGTATTAAAGATTAGTGAGTTCAGTGGAGGACACTTTTACTATTGTATTCAGTACGATGTTTTATACAATATTTTTTATAACCATTGTTAGAAATCTACCTAGGTAGGTATATAAATATTGAATGTAAGAGATGTATGTATCTAGGTTACCTAACTCCCTATACAATTTTCTAATAATATTAGTGACACCGACTTTTTGAAAGCCAAAAATATAATCTGATAATTTACAGATCACAATGAAATTCCTAGGAATAAATTCAAAGAAAGGACGTCAACTCCCATTTAAATAACCTTAATTTATGATTAAGGGAGATAAGCCTTACAATTTTTCCCTGTTGTATGTTTATGTGAAATGTTAACGAAGAAACGGGAAATGTGAAATAGATGCTATCAAAATTAATGTATCACTGTTTCAGTAGAGTTATCTTATGCTACATAGGTTTCATTGATAGATATAAGATAATTGTTGAATTGCTCATACCTACATCACTTACATACAGCGCGAATTAGATATACCGGGGCGGCATTATTGGAGGTAGGTATAATATTAAATTATTATTTGAAAATGTAGGTTAGTGCATACCTAATGTAATTTTATTTTAAAGGCGAGTATATATTATAAATATTCATTTAACGATTTTATTAATACACAAAAGTTCAGAATATTTATGATTTTATATTTTATAGGATGCTTCTCGACATCGTATCTACGCGAAGGGTATAATTATTTCCGAAATTACTTCATCATTTCAGGTGAATTGATGATACCTACATATTTATTACTACTAAAACAAATTATTGTGCTATTTTTTCTTTACAACACATAGGTACTTAGTATGATGAAACTGAGTGATGGGATGTAAACATACATATTATGGATAATATAATCTCAGAAAACACCTTGCATTAAGCATCTACGGGTTGTAAATTAATGTGTTTATCTATATACGGTCCCTATGTTCTACTAAGGAAGACATAATATTAAAACCCTTCATTTTCAAGATCGTTTTAGCGAAAACAGGTTTTATTGTCCAACAACATTGGTGCGGACCTTGTGTTAATATTACGGTTGTAGCAAAATCAAGGAGATGCAATATGCATCTGCATTTAAACCTTGAATTATTCATTACTGAGACTACAATGATATCCTAACCTATTATCTTTTTAGATATCAGTGAATTATAAATATATTTTTCTGACAACTAATGCCACAAAGTAGTATACCTACCTACTTATTTATTTTGTATTTAATACTTAAATAATCTTCAGGTAAATTATAAGTGCTTGAAAAAATAAAACTTCTGTTCTTTATGTTATATAAGTATTCAATAAATTATTATAGTATATATATATATATATATATATATATATATATATATATATATATATATATATATATATATATATATATATATATATATATATATATATTTGTCTTCTATATTGGACAGTAATACCTATAGGGGAAATAACCAGAATTATATTTTTCAAAGTACCTACCAGTTCACTTTAATTGTAGGTATTAGGTATTAATCTATTTCTATTACTGTTGTATTGTATTAATCTATCTACTATTCTCTATTATACTAATCTACAATATTATTGTATCTATTGTATTAATATATTTCTAAGCAATTAAAATAATCTCAAACTTATACCTATTAGTACCTATGCAGAATGTGGCTCAAAATGTTTATACCTACCTATCTCCGTTATTTGGAAAGATAAAATGATATGAACCAACTTAAATGGTATCGGTAGCTTTATGCAGAGTCTTTGCGCACAATGTACCTACCTAAACTAAATGAGGAATTACATAATAAAATTTCAGAAAACCATTGCAATAAGTTACACTTACTTTACGTTACATACAAACCATTACTTACGAACATTTACTTTTCTGTATTGTTGGTGGTTCTCACCTTCACTATCGTAACTAGCTTTGATCTATTTTTCTATAAACCGATAATTAGGTACATTCATTTTAAAAATAGCTAGGTACTCTTCTTTCTCAACGGCAGTAAAGTAATTCGAGGATATTCACTCCAATTTAACTACAATACCGAGTTTAAATTCTATTTTTGTAAGTAAAATTTTCGTTTCAATATAAACTAGTTTAAATAAGATAATGACTAGGTATATTTCATGAAATTTAGTAGCGAAAGCAAATTAAAACAAAAGATGATTTGCGTTCTGGAATGCGTTGATTTATCGTTAAAATATAAATCTCAATAACTCAATACACTTTTATATTCGAGGAATAGAAACAAGCCTTTTTAGGGTTTTATACCTTCTTATTTAAATTCTTCAAATGTGTTAATAAATATTCGAGAAGACATATTATTCATTATGACTGATATCTGGTTACCTTTCTTGAATAGTAAAATGTACGATCTAGTGCTGATTACTTTAATTCGTATTATATCATCGTAATCGATATACCTACCTATTTCATATATGGTTACTTGGATGCTTAAATTCCATACAGGGTTTTTATTTTTCGAGCCATGGTAGTAAATACACGATTGCGAAAAGGTTTGTTTAAATAAATTAACACAAAACAGTTAAACGAACTTTATGTTCATCATTTTCTGATTCTTTATTTTTATGAAATGTCTTCACTTATAGGAACATTTGGTAGGGTCTTGAGTTTTTGTCGAAATGGGACTAAACTCCGTATCAAAATTTGCAAAACGTGTTGAGAGAGTGAGAAAGTGATGGGAGAGGTATTCATAATCATGGGAAACAATGTTTACTGTTAATTAAATCCGTGCTATTTTAGAAACAGTTTTGTGAAACTATGTCTTGAAAAATTGTATCGCAAAATCAACACGCCATTTTTGCTGGTGACAGTCATCTTCCAATTTCGTGTCACCAAAGTATAACAAACAATGAGAACTTTAACACATAAGATAACACTACGAACATGTGCCTACTAAATTGTAAAGAAACTGCTGTTGTACTGTAGCCATAATGATATCCTGCGTGTACGTTCACTTCCAAAGCAGTGGACCTGTGATTTAACATTTAACTAAACATCTAGCGGTAGACCTGTCATTTTCTCAGAAGATTAAATAAAAGATAAAATGTTAACAAAGGAATAAAAAAGGATATGAATCTTTTTTGTAAAGTTTTGTGCCATATTTTGAGCATAAATGTAAAATCTAATTCATTTTTAAATATCATAGCGTTTCAGTTATCGGTATACCTACTATATGATATTTCTATAGCGTATCATTTAAATAGTGGGATTATTTTGTAGTTGTTTCAGTAATTCATGATTTTAATGCTTCAGTTTTAATTTGGTTTGCCTTTATCGTAATATATTAACATAATTTTCACATACTGAATAAAATTGTTAGCAAAAGTGAGGTAAATAAATTTTAGTTTATGTACTTTGGAGTAAAGAGAGACACAACTTTCAGAAAATTAAATTCCGCAAGCAGGAAAATGGCAGAGATGTTGTCTATGATCCAGAAGTTCTACTTTATGTCTTACAGTAAATTAAGTTAGTTATGTTTATGGGGATGTTTGGAACTTTAGAGTTATATCTGCTGATATACAGCTCTACTAAAGTTTTGTCCATGTCACATTATTTTTATCGTTGTCGTTGACTTAAAAGCAGGAAAGATTATTTAAAACGATAACACAGGGGGAAGTTGGCATATTCAAAATGAATGCAGACGGGAGCTGATAATCAAGTATAAAACACATCGAAAGGGTTACTCTGCATAAATGTAATTGCTCTATAACCATTATCTCTGGGGGCGTGAGTTTAATTACGATTTCATTTAAAATAACGTTCCTCTCACTTCTAATTCCATTCTAACATTTCATTTACGCAATGTGAAACTGAAGTTTACCTATGCAAAGGAGGGGTCTCATATTAGGCAATTATATGTAATATACAAGTATATTAATATGAAAAAAGAAAGCCGCCATGAAAACGGATGTATTTCAATTTTTAACAGAACAAAATCCATATGTATTTGGAATTGTCTTGAAGTACTCGGTGCCAATATTGTGGCTTCGATGATAATAGGTGTAGCATCAAATTAGACAAAAAAAATGACTGACTGATTTAAAATTAAATCGAAATTATCATCGATTGCCATTGATTATTCCAACTTTAAAATATTTTTCAAATGTTTATAAGTATATTTAAGAAACAGATATGAGGTGTTTTATAAGTTTCACGTTATTCTAGTCATCACAAACAATATGACTGACCCCACATTCATAACATATTGCCAGTTACTAAGAAAGACAGTTTTTATGGAATTGTTGGAATGTACTTGTCAGTTTTTCAGATAGGTATATGGTTCATTTTTAACATAGATGTTCCATAAATTATTGTTTTAGCATGACTGAAGTTGTTTTGCACTTCTAAGTAACAAAACTTTATAATAGGAATTAATAATTATTGAAAAACTGTATTGGTGATACGTGAACATTGTACTCTATCCTATTAGATATTAAGTAAATAAATATACACAACTTACAGTTAGAAATAGCTATTTTAATTTGTATTAATATACATAAATATAGACTGTAGTAAAATATACATATG
This sequence comes from Rosalia funebris, assembly GCA_037954035.1. Taxonomy (NCBI): domain Eukaryota; kingdom Metazoa; phylum Arthropoda; class Insecta; order Coleoptera; family Cerambycidae; genus Rosalia; species Rosalia funebris. The sequence goes on along the minus strand of JAZFAV010000032.1, from coordinate 30,959,960 downwards.
AAGTCAGAATTTAATAAAATTGTAAATGGAATCCTATTGTTGGATATTTTCTTGTATTCTTTTGCATTCTCTCTCAGTTTGGCAGTGTTGTATATTAAATGAGCTTTTCGTAAATTAGTTTTGAAAGCCTAATCCCAGAACCCTAGAACGCTATAAAGTATCTCTAATTTTGATATTGCCTTAATACATTTATAGTGAATTTGGTATCGTTCACGCGTATAATTTCATTTCCTTAAAATTTTAAGTGATAGCTAAACTAGTTAAGAAAAAGTTCAAAGCATGGTAATCAATCACATCAGAAATACCTACATATCTTAAAATTTAAAATAAAAAAAAAATGATAGAGTTGTTCAGTTGAACAAGTAGTTACGTATGACTAGGTATTATATTATAGAAATATTTAATACGTTAATAATATATTACATAATGCGAATGTGGAATAAATTTAATAACTCAAACATATTTAATTTGCAGGAAAGATGTTCGGAGATATAGACTATAACTAACCGTTAGTTCACACTTTTGTTAACTGTTTCGAAGACAATTTTATGTTTATAAAATTTTATAAAACTAAGTTTTATTTCACTACACAATTTATTTAATGTTGAATTGTAGGTAGTACATGTCCGTTAGAAAAGCAAAAATCTAATGTAGAAAAATTATAACACGTCGCTGAACATTTGCTTTATCGACATCAAATATTTATTTTTTTACAACAGTTATAGAAAGTAATGTAATATTTTCTGGCAACGTAAACCGGTAGGACACTTTTAAATGCATTTTTAAAATATATGTCATTAAAATCTTAGTGGTGACAGCAAAATTTCAAATTACCTAATATTTTGACAAGAACTTGAATTAGCGCTTTTTTGAGAAAACAGTTATATTTTCAATATCCGATATCTGTGTTAAGAGATAGTACAATTGATTTTATATTGTGTTTTATGTTATATAAATTAGTAATTGGTATTTAGTTTAATTTAGTTAATGTGGAATTTAACAATTGCGTTGGAAATTAGTTAGTGAGAAAGTAAAGTAATCAAATGGGTGGTATATTCCGTAAATTGGATGGGTAAATATATATATATATAATATAGTAACAATAGGCATTACAATATATAATATTGTAATGCCTATTGTTACTATATTATATATATATATATATATATATATATATATATATATTATATATATATATATATATATATATATATATATATATATATATATATATATTTACCCATCCAATTTACGGAATATACCACCCATTTGATTACTTTACTTTCTCACTAACTAATTTCCAACGCAATTGTTAAATTCCACACCAGGTATATTGGATAACGTTTTTATCATGTTTGGATACGTCAACTTTATATCTAGTCACGGATAAATATACACGCTTAAGTAAATTCATTTTGAACATAATATAACATCGCCACACTCAACCACATACTGAACACACAACTTTTCATGTAATAGGGAATTGTACACCGAGAGAACAATTTTTATTGTTAATGGATTACGTTTATGACAAATTAACGGCGATTTTGATTTAGCTAAGCTTTTTTTAAACAAGCATCCGTGATCATCTTAAACATAATAGAATTTAATATTCTCATTTATTAGATAAGAACACATTTGTTATCGGAAATAAGGGTTAACTTTCAAATAAAACTATTAATTTTTATTTAAGGCGTTATGTAAGGTTATTATTATTATTCAAGATATAAAAAGTTATGCCTAAATCAATTTGTTTATGTCAAACAAATGCCATATTTAGGCTACAATTTTTATATTAATATTAAATAAATCAAAAGCTGCCATGTACCATATCAATACCGTATAACCATTTCAGTTCAACTATGCTTCACTCCTTGAAAACTAGTGTAAGTCAGGTAATTTATATGATATACAATTGCATACAATTAAGTTAATTAAATTGTATAGCACTTGCACTGTCTTGTACATACCGATATTCGGATGCCTAATGTCAGTACAATGTAACCCACTCGCCATAATTCATTTCGATAATCTGATAGATATCCAGCGCATTGGGTTCCTATTTAGATACAGATGCACAATAAGTCCAAATCAATATCAAAGAAAATTTGTTAAGTATAATATAATATTTTCTACTCCGAAAGAAAGATTAATTCACGATAATAAATGGTAGGATTATAATTTTCTATTTAATATAAGTCACAATTTTACAGTGAAAATTTTACTAAATAAAGGACAATATATTGTTAACTAACTTTGCAGTCATTTTAGAAAAAAAACTAATTTAGAGTCAAATAACGTTAGCTACAATTTAACATAAGTATTTACGTTGAATAAATGAGGGTTAAATAAATGCGTATTTTTATTATCAGTTTATTTAAGTAAACTGTTCTCTTGATGTACCATACATTTAGGATCGGTATAAAAGTTACTTACTTTGTAGTTATAATTAAGATATATTGTCATATTTAATTTTTTTTTTTAGTTATATCTTTAACATAGTGATCGTGACCGTGAGTTAATACATCCATATAATAAAATTAATTATTTTGTAATCTTGAATCATTGTATATTTTTTCTAGGCATTTGTTGGCTGGCAAAATTTGGCAAAGGCTGCCAAATTGTGACATTGTTTTTGGTATAATTAAATTCTTCTAATATTATAAATGAACGTGATTGTGGTGTATTATTAAAATTTGCATTAAAAATGGAATATTCGTAACGTCTTTGGATATACCTACTGAAGTGCAGAAATATGAATTCTTGTGTAAGTATAGTTAAATATATATATATATATATATATATATATATATATATATATATATATATATATATATATATATATATATATACATGAGATATATATATATACAGTGCTATTCAAAAGTCCCCTCCCCCCCTCTTATCTTTGGAACGATTATACATAAACTAGTGAAATTTGGTAACTGAATATTAAGGGTTGTAAACTTCCCTACTAGTGATGATAGATGACGTATGCGTCAAAGATGACGTCACAAGGTCATTGTGACCAATAATTTTAAATGGAACCCTATGGCAAGCGACACCTCTTTTAAAAGGCATCGAAAAAACCTATCAATGATAGTAATATTGTGTCTGTTTACGGCAGTTTTGACAACTGGCTTTCATGTATAATCGTTAAAAAGATAAGAGGGGGGGAGGGGACTTTTGAATAGCACTGTATATATATATATATATATATATATATATATATATATATATATATATATATATATATATATACAGGAATACAAGATGATAGATAATTCGTTAGCAAAAGTAATAAAAGTGTTAATTAATATTAAATACGGTAAATAAAAATCATTTAAATACTTTGTGAACAATCAGTATAGTCTTTACTCATAAAAGGAGTAATAAATTAAATTTATATTCATACGCTACAATATTTCTTCTGTCATGTAAATTAATAATACATGCATGTGAATACAACATTGTAATATTATAATAATCTAATATTTGATTTATATCTATTTATTATTTTCAACATCAAATCAATTACATTACTATATAATGGTATAATGATTGTATTTGTATAATTACTTTAACCGTGAAAGATTTAACGTGTATGCAAATAATTCAAAACAAAGAATGATATCGTAAAATTCTCACTTAATATGAAATTTGTTTAGGTTTGGCTAGTTATTGACGTCCCTTAACGTAAAGTGGAGCGTATTAAATTTATGTCCAATGAAAGACCGATTCATTTCATGTTGACAACTTTAAGCACCATTAAATATACCATAAACTTACTTTATTTTTCTTTAATGCAACGATGTTAAGTTTATCGTAATGGTACAGCTACCTATTGACGTGAAATTTTTCAGTTTACGTTTTTTAGTTAAGATTTTTCACGTATCATTTTACATTTATTTGCTGAAATTTTAATAGCGAAAATTATTGTAGACTTCCTATAAACATCTACAGAACGTCTAATTTCTTTTTTCAATGAAGATTGATGTTGATTTCAATTTTCTCGTGGAAAACTTACATATTGGATATACTCGTATTCATTAACTATTACTGGGCATTTACAGAACCGGCGGAACTACAGAAATGTATGCTTATAATTTACAACCCATTGGGAAACACATAGTCTGATAATTTGTGTAACAGTTTGATACAACGCCAAATCCATAGATTTATAGGGTTTCCTGAATAAGTGTGTTTTACTTATTCAAATGTACTTGTAGGCATCTCTTCACCAAGAAAAATATTTGTATTGATAGGAGATTGATAGATATTCTCAAATGGTCACCCCTGATGTATTAATTTTTCAGTAGCCATGTAAATATATTTAAACTCCCGGCATCAAAAAATGTATACTTCTATCAAAGGAGATGGAAACTTAGTAGTAAAGCAGCCGAAATACTTAGAGAATAGTATTTTCCAAAAGAATCAATCCAACTCATTGTTATTGAAATGCTGTGATTCCATAACATGTCACCACTATGCTGTAGGGATGAACACACTTAAAAGCTTGTTGTGGTATGAAGATATTGCGTATATTATCAAATCACCGTCTCAGTTATGAGATAGGTCTCACAACTATATTCAACCACTTTTTTATGGAAAAAGTGGGTAATGAAACAACTTTTCTTATGCTATGAATAAATTCTCATTCTTACATCAACGTGATAACAATAGAAGTGGTGTATTGAGAAATAAAATAAAAGTTATGTTTCCACGTAAATGAAATTTAGGTGAGAAATATTATGCAAACAAAGTATTTAGTAATATACCTACTATAATAGTATCTAATATAGTAGCAATATATTCAGTAATATATATATATATATATATATATATATATATATATATATATATATATATATATATATATATATATATATATATATTTATATATATATATATATATATAAAACGAAAGTACAAATTAATAATGAAAGATTGGAAGAAGTTAAAGACTTCACTTATTTAGGAAGTAAAATAAATTGGGATGGAAGAAGCGATAAAGACATAAAACAAAGAATAGCGCAGGGTCGAGTAGCTTTTAACAAAAATAAAGCACTTTTATGCTCGGGGGTAATAAACTTAGAAACAAGGAAGAGATTTTTGAAAACATATGTATGGAGCACGGCACTATATGGCTGCGAAACCTGGACGGTAGGGGAAGCAAGTAGGAAGAAATTAGAAGCTTTTGAGATGTGGTGTTACCGAAGAATGATGAAAATACCATGGACTGATAGGGTTAGAAACGAAGAAGTATTGGAGAAAGTCGGTGAGAAAAGAAGTATGTGGAAAAACTTAAAGAAGACTGCTCGCAAATAGTAAGGGATGTAGGTTGTAGCACAATTAGCGAAATGCGTAGGTTAGCACAAGATAGGAGAAGCTGGAGGTTAGCGTCCAACCAGTCTTAGGATTGATGACCTAATGATGATATATATATATATATATATATATATATATATATATATATATATATATATATATATATATATATATATATATATATATATATATATATATATATATATATATATATATATTCCATTTGATATGCACCTACAATTGAACAGCAAATCCATAAACTATCCATATTTTTATAGTTTATAAACAATAAAAATAAGTGATTAAAATTACAGTATTTAATATTCATTTGTTCAATAATATATAGAGCTCCTCACCGTGAGTTCTGTATCAGTGGTATTATACTCGGATGACTCCTTGGTAGCCGAGATGCCATCGTAGGCTTTAGTTATTTGAATCGATGTAGGTATAAGTAATTCAGTTTAGCTTTGTCGTCTTGTTTTTTGACCACTTGTTTTGTTCCTTGTAGTAATGTAAATACGTATACGTCACAATACTCTTTCTATAATGTAGATATGCCGAAAATTTGCAGTAACATGCGACTGTTTGCGCACAAGGTTTACACAGGAATTTCCTGATTGAAAATATTACATAATTCAGTCATAAATCATATGTTTGGTTTATAACCGAAATTTGTTAGCCTTTTAGAAATTTTCATGTAAACAATAACTATAGACACAAATAAAGTGGTATCTTGGGTTTAATTTGTATGCTGTTTTGGTATAATGTATTACTTACATTGAATAAAGAACCATTTACGGTTTGGATATAACTAGAACCCTACATGAAAATGTTTCATCTAGCTGAAATACGTTTTAAATACTTGTAGCCATGTATCTGTGCACGAGAGATAAACAGACGTGAATAATAATTTCAAATATACAATAAAAAATTGTGATTAACCGTGGACAAGACAACAGTTTCTATAAAAACATTATGTGATCAACGTTATTGTACGTAAATTTGATCCATCTCGAGCGCCATCTACGTATTTATTAGCCAGTAAAGGATTAGAAAAATGCATCATCGAAATAATTCAGCATCAGATATTAACTACAATAAAAACATTTTTGTTTTCCAAAAAAAGATACATCAGATATTAGTATTCATTAATAGACTTTTATAGTCCATTTCATCAGTAAAAGATTAAAAACGTGTACTAGTGAAGCAATTCAGAATCTAATATTAACTGCAATACAAACATTTCAACTCTCGCATCACGTATTAGTATTTCTTAGAGGTGCTGCAATTATGATTTCTATTGGTCGCCTTCTCACAAATGTATATCCTAATTTAATACATATTACATGTATACTTCATGCTTTACATTTTGTAGCAGACATTATTCAAAAGTGTTGTATTTGCATTAATAGCCCACACCAAAGCGGTTTCTTTCAAATCTCTCAAATGCACTTAGGTTTGGTTCGTAAACAGTGTCTTGGTATTCCCGAACCTCCACAGCCGATTTCAACATGATAGCGAATATGGTTAGAGGCAGCATTTTATGATATTCAAAATATAAAAAAAAAGTTTTATAATTTAATACTAAGGTATCGGTTACTATAGAGCAATTCAGATAAAGTTTCAAAATGTTCAAGTGGGAGCAGCTTTAAAACCTATCTATATTAATTACGTAGAACAAGCGGATGTTATAAATAAATTGTATATAATACTTGGGTATTCTTGTAATCCATTAACAAATATAGTGTTACCCAACTATTTCCAAAATAATTTCTCGTCCTCAGTTAATGTATCGTGAACTATACACATCGAAACATTTGTATCAGCATAACTCTTTAGAATACGACAGAATATTTCTGAAGGTAGCTTTTATTTGGATAGTGCGGACTTAATTATATATAATTATATATAATATAATTATTATGTATAATTACTAGTTCGAATTGCATTTCATTATACGAAATGGCGAATTCGCTGGGATATTAGGCAACACTTACTATATAATTCAAGACCAAGTACATCGATTCTGAAGAATGAAGTGAACTGAAGTCATCACAGAATGTTTGATTATCTAAATAAATATTTGTCAAGATATTTGAGTCTAATGAATGTTGAAATTAATATACATCGTCCATTAACTATATTATAATGAATATTTTTTAACATGAAATATGTTAAATGGATTATTAGAAAATAACAGACTGTATGCAACATCATCTAGCTGACTGTAAGGATCTTACATCTAAATTGTTTATCGTTTATTTAAAAACATTGTGAGTTATTTATCTAAAAACTGAAATAAAAGTGTTTGGCTTAAATTTCAAAGAAGGTTATATATTCTGTCGTAAAATCCAAGTCAGAGTAAAGCACAAAAGCTGGTATCAAGCCATATAAGCTAACGAAGCGTGGATCAAATGTAACTTCAGAAAAGAACAGCAACAGCAGTTCACGTTCTAGACATAATTCAAATACTTCGCTGTTCCGCTTAGAGTAGAAACTACACGCAAATACGTTCCTTCCTCCTCTTATATATAAAATAAAGAGGAGGATAGTAAACTTTGGTAAGAAAATATCTTGGAGGAAAATAATCGGTTAGCCACCACGCCAACGTCGGAGAAGAAAAACCCCAGGAGTCAACTGGGCGACTAAGTCGTAAAAGTCAAAGGAAAAAGGAACAAAATACAGCTGCGCTGCAGAAATAGATCAAGTCTCAGCAAAATAATATTTTTTCTCATCGTGTCTTCGATGGTTCAATTTGTTGTTACCCATACTTTAATTTTGAAATAATATAATTATCTATATGTACTTATATACATAATCATATAAATATATAGGTACAATAGTATAAAACTAATTGATATATTTGATATATATATATATATATATATATATATATATATATATATATATATATATATATATATATATATATATATATATATATATATATATATATTAAATAGAAAATGAATGAAATAATAATCTAAATAGGAATTTTACATAGAAAAAAGTCCATCGTTAAATATTTCATATAATGTAAAGGATACAATATTACGTAAATAAATATACAAAGACATACGTTACAAATACAATATATTACTAACAAACTGATACTAAATATAATGCACATATGTTAATTAACAGATAAATATGTTTTACATGGCGTAGGCAAATAAAATAAATAATAATAGCGACTTTGAAATGGTGGGACGTTAAAATATATAGTATTAAGTACATCAGGTGACCTAACAAATGCAATAAATAGTAATATTATATAGTGAACTATTTTTAAAATGTGTTGAATTTCTAATAATGAAATTAAAACGCATGATTAACATTAGTCTTAATGTAATTATTTAGAGATAAAAACAGTCAATGAAACTAGGAGTTAGTCTAAAATTAAATGATTTCTAGAGGATGATCGAGTCTATTGAAGGATTTGAACAGTCAATCTGGTCGTCCTAGTCTTGTATTGTAGAAGAAGGTTGACTAGTTGTTGAAGGACTAAACTAATATTTGCAATATTAGTTTAGTAATTAGTTGTTGTTAATTTATCATTTAAAATAATGTTGATAACATGAAAGTTGAGACAAACAATAAAATACTGTATTATACAACATACTTTCAAAAAGTTCACTAAAAGTACAGAGATAGGTCTATAACTTTGTACTTCATACTTCCTATTCTTGAAAACTGTAAAACATTCATCTAAACGAAAAAGGTGCAGACTGAAGTGTCAACTTAAAGATAATAGTTAAATAACATTGAGAATAAAAGTTTGCACACATAAAAATTGATCTCCTTCCTCTAATTCCTCCGGCTGTGGAGAGCGAGGCTACATAGACACGAGGTCGAATCCCCATGCTCAAGGAGAGATGCCAAACTCTCCTTGTGGGTACTCGAACCCAATCATACAATGACATCTCCAATACTGCGCCTAGTTCGCCACCTCAGATCACAGTCTGAATGACATTGTTGCAGCTATGTCAATGGGAGAATATGATGGCTTATACATCCATGTAATTTTCGCAGAGCAAATTACTGCACTTTTATTAGCTGCGCGTCAAGCAACTAATTTGAATGCGCATCGTACTCAAAATTAACAATGGGACATTCGTGTTGCAATGCAAAAATGCATGATGTTATGTGGACCTCTATTTAAATTGCTTTTTTAATTTTTCAGAGCTATATTTTAATAACTATTGGATTCTGTTGTGGAGAATTAAATACTTTTTATGTTTTGATGAATTAAAAGGAGATGACAATATAAAGGCAGGTTGGCGGAATTATTGCCTATACTATTTACATAATTAACGTAAACATAATGTCATAAAATGTGATGTTCTTGATGCATTACCCAAGTTGTTACCAAAAGATCACAATGCGGATAGAATTAAAATTAATTTGTCTTCAATATATTCGATTAAAAGATTATGATCAAGACTCTACTGTATTAATATAAATCTTATTTATCCTTATTGAATAATATAGTTTCATTATAGTTCAATTGAACATTAGTAAAAGACATGAAAATATTGCGATGATTATCAACATGAACTTATATTTTTATATTAAAAATCAGAAGTAGGACACTTGAATTGTAAAAAGAATGTTCATATTTTTCATTATTTATCAACAGTTACTGTTTTTCATTAGTTTTTATAAAATCAAACATAATAAATGAGATATGAAATACGAGTAAATCTATATTATGTTTCAGAAACATATTTAGTCAAATATGTTTCGTGTATGTACTAAACTATTACTCAACGTATTACAATTACCTTAATATAATAAACAAATTGTTTTCTGTGCTTATTGCGCTATACATATTTTTGTATAAAGGAAAGTGCTAACTTCTAATATTTTGGAAATGCGCACGATTTGAATTATATTATTACGCATATAATGATAACTTTAATAGTATGATAAGTTTGACCTCTGCCTGATAGCCTTAGTAGTCCAACCCTACGTAATAAATTATTAGAGATGATAAACTCCTTTACTATCTCGTATACATTTCTAAGAGAGGCACACTTTCTAATATTCCCCATGTTGTCAACGCTGTAAACATATGAGTCAGTTAAATAAACTTATCAGCTGTCAAAATAAAGCAGACGTCTTTAATCGTGACTAAAGTAGCAATAAACAATTTGTTTTCTTTCTAATATTGTTGGCATCGGAGAATAAGGCATACAGGAAAATAACGTCTTAAACATATCATGTGGAAGCGTCAGAGTTCACGTAACTCATGTGACATTACCCTTTGCCAAGGCAGTGTCCCGTTTTACGACATCACGCAATGGGTTGATTGCTTTTCCTGTATATAGGCACTGGGCCTGATCTCATATGACTTGAGAGCCTTTCAGTCATTATTTACCCAGACCTCATCAACTAAAGCGGTGTTCTTATCACTAACGCTCATAACAAACTTCACTCCCTCGTTTCATTTATTCACCCTCCGACAAAATTTCTTATATCATTGCTATCTTCATCCTTAGTTACATACAAATGATACATATTGTATGCCATACTGAAACGTTAGTATAAAAACTCTAACTCTTTTATTTTACTTTAGTGACTACTATTGTACTTGATGTCCACGTGAAACATTGTTCTTAAATAATTAGTTAGAAGTTTCATATCTTTAATTGTATAAATAGTTCGATATAGTTAATTATTTGAATGTATAAAGACAAAAATCCTTACAATATTCAAAGTCTTTTTATACCTTTTAATAAATAATGAATTAAAGGCAGTAATAAGGGCACAATCGATTTGTAATATACAACACCTTAATAACTATTAATTATTAATATATAATATATAAGTTATTTCTTATAACTGACAAATAGAGCTGCCCACTTGGATACTTATTTCTAAACAATTACATATAGGTTTATACAACATATATAGTACAACCACAACAACAACACATACAACATTCACAAGCAGAAAACTAACCAGATTATCAAACACTACGGCAGAGCTAAACTAAGTTGTTTGTACCTACAGCGATTCAAATATCTCAAGTCTACGCGGTAGTATCTCGACTACCGTAGATTTATTCGAGTGTAAATTGTGTATTACTGGGTGTATTACCGATGCACCACTCATGGTGAGCTTGACTGATAATATACATTGTATACTAGTAAAGTAATTATGAAATTGACAACCTTCTTCAGGAATTAGAAGTTTAAGTTAAATTATGTTTAAAAAATGTATAACATTTTAAAACACAAATGTATAAGTAAAGCGGTTCGCTTGCGCTTATTATCTAACAAATCTATTACGTATTTGAATATATCTGTAGGTATCATTAGGAAAGAATGTAATTAGACACTTTCGATATGTTCCTCACAAATATAGACAGAAATGATAAATATAAATAATAAAGTAAAAATAAATAAAAAACAACACTTGAGTTAATGTTCTTAATATCTAAATTTCAAATGGTTAAAAATACATTGATGTTAGATAAATAATATAACATACCCCTATATACCAACCTAGGTTTTAAGATAATCTTTCAGAATTTCTCAACAATAGAAACATTATATTATTATATTATATTATATTAAATAATATACTTCTTATATGCAAGTTTCAATAAAATATTTCAACTTACAACTATTCTGGTGTAATTTCATGTTATATGTCATATTATGTTATAACCATATTACTGTTGAATGGTGCGTGCATATGTGAATTCATTGCGTCCCCCCTGACATTACACTATAAAGTAGCGTTATGTTTCTGATAAAATGTATGTGTTCACAAATATAAACAGTTTTCCAAGAAATACCTTACTGAATGGTGGCTTCGTTCAAACCAATAGAATTCCAATTCTTTTCCTTCATTATCGTTTAGACACAGCTTGTCAAGGCTACGTTCGTGCCTACAATTAAAATAATCTTCGTGTGCGGCATATTATTTCAGGAATTTATCGAACTTAATACTTAATACATTTTTACAGTTATTCCATCGGACAGGCGTGCATTTTATATTCGATTGAACTTTTTCAGTGAACGTAGTGATTATATTTGTACATTATTACAAGATTTAAAAGTAAAAATATAACCCTTGATACAAATCAAACTCGTTTCGCCTCCCGTCGGAGTAGGCGAGTGGCATTGGCCAGAGAAACAAAGATTAAACTTAATTCATCTTTGTCTGTTTTGTGAAACTTGTTATCTTCTGTCTCACGACACTAGGGACGCCATGTTCAGCTAAGATGACCATGCTGTCTTAAAATATGTAACCTACGCTAAGTTAGGTCGCATTCACCATGCTTATAAGTCACAACAACTTAATAATGTATTTTAATGACGTAGCTGTGTTCTATTAACTCCTAAAAGGGTACATTTAGTGATGTGTGCGCACAATAATTCCCATCGAGGCCATACACGAGACACTTACCACGAAACACAAGTAAGCTATTAGGTTTAATTTTATTTGCTATAAAAAATTCATAAAAAATGTATTTTCGTTGCCCTATCAGCGTCGTCAAATAAAACCAATAAAATATATGAGGAAAAATAAAATCATTTTCGTAATCGTTTCTTATAACAAAGAGTGGCGCCATCTATGTGGGGGTATTTCATAAATTGTCTGAATTGTTAGTTTTTGTGTCATCATCTGTTTGAATAAACCATTATGCTAAAAAAAGTAAATTTTATGTACGAATAATAAAACGCTTATTTATTTCTTTGATCTGTGCTTGATGAACAGGTGCTATTTATTTTACATATATATGACTACATTTGAAATATTAAATGATATATTGAATGATATTTGAAATATTGAACAAATTTGTTTAACAAGTATTTAGTAAACTGTTTCTATTCTTGTTTAAGATCGGTGATATTAAAATTTAATTAATATTTTAATATAAATAGATATGTTATATCCATTTTTTATACCCTATGTGACTGTCCATTAAAGCGAATTATTGTTTTATAAAGTAAATCTAATGCACAAATTATTAGTTTTAGGAGTATGTATACTTATGTAGTGTTTTATAAATGTATGGATGTGATTGTAAAAAATGTTTTTACAATCATTTGTTTGCTTGTCTTTTTCTACACTTTATAAATGTATGGATACCACTGGATACTGATAAAATATTAAACATTTTAAAATTTATTTAGAATTTTTTACTATCAACGTCTGAATATTTATACTCATAAATAAATGTTAAAACGGCTTTATTTGCTGTAAAAGGAAATGGATTTAATATGCCATTCAACCATTGATCTGGATTTGACAGTAACACTATTTAGTTACTTTTGATACGCTTCTATAGTTATTTATTAATAAGTGTCTTATGTTCTATATTTCTCAATAAATTAGAGCGTAAAATTTGAATTCATAAATAAGGACATATTCTACCGTTTTTTAATACATCCAGTTATTATAAAAATAAACTTTAATACATCCAGTTATTATAAAAATAAACTGACTAATTTCACGATTATTCAGTTTATTAGTTATAATAATTGAGTATTACTAATATAAATGATAAAGTAGTTTATATTACTGTGATAAATATATGTATATTCATGTAATAGAATACAATGTTGATTTTACTCGTATTTGAGATTTTAATATATTTCAAACATTGGTGTTCATGGACTGTATGTAGTATACGCATTAGACATGCGTACTATACAAGAAATTATATCAAATAATGCTATTTATATACAGGATGTTTCCGATGTTGGGTACTGTATACGTAATTTTTTAAATTAGAAAAAAGTATTAAAAGTTTGTACCATACTATCTAATAAACAATATCTTGAGATGACTGAATTTCTTCCTATCGAACCAACAGCTAGGTATCTACTTCATTTTTTATTTTATCTTATATACGTGAAAGTAGAATATATTTTGGAAATGCCAAAATTATCTACAAGTTATCCTAATAATTTCAGATCATACTAAATAACCCAAGTGCCTGAAATGATTATTTTTTTAAACCAGTTTACAATTATTAGTTACAACAAAAGATGAATTGTAATCCTAAAGTTATTGCTTTTGCAATATTTATTTAATGATATGTAGTTGTACCGAATAAAATTTGCATAGATAGAAAATTATTTGGAAGTATACTAGTTTGGAAGTATATGAAGGAAACAAAGGAATAATGGTAAATGTAGCAAAATACATTTAAATTTAAATAGCGTATATGAAGGTGTATAAGAATGAGCAGGCGTTGAAGTTATCTTTTCTGTCTCATCCAATATCGTTATATTGAAATATACAAGGTCATTAGTGATAACGTCATGTATTAATATTTAAATCAGGTCATCATTATTATATCAAGTAGGAATCTATTGTATATATTTACAATGCGGATCTGATTAATTATATCTATTAATGTTGAAATATATATATTTTGTTTTTAAAATATAACCAATATTATGTATGTATTACATAATTTATGTATATATTACATAATATTTAGCTGCTTAAGTGCAGTTCTGGGTCATTGTATTTAATTATCTAAGAATCGCACAATTTTTTTCTATTAATTTAATTTAAATATTTATCTAATGATGTGTAATAATATCTATATAGTGTTAATGCAAACTTACCAAATTGAAACTCCACAATGTTACTGGAAACATGTAAGATATACGAAAATAATTGTAAAACTAGCTTTAATCACTGTTCAAAGAATAAGTCAACATAACTAAAGTTAACCACAGACTGAATAAACCCTGTTCTTGTTTGTGGTTTACAATAAACCACAATATTCAGCCTTACCTGAAAAGTGAAATCGAAAGCAAAATTTTCAGTTGCCTACTAAGAATAACTCAGAAGTTTATGGGTGCTATAAAGATGTATCCTATGTGAAAGTGAATCATGGTGCAGACAAAATTTGTTTTACACTTTGTTATTTTATATGCAAATTATACCATGTAATATAGTTATTTATGACTGAAAACATTTTTTGCATGACAGCAAAGGGGAGGCTAGAGGGTCTTGGGATTTAATATTTAGAGTTTTATGTGTTTATTGGTATCTTCATTCTACCCCTTTTTAAATGCAGGCTGTTTGACTGGTCTGATTTTCATATGCCTACTGGTTACGTTTGTATACCCAAATTATGAGTATTATACAGGGTGATCGATTATTGCCTATTAGGCATGAAATATGTATCAAGAGTTCTGTTCATTATTTATATATCATAACTTGTTTGTTGTAAGTAGGATTATATAATTTTTATTAGATATTTTGGTTATATATTTGTATTCTATGAGACTTATACCTATATTATTGCCTTAAATAAATGTTACTTAATTTCAACGGAATATATTTTACAAAAATTATTGCCTCGACAGAATATTTCATTTATTCAATAAACAGACTAAAATTATTGATTTATCAACAAATATTTGTATATAGACTAATTAAAAAGTTTTTCTTTTAATCAAAATTGTTAATAATAAATTTGTGTACAACGAAAATCTTCCAAATAGGCATTCCATTAGGAATATTCATTGTATATAAAATTATTTGAAAATTTTTAAATAATTTTCACTGTATATCAAATTTCATGCACGGAACGGGAATATGTTAAAATATACATGTACAACTTTACAAATCTGCTATAATAGTTCTGATTTTATTTTTCATCATCGAACGATATCAGATAAATTCATCTGTACATAGAATAAATATACTTATGATAATTACATAGCAGACTAGTTTTCGCAGCACTGTGTTTCGATACGCAGCAATCGACGAGTATTTCTTCATCCAAACTAGTATGATCAGGAGATGATTACTGATAAATTATAAACTAATTTATCTCTATTTGTACCTACTGTCAATTCACATCCAATAAACCATTACGATGTAACCCTAACGATCCCTAATTACTTATATGCTTCTTCATGTAAATCATTAGAAAGTAATATGGCTGGTTTTTAAATCACAATTACAGTCATCCACCGTTCTAACTATAATACATAATTGTTGGTCCATTAAGGTCCAGTATGCACTCCTTGTCTTAATCGATACTGCTTGTCTTAACTGATACTGCTATAAATATATATAGAATCACATTGCACCTTGTCTTATCTGATACTGCTTTAGGTATATATATATATATATATATATATATATATATATATATATATATATATATATATATATATATATATATATATATATATATATATAAATATATATAGAAGCAATATCAATTAAGACAAGGAGTGCGTACTTTGGAGAAGTGCATCTTCCATAAGTCTGATGTTAAGATCTTTCATAAGTCTGATGTTTTTCTAGACTGCTTGTAAATTCGTATGTAATGCATTTATACAAATTATGATATAATCTTTGAAAAGTTTTAGAAACAAAGCTGTCATACTTTTTTCTCTAATTAACGTTAATACCTTCTTTATCTGCTATTATTTTGGATTATTTAAAAAATATATATTTCTAATTAGTTTAATAATTATATATTTAAAATGTTATACTCTAAAAATTAAACTATAACATTTTTTATAGGAAATAAAAATAAAACATCAGTTTAGAAATGATAGTTAGCTTTATTTCTTATTTGTTGTATCATACATTTATATATAGTTTATTTCATCTCTATTTACCAAATAAAAAATCCCAAACGGCTCTTATCTCATACCGTGGTTTGTTTTTATGGCCGAGCTCAGGTAGACTATTCCGTTTATCGGCAAGATAAGAGAGTTTTTTATTTGGCAAATAGCGATGAAATGAATAATAAATAATAATAAATAAATATTTTCTAGTAATAATAAATATTTTCTGGAATTAATTATGCTCTCCATCTCAAAGTGGATATGTCTTCTATTTACCAAGAGCACATTACCTCAAAAATTAATTCAGTATATCCTTTCAAAGGAATGTATAGAAAGTGGCTCACTACATTATTTCTTGATGGTACTTAGTAGTGAGTTAATCTTTCAGTTTCATATCTTCAAAATAATTGCACTATGACGCATCAATCTGGATCGTTTAAAATCTATTTTGTAGGTGTATCTCTTAATGGAGGTCAGTCGAGAATAAATTATTTGAGTTTTTATGTGTACGGGTAAAAATATTTTTTGCAAAGTCGAAGGTAAAAATTAAATAAAATTATTACATTGAAATAATAATAGATAAAAATTATGAAATTAATTTGTGTACTTAAGCTTTTATTTACTTGAGTGTTTATGGGTGTGGGGAAAATATTTCTTCCTTATAATATGTGTAAATATTGTATAAACTAACTTAAAAAAACTATATTACTTAATTTTTTAAAATGTTTGTTTACAATAAATAATACACTGAATTTACAAATAAGGCTTTATTGATTCTTATATTAATATTGGTCACTATTTCTTTAGTGTATAATGTATATGCAGTGTGTTCAAAAGTTATAGTTACTTTAAATTTGCTTATAAGTTATAAGGTACCTGCGGCAAATAAAACCCGCAGGGTAATAAGAATAAGGCCCACATTTGAAAATTCGCGGAAAAATGATTCGCAGCAACTTCGTACTTTACGCACACATGCATTACGCCGACATGAACGCTCCCGAGGGAGCGCGCGGCCACTCGAGCGACCATATTGTCAGTAGCGAACGGTGAATCCCCGAGAGGAATGCGTGGATTTATAATTTTCGAAGACACAAAATAGTAAGTTTTGTAAATTACCATTTTCATATATGTATGTATAGTACCTTGTTTAGTTTAAACTTTATGTAATGAAGTTTATTATTTCGGTGTTTATCTTCATCCAGAATTATGTTTATTTTGACTAATGTGGTATTTTATAAAATCGTGTCATAGGGCTAATAAGGCAGCTATCGCAGCAGTAGAATGTGGACAGTTGTAACAACGTGCTTCAGCAGATCGTTATAGTATACCAAGACAAACGCTCAGAAGCCACTTAAAAAGTGGTAAAATCACAAATAAGTTGGGCCGTAGTTCAATAATTAATTAAGAATAGGAAACATATAGTATTATAATTGTTATTTTATTTTTGTTACAAAGAATGAAGACTGCTTTAGTTTACTCTGTTCTAGTTAAGAAATTTATAACTGAATTTGTTGGGTGGTCTCATTATCCCCAGATAGTAAAAAAGACCCAATATAGTTTTATTCGATTTTTATTAAAAAGTATCTAAATTTGTTGATTTTCTTAGTTTAAGCAAGTCTAAAGGGACACAATCTGATAATTAGTTTTTTAGAAGGTGTATTTTTGTTTTAAGGCCTTATTACAATACTATTGTTTAAGTATTTCTTTAAAAACTCAATTTTGTGTTATTTTTTTTCGATTTTTTTAGTTATGCAAATAAACAAAAATCATTAAAAATTTGTCTTTATAGTTCAATATTAAGAAATACTTGGTATATTACGTTTTCAAATTAGGCGGACTTTATATGTCGCAGGTACCTTACATGTTTATAAAACTTTATATGAAAAATCCTACAGGGAAGATACAATAGCGAATCACTATTTGTTGGATCTCAGAAGAAGAATTTACGTTACTGGATGTGTAATTTAATCTACCTGTTTTTAACAATATTTAGTTAAGAAAATACTTCTTCTGGGAATATGAATTGTTAAGAGGTTCACATATTTTCGATTCTACAACTACCTACAATTTACAATCCAAATGAATGCACATAAGCGATGGAGACTCAACGAATTAATATCTCTCTAGTACTTTTTTAAGGCTAGATAAAGAATCAAAACCTGACCATATATCATATACATCCTTTAACTGTTCCACTTTAGAGGGGTTTGGATGCTACCCTTGGTCTAAATCACTAGTTTACAGTTCTATGTTCTGGTTGGTCGCCTATACCGTGCTTCATTGTGTCTTGATTTCATCATGCCAATGTGCATTGTTAATGCCAACACAAGTTTTTGCACACACTAAAGTTTTAAGGACACTGAACTTTGAAAGGGTTGTCATTTATTTTTCGAAGTGAAGTGAAAGTGATATATTTCCAAAATCCTATGTCAATGAACAGTGCTTTGCATATAATAGAAACAGTTTAATATAATTAAATACTGCAAAAACGTTATATATTATTGTTGTAATATTTATAGACATGTGTACAATAATGGACGGTTTAATGAAAGTCATATTTAATATTACTGAAACAAGGTGAACTAAACACGTTAATCAGCCGAACAAATATACAAATAAATACTAACCCTGCTTTAAGGTGAGATACTATTTAATGTTCCCTGATATCATTTTAATTTTTCGTTGTTGCTTTAATGTATTACAGACGTAGTAGAAAATTATGTTCATATTTTTTTTTCCTTTTTATTATATGATTATACTTAAATGTTATAATAAAAAAATACATTGTTGCTGATTAAAATATACACGCTAAACAATAGATATGCAAGTTATAAAATAACCAATAATTTACTATTTAGGTATTGTATATGGAAATATAATTTCCATGTCTGAGTAGTTATATTTAATACATTTATATAAATATATTGTAAACAGCATATAAGTATACCATAGTGCTATCGTAGCAACGTTATCTGTTTTCCTAGAAAGAATATTTAGTATAGATGTTGAAGTAGTTGTTGAGTATTTATTTAACTGTAATATTAAATATTCGATGAATGTTAATGAGTGGCGCCGAATATACTCTTATTTGTAATCGAAAGCTGCATTTTATGTAGCGTATATATCTATATTATAATAATTTTTGGTGTAGTAATATATATGAAATATCAATTGTATAATTATAATTCTACATTTGTGTCCTAATACGTAATTATAATTAACTTTTTTTTGGGTCGGTAGTCCTTTGAGTACCGAATTAATTTATTTAAATATAGAAATATATTTACATAATATATATATATATATATATATATATATATATATATATATATATATATATATATATATATATATATATATATATATATATATCCTTTAAAACAAATTGTATTGTGTACGTAGTGCCCTACCTAACGTTTTATTAATAATTTTAGTATGAACTAGCCATACCCGTCACGCTTTGCTGTGCCGCTTATTAAATTTAAAGAAATACTAACATTTTATTTATTGTGTACATCAATGTTCTGATATACCTCGTATATCGGAACATAGTTTTACTAACTCAAAAGCCTTCGCGGGCATGCGTCCAACCATTCCCCAAAGTTTCATCGCAATCGGATGAACGGTTTAGGAAGGCATTAGAGACATACAGACAATCATTAATTTATATACATATATATATATATATATATATATATATATATATATATATATATATATATATATATATATATATATATATATATCTAACTATATATATATATATATATATATATATATATATATATATATATATATATATATATATATATATATATATATATATATAGTTAGATGTAATGTGAATAAAAAGCATAAAATAGGTGTTTATATAAAAATAACAAAGTATTACTTAATCATGTTACCTTTTAAAAAACTATCCAATTTTCCGCTGTACAATTTTTATATAGTGTGATTATAATTTACATATTTTTATAAAACTCTGTCTGAATATGAACCTTATCTAAATGTTTAACGAAAATTATTTCTTAAACAAAATATGAAAATATTGTCAAATAAAGCCACAATATGTTTATGAAAAATTAGTTACGTAAAGCAAATTAATGTTGCTATAGACTAATACCTTATGATCATTGCTAAAGAACCTATGAGTCAATCGAGTAAATAAAATGTATTGGCTTATCTCATTAGAGAATATTATATGTGCTTCTGGATGTGCTTATTTACCACATATTGCATGATTATTTAATCAAAAATAGGATTATTAAGATATATAAGTATTTAACTTACTCCGTGATTATATGGGGTTAACCAGATTTCACCCTACTTAGAGTAGCGCGTTTTAAATAAGAAAAAATCATATATTAATGCATAAATTTTTTTTTCTGAAATTATTGAATAGAAGAATAAAAATAAATTCCATCAAGCTCCATTCAAATCTACAATTTATATTTTCTTTTCTATTTTTATTGGAATTCTATAGAATTCAGTACATTCGAAATTACGTATATACGAAAATATATGTACGCTCTAATTATCTACATGTGCTATTGAGTAATTAGGTTATTTAATAAAAGTATTTTTTTATCTTGGAATTAAAATCATTAAGTTTAATTGTAAGTATGATTATGAAAACCATAATTTAAATACAATATTGTCAGGTCTGTATTTCAATTAAATTATTGTGTGCCTTTAAATAGAAACATTAGGAGCTGGCATTTTATTAATGTTATATTAGACTACTATGAAAATCAGATTTTTTTATCATTTTTGAATTTATTTATTTTTCATTGCTGATAATCCGTTTTAATAAAAATTGTAAAAGCGTCTCACTAAATCTAAAAAATATCTAAAGTTATTCCGACCAGACTATCATTCAAAGGCCTGAATCACACAATATTAGGGTGGAAATTCAAATGAAAATTCAAGCAAAGTTCACACGCTCGAATATTCATAATAAGCTCATGCCAGTTTAAAGCATTACAAAAGATTCCTCAGCATACTATAAATATATAAAATGACCCTTTTTCAATTGACGCGTCTAAATCAATGTACAATTATCTACTACATCTTATTAGATAAAATATTACTACGTAATTATACTATAAGGTTCTGATATATTTGAGTCAATAAAATTGTTTTAATAAATGAACAAAACACACTGAGAAAACAAAAAATGTAATTCCCAACTAACAAATTATTATTTTGGAATTAAGAATACCTACATATCATAAATAACTTTTTTTCATGTATATTATTGATGTTGCACATCATTTAATCATAAGAGATGAAATATTTTCTTAAATTTGTAGTCCCACCAGATTTTTCCTTATTTGAGATATTGCATTAAGATGGTAAATTTATGTTAAGTTAACTGCAAAATATCTGTAAATAGAGATATTAACTAAAATGTAAAATGAAATTGTAATCTAAAGTACTTATATATTATGTTTATTATTACAAATGCATGGGTTACAAGTTACCTTGATCCAGATTCTATACTAGATAAAAGAATATATAAATTGACAATCTCTTATAAATTCTAGATATAAAGAATATGTATGTATTTACTGTATTAATCTATCTCATTTTCTAAAAATATGTAACGTTCACACATTCCACACAAATCCTTTTCAAACTGGGTTTGCTCATTTCACGGCAATATTTTCCGCTATAACTTTTGCAGCACGTGTGCAACGCATAAAACTAGTGTAAATTTTCTCCAAGGTTTTCATATTTTAGTACTCTTTGCCGTGAATATTTACGTTTATCGTATTTTCAAATATATTTAGTGTCTCTACCGCGACACCTTCTGCGGAAATGTTACGGTCTCTAGATACTGGAAATACCACTTTTCCTTTTTTGTCATAAACACGGCAGCATGAAATATGAGATGTATTATCTGAAGGTTTCATTATTTAGCTTTTACTTAGAAGAAAAATTGTTGGTTAATGGAATGCGTGATTACTCGTAATAAATATGAGAAGTACATGAGCATAAAAATCATTTTTTCATCAATGCCGTTATAAGTAATATATATTTTTTTGTTTCAGAAAAATCATAAAATCCTCTTGTATCACTTCTGTACAACTGGTAAGTTAAATGTTTGATAGATTGTATTTATGAATTATAAGCATTAATTATTATTTACTCTGTTGTACATGAAATACAATAGTTAAACAAAATCACTCTTTTTCTTGTTACATATATCAAGAAAACAGTTTATTTGTGATAAAAACGCATTTTGGTCTTAATTTTTCAATGTAAATATATATACTAAATTGTAGCGAACGTAGAGAGGTGAATAGCAAAACTAAATTAGTATCAAACAGAATTTGTTAAATATAAAAGTATATTTTGTGATTTCAAAGTCATAAGAATAAATGGTAGGACCATACAAAGGGAATGATTCTAATTATGGCAATCCAAAATTTCATAATGAAACATTTATATATGCATTTCTTATATAGAAAATTTTACTAAATAAAAAGAGGATGTACAAGTTGAACAAGTTTATGATCATTTATAAAATGTTTTACCCTAGCTACAAAAATATTTACCTTGGACAAATGATAATTTTCTTATACAGAAAACGCATTTTCTTATCATAAATGAATAGTTCTCGTACAGAAAAAGTATTATTCCATTTCTTTTACCTATTTAATTTTTATAGCGTCAGTGCATTTATTATCAACAGATTTGTTGAATTTTCCTAAAAGTATTTTTACCAAAATAATTATTACCAATTACTAAATGTACATTTTAATACAAAAATAAATGTTAATTAAAACAAATCGTCATCAACTTTTTTTAAGCATAATCACAAATCATATCATATCATTACCAGTGCTACAATATTGTATATAAATTTGGTACATATATAACAAAAAACAAAGCGAAGCAGAAGAATCTCTTAGAGCAGAAAATTGTACGTTGTGTTGTTATTGTCATTGATAACTATAGTAAATAACTGAAGAAAGCTGAAGGCGATAAAGTGACAATAAAACATCAGTAGCGTTTGTATTGCGTTGCCCAGTTGGCCGGTAACGCATAAAACGTATGTGACATTGGTTAGCCGATGAACTGAACCCGCTTCATAATATTCTTTAGTGCATTAAATATCAAAGAGCTGAATCATTTTCATGCTGAAACAGAAAATGATCTGAATTGAATATATGGCACAAAGAATATTCAGTTTACTAAATGTTTTTAAAGCTATCATCCACTATACATAAATTCGAAGCGTTCATCTTTTCATGATGATTACTAATAAATAGTATAAGTGCCGCCTGTAATATATTAACATTGCAATAATTGAATTTGAACAAAACAAATAAACAACAAATAAAAAAGTTGAAACTCTAAATAAAACATGTTTTAATTTATTACATGTCACCTGTTTATTACACCAAATTAATGTATATTATGCTGTGGTTTTTGAAAATCCTGATTTGATTATTATTGATCATATTCAATGATAACAATACACTACAATGATAACACGGATGAAACTTTGTTTTTGCAACAATGTATTAACCGTACCTACTATTGGAATTACAAATATCGTCACAGGTTTGCCTGACACGGGTATACTTTACCACTGACGCCACGATAGTAATTTATATATCCTCGTTGGTACTTTCATGTATCCTGGTAGTTAGTTCTCCTATAATAATTAGTATTTACCGTCCTTTAAAAATTTTCTTTCATCTGCTTGAAATAATCAGTTTGAGTAAATCGTTGTAAATCTAGACGGTTCGCTTTGTAAATACGAGGTGACAGTACACAATCATGAGAGGCTATTCTTAGGGCGTATACCATATTTACTAATTCTTTCTTAGAATAATTTATCATTAATAACTCAAGAACTGCACGTTGTTAAACAACTTATCTTGTTCTTAAACATTTTTTAGTAAAAAGTTTAATATAAAAAAAAGAAAAGAAAAGAATATGAAAATTTACAAGTCATCTCTTTGATTTGATGATTTTTTTGACAAAAAAAGCATTGCAATTTTTCGACAAAAGTATGGTTTTAAGAAAAATTATTCAACTTATCTACAGGAAATGCTATATGTATTTTGTAGACCACTAAGTGGCACTAAGATTTTTCACATTGTATTTTATAATCTTGCCAAAGCGGTTTTAGCAACCAATATATCATTTCTGTCTGTTAACTTCTGACATATAATTTAAAAAGCATTGTTGAACATTTGGTCAAAGAATAATTTTACTGGGGCTTGGCACAACTTAGGAATTTGAACTAAGTATTGTGAAAATCCTATAAAGCCAAATATATCGAAAATCATAGATATTTTCGTGGGAGTATTAACATAATGTATAATTTATTTTTAATGTAAATACCCCACCGAAAAAAAAGTAAGATTTGAAAAATTATGCAACATCATAAAAAATATTCTCTAATATTTGGATAAATCAATTTAAAAGTATACTGATTTTGTTTTTCTGTTTATTAATTTGATAATAGTTTTTGTTGGGACACACATTGATTTTGGCTATATTTTGAATTGTTGTAAGTTCTGTTTCTATCTGTGATTCTGATAAAGGTAGTGAAAAAGCTCTATGTAACATTGAATTATATGGAGCTATTTTATAGGAATATGGGTGGTAAGAATCAAAGGGGATAGTTATGTCTGTATATGTAGGTTTTCGAAACACACCGATATATATATATATATATATATATATATATATATATATATATATATATATATATATATATATATATATATATATATATATATATATGGATGTGTTTCGAGAACCTGCATATGCAGACATAACTATCCCCTTTGATTCTTTCCACCCATATTCGTATAAAATAGCTGCATATAATTCTTCAATGTTACATAGAACTTTTTCACTACCTTATATATATATATATATATATATATATATATATATATATATATATATATATATATATATATATATATATATATATATATATATATATATATATATATATATACACATACACGTTATTCAGGAATATACAGCGCATCCACCTAGTAAGAGGAAATTCAATGTGTCCGTTAAATGAGGAGAAGTGTATATATTTTTTATGATGTTGCATAATTTTTCAAATCTTACTTTTTTTTCGGTGGGGTATTTACATTAAAAATAAATTGTACATTATGTTAATACTCCCATGAAAATATCTATGATTTTCGATATATTTGGCTTTATAGGATTTTCACAATACTTAGTTCAAATTCCTAAGTTGTGCCAAGCCCCAGTAAAATTATTCTTTGACCAAATGTTCCACAATGCTTTTTAAATTATATGTCAGAAGTTAACAGACAGAAATGATATATTGGTTGCTAAAACCGCTTTGGCAAGATTATAAAATACAATGTGAAAAATCTTAGTGCCACTTAGTGGTCTACAAAATACATATAGCATTTCCTGTAGCTAAGTTGAATAATTTTTCTTAAAACCATACTTTTGTCGAAAAATTGCAATGCTTTTTTTGTCAAAAAAATCATCAAATCAAAGGGATGACTTGTAAAATTTCATATTCCTTTCTTTTCTTTTTTTTATATTAAACTTTTTACTAAAAAATGTTTGAGAACAAGATAAGTTGTTTAACAACGTGCAGTTCTTGAGTTATTAATGATAAATTATTCTAAGAAAGAATTAGTAAATATGGTATACGCCCTAAGAATAGCCTCTCATGATTGTGTACTGTCACCTCGTATTTACAAAGCGAACCGTCTAGATTTACAACGATTTACTCAAACTGATTATTT
Source organism: Rosalia funebris (assembly GCA_037954035.1). NCBI lineage: Eukaryota > Metazoa > Arthropoda > Insecta > Coleoptera > Cerambycidae > Rosalia > Rosalia funebris. The sequence goes on along the minus strand of JAZFAV010000032.1, from coordinate 30,933,295 downwards.
CAAGCAGATGAAAGAAAATTTTTAAAGGACGGTAAATACTAATTATTATAGGAGAACTAACTACCAGGATACATGAAAGTACCAACGAGGATATATAAATTACTATCGTGGCGTCAGTGGTAAAGTATACCCGTGTCAGGCAAACCTGTGACGATATTTGTAATTCCAATAGTAGGTACGGTTAATACATTGTTGCAAAAACAAAGTTTCATCCGTGTTATCATTGTAGTGTATTGTTATCATTGAATATGATCAATAATAATCAAATCAGGATTTTCAAAAACCACAGCATAATATACATTAATTTGGTGTAATAAACAGGTGACATGTAATAAATTAAAACATGTTTTATTTAGAGTTTCAACTTTTTTATTTGTTGTTTATTTGTTTTGTTCAAATTCAATTATTGCAATGTTAATATATTACAGGCGGCACTTATACTATTTATTAGTAATCATCATGAAAAGATGAATGCTTCGAATTTATGTATAGTGGATGATAGCTTTAAAAACATTTAGTAAACTGAATATATATATATATATATATTTATATATATATATATATATATATATATATATATATATATATATATATATATATATATATATATATATATATATATATATATATGATAAATGAACTAAAAATAATGAATGCTGATTTGTAAGTCAACGATTGTAGGTATGTACCTTGCAGAATGCAATTTCACTCATGATAATCTTAGTCGGAGTATTATTTAGATATATCAGGTCTGCAATGGCATGGGCTATAAATATTATTGAATATAATTTACGACCGACTCTACCTGTATATAAAACGCCGACCTTCTCGTGGTAATATATTACAAAAGCTACTTCACGTTTATCGTTCTCTATTTCTTTTTAACATTAACAAACGTGCCACACTGCGACTGAAATACATACATCGATGTAGCATTCGTTTTGTCTGGTTGCATATAATGCAACTTTGTTGCACTGATAGTATCATGGTTTCTCTCGCAGATTTGTATTTAGATGAAGTTACAAGCAGTAAGTCATTTATTTTTTCAGTTATTATTATTTTCCCGCATTAACACTAAAACGCACTTACTTTTTGACTTATAATTATTGCATTTAATATGGTGTTGATGCATACCTTCTATTTAGCGTTAAGTTATTTATTGACTGTGCAATATTATTTACATTCTTTTTAATCAACTGTACCGATACAATACATGCACGTGCATCATATCGACATATAGTTGTCATGACAACTTTTTTCAATGACATTGTTTATTGATAATAGTATAAAAGTAGATATTACATACCTATATACATTAAAACGCATATACGTGATCAAGGTTGGTATATGCTTAGAATTTACTGAAAAATGTTGAAGAATTCTACCATTTAATTATTTACATGAATTAATTATTTACGGCGATCAACAAAGCAAAATGGTAGATTTTCTCATATTTAAAAAGAATATTTGTGCCACTATATTTTATAAAAATTAATATAGGTACGAAAAAAATATTGATATTGCCACAACGTCATGGCTAATGACGTTGTGATAATCATACTGATATATTATAAGAATTTATTTCATTTCTACCAGTATTTGTTGTAATATATGAGTATACCAGATATGCTAAAGTCTTGAAACTACAGTAACGTTATATTTTATAATTATAGCGTTACATAGTGGAAGATATTAGTGTATCTAAAGTATTTACAAATATAAACTAATGTTATTATATAGCACATCTAAAAAGCGTAGGTACATAGTTCATTAACTTACAGAGGACATTTCGAGAGTTGAATTTTGCAAGTTTGTAATGACCAAATATGATAAATTTTTTGACATAAAAATGATAACGTAAAAAAAGTTTTATTTTAATGATATCAACAACATATCATTTCAATAAATATATTAATCGATAATATATATAGAAACGGCCAATCGATATATAAAGATACAAATACGGTCCTACATGCACCACTAAACACTCCAGTTTACATCACTGTTATTATTAGCCTTGATTAATTTGAAGAATCAAGAAGACTGTAATACATTCGTACTTGTATCTCTACATAGCTAGTTATGTAAAGTATGTGTATACGAGTATACTCTGTTTACCAAAAGTGGTCGGTTGATGATTATTAATATTCTTGAAAGCTTAAATACAATTTTGTGAAATGCAATAATAATTATAACATTATGTTAAATATCTTGATGAAGTAATAATATGGAAGTATTAGAAGTATAGAATAAGAATTATTTTACTTGTTTTGATTTTACCTCACTTGATTTGTTGAGATACTATATTTTGTTGTTTGTGAATTCTAGTGAACTTTGAAGTTATCATGTCCTTGTGAAGTTTGCATGTTCTACAAATGTAAATTAATTTCGTTTGGGGAACTCGGCCATATATATATATATATATATATATATATATATATATATATATATATATATATATATATATATATATATATATATATATATATATATATATATATATATATATATCTAAATTAGAATTTACTATTGAATTTCACTCACTTCTTCTTCGAACCTAAATTAAATATTTTTAGTGAGATGAAGGATTTATTTCTCTTTAATAATATGTGGTTATCTTGCGATTGTCTTAGGTAAATTATCATGTAAGTATATGCACTTACAAGCATCCTTAGTATAGTTTAAAAAATTGTGACCTTAATAAATGGGATACGATATAATATTTCATTGTATTTCAAAAATATGTATACAATGTTTACGTAATAAACTAATAAGTGGTAGAAGGCTGGTTTTCAAGGCTGGATATAGAAGCTTAAATTTCTATTTTCTAACTTGAATTGAATGGTTTTCAATTGAATTGAAAACCTTTTCTAAGGTGAGTAATTACTGAAATATTAATTTTTAAGAAACGTTTAAATCAAACTATTGGCTTAAATGGGATGAGGAAAAGATGTGGTACGTGCGTGCGATTTATGAAGTTTTAAAACATAAAATGTAAGTTAATTAGTTACCTTTTTAATAAATAGTTGATGATATTCTTTAAGTAGTTAAATAAAAAATTGTATATTCTTAAGTTATTGTGAAGTAACGTTATAAGATATATTATATAATATTCGTAACGTAAAACAAATATGGTTTACTATTGGATGGATGGTTAGATTATTAAAATTCAATTTCATAATTACAGCAATTGCTTAATGTAATGTTCTCGACTGAAATATTTACTCATTTCACCGTATGGTTATGTTTATTTTCTTAAATGTTGGTTTATACATTTTATTCCTGTAGGAAAATATCACTTATTATTAAAAATAAAATGTGTTATTACCCTAGTAAGCGATTTTCTATGTAATTTGTAGGTAATTTTCAATTCCAGTAACTAAACTAATACCGTAAGGTGTTTTTTATTCAGGATATGTTGTTTTATATAAAAATTGTATTTGTGGCATTTTCATGGAGAAATATCAATTGCTTGTTGCCTTTAAGTTATAATTCATTTTCTATAAGTAAGTATATTATATAGTTCTGCAAACAATATCGAATGCTTCCGATTTAAGAACAATAATCCGGAAAACCACTCTATATTGTGGATAGTAGTACCATAATATTTCCCCTACTGGCTGTAGAGTGCTATGATCATAAAAGCATTACCTATACTTATATATACGATGCCATTAAATTAATATTATTGGTCTTCTCTACATTATCATTTATAGAGGAGCAAATGGTTAGTCTTGATTTATGAGAAGCTTACTGTAATAATAATAATAAACGAATGCAATTTTCAGTAGCACATCTTTATATGGTTCTAATTATATTTATTGAATAATTATTGGAAATTAATAAATTTGTTTAATACAAACGCTGATTTTGATTTATAAATATTTATATTGACATATAAAATTTCGATACTGTCGATTGTTATACTGCATATCTTTGTATATACTAAAATCATGTTAGACAAGAACATTGTAGTATAGTTCTACCCACTGCATATTGGAACCATATAGTTTTATTATTTCGAAGTAACTTTTGAAATATATTGAATGGCATATCGTCACCAAGTAAAATTACTACAATGTTATTAGAATAATGAAGTAATATGTGGTAGTAGCAACAGCCGTATAGTATTACTTATTTGACACTTAAAAGTTTTTAGAACCTTGAAGTAGTTCCATAGTAACAGTTACGTTGTAGTGTAGGAACTTTACCTAATTATTTAAAGTTATCAATTATGCAGTAATGGTTTGGAATTAAAACTACGTTTGTATGTCATATAAACAATTCTTTAAAGTAATTCACTAATAACTACTCACCTAAATAACCATGAAATCATTTTTTAAATAAACGCCATATTCATTTGCAAAACGTTGGACACCATTTTGTTAAATGTATATCTGTGATCACTGTTAAAGATACTTTTGAGTACTCAGCTCAAACAGCAAACTCAGCAAAACAGATTTTTTATGACATTACTTTAATATGATAAATATTAATAGTTTTTGTAAAGGTAACATTTATTTCACATAACAAATCTAGTCACATAGCAAATGTTTTTCTGCTGGTTAATGGGCACAGCCTAAATGCGATAAAAAATATGCTTCTTACTTAATAAATGGGAATATTAAATTCTATTTAGTTCTTCTAGTGGCGTAGCTAGGTAACCTAGGGCCCTGGGGCAAATAAAAAAATGGGGCCCACTGCTATCAAAACTGGTAAGGTTTTTTGAAGTAAAATCATTAAATATACAAATACTTTAAAAATGCTAAGCAACTTTATCATCAGCTCTTTTTGGTGCATGGGCAGGTAATAAAACTATTAAACACTAACAACATAAATTACAATTATTTTAATACTTGGTGTAGGTATTGGGCAATAAAACGAAATAGAAAAAATTCAAGGGTTTATTATATATTTATTTATTTATTTATGCGTAGATACGTTGCACCAGCTTACAGTTATTTAACCTATCGCCGATGCAAGCTATTTACAAAAATTATAAAACTTAGACAGTATGTTTTCTTAATTAATTAACAAAAATAGACTAAAGTATAAACTAAACAAAAACAAAATCATATAATGGCTACTTCTAATTATTATAAAGGTCAATTAATTAAAATTAATAATATATATTATAAAGGTCAGACCTACCAACAGACTAAATAACGATTATAATTATTACAATCTTTTCCTAGCTTTAGTTTTCGCAAAAGTATCAATTACTTCGGTTAAATCCAGACTTGATGCGGTTTTGTTTTCAATTGCTATTAGCGATAAATGTCGGAGTCGAGTTTGGCCCATACTATTTCTTAAATAATTTTTTATTATTTTTAATTTGCTGAATGACCTTTCAGCTACTGCAGAAGTGACAGGAATTGTAAAGAATAATAACATTGCTGTAAATACTTCCGTTAGATCGCATTCTAGCACTCCATATTTACTCATTATTTCCTTACATAATTGGTGAACAGTCCATGCTTGAGTTAATTGAGGTACAAGTAGGTGGTAAATATTAACAAATTGAAGTGAAAAGCTAGGGCCTATTATATCGGAATATTTTCTTTGGAAATTGTCACACTTTTGTAATAAAGTTGCTTCATCAACATGTAATAAAAATGTTGGTGTTAGAAATTCGAATGTTTAACAAACTGCACTCATGCCAGTAAAATGGGTATTTAAATGAGCTAGTAATGTATCAAGTACGTTATTGAAAATCACAATTTTAAATATTTCTTCTCGGTTTGAAAATCGGTGATCAGCAGTTAATTCATCAAAATGTTTTTTTTTACTTTCCTTTGCCTTTTTTCTTGAAAATGGGTATCTATACCATATTTTCTTGCAGTTTCACAGGCTTTGCACTTGAATAATTCGAAATCATTTCTATAAATTTGCAACTTTGCTTTGGTCTCTGCTAAAGCTTTACTTGCCTCGTCCAAATTTAGGTCGGATTTTTATAAAATTTTGGATGCATAATTGATGTCATTCAATACAATATGCATGAATTCACAAAGCAACACAAACTCGAAATTTAACATTTCGAGTTTAATACTCTCTGCTTCATTACGCTCATCTTTATTAGGACTCTTTAGAACCATTTCTGATAAAGCTTTGATAATATCAAAAAAACGAAGTTTTATTGCAGATATCGTATTGACTCTACTGGACCATCTAGTGGGATTTAGTTTTTTTAGAGTGGTGTCTGATTCGCCTGTGAATTTTGATAGTAGATCCCAACGCTTGATACTGTTTCCGAAAAAGTTATACAAATCTTGCAACGTTGCGAAAAAATTCTGTATTTCCACACAACTGCTAATGGCATCATTTATCACCAAATTTAAATTATGAGTGGCACAATGTACATACTCCGCGTTAGGCTGGATATCCTTAATACGTTTTTGTACACCATTATACACACCACTCATCACATTGGCTCCATCATAACCTTGCCCCACACATTTTTTTAAATCAATATTTTTGTCTTTAAATAATGTAGTTACTTGATTGACTAAATCTGCTGCGCCGTGTTTGATGGCTGCATAAAAGCCTAGAAACACTTCTTTTATTTCTATATCAATTAGCTGTCTATTTTCCGATCTGGTTATTACTGCATACCTCACAACAATGCTTAGCTGATCTACCTTCGATGTGTCCTGTGTCGTATCCATTATGATGGCGAAAAACGGTGACGCCCTAATTTGTTCTAGTAGATGGATTTCGAGTTTGGTCCCCAAGCACTCAATCATTTCATTCTGAATTGTTGCACTCAGATATCTTGTAGATCCTAAAAACATAAAAAACACAATTTTAAAAAGCCCTGATATTAAACAGTTAATAATTATGAATAATATTAAAACAAAATAAAATTATTATTATATACCTTTGGGCATATCCAAAACTTGCCGCAAAATGTGATCATATCGGGCGACAAGCTCTACAAAGGACAAAAAATTTCCATGGTATCCTTCCTGACTTAAGTCTTCTCGATGTCCTCTCAAAGCCAAAGAACTCTTTGCTAGGGTAAGTATGATATCAAATAACCTTTGAAGAACCATTTTCCAAAAGGATGTTTCTTTGCGAATTTCATTTTCAAGTTCCTTGTCGATAGTATCATTTTTTTTTCCAAAATTCATACACAGCACATGCTTCCGTATGGTCACTCGAATAACTGTGTTGTTTAATTCTTTCTGATAAATGTTTCCAATCACGAATTCCCGTACACCAGACATTATTCCTCTGTGAAGCAAATAACCAGCAGGGTTGACAATAGGCAGCGTCTAGTATTTTGGAATAGCACAACCAAAAACGATTAACTGGTCCATATTTTGAACATGAAACGTAGTATGATTTTGAAAAACACCTATTGGTCTGGTTAATATCAGTTGGAAAAGGTCCTAATGGCTGTAAAGGTCCCATATCAAGAATTTGACGTCTTTCATTATCATTTAGTATTCTGTTTGTGAAGTTTCCCAAGTCATAAAGCGATTTATCGAACACATTTTCGAAAAATGTAGAGGTCTGTGGTTTCTCCAAATCATCCGTTCTTATGTTCATAGGTGCCGTACAAACATCATCCGCGTTCACATGATCGGCGGCGGAAGTATCTTCAACTGCAATAATTGTTGAATCTTCTTCAGTAGGATTCTCAACCAACACTGCAGTTACCACATTATTTGAGTCACTATCAATAGAAATATTTTGTCCAGAAGTACTTGCAGAAGGCTGACTAAAAAACTTGTCAATTTTGGGCAATTTTTGTTTACTTTCTTCTCTTTCTTGGCGTTGTTTGCGTTTAAATGCACCACTGGGTTTCTTTTTTTTGTCCATAATATTAGTTTTCTAATTTACTTATGCAATATTTATGTAAGATTGTACTCAAGTAGGTACTCACTGTTCACTGACAAAGTTACAAGTAAAAGGAAAGAGAAACGTAATGATACGATACAAGACGTCGTTGGGGAATCCCCGGCAAACATTTTATCGCCGCCAGTGTTACCACATTTGACGGTTTAAAAAATGACAAAAAAACATCACGTAATTAATGGACGGCCCCCTACCTACCGCATGTGACTTGTATTTTTCACGGTATTTTGCGTTATATAGTGAGTAGCCGAAATCTATAGATTTATTTACGTAACTATGTATACGTACTATAATCAAATAAAATTGAACTTTTGTATGGACCAGTACAAAAAATTTATTGACATACGCTTACTTACTCCTGATACATTAACTTTTTAACCATTCTCGAAAAGAAATCTTGATTCGAAGTTCACAATCGCGAATCACAAAAACGCACATCGATAAATAATAATATGCAGATATTGATATCCGACAAATTGATGAAAACATTAATAACACTGTCAACCCACACAAATAATTTAGGGGAATTCCCTTTTTATAACTTTGGAATTTCTCACAACTGAGTTGCCATGATTAAACTCGAGTTGCCACCTGTCATATTTATTTTGAAAATGGGAGAAATTTTCAAAAGTTGAGTTCGATTGAGATTTTCTGGTAAGGATTCGAGGGCCCCCTGAGCTTGAGGGCCCCGGGGCACTGCCCCGCCTAGCCCCTTGGTAGCTACGCCATTGAGTTCTTCACTGTTTGGTTATAAGTATATTTGAAATTATCATTTACTTAGGAATTTATATTTTTATTTCGCGATATCCAAAATCAGCATTTATGTGTCATCAAAGCAAAAATGTAATTTTTTTAATCTATAGTTTCAGTACGTTTAATTTTTACGTGTTCTATGACACGTGACTTTTATTTTTTTAGCTTTGACAACTAAAAAAATATAAGTCACGGCGTATTATTGACGTAAAAAAAGTTATAATACATTTTCTAATATAGACTAGAAATGTTTTTATTAATTCAAACAATTGTTTCTTTGAAATCTATTTGTTGCTTTAATACACACATTTTTGTGACTTTCTTATAAGAAGGGATTTGTGCATACCAAAGGCATATTTATTGAATAATTTTTTCTGTATAAACATAGTTCATTAACAATAAATAAATTGTTCTCTCAGTGTAACACATTTCCTACCTAGTTAATCTATTATCTGAATAATCGAATGGTGGTTAATATAATAAATGTTTAAAAAATTCTTAGTATTCCATCACAATTGTTATGTGTGTTACGTTAAAACGAATTTAAATTAAAAAAACAGATATAGATGTGTAATTATGTATAATTGTAAATGTATAATTCTATATTTATTACGTGTAAACTTGTAAGGTATATAAGGTATCTCATAAAGCACTTTACCGTTAACTCAATACACAACATCATTCTATAAATCACTGTCACTTTTTGTAGGTGATTAATACATAAACTGACCCAACTTAACTAAGAACATATTAAGACAAACCTCAACCTAACGATCTAACAGGTTCGTCAATCATATTCGAAATTAAATTTTTATTGACATATAAAAGTTGTGTCAAATGTTTAGATGTGGAAGATAGGTTTATTGATGTAACAATATCATTATGGGTCGTTCAGCCACGTGCGAACTACCGCACTAACGTGACAATAAAACTTTTTAATGACGGACGTCACTTAGCCTGCACCATTTAAACCTCTAAAATCATGGTGCTGAAAAGACTATGCAACATTTACAGTAGCCTTTCAAAATATCGTAAAACTCCTACATTATTTATATATTTAATTTACTGCACAACATTTCTCATTTTATTGTCTCACCAAATCTATACTTACACAATGCACATTAAAAATGAGCATAGTTGTTTATTTTTTAATATGATTGATGACTATATAAGTCTATTTATTATTATTATTATTATTAATATAAACTTGATTATTAAAAAAATGCGTTACACTTTTAAGAACGCAGGAACAATTTATCACAATTAGAAATTTATACCTTCCATATATAGCGTTTTATAAAAAGCAGGAGATGTAGTATATACATATTTGGTATTTACACATAATTGCTCGGTGTATACCTATACTAAATTATTAAGTACGATATATTTGTTCATAAATATTTATTAGACATTAACATATTTTTGAATGAGAATCAGAAGCCTGTTTTATATGTTTGTTAAGCATTATATAATTTATGGGCCACATCATATTTACCACTGTAATATGTATGTATACTTTTCCACATAGCATTCTCTTTTTTACGTGCACAGAAAGAAAACAGAATATTTTTGACGGAGCATAGCGTGTTCTAACATCGTATACTGCTGGTAATATATACTCTATATTAGTATCAAACCAGATTTATTTCTAGGACTGTTTTTACATAAATAGTAAGTTACTGTTTGTAATGACACATTCAAACACATCTTTGTTACATTGCAATAAACTAAGGATTAAAACATGTATTGTACACAAGCAAAAAATCTGCCTTATTTTTTTTCAGAAAATGAAATGAAATACTATTTTTCATCGTTATTTAATTTAACGGGGCTTTGTATGTTTAGTTTCATATCCATAACATACCTAGTCAAATAAATTAAAGTAAATTTTTTATAAGTTACATAAAATATATTCGGCTTTCCGACTACTTAATTGTACTCTTTCGTTTTGTAATATATTATTTGTAATACTGTCTCATGTTATACATTTTCATTTATTTTTCTCTAATTTTTGCGGCAACATTAAATGTTATTGCAGTTATTGGTGATCTTGTCTTCAGTTACATGTCCTTCATGTTTACTTTGATTAATTTATAATTATGTTTTAAGTTTATTATGTGAATAATTTTATTATATATCTCTTGAAATGTTACTGCCTAATTAAATTTTACTTAAATCTCTGTTTAACCATGATAATAAGTGCACTCTAATAAGGAACACAAACTAAACAATATGCATTTAAGTGAAATGAATATTAATAACCTTACGAGTATAAGAAATTTCTATCATTATATTATATATTACCATTTACAAAATGTATTTCTTAATATAAGAGAAAAAGAACTGAACATATTTAGAAGAGCTGAAAAATTAAGTGTGGGTAATTTGAATACTTAAATCTGATATTTATTATAAATTAATTATTTTTGGAAGAAAAATAAAAATTCAACAAAAAATAAGTAAAAAAAATATAGAATTTCAAAAATATAGGTTCAAAAATTATGTAGACGCTATTTGATCGTAATATATAAAAAATTACAACAGTGAGTTCATTCATTAAATTATGTAATTAAATAATTTGTTTGTAAATAATATCGTTAACATTAATTGACAATTGCTGTCATAATATTCTTATAGATACATTTGTATATTTGTATACAAGATATTTCTGTACGATTATACATGAGCGTTCATATTTGCTAATGTGTAGGCAATGTTCGAAATAATAGTCCCTCAAACATATCTTCTGTTTCTATTTGAATTTATTTACGTACCGACTTTAGCGCGCCTTGATCTGTGAGGCAGAAAGTACATCTACGACAGGCATTGGCAATGCTGTATTATTTATAGAATAATATTTCCTAGTTTATACTAAAAATATTAAGTATAGCAGATTTAAGAAGTCCCGCCAGTCGAACATAATCCCTACAATCATCAGGTTCTAATACCAATATTTCAAGTAGATTAATGTGAGAAAATTAATAGTTATTTCACTCCCTATCTTCATGGTTGAACCTTTTGAAATAACTTATATTGTCCTCTAATATATATATTTTGGATTAAACAACCACTACTAAAAAAGTTATTTCAGTTATTGTCAACATTTTGGACACCAGAGAGAAACCAGACAGATATACAAGTATGATAATATTAATACATCATACATAAATGTGCGAATATACTTATATTCAATATGAAACAGAACAAGTAGGACCAGAAGATATATTTGACGGGCTTTTATTTCGAACTTTGTCTACACATTAACAAACAGGAACGTGCGTGTATAAATACACGTACATGTCTTAAGACATGTACATGTATCTATAGACACCGATAGATTATATTAAAATAAATCCACCGTGAAATGTGAATCCGCTTAAATAGCAAATAATTAGATTTAAATCTCTTAAGTTAAGGCCAGACTTTTTAAAATAAAAACATCATTAGGCAACATACACATGTATTAATTATTTTAAAAATTCTAAGGTTTTCGGGATAATCACACTTCCATACATTCCATAGAACCACTTTAACCTGTCATAAAGACTTCTAACTTGAACTAATTTCTAACTACAAACGGAACTAGGTATAAACGCTTTTTGTCTCGCTGTTTACATAAATAACAACACTACCTATAAATGAATTTGATTACTATTCACATATATAGGTATTGAGTATACGAATTGTAATCATTACTGGTAATGATAAACCATCTTATTAAGAGGAGTACAATATATGAACAAAGTTGACCTTCCACATGCGTCAGGAAATAGTATACTTAATATTTTCAACTAGTCTTTAAGGGGCTACATCCACCTAGAGACATTAATAAATAGTCGATTTTCGGGATGATTTTCTTGGGAACTAGTAATAATAAATAAACAGTTTTTTAAGTGAAGATAAATTTATTGTAAACATAGTGAAGTGAACACAATTTAAAAATCTTTAAAACCGGAAGAGATATGCCTGCCGGAAATGGAGCGTCTATTTCGTGACCCGGTTTGCGGTTCCCCTTCTCCTGCTAAAACTGATCATCTGAAATCAAAGATAATAAGCTATCATGAAGTTAAGTGCGTGTGAAACAGATTGATGATCGCCGTCTCCAAAAATTATTCATAAAAAAACGGAACATGGAATTTGCAGTACGAAAATTCGGTAAAAACTCAGTTATTATCGTAATTTGTTTAAACAACTTTAGTTATTTTTGAAAAATGCGATCGTCATTCTGTTAACAACGACTTAATGTGTCACTGTGCCAAATTTCAAATGAATCTGTCGATCGGTTCTCGAGATATGATGGGCACCGTTTTGGATTCAGAGGACGATGGATTTTTTTCAGGATGATGAATTTTCATCTTTCTCAGCGCGAGAAATTTTCTGCGTGTACGTTATTACAATACAGTAAGAAAAGACAATGCATGAAACAATGATTTCTTAATGTTTTTGCTGATTAGTCAATCATTGTTCCGCACTAGATGAGGGCGCTCATTGAGGGGCGCACGTAGCAGCATTAGCCACCCTCTGCCCCGTGACTGAAAGCTTTATATCTCTGTAAATTTTAAAGATGTCGACTTGAAACTTTCTGAATATATTCTTAAGCCTTCATACTATAATAATACTATAATAATATATACTATATAATACTATATAATATTATATAATATTATATAATATTATATAATACTATAATAAAACAATATACAAAGAAAGTATCGAAAATTTTGAAGATTTTAGGTGGTCCATTAAACTTTTTTTGCGTAAACACTTACATATTTAATATTGAAAATAAAATAAATTGAAAACGTCGATAATTTTTCAGTTTTCAAAATCTTCTGATATTCGATATATTCTCAGAACATTCTCTTTACAAGAAAATTACAAAAAAAAATGTTTTATAGAAAATTTAGTTTATCACAATAAAAAAAAAAGTTTATTCCTATTAGCAAAAATAGAAATAAACTTACAGTAAGAGACTTTTACGTAATTAAATGTATGTACATATGTAACAGATTCGATACTTTTGACAATAACTAAATGTCCAATAAAAATGCACAGGACCTAAATCAAATTGAAATATTACGCATACCTATATAGGTATCTATGTTTTTTATAATCCGTTTAATACTCAAATCCTTCATAAAATAAAAAATTTACAGTTTTAAATTAAAAAAATATTAATTCCTAAACATTTTTTTTGAGAAATTAAAATACTCCAATATATAAATATTAACTGCTCACATTTGCAAATAAATACTTAGTACCTAATTTAAGATATCTATATATCATATAAAGTGTCATATAAAGTGTCTGTCAATAGTTGTTTGATCTAATAGACTTAAGCATTCAATCCTATAGGCATATCAATTTTATAATTAAACTACAGCTGTACATAGTACATCTTGTATTTGTCAGAGCAGGTTTACTTTTATCGGTAACTTTGCTTATCTGTAGCTGACGAGTACTACTTGATAAAATTAAGGTTTTCCACAAAATAATTTAGCTCTCATGGATGTAATATACTGCGCATGATCAATAGAAATAATGTCGGGCTGTATCGAGCTGCATTCCCTGGCCGTTATTGATCCGAACCTATCCAAGATGGCCTCTGTCTCGCAGCCAGTGCGAGCACATTGGTGCACCAACCAGTCCCCTGACGTTTACGCTAGACTTGCACGGCATGAACCCCGTTAGTCCCCTTCCTATACCGCCTGGCTGACTTGATCTACGATGCTATAGATGGATATGAAACTTTCGTGGGAAATACGTCCTTAACAGTTTGTTATTTAAAGGCTATATTCTTGTGATGTTGTAACTACGTGCTTAGAGTCTGGAATGGATTCCGGGAATAAAATAAATTGCAAGACATGCTTGCTATCTCAGGAGTTTTTAGAAAAACTGTTTGGTATATATAAAAGAAAATGAATTTCTTCTGAAACTGCTAGAAAATAATAAGTATTTTATGATAGCGCAATCGTTTCAAATAAATAAGCTAATATTAATTGTTGAAAGATATATCCAATAAATGAAAACATTTGTTTGAAAACCGTAAACGCCCAACTGGAATATGTATTTGATGCTGTATTGTATTATTTTTGACAATTTTTAGCAGAAAAGTAAGTATATGTAAATGTACATATACTTATTTAATAGCAGCTGTATTAATTGCATTTTGTTAAATAATCCATTGGTGTTAATTTTTTCTAAATTTCTAATATAATCTCTGTAATAAATAACATACAATATTACACATAAAAATACTACAGAATAATTGTGTTAGATGTGAAAATGTAATATATGGAAAACATTTAATTGGTTTATTTGGATTGAAAAAACTTCTATCATCAGGTACATATTTTTACAAAACAAGAATAAGTGTATAAGTACATACATTTAAAACTTTTTAGTACTTACTTATTGTATTCTTAATTAAATATCTGTTTTTTTCTGATCGTTATGAAAACTTATTGTTTGCTATATAGGTACTTATGTATACTCATTTTATTTAAAACTGAAACAAAAAATTCATTCAAAAATCTAATAATCAAGATGTGAAAGGTATATTACACTAGTAGGTACTTACAGTTTAGTTTCAGTAAGGCATATGTAGGTATTCGAATATTTAGAATACCCGAAAAAAATTATCCGGCGGACACCCGATTTACATAAAACCCGAAAAGTTTCTATTGTTTCTTTAATATTTGCTATCAAAATAGCATTTCCTAAAAGAAAAGAAACTCAGTAGGTATATTAACAGGTTTCATTAATACATTGGTTCCCTAGATTTATGTATATGTAAATACTTATTACATAGGTAACTTATTTTCATTACATTTGTACAAATAAATAATATATAAATAATAGTCCTATCATTAAAAAACAAAGCGTACATTTTTTAGCATTACTAAATAAAATTTTCTATTATTTAACTACATATCGCCCATTAATCTATTTGACTTTAATACACAATACTCTATATTTTAAATATAAATCTACATCTTTGCATACGAGCATACACGGCATATACCTACGATTATGCTGCCAAAACTGCTAGAGGAAATGTTACCGAAAATATAGCAATTAAACTTGAAGTTGCAAAGTCTTTCTAAAAACTACAATAAACACCATATGGCAGAATAAATAGTACAACAAAAAATTAAATGTGATAAAGACCATAGTTGATTTCTAAGAGCACCCTAAACATAACTAGAAGAGAAGAAATAGCGTTAACGCGAACGAGATTGAAACACACTAATTTAATATTACTATATCTCCTCTTTTGTGGAATACATCCTATGCACATGTAACAGTAAAGCGTATACGAACCCAATGTCCATTTTATAATAATGCAAGACGACGGCGTAATTTACAAAATAACATAAAAGTAATCTTAAGTAATGACATGAATTCCATGAGAAACTGATACCATAAGTGATACTATTCATTAAACAAATAGGTCTTTTTCAAAAAAATCTAACTAGTTGATATAATTATAACAATCATATTGAGAATGAAGATTATTTTACCAGTGCTTGTTTTATTCACCAGTTTCACTATATTCACCATATATTACTACTAACTACACAGACAATCCAAACAAATATTTTTTGTTTTAAAGAAATCCCTCAAGAATCAATAAAGTGTGTATAATATTTAGACAGTAAATCTGCGTCGTATAAATATCAAAGAAATAATTATTTAAAGTAATAAAAGTCTTAATCGAATAAAACATTTTTTATAATATTTAATAATATATAAGATTAATTTCTTTAAGTGTTTTATATCAAATGAAATATTATCAGTTACTAATATTTTATATCAACTAAGTAAAAAATTTAATTTTTAATACTGGAATAGGTTGGAACCTTTATTGTGAAGATAACACTGACTTAGTTTTCCACAAAACACCAAAAGTGTTTTGTATAGTAACTACACTCGACGCGCATTTCGCCAACAAAGTTGGCATCCTCTGGAGATGATTAAAACTACTACTACTACCTACTAGTTTTAATCATCTCCATATGATGCCAACTTTGTTGGCAAAACGCGCGTTTTTTGGTGTTTTGTGAAAAACTAAGTCAGTGTTATAATTTGTAATCTTAAATAAATATAATTTATATATTTAATAAATAGAATTTATTCATACAGTAAGTGAGTTTTTATTTGAAAAAAAATATTTTTTAATCTAATGAAGTAAAATACCCTGAGATTATACAATAAGAAAACTTATTTTCTCTGCGTATAAATATACAAGTAATTTCTCAGCAGCAATTCTTTTTTAAATTAGATACTGGTATAAACTGGTATGCAGTGTATGTATAAAGTTGTATAAAAATCTTATAACAATACATATTAAATATTTTAAATATAGAATACCTATCTATCTATATAGGTCAGTCTATGAGTCTTTCACAGTTCAAAACACATTTCCCTGTGGTATAGTTAATTTTTGAATATCTGCACAATTTTATCCAACAAATTAACGAGATTAAACCGTCAAAGTTTGCCCACTACTAGTAATGTTTGGATGTTATAACAACAATGGATGTAATAATAAGATTATATTAGGTTATGCATCTAATGTTTCTTATCAGTATGTTTCTAATCTTACTACGAATACGGCGTGAGGTACTTTTTATACCTTGTGTAGTATTATATAATATTATAATTATATATATTAATATTATAATTATTATATATATTATATAATATATAAAAGAGGACATCAGTTTGCCCTCAAAAATATAATTTAGTAAAATTACCATTAAAATTAAATATAGAACTAAACTTAAAAGATTATTTTGAAATGATCGATTCCGATTAAAATGATTATACTTATTTATATATATATATATATATATATATATATATATATATATATATATATATATATATATAGAAGTAAAATGTTGTTATAAATTTACAAAAAAGAACAAAAAAATTAGAGTACAATAATATAAATATTTAAATATATATTTTTAAGAATCTAGATTAATAGTTTTTTACTAAATCTGTCATATGTAATTTTTCAAAACTAAACTTTAAGGAGATATGTATACTGATGTCCTCTTTCAAATCATGCAAATATATACAGGGTGTTCCATAAACACAACAAACTGTGTGTAGACCTAATTCATATAAATAGGCCAAAAGATTTATTTAATGCAGTTTATAAGTATGAGCAAATCGGTCTGCTTCTATAAATTTAATTGCTTTATTAAATCACTTTATAGATAAATTCACTGGCTTAACAATCTGGCAATATAGGTGATCATTCAATTCCATATTTTTATAGGAAGACCAGATTGAGCTGTTTGTAGGGAAAGATCGCCTTTTATGGGTGTTCTCCTTTTGTTGCCTTGTTATTCAAACATCGTTATTTTATATTTATGTATTTCAGCTATTCTAGCTAATTTTTTGATTTAAATAGCACACAAGAGCTGAATACTCACAGTGAGAAAAAATGTATTCTCCGTTAATATTTTAATAACGGTAGCAAAAAATGTACATTACAAATTAAATACTACAAATTTTATATAAATATAACATGTAGTACATTATTTTTACTATTATAATTAATACATTACAAGATAAGTACACTTGAAATACAGTGTGCACAATTTATTTCTATTAGGTATATATCTATTATACCTAGCACTATCATTGTTTGCGTTATAATTTCATATATGTCAGGTATGTTTATACCTATCATTATTATCAGTAATACATAAAATTATTAAAATTATGATTTAAAATAAATCATCACTTCAAAATTTCCGAATAAATATCCGAACATATGTTTTTTTGAACATCTCGGTATCTCACGAGCAAACAATACAAATCGCCGTCGTATTTTTTATCCCTCAATGAAATCATAGTGCTTCAATCGAAATCGTTAATTTGTTAATGCCTTATAAATAGGAAAAATTATGTAAAAATTATTATCTTCAAATTATAGTATGTATAAAATATGGCTTATATATTTCAGCATAAGACATGATAGTTGAAGAATAATTAGGGCAAAAAATAACTAATATTTACTAAAAATGTAAAATAATAAATTATTTCTAGTTGCGAAGTATAACCTAAATTCAATATTAGCGACATTTTCTGTAAAATATTCACGTTAATAATATAAGCTGGGATAATAAAATGCGGAACAAAAAAGACAGCGGCATATTTTTAAAGAAAAATATTTTTAGCAAAATCTTTAACATAGATTAAGAATAGTTAGCAGAAAATTAATAATCTTTTAGCACAAATAAATATTACCACGATTATTTAAAAAATGAAAAAATTGCCACCGAAATTCGTTTTTTTTATATATAAAAGTAAATAATATAAAATAAATACCTTTCATGTCATATATAGTATTTTTTATCTAAACATTTTATGGGAAATTATGTGGTTTTTCTTAGACATAAATAGGTATACGGTTTAATATAACAATCATGCAATTGCAGTAATGATGTGATTCTAATATTTAGGTTTTTCTATATTTCGAATACTCTCGTAGGCATTATGGAGAATGTCGAGTGTGACCTATTGGTTTGTATGAAGTCAAATATTAGTTACCATATTATGACAGGTGGATTATTTACTGGTCATAATGTTTGTGTTAAATACAAACAGGCCCATCTAATAAGGATAATTAGAAATTACCTACTTATTGGTAGATTATAGAAACTGTAATCTGAAAAGTAATAATGTTAATTCAATGGTGCGTTAGAACTAATGTGGCGACTAATATTAGTAGCAATGAATCCTCTATAAAAATGTGTAGCTACTGCAATAAAACATCATAGTTATAGTATTTAGAAAATTAATATAGCGATAATGACACAGTCTTAGCAAAATAGTGTTAGTAGTAGTTAGTAGTTCTTGGTTCTTGTAACTTCTATAATTATTAACATTTTTGTAATCGTAGTTATATTTTTTTATAATGGTTATTAAGAGGAATTTACTAAGAAACTTTAATAGATTGATTTTTAAAGTTGCTCACTTTACGATAGAATTACACTCAGGTAATTTTGCCGTAATGGAGATGCCGCCGCGTAGACTGACATACTTGGATCGATGTAGGTACAAGCTGTATTGATGGATGTAGGCAGCCAAGTGGGCTGCTCTACTGATTTGTCGTACTGTATATTGGAGTAATACGGTAGCAAGTTACTATGTTATTATGTCTCAATGCATATAGTTGTACTTTCAAATTTTTTACCACAATTTGTTATATCCATGACCATACAATGGCATATATGTGTTAGTAGGTATATCGAAAGGCTTTTTAACAGTTTTATATACCATCAAATTTTAACTACTCAGTTCTCAAATTACCAAATTATTGATACTTATAAGGTAAATAATATATATCATGTTAACCAGTATCTACCGTTAGATAAATTTCGTACCGAGGGAATAATATTTATCATTCTTTATGATAACACGGTTAACTGACACCAAATTACAGTTCCATACTTTAATTAGTAATAATTTGAGTATTAGCAATAAATTTTACGTACGTGATACCTACCTGTAACTATAGATATATGTTTTATATATTTATTTTAAAGCGACAAACCATAAAAACACAATAACCGAAATATTTTCAAATTTAAAATTATACATAGGTACTGAATATTTGCGATGTGATGGAAATATTTTATATCGACATTTGAAATATGAAGTTGAATGTACCTAATCACTGATCTACAAAAAAAAAAGAGTGTAAAATTGAATGAAAATTAATTTCCTTTATTAGTGAAAAATATGATTATTGATTTCATATAGAGTGCATGCGTATCGCATTGCAATGTATACCAATGTATAAGTTTATCTATACGGGCAAAATGGGAATGGCCATTTGTCAAAATTTAGTAGTAATTAAAAGTATAAGTTTAAATAAATGTTTTTATAGGTACAGACAAAATGTTTTGAAAAGTTTAAATATTCCGTGATCTGAAATCGCCTATACCTGACTTGAATGAGTAGTATTTTTTGCATTTTATACTCGCACATACATTTACTAGTAGTCACAGCTAATTAGTTTACTTTTATGATATATGATATATGTATAGTGATACCTATAAACATTCAGTTATTTAAATACACAAGTTAAAAAATATTTTCACAGATATTTTCAGAGGTTCTAAATATTGAAACTTCTTTTCAAATATTATTAATATTCTAAATTTGGCCAGGAAAGTTAATCTTTTATGATGGCAGTGCTGAATTTTTGCCGTTAGTGTGTTTTCACGTATCATATGAGAGATGGATTGTAGATATCATGCGATGACCTTATAACAATTGAAAGATATACATATGTAACAATTACTATAATACGAAAATTTGAATATTTTAAAGAAACGTTCAAAGTTACGATTGCTTATAAGAAAACATTAATATATTTGGTAAATAATAACTACACAATTTGAACGACTTTATTAATCTATATGGATTGTTTTAACATTTAAACTTGTTTTACTAGGAAAGCTGCGGATGTTTTTGGTTAACTGTGGTGATAGTAGGTACCCCTCGAAACAGAAAATCCATAGCATTTTAAATTCGTACCACTGAATCTCGTACATTTACGTTTACATCAAAATTGGTTCATCCGTTATCTAAAAAAGTTATTCTTTTGGTTTTTTTGTTTTCAACCATATAACTCTCACTTACTTTATTTTCACGTTATTTTACGTTTTCTTATTACGGTTTTTGTATTTTAATAAAATTTTCTCCAAGTATCTCGAGTCAAGCTTCTGTTAACTTTTTTTTTGTTTCTGATTCCTTATTTTATTCTTTCAACTGATAAAATATAAATTTGTGTCTAAAGATGATACGGCTAGTGATTTTATGAAAGACGCTTCACCTATTTGTATGCGAAGAATCTGGTCTCGCTAGTATTTTTCCTTACGGCTATTATATAGTATACCATAAATTATAATCAACTTAAATTTCTTGGCCACTATAAACCATAATTTACACATTTAATAATTGTAGACAGTAAATTGCACCGATGCATACATTTACATTTTTCATTTAACGCTACATTGAATGCAAAATAAAAAAATATAAATTCCTTTTACTTGGCATTCATTTACCCACCAGTCATACCGGTGCGATTTTTTCCTACTCAAGTAGAATACCAAGCACAGACTAATAAAAGGAGTATAACGTGAGCTCGACCATAAAAGTCACAAATTTGAGTAAAATAAGACCCTCTGTGTACATTTACATTAAACAGAAAAGAAAAGGGAAAAATCTAGTCTTATAAACTTGGAAAACATTTCACCTGTGCTCTTGAGGAAAATAAAACCTTCTGACTACATTTAGATTAACCAGGGAACAAGAATGAAGAAATACATAAAAATTACATTTTGTTAATTTGCAAAACTTTTCGCTTGCCCTCAGTGTATTAATTTATGTAAGTACATATATTATGTGATTCTAAATTTATATCATAGCAACTATATTTAATACCAAAAATTACTATTTAAATATATACTGAGAAAAGTCTAAAGTATCAAAATATAATAGGTACATTTTCTATGTATGATGCGCAATGCATATAAGTAATATGAATAACGCAAGTACAATTTTCAACAGTTGTGTGAAATTAGCTAATAATAAAAATACTATTAAAAGTACTAAATCAAATGAGTTTAAAAATTAGTTCATATCTGTTTCCTTCAGTTTTCTTTTTTTTTTTTATTTGAAATATCAAATATTTATTCGTTTGAATTAAATTTTTGTCGCAATGATTATTTCCCTTGACTATACTTAAGAAGACCATCCAAATTGTTACAATCCTAAAAGCTGCATAATTTATTTTTAATATGCTTGATTTATTTGAATTTTAAGATTAAATACGCTTAAAACGTTCTATTAAATACACGTAAAATGTATTAAATAGTTAAATTAAGCAAAAGAAAAATAAACATCAAGATAGGAGAGTAGATATTAATCTCTGTAAAATATTTTTCGTCGATTAACAAGTTTTCGTTATAAAGGAACATTAGTTAATTATTCTTCTGAAGTAAGTGCTATTATAAAAAAACTGGTATCTATAAGATATTATTTTTGTTCTAAATAATTAATACTTCCTTCCCGTGTAGACATTCCACATTTTTCGAAATATTCAGTTTCTATTATGTTACTGCACTATAAATGTACTGTAGAATGTGCTCCAACTTCTATTTAATATTTCTTATTAAAATAAGAAACTAATTCTTTATTTTAATGTCAATTTAAAGCAATCATACAGATTATTCATTCTTTAACTTTTTAACAATACTGGGGACACCGACAGTATTCTACTAATTCCTCATATTTTAATAACTCTTCAGAAAAATAATTCTTTAGAATTCTAGAGTGACTAGATCTGCTTTCATTTGTACAAAAATATTCCAATAGCAAGATATCGTTTATAAATAGTAAGGGTTATATCTCTTTATATTTTTGGAAATTTCAAAGAGTTATCACATTTAGTTTTTTCCAAAAATAGTTTTGGCATATTTATACAGGGTAGATCAACATCAAATTTGTTCTCTCTTATGGAATATTCCCTCAAAGAAATAATTTAAAAGTTACCATTAAAATTAAATCCAGAATTATATTTTTTGAAAAGAGAAACTTAATGTTTTAGAAGTAAAACGTCATGCTATAAATTTATAAAAAAAACAGAGTAGAATAATGTAAATAACTTTAAGTTTTTAACTGTAAGTTAAGTAAACTGTAAGTTTTTCGCTAACTTTATCACATGTAATTTTTCAAAACTAAATTTTATTGTGATATGTATAACAATGTCCTCTTTCATTTATGTAAATATATACCTACAGGATGTTACATAAACATAATAAGCTGGGTGTTTACCTACTCCGTATAAATGGGTAAAAAAAATTATTTAATGCAGCTAAGATGCGCAAATCGGTCTGTTTCTGTAAACTTGATTGTTTTATTAAATTGCCTATAGAGAAATTCACTGGATTAATAATCTGGTAATATAGGTGGTCATTCAATTCCATATTTTTAGAGGGAGACTAGCTTGAGCTGTTTGTAGGCAGAGACCAAATTCTATAGAAGTTTTCCTCTTTTCCCCTTGTTATTTAAACATAGGTAGGCATATACATATTTTAGTTATTCTAGTTATATATTTAGCTTATTCTAGTTATGTATTTTAGCCATTCTAGCTAATTGTTTAATTTAAAATAACACGCAAGAGCTGGATACTCACACTGAGAAAAAAATCTATTCTCCGTTAATATTTTAATAACGGTAGTAAAAAAATCTAAATTGCAAATTAAGTAGTATAAATATTATATAAATGTAGCATATACTACATATTTTTACTATTAGAGTTAATACATTACAAGATAAATACATTTCAAATACAGTGTGCACAATTTATTTCTATTATACCTATTATACCTAGCACTATTATTGTTCGGGTTATAATTTGATATATGTCACTGTTTATACACTTATAAATAATAAGTGTTATATCATTTTTTTTTATTCATATTAATTGATTCTTCGATTCTTCTTAAGATTGACGATCCTTTTCCTAGGCAAAATTTCGTTGAAAGGTAGTAATCTAGTTGAAACATTATCTTTTATTCGAATAATTGTTTTAAGATCAATACCTAAGTTAATATATGAACAAATAATATATGGGTAGAGCGATTAATAATGATGACTAGCAACCATGTATATGCGTAAGTGATTTGACAAGTTTTTTTAAAAGCTCTTTCATTTACAAGATCTTAATAGATAAATCATTTCCTTGTACTCATTTGAAAAAATAATTTCCCGGCGGAAAGTATGCATTTCCATGTTATCTTATAGAACAACATATAAGAAATAAAAGAAAATCAAAATTTACAGCAAAATAATATGGTACTAATAAATAGAAGCATTACAATTGCTAAATCATTGAATATATATAAAATCCCTACCCTGCAGGATAATATACGCGTTTTATAGGTTTCTATATATTTCTCGTAATTATAATGATATAATAATTTATAAATTTCAATCAAGCATTAAAATATATTTACAATATATGTTTATACGGTTTGACAAAACTTTAACAAGACTTTTTTACAAAATACATATATAAGTCCACTAGACAGTTAAAGATAAAGAAGTTCTTAATACATTTATTTCTAACACCCATTGCCTTCGGAATAGTTTCACTAAATTGCATAATTTTGCACTATTGGAAGGGTGAATCAAACAATAATCGAAAACATTTTGACCTGGAATATTATTTGAATAATATTGATTGTCATTCAATGACTTATAATAGTTTTCTAGGTATAATAAGTATGTAGGCTAGTAATAATTGAAATATATTAATGTCATTATTTAAAAATACTCGGTATATAAATACCCAGTTGCTAAAACATAGGAACAAATACATACTATGCAGTACTCCAATTTTTTAATAGGCACATTTTTTTAATAAAATATAACAAACCAAGCTTAACGTGACCGAACTGAAATAAAGGAGTTGCCCAAGTAGATACAATTACTTCGCTGTATATTAAAAACTGCAAAGGTAACATATGACCTTTGGTGGAAATGATCGTTTCATTGCAGGATATACTTGCATATGATGTGCAGACATACCTTGGGATTGTAATGTATATCTTGTATGTATATCTTAGATAGTCAGAATCGTTTATAGTATATGTCTGATTAAGCCTAAATTCATATAGCAGTACTATCCTAATATCTGGTCCATTCTGTTATTTTTTACTAAACATTAAACCTCGGGTTTCGGCTAAACTGAAAAGGTAGAATTTTTACCATTTTCGATTTAACCGAATCATATTATAAAGTGAATTATTACCATATATAACCCTATAATAGATTACTATATCTAGTATAATATATCTTGATTTATCATATTCTCCGAGATGCTGGTTGAGACTTTGTTGATGAATAATTATGACAGATTTGGCATGAATGTGTGAAAAGAAATTGAAGCTCCCTTACACATTGATTACAAAATTAACAATTTTCAGTTCGCTTATAGAGGGTAAGACAGTTCATTATAGAGCTTAACACAGTAGTTTTATAAATATCTTATCATCATAGCATATGGTTTTAATCCTCTGTTTTATTCTATTGTGCACCTTATACCTACAGTGTAGCTTTCCACGGTATACTCCTATGCACTACCGACGTCTATAATTAAACGGTATCTCAGAAAATAACATTTCAGGATTTTTCTTTTATTCCAAACAAATAGTAACGTAAGTCACCTCACTACACATATTATATTAACATTATTCGATATTATCGAAAATAATACGATTACAAATTTTTCGTTTACACTGAACATAACTTCGTATTCATGTCACCTCAAATGTAAAAGTGGAACTGAAAGTATTTTGTCATAGAGTTTAGTTCAGTAAAAATATTTTGACATGAGCTGACCTCGAACCGAAATTGATTTGATGAATAATGGTTAACTTTCACTAAAGCCCATTTACCTAATAATTGTAAATATTTAACACTTTCATTTCCATATTTTTTGTCAACCCCTAAATTTAACCTGACCTAGAAATACAGAACTACTCTATCTATAGCTTATATCAAGCGTAACGAAACACAATGTTGTAAGTTACACCTTTACCAGGGGCAATTAAATTTTACGAATGCCTCATAAAACACATAGTTATAAATACTAATTAAATGTTTATTTATAATAAATAACACTTTGAAGAATTTAATTCAAGTTCAGGTATTGTAACAGAAACAGGCGTCATATTGGTTTACATTGTAATATATTTCATGCATTCTTTTTCTTTATATATATATATATATATATATATATATATATATATATATATATATATATATATATATATATATATATATATATAAGTGAAAACCTTAAATGAAAAGGTACCTGTCTTAAATGTAAACAAAAATGTAGTCTGAGTAGTGATACACCTCAGATAAAAATACAGGCAGAGTGTGTGATGTGATATTCCAGAGATACCAATTATTACACTCAGTTTTCTTGTTATATGAATTTGACGGCTTTTACAGCTTCTTTTAAAAAATATTACATAATTGTAACTTATGCCATACTATACATACTTTTAATTAAATCCTACCTTTAATTTAAATAACATGCATATTTTAGGAAACTAAAACTAAAACGTAAAAGTATACATTTTTTTATTTATATCTTAATACTAATATTATCCTAAATTACTTAGTGTTCTTTAATTTCTCCACTTTAAGAACATTTATTTAATGTGGTCAGAATTCGGAGAATATAAATTATAGACCAGGAATATTGAATAGTTCATGGCATACGAAATTATTATTAACTTGACAACAACATTGACGTAGTGGGGATTTATGTCATCTCATAATGTGTATAGAAATTGGACTGAACAGGACATAATTTTTTCTATTAAAGATTAATATTTAAGGTAATACGCACGTACGATCAGTATATTTTGTATTTATGTATTAAAAGGTGGTATAACAGATAATGATTTTCATCTTCTACAGAATTTGCAATCATTTTTATTTGCAATAATGCATTATCTATAATCACATACATTATTCAATCTATTTATAATTTGACATGTTGAAAATATGTAAAAGAAAATGACCAGTAAGAAAAATCATGTACTGCAATAGACAGGATTTTAACTCATCTTGTTTTTCGTCTGTACACCTCAATAATTTTTTTGCTGGCTTTAACTTGAGTATACGGTATAAATATTTGATGCGATATTTTAGGATTCAAAAACGATACCATTTGTATATAATTCACTTAAAACCAATTTATGTTATCTATGTCTGAAAACTCATGCTATAAATTATGTATTACTAATGCAACTTCTGATGTTAAGAACTGACGGCGTTATTTAAAAAAAAAACAATTAGAACGCTTTACGATATAATATTTTTAATGTGATTTTATCGGAATATTCATTCTCTTTGTGCAGGCACGCATACCTGATAAAACGTATTTAGAAGTAAAATATTTGAAACATTAGTAAGGTTCATGCCCAGTACATATCTCTATGTGGATGAAATTCAATAGCTATGTAGTGAGATATCGACTGTCAAGTGTATCAAGCAATGCAGTAATATTATCGGTTTTATGTATGATGTTTATCCATGAACACCTTACCTGTATACTTAGTTAAAGTAGATTGCGACTTTCACTCGTAATATATTACAACAAAATTCTTAAGTGTCGAAGGTTATATTTAATGTTAGGCCCTCGTTTAGACCTTTAAGTTTATAAACCTTTTAGATCGTAAAATGAGTTTTTTAGATTAGGTATAGCACATTCTAAAAATGGTCATCTTATATTAGTAACATGTTAGTTATGTTATCTACATATTTGCTAGATTTCACAAAAAGTTTAAAACAAATTCTCGCTATATTAGATACATTTCTGCGAATATTGTAGGTGACTTGACCGTAATTGTCAGAATTATAGAATCATAGAATTGTTAACGTATTGAAATGAATGTGCATCGAAGAACATTTTACTATTAACAGTTAAACAAGATTCATACGTTTTTTATAAAAAGTTTCGTACATATTGTAATAATTGTATTACACAATCGTACATCCCACAATCATATTTACCTATATGAAAATTATGGTAAGTATCATTCATGTTCTGATACATAAAAATAAAATTCTTACATATCGATTAATAAGTATAATATATTATTTGTACTTGAAAAGTTTATATGAATACATGTGTATTGTATAAATAGGTATAAACTTTTCATGATATGATAAGGAGAAAGTGTAGGTACTTATAATTAATTAATATTGTTTACATAATATTTCATGTATTGGCATGTTTTTAATTATATCTAAAATGTATTTGTTTTAAATTGTACCTGAATTTAAAATACCTGAAAAACAGAAATTTTATTATACACCAGTGAATTTATTTCGAGAGTGAGTTCGTTACTAAACAATCCAATCCAATGCAAATATTCAATGCAGCCACAATAGGAGGCAAATTTTCCCCTAATACAGAGAAATTGCACGTTTGTCGAAACAAATTTCGTCAACCAAATTTTCATCATCGAGAGATGATTAAAAGTTTGTTTTAATCATCTCCTGATGATGCAAATCGGAGATCTCCTGATCTCCGATATTATTGAAAATTGATCTCCTGTTATATAGTATGTAACTGTAACAATTGTTTCGCGTGGATTTTCTTTACCAAACGTCTTATTATTAGGGTGAATATAAAGTTGAATCACTGATTGACTATCCCTGCATGAATAAAGTTTGTTCCTATAAAAGATTTGATTCAAGCCGCAGAAAGTATTTTTTATATAAGAACAATTTTCATACATCGTTAATAAAACTATCAGTATAACCTAGACCACAATTTTAATTTACGTCTCTATATTAATTTTAATATGGCCATAGTTAGTTAGAAGTGTCACATTTATACTTATGAATTAAACAATACGCAACGATATGCAAATTCCCCCAGAAGTCCAAAACTTATTTGGAGGCCTTCGGTTTAAGATATATACCTGTGTTCCACTGCAAGGGTCAGCGAAATCATTAAAATTAATGTTGTATAAAATTTGATATCTTCATAATGTGTGTAATTTATGACTTACAAATTAGGACAGCGAGAAATAATTTAACACAAGAAACGTGGCTAATAAATATGATACTTACATATAGCTATAAAAGTAAATGAATTAGTAACATAAAAAAGCAGAAAAATTATAACCAGGTAATTTATATATTGTTGGTTTTTCTATACACGGAACAATTATTTCTCAAATTACCAATGACTTCCAAATACCATTAATTATTATACAATATTATTGATATGGAGTGTTGTTTAATTAAAAAACTTTCACCAATAGACTAATGTACTGAATTCCATTATAAGTTATCATAAACAGTTAACACACTTGGGATGAGAGAAATATCAACAATTCTGCTTTAAATCTTGAACCGAAAATATATATTTTTTTAAATACAAAATGTTTCTGTAAATACAATAATTATGACTCACAGCGCGAGTAGAGTAAATATCTAGGATTATTGATAAATAAATAAATCCTTAGGTTGATAAGTACGCCAACCATCCATTATTATCAAAACTAACCTGGGGGGTCCTCAAGGTATCACTGTTTTGCTTACGCATTAATAACCTACCGGTTGCAAACAGTATCAAAATCAGAATCATATCAATAATGAAATTGATATCATAAATAAAGAGCTGACGAAAAACAGACTAGTCAAACAAGTGAGACAAAAATATATTTTCCTTTGAATATTTGAAAAATCTGGCTGCTCTCACGCTTAAAATTTCTGACGATTAGCTACGACTGAGTTTCTTAACGTCATCGTTAGAAACAACTATTTTTTAATGGTGTTTTCGGATATAAAGTAGCAAACACTAACAGATCACATGTACTGGGTTAATTTTTTCCACAAAGAGATTAATGCTATTGGAATACTATTCACATATTTTAGTATTCGCGCCAGAATAGTATTCTGCGAATTTTAGTTAACTAATTCATTTTAGGCACTAGAATGAACGATAAGAACCACAGCCTACCAGTAATTCTGGAATTCTACCAAGATAATAATAATAATTATTATTATTATTATATTATATAGGTTTGGGCCTCATCAACCACTGATCGCATGGGTAGTCCCTTGGCGATTCCCTCTTATCCGGGACATTATCTGAAAATGCGATCCCATAAAAGGAACAATTTGTTCTACACGGGACAAGGCACGTCCCCCGCCTTAAGCCTCGCCTCCTCTATGTAACAGGGGTCCCTAATATAAGATACATCTTCTCCTCCAGTGCGGGGCAGGTGTAAAGAAGACGAATCGAGGTTTCCTCGTCCTCTCTACAGTATATGCAGGCCGGGCTGTCAGTCAGCCTCAGCTTGTGCTTATATGCATTCAGGCTACCCATTATGATTCCCACCAGGGTTTCGGCTTTATGCCTGTTCAATTTAATGAATTCTTGGGCCCATTTCTCAATCTCTGAGTATTAGATAAAGAGTTTGGTTATTCTACAACCCGTTACTCCTCTCCATCTTTTATTGTGCTGGTCTCTTGCCCAGCCATTGATGCGGTCTCTGATCAGATTCCGACTTATTCCCACTGCAGGTTCTGGTCCATAGAAGTTTTCCCTGGTCCCTAGTCTGGCAAGGTCATCGGCAATTAGATTTCCCTTAATGCCATTATGCCCAGGTATCCATAAGAGTTCCACCGATCCCTTCCCTTCCAAGTGGTTCAATGCCTCATAGAAACTATAAACCAGCTTCGACTTTGTCGTTGTTGAATTCAGAGCTGCTAACGCCGCCCTGCTATCCGAGCAGATACATACCTTCTCCTGGGTCCGATTTTGGTCGGCCCCCAGAACACCGTATGTAATTGCAATTAGCTCGGCCTGGAGCGCGGTAGTGTATTTGCCCAAGGGGAAGGTTTATCTATCCCGTCGCGTCGCCTATACACCCCCGCACCCGCTCTGTCCCCACTCTTGGCTCCATCCGTGTACCAGATGTCTCGGCAGATTGAGCGGCAATCCAGCTCGACTCTTCATCCAGAACATTTTGAAACTCTATTAGTTAATTACGCTCTTCAAATAGAAAACAAACTTTACGGATTGACCCAGACAGATCTACGAAGATTAACTTTCCAACTTGCGGTAAGAAATAATGTGCCCCATCCTTTTCATAATGAAGTTGCGGGCAGATATTGGTTCAAGGGTTTCTTATCGCGAAACAAAGAACTATTGTCTATACGCAAGCCAACAGGCACATCATTTGCAAGGCCTCATGGTTTCACCAAAGGCATGGACTAGTTCTATGATCTTCTCGAAAATGTTTATGATGAAAAAAAATCAGGGCAGATAGAATTTTCAACGTAGACGAAACGGAGCTATCTATAGTCCAGAGTAAAATTCCTAAGATTATTGCTCGTCGTGGCAAAAAACAAATTGGTGCCATGACATCAGCGGAAAGAGGTTCACTTATAACAATAGTAGCATGTATGAGCCCAGCAGGAATATTTGAACCACCCATGATTATTTTTCGGAGGAAAAATATGACCGAAACACTTATGAGAGGTGCTCCTCTAGGATCAATAGGCAGAGCTCATCCCTCTGGATGGATACAAACATATTTGTATACCCAATGGTTTCAATATTTCATCGCTTATACAAAACCATGTGAAAAGTCGCCAGTGCTGTTGATTTTAGACGGCCATTACAGCCACACAAAAAACATAGAGGTCATTGACTTGGCTAGGGAACATCATGTCACTTTGATATCATTACCACGCCACTGGTACACATAAAATTCTTGGACAGAGCCTTCATGAGTCCGTTCAAAACTTATTACTCTGAGGAAGTCAGAGTATGGCTTCATGAAAACAATAAACCATTAACTGCATATGACATCGTCGAACTGTTTGGAAAAGCATATCGTAAGTGCCAAACAGGAGAAATAGCAGCAAAAGGCTTTAGCGTGGGTGGTATATATCCCTTTAACAGACATATTTTCACTGAGGTGGATTATCTTGCTGGTGAACATGAAATGTCAGAGGAACTTAAGAGTTGTGATGTTCAGTCTTTAAACAATTTTACTGAATAATCACTTATTCCTGCTAAACTAGGCTCGTCTCTCGAATCGCTAAAGTGAGATAAACCAGGTCCTTCTTCAGAATGTTTTCAGCAATATAAATCATATCCCTCTTGAGATGAATATCAGCAAGATAAACCAGGCCCATCGTCAAAACACAGTTCACAAGAAGGTAGTCCAACTGTCACCCCTTTTGATATCTCACCAATACCAATGTTGAAAAAACGCACATCTAACCGGGGTTGCAAGTCTTCTCAATCCGCAATTTTGTCGTGTTCTCCTTAGAAAAGTGGACTTGATGAAGCACAGAGGAATAAGGCTGCAAAAGAACAGAAGGTAGTGAAGCTTGTTTGGAATAAACAGAAAAAGAGGGTGAAAAGTGTGGAGCAAACTAAAGATAAAAAAGGAGTATAAAATATCGAACAAACTAAAAGTAAAAGGAATCATCAAAATAAGACAGAAAACACAGACACTCCTGCACTAAGATTCCTACCGAAGAGGATTCCACGTGTTTTTTTTTTGTAATGGAAAGTTTAGCGATGACTTTAATGGAGAACAATGGATCGAGTGTCTTATGTGTGAGTTGTGGGTACACAGTGAATGTGCTGGAAATGAATCTGACACATATGTTTGTGATTATTGTAAATCCTAGATTTTGTAAACTCTAGAAGTTGTATTTTTTTCGTTTATATTTTTGCATTTCATTTCTGTATTTCTTTTATTTGTCAAGTTCTTTGTTCTAATAAAATGTAGGTTAGTTGAAATTTATATATTTAACTTAACGGTAGTTTTATGATGTGTCTCTTTTTATAATATTTTTTATATATTTTATTCAAATTGGTATTCCAAATTACCTTCCTTTCCTCTATATATATGTATATATATATATATATATATATATATATATATATATATATATATATATATATATATATATATATATATATATATATATATATATATATATATATATATATATATATATATATATATATAGGTTTTTAGGGTGACGCTGAAAAATTAAATTTTAAATTAATCCGAGAAACGAATATGATGTAAACATAAACAACACTGTGAAATAAAGTTGGCCTTTTCTCTCCTTCCCAAATATCTGACGTTATAACCATGTACTGTTCCTCTCATGCAAAGTATTGCTGTAAAAAACTGAAATATTCGACACAATGTAACACGATATCTTCCAAAAATATATGCAATAGTCAGTCTTACTCTTGTTTTCCCGTTCAACTCTTTTACAAAATGTATATTAGAGTAGAATTTTTCTTTTTTTAACAATTGTCCAACTATGAAATGATTGACATAATTTAAATCCAGTTATCTGGTAGAAAGATGAGGATATTCTTGAACTTTAACCAAGGATGTTTAGTTTAGTATTTTCTAGAATATTTAGTAACTAGAAGTCTGAATTAAATATTTTATACTATCAGTATTTTTTTCTGAAAATACTTGAACTAGTCTACTTATTGTTGATATTGAAATAGGTGGTCTAGTAGGATGCTCTTGATAAAACAACTGACAAGCCTTCTCATATTCAAATTTTAATCTGTCATTATATCCAACCACCATTAACACTTTAATGTGTTAATGGGGTTTGGATAATTTTCTATGTGAAACAACAACATATTAGACATACATTTATCTGTTCGGAGATAAACTGATTTTATAGTTTTCAGTTTTGAAAATAAATTTATTGTACGAAATTAATGTTCAGTTTAATGTGAATAAATGAAAATGTTCACTATATACGTTATGCAAGTTCCCCTGTATAAATATTTTTATTTTCAATGTAAACGTATTATGCAATTTTAAGTTTAACATCCTCTATCTTAATATGATATATGATTGTACTCGGCAGACTATAAGGAATTCGCTCCTGTTTAACAGTGCCATTTAAAAAAAATATCATAATGTCATACCTCGAACACATCAGAAAACAATAAAATTTATACGTCAGTCAATGTCTATTTAAAAAATAAGATTGACGTGTTTAACAATTTTTCAAAAAATCATTTAATAACAAAATTATGAATATTGCGTATTTACATACGAATAATAAAAGTAAATCTTACTTACTCCATAAAGTGAATTAATTATATATCAGTTGAATAATACCTATAATTAAATGGATTATTTGATATTAGAAATAACTATATGAAATCATCCAGGTTATTTACTTATTTAGAAATACATATAGCCACGCAGTCAATTCAATGATTGCTTAAAATTATTTTCATGAGAAAGAACAAAAAAGAGAATTAGTTTGATATAATAATTCCATAATTTCATCTAATGTTTCTCACGTTACTTTATAGTACTTTACTTATTTCTGTATAAAGAGAAAATAGTTAATTTTAATTGAATTTATGAGAACATTTTTGTACAATCGACAGGTTTTTTTCACTAATCAATTCTCGGTTCACTAAGCAATTAATGGTCATTTGTAACCACTAATTCAGTAGTGATATATATTTATGAACTTGGAATGTATGTACTTCGTGTTATATGTATGTGCCTGAATATATTAATTTGCACTACTATGTATTTAATATCTAAATTAATCTTATACCTTGTTATCTTTAATACCTAAAGATTATGAACTACCAGAACAAAAATTAATTTTGAATAACAATACATCTAAAGGCATTAAGATGATCTGTTCACTATTCCTCAGTAACAGTCTGTATGAACCTCTACGTACGCTTTCATAAAATATATCGCAATTCTTTTGATATCTCAAGTGCTATAATTATAAATAAAGATTTATGGGCCTTGTTGGAAAAAACTAATTAACTTTTAAAAATTCCAGATCCGTTAGCTAACAAGCATGGAGTAAAGAAGACGTCGTCTTATAAGTTATCTCACATCTGCTCTGCCAGCCATTTTAGGTAAGTAGACATTTTGTTCCTTTTGCGGCTACATCTCGGTAATTGGAAAGGCAAAGGCGGAGTCCTTGTTGACATATTTATCTGATACAGGCAGGTTTTATCAGTCGCGGTTCTGGTTTCAAAACTCGTTTACGTCAACTGCCTTCATTAAGTATCCTATCTAATGTATTCGTTTGGGATTATTTTCTTTTATAATTCATTCCAGCGAAGGAGAGATTCTTGAGTGCGAAGAGCACAATAAAAATTTATTTTATTCATTGGTGTTCAGGCACTTTAAATTATCCTAGTCTCTTATATTCGTTAACTAAAATATTTCATTATCGTCGAACTTACTGCATGTTTGTTAAATAAGATTTTTTCTAACGACCACTAGGCAATATAGAAAAAAGTGCAATGTGTATTTTGTTTCTTTTCTGTTAAAATATTTCAAATACTGTTATTTTTTATTTAAATGTTAATTGGTTTAAATAAAAACTATTATATTAGGTATCGCACGTACTACTAATTATGTTAGTGTCTACATATAGGCTTATGGAAAAATATCCTTGATAATTAATTTAATACAATTTTAGATATTTAATGGGTGTCAATTTCTTATTGAATATTTATGATATATTTCTCTACAACATGCAGCTACAACAGTCTCTTAGTGCATTGATAACTGTGCATATTTATACACAGTTGCTGCCTTTACCCAAAGGAAGAAATTAATACTTAATGAGATACCTATAATTTGATACAATATCTCTTACATGAACATAGTATAGATAAATCGTACTGTTAAAATGTTCGTCTTATTTACCACATAAAATTAGTCATTTATTTAAAATAGTAAACATTTTTATCTATGATTTTTTTATATAAACAGATATTTTATATAAAAATAAAGAATATTTTGAATTTTTTCTGATTTTTGTTCTATGTGAAAATATATAAAGCTTAACATATGAAAATAATCTTCATTCACTAAAATTATTAAGAATTTTAAGATGATACACTGAAGTTTTGAAACTATAGTGGCGTTAACAAAAACCGTCGTAGAAACTAAAAAAAGTGTTTCAACTTATCATTGAAATTAGGTTTGCTTTAAATATTCTTTTTAACTTATATGGAAAATAAAATTGTTATACAATTAGCATTTGACTTAAATAGCTTCACAATTTTTTTATTTTTCACAATTTCATGAAATACAGGAAATACGGAAGGCCAATAACTACGATAAATAGTCGAACGATAATGAAATCTCTATACATAGTATAAATCAATTACATATATTACATTAATTATCCATATCCTCACCAAGTTTTTTCAGAAATAAATACCAATTTATCTTTAGTTGTAGGTATTTTACACAATATGTGTAGGTATAAATATTTTTAAATAAGTATTTTATCGTTTAGATCAGTTGCATCAAATAATTGTAAACTACGAAATCTGTATACATATTATAAATTCAATCACCCAAACTTCAGTTGGTTTTATATGTATAGTTTAAATATATAAATAAATAAAGTAACCCGTAAATAGACTAAATATTTTTTGTGTTCGAAATTGTCGGTCGGCATTCCTAGTAGTTAAGGAAATAGGCATACGCAAAACGCACAAAAACAGATAAGATTTAGGTTCTAAAAGTAAAAGGGTATTTTGCAAAAAGCAAGAGCGTATCTAAAATGGAGCATTGTTATGCTGATCACGACGACGGCCATCCTCATTTTACGACAAGGGTTTTCATTTCCGAAGGTTATATTTTCTGATACCACCCTTTGAATATGCTAAGATTATGCAAGGGACTCTGGCCTTTATTTAAATGACCTAAGCATTGTGTTGTAACAATTTAAAGTATGCTCTATAATTTTCTGTTGCAGAGATGAACGAAAAATAGTAATACATAATATGTAGAAATAACAGAGTAATAACAGAATAGTATGGAAAAATATACATACCTATAGTAATAGTTTTCAAAACATATTTTTGAGATGAAAATTACATATATATATATATATATATATATATATATATATATATATATATATATATATATATATATATATATATATATATATATATATATACAGGGTGACCTACGGTGGATGGAGTATTAAAAGTATGTGGAGAACGAATCAACCCTGAAATCTTAGTTACCAAGATAATTGAGTATGATCTATCCAACTAAAATATTTTCGAAAGTGCGGTGTTGCTACTTATACGTAAAACTGGCAACATCCTCGTTATTTTAAGTGGAATACCCTGTATTTATTTACATTTTTTTGTTAATATTT
This sequence comes from Rosalia funebris, assembly GCA_037954035.1. Classification (NCBI taxonomy): domain Eukaryota; kingdom Metazoa; phylum Arthropoda; class Insecta; order Coleoptera; family Cerambycidae; genus Rosalia; species Rosalia funebris. The sequence goes on along the minus strand of JAZFAV010000032.1, from coordinate 30,895,867 downwards.
CCCTGTACCTACCTCAAGCCGTTATCGAGATAATAATTCTTTTCTAAATTTATTACCAAAAATTTTACTCAGTAAATCGTGTTTTCTCCTCCAATCGCAATTAAAAGATAATTTCTTAGTTTCGGCTAGACAAGATCTGGAGACATCTTCTTAATTAATCAAATATTTCAAATATCATAGAGAGTGAACTAGAGAACGCTTTCTATAAATGACTTATAGAAATGCACGAAAGTCAATTTTTTTTAACGGAATGCCCTATATTTTGTTACTGGTTCGGAAAGGTGAAATATTTATCTATTCAAAAAGGTTAATGTACCCTATACCTAATGTGCACCGTTTTCGATTTATGGGCATTTTTCTGTAACCTTTCCAAGAATATTAGTCTTTTGGTATGTCATAACGGGTGGGCGTTGAAATTTTTATTTTGTTATTTTGTAATGACAACAGACATGCTATTTTTCTAAATGAATTTGACATTAGTGATATTTGCACTTAATTTGAAAAGCTGTAGCACAAATATGACAGAAAATAATTATACAAACACAGTTTTACTGGATTTGTTTAATATTCATGGACAGTGACAGCAATAACAGTGTCAGCATTAGGAAAAAATAATACCTAAACAGAAATAATAGTAACAAAGCCCAAATAGCAATAACAATAATAATAATACCAATAATAGTAATAAAATGTATAAAAATCTTAAAACTATTGTAATAATTACTCGAAATGTTGATTGTACGGCACTGATGAGAACTAATAAGTTCGAAACAGCTGTATGTCGTTCGGTTCCAATCCGGGACAAATGTCGAATTCTACCTGTGGCGGGTTTTATTTTTTAAAACCTTATCTGATCGTGCAGATACATGAGAAAGGGATCGAGGATCGCTTTTAGGTATAATTCAATGCCTGGTGGGGCTTTATCCCGAGGAGTAAATATTTCTTATAGCGATTATGTAATAGCCTTGCTATTTTGGCACTACTTTAATAACTGCTTGGCGGTTTGGTAGTTCTTTCCTCGATTTCCGACTTATATGTTACTGACAGGGTATTCTATTTAAAATAACGCAGATGTTGCCAGTTTTACATATAAATGGCAACACCGCACTTTCGAAAATATTTTAGTTAGATATATCATACTTGACTATCTCCAAACCAAACCAAACCTGTAACCAAAATTTCAAAGCAATTGGCTGATCCGTTCTCCAAATACTTTTAATACTGCTTCAACCGTGGCTCACACATATATCATGTGGCTCATATATGTATGTATGTATATATATATATATATATATATATATATATATATATATATATATATATATATATATATATATACCAAATGTGACCATTTAATACATATATGTACTTACAATAAAATGTAAACTATAATATATACATAGGTGTTAAAAAATTAACACTACAATATACACATTAATTACATCACAAACACAATTTTTTCATGTTCAAAGACGATAATGCAAATTGTGCAAAGATAACATTCGTCGAACTCCACACTATGTTCTGAATATAACGTGACATAAACATTAGTAACATTATTATTTTCGCAATCACATAACTCAGGTTTCCACCAGTTTATAAACTCTAATATATCTAGCATATAAAATTTGGCTTAAACAGATAACTTACGTGAAAACGATACTCTTGACGGTTTTCTAACGATTCTCCTTTAATATAGCTTAGGTAGAATATGTTATAGTTTATAGAAAATTTCGTCATAAAGATATTTTCTGTGAAATATATAATTTTTAAGCATATACAATAGTTTTTTTAAGAGAAGCTGATGTCATTTTTATACATAATGTTAAGAATTGATTTCATGATAATGATTTTGTTGTGTTGGTGATTTTATTGAGTTTTACGACATTGTTATAAACATTGTCGATGATAATCTAAAATTCTGTTGCACCTTACTCGCACAAAGAATAATCCGCACTATTCATATTCCAAAATCTCATTGGTTGACGGCAGGTCCTATTTGATGTTTTTAAGAAGTAAATATGGGAAAACGTTTATTTCAAAGATTACTGAATTCATATTCTTTCATATCATTACGGCACGGACATCCTAAGCATCACTTTACTATAATAACAAGATGGAGAAATGTAATATTATGTGGTAGACATCTATAATTATTTAATTCCGGTTTTCTTAGACGATGGACTGATAGATCCACTGAATAACTCTGAGTGACCTCCAACAATGACACCATTAGATTTTCATAACTTACCATGGAAATACCCATGGGAATATCTTAAAAGTAAGATTTATTTTAAGAAGCTTTAGATTATTTATTATTGAAAAATCTCATCGAAATTAGGGTAGGAAATTCAATCTATGTAAATAGCGAAATATCGTAAAATGGCCTGTAAATCGTTATACTGAAAAAGTTTACATATCAAGTAAATATAAATAAAATAATTAAAAAATAAGCCTTTTTGAAAACAAATTTACATTTTTACATTTCCATAGCGAGAAAGCAATCTGATTTTGGGTATGCAGAAAATTTTCTTAAGAAACGCATTCTTTATGTGAAATAAATGTTACCTTTGACATAAACCTATTGCTTAATGTTGTTAGCATATCAAGTAGTGATGCCTAAATATTTATTTATACGAGACAAACACTATATTTGGATATCTGTATATTTGTCTCTTGATTCCTCCCAATATACAGTAGAAAATTATATAGATGTGGAATAAATCAAAAGTTACTATGTAATGAATAAATGCCATATTCCTATTTCAGTCAACTATAATTTTTGTTGGAAGACACAAAATAAAATGAAAAACTTTTAATGGTATTTAATTTACTACATTTTCTCTTCTTAAATTATATTTTACTAACGTTATGTAACATAATATTTTAAATTAGTTATTTTATAATAACAATATATGTATGTATTTATAGATTCGACAGTATGCACCAATTAGTTACAAATAAACAGAAATATATTCACAAAGCAGTTAGCCACTTCTAATTATATTAAAATAGATAAGAGTACCGGTAACCAGTAATATTTATCTAGAGAAAACCTGGCAATCGTGCCCCACCATTCGAAGAATTGAAATAAAAAACGGTATAATTTAGAACATGTTTATTAAAGTAATTAATCTTAACCTCTGACTCAATTTGCATAACAAAAACTAGAAAAATCTTCTAAAATGTAATTAAAACAGCTTAGATCAACAATTTCTTAAAATCTAACGTGGAGCACATTTCACGGATACATCATATGCCCCAATAAAGCCTCTCATTTTTTTGTCTTTTTTCCTTATCCTTTATTTTTGCCACCGCAATTGTTGTATTTCTCTGAAAAGTTTGTGCAATCTTCATGTAACCAGCCAGAACATTGCAAACACTGAATTCAGTCACTTTTCTTCTTCGTATGGTAGTAAGACCCGTGACATTCTACACAAGTGTTGTTGTTTTCATTGAATATTCTTCACTAGATTTGCTGAACTGTAACTCCTCTTCACTTTCCGATGAAGCAGAAGACGCTCTTGAAATCTTTTTTTACGTTTTGATGGTACAGTAATCAACTTTTTCTCTTGCGACTTCTATTTTTTTTCAAACAGTTTACGAGTTGTTAAATGACTTTCTGACGTTAAAACCTTAACGTTTTGTTTCCTTTTACTTAATTTATGATGTATAACAGGCAACGGACTAACTGTTTGTAAGGTTTTAGTTGGTGTTTCTTCTTATGAAACAACAGAAGCATGTGGTGTAGGCACCTGGACATTTTGATTCATGGAAGATGTGGAGGTACTCGGTAAAGAAAGGTCATTTATATTCTGAATTGACTGCTGATTATCATTTATTGGTTGCGGATTTTCATCACTGTTTCTAACTGGTTCATCAGAAATGCTGAAAAAGTATTCAGGAATAGCATTAGGATCAAAATATATCCCTGTTGCTTTAAATCCTGAAAGGCCAATTGCTGATATTGTAGACTTGAGCCAGGCATCAGCAATCATTTTTGAAATGTGGTATCGACTTAAATGCCTTCCTTTGTTGTTAATAAACCTTCTTTAGACAGGTAACTTTTGAATGGCTTAAAAAAACTTCTGTCCAATAGTTGTAGAGCCTGGGTAATGTGGCTGGATAGACAAAGAATGATAACGTCATTTTCGTTAGTCAACTGTAGCATTTTATATGAATTGGAATGAGTGGAATGGCCATCTATAATCAGAAGAACTTTCCCGCCTGGCTTTCGTGAAATGAAATGATCCCTAATCTAGTTCAAAAACTAGTTCAGCGTAGATGTAAGAAAATTTTTGATTCATAAACACATCTAAGCCAGGCAGTAGACCTTCAGAAAATTCAGGCTTCTTATATTCTCCCTTAAGTATCAAAACAGGCGGAAGAAAAGTGCCCTCGGCATTGAAACACGCAATCAAAGAAATATTTTCATCTTTTTTGGTGCTGGTTACAGTATTAACACATTTTGAACCCTTTCTGGCTAGTACGCATCCAGTTTTATTGTTAATTTGAATACCGTCACGTCTATGTTGTCGATTCTTTCCAGTTTACCAATCAAATCATTATCAGTTAGTACTTTCAACAACATTTCAAAATATTTATTGACATCCTGTTGATTAACTCTCGCCATCGTCAAGCCTTCCGCTTTTCTTTTACTTAGATCTAGGTGCCTCTTCATAAACCCTTGAAACCAATCCCAGCCTGCTTGTCTTTCCTCATTATTGAATCGATGTGGCAATCCTAGATTATCTGCAAAGTCGTGAGCAGTTGACTGCAGTCTCGATTGGTCCAGAGGAAATCCGATAGATTCGAGACTTTTAATGTGAGCCACAAGTCTCAACTCATTTTCATGTCTTAATTCGGAAGGTCTACCAATGTTCTGCTTGCTTTTCCAGCACCTGAGGATATGTGTACGTAAGGTTCGTGATGGTATGTCATATGTCGGGTTCGCCTCATTTACTCCCATTTTTTTGCTTATCACATCTTCTATCGCTTTTATCATATTTTTTACCGTCCATTTTCTTGGATCTACAGCTTTAACATTTCCCATTTCCTGAAATATAATAATTAAATTAGAAATTCATAAAAATAATAATTTAAAAATAATCCACAGACGGGGCACATTACCCGAAACAAATTAGGGCACTTTAGCTAATATTCAGGGTAATGTGCCCCACTTCAATATCACAAAAAAGTTTACCAAAAACGGAACGTACAAAAGTCAAAAGAGATTAGATTTAGATTTAGACTTTAAAAAAGTAAAAAAATATGAAGCAAATAGTTTAACTTGACGTAAAACATATACAAAACAAATTTACACTGTCGTACATACCTTTTAATCACTTTTTCTCGCTTAAAATAAATAAATACCGGCACTGTGTTATTACATCGCAGCCATACTTGTGTTACTGACCTGCTCGGATCAAACTAGCACGAAATTCAAAATGCATGTGTTAGTGTTGCGATTGGGGCATGTTTGCCTGATTTACCCTATTACAAAAGCAAGTACGTATACATTACCCCTATATGCACCCTAATGAATATAAAAGTAATATCCAGGTTAGGTAATTATACATGATGTATAATTTTAATTAATGTAATTTATATATTTATGTTAACTAAATTGTAGAACTCCCACACTATCATACCCATACCAATGTCCGGCTGCTTTATGATAGCGCAATATAGCGTTGAACTTTATAATGTATTTCAATTATCTGGTAGATACTCAGCGTAATGAAAACGGCCATTTTTATATATCAAAGGGATACATATGAATAGTACAATCAAATTAGTATAAAACAGGATTAATTAAATGCAAAATTATATTCCAAAAGAATATTTACAAGAAAAGATAGGACTATGCAAAAAATAATATTTTCATAAAATATTGTAACGAATTTACTAGAAAGTTCTTTATTTCGAACACTTATTTACAACTCAATTATTTACAAGTCCAACTAATTAACTAACTTTCTTTCTACATTAACTTTATAAACTAACTTTCGCATTGTATGTCACTTTCTCACTGTATCGTTCACTATCTTGGTCCAGATTCAACTAATTCCTGGCTGGACGACACAATTCTTATATAGACAGTAGGACGTCTCAGACGTTTCTAGATAAAGAACTTTGGCGAACCTTCTAATATATAACGCACTGGAAGTCGACTCCGCGCGCTCTCCATGGTTTCGAACATACCCGGCGTTCGGGATCGCTCGAGGCGTTCGTGACATTGCCCCCTTCCTAGTACTAATCGTCCCGATCAGTTGATCGCCCTTGGAATTCTTATTTCATTTCATCTTGTCCTGCTTTCATTTCTTGTTTCATTTCATCTTGTCTTGCTTTCATTTCATCTTGTCCTACTTTCATTTCATCTTGTCCTGCTTTCATCGCAGCTAACATTGCTAGTAGCTCATTCATTTGTTTTTCCATGGCCGCGGCTTGGCTTCTAGTTCTAGTCTGGCCCGGCGACGTCGATAGCAATTCGCTTAAAGGGAGCACCGATGTTGTATTGCTTCATGCGTTCCCGGCGCCGAGTGATTAGGCGCTGCTAGCGCAGACATCGCATTTCCTGCACCAATCTTCTACATCTGATCGACTTCCTACCCAGTAGAATCGTTCCTTCACTTTACCCATGGTTTTAGCTACCCCAAAGTGCCCTGCTCGAAAACCTCGGCCAGTTTCCAAAACCTCGGCCACTCTATTCTTGGATAGCACGATCTGTAGTCGATTCTTTGCACCATCCGGACTTTCCCAAACTCTTTTCAGAACTCCGGTGTCAATAACCAGTGAGTCCCATTGAGCCCAGTAACATTTCTTAATTGCGCCGAGGTCGCTGATATCCGCCCACAATGGTCTATTCTCTCCTGTTTCTTTCCGACGTATTATAGGCCCAATATGATTCAAACAGTGCTGGCAGTTATCATTAGAAGACCATGTGCTTCTAGACATTGCGTCAGCATTGTGGTGATGCTTTCTAGCTCTGTGCTCAATGGTGAAATCAAATATCTGTAATCGCTGGAGCCATCTCGCAATTTGCCCTTCTGGATTTTTTAATTGGAGTAGACACTTAAGAGAAGTGTGATCGGTTCTTAACAGAAATCTTCGTCCGTACAGGTACTTGTGGAAATGCTCCAAAATCTTCACTACGGCTAGAAGCTCCCGTCGAGTTACGCAGTAGTTTCTCTCGGGATTGGACAAGGCTTTACTGAAATAGCCAATTACATTCTCCTGTCCATCCTGTTCTTGCAACAGTACTCCTCCAATTCCCTTGCTGCTGGCATCAGTGTCTACGATAAATGGTTTTTCAAACTGTGGATAAAATAAAATTGGAGCTGTAGTTAGTTTTTCCAACTGCCTGTCTCTGCTGCTCGCTTGATTCCCGTGAGCTCGGCTATCACGTCGAAGATGTCCCATGCGGCCGCAATTCCAGCACCTTAGTCTGCGTGGCTCTCGGTCTTCTAACCAAGCCTTCTTCAGCTCCACCAGGAGATTACCAATTTGATCCTGCTTGGTTTCTTCCTCACCGTTGACTTCGGCCATGTGCACCCGCACGTGCGTTTCGATGCTTGCTTTGCGGCCTCAAACTCTAGGACGTGCACTAATGCTTTGCTGGGAGAGTCATGCCGTGACATTCTCAGCACCTGATGAATGTCTAGGTCTCTCAATCCATCGATAAATGTTTGCACGCACAGTTGATTTGCAAACTACTGAGGTGCTGTTTGGTATGCCAGCTGTACTAGTCGGTAAACGTTTGTCCCAAATTGTTGCAATGTCTTGCTGCTCCTTTAATTTCGGCTCTTCAGTTGCATTTGGTAGACTTGTTGCATGTGTTTGTCGCTGTAGCGCATCTCCATACGATCTACTATTGCTGTAAAATTCTGTTGACTTTCCGGAATAAATCGGAGTATATCGAGAGCCTTCCCTCTTAAGGTGACGATAAGAGCTATAGCCTTTTCCTGATCGTCTCAATAGTTTGTGCAAGCAGCAGCCTCGAATTGTCTTTGATATACCGACCGAGGAATCGAACCATCAAAAGTTGGTGCTGTCACACTGGCTGGCTGTTGTACCCCAGGTGCAACATTTGTAGGACGTATTCTTAGTCGGTTAACTTCCCTTTGGATCTCTTCCACTTTTGATGCTAAGGACTGATTGGCTTTTTGTTGGTCTTTTCGTATCTCGTCTATTTCTACTTCCTGTTTAGCTAGCTCTGCTTCTAGCTTTTTTCTGTTTCTTCCCGTGAGACTTGGAGGTCCATCGCGACTTGTTCTTTTATCTCCTCTTGAAACATTCTCATGGCGTTGTATACAGCTTTAATTTCTTATTTCATTTCATCTTGTCCTGCTTTTATTTCGTGTTTCATTTCATCTTGTCTTGCTTTCATTTCATCTTGTCCTGCTTTCATTTCATCTTGTCCTGCTTTAATCGCAGCTAACATTGCTAGTAGCTCATTCATTTGTTTTTCCATGGCCGCGGCTTGGCTTCTAGTTCCTACTGGCATCCAACTCACTTTTTTTCAGAAATTTCCCAAAACCCAGCAGACGTCTTGTTCTTGATGAGACAATTCCGGTGATGCGTCACACTTGGAGGTTTTCTTGACTGCTATGGAAAGTTCGAGAATGTTCTGTGGCCTTCTTGAGACGTCGATATTCGACCTCTTCACGACGAGACAAGTTCAGTGATATGTCACACTCGTGGATTTTCTTGACTGCTACGGAAAGTTCGAGAATGTTCTCTGACCTTCTTGAAACGTCGATCTTCGACCTCTTCAGGACGAGACGAGTTCAGTGATATGTCACACTTATGGGTTTTGGACTTTGTGGATTGGCGGGCGAATATATGCTTCTTTGCAGACAGTGCAAAAGTATGACTTCTGTTGCATTATGTTTGTTTTTAAGTTTTGTTTTGTACCTTCCATCTTCTCTTTTTGAAGTGATAACTTCTTATGGGAGGGTAAACCGCTTCGTTACGTAACGCGTTACAGCGCCAGTCTGTCTGGCTTCCCTTTCTATCACGCATACGGCAGCGGTAGGCAGGCTCCTCCTCTCTCACTCTAACCCACAGCGCTAGCCGTATTTCGGGCAGACGCTTCCCCCTCTCTCGCACGATCTCGAGCTCTATCTCCTCTTCTCTGCGTGCATTCGCTGTCTACATCTACATGCATGTGCATGTGTGCGTTGCTGCTGCTGCGGGGCCGCCTCTATGATTTAGTAATTAGTAAATTTAGTAATTTTACAGCATATCATAGTAAAAAAATAATTATACACGTTCTGATAAACATAATTAAAAAAAATTATTATAAAATTCCGTTAATTTTAACCGGAGATTTTTTTTAATGTTAATTTTGCTGCTGATCGAGCTAAAAATTTAGTATTGTTCTTACAATCAAAACTACAATTAATAAGCCAGAAGAAGCTACAACAAGTCATGGAACTGTACTTGATTCAGTCTTTGCAAGATTTTTAGATGACATACAATGTAAAAATTTCGTTGCTTATTATAGCTACCATAAGCCAATTGTTACTTTTATAGGATTAAATAATGATACTAATAATGTACGTAAAAAGATTCTAATATACATATTCAAGAATTGTAACTAAGAATAAAATATATTTTATAATCAATAAAAGATTTAATTAATAAATAACCTTTCCTTACATTATCATATTAATATACATAAAATTTAAGTAATAACCTAAGCTTTTCTCAAGTTAAACAGTTTCAATATCAAATAGTTCAACTTAGATTAGTTTAAGTTATCACTTCTGTCGGGCGTCCCGTGACGCACACGTTTTTTTTTTTAGTTCGACGGGCCAGGAACTTCAAACGGATCTTTGTTTTTAGCTGCTACAACAACTTTCTTTTGTTTTGGTGCCTTGTTTATTAAACTAGAAGTAGTGTCGAATGAAATTTTATTTTTAGCTGCTGGGGCATCTTTTTTTTATTCCTGTGCCATCTTTATTGGTGTACTAGTCAATATTTCAGATTTTTGTTGTGTTCATCCTTGTATATATTTTTTCTTTACTTCGACAGGTATGGGCCGGATTTCTTGCAAGAAATTCATGTCTGTGTTATTACATGGTTGTGTAATATCTAAATTGTCATTCACGTTGGTAATTTCCTCATTCTTGTTGATCTTGGAATTTTTCTCCTAGTGGAGTTTTGGTCATTTGCATTTGCAGGGGTATTTTTTTCATTTTCATTCATGTTGGTATCGTTTGTATTTTGTTCATTTTCATTCACGGTAGTATTTTGATAATCCCTTATATTGCGGTTAATGACTTTTGTTGCCGATGTCATATTTGCAGCATTCATTTGATAAACTTCGGAAGGTGCAAAGTGTTCATAACCAATAATGTGCCTGTTGAGTGGATGTATGCCACTTGCACGAAACCCACTGACTGCATTAGATGGTACAACTCCTTCTAAATACGCTCGTGTAAAAGTAATGTTGTACTGATTGATGATTTTGCCCCAGTACTCTTCTGGAAAGTGTTGACTTTAACTAGTCAAAGTATATTTTTGTAACAGACAAAAATATGACATTATTTTTCGTTACAAAATCAAGTGCTTCGTAACTGTTATATGATTGGTGGTTGTCTAATTTTAACAGTGCCTTATAGTTTTCAGTAGGACGCATTTTTTGTACGAACATTTGCAGCCAGTCTAAAAACTGTTGAGAGTTTTCCCATCCATTATGAGTAATGGTTGCTTATAGGAACACCATCTAAAAGCCTTGGATTAAGCCTCTTTCTTTTAAAAATGAAAAACGGCGGTATGAATACTCCTGAGACATTTCAGTAACAAATTACTGTAGTCAAAACTCCTTTTTCATTGCTGGAAACAATCCCAACCTATTTTTTCCCATAGGTAGACAGGACTTTAGGTGGTTTAGTCGATGAAGTCCTCACTCCAGTCTCATCCATGTTGAAGATCATATCAGGAGCAATGATGTGTTTTTCTACAACTCCTAATAAAGAATAAAATCTATTTACAGCTTCTCGATTAAATAAATCCTTTCACTCTACAGTTACATAAGTTGGTTCCGGTGATCTCAAAATCAATGATGGACGAAGCTTGAAATATTTTAACCACCATTTTCCAGCTTTATTTCCAGAAATAATTTGAGATTTTCCTTTCTTTCTAGCAAGTTTTCCAGCTGTCTGTAGAAATTCTGTTCGTATGTGGTCATGAAATAAAGAATCCATTTTTTGAACATATTTCAAAAGGTCTTCATCTTCTTCCGGCGTAAAAACATATTTGAAACGGCCTAATTTATTTTTTGAGGAACCACTTTTAATATACCATAAGATAAGGTATACCATACATTTTACTAACTTTTAATGTGGACATCTTCTTAGTTTCTTCGATAGCTTTTGCTAAATTTTCTTCAGACCAGTTGTCTCGGTTGGACTTTCTCTTAATACACCATCTGCAATAAAGATAATTATTCGTTAATACAAAATTTTTTCATGCATTTTGATCATTAACAAACTATGCATAAGAAGGACAAAACGGAAATTATCCGTTTTACCCGGTTTCGTTTTGCCCGAATCGTACTTTACTGACATAACCCAAAATTCCACAAAAATGGCGAAACAACAACTTTAGATGAGTATTTTTGTTGCACGTCAATTTATATCAAACTTTACTAGAAATATCAAAATATGGATAGCTCTGAATATAACAAAATAAACACAAGGCACTTACAGTGGTTTTATCGTATTTTTTTTAGAAAATCGAATTTGTTTACACAAAACGCGTGGCTACTAACCTATGTACCGGATGAGAATTGACAGCAAGTGCATGTGTGTGTAACGAGTCGAGCGACACTGTCTCTGTCTCGTTCTATCCATCAAGTGTCGAACTAGAACAAATACTCTTTTTGTCCGCCCTCCCCGTTTTACATGGAAACATATCGAAAACATCTCATTACACTTTTTTTAATTTTTTGTAATTTACAAAAGAGTTAGAACAAATATATTCCTGATAAACAAAATTTACTCAAATAAAGAATTTAGTATATAAACTGCTGACTCGTTTGCCATCAATTTATGATCAAATGCATTACATTTGCCACAATTTGACATGTTCACGTTGAACAGATTAAAATAAAATAAGTACATTTTATTATCAGAAATAAACTGTTCTCCCAGTGTAGACTTTCATATTAATTTTTGTATTTTTATGAAAAATTGAATATTTTATAATATTATTTAGTAATATATCTATTGAACGCAATAAGGTTAACCTTTAAGAATAATATTTTTATTCGTTATTACTGACGGTTGGTCAGAAATTATTTCAGTACATAGTATTTGTTCTGTTATATATTTATGACATAATATTTATATATTATGAAAAATTTTTGATTAGATTTACGAAACCTCTTTCTGTTATACAAAACTTGCCGATATGTTTGATGTTTTTATGTTTGAAAAATAATATGGTAATAAATCTTACAATATCATAAACATCGTGGACAAGGCCAAATAAGATAAGTGTAATCTGGCTATCCAATATAAACAATAACCTTTTAATCGAATTTTGGACTCGCTCCTTTAACTCTTAAACAAGTGAATGACCGGTATGTTAAACAAAATATATTGTCGGAGATTTTGTAAATTATGTCCATGTATCAAGTGTATGTAGAAGGTATGAAGATAATTTATTTTTCATTTCTAACGTCGCGTCGGTACAAATGTAGACAACTTCTCAATAAAGTTACTATTCTTTAACTTAGATATGATTTAAAACTTTATATAATATTTTTTATATGAATTTGTGCAATGTACATGCAAATTTACAAATCAGTTCATTGTTGAGATATTTTTCAGAAGAATAAGAATAGAAATACTTAAAATAGAGAAATATTTCTTTAAAATACATTGACAAAGTACGAATTTTGTATTCAGAAAAATCTGTTTGCAATAAATAATATATTTAATTAGCAATCTAGCAATCAAATAATTATTAATAATAAACACCAGTTATTAGTTTAATAAAAGAATATATTATTTACTGTAAACACTATCTATCTTTAAATATTAGGTAACAAGTTGGTACACTGTAATTAAACAAATGGTTGTTACCTTAAAAAATGAGATATTTTTATTAGTACCATACATTATAATTAAAATCACTTTATACCAGGACACTGAAGTCTCTATATAGCTCTTTCCATTGCCTATTCAAACCATATAATTTTATTAACTCTAAGTAACTTTCAAATATATCAAATGATATGTCCTCACCAAGTTAAGTTAATTAGGTACTTTAAAATTATTAGAACATCGAAGTAGTGTACAGTAGTATCAACAACAACTATGTGGTGTTATTTATCACATTATACATATATATATATATATATATATATATATATATATATATATATATATATATATATATATATGTATATATATATATATATATATATATATATATATATATATATATATATATATATATATATATATATATACATATATATACATATAGAAGCATTCATCCAAGATCGTCTGTTCCTCGGCTATATCTCCCGATACAACGGGGAGGCCGAGAACTCTTGAACCTGGGGTTGTATGCATGACAGATTAGTCCTGGGAATAGCATGTAGGTAACGCCGTCAGCAGCTCGGATCCCCTCATGCGGCTAGTGAGAGATTATGAAGTCGGGGAGGTGGGAGCGGCCGTATTTAAGGCAGCACAGAAAGTCGCAGAACGATTCGGTTTCAAATTCGACCACAAACGAAGACGCAGGCAAGGTGATGACATATAGTCAATTACTGAACTGGAGCCGAATCGTATGAAAGACCAAATCAAAGCTGTCGAATAGAGAAATCTGTTAAGGGAGCATGTCGATAAGCCCTTACATGTAGTCTTCTTAACAACATTGAAACACAGGGTTTATCGATGGCAATGACCTTCGCTTACTTGAGGTCAGTCGGGCTCAGATCGGAGACCGAGGGCTTTATAGGGACTTGCCAGGATGGTGTTATAAACACCTTGGTCTACCGAAGCCGAGTGATGCGTGTGGAGGTACCTGATATCAACTGCAGGGCCTGCCACCAGGCGCCGGAATCGCTAATGCACTGCTATCGGCGTGCCCTGTATATTCAGATTCAGCCTACATCCATCGGCATAATGCGATATTACATGTGCTATATTACTATCTAAGGCACTCGTATGGGGTGGGCAAAACACCGGTGCTGTCTTACGCTCCCGAAGATATTGAGTCTGTTGTCAGGAATGAAAAGTGACGCATATATTGAAACTCCTCGTTCCCGACCGTCAGGTGAATACAAGCTAATAAGCCTAACGTCGTTCTCCTTGACCATCAAACCAAGGTGATGTATGTCATCGAGTTCTTGGCCCCTGCCGAGAAAAACATCACCTTGAAGGAGGAGGACAAACGGACCAAATCTGTAGATCTCCGGTGTGAGTTGCGGACGCTGTATCCAGGCTACTCGTCAAGATGGTGGTTCTGGTTATCGGTGTTCTCGGATGAATGAAGTATACGGTGCTGTCGGAACTGAAGATCATTCCGGCTTGCCAAAAATCGGTAGAGTGCGTTTACTTGGGGCACATGATTATGGATCCACTGTAACTAACTTCACAGGCTAGTGGGTGTTGTTGCGGATAATACGCCGGCGTTTTTTACGACTATGGGAACCGTGGGAAAACTGTCCGGCGTACGGAATCGTAATGTATATATATATATATATATATATATATATATATATATATATATATATATATATATATATATATAAATATATATATATATATATATATATATTATATATATATATATATATATATATATATATATATATATAGTACAGGTTGTACCATAAAGATTGGAATAAATTAAACGGTGGATTTTTCAGTAAAAAAAAATATAATTTTTTAATATTTCATATTTCACTTTTCCAAGCTACAAGGCGATAAAAATTTGAAAAAATTCAGTATTTCTCTAATAACTTTCTAACATTAGAAGTAAATGGAACGGAACATTAGCCGTAGCTTATTTGATAATACCTAATAACAGGAAAAATATTGACTTTGTAATTTACTCAGTGGCGTGCGTACGCATTGTACCGTAGGGTTTTCGAAGAAAATGTGATACGCCACTGGTAAAAATATTTTTTTAATATTTATTTAAGATTCATTGTTATTTTAAACTAAATTACTTTCTTGCAGTTTATTTGTATTCTCTTGTCACTTTCCCGTAATTAAAACTTTTGTAAACACCATTATTTCCCACTGCTAACATAGAAAATGACAGTAACAAAAACATTATCAAGCATATGTTTTCCTGTTACTAGGGCATTTTAAAATTAAGCTACGGCTAAAATTTCGTTCCATTATCTTCTAATGATCGAAAGTTATTAGAGAAAAACTAAATTTCTTCAAATTTCTTAGCGCTCTGTAGCTTGGAAATGAAAACCCGTAGAGCATAACTTCATATGAAAACAAATATTTTTTTACTGAAAAATCTACCGTTTAATTTAGTCCCAACCTTTATGTTACAACCTGTTTATATATATATATATATATATATATATTATATATATATATATATATATATATATATATTATATATAGGGTGAGTCGGGAGGAGCGAACCAAACTCCAGGAGTGTATTTTACGCGTGAAAATAATGTAAAAAAACTCAAATGTTATTATCCGATTTTTATTTGTTTTCAAGTTATTACGTAATTAAAAATGTTTATCTAGTATGCCATGTCGAGGTTTAAAACATTTGATAACTTTGTTGTTTTGACAATGTGTCAGTATAATGTGACAGTGATTTAAGTTTATTTTGGAGTTTGAGCAATTAAAGTATTACAAATGCCACACACGTATTCAAATTTAGATATGCAAATATGTGTTTGTTTATGGTTTTTGTAATGGGAATGATAGAGCTGCTATTGAAGAATATCATCAACAGTTTCCATATCACAGACATCCTAATAAAATGTATTTATCAGAGTTTTCAACAAACTGTGCGAGACCGGAGAGCTTCCCAGTGTTGACGTAACATCTGAACGAGCTATTATACAGGATTTAGAAGAGGTAGAAGATATTCTGGATGTAGTAGCAGAAGATGCAACTACCAGCTCACAGAAAAATAGTAATCAATTGGGCATTCCTGAAACAAGAGTAATAAACGCACTCCACTAGCAAGGCTTGCATCCATACCATGTACAGAGAGCATAGCACCTACAATTGAAAGATTATCATAAACGTATGGAATTTTGTCGGTGGATAAATAAGAATCCTCGTGTTGTATCGCACATACTTTTACAGATGAAGCAACATTGACCCATGACGGCATTACTAATACTCACAACTTTCATGTATGGTCAAATGTAAATCCCCACGCAACAGTCGAAAGTAACTTCAACATAAGTTTTCGGTAAACGTGTGTGTGGTATGGTCGATGGTTAGTTAATTGGCCCTTTCATTTTGGAGAATCGCCTCACAGGAAACAACTACTTAAATTTTTTACAAAATGAATTGCACGAACTACTAGAGGATGTTCCTTTAAACATCAGAATGCAAATATGCTATCAGCACGATGGAGCTCCTGCAAATTTCGCTCGTCAGGTCAAGGAACATTTGGAAAAAGGTTGCCAGGGCGTTGCATTGGTCACGGTGGTCCTATTAGTTGGCCCCCAAGATCTCCAAACCTCGCAGCACCAAATTATTGTTTATGGGGCTGGTTAAAAGATGAATTGTATAAAGTAAAAGTGGACACTCGGGATGCACTAATTCAACGTATTAGAAATGTTGCAGCCGATCTTAAATAAAGACGTGACTCAATCAGGAGAGCTACAGACGCCGTTCGTAGAAGAAGCAGAAAATGTTTAGAGGTGAATGGCGGTATTTTTGAACATTTATAACGCTATGATGACTAAGACGTTAATGTATGAAATTTTTAATTACGCTATAACTTGAAAACAAGTAAAAATCGGATAACAACATTTGAGTTTTTTACATTATTTTCACGCGTACAATATATACTCCTGGAGTTTGGTCCATTCCTCCCGACTCATCCTGTATTATTATATCATATATATATATATATATATATATATATATATATATATACTATATATATATATATATATATATATTATATATCTATAGCCCTGGATTTACTGTACATTACGCGGAGGATTGTCTGAAATTATTGTAAATATACAAATAAATAATAATCGCATAACTGCTACTAAAATAGCAGTTTCCTTGCAAAATTATTTAAATATGACATGATTGTCATTAATTATTAAAAAAATACTTCTATATTTTGTTATTAAGTCTATAAGTACTATTTACTAGCTTTGTTAAGAAACAATGAAAGTTATGTTTGATAATAAAATATATTATTTACTGCAAACAAATAGTTTTAAACATTAGATATTGTCGATATCAATGTTGTATCAAACCTAATTATTTTTAGCAAATTTCAGCAAACATTGCAATTTGACTGTAAGTTGATTGAAAACCATTATGCGAGAAAAACATTATATAGTAGAGAAGCAATTAATTCACATACTTAGTATTTAGCGAAAAGAGAGAGTTTATATATTATGATCTATACGAGGTGCTCTTATTCTGCACACCATCACTGTAGTATGACATTCACAAAGAGGATATTCCTAGTTCAATTTGGTATATTTAGAATAATAATATATCAATTTTCAATAAATTAAAAGTTTTAAACATAAAAACTTTTAAAATGTCTACAAATTTTCATTTACACTTTAATCACATATATCATTAACAATAAGAATACAACCGGTATGCAACCATATTATCATATTATGTAGGCTTTCTCGTTGAATGGTGAATATCCTCATTTTGTTAAACCTTATTTGATCAATGATAATTTTTCAACGTTTTTCTATATATATATATATATATATATAATATATATATATATATATATATATATATATATATATATATATATATATATATATATATACATATATATATATATATATATATATATATATATATATATATATATATATATATCTATATATATATATTACTTTACCTGATAACGTACCTACGGTAAGTAATTTATAATTATAAGTATCTTATATACTCGTATGATATTCTTAAATGTCGCCATTTGGAATCAATTTCTGATAAGGTAGAGTTAGTTATTCAATTCATCTACCGAATTGATGTATTCGGAATGTATTTCGAGAACTAGATGTGCTCTAGTTTTTTTTTTTAGATTTTTAGACCATCATGTAGAGAAGAATTGGCATGTATTTTATAAGTGTAATTAAAAAATCAATAGACAGTTAATGAACATATAATATACGGTGTATTATATATCCAATATATTTTGTCAATATTCTACATTCAATAGAAAATATGTATGGATTATTCCTGTTTTACCATATGGAAATGTTACTTTCAATAAAATATTTTAATTATGCCTAAATAGTCCATTAACTATCGGTAACATTATATAAATTGCGTATTTCTTTCTATTTTGAACCATAGCTACCTACCGGTAAATTATGTTTTAATACCTACTGCATTATCTCATTTAACGAAATAAAAGTAACGCCTGTATAATTTTATTGGTTTTGATTTGATACTTAATTTAAAATTGTTGTCATAGCACAAAACTTTTTATGGTTGTTTAGATTTAATTATTGCCACTAGTAAGATGAAAATTTTATTGTTCATAACATGCCATTAGTATTGCGATTTTACGTCTTAATTTAATGAGATTTAATGTCAATTTGTGTTACCTACTATAGTGAGAGTCCGCGTAGATTAGTTTTATGTTTATCGTTTATAAAATACCTATTAATTATTGCATTAAATCTGTCTTATTTACTCTAACATAATAATTCCTACTTTTTAGTGGAACGCTTTAAATTTGTTCGCTATTACAGTTTTCATGATGGAGCATTTCCTATATAAGGCTGTAACTTTGGGCATCCTCTTTTAGATGGCGCTACTTTCGTAAATAGCGCTGTCATATTTTTTGCATTTAAAATCATTTTTAAAATCATTTTTATTCAAATTCAATACTGTTCCCTAAAACATTGAAAAAATGTTTTCATAAGTTTATGTTACTAAAATAACGAACACAATATGTTACTAAAAGCTGTCGAATTTTTCCTGAATATCGAATTTAAAAAAGATTTGGAAAGCAGTGTCCATCAGATTATATATTTATAGTATAGGGAATAGAGAAAATTATATACTGATGAAATTAAGACAATGAATTAGGAAAACGGTTGATTTATTGGATATATGGATATTAACAAATTATGATTATTTTAGCTAGTTTATTTTACATTGAAGCAAATTATATTTTACATAAAATAATGTTACAATTAGACAAACTCTTCTCTTGATTTACTACTTATAGATGTCCTATACTTATTAAATATGTTAGTGAAACAATATTATACAGTTAATTGCTTGTAATATTATTCAAAATATCTATTCGGCACAGTGAAATAATTAGTTCTGATATATAGCAAGCTATTGTATATGTGACAATTAATGTCGTTGTTAAGTATTAAATAATTATATGGAAGATCAAGGTGAATTGCTTTATTTTGAATAAATATTTTTTTAATAAGTTTTAATTGATTTAATACACTGCAGATATAACTTTGTTAGATGTATTAAAATAACTCCTTCAATTAATTTGTTTGTCTTTATTACATTAGGTGAGTATAAAGAGGTAATTGATGGAATATAGTGTATAACTGTAGCCCAAAAAATAAAAGCTAAGTCAATTTTTTAAACGAGAATCATAATTTGCAATTTCACAATAAAATGTTGTCATTAATATAATATAAATATATGAGTTGGTTTGAAAATTATTTAGTAAGTAGTAAGTAGGTATGTAATAGAAATATTTGTAGACATTTTTGATAATTTATATAATAACAACTTTTAATATTTATTTTAAATAAAGTGAAATTCATGGTTAATTTAAATACACATACAAATGAATATAGTGTATTAAGTTCAATAAAAAGTGATATAAAAATGAATGCATCATTGAAAGATTTCATAAAGATATGAATCTTTATGATGTCAATCTTTATATGTTTCTAAGATTGGTATGGTAAAATAAGTTCACCTCTCTCAATTTGGAGCGCTTACAAAAATGAGAAAATTCCTGAGGGGTGTAACAACCTCGTCTGCAATTAGTAGATTTCTGACTTATAGTGCTTACAACGCCTCTTCGGTGCAATCGATGATAACATTTTTGTTAATCCCAGGTAACAAAACAAAATAGTCGCCATTGTACTAAATTATTGTTTTTGTTATTATTTTTAATAAAAATTAAATTATTGTAGAATTGTTCTTATCGAAGAAATTATATGTAGAGTTATAGTTAAAAGTTACAAAGGGAATAAACATATGTAACAAAGTAAATATTAATTTACAATATGTACATCACTATGCACTGAAATTAAAAATTGCATACAATTGCATCTGCATTTAACAGATTGATAAAAAATTGTTATAATTAAATTAAAATATTAAATAGAATATATTGTGAATACAAATAAATATTTCCATGTATGCAACACGACAAACATTACAAAGATCGAGAACTGAAATTAACTAAATCTCATCGAGATTTATTAAATTGCAACGACATTACTTATAATATTATAGATATAACCGTAGGACCATAGTAATATAGAGCCGTTATACCATGTATGTACAACCAAGAAATAATGTAATAAAATACTTTCGCCACTTTCTTAGAAATATAAGGGAACTGAAATAATTTTGAGTTAATTATGTTCCTAGTTTCACGATGATTCACGTTAACTAAGAGTATTATTAAAAATAATTAATCAATGCTCATATTTCAGGAGAACATATCAAAATGGTTTCATTACATTATTTTTCGATGGTACGTCGTTGTTCATAATATATCCCTCAAATGATTATTATACATAGATACAATGTGTTTAAGTCTACCCGCCTTTTTATTCAATGATATTAATAAATATTAAATGATAATTAATCCTGTATAATTTCCTTAAAGTGCTATAATTGAATTTCAATAAAATCTGTCATAATAATCTGTAATAATTTTCATAATACTTAGTATATACTAATATCAACATTTTCTATTTATATGATATATACCAATATCAACACTTTCTAAGTTTTATAATAATCAATTGGAATAAATCAATAAACTTGTACTCTTTTAATCCTGTTTAGCAATGTGCATCCCGGATTCATATAATATAATTTATTCCTTATATTATTTTTACAAAGTTAAATTTGTTTACATTAAAGTTCGAAAGTAAAATACATTTAAGAAGATCTTATATCAAATGCATAAATTACAAAATGGAAACGAGCACGCACATCAGACAGTGAATATAATTTATGTAGTTTATTAACATTCTTGACATCTGACAATTCGTGACAAATTTTCATAAACGTATCTTCGGAATATGAGAAATCTAAAGCCTTTTGCTTGCACAGGACAGAATATATTACAGAAGAGACAATGGCTACTGAGGACGTTTAGCTATTGAAATGCAAAACAGTTTTCCTCTTCTTAATTAAATTGCATCAGCCCCGAGAGCTTTTCAAGTTAATTTCCCTTGTTAAAACTTCAATCTTCTCTATGTAGGACCATCATTTTATGGGTGCAGGATCTAAAATAAGAAACATTAGGTTAACATTATTTATTTGATTATACCAAGGCAGGAGTGAACAAGTAATACTTGTTCAAATGAAAATGTCGTTAAAAAAACAAGTTTTGAAACAAATAATATGTATGTGAGTATATCAAATAAACTGAGTGAATATGATTTCTGAAGATAGACACAATAGATTTCTTTAAGACTTGTTTTATATTACAATGAAACCATGTGACTAAAATTGCAACCAATTACAGTGCAGTTTCTATAACTTCTCAAATGGTCTCTATATATCTAGTATTGGCTAGGTAAGATAGTCTGTGGAATATGTACTTCTTTATTTTAGGTGTTCTGTCAGTCATATTCCCTTTAGATAAAAAGAATCTACAAATTACATAACTTACAATATTAAGTTTTCTCTGTACTATTTGAAAATTATGGCATCAAACATTGCCAGGACCCCATTGATTCGAATTGCAGCAACCAGGGGTTTTGCTCAGATAGCTCCCGTTAGTGGCAACCCAAACTATGACATAAAAAGTTCAGTTCTTTCCAATAAATTGGTAGTAGCTGCAGTTGATAATGATTCTACTGTGACAAGAATTTCTGTCGTATTCAGAGCTGGTAGTCGAAATGAGAGTCCAGATAATTTAGGTGTAACTCATGTATTTGTGCGGGTTTGTCAACAAAGAATTCATCGCGGTTTGCAATTATACGTAACATTCAACAAATTGGTGCTAAATTGACTGTTACATCTGATCGAGAAATAATTTCATATACTTTGGAAGGAACAAGAGCAGCTGTTGAAAAAGCTCTACCATTCCTTATGGAAGTTGCTACACAGCAAATATTTAAACCATGGGAGGTCTCTGATGTTTCAAATCGCCTTATTCTTGATATAGCTACTCGCCCCTTACAGTTGAGAGCTGTTGATTTATTGCACAATGCTGCTTTCCGTTCTGGATTAGGCAATTCTTTATTTGTGCCAAAAAATCAAGTCGGAAAAATTTCCGACTTACAATATATACTTATAATATATAATAGCCACATAATGCCGCAAAGTGAAACTTTGCGGCATTATGTGGCTAACAATTTTCTCAGTGGACGTGCTGCTGTAGTTGGATTAGGAGTTAATCAGACCGAGTTAACACAATAATTTTAGCGGTCAAACAGTATGTAACGAAAGAAATCTTTAAATAAAAATTAAAATCGTTTGCCAGTGTTTTCTTAAGTAGAAAAACTCGCGCGCACATATGGGAGATTTGTTGCTATTCTTGATGAGCTATGGCTAACGCCCGAAAACTCTTTCACGACATATGAAAAGAAGTTTGAGTTGTATATTTGGCAGTATGCATATTAAATAGCTATGATTATAATTTATAAACAATTTGCAAGGTATAAGTGATCACATTTTTATATTGTGTATCTATTTCATACATCATTAACTGAAAATTTGGATAAGCCAAAGTGAGCTATTTCATATTATTTTTAATATTATTGTATACATCAAGGACTGTTGATGGTGTACAGCATTATTGAGACATAGTTTAAAAGAGGATTTTTCTACTTAGTCAATAAAATATTTCCATATACAAATACTACAAAAATTTTAGAGTTCAGCAAAAGCCAACGCGAAGGTATATATATATATATATATATATATATATATATATATATATATATATATATATATATATACTTTATTATATTTTACATGAAATTAATCATTACAATCTCGCAAATATTTGTTCCTTACCGTTGATCTTAAGTGTAAAATGTTGCGCTATATTTAAGGATATACTGCTGAATCTTTGAATGGGTTATTTATACCAGGTTATGTATTATATTTAGTGTGTTACTAATTACATATTATTAAATAATAACTGATGTCAATTATAAATATTGGAATTACTATTATAAATAAATAAAACTAGATTATATATTTATAAAAGTTGAATTGCGAAAGTTGTAACATAATTACTGCTAATATACATATATCTTCATATACCTAAATGAATAGTATTTATTAAATTAATAGGAAATTATCGATAATTTTCGGTAATTGTCGAAAAAACAATTTAATCGAGTTTCATAAGAATAAGTAATAAAATACTACAAGGAAATTTAATTTAGGAGGATTATAGTGGGTTTTATTTAATATTATAATACTCCTCATATTTTTATATATAAATATGTTATTACACATTATATACATTACATTGTTAATTTTATGTCTATGTTGTATTATGATACTGTAGAATGTTTAAAATTTATTAATTTCTGTTTACTGTGCCCCATTGGTACATTGCCCTGAAATAAAATAAAATTATTTAGAATGATTCATGATCAGTGATTTCAATTAATTAATATTGAATGATTAATAACTGATATAAACATTGATGAATCAAGTATAGTTCATACTTGTCACATGTTCAGATATTAATTTTTGATACTGAATTAGACCCAGACTGGTGACATTTTAATTTTTCCGGTGTATTTACTAATGCGAAATAACGATAACTCTGTTCTATCACATCTGTCATCATTGAATAAAAAATGGAAAGGTGGATATATCATGAGTCATGTCCCAAGCTAATCTCTAAATAATGATTTAAAAAAATATGTGATAGTCCTTATCTTTTAAGGCATTTTGGAATATGTCTTAAAAAAATTATATCGATAGAAATTGCTGTCTCAAACCATACAATATTTATAAGGGAATATTCATAGTTACAAATATATTTATTAGTATACCTACAATATATTTATAGCTATTGCAGTAGTCTTTGTAATAATAGCTGTCTTGCTAGCAATGTATTATAATAATACGATAATTAATATAAATTTTAAATTTAGATCTAATTTTCTCCTGTTTTATAATGTTTTATGTACGTGAAAATATAAAGAAATGCACGTATTGTTCTTACAAAGTAATGTATGTACTTTTGCATTTAAAAGTACATTTATATGTATCGATGTTAATACGTATATATTGAAGATAATATATTTGTCAATTGTCAATAATGAAATGAGAAATTATTTTGAAAAGTAGCTCACTTAAAAGGCGGATAGAAATAATATTTTTTCAACGTTGTTAGAAGAGTTCCCTAGCTCGTATATTTAATATTCATAAATCTATTTGTCTAGTTACTTGTCTGGATTATTAAATAATATATTTTGAGTTTCTGTACAAGTTACTACTAATGTGTTTTCTTCTGATGATTTTATTATACATTACTTAATTGTCTCATTGCGTATAACCTTATTTATGTGGTAATTTTATTCAAATTTAACAACTTGAATTATTCTGATGCTTACGCTTGACTCTTGTATTTAGCCTTAATTACTGTTGCAGTATAATACTCCTGTAGGGTATACTACGAACAGTATTTAGCGAATAACGTGTAGCGCTTTTACAAGGTAGAATTGTAAAATGTTCATTAAGTTTAAATGGTCTCGTGTGCCTAACTTGGCTGCCCTCTCACCATACGCACATTACATACGACACTGAAATAGAACAGTCACCTCGTTAACTAAATTAATACCATAAACGTCGTGCTTCCAAAATAAAATGTGTAATTGCATTAAATTATCCAAACAATATACTAATTTTAATGATTTTGTGATTGTAGTGGTTAACAGCACACAAATGAAAGTGATTATTTAATTTAAATATATTTACATTTAATTACAAATTAAATTAATTATTTATATAATATGGTGATTGCAATTCAAATTTATTAAAGTTTACTTTAAAAGGAAAATAAGGAATAATAGGAACATAAAAAAATTAGATTTCTTTGTATCTACATAAATTAGTGTAAGTGAATATTACTTCAGTCAGTTGAAATATTTCTTAATTGTAAGAATAAAATGGATTTGTATATAAAAATTGTTTCCATTATACATATGTATATACCTACGAATTATATATTGTTATTATAGAGAAACTAATATGTAGTTTTTACAAGTATTTTTTAAGTTTGAATCACTATTTTAAGAATTAAAAAATCAGTACAAATATTTTATTGATTAAACACAATTAAATTTTATATATTACTAAATATGGGGTAGGTGAATCTCTAAACATAACTTTCTTATTAAAGTCACGGAACCCTTTTTCTCTATGTAGTTCCTCCATATGAGAAAAACATATTATGCTAAAAGATGACAGAAGGAAAGTGAATTATAAAATATGAAGGAAAGGAATATTTATATTCACATGTTAATAATACAAATAATAATAATTTCGAAATAAGCAACGTCTACTGACAAAATTAATCGTTATTCATTACATAGACTTAATGTTTTGGAAATATTTTTGTGTTTGTAATGAAATACACGACGAAAAGAATAAATTTGAAGAATCCCTGTGATTCACCGTTTTTCCTTTGCGCAAAACTGGTATGTATGAAAATTATGAATAATAATACTAAAAAAAACTGTATATTACTAGCTTTATTTACCACTACCTGAGGGCAAAGAAAATTCGATACTTTATACCTCAGTATAAACATATTTTTGATTTTATAATTGTAGGTAACGAATCAGGGAACTCTATTATTAGATATTATAATGTAAAATATATTTACTACAAATATATACCTAGATTTTAGTATCAGTAATTGGCTCAGTACCAATGTATATAATATGTGTATCTTTAAATGTAAAGTTATTTTGCATCCTATATCCTTTCCCATTCAGTATTTAAATTAGTCCTATCTTTAATCTTATTGCACTTCAAGCTGCAGTTGCTGCATTTAATCAGCATTTCTAATTTTAGTTGCAATATGACGTCATTTGTAATGTACATGCAAAAGTGCGGCTTATACTGTCAATGGTATGACCCGTAATTTATGCATCCTGCAACAATGTTGCAGGGACTCACTGTATTTATAATGATTGTGTAGGCATGATGTGTGACAATATTATGCAATTATGTCATCGTAGATTAAGTGGGAGTGACAATACGAAGTCCCTATATAATAAATAATCAATAGAACATACATACATGTAAGACAAGTATTGTTTATTCTAGATACGAAAATTCAATGTTAACATTGAATTTCTTAAGAAAGTCTTGTGTAAGATCGATGATAATATTAAGCAAAATCGTTTTAAACATAAAATATTTTTAACTGACTTCAACACTTACAATATCCTGTTTCATTTGATGACCAGATCAGCATTAATTAGGGAAATTTATGTGTATCGGTTCATTTTTTTAAGATTCAAGCTTTATATCCACAAATGTATAGTGAATTGTGCCTAATTAATGATTTGCAGGGTAGATTTACATTTTTGGGAAATTTAGATACATACAATTGATGTAAACTGTACTTATGTATTTTGAGACAAATATAATTGTAGTATATTTGTAAACTAAGAAAGTAGTTTCTTAATAAATGTACTTATTAAGAAAATTAGAACTAAACAAAATTATTAATGAAATTTAGATATCAAACTGATTCATACATAAATGTTCACACATATTTACTTATTATTTTAAGTAATAATAATTTAAATAATCTATGTATAAAAATATAAAGATATTTTCCCTCTACTGTACATACTAAATTAAAATAGTATTTCTTTCTTCTGGTAAATTTCGATTTCAATATTCAATATATTTTATCTTTAGGTGTGTAAAATATCTTACTACCATTTTAGCGCAAAGATACCTTCTAGGTCAATTTTCAGCTTCCTTCTCATCTCCTGTCGTAAGATTTCATATCAAAGGTGCCTGGATATCGTGGAGACGCTTCCAAGTTTAATACTTGCAATTTGTTCCTCCCCTTTCGTCTCATGAATATTCTCGTCTTGTACGTATCCATCCAGCGTTGAGTGCGACCACCCAAGTAGCTGACGTCACTTTTCCAACTGGTGATCTTCCTAATTACTTCGCTTCGGGCCAATTTGGCTGAACTCAACTAAAAATTTATTGCAAATTAATATGAGCAACTTAAAAATCTTAGTTCAAGTTATAAAACATACATTCACTAAATCCTTGTAAAATTATGACCGCGCCATCCTGAGTTAATAAGATAAGTATTTCTTTAAAATGTACCAATATTAATGGATAATTATATACACTGCAACGATGTAATAGTTAGATTTACACATTTATACACTAACGTATTACTACTATAATTATATTTTTATTCACATCAATACATCAATTTGTAAAACGCATATCGGATTGATTTCGAACTAAACTACATTTACTACGTAATCAATTATAGAATTGTTAGACATTTAAGAATTTAGACAAAGAAAAATTATGATATAAAACTTGTGTCAATATAGCCCCAAAATACCCCTTCCATTTACGTTAATTAAATATTGATGTATTTGTTTATTCACAAATTCGAATATAATCAGTTACGTTTTCGATAATAGTGGTAATAATAATATTCAGGTATATTAGGGACAGTGGCGGCTCGTGATGAAATTAAACGGGTGTTCTGCACAGGGCCGATCCAAGGGTATTGGCCGCCCGCGTGCCAATTTCAAACGTATCCAAACTATTGGCGCCGCGGCCGTGGGGGCCGCAAAAAATTGCGCCGCGGAGAAAATTTTGAAAATTTTCAAGGTCACGCGTTTTCCTGATACTTTAGAATTTTTATGTAAAATCCGTTTATACAAAAATATAGACTTTCACAAGAAAAATTTTTGGTATTTAATACCTTTTTGAAAAACATTCATGTTTGCCGTCATATTCTTTGGTTAAGAGAAAAGGCTTGTAAGGTGAATTTTCTACTAGAGGGTCTATATCACTTTCTATATACTAAATATTTTCCGAAAGAGTTTCAGCGTCACTTTTTGTAGGTTTCAGGTATGTCCAAAAACGTTCAATCGGTTCACCATCGAGAATATATCTTAAAACTACCACTAACTGAGTTTTTGCAGATACATCAGTTGTTTCGTCTGACATAACTGCCAAAAATGAAGGTTTGTTAACTTCTTTAATTATTTCTTCATGACATACTTTTAAGATACAGTCTAAAAGATCATTTTGTATTTCTTTAGAGGTTCCTTTAAATACTGAAGAATTTTGTAGATGCTCGCTTAAAGTTACATCAAGCTTAGCAGAAAAAATTATCAAACCACGAAATATCCCCGGGTTTTGAGAGGTTTCAGCTTCGTCATGTCCTCGCAGCGCCAGTTCAAAGGCCCCACAAAACTTTATGCAGTTTATAATTCTTGACAAAACGTATCTCTTTTTTGTCACATTATCCTTATACTTTTGCACATTTATCCAATAAGCTGAATCTAGCTGCGCTTTAATATTAGTTGTTCCTAATAAAGCTAATTCCATTGTATTATGTAGATGGCTTTTGGAGTTGTCGTGCTTTTTTATTTTTTCAGTTAAGTGCACCAAATCTGTCACCTCTACCTCCGTCCATGCTTTATCACCGCCAAAAAGTAAACAAGGAAAACAAAATAACGCATTTTTTTTGTTGCACCCATAAATCCAATTGTTCTTCGAATAAATGTCTCTATTAAATTGACGTTTATATGCTTTTCCGCGGCTAACACCTACAGTCTCAATAACAATATCGGGCAATGGCCTACCATTGTTTTTTAAATCAATTTTTTCTTCATAAGAGTATTTAAAAAATCGCTTGTAACGAATTGTCATACCATTTCGGTAGTGTCGGATATGATAGGCTACATATTCGCTATTGTATACATATACATAATTCAGGTAAATATGTCATAGTATTCGGCGTTTTTTTTATTAACTTTTGTATTTTCTTAATAAGTATTGAATGTTCGTCATGTTATGGTATCAATAAAGACTGTAAAAATTAAAAAATTTTAAAAAATCACATAAACTCACACAAAGTATGTATATAAATAAGCATTTATATAAGTTTTGAAACGGTGATTCCAATAAACCTTATGACACGCTTTTTTGATTATTAAGGGTTTCTTGATTTTCTTAAACATTATATTTTTAATATACTTAATGCCAAAAAATATATTTCGTAAAATAGTTTGATTATATTAAAACAAGTAGACAGCAGATTCAGGAAAATGGAGTATAATATAATGTAATGTAAAATAATAAAATTAGTGAGCATGTCATTCCATATAGTACAAATACTTGTTATGTTATAAACATTTCTTGATTAACTACTGAGGCATAGGTTTGGTCATAGTTATATAACGATTATTTAGTAGTTCCTTATATATTTTTTAATGAATATAATACTCAATTATATTAATTACAAAATAGAAGGCAGTTGAGAAGCAAACCAAACATTTACCTTACGTTTTAATTTGACATGTAGAACTGAAAACATGTTGGACATACATTTTTTAAAAACTTTTTCTATGTGAGTATATTATTGAATTAATGTTTCATATTAAGGTAAACTTTTTATTAATTTTTGCAACATTGGGATTAATCAAACTAAATTATTTCTGGCCGATGATAGTTTATAACTTTTTAATAAATGTTTGGTGACATTTATTAAAAAGTTATAAACTCCCCATCCTCTTATTTACATGACTATTAATAACAGAAATAATATTTTAGTATATATTTACTTGCTCTGCTCTGTTATTAATTAAGTAGAAAGAATCATTCGTTTATTGTAGGAATACCGGTTAATAAAAATAACAAACTGTGTCTATAGATATTAAAACTACAATAGTTATAATAGTCTCGTTGACACAACTTGAGCATGTATAAAATATACATATTATAAACATTAAAGGTTAAATTTATACTTATGAGAAGCACTCTACCTTACGGTAATCATATAAAATACAGAAAACATGGACACTTATCTCAATTACTGTGCGGTTAATGCTGGGAAGGGAAGCCTAAATTTAATATCAGGTTTAGTATCTTACATTTTCTAATTAATGTCATATGTAAATTCCAATGAATGTCTGTGCTTTTCGAGATATCTTAGGTAACGAACTTGTCTGGCATGTCTTCAATATAACAAGAATTATTCAAATAAGTGTTACTATCATTAGCGTCGGAGACTGTATGTATTTATTATGAAATAGTTCTTACGCATTTTATTTTTTATTTTATTACCAGATAAAATAAAATTCTTTAGTTTAATTGCTATAAAGAAATATATAACATATATAAATAATAATATTAAGTAACTTTTGTGGTACGTAATTGGAGAAAATATTATATCACTAATAATTTTTGATATGTAATTAAAACCCTGATGGAATTTAATATATTTTGTGCAAAATATCACAAATACTGATGACTAATCCATTTATGTTATATGGATCAAAGTTGTGAAAATGCTCGTGGAGCGAACGACAATTGAAAGTAGCTTTTATGTTTACATTATTGACGTATAATTTTAGTGTTCAGTAATAAACACTTAATGAATTGAAATACAGAGATAAAATGAATAACGTTGTCTTAAAAACAAAGTATGTAATAATGGAACTTAAATGTGATTTACACTGTATATCCCGTGTGATATTCTAGTTAGAGGAATGTACTTTACATATATGTATACAGTCAATATTATTTAGTTGGTAAGTACATAACTAAGGTTAAAAAGTTAAGGGGATATATGGACAGATATAAATCTTTTCTAATTGACTAAATTAATTTATTTGTTTAAGAGAATCTAATTCTACAAATTAATATTTATTTAACAGTAGTATGTTTAAATTAATGTGACATCAGGTTCTTTGTATAACTCACTGGCATTATTATGTATACACATAATTCACTGTATAACATTACTGACATACTATGAATAAGTTAGATAAATGCTCTTTACTTCTAATTGTACTAGATGTTTTTATTAACTTTTCTTATATTTAATTTTTTAAATTACATTTCTAAATTCTCAATTTTTCTGGTGATTATAATTGTGGTTACTTTTTCGATTATTTAAAAAATCACCATTTTCTAGTAATAGAAACTATTGAACTCAGCAACGTAAACAATCATGTTTTCTTTTATTAAATATTAAGTTACCGTCAATAAGTTTTCTATAGGAGAGAACTAAGATGTCTTACAAAGTTAATTTAACTTTTGTGAAAATTCGTATTGCTAACTTTACAGTTAGCTCTATGTTCATCGCTATGTTGGCATCTGCACTAATAAAATAAATTTATATAAAACTAAAGTGCGTAGTTTCATAGATGCCGCTGTGGGTACTGTCAACTGAAGTAAATTTCAAATGTATAAAAGATAATGTGATACATTATTTGCATAGTTTCTAGGCCTATTCAATGGATTTTTCAATTCTATACATCCCACAACCACAACTAATCTAATTTCTAAAATTAGATCAATAATTTGAATTTTAGAATGATAAAACTGTTAGCAACAATAATTGTGTACGTTGGTAACATAAAGTTACACTTTTAGTCCCATAGTGGGGTTATGTGTATCTATTCATTTATTCTATGATGCAAATACTGTAAAAATTTCTTATATATTTTAATATAGATGTGAAAAATAAAATTCATTAAATTTATATCTTCAGTTACGCTGATGAAATACAATTTATGTATAAACAATACAGTGAAAACATTCCACTTAATTTGTTCTTGTTTAAATCATGCCTGTCAATAATATAAATAGGTGTAAAATATTATTCAAATATTTGAATCCGTAAAAGAACATATTATTATGTAGTTGTAAAATGAGTTAACCAACTAAGAAAATTTGTTGTTAATGAAAACTGTATTAAGAAATTAATCGAGGAAGCCGTTACTCTGTGGTAGTTCATAATTCACAACGGAAATGAGTAAAACAACTACTACGTTTTTACACCACTATATTTTCACAGAAACGTGACTGCAGTTTCGACAATTATGTCATTTTCAAACGATGATTCAACTAAGAATAAAATACAAACATTCTGTTCCTATAATATATACTATCCAAATACAGGGCCTAAGTGTTATGACAATAAACAGATAGTTAAAGTTATATGAAACGTGTTTTCCAAATGGTGGAATCTTGACCATCAAATTGTGGGAATTTCCATGAAAATTATTAAGAACTATTATACAGTGGGTTTATTAAATTGGGTGACACTAAAAAGAGGAGAATATAGTATATCTACTTGATCATTTAACAAGCTAAAATTATTACTGTGGTTGTATTTATAGATTTCTATTGCTTCTAACCAATTAAGTTTTAAACCTTTGCTGGCATAGTGTAGGATTTTCATATTATTAATATCTGGGAAATTATGTCCATCCAAGATATGATTAGCAAAAGTATAAACTGTTTTCTGTAATCTGAAGGATCTATTATGATCAAGGTATCTAGTTATAAATTTACGTCCTGTTTGTCCTATATATGTGCTATTGCACTCCGAGCAATTTAACCTATAAACTCCTGATTTTTCATATTTATTAGTTTTTCATATTATCATATTTATTAGGTTAAATTGCTCGGAGTGCAATAGCACATATAATATTAATTAAACTAGTTAGGAAGTTAATAATATTATTTTTACAATATAGTTACCAAATATTTATTACAAAACTGAGTAAATTTTTAAATAGCCGGAAAACTAATGTACATAAGATTAAGCAGGGATATATCAATGAAAGTGGAGTACATACATACATTATATCCATAACGGATGACAATATGATATAAACAGTTGAGTGATGTACTTTATTGGTGCAGAGTTGTATTAGATGCTTGCAGTAATTGATTTATTACTGTTAGTTGTATAATTAAAAATTCAAAAGAAACAAATATTAAGTATAACGTCTAGTGACTAGTCCAAGATGGTACATGGAAATGTAGAATATAGAAACAAGTTTGAAATAAAACTTAAACATTGATAAATTAAAAATATAATTAATAAAATACGGTTAAATATTAATTTTAATTCCAGATAATATTTTTTGCTTTTTTAACAGACCGACTGCTCCTAATATCCACATAAGGAAAAATCTTACCAGCCAAAACCACTTGTAGCGCACACACCTGGTTTGCTCATAAAACATTAAAGTTACGACCTTATGATCGATTTAGCAGTAAAAGTAGCTGAGGTGTTTATATTCTTAACAAATTACTGCCACTTCATAAAATATCTCTTCCCTGTTTACCTTAACGCTCACAAAATTATTTAGAAATATATTATTGATTGTTATATTCTGTCTTATGCATATATAATGGTGGCATATGAGAAGGTATAATATATATTTTTTATCGATTTATATATATTGCGCACATTGCAGTAAAACACTGTATTAATGTATTCCTTGTGTGTGTTCTATTAACTATATTAATGATAAATACATTTTCGTTTTGTCAAAGTGATTTATTTATATCTAGAAGTATATCAAGTATGTTATCAGTTTCATTCAATATGTCGTAAATATATAAAATACAAATGATCGTACTATACATACTATATATAAAAACATACATAATAGCTAAACATAATAAATATAACACTGAGTTAGTTTTCCACAAAACACAAAAACACCATATACTTCACTCGACGCGCGTTTCGTCAACAAAGTTGGCATCATCTAGAGATGATTAAAACTAAAACAGTCTTAATCATCTCCAAATGATTATCTTCACACCAAGGGTTCCGACCTACTTTAATAAAAATATATATCACAAATAAATAATTACTAACTTCTATTAAGTTTGTTGACATAAATAATGTTTAGTAATTTTTAATAATTATAATAATATTACTTTACGTGCGTTAAAATCAGTCTACAATTTGGTTAATTAGCAAATTAAATAATTATTTTAGAATTTTATTTCATTTAATATGCAATTTTTGGATAAAACAATAAAAAATAAAACAAAAAAAAAATAACGTTAATAAAAGTATTTTAAATTTGTTCTACTGCTAAAATCGTCTCGCCAACGTATCTCAGAGTTTTAACTCATAGACGCAGACCATCAGGCAAGCTTTCCTGTTCTGGCTAATTTAAAAGTATAGTTTTGTTTAACAATATTTTATTCTCGTATAGTCTGGTTAATATAACGTTAGTTTATAACAGTAACATTTGTTTACTTACCAAAAACTTTTGTTTATTTCATTCAACACACCAGGCGGACAAATTGGTTTGTTTACGTGATGGCGTCGAGATTGAGAAGCCATACTGACGAAGGCGTTTCACATTCACACAGTCCGAATAATGTGGGTCCCCCTAACAGCTGGTTTTCTATCGTCGTCACATTGCAATGGGTCCTAAGCGGGGAGGGAAAATCAAATTAATTACCGTAATTGTACCTAATTTTTATAGTATAAATAACTTGTGTATGTTGATCAAATTTCACAAAATAATAAAATTGACTAGAGCTGAGCTCTCTTGTTAATTAAAGTATTATTCTTTAAAGAGTAATTTTTAGTCATATGCCTCTAGATGTGAAAAATTCCTATATTTATTTGCTATTATATATCGCACATATTAATGCAAACTCGATACGCATATTTCGATATTAATGTCACTGTCGTCAGTGTAAACGTGAATTTCTTATATAAACGCGAACTACAAACTTTTTATAATCCCTGTTAATAATACTATTCCAATATCATCAATCAATCAAAGAATAGTCTTCAACATGGTGGAATAAACAGTAACACTTAAATGAA
Organism: Rosalia funebris; assembly: GCA_037954035.1. Lineage (NCBI taxonomy): Eukaryota > Metazoa > Arthropoda > Insecta > Coleoptera > Cerambycidae > Rosalia > Rosalia funebris. Next base: position 30,860,593 of record JAZFAV010000032.1, on the reverse strand, counting down.
ACATGGGAGAAATGCCGCTTCGATCTAAAAATAAAACATGTCATTTTGTAGTTCTACATGCAGATGCAGTTTTTTATGTACCTGGATTATATGAATTTTGTTAATAATTATTTAAAAGTATAATTTTGTCATTATTATTACTGATAATTATTAATAACATCTGGTAAGAAGAAAAATGGTTTGTCAATATATGTTAGGTAACCTTAAAAATATTTTAATTAAGGAAATATAATTTACAATGTTAATGGCATTAAAGCAACTTTTTTATATACAAAACCATTTTTATTTGAATACGGAATATTTTGTTAACTGAATAAAGTTACATTTAAAGAAGTTAGGAGATAACTGCTATTTTCTGTACGTAATAAATTACTCTGATACATGCACAATATGACAACTGATATAGTAAACAATTATACTGACCACCTCCGCTTATCCTCAAAGAGCATTAGTATCTCCACTTTTGCGTCTATGTCTGTCTTTAATTTAAGAAAATTGTACTTGTTCAAGAACGGTATGAGTACCTAGTTATAATTTACACCAATTAACAATCAACAGTTACTTCTGGTTTTATAATATACCTTATTATAACGTCTTCAAATCATAATAATAGGTATACTATTATTATAATTTGAAGACGCTCATGCTTACATAAATGTAAATAATTTTTTTCTTGACTTATATATTATTTAAAACTTAAAGATAAATGTATACGAATAATTTTAGTGTGTGACCGATGCTTTAAATTCATTTTTGTATAAATTACTATCCCTACTAAAGTATATGAAACTATCAACGAATTTAACTACAAAAATAACCAGCAAACGGGACTATAATCGTTATGGTAATAATGGTTTTTTTTATCAAGTTCCTGAAGTGCTTTTAAAACCTGCAAGACGAATGATTGTATTATTTGTTTTTAGGTTATTATAGTACTCCTTTGTTATACCAACACCACAGTATCTCTTTTTTTAATTTTGGGGTATTGCTTCAAAAGAGAATTTGTATTTTAATATTATTTTGCTTGAAAATTACCTACTCTTTTTTCAGTTAAAAAACCTTAAAATACTTCGGTAATCCAAGAGTATGCAGTCTCTAAGAGTACGCAGTAGGGGGCTCCAAGAGTACGCAGTTGTTAGAAATCAAAGTTGGCAAAACTGTAGGTCCGAGTTCTTGTTGTCTCAAGGTTAGCCGCCGTTGCTGACAATTAAGTGTGTATCAGTTGTGGCCTTTTGTAAGCGAGGCGAGCGTACGGTAAACAAAACATATTTTGCTTAACTTTATATAACTTTTGTGGCCACGAAGTAAGCATTCATACATTGATGGGTGTTTAATGTAAAATATCATTTATTACACCAGAATGTGCGTTCCATAAAGCGTAGAATCATATGTAAACATGAAATTTTCGGATTGCATAACCTCACTTTGCATCTCATAAAACAGTACATATCTGATAAAACATAAAGGTTGTGAGCCTGTGGCAAAAAGTACGCATGCGTACTCTTAGCAACTACTTGTGTTTTCTTTGCAATAACATAAGAAACGCATTAATTTTTAATTTTTGCAGACAATGGGGAAATATAATCGAATAAGTGAAAGATCTTTGAGATTTACACCGAAACTGTTGCAAGAAGCCCATGAAAGGATAGCAAGAGGGGCAAGAAAAGAAAGCAAGAAATCGGTAGCTGCTTCGCTAGGAATTAACGAATGTTCATTAAGGAAGCGTTTAAAGTTGAGAACAGTTTCTGTAAATCTCGGAAGATTCCTACCTATCTTCTCACGTCCAATGGAAGAAGAACTCGCCAGTCATGTACGAAAACTTGAAAAAGGATTTTAAGGTCTGTCTTACTATGAAAAATGTTACGGTACTGGCATACCAGTATGCTGAAATGAACAATATCCTCCATCGTTTTAATAAAGATAAAAGAACTGCTGACAGAAGCTGGACAAGAAGTTTTGCAATTAGGAGTAACCTGTCTTTAAGATGTCCAGAAATATGTAGCTTAGCAAGGGCCGTTGAATTCAGCAGGGTACAGTTCACCCGTTTTTTGAGAACCTGCGGAATTATTATACAAAGGTAAATGCCAGATCTCATCGAATTTTTAATATGGATGAGACCGGAATGTCTACCATATCAAATAAAATTCTGAAGATTTTTACACCAAGAGGAAAAAGAAGTGTATCAAAAGTAGTGTATGCTGAGAGAGAACAAACAGTTACTGCGGTGTGCTGCATCAGTGCATCGGGCATTTGGGTTCCACCTGGTCTGATACTTCTACGGAAGCGAATGAGGGACAAATTATTTATTGGGCTACCTCCGGGGACTTTCAAATTAATAGCAGACTCTGGCTATATGAACACAGAATTTTTTCTAGAATGATTGCGTTACTTCCAAAATTTTGTTAAATCTACTGCAGAAGATCCTGTAATTTTGATGTTGGACAACCACACATTTCACTGCAGTTTACCAGCAATAATGTTTGCCAAAAGAACAATATATAACATTGTTAACATTACCTCCCCATGCTAGTCACAAGCTGCAGCCTTTGGATAAAGTGGTTTTCGGACCGCTGAAAATGGCCTTCCCAGTGGAGTGTGACAAATGGACGATCACAAATCATGGAAAGGTTATTAAGGTATACCTTAAGACAAATGTCTTCGTTGTTTCATAAAGCCTACCTTCGAGTAGCTACTATTGAAATATGCGAGAAAGCATTTGCTTCAACAGGACTATATCCTTACATCCGAAATGTTTAAAGACGAAGATTTCGCTCCAGCAGAAGTAACAGATGTTTTGCTGGAGAAAAATACTGAGAAAGCTGGAGTAAGCTAGTTTTCTGCTTTAGTTTCTTCGAGAATCCCTCAGTCAGATTCTTTTGATGATGAGGACAGTTTACCTTTAAGTATCTGAAATCACCTCCCAACATCTGTTCAACAAATGTTTCATCAATTTCAGTTGTCACAGATGATATTACTCTACCAGTCACTGCTGAAAGCTCCTATTTTTGTCCATATGACAAGCCAAGCACTTCCTCTGTTGATCATACACCTAGCTTTGATTTTTACTCTAATAACATTGTCACTCCGAGAATGATAGTATATTTACCAAAAATTGATGAGGCACAAGTTAGAAGAAGGTATGGGAAAAATCGGAGATATTGTCCTCTACGCCCTATAAGGACCAGCTTGAGGAGAGCGTAATGGAAAAGACTCATCAGGCGAAGCGTCAAGTTTTTTCAGGCAAATCTACCAAATAACTGCAGAAATCAAGTACAAAAAAGAAGTAATCAAGTTCAAAAAAGAAGCAAGATAAAGATGACGTGTGTCCTTCTTGCAGGGAATCATATAGTTCGACCAACAAAATTAGCGACTGGCTGCAGTGTGGGAAGTGTAAACTGTGGTGGCAAGAACAGTGAGTGCATTGACAATCTTGATGCGAATAAATTTATATGCGATCTCTGCACAAAGTAGGTACCAAGTTTATATACCAAAGGTGCCTTCCGTAAAAGTGTTCAATATTTATTTTATTTAAGTCAATATTTATTTATGGTAATGCCTTTTAGTTATTTTCGGTAAAGAATTTCTGTTTTCTTTTATTTGGAACAAAAATGTTGGCTACGTACTCTTGGGTGCAGAACTGCGTATTCTTACGACACAATATATACCTAAGAGTACACAAATGATTATTTTAAAATTTTGTAAATTACCAATGTTTGAGTTGTTAAGTATGTTCAAGAATTTATTTTATGTTTTCTAATGTCGTAAAGAATATATCTTGTTTTAAAGAAAAGACTTTTTATCGAAGCTTTTTGTCTACGTCGATTTAAAAATTATTTGCGTACTCTTGGAGTCCCCTATCCTATATATATATATATATATATATATATATATATATATATATATATATATATATATATATATATATATATATACTATTAACTACTTTCATGTTTCAATTAACTTGATATATAACTGATAACTTATGATAAAACCATATACGATATATTATTTTACATAATAGATATATACATAATAGATTTCATTAATCAAATTTTAGCAGCTTGCGTCACTGTTATTTAGAACAGTTGTGAAAAGTTAACGTTTTAAAATAGACAGGTACGGTACAGCTGCATAATAATTTGTATAATTACTAGCAAACGTCAATAATTGATATACTTACAATCGTAAATCCGGTTCTAACTTGATGACTTGTATAAGTTTTAGTATACGTTTTACAACACCATTAAATTATGTATTATATTTATGTATTATAATATCTGCATTATTATAATCTATTAACTACCGATAAGTTATTAACTATAATTTAGGATAAAATGTAGAACCAACAGGTTATTTCAGGTTATGTACATATTTAAATGTGTGCGGCTATAACGAATATATTTTATTATAAAACTTGAGTAGCTAGATACCCACTTTATAAGTTAATCCTGAAAGATGATGTAGTTCTCTCTAAAGCTATTTTTAATATAACAGCGCTCAGTTTCCAAGTCATGTATTTCTAATAAATAAGAGAAGGCGAGATTTAAGTTTTTGTTAGATGCTTCATCCGTTCTCTCATGTGTCTGTCTAATCCGATTTCGTTCATTACCCAGGCGCGAGGAGTTTCATTTTTATTTTTATAAAATGCAATAACCCGCAACTAAATCCCTGTAGCGAAATACAAGCAAAGCAACAAAATGCAGACATTTTATTTAAATTTTAATTTAAAACCTTGTCTTTTCCCCATTCCGTATACATAATAAAACTGGCGGCCATTCTGCCATTCGTGTCTCGGCAAACTGAATGCAATCGTTGTAAATTAGCATTAGCGTCTACTAACTTCATGCTATTTGTGTCAAAATAAACCCACGAATCTTCTACTTCGCCAAGGCTCTTACCATTTAAGTTGATATTAGCTACATATAACTGGACGATATAAGTGCATGTTCATTTATTTAGATAAAAATTCGTTTTACATGCACTTCATGACTCCTACAACATTGAGAGCAATAACTCCATAATATAGTGCATACATATTTTTACTGCACCAGCAATAACAAGGTTTTCGATCCTGTATGCTATTTTTTCTTTGTATACTTTCCTTTATATATTTTCCTTTCTACTTTTTGTTACTTAAAATATATTCTAAAATCTAATATCCAACATATATACAAAATCTCTCGGTGAAAAATATTTAGTTTTTGAAGTTCTTTTTTCATTTATTACTGCATACATTTTATATTTTAGAAACATTGATGCTTTAATATATCACCTAATATGTACATGCTCTCTTCTATGTATTTGTGTATTAAGCGACATTGTATATGGTAATAAATATAAACATACAAAATCATAATATTCTGATATCTGGTTATAAAATATTTAAATTTTCTTAATTACTACTTCAACCCTAAAAATATAATTGTATATATAACTGTAATTACAGTCTAATAAGTCGTAAATATGTATTTCTATTTATTTAAACAGTATACAAACCAAAAAAACATTATTTTGCTCATATATAAAAATAGTTATTGAGAGAAAAACTTGCAAAACACGAATTAGAAACCCATAATAATAATTAGGTTTATAGTAAATAAATATTTGTTTATAGTTAAATAATATTGCGACATTCCTCATAGTCCATATACAAACAAAGGTTTGTTACCATTTATAAACTATTTTGTTCATGTGTTAATGTGATCTATGCTAGAACAATTTTAAAAATTAAAAATAATTCAATAATATGATAAAATAAGTGTAACAAATATATCCTTTAAATTATAATGCGGAATGCAAAATTCTTAAATTCTATAACAAGTTGAAAGTGTATTAAGAGAACAGATTATTTTTTGAGAGTTTTAGTATGACAGTAGTCTATTCTAAATTGTAGTTAACGTATTGTATTTTATCTTAAAATGATTATTCGAATGAAATCGCAAGATTAGGCAGCAAGGTATTCTTTATTTGGGCAAAATTTCGTTATCAGGATATAAATATGTATATATTTATACATATATATATATATATATATATATATATATATATATATATATATATATATATATATATATATATATATATATATATATCCTCCAGCATCAGGCTGCTGAGGGCCAGGTTACACGAAGTCGAGGGCAAACATAAGATTTTTTCTAATTTGTTCTTCAACTTATATTGAATAAAATTAATTTAACTCACGTCAATTAAAAATACCTACAAGTCACTATCACTGTAAACAAAGCATTATACGAGCGATCAGAACCTTTAATCTTAAACTTCGTGTATATCACATGTTGGCGGAATTCAATTTTATTTATTAAATGCGACTATGGTTGTACATGAGGAACTTATATACCACTAGGCAAGACAGTGACCTTATATGAATAATTCTTTTAAAATGTAACTATGAACTGATATGAAGGTACAATTAGCATTTAAATTTAATAATATGCTGTTACAACTGTGACAGTTGTCGTAGCGAATATACGTCGTCGATCAAAATGTGTCAAGGATTTGTTCCAACTCCTTCAGTTCACTAAAATCACTCATAATATCTATAGTTCAAACCTCCTGATTAGAAAAATAGCCTGTCACTTCTTAATTTACTAAATAATAATAGTAAAGAGACAGTGAACTTTGGATGATTTCCCTGTCATTCAGTTAAAGGGAAATGAACCGGAATGGACATAGCCGCGAGATAAGCAGCTGCTAATGGCATTATAGAAAACACCTCTATTTCTATTGACCAACGCGATACCAAAAAAAAATATATAATAAAATAAAATATTATGGCAGTTTGGCAAAACAGATGGAATAATTAGTGATACTGGTTTAAACAATATTGTTCACCTTATAACGTTTTTTAATAATTTTGATTTAATATTATTTAAATGATGCCATAATTAGATGAAGTGTACACGACTGACTAACTTATTTATATTAATACATGGAAGACAACCTTGGTTATCTGTGGTAGATGCAATACCTATCTGACCGTAAACCATTTTCTTATAAATTGTGGTAAATATTTAGGTATTAGTTGATGATATTACTGTAGGCTTAAACAATGACATTGATAATAATCTTCTGAAGTTCTTACATGAAACTAAACTGTTAGGTACTGAATCTATAAGCAATCCTTAATGCTCGTGGATACATATTAGCAGTTAATACCATAAGATGTTCAGGTACAAACATAATAAACAATTAATAATAGGCTATCAAAAAATAATATTAGTATAGTTTGTTTCATCTCTATTTGCCAAATAAAAAATCTCAAACGGCTCTTATCACATACCGTGGCTTGTTTTTATGGCTAGGCTCAGGTAGACCGTTCAGTTTATCGGCAAGATAAGAAAGTTTTTTATTTGGCAAATAGCGATGAAATGAATAGTACTATGTTAGTATTATTATTTATAATATAAAAGCATAAATACACATATGGGAAGACTGTTGTTTGTTTTTTAGAGTGGAATGATAATATGGACATGTAGGGGAATTAAAGCTGATATTTCAGAGGGGATTTGTGAATATAATCCAAATCATAAAATTAGTTTTTACGATCATTTTATGATCGACTTACCATGTCAATGGTGGACATGTCCTCTCATCCATTTAATAGGGGATAAAAAGATAACATATATATATTTAACCACTTATTTTAAAGAAACTGGATGTGTATGTCTTATATACTTAGTCACTATCTTTAAGCTGTTTATTTCAAGTTTTACTGCTAAATTAAGCAAGTAATTTGTATGCAGTACTTAGAAACCGAAACATTCTGCTGATGCATTAATAATTCATGTGTTTTCATACGCACTTTAATAGGGTTCTACAGACTATTCAATTCGTGTGCTAAGACAAGGTGGGCAAATGATTGCCCACGTCATTTTACCGATTCCATAGCACCAAACGTTATTTATTTTGGTATATAAGAAGGTATGAAACAATATTTATATAAAGTGAATTTTTTTTCATTATGGGCAACATTAACAGGGCGGACGATATTTCAATTATATGGGGCGTTATAATTGAAATATCGTTGCATGCATCGTATATTGCATACATATATGCAATTATTATTCAAATAACTATAGTAGAAACTCTTTAAAAAATTCTTTTCATTTTCATGTTTGAGTTATAGAATAGACTCAATATTGAAATTGAGCCTGTTCATATTGTAATAATGGTTTCGATTTGGAAAATTTTGTTTAATAATATTTCATATTAAGGAAATATAAAAGAATGCACTTTATAAGCTCATTTAATTTAAAAAGGCCTGTATCAAAACCGGTCGTCCGGTCGTTATCAGTAATGGTTCTGGCCTCTTTGGGTATGTTGTGGATGTACTGGCTATAATAGAACAAATACTAACTTCAACTTCTACTAAATAGACTATTAACTATTTTTTCAATTCCAAATATTTATAACTTATTATTTCACCAGGCTATATATTACTATTACATACATATTTTATTAATGTACCTACATGAAATAATAATTTATTGTGTACAGTCTCGGATCATATAAAATTTGTAAATACAATTATGCTTTGACATTGTATAAAATGAAATGTAAATGAATTATCAAAATTAATGTTTAATTAACAAATCGACAGAAAACATTTGACATATATGTTAAATGTATTTAAGAAAAATTAGATACTTAATTTTACATTAATGTATAATGCAATCGTTTTGAATAGGTACCTATATTTGTATTCATAACACATATTAGAAGTATTCAGTATTTTAATCATAAACAATTTCTTCTAATACATTATTTTCTCTATTTATTAAGCGGCTGTTTTCGCGTGTGTGTCACGAAATTTTTAAATCGATGTACGAAATGCTTTTCGTTTGAATTTCAGCATTTTGACAAAATTAATATAGTAAGCCGACCCTTGCGAATAACGTGGTAACTTCTGTTTTTTGATCCCAAGCCTCTAGAGGCATGCTCCGGAGGTGCCTATGATATGAGTGAGGGGGCGGCGCAATATTATTGCGATTTGCTTACTCGTCAGTTATTAAAACTTAAGATTCAGTTTATTTAAGACTTCAAATACTACTTGATTTAAGTTTACACAAATCATATATATGACAGAATAATAAATTAATACTTATTTTGCTAGTACATACTATGATATGCAACAATTTTATTATATTATTGATATTAGTTATGGAGATACTATTACTGTAAACTAATTATTAATTAGTTTATATTAGTTGTATGTCCATAACTTACTTATATTTCCGAATATGCTGGTTCAGTACGCTGTTTATACGCCCTTTTCACAGCAGAATACAATTTTATATAATTTAGTTTTATGTTGTAATTGCTACTATTAAACAATACAAATGTTATGTAAATAAATAAATAAACAATATGGAAGCAAGCAGAAATAAGTGATTAAATCAGTGAATAAGCAATACTAAAGTGATTATTCCAAATAGAGCTTATGAAAGCATTTATGTTCACTGTTATCGTTATTTTAGAGATATAATTTTAGTAGAGTAAAAACAATGAAATTGTATGAAGGAATAATGTGAATTTTATATCCCCTTCGAATTATTAAATTTATAGTAAAAATATGTTACTTTTGTGTGATAATTGCTTGGAGAAAATAAGCTATTGCATTTGTTCTGTATTAAGGAAAAATGCCTAATAAACTCTTTATTAACTTAATAAACTCTTATTAAGCGGGAAAATATTAAGCATTATACGCATATTCAGCATTTTAACATTCTACTGTTTCTTTGTTCAATGTAATATGAAAAAGATATTGGCTACAATTGAAATATAAATTTACTTACACGTATCACAATAAATCGTTCAGATAAATTTCACGTCAGCACTATCTCATTATTATGCTTGTAAAACTAATATTCAGACGTTGTAACCCGTCGTATATGTACAGCATACTAAAATTCAAGTTTAAGATCGTTGAATAGGTAGTTGCATGTATAAAACCACCACAAACTTTCTAAATTTTTTTGCATTCAAAATGTAAAATCTTTCCAGGGAACTGTAAAACTCTTCTATGCATTTAAATGTTTTACTTTGCTTATGCATTGCCTACTTGAAGGTACTACAAAAAATTTGAATAATTTCTGCTTGAGGGAAGGCACAAGGGATTGTGTAATAAATACAATGTAGTTTATGATGGGTGGTAGCAAAAAATTAGGTCAAATCTGAAAAGCTCTGAACGGCAGGTATTAGAAAGGGGTTCGGTTTAATGGTTGTTAAAGAAATTTGATTTTATGACCACAGTGTTTATGAATATCCATAGAACTATCTACATACATTTTTATCTTCTAAAAATTAGGTATTGTACCATGACATCCATATTAATGTTATAATTTTCTTCTTAAAACGTCATTTATTAATTGTTTGATTCTTTTAGTAATTAAGTTGATTATTTTTTCAAAAATGAAGGAAAATAATATTATTTCAATTTGATGTAACAGCAAACTTATCATTGCTTCCTATCTAACGCATTCCTTCTCGCCATTCTCAATATTCTATTCTGTATTTTTTCCTTTTGGCTTAGAGTTTATACAAAAAAACTCATTTGCCACACAAACAGTGGTACTGTTTTAACTTAAGAACCTTAACCAGGATTATCAAGGGAGGGAAGTAATATGGGTATAATACTGTTTTTATCCAGGGTTAGTTAGGACAGTAAATACAGATAGGTAGACCACGATATAACTGGAATAGGTATAGAAATTGGGAAGCCACACGAGAATACGAACTCTAACTTGACTATACTATTATATGTCTAACTTTGTATTCCTTAAGAATGTGATTAAGGTTTGATGTACCATTATATTGTTTAAGGAAAATAATGTCGAGATATTAGTTGGGAGGAGGATATTTAAAGTAACTATTCCGTTTATAAAGCCTATGCTCGCTTAGAAAACGACCATTACTTAACTCCATGTTGGTAATATTTACTGATAAAAGTGAATATTTTTATCAGTAAATATTACCAAAATGGGGGTAGCTTGGTAATCCAAGTTACCTGTTTAGAGTTTATATGAGGTAGATCTGATGGTTGCGAGAAGGCTCTGCAGTTATGTAAACTGCAGAGCTATTATTTGAGTTTAACATAACCTTATCCCAATTTTTGTATAATTTAATACATCTATTTACATAACTGATATCTACATAACTGTTGAAATTATGATTAAAACCGGGTAGAGAAAAGAATGGTTGGGGAACGCCAATTTCTACTGCCATCTGTTATGCAAGTTGGTCAACAATACAATTGTTAACTGTTACTGTGTCCTATCTCTTGTTTACGAATTAAAAGTTTTTTCTTTACTTTATGTCATATACAAGGTCCGGCAGAGATATATGACGATTTTTAAAAGTCAATAACTCTGTTATTTTTCAACGCACATAATTTTACGTGTTTTCGTGTAAACAAAAGCCCTATGCTTGAGCATCCACGGCTCCATAGCAACTGAAACGGCATCTCCTGACCTTCAAATACCAACCATTCCGAAAACATTAGCCTTCGTTTCAGAACTGTTATACTCGTTTTAAAAACGTCATACATCTCTGGCGGATCCAGTATTATTTCGATTTGACTATAATGTTGTTTAGGGTAATGTTGTAATGTTGTTTTGTAATACAAGAATAATTGATTTTAAATCAGTTAAAATACCAATATTTCTTCTTCTCTTTTCTGGATTTTATGTGATATGCATGCTTCTATAACACAAGTTCGTGTTTGATAGATAGCATAGGTTTTATTGTTTTAATACTTAATTTTAGACATCAGCATATGTCAAGCAAGAGTCAATTAGGATTGTATATGATAGAATCACTTTGTTTTATTATATACATTACATTCCATTATTTAATTATTAGACGAAGATTATTTAATTTTTAGACGAAGTTATCTAAATTTGTTAATGGGTATCCAAAACTGCATAAGCAACTAGAACCATACTCTAAAACTAAATCTGGTTATGAAATGGTTTGCAATAAAATGTGACAAAGAATTAGCCATTGAAATAGGTTAGTGTTGTTAAAAATATTCGTTATTAACTATAAAATAATTTTGTTGTTTGGGGTTAGTTGGGGTGATGTACGTATTTATCGGTGGTATCTTGAGTGAAGGCATTTAAATCAAATTGTTCCGCTAGTTCGAAGTTTGTGTATTTGTTGTTTTTAAATCTACCTATACTATAAACTTCGACGATAAATGTCGACTTTTATGTGTTTAAACTTTTAATTATCTACCAAAATATATTTTGGTTAGATATTAAGTATTTCGGTAATAAAGCAGAATAACTAATTTAATAATACTATATTTTTTATTAAGAATATGATGCTATGTCTTGAATACTCATATCTTGAATACTCATATTTCTACTCAACAATCTGAAATTGATTAGAAATATTATTATCGTTTTACTCTTGAGTCTTGAAAAAGTTACTTGGTCAGTGTGAATATATATGCTAATATATACAGTAATTATAGCGCTATAATATTTATTATAATATAATTAATATTATGTATATGCTAGAATAGAGTACTAACTACTTGCGTCTTGTATTATACGAGTATAATGCGGAATAGTAAGTACGTCTCTTAGATGAGATTTTTAGATGTCCTATAAATACTTGCTATAAATAAAGAACGGGTACGATCTAATTTATACATTTCGATCACATTATAATCATCTTATGATATTACTCTTATATTATGTCGTGTATACAGTCTTTGAATGTAACGGAAAAACAAAATTAAAATTTATATTGTAAGCATCTGCGTTAACTCGTCGTTTTCATTAAAACGAAAAAAATATATCGCTGCCAATTGCCAAACAAGTCAAGCACGAACTCCTTATTAAATTACTACTTTATTAGACTTGTTAAAATACAGACTGGACTAATTATAATAAACTTGAAAGGTAATCTTGAAGCAAAATGCAAGTTTAAGTCGCGAGTGGAATTTTGCAAAAGTTGCTGCACATAATTATCAACTCACCAATCAGGTTTATGCAGTTTGCAGTTGCGGCACGCACACTAGATACTCTGTACGTATGGGTCACATCAACATATATGTCATGTGTACCGCCATAAAAACATTTATGGTTGCATGTGCCTTCTGTGTGCTCTGGTCTCCTGCTAGTGAGTATGTAGTTACAGATCATACTTTAGGCTCGTTAAAAATATATTTTTTAAACGTATCCACATTATTTCTACAAAAAAGAGACTAATTAGCATACATAGAGGCAGGTTACTATATAATATATAAAATAACCTCTATTCATTTGTCAATGGAATTTCAAAAACATAAACAAACCAACCGCTTTTAAATAACTGATGGCTGACGGTATTAATTTTTTTTACTAATAATATTTACTGTAGTCGAAGTTTATGGATATTTTTGTATATTATTTTGTTTATGATTAAAATTCAGTAAGAAAAAAATGTAAGAAATTAATTTTCTTTTTTTTTTCACTGAAAACATGCTTTGTCAAAGAAATGTAACATTTATTACAAATAGTATTTAAATCTAGTATAATTCTATCTAAATAATTAGATTTCCACTCTTTTTTTTAACGAGGAAAGGTGATATAAAGTTAAATATATTTAAATCAGTTGTTTTATTTTAAATTAAATCTATATTGCATTTTAAATATATTTTAGAACAGGAGTGTATGAGAACAGAAGACTGAAAAACATTGTGATTTAGGTTTAGGCTAGAGTTGAGTAATACAAGACTTAATTGATATACTCAGAATCAATATACGGTTGTTGCAGCAACGTAGTTGCTCTGTATAATAGTTAGTTTGAAGAATTAGTGTCACTGCCCGTTTATAAATATTTCATATAATATGTAGTTCCAAAGTAATAATTATGAACAATACATTTTTTCTGTTTACGCAACTATGTATTGATATAATGTTTTTTACACAAATAAAAATATACTGTGTATAGCATATATCAAAGTGGAATCGAGGACCAAGCATGTATATATATGTTATAGTTAAATTAATTATAAGAAGTAGTATAGCAGTAAAGAATTAATTCTTGGACAGAATACTACCTTTTTTTGTAACAAATTGGATGATAGAAGGCATTCTATTGAGCCTGATCATATGTAGGATAAAAATCCTTTATTCTGTGAGAAGCACAAGATGGTAGTCGCGAACACATTGTTCAAGAATCACGTTAAGAGGCGGTACACATGGAAAATGCCAGGAGGGATAAACAGGTATCAGATAGACTACATTCTGGTTAGGAAGAGATTTAGAAATCAATTAAAAGACTGTAAGAGTTATCCAGGAGCAGATGTAGACAGCGACCACAACCTGGTAGTCATGAAAGCTAGATTAAAGTTCAAAAATCTGAAAACCCGGAAGGATAAGAAACGTATAAATGTAGACATATTGAGGGATCAGAATATGAAAGATAAGTTCCAGGAGAAAACAGATCAATTAATAAATAAAACGAGTAAGGACGAAATCAAGAACGCAGAAACTGAGTGGGAGGGTATCAAGAATAGTTTAGCTTCCGCGGCTACGGACGTTTTAGGACACGATAAAAGGGAAGCTAGGAAGCCCTGGATAACGGACGAAATCTTAAACTTGATGCAAAAGAGACGAGGCTACAAAAACAGACGAGACGAAGAAGGACTGAAAACTTATAAGTCAATAAAGTGGGAAATCATTAGAAAATGTAGAAAAGCGAAAGAACAATGGATAGAGGATAAATGCAAAGAAGTAGAAGATAAGTTGCAAGTAGGTAAGACCGATGAGGCTTACAAAATAATTAAGAGGAACTTCAGGGATATAGGAACAATAAGTAGAAACGTTAGGAGTCAATCGGGGGACATACTGATCGGAAGAGAGGAGAAAGCGGATAGATGGAAGCAGTACTTAGGAAATTTATACGAGGGTCAGGAATTAGGAGAGATATTAGAGGAAGAATTTAGCATCGATAGAGAAGATGTAGGAAAACCTATATTGAGAGAGGAATTTGAAATAGCACTAAGGGGGCTAAAGAATAATAGAGCGCCGAGTGTAGATAAAATACAGGCGGAAATTTTGAAATGTGCGGGACAGAAAGTAGTAAATAGGATGTTTGAACTGGTAAAATACATATATGAAACGGGCGAGATGCCGGAGGATTATAAGAGGAACATTATCGTTACTATACCGAAAAAGAGAGGAGCCGACAAATGCGAGAACTTTAGAACGATTAGCCTAACTTCCCATGCGTCAAAAATCTTAACTAAAATAGTGCAGAAGAGGATGGAAAATAGAGCGGAGTAAATACTAGGAGAAGACCAATTCGGGTTTAGGCGAAATAGGGGAACTCGCGAAGCTATTCTGGCGCTAAGAGTAATGTTAGAGAAAACAATAGAAAAAGGAAAGAACGCTTATATAGGATTTGTAGATTTACAAAAAGCTTTTGAAAACGTAAGATGGGAAAAAATGTTCGAGATACTAAAGAGCGCGGGAATGAAGTAGTACACAACCTATACAAAGAGCAAATTGCTGTTATAGAAGTAGAAGGGGAAAAAAGGGAAGTAGGTATTAGGAAAGGAGTAAGACAAGGATGTACGCTATCACCACTAATTTTTAATCTGTACATCGAAGAGGCGATTAATGTGGTAAAAGATAGAATGGATTTCGGGATTAAAGTACAGGGACAGAAACTAAAAATGCTGAGATTCGCGGATGATATAGCAGTATTAGCATCTAGTAAGGAGGAATTAGAATCAGCATTGAACGAAATGGAGGCAGTGTTGACAGAGGAATACGGAATGAGGGTGAATAAAAACAAAACTAAAGTGTTAGTGTGCAGAGGGCGCGAGAGCAGAGCAAAAACGAAAGTACAAATTAATAATGAAGGATTGGAGGAAGTTAAAGACTTCACTTATTTAGGAAGTAAAATAAATTGGGATGGAAGAAGCGATAAAGACATAAAACAAAGAATAGCGCAGGGTCGAGTATATTAAACTTAGAAACAAGGAAGAGATTTTTGAAAACATATGTATGGAGCACGGCACTATACGGCTGCGAAACCTGGACGGTAGGGGAAGCAAGTAGGAAGAAATTAGAAGCTTTTGAGATGTGGTGTTATCGAAGAATGATGAAAATACCATGGACTGATAGGGTTAGAAACGAAGAAGTATTGGAGAAAGTCGGCGAGAAAAGAAGTATGTGGAAAAACTTAAAGAGGAGAAGAGATGGAATGGTAGGCCACTTGCTGAGACATGGGGGAGTAGTCCGCGATATTTTGGAGGCAGAAATAGGAATGAAGAAAGGCAGAGGTAGGCCTAGATTAGACTACTGCTCGCAAATAGTAAGGGATGTGGGTTGTAGCACAATTAGCGAAATGCGTAGGTTGGCACAAGATAGGAGAAGCTGGAGGTTAGCGTCCAACCAGTCTTAGGACTGATGACCTAATGATGATGATGATGATTCTTTAGTACTTTATATGATAACTCATGAAATAATACGTTACAGGTATTAAACCTGTATGCCTATATGGACTAGAAACTGTGCAAATTGAAAAAATGAGAGATAAATAGTGCGGTAAACTATTTTCATCATATAATAATTCACTTGTCAATACATCATATACTTGTTATATCATAATATATTTCTTCTATCATCAATGCAAGAGATATATTATAGAAGAAGATACTTTTAGTGCAAAAAGTATTAAAAATCCTCCCTAAATTTAGTGAAAAGAACTTTTTCAGTTTTGCCTCTTAATAATTTGTTTATTCGATTTCATCATTAACGAGAAATAGTTAATTAATCAGTAGTTATTTTGATCCTTTTAAACTGTGTAGTAATGTCGATAACCCTAACATATATTTTCGAATGCCTGAACTGTTAAGTTTGGAACGTTTTCTCGCATTCTAAAATACTATTTTCATATCATTAACGAGTATATAATATGCCTATGAACTTGTCTGTGATTTGTTTTCAATGCTGTATATCCTGATCTTCATGATTGCGAAACACTACTGTGTATTACTATATACAATACTTATGGTTATAGCTAAATATTTGTAGTGTAATATAGTAAATCACACTAATAGCACAAGATAGTAAATTGCAAGTAATAATATTAAGTTGCGTACGCATCATTTACTCTTCGTGTCAGTCAGAACTAAAGTTCGGATAATCCATGCGCGTACGAACGTGATCCTCCTCTTGCCAATTTCTTCGAAATTGAATGAATAGCCGGAGCACACATTTATGCACACAATAATTGTTTATGTGGATAAAAAGTTAAAAACTCGTACGAATGTTTGTGCGCGCACATAGTTCGTGCGCGTAAATAAGTCAGTACGCACCTTTACGTTTCAATAACTTTAGTTCAGTTACATAGAATTTTCCTTTTAAAATGTTCGAAAAACATTGCATATCCTTAAACAATTAAGTGGATACTAATTTAATAGCATGAAACATAGCAGTAATATAGCAGTATAAAATAGCATTGTACAAAATGAAAGCTTTCCTACTATTTTTTTCGCCATTTCTTCCAGATAGTTGATTGTAAATAGATTATTAAGGAAGATTAAAAGACTATTATTATCATTTTTTCTAATTGCTCAATTCTTCAATGTAAGCTTTCAGTTCCTTTGATGATTTTCTGCTAATCGATATTTTTGAAATAGGAATTGGAATATTGATTATTGGTCCTACTATCAGAATTTTCTTTTATTAACAAACTTGTTTGACAAATTGAATTGTATGGAATAAATTGAAGGTTGATTTTATCATTGAAAGTAAGTCTGGTAAGACAAAATGTTTAAACGCTATTCTACTAATTTATCGATTCAAAAGGATTTGTTACCTTGCAGAGATGTGTGATGTCGTGTTGGCATACATCTTTCCCGTGCAATAAGATCGGAGGTGCCGTATTGATTTGAATTCAGTGCTGCATAAACAGAATCAAACGATGTCATTATGGCATCGAAGGATATACTATTGACTTATTACCAAAAAATGAATTTTGTCTAATATACAAAGCCATTAAAAATATGGCGATGCAATATAAAGAATTTCTCAAACGTCTTAACTCAAAACTAAATAACGATTAACAAGATATCGTGGTTAAAAATTAAATTGCTGTCTCTCTAAATATATCTAATTTCTAGATATCATATGGCAACTGTACGTATGTGATAATACATTAGTGTTATATGTGCTTAATAGAAAATAGATTCTTAAACTTCTGTTATTAATTATGTAATGTCATTAATTATCAATAAAATAATTACTTACAATGTATTAATAGTATTATTAAAATTATACTTAGACGCTCTATATTTACTTCTACAAAAGTGATCAATAAATAATGTAATCTCGAAGTACTTTTTTCTCTTTGTAAATTATTCTTTAGGAAAGTCTTTTGAAATTTACATTCTAAGTATTTATTATTTGTTGATGCTAAGGATAAAGGAAGTGCTTTTTCTCCCTACAAGCCATATTCATTCCAAACTCAACCAACAAACAAGGACCCCATTGTTGGCTGGTCGAGGCGTTTTTATTACACGCTCTGTAAAACACACAAATCGAGTCTCTTCTGGTTTATTTAGTGTCTCGAAATTTTATAACCTATAAATCATAATTTTTCCACATTTTAATTTAGTAATTCAAAATATACCCCTTATTTAAATTAAATTAGGTGATGTAGATAACAAAAGTCTTGAAGTTCATGAACTACGTCTAATAAGGCAAATTTCCTTAATTCTCGATATATTTTTTTGTTCGTAGTATTCGTTTCTTGCGTACAACTAAATCTATCTATTGCAGTCGTTTACAATTTGGCGTTAATAAGCGGTTATGAGGTATTGTAATATCTACCTATTTATTATTTCAAAAACTTAGATATAACTTTTATTGATATTGAACATATGTGCTTTAGTTATGAATAATTGTTACGTGAAATGTCCAAATAAGAAAATAAGTCTTAATAAGACATTTTCCCCTGTACGGTGGGACCATACTTATACCTACCTTGTTAAGTCACCATAATAATACTACGTAATATGTACTCATACCATATGTAACCATAATAATACAACAAAATAAAATATGTACTTAATTGTAAAGAATAACCGAATTGGGATTATATTTATTGTTTATACTAAACAGTACTGTATACTTCAATTAATACAATTATTCTAAGCTTCAGCTACACAAATATAAAAGGGTTAATCTTATTTTATTAAAGCTTAATATAATTTGTCTAAATCACAAAAGAGCACCATGAGCAATAAGTTTGGGATATCGGGCTACTACATAGTCGCCTAGTTTTATGAGCCATACTATGCTAATTCCAATTTCGTAAATATTGTTGTCATAAAGTATACTGTACAGTGTGTAAAAGTATATTTAAGTTTCCTTCTACTTGTAAGTCCTAAAATCAGTTGTTAGAGATTAAAATATAATATATAATTCACTTATTCAATACGTTGTACAATAATTGTACAGTGCTGATAGAATAGCTACAGATTAGTATACGATATATTATACAAATTTATTTTATTTATCCCCAAAACAATATAGCAACATTCTGAATTTACATTTTGCAGATAAATTCAAAATTCAGATTTCAAATTCAAATTTAATTTATTATAATGCGATGCACCTCAACTGAGATATGTTAAAATTTAGTTCATCTAAATAAGTATAGCTTCCTGCAATAATACAATTAGAATATATTTTATTTTGTATTTGTCATTTACAATGATTTGGCCAGTGATAAAATTTATTCCTTTTGGTATTCTCATGTTTAAATTCACCATTCGAAAAAGTTTCATAAAAAAATGTTGAAAATGTTTATGATCGTGCTATACGTGGTGATAAAGTTTAGCACAATATTCAAGCACAAGCTCATCAAGAAAAGGAAAAAATGTGAGATTCTCCAGGCATGCGTAGAAAAAACTGTGAGGCAATATCCGGAGGGAAAAGGACGCGCGGCTAGATCTAACTCTGTATACATTCACATTCAATATATATTCATCGATATTCACTCTGCAGAGGTCTCAATTCGACTGAATAAAGACCAGGCTATTTACTGCGCACCTCGTGGGCGGTCCGATATCGCAGTTTTGAGATGTGTTCCTATTTTTGATGAGTAGTATACTATTATGTATTTTTTTTTAATTGTGAAGCAAATAGCAAACAACAATACCGTTGATTTATGAACAAATTTTATTTTTTTTTCTAATTATTGTTTTTAGTAATGACGAACTCCTTAAAATTTTCCCATAAAAACAGGGTACCATATTAGGGTTTCCTATTTCTCGTTTATAAGATTGAATTTGTTAACCTTAAAATTGTAAAAAACGGTTACAATAAAAATGTTTTGCAACTACGGGAGTACCTCGTATCATAATTCCTAACTGACTGACTGAAACAGTACATTGTCATAACTGCAGATATTGATCTCAATAGACTCGTTGTTTTATACAGTAATCCTATGGTCAACGTCAAGATAAAGTAAATATGTACTTATATGGACTGGAATTATAGATAGCCCGTATCTTTGACTTTGAAGGAAATTAGGCTGCTGCTAGATATTTAGAATTTCAAAGTTTCGATTTAGTTCCAGGTTTATCTATAACCCTTATTTGTATCTATGTGTATATTTTTCAGGTTAGATAATGATGTTATCCAGCAAAGTATTTACTTTCGACAAGGCTGACCCGTTCTCATATCCCTGATAGATGAATAATGTGACGAGGACTAACTGAATAGCCAGCACGTTCACCCGATTTTAAATTTATGGGTTACTTTAAATCACGGGTCTACTTTAATAGCGATAATTGAGTACATTTTGAAAGTTTTGTTTGTAATATTCTCAAAAGACACCCTTTATATTATAAATGATAAATAGGAAATCCCTTATATGAGCTATCATTGAACGTGGATCACATTAAAAAAACATGGAATTACAATTTAAAAGATACTATAATGACAATTTGGAAAGAAAATATTTGACATAAAGATCTGAAATAAATATTTTCTCTTTAAATAATAAGGTTGGCATATTTAAGAGTTTTTGGAAAAAATTATTTGATAAAATTAAGAATAGTGTGCGAAACTTCACTATCACCGTATCCTCTGTATATGTACAATAGATGAATTTATAGTATATGTATATTATAAATTCATTTTGTATGCAAAAGAACAAGACACTGTTATTGCCTTATGTTACATCTCTGAGAAAAATAAGGAATATGTTCTCTTATTCTGGTACTATCTATGAACATATTTTATAACAATTTTATATTAAATTGTATTTATTATTTGCCCAGGTATGCGTCTTAACTAAATGCATAAAATATTCATTTGACAGAAATACTCAATTATTAATATTTTAAAATACATATATACAAAAATAAGATATATACTGATCGACAAAAATATACTTCATTAACAGAATTACCGTAGCACAAAGAATTATACCGCGTAACGAAGACATTATAGCGCGGTTTGTTCCTCAAAAGGGGTTATAGGATGGAGTTTGAGAAGGGTAATGTCATAAATAATCACGTATACCACATATGCTTTTAATTATTTCTATGCTGTGTGGAACCAGATTGAAATAACAGTGGTTTTGTTAACAAATAGGTTGACAAATTTATAGCCTTAGTTCAAGACTATTACGGAGGCTATTATTTTCGGAATCTAATAGATTGTGCGATAGATACAATGGATATTAATATCGTATAAAAGACGGAACATTTATACTTTCTGACGTTAAATTTGACGTTGATGTTATAATTATTAAAACTATTCTTTACACTTGTAAACCATCTTCTACATTTTATTATTTTTTAAACCATCGCAAAAAATAAATTGTATATTCTAACAACATGTAATCATGATCTAAAATCAAAATCTAAGATCTAATCTAAGATATAAGATTTTATAATACTTTGATAGTAAACAATTAATAATAGAAAATCACACTTTGACAATCTATCGGATATATATTGCAAGTATACCCAGAGAAAAGTATCAGTGTATCTAAAACACAGTAATGTTTTATAAGAAATGTATTACTTCTTTTGATTAGTTCTGTCATCTGTTAATGGTAAACAAATCTTTATTTGGAAGCAAGAAATATAATTTTACATTTAATAAACTCTGCATAATAAAAAAAGTTATTTTTCTAATTTCTTTTACAGGCTTTTATGTTTCTCGCGATTACACAAATAAATTTATTGAAAAGTAATAAATATTTCGTCTCTATTCATCTCTTCTCATTGAAAATGTTGTTACTTTATGTTTAGTGTAAAATATCACTGATTCATTAACACTTAAGACGAATTTAGTTTCTAAAAATGTATATTATATAATTTAATAGAATATGTATGCAGAGCTAATATACCTATAATACGTTATAATGAATAGTATTTTATATTCCTCTGATGGAAATCAGTAAGACATTGGTATAACTATAACAGCGAGAGTTCTATTCAGTTTAGTTGGATGTATATCAGTTGGGTATAGTTAGTTTGTGGTAAAATAAATGTATATCTTACAAATTATTTGACGTTAATAAAAAATTGTGCGAAAAAGATTATATATAATGCATAATTTAAAATTATGCATTGCATTAAGCTGTTGGAATAACATTTAAGGAAATATTTATAATAAAGTACGCATTTCAAATAAAACTATGTTCTTTTTTATTTCGAATCTTGCAGTAAGATGGAATGTTAGGAATTAAAATTATTTTATGTTTATTTTCTTGATTTAGTATATACATGGTAGTTTTTGATTTGGTTACAATTAATCTATATATTTTGTACTCTGATAGCATTTGTTTCACAAAAATAAATTTATTTAGGCATCATTACTTGATATATAAAGTATTAACCAGCAGTTTTATTTACAAGATTTATTTCATTTAACAAATATATTTTTATCTGATAAATGATAATATTGCAATATGTCTGATATGTGTGTCTGAATGAATCGAACAAACCCTCGCGCAATTTATGTTTTGTAAGGATATACCTAGTTAAATGTTTAAATGAGATATAATTACCAACCCAATTTTAATTTTCATGATTTCAATTATATCATTGTTGGTGAATGTTTTTCAAATGCTATAGTATTTCAATGTTTTGAAAAATGATAGTGATTACTTTTTCTTACATAAAGATCTTATTTTGTCGATCGGAATTTATTAAGACCTAATCTGTTAAACCTTAACAACTCGTATTCTTAGATTTATTTGGGATTTCTTTATTATTCTCTAGAAGAAGAATTTAGAAGATGATTTATTTTACTTCATTAAGAACACTTTATAGAGTTTACTAAAAAGTCATATTAATTATAAATACATTTACAGAATTACAGAGAAAGTATTTAAATCTATACTAAATCAATTACTTGTGAAAAAGAAGAAAGTACTTCCAGTATAGAATTTATTCTATTTCTGTGAATAATTTACTCACTAAACATATTTTTATTTTCTCAATGACAGTAATTAGTAATTACTAATTATGGAATACTAAAATGCATATTTTTTTACCTATTAAGATAAGTACTGGCAAATTGTTACATTAAAATTTAGATAAGAGATATAACTTACTAAAACAAAATGTAACAATGGGGATCAAAATTCAATTAAAACATAATTCTTATTATATTTGTTACCTTACTACAGCGATTTTAATATGAGAAAACAAATATTAACTAATATTATTTTAAATAACAAACGACATTCAAAATAGTTTCAGATATCCGTTGTCCATGCATAAATTAATTACGTTTAATTTTTCATAATAAAAACTATTTCCATTAGTAAGGAAAATTGTTAGTACAATTGTTAGTACAATGCCACCAATATAGTATCATAAATAATAAATACATATAGAAGTATACTTTAAATTAATACTTCTACGATCTTAATAGTTAAATTTACGTTCATAGTACACAAGAAATTCGATTGTATTAGTAGCACTTATATTTATGAAAATAAATATTTCATAAATTATATTTATGAAAAAAAATTATTATTGAAGACATGTTTGGAAATTTTAAGGATTTTAATAAAAATACATTGTAGAAAAAGTTATCATTTTAATTTACCGAATTGAAATATTAATACGGGTGCAAAGAAAAACAAATAATTTAAAAGCAGCTTTTATTCAGATTTTAATTAAATTTGGTTTCACCAAGTGCATCCAATTATTGTCTTGTGTGCTGCGGCGTATACTTCGTAATATACTGGACAATAGGATTCAGGTCCATGTAGGAAGTATTTTAATAATGTTTAATGAAATGTAAAACGTTTACAGCAGGCCGTATATTTTACGAGAGAAAGGATTTGAAGGATGAGAGAAGAAATTGTCCGTTGGGGAGAAAGGCAAAATAAATTCTTCGGTTCTTTTATGTCACAGTCCTTGGAATGGATTATGTCTTATACGTACCATACCTACATTAACCCGTGATTAACCAAATTTGAGTGTTACTATATTAATTATATAACAAAAATTAAGTAAAATGAGATAGCTATGTTAAACATATGTATACATATATGTATATAAATTACTGTTTGGGAATTAATTCTACTTATTGTAAAATCTTATATATAAAAATAAATTTAGTGTTTAATTAAACATCATAATATTTTGGATACATCAATATACTGACTTTCTTAAATTGGATGTGTTTTGTGACTTGAAATTCTGTTTTAAAAATTTGCATGCTAATTCACATTATTTCATATTTTTAATCAACTATTGTACAATTCAAAGCCCAAATCAAATTTATTTTCCTGCAAATATTCTATTTCATATATTACTCATTTGGTTATAAACTTTTATTATATTTTTCTTTGTAAAAAATAGTGGAATTAAAAAGGTTTCTTACTTTTGTCAAATACTGTTTTTAATTTATTATATTCTCTATTTCCTTAAATTTTTATAAAAGCTCTGTAAATTGGAATATAATTTCGCTACAAGTTTATATATATACTTCAAATTAATTTCAAGGTATTATTTATTTCTGTCTGTCATTTCACAATTACAGTGCTACGTTTAATTTAACAACATAATTGTTAATTTACTACGGAGTTTGCTGATACTGGATATAATGGCTTTGTTTTTCTGAATTAAATATATTGTACTTTTGTATTATACATTGTCATTGTATTTTTAAATTTTTTTTTAATGAAAAATGGTTTATAAATTATATTCTTTTAATTAGTTTAGAAATTAATGACCGCCTAGAACTATATAACTAAATAGTTTTATAATAAAAAGTCTGAATTGATTTATAATTTATTTAGAGTTTTTATTTTTTTAGGAATACATCTTTATATAATAAGTCACATAATAGTATTGTACTAAGTAATTATAATTTAAAAGCACCATCTAACTAATCTCCCATAGTGTGTCGTATATATTTCTATTTCATATTTAACAATATCAATAAGAAAACGTATTTATAAAATAATTAAACTCAGTCGAAGTTAATTTCGTAAACTAATTTTCAAAATTGAACGTAATCTAAATTACCTAACTCAGCGTAATGACATTTAAAAATAAGGAAACTTCCAAATCCAATTTAAATTCTTATCTGGAATTGTACGCTTTTCGACCTTTTTCCAAAGTAGAAGTAAATATCCAAGATTGGATGAGAATACCTGCACTTTAGATGCGAAGGAGAAAGGCTCTATTTCCGGAGGAGTTATCGCGTGCGCAGGAAGTTACCTTCCATAAACTGAAAACGTTCAGATCCTACGAAATCCTTGATGCTTTTCTAAATCCCCGCTTTGCATTCACCAAACGTATACAACTCTGCAGAGGCATTTCTTGTAGCCTATTACGGTTTCTCTTGTTGAATGATTAAAATTTTGACACAATTATTATGCTATGTAATATTTATTTTAGGTCTCATAAAACTAAAATTACATCATTTATAATATCCTGGAAACAATCTTATACTCTTGAAAACTTATCGTCGTTTGAATATATTCAAGCGCATTATCAAAAAGTAAAATTGATTTAATTGATAATTTTCATATCGATTAACGTACTAGTTTATAGTTCTTATTTTACACTATCCTGTTAAGGGAATTATCAAATTTAGTCACGATTATTAATCGAGTTAGAGCAATGGTATTAACAATTATTTTTATTTCTAAATACACACAATAACGTAGGTATTTGATACCAATTTAGAATTTTTAATTATAGGAGATAAAACAAACCATACTTTCAAGATTAAGAATTGGACACACAAATGTTACACATAGGCTAATTATTAATAGATAGACAACCTTTATGTTCTATTTTTAATTGTAATACATACTTAACAATTAAATATATCAATCTAGAATGCTTGAACTAGCTAACTAGTTACGAACTAATTGGCCATCATCATCAGGAACCACAAATCCCAGAGAAGATCCGCTTATCCTTTAATACATCCATAGAAAACTTGGAAAGAGCATTGAAATATCTAAAAACTATAAATACATTTTTGGATTTTTTGATACACTTAGTGACTTTATTTTTTTTATTTAATTCCATTGCTTCTCATGATACACAAAATAATATAACAAGAGTTTGTAATAATAATTAACAGAGAGAATGAAGAAAAAACAAAGGAGTCATAGTTATAATGCAAAATTTCGTTACATAACATCAACATAATACATCAGAAAATATTCTTTTATATATGGTATACATGTACAATAATGCTGCATATATATTTATAAGCATTAAAAAGTGAAACAAAATTCCAATAACACAATAAATATCACACAGAATACATGCTCTACGTCTTCAGGTTCGAACAAATTACACAGACTACATTGAACAGTTTGGTTGTATAATAATTTCTAATGGAGTAAACGATAATTCTTCATTTGGAGGACATTCTAAACTGTGCACATAATCGGGTAATATACATGGGAATTTTCTGAAGTAGATATGTTGTTGTATTATTTAAAAAGAAGAGGTAATCATGGAATAAAGCACAATAACACTCAGCTGCCTTTTATCTACTATATTTATATTTTATATTTTTATATTCTTGAAGTTTTAGTGAGGCCAACGAAATATCATTCCATACATGCAAACAATTAATATTATCAAAAAAATGTTAAATTGAGTCACCCAGTTATATCTAATAAGAGTATTTTTTTTAATCTAGTTATTGTAGTCTATAACATATTTTGACAATCTACAGTTGTTCATTGATAGCAGCTTCTATAACTTACTGATGTTATTATATATGCTGAGTGGTGCAGTATGACATTGAACTCGTGTAAAAAATGGTATATATAATGGTAAAAAAAGTATGTTTTTTCGCAACGGCCGGCGCACGATTAAGCTAATAACTATGAAGTGGATGCTGCAATAAAAAAAGAATGATCCCATATACTGTAGTTATATTCAATATATTTTAATGTTTTTGACATGTATATTATATTATAATACTATATATATATATATATATATATATATATATATATATATATATATATATATATATATATATATATATATATATATATATATATATATATATATATATTTCAGAATATTTGATTTAACAGGTTAATGTTATCGTAATATTAAAACAAAATAAATACGTAATATTATTTGACTATATAGCGCCTTCAGAATAAATGAAGCGGAAAGTTAGTTTACTAAATCGCTTTTATTCTTTGTTGATTTAGTTTACATACAGTCGTAGTTGATGTACTGAAATAGTGGAGGTATAAATAACATGAGACCTGTTAAACTGCTTGATTTTATTGGTATATAGATGTGAGGTTAACATGAGAAAGCTTTCGACCGCTGGGGAGCACGAAATCGGAAATGAACTCCTTACCCCAACCGTCAAGATTTCAGAGTGGTCCAAATTTTACCACAAACTTCCATATCCTCATTTCTAAAATTGTATAATACTGTGCTCAGTAACTAAAATTGCAATATCTCATGTATTTAGTGAATCAAGAAATTTATTGACTAATTTATTTTAAATAACTATCAAGTGATACAAGAATTTATTTTATATTATTAGGCATAATAAATAGATTATTTAAGTATATTAAAAAACACGAAATTTCGTTTTTCCGTACATAATAAAAATCCTATAGAACTGTAATAAACCGTAAATTCAGCAGTTGCGTTTTTAATTATTCTCATGATAAAGGGAATTATGAAAGGACAATCTACGCAAAAAAAATAATTGCTTATTCCGTAACTGCGTTTTGTCTTTGCACAGGAAAGCTTTTAAAAATAAATTACTTTCTTTGTATAATTCTTTAAATTGGAATAATTTAACATCCTCCTAAACCAAAAATAACTGTTCCCTAAACAAAACAAAATGTCAGACGATCTACCACATCTGATGCAAAATAATCATAGTAACTAGAAAATTGAATGTAACTCATCTCTTCCTCTTTTCAAATATACTTTCAATTGGTATGTATATGATAAAGTTATATCGACCCCAACTGCATTTTAAATCCATATTCTATTGAGTTGAAGCTTATAAAATACACATGTTGCTTCATAAATGTGTAGCATAAATTTTGTAAAATATGTATATGTATAATACTCGATATAAAACTGATTCAAATATTTTTTTCATCTATATCCTTGGTAGTCGTTAGCATCTCCTTCGTATCAATAAATAAATATATGTGTCATAAATACGCAATATAAAAAAGAATGCAGAAACGTTTTATTTATAATGAGAAATAAATTTGGACGTTTTAAACAGAACGCAATGAACTAATATGATATTGTAAATATACAATATTCTCATACCACTGGCTTCCGACAAATGAAAATGTTACCCTTATAGAACTAATACCTTCAATCGATTCATGGTATAGTTAATTACTTTTTTTTTAAACCCTACATTTTCGTACTGTGATAGTAAATATAACAGCAAGGGTTAATTTCGCCATATCCACTTATAGCGTGGTATGAAGGAAGGGAAAGAGACTTAGCTTAGAATGCACAGATATATAGTTTTATGTTTTATTGCCAGTTCGCTATAGTTCTTGATGAAAGTATTAAATTTAATCCAGTTACCATAACCAAACGCACATTCTAAAAGTTTTCCTTCTACCACTATAAAAAATCAATTTAGTGAATGAGAATATTTCCATACGCAACTTGGAAAAACAATTTCAATAATCTTATATATTACAGTCGTAAAATTCAATTGTGAATATAAAGATGAAGGGCTGTCCTATCACATAGATAGATGGAGAAAATTTTATCATTCCCTTGCTGTACATTCTTAATAAAACTATATTTATGTTCAGATTTAAAAACTTTTCGGTTTTTGAAACCCCAAATCGTTATTACATTTCTAAAAATATAAATAACTACAGGAATATATTTTTATGTTACGGGATAAATAATAGTAAATTAAGATAAAAGAATAAGGTAATGAATGAGTGTAACCCAAAGAAAACTTTCACAATATAAAAGGGAAGTTCAGTATTCTGGCGACAGTATTATCGGGGTAGGCTTATAATTGATATTTGTGGTAAAGGTCCCCAACAAAATGAAATAGTTCCGGTTGAGTTAGTCTTTATCTTTACTAAGATGTCTCCATAAACTCTGATTACTCGCAGAGTCAACGCCAGCTTGGGGATAATAATAGCAAAAGTTTTTATCACTCGTTCCATCCTTTTTCATTATGTCAAAATATTTTGATAAAACAAATAAAACTTGTATTTTTAAGAATTTCTATTATTAAGTTTTAAACAAGTTACAAAACATGAGAACATTCTAAACTAACTTATTTTTCTGACGAATCCGGTTATATTACAAATAAACAAAATTTATTATGTAAGTACATATATACGAGTATAACATACACATAAGTATATAAATAAACAATCTATTCTATATGTTTGAAGTTAGAGTGGAGTCTATTATGTATGTTTACAGTTTGAGTTGAATATATCCTGAATTTAAGAAAGTATATCATCCCACAAGGCTTCAGTTACTTCTTCATTGGGGTATTTTAATACTTGTTTTATTGAAATTTTAAAATCAGTATCTACTTCATATCAAGGACACCATTGAGGTGAATGGTGGGGGGCGTTTATATACATGTGTAATACATTAGCTACACATCATCTGACATCTAAAAGGTGAACTCTTAGAAAAAGTAGATCTGTGTCAGTCATCTTTTAGGCATTTAAATGTAAATAGTTCAACTACCGAATGAAAGCGCTATTATTTGCATTACTAAACACCGCCAAACTGTGACAAGCTAGTATTAATTCCAATTCCGAAAACAACAAATCCCTTATGCTACTAAAAGTGTGTTACAAACACTGTTATTATTACAGAACATAATAATCTAGAGAAGGATGTTTAATTTTCTGAAGCTTCTAGAGAAACACAATAAAATGCATCCAAAACGATGCATTTCTAACAGTACACACTTGCATCAGAACCGACATAAGTACATCCCGTAGTTTATGGTCGTTTGACCAATAGCATTGCAGAGTTCAGCAAGTCACGAAACGATCCCGCGGTGATCGTTGTTTATACGCGCTGAATTTCGGTTATGAATATACTTTAATATAGTTTTGACATAATTTTTGCAGGTAGTGACTGCATTACCAGAGGCCTAAAACTTAAGTATTAAGATAATCTAATAAAAAATAAAAAACCTCATGTCCCCTACGACAGAACGCCACTGGGTAGGATCAATGAATTCCTAGATTTAGGGCGAATACAACTATCACAGTAGACGTTGATATTTCGTGTCTTATTAACTATTACTTTACACTAATATGTTTCTTTTGCTAATCGTGACAGCTATTTCTGGAGCGTTGAAAGTAGAATTTTAAGCTAGTGTCGAATTTTGATAATATTTACCCATTTATTACAGACACATTACAATGTAATACACATTTCAGTTATTTTTGCAGCATTAATTTTTTGTGAAAAAAACATAGCACTTTTGACATAAGTTTGAAACTGTTAGCTTGAAATTGTGGCATGTTTAAAATGGATTTAGGGTTTGTATTTTTATCTCGCTGAACTGTTTTAACCTGAAATTAATTTAATCGATATAAAACCTGTGTTACTATTTTGACTATACAAATCAATAACATAACCAAACGCGGATTAAATCAAATGAATAATATGAAAACTAGAAATCGTATTGTATATTTCTATCTTGCAGCTACACTATTTTCATTACGTAAACTAACAGCATATCTGCGTATTTATGGTGAAAAAAGTCTGCCATTTTTATTACTGTTAAGTATAAATCGTTATTACCACACAAGCAGTCATACAGAATTTGTGAGACAAACTGAAGTTGGTTTATGTATTTTCGGGAATTCAGGATGCTGGATACTACATGACTCGATACGACATAAATATATGCTCGTTCACCAAGTGAACAAAATTTTCCTTTATGAACGTGCAATAATGACCTACTCACTGTATGGAATGTTGAGTATGTTAGTATAAATGTTACCATTAGCGTAGCGAAAAGGCAAAAGGACTTTTATACTTTCGTGGGGTGCTTTAATTGTTTTTTCTTATTGCTTAATATCTGAATATCTAAGGTATGTATATATAAAATTCATCTAGAAGCGACCCTGAAACCTTGTATAGCTATAAAATCGAATAACCTGACGATCTTACAAAATGGTTAATTTTATGCGTTTATGTAAAGAAAAATATCACGTTGTTTGAATTTGGGAAAATGTTTGACTTTGAAATGGGAACTCGATGGTCAAAAGCTCTAAGCGTTGTGCTGGTAATAAAAATTCCTTTAAGTATTACAGTTGGTTCCATAGTATCGATTTCCTGAACGAAAAGTACCTACCCCTCGCTAAGACTGATCCAGGAAATAATTATATTTTAAACTACATTGAAAAGTAAAAGTACTATCATTAGTAACATGCACATGAAACAAATTGGCTTCACTGAAATATTAGTATTAATGGAAATTAATACTAATATTAATAAAGATATGTCAAACTACTACGATTTTTGTGTTATAATCACTAATGGTTGTAGATTTCAGAAAAGAAAACCCGCCACGGATAGGATTCGACATCTGTCCCGAATGGGAACCGAACGAGAGACAGCTGTTTCGAACTCATTAGTTCTCATCAGTGCCGTACACGGTACGTCGATACAGGACAGATGCCGAATCAAATCCGTGGAGTATTCATCTAAATCGATACGATCTGTGTCAGCAACTTATAAGTCGAGAATCGAGAAAAGAACCACCAAACAGCAAAGACTTATAAGTTGCTAATGGTTGTAGAACAAAAAAATGTTACCCTATAAATTCGTAAAATATGTAATATTTATTTTTTCGTTATCTAGTTACAGTTCCTCTAATTTCCTAATACAGAAAAGTGACATAAATGTTCCAAAATTAGCGAAAATCCACAACTATGATTAAAGAATTCAGTTATTGAATTAATTAATTTAATAACTGAATTTATTTATTCATAGTTGTAGTTTTCGATTTGTGGATCTCGCTCCAAAATCCATAGATAGATTAGATAGATATGATAGATTACATAAACTGTAACTAGATAAAACAAAAATAAATATTACATATTTTACGAATGTATAGCGTACCTTTTTTTTGTTTTGCAACCATCAGTTATTATAACACATAAAAATTACAGTAGTTTGACTTTTGCCATATCTTTATTAATATTACTCCGACTAAGTGCTTGGAGTCACTTACTACTTTGTGGAAAATTAGATCGTAGAAAATGTTCATGTTCTTACGATGATGCGTATTCCAGATGATTTCCTACATGATTTTTAAGATTTATTTTCAAGTGTTAATATTTCCTACATAAATAGGTCACATATATAAAAAATGATAATTTAAAGATATATAACTTTTAAAGATATATTAGTAGTATACCTTTAAATATCCGCACTATAGTTAATATGGAAAGTAAACTAATGTTGATAGATAAGTTAGGAGCTGTTTAGTTATGTATACTTTTGCAAGTCTTGTACGAAAATAGTATATTACAGATTTTATTTGTTATGTACAAAATGTACAGATATAAAAGAATGGCATTACTATCATGTAGTAGTTTAATAGTATACGGTTTTATAAAAATAATTAAAATATATTAGTTTATTTTAATACTATTACATGAAATATAATATTTAGTGTAACTAGGAATTATTACTGTCGGAGTTATGAGTTTTTGGTTATTACGTATTTTTCTCTTTCAGGCTCTGTATTTTATTATTGGCCGTGTTAAATCCAATGCGTCAAGCTGTTCGGGGACGTGGAAAGAGTTCTCCATCCCTTCGAGTTGTCTAATAGGTAAAGTATAAAATATCACAATATATAGTAGACACGCGTTGTAGAAGGTAATACGATAGGAAACCCACAATCTGCGCCGTAGTCAACTCCGCCTTAGATTTATTTTAAACGTGTCTGAGGGAAACAAACAAAGATTAGTGCTCATTCTCCAAATCACTCAAATGTATTTTTGCTCCTTCCAGATTCTATCGTAAAATTTCATATTGTAGAAGCTTATAACTTAACATAATTCTAATTTATATAAGCCAGCAGGATTGCTAAAATACATTTTCCTTCTTGCTTGAAAAGAAATATATATAAAAACACTTTGTGGCGGCTGCTGGTATTAGATTCTTTACCGGATGATATATTTATTTGAGTTTGGCGTAGTGTAAACCGTTTTATTTCAGACTACATGTTGTATCCATTATGTTTTTTTACAGACTCTCGAGAGTGTTTCCCGGCTCGACGCTTGCCAGTTTTCATCAAGGTATATATATGTACTTACAAACGTATAATTTTCTTACATTTTTAACAGTCTCCAAATATATACATTAAGACAATAGCAAGGTATTGATTAATATAAGAAATGATCATCTTTGAAGTATTAAGAAAGGTGATATAAATTTTGATTCGTAATTCAGAATTCAGATTATTTTTCAGAAAAATTCTAAAAATTCAGATTTTTGGAAAACTGACGGCCGCTTTACGTTAGAATGCAGGCTTTTACAGCCATTAACCAATGAAGAATTTACTTCCAGGTTATGTCATGGTCGTCGTTCAGTCCATGTTAACGTTTCACTAATTGTTGCTATAATCACCTATTATTTCGGAAGAAATCCAAGTATTTGGATGTTTTCTTTACATCTGAAAAAATCTTTACATTCTCAAAGCAAGAAAGTATTTCTATTTTCTTTCTATTAGTTGTTTGTTGACAAATATTAAGTTAGTTAAATGTAACATATATATTTTCCAAATGTAATAACAATAAATATTTATACTTTAATACAAATTATATATATATATATATATATATATATATATATATATATATATATATATATATATATATATATATTACGTATATATTTTCCAAACGTATTTACAAACAATATATGTTTAATAATGAATATTCTAACATTTACAGTACTACTATCCTCCGGAAATGATTTTACAAATGCAGAACTGGCATTTTAAAAGCAAAATAGTGTACACCTCAGTCTCTTTTGGCTAATTTATTTCAAATATACTGTGGCATTAGGTTGTTTTGTTGTTTTTATTTCCATCTTTTGATTTTTGAAAAAATCAATTAAACAATATTGGCATATTCAAACTTTTTAGACGATGCCTCCATGTAAAATCTAAGTGTCAGGGGTTTTTGACAGATATCACGTAAAAATATCACGTTTTTAAATATCCGATATTTTTAAAATGATTTTAAAATAAATGCTGAAAATGTGAACCTCCCTTTTGCTGACAGTACAATATATTTTGCTGTTTAACTCTTGACTCACCGTTTCAAGTGTTTCTGTGGAAATAAAGTTACATTCTCTGTAAATCTCTGCTTCAAAGCCTCCATGTCAGAGGGTTGCATAGCGTATACCTTAGAATTTAAGTAGTCCCATAAAGGAAATTTAAAAGCATTAGATTTGGATACTGCGCAAGCCACTCTATTGTACTCTGGCGTCCAACTCACCTATTGAGATATTCTTTGAGCTAAATTCTTCCTACGCGATAATAGTCTGGAGAAGCATCATTCTGTTGAAAATTATTTCGAAATCTCGAAATAAATCAGGATCCTGCTATAGAATTATCAAAATTATCTGCTCAAAAGCATTCTCCAACATATCCAAATACATATCTCCTGTTAAATTTCGATTTGAAAACACGGGTTCAAGTATGTGATTACCCAAGATTCCTGCCCACGTGTTAACTTATTTTGGAAAATAGAGTATGGATTTTATAGAGATATGAGGTTTGTCTCACTCCAGTACCGTTCATTCTATTCTGGGTATTCACCATTTAGGAAAAATATGAAATCATCGAAAAAAAAATGTTTTTAAATATTTAGGTTCACGGGATATCAGATTTTTCTGATATTATTTTACAAAACTGACGTTTGAGATGGTGATCATCCTCTGTGAGCTGGTGAATCATTTGTAATTTTAGGGGTGAAATATTTGTTTGTTTAAAATCCCTTGCACAATTTTCGCAGATAATAGTAGAAATCGCTGCAGTTTGAGATGTAAATTGTGTTGAATTCGCTAATGTTTCTGCGACAATATTTATTTGTTGGTTTTGTGCAATGCTTGCTATGTCACCTAGTGCTTGCGAATACTAGGTACGTGTTTCCTTAAATTTCTGTAGTATCTCTCCTAATTGTAAGTATGCTTAGGAACAGAGCCATCGGAATGTATCTTATTGAAAATTCTTTCAGATGCATGTAGGTTTCCCTCAATCTCACAAATAATTAGAATCGTATTCATTTTTTCTTCTAAAGTACGTGCCATGTTATTAGAATCAATCAAAACTATGCTGAAAAAAATTTCTAAATGTAAACAAAATACTATTTAGATATGTAAAAATGTCTAAGTGACTTTTTTCGTGATTTGCGTCAGAAAATATCTGACACTTAGATTTTACAGGGTGGCACTACCTAAAAAGTTTGGTGATATACAGATATTAATTTTAATCTACTTTCTGAAGATCAACACACAGATGTCAAAATAGAAACAACGTTTGAACAAATATTTGAAGCAGTTTCCAAATTAAGTGTTAACTTATACACTATTGCTATTTAAAATAGTGCAATGCCATGTTTGATGATTCTATCACTATTTATTAACGACAAAATTATTTACAAAAAGTCCAAAATTTCCCCATTTCCCCTAAATTTTCTCATTTTTTTGAGGAGTCATACAATGATCATTCAATGATCAATTTTATTTTCATTTTTATGCGAAAATGCTCCTACTCAGAATTCATGTGGGTGATGAAAAATATACAAATGAATTTAGGTTAACCGACATTTCCTCCCTCATTATCTCCCAAATGAAACTAATTTGGAAGTTTACATTGCAGATGAAATATGCAAAGTTTGCTCCTTGCTTGCAAATTGTCGAGTTCTCATCAATCAATATTTTACCTATTACCGACATGAGATACCAGTGTTAATATACTAGAATATATATATATATATATATATATATATATATATATATATATATATATATATATATATATATATATATATATATATATATATATTAATTTAATCATTGATTTCTTCATATTTTTTTTCTATATAACATTATTACAAACATAAGATTGCATATGATTATAAAATAACGTGAAGAAAAATTAATACAGACATATATTAAAATATTTTCCAAAACTATATGTTATCGTGGTGATAATGACAACTAATAAATCGTATTTAAAAGTTGTGTACGATTTACCATACAGAATAATATTAATATTTATAATTTATAATACTATCATGTCATGAAAACATAATTATTGGTAAGTCGAATTGTAACAGAAAATGTACATATTTTTATAAAAATGTAGTTAGTTACTGTAACTTTTCGTAATAATCATCATTGTAACAATGTTTATGTATTGGTTGAACAAACTTTTGAATCGTCACTGCGAGTGTTGATTTTATTTTTTGTTTGCCTATAATGTATTAGACTCATATTTTCACATAGAAAATTTCAATTAGATATTAAATAATAATAGTAATTCTTTAGACTGAACTATATTCCTAGCATATATTTACTATAAAACAAATATCAAATGCATTGGTCACAAAGATGTATTATTTTCATAGACATGTTTTCGCGAGTCACATTACAGGTTTACTCTGTTAAAGAGAATAAGGAATTTTTAGGTATTTCTTGCCTCTTATTGTTAGTCTTTTGTATATGACAATTAAGTAGTGGTTTATGATTATGTAAATTTTCTCCTATTGCTGAATGTAAAAAAGTGAAAATTTTTTTACAAAAATATTACTCCTAATATATACATATATGTATTACTACAAAAGTATTATTAGTTCTTGTCTAAAAAATCTTTTAATTATATTACTTAATAATTAATATTAAGCTAATAATAGTAATTCCTCTCATACACACTGCGAAAAAGATATATGTTCTAGCTGCATCATTTGCCAAATAACAAGTAAACAGCATTTTTAAATCATTATTCATTTCATTCCTCGGACACAAACCAGATGTAGAACGATTACTGACATGTTTACAGTTAACCACTTCTGGTAGCCACTTTGTAAATATTGTGTTATTGGAGTCCACAACACACACCAACATACGGAACTTAATTTCAAAATGAACCATCAATACCTTTGAAACATATAGTAGTTAAATATCTACCATCTCATTTATAATATTAAGTTCTGTATGCAATCGTAATAGATAAAACTTCATACCATACTATGTTAGATCCAAATTTTATACATTATATTACCATGTAGAGGAAACAAGACGTCATTCAATTAATATCTAAGAGGCAAGTGCCTCTATCAGATGGACTAACTGCTTTCGAATAGTTGACCAAGTCAAGACTTCTAGAATTAAGACAATATAAGATAATTCTAATTGTTCTTAGATTATGCCATTTTTGTCATTGAAACATCCCTCATCCCTTATGCCATTTTTGTCATCCCAAAGTGTTGTATAGGGCGTCTCAAATGAAACTATAGGATGTGAATTGCTCGCCATTTGTGTTCTGTCAAAGATAGTGCATCAATATTTAACGGATGTCATCTGTAAACTTTACAAACTATACGACCTCAACATGCCGCGATTAACAGCTCAACAACGAATAGTTTGTGTACTAAAGTTTTATGAAACTGAGCGATAATTAACAGTTACATTAAGAAAAATTATCACAAAATTAGGATAAAATGAGGCATCTATAAAGTTAGCAGTTCGTAACTTAATCGAGAAATTTTAAGAACTGGTTTTGTTATCGATAAGGCAACACCAATATGTCCTCGTCGTGACCGGTCAAATGAAAATATTGCTGTAGTGAGATAAAGTGTGTGGAAGTATCCAAACACATCAATTTGACATCGTGCACAACAATTGAATTTGTCAAGAGCCACTACGCACCGAATTTTAAAGCAGAACCTGCATCTGTCAGCATACAAAATTCAGTTGACATAACAATTAAAAGTTACAGACCATTTACAACGTCGTACGTTTGTTAATTGAGTGTTAGAAAAGGAAAAAGGTGATGCTGATTTTTACAAAAAAATTTTGTTCAGTCATAAAGCACATATTTATCTTGACGGATACGTTAGCAAACATACTCGTAATTGTCGAATTTGGGGTGCTATGAATCTACATGCTGTTCACGAAAAAGAAATGCATCCACAGAGATGCACGGCTTAGTGCGCATTTTGGTAGTAGAGTAAATGGACCATGCTTCTTTGATAATGAAACTGGTAATGTTAGCATAGTAACTGGGGAACGCTATCGTTGACTTGTTAAACAATTTATTTTTCCATCAAATTGATGATTTGAATTGGAACAACATATGGTTTCAGTAAGACGGTGCAACATCATACAGCACGTGCAACCATAACTCTGTTACATATTAAATTTCCTCATCATGTTATCTCGCGGAATCCTGACATCAATTGGTCTGCAAGATAATATGATTTAGCACTAATGAACTCTTACATATACCTTAAAGCAATTATCTCAAAGCAAACATTCAACATGTTATTCGGAAAATAGAGCCAGTTTTATGTACCCGTGTTATAGACAATTTAGCTAAATGAATGACATCATGTCAGATGAGTTGAGGAGGCAATGTGAACGATAGTCTGTTTCATTTGTAGCTGTATCGTCTACATTTTATTTTAAAGAATAAAACATCTTAATTTGTCAAATATTATTATAGTTTTATTCACAAATCACATCCTATACTTCCAAATGAGATATCCTATATAATAAATAGTGTTTTGTTGTCTCCTGTTTCGCTAACATCCTTTTTCTGTATCACTCAATGCATAATCTTGTAATTTACAAGAAATTATCTATTGAAGAACGTATTTGCTTAAAAATATATTTTTATACACATGATGCTTAACAATTGTTATTTATCATTAACAGTTTGCACACTTAAACATTTAAAATAATTTTAACAAGACAAAACTTTTTAAACCACTAGCATACCTCGTATAAGATATATCACGAATCAGATATATTAGTTTGTCGGAAGTGAGATTGATAGGTAAGTGAGAATGTAATACAAATTTAGATCATGACGTAGTAAGAAACTTCCTGTGTTGCCGAAACAACGCAGTCGAGCTCCCACGTATCAATTGTAGAATATTTTTTCTTATTTTCTTCCATATCAGCTTGTTCGTCTTGTTTAGTTATTCTTGTAACTAAACACAAGTTAAATTATTATCTATTCAAAATAGCCGATGATGAATTTTCACGCACACATACTTTTTGGATTATTTAGGCTGTTTTCATTGCAAATACAAATTATTTCCATATTACTTTTGTATTTTCGACTACAATCATTTATTTATATAAATTAACCGTAAAATAGAAATACAGATACATACAAAAGTTTACCCTTCAAATATGGTTAATATGCATGGTAAATAACTATAAAATTAATATTTATAATATTTCTAAAATCTATTACGTTAAGAAACATATTGTTAATAAAGTAATCCTGATGCATGTGAAACGAGTTTCAATTTATTTCTTAATTTCTTGATAAATACACGAGTTCATACTATCATCGCTGAATTAATGTGAATGATTCAATTCCTACTGCCATCGCTGTTATTTATCCATCCCTCTCTCACTTTTCAGTGTCATTAAAGAAAGGAGAAGGAAGCATGTAACATAATAGAAATTATAATATGGCATATTAGAAATTGTATATATTACTGAGGATGGTATATTAAAAATACTCTTATTTGTAATTACTATTTGGACATATTTTATGATGTTATAAAATGAATAAATAAAACATATTGTAACACAATAATTGTTATAAAATAACATAGACAATAATATATAAAATTCATTTGATGTCCATGTAATGTTTTAAGATATTTTTAATAATTGCACATTTTATTGAAATCTGTTTTTTTAACATAAACATTTGAAAACAGTAGCTCCTAGGAAAACTTGGCATAATTCACAAAATTTGTCAAGAAAGTCCATCAAATGATCTAAATTCAAACATTTTAGAAAACATATTTACTTTCTTTATCCATTATACTTACATACTTTCATATGATGATTCCTGCTCTTTTAGTTGGTTGTTGTTTCAGCTTCATGTCATTTAACGTTAACGTTTTAACATTTGACACATAAATGTCAATTTGTAATTTATAAGATAATCAATAACTAAAAATAATAAGAATAACCAATAAGACTGTTTAATAAAAAATAACCAATTTATAATGTCTCATAAATATTAATGACATATGACACGTGAAATATTCATAAATAAAAATACATATTTAAACAGTCCCCAATATAATATAAATAATAGGGATATATTGACTAATAGGCCTCTAGATCTTAAAAAGTGTTAGTAAAACTAGAAGTCGTCGTTCTCTTATTTACATATAATAAAGACAACTCTTATGCTTTATATTGTGTAAGTAATGCGTAGAGGACTTAAAATAATTTCAAAATATGTCCTTATGCAATAAACAAACAAGTGTTGTAGACTTCATTTCTAGACCATATGACCAAATCATATGGTCTAATTGCTACATAATTTAAAATTGTTGGGTACTTATTGTAGTACAAAATGTTTTAGAGGGCCTTCATCTGATTTGGAAGAATGGTTGATTATAGAACATTCTGTATATAAAGTAAATCTATCCGGGGCATGCTGTGGTCATCATCGGATTCATTTTAATATCTCTCTGATCATTTTATGAGGTTCCTCAGAAGAAATTCAAACACTGGTAAATTTTTGGCTTTACACATACAGGGCTTGAGGATAGTTTCTGAAATAACTTTATTATATAGAGAGAAAAATAACTAAAGCTCTCCACGAAATAAAAAAAGAAATTGTAACAGAATTAACATCACATACAGTGAGTAGGTCATTTCATAATAGAAAACTATAATAACTATAATACTAGAATAACTAACTGTCTTTTTATGTGGTGGACAAGTATACATTGTTTATGTTGTGTGGGGTCATGTAGTGCCGTATACCTCAAATTCCCGAAAATAAACCGAATTTAGTTTGTCTGGTAGCCGAATTTAGTTATACATTATTTTCGTTCTTTACGCTAATTTTATTTTCAAAATTGAAAACGCAGATAAAATCACTTTTTGCCTGAAAAGTGTAAAATCAACAATTATTCTAAAAAAATATGTTGAGGAATGTCACTATCATCACTAAACTTAAATATTCTGTTACTGTTATTGTTAAGTTGACTTTATCAGGCAGAATTTTTAAATATGAATTTAATAAGTAATTCAATAAAGTGTGAATAAAGACGGCTCATTTAACTGAGTGGGAGAGAAAGAAGTGTTACTGACGGTTGGGCATGGTGACAGATTATGATCTCACGAGGAGGTTTATCAATTGTTTAATCAATAACTTAGAACCCGATAGAACGCCTATTGCAAGATTTATAGTAAGAAAACTAGTTCAAAATGTTCAGAAACTGGTAACGTAAAAATTTCCTTCGACACAACAGATCTCAAGTCACTACAAACACTAAATTAAACGCATTGATTGAATTCACGAATATATTCACACCACCAGGTAACTGGGTTTAAACAATTATAGTTGGAGGATTGTTAAAAAATAGTTCCACCCTTATAAGTATATTGTATATAATATAATACAAGAGTTGAATGAGAATTATGTAGATCATCGCCTACAATTTTGTAAAAATATTTTATATTGATACGAATATCCCATTTCTTTTAGTTTGTTGTTTTTTCTGGCAAAGCGAATTTCCCCTTGAATAGAACCGACCAAACTGCAGTTATTGGTCTTAAAAGAATCGTCATTGGATTCTTGATGGAAAACTTGACTGCTGCTAAATATTTAGAATTACTTTATCTAAACAATGACGCTAATGATATTCCCCATTAAATAATTTGGTTTCAATAAAACTTTTCATTTTGCTATTGATGTTATGTAATTTTTGATAATACTCTCCATAGTAGATAAGTATATCAAAAGGACGAAGAAGACAAATTATGGTCACTCCCTTCATCTTATTTAACACCCCTTTTTTTCTCGAAAAACACTCTATCCTGTATATAGGGGAAATCATTAATATGGGATATCGCTGTATTTGGAAATCTTCAAGGAGTTAATTTTTAGAGAGTACTAAAAAGTACTCGTACTGCGTAGTTTTGACAAATTCAACACATTTATGATACTCGTATTCTCCTTGACGTCAACCAATATTGAATGCATCCGTATATGAATATTTCGATAGAGATATTATCTCCTTTAGCAGAATATATTGTTTCTTGTTCGAATACGAACTTGAAACGCGTGTTGTATTCTTCTAAATATCCTCTTTTTCTAAATGAATTCATTTATGTTAAATAATACGGGGTAGCAATTTAAACAAGACTATAATAATGACACAGCTCAAACATAAAATTGAAAAAGACATTTTTTTGTCCGTCTGTATATTTACAAAAATATATTACATATTAAAATTTAATTGTAAATGCTTTAATTGTAATTTAAGTTTTTAAACTATTTAATATAAGTTTCAATAAATTTTCATGGGAGCATTAGATACTATAGCCAAGTTTCCAAGTTCATTAATATATGCCTCTACCTCTTTATCGTTAATTAAATTCCTGCAGTTTATACAATCCAATTTCAGTAAGTGATGCATGCACGAGATGCAGACATACCTTCTCGTGATTTCCATGCAGCCGAAGATCCATGGCTGCTAACGTAGCGTAACGAATAGGACTTCGTCCAATATATAGTTAGTGACGGGCGCCGTTTGCAATGTAAGCTCA
Source organism: Rosalia funebris (assembly GCA_037954035.1). Lineage (NCBI taxonomy): Eukaryota > Metazoa > Arthropoda > Insecta > Coleoptera > Cerambycidae > Rosalia > Rosalia funebris. The sequence continues at coordinate 30,817,254 of JAZFAV010000032.1, read as the reverse complement.
CACCCCCGCTAGCAGGGCGGAGATATACACGCCATTCCCTGTTCCCACTTACCCACCACTGTTACTGCGTTTGGAACTTACTGACCCTATGCTGGCCGTTTGCCAGAATCAGATTAAACCAAGTCCATTCACCTGTGTGCAATAAAGGGACACCTCTAAATAAATAACAAATAATTTATTTTTCAAGTTATTTATATGTATATGTATACAGGGTGGTACTGCAATCGTATATATCCTAAACAAATATTATTTTTTGAATAACATTAAATTTTCCATGTTGAAGTTCGTTGTAAATCTGACATTACAAAAATTATTCAAAACAAACAGGTTTATGTCACATAATTTTATCTTAGCAGTTCTTTGTGCTATTGCCAATTTTTCTATTTGGCAGAATTATCTAAATAAATAGCAAAATTAGTTAGGAAATTGAGTCACGTACAATAAATTTGATTATACAAATACCTCAAATGACATTCACATACTAATTTAATTTTTGACAAGGTGAGATTTATTGATGATAATGAAGGAATTACAAAATTACTCTTAGAATAAGTTGTAGTACATTTTTGATAGTACAATATACCCAGCTTAGTAATTATTATCCTTGTGTTTAGCGAGACGCATTTTCGAAAATAAACTAAAACTAAATAGGTTGACGTTCAAGATTTTACGAAAGTTCGAAATCGCATACAGAAATTTAATTAACAACTTCATATATCAATGCGGCAAAATTCCATAATTAAATTTGGCTAAAAGTTGATACTACTTATACTTATTGATTTTTGCATTATTTTACTCATACAGACGGACAGTCAAGGAACTTGAGGTGGATCTGAAAGGTCAATCTGTCTATCTAAAGGGTCTACGAGTATATTCCCGCGCTATTGTATCATTTTCAGCATCAGTTAGGTATCCATTAATAAAAACCATCTTATGTGTCAGGCTCACATGGTGCATATACCTGAAAAAATTAATTTATTAATTGGCATAAGTAAAAACGTTATGATTTGAATATTTTATATAAAATTTATAATTGAACGACATACGAAATTATTTTGTTAATATGCTTAGTAATGAAATCAATAAATTAATTTAACAGAGCTAAGCACACATATGCTAATAACGATTTACTGTTTATTATTAGTAATGATAACAATATATAACCAGTAAATATTAGTTTCCATAATTTTTTATTATATAAATTAGACAAAATTGTTATAAACTGCAATTAAAATAGTACACAAAACCACAAAACAATTGATGCCAAAGCAAATATAGTGATCAAGCACTAGATGATAGGATTAGACAAACAATGACTAGATAAATTCTATTGGATTATTTTAAAGGAATAGGTTGTGAAATGTTTTTTAGTTAATGAAACACTGCTAAACATACGAGCAAGTAACTTGTTTTATATTCAGTGACATAAGCATTAAATTTAAACATTGTACGCGTGCTATAAATTATCTTAATTTATCACCGTTCTATTACAATGATACATCTTGTTAATTACATGTATTTGGAATAATATTTCTGAAGAGCCAGGTTTTATTCGTACTTATAGAAAGCCAAAGAAAGCTGTAGTTAATAGAACAGATGTGACAAAAAAATAGTTTCGTTTGAGAGAATCGCTTAAATTCATAACAGAACAGATACATTTATTTATTATTTGTAAAAATAATAAATAAATTAAAACTATCATTGAACTTTTAAATAATCTCGATAATAAGTGTCTCTGTTCTCTACTGTTTTCAATAATGTCTATTGTATCAGATCCATCCTGCTCACCGGCAAGGCAAATACATAGTAATATTTAAGGTAGTAATTTAAAAAATAAAATGGAAACCACATTGTTCGAAGAATTATTAAGACTAATAATTGGAATATTTTTTGCAGTGTGTCAAATTAGTTAGTGGAAAGCATCTCGAATGAAGTACAGTTTCACACGTTTTATTGTGATATTTTTTTAATTTCGCATTAGGGATTCTCAGTTACTCTTAAAACAGTGACATACCTTATGCTTTATTTAAGCTCTATTGTAAAAAGAGGACGAGCTTGAAGCCATGTGTGACCGACTTGTTTCCACTAAGGCAGTTCTGTTTCCAGAGCTTGAGCAAAGATTGCACTAATTTTAACAGTGCTAGGTTTTTTTTTCGAACTAGAAAAAAAAAAAAAACTCGACAGATCATAATTGTTGTTTTAGCAATTATATTGCACATTGATATGATTAAAATACAATTATTATAAAATGTTTGGTAAAACTAAATGCTACAGCGTTTACATAATCCTGGAAAAAATGGAAATAAAAACAGAGAAATTATATTATAGGTAGGTATATTGTTACCTATTTATTGCAAGTTGCAACTTAGCATAACTTTTGCATTAAGTTCATTTATATTTTAGCGGACAGTAGGCCTGTAAGTCTTAATTTTTTCAACGTTATCCATATAAGTACAAGTTTTTTCCACTTATCGTGCTGAATAAGTCGAATTTATCTTTGCAGCAACATGTTCACAAAATGTTCTTACGTGGTTGAATTTGAGACGATGAATAGTTATGCTGTTATATAATTGTAATACCGTTCAAATATTGCTTGATAGTACAGTGGAAGAAAATCCATTAATAACGATCTGCCTAGAAAAAAACTACATATTCTCGCTGAATATGAGTAGTTTATTTCATCGCTATTTGCCAAATAAAAAATCTCAAAACAAAAATTTGGTTTGTTTTTATGGCTAGACTCAGGTAGACTCTTCCGTTTATCGGCAAGATAAGAGCGTTTTTATTTGACAAATAGCGATGAAATGAATAGTAGGTCATAGCATAATGAGCTGTTCGTGAATATTATGTTTCATCGCCACATTATGTGGACCATCACGATTTTCACTAGGGTCCATGTTGCCATCATAGAAGTTTATCGCATGATTCTGAACTATCGTTAAGGAATATGCAGACGTAAATAACGCTTTGGCTAATTCTATGAACTCTGTCCAGTGCATTGTTACCAAGTAGTATACCAATTTTTATATAATTGTATTGATCATTGTCACTTCATGATTCATGATGGTGAAATAATAGACGCCCCCTATAACGCGAGAGATTTGTACTACTACCCACACCAATGTCGAAAATAAACTGATGTGCATTTAAAGAGTAAATCATCTTTCTGCGATATATATAGATTATTCAATGAGGTGACCTATTATATTCAGAGGTTATGATTGTTTCTTGACAGTCAATAATTTCAGTCAGGAAAGTTACTGAAACTGATACATGTTAAACATCAGTTAATGAGAAAAATTTGTACAAGTATTTTAAATGTTAGATAGTGAATTTCGGAAACAAGCAACGTTTAACTAAAAAGTAACAAGCATTTGTTTAAATAAACTAATCAACTAGACTTAACTGAAATTATTATGAAGTGATATATATGTGATATAATTGATACCTATAATCAAACACGATTTTATTAATTATTATTAACAATTACCAACATCAACTCATAAATAATGATCGTTACATTTTAACAATCTTCAGTTTGGAGATAAACATAAACCATGTATTTTAAAACCAACAGCAGAATGTTGGTTTTAAAATAAAATTTTAAATAACACTGTATAAATATTGTATCTAAGATTTGCTATGTAACAATTATTGTATCCTAATATTTTAGAACTTACCTACTTTACGCAAGATTTAAGTAGAAATAAATATTATTATATTATACTATATCAGTTTTCCTGTTAGTAAACTCTTCCAATAATTAATATTTTTAATGCCAAATATAATTTGCATCTTAGATAGAATTTCACGTAATATTTCATTCATGTGTAATAATTATATGTATTGCATATACCGGGTGATCACGAGATGACACTCGCCCCTATATCTTCTTGGTCTTTCAAGATATAAATCTCAAATTTGGACACGTCAAATAGCGGCTAAATATGGATTAATTAGATCAATTTATCTATTTCTCTCGCTTCCGGTTTCAACGAAAATGATTTTTTCAATTCCAATTTTGGATTTTTTAATAGAACACCCTATATATTTTTACATTTTTGGATTCAGGAGGTCATTTTGCACACACCTATGGTATATATGACTAACATTTTTATGGGCAAATTTAATTTTTCATCTAGGCGGCCGTCACCCCAAAAAATGTTTTGTTTTGCCTCAATAAATAATCAGAAAATACAATTATGACATTATGCCATATGAAATTTATGTTATAGGCTCCTAAACATTTCGGAAATCGTTTTTCCAGAATAACTCATTACTTTTAAATGGCATCATGGTAGCTCATTACATTATTTCAATAAAGGATTTTATTGGTACCAAACATTCCATTATTTATTCATAAAAAATAGTGCATGTGAATATGATAAATGATAACAAATGAACGAACTAATAAACAAACGAATTACCAAGTTATCGGTAATAAAATGCTTTATTGAAATAACGTAATGAGCCACCATGGTGGCATTTAAAATGAGTTATTGTGGAAAAACAATATCCGAAATGTGTAGGAGCCTATAACACAAATGTCATATGGCATAATGTCATAATTGTATTTTCTGATTATTTATTGAAGCAAAACAAAACATTTTTTTGGGGTGACTGCCGCCTAGATGAAAAATTAAATTTGCTCATAAAAATGTTAGCCATTAATATTATTATCTCAATATGCCGTAGCTGCATGCAAAATGACCTCCTGAATCCAAAAATGTAAAAATATACAGGGTATTCTATTTAAAAATCCAAAGTTGGCATCATTTCCGGCGAAACCGGAAGCGAGAGAAATAGGTCAAATTGATCCATATTTAGCCGTTATTTGACGTGTCCAAATTTGAGATTTATATCTTGAAAGACCAAGAAGATATAGGGGCGAGCGTCATCTCGTGGTCACCCTGTATAGATACGTATCCATGCATAGATAGAAGATGTGAACATAATTATTTACATTATTATTGTTTACCAACTAAGAATAATATTCTATATAATTCAGGGATTCCATATAACGATTACTACCAAGTAACATTATTATCTAATTTATGAACATATGCTGAATTTAATACGATTGACACATTTTTAATAGACAATTTAATAAGTCATAAAAAACGTAGTATTCTGTTATATTAGCAAAATATGATACTAATAATATTACCTTTATTATCGTCACAGTTAACGTACGCCCTTTTAATTCAGTAGCATCTGATGGTATCAATCCGATGTGACAAGAATATCTATTGTATAGAAGCACCCTTATACCTGACATTTTACGGCTTCTATTCGTAACTAATTAACAAGTGTCGTTGCCTACGACACTCACGCTTACAGAAGAAATCATACAGTTTAGCGAGAACGACCGTAAGGTAGTTACAAAGATGTTTAAAAAGTCATAAAACATTTTCAGATCTCAACAGCAAATTACTAATGAATATCGTAAGGCTGAGTTATGTGATTATCATATGAAATTTTTTCAAATTTCATACTACATATATACATAGGTACATATATGTTTTATCCAACTATAAGCTTGTACGGTGCGTACCCACACCCTATCGTAGTCAAGAAATAATTACGTACACCTCTGGACAATTCGTACTATAGTGGATTTCACGAAATCAGATATCAATTGAACGATGACACCAAATAGTTTGACAATTTGGTAATTTTTAATGGTTATGGTCAAGGTCAAACCATAAATGTCATTTTTCAATTGGAATTTGACCTCGTGGAATCTACTTTTTCACACTTTCCTATACCCATACCGTAAAGTAACATTAAAATTGCAATTGCAGTGCCCATATTCCTGGACAGTAGATATTCCTGAAGTGGATAGCATCAGACTAGGAATATGATGTAACTAAATTAATTTATAATTAGTAAATTTCAACGAGAATTATTTATTTTATTTATTAATATATATTTACGTAAATATAACTTTGTTGTAATCAAGTTAAAGTTATCATTAAAGTATACCTGCAAATAGTTTATAATGGGATTTTTTTGTAACAGGCCTTATAGTACTTATTAATAATTACGTAGGGACTGTTGTACAACATTTATAAAATGTGAGGATCTAGGTAAATACACGGGCTAGCCTTTGAAAGAAACAGTTTCCGAAAATGCACTATGAAAGCTCAAGTTAAATTCCTCTGGAATGGGGAAAGTCTAATAAGAATCACATGAACCGATCACGGAAAAGACGCAGCTTTTTCTACCTTGTATTAGAACGCAAATGTTATGAAGCGTAAGTCTGAGCTAGATAATAATAAAAGGTGGCATGAGACGTACCAGCACTACATCGCAGCGTTTCCTATAAAGCCGCTAGATCGCACGCGCGTCCCCGATCCAAGCCGACAGAGTTAAACGCGAGTTCCACACGAGTTCAGTATGTGTTAGCAACTTGTACGTCGCTGATAGTCAGCATATGCGAGCGAGCGTTCTCTTACTTCGCGATCTTTCTTTCGATAAAAAAAAAATAAAAATTATAACACCTAGGTGTACTGAAAATCCAATCGGTAACTGTGTCAACAATATAACCGTGTCGATATAAACGTGTTCTTTTATTACAGGATAGTAAAATTTTTCAAGTTATAAAATTTAAATACGGCCTGCTCGGTGTAAACTTTGATTTTAACCAAATCAAGCAACTTTATTAAACTTTAAAACCTTTGTACTTTTGTGATATATTACCCGTATAAAACAACAATAAAAACACCTCACGGTGTACAGTTATCAGTTTTATTTAGCAGTGACAATTAAGTGAAATAAATATACACCCATATTTTAATAATTAATAAATATATTTGGAGACTGCTTCTACGTAAATGTGCTTAAATTACTGGATAATTTTGCTTAGTATAGTGTTTTCTTTTTCATAATCTTCGTCGTACATTTTTATCTTCTGTGTCAACGTGCTTACTCTACGCCTGACGTCTGACTATAACCTGCTTTGTGTCCCCCGCCACCGAATCTCCCGATGCTGTGATCCCATCGCACGAACATCATCCTCACCATCGCGGACCCCGTGGCGTGCGCCGCACCCACCCTGTATGACCATGTGCATCCCCCCGGATCCTCCCCAGCCACCGGAGCGGGGTCTTCCACCGGGGTGACGTGGTGGTCCATGATGAACGGTAGCCTTTACGAAGAGAGCCCCCCTCCCGCCCCACAGAGTGCCGCAACGCCGATAAGTAACAGTGGTATGACCAGTCCGGCCACGGTACCGCCACCTGCGGCCACTACATCGGCTACCTCAAGCTCTTCACCAGCGAGCGTGACCAGCAATAGTGGATCAGCGGGCCCTCTTCATATTCCCGCCAAAAGATTAACATCAGGTGGCTATGGTGAATGTGCTGATGGTGTAATTAGGCATGGCCATGGGCAACCATGGACCTACTCTCCCTCTGAAAATCATCATGCAGGGGCAACTGCATTTGAACCTACCGTTGGTCTTAACCACCATCAATATAATCCACCTACATATTACAATTTAGCTGCAGATCCCACAGGAGGTAGAGATAGTCGCAAAGCACCCCTATCCTTTTGGTCACCGGCGGCAACAGCTGCTACCGGAACACCAGAATATAAATATAGCAGCGTTTCGGCAGGCCCAAGCGCCGATCCAACAGTTTCTTCTTGTCATCAAAGTTTTTCCGGAAGTTCTTGGTGCAATTATTCTCCATATTCTTCAGCATCGAGACATCATGTTGATGCTCATCAAGCCGTCCCTTACTTGCCCACTGACGACCGGGGACGAGCGGCTGCTGCCGCAGCGATGGTGGCTGAAAGTGCCAGTTTTGCCCACGCTCATGATAGAGGATATGGATTAGGAAATTACGCGCCCGAACCAGTTCCATCCACCCCATATCCCCCACCTGGTGAGTACCTAAGGCAAAATATATCGAATAGATTTATCTAACTTAAAATAACATTGTGGCAACAAAGCATTTTAAAACAATTTACTTTGAAATTATACACTGAGTGTATCCTTAAATAATTTGAACGACAACTTAATTTCACAGAGGTAGCACGTGAGCCGTTACTTCAAACAGTAGTCGGTAGATGGCGTCAGAGGTCAATACAGGTTATTACAACGGGAGAACATCAATTAAGTACATAAACTTATTTGCCTTTAAGTATTTATTCATGATTCTTAATACTACCTCTATGTACTCCACTAAAATAATTATGAAGTTAGTAATTTTTTAGTGCTATCAAGAATTATGTTGTATGATATTACTCCATTATTGATTTATTCCGATTATCTGCATATCTACAATTGTTTACAATTAAATTGTATCATTGGATCTGATAATTAAATGTGGTGGTTAATTATTTTTATTGATAGCTACTAATATTATTCATCATCATCAGTAATGTTCAGTCTTATATTCTTAGTTAATTATAGGTAAATTGGCCCTTGAATATAGGTATCTGTATTATTAATTAATTTGTTAGTTTTAATCCACATGTGAGGTAGACAGAACAAAATATTTCATAAATGTACAGTAATAATTAAATTCTGTTCATTGAAGATTTTTAAAAGATTTTATGACTTAGGTCAGTTTTATTGCATAGTAAAAGTGCTATAACTTTGTACTATTACCGTTGAGTGACTCTCTTGCAACCCATTTATTTCTGTTTACATAGTCAGCTGTTCTTTTTTATAACCGTTATTTATCAGTTAATCGCACATTCGTTTATTATAAAATTTTAAATTAATGATATATTTAAGAGCCTTCCTTCATTAGTTGACTTGAAGAACTTATTTATCATTTTGCTTTACGCTTTATGTACATTGAATTAGGACTTTTACAGTTTTGTCTCGACGAGGTCGAATGCGATTCCGCGCCGTTTAGAGAACCGAATAACGACCTAAAGTTACTATGAGTGACGTCACAATCGTCACGTGATTACACAGCTGACTATCACTTGTCACGCACGCTGTACGGCTTTACAATGTACTGGCGACTAGTTGTGATTTTTTAATTGCAAAACTATCAAATCTAAATATTCTATCTAATCTATCTAATCATTCGGTTTTAATTAAAAAGTACTTTAGGGTTAATTATTAGGATTAATAATAGGCGCCCTGCGGTCATTGCAATTTGATAATAGATAATTTAAAGAATAATTAGTACATATGTATGTGCATGTTTCCATTTTATTTGGGCATTTGAATACTTAATTGTTCACAGTTATGTGGGGATCATCCCCATCTCTCTTTGCTTCAGGTTCTTTGGGCTCGATGGGGGTAACTGTACCTTGTGGCACTGGTGCCAATCCTTTGGAGTGGACCGGACAAGTTACTGTTCGAAAAAAACGTAAGCCGTACTCAAAATTTCAGACTCTGGAATTAGAAAAAGAGTTCCTTTTTAATGCTTACGTCTCTAAACAAAAGAGATGGGAGCTAGCACGAAATTTGAATCTGACTGAAAGACAGGTAAAAATTTGGTTTCAAAATCGTCGAATGAAAAATAAAAAAAATTCCCAGCGACAGCAAGCGCAACAACAAAATAATAATAATTCTGCAACAAATAATCAAAACCACCACGGATCCCATCCTCATCCTGGTCACCATGCACATACGCAGCATCATGTTGTGAATCACCACCTTTCTGCTAATGGGACGTTAAAACATCATCAGTGACCAATGGCATTTTCCGGGGTTGTACTAAGCCATCACCATCATGGGTTGGCCACTTAAATGCCCTATTTAGTTGTATTTGTTCATTAAGTGTTAAGAAGACTTAGTTCAATTAGGGTGTTAATGGAACTGTAAGCAACCCTGGACAATATTCTTTGCAGTGCCAAAGAGTTAAATTAGATTTGTTAAATATGTGAATTAATATAAAAACGTTTGTTTTTATTTGGAAATTAGGGCTTGTGCAAATTATAAATGGTGCGAAGCACGAGAATAATTTCTACCTGTCATAAGGTAGTTTTCCTATATTGTATTATTATACGTGATGAAAATATAATAAAGCATGTAAGACTTAAATTGTACATATGTCGACTGTCATTTGTCATTAGATTGTAATTCGTTGGTATGTTATAATGTAATCAGTGTTGCCTGTAGTTCTATGTATAGTAAATTATTGCAGGTATAGACTACTAGAATATTATCAGCCATATTTTCCCTGTGTTAATTAAGTTTTCTACCTTCCAGTTTGTTGTACATAATAAATACTTTTAGGTACCTGTATATCTGTGGCTTGTTGTATACGGTTGATGCAAAATTTATTTTTTGTTAACGTTTTTATTTGATATAATATTATACCTACGCTTGGTGTATTGTCATTAAACTATTGTAATATATTTGAACGACTTCTCTAGAAATCCGAATTTTATTATAAATAACATAATACATTTAAACATGTACTAATGAAACCTATAACTAGGTTTATTATCATGTGTACTAATTAGATTTTCGTTTCAGTACAACTATACAGAATATTCTAATGTACATAATCTTCCATTTCATTAAAAAAAAAATAATTCTGGTAGTTACATGAATATGAGAATAAATAATTTTTATTTTACCTACAAATTGAAAATTTATTGAAACTCATTTTAGGATAAGTATTTGTAAATTATTGCAATTAACTTAAATAAAGCCAACGCTTGCAATTTTAATGAATGATCTCCAGTTGGCCAATTACGTTACTTAGTTAAATATTATATTTTTATTATTGCCTTCAAAATGAGTTTTTACTATTTATTTATTATTGAATATAACGTTTGTGGTTAGAACTAGAAATTTATGTAATTTTGAAAATAATTTTGTACCTACATATTTTATTATATCTTTGTAATTTACTTGTTGTGTTCAAAATACATATTGTTGTGTTTATGTATGTATATGTATACAGATAAATATTATTAAGTATCCCGCATATGTGTTTTATAAACATTATTTTGAGTTTTATTTATTAATGTCTATACAATCAATAAATTATAAAGTATTATGCAATTATACAGGTAAGTAAAATAATAATGTAGATAATATAAGTAAAATGATAATATAATTTAGTTCGTTTATGTAAATAAATTCTTTAAAAATATAATCTTATGGAAATTGTAAATGTTTGATCTTTATGCGGACATTATGAACTCACTTACATACCTATTTGTAATACAAAATGAACATTGTTCAATTTTTTAGATGTTCATATTATTGAGTGCTCGCTATAAATTAGTAATACATTGTCCTTCATATTCAAAACGATGTGAAAGCAAACCAACCTTTAATTAAATTAATAGGTTCACTTTACATACCTAAATAGGTCTTAGAATCGATACAATTTTCCTATTATCATTTTTAGAATTATCTAACAATAATACATTGCTTTTGTCCGAATTTTCTTGAAAGTTACTACCAGACATTTTTTAGAAAAATAGTCAAAATTTCGTTTAAGTTAACGTCATTGACTATTTTGTTCGATAATTGAGGTTTTAACATATTTTTTATATAGAACTCGCTTGCCACACCATAAATAATTATATTTTAAACTCACCATATAGGTATCTAATGAACCGTCAAAATAAACTGATCTTGCAATCAAAAACTGCGATATTAAAATTTCTAATAGAAACAATAAAACTGTCATATTAAATTATGTATATTTAAATGTTTGCTATAGAATCGGCCTACAGGAATGAGGTCACTTTCCGCTGTTATATTATTTAATACTTTTTTGAAATAAACAAAATAGGTATATAAGAATTACTGTATTGGTTAAGTGTGATACATCACAATGGGATATAGTCAAATATAAATTTTTATCATTTTTGAAATGACAATTAACTTCACTCACTTTATTGGGTATAATTACACGAAGAGTGAAATTCCAGAATTCAGTTAATTACAAAACTACGAATGTTTCTAGATAAAAATAACAGTATTATTATTACTACCTATTATTATTGTAGTCACTGCTCCATAGGACGCTATAAATAGCATCAGCTCTAAATCAATAAATTGCGTAGGTACCCTTTGACCTATGTTTTGCTATGTGCTTTATAACAATACCGCACTAAATGTGTTTTTTTCAAGCTACTTGACGTGGAGCAAATTTATCTCTACCGTATTTACCTTCTGTTCACTACTGTATATTAATTTTTATGGGTATGGAAACTTTCGCAAAAACGAAAAAGAAAATAGGGAAAACCGATTTCTAGAAGAAAAACCAGGCGTTTTATTCTAAACACTTTTCAAAGTTACAACTTGTTTATTTTAAGAAAATAAGCATCAAGTGTGTGATATAGTGTTTCAAAGTTTGGTAAAAATCTAGTATGTATACAAATACTTGTAGAAAAATATATATAGGTATATATCATGAATATATTGAACATATTTTCGAAATATCGAAAATCTTATATTGTTGTATTATAAATAACGCATTAGAAAGAACACAGTTTTTATTTCATTGTTATCGCACCATTGTTTTGTATAAAACAATGGTGCTTTATTTCATTGCAGTTTCTTATTATTTATCAAATGTAACAGTTCAGGATTTAAAATTTAACAATTACCAAACCTACACCGAGAGAACAGTTTACGTATACTGTTATGAATCCGAATGACTTATGTTTACGACAAATCAATGTTGATTTTTGGCATGATGGAACAAATACAAGTTTATTTTAAACAAATATACATAAGATATGTTAGCAAACCCTAATCATTGTGAACATATTATTATATACGAAAAAGAAAACGGGAGACCATTTCTCTCCGAATACCGAAAGATTGTAGGTATATTGTATTCGATGCGTGTATCGCCAACTAAGTAGCATCATCAAGAAATTATTACAGCTTTAATCAACTTCTGATGATGTCAACTTGAATGACAAAACACGCGTCCAATAAGGTGTGTTTGAATTTTTCTGAATCTTTGAAACACTATCTGTCAGTGTTCATGAAAACTGGTTTCCTGTTTTTATTACCGTATCGAAGGTTCTAGCTCTTTTCCAAGATATTATAAGTATATGATTTAATATCATGTATTAGTAAAACTGTCCACCGTAAATGGTGGAAATAAAGTGGCGGTAAATCATCTACATTAGTGATGTTACATTTGGGTAACTTCGTAGCAGGCGATATGCCGTTGCATATACTCGTACATAGGGTATTTGAATCGGTATTGCGATTGAATTTGGCCATAATTTGAGCAATTTGTTTTGTTCGTTATAAGTATTACATATTATATAAATATATTATAACGTATGCGTAGTTTCTTATATACGACACCGTCACTGATGATACATACAATACATAGATGTGACCACACATCTGTTATTTATTAGGTAAGAAATACATTTGTTATGTGAAATAAATGTAATTATGTTTGGCTATGCTTCTTATTGAAATTAAAAAAAAAAGAAGTTTATTTTAATAGAATATATTTCTCAACCTAAATTATATTCCATTAACACTACGTAATTTATTATTTACTTTTTTTTCCATAATTATAATAACGTAGATAAGAATACCTGTGCCCGATAATAGTTACCTACTACAGAAACAAGTAAGTATACATTATATAAATATAGATATAAATAAATATATGTATAATAAGAATAAATATTAAAAATATATAAATTAGGCAGTCTGTATGATATACAGTTTCACATGCTTAATTTAACAGTATAGCTCCCATACTATCATGATCATCTGTACAGATATCAACGTATTTAATACAAAACACCGTCCTCCATTTTATTCCAATTATCTGGTAGGTATGTGCTCAGCGCAATATAAATGACAATTTTAATATATAAGAGGAAGACATGTGATTATTAAAACCAAATTATTCTCAAACTGGATGTGTTAAATATAAAATTACATTCTGCTTTTCCAATGAAAAATCTGTTCACAGGAATAGATAGTAGGACTGGACAAAAAAATTTAGTGGTAAGCCGGAATAAAATAAATAAATGTATTTCTAAAGAATTATTGTCATCTAATTAATTAATGGTCTCAGTAACACCAGGCTGTTTCGGAACTGAATTTCATGATTTTATCCTTATTACTCTTATTAGAAATCATTAGTGCAAGTACCTATATCGAACTATGCTTAGCACCCTGTGAATATTGGACGAGTCCTGTACCAAGCCGGCATGAGCAATACATGTAGAAATTTAGCAAGCGCCTGGCGTTTGTAAAATTTCTACATGTAGGTATTCCTCATGCCGGCTTTCTAGGTACAAAAATACGTTTACCATTGCCATCATCATAATGACGATATCAAACCTGCAATATGGAGAAATTATTCTCATTATACGTATATATATATATATATATATATATATATATATATATATATATATATATATATATATATATACATATATATATATATATATATATATATATATATATATATATATACATATATATATATATATATATATATATATATATATATATATATATATATATATATATATATATATATATCAGGTACATTCATGTTTTGTTATTTAAGAAAAGATATAGTACCTACAAAGAGTGTCTTGATTTGTGATTTTTCTGTTGGAACGTGGGCAAAAACGTTCGGATAGGTGGAACGTGGGATTTACATGGATATCTTTTAAATTATGTAGTTATAGAACGTTCCAATTTTCGAAGATAATTACCTACCTACCTCTTCAACATGGAAAATATTTTTCCATTTTACCGTTTGTACAGAAAAGGTATAGAAATTTATCTATCTGGATTTCTATGTAAATAGCTATCTATACATTCTATAAATATAACTTCCACTGGTTCTATAAATAAATATGTTCTAGCATGACATTGTTCAAGGTTTAGTCATTTTTATAAAGTAGGCACTATAGATATTCCAAAATGATCTGATCATTAGATATATCAACTGCAACGGTTAAGCCACTGGATATCATTTTATGCACTATTTATTTGATATTTGTGGTTATCAAAAAATTAATGCGAAGCAGATACTCGTGGTGTGTAACAGATATTTAGAAGCTGAAAATAATTTTATTGAATTTTATTTACCTATATAATTTTATAATATAATACTTCATATCATGATACAATAGATTCTCTTTGACATTAGTAGGAACCAACTTGAGTAACGCCATCTTAGTGTTGTTGAACGCGTGATGGATTATAATATAATATAGTGTGTCTCAGTTGGAACTATATTATTTGAATTGCTTGCCACTTTGATTTTATCAAAGATAAAGCGTCAATATTTAATAAGTGTCTACAAACTATACGATGTCAACATAGTAACAGTTCAATAAGAAATGGTTTGTTTACAACTGTCTTATGAAAGTGAGCGATCGTTTACAGTTGCAAGGAAAATTTTCACAAAATTATGATAAAATGAGACATCTACAGAGTTAATAGTTTGCAACTTAACATAGAAATTTGAAGAGAAGGGTTGGTTCTATTATTGATAAGGTAACACCAATACGTCCTCGACGTGGTCGGTCACATGAACATATTGCTGCACAGAAATAAAGTGTACGGGAGTATACAAACATATCAATTCCACGTCGTGCACAACAATTGAATCTGTCAGGAGCTACCACGCAACGGATTTTAAAAAAGGACCTGCGCCTGACAGCATGCAAAATTGAGTTGTAACAACAATTAAAACACAACGTCCTACATTCGTTGTACATAACGCTGAATTGATGTGCTTGTATACTCCCGTACACTTCTCTCACTATAGCAATATTTTCATGTGACCAATCACGACAAGAATGTCGTCGAGATTTATCATCGTGAATAGCGTTGTCGGTATATATATATATATATATATATATATATATATATATATATATATATATATATATATATATATATATATATATATATATATATATATATATAAAGGGTGATCCAACCATTATGCACGATGTTAATTGTGAGTCACACCTTAACGTCAAGTTTTTTGCCCAACTTAATTTGACATTTCTTTGTTTCATTGTTTGATAAATTCAACCATGGAGAGGTACACAATTGAGCAGCACGTTAAGATTGTTGAAGCCATTTACGAAAATGGGCGTTCAAATAAAAATGCATTTCGTGCACTTCGTGACTTTTTTGGTCAGCATAATCGACCAAATGTGTCCACAATCGGGAGAATTGTGCGCAAATTTCAGCAAACCGGGTCTGTAGGAAATGTGAAAACACCTGTGCATGCTCGCCCAGTTCGTTCTGCGGAAAACATTGCTGTTGTTCGTGATAGTGTAGCAGAAGAGCCGTCAACCTCGACTCGTCGTCGTGCCCAACAATTGTACATCTCACGAACATCACTGATGCGAATTTTGAATAAAGATTTGAATTTACACGCTTACAAGGTTCAATTGACTCAAGAGCTGAAGCCTACTGACCATTTCAAGCGTCGTCAATACGCCGAATGGTTGGTTGAACAAACAGAAGTGAATGGTGACTTTACAAAGAAAATCATCTTCAGCGACGAGGCATACTTTCACCTCAGTAGATTCGTTAACAAGCAGAATTGCCGCATTTGGGCAAATGAAAATCCACGAGTGATTGTTGAAAAGCCGATGCATCCACAAAGAGTGACTGTTTGGTGCGGTTTATGGGCTGGCGGCGTCATCGGGCCGTACTTCTTGGAAAATGAGGTCGGCCAAGCAGTTACCGTGAATGGCGTTCGCTATCGCGAGATGATAACGGACTTCTTGTGGCTATAAATTGAGGATATGGACCTGGACGATATGTGGTTCCAACAGGATGGTGCCACTTGCCACACAGCCAACGAAACAATGGCACTTTTGCGCGAGAAATTCAATGGCCGTGTTATCTCACGTCGTGGCGATGTTAATTGGCCGCCACGATCATGTGATTTGACACTGTTGGACTTCTTTCCTTGGGGATATTTAAAAGAAAAAGTGTACGTCAATAAGTCAAGAACAATTCAAGAGCTAAAGGATGAGATAATTCGGCACATTAACGACATTGAATCTCAATTATGTCTCAGAGTCATTGAAAATATGGACCATCGGATAGAGGTATGCCACCGAAGCCGTGGCGAGCATTTGGCTGATATTTTGTTTCACACATAATTGTCATAGATCTTTCTATCATAATAAAAAATATTAAGATTATTTTCTGAAAACTTTTGTTTTATTTACAATTAACATCGTGCGTTTTGGTTGGACCACCTTTTATATATATATATATATATATATATATATATATATATATATATATATATATATATATATATATATATATATATATATATATTATATACAGGGTATTAATTAAGTATGTACACAAACTTCAAGGGGTAATTCCTTGAGTGATTCTAAGACGAAAAGTTTATATACACATAGGTCCGGTAATGCTTCGTTTTCAAAATACAGAGTGTCAAACTTATAAAAATTAATGCTGGATAAAAAAAAATTACCTAGCATTAATTTTTATAACAATTTCTAAGACTAGAATAGACTATTGATATGCAAAAACATAACAGATACACCCCAGTTTTTGATAGTTGGTAGTTGTAATTTTTATTATGTTGTTCCAGGGACATGCAATGAAGTGATTTTTATTTTTTGCTCGAAAGCGAAGCAAGATATGAAAAAAATTCTAGAGACAAAAAAGTTGTACTCTTAGTTGCGTAATACGAAAAAAATTATAAAAGTTTTAAAAAACCTCAGTGGCGTACATTGGTTTTTGTCAAATATAAGTTAAGGTGTCCTCCTGGACGCCACTGGACTTAATAATTTTAATCTATTTAGAGCTAAATTAGTCCCTTTCCATCATAAATAACACTGCCAAGTTTCAACAATATCGGCTAAAGGATTATTAAGATTTTTACGAAAAAATGGTTTTTAAAATAAGTTTGCCACTGTATCTTGAAAACGAAGCATTACCGGACTTATATTTATATAAACTTTTACATCAAGTTAACATCTGATATATACCGGGTGTCCAAGAAATTTGGAAACGGTCAAATATCTCGAATAATACACATTGAATCCAAAAAAGAAACAACACTTCCTTAATAATTTTAAAAGCATTATCCAATGACATAAAATGGGACTCCCCATCTCCACCCCCTAGAATGAAGGGGGGGGAAACTTTAAAATCTTAAATGGGTACCCCTATCTTTTTTTGCAGAATCAGATTCTGCAATAAGAACTACGTCAAGTTTGTCTGAAATGTTTTTTCGATTTGTAACAGATGGCGTTATAACCGCAAATTTTTTTTTCGTAATTTCTAAAAAACTCTACGGAAGAATGAGAAATAATAGAGTACGATTTAATTTACGTAAAAACAGCCATTCAGTAGTGTTATATTTAATACCCTCCCACCACCGTGGGGGAGGGAAGGTGGAGGGCAATTTTCAATTGCTAAATGGAAATCCTCCTAAGTGGTGTGGGGGTGGAGGGTTTTGTTTGATATTATTGGATAGTGCTTTTAAAGTTATCAAGGATGTGTTTGTTATTCTTTGGATCTAATGTGTATTTCTCGAGATATATGACCGTTTCCAGACTTTTTGGACACTCGGTAGGTATATATATATATATATATATATATATATATATATATATATATATATATATATATATATATATATATATATATATATATATATATTCCATGAACTTAAGGTCAATAATCTTAAGATTCTCGATTTTATTAGAAGCATAAAGCATTAAGTCATCACGAGTGGAGCTATCATAAATAGTAAAATTATATACATTCAAGTGCTGTTTGTAGTAGATCTGGCAATCGCCTGCATAAGGAATAGGCACAATAGCTTGGAGGTCAAACGTAATAGCACTAAATGTAGCTCCATTTTCTGTCTCTTTCATATCTATCGATTCTTTCTCTCGTCTCTTGTGGTTTACATATTCTTCTGGAAGCGTTTCTTTATCTTTAGATTCCTTAAACGCATTACAGATTGAGCATTGATCTTTTTTAGGTCCGTAAAATGCAAGAACTGGTTCAAAGTCATGAAATATGCGTTGATAAACAAATTGGGAAACAGGTCGCAGATTTTGATCTGAACAATATTTAAGGTACAGACGGTATATTATAGAAATATTTAGTTCCTGTGATAGATATTGCTTATTTGAGTCACGTCTACAATAGTGTGACTCGATTCAACTGAACCTATTTATGTGATCTTTTACAGATTGTTCATAATTTTCATGGGTTGCATTGTGGAGTTTTGTATTAGCTTTTCTATCATATCCCACGAAGAGGCCCGTTTCACTCATAGATTCAACACACTTTTCCACTTTCTCTCTGTGACATTGCAAATGCACAAAATGCAATTTGTTTATCAACTCATATTTCATAACTTTGAACCAGTTTTTGCATTTTACAGGCCTAAAAAGGTCAATGCTCAATCTGTAATGCTTTTAAGCAATCTAAGGATAAAGAAACGCTTCGAAAAGAGTATGGAAACCACAAGAGGTGAGAGAAGGAATCGATAGATATGAAAGAGACAGATAAGAAACACACTTTAGCAGAAAATGGAGCTACATTTAAAGCTATTCCGTTTGACCTCCAAGCTATTGTGCCCATTCCTTATGCAGATTGTTGCC
The DNA here is from genome assembly GCA_037954035.1 of Rosalia funebris. Classification (NCBI taxonomy): domain Eukaryota; kingdom Metazoa; phylum Arthropoda; class Insecta; order Coleoptera; family Cerambycidae; genus Rosalia; species Rosalia funebris. Next base: position 30,797,679 of record JAZFAV010000032.1, on the reverse strand, counting down.
AGATTTACTACAAACAGCACTTGAATGCGGCCGAGGGCAACATTAAATCTTAAATGGGTACCCCTACTTTTGCAGAATCGGATTCTACGGCAAAAATTACGTCAAGTTTGTCTGAAACGTTTTTTTCGATTTACGACAGATGGTGCCGTAATCACAAAAATATTTTTTTTCATAATTTGCCTCCCACTATCGGGGTGCTTGTTTTAAGTGAGTTCCCTTGTTTTTCGCCGCCGAGGCTATAACGGCAAAATCCCCTACTAAATGAGGTGTTCAAATTGATGACCTTCAGCTATTTGATAGTGTCCCAATCGTGCGTACATGTTATCAATTACTTTCTGCAAAGTTTCTGGTGTTATCGTATTAGAACACTGTATTATCCTTTATCTTAATTCATCGATGTCTGCCGGTTTTATTTTGTATACATAGTTTTTCAAATAGCCCTAATAGTAATAATTTAGAGGAGTTAGATTAGATAATTTTGGTGGCCACTCAATCCCACCCCTTCTATCAATCCAGCGCCTAGGGAAGGTGGTGTTTAATACATTGCGTACAATGAACACAAAATCACATTGAGCTCCATCCTGCTGAAACCAAACATTGTCTAACGCTATACCAGCAATGTGTTGGATTTCCGGTACCATCTGGTTGTTCAATAAATCGACGTACTTTGACTCTTAGTAAAACAGTTTTAATCATTTCCAGATGATGCCAACTTTGTTGGCTAAACGTTCATTAAGTATAGTGTATAGTGTTTTGTAGAAATCTAAGTCAGTGTTAATAAAAAATGAGGGTTTCCATTTAACATTTGAAAACTGCTCTCCATTTTTCCTCCCCAACGGTGGTGGGAGGGTATTAAATTTAACACTATTGAATGGCTGTTTTTACGTAAATGGACTCGTACTTTATTATTTCTCATTCTTCCGTAGAGTTTTTTAGAAAATACGAAAAAAACATTTTTTTGCTATTCTTTTATGCCATCTGTCACGAATCGAAAAAAACATTTCAGACAAACTTGACGTAATTTTTGCTGCAGAATCTGATTCTGCAATAAAACGTAGGGGTGCCCATTTAAGATTTTAAAGTTTTCCCGCGTCCCATCTCAAGGGATGGAGGTAGGGGATCGCATTTTGTGTCATTGGATAGCGCTTTTAAAATTATCAAGGAAGTGTTGTTTCTCTTTTGGATTCAATGTGTATTTTTCGAGATATATGACCGTTTCCAGACTTTTTGGACACCCGGTATATATCAGATATTAATTAAGTATGTACACAAACTTCAAAGGGTAATTCCTTGGGTGATTCTAAGACGAAAAGGTTATGTAAATATAGGTCCGGTAATGCTTCGTTTTCAAGATACAGAGAATAAGATGTCACTTATTTTAAAAAATCATTTTTTCGTAAAAATCTTAATAATCCTTTAAGCCGATTTTGTTGAAATTTGGCAGTGCTTTTATGATAGAAAGGGACTAATTAAGTTAAGGGACTAGTTAAGTCCAGTGGCGTCCCGGAGGGCACCTTAACCTATTTTTGATAAAACCAATGTACGCCACTGACTTTTTTAAAACATTTATAATATTTGTCGCATTATGCAACTAAAAATATGATTCCGGATGTCGGACAGTTGTCCCACGGCTTTTATACTCGTAAGAAAACACCAGCTTATTATCCACAACAACGCCCCACTAGCCTGCGACATTAGTTACCATGGATTCATAATCATTTGCCCTAAGTAAACGCAGAGAAACCAATATGACCGCTTTCTGTATTTGACATGAAAACCACTCTACCGATTTTTGGCAAGCCGGAATGATCTCCAGTTCCGACAGCACTGTAGGCTTCAAACTTCCGAGAACACCGATAACCAGAACCACCATCTTGATAGAGTAGACTGTGTACAGCATCTGCAACTTACACCGGAAATCTACGTATTTAGTCTGTTTCTCCTCTTCCTTCAAGGTGATGTTTTTCTCCTCCTTTAATATGTTTTCAAGGTGATGAGAACTCGATGACATCCATCACGTTGTTTGATGGTCAAGGAAGACGACATCAGGCTTATTAGCTTGTATTCGCCTGACGGTCGGGAATGAGTAGTTCCAATATATGCGGCACTTCTCATTCCCGACAACAGACTGAATATCTCCGGGAGCGTTAAGGCAGCACCGGTGTTTTGTCCACCCCATACGAGTGCCTTAGGTAGTAAATTAATATAGCACACGTAATGCCGCGTTATGCGGATGGATGTAGGCTGAAGTCGCATACACAGGGCACACCGATAGCAAGTGCGATTCCGCCGCCTGGTAGCAGGCCCTGCAGTTGATATTAGGTACCTCCACACCCATCACTCGACCTCGGTAGACCAAGGTGTTTATAATACCATCGTGGCAGGTTGCTATAAAGCCTTCGGTCTCCGATCTGAGCCCGGCTGACCTCATGTAAGCGAAGGTTATCGCCGTCGATAAACCCTGTGCTTCAATGTTGTTATAGAAGACTCCATGTAGGGGCTTATGGACATGCTTCCTAAACAGATTTCTCTGTTCGGCAGCTTTGATTTGGACTTTCAGACGATTGGCTCCAGTTCAGTGATTGACTGTAGGTCATTACCTTGCCTGCCTCTTCGTCTATAGTCGAATCTGAGACCGCATCGTTCTGCAGCCTTTTTTGCTGGTCCTAAATAGGCCCGCTCCCACCTTCGCGACTTCATGATATCTCATTAGCCGCATGGGTGGATCCGAGCTACAGACGATGTTACATGCTATACCCAGGACTGATCTGTCATATATACACTCCAGGTTCAAGAGTCCTCATCCTCTCCGTTGTCTCGAGAGATATAGCCGAGGAACAGAGATCTTGGATGAATGCTTTTATGTATGTGCATCATCCTTCGGGTTTCCCTGTCTAACCTACGCAGATCATCGACAGTTCACTTAACTACTCCGAAGGAGTAGAGCAGTACCGGAATGGCGAGCATATTTGTTGCAGACACCTTGTTTTTCCCCGATAGATCTGATGACCAAATATTTCGGATGTCTGTACTTGCCACGGAGAGCGTCCTTTATGCGTTGTGTATCCTGAATATAGTTCTGATTTACACCCAGGTATGCGTCCGTCTCCCCGGCATCTAAATGTTTTAGGATGGTTCCATCTACTATCTTCAGGGATCCCCGTAGATCGCCCACTTTTGAGATGAAAGACTGGTCGAATCCATGTCAATTGCCCACATGTACGAACGCTTTATAGGGGCCTGTTAGGATGGTGTTATAAATATCTTGGTCTACCGAAGCCGAGTGATGGGTATGGAGGTACTTGATATCAACTGCAGGGCCTGCACCAGGCGCCGTATATATATATATATATATATATATATATATATATATATATATATATATATATATATATATATATATATATTATATAGGTTTAGGCCTCATCAGCCACTGATCGCATGGGTAATCCTTTGGCGATCCCTTCTTATCCGGGTCATTATCCAAAAATGTTATCCCATAAAAGAAGCAATTTAGGCACGTCCCCCGCCTTAAGCCTCGCCTCCTCTAGGATAACAGGGGTCCCTAATATAAGATAAATCTTCTCCTCCAGTGCGGGGCAGGTGCAAAGCAGATGAATCGAGGTTTCCTCGTTTTCTTTACAGTATCTGCAGGCCGGGCTATCAGTCAGCCTCAGCTTGTGCTTATATGCATTCAGGCTACTATGGTGGCCCTTTATGACACCAGTGTTCTGGCTTTGTGCCTGTTCAATTTAATGAATTCTTGGGCCCATTTCTCAATCTCAGTCTCTTGCCCAGTCATCCATGCGGTCTCTGATCAGATTCCGACTTATTCCCACTGCAGGTTCTGGTCCATAGAGGTTTTCCCTGGTCCCTAGTCTGGCAAGGTCATATATATATATATATATATATATATATATATATATATATATATATATATATATATATATATATATATTATGTTTCGGACAAATGTCGAATCCTGCCTGTGGCGGGTTTTATATTTTAAAACCTTATCTGATCTTGCAGAAACACGAGAAAGGGGTTGAGGATCGCTTTAGACCGAGGAGTAGTTGCTTTCTATAGCGAATATGTAATAGCCTTGCTATTCGGGAACTACTTTGATAACTGCTTGGCGGTTTGGTAGTTCCTTCCTCGATTTCCAACTTTTATGTTACTGACATAGATCGAATCGATATGAAGATGTATACCCCACAACATTTATTCGGCATTTGTCCTGGATCGGCGTACCGTGTACGGCACTGATGAGAACTAATAAGTTTGAAACAGCTGTATGTCGTTCTGTTCCAATCCGGGATAAATGTCGAGTCCTACCTGTGGTGGGTTTTATTTTTTAAAAAGCTCTTGAATTCCAGCCCTGCAGCTGGAGTTAAACTCCGTGCATAAGCTTGAAAATAAGCCAACACATTCACCTCGTTATCTCCATTATCTATTACGGGATTTCGTGTTGCCCTTACACTCCCACTTGCCAAAACCCGAGCTTCGAGTCTTGCGAATTTTCCGGGAGTCATTGTTGGTAGGTCCCTATATCGTTCGTTAAAAAGTCTGCATCTTCGTCTGACAATTCGTCTACATTCACCATGCGTATAAAACAAATTTAACAAATCATTATTGGAATATTCTTCACTATTCTCCATTATAAACTATACTTGAGAAAACTAACAAAATCACTAGAACTGTAAGTAGATACCTCACGAATTTGTGAGTTGATACTGCTTTGACATAAAATCAACATTGTTTAAATTCCTGTCAAAATCAAGGCTTACTAGCTAGGACTTTTAGAGTTTCATCGGCATTTAATAAAAAATAATGGATTAACAAAAAAACTGTTGGAAATAGGTATAGGAAAAGTTATAGCGAATTGATGCAGAATAAAATTCTTCATCCGATCATCCAATAACATACAGGGTGTCATACTTGAAATAATGAACTTTTTCAACTTTGAAAATGATGTAATTGGTGATCAAATTTTGGACACCCTGTTGGCGATAAATTAGTTGTCAATGTGAATTTCGAAAGTACCATTCCTGTGCTTCCGTCTACCCCAGAAGCGCTTAGCACCAGTCGAAAATGGGTAAAAGGCACAGTATTCAAGATAAGGCTACGTCTTTCAAAATTTTCACAATAATCAAGATATCTAAGAAGTAGTTGAAAATAGGTATAGGGAAATCTACTGGAACTCATGGAATTTTCTCAGGAATCCAAAAATGAAATAATATATCGGGTGTTCTATTTAAAATAAAGAAATTACTGGCGACTTCCGGCATTACCGGAAGTGGTATGACCTTGAAAATTTGACTTTTCAAAGTGAAAGACAATCTTGAATAACCTTGGAGTCCAGAAATTCAGAGTTCTAAGTTTTTTCTAACCACGAAAACTTCCAACGAACGTCTACCGTGAGAAGCCCTGTATATATATATATATATATATATATATATATATATATATATATATATATATATATATATATATATATATATATATATATATATATATATATATATATATATATATATATATATATATATGGCGTGGAAGCGGCGAGTAGCTAGTGGACTGTTGATTGTGTATTTTTATTGTTGTTGTTGTTAATTTGCTACCATAGGTGAAAAACCATTCCACGTCACAATTAGCTCAGGGTTGAAGAATTGAAGGACCAGTTAATAAAACTCGGTATTAACAATAGAGTATATTAACAAAAAGGAGTTCGTGGTACAGGTGCTACACGAGAGAACGAGGCGACACTGTGTCTAGGTTGTATGAGAAACCGAATTAGAGTTTAGTTGTATTACACTTGAAATGAACGACACTGACGTAATTGTCAGATTGACTCGTTGAAAAGTAGAATATTTGAAAGAAATGAATTCGCAACAGCTTCTGGTTGCACACAATAACTTGAAGAAATAATTGTTCACGGTGAATAAAAGACAGCTTATACACTCACGAACTTGAAAGAAAATCACTGTACTTTGTACTAGAAAGTTGGAATATAGGAATTAAGCACACTGCGTTAATTTCCTTACTAAATACGTCCGCGTACGGAGCTACAAAAAGAATGTTTTTTTTTTCTTTTCTTTTTCTGTCGTTAACTGCTGTGCGCACTTGAATCGACTAGACTGATGACTGATACATACTGATGGAATAACTGTTGTTTCTAAGTCGTATATTGCAACGGCTAGCCACGTGCTAAAGACAGAGAGGGTGACGTGCTTGTTGCTACAAGAAATTATTTCAAGCGGGACAGGACCGGCTTTTAGAATTTGTTGACGTACTCTTGTTGGAATGTGAAATTCCAACATACTGCCTCCGCGGCTGAAGCATCCTGCTTCAGCTGGAAGTAACAGTATTAGAAGAATGTAGGGAAAACTACGAGACAATGGGAGAACCATGTAGGTAGAATTTCTTTTTTTTGAAATTTCCTCTGGAAAGATAATTTGAAGGGTTGTTTGAAGATTTGACGTACCTCCACTGGTAGTCAAAAGTGAGTTCTTGTATTTGAGCCACCCTATTAGACACAAAGGTTGTCCACCTGTTCGGATGGCTTTTGCACCAACAAAGCGCTATTTGGGAATCTGTCCACAAGTTTATGGATTTGAAATTGAATTTGTTTTCGAAAATTGATTTGATTTTCTTTGTTAACTTAGAAAGAAGTAGCATGGCACACAATTCCAATTTCGGAATAGTGGTTGATTTAAGGGGAGCTACACGGGACTTGGCAGACACTAAACAACAGGAAACAGATTTTTCCACATAAATCACACGAAGGTATACACAAGCACCGTAAGCGAGGACACTTGCGTCCGAGAAGCCATGTAACTCTATCTCTGAAACTGGTTTGTTAATGAAAAATTGCCTGGGAATTGCAAAATCCCTTAATTGTGAAATGCTTTCTAGGAAATTGTCATATTCGGAAATTAGAGAAGAATCTGATATACTGGTGTCCCAGTCTAACTTCTGAAGCCAGAGCTTCTGCATTAATATCTTACCTTGGACTATGACTGGATTTACTAATGCAAGAGGATCGAAACATTGAGATAGTGTAGAAAGAATTTTTCGCTTTGTGACCGAAGTGTCACTTGGAAGAATGTCAGGTGTGGAAATTTGAAAATTATCTGAGATCGGGTTCCATTTTATGCCCAGAATCTTGCAAGGAGCTTTGTCTAGATTAATATAAAATTCGGAAGTAGAAGAAGAAGAAATTTTGTTTAGAAATTGTTCAGAATTTGAACACCATTTATGAAGGGGAAAACCTAATTGTTCTAGCAGAGATTTTAACTGCGAATGGAGATTCTCTAAATCTTGAAAATTGTCACAACCAGTCAGAATGTCGTCAACATATGTTTGTTCAAGAATAGCTTCCGAAGCCAATGGAAATTCCTTGGTGGATTGCGCTATTTCATTTAGAACTCGAGGGGCAATGTATGGGGCGAAATTTGTTCCATACGTGACTGTTCTAAGCTCGATACATTTTAGTGGCTCTTGAGGTGACTGTCTCCACAGAATGTTTTGAAGAAACGTTTGATCTGGATTGATTTTAATCTGCCTGTACATTTTCTCAATGTCGGCAATCAACACGAAACGAAAATATCTAAAGCGGCATAAAATGTCATACAGGTCAGGCTGTACCTGATAACCTTTGAAAGTAATGTCGTTTAAAGAAATGCCGGAAGAAGTCCTGCAGGAAGCGTCAAATACCACCCTCACCTTGGTAGTACTGCTTGCTTCTCTGATGACAGGAAGGTGTGGTATGAAATATTTGGGTTCCGAATTAGAATTTGTGATGGAAAGTGGAACATAATCTGCATGCTGCAGAGAAACATATTCATCTATGAATTTTGCATAATCAGCTTTGAGTTTCTGATCTTTTTCAAACATTTTTCCAATGTAAAGAACCTTTTTTGAGCAATAGAAAACGAATCTCCAAGTTTCAAGTGCTCATCTGAACTTTTCAGTGGCATATCCACTTGGTATGAACCATCCTGTAACACTTTAGTTGATGATTTGAAGATTTGTTCGACTATCTGCTTTTCTGAAGAAAGAACTTCTTTTTCTGAAACTTGCTCTAGTTTCCAGAAGTTCGTGAGAAGGGAATTCAGATCATTATCTGAAGTGTCCGAAGAAGAAGATCCATAGTCATCTGTTATGCTATGAAAGGAATTTGAAATTGCATCACCATCTAACATAGTATGCGAATGAGACACTGTGCCTGAAATTACCCATCCTAAGTGAGTATTGAGAAGAGTTGGAAGACCTTTGCCTAGTTTGTAAATGCCCCTAGATAACAGGTCGTAATAAATGTCTGCTCCTGCCAGAATGTCAATCTCTGCAGGACAGGCGAAATCTGAGTCAGCAAGATTGCGAAGAATGTTTTGTGGAATGTTGAACTTATTTGTATCTAAGCGAGTTTGAGGAATATGCAGTGTGATTCGATCCAACACAGCACAAGAAATTCTGAAATCTTTGGATATATCTACATTTGAAAGAAATCGAATATTTGTCCTCTTGTTAGAAAGAGTGGTGCTTTGAGAAATACCTGAAATATTCAAAGTTTTGTTATAAGTAGGAAGATTTAGCTTTTCAACTAATGATTTCGTGATAAATGAATTTTGACTACCATTGTCTAAAAGAATGCGAACTGGAAAGGTTTTACCTTGATTTGTAACTAGCATAGCCTTTGCTGTTGCTAGCAGCACATATAAATTTTGTCTAGAAAGAGTTGAAAAATTTGCAATAGTTGTGGGAACATTAGCCGAACTTGAACTTGATGAAGATGCGCTGTTTGAGGCGGTGACGTTGCTAGAATTTTGAGAATTTGAAGTCTGAAATTTTGAAGAATTTTCACGACGATGGGAATTTTGAGAGTTCGAAGTATTTGATGAGTTATACGAATTATTGTCTAACAGAGTGTGATGTTTCTTTTGACACTCTGTACACTTGCGTTTTGAAGAACAGTCATTTATCATATGTTTACCTCCAAGACAATTAAAACATATCTTTTTGTCACGTGCAATTTTACTTCTCTCTGAAGAAGATAAAGCTGTGAATTTTTTACAAAAATAAATCTTGTAATTTTCGTTACAGTAAAAGCAAAGTGATTTTGATGTTGATTGATTATTATTACTTACGTTAGAAGAATGTAAATTAATTTTACTATGTTTTTTATCTGGACGCTGTTCATAATCTGACACTCTATCAAGTATTTTCCATTTGTTATTTAAGAAATCAAGAAATTCTTTTATATTTGGTAACACTGTTTGCTGTCTATTCTGTTCGAATTCTTTTCTTGTCGAGTAATCTACTTGATTTTGACAAATATACACTATTAAAGCTTCATAAAGTTCGCTATTTGAGAAATTTAAATTTTGAAGAGCCTCAAGAATCCCATATTGGTCCTTAGCGATCCGGCTCGAAGGACCAATATGGCGTGGAAGCGGCGAGTAGCTAGTGGACTGTTGATTGTGTATTTTTATTGTTGTTGTTGTTAATTCGCTACCATAGGTGAAAAACCATTCCACGTCACAATTAGCTCAGGGTTGAAGAATTGAAGGACCAGTTAATAAAACTTGGTATTAACAATAGAGTATATTAACAAAAAGGAGTTCGTGGTACAGGTGCTACACGAGAGAACGAGGCGTAAATTCGTTCCAGAAATTCGTGCGACACTGTGTCTAGGTTGTATGAGAAACCGAATTAGAGTTTAGTTGTATTACACTTGAAATGAACGACACTGACGTAATTGTCAGATTGACTCGTTGAAAAGTAGAATGTTTGAAAGAAATGAATTCGCAACAGCTTCTGGTTGCACACAATAACTTGAAGAAATAATTGTTCACGGTGAATAAAAGACAGCTTATACACTTGCGAACTTGAAAGAAAATCACTGTACTTTGTACTAGAAAATTGAAATATAGGAATTAAGCACACTGCGTTAATTTCCTTACTAAATACGTCCGCGTACGGAGCTACAAAAAGAATGTTTTTTTTTCTTTTTCTTTTTCTGTCGTTAACTGCTATGCGCACTTGACTCGACTAGACTGATGACTGATACATACTGATGGAATAACTGTTGTTTCTACGTCGTATATTGCAACGGCTAGCCACGTGCTAAAGACAGAGAGGGTGACGTGCTTGTTGCTACAAGAAATTATTTCAAGCGGGACAGGACCGGCTTTTAGAATTTGTTGACGTACTCTTGTTGGAATGTGAAATTCCAACAATATATATATATATATATATATATATATATATATATATATATATATATATATATATATATTATATACCGGGTGGTCCAGGTTAAACGGCATTAATTTTAATAGGTGATAGAACAACAAGAAAAAAGTAGACTTTCATGAGAAAACTTTGTTCAAAAATGTTTCCTAACAAAGATACAGGGTGTCAAATTTGTAAAAAATAACTGGTTTTCTCATCATAACCTCTAAACCACACGATCGATTTCCATAAAATTTCTCACACAAACTACTGCAGCACATCTCTAAATAATGATTAAAAATCATTTAATGAAATTCTCCAGTGGTGTAGATACTGGGGGGTCGGCAGCCCCTTCTCCCCTCCCAGTCTTCGACGCCACTGGATGTTCTACAAAGTAGATTAAGTTTTTGGATTCCCTGTTTAATTTAGAAAAAAAAAATTAACCTTGCAAATTTTTAATTTATGGCTTCGTTTTTGAGATACTTATTTTAATTTAAAGTGTTGCAAGCAGGTCAAAATTTATGACTGAATTACCAAGAAAATACGATATGAGTTGCCAAACTTTTTTTTAATTATTTGATTACTTACTAGATATAATGTACATCAAAGATACAAAAAAAAGCAAGTAAACAAATAATTACACTAATAAGTTTTCATTTCAATATCGTATTTTCTTGGTAGGTCAGTCATAAGGTTTGGCCTGTTTGCAACACTTTAAATTAAAATAAGTATCTCAAAAACGAATCCATAAAGCAAAAACCTGCAAGGGTAATTTTTTTCTAAATTAAACAGAAAATCCGAAAATTGAATCTTCTTTGTAAAATATTCAGTGGCGCCGAAGATTGGGAGGGGAGAAATGGGTGCCGACCCCCCTAGTAACTACGCCACTGGAGAATTTCTTTAAACGATTTTAATCATTACTTATAGATGTTCTACTTTAGTCTGGGTGAGAAATTTGATGGAAATCGATCGAGTAGTTTAGAAGTTATGATGAGAAGACCAGTTATTTTTTACAACTTTGACACCCTGTATCTTTGTTAGAAAACATTTTTGAACAAAGTTTTCTTATGAAAGTCTACTTTTTTTTGTTGTTCTATCACCTATCAAAATTAATGATGTTTAACCTGGACCACCCTGTATTTGTATATATATATATATATATATATATATATATATATATATATATATATATATATATATATATATATATTTCAAAAGGAAAATTTGTAATGATGTCCAAAAGTGATGTCATATTAATGTTTTAGAATAATTTAATAACAATTTTAAAAATAATTTCACAATAATTATCATTCACAATATCTATTATTGTTAAGAAGTTAGACAGTCCCAGCTTAAATATTTGATGTCAATTTAAAATTGTTTTCTACAAGCAAATTTCATATACATATATTTTTTCAACATAAAATAGGGGAATTCAAGGAACCTCGTGCTACTGAATAATGAATTAAATAGTATACTATTACTATTACGGAATTGCTATTATGAATTACTATTACTGTTACTATTACTGAATAGAGAATGCAATTTGTTCTACAATCATTTTTCTCTTAAGATGAAATAGGGATATTTAAGAAACCTCATGCTAGTGAATAGAGAATTAAAGAGACTTGTAAATTAGGCTTCCACTCATCTTCATTCTTCCCAAAAATTTCACTCACACACAAGGTATCACTCTAAAGTGGTTGAAAAGGGAAATATAAAATTCTCCTCAAATAATATCATTTTAGAACTAAAAATTGACATTTTTCTGAATTTTATTTAAAAATTATAATCGACATGGAATTTTAATGGACCTTTATTTGTAGATCTTAGTTATATGATATATTAGTCATTATTATATTACAGTATACATATAATGAAACTAAAGCACCACATTTATCGATTTTGAAAATTCTACCAAAAGTATGAAATTATATTTGTACTAGTATATAAAAAAAGTGTTTTTTAATAAAGGCACTGGGTTACACAAATAAAAAATATGCCAAGCTGAGATTGCTTTCGAGCCAGCGATTGATCAGAAAACATTCCTGAACAAATATCAGCCAATTAGTTGTGTCACAGTAGTATAACAATTCAAATAACATTTTAATTCTCATTATCGAAATTTTAATCAGCTATTATAAGTGTAAACTGACTATCATAAAATAATAAATTGTATGTATATACATGGTAAGCCTATAATTAATATTCTTTGTATGTTAAGTTTTACTGATGCATGCGTGCAGTTACTTATATAATTAAATGGAATAATTTTTTGTATATTTCAGCATTTTGTTAAACGCCATTTATTAAATACTAGCTAATCTTTATTGTTTATTTCTAGTCATGGTTCTTGTAAAAATACTATACATGCAGGTTGCACCTGAGCCTGATGTAGTTGGAATTTATGGCTACCCGCTGACAAGTTGTTCGCCATTTTTAATGTGATATAAAAGACCAAGCATTATACTTGGAAATAATATATTTACAATCAGGGATCAAGTAGTTTCAACTTAGTAAATAATAAATTAGTCAATTATAAAAAAAAAACTATTTGTAAAATTCAACCAAAAAGTTCATAATATCCAGAATAAAAATTATAAAACAACTTACATATTATGTTGGATTAATTTTGTACTTGTCATATTGGTTTAAACTTTTTTAATGATTTATTGAAGATTTTAAATTATATTTCCTGTCCAATTATTATTAATAATATTTTGGTAGTAGTTCGCAATGGGTCTCTATGTAAAAATAGGGTTACTATCTTCTATGATGACAAATTCCTTTACATCGTATTCTAACAAACGGGAAGTTGGTAGATATTGTGAGGATTGTAGAATTTTTCGTACTTTAATTAATAGCTGATGTTGAGTGATGAAGTGAATGATAAAATAGTTATCTTTCTGTATCTTATCAAAATACTTATATCTTTAAATTTAATATCAAATATTATAGGCTGGCTGGCTACACGAATTAGACAAGTATGAGAAATATGCAATTTGTATCTGTAGGTTAATTAATCACAACGTGTAGTAAAAAATAGAAAGCAAATGGATACATAAAATATATTAGTCCTTAAAGCTTTAGTTTAATATAAGGAATATTTATAATAGAGTATATTCCTTGTTACATACATGGTTGAATTCGTCCTAAATCGTCGATTTTTAGATGCAATTTTCCTCAATATATAATTCTCTCATTGAGTGGCCACCTAGGTCACCTGATTTAGCCCCTTTAGTTTTTTATTATAGAATTATTTAAAATGTAGAGTTTATGTGAATAGATCAAATACTATGCAAGATTTAAAAGATATAAGATATGCGTACTCGAGGAGGAAAATATCTAACGATAAAGAACTACTCGACTTCAAAAATGCATTAAAGATTAAAGTAAACGGAGGATACGTTAAATGGGAATTTTAATTTATAGACAATTTTTATACAAAACAAAAATTGTTAATCAATCCACCAACGATTAAAAAGCAATAAGTATTAACTTTTGCTTGGGATTTCATACTCAAACGGTATTTGCAAAACAATACCTAATGAATTTGAGTTAGTTTTACTTAATCACTATTATAGTCATTTGTAAGATTTTGCTAATAAAATTTTTCCCCCGAAACGACATGACATGCATTATGCATAACCCAATAACTGACTGTCGTCAATATATTGCCATTTTGGTGTTCTGTGTAGTCTCCACAGTCGCTTTTTACTACTACCAGACAAATGCGAGCCATATTTCTTGGAATATTTCTTTTATTCATACACAGTATAAATGGGTAATACAGTCAGCTGAAAGCATTATTATTGTTTATTTGGGATACCATTAGGATTTATATGCGGCAAATTTTAAATTAAGACTACTTATTTTAATTACAGCACTACATTAATATTAACTATAAATATACATTCACATAATACTTTTCATTTAATATTTCATCCAAAATTTGTTGTATAATAGAGCTGGTACATATGCAACATATACCAAGTGCTCATGATATCCTATTGACCTAGGCATCTTCTTTGTGAATTCTATCTATCTTCTTCGTAACTAATAAACAATTATGTAAAACAACAGTATCACAGTATCTGGATGACTATAAAAAAATTTTTGTTTAATATAAATATATGTTTGTTACTATTAAAAAAGCTTCATTACTAATGATTTGTTTGTCAGGAAGAGAACATATATTATTAATACATATTTCTATATGTTAATTAATAATTAGTCATTTCATATTTTAAAAAATGCGTTCCGTAATGTAAGTGAAAATGAATGGTCCAACAACAAATCAAATGGGTAGCTAAGAAACTAACCATATACTTGAGGTCAAAATTCGCTATTATTATATACAATGTGTTCCAGAATATTATTTATAAGGAATAAGTATGTAACAGATATATTGGAAAAAAATGTGAGGTTCAAATAAAAATCAGTTTGAATGTTATATATATTTTGTACTTCTTGGGTGCATATTTTAAACCTAATTGATAAATAAAACTCAAGAGATACCCCCAACTTTTTTTTTCAAATTGCATCCCCAATGTGTTTTCCCAAATAAAAAAAATTAATCAATGTTCTTTATCTTCTAAACAACAGTGTTTTTTATTTGAATAGAGAATTGATTATAGTTATTATAATGAAAATCAAGACACAGGTATAAATCCGTCAATAGCAAGTAATATTCTATGCTTTATACAGAGTATTTCTAAATTAAATTAAGTGAAACAAGCTTTTAGAAACTTATTACAACGAAGTTCAAAATTACTAACAGGTATCATAGTAAATATTCAAATTGCTGCCAGCCCTCATAACGTCTAATAAACGATTAATAATTAACCACGCGTTTTAATAATCACCTGATAATGGGAACTTGGTTGAAGAAACGTGCGTTGAGAATTGTGATGTATAAAGTTTCGGTGTTTATGGAAAACTGATATCCTGTCTTATTTTACTTAATTTAGTTCGGATATACTCTGTATACAATATAGAACATATGTAATCCTTATCGTGTTACCGATGAAACTGTATTTATGCTGCGATTTTTAACTCTTCTTTTTATAAAGCAGGAAAATTTCTGTAGAGGGCGAACACGTAACCCTAATAATATTTTAAATAACGTGTACTCTTTATCGAGGGGTAAACTATATTGATTACTCTACACGGTACATATAATACATATTTTGTACAGATATTTGGTAAGATGTAAAATATGAATGTGTTACACATAAATTATTTTTTCAATAAAAGTTTGTGTAGGTATGTGATATATTATACATTATGTTAGTAAACTAGTTGATGAACGCATAATTAATGATATTTTATCCGGATTTTTAAAATAAATAATATGCAATATTTATGTTTAATATCATATTTTACTACTTCATATATTTACACAATATTCCTATTAAAAATTGCTTCAAGCACCTTCATTTTGTACCTATTACGATAATACGAAACCGGTCATCGAAATCACCAGGAATTCAATAATTTAATATTTTATGATTAAACTACATATTCCTTCATTCTTAAAAACAGATCAAATTAGCATAAGAGGTTAGTTTTATATGCAGAGATATTGGCAGTTTATACATAACACTGAAAACATTAAATTCAGTAATTCTGGTAGAAACTGTAGATATGATTTTAATGATATAACTGTCGCAATGAAGGTGTATATATATAATAGAAAACTAATAGGTACCTACGTTACAAGTTTGTCGAAAAATAGCTAACCAATCGACAATTAAATATTTTAAAGTTAATTATTAAAAGCTTATAGTAATAATGAAATATGTATTTTTAACACTTGTATAAATTATACTTATGATTTTAATTTAACGTATACTTAACATTCTTAAATTTTCAACTAATTTATATTGTGAATTAATATTTATAACAAAGTTAGATTTAGTGAACAATTAATAATACATGCATATAAGATTTGATAGCAATATATATATTTGATACAATAAGTATATAAAAATTTAGACAATATTACTCTTCGAAAATTGATCAGTGGACTTCATTTAATTGAAAGAAATTAGCATTTCAGTTTATTAATAATGTAGGAATTGGGTACACACAATATATTTATTTTTAGTAAACATTAGGAAAACATTAGGTTAATATTAATATTATTATTATTAACATTAATTAATGTGGTATGGTTATGCTTATACTTATGGATTGTATAAGGAAGATACTACACATTCATTCGATTAACTGGTGATTGATTGTGAATACTATGATTACTTATCATAGTCAAAATCCCATGCAATGTAACTAAAATAGGTAACTCGTACAATTTTTGTTAACTGCAGACTTATAATAATATATATATATACACATTATACAATATATACACTAATAGATAAAAATTCTTATAATCATTATTGGGAATTTAATCAACCAGACATATTATAATTATTTTCTAGACGATTTTTTTTTCTTGGTCTATATACAAACTTCCACATATAAATTTACAAAAACAAACTGAACAGCTACTCTGTATACCTTCCCTTTACCTCAAATTTGGAATTTAAAATGACACTTATTTTATGACTCATCGCGTTAAAGGCTTAAACTTTTCCATACGCATATTCAGTGAAATGGAATTGTGTCACTTGTTTCTGAAACAAAAACAGAAATTGCTTCTATAATGATTACAAATAATAACACTAATGAAAAGTCGTATGCAAATGGTTAAGGCGAATTTAATTGTTCCATAAATAATAATTCAGCATATTGTGGAATTTTTGATGATTATTTTAAATGTCTCTGGGGCTATCTACTTTCATCCTTGAGTTATTCCATATTACATATCATCAATATATTCTAGAAAATTAATATGAATTGGTTTTTAAGTGTACCAAGAGAGAAACTTGAGTGTGGTTAGATCTGGAGTTCTTGAGAGCCACACTTGGAACTTATCCTTCACATTTATTTCCCAGAAAATATTTAATTTAGCTACTATTTATACACCAATTTAGCTAATGTAATGTAAAATAGTCCTTTACACTACTATAATTATAATTGTACACTTTAATGCATACTAGGTATAAAACTAATATAAATGTATCATACTATAGTACTCTATATTCCGTATGGGATAGATTACAGTTCGTGTGATGTAACTATTCTATAGTAGCCAAACATGTATTTATACCGGCAGTTGAAAGCAATGTAGCTATTCATGATTTTCTGACCAAACAGTTTATGTTCGAATGGTGGTATCTATTGTAAGAAGAAAAAAATAAGAGTAACGACAGGCACTTATTAATCAATAATAATATATTACTATTAAGCGGAATGTACCTAATCATTATATAATTAAATTGTATTGAAATAGTTGAAAATCAAAATTTTACATTCACTAAAAATTCAATTTTCCTTTTATGAGAAAAATTATTAACAGTTATTAACGGTTGCTAAGAAGAAAAGTCGGAAGAAGAATAAATTACAACAGGTGCTATTGTAAGTTCTGCCCGAATGGTTCAGTATGTGCTAAGAAGCAAACGTCAAGGGTAATGATAAAGTTTATTAAAAATAATAAATAAGAGATGTCTAAAAAACATGTTAAATTAAAAATAAAATCGTTGGAAGATTTAATTGAATTGGTGTGCCACTTGTTTTTCACGCCACTGAAGTACCTAAATACGAGTATAGTAACATAAACGTAATATTTAACATAATATGCAATATAATATTAAGAATGTGTAAATGAACAAATTTCAAAAATATACACAATTATTAAATGACTAATTATATAGTTACATCGTTATTAGTGTTATCACCATATTAAAGCTATGTAAATTTTGAATTTCTATTTTTATTAAAAATAAAATTCCCTTTTTATAAGAGTCATTATTAGTAGATATCTGAACACTTCTGGATATAATCCTGGAAACGCATCAGGATTAGGAGTAATAGATCAGAGGATCTAGTAGATCTTAAATAAATAGATAGAATAAATAAATAAATAGAAATAGAAAATATCTAGTATCTAAATAGATCTAGCATCTAACCAGAAAGTTGGATAAAATGCAAGTATTACGTCACATATTATACATTATAATTTGTTTACACACTGCCTTATTTACAAATATATAAATGTTTCCTAAACTTTGACTACTCGATACATATACCCCAATATTTCATTACTGCGTATGTACATTTATTAAGAATAAAAATACTATAAAATGTACTCCTATTATAATATTATAAATATATAAAATGTAAAATAATATTATGAATGTATAAAATCTAATGTATGTATCTATTTCAAGGGTGATTTATTTTTTTAGGTAATAGTTGGATTGGATAATAATAACAGATAATATAGATAATAAAAATTAGTGGTGCATACTTCATCCTAATATCCATTTTACATCATACAAGGTATAAAATGTATACCTTATACTAAATTAAAGTTTATACTTTAATGTAGTAAAATGTACACCACATGCAATATTGATCTTGCTCCGCTACTCATATGAAAATTTACACAATTATGAGTGGTACAATTTGACCATGGTCTTGTGGTGTTCATTTCACATCAAACTGCTGTATCCATATATTTGCCCTTGTTTAGTGTGACATTTTATATCACACTAATTTCAAATAATGTAATGAGGAATAATTCCTTGTGAAAAATAAATTTAATCTCGTCACTGTGGTTAGTGTTAATGTAATTCCAGTTTCTTGGGCTATTAGACCAGATGTGTGGATTTATTACATTCTTCAAAAATTATAAATAGAGCTCTCCAATCAGATTTTATTTAATGAAAATAGGTTCGAATATCTTGATTATAAGATCATATAGAATGATTTGCGCACGTATTGGTTTAATATTTGCGTAAAGAATTGTCAAAAAAAGTCAATTCCAGTAAAATAAATATTATCTATAAATATAATAATATACATACTATAAATATCGATAATCGATAATATCTATGATTCTTTGGGTAATTTTATTCTTTCTAAATTTAAATCTTTCTGTCATCATTTTCACTAAGTTCTTGATGAAGTTGCATTTTACACGAAATTTTCCTCAAATAAAAATAAGTTTAGATTTATATTATTTACATTGATCACCCTATGTACAAGATCAATAGAACTATGAATTTTACTGAGAGTTATTTTCAGAATAAAAATTTTAGAAACCATCAGGAAAAGATGAAGTACTTCCATTTGTGATGTCTTATTATATTACAGATCAAACTAGTATTTTTAGATTACTCAACCAATGAAACCAGACATATGGCTTACATTTTTACTTGGACGTCTTTGTAAATATAGAATAACTGTAAACGTAAATGAAGATAATTTTTGTTCTGCTTTAAAGAAAAACACCTTTTTAAAAAAATGTTTTCTTTAAAACACCATTTTAATGAAAAAACAACCAGCACCTGTTAGAAAATAAAAATCAGTTCAATAAAGTCCTATTGATGAAATACTTCTGGTTTATACCAAGGGATTAGTTAATTTAGGATATTCTCCTTAATTATTAGATTCCTTGTTATTTATTTAATACCTATCATACTGGAGTAGATCGGAACCTTTGCTGTGGAGAAAACACCGACTTAGTTTTCCACAAGAAACCAAAACTACACTTGACGCGCGTTTCGCCAACAAAGTTGGCATCATCTGGAGATGTTGAAAACTCAGTTCTAATCATCTCCAGATGATGCCAACTTTATTGGTGAAAGGCGCGTCGAGTGTAGTGTATAGTGTTTTTGTGCTTTGTGGAAAACTAAGTCAGTATTAATACCTATCATTGAACTATCTAAAAAAAAAAGGGTTACACAAGTCTGATTAAAATATGAAAAGTCAATAATATATGTCAAATATTACAAATCATGTTTTTATAATTCCCAACCTACCTAAGTTTGTCATAAGGATTTATTTCTCATATTATAAAATGAAATTGAACCATTTCGTCTTCTTTTATTATACGTACACAACTTTTTGAGGCCTTCAAAATTGCTAATGTTGTTGTGAATAAGAACACAAATTTTAACCAATAATGGTTTTAAACATTCACCTCGAAAATCAAATCTATGTTTCTGTTCCAAGTCGTGACTGCTTCATATGACGTTTAGTTATTTTAAGCAAATTTGAAAATGCATTATGCCATTATATTAATTGTTGGATTATACTTCTGATTGCTGTCTTAACAAGGTTTTGAAAGTAAATAAAGAAAAAAGAAGAGAATAGAGAAAAAAGGGGACTGAATATTAGAAAATAGTATCCTTGAAATACATTCATATTTTAGAAAGGAAACAGTTTTTACAAAAGTGTACCCTGTTTCTATACATTTACTTTAGTTACTTGTTGTCGATTACTACTCGATGTGTGCAGAAAACTTATGTTTATACTAATGTTTAAATTAATTGAAGGAAGGTGTCATTAGGTAATGTAATCACTAACCGTGCTATATTAAGGATTGTGGTTAGAATATTAGATTCGTTGCGTGAGTTGAAACTACTAGTAATAAAATCTATTAGCTCATGTCTATTTTCAGCATTGTATTATAAATAAATCATTATTTTGTGAACTCATTTAAGTTAATAAAAAACATTAATAGAAAAACAATACAATGTGTAATATAGATGCAAATATTCATACACTTTACAAAATTAAACAAAATGCATAGCAAATTCTTCCTCAGTATCTAATAAGCAGCTCAGGGCAATAAAAACATAAATTTACCGCAACTAAATTTATTTATTAAGGATTATGCTTGTTATAAACAAATATATACTAAGGAGCTTTACTTTTTGCAAGATTAATGCAAGTTAATGCAAGAAGCAATATTGCGGTATAGTTTATGTAGTCAGTTATTGGGATAAATAAATGTTATTGGGATAAATAAATGGCAATTTGATGCTGCAAAACCGTATTAACAAATGTGTTTTAAAGATAAATTTGTGATATATTGTTAATAACAATAAAAAATATCTTATTTACATAGTCCAGTATCTGCGAGATTGTGAATCAATAGAAAACATTCCACCTTAAATATTTTTGGACCAAAAATTTACATGTATACAAATATGTAGCCTTTGCATATTTCTACTTACTATGATAACTATATATGTTTCCACAAGTTGAGATCAAACACATTCTAACAAAATAGTGACTAGATCTGTCTACCTTGAGTGCTGAACCAGTGGTATTACACTCGGGTAATTTTGCAGCAGCTGAAATGCCGTCGCATACATTTGAGATATTTAAAGCGTCTTTCATGCAACGTAAATATGCTGAAATTTTGCAGTACTACGTGACTGTTTGTGCACAACGTGAGGTTTATATGAGATTTTTTTGAATTAAAATGTGACGTATCTTACATAATATGTTTGGTTTGTCATCCAAGTTTATTGGCTTTTAAACCGTCTTAGAAATTATTCAGCTGAAGTGAGTTGCAAAGATATTTACTATATGTACCTGAGAAGCTTGAAAATAATATTAAATTTCAAATACAGAATAAAAATATGTGATTGGTCGCAGATGAGATAACTGATTCTAAAGACACCATGTATACCTTATGTAGTATAAAAACTTCATAATACGTATACTTGATGCACTTTGACTGCCGTTTGCGTATTTGCGTATCTAGTAAAATATTAGCAAAATATACTAGAGAAGCAGTGGAGCATCTCATATTAACTAAATTATAAAAATTTCCATCTCCAACACCCTAAGTATGATTATTTCTTAATAATTCTACGAGCGCGTACACTATTAGAGGTGACGTTTTATTATTTGCAAAATTAAAAAATAAAGTATTTAATGAACATGTTATATAATCAATTGCCATTAGAGAGTCATACAGAGATACTCGAATGAAATTAGATTTGAAAACTATCTGTACTTAGTAATTATGAAGAACTAGTGGATGCCATAAATAATTTACAAAATACTTCATTATCATTCGGTGAATTATTTCAAATAGTAGACGACGCGTAAAGACGCTACAGGCATTAATTGATGAGAAAGAAATTCGTGGTTGAGAAAAAAATAACATTACTAACATTGATCCATTAAATAATTTCAGACTACTTTAACTTTTTAACTATTATATCTTTAGATGCCAAACGGTCGTTTTCACTATGTAAAACATTTTTTCATATGAATGTTGCTCACGTAAATAGAGGCCTACATAATGTTGCAGATGTTTCACGGAACCAATCTGAATTTTTTATTATAACTGTAAGTAAGTATTAGTACATTATTATATATAAAATAATAAATATATATGTCTTTAAATTAAGCAAAAATGTTTATATTGGAATAAATTTTCAAGTAAATACTTTGGATATATTTATGAATGTTCAGTTTTATGGATATATGGTCATGCCTAACACCGTCCCTAAATTCCTTTTTATTACTTTTGTATGTTCACCGGATCCTTCGCCAATTCGTTAAACCGTTACTTTTATTTTACAACATAAAATACAATAAAGACAACATAATACATACTTGTATTTTAATATATATGTACATTAAAATACATTAAAATGAATTTTATTTAAAAGTATTACATTTTTATAAATTTTGAGCAGCTATATGTGTACTACTCACTCGTTCAAGGTATATTTTGTTAAGAGATTAAAGACAGCTATAAGAATTTTGCTTAATTTTTAAAGGTTCATTCACAGAGTCTTGATATAATGTACAAATATTTTGGAATTTGGTTGATCTAACAAAAAGTCAATATATCATATAAAAGTTGTTGGTAATTTTAGGTAAACTCGCAAATTTCATAAAGGTATACATAGATACATATATTATTCAACATCTTCGTTTATAGTAGGAGTATGTTCAGTTTGTGCTCTGTTAATGTAGCAAATGCTTGCTAAAATGTAAATATGCAACATTGGTGTAGTCGCGTGGAGGGTGCAAGTGCGCCGGGGGTGAAGCATTGTGGAAATGTTTACCATTTATAAGTGAGACAGCGTGCATCCGTGAATGGTAATGGACAAGAACGGGACGGAATGATCCATCCGGATATTAGAAGAGTTCGGATCCGATGTCAGCCGAGGGGGTTCGCAAAGTGTCCTAAAACTTTTACAATCGCTAGCTGGCTGTGCGGTATACGGCATGCTTGATGGCCTATCTTCCAATGTGAGTAGCGGCCATAACACTAAGATGTATACGGCTGCGCTGGGGCCCCTCCTATATGCTATATGCAATCCGCATGCCACATACCTATAGGTATAACCCAACGAGTGCAGGGTGCTGTGACAGTCATTAGTCGTGTTCGACAGCCGCGGGCGAATCTTTAAGGTGAGCTACCTAACCTACTTACTGCTAATTATACCCTGCTTGAGATTCCCGCCCGGCATTGTCCATAATTACGCCGGTAGACCTCACTGAGCGCTTGTTGCTTCGTCCTCTCCCAAGCCAACCTTGCATGCGTACCACAACCAACTTCGTACTTGGTCGTTTACATGCATGCATTTCATTGTTTATTCACGGCAGCTTACTAGTTCAATGGTCTGGTTGGATTCATTATTGCGAGGCAAGCAACTTGCAAATGTTCTGATTCGCTGAGCCCCGGTTATCGTAGTATGAAAACGAGATATACGTGTTGCACATTCTCAAGAAAAAGATAAAATCTTTCTAGAATTATTGAATTAATGTAAACACTTCATATTCTATGACTGTTTTAAACAGGTTTCCCCAACATTTTCTTTCAGTAGAGAATTAAAGATTGATTGACATATTTGTTGATGATCAAAAGTGAGGTTAAGAAAGTACCTTCATTACATACAGTTACAGTTACATTTGGCAATATACCATTTTTTTATCGTCTTAGTAGGTAATTACCCAACAATATTGGTGTTTATTGATATTTAATGAACTCTTGTTTAAAAAGTACGAAGTCTTCACTTAATTCAGATAATAGAATAATGAATAGTTCTATAAATAGAATTCGGGTTGTTAATCTAATGTTTTAGAAATTACAAGAATACAGTTGGAGTAGTTATATTTCGATAAAGTACATCTCGATGATTTTATGGGAAACTTTCAGGAAAACAATTCATTTCAATGAAATATTGTGAAATTGTCATGTTTTTAAATACTTAAGCTCTCAGAATATGACACTCGGGTTTATAAATTAAAATATTTACATTGCTACATGTAGTAATAACTTTATTTGTATATTGAAAATATATAGATTTCTAATTAGTCATTTTCATATATTCTTCTGAGATAAAGGACAACTATGAATTAATTTCAGAGTTAATTATAATCTTCAAAGACTCAAAATGGTATATCTTCTATTGATTAAGCATATTGAGCATAATTAACTACAAAATTAATCCATTATTGATTATATTTCAGGGGAACGTATCGAACGCGTCTTATTATATTCTTGCTCAATTAAATGTATATGTAGAAAATTTATTTATAACGAAAAGTATAGAAATTTATTACATTGACTTGAATAATAGCTACAAATGTATCAGTGAATGTAGACTGTAGTTTACAACAACAGAGTCTTACGGTCTTAAAAAGCTCGTTTGTAGTAGTATACATATATATTTGAATAACGTTCCAATTATAGAAGATCATACCCATTTTTCTCATACCCAACTGTTTGGTTTTGGGTTACCTAGCGATTACCATTAGTTAGAATTAGTATCCGTAAACTTTTGTTTAATTAATAATAATTGCAGTATTACTATTAGTACATAATATAGTATCAAGACTGGCGCTCTACCCTTATGTAAAGAAATATTTTAATGACTAAACCATTGTATTCCACGAAACCACTGAATTCACCATGTAAACACTATAGGTATAAGTGAAACTAATATAAACTATTCGATGACTATGGTAGGTGAGAGTGGGTGACTACAGTAGGTGGTCATAATGCCGTCTGATCCTTATGATCTACTGTCTATTTGTATAGAAATGTTGTATATATTCTATTTAATTGTAAGTATAGAGTGCATATGGTTAAGATTTAAAGCAGAACATTAGATTGTATGATAGTGGGTTATATTTCAGCCCACTCGTCCGTATTGATCATAATTATAATATTGTCTATTTGTATATATATATATATATATATATATATATATATATATATATATATATATATATATATATATATATATATATATATAATTTGAATATACGAATCCTTATATTATCAAATGTATTTGTTTATACCATAAACTTGCATTTCTTTATGATCATATATGGCGATGTACGTGATAAATATGATAATAATTATTTTACATTTACAATACAAGTTATGACTTATCTTGTTTCTCTGTTTTATAATGGAAATGACTTCTGGATTATTAAATTTTGAATATATTTGATTCTAGAGCTATATTTCGCTATTTATTACTTCAACATATTTAGTATGCTTTATTTCTCTATTATTGTACTTATCTTGTCTATCTTATTTTTCTTGTTAATATCTACAGTCGATAGTAAAACTTTCTAATAATATTGTATTATGCTATTGTGTTATAATAATGGATAACACTTTGCTTTTCTACTAGTTTTTCGGCTAGAAAGTTTTTTATACTATCTATACAGTATAGATAGTATAAACAAACTTTCCGCAATAAATATTAATTTAACCTAATTGAAATACAGGTTAATGCGTGTTTGTATTAAGCGAGTATTTCAAATAAGCAGTAAGCCTATTGTGCAAGCACTAATTGTGAAAACCTTATTACAAACAGCATAATGAGATAAGGCGATCTAGAAGAAATATTTCCATATTTATTAGTGGCCTTTTTTGTAGGAGATTTATAATGTTCCGTGTGGTTTTTGTATTATATATTCCTCTTCCTGTTATGCCCACACCAGTTATCATCTTTTCATCTCGAATTCATCAATTTCTTTATTTTTGATAATATGTAGATCTGTTATATTAGTTATGATGATATTTAGATCAGTTATAATAGAGTATACTTACAAGACTATAAGTAAATTATATAATAAGTAGATGAGCAATTATATCATTTAGCCAGTAAGTTTTTTAGTATTTGCAAAGAAAGGATTGGAGTCCTTCCAAACTTATCTTCGAAATATGGTTCTATTTTCTTCTTATCTTTTGCTTCGTGGACAGTCATGACTTTATTATTGGCTTATTATGTTAATGTGTTTGTCATTCCTCAGGTCAATATAAATGTTCTGACATTTTTCATTCATACCCGTTACTCTACGCCCGTTTGGTCAATGAAGTTGAAATCTTCAGATGATTAAAACTGTATTACTTAACTAAATAAAAGCTTTAATCATTTCCTGATAACTCCAACTTGGTGGACGAAATGGCCTCGAGCTGTGTTCATGGAAAACTGGTCTGTTTTTGTGGCTGTATTGAAGGCTCCAGACCCTTTCCAGATTATTTGATCAGCTTAATATCATACTCTTGCATGCAATTCTTCACCTTAACATCCTAGATTATATTTAAAATTGTCTTCATTCAGTCTAGTTTTGACATGTTTAATTCATTTTATCACAATGACAATTATGTTTAGGTTATGTATGTCTAAGAATACTATTCTAATTTATTTATAAATGTTAATATTAACTTACAATTATAACGACATAGGAATTTGATTGAATTAAGACATAACCTATTCAATGTAAGTTTTGAAAATTCCATAAGGTGATATATTAGTTATATTGTTGGATAGATTGGATACTTTGCATTTTGCCATTTGTAGTGAAGTGAATTTTTTGAGAAATTCTAATGATTTGTGATTCTTGTCTTTACACTCCTACTACAACATTATATCCTATCGAGTCTATAATTCTCGTACCATATGACGAAACAGATAGGTTTCGTTATAGCATTTTATTTATTAATATAATATAGGAAATTGTCATCAATACTGGAAAATAACAAGAGATCTCGTGCACAATAATTTGGTGTAATAATTTTCAGTCCATAGCGATAGTGGTAAAATATTTTCGTGGAAGTATTTTTATTAGTTGTAGTCAAATTTAACAAGCTTTAATGCCAATTGAATTGTCCGACTCAACATCATAAAAACTGAGCAGTAGTTTACAGAATTCTAACATACAGATTATAACATAAATATATGTTTTACTATCCCAGTTGTCTAATTTCTATTTATATATTTTCCTCAGAAAAAATAATTTTAATGTTGAATAAATTTTCAAGCACGCAGCAATAAAATAATTAATTTAACTGTGTTTGATATAGATGTCGATGTACACTCGATATATATTAGATATAGATGTAGATGTACACTCGATATTAAATGTTCGTTGAAAGTTATTGAACACAGACAGAAGTAATCCAAAAACAAATCACTATATATTTAAATAACGTAAATAGGGTCGAGTATGTTTTAAATGTTCCTATTTTTTAATACACGAAATTATTATAAAAGAATAATAAGTATGTATAACTGTATAAATAATAACATATGCATGCAACAATGATAGCTATCTATGTTCATTGTTTTCAATGAATCAAAATTACAATCTAACAATTGCAACTGGTATGACTAGCATTACAGGTGATATTGAAAAAAAAAATAATTCAAAGTGCAACATGAATTCTTATAAAAGTTTAAGTTTTTCAATGATCCAATTTGGAGTTATTATTAATAATCAATTTAGATGATATTAAGTAAGATTATGACAATAATAGAAAGCAATTAATCAAAATAATAAATATGCAAAAAGAAAGATGTTATTCGGAATTAGTATGTGTTCAGTTAATGTTTACCATGACCCTCAACAAAATGATAATAATACCTATTTACTTTCTTAGGTGTTGTCCTGGTTATGACTAGTATAACAATATAAAAAGTGAAGGTAAAAACACAATAATCTCGAGGTTGTGGAAATTATTGTAATGCCTATATTTTTTCCTAATTATTAATCAAGGAGATACAGATTAATAAGAGCACACGAAAATACTTTTAAAGTTCTTGGTTAGTATTGCCATTGCCTCTTTGTAGAAAAACTTTCTGTAGAATTTTCTGTAATACATACATTTACTGGGTGGTATTGGTTTAATGGTAAACGTTTGAGGTGGATTTTAAATCTGTTAACGATTGTATTTTATAATTGCAGATCAAGATATTTGATAACATATGGTTTAGCTAATCCTCGTATCTGGAAGGGGCTATGGTAGTAATGATATTATTGGTGGAATAGCTGTTCTTCAACAAGATTATCGTATTTCCCTAAACCTTGGATAGTCCATGTTGGTTGTAAACAAATTATGATAGTTTCTTCATGTAAATTCTCCAGACTAAAAAAGTGCACTGATATGAGCATTAAGTCATTTCGGGATGACCAATATTTCTACGATAGCTATTACAGTTCCATTAGCAAAGTCGATTTCAGGAAGTAAATCTTGTACGGAAAATTTTAATTTTCTTGAGCTCATATACATAGACCCGTTTTCGTAAATCTACAATTAATTATGTATATTTTGGATGATAAATTGCATATTTAAGAATCTTGTATATACTTACATACATTAAGTTGTATACAACAGACTTTCAATTCTCAATACTGTCAATAAATACTATGAACACCTATTTGAGTATCTTCATTGGTATGTAGAGTGCGAGTGCTATTAGTAGAGTTATGTTGTTTATTCTTAATTGAATTTATTTCATGAAATATTCTTATCTGTTTCAGTATGCGATAAATTTTTTTATTGGGAAACTTGTTATTGAAAAGACGAGCGTGTTCGATACAGTGTAATAATTATTGGGAAATTATATTTGTAAAATTCTTTCCTCTGAGGGATAGACCATTTTGATTTATTTGACACAATTTTTTAAAGTTCTTAACAAGAATAAATAAATTCGTGATTAGAACCCAAACTATTATATGTATATGTATGTATATGGTATACCAAATCATATGCACAAATTGCTGTAGTTTTTCTTTTTAGACAAATTGTCAGCCATATTTTTTATAACTCTAAACTTAAACTCTGGTAAATATTATATATATATATATATATATATATATATATATATATATATATATATATATATATATATATATAAATCTGTGTGTGTGTGTAGCTGGAGAAAAGGAGCTGAGTTACCGAAGCACTGCTATCAAATATATTGTGAATCAATCCACATATTATTCCGAACTAAATTGAAAAGGGTCTACAATTTTAAAAGCGTGTATTCTACAAAGGAGGGGTGGCAATGGCACATGATTATTTTGTATGAAAAAATGTTTGCCTAAAAATAAAAATCAACGATTATATTGGTTTTTATTTAATAAATTTTCTTAATTTATTTAGTTTCAAAAGGAATTACCTGTATAATTATCTAATATACTTAGTATACTTGACTATAAAATGCAATTTTACATTCGGTAAACTATAATAAGTAAATTTAAATTTATTTTTAGTTTGAGGTCACTGATATTATATTAACTTAGCGTCTGTCAACTAGGAGTATTCAGTATACAATCAATAACATACGAGTATTTCACAGAAATATTAATTGTTAATAGCTATTAATGTGAAATACATATTGTATATATTAGATGAGTACTATTAAAATAATTGATTAAAACAACTCAATATCAGTTCAAACAATTATTAATTATTTTAATTAACGTTAATAAGTATAGTTATTAATATTGGCTTTGTATTGAAAAATGACAAAAATCAAGGAAAGTCTTAACTTAAATAAAATTTAAATATCTAGTATTAACTAATTTTGTTTTTCTGACGTTTGACATAAACATACATACTTAAAAGAGATTTAATTCTTAACGGCTTAAGACAGCGCGAAAGTAAAATACCTACATATACTTATAGATTTATCTGCACAGTGAGGGACGAATAATGTAGGAAATGTAGAGTAAAATATGAAGAAAGGGGATAAACAATTTTGGTAAATCTGTACAATGATTGAGAAAAAATATAGTGTGGAAATTAGTAAGAAGAGAGGGGACAAAAGGTTCCAGTTTTCTAGTTCCGTAATGTATAGAGAATAGACAAGTACTCAGCCTTATTGAATCAAAATTGATCAAATCTTTGTCTTCACGTGAAAAAATAGAATATCCCGTTTCCACTAGGTATATGCTCACAATAACCCCTATTTTAGCGTTGCTGATGTACAAAAATTAAACCCCTCATAATTTTTCTGTGAAATATGACAATAATTTATGGAAAAGTAATGAAACATCGACTATTGAGAAGCCGTTTCATTGTTTTTTCAAATTTTTGTTAAAACATATTTTTTCACAAAAATTTGTTTCCTAGACATTACAACAAAATAGCATTAAAGTACCTCAAAATTGTGGAAACGGTATTTTGAATATTGCTATTAATTAAATAAGTATAATTACGTATTTATTTTATATTTTGTTGGTCCGAGTACCTATACTATATTATTTTTAAAAGTTATCGGAAATTTAATTTAAAATATTGGCGTCCGATATTTTGTAAATAAATATGGCTTCAAAAAATAAAACCCGCCACAGGTAGGATTCGACATTTGTCCCGGATCGGAACCGAACGACATACAGCTGTTTCGAACTGATTAGTTCTCATCAGTACCGTACACGGTACGCCAATTCAGGACAAATGCCGAATGAACTTTATGGCGTATACATCTTTATCGATATGATCTCTGTCAGTAACATATAAGTCGGAAATCGAGTAAGGAACCACCAAGCCGCCAAGCGGTTATTAAAGTAGTTCCCGAATAGCAAACCTATTACATAATCGCTCTAGGAAACAATTACTCCTCGGGCTAAAGCCCCGCCAGGCATTGAATTATACCCAGAAGCGATCCTCGACCCCTTTCTCGTGTTTCTGCACAATCAGATAAGGTTTCAAAAAATAAAACACGCCACAGGTAGGATTCGACATTTGTCCCGGATCGGAACCGAACGACATACAGCTGTTTCGAACTTATTAGTTCTCATCAGTGCCGTACACGGTACGCCGATTCAGGACAAATGCCGAATGAACTTTATGGCGTATACATCTTTATCGATACGATCTATGTCAGTAACATATAAGTCGAAAATCGAGTAAGGAACCACCAAGCCGCCAAGCGGTTATTAAAGTAGTTCCCGAATAGCAAAGCTATTACATAATCGCTCTAGGAAACAACTACTCCTCGGGTTAAAGCCCCGCCAGGCATTGAATTATACCCAGAAGCGATCCTCGACCCCTTTCTCGTGTTTCTGCACGATCAGATAAGGTTTCAAAAAATAATACCCGCCACAGGTAGGATTCGACATTTGTCTCTGATCGGAACCGAACGACATACAGCTGTTTCGAACTTATTAGTTCTCATCAGTGCCGTACACGGTACGCCGTTTCAGGATAAATGCCGAATGAACTTTATGGCGTATACATCTTTATCGATACGATCTCTGTCAGTAACATATAAGTCGGAAATCGAGTAAGGAACCACCAAGCCGCCAAGCGGTTATTAAAGTAGTTCCCGAATAGCAAAGCTATTACATAATCGCTCTAGGAAACAACTACTCCTCGGGCTAGAGCCCCGCCAGGCATTGAATTATACCCAGAAGCGATCCTCGACCCCTTTCTCGTGTTTCTGCACTATCAGATAAGGTTTCAAAAAATAAAACCCGCCACAGGTAGGATTCGACATTTGTACCGGATCGGAACTGATGAGAACTAATAAGTTCGAAACAGCTGTATGTCGTTCGGTTCCGATCCGGGACAAATGTCGAATCCTACCTGTGGCGGGTTTTATTTTTTGAAACCTTATCTGATCCTGCAGAAACACGAGAAAGGGGTCGAGGATCGCTTCTGGGTATAATTCAATGCCTGGCGGGGCTTTAGCCCGAGGAGTAGTTGTTTACTAGAGTGATTATGTAATAGCTTTGCTATTCGGGAACTACCTTAATAACCCCTTGGCGGCTTGGTGGTTCCTTACTCGATTTCCGACTTATATGTTACTGACAGAGATCGTATCGATAAAGATGTATACGCCATAAAGTCCATTTGGCATTTGTCCTGAATCGGCGTACCGTGTACGGCACTGATGAGAACTAATAAGTTCGAAACAGCTGTATGTCGTTCAGTGCCGATCCGGGACAAATGTCAAATCCTACCTGTGGCGGGTTTTATTTTTTGAAACCTTATCTGATCGTGCAGAAACACGATAAAGGGGTCGAGGATCGCTTCTGGGTATAATTCAATGCCTGGCGGGGCTTTAACCCGAGGAGTAGTTGTTTCCTAGAGCGATTATGTAATAGCTTTGCTATTCGGGAACTACTTTAATAACCGCTTGGCGGCTTGGTGGTTCCTTACTCGATTTCCGACTTATATGTTACTGACAGAGATCGTATCGATGAAGATGTATACGCCATAAAGTTCATTCGGCATTTGTCCTGAATCGGCGTACCGTGTACGACACTGATGAGAACTAATAAGTTCGAAACAGCTGTATGTCGTTCGGTTCTTTGACAAATGTCGAATCCTACCTGTGGCGGGTTTTACTTTTTGAAACCTATCTGATCGTGCAGAAACACGAGAAAGGGGTCAAGGATCGCTTCTGGGTATAATTCAATGTCTGGCGGGGCTTTAGCCCGAGGAGTAGTTATTTCCTAGAGCGATTATGTAATAGCTTTGCTATTCGTGAACTACTTTAATAACCGCTTGGCGGCTTGGTGGTTCCTTACTCGATTTCCGACTTATATGTTAATAAATATGGCGTATATTTAGACCATGACTTTATAGTTACTTTGGTTCGTAGTGATTAGTGAAAGTAATTTTGAGAAATTTTTTATGGGTCGTGCAATTCAAAAGTAATTTGTGACTCTAAACTATTACTGTATTGTTCATAACTATAAAAGATCAGGTAAAGTTTCTATAACGTAACCGTTTATTTTAACTACTTTAAAGTTCTAAAAATGTGTAAGTATCAAATAAGTAACGCCACACGGTTGTTGGTGCCAATGTAAATTACTTAATTCTAATAACTTCAAAGGTACTGCTGCCTGTGGTTCTGTGCTACGAAGGCAGTGAGACGAACTATATAACGACGGTATCAGTTGGGGAACATACCCACTGTACTTTGTTGGTATCCAGAAGTCTTTGAATATTTACTAATACATCTTATAAAGAGAAGATTTAGGTTTTACTAAAATATAAAATTTAAATAAACGTAATGTGGTGGTATAACGATATACCCTGCATGTAATTAATTATTTAATAATTGGGTATTCTTGATAACATTAATGTATTACTATTATTATTAAGTAAGCAGTTCAACGAAATCCTTCATGGATTTTGTTATAAGACATTTCTCAGTCTTCTAGGTAATTATTGTTTATAATTTTCGCCACCACTCTTAATATTTATTTCTTAGAACTGTTAATACTACTCAATGATAAACTAATTAATCTGAATAAGCAATAGGCATGTTTTATGTTTTAATGACTATTAATTAATGAGTATTAATAATTCTTAATGTTAATCTAGTGGTAACAATGTAACCACATAATTATTTAGCAATTGGGTACATTATTGATATTATTCGATGTTATTTCTAAGTAGATAATAACTGAGAAATGACAGTTGTGAAATGTCCGTTTATGTTCTTAACTTTCATTGTTTTGAAACACACGTAGGTACGTACTATTACAATACAATTCTTCGTCGAATATCTAAGTATATAATTACTCTTAATAAACTTGGCCATCATTTAAAATATTTGCTGCTTAGAACATTATTGGGGCATAATTTGACTAGTTAAAAATCACGAATGGCCATATTACCTTAAATTTTAACAGCTGTCAATGTAAAGGTCACATACATGTAGAATAGTTACATTATGCGGTTTAAAATTTACTTTATGCGGTGTAAAATATTCCATACTACGACGTTATTATACCTAATAGTTTTATTTTAAAATGCCTAGAATATTTACTTTTCTTTTCTGTCTGTTTTCTCTTTATATGTACGTATTCTTTTCCATACTATCACTCGCTAACTCAGAAATCTGATATGAAAACTAGAAACACCATTAATTATTTAGTCCGCTAAAGAAAAGAAAACAATATATATGCAGGTTCTTCAACTATTGAAAAATGTGTTTTGCAAAATAAAACGTTTTTATATATAAAAAAGTACAATAGCTTATATAAAATTGTGTGGACGTAAGTTTTATATTAATTATCATATTAATTGACGCATAAACGCATAACGTACGAATTTAATAAATTTTTAATGTATTATTTTCTGACAATATTTTACACATTCATATTTCTCTGTTAAATTAGTTTAAAATAGCACTAGAATAATATTACTAGAATATTATTAGAAGTACATACAACTAAATATACGTTCGATACAGAAAAGAAATATTCCTTTTGAATTAATTATTCTCAAATTTCTTTAAATTTTACCATTGTCGAGTATAAAAATATCCCTTATTCCAAAAGAAAACGGAATTATCATATGAAACATAAATTCGTTTTTATTAAATCAATAAAATACATTTATTTCATCTTAAAAATATTTTCATCGTCAATAATATTTTATTGTTTAAAAAATAAAATAATTTTTAGTATTAAATTTGATTATTAAAATTTAATATGAATCTTATTAATGAAATATTAAGAAACTTTGTAAATTCAAATGATTTCTTTAGTACATGTAAAGAATATTTTATTCAACAAACGATTGATAATGAAAACGAATTATTTTATTTAGAGCTTCATTTTTACATCTGAAATTGTATATCATGTAGATTATCTACCTAACCAGCATATTGCTGTTATACTAAATCAAGTGTATATTGGGGTAATGTCCAATGACTTGCCTTAGTAGTCGGTAAATGTTATAGGTTAACAGGTGCTCTTATCTATTTTAATATAATTATGAAAAAGAATTGAAATAATACATTGCGGGACGTTAGCGAGATATAATGTAGGAAACAATATATAGTAAAATATATCCCATTAATAGTTTTTTCTTTTAATTGTTGCACTCTTCAATTAGATCCATAGTTAAATTGGTGTTCATTTAGTGCAGGATAATTTTTGATTTACTCAATACAATCTAAATAAGTTATCTTAAAAATGTCATTTGTTTCACATTTGCAAATTTATTTAACCAGCCATAATTGATACTACTGAAGAATACTGAATACCGAATACTGAATTATCTCCAATATATTTGCATTAGTCAGAGTTTGGTAATACATTCAAAGTAATTGTACCATTTGTTTAAACGTAATATTCATTAATAATAAGTAAATTCTTCTCTCGATATATTGTAATGAACTGTTCTTTTAATGCACATATTTTATTAATTATAAAACAGATATTTGTTGGAGGTAGGTAAATAATATTCCTGTTAGTTAAATAAACTTCTTCCTCTGTAATGTATAATGATACAAAAATATAGAGATGAATAGTGTATATTTGTTCACTTTAATTCAATTAAGTTGTATCATATTGTGTTGGAATATTTTGTATTAATTAGGTACGTGCATATTTTATATAATAGTTTAAAGTTTTAATGTACTAAGGTTTGTTTGTTTTCAGACCTCAATTAAAAAATAACATAATATTTACTTAAAACTAGCATGGTATTAAAGTTGTTAGTTAAACAATGATTAAACATTGATAATAATAGTAGAAATCAGGCGTGCCATATAAGCGTTTTAAATACATTAAGAACATTATATGAGCTTTAAACTTTATTATTTCTGAATTGTGAAGCCTATAGTACTTACATCACGCGTCTGTAACAATAAAGGAAACACCATTTATATGTACGCGATTATTTGTAAATCTTATTAAAACTAATTATAATTTAAGACCACAGATATATTTAACCTGTAATAAAGATCGGTACAATTCCCCAGAATATCAAAACTTTACGTTGTGTTGAAGGGTTTTATAACTAAATCCCTCTAAAACTCCGAAGATGGGGAATTAAATTTAATACGTCCCTCGATGAACCAGTCACTAATCGGGCGGCTTACTTGAAAAACTGGTTTGACCATCTCGCGGTGCACCCACCTTCATTTTCTCCATTACAAATACCAGATGTAGAATATACAGATTTAGTCGAACATTTTGTAATATATTTGAATAATTGAGAGTCGCAGATGTTTTTACTATACAATTTTTACTATCGGCAAAATTTAATTATTTATGCGAAAAATAAAACATACATTGTGTGCCTTGAAAATATTTTAATTTTACTTTATACATCGCTTTCTATGCTTACACGGAATGGTTCTTCGTTAGTGTGACTGATTTGTATTGAGCCCGTCACCGACAAAGGGGAAATATAAATAATTTTTCTAGCAAATAAATTTTGCCTAATAGAAGCAATTTAGAAATAATAACAGAAATAGTTTTAGACCATACAATTTCTGATTATAAAGCAAATAAATGTGTACTTGCATTTTTCTGAATAGTATTACAACAGATTTTTGAAAAGAGCTTGGGTGGTCTCCTGTGTCGCGCTAATAGCATATTTTTCCATATACTTAATAAGCGCTATAGCATTAATGTTATAGAACTTAATAGATCTAGATTCTCCAAGAACTTTTTTATTTCACTCTTTGAACGTTTATTAACAGTGGGTTACGATACAATATTTAAAAACTAGATATACCCACCTATTTACATATACATATATTACACATAACTAGATTTATGAATATTCATTGAATATGATATACAATTTGTTTTATATACAGGATATTATATTTAAATATAAATAACTTGAGAAACTAATGGAAATTGAATTTACAAATAAAAATAAGTTTGTCAATTTTATTTTTGAGATAATTTGCAAATAAAATTTTCAATTGTTATGGGCACACCTAATAATCTGAAGGATAATCCCGTCAGATAGTTCAAAGGAAGATATATAATTTAAAAAGTATTTTAGTTACCTGTCACAATTTGTATATCTTATTATTGAGTTATTCTACAGATAGTTTGTAATAAATAATTCATTAGGTTTACTTTCCTTTATGAGACGCTCTTTCTTTTTTAATGAACTGACTGTGTCTGCTTTTGTTGTCTGCAACAAGTTACATAGATGAAAGCAAGTTAACTATCAACGAGATCTAGTTTAATTATATAACAGTGTAACTTGTTATATGTTATGTTTTGAAATTTGAGCCATCAAATTCTATTAAATTAACTATAAAAAAAAACACAACACAAGTGCTGAAAAATTTCATGAAATATTGTACTCCTAGATCTTTTAAAAAGTCTCAGATTTGCTAATATAGACATCGACTAATGCAACGAGGAATATATTCAGGATATATTAATTTTAAATACATACTTATATCATATTTAATCCTATTTATTTATGTTATTATTATCGGTTATTGTTGTTGGTTATTATAGCTGTGATTTAAATCTTAATCATTTCCATTCACGTAATGATTTAAGAACGTCAATGAATTCATATAAATTTTTGGTTGGGGGAAGGATGGGATATGACTAGAAAATTGTATACGAAGAAAAAGTAACTGATCTAAATATTTAAAATAATGAAATAGTCAATAGTTTTCGACAGTCAATAGTTTCGAGTATAAGAACAATAATCTGTTAAGAAACTATCATATTTTGAGTGAATCATACCTACTATGCTGGGAATATGTTTAAACATATTCAACCACGATATTTTGAACTGAGTACTTTGTGATTATGATTTGATCTGGTCGATTAAAATTGATAATCCTCCCATAAATTTCAATGTGTCTGTTTTAGAAATACTTAACATGCTGCTGTTCGTTTTCTGCATCACTACCTAATATGTTAATATGAACAAATATATTCTCAACAATAGTACCTATGTCCTAACAATTAACTCAAACATGTCATGGTTTTGGAAGTTACATGTTAATGAAAATTTCAATTTCACTTACTTTCCACATTCCTTTCATTCAGTTGATATACTCGTAGACATTCATGATATGTTATTTCTTCTATTATTTCTTTATATTCTCATGTACCTAATATTTATTTTTTTATTTAAATATCTGAATATGGCATTTGTAAATACTGATGGGTGGTGTACTGAGTTCAAGTCCCAACGGGGGACATTTGGCACCTCTCCCTAAGCATGGGTGTATTTGTTTTTGTCTTTATGTGCAACCTTCCCCTTCGCAGCCTCAAATTTCGGAGAAGGAAGTCGATTTTTGTCTGCGCAAACATACATTAGGACATGAAAGCATAATAGATATATGTAATTGGTTAAACCTTTATCAAACCTGTAACCTATGAGTCGATTTATTTCAGAAACATATATTTTCATGTTTATCTTAGTCTGTCATAGAAATTTTCTGTTTAGAAAATTGGAATATAACTGTGTTCGTTTTTTTAAATTACAATCGTGGGCACCGTGCAAAATAGAACTTATAAGTTACAGTTTCATTAAATGTAATTGTGTATTATTATATACAAAGTACTTATAGCGTAAAACCTGTAAAGCGGAATTTATTATATTACAGAAGAGGCAACATGTACGTTACATCACGTTAAAATTGTTTTGATTATAGTAGTGGAAAAACATTAAACTGCACGTCATAAATGACGTATAGTGAAGTCGTTTTAATTCCCGGTGCATTTTCACCTCATTATTCACATAAAAAAAATTCTTGGCGATAATTTAAAAACATATACTCATAAATTGATATCAACATGTAGTGCAATAAATATGTTAGATGAATACAAATTAGATTATACACTTAAAAATATATCATTTTTGTTATTGTTAAATTTTCACATTAATCACCAGGTATGTATAATATATGCTAAATTAGTTTCAAATGAATAATATATGTATTTGAGATTGTACTCGCAGTGGGTATAACTTACATTTAGTAGAATGATCTTTTCTAATTCATCATCTCATGGACTGCTGTGCAATGTGAAACAATGTTCGATGTTTTATATGTAACAGGTTATATTAGAAATATATTTTAAGTAATATCAATAATAAATAGTAAAATAATGAATCATAATAATTAAGGAATAATTATAGGAAATAAACACTATTAGTAATATTTATAAAATGGTAAGAAATTATCGACCTTAATGATAGAACATTATCAATTTAATTGCTTACCCCAAATGCTACTTACTAACGAAACCTTGTAGATATCAAGTTAAAGTAAACTAAACAACCCGAAAACGGTCGTTTATATTATTTGAAATTAAACCAACTATTAGGTGTACTAATTTTAAAACCCAATGACTATGATTTAGGTTAGAAAGTTAGAAAGCTTTCACATTTTATTTGTCATTGAAAGCTTATGTAAAAACATTGAACACACAATTTTACAATAGAATCTTCTTTCCATTTTAAAATTAATTTTAAAGTATGTGATTGAATTTGTCATAATGCAGTTCCCATAAAATATATGTCTCCAAATATATGTATAAATACTGTACCACAGTTGTGTTACTTAATACATTAATAAATACAATTGTGTTAAACATTTCACATGTAAATAAATATCTATTACATTGTGAAACCTTAAACTTATTATTTAAGTGGTAATAGTTCCCTAGTTATCATTCCACTGATAATGTAAAAATATGATAATTTAAAATTATTCATTTATAATTCAAAACAAATCAGTCATGCTGTGTAACTAATTTAACGAATTCACCGTAAAAATCGATCAATCAGATAAATAAATGTTTCCAATATGTAGTTTCCAAAGAAATAAAAAGAAACAAAATATCCAAACATGCATGGTACAATTTCTCTGACATACGGTTAATATTGTATAATGTTCTCTCACTATCAATGGTACCAGTATACCACTTAATAGTACAATACATGCAAAAACCAATTTCAGTATTACAAGTAAATATATGAATAGTAAAAGTATTAATAAACATTGGTATTCTTTACCATATAGCGTATACTCATCCTCAACGAGAGGAATTCTCAAACAAATATTTTCTTTAGTACGTTGTCCTGCATATGCAGGTATTAAGTGTATATAGTATAAATCCAGCGTTATATGGTAAGGTATACAGTAAATATTTCTTTTTTATTTTTCCAATTAAGGCGATCTAACTTGAATGGTACAGTTATGTTGGAGTATCGGATAACATGTTGAATATAGGCACTATACAAGAAGTTTAACAACATTCGTGACCTGGCATAGGTATGTCCCTCTTTCTCTTAACACGTTGTGATCCGTTTTCTAAATCACAGAGTAGAGTTTATTGTAGAAATGTGTGTTTCATGTTCAATTTATTTTGATTTCTTTTTAATATATATATATATATATATATATATATATATATATATATATATATATATATATATATATATATATATATATATATGTATAAATTATTACCAATAGTTTTTTTGTTTATTTAACTTCATTAGGTCTAAAATTTTATAATGAACTTTATTTATTAATAATTTTAAATTTGGATTTATCCAGTTATAATTAATTTTTTAATTTTTCCAAACTACATTCTATAATATCATATATTCTCTACCTATATATCTGTTGTTGGACTGAACAAAAATAAACGCAAAAGTACCTACTTACTTACATATAACATATGCAATTGAAAAAATTATCTTGCTTTACATAAACACACAGAGTTTCACATTGTCGACATGTTAAATCAATGAAGTCCACTAAAATAATTAATTTTTAGCGTATACGATGTAATACTAACAATTAAAACATGCGATAAGAAATAAATTTAGTGTACATTTATAATATATTATAAATAGTTTATTTGTAACCGAAATCTAAAAAATAAATAAATAGTCTTCTTTTCTATTTGAATAAAACAGTCAGAAGAAATTTAAATTAAATTACAATGTTTTATAATTAACTTTCAAAGAAGTGTATAACTTTTATAAAAAAAAAAAACATTTGTGAACGCTGCGTATGTAATTATTTGATGAAATAGAAATATCATCAGAGTCATTAATATACCACAAATCTGATTCAAGATTTTACGTAATAATAAATTTCATCTCACAGAAACCTTATTAATTTTGGGGAAAATCGCTATATATTATATGAATGGAATAATACATAACTTGTCTCATCTTTAGCGGAGAACAAAAAATTTGCTCATGTTTTTGGCATATTTGGGGAGAGATCCAAATATGCCATCACCCAAAAAGTAACATTAATATTTCTTATATTTTTGAGTGATGAGTTTTTGCGATATAATCTACAATAGAAGATTTTTTTTAATTTCAAATTACACATAGTAAATTATTCCTAGTAAATAATAATATATTCTTCATAGTTTTGCGCTACAAGTCTGATATCTTGTACTAACACTATCTCATACTTAATATATTATACACGTAACAGAATAAAAATATGTTTCTTTTTTTAGTTTTTATCATTATATCTATGCCACACATCAGATGTCTAATATGACGAATAACAACTAATAATCAACACAACTAATTGACAATATTGGCCCCAAATATTCTCTCGCTTGTTGCGTTACGTCTCAATATTGAGGTCTAATTGAATGTGTGATGTGGATGTGTTGATACGGGGCAGGCCAGACGTCTATATGACGTTGATTGTGTGTGTAAACGGGACAGATCGATGGAATCCCACCCTACAGTTGTCCCTTTCCGCACCCCTCCGGCATCGTATTCCTTGCTTCGTTCTCTTTGCTGACTTTCCAAATGTCGGCCATCTTGATTTATTATTATGTGTCTCCGACCGGTTATCTATTAGCTTAAGTACTTTATTAAGTTCTCTTATGTTTCCTTAATTGATTGGCTAACCCTGTTTTGTTTATTTATTGGTTTAATTTACATTTTGATAAGCATTAATTTTATTTGTCGTTTTCTGGTCCTTGTCAGTAAAATTTTTCATTTTCTTTATCGATCAAATCTTAATTTGATCGATATTAAAATATTTTGAGTTCTCTGTATTTTTCATATATTTAAATAATTTTGTAAGTTATCTTTATTATATTCTCTTTATAAGTAAATACTTATATATTCGATGCTCCGATGTAAGTAAATCTTCAGTAAACAATAATTCTAGAATCAATGTAAATTCTAGTGCACAGTATGTTAATATGTGTTTACAGAACGTTTGGATGATGGCGTAAATACAGTGCAAAGTCAATTATTTTGTTAAACGTATCTGTTATATTCATCTTCAGATAGATATTTACTCAAAATTAGAGTATAGTGTTCTTAAAAATAAATTACGGACAAAAAATATACTAAATTCCGCAATCGTATTTTAGGAATTTGTAAAATTACATGTTTTGGTAAAATGAAATATTATAAATTATGAAAATTGAAGTTGTAAGATCATCATCATCGTGAGGTCATAAGTCCTAAGACTGGTTGGACGCTAACCTCCAGATTCTCCTATCTTGTGCTAACCTACGCATTTCGCTAATTGTGCTACAACCCACATCCCTTACTATTTGCGAGCAGTAGTCGAATCTAGGCCTACCTCTGCCTTTCTTCGCTCCTATTTCTGCCTCCAAAATATCGCGGACTATTCCCCCGTGTCTCAGCAAGTGGCCTACCATTCTATCTCTTCTCTTCTTTATGTAATATTTCTCTAATACTTCTTCGTTTCTAACCCTATCAGTCTACGGTATTTTCATCATGCTTCGGTAACACCACATCTCAAAAGCTTCTAATTTCTTCCTATTTGCTTCCCCTACCGTCCAGGTTTCGCAACCGTATAGTGCCGTGCTCCATACATACGTTTTCAAAAATCTCCTTGTTTCTAAGTTCATTACCCCTGAGCATAAGTTGTAAGATATATATTGACAATTCTTTAAAGGTTTTATATGTGGAAATATATTATAGAGTAATTGTAAGTAGTAAAATCACTTCAGGTATATTTCAACAAAGCTCCCCTTATTTTTTTCTCTTTCGACCACCTTTCCAATCCATAACGTAAACTTACAAATCTGATAGTTCTCGAATAGAGAATACCTATATTATATTTGTTTGTTTATTTATCATTAATTTTAATGATAATCTATTTCTGCTTTAGAAAAAATTCTATACATATCTAATAATTAGCGTTCCAGGATTATATCTTTAATACAAGTTTTATTTACTGTAAATATTATCGTACACTTTGTAAACTATGAATATTAACTAATAATCATGTAAAATAGTGAAATTGAAATTATATATTCTTTGATAACACTATGTGTAGAATACTATTGTACACAGAAATCCAAGCATCAATAATATTTACAAAATATCTTTCAAACATAATAACTATTTTTTTTTAATATTTCAAAAAGTTATTAAAATAGTTATTATTTAAATAGTGTTGTAGTGATGTACCATTTATAGTGTGTTTTAAAACATTGACAATACATAAAACATTACACTAGGATATTATATATTGAAAAGACGCAAGCAATATCTTTTATCCATCAACTTTACCGGTGTCCGAGCTGGATTCTATCCCACATTACGATATGTGGATTGCAGGTTAGTCATGTTTATAATCGCCGTTTTCTTAAAATATTATGCTAATGCCTCTAAGAAAAAAATTGGTAAAATAAGAAAAACAAAACTAATTTAAAACATAACGTTCCTTCATAAGAAGTACACCGAGATAATATTTATTTATTGATAATAAAAAACGTTTATGACAAATAAATGCTGATTTTGGATATGGCAAATAAATATAAGTTTCTTTAAAGCAAATAATAACTTCGAGTATATTATAAAACGGGTTCATAACGAACATAAGGGATACGATTTAATATTCTCATTTTATTAAGTAAGAAACATATTTCTTATGTGAAATAAATATCAGTATATATTTCAAATAAAACTACTGGTTAATATTTAATATATTGTGTAGTAATGCTTGAATAAATTTGTTTATGTGAAACAAATGTTGTGTTTAAGATAAACTATTTAGATTGATGTAAATAAATCAGAAAGTATCATGTAACAAATTCTATACAAATATTTTAAATCAAATATGTCTCTCGTTGAAATGTATTTTTATTAGCTAATATAAATACCTCACAGTATAGTACATACATCGACAGTTGTTAAAACTTCAAATAATGTGGTTATTTATAACTTCTCATTAATTAAGTATTTCTCTTTTCTCATTAATCAATTTATTCCCGATTAGTATTATCTATCCTAAGAAGAAAATGTTAAGAGCGGTGGCAAAGTTTAACAAAAACAATGACCAAAATGAATGAAATATGTATTAAATATTAAGTTGAATTGGTATGTATACCTATACTTATGATTCACGACAATGCAATAAATAACATATCATTAAAACATAAAACATATCTTATATCTGAAATTTCTCATTCACTGTCAATATTTACCAATAATACTATGTAATAATATTATAATAGGAATGTACCCCATTATAAAAAAAAAAAAATAATTATGTGAATACATTATTACTACTGTATTATTTTGAATACAAACCAACACCTCTTTATACGAAGGATCTAATCCTTCGTATAAAGACGTCTTAGTTTGTATATAGTCAATTTTCCAACAAAAATCTCTTATTGGAATATAATTTACTATATTTTCTTTTCCTACACTATATTCGACCAAGGGCACGCCATGCTTACCCGTAATATTTACCTGGTAAAAAAAGGAACTAAAACACATCTTATATATGCACCATAATAAATTTGAACGTAATATTCAAATCAAGTAATGTATATGATATGCAATTGTAAACGATAAATTTAATTTAATTGTATATCTCGCGCATTGTCGTGTTTATACCGATATCCAG
Source organism: Rosalia funebris (assembly GCA_037954035.1). Lineage (NCBI taxonomy): Eukaryota > Metazoa > Arthropoda > Insecta > Coleoptera > Cerambycidae > Rosalia > Rosalia funebris. The sequence goes on along the minus strand of JAZFAV010000032.1, from coordinate 30,752,683 downwards.
ATGCCTCATGTCAGCGCAATATAGAGACGTCACCCATCATAACTGATTTCAACTGTTTGTTAGATAATCAGCGCACTGGATACTGAAGGAGGGATATCTTATATACTCGTATATTAAAATGACTTATTCAATATATTAAAGAGATGGAGTACATGAGTAATAAAAAAAATTCGTATCTATTGATTTATGAAATGTCAAGTTGTAATTTGTACCTCCAAGAGATGTTTTCATAGTTGGTAGGACTACAAAAAGAATTTCATTTACATTTTGGTGGTAATCTTACAATGAACAAATAATATAAATCTGATATAGAAACGATGATTTTAGGGTAGAATACATTATATCGGCATATTTACGTTGAACAAATGCAGGTCAAAAGAACACTTTTTCTTATCAGACATAATCTGTTATTCTAATCTAAGATTATGATGATTTATGTTTACCACGACAAAATATTTTTGTGGCTATTTCGCTATTTGGCTGAATTTATCTTGTATAATATAGTTTTTCGTCAACACTTCTGTACATACCTAACATTGTATTCGGTTTCTGTGCTAAACAATAATTAATAAACAATGATTATTAAAATCTACCGTAAAAGAATAATTTGAATTGTTTATTGTCAGTGGGACTAAAGTAGAGTTTCTTTTACTTTTCCGCACTCCACTATACGTGGAAAAGTAATGTTATCGTGTAAAGAAAAGTGAAATTTTTTTTTGGGTTTATTTTTCGTTTTTCGGCCTGAAAACAAAACAAAAAATGGTTTCTAAAATTTTTTTGCTGTATGTGTGTGTCGTTGTCGTTGTCGTTGGCATTGCCTTTGGTGTTGGCGTTGTCGTCGTTGTCCTCGTTGTCGGCATTTATTCTTGTTAGCACGATAACTCAACTAAATCGTGTCAGATCGATTGGGTTTTGACTGATTCTGATCGGAGACGTCTCCCAGACGACATCTATTAATTTTGAGGTGGGTAGGACCCATCCCACTCTGTCCATGGGTCATGAGAAAGTACGATGGTGGACTATTTGAGAAATTTTTTTTGTTACCACGATAACTCAAATAAATCATGTCGGATCGATCGGGTTTCGACTGATTCTGATTAGGAATGTCTACCAGACGACATCTATTGATTTTGAGGTTGGACAGACCCCACCCTGTCCGTGGGTCATGAGAAAGCACGGTGGTGGACTATTTGAGAAAAATTAAAACAAGTAAATCTGTCGCATAAAACAGATATTCTGTATTAATATGTTGGTTTATTTTTTCTCATCCACTCGATTTCAAAATAGAGATGTTTTACGTGCGGAAAAGTCCGTTTTAAGGTTTTAAAACTGTTTATTTTATAATTGGGTACAATCCTATTATAATAGTATTATATTGTATTGTTGATAAATATGGGCAATGAATAAGAAATTTCAGATATAACGTATGTTTTAATGATATGTTATTTGTTTCATTGTCCTGAATCATAAGTATATACATACCAATTCAACTTAATATTTAATACATATTTCAATCATTTCGGTAATTGGTTTTGTTAAACTTTGCCACCGCTCTTAACATTTTCCTCTTAGGATAGATAATACAAATCGGGAATTAATTGATTAATGAGAAGAGAAAAATACTTGATTAATGAGAAGTTATAAACAACCACATTGTTTGAAGTTTCAATAACTGTCAACGTATGTAGTAAACTGTGAGGTATTTATATTAGCTAATACATAAACTGTTTTAAAGTTTATGATTAAAATGATGTAATTTTTTTTTCTATTTAAATAACTATTAAGTTATATACTAGAAATGGTGAAACTTTACATAATTTTCACACCATTATAAGTAGTAAAGTTTTACTTGCTAGATCGTATGCAATTCCCAACTGTTTGCCTGATTTACAAATATATATCCGGTACATTTTTTTCTGATAATGTCTGGTCGTATGGGTTATTTATTTAGTTAATATATTTATTATGGGATGTATTTTATTAATTGTAAGTATATGAAATAGAATTCCTACTAAATTATCTTAGAAGAAACTATTCTTGGGTTTTCGATTACATAATGAATTAAACTTTTCTGGATAAGTGTGATATTATGGATCACAAACCATACAATATCATAATCAAATTATTTATAAAGTTTAAACACAATATTTCTGTGGTGACACAAAATATATATTATAATAAATACTTAATAAAAAAATAATATCAGCTATATTTATTTTGTATTTTGTATACTCTATACGAAAAATAGTATACAAAATATTATATATATATATATATATATATATATATATATATATATATATATATATATATATATATATATATATATATATATATATATATATAAGTAACCGCACCGCTCTTACCAAAATATTATAATATATTAATTTCATATAATAAGTGTAACAGGTTATCATAATTTTTAAATCTTTATGGAACCAGAGAAATAATCATATCATTCAAATATGCAAAAATTTTTAATTTACGATAAGCATGCACGATAGGTGAAACTTATTGTCTTTCTGTACCAGTTCTCTGAACGAAGTCGGACCCAATTTTGACAAGGGATCGGGGGGCAACTACCAAAAATTCCTCATGGACAACTAATAGAATATATGTGCATGAGAACAAAACCAACGCAATCAAAATACATTACCGTGATTAATGCCGAGCATTGTATATGACGAGAGGGAAATGTGACAGCAAGGCGAGTAACATTAATGTGTGACTGACCACGTACAGGTTCACAGGTTCTTTGGACCACAACAGAACATTAGCAACATTTATTCTTCTTTCTAATGCATCATGAATCTCGCATTGTGTCAGAATTTGTCCTTAAGGACCAACATGCATTCTCCAGATATTATTCCTCGTATTATGGATGCTTCCACAGTCAGATGTGGATCACGTTAAAAAATTAAATTCAGTATGGAAATAACTAAGGAATGTTTCAGAGAATGGAAAAGTTGAGGTACAAGTTGTAAGCTGTCCTTCAACAGCAATAGTAATACTTTTAGTTCTATGTGTATGTTTCATCACTGTTGCTTTTCGTAGCACATTATGCAAACTAAAAACAGGGAGCCAGTTTTCCATTAACACAAGATTACACGTTCCTCAAAGCGCGTATCACCAACCAAGCTGTCATTATCAGAATATGATTAAGACTCATTTAATCATCTCCCGATGATTTTTGTTGGTGAAATGCACGTCGTAAAATGGGAAATCCTTCGGTTTTCGTGGAAAGCTGGTCTCTTGTTTTTGTTGCTATATCGAAGGGTATATATATATATATATATATATATATATATATATATATATATATATATATGTATATATATATATATATATATATATATATATATATATATATATATATATATATATATATATATATATATATACCCTTCCCAGGATAATTAATCCACATAGTTTCAGTTAAACACTTTTTATACTTAATATTCAAAGTATTATCTTCACCTACTTTAAACCAGAAACACTTCTGTTTATCATAGATCCTAAAACAGTCATCGCCATCATATATACATTCTAAGCAGATATGTATCTATGATTGTTTACCTATGTATAATGTATGATAACAATAGTTTTATAATATATACATATATGCAATCAATTTTGTAATATATATGTAAAATCAAAACATACTTGCTTAATAGGGTAAGTATGTAATATATCGTAATTCTTCTTATGGTGGGATAATAAACCGAAAGTAAGAAAAAATAAGTAGACAAAAGACAAATATAAACAAGTTATAAAACATTTCACCTTAAGCCTAAAATTATTTTTTTTCATTTAACGGGGTTTAAATCGAACGACAAATAAAAAATACGTAACCATCATATATCAATTTTTTCCAGTATTGTATTTAACATAATTTGAATCCAATGGATTGAATTCATAATAATTATAAATAGTAACATAAAATAACATTTCATTCAAGTCTTAAATACCAGTTATCATTAAAATGCGATTTAATTAATTATACCTAATGGATATTATAAATTAAGTTAATTTAAACGTACGTTAATTTAAACGTAATTCACTGCAAATAGGCGAAAGTGAATTTTAGTCATTTAACACCACAAATAAGTTATCGTATATACTGAATTATAGTTGATGAAAATAATTATTAGGACTTACATAATTTTAAAATTGACGTTTGGATTATTTTTACAATTTGATTTTACAGTTAGGTAATAATGATTATATATTATGACGACTTTCAATAGTAAAGAAATTATTTCTAATTAACTATAATAATTAAATTATTATTTATTAAATTATTAAACAAAATTAAGTTTATAAAAATAAAACTAAACGTAACACATTTAGATATAATATTGTTTCTATCTACAATGATAGAAAATATACTAGATAATTAATACTCAGTTTTATATGCTTATAACCACTCACAATCAGTGATTAAGTAACCTTTTTTTTTAGTTATTTTCAAACTTTGAAATCTGTACACGTCTTTAGTTTTCTCCACTGTTAGGCAAATACATTCATAATCATTTATTACACACTGAAATATATCGTAATCTGAAATGAAGTTAGCATTAACTACACTAGAATTAATTATAAAAGTAGGAATTATTAACGTATAGGACTAGAGAAATTTAAAAAAGATATAATAAGTAATAAAGATTTTTAGTTGTGGCATATCTAACAGGTTTATGAATATGTAACTTTCGGTCGCAGCTAGATATACAAAATGAACATAAATTTCGATAATATTTACATATAAAAATTCTTCGTATAATATATAAAAGAAACTCTTCAATTATTAAAATTTACTATAAACTATAAGAAATAAATTATTTGCGAAGGTAGACTTGTTATGTAGATGCAAATAACGAATAATTTATTATTTGCATTTTCTATATTTATTTATTACTAGTTCATAAGTATATAAATGCTAAATATATTTTAATTTAAAGCACTGACGACGTTCCATTATAATTTTGTATTATTTTATCATTATAATTCACACCAGATTGTAGTATATTTTTGTGACACCAGGTATACCTTGAATATAGTATTGTACTGCGAAATTTCGTATCACATAAAACAACGGAAGAAGTAAAATTAAAAAAGTAAATAAAAGCTTTATATCAATAAATCAATTTTCAACTCTATTAATATTTAGTATTTTTTTCTTTGTACCTTTAATATCTTTAATTAGTATTCCTCTTTGTATGTATGTATTTATTTGTTAATATAAATTCTCACATTAGAGCTACAAACTACTTCTTTCACGGATCAAAACAAAAGAATCTCAAATGCAAATAATTGTATAGACAAGTTAAACTTAATACACTATTAGTTTTATATACAATCATTTAAAAATTTTACATTTCTAGATGCACGTTTTGTCATCTAAGTATCATTAATGTACTAGGAGATGATTATAACTCAAGAACACTTTTTATTTACAAAGAGAAATCATTTGTAGCGACTACCTAGTCTCTATTTTATTGTAACTTATACGATATATTAATATCATAATTTTTTAAAATATCCTGAAAAGAGAATTGGCATCACTCAAAGTGATTTTTCTTCTATTAAAACCAGTTTAGTAATTTGTTTCTTTATTTGTTAAATAATTATTTAATTATTTGTTTTTATTGTTAAATAAAATTTATTTATAGTGTTACAACTGTAGTTAAATATCATGACGACATATCGGAAAATAACACATCATCATTAAATACTCGTAGTTCATTAAAGAACAAGATCTAGATTAATTAAAATTATTTTTATTTTCTAAAAGATGTGATAAACTCACATAAATAATAATGAACTTACTATAAATTCATTAATGTAATTTTAAAAGTTGAGGTTTAAATTTATTAATGTTAATATTAGAAGATATTCTTCATAGCTCTGATTGAAACTGTAATCTCAAATTAGACCAATGTTAACTGGTATGAAAAAACAACATGGGATATTTTGAAAAGAAACGAAGAAAGAAATACGAAACTTTCTAAAATAACAGAAGATTCACCTACAGATCAAATATGTAGCGTGCTGTTATGTTTAAAACATTAAAATTAATAATTTTAAACGGAATTATTTTAAGTTATATTATGTTGTTGCCAAACTTTAGACTAAAAATTTTAGGCGACGGGAAAACTTAATGTTCTAAAACCTTTAAAGGAACCTATAAGTAACATTTCAAAGTTACATCAAATTAAAATAACTTAACTGTAACAACAAATACACAATAGTAATCGACCGTGGTTGTTATATCTGAGGATAAATTAATTATTCGATTTTGAATGCTGCTTCAATTTCTATTCGCAATTCTAAATATATATTAAAAATACTAGCTATATAGGAGGTTACGTGACTTTATATCTAATTTGGTATATTGAAGTCTATATATCATGACAAAGTTATTACGTAGTTATGCATTTTGATTAAGGCCCAGATAAAGCAAATACCTGTAAATAATGGCTATATTGTATAACATTTTCGCTGTTGCCAATAATTCTCTTAAACGTATAATACAAATATACTTGGACAATTTTAAACACATTTGTTTCAATCAGTAAGTGATCGGAATTCCTAGTTCTGCTACCAACCAAAATAATAACCTGATTTTCTCTTACAATTCGCATCAGAGAAATAAACAGAAATATCCTTAAAATGTGGGAAATCCTCGACGAAAAAGAATGATGGAAATGTAGGGAAACTTGTATGTATATCTACAAATATTGTTCCAACCTGTTACCATTTACGTTTTGACGGCCAAGTTATACTTCACTGCGAGAAGTAAACTTTTTTGTACGCATTTATATTCACTGTTTGGAATTTGAGACATTGAATGAAGAATTATAAATTATAATTTGAAAGTGCAACAATTCTTTTTGTTATATCTCATGGACATTGTATCTTGGAAGCTAGATGTACGTGGTATGTACTTAGTTTTACACCTGAAGCTGTTTGAAATTTGATGAATTCATTCGGCGTTCTGAAGCATTCAACACTTTCCAACTGTCAGCGTTATCCGCCGCTAAGTGTGGTACAACAAACAGTCTATTATTGCTTTCTATATTATCTTTTTTTTCATGTTTTTTTAGTTTTAATATTGTTTTTATTAATGTTTTGTATTTTTTTGTTATATTTTTGTTCCAAAGTTGCATCTAAATTATATTCGATACTAAAAATTGTATGGGATTTTTGTTTATTAAAAGTCGATATATCGAAATCTATGTAAACTGGGGTTTCAAGTATTTTATTTTTATCGGTATGTTTTCTAAATGATCATTAGAATAAGTATTCAAATGTAAGACAAATATATAACATTGCAAAAAAAATCCTTTTTATCGCATATATCCCACATATTCTCTACTTGTTGAGAGTTGAGTTTAAATAATCATCGCTACTTATTTATTGTATGTAGGCGATGAATTAATCCATGTTGTTATGCAGTAACCAAATAAAACTTTCGCAAGTAAAGAAATCTCTAAGGCAAAAATAATTGTAAAGAAGCTGAATTAAAACTATACTAGTTGCAAATTACTTACATTAGTTAATAAATAAATGGATTAAGAACAGATGACGTACTTTGTTACATCATTCAACGTGACTTTCTAAAAAATATTTAAAATGTATATTAGTCCAAACTACTATTTATATGTTTAATATAACAAACAGTGTGTATTTTGTGTGGATGTGACATTTATGATATCTACAAAATCACAAATAAAAACGCATGTTATATATTATTTAATTGTAATAAACATTTCAATTACTACCTTTATCGCTTACCTGTTTTATTTGTTAAACCGTAACACAAACTAAGTATTATTTTGTTATTTACGTTTATATGTATGTACGTATACCGTACCTTATTTACCACTGCGAACTACTATTACGGAACTGGTTCAGAATAACACTAGTGTAGCACAGACTGTATAAAACCACACCAATTTTGTTAGAAAGTTTCTCCTTTAAGGAATTATGTAAAATAGACATAAAGTAACCTATTTTTTGCTTTGCATATTTAGAAAGTCCGAAGATACATTGAAGTGAGATTTGCCTTTGCGACCCTTCGTTGGTATAAGAGGGGTGGTAAAATAAAAGGTATCGGGGTTAATTCAATGCTATAACAGACTTTGCTATTGGTAGGTTGAAACTATTTCTATGGGGTGATTCTTGGTTAGGGAAACGTTAACCACATGGTTTGATTGATTCAGTTTTATTTCAAATAGTGCTGAGAAAGTTAGTTATAAATTAGTTATTAGTCTAGATGAAACATTTTAGTATTTTAATTGTTGTTAAATATAATTTCCTTTATTTTTTTTATTTTTTTGTGAGAATATAATACTAAAAAAATATTCTCATAAAAACTGTATAAAATCCATTGGGTGAACCTAACTATAATTGTTAACTAATGCTAAAATTTAACTTAATATAATTATTGCGAAACATAAATTGTAACATATCGATTTATTATCTTTGGTTTATTTAATTTGATACTAATTAATACTTATTTTTTAAGAGAAATTAATACAGTTGTATATAATATGTATATATGATACAGTGATGTACAAAATTAATATAAGTGCACCAATTATGTTATTATAAAAGGTTCGCCAACAGAATTGAACGGTTTTGAATAGGCCACTGTTAAGAAACAAGAAAATATTTGGACTAATTATTATTATAACTAAAACACAATTCTGGAAATTTCTTATAACAGTTAGTTTGCAAAGATCACATCCCTAAGATGTCCAGTGTCTTCTTCTATACATTGCTACAATCTGTTTCTGAAATTGACATAACGCGTCTGAGTAAATCAGCGTTTATTGAATTTATCTCTTCACGAATCCTTTCTTTGAGTTCCAGAAGTGTTTGGGGACGGGTAGAAAGTTCCATAGCCACAAATGTTTCCAACATCTCAAAGTACCGAAGTGAATTGACTGTAACGGTATGGCCGGCCGTTTTCTTCAAAAACGTATGGCCCGATCACACCAAATCTGCACACTCCACACCACACCGTTACCTTTTGGTCATCAAGTGGGTTTTCATGCATTTCTATTGGGTTGTATTGCCAAGTAGCGAGAGTTCTGCTTATTAACGTACCTACTGAGATGGAAGTGAGCTTCGTCCGACATGATCAGTTTATCAAGAATTCCTGCATTGTTGTTCAATGTTTCAAGAAATTGCCTGCAGAAATTGAGGCGATTAACTTTATCAATAGGGTTCAGCCTCTGGACTGTCTATACTTTATACGGATGAAATTTCAAATCCAGATTTAAAATTCGTCGCATACTTCGCTCTGAAATTTTTAGTGCAATTGATTGCCAAATTGCAGAACGTTAGCGTTATGGACTCCCTTCAACGGCTACTCTGGTTCTTTCAATATTATCTTGTATACGGACTGTAGGGTACCTCTGTCAATTTTGAGTTTAAACTGCCCCTTTCGTCGAAATCTCTTAGTCATTGCAAAATTACATTCCTTGATGGGACTTCAGCTCGCACTGGCAAATTAAATTCACGGCGAAAACGCCCTTGGGTTTGCACGATGGACTGGGTCAGGATAAATGATTTAGCAGCAGAGGCCCGTTGATTAACCGGTCAATTTGTCATTGTAACACAAAACTTTCGATAATAATGTACAATTTTATCACTATTTGAAAAATAAACAGTATTTCCACAGCAACCTATTCAAAACCATTCAATCCTGTTTCCGGACCCTATATATATATATATATATATATATATATATATATATATATATATATATATATATATATATATATATATATATATATATATATATATAAGTATATATATTTGTAAGTAGTAACTATATATATATATAGTTACTACTTACAAATTATGTAAATATTACTTCAGTAAGGAAGATTGGGGGAATTGCCCGCACCTACGTGATGTACTCCTAAAACCATAGCGTTGATTGGCGCTATTGATGCTTATATAAATTATATCCTCATTATGTAAAACATATTTTTGCTTAACTATTTATACAATTAAATAGCAGAGTAAAAAGCAACAAAACTTGTAAAAAGTACAAAACCTGCAATTCCGAACGCCACGGGGTAAATGTACGTAAGTAAAGAGGGGCATTATGAGTATTATTGGGGAAATACTATGTATTTACCGCTATGATAGGGATAATTAAATAAAGTAAATAGCAGATCACCGATTTAAGACTAGATAATATCTATTTATAACATTATTTATTAAATAACGTTAAAAATATATATTTTGTTAGATAGCGTTATAAATAGATGAATTTATTTAATAGCCTCCTTATTATATAATTAAATAATGTCTTATTCTTATGTCTTAAATTATGTTATAAATATTTAAAGACTAATTCAACGATCACAAACATATTTGTTAGCACCACCACATTCTACATGGTTCCAAGTTGAACAGCTGGTCCATCGATACCGTAATTCTCTGTTGCGACCAAACTCATCACATACGTATATCACAGACTCCATTACAATTCTCAGTATTGTCAAAGTTGTAAAAAATATCCATATATTTGCTTAGATTAGAGTTATTCCTTGCTTCCAATTGCATATTTTTTTATTTTCAACGGGTATTTTTTATTTTTGCTTCTGTGCTTTCCTTTTTCTTATTTGTTGCAATTCTTCGTTTCTCTTAGCTGTTTCCAATTAGTCTTTTATAGGAGTCGTTGTTAATATTTTGAAGCCCTGTGTATTGTGAGACTTTCTCTTCGCCGGTTTTAGATTTTTATTTTATGAGATTGAAGCAAAGTTAAATCATGAATTCTTCTGTGTGAAAGGAATTTGCATAGAAACAGATTTATCAGGTGTTCTTCTCAGAATGTAGGGGGTCGAAAGTTAATTATAATGCATCTATCAGGTACAAAATGTGAAGACTAGAAGGCGATGAGGAGGCAGCAGGTTAGATCTATGTCATTTTCAACGTTATTCTGAACGCAATTTTCTAGTGCATCTAAAGTTGAAACAGCTTTTAACAGTCCTAAATCTAGAGGTAGCTTTCTCCATAGTAGCTTAAAAATGGTTCATTTAAAACTTCGACTGCATCATATTCGGAAATTCTTTCATACTCTATCTAGGGTTTATTTTTAAAACAACTAAGAGATCTTGGGGAGGGTCTGCAACCTTCAATGCGGCAACAAAAACGAATACTTATAAAAGGTTATACATTCCTCGATACGCGTTTCACTAATCAATTTGGAATCATTAAGAGATAATCAATACAGTTTTAATAATCTCCTGATGATGACAACTTGGTTTGTGAAACGAGTATCGGGAAACATGTAATATTTCAGTTCATTTTTCAATCGTTCCTTTGAAATATAGGCACTAATGAATTTATTTTAAAGTTAGTTATACTCTCAATACTCAAAATGGTCGCATCTTCTATCGACCATGAACATGATTAATTAAGATTAAAAATTTTTTCACGAAATACTTTTCTTTATTTGTATAATATTAAGAAATACAAAAAATATAGTGCACGAAACCTTATTGAAACGTATAACGATTATCTAGCCGCTTGTTTTCATGCACTCAGATCAAGCAAATCCCCGGGGAACAACTACCATCTGTCTCAACGGAATAGTTGTATTTACGTATTGCGTTTTTCCTCCTCTATAATTACTTTGCGTCTAGAAATAGCTAATTAACTAACTAAGGTAAAGAATATATTTTTAGTGACGCCAATTTTATTGGTATTATTTTTACACACAGCTAATATACATAAGTATATGATGTATATATGATGGCCATAATAGAAAAACTATAATGTTGAAAACACGCTAATATTATACTTTTAATAATTATTGTAACACTGTACGTGTTGTTTTATGTATAAACCGTTTTATTCAATATATTTATTTGATCATTTTATCTTTAACTTCAACTTTTTATTACGATTAAACCAATTGCATTCATAAATATTCTTTAATATTGAGATCAAATTTATTTGTTGTAAACTACAACAACTTTAAATTATGAATAAGAGTACATTTTAGTATATTGTATATTTAACCAAATGTTTGTTTGTCTCTCTTATTTAAGATTTAGTTGTATTTATGTTTTCCATAAGTATTTTGTTTTTTTAATATGTATTTATATTTCTACGACCTACACCTATCGGCATTGTTTATTAAGTGACGCTGTACTTACCTTTAGTATATACTTACAGTATAAGTTTAGTATGTTCTAAGGCTAGAATAACTTAATAATAACATGATAATAAATCATTTCACTAAGAGTCAATAAACTAGGTATCTATAAAAAAGGAGATGGTATTAATCTCACTATTTGTTGAGCCATCAGCAATGGCTGCAAATAACTAATCAACACAAGGCATAAACATGCCTTTGTTTATATATTAATATAGACGGGGTTACTGTGGAAGCATTTTCACTGGCACTTGACCTTATGTTTGTGATGCATCGATTCAATTCATCAACATGAATTTTTCCGCCTTTATACAAGCACTGTTTATGATTATTTTATGGTAAACACTTCAAGAAATGCAATGCCAGTTGCTTCTTATATCAAGGTTTATGTGAGAGTTGTAAAATGACACAATTATCTTTTAAGAAAAATTGCTATTATAAAATGTGAGATGTAAATGTAAGCTGCATATTATAAAAATTAATAATAAAGTAATAGAAAAATTTCATTGTTGTAACACTTGTTACACATTTTCATTGTATATATGATATCTTAAGACTGCCTTAGGTAACCTATGTTAAAACTGAAAGAAAACTTACATAATCTTAAATAGTTTTATCAGGGAGGCAGCCATTTACACAGTTTTCTGCATTGAAATTAGTAACAATGGAAATGTCATTTAAGTATAAAAAAATAAGAAAAGTGAGAATAATCCCAGTAGATAGCATATCAGATATATTGCAACTAATAATATTAGATTAATAGTATCTGAAACATACGACTCTTTGGCATACGATAAACATTTTATGGGAAAAACTGGAGGAACCACGAGAAGAAATACTAAAGTACTCTTAATCAGTCGATTTTACCAAGAATCAATCTACTTAAAAATATATAAATATCTATATTATTTAAATATAATCTTAATAATATCATTAATATGTGATGAATTACGAAATAATATACATTATGAAATAATCGAAATAGAAACTACATCTCATCTGCAAATTGCAGTTCTGTGCTCATGGTTTCTCACAAAAAATGTTATAAGCCATAACATATATAACTGATAACTTCATATTTTAATCAAGATCAAATAAATCCTAACCATCTTGTACTATATTAAAAACAAACATATTTCCTGTACGTGTACAAAGGAATTTAGAAGAGTACTCTTCTCAAACCTTCTCAGAAAGTTAATTAAGAATTAGGAATTTATCAGATGTTACTTAAATATTATAAAAGGACTCAATTACCTAATTTTGTTTAATACGTACTTTTACAATTTTATTAATACCCTTAGTTTATAAAGCTACAAAATCATTTATATTTCCATTTTATAATCCCTATCCTCGCACAAATATAAATGTAACCTGATACAGTTTTTGTGATGTCTTTGCATATTCGCACACATACCCGTACTTGTGCGTACAGGTGTTGAGCACAATTATGTATTACTACTATTATATTACAAAAAATATATTAAATGTCATCTTATTATGAGACTATGATAGAATGTGAGCAATATAATTTCTAATACAAGAGCCCACTGTGTTTAAACATGAGCGTGTATAAAGGTGACGTGCTAGTAAGTGCACATAAATTTACTATTTACCCTAGTATAGGTATTAACGTGAGCCTTACAAGTTACCTCAAATTGATATTATTTCGCAATAATCAACGCAATGATATAAAAAATAATGTGTGGTTCAGTGAGAGTGTATCTAATTTTCGCAAAAAGGTTAGTAGAAGCGTTAAACAGGACAGGTCCTTACAGTGTGCAGTATAAGGCTGTCCATTACAACCACATTTTTGCAGTGAGAAATATCCTAAAGCAACGAAGCGATTGGACTATTACTTAAATTTCCATCCAATTGGGAAGTCCTACTGCAATCCTGTACCACATATTAAAGGAATGCGGCAATACCTAGATACTCTGCTTTCACACAAAGACTTAAAGTGAACAAAGATGTTATGTGGTTTCCTAATCCACGATATTTAGGGCAGATTTGCTAGAAATAAAAGAGCAGTCGCTGCACGCAGCACATGTATTTGTATGATTAGAGGAAGTATTATAACGGAATTATGTTTGCAATTCCTGACTGTTGTAGTGCAGGGTTTTCCTTTTTATGATATTTGCTGTAGCATCTGATTTTGACTTAGCATCAACCCCCTTATTCTCCAGATATGATATTCCTAAACTATGGTGTTTCCACGCTTTAAATGGTTCATTTAAATTAGAATTAATTTTCGAATTGGCTAGATTTGTGTGCAACATTACAATTTCAAATTCAACATGCGAATGATCAAGAAGTGTTTCTGTGGAAATTGGAAGAGCAAGTACATGTACACATGTAAAAGGATGTACACATGTACAAGTATTCTTCTATCAGCAGAGACAGTGGTTGTAGTTACGTGTACGTGCCATTACTATTATACGGCTGCCTTTTATAAAACTTTTTTCTTGCACCCATGTTTGAACAAGATGAAGATTGATATTATGTTTCATATAATATTTATCTTATGAATAAATAATAACTATGATACCCATATCAAAAGCATTATTCGAATATTTTAGGTGTCTTTTGGAAAAATAATTATACAGTACCTACAATACTTATATTTTTGTATATACATATTGTTTTAGCAGTATAGTTTAAATATTAAACTTAGACCACTCAGTGTACAGAATGTTAGATTATTTTATAATATTCTATGTGATAATTTTATATCAGTAGTAAAATATTATAATATACGAAATTGTTATAATTTATAACTCCCGAATGGGAAGGTAATTGGCCTATTTTGATAGATAAATATGTATTAACAATATCGCTTCAGATTTCAGCAGAAGTGTCCATAATTTTTAATTTGTAAATGAAAACATTCCATATATTGCAGATATTCTACTTCCGCATGAAATTTCTTATACAATGAATCTACAGTTTTAAGACTCCTTAAATATGACGGGCATATTTAATTTTTTTATAAAAATTCAAATTAATAATTGAAAGTCTTTGTATAATAAAATGTTTATTGGAGAATATACTATGGTTTATTGCTATGTTTTCCTGCAATTTTGAAGGGAATATTTATTGTCTTTTCAAATTCAAAATAATTTTCTTCCTGATTTTTAGCCGACAATTGCTATTCTTTTTGTAATGCTTCTTCCTACTAGTTCTAAAACTTCTACCTTTTATTTCGCTAAATGAATCGTTATAATTTAAAATTTAAAGTGGTATAGGTATAATGGATTGCATTGTAAATAAACTGCAGAAATTTTAAAACTGTTAATTTCGTATGAAAGATATTAATCTAAAGCATTAAAACAGTTTGTAAATAATCTAAGTTTCCCTTTCTTCATTAACTAAGTTTATTATATTTTAGAGGCCGGGAAAAGAAAATAAATATTTCGATTACTACTGCAGCTGTGCTTTTTTTGCAGCAAGTCAGATATATTAATTTTTGGAGGTGGATATCTTTAGTGGTGTAAAATAATGTACTCGTATATGGCTGAACTTTCGCAATCTTGATCATTATTCCTCGTACTGGTACATATAAAGTACCGGTTTGATTTATAACAATAATGACAAATGAAGTTATATTACCAAGGAGGGTTAACTTTGTTGACTGACTGGCATGCGTGGTTTATACGAGAAAATTAATCATTGTGGAATTTTCATAACTTACTTTGTATTATTTATACGCTACTTTCATTATTACTGTCTTTACAAAGGTATAGTGTGTATGGTGTAGTTATTAATATAATAAATAATGCATTATTTATTTGTAGACGTGTTTAATCGATAAGTTGGCTATTTTATTACTGCAAAGGTATTTTTAATTGACCTAATAACCTCGCTACCGATGTGTACGTCTTTATGAAGAACAATTGATTTAAAACAATATTAGATATGTAAATAAACGGAAAATTCTTATTCAAACCATTTACAACAACACATTTTACATTAGCCTATATTTTAAATATTATTTAGGCGAAATGTACTGCTCATAAATATTGCGACTCAATTTTTTCCCGATGTGACACAATTTTTTTGGGTATTTCCACTTCGCCTCTCCAACAACTTGGGCTGAGTAATGAAATAGTTTTAAGCTCAAAATCATATTTGCTGATTGAAAAGTAGATTTGGAATCTGCGTCCGAATAAAACAATTTACTAATCGTAATTTACGCACTATTATCAATACCAAATGTATAAAATATTTTTAGAAATATATTTTACCTGAAATGTCGCACATTTACGATTCATTAATGATATATTGAAGTAAAATTTCTATAGATTCAGTCTGGTTGAATGTTGTTTTGATGTTTTTCTTTCTCTGGAATGGAAATCCGGTGGAGATAAATTTGACAATAAAAAATTTTGGGGATAACTTTGTAGCGACAAATTTATGGCCCGGTCAACCCGAACCAAATTTGTATGTTTGAATTAAAGCAATAATTATTATAATAAGAAGTGCTATTTACTGAAAAAGAATACAGGAAAATATACGTTAAAAGGATAATTTATGTTATTAACTGCTAAGAATATTGGTAGGTTAATATTTAACAAAGCAGCGTATTTCACTGTATTCTTTATATTTCTTTGTTGTTTATTTATAATCTCAAAATACTCTATGAAGTAAATAAATAGGAGTTAATAGACATTATTTTTAACATCTTGTTTTTTTAATAAATGTACATGCATTCCATATCGTATCGCACCTTCTTTGTCAAAAATATGAATATATATGAATAAACTTCATATTATGTACTTCCTTATATTAATTGAATATACTTATAGTGAAACCTACTTTCTATACATACATATGTATGTAGTATCCATACACAAAATAGTAGTCTGTTTACGAAAATATATTTAGCTTGTACAATTTTATTCATACATGTAAATATACTGTATACAAATTGAACACGAATTGATATAAATGATCAACGGTGAATCTTTACTCATGAACTAACAATGAGTAAGAATTATTAGAACTGGAAATAAATATGGCGTTTCTGCTTTTATGTTGTTATTAAAAGTCCTATAAAATTTCTGACAGGAGAACATAAAAACCTTTTAAAAGAGCGTGCATATGCCTTTGCCGACTTTGAAAATTTCACCGTTCTTCCCGTGTAACGACCCTTAGTTATACTTGAAGGGCTATTTGACTTTAGTATGGTGGAGGGACAATTAAAAATATATAGCTGTAGGAGGGATTTAACATTTTATAGTTTCTTTCACAGAATATTTTACAAATCAGTTGTGTTTGTGACTTTACCATGTTTAGTGCAAATATATTTAAGTAAAATGTTGTGTTATATAGACAAAAAATAGTTTGTGTACCATTAGTATACGCGAAATACATATGTACCTTGTCCCACTTTTTACTTCGTTTATATACTCGTATGTGCAGGATACATGTATGGCTCATACACTACATAATTTAGGTAACGATTTTAAGAAAACAAATCTGATATTTGGCAATATGAATTAGAAGAAATATGAAGAAAATTATATAATTGCCTATATATACAGGGGGGGGGGGGTTACAAGAAAGAAGTATATTCTAGATTTTTATGCCCTTCAGTAGTTTTATTCATTCTACGGAAAAAATGTGTTTGTATAAACTTGTGTGTCACGTTTTTACACATTTAGAAGCAGTACTTGCTTGCTGAATTTGTGTGTTTAACATATATAAATAAAGGTTATTGCATAACTATTGTCGTTTTCTTCGAAGGTGATATAATTTTGAGAGAATTGACAAAAATGAAATCTGTAAAAATGAGTTTCATCATTTAAACCTTTTGATATATATCGGCGATTTTTGATGTGTCTCGCAGACTATCGTAAACTAAAGTCAATGAAAATTGGCAAAAAGATTTTTAATATTGAAGCCATTTTTCATTGCTGATTCTTTGACCCAATGCGTTGAAAGAAATGGATTTCGTAAAGCAACGTTTCAGCTAGCTACCACGTTTAACCGTTTTCTCTTTAAACGCCTTTTGAGTTCGATACCAAGTACTTCAAACTATCTCCAAATCATAAAATTTTACACTCACCACCATTTTCGCAATTTTTTTATTCGAATCACAAAGATTATTTTAACCTCATAATTTTTTTAAAATACGATTTAAAAAAACAGTTCAAAGATAGAAATTATAGAGACTTAACTACAAAATCCATATCATATTTGTATCTGGCAATTAATATTTATAATATGGAAAATCTAAGTTCCGTAAAATAGCATTTTGGTGGTTATAATTTTGCTTATTTGGAGGTAATTTTTTCAATGATAGAAATTCAAATAAAAAATCGTAAAAACATTAAAAAGTATGTACGATGCTTTATAAAACCCTTCTTACTGATTTCATTTTTGTCAATTCTTGGAATTATGGCACTTTCGAAAATTTATGTAACAATCCAACATATTTGTTATGAAGTGTTCCAGAAAAGAGATAAAAGCTAAACAAAATTTTTATTTGAAATTGAACTTTTATAGGTTCGCGTATAATTGGGGGTAATGTGTGATATATTTCTAGTTTCAAAAGCTTAAGAAGGATATTGAAATATTTAGTTTCAAAGGATCGTCCAGAATTAAGAAACTACGCCCTTACTTTTTTTAACTTTTAACGTTGTGTATTAAATTTATAATTGTACTATTAAAGTCACGTAATATTAATTGAATTATATAAGTAGTTTCATTACTTCTAAGTAGTATTTAAATTGAAACTATAATTACAGTGGATATAGAAACCATCAAATAATAAATGTGGATGTTTCGGATGATTGTTATCTATATCTTTGTATATTTGTATATTTAAGTATTTAAATTTGTTTTTGCTACTTAGTGATTATATCTTCATACGATATAGCTGCAAAAATAAAACCTGACATGGGCATGCACTGCTAACTAGATGCCGAAAAATATTAACTATATCACAGTATAGAAAATGAGACACTTTTTCTGACATGTTTTGTCTTTTATATGTAAATAGCTACATATTTGTTTAAAAGAATTCTGTACAAAAAAGTCCTTCTTAAAAAATTATCGTTGACGAAGTAATATTAGCAATTTATACTTCTATAATATACTTACTACTTTTGGTTATAAATAAAGTTTAGAAACATTGATTTTTAGTAAAGTCTGGAGCCTACAGTTTACGATGGCTCCTATAGTACGGTACTCAGTCCACAATCTTGGACCACAGTAGGTACGAATGGAATAATTCTAGACACCGCCACAGAAGAATATGCTTATCTATGTTATCCATTCGTTTTCTAGATTGAAAGAAGAAACATTGCTTGACTTTTATTAGATTAGAGCTAGGCACTGATATAGTTCAGTGTATTCTATCGTATTCTCAAAAGAGAACTCATTTTTAAATAATTACGTAAATTATTCCCAAAATTTATAATAAGAATATACTAAAAATAGATATAATAGATACAATTTGTCACGAACACTTACAGATCGCCCACTATGTAGTGTAAGTTTTTGGTGTTTATAGAAAACTGGTCTCTTGTTTTTGATACTGCATCGAAAATTCAAGCCCATTCCCATGATTAAAATATACTAGAAAAGAAAACAAGGAGGTTCAATTTTAAAAGAAACGAGCAAGGATACTTTCAATATAGTTCATATCGAGGAATCTGCAAGAAGTTTCTGTTTGAACATTGTCTTAAAGTAATCACAAATCAAATGTTTCAAAATCTTGACAAATTACTCTAACTGATAGTAATCACAACTTTAAAGTGGAATATATTAATTTGCTATTACTACTAGTTGGGTGGCAAATATTTTAAATACATATTTTATAATAAACAAATTCTAAGTTTTCTCCAAACCGGTAATGCTGATCCTCAAAATATTGTAGGTTTAATTTTAGGGGTAAAGGTAAATATTTGACATTAATATATTTTAGAAACATTTACAAAATATTATAACCGTCTTCATGTTTTTTTAAAATGTAAGTTTAAAGGAAAGAAAATAATTATTTCAGAGAAAGATGTTCAAATAGAAAAAAATATAATATTTGTCAACCATTAGATTAATTATTGACAGATGCGACTTTGCTATTTGTTTCCAAAGGCTACATTGTTTTTTATTTAAATCGACATCATAGTACAGCTAGCATAGTTTTATTTATATGAAATTGATACATGATTATATAAATCTGTACTAAACGGAGAACAGAAACTATATAAAGAAAACCTAGAATAAGAGTAATCTTCAGTGAAATCAAAAATACATTGGTAAAATATAATTCTTGTTATACGACTGAATTGATACATAAGTGCATAGTAGAACCTATTGTGGAGCATTTCATCAGCAAGTATGTTTCTCAATATGTCGTCACAATGTTCCTATACTTTTTACGTACACGGAATAGACACCTGTTGCCTAGATAAACAGAAAATTGCGAAGAATGTCTCTGGGGACTTTTTAAGTTTAAACGTCGTAATTTCCCATTTCTATCTCCTACACGCAACGTTAATTTTTACTGAAAATATTTTTACAATACATAATTTACTTTTATCGATATTTAATAATCAGCAGGTTTATTGCAATAATATTTATAATTATATAAGGATTTATATATGTACCTACATGGATGGGAGTAATATATGAACCGTATGGGAGTAATTACCAATGGAAAACACGAAATAAGGAATCCATAATATTCTTTCAATATTGAGTAAAAATTATCAGTGACTAAAATTAGTTATATATGCTTCATACTTTAGCTTCGTGTTAATTCGGTATGGGGATGAAATTAAACATCGAAGCGAATGGGAAAATATGGGTTAGGTTTCCACAAAACACCAAAAATTTCTATTGGGATCGATCTAGTTTAACCGAGAGATTATTAAAATTATAGTCATTGTTACTATGTAAATATCTATGAGTAAATCTATATCTATGAGTAAAGAGAAGTGATCCATATCAATAAAATTCATTACTTTGATTGGTACGATAAAATACTAAAGTAATGGAAATAAGATATTAAAGTGGTAGGATTAAGAAATCATGACACAACTAACTTTAAGGGCAGCTAGTATAGATTTAGTATATGAGACGGCATTAAATTTAGTAAATGTTTTATTACACTTAAATCAAACGTAGGTATAAGTAGTTTGCAATCACTTTAGAATTTACAGTTAACGTATTTGTAATCGAATTTTCTTTACAAACTTTTATAAAAGAGTTAAAGAAAGTGCAGACGTTATGACAGTTAATCGTTTATTTGAATCAAATGAACTTAAATGGATAACTTAAATTAATCTATTAAAACCTATCCAGCTAAAATAAAACCAATTTTCAATATCCTAAATATGATTTAGGTCAGTTAATGTCTATACGGGCGCATCCGCCATTTTATTAAATTCTAATATATATTTATAGGTACATTAAGTTATAGGGGAGATTAAGCAGTATGTAACTTATTTGAGTAAGCGTAGCTCTTTATCAAAAATATATCAACAAAAAAGTTAAATTGAAATATTTACCAAAAGTCTTATAAACGTTATTATTTAGAAAATAAAAAATGTATGTTAAGAGCCGTTGTATATATGTATATGATAGGATAGTGATGACACAAGAGAGTCTGTTCTTTGTCTAACCTGTTATGTTTACAAATTCTCTAAAACTGCTTTACAGGGGCCAAGTGTCATATTGCATGATTCCGTTTATTTAAATTTTTGCTTCAGCAAGTTTGGGAATAATGAAGTCGCATTGCGCATTAAATGTTATGTCAATAGTAGAGCATATGGAACAAATACATGAAAAACACCATAAATGAACAAACTCAGGGTACCAGAACGCTCCATTCTAGAACCAATCTCATTTCCCATTATATGATTATTATAGGATTCGTAATTTAATACTATGTTTCTAACCATTCTATATGCTGATGCCACAATACGTTTGCAATAGTTTTAAGGTCGATATATTAAGTCGATATATTAAGTGTAATCATAAATTAAATTAATAAGTATCCCACGTGTAGTACCTAAGAATTTGTAGACATTTACCTTATATTAGATATCTACCTTAAGGCATCACACAGTAATAAATTTTCAGGGATATTCAGTGAATGTTGAGATGGACTTGTTAATTTAGGAAAATGAGATTATTGAATTGTTTATCACTCACCTACAGCTTGTCACAAACGTGGAGCTAGGTTGTAGAAGTATTAACCGTCCAATAGTATGAATGAAATAGTGAATGAATGAACTTGTGTTCTAAATTTGTGAAATGCGAATTAGCTACATAAAGTAGTCATTCTTAGCGAAACTAGAATGGTTTTTTACGTACATATAACTGCCTACTATATGTAATATCTGTTTTTTTTGAGTTTTCAAAATTAATTTTTCAAAAATATTTTTATATTGTATAAATTTTCTTTCAGGGCACCAGATACAACGCCTTTGATGCAATATCACATTCAAATATTTGGTAAGTATTTTGTAGCATTACATCTATTTGATGTAATGTAACGGTATTTATGAAATATGTTAGATTAATATTGTTTTCTTACGAAGGAATTATCAAATATTAAATACAGTGTTTTCATTAATATTGACAAACCACTCATCTTTAAATTTATGAAACTAGCATTATCCTATTGGTATTAATTGATTAGAAAATTTCCCAGATCTAGTGAAATTCAAGCCCCAAGGGTAATAAAATATAATTATAATAGTTGTCATGTAAAAATTGGACAACAGTATCTTCTTCACTATTAACAGGGTTTTGGAAATAACAAAATGTTTAGAATATGTCAATTAAACCCAATGTAGTAAACTTGTGAATAACCGTACAAGTAAAATATCTTTTGACTAAATAAATAAAAGTTTTGGAAATAACAAAATGTATAGAATATGTCAATTAAAACCAATGTAGTGAACTTGTGACTAAAAATACAAGTAAAATATAGTAATGTTTTGGCTAAATAAATAAGTGACTCAATTCATTAAAATGTGAAGTTAGCTCTAGAGAACACGATTCCAGTTTTTGAAATGAATTAAATAGCATCAATAAACAGGAAACCCATCCTACTAAATAAAATTGTTTTAATAATTGGAGTGTAACATGAAGCAGCTCTAATAGCGACGATTGAAAGAAATTACTTTTAGATTCTCAGAATAATTAGAATCAGTAGTGAACAATAATAAATAAAATACATTACTTTTAAACAACAATTACAGAATAAATACTAATATTAAAACTTCTACGAGTCATGAGTTGTATAAGGCTATGAATTATTATAGATGAATTATGTCTATATTCCATCTGATAATTACATTTCACCACAGCCATTATAATTAAAGGTTTCTTGGTTGGGCATAAAAATTATTTTCATGGTCTCTCAAAATTTATTTTTTGCCCTAAAATATTACTTCATTTGATAATTTTCAGAAAGCAACGTAAAATAAAATAGCTCAAATAACCAACGGAATAAACTTTAAAAAATTGTAATACAAAATACGCCAGTAAGCAATGACAACAATGTCAAATAAGAGAACCATTATGACGCGTCTTCAAAAGTGTTTTTGCGTTCAATTAGCGCATTATTAGTGAATACGTTAATTGAATCCGTTAATTACAGTTATGCTAATTGGATACAAAGCACAGTAGTTACATAGACTAGTAAGATTAGAATTTTGTGAAAATATTGCCTTATATTTAAGAAAATTACTAGACAAAAGGCAACCAATCTAGAAACAACAAAATCTAGTTCTTGAACATTAACGTACTCTATTCAATTTTAATAACAAAAATAGTAATATTCCTCGAATTTCTTTATAGTTCTATTATCTACTGTACTTTCGATTATTGTAATTGCAGAAGTTTCAGTCGCACCAATTCTTAACCGTAACTGGAAGCAAAAATTAAATAAATTCGTTTCAAAACCAAATTTTGGAGATACCTATGAAAATTTTATTTCAATCTTTATTCTCTTACATTTTCGAGTAGCCAACAATTTAATATTTGTATATTGTATCCATTACTATTCATTTCATCGCTATTTGCCACATAAAAAACTCACTTATCTTGCCTATAAACGGAAGTCTACGTGAGCCTAGCCATAAAGACAAGCCACGGTATATTTTGAAATTTTTTATTTGGCAAATAGCGATAAAATAAACTATACTACATCATATTTTAAAATGTAATTTAAATATACCTATAATAGTTATGTAGGGAATTTTAATACTTAAGCAAAATAATTACATTGTTAATCAAACTTTGACCTTTTAGTATTTTGATATATAATTTAATACATTAAATTTTAATTTTTTTATATTTAAATAATTTTTGTATATTACAAAAATATAATATATATTTTATTATATAAGAAAAATAATACATATTTTGGTGTATATTTGTGTATATATGATTAATAATATTGAGTTTAATCATCATTTAAGTTAAATAAATAAATCAAAATAAACCTAAGTTCATTGACATACTATAGTAATCCATTGCCAAGACTATCTCATATGATATTGCAGAAATAAATATTTTACTATGTCAATTTGTCAAAATTTTACTATAAGTATAGAAAAGATGGCGCACCCAAAGTAGTTTTAAGATGATATTGCAGAAATAAATGTTTTGTTATGTTAGTTTGTCAAAATTTTACTATAATTATGGAAAAAATGGCGCACCACAAGTTTTTTTCCTCGAGGGGAAAATCTTCAAAAGACACCTGGCCTCTGAGGTTCTGTTATTATTTGGCCAGGTAGTGTCGGATTCGTGTACGCCTACCGACTAAAAACCCCCCGCTATCCTATAAGTGTAATGCCGAAGAGGAACCGCTCTCGCTTTACTTCTCTTCGGCATATCAATCAGGATACTTACTCGTTTCCCACTTCCCTCTCATCTTTTTCCTTCTCCTTCATGATGACCGTTACCATATGCTCCACCACTGTCCATCTGTCCCTGGTCTCGAGCATGACTGGGATCATGTTATCAACAGTGATAGCATGTCCTATCTTTTTCTCTGTGGGGAGGCATCATCAGCCTCCCCACAGGACCAGCACTCTCTGCTCTCACGTTTGCCTATTTCCAATAGGTATTCCGCGAAAAGGCCATGACCGGTAAGGACCTGGATTAAATAATACCCGACATCGCCATGTGCCCTTTCGCACAATGGTCTTATGTTCGGGATTAGCACCCTCATCCATCTCCCTCGGGGCTCCGCGTCCCATCTCTCCTGCCAGTGTTCCCATAGGCTCTCCCTTGCTGAACCTCTGTCAGCGCCTCTGCACACCTCCCGTCTCTCCCTTGCTAGAAGGTCGATGGGTGGCATACAGGCTTCACCAGCGTTGTCACTGTCAATACTGTTCTGTATGCGGTACAGACCCTTAGCGCTGCTCTTCTTTGGACTTTAGTGAGCTATTTCCTCCACTTGTCCCTTCTCAATATGTTCACCCACACCGGGGCGACGTACAGTAAAATCGACTGCACCACCCCGCTGAGGACTCTCCTCTTTGCCACCCTGGGGCCCTTGATGTTTGGCATCAAACGACCAAGGACCGAGACAGTTCTGCTCGCCTTTTCCAGAGTCTGTTTGATGTGCTCCCTAAATGACAGGGAACTATCGATCCAGACTTCCAGGTACTTGACATTCTGCTTCGGAAAGACTTCGGCATCCCCTACTCGAAATGTAATATACGGGGGATTTCTCCTTCTTGTCAGGAGAACTGCCTCCGTTTTATCTAAAGCCAGAGTCAATTCCCTTTCTCCAATCCATCTCCTGATCCTATCAACAGTGAGGTTGGCGTTCTCCCTCACGTCGATACCACTTTTTCCGACCATCGCAACATCATCAGCGTAGCCCAAGACCCTCACTCCTTCTGGCACTCTGAGTCTAAATACCCCATCGATCATAATGTTCCATAGGATAGGACCCATGACCGAACCCTGTGGCACTCCACACGAGATTCTCCTCCTCTCGCTACCATCCCCGGCCGACAATATCAGTCCCCTACAGGACAGGTAGCTGGCTATCAAGTTTACAACATACGGCGCTATTTCTAGCTCCCGCAGTCTCCACATGAGGCCGAATTGAACGCGTTATTTACGTCCAAAGTGATCAACGCGCACAATTTCTGGGACTCCCACGCCTCCTGTACGATGGTTTTTATAACCACGACAGCATCAACCGTGGATCTCCCCACCCTGAAATCATACTGGCTCTCCGCCAGACCTCCCTTTCTCTCCAACTTACCTAGGAGTCTACCTAGGATGAGATGTTCCAAAAGCTTCCCCAACACATCAATCAGGCATATCGGCCTGAAGGATGTGGGGTTGTTCTCTTGAGAACAAGCCTGGCCATCTTCTATCCTTCCGGGAAGGCGCCGCTCCTCATGATTTCATTCGTGATTCGCAGCACCTCCATAGGACATAGTTCCACCACGGCCTTCAGGATCTCAGGAGGAATACCGTCCGGGCCAGGCGTCTTGTCATTTTTGATTTTGGCACAAGCCTTTAGCAGTTCTTCCTCCGTAAGAGAGTCAAAATCTGCTCCTGGTTGGCGTTCCCATTCTTCCACTGGTTTCAGGGGGAAGAGCGCGTCCACCGCCTCTCTCATTTTTCCTAGAGGGATCTCTTGCTGGTGACTATTCGTCCTCTTCACCACAAGTTTGTAGGCCCTATCTCAGGCATCTCTATCCAGGTCGGCGCACAACTCGTCCCACTTTCTCCTCTTCTCTACCTTAATAGCGTCCCTCAGCTTTTTTTATTTTCAGCCTTGTACGCTACCTCCGCCTCTCCCTGCTCATTAGAATTGCAGGCTTGTCTAGCCCTGTCCCTGATCTCCTCTGTCCACCAATATATCCTCGGGGACTGCCTGTTTCTGTCTTTTCTGAACATGGATGCATCACACGCCCTCGTGACGCTATCAACCAAAGATTTGGGATCCCTGATCCTCCCATTTTCTCTTTGGTCGTCCATGACCCTACCGAAACTAACCTTATTCCAGCTGTCCAACTTCCAGCCCCTATTCCTGGTCACTCTAAGTGTCTGTCCCGCCCCTTCCACAACTTCAAAGAAGATGTATTTGTGGTCACTGAGTGTTTCCTTATCGGAGACACTCCAACGCACAACTTTGACAGCTGCTCCGGTCGTAGTGAACGTTGCATCCAGATTCGACGTCCACCTCCCCCTTTCGAACGTTGGCTGTGACCCTCCATTCAACACGGCCAGTTTCAGCCTCGCTGCCCACTCCAATATCAGGTTTCCCCTGGCATTTGGAACTCCTTCCCCCCATTCGGTGGCCCTGGCGTTGAAATCGCCCGCAATAATGTAGTCGTCATCCGCACCTGTCACTAATTCCTCCAAACTATCCAAAGAAACCTGAAGTTCCTTTAGACTTCCATTTGGAGAAAAATAGCAACTGCACAGGGTGACCCCGCCTACCTTCCTACCTTAGCCCACACGTAACCAGGACCAAGGCCTGATCCAGCGACGATGAGCCCCGTGTTCACCACCCTAGTGGCGGCATCTACCTCCCCCGTGACGTACTACCCCTTCCCCCGGGTCATCTTGACATTGGGCTCGCTGGTGATGGCCATATCCATCCTCTCTATCCTCATCGCCGCCCAGAGTAAGTCTTGGGCCACCCGGCACCTATTTAGGATAACCTGGATGACCGTGAACGTTCCGGCGATCTCTCTCCTTTCCTCTTCCCTTTTCCGGCCTTATGCTTCCGGCACTTAGCCGGATCTGCCCTGTGACCCTCCTCTTTGCAGATAGGACAGAAGGTGGCGTTCTTACAGTCCGCCACCTTGTGTCCTTCTCGTCCACACTTGAAGCACAAACTCCTTCTGTCAACCCCCCTGCACTGGTCAACGAAGTGGTCCGTGCTCCAACACCTCAAACATCTCGTCCAGGAGGGTCTGAACCTGATCCTACACTTTCTCCATCCCAGGCGAATCCTTCCTCTATCCAGGAGCTTATTGACCCCCGCCTTGCTGGCCTCTATGCCAGCTATTTGGCTGTCTTCCGGACCCGCTTTTAGGGAGACAACGGAGAACTCCTCATTCCCCATTTGAGCCCTCAAAGCCTCCTTCACCTCGGCCTCCGTGGTTGACGAGTCGATATCCCTCACCGCGATCCTCGCCGAGTTCTTTAGCGATCTGACTTCCGCTCCCTCCATTCTATTCTGGATCTCCGTTTTGAGGCCATCTGCCTTGCCACCCCCTCCTTTAACCTCCAGAAGGAGATCCCCTTCCTTGGTCTTTATTAGGCCCTGGATATCCACTCCTATAGCCTTCGGATCCACGATCCCCTTCACCTCCCTGAGCATCCCGGCATATGTGCTCTCTCCGACTTTGACAAGAACCTCTGCGGGCTTGTTATTCCGCTTGGGGACCGTACGGATCACCTCCTCTTCAGGTTTCCTTTTTCTCCATCGTCCCTCGACGACCTTCCATTCGGGATCCTGCTTACCCCTGCCATCCTGCCGCTCCTGACCCTTCGCAGGGGGATACATGGAGATTTCAACATCTTCGCCTCGGAAGACGAATTCGGTCATCTTACGGATTTTCCTCCATTCCGTAACCCTGTGAGGCGGGAACGCCAACTTCTTCCTTCCCTGCCTCTTCATCAGGTCCTTAAGATGACCAGATTATAATGCTTCCAGCAGGGTTTTGGGGGTTCCAGGTCTGTTCCCCTCCTCTACCACTATCAAGTGATAGTCATATCTATCCTTGATTACTTTCTTCTCCCCTTCCTTCGAGGGTCTAGCTGTCAGGTGTCGCAAGTATGTTACCCCTCCAACTGGAACCTCCTGGTCACCAACCTCCTGGCTTTCGAAGAATTTCTCCTTCGTAGCCTTGGGGATGCCCTCATCCACCGATAAGTCAGTGGCCCCGCACCACACCAAATCCCACTCAGTGGGGAGGTTGCCTATTTTTCCCTCAGCCACTTTGGTCCTTTCTAAGGCTGCCTCAGGCCAATCCTCCTCCTCCAGGACTTTGAGATACTCCACGTCTCCTCCCCTAAGGTCGGTTCGGATCTTCTCCACCCTTGAGCTCCTATCCACCGTTTGTATGGAGGCATCAACCTTATCCACTATGGTGCGTTCTTCCAGCGTTTGCGTGGAGGCGTCGACCATGTTCACCATAGTCCCGCCGCCTTCCACCCGCGGTCTGCCCAGGCATTGAAGCAGCTCTTGGCACTGCTCCGTCATAATTTGACTACAGATACTCCTCGCCGCTGTAACTGCCTCCTTAATCTCCTTCTTGGTATTGGGGTTTTCTTTAACCAGCCATAGAAGGATCCTTGCCTGACTGTCGGCCTCTTTAATAAGCCGCCGCAATTTGGTAGCCAACTGTTCATATTGGCTTCTTACAGGGGCCCGCTTTTCTGTTACCGCCCCGCTTGCCTTCTGCTTCCACACCGACGTGGCCTGCTCCTCATCCCATTCGAAACTCACCGTAGCCACATTTCCTCCTGGTGTCCTAGGGGGGTCGCAGCCTCCGGCGTCCCCGATGCAGCACTCTCTGCCTTCTTTTTGCCCCCTCTATACTCCGATGGCGGGGACGTCACGACCGAAAGAGCCACCATCCTGTTAGTCTTCACCCTAGCCGCTCTGATTAAGGTCTGAGTACTTAGTTTGGTCCTTTGACCCTTTCTACTCTTCGCCCGTTCTGCACTTCCTACTCTTCCGGATTTTTCCGTGCCTCCTATTCTTCCATCTACATCTCCTTCTCTAACTCCTCCTGCTCTTTCCGAACTTCCTTCTCTAACCCCTGCTCCTACTCCAACTCCTGCTCCATCTCCGTCTTTTTCTCCTATTCTACTTCCTGTTCCTTTAAATTCAATATTTCCTCCATTTCGTTCCCACGTCTTGGGTCCAGCTAAATCTCACTCCCCGGCAGTGGGCTCTTACCGGGGAGAAGGCACTTATACTACGGGGTGTGCCTAGTGCCCCGCAGGTTTTAGCGACTTCGCTGTCGGTTTATTATAGAGGTTTACTCTTCGCGTGCCGGCTAATAAAGGCAAGCCCCCCGGTCACGTATACACACTACATTCCTCAGTTACGCCCTGCTGAAGTCGTTGAGGTGTGTTCTGCGATTACGGTATATGGTGGTTGAGCGGCGCTCACTCTTCTACGGCTCAGTACCCCCGGGTTCGCCAGTAATCCCGAAATGTGTCTTCCTGCACATTTCCTGACTGTGAGTGGCTACTTAGTTTGTGCTTTGGCATGCCCTCGACTTTCGTCCTAGGACTTAGCCTCCACACTTAAGCTCCCCCGCCACGACAAGGCGGCGACTCCTAAGGGGAGAAAAGATGGCGCACCCAAAGTAGTTGTAAAATAAAATAAATGTAAATGTTTTGTTATGTTAGTTTGTCAAAATTTTACTATAATTATGGAAAAAATGGTATACCAAAAGTAGTTTTGAAATAAAAGTAAACGTAAGTATCAATTTTGCCAATAGACTTAAATGTTGGTCTGCGAGCCACTGTTAACGACTGCTAAAGAATTGCCCATTGACATTTATAATTTCTTCACAAAAATATCAAAGCCGGTTGAATAGGGTCCAGAAGGTTGAGTTTTTTTAATTATAATATGTATGGGTCAATAAAATTTGTCTTTTTACAGCATTATCCTAATAGAAAACCATAAAATAGCCCAAACGTAAATGTACAATTATTGGGACCAATTGCTTGACGAGAATCATGTAATAACATTTCGATTTGCAACATAGATACTGATGTTTTCATTTAGTTGATTTCATATAGTTATATTTCTCGGAACGCATTGAAATCCACCAAATGTTTTGAGAACTCTTATATACCTTTTTTGTTTTATTGAGGAAATATGTTACGTTGCGAAGTGAATGTTTTAAATTTGTATAAATCTTTAATAACCTAATACAAGGGAAAATCCCTGGAAAATTAGGTTTTTGAGAATGGAAGTCTCCGTTGTAATAACTAGGGATATAAAAATATGTATTTGACGGCATAAATACATAACTTTTACTATTTGAATATACTTAAATGGCGGAAGCGGAACCAAAATTGGGAAAACAGTCGCAACGTTTCGATCTCCTTAAAGCCATCTTCAGGACAGAGAATTAAATAGACGAATATATACGAAAAATATTTCAGGGTAAACTTCATTGTTGTCCTCTAATAAATGCTTTAATACCCTGAAGATGATTTGCATACTTACGCCGAAACGTTGACTTTCTCATAAGAAACATTTTTCGTTACCTCTAGTTTGAACCTTTATCGGGAAAAGTGGTGCAGCGACAATTTGATTTTAGCAACTCATATAATCTATGTGGCCCCACCGTCCATTGACGACAACAATTGTGAGTTAGATTACATGACATACTTCAATAGAGCTAAATTAAATAGCAGCTAAACTAAAGACCGAGGTTAGTCGAATACACTACTGAGAGCTCCAACAATATGCCATTAGCATTGTTTTTGTGAAATTACCCAAGCCGTTTGACAGAGTCTGGCATAATGGATTACTATTAAAGATACTAGATGTGTGGCACCTGTTAGCTTTATTGAATTTGAGTTGATCTAACCAAGAAGAGGACTTTACCAAAGATAAGCACAGAAAGAAGAGTGCTCTATCTCACAATCACTACTGGAGCACGAAAGCCGAGGCACCGCAGAGAGCGATGCTGTCGCCGCACCTATAAATTATCTTCACTGCAGACTTTTCATAGCTGGAGTAGATGGCCATGGTGCTATACGCCTAACTGCGATATACTGAAGTCATCATGAGGTCATAGCGAGCTTACATGGCCACGAGGTACCTCCAAAGTGCAGTACTAGAGCTGGAGTACTGGTACTATCGATAAAAAATCGCGATTAATGTTGATAAAAGTATGCTTGTTCAGGCAGATGTTCACATTAAACTAAATGGAGAAAACATCCACTGGCAATTTCTCCAACATTCATAACTTGGCGATACGCTGGATAAATATCTTACATGGCAGGATCACATCAGAGGAATGACTGACCGTTCCAAAAATACCCAGTTCGAATTAGTCCTATATTAATGAATAAGATGGGCTTAACCTGAAGAAAACTACCGTAAACTACGCAATTAACCGTAAGTTACGCAACCGCAGTTGATGTATGCCTTTAAAAAATATAGCTTTATAACGAATAGTCCACTTTGCTTTGTTTGAAAACTAGAAATCCGAAGGGACATCGGTACATTCAGGTTTAAGATCATACAAGATCATTAAGAACGGCCGCCGCGCCGACTGTAATCTAGGGCTTCACCAGGGTCACACAAGGGACTCAAAATTCAGATACATGACTTATAATAGACGCAATCAAGAAAAATAAGCACGTAAGGGCTCCAGACTACATCACATTCCGAATTGTACAACTCTAAATAATTCCAGGTGACCCCAGTCGAAAAAACGCTGAGTATCTTCGGGGTAAGGTTGCCAGACCATCTAACCCTTCCACCTTGTTTACAAGTTTTGAAGCTTGCTACAAATAAGATGCACCTGGGGGTAGATAGTCAGTGAATAAGGGAAAAAAGAGTACAAGAAGAGCGTCAAAAGAGACCACATACCATCGGAGTCCACCAAGCCCATCCAAAACTATCACCCAGTCCTAGAAAGTTAGAGGATACTTTTATCTTTCGCAATTATGGTGGATAAAGCGGAGGGAAAGTGGAACCATTACATTACATTACATTATGGTATATAGGTTTGGGCCTCATTAGCTACTGATCGCATGGGTAGTCTCTTGGCGATCCACTTTTATCCGGGTCATTATACAAAAATGCTATCCCATAAAAGGAATAATTTAGACACGTCCCCCGCCTTAAGCCTCACCCCCTCTGGGCTAACAGGGGTCCCTAATATAAGGTACCTCTTCTCCTCCAGTTCGGGGCAGGTGTAAAGAAGATGAATCGAGGTTTTCTCGTCTTCTTTACAGTATCTGCAGGTCAGACTGTCAGTCAGCCTCAGCTTGTGCTTATATGCATTCAGGCTACTATGGTGGCCCGTTATGATTTCCACCAGGGTTCTGGCTTTGTGCTTGTTCAATTTAGTGAATTCTTGAGTCCATTTCTCAATCTCTGAGTATTAGATGAAGAGTTTGGTTATTCAACAACCCGTTACTCCTCTCCACCTTTTATTGTGCTGGCCTCTTGCCTAGCCGTTGATGCGGCCTCTAATCAGATTCCAACTTTTTCCCACTGCAGGTTCTGGTCCATAGAGGTTTTCCCTGGTACCTAGTCTGGCAAGGTCATCTGCAATTAGATTTCCCTTAATGCCATTATGCCCAGGTATCCATAAGAGTTCCACCAGTCCCTTCTCTGCCAAGTGGTTCAATGCTTCATAGCAATTATTAACCAGCTTCGACTTTGTTGTTAAATTCAGGTCTGCCAACGCCGCCCTGCTATCCGAGCAGATACATAAATTCTCCTGGGTCCGATTTTGGTCGGCCCCCAGAACACTGTATATAATTGCAACTAACTAGCTCGGCCTGGAGTGCGGTAGTGTATTTGCCCAGAGGAAAGGTTTTACCTATCCCATTGCGTCGCCTATACACCCCTGCACCCGCTCTGTTCCCACTCTTGGCTCCTTCCGTGTACCAGATATCTCAATTGAGCGGTAATCCAGCTCGACCCTCCATACAGTCGGTCTTACTGGTGAGGGTGATCTTATATTTCTTGTCAAACAGGAAGTGGACACACCTGTCAGAGGGCATCGATAGGACTCCCTCCTCAGCTAGCTCCCTTTAGAGTCTATTCAGGTCCCTTACCTTCCTATTCATGTTTCTCACCCTGTGTATTGCCTTTACGGCTTCCGCTTTCAGGGTGATATCAAGAGGTGGTATTCCCGTCAGTATCCCCATCGCTTCGATCAGTGTTGATCTTGGAGCTCCGGTTACACTTCTTAGAATCAACCCTCTTAGCTTATTAAGTCGCTTGGCTTCCGACTTTAAACAAGCTCTCTCCAACCAGACCAGTGCTGCATACGTCAGTCTGGGTTTTGTGAGAATTCCCTCATACATCCATTTCACGGTCTCCGGTTTCAAGCCCCAGCTATTACCAATGGCCCTTCTCAGTTGTCAAAGTGTTGCTGTGATCTTGGAACATATGTGACTTAGATGTTTTTCCCATGACAGTTTCCCGTCCAGGATTATCCTAAATATTTCACTTCGCTATTATAGCTTAGTTCTTGGCCACCAAGTTTCAGCGGACATGTTCTGTTCCACTTATATTTCTCGGTGAACACCATCACCTCAATCTTAGAGGGATTGATCGATAGTCCCCTATCCCTACACCAATTCCAGACCTTGTTTAATGCTCCCTGCATTATATCGAGAATCGGCTCCAGGAAAGGGCCCTTCGTTATTATTACTAAGTCATCGGCATAGCCAATTACCTGGTAATCCTTTAACCTTTCAAGCAGCTCATCCACTACCAGGCACCACAGAAGGGGGGACAATACCCCTCCCTGTGGACAGCCCGAGTCGACCTGGCCCTCGATGACAGTATTGCCTTTATTGGCAGTAAGCTGTCTGTTTCCCAACAATGGTCTATCCGTTCAGCGATTATTCTGGGGCTGTAGCATCTGCCTAGTGCTCTGCTAATCACCTCCCTGAATGTAAAGTTGAAAGCTCCTTCAATATTAAGGAAGGTGCCGACAACGTATCCTCCGAAGTCCAGTTGTAACCGTATCGATGACACAACCTTATCCAGAGCTGTTTATGTTGATTTACCAGCTTGATAAGCATGCTGGCTCCCTTGAAGCGATCTCTCTATTAGGACAGTATCCCGAAGGTACCTGTCAACTAATCGTTCTTTAGTAAATATGAAGTAAGGCTAATCGGCCGAAAGTCCTTATGGGACTTGTATCCGACTTTGCCCGGTTTAGGTATAAAAACAACCCTTGTGTCTAGCCACACTTTCGGGACCATCTTCAGTGCCAAGCTGGCCCTGGTGATCCTTATAAGCGAACCGAGGATTATCTTTTCTGCTTTCTGCAGAAGTACCGGATAAATGCCGTCCGGTCCCGGCGATTTATATGGATCAAAGGACCTTAAGGCCCACCTCATCTTAGCCGGTGTGACTGTCTCCTTCACAAGTTCCCTGTCGTATCCCTCTCGGTTTACCGCCCATATCCTACGTGCCCCTACTAGCGGGTCGGAAATGTCTCCCGTCTTCATGTGCTTTGATGAGATGGTCTAAGGTTTCCTCATCCGATTCCGAGAAGTTACCATTAGGGAACTTGAGTTATCCCAGTATTGCTTCCGTGCTTCAGGCTAGGATCTTGTTCAGCCGTGCTGCCTCAGCTCCCGTATTTATCTCATTACAGAAAGAAACCCAATTACTTCTTTGGGCTTCCCTGACCTCAGCCCTATACTGATCCCTGGAAGTCCTATAGTCCTCCCAGGTTGTACGGCTGTTACGTTTTATGGCTCCCTTGAGAAGGTTTCTTACCTTACATCTAAGGTTTTCCATCTTATTGTTCCACCATCTTGCCTCGGCCTAGCTCGTTTAGGTGTACAGTTCCCTTCATAGGCTTCTATCAATCCTCTACTCAGTCGGGAGGCTGTCGCCTCCAGTAGTGAAACCAACTCTAAACAAAACTTGTGTTGTTACTAGGTATGTGTTAAGTGTTAATGTCAGTTTTAAAGGTAGAGTCATAATAATGCAAACGTGTAGGGCTTTAAGAATAGGCTGTATAAATTCTCCAAACTAATTCTGTATCTCAATTAAACCATTCGTGTGAACGCTACTTGGTCAAGTACGGGCGGTCGACTCCTCGACTCTCTATTACCATCTATTTATGGCAAAATTGTATTAATATTACTTATTCTGGCAAAGTGAAAAAATCATATTGTTGCAGAACTAATAGTAAATCCTCAACATTTCATCAGACATAAGTAGATTTTTCATGTGATGTATGTATTCAGAAGGTTTTATATAAACATTCATACCTTCTTCTTCTTATGAAAACATAAAATATTCAGTCTTACATGTACAATGAAGACTTTTGCACAACCTACGTAGAATTAATCATCGTGTTATCTGGTATTAGTGCCATGAGAATTTTTCAAGTTTCAAGAATTAATGCGTAGTTTGAAGCAATGACACAACACATATTAAGGGTATCTCGTATAGCAGAAAATTTAGGGATTTCTTTTACAGAAAGTATTTTTACAGAACTACATACACATGTAGCCGATTTACGTATAATTCGAACCCATACAGCTAATTTAAGCTAGTTATACCCCTGATACAATATGAAAATATACATATAAATTTTATTTTTCTACTAAATATAATTCTACTAGGATACATTCAAAATGTGTTGGTCAGTAGTAGCAGCCTAAATCGGCTGCCATATTGATTAATGGCTGGTATCACGATGAAATTTTGGAAAAATATTTAAAATAAAGAAATATTTATAATATGATCTTAAGAAACTAAGAGAAATTCTGGTTAAGAAAAATTTAGTACATTATCTGTTAAAATAATATAGAAACTTCAAATTAAAAAATTATATATTAACTGAGCTCATATCATAACTAAACATGCTCGCCGTGAGTGCTGCATCAGTGGTATTAGGCCCCTTTTACACACAACGATTTTGAACGAACGTTGAAAAGACTTACGTCCACATTCCATTAGTCGAATGAAGAGGAGCATGAGACTTCTCACACAGAGCGATAACGGCACGGCACTGTGATCGTGCCGTTCAGCAGTCGTCCTTTGCCACTGGAATGGACGGCGGCAGTGCCGTTCTGAAGTCAGTGGCCTACGAAACTAAATGCAGCTGTTCACACGAGACGGACTTTAGTCGTGTTTTAACTTAATAATTTAATTTAAAAAAAATATGTAATTTCTTAGCTCATTCAAATGCGAGTAAAATACGCCAACTTCCTCTCATCTCTGATTGATTGGACGCACCCAATGAAGTCGATTCCTACGTTTCCACATTTTTCTGCGACGATGAATGTACCATAATGAACTTTACACAAATTATCATTATTTTTTCTGGACTGGTTTTCCTTTCCCGCGTACTCAACAGTGCGCAATGTTTTCAGTTGGTCTGGAACAGATGTATTGAGCTTAAACAACGGCAATCAGTCGCTGTGTGTGAAAAAAATTTTGCTATGATAATTTATCGCACGTATTCTTACCGTACGTCCAACCGTTGTGTATGAAAGGAGCCTAACTTTATGCATTTTATTATAAACGGTGACGTCACTCATGAACATCCAAGTAGACGATAGTCTCCATAACATTACAATATGGTTCATGCAATATTTTCAAACTCGGGTATGACTCCGTTTGGATGTTTGATGTGAACACATATAGATGTGCCCTCACGTTGCATTTCCTTTATATAGATAAAGGAAATGCAAACGTCGCATTGCTACCTAAGTAATTTGATTGTACACTCGAATGGTTTTAATCATTTCTCTGAAAAAAAATATATAAGAGATAATAGTAGGAAAATCTTAACCAACAAAAAGCGTTTAGAAGATTCCTGATCAAATCCTTATTTGATCAGCAAATAGGGCCGAAAGTTGTAATTTAAGGAATAAAGATTTGTGTTGGCCCTCTAGAAACTTTTTTTAGTTTAATATTCTCTAAAATCTAAAGCGTTCAAATTGTTTATTAGCTGGGATTGAAGTTTTCTTGCATTTATGTGATGTAACTCTAGGATATATGACTATCTCGTTATAAGCCATACTTGCTGTATCTAAAATTTAAATGTTCATATTACTCTACATGGTTAAAATAGTATTAAAGTAGTAACCTATAATAATATAGTGTGTTTCAGTTGTAACTATAGGATTTTAATTGCGTACAATTTGTGTTCTATCATCAGGTCATCAATATTTAACGACTATATTACAAACTAAACTATATCAATATGCCTTCATTTTCAGCTTCATTTTCAAGGAAGTATGGTCCAATTTAATTACTCCATTACTCCATAATGCGCACCAAACCGTGCATATCTGTGGATACATTACTTTTTCGTGAACAGCATGTGGATTTTCAGCACCACAAATTCGACATTTTGTTTGTTGACATATCCACCAAGATGAAAATGTGCCTCGTCGCTGAACAAAATTTTGATGCAAAAAACAGCATCATTTTCTTTCTTTTCTAATACTGAATAGAACACAATTTTTGACAGAACACAAATGGTCCGCAATTCAAATTCTATAGTTCCAACTGAAACAATCTATAGTATTAATATAATGAATTTAACTTTATTTGCCCAATTTGATTGAAAATAAGTAGGTACTTCACTAATAGTGCTCAATTTCAAAAGCCCGTGAAATATGTAATTTTGATATGTACAATCAGTCACCAACTTTTATGACAAACACATGGGTAGTGTTTGGATAGTCTTATTAATCAAATCATCAAATCTATAATTTACTTACGTTGTGGTGCCATAATATATACTTCATTACCTAAATATACACTGCCGTTCTCGATTGAAACTATAATTCCATTAACAACTTTTATTACGTGCTCATATGATTCAAATTATTTAAAATTATCCATACTTAAAATATATATATATATATATATATATATATATATATATATATATATATATATATATATATATATATATATATATATATATATATATATATATATATATATATATATCCTAGAGTTACATCACATAAATGCAAGAAAACTTCAATCCTAGCTAATAAACAATTTGAACGCTTTAGATTTTAGAGAATATTAAACTAAAAAAAGTTTCTAGAGGGCCAACACAGATCTTTATTCCTTAAATTACAACTTTCGGCCCTATTTGCTGATCAAATAAGGATTTGATCAGGAATGTTCTAAACGCTTTTTGTTGGTTAAGATTTTCCTACTATTATCTCTTATATATTTTTTTTCAGAGAAATGATTAAAACCATTCGAGTGTACAATCAAATTACTTAGGTAGCAATGCGACGTTTGCATTTCCTTTATCTATATAAAGGAAATACAACGTGAGGACACATCTATATGTGTTCACATTAAACATCCAAACGGAGTCATACCCGAGTTTGAAAATATTGCATGAACCATATTGTAATGTTATGGAGACTATCGTCTACTTGGATGTTCATGAGTGACGTCACCGTTTATAATAAAATGCATAAAGTTAGGCTCCTTTCATACACAACGGTTGGACGTACGGTAAGAATACGTGCGATAAATTATCATAGCAAAATTTTTTTCACACACAGCGACTGATTGCCGTTGTTTAAGCTCAATACATCTGTTCCAGACCAACTGAAAACATTGCGCACTGTTGAGTACGCGAGAAAGGAAAACTAGTCCAGAAAAAATAATGATAATTTGTGTAAAGTTCATTATGGTACATTCATCGTCGCAGAAAAATGTGGAAACGTAGGAATCGACTTCATTGGGTGCATCCAATCAATCAGAGATGAGAGGAAGTTGGCGTATT
The DNA here is from genome assembly GCA_037954035.1 of Rosalia funebris. Classification (NCBI taxonomy): domain Eukaryota; kingdom Metazoa; phylum Arthropoda; class Insecta; order Coleoptera; family Cerambycidae; genus Rosalia; species Rosalia funebris. The sequence continues at coordinate 30,713,041 of JAZFAV010000032.1, read as the reverse complement.
TTACTCGCATTTGAATGAGCTAAGAAATTACATATTTTTTTTAAATTAAATTATTAAGTTAAAACACGACTAAAGTCCGTCTCGTGTGAACAGCTGCATTTAGTTTCGTAGGCCACTGACTTCAGAACGGCACTGCCGCCGTCCATTCCAGTGGCAAAGGACGACTGCTGAACGCTTAAAGATGAGACGAGAATCGGGTTCTAACATCTATTATATAAACCCACCTAGATCGTCGTTATCCAAAATCACAATTCATTGTTGTAGATGATGAGACTATCTTATTCGAGGTTCTTTATATTCAAATGATTTATATTCAAACTTATTCCATGATAAATTATGAAAAAGATAGATGCCCATATTATATATGTTGTAACTGTTTATTATACCATATATTTATATATTTTGAGGAGGCTTTATTAATAGCTAAATTAGAAGAAGAGATCCAACTGAAGTTGTTACTATCTCTTGTAATGACTGTGTCTTGAGTATACCCCTTTCACTGCACGTAATTGGAACTCTATTTTTTTAATCGGGCAAATTAAATCTGATATTTTCAAAATACAATGGATTTTATCATGTACTGTCATTTTATGAAGGGAGGAATAACACCCAGTTTTAATATTTCATGCACTTAATAGAGCGTTTAATAATTTATTTTCTTGTCATATCTAGACACTATAAAATAATAACTATTACATTTTAATAAAATAAGGGTAATATATTTTCATTCACAAGGATTCTGTATTTCCAATACAACATTTTTTCTTATTGGTTTCCGCGCCGTATAAGTAGATATATCTATCGTTTTGTTTTTATTACTTATAATTTATAATAGTATTATTGTAACTATTCATTGTCATGACCATATGGTAAATTAAGAATACAAATTATCCACTTCAATATATTTTGCGCTATAAAAAATAGTGCTGATGTTAAATCCTAAAACAGAAAATATCATTAAAGCATACAATTATGCAAATATACATACGTATAATTGTACCCGTGATTTATCTTCCATTATAACGAACAAAAATTTTATCGGTGGTTATATTTGGGTGCATATAATTGCGACGTAAAGAAATGTTAATTCATATCCTAAATATAAGTGAAGATTTGAGTGCGTGATTGTTTTATGGGTGTTTAGATAACGCATACGATAATAAAGTATTTTTAATGGCATTACAAGCAACTTCGCTGTCTATCCACCCAAATCCAATTTCTCGTACAGTCAGTGAGTATATAATGTGTGGTATAGAAATACTGATACGTATATTTTCTCTCTGTGAAGTGATCCATATAAGTACAAACATACCAGTAAATGGTCGTAAATGTGAAACGGGCGGTGTTCGATTATGTTTAATTGAATAACTGATGCTCTAGAATAAGCTATATTGCAACAAAATATGTCAATAGTTTTTAACAACGAATTCTCTGCTTTCCAGTTCGAGTGTTTCAAAAAGAAGATCTGTAGGTATTAAAGTTATTTTGAAAGGCCTCCGTAAGTAGATATATATTGTATATAATTAACTATAAATAGATCTAGAAAAGTGTGCTTCGTTTTGGGTGTAAAGTTTGTTAATGGAATTGAAATGCAAGACAGGCGAAACAAAAAATGTTTGTAAGCTAAATATATAACCAATCATTACCTTCACAATTATCCATAAGTATTAGTAATTAATACATAATTTTTCAATTTTCATAATCTATACCTCTTGAAATTAAATTTTGCAGTTGCCTTAAAAGGTTCCACAAGATAAAAGAACATGAAACGATTGTCTGCTAAACTAGATCTTACAAATTATGTCCTTAAGATATAGTAGAAGGTATATTTACTGAATTCGCACTTCTTGACGATGACAATTTAGCTGATAAGATACACATACACTATCTGCTTTTAATTGTGATCTAGTATCGTTCACTTATACGCCGCTATATCTTGTACTGCGTCAACATCTTATTACTCGAACATTATCCAAAATGTAATGGACAAATTGTACAAAATTAGTATTCATGTTCTTTTTTTTTCAAATTCACTTGGACATGTCAAAAGATATATTTGAAATGTCACTGTGAGAATAACTGTTAATTTTTTCGAACTGTATTTTTAAAAGTTATGACGTTATCGATATTTTTATGGAGAATCCAATTTTTGTTTACGAGATTTGAAAGAACTCTTTTTTTCGCGTAAAGTATTAATAAGGGATTGTTTATATAACAATTATATTTAAAGTAATCATTCTACAAGACACTTATTATTGAAATGAAAACACTGAACGACAAAGTTCATATGCTAATACTGGTCGATATTAAATGCGAGTGAACGATTTTGTTTTATTTCAATAGCTTTGTTATAACGCTTTTTATTTCCTCTTGATTTCAAAAATTTTTATATAACCAATCTTTTATTTTACTGCACGTAACGAAAATAGTTTTTTTAAATGGTGTAATAAAAACATTAAGACAGGCTTTCTGTAAAAGGAATCGATGTCATAATTTTTAAAAATACGTCTCCAAAAAATTAAGAGGTAGCTCTCAAGGCGGCATTTCAAATACATATTCTGACTTGTTCGAGTGATCTTCAAGAAAAAAGCATTAGTATCGATTTTATCGAATTTATTCATTATATTCGGGGCACATGATATATTCTGAATTAAAAGTTACTACAAATATTTTAAGTATGTAATGTGTGTTAAAATTTGTGGTGTAATTGTTTCATGTGAGCTAGTAATCAAATACAACCAACAGTATATTATGGGTTATATTTTTAACTAACTTTAAGGTTATACATTTAACAACATTTTTAACTTTTTTAAAACTTTTCATATACCATTATTGTATGTAAGTTTATCGTATTGCATTTTATTGCAAAGTTAATTCTTTTATTTAATATTTTTTTATTTAATAACCTTCAGACATAGCAACAATAATATTTTCCAATATTTTAATAAATTTTCTCAACGACTAAAAGATTATAATAATGTTAATTGATGACCAACTATATGCTGTTAAAGTTTATATTGTTGTATGGTGTCAAGTTTTTTATACTTGCAATAATGAAGTATGTTTTTGAAATGCTGATGGTCATACAAATGCTTGTTAAAATAATGGAAAGACTGAATTGTAGTAATAACAAAGTATGTACCACATATTTTGAAGTTTTTATATTATTAACTATTTAATTTGGATACTCTTTATATTTTCAATAATCTTCAAATATAAAATTTCTATACTTTAGTTTTTATTTTAAAAGTACCGCATATTCCACTGAACTCAATCGACATTATCATATTTTAATAGTAACTTTATTGAGTACTTTGAAAAATAAAGAAATCTTTAGCTCTATGGGTGCGCCGATAGTTTTTCATTCGTAATCAGGAAAACTATTTATAAAAAGAGGCCGCTCCAACATATTATGTAAAAAATGTAAATCATCTTTTCAAGTTTTACGGTCAGTTTGTCGTAAATTTCTTAATAAATGTCATAATTTACTTCTCTGTGAGAAATATGTTCTTAGAAACTAGTATTTAAATCTCACATTTATTTAACATTAGAATATGTACAGCCTAAGTAACATAAAATGCCACCTCTATACAATTCGTTAATCCGATAAACAATTCTAAATTTTTATTTTCAATTTCTGTATGCATTTTCTGAATTACATTTACGTCATTATCGAGTTCAATTTGATATCGAATACATATATTTATAGTATCGAACATTATTGGTATTCTTTATTGCAGTATATTCTTCTACGTATTTTCCTACTTTCAATAAAAATATAAGTTTATATGCAGCCATATAGAGGGTCGTAATCTTGGCTGAGATAAATTGTGTAACTCGAATTTATGGTAGATTTCAATAAAAATCGTTAAATAGGTTTATTTTCTAATTTTGGTTGCCCACATTTAGGTGGCAATGACCTGTCATAGCAGTGATCTATCTTAAAACTGGGGGATGGTAACTGCTCCACAACTTTTTTTTGATATAAGTAAGGGTATTTCGAGTAATAAATAATTTGAAATATCACAGTGGAATAATTTGAAAAAAATAGAGATAAAAATTATATGATAATATAATATATAAGAGAAACTTATATGATAATCATCACTGTATCGTAAAATATATTGTTAGCTATTAAAGAAAGGACTGTAATTCCAAATCGACTGCATCGTGATTTTAATGTTAATCGTAACACAATACTGAAATTATTGAAATAAATACAAATGCAGCTTTATAAAATACAAATACACCTTTATAAAATACAAATGATTCAGGAACTTATCGAACATGACCCGAATCACAGAATTGAGTTTTATGAGCTAATAATAGAGTCTGTAGGAAGTCATCCCCAACGCCCACAACAAACAAATGCGTAGGTTGGAATAATAGGGCATGGTTTTTGGACCGTTATATTTTTAATAATAACCTTGATGGTCTAACATATCTAAATTTCTCTCAAAATTTGGTTCCACTTTTATCGACAATCTTAGATGGGTTCCATCATCGACTAACTTTTTTACGATCAAATGATCAGTAATGTGCAAAAAGGTTTTTATTATTTCTATAGGTAATACTTTGAAAAACTTAGAAAAGTAGTGTGGACTATAGATTGATTTACATATTTTTTTAGAAAATTCAGTTAAATTATAATTTTATATTAACATGAGTTCAACTTGCATTAAGAAAATATCGACTTACAAGCCGATATCGACGTAACAAGTACTTCACTATAAGTAATTTTCCAATTATATAATACAATAAGAATAACAACTATCGACTCAAGCAATACTTACAGATAACCGTTAGCAACTTCATCACTATTTCCATGTATTTTTACATCACATAAAATATTCGCAACTCAGCTATTTTTGTTCACAACAAAAAGTCTAGTTTTCATTCTTCACTGCTTAAAGAGGTAGGAGATTATCCTATATATATTAAATAAATAAATATTATCAGCTCTAATTTGACACCTTTTATAGCCCATTAGATAATTTTATGGTTTTATTGCTGTGCTTGTTGAAAATGAAAAATTGATCGAGTTGTATTTAATTACTTTATTGTTATTATCTATCAAGTATGTAATTCACTGATATCTTGCCAATTTATGTCAGGCTTTCTATTTTTGTGATAGTACTTTTTGTAATGTTGATCATTATAGATTATCACAAGACCTATTTTCGTGAGTAGGTGCTAAGCACACTGTCCCGAAGCACCTCATATATTATACATATAAACAGGAAATGACTCTTTTGGAAAAAGGGACGTAAATTGGTATGTTTTGACTATTTAGTAGGGTAGATTTATATTTAGACTATAGTTGAATATATTATAATATATTATATTATAAGTGGACGAACGATATCGTTATCAAAAAATCCTCAACAAATAAGAAATACATCGGTATTTATTGTTGCTATTGTTTTAGGTGGTAATATTAAAATCCTCTAACATTTTATAAATATTTAACAGTTCACAAATTAATTGTAAAGAATTTTGCTATAACACTATTTAATAATATTTTCATGTATAACATTATATATATATATATATATATATATATATATATATATATATATATATATATATATATATATATATATATATATATATATATATATATATATATAGGTTAATAACGTCCTTCGCCGTCTTCCGATTCCTAATCTCCATTCCTCTATTTCTCCACATGTCCTCGTCCAGACCTCTCCCCCGAACTTCATTATCAATGCCCTCTCTCCAGCTTTTTCGTGGTCTTCCTCGCCTTCTTCTTCCTTGTCGTTTCTAGTTTAGAATGTCTTTGGGTATTCTGTCATTTGGCATTCGCTGAACATGCCCGTACCATACGAGTTGTTTGGTTCTTATATCATCTACAATGTCATGTGTTATTCCCATCATATTTCTTATTCTCTCATTTGTTACCCTTTCTCTCTTTGATTTTCCAACTGACCTCCTCCAGAAGTTCATTTCTGTGGTTCTTATCATTATTTTTGTTCTTTCTTTAATTGGCCATACTTCACAACTATAGGTTACTACACATTTAATTATTGAATTATGTATTCTTCTTTTATTATCTTTTCTTATTTGTTTATCCCATAGAATGCTGTTCAACATTGTCATTGCTCTCCTTCCTTGGGTGTTTCTTTCCGAAATAGCTTCATCAAGTGTCCCGTCGTTTGATGTTTTCATGCGTAGATATTTATATTCATTGCAGTGTTTGATGTTTTGCCCGATTGGCAGAAGTAGATCTTGTTGTTATCCTCCAATACACACGTATTCCGTTTTCTTCACATTAACTTCTAAACCCCATTTTTCATACTCCTCGATAAGTTTGCGTGTCATATATTCCATATCATCGATATCTTGCGTAATAACAACTTAGTCATCCGCAAAGGATGTTGTGTTGCGTGATGATGTATCATCTATCGGTATGTCCATATTGTGACATTTTCTTTTCCAAATCATCAATGCGCGTTCTAGATATATCTTAAATAGTGTAGGATATAGGCAGCATCCTTGTTTAAGTCCCTTAGTTACTATAAATCCCGTTGTTATATTGTGTCCTATTTTTATTATAGATCTGGTATTATCATAGTCTTTACAGCCTTTATTAATTCTACATTTATATTAGTGTTCTGTAAAGTTTCCCAGAGTTTTACCAGAGTAACGCTATCATATGCTTTTTTAAATCCACATACAGTAGATGTACTTCTTGGTTAAATGCCAATAAATCTTCTTCTCCAAGATTTGTGTGACTATATATAAGTGATCGATTGTGGATCTTCCTGCTCTGAAACCGGCCAGTTCTTCTGCCTCCATTTCACAATATTCGTTCTTCATACGTTTTTTTTTTAATATTTTTCCATATATTCTGCTGATGGAATTTGTAACAGATATTCCTCGGTAATTGTCACACTCACTTTTTCCCCTTTCTTATGAATTGTGGATACATATGGTACCTTCCACTCTTCTGGTACTTCTGATCTACTCATACATCTTTGGAAAAGGAAAAGAAAAGAATGTATAACATTATACTAACATAAATAAAGAACCAAATGGGAATCAAGCCTTATAAAGTGATGACGTGAAATATGGACAAGTTGGTGGACTAAATAAAACTTCTTGATTAATGAAATGTAAGAAAAAATATTGGAACTTTTCCGCAAATAAAGAAAACACTATAACACTGACTTAGTTTTCCACACAACACCAAAACACTATACACTACACTCGACGCGCGTTTCGTCAACAAAGTTGGCATCATCTGGAGGTAATTAAAACTGTCAGTTTTAATCATCTCCAGATGATGCCAACTTCGTTGGCAAAATGCACGTCGGGTGTTTTCCACAAAACACCAAAACACTATACACAACACTCAAAAATGGGTCTTGTGATAATCTATAATGATCAACATTGCAAAAAAGTACTATCACAAAAATAGAAAGCCTGACATAAATTGGCAAGATATCAGTGAATTACATACTTGATAGATAATAACAATAAAGTAATTAAATACAACTCGTTCAATTTTTCATTTTCAACAGGCACCGCAATAAAACCATAAAATTATCTAATGGGCTGTAAGAGGTGTTAAATTAGAGCTGATAATATTTATTTATTTAATATATATAGGAAAATCTCCTAACTCTTTAAGCAGTGAAGAATGAAAACTAGACTTTTTGTTGTGAACAAAAATAGCTGAGTTGCGAACATTTTATGTGATGTAAAAATACATGGAAAAAGTGATGTATTATACAAAACACTATACACAACACTCGACGCGCGTTTCGCTAACAAAGTTGGCATCATCTGGAGATGATTAAAACTAACAGTTTTAATTATTTATCGTGTTTTGGTGTTTTGTGGGAAACTAAGTCAGTGTTATCTTCACACCAAAGATTCCGACCTATTCCAGTAAGAAAACATTATATTGTACGACGGTGTGTTTTGCAAACAAGTTATGACCGTCAAGATATGATTAAAGCCAAACTTCTAACTTAACTTAAATTGGGTTTTAACTTATACTTAATTTACATTATACTTCCCTCCTGCAACTTGATGACAGTAAGTATAAATATTGGTAAACCATTATGAATTAATAAGCTGTTGGTACCTTTATACCCGCAACATAACCGCCCTTAATTTCTGGTCATAGTACTCTGCATACCTTAAACAATTTTAACAACTGCAGACCTTATAACGACTAGAATAGTTTGGTGGTGACCTCTCTTGACCGTTCATGGTATAAAAAGAGATATGAATGATAACATTATCTGTTATGAATCATTAAATTAGCGATCTTTCCATCATTTCTTAGGTTTATGTAAGTACATAACATTAGTAGTGATTGATTTTAATGTTTCTTTCTATTGCGTTAGATATTGCTCAAACAATGCCATATAAAAAATATGATAAGAATAAAATGTTATGGGTATCTAGATATAATGCATTAGTTTTATAAAAAAAATACTGGAGAAAGTCCAGAAGTATTCAGATCTCGGCCGTAAGAAAGGACTTATTCATATCGCTTTGGAAAGAGAGAGATTGAGATTGTTGAATATCTCAATCGAACAGATTATATTTTTATACCTGAAAGAAAACGTAGCGGTTTTTAAAAAATAGCTAGTTTCTTAAAGTTTTACTAAGTATGGAAATTGAAGTTGTTGCATGTGGCGTGTTAATGTGTTCACCACACTGAACGAATTATATTAAACCGGTACAGTTTCTCTGATAATATTAATAGACCACCAAAATATAGTCACCTAAGTATAGTTTTTAGTTATGAAGGCTTCAAAGAATTAATAAATGAAGCAATAGACAAGTATATCTCGCTTTACGAAATATAGAAACAATATTGCAACTATCGTCCTGATATTAAATAGGAGAAGTAAATAAAAGAAACAAACTGGTAAAAGCATTTTAATCGTGATGCATTGTTAAACATTATAACATTAATGATTTTTAGGAAAAATATTTAAGTCCCTTCAGATAATTACTTTATTCACGTCATTATACTCAATTAAGTATTCTTCTTATTATTAATTAGTATATTATCTAATGCAGTTCTTCATGGTTACATATTTATAGAATACAATATGGATCTAAAGGTACTACTTGCTTTACCTCGTCAGTAAATATATATTTAATTAAAATTTCTTATATAGATAATGATCCACTCTAAATATCACCTTTTAAATATGCCTACCTTATGTAACTTTTTACATTTTTCTTTTATGAACTGTTTGGCTTGCGTGTGAGACGCAAGATCACCAGATTCTGGAGATCACCTTTTCTAAGGTTAGTCTTTTTCTAATAAGAATTTCTAATGAGCGTTAATATTCATATATATTTACTTACTACACAACTATGCATGTTAACGCAGTTTATATTTATATAAGTATAACAATTAAATCTTTTGTTACCTATATCATATCAGTAATAATCTTAATTATTCCAAAAATAAGCATAAACAGTTATTCCTTTCGATTGCGTTAGATCTTACATATAGAAATTGTCAATTGTGCAATCATGTAGATTACTTTTTAAGTTCGCCTTCTCGCAAATCAAGAGAAGGGCAAATTTAAATGAGATGGAACGGACGTGAATTTTTTCGTTCACCTTTCATTGCGTGGGATGTCTAAGATACCACTCACCGCATAATCTCATCCGAAAACCTCACGAATGATATATTCTACAAGAGAACTGTCTCGACTAATTTATTCTCAATGGGGCACAATCATGAGAATTGCATATAGTGATCTCATCCTTATTCGAAATTATCAATGCAATGTAAGTATTCGATATCTAATATTCTAAAAAATTATATGGCGGGCCTACCACGTTGAAAGCTTATATATGAACAGGTTAGTATTCTAGCCATGTACGTGTTAAATGGCATAGCAACTATAATTTTCTCCATTTAATTTTCTTAAAACATTAGGTATCAAGTACGCTGAACTGACAATTCCCTGTGAGGATAAAATTGCGATATATAGTTGTTGTGCTTGATGTTCCCCATCAGAATTAAATTAGATGGAAGAAATCTGTTGTTGGATATAGGTACCCTTTACGAGATTTTCGAGCGCACCTGCACTGGGTAGACTATGCGACGAGTGGTGTCTTGGGTATCTTGCACAAAGAGAGTTCCTTTGCCATTTAGTATGTAGATGGCCATAGTGATATCCTGTATGTAAAGCCAGTATATAAACACGTAGACAGGCTATTTAAATTTGTTAGAATATTAGGTATCGAGTAGGCCTCATTGATGATTATATGTTTGTTTCATCAAATAAAAATGAAATCGTATAAATTAGGTGGGACGGTTTTCTTGTACAAAATAGCATACTAAAAAGTTTCCAAAGGTATTTTTTATCAAAGAAGAGAAACTGTAAGACAGTTTCATGTATAAAAATGTTTCATCTTGTGTATGACTATATACATGTGTGAGTAATTTAGTGTTTTATCTAAAATGCTCATCATTTTTTGCATTTCTATCTGTGCTATTTGCAAATAAAGATAATGTTCTCCATAACGATTACATTTTTTATGCATATAACAGTATTTTACTACATACACTTAAACATTGTCACATAATCTTGAGAGAGTGTTGGAACCTTCAAATAAAGTCCAGTTTTTCATAAACACTGAAAGATTATATGTCATTCGTCGCGCATTTCGCCTACCAAGTTGGTATAATCAGGAGATAACTAAAACTCCACAAAACATTTAATTTTCTCTTGATGATGATAATATGTTTTGAAAAAGTACGTGGAGCGATGTACACACTCTCGGTGTTTGTTTATTATGTTGCATGTTGAATAACACCGGACATTAGTAAATAATAACCTATTAACATAAAATACTAAATCCTTAGACCCATTTTTCCTTCGTACTTCTTGAGACTGAATACAGCTGAACCCTTTTTTTACAATTATTAGTATTAGCAATATATGTACTTGGTCTCAGGACTTTTTATTTTATTTTGAATTTAAAAAATGTTTTGAGTTTTTTTCGAACCTCGTTCCCCCAAGAGGTATTTTCGCCAAAATACTCCAAAGGTCGCCCTTTTTAATTAAGTTAGTTATTAATTGTCACATGGAAAAGTATAGCATGCATTAGGCTTACCACAATTTTATCAAATAATATCAACAAATACCTAATATAATAACCCCAATAAAATACTAAAAATGTGAGAGCTTTTAAATTATATCCTGCATTTATTTTTCCAAAATGTTTGTTTCTCCGGATAGTCTTCCCTGAATTTGAAAAACTGAATCTAAAATAACTTTAGAACATTCCATTGAGGGATGCTGCAGAATAAATTCCATCATATTCCTCTATCGTAAATTATATCAGAAGATGTAATCAATTCCTTCCGGTAGTTTGGAACCTAAATAGATTTTGAAATACTTTTTCATTATAAATAAAAAATTATAAAACTTTTATGGGTGCCTAAGAAGTGCCTTGTAGTTTCTTAAAATTTTTGGAAAACTTAAATGAAGTTATGATAATATTCTAAAATGACTTTTCTTTGGGTAGAAGACTTTTTGTATATTACTTTTGTATATGTCTCTCTAAGTGATGGGCAATAATCTAGCAAAGTTAAGTAAATTAGACTCTGTTAGGATATATTCATGATTTAAGATAAAATTACTTTCATATATGGATGTAACGCCGTTAGGAAATTATTTAATTTCAAATTTAAATTAATTCCTATGAATATTTACTGCACTATTACAAAACATTATTATTATTAGCAATGAAATAAAATCTGTGTAGGTATTATATTTTCTTAGACATTTTATATAGATATCTATTACCTACCTGTATGATTAAAAACGTTAACCTTCAACAATATTTGTTTAATTAATTTTAAATACCAACATATTCAATTAAAAATTAAAGTCATGACACAGGTAAGCTAAATATATTTTTATACTTATATTTGACGTATGAAATTCTTATAATAGGTTACCTAAAAAACAGCTCCGACAAATATTTATTAAAACTATACAACAAATATCATAAGCCTCATAAGATAAAATAGGTATTCTAAATTTTTTTACATAAAAATCCAGCAATATTTCTACACAATCTTTCAGAAATATTCTTTAAAAATATCTAGTTTAGTATTAATTGCAAATATTATTTATATCTACAGTAGATATTTCGTAATTGTTTTCAATAAGTATTATTATTAAATTATTTATTTATTTAAGTTAATGATTCTAAAAATATTTTATATAAAGCATATAATACGCTCTGTATTTTATTTCGATATTTTTATGTTATATTCTTTTGAGTAAAAGAAGTTATGAACTTGACCTATCAGCTTACCTAAATAGGTCTAGAAATGGGACTTTTTCACTATAAATTTAGATATATATGTAAATAGTAATTTTTTGATAGTACAATAAACTTCATATGGAATTATAATCAGTTACTTATTTTCTCTATCCAATTAACCATTTAACTTAATTAAAAAAAATAAATATTGGAAGTGTCATCACAACCAAAATATCGCGGGAATTTTTGTCCTCAAAACAGAGACATTACCTACATCTAGTAGTGATACGTAAAAGTAACATTTAACCTGAAAATCATAAAATTTTACTAGTTATTATCCAATGAAACGCTTTACTGTACATTTCTGTCCTTGTTTAGGTTCTTTGATAGTACTAAGCCTATCTTTTTTCAAAAGGCGGTTCTCGAAGCGTTGCCATGACTATATCGATCCAAACCTTGTAGTTTATTGGCGGGAGTGCCATTCGTCTCGCCACGTGATAGCTAGTTTCTCTTGTTACAATCATGGCTGAAAGTCTGTTTCACTCGAGCATGTCTACCAATGCATAATCGACATACGTTTACTATCCGTCTTGTTCTTACACATGACTTTAATGAAGAACTTTAATTTTTAATCAACTATTTTTTTATAAAAATGAAGTCCTCAAGGCAGATGCAGATCTGCATAAGGTTATGAATATGTTTTATTCGTGATGGTGTCAATATTTAAAGACAATTAGTTTGATATCCGTTTTTTATATCTATAGATACCTAAATAGTTATTTCAAGTACAAATTTTATTAACATATAATTAACACCGTATACAATTAATTGGATAAAGATGATCACAGTTAGTGGACAGATTGTAGTTGGTCCACAACCTACGAAGGGCATGATTTAGTCGTAAAAATGTTATAATAATCTTCTTGGATTTATGGTTGACACATGAATAAAGCAGCTGACCAAATGAATACTGTAAATATTGATCTGAAGATTCTCATTGTATTTTGTGTTGGTTGAATGGTTTCCATGTTAGACTGTGATGTGATTTTATAATACTATAGCCTTGAACAACATGTGCAATAATGAGGCACATTCTAAACGATCAATGATGTATTCCCCTCTTCAGTATTATTTTATTAGAGTTAACCCGTGGGTACAGATAACCACAGATTTAGGGTATCATTTTTTAGTTTGTGTTGAAGTATAGTGCGAATATGTGTTTAGTGTATAGAATATCCCTACATACAATTTATTTGGTGACAAATTTGAGCCCATTCTTTCAAATTAGGTAGGTAAGTACTTCAGTCATTTTAATTGACGTTTGGTTTGGAAACAGAACAATGCATTTCAGTTTATGTAGGTATTTAAGTACAGCAATCGTATTAAAGGTGTTTAAAGACGACAAATTAAGTAGAAATGAATTGTTGGCACACAGCCATCATCTTAGCGGTGAAATAGACTTTCCGTTTCCTTTCTTCCCCGATTTTGTTTTGTAGTTCACGATTTCTCCGTCAACCGTTAAGGCAGCACCGGTTACATATCGCTTTATATCTATCAGATCCTTAAATTGTTATATTTGAATACGTATCATACTACTATATTATAAATTTTAGAGGTTATTTACATGAATAGGTAAGAGTTTACAACATACAGAATAATCTTTGGATACCTACATTGGTGTTTGAGTAGTTGAAATGTCTGTGCATATTTTTATAATAGAGGTATCCATCTATAATATCTACTTACTATTTTTAGCCATACTATTTTTGACATAAACGCAATTCCAAACATAGTATTTGGGTAGATATATACCAATCCGGGCTTACGTTAACAGGCCTTTATAACATTCGTAACATACATTTATTCCAACAAGATATTGATATCTGCACAGCTGACCTAGTTTGCAGACGTTGTGTATTATGTTCAACAAATGAGGGCAGGAGAAAAACACAAACATGACAATAAAAGAGAACGATTTTTTTGTTTATTTGTTTTTAAGAAATATTTTTCCCATGCATATTAAACCTAAATGGTTTTATCGTTTAAGCTGTGAGATATATAACTTATGAATAACTTAACAGGCTTTCATTCACACTTACCAACGCAAGGTATGATTTTAAGATTATTTATTATATTTCTATAAATAATAATAAATAAAGTATGGAATAAATTATTTTACAATAGTTTCAAATGACCCATTTATTCAATGTCATACTTCGAAATTAGGGCCTATTAGAGAAATTCCGAAATATACCTATAGACTGTATCTATATTATATCTAAATAAGAAATTTAGTGTTTATCTGATTGCGAAAGTATTTTTTAGCAATAGTTGCATAGGTGTATAAAAATTGGTATATATAGATATCGGTAACGACTAATATAAGGAGAAACTGGTGAAGCACTAATTGTTTTTATTTTATAAATCGCGACTAACAACAATAATCCAATTCTTATTTACCTATAAATTCCAGAATAACTTTAAATAATTATAAATTGAACATTTAATCGATTTTATTTAGATTGTCTTGTTTTTACCAATACAGTAAGCGATTCTACTAATTAATATCATATAACGAACCACTCGATCTAATATTATTTTAGAAAGTGAATACTTATATTGTAATATGATAGATAATATTGCAGAAAAACAAAATACTTAGCATGAGTTTAATTTTGTAATTACAATTTTTTATTTTTAATAACAAATGTTATTATTAACGTAAGCTATTAAGATTTAACCAAACTAAAGTTAAAATACTATCCGATAAGATTGTGATAAAGATGGTAAAGTTGAAATGTAATCATAAAATTAAATACAGGGTGTTTAAAATTTTATTGATAAATAAACTTTTAAGATATATTCATATTTTTTTCGAATTAAATTATCAAATCTATCAAATCAAATTTCGAATCTATTTTACACTCTTCGCATGTATTGCTTATACACTCGAAAACAGTTTAACAAAAGGTAACATGTAGGTACATAACTATGAAATGAAACCTATGAAGTAATCAATTAACATTTAATAGTTAAAGATATTTATTTATGCGTGATAAGTAATGTATATTATTGCTACATTAAAAGATTGATGAACTAAAAGTTAATTATTTATAATGTATGAAATTATATTTCTTAATAAAATAGTTTCTTCAGTCAATAAATATTTTAAATATACTAAATACCAAGTATTAATATTATTATTACTTAAACAAATATCATTACCGGTTATGTTTTAATGAGCCTACTTACAATTATGACAGTTTATTATAATTTTATGTTTCCTCGTTTAATAATAATTCAATAACTAGTGGGCCCATATTATGCACCCAAGCTTATTATATTAAATATATATATATATATATATATATATATATATATATATATATATATATATATATATATATATATATATATATATATATATATATATATATATATATATATGCTTAAAAATTTAAGGAGTGGCTTGGACTTTTCAATGGAGAAAATAAAATAGATCAGTTTTATAATTTCTTGGGTTCACTTTCTGACGATACCTACGTAATTGATACAACGTGCAGTAGTGTCCTATTTCACTGTTGTATGAATAACTTGTCTTCTCTAATACATCTAGATGGAGTACTTACGGAAGTTAGACTTACATTATTACCACTTCCTCAATAATATTTTGGTAAATAATTTTTACTAGTTCTATTAATTTATGATGCATTCCTGAAGAGATATATTTTCGGATTAAAAAATACGTAGGTGCTTAAATGCTAAATTCTTAAAAATTCACGTACTTTAAAACCAGTTACTGTTTAGAAAATTCACATTTAAATACATTATTTCCTTAAATTAATTTTATTATTATTAATTGTACTTACAATTAGCTATGTAGAAATCTGTATGTTATGAATGTGTATTATTTATATACAGAGATAGATAGGCATATTTAACATATTATATATATATATATATATATATATATATATATATATATATATATATATATATATATATATATATCTAAATAATCAAATGAAATCGGAAGAATGCCTTGATGGCATGCATTTGACGTATCGGTCTACCTATATTGAGATCAATACCATGGTATTATTTATTTTAGCGATATCAAACAAAGCAAACTACATATAACGTATGTATTTAAGATATATTCAGTCGTTTCACATTGTTATATTTAATTGAAATACCTACTTATGTAAAATATATGTAGCGTGGCCTACTGAAAACTATTCTTACCGTCTTTATTTACTTACCTATTGTCTTGATTGTACCATATTTTTTTTAAATGCCTGAAACTACCTCTTTTGAGGAGGGTGTACAATGTTGGCTGGCTCTTATCTTGGTGATTTTAAATTTGTTCCTGTATCCATTTGAAGAGGCTCTGACTTTTGAGGCTGTGACTGTCTTGACTATATCAGGAAAGGAAAACTACTTACATATCTATGCATTTATGATTTATTCAGTCATTTAACATTGCCGTATTTAATGGAAATACCTGTTTATGTATATTCAACGTGGTTCTCTTGAGGATGTATAATATTGACTGGCTTTTATGTTACTTATCCTAAATTGGTCTCTGTAGAGACCAATTCAACCATACATTTCAATTAGACCATTATGTATGTTGTAATTATGTAAACATATATTTATATACTTATAACTAGGTTGTATAAAAACCAACCAAATAATTGTGATCGTGTTTGAAAATTGTATGTTTGCAAAAACGCATCTGCACCAAATAATGACTGTAATAACAAAGTAGGTACCTCCTCAACTAAGATTAGGGATTTTTAATGATGAAATAAACGATTTTCTATAAGGTGTGAACGGTGGCGGTGAAATTAAAAAGACAAGTATCTAATGAAATATGTCGGTGCATAATTAGTTAATTATAATTTTATTGAATATATGTAGTGACAAGTTTAATATTCCAGAAGGATCGGAACAAAAATTATTTCCTTTATTCTTGACAATATTTTTCTGAACGTTATTATGCTGGACCGTTAAAGAGATAAGTATATGAAAAGTTACTATTCCATATTAAAATACGATGTATTCGATGTAATACGGCGAATATGGGAATACGATGTATTTTCATATTCGCGTAGAAGTGGCTATCTATTAACTATTGTTGAGCATAACATTTGTTCTACAAATCTAATCATATTGAATAAGTTGATTTCACTTGAAATTAGGTACAAAAAACTTTACGAGAAACCTTTGTGATATAAAGATATAGCAGAGTGGAGGGAAATACCTATCCTCAAACTAAATTATTTGGTAGTTACATAATGTATATAAAACCCTTTGAATCTTATGCACTTTTCTTATTGCTTGTTACTTTGAAATAAATAAATCATTAACATTTAGACGTTACTATTTTTATGCACATGGAGAATAATTCAATTTAATGTATATATGTATATGACGAAGAGCAGATGTCTGAATCGTTCTTTGCATATATCATGAAAAGTCGTTGCTCGGCCGGCGGCATTACAAACTCACCTATACGGTACGGTCTTGGCTATTTCAGTATTTCACCGAATAGGAGAGTTCGTGAGGCCCTAAAAGCTCTATGTCTCTAGAAGCAGGCCCGTCTACTAAAGTGTTGTAAAATGAACATATAAAGCATGCTGTCAGCCGTCTGATAGAGAGTCGTTCATGTGTCACTGTAGTAACTATCTGTCGCGCGAATTTCCAAGTGCTTCATGTGCGGCCAGGGTCCTTTCAAATAGTGTGGATCAAGAAGGGGTAGTTGCCTGGTAAATCTCAGTTTTGGTTTTTATACGCCCTCTGTAATCTAACGAGATTTGTACTATTTTAGTTGCTGCCTTCTGATACCGAAAATAATACTACAGACTTCTAAATATCTTATTTTTATATAATCGTACATAAAATATGTATACTTTATACGTACATGTAATGGCTGGTAAATTAGTGTAAGATCACCAAGATATAGAAATCGGTATTTGGTATATATAATAAGTACTAAATTTATATAGTTATAAATTATATTTTATTCATTATCATTATTTTAGGTATCAGTTTTTCAGCATTCATCTATAATTAATGATTTATTATTAATCGCTAATTATAGTTAGCCTTTATAGTTGTATAACCACCAATATTCATTTAAGGTCCAACTAATATAAGCTTAATAATCGTTTACTTTTATCAGTCCCATTCAATTTCTATAATCTCTTATTTAGAGCTATATAAAGAACTTTATAAATGTAATGAATGTTATTTTCAATTTTCGCGGTGAGCACTGATATTATTAAATAGTTTTTGTTTAAAATGCATACATATATAACTGCACACGATTCTATACTGGCATTTAGCTCATAATAACTATATTACCTGGTTTCAGTAAATAATTATGTAAAATTAAAATGTTATGTTATCTAGCATTTTTTAATAAATCTCGTTTCTCTGTGTATGTATCTAGATTATTATTCATGTATGTATTTTATTTCACTGACATAATTTTCAATACTTAAAATACTTTGACGACAAATGTTTTTTATTGGTGAGATGTGTACCAATATTTACACGGGTTGTTTAAATTAATGTTTATAATGGAGTTTTTATAAACTTTGTGTTGATAAACGCTAATTTGTGCGTGGTCTAATTAATTAAAGCTCTCAAATTTATTTCATGTTAGTAGGTACCACAGTGCTAACTAAAGTATTAGCGTTGTGAATCTTCGATTTTTGTTATTGGTTTTTCATGTTATCACGTGATAGCATTGTAGGTATAAAACTGTTCACATTTACCAACAGAAATGGTAGGTACGCAATCTAGAGTAAATTTTCTGTTTATATTATCTTGCAATTTAAAATATATATCTTGCGAATATGTATTTGGAATTATAGGAAAAAGTTGCTTGAAAAATGCAGATAAAAATCTTTTACATAATTTTGTTTCAATGTTCATAAATATGGATTAAATTAAAATATTCTCAAAGAAAGAACTATTAGATATTCATACATATGTAAAGGTCATTGTTTTATGTTGAAAAGAAGATAATTTATATGCCAATAAAATAATAAATTACTCCTATTAGCACAGTAAATGTCTCTTATGATTCATGGTGGGAAAAAAATTTGTAGAGACAATCTCAATGACTAATATATATTAACTAACCAATATTAGAATTTTTTTCATATTCAGATTTATATGCTATCATTTTTAGCTCTATGAGATATTATGTAGACATTTGACATATGTATTACATGTTATCCCGATTATAGTTTGTATACAAGATGAAACATATTAAAAACATCATTATGTTACATCAGCGTGAAATTGATGTATAAAAAATGTTAAGCTATACAAATAAAATACATACATTAAACTGTATACAGTAAATTTACATAAACAGCTAAGCTAAATTATACGGATGTCAATGTTTCTTGAAGTGATTTTATATTGGATACAGGGTTTTTCTGTTTTGTTTCTTTTCTATGAACATTTAAAAGAGGTTTGGCAATATTCGATAATTTTGAAAACATATTTTATAATGTATGAATATCCTCAAAAAGGGGCTATGCAATATTAGTTTTCAATGAATAACCACCAAATGTATAATTTCTTGTTTTGGATTTCTCTTGGAGCAATTTTGCAATTCATATAATGTTTGATGTGTGCAAGCAAACATTTTCCAAACATACTTTTTTATGAGTATAATATATGGTATAATAATGGATTATGGTTTTATAATAGGGTACATTAGAATTGGCCACTGTTTCATATATACAAAATACCTAGTTAAAGAAACCTACCTCTTTTACAGATTTTTATTTGAATTATTCTCTTTAATAAGACATGATGATAATTCATCATATTCAACACGAAATATTCCTAGCTGGGGCTAACTTCCTGATCCAGTCCCTATTAATGAAGTAATGCATTAAGATTAAAATAAGATTGTGAACATTATGCCAATGATCCAACCAATATCCATATAACAATAATAATATGTATTGATGTTCTTAGCTTAGGAACTTAAATGAAACTTGTCTATACACTATAAATTAATCGTGTTACCGAAAATTGAAAGAGGTGATGATGATAATTCCTTGAACTACTATATCAGGATGTCTATTTTAGTATACCAGATATAGCTAGTAGATGAACTTCAAGAGGATGTGGTTATATATACCTACCTATCGCCGATTATACATCCTTATTAGTACTTAAATAGAAGTAGTATTTACTGTTTAATTTATTCTTGCAGAAAGGTGATAAGAAACTTTTAAATAAAGTATAATATATTTTTATACATTACTGTGCTTACGTTATATATTACATTAAAAACATAGTATTTTTGATTATATTCGGGTTACAGATTTTAGTTTTCTTCGGTGTGACGTTAACACATTGATGAAAATCGGATTTTCTTAGACACCATGGACGTACACACCACACACTATATAGGATAAATCATTTTAATGAAATGAGTCTAAATTAGATCTATCAATTTTTATGTCAACACATGCAATTAATACACATAAAAAATATATGGTTTGTCCCGAATAGTAACAATCTGTTTTTTTTTTCTTTATGTACTACACCAAAAATACCATCACAGTTGTATACATGTGATGTATACAACTAATATCTATTTTTTTATTTTAGTAGGCAGAATGTTTCATTATCTCTTTTATTTTAATCATAGTTTTTAAAAAATTTTACTATAAACATTAAAAAAAAAACGAACGCAATGAACTGCGATTAAAAAAAAAATCTGATTTTCTCGATATCAGTAATATAAGAATTAATTTTATTCGGCGTTTACATATTTATGTGATTCATTATTTATATGTCTTCGCGACCATTTAGTTTGATGGCTCAATAGTGTATTATTTCCTTGAACAAAATATGAAAATATTTAAATAGCTTATTTTTATACCTATTATATACAAGGTTTGAATAACGGTTCCATAAATTTTGAAAGGAGGAAAATAAGTTGGAGTTTTCTTACTTCTTCTTTTATTTAGTTTTCTGCCTTTTATTTTCTTCTTTATTTTGCCATACTATGTCAACTGCATGAAATGAACAATTCATTACACAGGGAACATTTATTATTTATTGTAAAGAAATCCCTTCTTTTAATAGGGTTAGTAAAATATGTATATTAAAACAATAAATGGATTTCTTTGAAATACGACACAAAATTATTTCTGTATATAAAATTTTCTATATATCAAACATTTCTATTCTGTATTTGCTTATATATAGGGAGATCACTATTTGCTTTCACTAAAGTCAATGATTTATTAGTGATATATTTAAAGAGATTATTATATGATTATTCAATAAAATAAATCTTCATACAGAATACGTGTTTTAATTCAAATAAACAGAATATTTTAACTGAATATATCAAAGAAGACTTGTATATATCAAAGAAGCTGAGATACCAGATTTAAAACGCTTATTTTTTCGGCGTAGAATTAAATACTAAATGCGCTAATAGTCGAAGAAACTAGATATTATATTAAATTAATCACGTTGGGTTGTAAATTCTAAAACTTGTCATTTTACTAAAGTTGCAAATATATATTATCAATATAAAATTTAAATATCTCCTTTACTATGTGAGTTTAAAATTAGTTAAATAAATACTCTCAAATAGAGTGGTGACAGAAGGGTAAATGTACTTGTATCTGTACTGTGAAGTATGCCAAAATGTCTATATTATTCTGTGAATTTGCATATCAAAATTGCTCATCAGAAAATCGTAATTAATATGCAAAGGATAATAATTTAGGCAGGTGCTGTAGGCCGGTGAAACTTAATTATCGTTAACAGCTCTTTTAATACTATATGTTATTTAATTAACATAAAATCCACATTTTATTGCAAATGCCAAGTTGCAAATATCATTTACTTTAGCCTGATTCAACAATTACCATGCAAATACTAAATAGATGGAGCAGACCTGAGTATAAAATACGAAAAATACGTTTTTAAGTCTAATTCCACTACCTGGTCTGCAAAACTTGGCATTGAAACGAGCATAAAGAAGATTTAAAAATGGCAGAATGTCTAACTAAAATGTTTATAACACACAGAGTTTACCTTAAACGTTATTTTGACCATTCAAGAGTTGATAGTTTATTAAAAAAATATATCATTAATGAACGCGTATATGAACCTTCACTCTTAATTACTCGGAAGTATAATTACTTTACCTGAAATGTTTTAGCTGTCAATTTATCACAATTGAAGAATCTGGAAACCATGAAAAAACCACCGTATGTCTTAATTATTCGTCATTTTTATGTAATTAAAATGTAAATTGAGTAAACAGTTTTCTAGGTATATATACAACAAACTTTACCTGCACACATACTCATGGATTATCTTTTATCTAAATGGCATCTGTTGATGTAATATCTGAATATTAAAGATGATCTTATCTGAGACCCTTTAATATTCAATTTACCTGTAAAATAAGAAAATATGGCGGTATGAATACTAAGTAAATACCAAACATTTAGACCTAAGTAATGATCGTTTCGTACGTTATAAAATATTCAAAATAAGTCAGTTAAGTACCTACATGAATTTTACTTCTACACGTGGTGGTAATTACAGATAATTAATTTATTAATCATCGTCAAACAATATTACATATTAAATTGAAGGTAATTACAGATAATTAATGTATTAATCATCGTTAAACTATATTACATATTAAATTGAAAGCCATATATTTAAGAAACATATATATGTAATATGTAGGTACTTTACAGTTTAAAATTATTTTAAGTTATATTCAAAAACCAAAATTAAATGTTAAGTAGCTATACTTATTAAGAATTTCAGATTTAGAATACCTAATAAGAATTTAGTATTGACTATTCATTGTAGGTTTACTGACTCAATAATAATAATTCAATTAGATGCGACCAAATATCCATATTTACTTATTTCTTCTTTAGTGTTCTTAGAAATTCAATTTTACTTAATATTAAAAAAACACGTGTAAAATAAATGGTAGTAGAAAACAGTACGAAATTATGAATGTTGAGAATATGAATTGTTATAAATATTACTATATATTCATAAAACAGATATACTAAGTATATAAAATATATACTTGGACTAAGTTGTCTTTGCTATCAAATCAGTAATTACATTCAATAATAACATATTGTACATTAATTCATGCGAAATATTTTATTAACACAGTAACATCTGTTTTCGTATCACATTGCCCCTTAATGCCATAAAAAGGTATGATATGGGAGTAAAATAACATTATTCTTTCTCTTATTCCTTTGGTAGCACAATCCCAAGGAATAAAATGTATAAATTAGGTTTACACGTAAGTAAAAAGACATCCATCATACATGGTAGTTGACGTATACGAGTATATCTAAAACCACAAAATTATATTAGCATAAAGTTGTGATGAATGCGTGTGTAATACTAAGTGTCTTAATAAGGATATATACAATATGTACTATTCATTTCATCACTATTTGCCAAATAAATAACTCTCTTATCGTGCCGATAAACGGAACAGTCTACCTGAGCATAGTCATAAACACAAGCCACGGTATGTTTTCACGGTATAAAAAATCTCATACACGGTATGAGATTTTTTATTTAGCAAATAGCGATGAAATAAACTATATGTGTCCTCAGTAATTTTTATGTTTTTATAAAAAAAAAAAAAACGATGACAGTCAAACAGATACGCAGCTTTTCTGTCGAAGTGTTTTTTCTAAGGATTAATTTAAAACATATATTAGCAGTATGTATTGCAAGGCAATTTATAATTGATAGAAAAAACTTAAACCAAATAGTATATTATTTTTTTCATTTATTGCGTTTATTTTAAGGTAAATTAACCATTCCGGTGTGGTAATAAGAAACAATTTTTAAATATATATGTACAAAACAAAATGTAAATGTAATTCCATTATCGAAAAAAAAATAGACATAGCGCTTTGATACTCTAAAAAAAACATTCGTGGACGTGCAAAGTTCACAGAAATTAATGTTGCACAAAGTGATTAAACTATAAACACAAACGGTTTAGGGCCTAAACCGCTTAATGCCTAAACTTTAGTCATTTCGAAAATCTTTCTTTTGTAAAATCACGGAAATATCAATTTAATTCTTTGGGGATTTATCACATAATTGGTGTCGTGCTTCATATGTAATGATTATTTAAATCCTACAAGTAATTGATTATTATTCGAACAAACACCTTAGCTTATACACAAGAGTATAAACTAAGGAGGCGATTGCCGTATAAAACTGAAAATATTTAATTATCTCCTGATTATGTCAACCGGTTGGCGAAATATACGCCGATCGACGTATAATCTTTTATTGTTTGTGAAACACTGGTTTTATGTTTTTTGTTACTGCATCAGAAGTTCCAACCCTCTCCTAAGATTTATTATTACTAACGAATATTCTACTTGAAACGTTTTGTAAATAATTTTATTTCTTTATGAGTTTATAACATTACTATTTCTGACTTTCATCGGCACTTCTCAGGTGGCTGAAGAGATCAGGCAAAACAGCAAGAAACCAAAACTTTATTTACTTTAGTACTTCACTAGCGAAGTGAAGTACTAAAGTAAATAAAAACAAACTACTAAAAAATCCAGTCGTTATAAATATTGTTTAGACGGAAAGTGTACATATTTTATAATATTTATATTAAAATTTTACGTGATTAATTATGATGCCATCGCCACGGCTTTCCGTCTCCGCCACCAACAGTCACATAATGATATTGCTTGGTAGAATCTTTCACAGCATCATTCTTTTATTCAACAGTTTACATTCAGTTCAGATATAAAAGTATCAAAATTCAAATATGAAATTCAAAATCAACATATTTATTTATTTATAGCAAAATTGAAGTGTTGTTATCGACAAACGCAAATTTAAAATGATTTGAAGTTGCTACAGGAAAAAATTTTTTGTATGATTCTAAGAATTTCAGATTCCAAGAGATTCTAATGAAAGAGTTCTAATAATATATTTATTATGGTTGTGGTTAATACATTTAATAATTAGAAGAAGATAATGAAAGCCGTGCCCAATAGTACTCATGCATGGCTTTCAAACTCCTCCTTTGAAAAGGCAATGGCTTCGAAACATCTTTTAATATGATGATATATATATATATATATATATATATATATATATATATATATATATATATATATATATATATATAATGGACATAATGATCTATGTATAACTTATTGTTCGTAACTAACCTACCCACTTCAGTTAGAGGACCATGTTTTATGATCTGGTCTGTTAAAAGTTCATATTATGTTAAAATTTCTTATTCAATTTCTTACATCCGCACTCCGAAATTGTATTATCTTTCCAAGTTATATTAAACATAATTAAGTGGTATCGAATTCATATTTATTTATCGTATTTATAAAATGAAACAGTCGTAATGGACGTGCCGTTTTCTCGACCCGGAAAATAGGGGTGACTTTCACGCGCGAACAATATATACGTATAGCTTTATTTGTCAAACATAAACATAACGCCATTAAAGTGCTCTAAAGTAATTAAGCAATTATGTTTTTTTTCAGGTGACGTGCCGTGATGGAGTGTAGTGAAGTGCAGTGCGGTGATGTATCGCGCAGTGCGTCTCGACGCTGCTGGTGTCCTTGTGTCTGGTATTGGCATCTTTGTCGTCATCTTTTCTTCGGGCGTCACCCCAGGAGGGGAAGGTAGGTTACCCATGCCGTATTTGTTATCCTTAGTGCTTTTATTTGTTTACTTTTGCACGTTTTTGTATTTGAACAATTAATTGTCATTGTTAAAATGGTTTTACTTTGTATATTTACTTTGGATGAATGTTGGAGTCCTAAATCATGTTTTTTGTGTTAAAGACATTTTTATATTGTACTCGTTGATATTACATGATGCATTATGATAAGTAATGATAACTTGCTAAATAAATCAGTACGTTTAAATTATTATTACATTACCATAGTAGTAATATGTATGACTGTAATAGTACATCAGTACCTACGTATCGTACTAATACGCCATTATCACTACGATAATAACTATTCCATATTATATGTGTAGTAATAGTTAAAATTGATAAGAAATACGAGTCCAGGCTCATAATAGTTCGGCCAGGTATAATTTTACAACTGATATATTTAAATAAAAGTAATAACACCCTCAAAACTATTTTATTAAAGAAAAATATTGGTAACAGAAACACAGTATAATACTTTAACTTAAATACGATGAAATATTACTGTTATGATGTGTCAATGACAAGTTTGTTAATAAAAAAATATTAATATTTTCGCGTTTCAGAATAGTTCCGCCTTTTGCTGAATTGCATAGTAGCTAAACGTTTGTAGTGTTTAAAACAAAGTAGAATCTCAGTTGTTGTCGAAGTGAAACGGATATAATAATGTTTGTTTTGGACGCGTCTGGTAAAATTTTCTATAAAAAATTGCTAAAATTTCGAGCTTACTTTAAGTGTAATCTTTATCGATCAGTTTTATTTATAGTGGAAAAATAAAAATTAACAGAACGAAAAAGTGACGTAAATATAATAGAAAAGGCTTTATGATAATGATTTTCAAAATTAGTAGATTTTCAACAACTGGCGTTTGATTTCATTAATATGAAGTACGACTGTTGATGCTTTGATGTAGAGTATATTATATTAATATCTAAAGATAATTGATTTTATTACGTAGCTTTAAATATAAAATAAGTTTCATTAACGACCACTGTTCATTAGTTAAGGATCTTATTCTTTAATATAAGATCAAGGAGCATTAATTTAATTTTGATATAAATTTATCATTGCAACTTTAATGTCTTCTGTATATTGTCTCATGAATGTCATATATCCTAGAAATACTACAAATGTACCTAAAACATATTTGTAGGCCACTTTAATGAAATAAATTTGTATTAACCACAAGTAAAAATCAACTAACCAAAATAAAATATTTACTTTAAATAGACTTGAAGTAGGTATGCTGCGTTATTACCACATGAAAAATTGTTTAGCTAAGAAAGTTTACTAAACGTTACATTTTGTTTATTGTCACCATTCAATGACTTTGTTACCACCAATCAGTGCGTGATTTAAAAATGGATTCTATTCTTACAGTTAATATGTAGGTTTTTTATTGTAGGTAGCATCTTCCTTGCATACATAACAATAATAGCTGTTAGGAACTTAGTTTGTTCCACAATACATCGATATGATTCTATAGTTACGCCACTTCGTAATAATTGAAAAAAAAATCTAATTAATTATTGATACTGGACGTAAACAGTTATGCTGTAGAATGTAGAACCAGTTTCAGTATTAGACAGAGGGCGGCGCGTTGCTTTGTTTTGCCGCCTTCCGGTAGTAATGGAGCGGTGGTGTTCAGTGTAAATGATGTCCAAAATCATTAACATTATGCATCTCAGAGTTTAGGAAAGTAAACTATGATCCTAGTAATATTATACATTGTATCGATGAATACTGGCGTTTAATACAATGCATTATGTAGGGATTAATATTAAATCTGTTTAATATTAAGTCCTAGATAGTAATTAAGCCAAGACATTTTTGTCACTGTATTAATGCTTTTCACAGTATTAATAACACTCTTGTTGCATTATAACCAAATTTTTACATTATTATAATAAATATAATATTACGATCATTGTACTAATTAATATGTCGATAACCCAATGACTAAAATACATAGCAATTGTTATTTTGACAATTTATGTTGAATCACAATTGATAATACTAATGATTTTGTTAATCATTATTATTCATTAATATCATGTTTGCTATTTCTTTCTGTCCATATATTCTATAAGAATAGAATATATAAAATTAATGTAAGAAGACTGGATGTAAACGCTTTAGAGTATAAAATGAGGAACAACTTGAGAACGAGAGACCACCGTAGAAGACTAACAGTAATAACATCTGTACCTATTCCTATTGTAGTAACATGCCGTCATTCGGTTGAAATGGACACAATGCAGTGATATGGTTACAAACAACCATTAAGGTGTATGTGATCAGTGGGCAGCTTTCAAAGAAAATTGTATTACTCGTTCAGTTTATTAACCAACTTTGTCTTTATTGAGACATGATGTAGAACTGCATGAGTGATTTTGTTATTTTGATATATGTCTACCGCTCATGTAGGTGCTTATAACATCTAAAACAGAAAATACAGTAACTATAGTGGCATAACTTTGACAGGTAAATAATATAAACTGAATTGAATAGCAGACAATAATATTCCTGTTAGATCATTTTGTTATTAGTATTAAATTTTATATGTCAAAGAAAGCAAACATTCGTGAATCGTGAACCGACAAAAATCATTGTTTTTATTGATTAACCAAATTTTTTTTATCAGTACTCAAATCCTTAGTGTATAGTGAAGAACTTACTAAATAATAGTGGTTATATGTGGAAATTAACCTACGATAAGTTAATTCATACATAAATCATGAAATTTATTAAACATGAAATTATTTCATGTTTAATAAATTTAGATATCTGATTTGGCAAAAAAATACTATTTTGCTCCATGTGTTGCTCGATAGAGGATATATATGGATTCTTATTAGTGTGTCATCTTCATTAGACAAATTTAGCTGATTTTTATCTATTCGTGAGTAGGGAATTATTTCTTTCTTTTATTTAAAACAGTTTCGTACAAGAAAAATCTGACTCTCATGATTTGTTTCCTAAGCACTTAAGACTTATTTTAACTGACACAAAAAATATAAACCAAGATTGATATTTTGTAAGTCCACCGCTTTCAATAAGAAATGACATTACAGTTCTTTATATATTAATAACACTTTATATTTAAACACATCTGAGCTCGAGAACAAATATCGAAATATTTATTTTCTCTGATGACAAACTTTTTTAATTACATTATATACTGGCAAAATTATGTTTACAATGAACAATTAGTTGCGAAGTGGCGACTGACTATAGGACTAATTGTCTCTCCTGAGATGGGCCAGGTTAGACCCTCAACAATATTTTCTCTACATTATTATTGATTTATAGATCCCATATTTGAGGATGGATCCATTAAAGTACTTCCTTGTTGAGGTCAAATTAGTGACGAACTTTTCTACTTAAATTAATTGCTAGTAGGTATTATCATGGGGGAAGATTATTAATTCAGTTTATTAAGCCACTCATCCATAGCTTACTTCCACTACTGCTGGGGTATTAATATATTATCACAAACATTATTCAGACTAATTTCCTCATTTCATCTTACTTTACTATGGTGCCAAAATATGAAATATTTGACGTGTAGTATCAGATAGCTCCCTAAATAGCTTTCATTTTCCATTAACCTGTTTAAAAAAAAAGATGCAAGATGTATTTTGCATACTGTTAAAGTTTAAAGTTTAGATACTTCCATAGAAATCGACTCCCTGCCCCTAAAGCCGCAAGTTGCGTAGGAGAAAATTATACATAAAAACAAAGACAAACATATCCATGGTTAACAAAAGGTGCCAAACTCCTTCCGCTAGGATTCGAACCCAAGCATATAATGACCCAGTTCACAGTAGGAATGATAATGCAAAATAAAAAGATTGAAGTTGGTCACGATATCAAATACGTGATTTGTAGGACAATTAGGATATTTTATTTTAACAATGAACTTTCAATACTAAATACAACTGATGTTAAAGAAAATACATTATTGGGATGAAATATGGAGGGACGAGGCCAATTGTGTGGTAAGTATGAAAGTATAATAACATCGCAAGTCGGCATTTTTAGAAGGATTTTCCACAGGATTAAAGGTACTATTTGAAGGATGACGGTGATTAATAATTATGCATACAGAAGGTAATGAAATATTTTTTTGCAAATTGATAAGTGTAGGTGCTCGAATATCACAAAAGTTTAAATATCGAATAAAATAGTTTGCCTCTACCTGTTCTCTTTCTACATAGAATCTGTTGACCTTGTGGTGGACAATGCATCTTATTACACTCGACGACCATAAAACCTATTAATATTAGCTGGAAGAAAAGAACATATCATAGACTGACTGCAACTGAAAAACATGGTCTTTGAGGACAAATTGTTAAAGATATAATCATTGAATATTTTACAGTGAGAAACAAACCAATGCCTTAAATATGAAATCGCTAAAGCTCATTTTAATGACACTACATTAATCTGAACACAAATATAAATAAGAGAATTGAACAAGGAATAACGCATGTGGGATCTTGGCATAAGAGGTGAAGTTTTCATCAATTTAATTATTATAACTCCAGGTAACATTAAACGCAGTGATAGTGAGTAAAAGTGGTTAGTGATATAAGATATCACTAACCACTTTTACTTTTAATAACTAACTTTGAGGTAACTAAATTTGGTAAATATTTTCGTGTTCTAAATACAATATTTGGTGTTCTCGGATGTGATACCCCTATAATATGTCATCCTTAGCATACTTCACTAGTCTAACATATCTATATCTTAACGATTAATCACTTCATATTATTTTGATACCATACTATTGTAGTTGTTTTTGAACAAGTTGAACAGAGCAAGGTTATATATAGATCGAATCTATGTAAACTTAGAAATGTTCTGATATGCTGTCTCCATAATAGACTACATATCAGAACGTATTGTTTTACAATAAAGTTAACGTTTATTGAACATAGATACTTAAGTATATGTATTAACACCCAGTATGTAACTCTGACTTTTTTAACTATTGCGCTGGTGCTGTATATAATCAGTTTCAAAACGAGTAGGTTGTGTTTTACTCATATAAATGTGCATTGTAGCTATTCATTGTAAATTATCCCTCTCGTATTCATTCTATTATTATCTTCGCTTAAAAAAATTATAAGCTGAAATTGAATGAGGTATATTAGAAAAATATAAATTTTCATAAATAGAAAAAAATTAGTATAATGCTGGAAAGTGAATAATATAATATACATATACTACTGAATTTATCATAAATATAATATATAATAATGTTCTTCGTAAGAGTCATAACCACTTAACACTCTTTTTGTAAGTGGAATAGTAATAAAAAAAATAAAAAAACTATATATGTGCTTTTCTTGTATATCCTTTCTTGCTATCTAATTCTGCTAGATTGTAATAATAAATTTATTTAATTTGATTGATGTTTAAGTTTAATTATCAATAAAATTACGTTTAATTATTGCTTGAAAATCTAACCTTGTAGTAGATGTTTCCACCATTTTATATCCACTAATAAATATGGTGTACTGTTATTCTTAACAATATAACTTCCCAGATGTTATTTTATTTTGTATGGTGGTCAACAAAAAAATTACATCAAAAATATACTTTGCCATACATACTCATATTTGACCCTTGACCGTAAACAACACTTATTTAGCTCAATGATATAATTTCCCTAAATTGTAACATATCTGATCAAATCATAGATAACTTACATAATAGATCTTTCGAAGAGATAACTTTATATACATACTTTACTACGTTAATCTCTGTCAAGAAATTTATGCTCTATATGTAGGCTTTAACCCTATTGTTGTACACTACATTTGTCTTGTAGGTATAACATAATGGAAGAGGGTTCATATTGGGGTCTGCTGTATTCTCTACCCTTTTCCGTATAAACATAACATCCCAGCTTATGTGTATTTTATGACGTATATCTTTTCTGCTGTTTTATGCAATATTCTGCTGAACTAATTTTTGAAATATAGGACATCCTAGCAAATTTTAAGCAAACAAACGTTACATATTTCATAATTTTTTCATAAACCTCACTTTATTATACAGAGCCTATTCAAATATGAAATAATTGGTATTATTTTGTAACCAATATTCGTATTAAATATTTATGCTATATTATGTTATTTTTTTTTGTTATATTTTATTATGTAATTAATACAGGATGGTACGTCAAAACAGTATATTATATTATATGTATAACTTGTAATCAATCACTCTACACCGAGAGTTTATTTCTGATAAGAAAACATGTTTACTTGACCTTATTTGTTCAATGTATATATCCTGGGAAAGGGTTAAAACCTTTGATGCAGTAACAAAAACAGACGACTAGTTTCTCACGAACATCGGAAGACTACGCGTTATTTGATACACGTTTCAGCAACCAAGAAAGTTGTTTCATTAGACATTTATTAAAAGTTCATCAACTAATCATCTCTTAATGATGCCAACTTGGTTGGCGAAACGGTATCGAGTATCTGTCGGTGTTTATGGAGAACTGACCTCCTGTTTTTCTTTTAGAAAGCAAATATGTAAAATATGCATATATGCTAACATAATCAATTACAGCTAACAGAAAGAGATATGTTTGGCATCAATTTGGTTTTATTATTTATGTGCCTCCCTTTTATATATCAAAATAATCATTTTTATGGCGCTGGATAGCTATCAGATAATTGAAATACGTTATAAAGAACAATATTTTATATTCTGCTGACATAAGACACATGGATATTGATATGGAAACGACAGAGCGTCTGAGACTGTACCTATATACCTATTATAAGAGATTATATCCTGACTTATATATTGTTTTTATTTTCATTTTCTCGTTGTAGAGGTGTCTGCAACAATTCATGCATATTGTAGTCTAAGGTAGAAAACATGGCGGCTAATTAGGACTGCTGTTTATACTTGGGCTCGAGTCTCACCAGTACCTTCCCCTGAACATATGTATTTTGTCCTCATCTGTATGAGTGACCTGTCTTTCCACAACGTTTAGAAGGCAATAGATTTGTGTTAAAACGTTAAATGAAAAGGAAAACGACGGTTTTATCTCTGGGACATTCCATGTAACAAGAGAAAAGGAGACCAGTTTTTCACAAACATCCAAAAAGTACGTATTTATCGACGCGCGCTTCGTCGACCAAATTGGCATTAGCAGACGAAGATTAAAATTACAGTTTTAAAACATGTTTAATTGCCTTCCGGTGATGTGAACTTGGGTGACAGACCCGTCGAGAAACGTGTAATATTTCGGTGGTCTTGAACTCCAGATATTATTTTTTGTTAATTAATAAAACATAATTTTGAAACTGTGATAAATGACTGTTGATAATTTACGTGCAATAAGTAAATGAAATAAAAATTTGGAACTGGACTATATTATGGGGTTAAAAATATCCCTATAATGTGGGAAATACTTGAGTTGAACTACTGTCATTTGTACATATTTGGATCTTTTAATTACACTGGAAAATGAGACTAAATATGTACATAAATACTCGATATATAAGTATTGAGTATTACTCAATAAGGAGAGGGAACCTTTGCAGTGCACCGTATTCAATTTCAAACAACCATAACAAATGGTAGATATCTTACTAATGAGACTAATAATTATATCAATAAGTTTACAATAATTTTGTTCATTTATACACTGAATACATTTCAGTCAAACATACCTATTTAATTAACATAACATTCAGGCTTGTTAAATACATTTCTCAGTATCAAAAATACTTACATAAAATTTACGTACTTAATTTATTAAGATTATAGTTATATTCAAATAAATTTGTCTTATCTATTACGTATAATTTATTCAGATAATAGTTATACTCAAATAAATTAAGATACGAATGGATTATAATCGATACGTTAAATTTAGAAAGCTTTCTATGGCATACGTATTAAACGCAATTAACAATTATTTATACAGATGATTATGTTGAACACAACGTATGCGGTAACTAAGTACGCGTATGTATTATATATCAAATTTAATGCTCACGAAATTTGAACATATGATAATTTATAATAGTTATTAAACATTATTGTTTATAATTAACATACAGGGGGTTAATTTCATAAAAGAAGTAGAATTACAACAGCTTCCTTATTGAAACACAATAAAACAAAAATAAAAAGAAATCGATTTTGGGAATCCGACTCATGATGGACTTGGATAAATAATAAACATTATATAATAATAACTGCCTAATGAGAACATATTTACTGTAAATACCAAATAATTTTTAGTCTGCTCTCATTCATGAGTACCGTAATTCATTTTATTTATGTTTTATTTTTATAAAATATTTATTAGGTACTACACAACTTCTATCAGAAAATGGGGTATTAGACGTACATAGTGCGAACACCTAGATTACAGACATTGTATTATGATTATAAGAAATTTATAAATGTTTTTATAAATGTGTATAACAAATAATAAATTTTCATATCACCGTCAAATTCAATTATAACACTTGTATCTTTATAGGGCTCTTTATCCCACGCTTTTTTCCTTTCCTATCTAATCTGGTTTCATTCTGTTTTTCTCTTTTCTTACCATATTATATATATATATCTATATATATATATATATATATATATATATATATATATATATATATATATATATATATATATATATATATATACATATATATATATATATATATATATATATATATATATATACAGGGTGGTCCATGAATGTTTTTGCCAATCGATATCTCGAAATCTATTTGAATAATGATTTTGAATATTGGCGACAGCCGAAAGTGTTGCCCACTTTTAGCATAAGAGGACTTTATTTCACCTGCACATTTTTGGCCACGTGACATCAACTTTAAAATTTTAAATGAGGCGCCCTGTACGTTACTACAATTTTGTGATGGTATCGTCTAGTACCAAGAATACAAAATATATATACGAGCATATATATATATATATATATATATATATATATATATATATATATATATATATATAGAGCAGGAATAATATTTTAAAAATTTTATTATATAAATGACTTAAAACAAAAATTCGCATTTTTCTTTTACTTTATAACCAAAAAAAAATGTAAATGAATAAACTAAATTAAATGTTTAATGAACTCAAATGGACCTATTTCACGCTTGCTCATGATTTAAATGACGGAATACTGTTGTAACTCTTCTATTCAGTTCTTATCTTATTTCGCTTGGCTTAGAATACGTTTCATTTATAACCCCATATAAAAAAGTCAAGTATGGTTAAATCTGGAAACTTATAAGATTATTTACATTATTCGTTATGCCGTATGGTATAACGATCTTCAAATATGGTCGATAGCTTCCAATCAAGACCTTGGGTGGAATGAGCGGAGCAACATCTATCTGATATCAGCATGTTTAAGCAAATATAATGCAACATTTTACAACGCGGAAATATAAAAATTAATAGAAAACAAGTAGAAACAAAATAAATATTGATGAAGTCAAGATTACAAGAATTGTATTACATGAATTAAATCAAAAATTTCACTTTACTTTTACTTTGTAAGCACAAACTCCGACTTTCTGCGGTCTGAAGGGAGGGAGGTGGGATTTTAAGGTTCTCGAATAGACCTTACGCGTGCTCATGATTTAGTTGATGACATATTGTTGTAACTTTTCCCTCCAGTTCTTCTTTTATTTGACTTGGCTTAGAAAATATTATATTTTCAACACCATGCAATAAAGTCAAGTGGGATTAAATTTGTTAAATTTTAAAGACTATTGCCATTGTTCGTTATGACTACTACTGTATACTATAACGATCTTCAATTATGGTTGATAGCTCCCAATCAATATCTTGGGTGGAATGAGCGGTGCAATATTCATCTGATATCAATATGTTATAACAATATGTCTATAAAATGTTGATGTTGATATTTTCAACAAAATAGGTTAATATACCCTTTACAAATCTTTTATAAATCACCAGTTAAATTTGGTCCAAGAATTTTTTTCGTCTGCAGTAATAGGTTTTGCTTCGTGGTCTGGTAATTTTACGTTTCAAAATCGTAAAGAGTTCGATTCTATTAATTTTGGTTCTTTTTGTACTATTAAATATTAATAGATGAGGGTGCCTCTCATTGAACGCATGGTAAATTCTGTTTTACCATGTGTTCATAATTTCTTGACATTCTTCTTGAATAATATCTGTGTTTGAATAGGTTTCATTTCCCAATTTGACTAACACAATAGTTAATAACTACAACAAAAATTATAATCGGTATTGCATATTTGTTCATGACGCAAAATATAATTTTCAGTCTATAAAAATCATGACAATTTACATTTAATTTTAAGTAATGCTAACAAAAGCCTTTTATAATACAACAACATTTGAAGGAAGAAAGTAAAAAAAGATACAGAAAGCTATTGCGAATCGAAGCAGAATTAAATTATTTTCAAGTCGAGTTGTAGATTTTCAACTTAATAACGTAAAGTTATTTGTTATACACCCTGTAAATGACTTGAGCATGAATAAAAATGGATTTTTTTTGCGTAACAGCTAAGGACTAGTCTATCCATATTTTCTGAATGGTTGAATTTAGATATAGGAAAAGCTATCGAATCGCCTTAAAACAATTAGTAAATGCCAAATGTGCAATAAACATAGACTACTCCATTTAAGTAAAAACATTGGTAACAACTTCCAATATAACCAGCGAACTTAAGAATACTTTCATTGAATAGATTATAAGATAATATATTTATGTTGAAAATTTCAGGAAAAAATAATGAGCAAAATTCTCTCAGTTGTCTCGATTACTCAACTTCTATAATATTACTTAACTATACAGAGTAATATATTGTGTATCACTCTATATAATATTATATTTTATATATTATGTAAAATTATTATAAATAAATCTGTATTCATTTTATGAAGTCATCTAAAATAACGTTTTATCTGTTACGTGATAAAAATGTAAATTGAGTAATAAAATGTAGTAAATTTTTCAATTTCTTATCGTCATTGCATTAGAAATGCATATACGTGGGCACCTACTGCTTCCCTTACAGTTAACAAATCCGCTGTGAAGTCAAAATAGAGGCAAGGGAACAATACTAATTTTAGAAAGTATACACAAACGTGTTGCATATGGAATTTAAATTAACTTCTTATACGAGAATTTTCAGACAGCTGCAATGATCCTAGACAATTTACATCTTCAAGTGTGTAACTGCCATCACAAATGTTTAATCTAGGGATTTCTGTTTGTTAGAAGATACATTTAAATAAACATTATTAAGACGCTAGTACATTACTATGTTATAGTTGCTGTAACAGCTTTTATTTTTATTTTTATATAAAAATAACCTAGTTTGAAACTTGAATTTTTAAACACGTAACGATTTAGGTCTAAATTAAGTGGTGCTTCAATAATTAACTAAAACACATTCAGTAAAATGATGAAGTCTGTGAAGTTTGCACATTCAATAAAATAGTGGAATAAAGAAGTGTCGATTAAGAGCATAATATTGATAAATTCACAGATATGTATCTATGTATATGGTCAATTGCCATTCGCCCATTACCGTTTTTCGTCTATCGTCATCCATTGCCTATGGTTTATCGCTCACAACCTATCATTTATAGCCTATCGCTTATTACTTATCGCTTATCTCTTATCACCTATCAGTTATCACATATCCCTTATTACCTATAGCTAACCCCTTATTACCTATCGCATGTCGTGCATTGTACCCATTGAAGATCGCATATCAAATACCGAATATTTCTTTAGTTTACCACTCTTAATTCGCTAACACTTTATTTTTTACTACATAACTCAAATATATTTATTTATTAATTAACCCCTACCACCGAACAGAAATTACAACTAGAACGTTCACTCTAAGTTCCGCCCGCTAAGTTGCCCTCCTTACCGCGTCAAGTTGTCCAGCGAGTATTAGCTAACTAGCGTGCGGTGCATGTATAGTAAAAGGTGGTCCAACCAAAACGCACGATGTTAATTGTAAATAAAACAAGAAGTTTTCAAATTATCTTAATATTTTTTATTATGATAGAAGGATCTATGACAATTATGTGTGAAACAAAATATCGGCCTAACGCTCGCCACGGCTTCGGTGGCATACCTCTATCCGATGGTCCATATTTTCAATGACTGAGACATAATTGAGGTTCAATGTCGTTAATGTGCCGAATTATCTCATCCTTTAGCTCTTGAATTGTTATTGGCTTATTGACGTACACTTTTTCCTTTAAATATCCCCAAAGAAAGAAGTCCAACGGTGTCAAATCACATGATCGTGGCGGCCAATTAACATCGCCACGACATGAGATAACACGGCCATTGAATTTCTCGCGCAAAAGTGCCACTGTTTCGTTCGTTGTGTGGCAAGTGGCACCATCCTGTTGGAACCACATATCATCCAGGTCTATATCCTCAATTTCTGGACACAAGAAGTCCGTGATCATCTCGCGATAGCGAACACCATTCACGGTAACTGCTTGGCCGACCTCATTTTCGAAGAAGTACGGCCCGATGACGCCGCCAGCCTATATACCGCACCAAACAGTCACTCCTTGTGGATGCATCGGCTTTTCAACCATCACTCGTGGATTCTCATTTGCCCAAATGCGGCAATTCTGCTTGTTAACGAATCCACTGAGGTGGAAGTGTGCCTCGTCGCTGAAGATGATTTTCTTTGTAAAGTCACCATTAATTTCTGTCTGTTCAACCAACCATTCGGCGTATTGACGACGCTTGAAATGGTCAGTAGGCTTCAGCTCTTGAGTCAATTGAACCTTGTAAGCGTGTAAATTAAAATCTTTATTCAAACTTCGCATCAGTGATGTTCGTGAGATGTTCAATTGTTGGGCACGACGACTAGTCGAGGTTGACGGCTCTTCTGCTACACTATCGCGAACAACAGCAATGTTTTCCGCAGAACGAACTGGGCGACCATGCACAGGTGTTTTCACATTTCCTACAGACACAATTATCCCGATTGTGGACACATTTGGTCGATTATGCTGACCAAAAAGTCACGAAGTGCACGAAATGCATCTTGATTTGAACGCCCATTTTCGTAAAAAGCTTCAACAATCTTAACGCGCTGCTCAATTGTGTACCTCTCCATGGTTGAATTTGTCAAACACTGAAACAAAGAAATGTCAAATTAAGTTGGGCAAAAAACTTGACGTTAAGGCGTGACTCACAATTAACATCGTGTATTATGGTTGGACCACCCTTTATCATAAGTATCCTCTGTATACTGAAGAAGGCCGTCGTGCAACAGCTGCATGGCGACAATGCCTTTGTAAGTGAAAGATAAAAGTATGTCCGTAGAGAGAATCTTCTAGTTGTAATTTCTGTTCGGTGCTCTTACCTTCTAATTCTTAAAGTGTAAACCACAATTGATTATTGAATAAATCTCGGTGATAATCCAACGCCACCGTATATAGTATACAACATATCACCCACGATTCACGATCTACGATACCCAATGATCTGTAGTTTGATTTGTAATACATTATAATGAAGTATTTTTAAATATTTTGCTATACAATATCTCAAAACTGTACTTCTGAAGTACATGTATATATTCACGTATTATAATAAACTACAGAGTAGAAAAATAAGAATATAAGTAATAGCCATTTAATCGTATCTATTATAATTCAGTAAAATCGACTGTGTCTTGCTTTATTTATTAAATAAATGAAGTAATAACGATAAATTTATTCCGTGGTTCTACTTAATTACTAGTGGTTTATAAACCGTCGAATAAGAAAACGAATAATAAACTAAAGAAAAATTGGAAACATTCCTTGGATATTTAAATTCCTTCATTTACATAAATACAAATTCCCCTGAATATACAAAGATAACATATTCATTCGATTAAATTTATGCTGTGGGCTTTTTATCGTGTTTGGTTTTTAGCAACAATGTTGTATTTTTATGGTGGTTATTTATATAAATGTATGCTTAGTTGAAGTATTATTTACAAATTATACACTTATGCTACTTTTTATGGTCACATGTCTCTACATATGTGATGCAAAATACCTATAACTTTTTATATGGTCTTAACGCAACAAAGACAAGACCATATAGAAAAGGTACGTAATAGAACCACACAAAATTATTTAGCGTTGTCGAAATTTAGAATAGGTATTGTAATTTACGTTTACTTTATTTTGAATAAAAGTAGGCATTGACATGTCGCATTATTACATTAATACTTATTCTTATTTAATATGAAGGCATGTATGTTCTTATTATGTGTTCTGGCACTTCTTATCGAATGTTATTATCATAAGGATATTGAGGAGATAAATATGACAAAATAATTAAATATTCATCAGCATCATTATTTATATTCATATTCATATTCATCAGCAAAAATGTGGTTATATTTTAGATATTATTGTGAATTTTAATGCAGATGAATAAGTATATAAATAAACTATAGTTCATCCATAATGTACTACTATTCGTTCTATTGAAAGGTTTAAAAAAGAAATCTTAAATGAAATAATCTACTATATTCTTATAACCTAAATTATGTTCCACTAGAGCAACGCAATGCATTTTAATGTAAATCATTTTCATATATTACTCGTATATGTATTCCAAATATATAAGATGTTTTTTGTAGTTTAATCATGAAGTATACAAACAATGAAAAAAAAATGCATCAGTATGTAAGTGCATGTCTACAAATAGAACGTAGATCTATATGATCTACAATTTTAAACCTTCACATGAATTACATAACATCTACATAATCATACTTATATTAATGCCTATCCGGTGTCTATCAGTAGAATATATAACACCCTCTAGAACATATTATATTAGTCCTATTCCCATAATAAAGTTTAAAATCGGATTTTATGTCTTGAATATGATCTTTTTCTCAGTACAACTATTGTTATTGGTGCCAATATAAACATTAGAATGTATAATCTTGCTCACGCTATTTTTACAATTACATTTAGATTTTTGTTTCTAAAGTAAAAATGTTATCAGTAGACTAAGTTTATGCTGTGCGCTGGCCAGTTTGACGCCATAACCGGAGAAAACACAATATAAAGCATATTTGATATTTTAAGTAAATTTGTTAATTAACTGCACACTGCATGAACATTAAATAAGTACATCAAGAATATTCAGAGAGTCAACAATAGTTAATAGACACACAGCAATACGTTACTCAATTATCACATAAGCACGTCAGCGTTAGACTAATAAGGTAATTCAAGTGCAAGTAGGGTCTTCCGACGTCCTGGAGTCATTTCGCCCGGGCAAAACACGTGCATTACCCGGTCAGTCTACTGCAGACAGCTCGAAGCGGGACTTAATGGAATGGCGAAGTCGACGGTCGCCATACTAGCTGGGGTGTGGCGGAGGCCGTCGGATAAATTTATTCAATTCCAGTTCTTAGCAGATAACTTCAACGTTACAACCTTGATGTAGTTGTTTAGTTCCAGCAGCAGGGTTGAAGTCATTCTCCACGTTTTACATTCACGATCTCGAACAGCTCAATTACTGGAAGGGATAAATTTAGTTAATTATTTAAACCCAGAATTTATATTTACAACAAAAATAGTGGCTACAACCATTTGAGAAATTGGAGAAAATTAAATCGTAAAACCAACCATTCATTTGTGTTTTATAAAATTAACTTTTTCATGAGAATTAACTTCCAGTTGAAATTACGCTTCCCGCTCGTGTTGAAATTAGTTAACATAAACGTACCGTTACTACTCAAAATATAGGTAATGTTTATAATTAACATTTTGATTTATGTAAATCCTCATATATATGTAAATATGTTAAATATCTGTGAAAATTTGGCTGTACCTTAATAAAAATTGTTTAATTTGCACATAAATAAATAAAGACTTACTCTTAAGGTTTACATGCCACAGTACTTCGCTTTTATAGCATACAATGGCTATATGTTTATTAGAATATAAATGTACACATGCAAAATACAAGATGTGTGTTGAAGCAGAAATAAAATAGAAATATATAAAGTAAAAAAAAAATATAATAATTACTATAACTGGTGAATTTTCAAGTTGTCATTTTATATTAGTGTTCATTTATGGTTAATGTAGACTTTATAAATCCGCTTTGTTTTTGATTCTGTAAAAGTCTCTACCACAGACGCTTATCAAAATTTCGCTAATATACTGGTCTCTTATTCGTCATTATATTTATTATGATTTCTCTCAGAGTAAACTAACCTTCTATTAAATATATATACAAATATGCATACTCAGAAAATCAATTACCATACTTGTTTATTACACATTTATTTATTTTCTTATGCCATTTACAACATAACAAAATACTAAATAACACAATCGTCTACAACATTTACCATTGTAATTGTTTGTATATATATTATCAATTTGATTTATTAAAACAGATTCAAAAACCATTCGTAATACATAAGAGAATATATAAGCCTTGCACTATCGACTATCGAAGTTTTTATAATATGACAATAGTAAATTTGACTAAAACTAAGGCAACACTGCCTTGATCTAATTTCAATATTATAAAATACAATCTTATATAACTGAAGGTAACACAATAGGAAAGCAGATTGAAACAAATAGAAGCAATTTTAGTACACGACTATTGTAAATGATTTAACAGTAACCCCATATATCAAAAAGAACAGTAAGTGAGTAATACTTATAATACGTAATACAGGGAATACAATTAATTAAGACATATTTATTATTCTTTTACCGATTTTACTTATATGTAAAAACACACAACTACATTCTACTAGCAACATAATGTCAAATTAGATGACAATAATTATGTGTGCGCAGAAAAAATGACGTTTTAAAAATATTGTAGTGAAGTCTGTTAATATATATGTACATTAATGATAAATGCATGTACAATCGATATATTGGCATAAAAATATTGTAGTGGTTACTACAAAGTGATCATGGTAGTGAGAGCTAGGCTCTTATAATTTGGCTTCTTGTTTGCATTGAATTACGTTTTTATAATTATTATAACACACAATTAAATTTAGACATCGTCAAATTTAATACAGATTATTATCTCATAATCAAGGCCAAGTTGATACATTTATATTTTTATATTATAGTTTTAATTTCTCAGGAAAGTTCACCAATATGATAAGTTTCCATTATTATTATATTGAAACTTGCCATGCTGATCTACTTTTTTAAAGAAAGATATAAAGATATAAAATTTACTAAACTATTATATATCTGTCTTACTTAGTTTTAATTATATGGTAATCATGTGTATAATCATAAAAACATGCTGATAAATCACAAATAATAGCGATATTCACCTCAGTTCTGAGAACCATGAGGGTTGCAGCTGATTTTTCTGTTGGTATTACTGAAATAGAAAATGATCAGATCAGCGTGCTTTTTAATTGCACCATTCTCATGATAGTTATAAAGTCATAAATCATATTATCAATGCTCATTGTCAGTAAAATAGTTGTGCACATCAGTGACTCGTTTACAACCCTTTTAAATAATTACAACACATATTATGATCACTGTTATAGATCGGTTGCGGGCAAATTGTTTACTGACGTAGATTAATCCACCCTACGCTACAGCTATCAGTAATATAAAAGTGGATTAGGATAATTTGGAACTTTTATTATAAAAAAAATTGTCTATGCAGTAATTGGCTACAGTCTAATGTCGATAGTGGTGGCTCAAAAATCTGCTTTATATCAATAATAATGAAGTATCAGTGCTACATGTAATCCATTAAATGTTAAATTTGTTGGGATATATTTTAATGTTAAATTTTAACTTAAGCGGAAATTATAAATATAAACGTAACCTATAGAAATGTATATTTTTCTTTCTTGTTATTTATAATAAAAAGCGTACATTTATAAATTTGCCATTTATCGTGCTTCGTATTCGTTACTTTATGTAAATGTTTTAAAAACCGCTATCTTATTGTAATTGCAAATAACGAACATGAAAAAAACATGTTATGAAATATCGAATAATACTCAAACCATATAAAAACAACATAAATAATAAACAAAGCTAATGACCTTATTTTGTATTATCAAACTATAACTATCTACCAAAATT
Source organism: Rosalia funebris (assembly GCA_037954035.1). Classification (NCBI taxonomy): domain Eukaryota; kingdom Metazoa; phylum Arthropoda; class Insecta; order Coleoptera; family Cerambycidae; genus Rosalia; species Rosalia funebris. Next base: position 30,668,808 of record JAZFAV010000032.1, on the reverse strand, counting down.
ATATTCATACAAGTAACGTGAATGGGAGGCAGTTAGTCAGTCCTGTTTTATGTTCTTAATTGATGTTTATTAGATACTATAAAAATCAGTATGAGTTCACGGTCACAATATAAAGTAATATAAATAAAGATTAACAAAATTAAGGAAGGAGTATATTCAACATAATATATGTATTTGTATTATAACCAAAAGCATGAATCAAAGTAGTATTAAATGGCAATCAAATAAAGAAAATTTAAAACTATCATAACAGCGGAATACATAAATTTCTTTTGCGATTAGCATAGTTTTCTTATGTTTTGTTAGAATATTTTCCTGTCATAATAAACATATATAACTTATTTCTCTTTTAATGTATGTTATTTATTTACTTCATTATTTATTAATGATTTAACTATTTCCTACATGCACCTATATAAATGTTTAATTATACATATGTATCATTTTATAGTGATACATAAAATGTATAATTTGGATAATATTTATAATAAATAAGCAGAAAGTTCCTTATATATACCAAATCAATTAAATGGGGGTAATTTAAATTATTCAGTATTACATATTTTAATCAATAACACGTTTTTTAATAACACTAAGTATACTTGGGCATAAGACGAGTATATTAGTTACAAATATTTGGTTTTGTCTATGTTTCTATGCATTGTTTCTTATCATTATACTAAATTTTACATGAAATGAACACGTAAAAAGAATTTCTTATTTTATCTGTTTCACTCCTTATGGCCTATCTCAAGAATATTTGTGGTATCTCTGTAGTTATCGAAATCTAATGAGATATACTTAGATACATCATACTGTTACGGAAATTAATGTTCTGTATCCATATCATCAATACGTTGGAGTTAACAATCCGAAAAAAAAGCAACTTGTTCTCTGCTCGATTTAGATAAAATTAAATTTTTAATGACATGTTTTGAGATAATAATAATGATTTCCTATATAAGTTAATACAAAATTTCTAAAAATTATCATCTATATTTATGTATTAAGGGAAAAATATATAGAATATTGTCATAGCATGACTCTTTTACATCAGAGATAACCGCAGTGGCAACTGATTATTATTTAGTCGTATAAAATATCTCATTACAAGGAGTCTCTTTCTATACTAGTGTATATGTTTCTCTACAGTTTATTATCATTACATTTGTATTCCTAATAATATATTAGATTCATTGCTATACTTAAAGAATGTACAATACTTATATGATAAAATCTTGCTAATTTTCAATATTCCATCAGATGTTATTTTATATGCTTACTGGAAGAATTCTGGATTTTCTTCTTATTCTATTGAATAATATATATTTTAATAGATTTTAATAAGTTATATTTAGAAATTTAATATTTTGTATAATCAAATATTACTTTTCCGCACTCCACTATACGCGGAAAAGTAATGTAATCGTGTAAAAAAAAATTGAAAAAACTAAATCTTTTTTTGGGTTTATTTTTCGTTTTTCGGCCTAAGAACAAAAAGAAAATATTCTTAAAAAATGTTTGCTGTGTGTGTGTGTGTGTGTCGTTGTCATCGGCATTTATTCTTGTTAGCACGATAACTCTGACTGATTCTGATTGGGGACGTCTCCCAGATGACACCTATTGATTTTGAGGTGGATAGAATACACTCTATCAATGGGTCATGAGAAAGTACAATGGTGGACTATTTGAAAAAAGTAAAACTGTCGCATAAAACACATATTCTGCATTTATGTGTTGGTTTATTTTTTCTCGACCACTCAATTTCGAGATAGAGATGTTCTACGTGTGGAAAAGTCCGTTTTAAGGGTTTAAATCTGTTTATTTTAGGTTTTATTTTAGTAATGAAATTAAAATATCAGTATATTCATCATTATTGTAGTATGCATTATTGTGAAATATGTATTTGGTATGAGAATGTCTTATTAAATATAACGAAATACTGTTGATACTCCTGAAATATAGGCAATAATGAATTAAATTTTGAAGTTAATGTAGCTTTTGGTTTCACAATAGTGACTCACTCACTAACCAAAAGCATAGGTAACTGGAAAACTAATTTAATATTTTCTATACTTCAGGGAAATGTATGGAAAACATCTCATTACATTCTTCTTTGTACGTGTATAACGACCGTTAAACAGTGTTTATGCGACAATGTTTTAAAATCTAATAAACATGTATTAAATTTTTAATTAGTTTAGAAGGAAATTTCTTTTGAAATTACCGATACAAAAAAATATTTTTTTAGTCCTGCGCAATAATTGCATAATAAAGTTTTTTTAAGTAAATTTACTTTAGTAAAATTTTTGTATTTTATTCCCAAATACAATGTATAATCTGAAACTTCTTCATTACCTAATCTAAACCTTTAAGTTGACCTCTAGCCGTTGATTCTAGTCTAGTAGTTGATTCTAGCCGTTTAAGTTGACGAAGAGCTATTAGACGATAAAACTATTTTCAAAAATACATCGCATATTTAGAATGCTCTTCTTTTCCTTTACATAAATTTATTATTTCAGAATTCAAATCACACTAGATATAATTAATAATCTTTATTTCTCAGTGTAATTTTTTGTTTGATAGACATATTATATGGTATCACTTTTCTTTTATTAATACCATATGTTCATGTGTACTCACATAAAAATATGCATCGAAAAATTTAATGGAAAATATATCTATAATGACATAACTAAATCAAATACCCCGTTGTTGATATTTGAAACTTATTAAGACAATTGAAGCGAAAAATTATATTCGGGTTGTCATTTATAATTTTATGCACGCCTACGGCTGGTAGAACTCTTAAAATTTGTCAAATTGTTATATCGATTTAAGCTTTTTATAGAAAGTGAGGGTAGATACCTTAATTTTCCCAGAGAAAATAATCCAATCAAACTTCGTTAGCGGTCGAGTTTATACAGAATAGTTTACTACAGAAAGCAATAAAACTGGATCGAACGTAAATTGGTTAAAAGTGTTTTAATCAGACTGGTGCGGCACGCCCATACCGTCCATACACATATATACTCGGATGTATATACAATTGAAATCTACACAGAGAACATAGAGGCATATAATTTAATACGGTATATAAAAGCGAGAATTATTTAAGCAATACGATTACTCTAGAAATAGTTGCATCTCACATCTTCATTCTGTAAACTGTGTAGTTCAATTTGGATTTTATAGATGCAATACGTTTATCTTTAAGACATTAATTAATTCATATATTTCTTCTCTAAATGATATAAATTTACGTTGTAAAATAAAATAATATGAAGATATTGCAGAAACCAATTTAGTATATGGATAAATCGAATCTACTAATATATAAGTGCATCTAATTTAATTTTATCAATCGTAATTTGTATAATTTACTTTTTTATTATTTAAGTTAAAAACTACAAACATACTATAAGAAGACAAATAGTAGGTAAAAATTATATATTGAAACATAAAAGCCTGATCTTTATCTGCTGTATTTAAATTCCAATAAACAAATTTGGTAATAATTTGTTAATGCTTAAGTCTATGTCAGGTTATACAAATAATATCCTCAGGTTATTATTAGCAAAACCAATAGTTTTTAATAATCACTGTTAGCAATGACTGTTTTCTTTTTATTTATTAATAATCTGTCTTTGTAGCTACATCATATTATAACAAATTATAATCATACTGTATGTCGTTGGCAGAGTGTTATTTGACAAAGAAGTTGTATCAACAAATTCAAAACATTTACGAAAATTTCTCGAAAAAATAATATACTGAAAACATTTCGTTACATTTGTTTGAGTTTACCACTCAGAAAGTTTAGATGCATTTACACGTAATAAATCTGCATCCGAGAATGACTACTATTTATGGAGGAACTATACTACTATTTAATACTACTATTATTAGAGTATCTATTTCAAGTGAACTAAGTTTCCTTTGTTATTTATTAATATTAGTGTGATTATAAAAATATACATATTTAAACTATGAATTTGACTAAGCTACATATGTGTCAGTAACTGGTTGTTAATTTTTATTAAAACTGATTACCTGACAAGATGATCTGAGTCGTAATTGATATATATATATATATATATATATATATATATATATATATATATATATATATATATATATATATATACCGTGCTTTCATTTTAAAACTGTACATAGGTTCCACCGTTCGGTCCTCCTCGGAAAATTAGCCACCGCTGAGGTGGGAAGTCCGGCCGTACGCCGGCCGTGATGATCGACGATTTAGATTTCACATTTGCCGTCGCATACGTGTTTGGCATTTAGGCGAGTGAACTTCGTAGTAATACGTGTAATTTTAAATAGATTCTTTTAATTCAAAACTTAGTAATTATGACGTACTCACTTGAGGAAAAAATTGATTTGATATCATGGTCTCTTCAAGGACATTCATTACGTGCAATAAGGGACCTTTTCTCAGTCAAATATGTAAATCGTCCGATCCCTGCCTTGAACACAATATTGACAGTAGTGGAAAAATTTAAGTCAACGGTATGCATTTTAAGTTGTAAATGCCACAAGACACCAAGAATTAACGAGGATGCTGAAATGCAGGAATTAATGGTGTGTGCAATGGTAGAAGAAGATTCAAATATTTCTATCCCAAAAATTTCCGAGGAGACTGGTTTTAGTATGGGTAAAATTCACAAAATTTTAAAGAAAAATAAATATCATTCCTATAATTACGAAGCCCATCAAGAAATTTTCGATGAAGACCAGTACCGTAGAATGGAATTTTGTAACACGGTAATGGAACGTGCAAATGCGGATGACAATTTTATTTATAACATCGTGTTCACCGATGAATCCACGTTTTCGTTACATGGTAGGCACAATCCATCAATTCTACGGTATTTGGCTATTGAAAATCAGTATCGCCTGTTAAATACAAGGACACAATATCCCGAAAAATTTAATGTTTGGGCTGGTATTTATGGGAATGATATTATTGGACCATTCTTTATTGATGGAAATTTAAATGGGGAGACTTATTTGAATCTTCTTCAAAACCAAATTGTTCCTGCATTGGCAAACATTATCCCCAATTTTGGCAACTTTTGGTTCCAGCACGATGGGTGTCCGGCCCATAACTCAAGAATAGTCATCGACTATTTGAATACGATATTCCCCCAAAGAATTATATCTACGAGAGGCGTAATTCAATGGCCACCAAGATCGCCAGACTTGGCCCCTAATGATTTTTTCTTATGGGGGTATATTAAATCAAAGTTATACGGGCATCCTCCTGAAAGAGCTAAGAATTTAAATCAACTGAGGGCTAATATTGAAAATTTATTTAAAACTATTAGCCCTCTTATGCTGACCAACGTTCGTTCAGAATTTTACGACAGGTTGGGTTATTGTTTGGCGCAAGACGGAAGCATCTTCGAAAATTTTCTTTAGTTTTTTTTCTTATTCAAGGGGATATTTTTTAAGTTTTAAGAGTTTGTATTTTATTTTTAATTATTTTAAGAGAATCTTTTCTATTTGTAACGGAGAACTTTTTCTCCGTTACAAATACGATGTACACTCCCTCACGTGTAGAACGTGACTATCGTAGCGTGCTAATTATCGACACTGGACAACCTGAAGCAGGGCATACCGTACCGCGTCCCCTCCCTACACATTATACGAAATCGACCGATTGACTTGCTGTCTAGGAAAAAAATGAAAGAACGGTATATTCAAACTATTTTTAATCTGAATATTACAAGATATTCTACTTCGGTGATTGGAACAAAACCCAATACCGGGCCTCCAAGTCAACTAAGTTTTTGGTCAAGTCAACTATCATAATTATGAATGGGAAATTATGACGCCCACATAACGTAGCATTACATTTTAATAAAGCAGCAGTACATCGTGAATGGATTTTTATAATAAGTTTTTCAAAAGAAAATTATCATAAAAATTGAGTACACGTCTACAGTGCACGATAAGATGTTAACGTGAAAATATTTTTATTTCTCGATTATCTGGCTAATAAAAAATTGAATTATACATATAACAAGCATACATATAAAGGACCCACTTTAAAAATTTAAAATGATAGTTTCTTCCAACACCCAACAGTTCTCACAATTTTGATATAATTATGTGACTCCTCCTAAAAGTATTTTATATATAATTGTACAGTAATGGTTCAGCTGAAATAAAGATTACTGCTTTATCTCTTGCTGAGAATTGTCTGTTATTCTAATTCTAATTTAGGCTTTTTTTAGATGTTCACCAACTCTATATTAATATTTACCAATATATCTTAAATATTTAAATTACGTTTTTCAACATGAAAAATATTAATTTAGTATAAATGGTTTATATGTAATATTATGTAGCTTATGATAAAAGCAGTTACGGTATATGTTACCTAAGATTAAGTTACATATTTTAAATAAGTTATTTAAGTATGAAAGACAGTAAGTGATTTCCATTAGTTGAAAAAAATTTGGAGATCAGTATAAAGTCGATATTTTTGATTCTATCTGAAAATTATAAAGTAATACTATGATATAATAAAAAAATTATTATAAAGTTATTAGTATCGACCTAAAAAAAGTACGAAACACAATACATGGATCGATCAACAGGTACTAATATATTTTATATGGATTTTATGTATGCTCCGATATATTTTGTATAGAAGTACAGGTACTTTTGATATATCTTGAATATCAAACACCCAGTGTAATAAATTCAAGCATTATATTCATACAATATAAATGTGATAATAAATAGACGAATGAAACTCGATTTTTTGCAACTAACAGACCACATTCTTACCACCGCAGGTTATATGTCAATTAAATTATGCATGAGCCCTAAGAAGAATAAAGGTAAATATTTAATTTAGATCACTTATGTTAAAATTATATTAGACATTTTTTGCACCATATAAATTTAGCCTCCTTCCCTTAAAGTCTCAAGCTACGAAGGAGAAGGTTATATGTAAAGACGAGGATAAACAATATCTCTATTTAGGTGAATACGCCAATCTCCCTCGTTCGGACTTGAAGCCATGCTTATAAAGACATCCCCAACACTTGATCAATTTGCCACCCCGAACGACGATACAAATGCCATTGTTGCGGCTACCGCTATCGGATAATGCGATAGGTCATCCATCCATGTATGGCTTCGGAGAAAAGTGCTGCACTTTTATAGCTCTGCGTCGGGCAACTTACCTTAATAGCTATAATATTTTCATCAGTATCAACTTAGATTATAGATTAGATTCAGTATCACTTTGTTGAAATAATAATTCTTCAGATACTCCTGCCTCATTTGATATCCTAGTATTAGGCCTTCAGAGGTATACGTATTATCCTCAAGTCAAACTCTATGGGTATGTTTTTTTAAAACTCAGGGTTGTATACATAAAATTAAAACAAATCAGGAATTACCACGATTACTTGTTTATCATTGTTATATCTTTTCAACTACTTGACATAGATACCTAAAACAATTACATCAGAAACGACTATAACTGACCATTTTTGTAACAACGTTAGAGGTATTTTAGATATAATTATAGTGAAACTAATACCTCAATATTATCATATATATTACAATATCACTTCTAATAAATATAAATATTTTTTAATTTCTAATAATAGGATTGGTGGGGATATGTCTCCTAAACCCCTATTTGTTATTTTGGAGAGATATCAGAAGAGTTACCCTTCTTTTAGGAAGGGAGCCTAAGGGATGTTTGAGGCGTAAGAAGACAAAAACATTAATAATGAGTCAGACACGATATAAATATAATTATATCATTATTAAATTTATAAATTGATATGTGCCAAATTAAATTACAAATTTTCTACAAAAAAAATGTGAACTCAACTCAAATGTAAAATATTTCAACTAATACTTCTTTTATATTAATACATTAATAATTCTTGATGTCGGAGATGTTATTCACTAGGGAAATTAATATAATTAATAAAGATCTAAACCGAATGCATCCACATTAGCTGGAAAACATAACTGCGTTATTTATTCTTAACGTCTGCGCGGCTGGTGAAGCAAATAAAAAATAAGTATTTAATACTAATTTATCGCCAGTGGTGGTCGTTCAACTAAGTAGCTGGTTTTAATTCCTCAGCGGCCATGTGTTAATGTTGGCATGCCTTTTTGATACCGACCACCCAGCTATAATGCCATGCACTTGTCATTGGCTGTCCTTGCTTTAAAGACCGTGATATCTGTCATGTTTTAATAAATTTATATATTCGGATCGTTTGATTATTTCTTAATTTCTCTCAAAATATAATTACGGCATTTCCATTAGAACATATAGTTCTATTGGTTTGTTATTTAAGTTTGTAGTATACAGCTTTCCACACCAATTTTAAATATAATCTAGTGGTATTTTAACAAATGATAAACCTAAGTATAGCAGTCGTCTTACGAAACACATGATATTATACGACTCTGATAGTGCATATTGGGATAATTATATTAAACTATACGTTACTTTTGTGTTTAATGAATATAAAAATGTTATAGATGTTCTTTTTATTGGTCACATATGAATCTGATAGGTTAATATGATTTATCCTGACCCGACCTATGGTCAGGTCAATATGACAGATATTGGATCTAGTTTTCTTAAATTTAGCTATTTACAATGTATTACTACTGTTTATTTTTTTTGTATTATCTAGAACAGTCATTAGTTTTTATTTTCGTTATTGTATATAAATATTGTATATAATAAAACCATATATACTTAACATTTGTATTATCTTTTGAATGCCGCAAGTCTTATGTAAATGTGATATATTGGTATTACAGCTGACGAAATACTCTTGAATGATACTCTTTTTCTATTATTATTTCTTCAGTTTTTAGAATCCGGAGAACCAGACCGAGTAAGTATATATATATATATATATATATATATATATATATATATATATATATATATATATATTGTAAAATATAAATATTATATTGTAGAAGTATGTTTTTTATGTCTCTTTCGCCGCAATGATTCTCTATGTCTAAAACCAAATACACATATATTAAAAATATTGAGCGTTTTTTGTATAGGATCTCAATAACATATTGTCTGATAAATATTCAGGTAGTTCTAGAAAAATGCAATAATAATTTGTACAATATTTAATACTTTGTTTTATTTAAAAAAAATACCACATAAATTAGACAAGCCAACAAATACCAATAGGATAAATAAAAATCTTTTACAAGTGTCATTGTAAATTTAAAATTATAATGTAATAAATAGCACTAGGTTCTTTGTTGTGCAAACGTTAGAAAAAGGTAAAAATTTTCTTACATGGAAATTTTCAACAAAAAAAGTCATTAAAAAAGTTAATAATAAAAGAAAGTGGTGAAATATTAATAAATAAAATTTAATATTAGGTACTTAAAAATTTTATTTTTTTTTAATATTTGCCGTTCACTATTTCAAACACATTTTCGCCCAATATCTTGTATATACATAAGTTTAGTTGGTTTTTTGACATCTATTAATTGTCTGACAAAGAATTAATAGTACTACGACTATTGATACCAATTAGTACTAAAATATACTAATTGGTATCAATAGTCGTAGTACTAATTAATACTATGATCAGGGTTAGCCATATAAATAGAGTTAAGAACATAAATGTGAAAAATGTATTTCAGGTTACACACAGTGCTTTCGCAAAGTAATGCGTTAAAATTTCAATAAATAATAAATTTCTTAAAAATTCAAAGAAAAACTCTCGGACCTGACAAATTTTATTTTTAATTGCAAAAATATATTACAGGATAGGGGATTTGACGAAATCGATATTTTCTTCTATGGCAACCACCTTTTTTATTACGGGATGTGGAAGAGTACATTGTCTTACATACGCTAAGGTCATATTTACATTAACGTGAGTATAGTTTATATAAAACAAAGAAAGGTAAAAGATTTTGCAATTTCAAAATACTAAATTTAATGGCAATGATTATTTATAAAAATTAACTAAGTTAAATGTTTAAAGGGGGCGTTGGCTGCCTGACAGTAGTCTTATTGACTAATAGTGTTTTTTTATTGCTGTTAGATAAAAAACTTGAAATCGTCCTGAGAATCCCTGAGAGATGGATGATATAGTATCACACTCAAAATCCTCAGCAAGTGAATGTGTGGTGCATTATCGAAAGTCAACTCTATTTGTCTTTTGATTCCGGGTCCCTATTTATTTGACATGCACCTTCAAAACAACCTTATTCCTGCACTAATTACTCTGTATCTAGATGTAGAAGAACCTGATCTTTCGAGAAATGACTTGTTTCATAAAGATGGTGCAACTCCCCATTATGTAGCACTGGCCTACTCTGATTTAGATGAGATACTGCCGAGTCGCTGGATAGAGAGAAGGGGGCCGATGGAGTGGACAACCAAATCGCTGGATTTGACGCCCTTAGATTACTTTTTATGTGGATACTTAAAAAGTAATGTATACGTTACTCGGCCGGAGAATTTAGACGATTTATAAGCAAGAATTCGAAATACAAAATATAACTCCTGAAGTTATTAACGATGTTCAAAAAGAAATGTTCAACGGTGCACAATTTGAACATTTAATTTTTTAAGTAATTATTGCCATTAAACTTAGTATTTTGATATTCCAAATCGTTATTCTTCATTTCTTTTAATCTAATCTATTGTCACGTATGTATTACTATTCCTTGAATTTTTAACGAATGTACTCATTACTTTACGAATGTAATTATTATATACGATATTACATACTACATATACGATACTACAAAACCAGATGTAGATAGTTGTCTTGCAAAGTCAGGCAAGCCTTACGCGTCCATAAAAATCACAAATAGATTCAACAACTACCATTTTTTGATGTAATACTAATTAGAAATCGGGAAAATATATTAAAAATTGAGGTGTATAGGAAGCAAACTGGCACTTTAAGGTACATTCCTCATTGTTATTAACTCATTGTTATTAACATAAAATGGCAAGTTTAAATTTTCTGGTCTATGGTTTGCTCAGTTTTCTGCTTTGTAATTATAGGTTCGAAAAAGAAAAGAAGATTATTACGGATGTATTTACATAGTAGATACATTAATTAGGAAACGTAGATTTAGGGCAACTTTTCTTTACTTCACGACGTTTTGAGAGAATTTCAAAAATTACAAAATTGTCTCGATTGAACTACAATTTATCCGAGATCTCAAAAGAGTTTATTAAAGATTTAGGAATGACATTAGCGCTTCCTTTCATATTATTAAAAGTCTTAGGGAACCCCAAAGATAAAATTGAAAATAAAAAACAAGTCAAAAGCATACTGGGCAGACAAGACGAGTAATTGTAACTAGGTTTAAAAAATATGTGGCCCACTTAAAGTATAGAAGACTAGAAAAATATTCTGTAGTTTAACATACTTTCGAAACAATCAGAATACTGTCTAGTAGCTTAAATGTAATTAAAAGTATAATCAATAACTCTTGGATGCCATTGAGAGTGATATTGTAAATTTAAAATAACAATGTAATAAATAGCATTAAGTTATTTGTTGTGGAACCGTTAGAAAATGGTAAATTTTTTTTACATAGAAATTTTCAACAGAAGAGTCGTAAAAAATCGTTACTAATAAATGAAAGTGGTGAAATATTAATAAATAAAAATTAATATTGGGTACTGATTTTTTTGACATCTATTAATTGTCTGGCAAAGAATTAATATCATTATTTGAATTAAATTAAATAAATAAAAAAAACATTATTATTTAGGTACACACATAACAAAAATCATAAAATAATTCAATCTTGAGTTCGTACAGGCCATTTAGTAAGTTTTATTGCTCTATTTAGAGTTTGTAAAAAAGTCATTTAATATGTTACAAAATGATTTGTCATCCTATTGATTTTACAGGGTGGTGCGTGAATTCTATGTACCTCATTCGTACAGTATTAAGATAGTTAAATGTGTTAAATAGCATGAGCACAAGGACGATATACCTAACAGTTCCCTGTTTTAGTTAATACGGTGAATGATATTAATGAATTAGCGAATTAAACTACTGACAACCATGAATGGAAATAGTTATAAGAGAGTAGGTGCAGTAAACCGAAAATATTATTCTTTCACTGTTCACTGACCATAAGGAAACATTATTATATTGATAAAGAGTGCATAAAACCGGAAAAATATTCCTAACGGTTTACTGAACCTAAACAAAATTTAGATATAAATAGAGACTGGAGGGCTGAACGATCTCCTGATTATGCTAATTTGGTGGGCAAAAGGCGCATCGAGTAAAGTGTTATCTTTCACTGTTCGTGGAAAACTGATTTCCTGCTCATGTTTTTCATTATAACTGAAAGCAGAATATTTCCTTGATTTTAGAAAAATAAAAGAAAATAATTGTATATTTGTTGTCAGAGGAGGTATCTAAACTCCTTGAATTATATTTTTGTTTTGTATAATAATTATCGCACAAATGTGTAAAAAGAAAGATAACATAACTTTATAGTATTCTGCAAAAAATTTACTGCTACAATTTATAAGCGCCCATGTTTCCGAGAGCTGTCTCTAAAATTGTAGCGAGTATTGTTGTTATTCTCGTGACGGTATCAAATTTGCACTGGGAACAGTTTGCTTGGGAATGTCTCATTTTCTCCAGACAAATACTTGCATCAAACTTTTATATCTGATATATCTTAGCTAGTTTGTACTTTTGCAGGTTTTAACTTTTTGTTCGCGTATCTGTCTGAACCAGTTGTGCAAGTCGACGAAAACAAAGTTGTTTTATATTATCAACGCCGCGGTGTTTTTTATATGCTTTATTCTTTTTATAATAATTCATGCGGTTTCTTCATGAGGAAGACATTTGTCAACTTATGTATGTTTTGGATATCGGGGGGCTCAAATATCATTGGACAAAATATCTCTGATATATTTTTATCAATGTATTCTACATGTTTTTTAAATCATGTGTTACAAATCGCCTAATCATGGAGCATCAGTTCAAGTGCTTTTCTATGCTTTTATTATTAGAATGCATTTATTTTTCGTTTCTATTATTATTAAAGGATGGTTAACTATACCATGCTATGGTTATATAATGCAAATTATATTACAAAGTTTTACGTTACTATAGTAAATTATTGTTTAAAAAATCTAAGTTATGTATATGCTTGGTAACAGGAACTGAACGCAATGGATAACAATATATTCAGATCTTATTTCAAAAGATTTTCTTATGACGTTACATGGAGAACAATTTTAAAATAAAAATGAAAATATAGAACAGCGGAAAGGCTAGTTTTTTCGTCTGTTGTTTGTAATTGCAAATATCCAATACAGAAAGAGAATAAACTTGAACTAGTTTATGTCTTTGAGCACTTTATGCAAAAAATTATTTCTTAAAATATTTAATTTACTTTGTAAGCAGTTCACGTACCATATTAACTATTTGATATGATACGTTAACTGACATCCAGGCTACGTCATTTACTTATCATACTTATCAATGTAATAATTAGGATATCATACAGGTACCTCAAAATCTATTTGGGATATATGCCATCCAAAATTAATAAATATGCAATGCCAACAGAAATATAATACGTTTTACATTAATCCTTCCCACAAGGGGAGAGAGGGGACATCTTCAAATATTAGTTTTGACCGTCAGGCTGTCATTGTCATTTTTACAAGTGGATATTTTTTACATATTTTTATTATGCGAAAAAAGTTATTTGTTTTTGAATTTTCCCTTGCTCAATGACGACAGAAATAAAATAATTTTTGTAAAATGTTATGTCTCGGTGAAATGTTATGGTTATAAACATGTTAGAATTTCTATTCTTTGTTTAAACTGTTTTGTGTAAATTGGGGTATAAGGATTGCGGGTAGTTACTAATATGAATAATTTCTACGACTGTCGTTTTACTTGTCATAATTGTGTTTTAGACAAACAACCTCTTTTCCCCAGTTAAGTACATTTATTGCATACGTAATTATGTACTGATACGTGTATGCATAAGTGGACAAAAAAGCATATTGTGTATGACAAAAAGTGGCAAAAATTAAAATTATTTTTGTTAAATACGTATTGATTCCTGTGTATGTGTAAATAATATATTTAACAAAATATTATTTTTTATGTTCTGTAATTAGGGTTGAAGTCTGCACAATCGTAGTCTCCAAAAAAGTGTTATACGCAAATATTCTTTACACTCACTACTCATATCTTATTATGGGTTATAACTAGTGCCCACTAAAGTAAAGATCGTAGGTAGACTTTAACTCTGCATAAACCTGTAAGAGTATACAGCATACTGAAGTAATTTAAGGAAAGAATAGTAACTCTAAGGCATTTGTAACGATAACATTTCACTAGGAAGGTAGTGACCAAAACAGATAACATTTGTCTTTGCATGTAGTATATGTAAAAAATATCCACCTGCATAAAGTGAAAATAGTAGCCGGAGGGTCAAAATTTTTTTTAAAGCTTCCCCCCTCCCCCAGTTCGAGGTGAGTCTCTATACATTAGTTCAAAGTTCCTTTTGAGTGAAACATTATGGTCCTTGTTTCATGTTGATATCTTTATTGTTCTTGAGATTTGGTCAAATATGCTTTCTTTAGGGGTCAGGGGTGACTTTGCTGTTTTTACCTCCTTAAACCGTTTATGAGCAGCTACAAAAGACTACTTGTTTCTTATTTCTCGATGCCTTACTTATATATAAAATTTTACCAAAATACGAGAGGGACAGTTCAGTCATTTTGCTTGTCAGTACATTTAGTTTGCTATTTCAAAGACTGTTTCTGTATATCACTCTAACAACATCAGTCTAACAACTTTATTATCTAAGCTGAATTCAAGAAGATAAACCACAAGTATTGGACTTGAATTTATATATGGTACTTTTACGTCATAATATAAATCGTACAAATCATTTACAATTAAAACAGATTGGAAATATTGAACAATGGAGTAGATTCAATTATTTAGCTGCTATGCGCGCCATATGTATTGAATCTTCTATTCTATGATTCTATGCTGTTACACTCAGTAGGAAGGAAAATTAATTTAAGATATCAATATAAACTGACAGTTTAAAACTTTGTAATACTTTGGATTTCTTCATCGAAAGTATTACTTTTTCTGTCGTGTTATACTTTAACAAATAAATTTGTCCACTGCTTCATTACATACTCCTACCAAATACATTAAAGTCTGCATTATCAACGTTGAATCAATATTCAGTTCCATTTCTATAACGATCTGCTTTAATATATTATGTACCAACTTATATATGTATATTTACCTAAAATGTAGGTACCGTATACGAAATCTGTGATAGCCTTGAGGGCACGTGAAAGTAACAAAATAAATACTGTTTTATGTTTGCTTGCGCAGCTTAGAATATTTACTTGGGACAAGAGGTAGAAGCTTTTTTACGAGGATAATCTATTATTGAGCCTCAGAAAGCCTCAAATCATGGCATTCTTTTACTCTATGAAATTTTTAAGCATAAGCTTCCCTTGTACCCTCTGAATTTGTACATACTTACATGTGAATCTATTTTTCTATTTCTATAAGAAATTATAATGTACTTATAGTGTATTTTATGAATCTTATAATATTTGCGTATGTAGGTAGCAGTATGAATGAGCATTCAAGTTAGTATAATATCCATACTAAAAAGTTTTTGATATGATCTTAAGTATAGGTTGGAAGGAGGAGAATAGGATAAATTTTAGAGACTTTTTCCTAAAAATAGGTTTTGTCAGCAAACCACATACATCGGCTCTAAATTGATGTGTTAAATTTGTGAAACTAATACACCTAATGACGGACGCTCACACTTAATTGAAATTTTAGTTACTTAAGTGTGTTTAAATTTTTAAATTAGATCAAGTGCCATAGTATCTTTGTATATCATGGCTTTTTTTGCATTAATATATACGCAGTCACATATATACAACAGTTTCTTTACAAAAATATTAATAATATAAATGTAAATAAAACAACGATACTTAATATTTACATGATTCATTTTTAATAACAGAAAGGGCCAAATTCTGACTATGAAACATTATTATTTGTTAGACGTACTAGATTACTTAAATTTGCATTATTTATAATTCTTGCTTATATTAACTGATAGTTGACTACCGGTTTGGGGATATTTTTATGTATATATATATTATGTTCAAATACGATAAATAACAAAATGTGGAATATATTACTTGTGTTATTAAAATATTTCTAAAACATTTTAAATTCGTATTCAAGGAAGCAAAGCATGTATTTTATATATTTTTCTGTCATTTGGGGAGAATATTATATCCACACGCACAAGTAATCACAATATAACGAACTATACAGCCATTATACTAATTCTTATAGAAACATTTTGATAATTTTATTAATACATATAATTGGATTTAAACTATGTTATATATTAACTTTATACTCACCTTAAATATTTATTGCTATTAGTTTATGTGATATTCTTAGGTAAGACCTAGTAGATGTTAATAAATTAGAAACAACTTAAAGGCATATATTCAAATATTTGTAAGTATGTATGTCATTCAGGGAATACTTTTTGAATGTGTTCATATCATTAATTTATACAAAATATTTATTGTAATTTTTAGTCAATTCGTTGCCGTAATATTATCAGCATTACATATACTATGTATTCTTATAATAAAACTATTCTATGAAATCAATTCATAATTATTTTACAGAAAGATGTACAAATATCGATTGTTATATCATTTACGATTTTATAAGACAATTAATACTATTTTAAAAAGAACAAACGTTTTTTATGCTAAGTACGCCAGTAAACAAAAATTTTATTTACAAATACCTATCCTATAAGGGATACACTGTACATTAATTATTATTCAATAACAGATATCTGCCGTCTGATTATAAAAGTAGAAGATACAATTCAAAGTTCACTGAAATTTTTTTGGTGATTGTTAACATTTTGGAAAAAATAAAAGTTGATAATATTGTGAAAGTGATACATACGAGTAAATGTCATCTTTAAGAATCGATAAGGAATATTGATGGCTAAGTTAGATTTGAAAGTGAACAATATCCCTTAATACAATCTCATTATCGTTGGGCGCAGATGGAATTATATATTATTTTCATTTCCCATACTATTTATATATTATCTATTACCTGCTGTCTGCTGTATACTATTTACGAATTGGGATATACGTCCTACCATCTACCAACTTATTATCTATTATCTACCATCTATAACTTACCATACACTATTTACCATCTACCAAATTCCATTTCTATCTACTATCCTTACTACTTACGAACTTCCATCTTCTATTTACCATCTATTATGTATCATATACTTATCTATGTACTATTTACTTCCAACTTTTTATTATATGTGCATAAAATTAGTAAAGTAAGCAGTAAATTTAAAGTATAAATATTACTATGATGGTCATTGTAGGTATATACTCACAATACATATATTAGTATAACGATGTAAAATTAACAGGCACTAGCAGTATTATTAAAAGTTTTACATACCTATGTAAAACTAATAAACTAATTGTACATAACCATGGGCGTGTTTTAGGAGGCACATCGAATTTACAATATTAAAAGTCATATAATCTTGGTTGACAAGGTAATGTGACACTAATATCCATATTTTTTAATTATAATATTTTAAACATAACTGTTATACTGTTATTTATGACAGGATATATGTATGTATAAACTTTTTTCAGATCGTTTATTTGCTTAAATATTGAAAACGTGTTAATATTTAACATATTTTACCATCAGCAAAAGAGAAATACTTTCAAATTCGATACGTGTCCAATAATCGTTTCCCTTACCAATCAACGCCAGGAACTTGAACCGTGAAGAATTGATCAATGATGCATAAAACCCGGAGATGATTTAAAATAAGTTAAAAGGCCAATTCCTAAACACTCCAATCGGTTCTTAGAAAACTGCGTCGAGACTGGAATACATATTACAATTTTACGCCCAAATTGTCAAGAATGAGCATATAAGAAAAGGGTAAACTTACGAGATAGAATTGAATTAAACAAACTTGTTCTACGAGAAAACAAGATATAAAAGATTCTGAATAATGCTCAGACTAGATCTACTTACGTTGCAAAATTTATTTCGATCGATGAAACAAATACTTTACAGTTAAGTAGCTTTATCAATAAAGTTTCAGCCAAATGGATTAATCTAATCTATTTACTCATCTCGAGTTATATCTCTAGACAGAACCAGTAAAAATAGACGTGTGTATTTTGTATCTTAATAATAGAATATGTTCAATAATGTTTATAAGGTAATTTTTTTGTTTTAAATTCTCGGATGTTAATGCATCGCATCGGTCTTATTTATAATTATAGTTTAAAAATGTATGAAATTATTTTCTGTGCTCATATTTGATGTGTTCGATTCAATATGATAATTTATTTTTAATATATTTTCATAAACTTAACTCACTATGTTTTAGAGAGGTATCATATTGAGTTAGCATTAAAGAAAAAGTCGTTCTATAGATCTTCTGCTCTCATTATAATTGTATGCAGGAAAGTTTGATACGGATCAAGGCATAAAAGGTAATCATCAAAATATCTAAGGACGTTTAACAACAACTAATGTTACTTAACGTGCGCTAATTTGTTACTCGTGATTTTTAGGGATATCGCATTCTATACTAGTTTGTGGAAAAAGTGGAAATTAAAAGTTAGCATAGAAAATATATAAACAAGGCGTATGATTAGTTTTCCATAAAGCACCAAAAAAGATTCGTCATTCGGCGAGTATTTCGCCCAACAGGATGACGTTACCAGGAGATGATTGACCTTCCTTTTTAGCATTTTAATCATCTCATGAAAGAGCCAACTTGGCTGAAGAGACATACGTTGAATGACTCGGTATTTTGTGGAATATTGATTTTGTTTTTTATTGCTGCATCGAAATTGTCACAAAGGCTATATCCCAAATATCCCAAGAAAATGTCC
This sequence comes from Rosalia funebris, assembly GCA_037954035.1. Lineage (NCBI taxonomy): Eukaryota > Metazoa > Arthropoda > Insecta > Coleoptera > Cerambycidae > Rosalia > Rosalia funebris. The sequence goes on along the minus strand of JAZFAV010000032.1, from coordinate 30,649,754 downwards.
CAAAGATTACACAACATATAATCAACCAAAATATTTAAGATTCTTCCATATTTAGAAAATATAGAAAAACATACATTGTATTACATTATTAAATTTAACAACTTACAATTTCATGTTTATATAAATTTTCTATAAATTTAAGTTAGTCAAAAGTATCTAATATATTTCATAATTGTCATTACCGATTGCACAATGCTGATTATTAATATGCTACAAAAACTTTTTAGTAATACAATATACGAAGCTATACCAAGTCCAACTAAATTAGTAGTCTATAGAATAGTAACGTCTATAGAAAAGTATAGTCTATACAATAGTAATCAAGAAAATTTTTAATCCTACGTGTACGTTACCCTTGAGGATTCCGTTAAATTATTTCGACATTTCATGAGATACTGGGAAGGGTTTTCTAATATTCGATAGCCGTGCTTTATATTTTAATTTCTAGTATCGTAGCATTTTTATTGTAGATGTAAAAGTTAATATGTGTTATATTAATTTAGTCTATTTGAACTTTAAATGGCAGTCGTAAAAATAAAATATAAATATCTTACATAAGTCTGTATTTTCTCTGCGACTGTGTTTTGTGTGATTGTGAAGACACAAATACTTTTAGACACAAATAATGCTTGTCGCTCTTAACAAACAACAGCCACTCGCTGACTGTTGTTAGATATTCTATCAACATATAATTCCTATTATGTCATCTTTTAAATATGGCTTTCAATATTAATTAAAATATTTAAACCAATCGAAAAGTTAATGTGAGATAAAATTTAAGAACTGTAGTAATTCGAAATATTAACTGGTGAGAACGATTCTACCTCGTAAATTTTCCAGCGCATGTTTAGTCAGTTTCGTTCGCATTCAGTATTTAAATGGAAGTTTTACCTGTAGTTAGTGCAAAATGTTTAGTGCATTTAAATGTTTTGTTAAATTTGAAAATATCTGCATGCCACTAGCTCTTGCATCCGTACAATACACAGATATAAATGTATAATAACAAAAAGGATTGCTATTATTTTTTAATTTATATTCTCCAGTTGAAAATTATCTGCAAAATAATAATGTTCTTTTCTATTAGACATATCTTACAGTCTATTTAAATTAATATATATATATATATATATATATATATATATATATATATATATATATATATATATATATATATATATATATATATATATATATATATATATATATATATATATATATATATATATATATATATATTATTCAATATATACAATCCGTTTTTACATTGTAGGTACCTATTAAATATTCATATTAATTTTATGGAATGAAGATATCAGTTTTATCGAATATTTTAGTTTTTCCCAAATATCTAGATAAAACATACTTGATACAAATTTTCACGATATATAAATAACTGATAGTTAAATTTACTAATGTTAAACAGATTATTAAAATTAACGTCAAACTACGACTACACTAATATACATAAAACAAAACATTTAGGGGTTAAAAGTTCAAAAATATAATTTTTTGCCACGTAAATTCACTAAGTTAGAAACAAAATGAAAATATTTTAGAAGATGTAGAGGTCGAATAATTCATAAGATGTTTTCAATTTAACATAAGATAAATATTTCAATATATTATAAACGGGTTCTGTTTATTTTTTCAACGAGTAAAAAATCTTCAGATAATAATTGTACGAAGTTGATATACACCATGTATCCACTGTTATATTTCAGAGTCTACTAGTCTGAAGGTAATCTTTAATTGGTATCTTACTGTATTTATTATTTTAACTTGGTATATATTTACCTTTAGTTTTCGGAGTTTCAGTTCTACATACGTGATGGACGGATATATTTCTTTACACAATGCACATATTTTACTGAATGATCTATATCGAAATAGGTAAGACTATATCAAAATTATCGTTTATTTCATCGCTATTTACCAAATAAAAAATCTCAAAACATGCCGTGGCTTATTTTTATGGCTAGGCTCAGGTAGACTGTTCCGTTTATCGGCAAGATAAGAGTTTTTTATTTGGCAAATAGCGATGAAATGAATAGTAGATGAATTATGTAAGTATATATTTTTTTAAATATACTTGCAATTGTAACATTCTGGACTGTGAAGTTATTATACATTTTCTTTAAATTGTTTCTCCAAAACACAACAGTCAGTTTTCTGTTGAATGAAATAGACGAAAAAATTAAAGTAAATATATTCTTTGTTAATAAATATCTCGGTAATACTATATAACTAATAAATTTAAACCGCTAAAATTATAACAAAATATATGAGCTGACTTACAGAATGATTATCTATATACAATTTACAGTTTTACGATTTATTGCTGGACTTACACTACTATGACTCAATATATTAATAAAAAATTCACACACTGAACTCGAGAAAATGTCCGTTCAAGAAAAGGTAATCATATGGACTGATACGATGTACTAATACAGTTGTGTTAAGATGGAAAAATCGAATCTAAAAGATTCTTGTAAATAAAACAATTTTACAGTTGTTTGTTCGTTATGAAATGTTAATCTAAAAGTGTCACTGTTCCATAACAAAGGTATATACCTACTAACCTATATACCTATTAGAACCTTGTTTTGCTTAGTTGAAAATAGCAAATTTTATGCTAAAAACAAAATTTTACCGCAAAGTTACTATCATAAGCCAGAAAGTGTAACACTTATTATTGTTTTTATATAAACCATTGCCTTTTGGCTATTTTATAGAATGATGAGAAGTTTATTTTATTTTTGCGGGGTCTTCAAAAATAAAATACTATATATCGCGATTTCTGGCCATTTGTAAGCCTTCAAGAAAAGCTCCAATAAGCTCCAATCTCGCACTTACAATTTTGAAATATTTTCCAAATTTCAGCTGTTAGTTTTTGAAGCTTGAGACGTAATTGCAAATGGAAGTAAGAATAATGGATATACGTTCAATAGACATAATCCTATCGGGTCTGGTACGTGAAGGTAAATAATGAGTCTGTCATTTGTTACACTGTTTTGTCTGATAAATAGGTTTTCAATGGTAACAGTTTTGAGATATACCTACCACTTAGAGATTCAAAATGTCAATCTAGACAACAAAAGCCTATATTAAGGAACGCAAATTTTTTAGCGTACAGGATAACGAATGTAAATGTTGGATGATTGAAATGGGCAACTATATGAAAAATATCTTTTAGTCTTCTAGTGTTAAGTATATTTTTCGGTAGAGCTGACTTCAGATTCATAATATATATCCTTGAAAACCTAATATCCCATGTTATTGAAGTAAAATAGCATCCCAAACATGAATGTAGGAATCTTTTTCCGCTTTTTGATGATCCAGCACCACTGTGCGGCATGCTCTAGTTATAGTTCTTTCGGCTGTCGCTAGGCGTTTCAAAGATACGTTTTTAAAATGAAAGGGATAAAACACTCACGAGAATCGAATTATGAAATTGTGTGACATAACATCGCTAAATTTAATTAATTAAATTTAAATCTAATTAATTAAAATTACGAATTTACTTTCTACAAAGAATACAAAGTGGCGATATTAGATGAATAGAAAAATTTGTGCATATAAAACAATAGGACATTATCAGATTTTATTGGTTTATTTCTAATTTTAAATATATTATTAGTAAAAAATATTATACAATATTTATGAAGTCTTATTTGGATTATGGTTGGGTTATATGGAAAATTGTTTGTGCCTGAAATAAAAGGAGGTAAAAATATTTATATACTAATGAACATCAAACAGAAAAATCTATAATATCAAAACTCAGACACAGAAATCAATGATGATCAACTAACGTCTCCTTGAAAAACAGTAGGAGGATAAGACGAAAATTTTATGTATACATTTATATACAAATGTTTGTTTGACGAACCTCACTTTCCATATTTTTGTTTCTTCATTAGCTATCTAAACGAAAAACATGATTTATATAATTTCAGTGTATAGAAATTTATAATCCAATAGGATTTATTTTGGTCCATATTACGTCAACTTCGAAGGCTTGTGAGCGTGGAAATGAGATTGAATTTAGGAAAGTTTGATTGGATTCTGCCTAAGTGTATATTTCCCTACGTTGCGTCGTTCGATTGATGCTATTGATAGCTCCAGGATATCCCTAGTAAATCTTTAACTGACCTTAAAGAAAATCTCTATATTTGCTACTATAATGAAAATGTTATAAGGGAAAATTTGTTTTGAAATAATAAATTCTGAGAATTCAACTTCGTATCATACAATGTGATGATAGTTAATTTGTATCTTCGAATAATGAAACAAGCTTGACATTGATCTTATGTATATGTAGATATAAATATATACTAATTAATGTGGCTTAATCCCAATCCCAGTTACTGAGATCTAATTAGAATTATATTGATTTATTACAATGTCAATAACAATTATTTATTACAATACATAGAGCAATATAATATATCGTCCATCAATTACTTTTTCTATTATTAAACTTATATTGCATGAAAATTATATATTTAAGATTATAAGTCCTAACGGAGCAAAGAAGAAGGCAGAAGGAAGACATAAAGATGGAATTGTAGATTACATCTGGGTTAAAACAGTTAGGCGGTTATAAGATGTCTATAACCTTTTAGGGGTGAAAATGGCAAACGAAAGTAATTTTCTTATTTCGCTGGAAAAAATATTTTGCTTTTAGAGATCCTTAATAAAGAACATGTTTATCTGAGTGAACTTATAAAATAAACATACATTCTGACCATAGTTAGGTATATATCTTAATTAAAAATCTTATAGTTTGTGAAATTAGAATATTGCAAAACATCGTTCTTATTAATTACAATTTTGCGCATGTATATTATTTAAAATTTATTAGGCTGAATGTGTATACCTACTTTATTTTAAATATCTTATGTCTTATTTGTGATAATCTATAAATACAACGTAAATTGCTTGGATTTCCTTATTTAGTTTTTGATGAAAAATTAATAAAACCCCGAATTAATTTATTATAACAAATTGTATTTATCGACTCGATATCGATTTCATATAATTTCATCATCATCTCAATAGAAAAATATTAATGAAATATTAGTATTAGCACAATACTAATTAAATACCTGAACTAAATTGGAAAATTCTTTGTAATGATTCTTAGTTAAACAATCATATAAATATACTCGTATGTCCTAAGTATGTATTTTAGATATACACTGACAGAAATTTCTATTAAGAAGTGAAAGTTTAGTAACGCCAAAAAATATATGTATGAAATTAGGCTACAAATAGATTACGTTATTGCCACCGTAAGAATGATTCTGCTAAGATATTTTACTGCCCGTTAAACAACAACAAATTATTGCCATAAGCTCCTTTTTCTTATAGCTAATTAGTGCACGATTTAAAAATAAATACATTTTATTCATTCAGTTAGTGTTTTATACTGTAGCGTTAGTGTGTTCTTTGCATGAACAAAAAATCTTTCGCACTCATTTGCTGTTTGTAAATAACTGCAACTACTATACGAGTACTTGGTAAGAATCACAACAAATACATCTGTTTGCTTTACTCTTACGTTACTTCTAATCATGGTGCATCTGATCTAAAGATAATCGGTCATCCGGTTTTTGAAACCGTTATAATCCTGTAATTGCATTCAAATAAAAAATACCTGGAGATTATATTCACAAAAACATGATGCTAAACCAACGACAGAATGGAAATGTATAATCGTACCGATAAGAAACAGTTTTTCATAGTTTCCTCAATACACTTTTTTATGAACATAATCATTAAATTATTTTAAAATTGTATAAAATTGTATCAAACATATGTTTTTGTAATAACTAAATACGACATACGAAAATTGAGTTGTGGTATTATTGTATAGTAATTAATGCGATTGTATGTATACTCTATTTCATCGCTATTTGCCAAATGAAGAATAATAATATATATATATATATATATATATATATATATATATATATATATATATATATATATATATATATATATATATATATATATATATATATATATATATATATATATATATATATATATATATATATATATATATATATATATATATATATATATATAATTGCAAGAGTGTCTAAAATTTATTATAAGTAAGGATTACATTACTAGCAAGTTTCTCTATTATCCTCTCTAGTATATCTACTCTAATAAGTGCAACTAAAGACCCTTATTTATTTCAAGTCATGTGCTAACGTTTTATAGAAATAATGCAAGGAATAATTATTCAGTGCAGTTTAAGTAAAGTTACTTAAACTGTTAGGACGAATAAATGGCGATTGCAAAAATGTGTTGACAAAATTATTTTTGATAAGTTAATTATAATATATCTTAACAATAAATATACTTAATATAATACAGATTATCTCAGCAAAGCTGCTTACTTAGTCGATTTGTCTCAGTATACATGAATTTGTTTAGACAGTTAAATAGGATATATATTTGTATGAACTCTTCGTTATACTTTATATGTATGTACTTAAATAATTCTCCATATAAAATGTTGTTTGATTATTTATTAATCTATCTGTATAATAATCTCTTATTATTTTGCATCAGTGCCTTTCACTTGAAGGTTCGGCGAACATGTGGCTGTTTATGAATTAATACATCAACTGATGTCAAAAAACTCATAAATCCATTAAAACAGATCAACTGATACTTCATGTAATTTGGTAATATGTTGACGATGTAAATCAATGCACTCATGATATTTGATATTATTGCTCTGATATTTATAAATTATAGAATAATATCACAATTACATTGAATTAATCGTATTTATATACCTAGGCGTTTATTAAATATTCATTACAGATAGGCAATCAACATGTGACTTCATCTTATTGTGACAATTCTATGAATATATTATGCATCTGGTGTTATCGAGAAAATCTCAGAAAGACAAGTAATATGTTCAGTATTTCATTATGGAAGCACTGAAAGCTTTATGTAAATTACTTGATATACAAAATATATCTACTCCCTAACGTATAGGAAAACTGCAAATTATCATGTTAGTTTTTAAATATACGTGTGGGTTTTATTGCAGAAATATTCATTAATTTCTTATATTTATTTATAGAAACTTATACATAAAGCCTTATAAAAAATAACGAACATAACAACATTAGTCCAAATTTTAAAACAGTATTATAATGTTAGAGTTCTAAGAAAGAGTTTATTCAAAAGATTATGTTAGGGAGGTCAAGTTTATTAAAAATTTAGAGTTATAAGGGAAAATTAGAATGTTATTCTAGAGCTATGTAAAGATGTGAGTTCATAAACCATAGAAATAAATTTACATTATCAAATATAAACAATACACACAATCATATTTAAACATGATTGTGTATATTTAACGTCCATTTATATATTAATTTAGCTATTATTTAGGCCATTTTGATCAGTTTCAACGCTGCATGATTAGTTTGTTTTTAAAAGTGATATTCAGTGTTCATGGCCTTAATTAGGCTTTTACAGTTTTCATTCAAAATTTGGTCCCAGGTCCAACAGACGCTAGATGACATGAAATGTGTTTTTAATCTTTTATATGAAGTAAACATCAAGAGATTTTGGGGCAAAAAGGACTATTAAGTTCAATATTATAATATATAATTCATTAAAATACAAACCAGCTAATATTAGAAGCAATAACATTTAAAGAATAGTACAAGTTATAACATTTATTTCGATATTTGTCAACAAAGATGTCATTGAATTAATTATATACTATACAATAATTAATAATTTATATTTATAATAATGCAATAAGGTATCAGTGATCGATGTATCAAGCGTTTATTGAATTAATAGAAAGTATACGGTTGCGTGTACCTATAGGAGCATAAATTTGTTTGAAGGGACTTATTTTTATATAGTCACTTGGTCTATATTATCACAACACACAAAAATCATGTCGTATAATATAATTAAAACCTATTTTTCTCCTGAAAATTTGTTTTATAATCATATTTTACGTCCGTCACAAAACTCACTAGGTCAGATCATCCACCAGAAAGTACATGGAATTACGAAACTTGGAACATATAGCGCATACATTGGTTTACATTAAGCAATTTTTGTTGTCGCCCAAATTCATTCGGAAGGATTATAATTCACCTCTCAATATTTTTTTTAGTTTTATAAATCGTTAACTGTAAGATATTGGGAAGACAAATTTTTCTTTTTTTTTTAATAACAAAGAAATACATATATCGACTCTCATTACATTTGAAGAAAGGTTTTAAACATAAATTTTGAGATTTTTTCCCAAAACACATTAGAAGTGATAATTTATGTCAACAATTTATTTCTTAAAATGCTGTGTGATGACAGTCATACCAGAATTCAGATAGAGAGACCAGTCATACAAAAATCCAGAAAATAATAACGGGTGTCTCAGTGAGAGGTAGCCGATTTAAACACCCATACGTCACCGTGGGCAACGCTCAGTTGAAAATATTGAAGCGGTCAGTGCAAGTGTGGCTGCAGATAACACTATATCCGTAAGACGTCGTTCCCAACAATTAAATCTCGCAAAGTCAACATTACAGAGAATTTTGACGAAAGACCTTCACTTTCATGCATATAAGATCCAGTTGATACAGGAGTTGAAACCATGGGACCATGCACGACGCCGTGAGTTTTGTAAATGGGTGTTAGAGAACATCGCAGTTGACGGCGAGTTTTGGGAAATATTCAGCGATGAAGCGCATTTTCAATTAAAAGGGTACGTAAACAAATAAAATTGTCGCATCTGTGGAGCTGAAAATCCACATCTCATCCAAGGACAACCCACGCATCCAGAAAGGGTTACCGTATGGTGCGCTTCGTGGGGAGTTGTTGGGCCGTTCTTCTTCGAAAACGAAGCAGACGAAGTGGTTACTGTACTTATGAGATGTGAGATGTTAATAAACTTCTTTTTCGAACGAATCAATGATTTGTATGTAGGCGATATATGGTTTCAGCAAGATGGTGCCACGTGCCACACAGCTAATGAAATGCTTAATCTTTTGGGTACCAAATTTCCTGGGCGCATAATTTCTCACAGAGCTGAAGTTGATTGGCCACTACGCTCTTATAACTTGATCCCATTAGACATTTTAGACATGTGAGGCTACGTCAAAGAAAAAGTCTATGCGAATAATCCCGTTACGATTGAACAGCTTATAACTTATTGAATAACTTATTATTTATATATAGCGAAATTATTGCGGATATAGCCACATCTGTGCCGCGAAGCAATGGAAAACTTCATCAAAAGAATCCTCTGCTGCCAGAGAAGCAGAGGCAGCCACTTACAAGACATTATATTCCATGTCTAATGGCATAGTTTAAACAAACAATTGAACCCAATATTATAATTACAAACATAATCGACTACCTCTCGCTGGGACATCCTATATAATTGATTGTATATCGATTAATTAATTAAATTAATATTGATTATATTATTTTCCGGATCATGCGCTTTTATTTATTTATAACTGACAAATCTTTACTTATAATGAAGTTAATTGATTTTCATTTAATACCGTGATATATAGATGTTTTTCTAATGTTGAGGAATAAAAACTAACAATACAACAGAGGTCGTACTTTTTCACTAAAAAAAGAACTACTGTATTTTGCAATTATCTAAATTGTGAACTTAAAATTTTACGTAAGAATGCACTTTAGAAAAAAAAAATAGTTTATTAAATGTGTTTACTATTTGATATAATTTTGCCTCTTTAGACTGAAAATTGGACATGAAAGAATCGATTAATACATAACCTATATCCTATATGTTTGATCTGCAGGCGAAAGTGACATGTGGTGCTTAGCTGCGATTTTTAGACTTCGATTTAGAAAAAGAGTTGCCACTTTACCATTATCATAAAGTGGAAACTAACGCGAGAATCTATTAGACATTTAAATGTGCTTTTTTCATTTTCAATTGATATTTGGTTTTTAATTCAAAGTGGGGATCTTCTCATTCGATTTATTTTCGATGAGTTTCGAAACGCACTTTTTGGGTGATGCTAACGTTGTAATGGAACACAATATATCACCGATATGAATAGTTAATTTACAATTATTGTGTCCATTATTTGGATGGATGACAGACGGCCTCACCTACAACTGCTGGCGTCTTGCGTGTTAATATGCACGAAGAAGCTACACAAACCTAGACAAGTTTTGTATAGAGGACATGCTATTCCTTGGATAGGATATAAAATCCTTTATAAAATAGCCAAATACAGTTTGTCAAGAATAGGAAAAAGTATGAGATTCTCTGTGTGCGTAGAAGAAAGAGCGATGGAGCATTCGGAGGGAACAGGATGTACTTTACGCGCGGCCAGATCGAACTCTGTAATATTTTTTGTGCATTCATAAATACTCGATATTCATTCTGCAAAGGTTTCAATTCGACTGAGTAAAGACAAGGTTATTTACTCCGCACCTCGTGGGCGATCTGATTTCGCAGTTTTGAGACTTGCTCCTATTCTTGACAATCTGCATAGCAAAACTCTAGAAAAGTAGAAGTTCGGCAAAGTTCAGGTTGTAAATTGACGTCGTAAACAGGTCATGGTCTAGAGAAAATAGGTCGAACCTGTCTATCACTTTATCGCGTATAATTTTCATAATAATACCATTCAATATTATCATATTTCAACTTATTTCTCTAAAATGGTAGTATATACATATAACATTCTTAATTTCTAATTAATATCTGCATCTCAAATAACATTAATAAGAGATTATTTAGACTCATAATGAGTATCTAATTATATTAACTTGTTTGCTTTAATTTACAATGTTATTTGCTAACAATGTACTGTGTTGTTTACTATAATCGCATCGGAGATAAGAGATAGGTCAATAAAATTGCTCAATTGCATAGATACATTAATAATAATTATAAATGTATTTAAAATTACACAAATCTAGTATTTTATATGATTAATAGTGCATTCCTCCATTTCACCTTATCTTATTCTAATACAGCCATCATCCTTAATGGGAGTGGTCATATTGAAAGAGCGCCCTTTAGCCCTCAATGTGGTGACATCAGTAAGCAGAATATATTTATAAATACCGTAAGGTTCAAGGTATGGGCGGTGCTGCTCTGTCGCCATGCCTTTCAACGGTATATTGGGAAAGAAGCTTAAGTTCTTTCACGTCTAGTTTCCCATGCTGCCATACTTATAACGCAAAAAGTTGTAAAAAATCGGCAAAATTAAAAACCTTTTATTTTATTATGCAACGATCATAACAATATTGGGCAAATATTCATTAAGTTATTTAAGTCTATGTAGAAACCATGCCTATGTAGACATTTATAAGAAATAATAAATAAAATTTTATTGCAAATGTTAAAAAAGTATACAACAAATGAGGAAAAACTATTTTCCCCCTTGTTGTCTATACATTTTGTCAGAAAAGAGATATAAAGGGTATACTATGTGCGAGAATTACAAATAATCTTTTAAACTTCATTAATGCTTTGCATCAATTAATATATTTCTTTTTATGTTCCTACCAAAAATATCCAATGAATACAAATTTGGAAACTTTGCAGTCCATTTCATAGCATTACACAAAGACTGGATTTTAATGAAACTATAACTCTATCAAAGTTAACTCAAATTATTTTAATCTGGTAAATTATAATCAATTCACAACGAAAATGAGTAGAAAACTACTAAGTTTTATACCACTATATTTTCACAGAAACGTGACTACAGTTTCGACAATTTTTATGTCATTTTCAAACGATGATTCAACTAAGAATAAAATACAAACATTCTGTTCCTATAATATATACATACTATCCAAATATAGAGACTAAGTGTTATGACAATAAACAGGTAGTTAAAGTTTACAAGAAAACGTGTTTCATAAATGGTGCAATCGCGACCATAAAATTGTGGGAATTTCCATTAATATTATTAAGAACTATTATACAGGGGGTTAATTAATTTGGGTAGCAGTAACAGTAACAAACAACAGTAACAGTAACAAATTAATTAACCCCTGTATAATAGTTTTTAATAATATTCATGGAAATTCCCACAATTTGATGATCGGGATTGCACTATTTATGAAAGATGTTTTCTTGTAAACCTTAACTACCTGTTTATCGTCATAACACTTAGTCTCTGTATTTGGATAGTATAATATTATAGGAAGATAATGTTTGTATTTAATTCTTAGTAGAATCATCGTTTGAAAATGACATAAAAATAGGCTAAACTGCAGTCACGTTTCTGTGTAAATATAGTGGTATAAAACTTCCTCGATTAATTTCTTATAATCAGTTCCCTAATGTCGTTGCTAGATTATCTCTCAGAAACTAAAATATTTACATAATAGCTCCGAAAAGTGTATATTCTTAGCGATAACACACAGTACGTAGGATAGTAGGAGCCCTATTTTGCACCACTTTAAGCCGAAAACAAATATTCCTAAGGACCACTCTGATAAACACAGTCTCCAAGTCGACAGTAATCTGTAGTTTGAAACAAAAATAAACCTTAAGAATTGAGCAGTAGATAGAGGTTTAGTGCAATTTTCCTCCTGATGCAGTATCGACTCTAAACCCGCGCATGCGGAAGTTTACTAAAAGTTTCGTAGATCTGAAATAGTCACAATCTGAGCGCAATAGCAGACAGAATATTTTGGGTCCACATGATGGGATATCAGTTAGACTGTGAAATTTCTTGACACTTTGAACTTCGAAACCGGCATCAAAATTAACCTTCGTTAAAGCATCACCCCAAGCTCTTAGAACAAATTAAATGATGTAGAAACAAAAACAGATATTAACAATGACATTTTTGAACAAGCGACATATACGATTATGTGATGTTATTGTACAACAAATGAGGCAGAAGGAGCTCGTTTAAGTATTCGAAAAATAGTTTAAAATACATAAATTTGCATACAATAATTTCCAAGCAAATTATTTTAGAGCCTGGTAATTGAAATATAACGTGATACTCATATTTAACGAAGAGCTGTGTAATATTATACAAATGTTTAATGTATCTTGTGATTTCATTAGTAGTACAACTTGAAAATATAGCCCTGTTAAAGTATTAGGGTTCCAACAATTAATACTTTTAATTTTATTTTATAAACTTTATAACATCTCCATATAAAGATCAAGATCAAATTAATATATGGTTATATTAATTTGTTATATTGTTATATTAAATAGTATTACTAACAGTGTTACTAATCTCTCTGAACTGATATAATATGAAGTATTAAAAAATAAATGATTTAATTCCTACTATCAGAATAAATTCCTTCAAGGTTAAATAATGAAATAAACAGGAAATAATATATACAGTGGTTAAGTAAAATGTTTACAAAAATAGAGTATCGGAAAAACTTCGTTTAAAAATTATGAATGTGAACTAATTGTTCATACCTACATAGGAAGAACTGCGATGTTGTTTGCAATTTATAACATTTATGGTGTTTAGTTTTGGTAAATTACTTGATTTAATTAACTAATAATTATACTAATATTTCACAAATAAATTAGACAGTTTCTTTTCAAATTAACAATTTGAAAAGGAACTGAAGATTGTTTAAGTATAAAAGCAAGATATCTCGTAGTATATTTAATGTGTTAAACAACATACGAATATTAAAAATATTGACCACTGTTATATATTAACTATGACTAACTAATTTAACTACTTTGACTAACAAATTTTAAAATGTAAATCTTAATTTTATTAATTAACACTTTGTTTCTGGCTTAGTTGATCTTAAAAAGCTTTTGACATCCTCGCGTAGATATTCGTTTTTTTTTTATTCAGGAAATACACTGATTTAAATTTATCTTTTAGACTGCATTAACACATCTATGTACTTTAAATAGTTTTTAGTTTCTGTAGCAGATTAGTTTTGACTTTGGTTAATTGGCTTGGCTCCAATGCCACTAGACAGACAACTTTATTTAGACTTTGAGTAAAATATGTTAAAACGCTTCTGTGTTATCACTTTTATATGTAGTATTACAAAAACTTAGTCGTTTTTAAAACAGAAGTTTATAAAGAAAAATATAGTGCGGCATAAACTTAATAATGCTTATAAAAAGCGGCCGGCCGTGGGAAAATATTCATACAGACTCGGGTAATATACAGGCTAGTCAGAAATGGTAAACGGCATATATTTGTAATCGTAGAAGACGATTTTAACGTCATTATTAAAGGCTACCAAACTAAATACCTGTTAACAGCAAGAGGTAGTCTTGATAATTATAAATCTGTCAGATATTTAAATTTCGAAGAGCCTTATTATTAAAATGGTCGGTGTACTTGTATATACTGGAAAGAGACGAAGGACGAACTGATAACCTGATATTGAAAACTGATTAGGTATTTATTGTAAAGGAAAATGCAAATAAGGTTGTGTAATTTGTGTAGCTATCTTTCTCTTCCAATTGATAGTTACGTAACATTTTAATCTTTAGGAATATGGAGCATATTAACTGAACTATTTATGAAGTACTTTATACTTTTTACAATGTATGGTATTTTATGTTTGTGTTGACATTTATAATATAGATCACAGCACATAGAATTATATATGAAATGTTTTTTGTATATTATATGATAATGCAAATTCTTTTACTTATTTTTTGAGATAAAATTGTGAATATGGTCTACAAAATCTAAAACTAACACTATTTATGCACAAGTCCACGAATCCAGCAGAATTATTTTTCATTTATATTTATTTACAAATTTATAAATTTGTAAACTAGGTACTATGCCCATTTAGATACATATAAAGAATTAGGAATACTTTTTTCGAAAATACTCTGTGGAACATAATATGTATGCACTTTAGTAATAATAATCGAATATTATGCGTTTAGAAGAAAACAATCACTTCAGTATCAAGAATGTGTATGAAACTCATTATAATTGTAAAATAATTTCTTTAACCGTAAAAATGTAGTTACTTTATATAAGGTTTAGTACACAATAATAGTAACCTCTTATTCTCCAATTAGTAACCTCTAATTATAAATTTAAATATATATATATATATATATATATATATATATATATATATATATATATATATATATATATATATATATATATATATGTTTGAGTAATATTTTTGTAATAAATTTTTGTGTATATTTTTATTAAATAATGTATCAACTAAGTATGACAGACGTTTGCATCTCCTCCAAGCGTGAGTACAAATAAGTTGAAGAGTATAAATTTTAAACATTATATCTTATAGTTTAATTTATTATAAACTTATGGTTTACAATGTTCAACACCTTGACGAATGAATTTTTTACTACCACCATGTGATATTTGTTTTTGTTACATTCTCATAATCTTTCTAATTCTATAAAACCTGGTAGGGTAAATAAATAATCACCCAATAATTACAAGTTGTTTCCCTTCGTGATATTCAACATTCTGAAGTATTAATAAAGAAACCGATATTACTCACTTTTATCTAACAAAATTAAGATAGCATATTCACTCAATCGAATTTACATTTACATAATAGTACTAAAAGTAATAAAATTATCTTTTGTAAATTTACTAATTTAGGTATCGTCATGCTACACTGTTCAATTAAAATCATATACCTATACATATTTAAATCTTAATTTGATTTTTACTCTATAGAAAATTTTGTCTGCAACATCTCGTTATATTAATGTGAAAATAAAATATTTATTTTAGTGTATCTTTGTGTATGTAACATTATTATTTATTTTTTGGATTCTGCTTCATGTGGAACAATTTCTATATTAGTTTAATGCATATTTCTGATAATAACTTGTTTAGATTTGAGAAATCTGTTATATTTTTCATAATTTGAAAACAAATTTACCGTCAACATTTTGGTACTATACTCGACATAAATAGGTAGATAATAGAGAAATTCGATGGCATCGTAATATTCAATCATAAAACCTTTCAATTTTCATGTTGCGTCATAATATATATATATATATATATATATATATATATATATATATATATACATATATATATATATATATATATATATATATATATATATATATATATATACATATATATTTTTTTTTTTTTCTTAGTAAATCTTCTAAGTCCTAGTAAACAAGCAATATGATACTGTATATATAAATGTTTATTTACATCGACAATAACATTTATGAATTTACTCACGTTAATTTTTTTTAAACTACACGCCACTGTGCACTATATCTCACACATTTTTCGTTTTAAATAAATAAAATGTATTTGAAAAAATTGGCGCAGTAAGAAGCGAACGCTACATTTGATGCATTTTACTAAACTAAATATCTAAGATTTAGTTGAAGTCAAGCTAGAAGTATAACGGGTACTACTTTACATGTTTTATTACCCCATTTTACTGCCAGTGTCATGTTTTGGCTATAAAAACATGCGTAACATTATATAACGGTATTCTCGGCACTTTAGCTCATTTTAAAAGGGACAAAAGGGTTTGGGTAATGACCTTACACAATATTGGTCTCAGTTAACGGTATACTTTTTTTGCTCTAATTTCTTTTGAAAATATCATAAAACAACCTTCCAGTGTAATGTGCACCAAAAGTTATTGCCTTCATACGCAGATGGATGAGGTCAACGTTTCGCTCGTATTTTATATGACTTCAAAAGCTTGTATTTTTGTCGAGATAAGGTTTATATTTGTAATTAATTCCTTACCCCAATTGTAGAGTAAGATCACAGTTATGCAACTACATTTTCGTAAATATAAGAAACATAGTTTTTGGTGAGGTATTTGCATTTATGTAAATGAAAACTAGTTGTAAATGGCCCTCTTTAAGGCGAATATAAAATACTGCATTATTTAGTGAATATCAAATAATAAGTATATAATAAAATATTTAAGGGACGTTTACCTTATATTTGTGTAGGTATTTATATAACATACATATATAAGAATATTTTGTGGAATAGCATTGTAACTTTTATTTTCAAGTGTGTATATTAGAGCAGTAGTTTAAAAAGAATATATTTTATGTTTCAATTTATTAGATCATTATCGAAGACACTTCAAGATATTGTTAAAGTGTACATTACGTAGATTATTTTTCAGTTATTTTAATAACACATTATTTAATAGTATTACTCGTATGTGTCTATGGTAGTTTAACCGTTTTCGTTGAATTTGAACGTCATTTTAACAGTAATGTTTGCTAAGTGCTAAATTATAGTTAGGTTTTGTCTCATGAATAAAAATAAGTTCAAAACAATATTCTTATATTAAATATTTATTTCCATAGAAGTATTTATTTACAAATAAAAATATACTTTAGTCAAAACATTTCAGATAGGTGAAAACAATATAATTTCATAAATTACATAATGTATATTTTACTCTTGTCGTAATTCTGTAAAACTGAAAACAATTTTGATATAACTAAAGAAATAACAAAATATAAATCAATTTTCGTAATTTTGATACAAATAATAAATGATAAAAATTAACATCTGTATCAGGTATTTTTTAAGTACCTGATACTGATCTTTATTTAAAATATATTTTAAAATATACGCTCAAAATATTCACCTCTCTTTTATTGACAGTACAACATGCTAGTATAAAACTCTTCTTTCACCCCTTCAAGAGATTTTGCGAAAATTAACCTACATTCTTCAGTAATTATTTGCCTTAAAACATCGATGTTAGCGGCATGCGTAGCATATATTACGTAACATATCCATTATATTTTAAGTAGCCCCATAAAAATAAATTAACTGTGTTAGATCTGCAGATTGTGTAGGTCACTCTACCCCGATGTCCAATCCATTGCAGATGTTGAGTACATATACTATGTACTCAACATCTGAAGAAGCCACAGTGTTGGTGAAACAATTGTTATGTTTAACAAATAGAAAGTGAAAATCTAACCAGCATAGGTTTTAATTTTGTATAAATATGGATTTTCATCAAGTAACGGCCCAGTCAATTCAGAAATACATTTGCCTACCGCACTGAATATCGTTCATGAGAAAGAACTTACACAATACTGTAGACGTTTAAAAGAGCCAATACGTACTCAGTAGCCCAAATCAAAAATCAATAGCTATAGTTATTGATTTTCGATTCGATTCAATAGCTTAGGAATATATATTGAATTCCTTATCAACTATAGGTTTTTTGTCAATGAATATTTGGGAGGAAAATGGACATTTGTGTAGTTCGGTGTTGACGCAGAGTTATAATGATCAAACGCCTACTTTAACGTCCTCAGCATGGATGGATGATCTATCGTATTCTATAGAAGAGATATTTGCAGCACTGTTATTAGCATATTCGGGTCTCAACGAGGAAAATTTGGCCCTTCTTCCTGAACATGGGTGTTTAAGTGTGTCTGTGTGTATCCTTCCTTTCTTTCCTCTCCTTCCTTTCCTTCCTTTCCTTCGCTCCTTACCTTGTAACCTGTAGCCTAAGGTGTTAGTCCAAATATCGTTAGCTTCTGTGAATAAATTTGTAAAATGGAGATGATCCTTCGTACGGTTGTTTTTAGTATATTTAGCAAATGTACTTACAAATAATTGAATTTTAAAATGTTTGGTATTAGATAACCTGCAATTAGTTCAATATTTAATTTAGATAATATTTAATTTGCGAGTCTAAATAATGTGGTCAAGTTTTCTAATATAGCATTGAAAATTCTAAAAAAACGAAAATCTACCATATAGAAAATTTAAAACAGCGTTCATATTAAAAACAAAAGTTAAATCCATATGAAGAGAAGCAAAATAGATTTTGTGATGGTTGAAAATGTCATACGGTATTACCTAATTTAACTATCGTTAAACATGCATCCTAAAATAATCGCGAAAATATAAGTAAGTTTACAAGTAGAAAGTATTGCATATATGCATATGCAATACTTTCTACTTGCAAACTTGCACCATACTCTATAATAATCAATATTTATTATTATTATTATTTTTTTTTTTTTTTTTTTACTAAAAGCCAGTCACCCCTTTCTGTGGCTCCGACTCACACAGAAGGTGCGCTGGTAATACCAGCAATCACTCCTCGCGTCCGCTCGGTTAGTGATTACTGGGCCGAGTCGTGTGCCCTGAGTAGACGTAGTGAGCCGAGAATTACGGCCTTCTGCATGCGACCGGCTAAGATTTCTGCCGAGTTTCGGCATGCCGGTATGTTCTTTAATTCAGAAAGCAGTGTATCTCTCGCTCCACCAAGGGCTCCTATAATCAGTACCTTCAATTTAACAGTATGGTCTGGATAGAGTCTACGGAGTTCGAAGATTAAATCTCGATATTTTGTCCGTTTCTCCTCCTCTTTCAAAACAATGTTACCATCACCGGGTGCCGAGAACTCGATGACGAACATTGTCCTGATTTGGTGGTCGAGGAGGACTACGTCAGGCTTGTTGGCTTGTATTTGCCTGACGGTGGAAAACGAATAGTTCCAATATATTCGGCACTTCTCGTTTTCCACAACGGACTCAATATCCCCGGGAGCGTAAGGCAGCACTGGTGTCTCGTCTATCTGATACGAGTGCCTTAAATGATAATAAAGCACCCGCAACGCTGCGTTGTGTCTATGGATATAGGCCGAGACTGCATATACCGGACAAACCGACAGTAAATGCATCAATGTCTCCGGCGCCCTACGGCAGGCCCTGCAGCTGACATCAGGGACCTCCATACCCATGACACGACTCCGATAGACGAGCGTGTTAAATACACCATCTTGGCAAGCCATGATGAATCCCTCGGTCTCTGAATTTAGCCCGGCTGATCTTAAGAAAGCAAAGGTCAGCCTTTCGGATAAGCCCAGGGCTTCCATATTCCTATAGAAGACCCCGTGCATGGGCTTATCCTTGTGAAGCTGCAGAGCTCTTAAATGCTCTGCAGCTTTTACTTGGGCTTTTAACTGAACGGGTTCCAACTCGGTGACAGAGTTGTGATTGGCCCGTTCGGTATCGAAGACGAGACCGAGATCATCGGCTGCTCTACGTGCTGCCTTAAATAAAAATGCTCCTATCCCTGCATGTTCGTGATCTCGGACCATGCAGAGAAGGGGATCCGAACTCCTGATAACTTTACAGGCTCCGTCCAGAACCATCCTGTTATGAAGACACTCCAAACTCAAGAGTCCACGACCTCCGCGATATCGTGGGAGATATAGCCGTGGAACGGACGATCTAGGATGCAAACTCCTACTGAGATGCATCCTCTTTCGGGTTACTACGTCGAGTTGTCGCAGCTCCTCCTGTGTCCATTTGACTACTCCGAAGGAGTAGACAAGGATCGGAACGGCAAGCATGTTTGTTGCAGACACCTTGTTCTTCCCCGACAGTTCTGAAGACCAGATCTGTCGGAGGCGGTGCTGATACTTGCCGCGGAGAGCGTTTTTTATGACACCTACCTCTTGGGTGGAGCGTTGCTCAAGACCCAAGTAGGCGTACGACTCTCCGGCATCTAAGTGATGTAAGATGCTTCCGTCTACTAGCTGCGCATCCTCTGCGTATTCCCGGCTTCGTCCTCTCTTGAGATGAACCAGTGCACATTTGTCCAACCCGAACTCCATCCCGATGGCCTGCGTGTACTCCTGCACCACACTCAGGGACTGGCGTAATTCCCTTTCTCCGGAGGCATAAAGTTTTAGGTCATCCATGTAAAATAGATGGGTGACCTTATGCCTCCGATCGCCGGGGGTGCCGCAGTTATAGCCACGGGTCTTCCTGAGGGACACGGACAACGGCAACAGTGAGATGCAAAACAGAAGGGGGCTAAGGGAGTCTCCCTGAAACACGCCCCTTCTAAACGACACCGGCTCTATCCGGACTCTAGTATCACCCGATGTTATGGTAAACCGAGTCCTCCAGAGCGGCATCAGTTCTTGAATGCATCTCACTATAGGACCGGGCACCACAAGGCATTGGAGCAAGTGAATTATTAGCTCATGCGATGTCATATCGAATGCCTTGCGGTAGTCGATCCAGGCCATGGAAAGGTTTCGCTTGTACTGCACGGAGTCCTGCGTGATACATCTGTCAATCAACAGATTCTCCTTGCAGCCAGCGACACCCCTCTTAGACCCTCGTTGTTCGTATATCCCCTCGAAAACCGGCTCAACTGCTAGGAGTACTCGCGTGTACAAGATGCGTTATTATTATTATTATTATTATTATTATTATTATTATTATTATTATTATTATTATTATTATTATTATTATTATTATTATTATTATTATTATTATTATTATTATTATTATTATTATTATTATTATTATTATTATTATTATTATTATTATTATTATTATTATTATTGGTAATACATTTGGTGGTTTAATTTTACTAACCAGAGAATTTTTATTAAGCAGTGATTTTTTAATAAAATTTAAATCGGAAAGAATCTACATATTTAGTTTAGTTAGAGTAAATATAAACTCGTATGCGCTTCTCCAGAATGAAAACTGGTTAAATTTTAACACGAGAATAAGAAGAATTCCATATATGTAAGAGTCCAACTTTTGTTACTGCTATATGAAATGGAATGGCATAATATAAAATTTTTGATTACATTGTGCAGATCGTGCTGCAGTGGCATAAAATATGCTGAATTAGTTTCATGATATTGAATCTAATTCAAGAAAAACAGAAAACTGATATGTTCTTGGTTCTTTAAATTTCAGCATAGAAATAAGTGAGTATTTTGTTCAATTTGTGTTTTTCTTAATAGATATCCCATTCATTTCTTCTATTCAGCGTTTTTTGGTATAACATTGGAACCACATAGGATACATTCTCATACATAACGTTATATTTTATATAGATAAACTAAATACAAGTATAGTGTCAAATAATATTTATATAAATGGTCTAATGTGTTATAAGCTTATATAAATACTTCGAAATAATTCTATTCCCACAAATTATGTTTAAGTAGAATTTTGCAAAAGTTTACCTTCTCATCAGTTCCTTTTATCCAATAGAGCCGTCATATGTTGGGGCCCACGTCATTAATACCTGAGTAATGTGCGACACTCCTATCCTAAAGTATTTTGAAATAATGTCAATTAATATTGATGCTGTGATAGTTTCAGTGTGTGTTCATAAAAATTGTACCGCATATCCACATATTAATAGTAAGTAAAAAAATACATTGTATGTCGCGCATTTAAGAATGGCAAATGTTCATATTGGACTAGTGTCGTTTCTGTCATTTAGGATATCTGACGTTTCAATTGGATTTGTTGAGTTTTTTTATTATAATTTTTTCGATTATTTTAATATAGAAAGATTTTAGAAAGGGTTTTGTTATTGACAAGGTCATCAATGCAACACCAATACGTCCTCGTCGTAGTCGATCACATGAAAATATTGCTGCAATGAGATTAAGTGTACGGGAGTACAAAATTCTGTTGACACAACATTTAAAAGTAACAGACTATTTACAACGTAGTAATTGGGTGTTAGAAAAGAAAGAAGGTGATGTTGATTTTTGCAACAAAATGTTATTCAGCGATAAACATTTTCATCTTGACGGATACGTCAACAAACAAAATAGTTGAATTTGGGGTGCTGAAAATCCACATGCTGTTCACAAGAAATAAATGCATCCAGAGAGATGCATGGTTGAGTGCGTATTTTGGAGTGGTGGAGTAATTGGACCATACTTCTTTGAAAATAAAGCTAATGCTGGTAATGATATCGCAGACACGTTGACATCGTATAGTTTGTAGATGAAAATCGTTAAATAGTGACGCTATATCTTTAACAGAACACAAATGGCGCGTAACTCAAATCCTATAGTTTCAACTGAGACAACCTAGGCATAGCTGTTTTTTAAATAAAAAATACTTCTGACCTATTGGAATATTTTGATGATGAAGAGAGGAATACTGGTGCATTCTCTACTAACAGATAAGCAACAAGTAAATTTTCTCTAAATATTTTGCAATAAACCAAATATGTACGTTAGGCATTAACTGAGGTTTTCTGGTTATTCCAATGAACGCCCTGGGTACGTGTCAAGTTTACTTTTAGTTAGAAAAGTTATGTAATATTTTATTAAAGGTTACTATTCAAATTTGTTCTTAAAATTATAACTTTTATGTTTCAGCAGCTAGCAGATGCTCTTAGAATTTCCTGAAATACTGTTAGCACCATGAGGGAAACATAGGAAAATAATGCTATTATTCTCATCTTCCTTTGCTGTAGGTTATGATAACTTAAAGACAAATTTAACTTGTTTTATAGGAAGTATGTTCTAATGAACGTAATTCCACTAACTGAAAGCATAAAAATATATGCTAAACGTGGCCAACCTTTTAAGACATTATGAAGAAACTTCAGAATTCCAATGAAAAGTTATATTTCTAGATGAGATATGATTATATAGTAAAGGTAATAAAAGAATGTTGTGGCAGTTTAGCAATGTTAAAAGTATACAAAATCCAGAAGGATACAATGTAAAGGTTTTGTAGTTTTGCATGGCAATAATTTCAGCAGATCTATTGAACATGCAGACATACATTTCACTTCAAAGACTAAGACTGTTGATAATCATGGGGAAGTACATTACATTTTTACTAAGTGGATACAAAAGAAACTAATACCAAACATGGGAGAATAATCACCGACTGTCATGGATATTGTTCCATACCACAAAATTTTAGTAGAAAAATAACTCTCTAGTATGTCTAGGAGCTACAAAATAGTACTTTGGCTAGAAAAATGCAATATAGTACACAAAGAAAAAATGGCAATTCCTGATTTGTTTGTGCGATCAAAGATAAACAAAAGCGAATACAAATATCTAACCGACGAGTTGCTTAGAGAACATGTTCTTGAAGTTTTAAGTTGAATCAATCTTAAGATATCCTCTCATTTTGCTAATGTTATATATTTTGTAAACTAAATACAAAGATTTATTACCTCAATAAATATTAACTTCCTATATTAATTACATCAATAATGCTGCTTCACCTGGTCATCAGCTCGTAATACTCACTTCAATTCGTAATACTCAATTCACATATATAATCTATAAATATAAACCTTTTGAGAACAAACCTATTCGATTTCTTTATCTTCTGTATACAATATAAAATAAAAGCAACAGGTCGTATTGTACCGTTGAAGAAACGTTCACATAAACATGATATATTTAAAAGTGCATTTATTACAGAACTCGTCAGCCAACTTCCATGGTGCATTTGTTGCCTTCATATATCTCAGTACATCAAGTCAAAGCTCTATTCTTTTCACCTTATTACAAAAAATAATAATAAGGTCCTTTGCTGGTACACACGTAATATGTAAAAAGTATGTGACCTCGTCACATTTACGTACTTATAGGTAATTAGAACAGATCTCGCACATTTGTAAATCAACTATAAATTCCCAAATCTATTAGTAAGTCAGTTGGTTAAAATTAGAAAAAAGGTTATCGCGCAGAAATCAATTGTCTTGAAATGTATCAATACGAGGTTTTTCTCGACTTCTTAGTTATCGATTAATAAAACATAAAAAGTAAACTGAAAATATCTATATGTATTTGTATTCATACGAGATTACTTGTCAATATATATTTTCCTAAAAAAAAATAATTATCAAATAGGGATGCTGCTTGGAATTCATATGTTTCATCATAATTCATTTGAATGTTTCATCTTAGTGCATACGAATATACGGTCACGCGTGTGTGATTTTTTGTGTGCGTGTGTGACCTAAATTTACAATGGCTGTATTTTAATTCAAGGTGGTCGGTAGACATGCCTTAATTTGAAACATATTAAATGGGCTTCATTTGAAAACATGTTGGGTTTCAATTTATTTTTAGTTTAAGTAACAGTAACTTGTATAAGTATCAACGTCATATTGCATCCAATTTCCTCACTGACGATCATTCATAAGTTGTCAGTGAAAATAATTATAATATTGTATATTTTGAATTTGGTAACCTCTATACAACAAGATCTATACCAATGTGGTACGAAATATAGCCAGTCCCAAAAGTGATTGCTACTGAATGAAATTCTTAAACTATCGAAATTAAAGAGTCTAATCCGGGAGATTAATACCTGGCGCGTCTAAGGGAGTTATTTTAGCAGAGGGGAATATCAGTGAAACCCCAAGCTCTTCGCTGCTTTAAATCCTTTACCAGATATATCACGGGTTACCACACTAACCCGTTAATTGTTTTGCCAATATATTATATGGATCACCTCGACTCTCACCGATATCTGTCGTTGATCATTGTTATTAAATGGATTCTGCAATGTACTTTACGACGCCAAAATAATACACAGTTACAAAATCGAAATAATATGGAAGAATCGCATCATTACCCACATCAGCATCGATAACGTAAACTAATGGGTACATCCCTACGTTTGAATGAAATGATATCCTAATAATTCAATATTTCAATCAGAAGCAGTTGGAAATATGGAACTACATATCGTGAATTTCTGCAATAGTTAGCATGCATTCCAAGTTTCAGTCCTTCAGAAAATTGTCTATTTGGACAATTAAAGGTTGCTTCCTTTCCAAAGACAGAAAAAATGTTAATAGAATATTTTTAGCCGACATCCAATCCACCTAATTGTGGTACCGTTCGTTGAGATAAACTCTTACCGTGTCATACTGGCGTGAAGGAGCACCATCCTGTTGAAAACTTATTTCCATATCTCGAAATTCGTCAGGATTTTCCGCTAGAATCCCAAAGACTAGCGGCTCAATAGCATTCAACCTGTCTAAATACACATCTTGCGTTAAATCTCGATTTAAAATAGAGTTCTAGCTGTGTGACTACCCAAGATTCTTGATCGCAGATGAGGATCGTATCACTCCAGTACGTTACATTCTGAGTTTTCACATTACCATTTAGGAAAAACGTAGATCGATCGGTAAAGTAAATTGTTTTTAAATATTCACGCTCGCAGGCTATTTTTGTTTGTTTAAAATCTTTTACATCGTTTATGCAGATAATTCATATTAAATTTATATTTACTCTATTTGCATTAAAATAAAATATATGATTTTCCCAAATATTCCTATAAAGTATTTAAGTTAGTTATTATCGAGTATTGATTTCTATTTTTTATCTTTATCTTATATGTTAATTATCTATAACATATTAAAAAAATAATTAAGGGGTTGAAAATTAATTAAATTAACTTAATTACAAAGATTTTATTCACCAATCATTTTCTCTTTATAAGAGAAAATTAATTTGCAGAACAAAAATTAATTATAACTTTTAAGAGAAAATTATTATTAACAGAATATAACATATTTAATTAACAAAAATGTTTATTTTATATTAATGCACAGTTTATTTTACATTAAATTATATACAAAAGTATCAGTAATAGCAACAAGGAAAGGTATTGGTAATTTTTTATATCAGTCTTTAGATAAAGCAATATTTCTTACACTTACATAATTTTAATTAAGGGAGATGAAGGTTTTAATTTTAATTGCATAGTTTATATCCACTATGGCTGTTGCTGTGCTGTTACGCAACTTCATAATAGTCGAGATGCTATTGCCTTGACTTGAGATATTTGAATCGATGTAGGTACGGGTAACTTAATGCAATTAAGTCTTTGGGTTTACCGTTGAATTTTACTACCTACATATTATATAGATCAGGCATGTCAAACACGCGGCCCGCCAATACATAGATTGTGGCCCACCGAGACTTTTTTAAAAATTTTGACAATTGAGCTTGACATAGAGTCTAATAAATACATAATACATAACATAATCATTCTAAAAATCGTATTGTATTATGTTTTTGAACATTAAAACATGTGGTCCCCAACTTAATACAAAATAGATCATGTGGCCCGTAATATCATATAACATGCCTGATATACGTATAGTAGTTCATGTTATACATATTATTATAACTTATACGTGTTGCTTATATACAACGCCTCCATTGATAATTAATGCATAGCTATATTCAGGACTTTAAGGTTTATTCATGGTCTAAGTTTATTTATTAAAATTATCCATTTTCAATAGTTCTAATTGGATTTTTTGTTCCGCATTTGCTACAAGAGCAAATAAAATATAGATTACGCCAAATATGCACCTAACTGAATATAAAAGTAATTTGCAATTCAGGTGATCTATGTGGTCCACAAGTTCAGACTTTTATTTAAATCGAATTGTAGAAATTCTGCAGTCGTTATATCATGTCTATATTGATCTCAGCATTCTATCCACCAATGCAATATTAAACTTGCTATAATAGTTTACAATTATTTGATAGATACTCAGTTCAGTGTTGCTCAGGTGCAGGTACCACTTATATTAAATGAATAATTTCAATGTATAGGGTGCGGCCCGAGAACAAAGTGTTTTTGAAATAATAATAAAATCGTTAGTTCTTGCTTTAAAAAAATTTATTTGTAGAACAACATATGTTAGAACATACCATTTCATAATAATCGTGAGCGGACAATTACATCTGACATGTGATGTCCGTTTTCCATGATGCATTGTTGAAGTCGTTCACAAAAATTGGCCTTCACTCTTTCCAGCAGGTTTCTGTTGATTTGAGTGATTTATTGACGGATCGCTTCCTTCAATTCATCCAACATACGAGGCTTATCCTCGTATACACGAGACTTGAGGTACCCCCATATAAAGAAATCACATGTGGACAGGTCAAAAGACCGAGGAGGCCATAAAATGTCACCAAATTTCGAAATGAGGCGGTTAGGAAACAGGGGGCGAAGAACAGCCATAGACGCTCTGGAGGTATGTGCCGTGGCCCCATCTTGCTGAAACCACAAATGTTGACGATCCACACCTCTTCTTTGTAACTTAGGGATGAAAAAGGTGTTCATCATATTCATCTAACGCTCAGCTGTTACAGTAACGGTAACCCCATTTTGTTCAAAAAAATAGGGACCGATGATGCCAAACTTTCCCATTGCATACCAAACTGTTACCTTAGGACTGTGCAGCGGTTTTTCGTGTAATTCTCGCGGATTTTCGCCAGCCCAATACCGACTATTTTGTCTGTTCAAGGCCCCACTAGGATGGAAGTAGGCTTCATCACTCATTGCCACCAACGCGTTTTTATTCTGTTCGTAAAGTCCGAGCATTCGTTATGCAAAAATCAATCGTCGGGGGTAATCCCTTACATTCAATTTCTGCACAATCGCTATTTTGTATGGGCGAAAATGTAGTTCGCCATGTAAAATCCGTCTTAGAGTACGATCGCTGATTTCAAGTCCAGTTGAATGACTCCATGCAGAGTGGCGTGGGCTTTGCAGTATCGCTTGCCTGACCCTTTCAACGTTCTCTGGAGTACGCACAGTACGTTGGGGGCCGGGCGGTATTTTTTCATTATTGAGTCTGTTGTTTGAAGATTATCAACCCAACGTAAGATTATGTCACGCGCGGGAACAGAGTCATTTCGATTAATATTGAATCTCCGGCGGAATTCACGCTGAACCGCAGTCACCGACTCGCCACTCCTAACAAAACAATCATACGCGAATATGCGATGCTCTAGTGTCCACGTCTCCATGATAGCAACTGAAGATGAAATACTGTTAATCAAAGAATTAATTGTAACTTGCCGCGCCCCCCTCTTTTTCCTAACGGCCGAATACTAGCCATTCCAAAAACACTTGGTTCCCGGGCCGCTCCCTGTATAAGAGAGGGAGGCAGATGAATACAAAACCAAATTGGCATCAAACTGATTTGTTATATGCAAAATTAGATTTTGTACTTTCAAATAAAGATAATATCATAGGAGTAAATTAACTATTCGGTAGTGTAAACATTTATAATTTAAGATCCTTTATCGTTTTGATTATATAAATTCTAGGTGCATTTAAAAATGGTATAATTAGTGCATAGTAACACTGGACTGTTTACGGATAATATAGAAGGTTTATATTGGTGTATCTCAAATAATACATTTGACTTGTAATCGGTATTTTACTTATGTATGTATTATTTAATGTAATTTAAATTTGGTAACCTTTATACAACAAAATATACGAATGTGGCGCGAACTATATAAATAATCATAATCCAGGAGATTAATACCTGGCGTCTAAGGGAGTTGTTTTAGCAGAGGGGAGTATCAGTGAAACCCCAGGCTTTTTTCTGCTTTAAATCCTTTACCAGATCTACCACGGGTTACCACAGTAACCCGTCCACTGTTTTGCCAATATATTGTATGGATCACCTCGACTCTCACTGATGTCTGTCGTCGATCATTGTTATTAATTGGATTCTGCAATTTGTTTTACGACGCCAAAATAATACACAGTTACGAAATCCAAATAATATGGAAGAATCGTACAATTACCCACATCAACATCGATAACGTACACTAATTGGTGCTTGAAATATAGGTGGCCCTTATACATCCGTACGTTTGACTGAAATGACATCCTAATAATTCAACATTTAAATCAGAAACAGTTGGAAATATGGAACTGCATGTCGTGAATTTCTGTAGTAGTTAGCATGCATTCCAAGTTGAAGTCCTTGAAGTTCCAGAAAATTGTCTGTCTGGGCAATTGAATATTGCTTCCGTTCTTAAGACAGAAAAAATATTAATAGAATATCTTCAGCCCAGTTAAATAGCTAATATGTAAATTAATTTTAAACATATGTCTATCCAATATAGTTAAAATCGAAAAATATATGGTACTTCTTGACAAAGTAGATTTAGGTATGCAAAATATAAAACAGAAAATTTGAGGTAGATAATTTTGAGGAAATAGTCCACCATTGTCTTATTTAGAACTCAAACGGCCTATACTTACTATAGCCCTGACTTGAACAATTGCTATAAGAAGATGTGACAAGTGTTGTGTATTTGATATTACGATATTTAAAGAAATTGAAACACATTTATTGAAATACGCCAATATTAATTGGCAGACGTAAAGACCTTGATGGGTTTTTTCGGCAAATCGAACGAAATTACCGCTCTTTACTCGCCCATCGTGTAGGCTGGGACCGTCATACGAAGGTAGGCTGAGCTTTGCTTCCGCTTTCGGGGGTCTCTACATGAGAGGCAAGTGCCGTCCGCGAAGAAGACCCGCGGGACTGGCATCGGTTCGCTCCCCTCGACCTCCTTTGGTCCTGAAGCCTTTAAATCTGCTGGCAGGGACCTCTTCTCGGCTTTTTCTTAATCTTTGGTCGCCTTGTTTTGCAGCATCGCTTCGCCAGTGTCAGCCCCCAGGGGGTAGTCTTGTCGTGAGCGTCGCGAACAACACGACGCCCGGGAATTGGGTTATATCAGGCGATCTTCCACGACAATGCGGACGAACCGCTTCGCTTGAATCGCCATCAGGAGAATGAGTCTTGTTACTCGGGAGAGGTCCTTCTCTATTATAAAAGGATCCCAGGGTTTGGAGTCAGGTGTGTATGAGAGGAAAGTCGTATATCTTTCCTGTAACAGAAAATGGTTAAACGGCCCTAGGACCCTCTGACATAAAAAATGGTTAGTGGAGAAATAGGGCTCAGCTGTAATGAAAAGTTATGTTTGACCTGTAAAGGGGGTCTATGCGGATATACTACCTGGATCTTGGCTCTCCTGTGTCTTCCTGGTCTTCCTGGGTCATAGTCCTAAGCTGCTCGGATGAGGGGGTTGTCATGGGCACCTGCTTGATTGTAGAGCTTTCGAGCCTTGGCTAGAATTTTCTCCATCACAGTGGAGATCTAGGTCTCGCCGGATGTCGATGTTTCTCACGTACCACGACGCGTCCACGGCAAGGCGGAGGGCGACGTTTTCGACAGCCTGAATCGTCTTCATGTGTGTCTGAGCAACGTAGCCCCAAGCTATCGATGGGGCTATGATGTCGTACATCAGTTGGGGCTGAAGGACTTACTGTATGAGGAGCAGCTTGTTTCTGAGGTTCAGCTGGCTGTTATTTCTCGTCATTGTTCACAGCCTGGCCGTGTTAGCTTTGGCGCGTCCCGTCACTTGGTGGATGCGGTCTCTCCATGTCAACGACTTGTCCGTGATAACTCCAAGGTACTTGGTCTTGTCCCGCCATTGGATATCCTCGCCGTTGAAGCTCACATGTCCTTCCGGGGTTTCCCGCGTCTTCATGAAAAGCACCGCTCTGCTTTTCTCTGCATTGATGGCTACCCTCCACTTGTTGCACCAGTCAGCTAGTTCGTCCGTAGCACGCTGTATGTACGTCATTGCCATGCGCGCTCTCCTCGACTTCGCGACGATCACCGTATCGTCAGCTTACAGTGCAGTGGCTGTGCGCTCTGTCCTTGGCAGGTCTGACGTGAAGACGTTGAAGAGATGAGGCGACAGTACCGCATCCTGCGGTACCCCAGCCTCGATGGTCCATAGTCCGGTACAAAGGTCCTTACTTTGGTCCAAAATCGCCTTCTTGTCAAGTAGGACTTGATCAATTTCACCAGGGCTATCGGGTATCCCAAGTCCTGATTAGACGCTCGTCGTGCCAGACTCTATCGAAGGCCTTGGAGGCGTCCAGGAATATTGCTGCAGTGACGTCCTTCCGGTTGAAACCCTCCGTAATGTACTCTGTTACCAGTCGTAACACTTGCAGTTCTATCGAGTGTTCAGGTCTATAGGCGAACTGCTCGTCAGGGATGACTTCCAGCTCCTCAGTCTTCTCGTGGAGGCGGGCCAGGATGAGCCTCTCTATCACCTTGTTGAGCGTGGGCAGCAAGCTGATGGGTTTGATATTTACCGGATGAATTAAGTTCTTACCTTCTTTATGTATGAAGATCACGTCAGCAATTTTCCATCCTTCCGGAAAGTGGCGGGTCCGCAGAACTCCGTTCGCCATGTTCAGTAACGCGGCGACTCCTTTCCTTAACAGCTTCCTTAGTGCTATGTTGCCAATGCCATCGTGTCTCGGGGCTTTCCTGATCTTAAGGGTGCTCAGAATGGCCTTGATCTCCTCCATCGTAGGTGGTCGGAAGTGAAAACCGTCGTCGTCGACGTCACCGATACGACGTGCTCTTCTCCTTACATAATCCGTCCAGTCCTCATCCTCATCGTCCAGCTGATTTTCGCGGAACTGGAGCTCCAGACTGTCTGCGAAAGACACCGCTTTGTCCTCGTCAGTGAATACGAGCCGCCCTCTTTATCCGTGTAACGGCGGGATTGAAGGTCTGGCTTGGTGGATGACTCTCTGCGTGCTCCACAGGCTGTTGTCCGTCGGGTCGAGGGACATCAGGTAGCGATTCCACGCTTCTTGTCTGTCTTCGTCCAGGGCTGTTTTGACTCTCCGGCTTAGCTGATTCACTGCACCCTGTCCTCGGGTTGTCTGGTACGCATGGTTCTTTGTTTCGTCGCTCTACGTTCCCTGATGACGTACTTGGTGGAGTCTGAAACGAAGCCAAAATGTCGGTCAT
The DNA here is from genome assembly GCA_037954035.1 of Rosalia funebris. NCBI lineage: Eukaryota > Metazoa > Arthropoda > Insecta > Coleoptera > Cerambycidae > Rosalia > Rosalia funebris. The sequence goes on along the minus strand of JAZFAV010000032.1, from coordinate 30,617,319 downwards.
TTTTCCTTACCGTTTTCTCCGTAGTACTATCTCTCATTGGCCTGAATGTCCTCGGTGGGCCTAATCGCTGCTGCCTCGACGTCCCACTCAGTTTCCAATGGGGGGATAACCTCGATGCGGCGTTCCAGACACGTTTGGAATTTATTCTAGTCCGTGTGTCTGGTGACGAAGGCTTCTCTCGTCTCCGGTACCTCATTCTTCAGGTGAAACAGGATGAGGTCATGATCCGAGGATCCTTCTTTCGGGTTGTCAATGTTCTCGACGTGAATGTTCTAGGCGATGGCGATGTCCAGTACATCCAGTCTCCCTATGGAGTGATGGGTCGGTTCCAGGGGGCCGACGGGTTGGAGTTCGGGGTGGTTTTCAACGAACGCCAGTAGAGCTCTGCCACTAGTGTTCGTTATCCGGCTATTCCATAACGGGTCCTTGGCGTTGAGATCTCCCACAGCAAGGGTCCTGCCTTCTATGGGGAATATCTCGTCTAGGTCTCGTTTCTGCACACTCCGTCTTGGACGTTGATAGCAGGATACGATCCGATGCTCGTTCTGTTGTCCTGTTCAGATAATCACGATCATCGCTTCCATGCTCTCCGTCTCGGGATGGGGCTGGACGTGATGGGTGATGTCTGTCCTGACCAACAGCGCAACTCCGTCGGTTTTTATGCTGTCTATGGACCTCTGGCATCCGCGTACTCGTAGTCTTCTTCAGTTCAGTCGTTCAGTCTTCTTTCCTTTGAGCGTAAAGACGTTCCATGACGGTATCTTGAGGGACCTTCTTGCATCCGGGTGTGCTGCCATTTAAGGTACTCCCATGGTTGGTATGCGAAATTCGAAAAATGCGAAAGTGAGTCAAAGATTAGGGATGAGTACATTTGTTGCATGTTGGCCATCATCGCGGCCAACTCCTTGATGTTTGTCGCTGCCTCCGAAGCAGGGGCAGCTGGCGTCCTCCGCCACCCGACTGCCGCGGTATAGGATCTCGCTGTCGGCGTTGGTCCCGACGCCGACGTTGGGGTGACTAATGCTTGTGGGGTTAGTCTCATGGTGGAGGATGTTGCTGCGGTGGATACGGCAGGGGTAGCAACCCTCCTTGCTTGCAGCTTTGCCTTCGGGATCTTCTCACATCCGCGATAATTCACTGGATGTGGTCCCCCACAGTTGGCGCACTTCGCCCGGGTTGTCCTTTCCTTGATGAACTCCGTGGTTAGGTGATCCTCGCCGCACTTTACTCACTTAGGGTTTGCCGTGCATCGACTCTGCCCGTGTCCGAACTTTTGGCAGAGATGGCACTGAGTCTTCTGAGTGGTGCTCCTTTGTCTCTCCCCTCGTACAACTAGCCGGTAGCAGCGCTTGATCAGCATCGCTGCAGTCTCGCTGCTTTCCGGCAGTTGGACGAGGACGAGCGGCATCGCTGTCTTCCTCCTGCGGCACTTCATCCGGTGAACGGCAACCGGCTGAAATCTTTGACTGCGGAGGTCTTCTGTTACGTCATCCTCAGTGACGCAATCACTGCTTGAGTCAACTTCGGGTCACTATCAGGAGCACTTTAGTAACTATGTCCTTTCGCTTCGCGATCTTGACACAGACTCTTATTGAAATAACTATATGGAATACTGTAATTATAGAAGGACACAAGGAAAAATAATATTTTTCTTTAATCAGATGTTCTATTCTCATGCATGGGTTACCTACGCTATTTAATAATGTGGTAATTTGAAGCTTCATTAAACTGTAATTTAATTAAATGGCAATATTTGAATTAAGTAAATCTGATTCTGCTACTATATTATCTTATTAATTATCACTGACAATGAGAAAACCTTAAGGACATTATGCAAGTACTATTTATAGGTAATTATGCATGCAGAAAGGATTGGCAAAAAATACATACTTTAAGTTACACGATAAAATAATTTATTTAATTTAAAATCCTCGTTAATTTATACTATTTATGTACACAAATTTTGTTTATTAGAAATATTTTTCTTCATTGTAAAATAGTGGACCATAATTAGAAAATTATTATCATTCTTCTATAGTCCTACCGTTTATCGCATAAAGAGATATTTCCTTGAAAACACATACATATAATTTTACATTTAATATATCAGTTGAATATTAATTTCGTTTTAATAAAAAATAAAAACAAGTGACTAGTAGTCTAGAAACACCGAAAGATTATATGTTACTAGAGCGTTGATTTTGTCGGCGGAGCATTGCTCTCGTATATGTGCGCACAACGGTTAGTCGGTGAGTCAGCGTCTCCTCTCAATCGATCAATTTTCGTAGTAATTGTTAAACATCTATTTGGTCGTGTATTGTAGGTCGTATATTCTACTGTGCATACGAATGTATTTTCATAGCAAAATGCTAATTCATTGTGTTGAATGTATTTAGGGTTAAACTACCACTTGTTAATCAAATAAATAAGTTTATATGGGAAACTACAAACTTAAAATACGATGGTGCAAAAATACTATGTTTAGTTTCCGATATACCGTTATTGGGCTGAGATAAAACGAACTTTACAAAACATGTTTGAAACCTGAATTTATGTTTGACTTAATTTTCATGTCGATGTCATGTGCTTTACCATTTACTTTACTTAATCAACAAGCATTTCCGCACTTCTGGGATAAATATTATCTCACCATGAATTTACCAGATCGGAAAACATTGCAGACGTATGTACCATCTGTCCAGAAAGACATCGAAAACAATACGAAATCTGAATTACACAATAAGAGATTGTGGTTATGTATGGACGAAATATTATGTTCATTCTTACTACCTAGTAAACGATTACAAAAGTATACTGTCAAAATAGTTATGAGTGGTACTAAATTCATTATAAAAATTTCAACTTTCAAGAAAGCAAGTGTTCATATTTACGACTGATGATAGCCGCAACCATGCTATCTATAGGACATAGTCTAAAATAAGAGCGTGGTACCTTCTTATATATTACATGTAAACTTCATGCATTACATCATGTGGCTGAATAAATTCGAAAGATGTTATCTAAGCGTAAACGGATTAATATCATCTACAAAACCGATATTTCTTATATTTTTCCCAAACGTATTCAAGAAATTCACAGACGATATCATGGTATTCCACCACAACCGAATCTTACTCGCTGCGGAATATGGTTACAAGTATCATTTTATAATTTTGAGCATTTCCTCAAAATGAAGTCTGTAGTATTACAATTCAATTCTAAAGAGGCAGCTGTTATCAAGGAAAATCTAACGCTTGATTTTCAAGATCTCCAAGTTGAAGCATGTTTACAAAATATTCATAACAATTACAAGGGACTAGAGAAGGCAATAGACACATTACAAAGTGCTTCCTTATCGTTAGGCAAGTCACTGTAAATAGTAGATGTTCTACATACACATATACATCGTTTAAGGGATGCAACAACTAATAGTGTTATAGCAATAGAAACAATACAATATCCTCCCTTGTCGTCAGTGGATCCACTGCAAGTACTGCATACTGTGCATGCCCAGATACATAGTTTAAGGGATACAAAAACTAATAGTGTTATAGAAAATCTTTACACTTAAAAAAAAGATGCATATTTTTCCAGATTAATATAAATTTATACCTAGTGTTTCTGCGTCTACACATACATCAGTTACATAATTCCAACCATTATTAGACGTTTAACCTGCTGTTTAATCCAGCTGATAGTGCTGTTTGGGAGGGGTTTTACAGTGTTGTTTTACAGTGTTGTATAAATTATAACGTATAACCAACTGCCTATTATTATTTTATTACTTAGTATTACTTATTTTATTTGAATTATCACGAAGCCGCGAAGATAACGTTGCTAGTATGCTGGCGAAACAAGCAGATCTACACGTGCTCAACGCGAGTTTCATTAACCAAGCTGGCATTATCAGGAGATGATTAAAATTATTTAATCAATTTCTTGTTGTTGTTGCATCGAAAGTTCCAGCCGTTTCCCTAGATTTGGTTTTAGTATTCATCTGGCCCCTCTCTCATATATTGAAATAATAATTAATTTTAACATAAGATATACATGAACACCATTTAGTTGAGTATATATCAGATATCTGAAATAGGTTATGGCCTGCGGTGTTTTAATATTGCGCTGGCATGAGACAGGCGAATATCAATACAACAGCGATAGGGCGGAAACTATATAATTCAATTACTTAAAATAAGCATCTAAACTCGATCTTGAAGTTCTAAGGTCTTAAATTCGTTCAAATGTATATTTAGGGTAATGTATTTTTTTTTGCTTATGTAATAGCTAATTATTATCAGTTACCAGGTATTTTCATCCCACATATTTTTAATATGATAATGAAAACAATTTTTAGTAGTTCATTACATACTTTCATTAGTGAAATATAATTTGGGAAAGGGAAATATAGTGATTAAAAGTTTTTCATTTTTATTTTGTACCTCTCGTTGAAAGGAGACGTATAATTAAACTGAAGTATTCAAAAATACGTGTCGCACTTAATTATTGAGAATATTATAATACCCTTATATAATATGTATACAATGATTAAAGTTTGCTAAAATATTCGAAGTTATTGTTTGTGTATAATAACATCGATTTCGCCATATCTAAAATTAGCATTTATTTGTCTTAAATGTAATTCATTAGCAATAAATGAATCGTTTCCTGGGTGTAGAGAAGTAATAAATCGTAAACGTTTTCGGTTTCTAAATACTCTGCTTGGAATAAATTATTGAAACAATTATCATAATTGAGTTTGGTTAAACTAATACTTGTTAAATCAGTATAAATAAACACGGAGCGTTTTAGTACCCTACAAATACAAAAACATCGAACAGTATTGAATATAGAATTTGTCAAATGCTTAATACAATTTCAGCTCTGACACAGAATAATTCAATTTTGTGAGTCTGATTTGACTATACATTCTGTACTTATGTTTCATGTTTCAGTAGCGTAACATTAGAGCCTATTAGATTATTCTTTTAAAATCAGAAATCAGATCATTTCCTAATATCGGTTTCTAAGATTTCCCTAATTTGTATTTATGATATATTTATATTCAATAAAACTATATTTTTAATCTTTTTGTATAAATGATAATTATAGTATATTCCTTATAAAATTATACTAAAGTTCTTGTAATTCTTTGGAATTTTCAGTTATTTACCTTATTTAAATGACCATTTTAGTACATTTAGTACATAGGTTATACAAACATTTGATAAAGTAAAATAATTGATATACTTCTAATTTTTGGGTAATACCATAATCAAATATAAATACAAATCGCATTACTTTTAGGCAGAATTTACATACGCTGTGGTGCATAAGTACGAGTAATAAATTCATTTTCCATGTAATGTACAAATATTGAGTGAAATCCTCAAATTTTTCATAAAGTTAATTAAATGTATATTAATTAAATAAGTTATTAAATAAGAAATTTTAAAATATATTTGCAATGTTTAATTCCAGAATACTCTGCTTCTGGAGCTAAGAAACCAAAAACATTTTCCTTAAATGAAGCAGTTAACAATATAAATATAGAGGGTGTCTCATTTCTAACTATAGGATGTGATTTTTGAATAAAACTAACAATATTTGACAAACTGAAGTTTTTTTATTCTTCAACATAGAATGGAGACAATATTCTTAAAAGTGGAAAAGAATATCGTTCATATGTCCGCCGCGACTCATCTGGCATGATGTCATTTATTTAGCAAAAGTGTCCATAACACGAGTACATATAACTCACTCTATTTCCCGAATAACACGTTGAATGTTTGCATTGAGGTCACTGATTGTTGCTTGCTGAGTGGCGTACACTTTTCCCTTTAAATATCCCCAATGAAAAAAGTCAAATGGTTTTAAATCACATGACCTTGCAGGGCAATTGATGTCAGCATTCCTCGAAGCAATATGATCAGGAAATTTGGTATGCAACAGAGTTACAGTTTCACGTGTTGTATGATACGTTGCAGATCTTTCATTAAAATTCGATGCGTGGTCATTCTTGACAGATTAAATTGTTGTGGCGACGTCCAATTGATGTGTTTGGATACTTCCATACACTTTCTCTCACTACAGCAACCTTTTTTATCTGACCAACCACGACGAGGACGTATTGGTATTGCCTTATCAATAATAGAACCCACCTCTTCGAATTTATTAATTAAGTTACGAACTGTTCATTCTGTAAACGTTTCATTTTGTTCCAATTTTGTGAGAATTTTTCTTAATGCAACTGTAATGATCGCTAACTTTCATAAAACAGTTGTACACAAACTATTTATTGGTGAACTATTAATAGTGGCATATTGACGTCGTATTGTTTATAGATGAGTTGTAGAAGTCATTAAATATTGACGTCCTATCTTTGACAGAACACAAATGACGCTCAATTCAAATCCTATAGTTTCAACTGAGACACCCTATAGATACTAAAATAGAGAAAACCCAAATTGAACGAGTAGCCTAGCCCCTTCGTAATTTTTCCGGTTTAATAGACCATTCACTAATAGCTTTACTTATATCTAGTTTCTTTCGTGATTAGTGAGCGTAAAAAGATAGTATGTTTCTGCTTATACAGGGTGTCCGGAAATTCCATTCGAATAATTTCAGGGGTAAAGAAAACATGAAAACATAAAAATAACATGAAACATAAGAAAACATGAAAAATTTTTCATATGCACATAGGTCCGCATATCAGTTCTAAGAGTGTTATGACGATTAAAAGATTACGCCTAAGAATGGATTTTTATTTTTTTTCTCTGGAACCACTTTAAGCGTCGATATGAATTTAGGCATATTATCTACCGTCAACAAGTAATTCTTAATATTAGGTAACAGAAGAAAACATATTAACAAAATAGAGAACAAGTTACAACAAGTGTTGAAGGTGCGTTCCATTCATCTCAACACAACTCGCTAAACGGCACCTCATTGACTTTCTATCTCGCTGGAAAACTCTTTGTTTATTCCGTATTTCTTGGCAACAATATGTGACACGAGTTGTAGATTGTCAACAGGAACTGAATAAACCAATTTTTTAAACAGCTCCATTAATAAATCTTATTCAAATATTTTTATTCAGTACATTAATTTTTGACAAACGTGTCAAATAAATATATTTCGGTTGCAATTATCAACTGCAAGCATACCTGACGATTCATTTTAAACGTAGTGGCGCCATAAGCCTCCTTTAATGCTTTTATTCAAACAGAACTTATTGAGAGATTATATTTCGAACATTTTTTCTTAAAAACTGCTAGTCCCATACATTTTGACAAGAATACAATTTTATAAAGAATACCACTTAATCACATTTTATAAAAGAAGATTCTATAAATGCAACGTTTAAGGAAAATACCGGTGATTAGACGCGGTTACCCCTCTGTCGGCACGCCCTTGGCTGAGAGTGCAACTAACTAATTACTCCAAAAAGTTGATTTTGTTCATGGTAGATCATACACCGAAATTCATATCGACGCTTAAAGCGGCTTCAGAGGAGTTAAATAACAACCCGTTGTTCCGATAAATTTTTCATGTTCTCTTATGTAAAATCACCCCTGAAATTATTCGAGAGGAATTTCTGAACATAAATATTCCACACATTTATATACATGTATAATATATATATATATATATATATATATATATAAATATATATATATATATATATATATATATATATATATATATATATATATATATATATATATATATATATATATATATAATGATATTAGTGCACTATTTGCAATAACTCTTAGAATATTCCAAAGATAAAATTGAAAATAACGAAAGACCCGGAATTTCTGAAATTAGGTTTAAAGTATATTGGACAGGTGAAAAGAGCAACTGTAACTAGGATCAAGGAGCGTGGTTGAGTTAAACTATCATTGACTAAAAAAAATCTTCCGTTGCCTATTTTACTCTTGAAAACAACTATAAAATATATTTTAGTAACTTAAAGTTGGTGATGTATATAACAGATGTTAACATGGAGATAACAGATTGAATATATTTAAAATCATCTAGATCAATCTAGATGTGATTATATATGAGCATTATGTTAAATGTGATAATATAAGAGATCAGGTATCTGAAGCAACGGCACAGGAAACTACGAACTATAAAAAAATAGTTACAAGAAGTGACCCTATTAGTGAACGGTGAATATAAAATTATTATTTGAAAATTATTATCAGAAAAATTATTTGTGATGGTTCGCCGTCTTGAACAAAGCTATAATATAAAGCTTATAGAGTAGAGGTAGATTAAAAATGAGTTGTAATTACCTCCTGATGATGGTGATTTGGTCAGGTAAATGCATGTCCAGAGACGTATAATTTTGGATGTTTATGGTTGTGGTGCATCAATCTGCTGTATTATTTTTGGTTACTGCATCAAGGATTCTGTTTCCCAGGATAAAAATATCTAATATTTTCACTAAAATAAATTTTAAAAACCTCATACTGCTGAATAGAACTTTAGAGGTGATTGAAACTGCATTTAAATTATCACATATCTTTTATTTAATTTTTTTTAATAGCTGTGATTCCAGAGAGTTGAGGCGGAAGTTTAAAATTCTGCTCAAACCATTTTGCAATAAAAAATTGACGCATTTTAAAAACTTAATTCCAATTGAAATATAATAAAAATAAAAATTTGTTACAAAAAGGCACTTGAATTGTAACAAGTAACAAGGACTTGTTACTTGTTACAATTCTAACATGTAATTGCTTTACAGTTTTGTGTATGGGCTGAATGACGAATTGCATAGATGCTACTATCGAAAGAGTTAAATGCAATTTATTAACATCTGTTTTTATTAAATGCACATGTATCTGTCTGCGAATTCAAACCAAAACACCCTCCTAAACTGTAGCGCATGCCTCGTGCTAAAGAACGGAAACAGTAAAATTTATCGACTGTACGTATAGTTCGACTTCCCGCCGACAGAGGAGATGAAAAATTCAGTGTATGCAACTTACTCGATCTTTAATGAAAACTGCAGTTCGATTGTCGAGAATGTTAATGATTTTTTTCCCTCTTTTTTAACTTTTTTTGAAGAAGATAGTTTTTTTTTAGAAGTATGTAATATACACAAGAGTTTCTGCTTATATGTATATATATATATATATATATATATATATATATATATATATATATATATATATATATATATATATATATAAATATATATTATGTATTTCGTGTGTCGTATCATAATTGGGTACATATTTGGGTATATTATAGTACAGTTTGTTTATCTGGTTCAATAGTTTCATAAAATATTCACTAGTGTAAACGCCTATTAGTGAAATCACATTTAGAATAAGGTGATCTGTATTCCACGTATGTGGTGAATTAATTTACTGTCGATATTACTATCATATATTTTATAAACGAGAACATAAATTTCAGATAAACCTTACTTGACACCCTACAAATACGTTTTTTGTTTTATATCTCTTCTAATTTTCAATTAGGTTAACAGATAAATAAGGAAATGTCAACTGGATAAATTATATGACAATTTTAATATAACTTTCTATTTTATTTAAAAAAAAATATTACAGACTTACAAAATATTATAGATTTTACACAAATTTAAAAGATTACAGACTCTTACAAGATATAATAATGTCTAACAAGGAAAATTTTAGCAAATCTGTCAATTTGCGTTGATAATGATAAAAATCATATTAAAAATTTAACATTTCGGTTGAAAACGGGTGATTATATATTTAGTCGATTACATAAGTTTAATATTTCAGTATTATACTATAAATTCTTATTTCACTTTTATTGGTGTTTTTCAATATTTTCTTTTGAACATCTTTTACGAATGAATTTATTTAGAAGATTGATTTAAAAATTTGCACTTTATTAATTTCCAGCCACTCTGCATAGTCTTCTAAATAAAAAAATCTAAGAATCTATACACTGTTCTTGTTAACTAACCATTAAAAAGCTATTTATACCTCTTTACGTTGACGTATTAGAATAATATAATGGAGTCAGTAATACTGAGGAGTGTATGTATATTATAGCTAGGTCTGAACAGAAATTATACATTTTATCTTTAATATTTTCACAACCCCGTATCAGGATAGGTCAAAATATTGGATTTAAAAATTTCATGAGGACATATAGATATACTATTAAAATCCAAGAATAAACATTTTCGAGAAAATGTTATAACTGTTTGTGTTTTAATAGAGATTGTTTTGAAACACAGACAATTTAATGTATGTGTAGTGATTTTTAATATTTGGGAATAGTATGAACAGCTGGAAGTATCAATAGTAGTCTCTCTTCCAATTCTTTATAACACTGTTCAATATATAACAGGGATTTGTCAAAAACTGCTTGATTATATTTACCAGATATCGTGCACAGGTACGAGTAATGATCAGTGGTTTTGCTCGGCATGCAATCCTCATTTAAAGTTTATTACATATCACTTGCCAAACTATTAGAGCTTCCACCAAAAATATGTGTTTATAGTTTATAAGAATAATAACATATATTTTATTTCGAGAAACGTTTTCAGTCTATGCACTAATCCTATATACACGTACTCCTTTACACGTATTAATTAAAAGAGTATACTTATGATTAATAGAAGAGATTATGAATTATTTCTTCTGCTATTTAAAATCAGTGACTCTATTGGTATAATGGAGCGATTAAAGACACTACAGCTTTTTTTTCAATTGGAAATATGGTGAACGCTGCTCAAAACAAAAATTTATGCAATATTTCAGTTTCTCATATAGGACCATTGTTATAATTAATATTACCCACTTTTCCATGTGTAGTGAGCAAACATTAATAAAACACTATTTGGAGTTCCAGCCCTGTAAAAATTAAATTTTATTTTCAGTTTCTAATATTTAGAGAAGTAATATAATAGATCTTGTACAATAAACATTATGGAGTTACTCAAGTACTATTCATTTCAACGCTATTTGCCAAATAAAAAACTCTCTTATCTTGCCGATAAACGGAACAGTCTACCTGAGAATACCCATAAAAACAAGCCACGGTATATTTTGAAATTTTTTATTTGGCAAATAGCGATGAAATAAACTATACCTAATAAAATTTACTGTTTAATCTGATAATGATACGTAAAAAATGTAAACTACATTTGAATATGGAATTACTCGTCCACAATAATAACTATATAACTTTATTTTGAAGAAAATAAGACTAATTATTTTACTTTGTCATAAAAAAATATTTATATGCAAATTATTATGCCAAGTTTTTTCATAAGTTTCAAACTATAATTTGTATCGTATGTACGATAATATAATATTATAGTAACAGTATAATTACGTATGCAGCTATAATAGTCCTCAAACTACATATAGCACAGGCCTACAAATTTTAACATTTTGAAAGTTGATTTGGTTTTGATAATTGATTACAAGTGAGTTATTTACGCTGATTTCATATCTACCTGCCGTTCTTTCCCTCCACGTAAGATTTTCTATTAACTGAATAATCGCAATAAATTAAAAACTAGGAAAGGAAACTAGGGAAAAATTACATTTTAATAAACATTATATTTAATACATATTAAAAATCATAGTAAAAAGCAACAACACAATAGTTTTGAGTCTCTAATCTTTCTTTCTTTAAAAGTCCCTCCCTCTTTAACAAAACACTTTGTTTTGTAGTTTTTCTTGTGTAATCAATTATTCGTTGGATGTTCTCTTTTCAGCACCTAGCAGTAATCTGCCATCATCGACTCCTTTCTATCTTCTTTACGTCTTGATGGAACCTTTCACCTTGCTCGTCATTAATAACACCAAGATTTTCTGGAAAGTAGTCCAGATGAGCATGCAGAAAATAAATTTTCATGCTCATATTACAACCACGTTGATTAAACTTATCTAGTATTTTATTGAAAATTTCCTCATACTGCGGATGTTTATAATTTCCTAAAAAAAATTCTGTTACATTTTTAAAGCATATCCAAGATTCTTTTTCAATTTCTGTCATTGCTTCTTCAAATTCTTAGTCCTGCATTAATTTTCTTATTTGTGGTCCTACGAAAATGCTTTCTTTTAATTTTGCTTCAGAAGGAGCTGGAAATTTACCACGTAAGTACTTAAAACAATTTCCATTTTTAACTATAGCTTTTACATATTGCTTCATTAATCCTAATTTAATATGAAGTGGCGGCAAAAAATTTTTTGCGGATCAACCAAATTTGCATAAATAACGCTTTTTGAACCAGGTGTTAAGATTATAACAAAATATATTTGGTGTATTTTTACAACTTCTGGTCATTTTTAAAACAAAATAAAAACACACGACGCGATGTCACGAGTAAACGTACACTCATTAAGAATGTACTACAGCGACTATGTGAATACCCGAATAGTATAAAATCGGAACATCCCCACCGACCAACTTCCCCGGTAAATCCTCCACACTTGTGTGTACCTTTCAAACCGATTATATACAGGGGCTCCGCAAGGATTTAGGCAAAATTTAATTTTATAGAACCTCGGTATTCAAAACTACAAATTATTGTACAATGTATATTAACAAATACTGGTGCGTGATGGAAACAAAAAAACAATGTCTCTGATAACTAAGCTAAAAAGTCAAAAAAGGTCCAATCACAAAATCTTTGTAATCTTAATTAAATGCAGTGTTTAATTAATATAATTGATGCTGAGGTTTATAAGTAACTTTGGGCTACAATACAATGTAGCTTTTGTACAGTCAATGTGTTGAAATTGTGTCACATTAAAAATAATATAAATTAAAAAATAATGTTTCAAAAAATAAAACCGGCCACAGGTAGGATTCGACATTTGTCCCGGATCGGAACCGAAAGACATACAGCTGTTTCGAACTTGTTAGTTCTCATCAGTGCCGCATACGGTACGCCGATTCAGGACAAATGCCGAATGAACTTTATGGCCTATACATCTTTATCAATACGATCTCTGTCAGTAACTTATAAGTTCATTCGCATTTGTCCTGAATCGGCGTACCGTATGCGGCACTGATGAGAACTAACAAGTTCGAAACAGCTGTATGTCGTTCGGTTCCGATCCGGGACAAATGTGGAATCCTACCTGTGGCCGGTTTTATTTTTTGAAACCTTATCTGATCGTGCAGAAACACGAGAAAGCGGTCGAGGATCGCTTCTGGGTATAATTCAACGCCTGCCGGGGCTTTAGCCCGAGGAGTAGTTGTTTCCTAGAGCGATTATGTAATAGCTTTGCTATTCGGCAACTACTTTGATAGCCGCTTGGCGGCTTGGTGGTTCCTTTCTCGATTTCCGACTTATAAGTTACTAAAAAATAATGTTATAGTAAAGGTGATTCATAAACCCCTTTGTTTCCTCCAATTAATGTATTTTAGAAGACTGAATTCATTGTTCCTTTCATATAAACTTCTTTAATCTAAAGAATATTTGTATATCATGAAAATAATAATTGGTAATTAAAATTAAATTACCTACTCTACAGAGTATTGTTAACAGAGACAATTTACTCCTATGTAGTCGACCGGGCGCATTCGCCAGTTTTTGAAAATAAGGTAGCAACTTTAGTAATGATTTAGTATTTAATTCTAGTTCATTATGAGCGTGTTTAATCATCTAATTTAATAAAATTATAATTTAAATACTACTGTATATGATATTATATATGATAATTTATACACCATCTATTTTACAAATATATTAACATATTCCTTTACAATATAAAGCTGACTTTTAGCTTAGCGAGAATATATAACAATAAGGTTTGGATCATCATCATTAGGTCATCAGTCCTAAGACTGGTTGGACGCTAACCTCCAGCTTCTCCTATCTTGTGCTAACCAAGGTTTGGATATCGAAGTTATATATAGAAGTTACTACTAAGATTATTTATAAATAAATAATTAGTAACTCTTCACAAGTATACATAAATTGCCAAACTAAGTAATCAAACGATACACAGTTATTATTTCAAGCCTTTTACATGCATTTGTATTATTGTTGAACTTTAATTTTTGAAAATTGTTATAGTATCTATGAAGTTCTCCCACACTACTTTTTAATGTACAGTTCACAGAACATACATTATGGCCTACGTAGTTCAGGAAACAAAATGTTATTTTAATATTTAATAACAAAATTGTACAATATAGTATTATTGAGTTGTTCTATCCATTAGTTAAAATAATACCTTGATTATATTTCTGTATTCTTCTTTATTCTTGTATGTATATGTATTTTCTTTGCCATGTATCCCATACTTCAACTTACCAAATTCCTGTAAAAGAAGAATAAACTGTAAAATTATTTTTTAGGAATTTTTGTTGAAGAAATAAATATTTAATTCTAAAATATTAATTTAATTTTTAATATTAAACATTTAATATTAGGGCATAAAAACTGAACATCACTTATTTATTTCATTACCTTTCACGTAAGTGGTCGACTATTTTCAAACTGAAATCAATAATCGAGTCTAAATTATAATCAAATTATATATTGTGGAATATTTATTATCAAACTCATATGTAATATTTTTATTTTCAAAGAATACCTTAGAACATTAAATATGTATGGTTTAACTTACGTAATGCAATGATACGACTAAGTTTTTAATTAAAAATTTACTCTTACCCTATTTCATTTGCAGTCACCAGATATAGCCTATTAACGATAGTTGTACAAGTTACCTTGTGTCTTATCTTATTCATATTCTTATTTCGTATTATGTATTACATTACAATACGTAAATCTATTTTACTATAACCCATGAATACCAATTATTTATAATGAAAAAAATAATGTATTCAGTCATCTAAATATGTAATATGTACCTGTGTGCATTTATTTCTGTAAATATTAATATATTGAGTAGCGTTGAATATTCACTAATTGAATATACAAATGGTTTAATACTTCCCCAATTTAAATTAATTGCTTAATTTAATAATCACAATTATACATTGTTTTAATGGAAAGTCAATAAATGACTGCTGTGGTACTCATCGTAGTATCAATCGCAATATATTTAATAGCTATATTTATTATTTATAAAAAAAAATCTTAATAAATATTCTTAGAAGCTTTCATTGAATTGTCTTCCACTTTATTTTAAAATAATTTAATTTTAAATCTTTTAAATTATAATTATGAATACAATAATACTAATGTAAAATTATAATGATGAATGGGAGAATAACAAATATAAAATGAATTCCAACAATCGTATTAGAAGTGGTGTGACACTAATACAATCATACTTAGTTATGCATATAATACGACATAATGTGACAATATTTTCAATTAAATTTAAATTATACACCAAAGCTATTTCAACAGAATTGATTGTAGGTATATTGCAGATATATGCCTTGCATCTTTCTCAAAATATCTCAGAATAAAATAAATTTTAAATAAACATGTCTGATAATTGTGAAATAATACTACACGAAAGATACATAATAAATGTATACGTTATATATACGTTATGCTCGCGTAGGCATGATCTAATGGGACTAATACTTGGCCCTCTTACCTGCCACATGATATTTTGTTGGCCGCACTTCTTTGTGGTTATCAAGATTAAGCTATATAAATAATCTTTATAGTCACATTACGTAGACCATATTAGTCTGGGCGTGACGAGGTTATTTGGAATCTAGTTAGTCATTTCCTTGAACATTGCCGTGATACAACTAATATTCGATAGATGGTGTGTAAGTCTAAAATGAAAATACTGTCCCATATAAACTATCAGTTTTAGGATATCTAATGGTATTCGGATGATTGAAAATATTTTTATAAGTAAATAAATATTTTAGCTGTAGGTGTTATTCTAAACCATCCATACAATTATCTACTTGTTTTACAATAAGATACATTAATATTCTATTTGTTTAAGAGGTGTATTATTTTTACAGCTGAAGTGAGGTGATAGTGATAACGTTATTGTCGAATTCTTAGTTAACTTATAGGTACGTTCCATACCATTTTTTGATAATTTTACAAAAATACTCATAGTAGTTTATCACATTCTGAAGGTATTAAGTATACTTACGTTTCCATTAGATATACTTATCGCAAACATGATATAATAGGATGAGTATAGTAGCACCCAATACATTCATAGTAAATTAAATATGTATATAACTTGTAATATTCATCGTATTTGAACAGTAAATTAACACAAATACACCCTTATGAAAATAAAGTTACTGTATCATGTTAGGGTAGTGCAGTTTTAATAGGCAATGCTGCTACGTCTCGGGGTTACACTTAATATTGCAACACGTACTTTATCGCTACTAGCCGTAGTTATTAGCTACAGTCAGCTGAAACAGACCAATGCAATTTATAATTGCATTATACCTACTAACAAAATTCGTAGGTATACTGCAATGATATTTTAATTAAACGTAAATTGGTGATCATTTAGAGTATATTCACAGACATGTCAAAAACTTTATAATGAAATAATTTCTTATTTAAAATCCTGGTGAAAGCCTTGTTACATTTTTATACATATGCGACATTCATTTAATTCGAAAATGATATATGTATAGAGACTGTTATATATATTATCATTGACGAGATAAGTATTTAATTATTTTTCAGATGATTAAAACTACACTATTTACGGGAAAAAAATGAATGTAAATAAGAATATGGTCTAGTAAGCTACGTGAAACCAGAGACTTGACTTCCTTTGATCGTATTATATTAGACTAGCATTTTAAATTGAATAGAAACCTTTATCTAAATATCTATTTATTTATTTATATCTTCACTTTTGAAAATATACATTTAATATTTATTCTTACGTCTGAATATACTATTTATGACAAAAATAAGCAAATTTTATTAGAAGCATTATTAGCTTTAGGGTTGTCTATTTTGTCTAATGTCTATTTTATAGATACTGTATAGGGAAATACAACTAGGGAAAGTATTATTTCACTATAAACTTATTTACATAAAATAACTTAAAACACAAAATAATAAATACAAAAATATAATAATATACAGTTAACTATGATTGTATAAAAAAAATTATGTACATGTTATTTTCATATTAGAAATGATTTAGAAATATATGTATAATCGACTAGCGACTATTTTATCAAAGAATTAATTACCTATTTTATCAGCAATGATTAATATGTACGAGTATATGCAATTTCAGCTGTATTGGAAATTTACAGACTTGAAATATGTTTTATAATTGAACTATCCAACAGCTGACCTGATAGTTATCTATATATTAATAAACCATGCAATAGTTTACATATGGTTAGTTTTAAAAATTATGTATTATTTAACATATGATATTATATAACAAACATATAATTCGATTTTATTCGATTTCATTCGATTTTTTCGACCATGGGCCTCAACAGAAATTCAGATTTTTTCTAAGAATAATCAAGAAATATAAACATAAAAATGGGCCTCAAGAATACGACGTGTGATTAATAAAAATGTATTTTATGGTTACCCAAAAGTTAAATAAACATTTTTATAGAGTAACTTCCAAGAGACAATACAGGTACATGGATAAATATGAACATATGTTTCAATAAAAAGAATTTATTTATATGTACATATAATATAAAAATCTTTGTAATCGAGTATTTACGTGCGACAGAATTTCCTTTCCTTTTAAGTTGTATATTGAATTTATCCAATAAAGAAAACATAAATTCTTATCATTCCACCTCACTTTATATTAGAATTATAATGGCAGTATAATGGAAATTTAATAAACATTCGAGAAAGACGGGTTTATTGGATACCTAATACGAATAAGTAATAATGAGATAAGTCCTACATTCACTACTCTTACCTGTTCGTCGTCATCTCATTGGTGTAACCTTTTCCATGGTCGACAAGATCAAGCTTTTAAATAACTGGTGTAGACACATTACATCGTGGCCATATTACATTGGGTGTGACAATATTATTTGAAATAAAACATACATTTTTGATATCCATTAATACCGGTAAAATGCGATAGATGGAGATCCAAGGATGATTGGATGTGATCGGGATTTAATACTAATATAGCCATAAAATAAAATGAATAAATACATAACATTTATTTAATGAAAAGTAATAAAACATAAATGCTCACTTATAATATAAAAATAGTATCATAAGCCTAACATAAAACATTAGATTAAGCGTTGTAATGTAGATCGTTTGTAGTGTAATGTTTTATTATTAAAAACAACTGACTGTATCTGCCCGTTTTTATTTCGTTCAAAAATTAGTTTAAAAGTATTTAAAAGTTAATAAACTATTATAATTTCCCAGAATAAACACAACAAATCATCTCCAAATTTAATAATTTTTACTATTTGTGAAAGTGGTAATCGTTAAAGTTACGTTGTTATATGTTAATTAATATTATTGCTTTGTTGAAATTTTCCCTGCCTCCATTGAGTAAAAGCATATGTGTCTCCTAGCTCCGTATATACATTATAGTAATACTGTATACTCCTAAAGTATATTAATCCTAGTACCATTAATCAAAGTTGCATAAAATGAGTAGTATATCTGAAACATACAAATATAATTTAACTGTAAGGAAAATTAATTTTTGACATAACTAATAGCTATTATGAAAGCTTTAAATAATCTTTTAAATACTGAAAAATATACATGACTGTAATAACGAAAAGTATAATTTTGTTTTATGATATGTAATTACTACAATTATAATCATGATAATAATTCGCTTTAGGTTCGCATTATTTTGAGAACTCAATTATGTACAAAGTTATTGTTGCTAGAGCTATTATACCTTTTTCATTAAAGATTTCTCTTTAATCATTCGATTATAGTCAATTCGGTGTTTTCACAGATTTACATATTATATATCACATTCCAACCTGTTCCGCATTATCATTGTAATATTTTAGAATCATTCTTAATATTTACCGCAAGTTCTGAGATTTATTATTAATATTTAATATATATCTCTGATAATATTAAGTAATATTATCAGAGTAGTAATCTTGTGTCTAAAATATTTTTTTATTTACTCTATTTATTTTTGATAATAAGGTCACTAATTAATTATTAGTTACTGTGTTGGCTTTACTACACAGAAAATAATGTTATCTCAAAAGTGGTGAAAATACATTTTATCAATATACTTCATTAAAAAAGTATTTCAAATGCATCTGTATCTGTCAAAACGTAAAGGTATGTACTGAACATAACTATGTAATTAATTATTTTTTTAATATTATCTTAGGTATATATCAGCCAAATGGTATGTATAAATGGTATGTATACCAAATGGCATACATTTGAACAAACCTTAAACGATAAATTTCAACATTTTGCATTTATTAAATTATTAACCAACATCAATCACTATATTAACTAATAGTGATACAATGGGAATATCTTTACTTTCAATAACATGCTAAAATATGAAATTAATAAATACGAACAAATTATTACATAGAAAAGTGTTTTATCATAATATTCATATAACATATAACATCCAATTACAGGAAGCAAATCAAAATTTATAAACCCAGTACGACTAATGAAGAACAATTTATTGCAAAGTGAGTATTTAATTATAAATAATTATGTTTGTACATATTTGAACAAATGTTTATACTATTAAATGGTGTGGTTTCATATTCTGGTGGAGACATGTATCATATTATAAGATTAAAGTTAATGTAACCATTCCAATACTCTTATGTGAAAGCATGTCCTATTATTATTGTTTCAATTAAAATTATAAAATAAAAATTTATTAAAAAGTACTTTACTAAGTACTATACTAAGAAGTATATTTTAAAACTTGGGTCTAATAGTCTAATAGGTAGGCAGGGTCTAATTTATGTAACGTGTTTTAAAGTTATTTTGTATTTTATTTAAACTACAACTCATTTATGTCTACAACATTGTATTTCACTGATCAAAATAGTCAATACGTTATAAATAATCTTCGATTAATAATAAACATACAAGTTTATCAAACATATGGTTCAAAGATTATATGAAATAGCAAAATAGTTAAAATTAACATGATAATTCTTTTAGGTGCTATTTGTTTGAGCATATAAATCCTTATCAGTTCAATACACATACAATGGAAAACCATATTAAAATGTACACCTACTATTCAATGTTATTAAAAATATATCAGATTGAATAACCAGCAATATGTATTAAATTACATAAGGAGATAAAATTTCATGACTGATATAATTGTTCTACGTTTGTTGTAAACAATGTAAACCAATAACTGGATTTTAACAGAAAATTCATAAAAGGTTTGTTTCATTTCAAGATTTTCTTTCCTCCTACATTCTACCAGATGAACTATCGCAAACGTAAGTAAACTTAATTTAGTTTTTGTCGATTTAAGTCATTTGTGGAAAACACTTTTCTTACTTCCACGGGTTGATATATTTATGTCTTCATGGCAAATGTTCAATTTCTTATAAACTAAGTTATAGTTTTACTTTACAAATGCGCAAATATATTTCTTCTAAATGACAAGCTTAGGAGTTGGTTTACTTTAGAAAATTGAATTGGACCGATACGCGACATATATGAAGCCATGTTATTATAGAGAATATCCTAGTTCATATAATATATTAGATAGAATATATGCTGAAACCTTTTGATACTTGCTTTTCTGTCCATAAATATATGTGATATCCAAATAAAAGTGGAAAACTTTCCTTGACATGAAATATAACGGTATCATTTCTGTACACTGTTAGTCCCTTGTAAGATATATTACGGCCACAAGATTGTCCGAACCTATGTATTAGGATAATCATGAGAAATGGATGTATACATAAAGCTCACAACAGTGGGAGTAGTTTGAAAGCTTCGATCTAAAACCAAGAACCAGTTTTCCACAAAACACCGAGTTGCAAACTTTACACGACGCGCATTTCGCCACAGAAATCGTAATTATCGGGAAACGATGGAACGTATTTGTAGTTTAATATCGTACTATGCGAGTAGAAACAAAATTCACAACAGGTATCTCTCTTTTACCTTTGCTCATAATCATGCATCATTATTTTTAAACTTTCAAACGCATTTAGTAGTTGACTTAAAACAGATTTTAACTAATTTTACATTTCAGATTGAAATATTTGCAACACAATTAATATAATAGTATACTTAAAAATAGTTGTTCCTCTGTAGATAAAATACTTGACTTAAAAGTTTTGATTCGGTTGAGAACACAACTCTGTTTAAACTTATATAATATATAGTGGTAATATATAGTCTATAGTTTTTATACTTATATATTTACATATATGAAATATGTGTACGGTATACATATACTTATCGATCATTAAATACATTCAGGTTATGTCGCATACATAATTTTTGCTGATGTAGAAATATTAATTTATCTGAGATAGGGAATATATCCATATAGGGTTCTCCCAAATGACGGAATTAAAAAAACCTTTTAAGTTGAGTTCATCGTCTGTGTCTTATTTAAAATATTATACAAATATTTATTTAAAATAATTAACAAATAAAATAAAGTGGAAACATTACATATAATTCTCCTTCTTATATTACTGAATTTCCTGTTTGCTAAACAAATATAACAGGTATAATTGACTAACATAATTAATGGAAAATAGCAAATATAAGTAATATTATGTTTTTTAATAAATGTAAATACCATTGGCCATAATCGTACACGGCACTTATAAATAATATTTACTTTTATAATCAGTGGATCAATTGATTAATTCTATAGGAGATGAATAATAAATAATTTGATACTTAACTAATATATAATTATATATTTTCAGGCTATATAAAGAATTAGGATGTTTTAATTAATATTAATAATACTGATCGTTTATGAACAGTAGATAATAACTAAACTATTAGATTATTATATAAAGGCATATTTTATTAATTTATATAGAATTAGTATTATCAGATAAAGGCATACTTTCCAAATAATGGATATCGCTAAGATTAACCTTTACTTGAATTTATAGATTCAAGGCAGACCTAACTAAGTATTTCATTAGGGATAAATGAAGGAAGATATCTGAAAAGTTTCAGTCAGCATTAAAGTTTTCAACTTTGACGACGCTCTAAAAATAGTTCAATTCAAGTTGGAATATGTACCGCTAGGATTTCAACAAAATTCTTTGAGGTAATATTAGAAGCTTTTTTACAACTCTCACGCTTGATGTATGCCATTATTTAATTCATTGCATAAATGTTGTAATACTTACTTATATTGATACATGTATATTGAGTGGATAGATACTTACATATTTAGGGACAATAAAAAAGATGTATTTAGCTCTGTTTAGTTTTATTTTTTGGTTTATTTATTTTGATTTAAGTCCCCACTCGATTTATTATATTCGAAAATGGTGATATAAATATTTTTAAAATCTTCAGATTTATTCAGACATTGATGTACCTACCATGAATTGAAAATTAAATGAATGTTATTTAATTCTGAATTTGTGTTCATAGTAAAATTGTAATCATTTTCAGAAATTACACGCTCTTTACGTAAATATCTTGCGACATTATCACGATTTGATTGTCTTATAGAAATAATATGATTTAAGTTTATTTTCTTAGAGGACAGACAATCGATCAATTTAATAATTGTAATATGTGTAATTGCGAATAATATTTTCATTTGCAAGTGTGGGATAATATTTTCATTTTCCTCCAGATTTCATAATTACTCTGCTATCTAGAAAGCTATACTTATCCTGTTAGCCCTTAAATGATTATCAGATTTATTCAATTTTATTTTAGAAAGCAACAACTATATTTTATACAACCTTGTAATCTGGTTACTTAATAGTAAAGAATTCTTTATAGCCTGTTCCTGTATACAGGTTATCCCACGCCTGGCTCTGCAAATCGTTAATACGAAAAGCTACTTTAACTATATCTAAAATCTCGTTTCAATCATAATTGTTCCTCAAATTCTTAATAAATGTCGCATGAACTTATATTTTATTTGAGAAATCCTATATAATCAGATTAATTTTGTATAGGATATATCCTCTTATTGTCAAAAGTAGTAAATATAAGATTTTGTCTTAAATAAGAAATATATAATTAATTACTTTTTGATATTTTACCTTTAGCACTAAGTTATGCCTAAGATAAACGTAATGTCCGCCTAGCACTGAATACAAAATAAAACATGAAATAAAATAGAAAATAAATCTATAGTACTATATATCGATAGACTATCGATTGTGCATATGTATAAATATATATATATATATATATATATATATATATATATATATATATATATATATATATATATATATATATATATATATATATATATATATATATATATATATATATCTAAGAGAGGAGTAATTTCATCTCTTATATATCTCATTAATGTTTAATCAAAATTTTATATACACATAATTGTTAGTCGATATTTAGACAAATGTTAGTTACCACCAAAGACATTCTCGGTGAAGTCTTAAGCTCTAGGTATTTCCTATTTATTTGTGGATTAAGTGACAGTACAGCTATGGATGGTAGGCTAAATACTGTTTTATTTTTGTAGAAAATGTTATTGCATGTCTTTTCAGCAATACAAATGTATCATATCATTTAATTTACTACTTAATTTAATTATGGGATATATTGAGACATATAGAATGATTATATTTAATAATTTATTCAAATTACTAAAAATTTCAATCATATGTTACGATTTTTGAAAAGTACAATAAATAAGGGACATAAATATCCATATACTGAAATAACAATAATTGTGTTCAAAATAAAGAAGATAGAAACAAGAATATCACACCTTCAAGTGTTATTTGAATTATATACAGTCGTGTTTGTAATAGATACAAGTAATATACATAATACAGAGTCATGATAAATACATAATTTTTGAATTTAAAAAAGTAGGATCAATATGTTTGTGATTAGTGATTACTGATACTTAATTCACACTGTATATGTCAACACTTTTAAGCCAAATTCGTTCAGTGTAATATAATTGTATAGTAAATTAGCTGGTAAGAACTTTCACATGTGAATGGTACTCAATATATATAAAAGAGTAAACACGATCCTAGTTGATTAAGATTGGTACATTAATAATAGTGGTGGTTTTCTAATTTTTAAGGATCAATCAAATAATAAAGCATTAGAGAAACTTGTAATTAATTTGTATACTTCCTTTTCATGTTATTTTATTTAATGAAAACTTCAAAATCCATAAGTATAGTACCTAGTTGCTTTTATTATTATTATCATATAGACGATTATGGTCACCTGAATGTGACTATAAGAGCACACCCGGTTTCCTTAAAGCTTCCTTTCAGTGAGGAAGAAGATTAGAAATCGAAGGCAGGGGTGACAGTGAAAGTGAAGTTATTTGTGGTTTGGATAAAGTATTGTCCTAAACGACACCAAAGGGAGAAGACCTGTTTGAAATGAAACATTTTGTTGTTCCCAAACATAATAATATAACGCACATAGTCTTACTTTCACCTTTATCAGATATACCATCAGTAAATAAAATCTGTGGAATATTGTAAGTAATATATTAATTGTATTAATTCGAAAAAGGAGTAAATATCAATTATCATTATTATCATGATGATGAGAGAATCCTCAACGTGTATCATACTAAAATTATACAAAGGAGGAACAAACTTGTTACTCGGAACGCATTTTGCCAACCAAGTTGGCGTAATCGGGAGATTAGCCAATGAGTAACGTGCAAACTTTCGGCGTTCGTGAAAACTTGTCTCCTATTTTTGTTGCTGCATAGAAGTTCCTAGTCGCTTCTCAACATAAGCGAGGAGACAAAACCAATTATAATTATATGTTTATATAATTGCTTAATATTATAAGAGTTTATATGATAAATGCATAAATTGTTTAATTTGATAATCTGTTGAATTTTTCAATCGTCAAACAGGTACATATAAGACGTTTTTGAAAAGGAGTAGAAATAATTCTTTGGACATTGTTGCAATATGAACTGCAGAAATTTGAGAAATAGACAGAAAAATATTTACTTGGCGAGAAAAAAATTAAAAGTATTAAAATAAAAAACACGGAATTAATTTATATTTGACAAATTAAATATTTAATTATTATAGACATTCAATTAAAGAAATCTTAATAGTCAATAGCATGGAATAATTTTTAAACAACTTTTAAATATTATAATTATTTACCTTCCAATATTTACGAAATTGCGCAACGTATTATCAAAATACTTTAGTAATTGTTAATAAGTTCCAAAGGGGTATTTATTTTTTACTGTAAACAAATCAGTGTTTCGCGGAAATACTATTCTAAAAAGTATATTTGCTCTTTAGTATTAAATAATGAGTGTGGGAAAGCGAAGCGATTTTAAAATGTAGTTAAGCGCAAGTTTCGTGCGTTATATGCAAAATTAAAAACTTTATCACACGGATAAATAAAAGTAGAATGATCATCATCATTAATATTCTGTAATTATATTATAAGAAACTCGATGGCTCTGCGTGTTTTAAATAAACCTGCTGTGAAATTTAATAGATACTATGTTCCAATATAAAAATGGTAATTATTAAATCTTACCAAACAATTCTCATACAAAAACATTTTTAATTAAAATACATTTTGCCTATTTAATTTTGAGCAATTAGTGCTCGAAATTAATTCGCTGTTTTATATCTTATTTTATCTAAAAAAAAAAAAAAATGTTTACGAATATTTATATATGAATATTTATTTATATATAAAAGTATTTAACCAAAATCTTTATTTTACCGGAATGTATAATTTTACATTTGTAAAGCTTATACATTCTCCAATATTTATAAATAATATATCTCAGTAGATTCATATTTTGACAATTTGTTTAACAAATTCGCAATAAAGAGAAAGGGTATATTTTGCATCTCACAAATTATATTTTGAATTATCGTTCTTTCATCCTAAATTTACAATACTTGTGAGCATAGTAACAGCAAATTTAGATCTCGTTTTCTTCCTTTTATAACCCATTTTATTCCAAATTGTCATGAAAATATTTATAACTTTATGAACAATAATTTATCTACAGCAAATAAAGTATGACTTATTAACCTTTAGCATATATTTGATATAAATGTCACGACATAATTCATATTCACTATAAATCACAAATAATATGAAAGGTAGACAGTGTCTAAAATGAATATTTTTACATTACTATCGATTATCGCTGAGTGGAAAATATAAATTGTTTTAAATTATTCAGTATACATGTAGGCACTCTTAAGTGATACGTTAAAGATGATGTCCGTGGAAATAACGACATCAATCTATATTTATGTACATTTGCACATTTTCGTCATCAACATAAACATGTTACTTATGTTAATTAATTTATGCATAACTGAAGCTAGTCCCATAATAGTATTTTAGCGAAAGCTACTATCTTTTGAATATCTACTATACAAACTGTTTTTATAAGTTCGGTTGATAGTAATTGAGGCTATACAATTGGATGGAAGGTTTTGTGCATAACCTCTTTAGTCATTCTCTAGCTTTCCTAATAACATCTCGTTCATTCCATTTCCCTTGTCTCGATTGTTCAATTTTGTTTAGTGGATTCATTATGTGTGATTAAAGTTTTTGTCGCTATAACAAAAGTAAGTATGTATTTAACTAGTAGACAGTTAGTTGTTGATATGTGTATTTATACAGATATGCTGTAATTAGAACATGCAATTTACCTTTAAAAAATTATATGAACATACCGACCATGCTTCTAGAAAATTTTAAATCTAAAATAGAAAATAGTTTACAGAAGTTGTATTACCTTAGCTCATTACAGAGACAACAATTAACTAAATGAGCGAGCAAAATGGCCGCGCTGTAAACAGTTCTTTGTATAGATCGGCCACATTCCATTCCTGAGCGAGTCAGCGCATGTCGCCTTTGTGGTGCGCCTGGAAAGTTTGTTGCAGTTTACGGTGTCTCGGTGTCGCAGTCATTACTTTGAACCGCCCCATTGCTTTTGTAACATACGATACGACGGACACGACTTGAAATTCCTGCAAATTAATTAGTATTTAGAATAAAACGTCTATAATGCTTATAAACCTTCTAAGTTATTAAGATTGTAATCTAACTTACATATAATGTATGTACCTACATATCCGAAGGAGAAAATTCCTGATTATGTTATATACACAAGCTAATTATAATTATCGCTTGCATACACATGCACTTTGAAATTTAAAAGGAGGTACTTCAAAGTGTAGTTATTTACTTACGATTCGTTTATTATTATATGTTCATTTATTATTATTCTATTCGCAATCATGTTATTAATTGCAATCATTTACGTACCTGTTACAGAAAGCATAGTGTTCTCAATAATGTTTATTATAAAAACATATAAGTATATTAAAATGTAGCATGCATTTGTTTAAGTAACAATAATACCAACTGTTCTCAACTTTTTATTTTCAATGTAAAATATTTATCAGAAATAAAATAATACAATTTGATATTAAGTCACCGATATTTATTGTTAGAAATTAATAGGTTTTTGTTTGATAACAAAATACATTCTTACTATTTAAAACGAACAATAGTACACTGTAGTAGTCGAATAGTACACTGAGAAAATACTTTACATCTCAGAACAAAACGCATTTATTTGAGTTTACTAACAGGTACCTGTATGAACAATATTACGATGGCTCTATATTAAATAATTTAAATACATTATAGCAGGCGACGTTTTAATATTTCGCTGGCATTATGCAAGTGGATATTAGTATAGCTGCATCAGTATGGGAGATATGCAATTCAATTATTAAAATTTTGGCGATAGCAAGGATAAAAGTGCTTTTTTGCCTCGACCGGGAATCGAACCCGGCTCTCCCAATTTCCGGTTGAGTGCTCTGACCGCTGCGCTATCGAGGCACACTCATTATCCCTGCTAATGCGCCAATTTTAACGCGTCGCTACAGTACTCCCTCTCTAGAGACATGATTTGTCTCGATACAATTTAACGGAATGTGACCGCGTTCGCCATTCTTACGTACCGTTGTTCGGTACCCCCGGACTGTAGGGCGATGGATAGGACGGGAATCCGAATCCGCGAAGTTGAGATGTAAGGGAGGTTGCATATATCAGAAGGTTGCGTGTTCAGATCACGTCGGGGTCACCACTTTGGCGATAGCAAGGATAAAAGTGCTTTTTTGCCTCGATCGGGAATCGAACCCGGCTCTCCCAATTTTCGGTTGAGTGCTCTGACCGCTGAGCTATCGAGACACACTCATTATCCCTGCTAATGCGCCATTTTAACGCGTCGCTACAAAATAAGCTTCTGAACTTGCGAATCAAATAGATTCCCTTGCTCAGGTTGATTTGAGTCAGGTGCATGTAACATTTGGGGTAATGTACATACAAATACATATCTTACTTGCTCTTGTAATATTTCGAATTATATTTCTTATATCATAAAAAAATGCATTACGTATTGTCGTTAGTTTTGTTTACGATTATTTAACATCAACGTATACGATTTATTAACATCTAAATATTTTATCTGAAATATAGCATTTTGTTTCACATAAACAAATTTATTTATCCAAGTGGTTAATTCTTAATCTTCAATCTGTTTAATTAGCCTTTATACTATTGATTTTTTTTCTTGTGGAAGTGCTTTCATTAAACAATATTCATGAAAATAGTTTCATCGGATATTAGGGAAGGATTTAAAGAAAAGCCCATTTTTCGGAATTGGAACTAAGACTTAAAACCGGACAACAGTAAGTAGTTGTTAATTGCGTTTGTTACACAATTCACTCTAATAAAATAAGTTAGTAAGACGATGTCGAAAAAGAATAGGAATTTGATACAATAGTCAGCTTTTTTAAATATTATAAATACGTTTATTAACACAATATATATATATATATATATATATATATATATATATATATATATATATATGTATATATATATATATATATATATATATATATATATATATATATATATATATATATATATATATATATATATATAGACATTGAGACACCACTTGATGACTTACTAAAGGATTTGTAAATGAAGACTCAACACCCGTGGTGCGTTATTAAGCCTTAACAGAATCGTTGTTAGGATACTTTTAAGATTATCAAATGAAATTGTCTTACTGACGCCTTTCACGTTACTAGCACCAGTTATCTTCTTAAATCATGGCATGTTTTCGATGGGTCTAAAATTATCCGTTTGATGTTAAAAATACTTGTACCTATAGGGTAAGTTTTTAAGCCTAATGTTATCCTTTTTAGAATGTCCATTTATAGGAGCACTTCCACATACTTAATTCTTAATGAATAATGTTTTTGTAGAGCATGTGAGGTTTAATACACTATAAATAAAGTACCTATACAATATTCTTTTTTGAAAACTAGTCTCTGACGTCGTATTATTTTATTTATTCAAACAAAGAGTTAGAAAAAGAAACATCACATTTGGTTCCAGAATTGGAATTGTTTTAAACAAATTTTATAATTTTCTACCTCTTATATATTACAAGACATCACAAACGTTTCAATATGGTAAAAAAACCTATGGTTTCATGTGTTAACCATCTGTATTATATTTTTACACATTTTACTCACAAAAAATAATGTATTTTTCATATCATGAATAATTTTAAACTCATCTGTAATATAAATAAGGTATTATTATTGTACAGATTTGTACCCGATTTTTCACTACTTCATAATATCAGAGAGGACATTGATTTTTCCTCCTAAATCATTATATTTTCGTATAGTTATCATTACTGCATCTATTCAAATGAGTAGCGAAAATATAAGCATGCCATATCATATTTGTTTAAGAGGCATAAACCTCGCTTATCATAAAAATTATTGCCATAGAAAAAAGTTTTAAATTACACAATTACACAAAAGTTCAAATGTAACAGTAACTTGATGCGGAACGAAACCGACGCGGCCACTAGAACGTGTGTACATCGTTCCATTGAATACGTATAATAAACATTTGATATATGTAACAATATTTCCCTGGAATTTTTATTAAACCGACAAACTAATATTGTAGTACTTGTAAAACAATCGTTCGTTAAGAACATTATTTAAGTGATTAATAAACACCTTAAACTTGTTGTTACATTTTGGAACAGGTTTGGCACTAAAAATTCAGTTCTATATCAACGCGACCAGGATATTGGAAGATCGAAGTGAAAAATAGAAGTGTCAATAATTAATCTTATCTGGGTTTTGAGTCACTGACATCGAGGTCGAGTCCAAATTTACATAATATTGCTGACCTCGACCACGCATCGCATTCACGTTCGAGTTTCCGTATTGTAGGTGTAGTACCTACAATGTTCTTGGTTGAATTACGCAGAGAAAAACTTTTTTGATATAATCTCTACTAAATATAATACGGCTATATAAATTTGGATTTATTGGTATTATACTAATAAGACTAACAATAAATGAACTATTTTTGGGTACCATTTTCTTATACTTTGTCGTTGGAAGCAGTATATAATTATATTATAGATTTATGTATAGGCTTAAGCAAATGTATAGGAACACAAATAATTGATTTCTGGCTAAATTATATTAAAAATACTGAAATTGAAACTGAACTGAACTGAACTGTGACTGAAAATATTATTTTCAATAATAAAAGTATTTGTAGTTATTTTAATATATTTACTGACGTACGTTGATTTCCAACATTCTTATTTTTTTATGCACCCTATATATTTTTACATTTTCATTTAAATACTTTTTCAACAGTTATAATATAGTGTATAGTATTTCATCGATATGTGACTTGCGGTTTCCTAAACATTAAATAAAATATAAATACACAGAATATTAAATAATTATTATTTACCATGATAGTTTTCGTCGTTATTGTGCATAGAAATAAATTCAAGTTTTACATGTCATTTTAATAACATTTTAAATTTTTCGAATTCAATTAAACAAAAGCATTTGTCTGAAGTAAATACCTGCGAATTATAAAACAGATACAAGCGACAGACATAAAAAAGTTGCTGTAATCGTAAACGTATTTTATTTAAAATATATCGTTACAATACTTATCAAAATTCATGAACAGATAAAAATGTATGATATAAATAATGTCGCTTTATGTAAAACTCTCTTCGTTCTGATAAAGCTCTTTGTTCAAATAAAATGGATTTGTCTTAGTCAATACCAATATTTTTATTTAATTGTGAACTATATTTATTTCATTTTGAAATAATTACATTTTGAGTGAATAATATTCCTTTAATGTAAAAAATATTAGATATTAGCAATATATCAACTCTATTCTTTTGAGACATTGACTGACTATAATTTTTTGTCTCAGATTTAGAGCTTGAGTTGAGGCAAAGACTCCATATTAGGGGTTTCCTATTTAAAATGTAAATAGGACACCCCTAATATGGGGTTTCCGCCTCAACTCAAACTTTAAATCTAAGGAAAAAAGATTATATTTCCTATTTAACGTTTAAACAGGAAAAACATAAAAATCGTTCAAAATATTTTCAATTAACAATCTGACATTGTTGTAACGCTTATAAATATTTTGTATTAATCTTCAATAATTTCTTAAACTCTAACTTTTCATTTTATTCGAATTCTTTGCCTAAAATTTTTAAAACAGACAGTGTCAGTCAATGTATGTTTAAAAAAATAAGATAAATGTGATTCAGAGATTTAAAAAATTCACATGAAACAAAATCATCAACATTGTATAAAAATTTATCACCACGCTGTATAGGAAAACGGTTTTATTCAATGAAATATTTTATTAATTAAAATAATTGTTTATTAAGCACGCCCAGAGGTGCCAAAATCCCGTAATTGGGACTTGAGCCGAACTCAACCATACAATGATACTCCAATACTGGACCCAGTCCACCACCGGAGACCACAGTATGAATGACATTGTCGCATCCACCTTCATAGAGAATAAGCTAGGTCGCCCATCCATCATCCATGTAGTGGCCGTGGAGTACGATGCTGCACTTTTATAACTCCGCCTCCAACTGACCTGAGCGCTTATCATATTCTCTAATGCTGAAACCCAAACAATGAATAAATTTTTTTAAGGTTTTCAATGATATTCGATGGATCTTATTTTCCACTTTATATTTAATAACCTTAATTATCCTATATCGAAAATCCAATACAAAAACGAAATTTTAAAGTCATGGTTTTGCACAAAATACTCTTTCTGGGTACTTGGCAGTGGTTATTTAATTGCGTGGCATTAAAATGTTTCAATTTAAAAAATTCTGTATAATCAAGTTTACTAAAATATTCTGTTTCCTAATCCTAATACACTGTATAGGTACATAAATGTTAAAAATATTTTTTTGTACTTACTGATGTCCAATTTCATTTTTATTTCGATTATTTAACCATCACTAACAATTTAGAAATAGGTATAATCATAATCAATTTCTAACACAGATATATTAACATCATATATTAATATAGGTATAATAATTTTATCAATGATAAAATTATACAATTAACTAATAAACTACTTTTCTTTTCGTGTTATATTTTCAATATTATTGTAGTACATATATATTTTCTTGAACATATATATATATATATATATATATATATATATATATATATATATATATATATATATATACCATTTGTCTCAGTTAAAATGGAGACCCGGATATTTTCGTCACTTTTTGAAATTCAGATTTGAGCTTTGGCACAACTATAGTCCTATGTAAGACGTATATATCGAGGCAACCAACTTAAATTTAAGCAACAGACCGAGACAATTGCGGATATCGAGAAAAGTTAATAGAAAAGTTCTGCAGAATCTAAGTTTGAACCCCAACACCACATTTCATTACGAAATTTACATTTGTAGTTTTTTCAATATTTTTCCGCAAGGTCCACATACGGTTACAATTTTGGTTTTCAATTTAATAGGATGCCATGGACATGGAAAGAAATATTCAACAGAAGTGTCGATTTGGAAAAAAATACATTTTAATAGAAAGTAAACAAACAATTAACTTTTGGTAATTGAAATAAGTAAAAAAATAACAGTTTAAAGTAACCATCGGCTTTTGAGATAATTACTCATTACATTAATAAAAGTTTTAATTAATTATCGGATGTAGCCTCTGTCAACTAATCCTCCTTTCATTTGATTACATTTCTTAATTCTTTCACGATTATGATTGGCTACTCTTCTCAGCTCAAAAATGCTGATTTCGCGACAGACTCGTCTTATTTTAACACAAAGTTCTTGATTTCTGGGCTTTCTTTTATAAACTATATTATTCGCTGTCCTCCAGAAATAAGAATCTAATGGTGTAATATCGGGGGGCCTAGGAGGCCAATTTTGTATCGAAAAGTTAACTAAACGCTCTGCATTTAACGAGTTATTAAAGAAAAATGGGCTAATTAGTCTGTCTCCTAAAATTCCAGACCATACGTTAACTTTCTCTGAATACTGGTCTTTACAACTACCTAATAAGTTAATAACCCAATGAGGATTCTCTGTAGCCCAGCATCCATAGCTTTGAGAACCTCATTGGTGGTATATGTAGTCTCATCAGTAAACAATATTTGATGTAAAAAGTTCTGGTCGTCTAAAAAAATTCCCTGGGCCCAATAGTTATATCCTGACCTTTTCTTTTCATCACCTTTATGGAAATAGGTATGTAGAAATGTTGGTGTATAAAGCTTGATTTTATGACGACTGAAACATCTAATTTTCTCCTTATCGATACTTTACCTTCTCTGCTACTACGAAACTCATCACCAAAAAACATTTCGGTTTTTCAAATTGATATTTAATTTGAATTTTTATTTTCATAGCATCCAATTAAATTAAAAACCAAAATTGTAACCGTATGTGGACTTCGCGTAAAAATATTGAAAAACCTAAAATCTTAATTTGTATTAATATATATATATATATATATATATATATATATATATATATATATATATATATATATATATATATATATATATGTAAAATAATTTCAATTCAAGTTGTTATTCGAACAGAAAACAATATATCCTTCTGATGAAGATCAGAAGTATTATCTAAATATTCATATACAGGTACATTAAGAAATCGGTTGTAGTTAAAGAATTAAATATATGTATTAAATTTGTGAAAATGACAGAAAGAGTGTTGCTTTTTAGTGTTTTCTAGTACCTATACATATATAGTAAGATATAATATTATTTAGTTTGCAGAATTTACTTCACCAACTGATATTCATAACTACAGTTCATCTGATAATTACTAAATTAAATTTTAATTATGCTATATCTTAATGTTAAATAAAAACAATATCAATTTACTGTCTTACGTGGGTGTTCCGGTATTCATATTTATTAGTTAATTCTAATTATTAATCCCCAACAGGATTGTGAGCAGCAATAATATTTTACTATGGTTTCACATGAAGGAAAAAAAACAAGATCATATAAATTTTAGCTTGCACATTGGCCATGTCACATAGATATGTCTCCTCCACAAATTCGTTCGGAATACGTGATCCGCGTCGGGTCAGGGTAAAAGACTTTTGGACTTTTACGTTGTATATGAGAGTCATGCCGGTCGCCGCGTGCATTACGTATATATATATTACATTACATTTCGGGCCTGTCCTGTATATTAGATGTCCTCTGCAAATGTGTCCTTACAGCCACCGCGTATTTCTATCGATAACGCTGCAGGTATAGCGTGAGCCGACTCATCTTAGAAATGAGATCCCGAGATATCAGCTATCCGCTCCACCCAGTGGTTATTTACTCCAAGAACTCCAGGGACCTATTGAGCTGGCATGTTTTTGTTTTATTTTCTATTTACTTTCGTAGGATTTTATATGAGTTCTCGTCTTATACCTTGGAGTTATTCCGATCTATCCCTTTCCGTGTTGTCCTGGTTTCGCAGATAACGATAATTGAAGTGCATTGTGTTCGTAATCTTTTTCCTCTAAACAAAGCTGACCTTATAGAACAAATTAGATTTAGAAGGTTAATTATCAATTTCGTTTTCTTGAAGTTCACATTTTGTTATATAACATTGACATTTAATTATATAAAAATGCTTATTATATAGAATATATATATATATATATATATATATATATATATATATATATATATATATATATATATATATATATATATATATATATATATATATTTTAAGAGAGGGTCAATTTTTACATATTTTTCACCTTCTTAACCGCCGGTTTTTATTTAGAATAACAGTTTTGCTTATACGTATTATGTCATTTGTCTATATACTATTATATCATTTGTCTGTATACTATATTGCATTATTAAATATGTATGTACAGGCATACTTGTACATTTATTATTTTCAAACCATGTAAGTTCTGATATGAAAGTATATCTAGTGTCATAAATTTCATCCTAAAATTCATAGGGGGAATGCATTGCTATCATTTAGTTAGGACTAATTGCTATCAAATTAATTATTTGTTTTTCATGGGTATGTGGCAATTCCTTTTTACGAAAGAATATTTTTGAGAATTATATATATATATATATATATATATATATATATATATATATATATATATATATATATATATAATATTCACAGTGACTGTAAAAAATAATGCTATGAGATACTTTTTGTACATTCCCGTGAAAAATAGGCATGAATTAATTATTGGAGGTAATCGTCAATCGTGTGAAATTTGCAAAGTTTTATCAAAATCAGAGAGGGACAGTTCTATTGCTTTGCTTGCTAGTCATGTGTTTTATTTGGGTTTTAATTAATTTAATTCTATATTTTAATGAAAAACAAAGTAATTGTTTTAATACAATGAAACCTTAATATATTTGTAATTTTACCGAATATTACAAGAATCATGA
The DNA here is from genome assembly GCA_037954035.1 of Rosalia funebris. Lineage (NCBI taxonomy): Eukaryota > Metazoa > Arthropoda > Insecta > Coleoptera > Cerambycidae > Rosalia > Rosalia funebris. The sequence continues at coordinate 30,581,340 of JAZFAV010000032.1, read as the reverse complement.
CAAGAACAATACATTACAATATGGGTTTGGGCCTCATCAGCCACTGATCGCATGGGTGACCCCTTGGCGATCCCCTCTTATCCGGGTCATTATCCAAAAATGCTATCCCATAAAAGGAGCAATTTAGACACGTCCCCCGCCTTAAGCCTCGCCTCCTCTAGGATAACAGGGGTCCCTAATATAATGTACCTCTTCTCCTCCAGTGCGGGGCAAGTGTAAAGAAGATGAATCGAGGTATCCTCGTCTTTTTTAGAGTATCTGCAGGCCAGGCTGTCAGTCAGCTTCAGCTTGTGCTTATTCAGAATACTATGGTGGTCCCTTATGATTCCCACCAGGGCTCTGGCTTTGTGCCTGTTCAATTTAATGAATTCTTGAGCCCATCTTTCAATCTCTGAGTATTCGATGAAGAGTTTGGTTATTCGACAACCCGTTACTCCTTTCCATCTTTTATTGTGCTGATCTCTTTCCCAGCCATTGATGCGGTCTCTGATCAGATTCCGACTTATTCCCACTGCAGGTTCTGGTCCATAGAGGTTTTCCCTGGTCCCTAGTCTGGCAAGGTCATCTGCAATTAGATTTCCCTTAATGCCATTATGCCCAGGTATCCATAAGAGTTCCACCGGTTCTCTGCTAAGTGGTTCAATGCTTCATAGCAATTATAAACCAGCTTCGACTTTGTCGTCGCTGAATTCAGGGCTGCCAATGCCGCCCTGCTATCCAAGCAGATACATACCTTCTCCTGGGTCCGATTTTGGTCGGCCCCCAGAACACCGTATGTAATTGCAACTATCTCGATGTATATATCTAATTGCAACAAGAACAATAAATAAAAGAGAAAATGCACAGGAACACCAAATTGACTTGTTACACTTTTATAAATGGTGTCCCCTCCTGGATTGATAATTTGAAAACATGTGTCTGGCTTACGAAACAGTATTTTAAAAGAGGGATAGTCATAGGCACAGGCAACATAGTTATGGGCATTTGCCTATAGCATGGTAATAACCTATGATTTTCGGTAAACTTCAACCTTTTTCTGAAGACTGTATGATTTTTTACAAATCAACGTGGATATATCTGCAATATTAATAGTTATGTTTGTTAATGAAATTATCAGAAAATCCTACGCCGATATTCAGAAGAACATATCAAAAGTATCTCATTACATTATTTCTCAATGGCCATTGAAGATGACATTTTTTTTCCGTTGATAATATTTTGATTATGTATTAATTCTTCCAGTTCACTTTAAACTTTTGTGACAGACACTTAAAGGCTATCGACATGATAATCGGGCACTTAAAGGCTAGCCAGTAATATTTCACCTCGACTTTTTAAGAAATTTTTAAATCGTATGGTTATTCACAATATATTCAAAATCTGTAAAAAATTTATTTGTGAAACACGCGTCGAGTGACACACAATCTTTCAGTGTTTGTGGAAGACTAATTTGGTCTTTAATGGACTGATCTTTTTATAATAATAATTAATGTTGCAAAAAGTGATCCCTTAAATATAGGCATTACTGCTGAAAAAGTATTTTTGTTTACGACAAATACACTGGAACCATTCGTGATTAAACGAAATAAACATCGAAAACTTCGTCGACTATAAAGATATAATGTAATGAGACACGTTCGATACATTTCCCCGAAACATAGATAGTACTGAATAATTTTTTGAGTGAGTTAAACTTTTTGTCAATGAAAGGTGTCTATTTTGAAACTAAAAGCTTCAATATTTCAACAACAATTAACTCCCAGAAACAATTTATTGTTACCTATATTTCAAGGGAATGTGTTAAAAGTGGCATCATATTCTTTCTTGACGGTACTATTCTTATCTTATTATAATACATAGGTATAATTATTATATTTTATATATTTACATTACATATTATTTTTAGTATTTTGTGTTCAGTATAGTGTATTAACAAGACTGTCGTGTTTTGTGTATTACTCACCTTAAAAAAATATTGTGGTGCGTACATTGGCCTGTTTAAAAAGAAACGAGTTTGTAAATTATTTGAAATATTTCATCAAATCTCAAGACGTATAGTAGGCGTATTTTTAAACTAATCTGAAGTATGTTCTTCACATATACTGAAGATGTTAATATTGATATTTTTATTCTAATAACAAAACGTTGCATTTAATCACTGTCTACATTTGTTGTTTTAGGAAATATATACACAATTTTCATAATTCTAACACATTTAGAAACTAACCAAATGTAATAGTAGGTATCTAATGGTGTAAAAAATTTATGTTATATGAATTTTGTTTATAATAAGAATCATTAAGGATAGATTTATTATAATTTTTTTGAAAGAAATGTTCAGTCTTAAACCATTGACCTGAATTAGGAGGTAAAATTGGTAAAAATTAGGATATAGTATTTCATTATTTTTTATTTAAGATAATGTTCATTCCATTTAAATATGATTTACTACATTAAAACTATGTCAGTATTTTATTTAATGTATAAGGCCTTTAATTCCAATGTATATTTTAAGATAAAATCTATCGTTAATGTGATTTTTTGATTAATGGAAACATATATTTAAGATATAACAATTGTTTTAATTTTATCATCATACGTGTATAACAAAACCACCCTCGAATAATATACCATGAGGAAGCTATATATTTATTATATTGTAGTATATATATATATATATATATATATATATATATATATATATATATATAAGGTAGTAATAATGTTTAATGAATGTATTTGAGAAAGAAACAAGTATAATGAGGTTTGAAAAGCTACTATATATTTACTGATATATTATCGATATATTTAGTATATTTCTAAGTTAAAAGTAGTATATCTGGTTTAAAAATAACGAAGTTTATTTTAACTAAATTTATATGATACCTATAGTAAAAAAATAACTTTACCTAAAAATACTGTGAACTTTGTGTAACAGGTTTACCAAAGTTTTTCACAATTATCTGTAAACGGAAAAAATAGTTTCTTAAATTATAACAAACATTAGTTTGAATAAGCTTCCTTTGTTTATTTAAATTTTTTTGAAACCTACAACCAAAAAAAAATTAGTCTTAAAAGATAAATTTTGTGAACAAGTTTTTCTAAAATTTAAAATTTTGTCTATTATCTATAGCCGGAGACAAGTGTTTCTTAATAAATAATATAACTGATGTATATGTTATTAACTTAAGCTATTGAATCATATATATAATTACATAGCAAGACGTAGTAAAAAAATAAAAGCAAATGTTAGTTTTAGTTTTTATAGTGTCTTACAAAATAGTTACCTTGCATAAATTATCAGATAGTCACTATATTGTTTATATATAAATATTTAAAGAAATCATATATTCGAAAGTAAATTGAAAAGCTTTGAATTATTTCCTAAGATTCATTATGTACGATTGAATTGAATTATGAAAATAATAAAAAATGTAACCAATTGGAGTGAGGTATTTTTTATTACGGTGAAACGATGTACTGAAAATACTGGAAGGGACAAATATTAACGTGGATGTTAAGAAAACGTGACCATAATATTTATAAAGCGATATTAGTATATAATTCACAGAAATACAATTGATAGAATATTTTCTTCGCAGAACCTGTGTAGGATAAATGAATTAGTTTTTATTAATGGTTCCTCTTGAATTTAAATATTAAATAAATTTCCGATTAAAAGTAGTTAACACGTAGTCGTATTTCCTACTTATGTACGTCCTTTATTTGTATGCTGCTTATGACGAAAAGAAAATTGGTACAAGGTGCCATTTAAGTTATTACAGCGGTGGGCATAAAGTATCATAGCGTATTTAATTAGTTAACAGTGTTCCTTGCATGCATAATTTTAAACTAAAATACTTATTACATAAATCAGATACTAAAATGTGCTATTGAAATACATGTAGTAAATAATGCTGTACGTAAATATTGTATAATCAGAATTTTCATGTTTATGACATACTATGGCATCAATAACTGATAAAATAAATAAAAAAATAATATATTTTTAAAATAGTATTACTTTCATATATCAGGTCGTTTACTTTATACCTGTACGGATATAAATACAGTGTACGGTATATTTTTTTGTTATTTTTAAGTACAATATTTATTTCTAATCATAAGATAATATAAATTGTGCCATATTATATGAATCATCTATAGCAAACTAAATTTTGAATTATGTTTCCTCATACATACACATTATTTATGCTATTATAAAATACGCAATTGCTATTACACGACTATGTGGTAAAGTAAATACAAAAGTACCCGAATAAATATTTTCATAGTTGGCGGATACCATCTTTCTTTTCTGCGAACCCCTTTTATTTTGGCCCATAGATGTGGAACTAACATGCATTTAGGTTCAGCTAATACAAATTTTTAATTAAAAAAATAATACACTTATGTTCTTAATTAAACATTTTCATTAGCTGAATCTAAATATATTTTATTTACACATTCTCAGAATAATTATAGAATTCTGAGAATGTGTAATTCTCAGAATTCTATATTTATTTTAGTACATTTTCAAATTTATTATGGAATTTTAAAAGTTTTTGACTATAATTTAAATTACCCTACATTTTTCAAATATGGATATATACAATGACCTATATTGATTTTTAATAAAAAATGGGAATAAATTCCTAGTTATTCATTCATGTGGTATACATAAAAAAAACTATTTAGAATCCAGTTTTAAATCTGAGAATAAATTTTCTTATAATCCCTTTTCTTTCTCACGTTCTTTGTTTTAAAGTTTAATATATGCAAATTATTGAAGCGATCAACGTACATAGTAGTGAGCTTAGTAATGTTTTAATTGACAATGATTACGATTAATTTAGATATAAATCAACAAATTCTTAATTGTTAAATAACAATAATTATTTAGGAATCAATTTGATGAATCCTAATTATTGTTTGTATTTATAACTTTAGTCTTCGAAATGCACCATCAAAATGTTATAGGTATTGAACAAGAAATATTTTAAAAAAATTTTCATCTTATGGCTATTATAAACTATGTTTCGTCTAAGGGCGTATGACAGGTTGTCACCATTTCTATGTTCAAAATTTTATTCCGCGAAGTTCGAAATTTTATTTTGCCATCATACATTAAATTCTGAGAAGGAGGCTGGAACCTTCGATGCAGTAACAAAAGCAGATCAGTTTTTCATGAACATCAAAAGATTACACATACACGTTTATCGACACGTGTTTCGCCAACTAAGTTGGCATCATTGGGAGATGATTAGAACTCTAAAAGGTAAATAAACGTTATACTCATCTCCCTATGATGCCAATGTGATTGGAAAAACGTCTGTCGAAAAATCTATAATCTTTTGGTATCCGTGGGAAACTGGTTTCTTGTTTTTGATCACATATCTAGTCATTTTATTTGACTCTGTCGGTTAATTCTGTATTACAGATGGTATATCTCTTTTGTCTTTCTTCGATCAGGTGGTAAAGGGAAGTGAGGCGTATGTGTCCTATCTTAGCCGTGTTAATACAGCCTGTTAATAATCTTGTTTTGATATTTTATAAAGTAGAATCCATTTTTGTACTAGTGGCTTAACATATTTCAGTTTTGTTTCTATATTATTCCACTCAGATTTCCACTCTCTTTAGATTTGGTTATCCATTTTATGTATATGTAACTGGATCCTCGTCTATCTTTTGCTGACTTGCCGCTTGACAGCCAGCTGAAGCTGAAGCCAGTAGCTCGTTACCTTCTATGCCAATATGGATTGGTGACTATATAAAAACATATGATCAAAATGTGTTGTACTAAGGGATCTTCAGTATACCAATTTTGTATTGCTTGAATGCAGCGTAATGACTCCGATATGATTGTTACAGCATTTGTGGAATTTGATTCAGAATTGCGTAAAGATTTTCATATACCGCATAGCTCATTTTTGTATACGTTAGCCACATGAGAGACTCTTCCAGAGTAAGAAAGAGTCATATGAGAGATAGAACATATCGTACCTACACAGAGAACACATATAACAGACCTGGACTGTTTTAGAGCTGTCGGTTTCACTAGGTTCTGGATATTTTAATATTAAATTGTGAAGTGCTGCTTTGATAACGATATTATTTACTCCATGTTTTTTATAAAGGATCAGGTATATCCTAAAATAGGGAGAATAATTTGCCACGGAAGAATACTGGGTGCTTTCAAAGGTAAAACATAGGGAGATGAATTCGGAGTATTTCTATTAACTCATTAGCTATCGGTCCAGTTGGCGGTGTGATAGTAGTTTCTGCTTCGTACAGATTAATGTTCTCCTTTTAAAATTGAATTTTATAAACAGTATGAAGGCGTACAGCGTATCTTTCTGTATTTCAGTGGAGGGATACCAGTCTAATAAAAAGTTGCTGTTACGCGGCTTGTATGAAATGTTTCTATTGCGAGTCTCAATTCAGTATGACACATGTGGTCTAAAATTTCTTACCTTCTCTCTGGCGGATATATAGTGTGGAAAAAAGTATGGACTACCTCTAATAATTTGGTAGTCTTCAGGTTTTATCGCCCTTGAACCTTGAACCCTTGAACACGTCGATTTAGTTTTCCAGTTTCCCACATTCTGTTAGAATTCATTTGTTTTTTTATTGACATTTGTCAAAAATGTGACGTCATCGAAATTTTTCTTAAATGACAGTATATGTATGGCGTTTAATTGTGAAAATGATCTTAAATTAATTCCCAGTAGAGGAATAACGTTTTCTTGTTTAATCAGAAAAAAACCAAACTATTGAACATAAGTGTTATTATCAATAAAACTAACAACGCGTAATATTAAATAAAGCAAAACAAGAACACAATAAAGAAGAATCAAATAAATAATAAACTAAGAATGATGTGTTGATAATAAAACAAAACTTATTTCAGTAAATGCTGAAAGTGACGACCGTTGACAGTGCCCAAGTCTAGATATAAATGCTTCTTGAACATTTCGTATCATTTCTGATGAAATTTTTCGTATTTCCGTTCTTATGCGGCACTTCAGATCATCAATATCTCTTGCTCTATTTACGAAAACTTTTGGATTTCAAATTGTATTTAAAATTTTTTAATTACAGCGCAATGACAGTAAAGTCTTACTACCCAATGTTCAACCTTGCCACTTGTCAATACTGACGTTAATTTTTATTTGTGTTTGGTTTGTCTAAGCTTACTATACCAAAACTGCTATTGCAACGACATTGAGATATGGAATTTTTTTCCCACCATGGATTTAAAAACAAGCTCAGGTCAAGAAACTTAATGTAAGAGCAGGCATCGAATGATAAAGCTTTACGACTATCTTAGCGTGATTATGTTTGCTTTTTTTTTCTGATAAAACAAGAAAAAGTTATTCTTTTACTGGGAATTAATTTAAGATCATTTTCACAATTGAACGGTTGCCATTTTGAAACGGCACGACAGAATCACAAAAAAATCTAGGAACACATTGAGTGAAACCAGAGCTTTCAAATGATGTATCACACGCCATATATTGGCATTTAAGAAAAATTTCGATGACGTCATATTTTTGACAGATATCAATAAAAAAACAAATGAATTCTAACAGAATGTCTGACACTGGAAAACTAAATCGATGTATTCAAACGTTTTCCATAAAACCTAAAGGCTACCAAATTATTAGGGGTAGTCCATACTTTTTTCCACACTGTATTATACATCTATAAACCAGTTTGAATAGAACTAGGAATGTATATATAGCCCAAGAAATTTTATCGGTCCACAGCTTGATATTGGAAATGCAACGGATGGCGTTTTTTATAATATAACAGCTTATTTTTTGTGTAATATTTGATGGTAGTATAAAAAATTGTTCTCAATATTAACTTGAGCTTATACCAAAGTTATCAAGTGTGTCATTATTATCAAAGGAGTAACTTCATTACCCCTTTGATAACTTCTAAATTCTTTAAATTATTCAAAATTTAAATAACGGAAAAGCTTAAATGAGATACTCATTTGTTGTCAATGTCAATTTGGTGTCAATGTGGCACACATTGAATAATACAATAAGCTGAAATTAACATTTTAAGACAAATATTTAATTTATATTTTCTTACAAATATCGCACAAATGTCAAATTTGTTATAAATCACTTTGTTATAAATCTTTAGCAGGTTAATTTTAAATGTTCCTTTAAAAAAATTACCATCGCTTGACCCGGATATTTTATTTACGTTACTAAAAACCGATATGAGTGCCAAGTTTGTAGTTTTTGAAGAATTATTAAATTTGATTTCCTGTTTATCAAAATCGAATGAGAAATACTGATGATACGAAATAGGGGTTACATATAATAAGTACTATCTGACTTTGTAGATTTATTCTTGTATGTAATCATATGCATAAATTAATACAATAGCAATACTCGAAATGTGCTCTCTATTAACAATGACAATAGTGTAGTTTTTATTTAAGTATTAAGCTTTATCAAGTTAATAAATTCCATAGAATTTATGCCAATCTATTTCCTAGAAGTATCAACTAGCTAAAAGTTGGAAACACACAATGGTAGGTTTTGTTGCAGTAAATTTAGATTTTTTGTAACGCCTTTTTTGCTATGGCCGTCTCTAGCTGAGACTCTGACTTTCTATTGCTTGCTGCAGTTCAACACAATGGATACTAGTCGCCTTTAAAGCCATACTTGGAAATCCATTATACTCTCTAGAGAAAATGAACTAGAATAGAAAGTCGAGTTTTTGTGGTTTAACTTCCTTCATTGGTGAAAAATGGAATAAAAAATTGACCGTTTAACATAAAGTATAATTCAATTTCAAGATAAACAAGGTATAAGTTTATTGTACTTGTAAATATGAAAACACAAAATCTTTGTTGTCTTATATCTATAAAATGAATTAGAGGATAACATCTTAAAATAACTGTTACAATGAAATAATTTGTGTACCTATATTTTCAATTTATGTAGACTTTATTTGTTAATAAATATACAGAGTTCGGCATAATTATATGGCATAATAATGTAGGTAATATTTTAGTTATTTATTTTATACAACAATATTTCAAATAAAGTATTTTTAGCTATCTATTTTACGTATATTGACTTCCTTTTTTAAATGATAACCTATACCTTTCTTATTATATTCTGAAACAACATATCAAGTATGGAACCAAGTTACTTTGGAATTCTGTCAGGTGCCTAAAAATTTCATTAGGTCTTTCATTTTCAAAGGTTAATAATTTGCCTTACATCATATGTATTATATAAAATGTTTAAAATGTCCACAGTTATTTTCGATATGCAGTTTTAGTCTGTTATATATAATCGCCTTATATTCACTAACACTTCACCTTTTATAGCTTTCATTTCACACAACAATTCGAGCTCTTAGGTCATTTAAATCATTTGGTCATTCCTAAGGTATACTCGTGACCTTCTATTTGACCCCATGAAAAGTCAGAAGGTGTAAAATCAGGTAATTGAGCAGATCACTCTATTATTCTTCCACGCCCTATTCATTAAAACCTGTTTTTTCCCTGTTGGAAAAACTATAAATAATTTCTCACCGTAGTTCCTATGTATGGAGGTGCCAATAATTCTGTTGATACATACCCCTCATAATTTCACAAAATTGAAAATTTTATTTTGATTTTTTTGTTATTGGAGATGCAAGACTGATTGACAGGAGCGCAGTTTTGTTAAACTTTATTGGATTATGTTACAAACTCTTGTTGCGTCCTTTTGCAGTCTCCATACCCAATCGTAATCACAATATCAATTCGCTCTTTTTATGTCAGGTGCACCATTTTTTCTATTTACTTCAGCTAAATATATTATTTGTTTTCTAATGACACTAAAGTTTAAAAGCTATGAAAATTTATGCATCATGAAAAGATAAATATTTTTTATCAATTATGACGTTAGTTAAAATGTCCTTATATATGTTATTTAAATAGCAATCATTTTATTCGGAAAATTGATTGATTGATTGATGAGTAAATGCAGGATATGCTAACAATATGCCCATATTGAAAAAGAATTGTTCTGTGATGAAGTCGCCCTCACAGTAAATAAGTAAAAGTTCCCTCTGTTTTAGATTATATCTTTCTAAACAGGTGGTTAGGTCATAAAGGAACGGTGGAGTGCCGACTCGGTCCCTTAGCTTTATCCCTATAACTTTCTTATGGGATCACAAAAATCAAAAATGGCAGAAGTGTATAGAGATCGACCAAATGACTTAAATGACTTGAGCTCTTGATCCAGTGATTAAGAGATAAGGCGGTTCTGGATGTAAGTCGATCATTTATAAGAGATATAAGGGATCCATTACAAAACAATATGTTAATCCAAAATATAATAAGAAATATATGGGTTACCATTTCAATAACAAAATTGACTTCCATCGTGGTAACCAAAAGAAAGGTCACCAAATTATGTAAAATAAATAGCTAAAAAACTTTTGCTTGAAACATATTTGTATGAAACAAATAATTAAAGAACAAGCATTATTCCACACTTAGGTTGGACCCTGTATACAATAAGTTTGGCGATTTATATGTTAAATTCGTGAATAGTTGTGTAGAGTGGCTTAATTTAATGTTTAGAAACTTAATTTCGAGTGTAGATATTTGAAAGTTTTATAAAACAAAATTATTGGATTGAATAGTTAAAATTACTGCATTAAAATTTCAACACACAAAACACTTCAAGTCTTGTCTTTCATATCGAAGATTCTACAGTGTAAACACATTCTAGGATATATTTCATAATATTTTTGTAACAATTTCCCTAAAATTCAACTTCGTGTCAATTGAAATTAATTAAATGACTGAATACGTGAATGGAATAATGTTTGGGGAATTCAAGGTTGCATGGGATCACGCAAATACCTCGAAATAGTTCGTAGTCCTATGCTTTAGTTTTATTTTACTGGTTTACTGTCTTATAAAATGACAATTATACTGATGTATTGTCTTAAGTGGTAGAATATAGTTCTTCATTAATTATAATATAAGATTCTTAAAGTATTAATAAAAATGTTGAAAAAAAATCTAATATTTTTAAATTTTAAGCAATGATTATAAAATCAAAGAATAAAAAAATACGTAAATACTAATTTGAAATTAATGTGTAATTTCACAATTGCTAATATTGGAAACCTCTCTGAAACCAATGAAGAGATGTCCTGAAACATCAGAAGAATATCTATGTAATAAACCAAATTTATTTTTTGGTTTTACTACATGACTGTTAAATACGTTCTCTATAGAATGTGATTCTTATGTAGAAATAATAAATTTTTATATATAATTGATACTACAATTTGAGTGGGTTTCTAACAGCATAGCTGATAACATTCACTAAAAAACTAATTTAAGAATTATTAAGTATTTTACATAATAAATATTAAAAACATTGTCAATTCATACTGATTTGAGAAAGAAATTTTGCCATTAACTTAAACGATTGCTATATTATATAATAAAAGTCTTCCCTTAGAATATAATGTAGCCTTAATTTTTATTGAGAATTATGCATACCTATATGTAGGTATTTATAATACAATATATATATATATATATATATATATATGTATGTATAGTCATCAGGAAATATTATTATTCACTTAATTATAAAAGCCACACAATATGTCATACAATTATTTAATTCTTCTAATCTGTTAATTACTTAATTTTCGTTGACTTTTCTGTGTAGTATCCAAAGCGGGCACATTCGTTGAAAATATTTATATAATTTATTATATCTGATAACAGTATAGCTTCAAATATTCACATAATAGGTCATCTCATTCAAATATGCACTTATACAAAGATGGTTTGTTTTTAAGGTACCCATCAATTTACTATTAACGTTGGTATGGGTGGTGGTACGAGTCTTTAGGATTATAGTAGACTGTGTATTATTTCGGCATCGTGAAACACGAATGCACAAGAGTTGCTAGATTCAGTTAGTGACAATAATCTAAACAGAAAATTTCTATTGCAAACATACCTCTCTTACAAGCATACATTTTAATGAAACATGTCCCTTGCAGAAGTTGTTGAGCAAGGGATTGATTCTATCACATAAAACATCCACAATATTTACGCCAAATATTGTTGGTGGATGAAAGCCCAATCTTGAATAAGATTTGGGAATAAACTGTTACAAAACCCTCATCAAAGAATAGAACATTAGTGCCTGTTGACAGTCAAAATTAATGTTGATGGCTTGCATACTGGCATATGGTGAGGAAAAAAATGAAACAGCGGAGCGATACCTTCACTTTCTTCCTGGCGTGGTGCAGAATTTCAGAACAACGAAAAATATCAGTCATATACTGCTCATCAAGAATAAGAAAAAATGTGAGATTCTCTAGATATGCGTAGGAGAAAGGGAAAAGAGTGAAGCAGCATTAAAGAAAAAGGATGCACTTTACGCGCGGCCAGATTCAACTCTATGTATGTACATTCACATTCCATATATATTCATCGATATTCACTCTGAAAAGGTCTCAACTTGACTGAGTAAAGACCAGATGATTTACTGCGCACCTCGTTGGCGGTCCGATGTTGCAATTTTGAGACTTGTTTCTATTCTTGTTGAGCTGTACTTTTTCATAATAATTCCAAGCTTCATTAGGCCCCCATTCTGTCAAAATTTTTGCTGTAGACCGATTTAAATGGATTTGACTTTGTATATAACAGATTAGCAATAGTCCGACATTACAATAGTTCATCCAAGTTTCTGGTGAAAATAGAGAAGCATTTTAAATCGGTTAATAATTATACTGAGTTTTACTGTGTTTTATACCTACGGCATTATGCAAAGTTTATGGAAAACATCCATTACGCATTAACTGCTTATAAAGTTAACATTATGAGCGTCATTTATGAGTATAATAGCCAGTACCTGCTTTTATAAAAACATTATTAGTTCATGTGTTGGATAATAATTAATCATTAAACGGCAATGAGTTTTATTCACATGAAGACCCGGAGGTTAACTTATTTATTATATTTAATCAATAGTGATAATCAATAATTTATAGTAACAGTGTTTGGCCCTACAAAACATTTACAGAAGTCATAAACATAATTGATTTAATTACCTTATTAGTTATTATTGCTGAGAGATGCAAATAAAATTTATTTGTTATTAATTTGTTTACTTAATCATATAGGGAAATAATGGATCATGCATGAAACTATGTATTAAGTTCGTGTATAATGCGTTGCATTCTTGCAGTTGTTGGCCGTAGTATTGATCTTAGTAATCCAATGCTTGCACGCTTGAACTGTTGCCGCCATCTGTGGCCATCTATCAGCAAAACAGGTTCCGCTTTTTGTATTTTTTATAGCGAGATTTAAATGTGTTCCGGTTATACCGCTACTCTTATTCACATTTAAGCTCAGGATAAAATGACCTGTTTTATATATTGTATTTTCCGCATTTCACCTGCAGCTAGTTCCATGCAATTTAAATTATTTGCTTCTAAAATAATTTATTTAGTATGCATATGTAGGTATGCATCGATTTAAATTAAAGAAATAACATAGGGCATTCGTTATAACTTACACACGTTACTTTATTCTGAGACACCTAACTATTAGATATTTGCCCTAGGTTGTTTGTAAGTAAGATAAGAATTAAGTGCATAAGAATAAATATAATAATACTTAAAAAGGTTACGTTATTAGTACACGGCCATCGAGTCACAGCCATGGCAGTAGACGAAACTTATGAACCCATTGAGTTCGGGTTACGAAATGTTTTTGTATAAGATAGTAGCGTAAAATCAACAGGTAAAGATGTAACAATTCTAACGAGTAGTTTGACGGTTGTTCCCTGGGTGGCGCTAATATTATCGAATTATATTTTATATCGACATTGAATATTATGTTCTTACATGTATGTATCTTGTAATAAGTAGACTGCAGAAACAGAACATTGGAGGTTTTTGATTGGACCAGAAATCATTCGAATTTCCCTAGAAATGAAGGATAATTTAAAAAAGGAATATTTGTGTTAGAGCGTCATATTTCCGCTACGCTCTTGGAAAACAGATTGAACTAAAATTTTAAATTCACATTTTAGTTAGAACGTGAGATGACTTCGTATTGACTGCTGCATGAACCAAACATTCTAAGCGAGCAGTAAGTAAAGGGGTGGCACAGCTGGATGAATTCAAACTAAATCAACCTAGTTTAAAAACAAAAGCAAGAAAACAAGATCCTTATCGTGTGCAATTTTTCTTCCACCTCTACGTTAGGTAGTATGATGAAATGAGATCGGGGTGCTCTACGCTATGTGTATTGAGGTTATTTTGAGAAAATATCAAGTAAATTGGTAGCGATTTGTTGGGAGATTTACACCATAATATCAGCCAAAGGATTTTATATTACCTACAGCGCTCCTCACATATTTCATCTTCTTCATTTCTCTCAGTCCGTAGTGGTTGTTAAAGTCTGGAGAAAATTAGTGTACTTTACTGAGTACCTAGATAGCATAATTAAGTAGGTAATTAACTAAGTTAGTACCTAAGTGCCGAGTGTTTGATTTTTTTGTGGTATTAATTATAGCAAATTAAATGCTTGTTTCACCATTAACATGAAATAAGTGAGTAACATACATTATACAGTACATAATACCTATAATCAAGCGAGATTACTTGCAAGTGCAGAGTTATTTTTATATGGAATTCGTACGTAATCAATTATATAAAAAATATAAACGTAATCAACTAAATATCAAATTATTCAGTTAAATGTTGATTACAATATTACACGTAATATATTAATATATTCGGAACTAGAATAGATATTACTTCCAATCTTATACCTATATTATTTTAAATTATCTGGAAACTAAACATATTTTTTAAATATTCTTTATTTCTCGAACGTCGAATGAAACAAAACGACAAATTTTATTTACTTAAAAAAATCAGTTTACAGTCCGTCACCTCAGATCACAGTATAAATGACATTGTCGCAGTCACCTCTATAGGAATGTGATAGGTCGCTTATCCATATCATGTGCGCGGAGTAAAGTGCTGCACTCTATTAGTTTCACGTCGGGCAACTGACTTAAATACCTACTCTATTTTATTAATTAAAATTATTGTTAAGAAGCTATTACATAGCTTCTTAACAATACAAGCACGAAATAAGCACGCCTACAGTACAGTTCTGAAATCACAAGAAACTAGGTAGGTACGTTGAAATTTTAAAATATATTATCACTTTTATTTCATTAATAAATGGTTTATAATCGACTTAATTAACAATAGGAACATATATAAGTTCTCTCATTGAGTTCCTATCCTTAGAGCATATTAATAAGTATGCATGACATATGTAAAGTAGTTCTACCTTGAAAACTATTAAATTTCTTATGTAGACTTGACCTTTTTTCAATCGGTATCTTAAGTGTCATACTTGATAGATCTATAGGAATTGAATCGATAATACTTTCAATTCTCTTAGATCTATAACAGTATGATATTGAATGTAGCTAGTAGTTTCGATAATAAGAGGGTTCAACAATGTCTCAAAGTCTGATCATTTCTGACAAAAATGTTTTTAAATTGTAAGTATTTATTGTCTACACTTAAACTCTTATAAAATAGATTTGCGAACGCTCACACACGTTTTACCGTTCAATATGAACACATATTGAAATAAATATAAAATATGTTCAGTTTGAACATTAATGTAAATAAAAATTAATTCTGCAATGAGAAAATCTTACAAAGAAAATGCAAAAATAATGACGAAGTTTTTAATTAGTGATATGTTGGGGGTTATAATAAGAGCACGCCAATGCTTTTATGAACTTTCGTCATCTAGACGTATATTCAGACAAATTTCAACAGTTTAGTATATGGCTAATAAATGGCAAACCACTGTCTAATTGTTTTAACTTGGGTACTGTACGTAATTAAATTTAATTGGTAGGTCATGTCTACACTATCTACACTACACTATTACACTTTCTGGAGGAATTACAAAGATTATAATAATACCTTAAACAGTTAGATATGGTTACTGAAAACTTATTGCAAGTAACCTCTAAGTATATATTTGGGTAATATACACTTTTTACTCAAAATATGAAATTAACTATACTTATTTATACAGTAGGACTAGGCAAATCTTTAGAAAATAGGAAAATAATTTAAATATATAATTTTGATTACTTTTTTACTTACAATATTTCACTGTTGTTTAACTTAATGGCTTATATTTGAAACAGGTATGAAAGTTGTTATTGAAATACTTATTATTTCGTTATTTCTGTCTAGTATTATTAGATCTTGATTACATTTCGCCAGACCGTGGTTGGTATTTATAAAATATATTATATATACTATATATGGTATGGTGTTTATTTGTTATTAATCATTAATCGTTAGATTATTGGTTTAAACAGCTTATTATATAAATATGTACCAAATACTCATGGAAATATGTTTTATGTCTTCCACATTAAACTATTTAGTTTTTATTTCCAAAGGCGACACAGCTCTTTGTAAAAGAGTATCTGTGTGCGACAATATACGTTTTGAAAGAAAAAAGTAAATATTTTACATAAAATTCCGAGCCCCGAAAGAATGTTCACTCCATCTGGTAGCCATGTTGATTCGCATTCGGTAAAAATATAAAAGTAGCGAAAATTGCATTTCTCAGGATTCGTGACTATCAGACGGAAATATGACTGCACTCGCACAGCAACTTTAATAATATTTCGCGAATAACACGAAATTCACCTTTGATGTTGCACTTGTGTGAATTTACTGCGCACCGAGTTAATTATATCCGCAAGCTTTAACAAAACTTTCTACAAAATGGGTCGTTCATTTAGATCGTACAGGTTGATAAAATGGTTTTTGCAAGAAAAAAGAGAAAAGTCGTGTTTTACTTTTTGTTAGGGATGTTTAAAGAAGCAGGTGTATGTTTACAGAAAAAGGAGTGGTGGATATAATAAATGTACCTATATACATATTATTTTTTACAATTAGTTATTTATAAAGGATAATTAGTACCATATTGTTTAATAATTAATAGGATTATTCATGCATATTTGAGAATATTATTTGTATAAAGCATGTGCAATAATTACTACATTCGATGTTCGTTTTTCATATAAATAATTTCCTGCGTGGCACTGTCCTTATGGTAGGTCAAATAAAATAAATCCGCGGCTTATTATAAATGCCACTTTCTGGCACCCCACAGAACAGTGGTGTTGTTAAAACCGAGGAAATAATTGAGATGTCAATTTATGAAATTGCTCCGTCTACGTCTGTTTCATTAAATTTTACGTTACAGCTAATATGTCTTGCTGATAATATAGAATTAATTACAGTGTATACGTATTAATGCAGAAGATAAGTTCAGCTGTTTTCATATCATTAAAAATAGTTTATCAATTCACCACTGATTAAATAAAACACCATGTACCGATAATGACTAGGAAGACGGATTATACCTACTTCCATTTTTAGAGGAAGAAAATTTATCCATTTTTGCATGTATTTAGTAAATATATTTCACACTTAGAAGTTTGTTATTATGTATTTCAATCAAAAGAATTATTTTCTTATTTCCTGCATAGAATATTCTTAATAACGAAATTTTCCCCATTTCACCTCTTATAGACTTTTTTTAGGATATTATAATCTACATCAAGGATATTATTTCGCTGTCTAACTTTTTACAAATTTTTTTAATGCTGATTTCTTTTTAACGAATCAAGAAATAAATTTTTCACGATTCGGTCAACAATTTGCAAAATGAGAATGTGTGGAAGCAATTCTTCGCAGAAATCTTTGGAAGGAATTGAGATTAATTATATTGGGTATTAAATTAATATATTCCAGAAACTAATAAAATCGGTGTCTGTATCTCCATTTCATGTTTTGAGATTCGGATGAAACACGCAGTGATCAATTTTACAAAGAAATTGTAAAGGTAAATTTCGGTTTTTAATAATATGTAAATCAAATATTTCATGTTTATTTGTGGTATATACTTTACCGACATAAACATTTATGCTTATGAATGTACATAAGCATAAATGTTTCTATATGTAAATATATTGATGATGAAATTATTAATCAATGGTAGGTAATTGGACTTATTTTCTAATTAGCAGATAATTCTTAATCATAATGCAACAACTCCTATTCTGTTTAGTTATCGTTGTTTTATGTAACAATACAAAAATATACCTATTAGCGGTACTCATTACATTATTATTTTTTACTTTTAAATTGTCTTAACTTTTTTTGGTTCGATATTTCGAGAACTATGACTCTCTTCAAACTTAAAATAAACTATACATTATTATGTTTGGTATACAATAAAATGTAGGATGTCGTCGAACTGGGTATGCTTGTGAAATTAATTGATATTTTTTCCCATGAGTGTTTTCCCATCAAAGGAATTCAATTTGAAACATGCTTCAACAAACATACCCATGACAAATTGACTGATTATTGTATAAGTTGTAGTACATGGTTATAGACCATACTATATATACAATTAGTATATATAGTATGGTCTATATAACGTTATTTACATAACATAATCTTATACCCGTAGTGACGCATTAATCTGGCGCATTAGCAAGGATAATGAGTGTGCCTCGATAGCTCAGCGGTCAGAGCAACCAACCGGAAATTGGGAGAGCCGGGTTCGATTTCCGGTCGAGGCAAAATGCACTTTTATCCGTGCTAACGCCAAAGTGGTGATCCCGACGTGATGTGATTCATTCCAGTATATGCAACCTTCCTTACATCTCAAATCCGCGGATTCGATTCCCATCCTATCCATCGCCCTACAGTCCGGGGGTTACCGAACAATGATTCGTAAGAATAGCGAACGCGGTCACATTCCGTTAAATTGTATCGAGACAAACCATGTCTCTAGGGAGGGAGTACTGTAGTGACGCATTAAACTGGCGCATTAGCAAGGCTAATTAGTGTGCCTCGATAGCTCAGCGGTCAGAGCAACCAACCGGAAATTGGGAGAGCCGGGTTCGATTCCCGGTCGAGGCAAAATGCACTTTTATCCTTGCTATCGCCAAAGTGGTGACCCCGACGTGATGTGATTCATTCAAGTATATGCAACCTCCCTTACATCTCAAATTCGCGGATTCGATTCCCGTCCTATCCATCGCCCTATAGTCCCGGGGGTTATCGAACAACGGTTCGTAAGAATGGCGAACGCGGTCACATTCCGTTAAATTGTATCGAGACAAACCATGTCTCTAGGGAGGGAGTACTGTAGTGTCGCATTAAACTGGCGCATTAGCAAGGATAATGAGTGTGCCTCGATAGCTCAGCGGTCAGAGCAACTAACCGGAAATTGGGAGAGCCGGGTTCGATTCCCGGTCGAGGCAAAATGCACTTTTATCCGTGCTAACGCCAAATACCAAATTGAAAATTTATGTTGGGCGTTCAATTAAAATTTTATATACATATACGAACTTCCGAAATAATGAAGGAATAATTCTAATGGAGGGAATAATTCCGATAAATATACATATGTATATGATCGAAGACGTTATGAACGTACGTAAATTGATACAAATTTAGGGCCCAATTTTCACTAAATATGACATACACTAATTTTGATTACTAGTCGATTAAAATATTAGTTTGAACAAGCGCGTGCATTAACCATGATTATGGTTGCAAATATGTGTCATGTAGCTAACTGAAGGTTAAGTACATATTTGTACCACATTCAGTATTGTATAATCTATAATAAATTAAATTCAGCTACATCATCAGCCGTTTGACATAAACACGTCTAGTGTTACCGACAAACCACTATGGCGCATGTTAATAATTTCCTACTTTATATTCTAACTAAACGGACACGTCTTGGTTGTATAGGTGGTGCTTGCTGCAGCTATACTATCATGTGCTTGCACTATGGAATGAGATGGTCTCTGTGCATTGCCGCTACTCACCAGGGTCGAATTACGCTTCTCTACCCTTAAAATATTTAAAGTGTATTAAATTGTGTCGGGGGTAAAATTATATTCTGTGTTATAAAATATAGACGTATGAATATTCGAAATCTAACCATATATGATTAAATTAAATGCAGTAAATTTTCAAGAGTGTTCCAGCTCTCGAAAATATATTTGAACCAGATCCTTCACCATTTTCTTGTAACTTGTCTCATTAAATGCGCAAAAGAAGCACGTACAACCTCTGCACCTCTGGGCGTCAGTCTAATGTTTTCTTTAAGGAGGTCACTATATTTTATATTCTTATCCAAATAGGTAATTTTTGTTTCTTTTTCTAGAAAACTGCTCAACAAATTTTATTAAATTTTAAATACTTAACTTACATTACTAAATGATTATACTATATTGAATATTCTTCATAATTTATATTTATAATTTTTAAAAATAAACAAAAACGTATTCTCACTATGGACTTTTATTTTTTAATAAATATTCAATAAAAACATATTAAACCCTGAATAGCATTTATGCGCTATCGTATTACCAACAATAAAAAACAGTCAATACGCTCGGTAGAACTGGAGAAAAGACCATAACTGTATCGAAATATATTTTTTCAGAATAAAAAAAATTTAAATTCCCTGTGTCCTTTCTTGCATCGATTAAAATCAATGTTTGTTGTAGAAATTATCCATTTTCTAGGTAATTGAACTTACTAAGAATATTAATACTAAATAACTAACTATTTCAAACAATATATTTAAAATTAATATATAGAAGAAGTTTGGATACATACAGAAATTATTGTCCAAAACATAAATACTGATTTGTTTAATAAGACCACTTCTTCATCTATTAAAGATATTTTGTTTCAAGAAAAATTTGGTGAATATTGTTCAGGTTCTGTTTTGACTATGAGTTCAGTATAATTGTGACTCTTTGACGATAGTTCATTCGCTCTTAGGTCATTTTATTCTTTGTTAACTTTTAGTAAATATTCTTATTTAAGAATATATAATGAACCATATCAGATAAGTAGATAAATAGAAACTCGACAATTATTTGGTTCAATTCATGTGAAATCTTTTTTGGATATTTTATTATGGGGTTCTATTAAAGACAAAATTTATAAATTTATATCAGTGATTATGAAAGTAAACATTGAAAAAGAATCATTTGATTAATGATTACAAAAGCGAAAGGAAAAACGTTCCAGTATAAAGTTGTTTATACGCGTTTTATAGGTTATGCAAGCATGTAATAAAATTCTGTAAACGGTGAACATTGTAAATATTTTAAACAACATTTTAAAATGTTTGCTAAATATAGTGTAATTGATTAATGTATTAATTAATATAACAATATTAATGCTTAAGACTCGAAACAAATCTAGTGTCTAATTTGTGTATTACCAGATTAATATATCCCAACAGTAGTTACCATTATCAGTTACCATTGTTCATTCATTTCACAGTTAAACCTTTTTAGTATGAAAAATGTAATAGGTATATGATGTTCAACTATATCAATATGAGAAATAAAAATATAAATACAACAGCTGGTAGCCAGTTACGTAATCATCTTCTAGGGTTATTTTACGAATTACGTTACGAATTTTTTCATTATTTAGAAACATGTTAATTTATATCAGACGATATTATGAATATACATTGATTTTTATGATTTCATCATATTCTAAGTTTTGCCTCACATTTTATATGAAATACAAAAAACCGCACTCAGAGAAAAATCTAGGACAATTAAAATCTACTATTATTACAGTGCGTAAATATACTTATCTATAATTATTTTAACACTATGAAACTTTTATTACTTCTTGTAAGAAAGACTATACAGTATTAGTTTAACCACCAACATATAGTATACAACGTTAAGTTAAATAAAGAACACTAAACAGTTTTCTCGTTATATAACTTGTATTTTCTATAGTGTCTTTCATAATATATGATATTTTCGCACTCGAGAAAAAAGTGTATTGTAAAACAATAGTTTTAGTAAGTATAAACTGGGAGTTTCAGATGTTATGAGTCATGAATACCGAGAAAACTAACATCCCTATAAGGTGAATAAAAATAGAGCAATAACTTCCTAAAGAATGAATTAGATATATCAAAGACGATAAAGAATATAAGTTTTGTGATATGCTTAGGTATATGACCTATCAATAATGTTGATAGTTTGTTAGTACTAGTTGTGTGAAAGGATGCCCTGAAATAATAAAGAAAAAGTCAATATTGGTGCCTGGAGGTACTAGGCTACGTAATAGAGTTACAATTAGATTTAGTATCAAAATCAATACAATAACGAAAAGGCGTTTCAAACAAAATTAGTATGACATTTTCTATTTAAAAAATTTAACGAATGTAGGCATGTATTAAATATATGCTATAAATATATAAGAGAGATTGAGATTCACTTAGTATGAATCATTTATTGAAAATTAATAAATGACGCCCAACAGATTTTCTATAATTGTTATCCAAAACTAATGTCCTCACTTATAAATAATTTATCATATACAAAATGTATAATAGGGAAACTGCAATTTATTTATTGTTATATGCTCATCCGTTCCGTTTTATGCTCATAAAAATTGAATATAACTGCATAAAATAAAGAAGCTATTTTGATACCTTTTCAATTCTATGGCGAAGGTTCTGGTTAGAATAATCTGGAGGCAGAAATCACCCTGTTTTTAAACACAAATTTTTACATACATATATACATCGAATTACGAACAATGGTTGAACAATGAATAACACAAATTTAATGATTTAGTGATATTTTAATTAAGAAAATAAAAGTTGAAAAAGTTATAAACTACAATGTAAGTGATAGACTACTAAATACAAATTATTCTTTTCGTTACCAATAATATTCCATTCCACCTTTTCCCCAACGTCCAAATTTGCCTTTAATACACTAGCTGTTGATCGAGTTTCAATATGACGGTACCTGGTATTCAGTCCGCTCCTGATAATTTGCAAACCCAATGCAATTTCAGCGATGGGCAATTCGTATGCTGCTCCGTTGTGTTCGTATGCCGAACTACCCACTCGCGCAAAACTCAGTTAAGTCAAATTATACTGTATATACAACGTGAACTGTATTCATGCAATAACCTACTTAATTTACCTCCCAATTTGCATACTTGTCTCATCCTGTTTCACGTTAATTTTTTAATTTAAGGCTCTTATATTTAGTAACGGTACAGTCTACGTAGACGTACATTTTCACGAGTATATTGTAAGTATTTTACCGAATAACGTGGTATTTACGTATACAATTAGGAATTATTTATTAATCATTTGGCATATTTATATATAGTACAATCAAATACTCGTAAATGTATTGTCATTTGTGGAACTTTTTTACTCCGCAGGAACGTATCGTTCCAAACGCTGTTTTTTTACTAGTTTAAAATGAATAGCGTCAAATTGTCTATTCTAAAATTTTATTCAAATTAGTAATTAAATATTCTTTTGCTGATAATTAAATTAATTGAACAAAATTAATAATTGACTAAAAATCACGTCTATCGCAATAAAAAATTAAAGAAAAAGAATTATCCGGTAAATATAAATAAGTATTATGCGAATACTTTATAAATCTAATTCTTTATTCCATATAAAATTTATAACGGTAGTTACGGCATCAAGGAGGTGTTGTAAGCGCTAAAGGTTAGAAATAAATAGAAGGTTAAAAATATATGTTAAATAGAAATATTTTATCCCTCTGATAGCTAAATCTTCTTTTTAAATAAAATCGTTGAACTGCACCGAAGAGATTCCAGCAGTTAACTGATTTCAGCGGACAGTAGCCGTCTAAAAAGGGCAAGACATATTGCGCTAGTGGCTGATATAAATCACAGAAATATATAGTCACTGATAAAGTTCACCACATTAATTCTGTGAAATTAAGGACATCATGTTCATAGATTTCGCAAGAAGGTTGATGTGTGATATATTATTTTAAAAAACTTGTTAGCTACTTGTGTTTGTGTACAACGTATTTGTACTTACATTTTATGATTATCCGTTACAAGAGCATATTTTTGTTGTTGAATTATACTGCGTGAACCCATTTAATAATACACATAGCCTAAATGACTAAATGGTTGCTAGCAATCTAGCGCTCTGGATCATATTGATTTAAGAAATACCGAATTGGTCAACTAAATTAGGTGGACTACATCCACCCGATACATCCTGATTCACCCATCCTGATCCTTTTCCATTGTGCTTTGTAAAATCATATTAAAATTATAGTAATCAATAGTAAAACAATACTAAAATGATGAAAACTCAAGCCCTTGAAATAAATAATTATTAAAATAAACAAATAAATAGAAGTTTTTAATGAAAGGAACTTAATTAAAACTATTAAATGTGTTCATTACTGGTAATGCGTAACTTAACCTACTATTATTCTTACGTTGATCACTCAATGATAATGACATTTTATGGACATATTTATCTAAAGAGACTTTTAAAACGAATCATCATTATCACTCGAATAAATGGCTTAAATGAATAAATAATAGCTAAATTTTATGTAAAAATGCTAATAGGTAAAGTGGCGATTAAGAAGACGTGACGACAACCAATTATACTGTGATGGGAAGAGAGTACTTTAACGTTTTTTTCCCTAATACATGGATTGACTGAAGAGGCGTTATTAAATGGCCACATAAATCACCAGACTTTGCATCGTTGAGTTTTTTGCTGTTATCACAAAAATAGATGTAACAAAATCAGATAATATTGATGATCCCAAAGAAGTAATGCTAAGACAATAGTCTTGTATTGTGCTTGCAAGAGTAAACTGTATATTTAAAATTTCATTTAGGCTACGTACACTTTAAATTAAAAATTGGTCGGTCTGAGCATTTCTCATATATCTATAAAATTACGTCAAAAATATTTTTATTCTATGAGTAGTTTCCACTCTGTATTGACAACTATATAGATAATAATTATATAAGCATATATAAAAGAATCTTCTGATACAGGTGGCGCCATAGATGAATCTCTAAATGGTTCGCATTATATATTGGGGGTTCATAATTTACATCTAACATTATATATATATATATATATATATATATATATATATATATATATATATATATATATATATATGTATGTATAATTATTTATATTTTTAATATACCCAGTTTTCTACAAATTTTCTTTCTGTCTTTAAATTTCATTATTTTTCATGGAAATGCATCATGGTGTACTTTCGTGCCACTGTGCCATAACTTAACAAGAAGAACCGTAGTTGGAGTATCAGGTCCCTCGACGGCAGTTGCGTGTCTGGGCTAACTCTCTTGTCTCGTAACTTGTGGACCGAAGTTCGGCAACCGCGACTGGCTTATGATAACCGGTTGGTATCTTTGGACCCCCGGGATTCTTATCTTGAGGTCACGTGAAAACAGAATGTGCCTCAAGCACTGTATTTTTCTTTTCGCTACGCGTCTGTGAACGGATGAACGTTTCAAATTTTAGTAATATTATCGTCACCAGACAAGAACACGGTACCCTCTTGTATTGGTTGACCATTTTAACGGAACTTGCGTATTCAATGAAAGAAACTTGTCGGTTATTTATTGCTAAATTCAGGGAACAATATTAATATTTAAGAAAACAAAAGATAACTTCTACATCTACTGAATACTAATAATTCTTTCTAAATATATATGTATCCTAAACAACGCTAATCTAATAAGGAAGCACGCCTTATTAAGTATGACAATGATAAAGAATATAAAAAAATTCCACATGACAATTTGTAATCCAGGCATAAATTCTAATGTACCTGTCATGTTAGCGTCATTGATAATAATTAATATGTTCTTAATATGTATTTTATAATCAGAAATTTATATATACATACATAGATGTATTAACAGCCGCATTGACAGAAAATTAGGAGCGAGACATACTTTAATCCATAAAATTACTTATACTCGTAGTGTATTAATAAGTTAATTTCACATCTACCTTCTATCTCCAAACTATATATGAATGAAATATCTAAAGCCTAATGAGCCTCACTCATTACTAACATTACTTCACACAAATTATGCTTATCATTAATAACACAAAGCAACACACACTAAACCTGACAGTAATATATCAATTCAGTTATTTTAAGGTTGACATAAAACATAAAAATAAAATAATTAATTTCTATGTAGCAGAGAAATTAATTGTAAAGTAACACTAACTTATGAAAACTAAGTTAGTGTTATCTTCACACCAAAGATTTCAACCTACTCCAGTAATTGTAAGGTAGCCATAATTCATGAAATTTGTACTTTAATTTAAATAGACGAAATTTCAGGGAGTAAAATGAAAGAGAGAATAAAACAAGTAAAATATTCATATCAAGAACTATATATCTCAAGTATTTGAGTTTCCATCATCTTAGTAGGTATTGTTTTAAAAAACAACGTACGATGGAAAATATTAGGGTGGATCTCTACCTTATTTAGTTGACCAATTCAGCATTTCATAAATTTGAATTATCCAGGGAGTTAGATAATTGATTGCCTACTGATTCTGATTGCCTACCAATCAGAATTATCCAGAATCACATATGAAATGGTCAGCTCTTCTTCCATGTTTAAAACTGTTAATGATTTTATGTAATGAGTACCTTAAGTTAACGTTTAACATTACTAAACCAGCATTAATTGATCTACAATCACATACACACCTAAACCAAGACTGTGCATAAATATGCATTTAAGGTGTTTGTTTTAAGCCTTTTCCTAAGTAGTCACAGAAGTCAACAAAATCATATTTTGTGCTACATAGCATTTATTTACTATTTATTCTTTATTATATAAAGCATTGATAATATTATAAAAATTCCAATATTTACCTGAATTCAAATATTTAAGTTTTAATAAAACTATCAGGAAAGCCGAGTGATGGGCTTTTAAGAGAAAATAACGATTTTAATATGTTCACGTAACTTCTTGAAACGAATAAATAAATCGTAATGCTTATCTTAGTATCATTTCTATGCAGATCGCTGAATGGCATTGAAATTTGGTGGACATATTCAGCGTAAGGACCTTCAAAATCAGTCGATCCCTTTTTCTATTTTTTTTTTTCAAAATGGCGTATTTCCATCTACTTTAATACGCTCAGAAATTGCTTTAGATAAAAACTTAAAAAATAGAGAAAATATTATTCCAAAGATATTTTATTGGAGCGAAATATGGCAATTATCTGTCGAGAATGGCAACTTGTTTTGAGAAATGTGAAGAAGTCTCAAAATTGCTATATCGGAGCACCCACGAGATGCGCAGTAAATAACCTGGTCTTTACTCAGTCGAATTGAAACCTTCAAAGTGAATGTCGATAAATATATATTGAATGTGAGTATATACAGAGTTCGTTCTGGCCACGAGAGAATCTCACACTTCTTCCTATTCTTGATAAGTAACACACTGTGTGGTACATATGTAGGTACTTGGTGAGAGTGTCTGAATAGAACGGATAAGAGTTTTTATCTTTCAATTTATTACATATTCATTACCTGACCATTTTTATATTTGTCTTAATTTAGAATTACAATTTCTTCTATAAGCTAATTGTCTTGGTAATTTGGTTATGTATCGGTAATGTAACTATTTATTTAATAAATTTATTAAATATTCATTTTATCTTTATCTATGCCATCTTTACCTGTTAAGCAATTTATTTGTATTGAAAAATCGTGTTCAACACAAAATTGGAAATAATGCTTTTATTGCAAAAGAAAACTATATATGTATTCGTAACCTTATTAAGCTACAAAACATTGTAAATAATATGCTTTTCACAATTTTTTTGCCTACATCCTTCTTCATATAAAAAACAATGAAATGTATGAACAAGGCGGATTACATATCTTCTACACCTTAAAGTCTCGAAGATTTCGTGTAGGTATTAGATTCTCCAACAGAGAGAGTATTCATAAAACAAAATATGCCTCGTAATTTCACACTCAGGATTTTCTACGTCGAAGAGTTTCATACTAAATTAGTCTTTCTTTCTGTGTTTAATCAAAGCACGCAATATTTGAGCACGTCCATATTCGTCTGCAAACATCGACTATTACATAAACACCCGACACAACAACGTGACAAAAGTCAATTTATTCCGAATTTACTTACATGGGAAAACATGTTTAGTCGGCATACAAAAAATCATATCGTATACATAACGAAAATCAAACAATAATGTTATGCCTTACGTCAATGAAATTGTATTTTTAAATTTTACTTCACTTCATTAAAAATGGTATTAATTTATCAGTTTAGTTTTTATATGAAGAAATATATGTATGTTATTTATTACTTAATTAATTTAAAGAAGTTTTTTTAATGAGGATATTTAAATATTAATATTTGGCAATATTACCAAGTTGTAGGTATCCTATTGATCAAAAACAGAGAAACCTAGACGGGTCAATTTCTGTTAATATT
This sequence comes from Rosalia funebris, assembly GCA_037954035.1. Lineage (NCBI taxonomy): Eukaryota > Metazoa > Arthropoda > Insecta > Coleoptera > Cerambycidae > Rosalia > Rosalia funebris. The sequence continues at coordinate 30,552,846 of JAZFAV010000032.1, read as the reverse complement.
TAGTTTAAAAATATAATTTAGTTCTATTAACTTAATGAACTCTATGTTTTGATGGACGAAAAATCTTAATAATTATTAATTATAATAATTATTAATTAATAATTGTTAATAACAAGCCTTAAAATTGAAAATTATATTTACTAACAATGATATATTTTTTAGTTTTCTTTTTGTGTCAGTGCAAATTTAATAAGGAAAAGGAATATGAATTTTATGTATTATTTGTGGTATACCTACACGAATTTTTCGAAAAAAGATAACAGAAAAAGAATTTTTCTAAAAAAAAATTTTTACAAAAATTTTATAGACAACGCAAGATTAAATTCTCAGTATGATGATGATAAAATAATATTTGATGTTTTTTACCTTTATATGTTCAAGGAAAAATAACTAACACTTTTAAATCACTGACCAACCTTGGCGGTTGTTAAAATAGCTCTGACCCTGTGTAGTGGTTTTTGCTTTCAATTTTACTTTTTGAATATATTTATCAACCCTTTCCTTATACCTGTTAACAAATTACCTTTATTGCACCTAAAGCGTTTCACTTTCAGTCGACCATGAAGGTAAAATAAACCGTTGTTTTTTATATGGCCAACTTAACCCTTTTTTATGATGAAATATTGTTATACTATCTAAGAGTTGGAGGTGCAATGACCACACAGGTCTATAAGGAAGAGGAAGGATGGAAGGGTTAGGGCCCTATTATGGGGTTTTACTACGTCAGTCTGTTTTTCTGATATATGTAGTTCACATTAAATTTAAGGGCTGGGATGTGCAAAACATGGTGTTTAAAGTCGTATTAAGCTTAAGTAGTCCTAAAATAACTGTGAATTATAAATAATGTGTACAGACTGTTAATAAAATGTAAGTATTTTTTATATTACTTTTATAAGTAGAGAATAAAACATAGACATTTAATTTGTGCATAACATTCATTCATATGAGAAACATGCAATTTGATTTGCTATATAAAGTATGGACTTCCTTGTATAAGGTTTCCTCCTTTATATTTTTGTATACATTTAAATAATATAGTTCACTGAATTCAAAGAATGAATTGAAGTAAATTAACAGTATTTTATACATATATATATATATATATATATATATATATATATATATATATATATATATATATATATATATATATATATATATATATATATATATATATATATACGTACATAAATCTTGGAGGACATATATGTTTATACATAACGCATATATGTATATAGTAGGTAATAGTAAGAGCATTTATTTCACAAATAGAGAGTATATGCACAGAAATAGGCCAAATAATAGAAAATAGATATACGGGGTGATAAATAATCAAGTATATACATACATATGTATGTATATACATATGTATTTCCTCCAAATGTTTCAAGACTGTTTAAAATCTTTAGAATCTTAAAAAAAATCGTAATTTACATAAACAGGCTTATTACTAATAAGTAATTTTTCTAACCAAACAATTTTCTATATTTAGCTATTTATTTGTATTATTTGTATGTATACCTAATTATGTGCAATCCAACATTTATTAAAAAAAATAGATTTTAGACAAGGACGTAATTTAAATTCTTTTTGAAAACATTGATTTATATATCCAAGATACTTGTAGAAACATAACTCAATCTAGAAAACTATAGTCAAACAAATTGAAGGTCTCTTAATAAGAATGTAAATTCATTATCACGATAAAATATATAACTTTTATTATGTTCATACATAATTTTATAATTTCTAAATCAGTATTTAAATATATTCTGTGGAATGTTTTCACTATTAATTAATTGACTTTTTTATCAATAAAAATTTTTAATAACATAATTTCCAACTTAAATATGTAAATATATGTACCTATATAGAAATTTGAATTTATTAAATATACTTAGGTAGTTCACGTGACATCCACTACCTAAGTAACATATGGCATACAGTATATTTTGCAGAAAGTTATTCGTAAATAACATCGAATAAAGCTAACACATTAAATATTATAGGCTGCAAAAGTATATTGAAATTTAAAAAATGAAATTAATATAACTCTAAGTTGGAATGGGAAATCTAGTCACAATATTAAGAAATTACGAGACATTATTAAGGCACAAATAGTTGATTCTTATATGAACTATTTAACATACATTCAGCTAAACTTTAAGAATGATCTCAGAGGTTTTTGGTCTTATGATCAGAGTAAGAAAAATTCGACGTGTATACTAATTCTTGTTTAATCCGACACAGGCACACGTTTGTCCTATAAATGTTTTTTTCTGTTGGGTAATATTATTATTTTTTTAAAGTGAAAAAAATGGTAATCTGCCTATACCCATTGTGAAGTATCACAACTATTTCACGTATAAATTTTAAATTTTTTTAATCGGAACAGATAGTACAGATAGTATAGTTTTACAGACAGTACAGATAATTCTTCAAATAGTAGTTGCAATACACCGCCTTAAATTATATGCAGTTTACCCATTTAAGAAGTGTAATAACCACTACAGTATATTCTGTTCTGCGATACTTTATATCATTAAATCCGAATGTGAATTCTGTAACGGTCGCAACGCGTATATAATAAGTATAGTAAAACAAAATTACTGTATTGAATAACTCCATGCAGACCCAGTAATAGCATTTGCAAATCTCCACGATCACTTCTTCCACATAGATGATTGGCTCAAAAGATGGAAAATCCGAATCAATGAAAGTAAATCGCAACATGTGACTTTCACACTTATAGAAGCGCAGTATGCACCAGTATTTATAAATGAGACAATCATACCGCAAACATCAAAGGCAAATACTCCATCCAAAAGGTCTCCATCTTGACTCCAAACTCAATTGGAAAGAACATATTTTGAAAAAACGCAAACAGAGAGACATGAAAATGATGGAGCTAAACTGACTATTTCGAATAAAATCACAAATGTGCCTAAAATACAAAATTTTAATTTATAGAACTATCATCGTTCTCATCAGGACTTATGGGATTGAACTGTGGGGTTGTGTCGGTAAGCCCAACGTAGCTATCATACAACGAGCACAATAGAAGATCCTTCGAGCAATCGTAGACGCCTCGTGGTATGTCACCAATCAGACGTTTCATCATCCTTCGAATCCCAACAGATCAAAAAATTATCAAAGACAGAAGCCAGGATCATCACCAATGATTAGAAATTCATAAATAGCTGTTTAATACCACTTGTCCAAGAAAATAATGACGAATTCATTGCTGATAATGACAAATGATTGCTGTTTAATAAATTACGAGTAAGCAAATTGCAATAATATTGCACCGCCTCTTTGCTCATATCGAAGGCACCTCTGGAGCATGTCTATAGAGGCTTCGGATGAAAAAAAAGTTACCACGTTGTTCGCAAGGGTCGATTTACTATATTGATTTTGTCAAAATGCGGAAATTCGAACGAGAAGCATTTCGTACATCGACATAAAAATTTCGTGACACACACACACACACACGAAAACAGCCATTTAGTAAATATAGATTATAAAAATAAAATTCAACATCTTCTATTTCTGTGATTTTTAGGTAATTCAGATTATTATGCCTATTTTATTACGCAAATGAAAGTATTTTCATAACTTAGAATTTTAGATAATATATTATAACTAACCATTTTTCCATTATTTTAAAAACATATAGAAAGTACACGACATGTAGAAAGGCATATAGGAGTACATATACAGGAAGACGTAAAATAGTAAGTTCCTAATAATAATTACAGGAATATGAAAGTATACATTTTGCCATGATATACCTGAACAATAGAGTATTGGTTTATAATTAAAATATAACATATTTCACGTGTATAGATTTTGTAATTAAAAATACACCTGAACAATTATGTTTGTTAAGTTTTTACTTCCAAAAAAGACAAAAACTTGACGATAGGTATAAATCACAAACACGTATTAATAATATACATTTTTGTATATTGCGTAAAATGTTAAAATAATACTATAACAAGTGTGAAATAGATCATTGAAGTGACAAATACATAAGTCAATCAATTTATAAACTTAATAAAATAAAATCATGAGAGCTGAAAATTACACATCTAATTACAAATTGAAGTCCAACTGCATTTACATATCGTTATAAAATTTTTTTTCTAATAAGATGTGTCTGTTTGATGAAAGGTTTTAATGTACATGTATATAACTGGTAAAGGAGTTGGCGATTGTTGAAACCTTGAAACGATATAATTACTATTCATGTAACTGGTTCATGTTATTTTCTTATTTAAATATATGTTGCTAATAAAATTACCATTACTACCTATAGACGAATTTACATAATCAAATGTTACTAGATTAATATAACCAATTATTTAACTGAAATGGCAATATATAGCAAACTAACGTAATTAATTGTAGTAGTCTACAATAAAATTATGATTGAACAATAGTAAAATTGCGATAGAACAGTATTTGTATCGTAATTTGCTGTATATGCCTATGCTACATACATACATCTACAATAATATTTCATAGCTATTTAAATTCTTAACTATTTAACAATAATGATTAATGATTGAATAATTAAGTACTGAAGTACATGTATGCAGTATGAGTGATATTTTCTTTTGTAGAGTATTCTGTGTCCGAAGTTTTATATTTATGACATTTATTGCAGTATTTTGGCCAAAGCATATCAGATGTAATTTTATGTACCGTAAGAACTAGGTCACAACAAAACATGACGTAACATACACATAAAACATGATTTTATGACAAGGCAACGACACGCTCCCGCTAACGTCCATTTCTAAGGCCGTTCGTTGACAGTGAAATCGTTTAATGTCTAATAAAAGATAACTATTTGTTTACAAGTGAGAAAATATAATTTTCACTCGTCGAAACTTTTACAGCTTGTAAACGTTCATCAAAGTCTTGTTCAGCTTATTGTTAATTTAAAATCTTCTGGGAAAATAATTAGTGTTTTTGTAGGTCTACGCACCTTTAATTTGCATGAGAATTAATTTCTGTACCTGAACTTGTTTTCTCTGTGTATTGATTTTATGTTAAAATCGTGTATGTATAAGACTTATAGGGTTGATTCTGAAATTATGATGAAATGGTACAACTGAGTATTGTAAATCATTCATTTTGTACTATTTTTTTTTGATAAAGTATGCTCTATGAAATCATACATGCTATTTTCTTGTTCAAACAAGCTGAATAATTTACAGTCGTTGTGGCACTCATAAACAATTTCGTATTTTATTAAAATAATGACTAACTACAAAAAAAAAACTTTAAGGGACCAACACAAATTATTAGAATATTTTTTACGAGTACGCCAATTGAAATATATTCAAACTAATCCATTTCATATGGTATCAATTTCATTTATTAAAATAATTAATTTGTTTTAATATATATTCAATTCAGTGTGCAGTTTGACAATATAGGTTTGCGGTTTGATGATAAATTGGTATATTGAAAGAAAGGTTCATTTCTAATAAGAAAAGTTTAATTATCCTCAATTTTTTCGACGCAAACGTATTAAATTATATTTATTGTAATGCATTTTGCCCTAAAATCATAGCAAACTTAGTTACCAATCAGAAATAAATATGTTAATTGTAAAATTATGGATTTCTGTATAATTTTATTAATTATTCTTATAAACATGTCTTTCTTTTGATACACAAAATATAATTTTACATTTTACAAATCCAGGATGATAATAATTTGGTTTTAGAATTAATTTACCTCCCTTATATATTTAAATTATCATTAATTTTAATATGCACATAAGAGAGAGTCTCTGTCGCTGATTATCTGTCAGCTAATTGAAATACGTTTTGATGGACGGCGTTTTATATTATTTTGACATGAGGCATTCGAATATCTACATAGACACAACAGTGCGGGAGCTATAGCAATTGAATTACATTACACGTCTGGAATTTTATATCCTATAGATTACCTGATCTGCCTAATTCAGTTAACCTCATTCAGGTGCACAATTGAAGTAATGTTGTAGTTTACTTGGTTTTGTAGTAGGTTTATATTAATATTATAGGTTATTGATATGTCTTATCCATTTTTCATAAAAACTATAATATTATAAAGAAAATTATTTAAATTAACCCATTAGGTGTCGTTAGTGAAATATGGAATATACTTTGGGAACAGAAAATGTAGTAAAATATATTCCGTTTAAATTATTTCTTTTTACTTTGTGCCTTTCCACTAGAGAAGTATAGTCGAGCTGAAGTATGATAGATATATGGTATTGATTTGGTGCATGTTAACTTTTGATTTGTTTAATATCAATTCAAATATTTTATCTTAAATATAGCATTTATTTCACATAAACAAATTTATTTAGGCATTAGTTAATATGTTAAATAATAACCAATAGTTTGATTGTAAATTTAACATTTGTTTTACATAAAAAATATGTTTCTTACCAAATAAATAAGAATATTAAATCCTATGGAAAATATTGGTATTGACACGGTTTGATAATGTATTTGAAGTTATTATTTATTTAAGAGATATTTATATTTGTTTCCATTATAGTTGCAATTCTTTAACAATAAATAAATCGTTCTCTTAGTGTACAGGAGCATTTAGGATATATGCATTAACAATAGAGAAATAGTTCAGAACAATTCTAAAGTGTTCTTGAAGACTGAGAAAATGGAAATTACTATTGCAAGTAATAATGAGTTCAATAAGTAGACGATGAGTATACTTATTTGGTGTAAGTTAAAAATTAGGTGCATTTTTGGAGGAGACCAGAAATTAGATAACTGAGAAGCATAAAATACAGGTATTCCATCTTTTTCCACGTTTTTCATTGGCAATGACAATTTTAAATTGCACTCCTTTATAGAAGCCCATATAAGACAGTCAATAAAAAAGTAGTTTGATGTTACTTTATACAATACAGTACTTAGTAATTTCCACTTACGGTTATGCCCAGAGTTTAAGGCTGGACACATGTTATCTCCAATTAATTACATTGATCAATTAACTCCCTAGTTTAAAGTTGTCACTAATTAAACAATTGATGAACACAATTACTATTATAATTAAATTAATAATTTAAAATTATAAATATACGTCAAGAGCGATTTACGTATCTTATAAAACAAATTATTATTAGTTAAAGAAAAAAGTAACTTGCATTTATTTTTGATAAGTAATAAATTATTATTTACAAATACTTCAATATTTTTGATTGTTAAAAATCATAAATATTGTTATTAATACCTAAATATTTTTTGGAAAATAATCTTTAAAGTTCAGATACAGATGTCGGCTTCATTTCCTTAAAGTCTCAGGTTTTTGAGCGGAAGGTTACACATATAGATGGGGACAAATATACATATGCTTAGGGATAGGTACTAAACTCCCCCTTCCGTCAAGCGTACAATGACACCCCAGTCTGTCAACCACAATACGAATATTATTGTAGGTACACACTTCTATAGGAGAATGTGGGAAATGAATGTCCACCGTAATCTCTAAACCAGTTTTTACTGCAATAAACATTTTTAGATATTAAGTAATGATTTGTTACAGCGTATATAAATTATTACAAACAAAGTAAATACGTAATCTATATAATAATGATATTATATACATATGCATACATATTTATTTTCTGAGAATAATACAGCCACCATGTTCACTATGTATTAGATGAAATATTGCTAATTATGTTGTCTAGATTGTTCCCGATGTTATGTTGTATTGAGTTTTTATGTATCTGGTCTACTCAAGAAAAAAATTAACTCAACTAATTGAATTGAACCCCACCTAACAAATCATTAATTATCGTATATAAATATGTACATGTGTTGTTATGTAAGATAGCCAAAATTTTTTTTACAAAAACATCTACCAATCTGATATTGTTAATTTTTAAATAATAGTTTATTAGTGGATATATAAATGAATGTGTTATTATTTGAGAAGCAGGTTTCGTTTTCTGAAGTTTAAAGGCTCCATTATATTAACCTTTAAATCGTACTATTTTGCTACAGAATCATGTAAAGACCCTTATAGTATCTGGGATTTCACAAAACCGTATAAGTTACTGAAACATTTCCAGCCTTATGAAAGTATTTTACCACTCAAAATATTTAACCCAACTATGTTTTTTTTTTCTAATTTCGCAAGCAACTATTTATACAGACCTTATCAAATAGGATGAGAGCCCTTTTCATAAATGAAGTTTGATTTTTGAATCTTAGAGTTCGTTAGTATCAGAATTCATTTATTTACGGTACTGGAACTTATCTGCTGCTACTGTATAGAAATTGGGGTGTTGATGTTGTTGATGACATTTTTAGTAAATCAAATATTAAACACTTTGAAGATGTTAGATAGCATCCAGGCTTGATATATTTTTGTAACAATTTTGAGACCGTTGTCTTGCATCTCACCTATTTGTCTTGATATATTTCACCAAGAGAGAGGTTACCACATCAGCATAACTTATATATGTATATATATATATATATATATATATATATATATATATATATATATATATATATATATATAATACTTATATTCCCTTATACTCATTTATCGCATTCAAATTGTAACATGAGACCGACTTATTTGTATTATAGTTCATTGACACTATTTTCGGATATAACTGTTTTTTTTTTTCTAACCAGTTAAACTTCTCTTAACGTTTTGCGAGTAAGTAAAAGTAAAGTAAAATATAAAATATGTTTGAATGTCAAATCATCAAATTTAAAAATGAATACTTTTGAATCAAAAGAAACTATATCGAAAATAAATAAATATAAAAATACAAAAACGTGGTTATTAATTTCTATTATTATTAGTTATTATTTATTAGTTAGTTATTATATATATATATATATATATATATATATATATATATATATATATATATATATATATATATATATATATATATAAAATATTGTTTACATTTGTGTATTTTAAAAATATGTAATAACATATCATAATTATTAGATTGTATCACGTCAGCGAACTGCTATATGCGAACTGTTATGAGATATGTATATTTATAAATATAATATCACCTGAGTGAAGTTACCTCATAACTACAAATATATATCCGAAAATATATTTTTTATTTATTTCAAGTCATTTGAATTGTGACACAAATTCCATTGGTGACGTGAACGAATACAATTTAATAAATTATTATTAACAATAAATATCATTTTAATTTAAAACAACTTCAGCTTTAAGGTCACGAAGCTCATAAATCGTATCGTCTTGATATTTCGAAACGCACAAGCAATTCACGACCTTATGTCGCTTTGTGTTTGGCGCAGGAAATGATATATCGCCGTATATAAAATAAAGTAACTAATAATTTCAGTAACCGCTTTATAATTATATATAAATTTTCAAAAATAGTAAAAATAGACATGTGAATTACCGGTTTAGGTTAGTTCTAGTTCTTGCGTAAGTCACTATGGTTGTCAGTGGGAGGTGCGGGATAGGATTCCATTTGGTGTTTGTTTAATTGTAAGATATTACGGCCCCGTAGTTTGAAAATCCATAATCAAAGAACATAGAGGTTATTGTAAGTACAATTTACTACTTGTAGGAGGCGCCGAGTGTTATAGATGCAAACATTTCTTATTAATGTAATAAGATGTGTGCTGTAAAATACTATTTATATTAGGAAATAAGAAATGTCTACATGGTTTATAATACGTCATTGTGAAATTACTGATGAATTTGTAGCGGATCGTTTATCCTAATGTTGGTTAAGTCAGCTATGTATATTTATTTTATATTATCTAAATTCTATATTTAAATTCTATTTATATATTATCGCCTCTTTATTAGGATTTAAAAAATCATTTGAAATTATAATAAAATGATTGTTGCATGTATATGGGGGAATATAAATGAACAGTATTATCAAATATATTAGGTTATCTGTATCTAATTCAATTCAGAAGAATATAAAACATTCTCCTTGAATAACGCTAATTGAAAATATGAATATCACGATTCCAAATATTATATTATTTAGTTACCTATAGATAAAGAAGGTCACATAGTAGAAATTTTTCTCCATAAAAGTATAAACTTCATACAATATTGATTGTTACGTTATTACAAATTAAATAATAATTTTAAGTTCATGATAAAAGAGACATATACATATATGTAAATAGCTATATGGACGTATACTGGATTCATTTGTATGAGATAATTATTAGTATATTCTAGGTATCAGGTATTTGGAAAACGGAATACGCTCTGGTGTTTTGTTGTCTTTGGCAAAATTTGTGTACCTACTTATGTACGTATTACGTTTGCGATAGTTTAATTATTGTATCAATTTCCTCTTCTATATATAGCTTGCAATTAGTTAATACCATTACTCGTCCAATATCATCTCAAATAAGGAACATATTAGAAGTATAAATTTTAACAATGTTAGAGGAAATTATGATGCAGACTCACGAAACAAGACTCAGCACCAAATGATTATAATGCAAGTAGTCTACCGCCGCCATTAATTTACTTTGTTGCGCACGCATGAAGTCAATACTGCATTATTTTCTGTCATCTTTCAGTGCATGCATTTCAACTATGCAAGCCAGTCAGCTGATGCTATGGGCCTCAGAGCGACCTCAACGGATGGAATTCAGTGGCTGCATAAGTAGAGTCAGGGCCGTAGTTTGAATATTGTCCAATAGAAATATATTATATGGCTGCATCTGATTAACAAAATTCAATTGACGCGATTAAAAATGAGTAGGGTATAATATCGGAAGAAAGATTACACATAATGCAATAATATAGTAACAATATATTGTATATTAAAATTAGTGTTCTGCCTACTTAATTATATTCCAGAATTTCATGATAGGTAGTGTAACCTATAATGAAATTATGGAATGTAATTTTATTACGTATAAATATTCTGAAAGTTATTTAAAGTAATTTTGAAAACTGATTTATTTCTAACACTTTTGATTTGTTTTATTTTTAGAATTAAGTGATTGTTTTCACACAAAAAAAGTTAGTTGCGAATGCTACCAGTTCCTCAGGTAACATTTATAAAAATAGGTTTACTTCCGAAAATGATGAGAAAAATCTATTGAATTCGCATTCCTCTATATTAAATAGAAGTATATAATATGTGGAATTAACGATCCAATTCATTTATGTATGGTATTGTAATAATTCTAGACAAGGGAATGCAAAGCATCTGTTATCATTTTAGACAATGTCATTACTTAAAGAAAAGTATTAAACATATCTACCAACACTTTGAAAACTATTGAATGAATAAATAAAAGAAAGCTGACATTTAATTTTTTTTGCAGAATAAATTCTTTAACTAGTTTTAACCTAATGATTCGGTGTTTTTTGAAATAATTTGATCCGTAGAACTCATATACAATAGCTGATTCATATTACTTACTTTATTTCTTCATATTAGCAACAACAATGCAACATATTAATAGGCGATCTACGAATCTGCTAATTACTTACTGTCAATATATTTTATTACTATACTTATTATTTGCAGACATAAACATAATAAGTTAAAGGGGCAGTAAATACTTAAGTAAGAGTTAAATACTCTCTTATATAAATTGGTTACGTTCCCCTTAATTCACCAAATACATTTACAACTTAATGAGCAACTATAAATTTAGTTTCGGGTATTTAAACATTTTTCTTAATGTGTAGATTTATATGTTTATACATCATTTAAGAATACCTTACAGGAAACTCTAAATTATGTTTATTATATACATACTTTATACTTATTATATGGTATGTAACAATTTTTATGCAATATTTTGACCATAAATATCTGGCCTACATCATTATCTAACCCAATCTGAGTAGTCGAAGTATGAGATTTTTCTTGAAACGAAAGTAAAACATTTAAGACCGTATCTTGGTTGCTTGCGGCCTTAGGACGGTCAGATTAATTGTTGTTAATTTCCCTTACGTGTCCTGTTCTTCTAAATTTTTAAACTATCTTTGCCACAGTAGACTTAATAGAGCCTCTATTCGGATGAACCGCAGCAAATGAACGACAAACGCTTCTGTAAGAACGTTGTAATAAATGAGTCACCTAGCTAACCACAACTACTTGCTATTTTTTGCCAAATATTACATAAAAAAAAAACGAAGAACACAAGTATCTAAATACAATAAAAACTTCTTTTTAACCAATTTTTAACCAAAATTTCTTTTTAACCAATCGTACAATTTTTTTCTGCTCTTTACAAATAAAATATAATATACAATGTGTTTCATTTAAAATACATTGATATAATTTATAAAAAAAAGGAAATATGGCATCACTGCCTTATGCACTGTATCATCTGTGGGCTCGCAAAATTCATTAAAACCTAATCAGCGGTTTCTGAGATATGTGATTTATGACTAACCGTGTAAACTTTGCTATAGTGTAATTCATATACATGTACTTTACAAAAATACACAGAGGGTTTGTTTTTGAGAGGATTAGTTATTTCGTTTTGTAATTATTCTCTTTAAATAAAAGACAGTGCATAAAATTATGTATTTCGTGGGTCCTTCGAAACATTAAATGATTTATGTTGTGTCGATATATACGTATAAATTAAATCTATCTATTGTATTAAATAAAATCTATCTTTTTGTAATCGGTATTCAATTTTGAGACCGCCGAATTCAGTTTCGTGTTCAGTAAAAAAAAATAAGTTTTTTGTTTAGTTACCGGAATCATTAATGAAAATGTAAAACAAACTTATATATTGATTGGTACATTAATATTACGTTTTTTCTATTGGGTTATTTTTAAAGCGCAATTAATACAGATTTTTAAATAATTGAAAGTATTTAACAGAATAATATTTGTTTTAGGGTTTTTTCCACCCGGTTTGGTAAATTATTGTTGCCATTCATTACTTGGTCTTTATTTAAATTATATGTATATTTTTTAAAGTTATGATTTACATGATCAGTCAATCAATGATATATTAGAAATGTATACAACATTCATTAGTTAATTAACCAAATATTTCGAAATGTAACCGAATTTCTCATTTCAAATATATGTAAATATGGCGTATTATGTTACTAAAACATTGTACACAATTGACAAATAAATGGCTTGTACTTTATTTTTCATATATAGTTATTTAATCCATGATTCATTTTCAATAAAAATTTCGATACTGGAATTTGGATACGAAAATACATAAATTAGGTTTTAGTACTAAAACCGGAGCATAATGTAATTTTCACTTTACCTATGTAATGCATCAAACATACATATATTTATACAAATACTGAAATAATTTATATATCTGTTAATATTAAGTGATAACTGATTATCATACATATGTTCTCATATAGAACAGGGTAATAATATAATTATATATTTACCGTTATATAACCACAAATGGAGACATCTAATTTACTAGATAAAGAAATATTTTCTCTCCATGTTGCTATTCCAATGAAAAACACTGATATACGCGATTAGTGGTGAAGCCCTTATTACCGTTTTTTACAAACGATTGGGTATTGCAGTATTAGGAGAACCTTAACTGTATCGAATTTGTATGTAAATTCTGAAGTTTATCAAATTAAAATTACCATAACAAATCCCTTTAAATTGAACTGGGGGATAATATTACAAGTATTAAAACTTTTCCAATCTTGCAAAAATCCTACTAGAACTCAAATGATTTGGAACTCTTAATATACGTGGCAAGTGCCAAAGTTCTTGTTCGTTAACCGCCTCCCATCAACAAACAGTTGACTAGCGACACATGCTCCAGCCCATTCCGCAGTCTGCTGGAAGTTTATACATATAATTTTCACTGCGGTCAAGTTAAGCTTGATCTTCATCCCGGTAATATATTCATTTCATTCGACGAGAATATCTTGTGTCCTTATTTGTCTTGTTAATACCTGTCATGAATCCAGTATTTTCATCGTTGGATGTTAACAACTTAACACTATACTGTAATAGTTTCAGCTACTTGTTAGTAGTCGTCCCAAAAAGAAATAAGGATCCATAATTATTGTATTCATGATATATAAAATTACAAACATAACGCTTTAAAAATATTGACCATTTATAATAACTAATTAATTTTTTAACTTGACTAATTTTTAAATGTTTACTGCTACTGATATAACAGCAGTTACACTGTAACCAGAACTTATGTATTTAAATACGTAATAAAAATTATTACTTGGTATTAAGACTTTGTTATGACTTTTGTCACTATATATTAAGGGCTGTCAACTGTTAATTACTTGTAGAACAATAAAATATATTATTTACTGTAAACAGATATTTTTTAATATAAAATAATAATTTATTGCGCCGTCTTTAAAGATTTGAACTAATATGAAATGGGAAATATATATACAGGTTTTTTGTTAACTTTGTTTTTATTTCAATATGAAGGAAATAAAAAAAACTTTTACCATGAAATTATGATATGTTTTATCATGAAATTATGATATTATATTAACTTCCACATACTTTTTTATTTATTTTAGTATATTATAGAAGTAATGTAAATAATCCATATTTGATTTCCTGTTCTAAGGAAATACAACAATTAAGCCATCGATATATTTATTGAAATGCTTTACGAGTGTTGAAACTGCAGGAAAGTTAAAGTGGTCCATTCAAGAAATATCAGTGTAATAATAATTCAAAGTCTAATTTAATATGTCATTATTCTGAAGATGTTGACTGAACTCTGCGATGATTCTTTTAGTGAAAAAACGATTATCACTTTCTTAAGTGCTGTGGCCTTGGTCCTTCAATTGGAGGATTCTAGTGAACTCACCTGCGAACACTTTCATTTAAGTTCTGAAATTTTCAATATAATATTTCTGACAAAGTTTAAAATTTATGTTACGAGAAGATATAGTTTGATAGACATGAACATTGAGTTTCCTATCAAAACATAAATAAATAAATATTTTTATTCTAGTGTCCAAGAATTTTTAATCCAGTGTACATTTGCTTCTCAAAGATCTTTTAAATAGTACAAAAGTAAATTAAATGTGGCTTATTTTTGAAGATTAGCTTTACATCTTAGTCGTGAATTAATTTCAGTTAATTATTTGTTGGTAATAAAGTGCTGATCATGGTCTCAGAAACTATTCTTCTTTTTAAATCATATTTTAGTAAAAGATAGTAGTCAAAAATCTAAAAAGTTATTTCAAGGTATTGAAATCACCTAACGTATTAGATGAATCAGTGAAAAAATTGGTATAGGAGTGGTCTAAACATTTAGAACTCGAATAACGTACTGTTTTCTTCGGGACTTGCCACGGTTGGTCAACTTATCCAACAAACTGCTCTTGACAAGTTGACCAACCACGGCAAGACCCGGAAGAATGCAGTACATTAGAAGACAACCGTGAAATTCTACATTCTATAATTCGAATAACTTTTTCATGTGTTTTAAATAACTAGAAAGCTAAAACTTAAAACTGATGATGCTAACTTAGTTGACGAAATGCTCATCGAGAAACGTCTAACATTTCGCCCTGGAAAACTTGTCTCCTGTTTTTATTTTAGTGGAACTGAACAAAGATCTATATATTATGTCGGCATTATTAGTGTCATTTATTTATCAAACATAGCGAGAAGAATAGACATATTATTAAAATGTGGCGATTTTAGTTTATCAATTTTACAAGTTTTTGTAAACCGAAGAGGAGGAATATTTGGGACACAATGTATTTACCGCTCATTCAATACATTATATTCATGACACATAAAAACGATCGTTATTTAATGACCCTTATTATATGATAAATGATAACTATTATGGACCATTATAGATGGCTACAATATTCTTTAATTTTTTAAGTTCAGTCATTTATCGATGGGAACTATACAATCTTAATTTTTCATGATAATCGTATAAACAATTTTTTAGGTTTGCTTTACGTCATGTGCTGGCATTTTTTGTACTTACGTGTTTATTTTAGCTTTATTTTTTATTTTTTGTATAAATACTGGCAACTGAATCATCTGAAATAAATTAAGATACGATTTGGCAATCTGTATATATTCCACATTGTAGGATATTTTTGGATTGATTGAAATTTAATCTTAATGAGATACGTTGTAACTTATCATATAACACCTATTTGTTTAAGATTAGATAGAAATAGATATTTATGTATTCGGCGTCTCAACAAATTTTCCACTAATTGGATAAATGTATAAAAGAGTTTAGACAATTTATACGTAACTAACAGAAAGCGGAAACCATTATTTATTTTATTTTTAAAAAATGTATACCAATTTATGAAAATTATAAACAAAAAGCTTAGCCACCATTATAAATATTTTTTGCCAAAATAATTGTATAAATATATAACTTAGTTACGAACTATTCATAGCTAAATACCTATATAGAATTTAAAGAAAAAATATTATCACACTTCATTAATTTTTTCATTGTCTACTGAATACGTTTATTAACTTTGTAATACTTTATGTAGGTACTGAACGCTTAATATTAATCTTAATACTAATTAATGCTGATTTAATAAAATTATATTTAAATGCACAATTCGTCTGAATCTAAAACAAGCGTATTTAATTCTAGTGCCGATAAAAACATATTTATTATTATACGAACGACCACCATTAAGTAGTTTTGATAAAAGGATATAACTTCTTGAATTTATAATGATTTTCTGATAGTAACCGGATAATTACAAATAACGAAGCTTATTTTCCTTAATAAGGCTTATATATCAGGTCTATTATATGTTAAATATACTGCATTAATTGGGTACAGGAATACATTTAGAAAAATAACTAACAAAGAAACGTTTACAGTTAGATTTTATTTAATTTGTGTTTTTTTTTAACATTGTGTTAGTCTGACATTAACTTTGATTTAAGAAACTAGTGGCATTTATGGATATATAATAATTCACACCATCTTATGCCTTCTCTTTTTGTGTGACATTTATTAAAATGCTTACTTATTCTAATATAGTATAATATTACATTTAAGTTAGGAATAAACACTTTTCTGCTCTTTATTATGGTTTATTGTTTTTTTAACTTCAGCTGTGAATGATTTTTATATTATTTGATTTGTAAAGGAAAATAATAAAAATATATATCATAAAATTATCATATTTTAAATTTAGATTTTTGCATGATTATAGTAATCATATTCATAATTTATAAGCATTATAAATAATCTTGTTAATTTGGGCAGCTGGAAAATCATAATTATATTGCACATCACGTCTCCATCCCTTTCAAATGCCTCTTGCAAGCAATATTTAACTGGTTCAGTCACTTACTTAATTAACTCATATAATTAAATTGTTTTTATAACAGTAATTTTCCCTGCTACGAAAAGCTTATGGGTGATTTATGGGGTAATACTTGACATCTTTTGCATTACCTTCGCAAATTAAAGACATTCTATTTTTTATTCTTTTTTAAATGATAAAAATAAAAGTTAAGTAAAATTTACGTTACTTATTTTACAATTTGATACGAGTACGAAATTTAGGTTAATATATCTGTAAAATTGCAACAAATTGAACGTTCAGACAAAACGGTAATTATGTATAATACATGATTTTCAGTGATAATAAATAAATTATAAATTATCTACATAGTTCAATACTTTTACTCAGAACATAATGTATACATATACTTATAATTATTAAGACCAAAAATTATTATTCAAGAGTATAAATTTATTACACGGCTTTACCTTAAAATAATGTTTTTTTATTAATTTTATTTTAGTATGAATGTGAATAAAAAACGTAGATTGGAAATATCTGTCAGGAATGGCTGCAAACAATTTTCAATAGATATTTTGGGAGATTGTGCAAATACCGTCGAGAAATTGCATCGGGAGATTGCATTACGTTAGATGACATTCAAGCTATGAACGGAATTTTTAGCACAATCTTATCCAAGCAATGCGAAAGACTGTACGATGCACGAGAGGATACAATGAAAACAAAATTGATATTTTAATAAGGAATTCCAAGGCGCACGAAATTGTACCATTGAAACGAAATTATTTTCAGGAAGGAGGGATAACGTTATACGAAATTGAAAAACATCTACATTTTTTATATGAATATATACCATGGACGTTAAAAGAAACTAGGAGACTTGTTGCATTTCATATGTGGAAAATGTGACTTCCCATATTATAATTTGTCTGCAAATTGTATTATCAAGTTTATTTCACTAAAGAAAATAACGTTGGAAACCATATATGAACTATATCAACATTAGTTTTTAAATTGTTTCAAGTATATAAAAATAACTTTTAACAACATTTTATCTTACCATAATTTCATTTCAAATGAATCTTAATTCACATCATACACGCTTAATCCAGTAGGCGTATATAGAGTGTCCCAGTTGGAACTATGGGATTTAAATTGCGCGCCATTTGTGTTCTGTCAATGATAGGGGGTCAATATTTAATGATTGTTATCTACAAACCATATGGCGTCAACCAACACGCCGCGATTAACAGTTCAACAACGAATAGTTTATATACAACTGTTTTATGAAAGTGAGCGATCATTTATAGTTGCATTAAGAAGTATTCGCACAAAATTAGGACAAAATGAAGCGCCTACAGAGTTAACAGTTCATACTCAGGGGTACTATCGAATATCTCATTGCATTCTCTTTTTAATGGTACCTTGTTGATTATTCAGGATTTAGTTTGTTGATTACGTATTATTTTAAACAGTATTTTAATATATCTTCGAAAACTATATACTGAGTATATCAAATAACGAGTCATTAAAATTCTAACGAGTCTCTAAATTACTGCCTATATTTCAGAAAAAAACTTATATATTTTGTGCCTTTCAATCGACCTTGCTCTTGAAACGATCTTTCCATACCGAGAGCATCACTAATTCTAAAATTAGTTCACTCTCGCCAATAGTTCTGGGAATATAACGAAAGTGTCTTATTATTAATTGCATGTGAACGGTATGGGGTACAGGCATATTATAAATTACAGTAATATTAACATATATTTAATCATGTGGTACCGTACCCCACTCAGAAGCTATATGATCATAATATGACCATACTTTTCTTTTTAAAATTTATATTTTTAAAAGTATTTTTTTCTTTCTCCTATAAGAGTAGAGTCCCCCATTCTTATCTACACTGAGAATTCGTGATCTGATAATTTAACTGATCACTTGTAAGTAGAGTCGCTTGTTTTCTCAGTGTCACCTTCGCGGCTTCATAATAATTCAGATAAAATGCTAAATAATAAAATAATAATAAACACCTGGTTATACGTTTATCATTTATGCAACACTGCATAAAAGAACTGCGCATAGGTTCTATACGGTTAAGAATCGGTTGTGGTGGCTCAGGTATGAAATACACTGTCTATGAGATTATCGAATACGTTTAGGAGATATAAGAAAAACCTCTTTTGTAGATTAATTAATTCCTTTACGCTTGGATAATATTTTCGAATTGATTCATCATCATGCGACATCCGCACATAACACCACAATTGTTTATTGTGTAATGCATACTTCAGACTCGAGTATTGTTTTCGATTCGTTTCCGCACAGATGATACATATGTCTACAATATGCCGAAATGCTTCTGATTAAGTAAAAAAGTAAATGGTATCATGGTAACTTAGAGAGCAGCAAACCAAGCCACTTTCTCTGTGAAAATATTATTTTTCAAGTGAGGTCTGTCCAAGTATGTACCTAAATATTTTGCTCTGTCTTCGTGGGAAATATGTTCATTGCTGGGTTGAACAGGGGAGTACGTATCATGAAAAATGAGGAACAAGGAAAGGATCTATCAAGAATGCTTCGTGGAACGACATGAGTTTCAAAATATACAAAAAAAATGCGGACTGGGTTATTTCATACATTAAAATGTGAAGAACTGGCGTGGAATTGGCTATTAGTGAGAATTTAAAAAACAGCATTAAATGTTTAACATATGTACCTACATTGACATACATCCCCAAATTTCTATTCGATCTATATCAGGGAACACAAGAAGGTGGTCTGGGGGATTGACTATTTAGAAATATGCTTTGGGGTATAATAATGTTTATTAAAAAAATGTTTTTTGCTATGGAAAGATGTAACTAACAAATTAAGACTTATTAAGAATAGCAACAAGTCTCAAAACTGCGATATTAGACCGCCCACATGGTGCACAGAAAATAGTTTGTTTTTCACTCAGTCGCATTGAGACCTTTGCAGAGTGAATATCGAGCATGAATGAATGTACATAGAGTTTGATTTGGCCGCGCATAAGGTGCATCCTTTTTCCTGCGAATGCTGCCTCGCTCTTTCTTCTACGCAACATAGAGAAATCTCACACTTTCTCCTATACTTGAGAAGGATATATACAGAATGTAGTGAGGATTCAGAAACATTCAGAATGAAGTGGGGATTCATTTTCAATGCAATTAACGTAAGAAAAATAGGTTGGAGGCCATTTCATAAAATTTGAAAAAAGCAAGATTTAACTTTGTGATCACTAAATTTTTTTATACGATTTAAAATAGTTTTCGGTGCATATTTTCATTGTTTCAAGTAATAAATCAATATCTGAATGTTGATTATGAAAGACATTCTGCGACACCCTAAAGATCGGAATTATACTTATGTTCAACTGAGATAGTGTAAAAAGATAATTAAATAAAATACTATAATATAATTATTATAATAATAAATAGTAAATGAAGAAAAAAATATTGTCTTATTTAATTGTTTAAGATATTTAAGATATCTTCTGGTGTAAGATATCGACCGAGAACCAATTAAATTAATAAATAGTATCGAAGAAAGTAGATAATATAGCCATAGCGACGATATTGTGAGTGATATTGACAGTTCAGTCCAGCTTCTATTATTTGGATGGATGTACGAATTTTCGGTCAATTTAATGGTGAATATTTTTTATGTATTATACCACTTGTTAAATTAAATATTACTAGTTTTTATTACTCCTCTACTCGCGTCTAAAAATTAATTTAAATTCCATAATCTATAGGAATACTCAACTACGCTATATACCTTACACTAAATACGCTACTCAACTTTACAGACAGCTTTGTAAAAGAAATAACATCGTGAACAGCCACTGAGATGGTTTGAGAAAGCTTACAATTTATATTTCATACCTGTAAACATTTTTGTCAAAGCCTAAAAATATATAATGAATTATAATATCTTTTATGGCTATAAATCATAAACATTTTAGATAATACATCCCGTCCAGTACAAACCGTCGTATACGAGTATAAAAAAACATTTGAATAATAGGAGTTCAACACCTATCCCGGTCTGTTAATTTGTCCAAAGTAAAAGAATATATGTCTAAATATAGTTATATAAATAATATTCAAATTATGTTCAATATTTAAATTACTTAGAGGTTGACTAGTGTGATGTGATGATTTAAGCTCTTCATTGATAGTTCTGATCCCAGGTTCTCTTTAAAAATCACGTTTCTGTTTCTCGGCTATCCATTGATAATACTGGAATGGGTTGGAACATTTGGTGTGAAGATAACACTGGTGTAGTTTTCCACAAAACACCAGAACACTATACACTACACTCGACGCGTGTTTCGCCAACAAAGTTTCCATCATCTGAAAATGGTTAAAACTACCAGTTTTAATCTATAACTACTAGTTTTATTATCAGTCTTAACCATCTCCAGATTATGCCAACTTTGTAGGCGAAATGCGCGTCGAGTGCAGTATATGGTGTTTTAGTGTTTTGTGAATAACTACGTCAGTGTTGCCCATTGACAATAAATATTTCAAGACACACAATCCCTCAGTCAACCAAAGTTTGTTAGTTACCATGTGTAAAAACGATTACAGTAAAATTATTATAATTCAAATATAAGGAGTAGGTATAATTAAAATCAATACATTTACACTCTTTCCTCTCCCTTCAAATTGCATTCCAGCCATACGAATACATCCCTTACTTAAGTAATGGCTATAAATGAAAATGAATATCTACACAATGTGGTTATGCCTATTTAATATATAAGGGTTTGAATTTGTCTTAATATTTATTTTAAATCACAGCACAAAGATGAATTGAATGTATTATAGTCATTTATTTCCAGTTTGAAACTGGAAGTGCAT
This sequence comes from Rosalia funebris, assembly GCA_037954035.1. Classification (NCBI taxonomy): domain Eukaryota; kingdom Metazoa; phylum Arthropoda; class Insecta; order Coleoptera; family Cerambycidae; genus Rosalia; species Rosalia funebris. The sequence continues at coordinate 30,530,656 of JAZFAV010000032.1, read as the reverse complement.
GATTTCGTTCGATTGTATATTTGAATTTACTTTGACATCGATGGCAAAATGCTTTTACCATTTTTCATGGGAGATTGGAGTTTGGAACTTGGAAGGTACTTTTTGTTTGTTTTCTAGTTTACCGCTATTGATCCGCTACCAGAAGTAGCATCATTGGCAAGTGTTGTATGTGCGGTGAACACAAATAGTTTGATTAACAATATTAATTTATTTTTTAATTTATAAGTGTACATAACTATTCAACATACATTATTCAACTATAATATTATACAAATTGGTATGTAACATGTATAGTGTCGGTGACTATTGATGTGAAAGACTACCTAAAACTAAATATATTTTAAACTGAACTAAATATATTTTACACAAAACAGATATACATCAATTTAGCCACTAGGGTGATTACATTAATTATTATAAAATAAATATTATAAAACGTAACCTGGATTGTTTGGGATTATTTAGACCTGCTGTTTTTGATTCTCTGTATGTCTTAAACGTGATTACTTTTGATTGATTGTTTGGTAAACCCAGAAACGACGTGCTCTAGACTTGATTTAAGGAAGAGCTGTCAAATTATTACTGATCTATCTTAAATTAATTTGCCCTGAGTTTTAGAATCTAGAAAACCTGCAACTGATTTATCCCTTTTCTGGTGACATTGTAATCAAGAATAAACAAAAAGACTGAGAAACTTCCCCGCTAAATAGCATAATAGAACTTAACAAACTAAGAAAAATTAGACAAGAACAAGATTAACTATTAAAGTTTTCACTCAGAAATATTGCTAATTTTTTGCGTTTGGAAATAGTTGACTTCTATAAAGTTATATAAATAAATTACATCTAGTGAATAATAATGAGAATAAAACTAAAAATAGATATAGGTACCTAATGTTATAATTTAGATTTAAATTCAAATAAAACTTATCGTTAATAAAGAAACTCCACATGTACACACCAATTAAGTATTATTTTACATATTAATATGCCAACTACCATGAAAAGCGTTACAAGTAGACTGTAACAGCTATTCCTGAGTTTATATATTTTTAAAGGCTCGTCATGTTTTGAAGAAATAAATTAGTAACTTTCACTATATATCAGCAGCAATCACAAAAAAAGTACAAACAGATTATTTTTAACAGTGGTTTAGTTAAAAAGAATTGAAATATTTAAGATATTAATATATAACATAACGGTAAAGTTATTTTAGTTGCAGTTTTATTTTTATATAAGTCCTATTTTCCTATAATATACCTATGTACATAGGTTTAGAGTGTATATACCAAGAGGTTCTAACACCTAATATGGGTTCCCCAATTCCTGTTTATTAATTTGCAAAATATTTTGCAATGTTGATGCCAATTTTTTTAAATTGACATCACCTTTGTTTTTAATTTTAAACATTCTACTGTATTTTTTATATATAAATTTATATTTTATCTGTTTCAGAATAGAGTATTATAGATTAATAAGAATGCATATAAGATGTTATATAATAAAAAAAATGTCATAATACAGTATTTACGTAATGATGGTACATTTTAAGTATCTTATGGGACAAATATTTGTAAGTAACAAATTTCACGGCGTAAACTCATAAATTTACTTCTCACTCGCAAAATGGTGCTAGAAGCAATTTCGCTAAACGGGTCGAGGTGGAGTGATCAAAACTTAATCCACAAATCTTTCTTAAGAACCTCAAAACTCACTGAAGCGGTTGAACCCCAATATACCTCATATCTAAAATCAAATGTGTTAGAAAATATCAATAAAGAGAATAACGAAAAGTATGGACATTTTATCTTTTATTCTTTTATTGCTTTATGATTCACCACGGATTTCGATTATAGTTAACATACCTACTTATATACTAAGTATATAAGAATTTGGTATATTAAGAAATGTACATATTTCTTAATATAACAAATAATCGCTTACTATGGGCTTATAGTTACGATTAACACTTTTACTATACTTAAAGATTAATCTAATTACCCATCCAAAGACAAAAAGTTAATGTCACTGTTTATTATGAGATGACAGATTAGAAATACTACTAGTAACTTAATTATTTGTATTTTATTCTAATTACAAAGGATGGGAACAGATAAAAGCGCTTCAAAGAATCATTATACCTATTCTAAACAGTGTGTATTATATCGTTTATGTTATGTGATTGTTGAAAGATATTGTACGTACCTTAATAATAATAGGCGATTAATATGGGACGATTCTTTAACGTATTTAACCAACTTTAGAATTTTAACTACGCAAACATTTTCAATTTTGATTAGGAAAGTACTAAAAATATATTCGTAGGATGATACCTCATATAAAGAGGAAAGAATATTATTATGTAAACAAATTTCATTCTTGAAACATATTTCCTGAATGCTTAATTAAATCGATAGAAAATGCTTCCTCAGAACAAGGTCACTTCCGATGTTCTGCTGTAAAGTAAAATATATATAGAATATAAAAATATCATTATATTATCCCCAAAAACATTTGAGCAAAATGTACTTACGTCTTAAATATTTTAACTCAGAGCAATTCTGAATATTATTTCTTTTACAGCGGGAGCTTTACAGCTTTAATACATAAAAAAGTGTAACGAAACGTAAACTATTTACAACCGCATTCAATGACCACTTCCGAGGTCTTATATAACCCCTTTAAAGTTACTTTTGCTTTCTTTAATAATATAACGTAACCTTCGGGATTAACCCCCAACCAAGTTTATTTATGATTTCGGTTTCAATGATTCCCAAGCTATTTTTAAATGACAGTTTCTCACAGCTTGAGTTTTTTTTCTTATAAATAAATACACGTGGAAGTCAAGTACGTTTCTTAAATAAACGGTAAGACGAGAGGATTATCTTGAAATATTTATTAATTATTTATGAAATTGGTTTATGTCAAAGTCTCATAGACAAATGCATATGACGTGAATGTATATGTAAATCTGGTACTTGTCTGGCTTATAAATTACAAATACCGCAGTATACAATATACATATATTTATCAGAGTTACAGACGGTTGTCTGTCTATAGAGGAGACTTAAGGTGAATTTATAATTAATGTATGAAAATATAAAGGTTGTCCCATTTTCAGTGTAATACATGAGTTGAATTTTTGACAGATGAGATGTATTATTTTGATATTGGTTTTATTGTCTAGTGTTTATAATATATACAACTTACAAGATTACAAAGTGATTAATTATTTAATACATTTTTTAAACTCAGTAAAAAATTTTTATTGGATTATTTGAAAGATTAAATATATTGTACATATTTAGTAAGTATTATACCTATAAGTAATATCGTAATACCTATGCAATGTCCATGTAAATTTGTTAATCAAGACCTCTATAATGAATTAGTGCAAAATGAATAATCCTTAGTGAGAATTGTACATAAGCTTTTGAAGTCTAAGGAGTAAGATAATGAATTGCAATCGATATTGCAATTCATTATCTTTAATAGTGATGTATGCATATGATGTATTGTATGGATATGAAGTAAATTCTTCAGAGTTATGCTCTGGTCTTCACCGAAATCGTCTTGACGTTTCAGGGCGATTGAAATGTTAAGACTGTTAAAGTCAATCTGTGGTATTTCTACTCAAGAAACTCATAGTATGATCACCGAGACATCAAGACGGACCCCACAACATTTACGGCATAACCCGAAGAATTTACTTCATCGGACAAACGCTGTGAAATCCTCAAATTAATGGATATAGATATCTTTAAACATTTGACTGTTCTCAGTATAATGTTGTTTATATAAAACCCCTGCATTGTTTTTAACTTTAGTAATGTTTTATTACAATTTTTTGATCAATCTATGTTATCTCAGTTGTTAGTTAATTACTAATTAATCGACATCAACGAGGTCCATTTAAGTATGGCTTACTAAATCACCAGACTTAACATCCTCTGCCATTTTTTCAGATATGTAAGAATAATGTTTATATATAAAGACATGACATATTGGATATGCGAAAAGCTGGAATTAGGATATCACGCAGCAATGATTAAAAATTAATTTTATGTTTATGTATTATTAAGTCAATCTCAGATCGTATGTGGCAGGCAGATAGATTTAAATATCTACGTCATTACTTTCCCTATTTATTTTTGTAAGCTACCCAAAGACAATAAACTAAAGTTCCAGATCTATTATACAGAAACAGTGAGTTGTAGTTTCTATTGAAACTCTAATTCATTTAATTAAGCGATTAATTATAATTCTGTTTTACTCTAGTACTAAGTATCTTGTTAAAGATACTTAGTACTAGAGTAAAACAGATAAAAGAAAATTGTCAAATGGTTTTAAACATTTAAGACGACATATTACCAGAACTAGACATCAGCTTGGCTTGAGAATAACTCTGTATACGTTATTAATTTACTTTCTAATGATAGTTGGGATTGAGGGCCGATAAAGTAAGTTGAAGTTCGAGCTTCTTTTTCTTAAAAATTTGTTTCTTCAACATGAAGCATCTGCCTATTTGTTCTTGATTATTTATTTAATCCAACGGGACGATAGATTTGATCTACGTGTAAGTTACAAGTAAGTTACATTAGTGGATTTGGACTGGTTTACCTTTTCTACTACGTCTTCAGTCAAGCCTGGAGGCGCATCATTGATTGTTGAAGGAAGCAATTGGTGGATGCCTATTGGTGGTCAGTAATGCAGTATCATAAGTAGTTAGGCAGTTATAAGTTAGTCACTCTACATAGTTGTCGTGTTGAAGTTTAGCTATAAATATATACATATCTAATGCTGCGCTTACCTATAGTGCCTACCAAAGGCCTACCCTATGTGCCCTGTTGCCTGTTGCCTTGTGGTGCTGTGCCACTAACCAGTATTTTGCTTCTTCAAAATTCTTATGAAGAATGTCTATTATCCAGCATATAATCTATGATCAAAAGGTTTTCTCAGAATCCGAATTAGTATTTGTTGGGGATTCATAACAAGAATAAGTTTGATAACACTAGTACGAATCTGGTTGGTTGATAGGATATTTATTCCCTTATTGATAGCTTTGGTCTGAGGATAACCTATACCACTGCGATAGAAAATAAATTGTCCTTAGGAGTGCATTAAAAATATGTAGGTACATATAATGTTTATGAATGCCATCTATGGTAGAATTTTTTATATTCTATGCACAAGGTCATACGCTGGCGTCTGTTTAAGGTTTAATGTCTTGATTAGATTCTTGGTGAAGGAATCACATTGGAAATATGTAGATAGATGTTTTACAACGGCTATTGCTTTTTCTTCGTCATTTTTTGACTAACTTCTATCCATTTTTTTATTTAAGGAAGAGCATTTGTGGTGCAACCCTATAGATCGTCAGTAGCTTTCTATAGGGAATAGTTGGTATTTTATTTGGTATCAAATTCTTTAAATATTCTTGCCTGTTTTTGTTTATCTAACATTACTTTATGTTCCTGTCTACCTCATTCAATATGACTTTATCCCACGCAGCTCCACTTTCCGTCCAGGTTCGTCCGTCTTAGCTTCCTTTGTTTAAGGATTTTAATCCAGTACCTTTCCTATTCATTAAGTGTTTGATGGAGCTGTGTGATTACCAGGCTACATAAACCTTTTTTGTAAGTACCTATTTAATTTTTTAGGTTTCTATATAATAATCTTTTAAAACATAAATTAAAACACACACTGAAATAAATATTCCCTTTTTCTTCTATCTTTTATACATGTATGCATAATTGCTTATTGCCTATTGTTATCATCATAAGAAGATATGAATATATTAATAGCATAACATCCATATGTTACTAAATAAGATTTACTTACTAAATATTCGCTGTATTATTTTATTTACTATAATATCAACATATTGCTATTAATAGATTACATGTCCCTATTTTGTTTTACGTTAAAATGAGAACAAATACAAATTATTTGGCATCATTTAACATTATGCATTTAAAGGTATAGGTATGGATAATCTCGAGTGAAACATTCGTGTAAATGGAAAATACTATTTTTGCATTAAGGAAATAAAACCATTTTATTTAATAAAAAACAAAAAACGTGACAAAAAAGAGAGTGACTCGAAGAAAAGCAAACGTACAATATATTCTTGACAAAAAAACTATTTTCTTTGGTCTGTAAGTACATACACTGTAGAAAGAGATTATGTATTTCCGAAAAACGAATTTAATGTTCTTTTTTATAGTTACTAGTTACAATAAGTAGGTAAGACTTATTTACGGATAAAGAAACAAAAAAGTACTTATACTAAATATGTCATCATTAAGTAATTTTTTTGTAATTTGACTATTAGTAAACTCTTAGAAATAAATAACTGTTAGACTATATCAACATTTGTTTATATGGCAAACCTATTCATATATTTAAATATGTATTTGGACATAATTCTGTAATAGATTGTACTCGTATAGAAATAATAGTTTTAAATAAAAACATTTTAATTATATTTAGGTATTTAGGTAACTGTCATATATTGTTGCTATTCAAATAGTCACTTGAGCTATTTCTAATTAAATATTGATATCTTTAAATAAGCAATTTATTTTATATAGGTATTAGGTATATAAATTTTTATTATTTGATAACCTATTAGCAATTAGCTTATAGTTAAAAAAAATGTAACTTCTAATTCAATTGTAACAAAATATTGTTTTCTATGTACATACATAATAAAAGGAAAATTTTGAAATATAATTAATTAAGACTCTTAGAAAATCAATGTGAAAATAGCCATACAACAACAGCCAAAAAAAAGTACGTCTTGAGTTATTACCGAGAATAATTTGTTCCCAAGCTTCGACATTTTTATAATGGAAAATCATTTCTTATATACATAATTATGTAATTAAGCTTGGCAATGCAATTAAGAAACAGTTTCTCACGATATTCGGCCGAACATATTCCGAGTTAATTACCTATAAATACAGTTAATTTAATTTACTACATTTTTTTGTTCCTTCATGAAAAATATAATCAAATTTTTACGGCTTAACTGTATATCTCTTTATATTAATAGACACTGCATTTATTTTCTTTATTTCAGTATGCGCTAAGAATAGGTTTTCAATATGTAGTTTGATCATTGAATTTTTGTAATAATAATCAAATTACCTAATTAGCTCAAACAGTAGGATTCCTATCAATCCATTGTAGTTAGTATACCTAGTATCGATATTACTTAATATACCTAAGCATCTGTACAAACTGTATGAGTTTATAAATATATGTATATACTTATTTATCTGTCTGGTTGCTGGAAATGTTACTAGGTACATGCAAAATAAAGTAAGTAGGTAAAATACCAATACCAAATCCTAATTAAAAAGGGTATAATGAAACAAATGTTTGAGTTCACAGAGATAGTTGTATATCTTTTATTTAAATACGTACAGTATATACATAATTATGCATGTACATTGATAAATGATACATCAAATGTCTTGAAAAATTTCACATCAAATTCATATTCAGTGTGAAATTTTACGAATTTCTCGACGAAGTATATAGAGTTACATAAATCTGTATATACTATAAGTATAAGTATAATATACCTACCATTATGATATTTCATGAACAACTATTTAATTTTGCACTATTTAATACTAAATTTAATTAAAGGCGCGGTAGGTATCTACTTTAAAGTTTTTATGATATAAGGTCTCTAATGTATACAATACATTGTTTGCATTCGTACTATCCATATTTACGAGTTATGTAAGTGGAGTTTCATTCATAAATTAGGTACATAGTCAACAGTTTACATATACTTGAATCATTTGTTTCATGAAGCTTTCGAATCAAATCATCGACATATTATTGGTGTTCTTCTGTATCAGTATCAGTATTAGGAATAAAAAGTATGCAAAATAAATTAAGTTGGTTTGATTACATTCTAGTCATTGGTATCTACTCTCCATATACACAAAGAATTTAGTTTTTGTATCAGCAATAAAAAGTATGCAAAATAAAGTAAGTAAATTTGATTATCTATTGTCTTTATATATTATGATATTTCTAGACGTTGGTGTGCACTCCTCAAATAAACAAAAAATTTAATTTTTGTTTATTTGATTTTTTCGAGGTTTTGTTCTTATTATCGAATTTCCTTTGAAATTTTGAAATTGGTCGCTATGAAAGCCTATACATACATTTATTTTTACTGAAAATGAAATTTGAAACTACTTATTACTATTTTAATAATGTTTTAGGATGTACTCAGTTAATAATACTAGCTTTATATTTAAAATTTACCATCATAGATGTTACTAATTACACAGACGTTTGTTTTAATGTTAGAAATAATGAAATTATACATCATGTTCATACAGTGTGACATGACAGCCATGAATGTACACATTTGAAATTTACATTCAAACTTAATTTATCATATCTTCACTATATAAGATCATATATTTAGATTAGAAATATTTAATGCAATTTTGTCAGCAACCAATGATCACGTTTAAACCTGTTGCATCCAGTGTAATTTAATATCTCAACATGTTTCCCTTGTAACATCATTTTAATAATAGAACTATAACAGATAGAATAGAAACTATAACAATATCTACTTAATTATGTAAAATATTAAAAATTATAGCACTGAAATATATGGCGGTTTTATGTGAAAACCTTCAAAGACAAATTGTCTGATATATTTGTTAAGTTACTGCTGTTCTCTCACTGACTAATCTGATCTTATCCATATAACAGCTTAGGGAAGATCACGAACGACATATTAACTGACCACGAACGTACTTTAAAATGAAACTAAAATTGAAAATGAAGATAAAAGCTTATTATTCTTTGTTAAAATATACGTTTGATGGTAAATTATGGATGTTATTCTTAAATGAATATAATATCTTTCATTCTTAATAGCATTACAGCAGCATTAACTACTATTATTAGGTGCTAAAATATAATAAACATAACTATTAAAATTTTATGTAGTTATGCAGATTTACAAAATTAATACGTTAATTATAATGACGTAATAAATTTGTATTGTTTGTTCCAGATTTAAAGAGATAAAACGATTAAAAGCTCCCCGGTTCTACAGTCGTCCATAAATGGTGAGTAAACTATAAATAATTACACTGCAATAAAATTTGTTTACGACATAGCAAAACAAACACGGCATAAGCATATAAAACACTTCATTCATACTGGTAGCGAGTTGTAAAGTTGTAAAGCAATATCAAACCCATCCAAAATTAGTAGAATGTCCCACATTTACAAATTACACTATAACGACCATAAAAACGCAATAAACGCGGCGAATAAAACGGTTGAGGCAGGTCATGGCGCTGCTCGTAAAACACTCTGTTATAGTCAGAAGTCGTACGCCGTAAAACACCGCACCCAGTATTTTATAGACATCGGCCTAACAATCGCTAGTTACCACACTTCCTTCCGCTCTATACGTAAGTAGACCTTGAACTTGTTGGCCCCCTTTTCCAAAAAAATTCGGAAACAATTTTCAACAAAAAGCATGTAATAGTCATTCGAAAATGGTTTGCTAATATTTTTTTTCATTTACTATAGCTATCATTAGTTTGATTGAATAATGTAATGGATTCACTTGATATTCATCAATTATCAGAAATTAAAATTAATCGCAGTGGTTGCCGAATTTGTATAGTTTTAGGTCTACATCCCTAAAGCGGAATTATTATATTTTTCAGTGTCACCCCTAATTCTACATACAAAAATTATGCAGTATTGCATACGCCAAAAAAAAAAACAGTTCATAAGATAACTTTATACCTATAGAGACAAATAACATTGGAAAACTAGCACGTTACAAGTTAAACTAAAATATATTATATCACAAATGTTATACTATATATTTTAATACTATTTATAATAAATTAAATGACGTAGGTATGCCGTAAAGTTTGATGAAAAATGGTTTAATTGTAGATTAGTTATCACATTTATTTTGTGGGAACTCTTGGTAAAATAGGGTTAAACGTGAAACGATACTTCCTCGACTCCTCCACATGCCACGCAGGTTGTCAATATATCGATGATTTGGCAACGATTTATCGATCTTTTAGTAACATGTTTATCGTTTATGGTTTTGTGATTTTAAATAATAATTTTACTGCATATTTAGACAAATCCATGTTAGTGTAGAGCCAGTCCAGCTTTTACCTTCCTACCTACGAAATTGAAATTGATTCGATCTTATAAATAATATGCCGTATATGGTACCTAATAATATTAGGTATACTTAATTTATTAATCATCTATACAAATTTTTGTATATATCTACATATCTACTCAAGGTCCATATAATCATAGTAAACCAGTCCATAATTTATGGTTTAACATTTCAAAAATGTCTACGACAACATTCCACAGAGAACATTGTACCATAACTGAAAAGTAATGAATCTATCTTCTTTAGAGTATCGTCTACATACCTATATCATAGAATTTGGAGTGCCTAATATACACTTAACGAAAATACTTATGTATTCTGTGGCACTTAAGATAGGTATAGGTACTAACATCAATTAAAATAATTTCTGGGACTTAAATATAGATGTATGACGTTGTTTAAAATGGTGATAGATTTGTGTATTGTGTATTGATATTATCGTTGGCAATACTTATATTACATATTTAATAAGCCAACCACACGTTCAATGTTGTGTATAATGAGATTTTGTTGAATTTTATACTTGACACTATTACGTTTTTTTTTATTTACAGTATTCACTTTAATTACAGAATTATATTAGTATAGCATATTTATAGATATTTAATTGCGATGTTCCATTAAGAGAAAAAAATTAGTAAAATATTTTAGGTAAGTCCCCTAAAATATAGCTCCTGATGGGGCAACTGAGACTTTTTGGAGCTGATTATGCTTTTCGTTTCAAACTAAAATCTCTCTATTGAACAAAAGCATAATAAAATGAAAAATTGATTCAACATTGCCTATGTTTCAAGGAAATATAACAAAAGTGTTGTGTCTCGTTGGAATATTCTTGATGGTATAGATATGTTACTGTGACCACTGATAAAAAAAGAATACCCGACTTTCATAAAATACAGAAACATGCTGTACTCTACGCACATTCTCCCAATCAATTTGACGCTTTATTTTAATCAAACCCTAATATGATGCATCTCTTGGCTGGCGAAGTATGTTTTGCGTATAGTATAGTTAATTGTAGACTAATATTTTTCAGGCTATTTTCCCATGGTATAAAAGTTGTGTTTCTTGAAATACTTTGCCGTTCGTCGCTGACAAACGTAGTGACGTAAGGAGCTCTATATACCTAATTTATTTTAGGAAATCTAATTTATTATATAATTCGATAATACCGACGGTGAAAGATTAAGAACTACTTTACTATAGTATAGTGTTTCAGTATTTTGTGAAAAATTGGTTTTGCATTATTTTTTTTTCCTGCATAGAAAGTTGCAGCCCATTGCTGGTCGTTGACTTACTAAAACAGATTATTTAAATTAGGAAACAAATCATTTTTATGATACCTTTTTTGTGAAAGTATTTTTTTAAATATAGGTATTATTCAAGTAAAATATGCAAACTCGGGCTTCTAATATGTGAAAATGATATTCCGAAAAGTACATTATTTTCGCACGTATAACAGATTGAAGTAAATTGAACCGGATTTCGAATGTCTTAAACAAAAATCGACAAATTGTTATTCTAATATAAGGCAGTCTGTATATATTATCTATTTTATCAAAGGTCCTTCGATGTTATTGAACTGACAGTGAACGACTGATAATTTAATATTAGTTTATACTTAAATACCTACCTACTACGAGCGTCTTATTATAGTAATAAAACATATAATCTTATTCGGTACAAATAGGTAGGTACCTATACCTACCTATGTTTTTTGGTTTTAATTGAATCAACATAGTGGCATCAACAATAATAATTCTGAATATTTTATAATTAGTTGAATCGTTACCACCAGCTATTATCCTACTATTTTTGTATAACATAAACTTTAATTACCGAAAAAAATGACATAACTAAAGTAGTCTAACACAATCAAATAGCTCCAACTAAAGATGCCTAGAGTAAATAAAATCAACAAACCTTGCCATAGTATTTTATTATTTAGGAATTATTTAGGAATGTGTACATACCTACAGGTGGTCTTTATTTAAATTTAATTCATTTAAAAATAAATACTTTATTGCAAATAAATAGGTAGATATGTAAGTATATAAATCTAGATCTACAATATTTCCTTATCGTAAATATAATATATATGACGTAAATGTGTTTTCTCTTACATTTAATCGTATTTAAATAAATGTAGCTATAAATAAATGTAAATACCTACTGCCATTATAGGTATTTAATATTCTATTTTGTTAATAGAAACAAATTCTCTACTATTAAAAAAATAGTTGTACCAAAATGAACTAGGTAGGTACTTAGTTGTTCATTTATGAGTTACAAAATTTCATGTCAATTTTGATAACTTAATAATTATTGTTGATTTACTAATTCTTCATACTATCTTTAAAAAAATATATATTACAAAGCACACATTCGCACTTAGCTTAAATTATTAGATATTAGATATACTTACTTATATTTATTAGTACCTATATATCTACCAACATTTGTATTTTACCTTACTATGGGATATAAAGAATAGGTACGTACATAAGTGACTCGTTTCGCACCTAAATTAATAGATGTAGGTACGGTATAACTAATTTACCTACTTTCATGCGTTGAGTATAGGGGAACTATAAACGACTTATAAAATTGGCAGTATAATGATCGACACGATGTGAAGATAAAGGTTTAAGTTAAACTTAGTTGTCTGTGGCTGCTTTTCATTGACTCTTAAACTTTTACGACACATAAAAGTTACCTTTTATGGGCCACTCACATCGACAAACTACAACAATCAATCTCTGCTATGAATGAGATACTACCCTCCTACTATAATTCATTACAAATAGATTTAAACACCCAATTTCAGGATTGTTAAATTTATATAGTGTCAGTTTTATATTTTAAACCAATTTCTATATAAATTAATGATAAAAGGTGAATAGGCTTTTCGTTTTTCTACAACTTCATGAGTACCAATCAGGTGTATGAATTACATTACTGAATTGCATTATTATTAAAATAAAACTATAAAATGCAGTTTTTAAAGTTTGAGGAGAGTGGTACAATTAAAACTTGAACTTATCTTCCATTTTCCAACATTCCAATGACTTTATTTTATCTCTCTCCTTATATTCTTACTGAAATTTATCTTATATTAGCTCCTCCTAGTTTGCTATGGCCGCCGTTTAAACCAAACCTACCAAACCCTTATTGGCCCGTCTGTACAAAACGGGAAGAGCTTTCTACCCATATATTACAACAAATGACAATCGAGAATCATGGCCGCTAAACTTTCTCCAATCATAGCAGGTCTGTTTCATGGCTCCTACTGAGGGACGTTAGAATGTTGAGATTCAAGCAGTTTTCAGTAGATGGTGCCAGCGTTCATATTTCATGGCGTATTTTGAACTCCAGAGATATATCCGGCTTATTAGTTTTCCTCATCTTTATACGTACTAGAGTTCTATATTTTCAAATGTATTTTTTCTTGAAAATTTTCTATTCAACAAAATTAGTATACACGGTGGATGAAATCCAAATACTTATATCATACCTCATTTCCGAGGAACCAAGGAATTCATGTATCTATTATTTTGGAAAGTACCTAATCATTTAAATGCAGTTTAGACATATGTACATACATAACCTTTAAGTTTTGTTTCAAATAAAGTACCTATATAAAATACAGTAAAATATAATAAAATGTATGTACCTACTTAATTTTCAATGTAACAAATTGTTGTAAAAGTTGTAATACTGGAGCATATACGGGGGTTTTCAAAATAAAAAAGTAGGTATATTATTTGTGTAATTTCTGAAGCTTTAACTTGCATAAAACACTTTTTATTAAATATTATTTATTTTAAGACTTTGGTTAATCTAAGAAATTTTATTTATTTATTGCAGTTGCTACTTACTATACATGGAATAAATAATTTTGTACTTTTAATAACTAGATAACTCTATCTAACTCAGTATAACTTGCCTTTTGGAATTAATACTGAGGTTAAGTATTGTATTGAAAAATGTAGATTTATCACACAGGGAATGAAACCATATGCACATAAATTTTAATTAATTCTTCCATGGTTTGCGACATTTTAATCCATAAAAGAAACAAAGGTGAAAGTAACAAATAAAAATTAAAATGTAAGAAATCAGTCAAGATAGTTAAACTTATAGCGTCATATTAGTACCTATTAGGATTTTATTACAAATGGTTTTTAAGTACTTTTAACAATGCCTTTACAATGATTAAAACATACAGACTAAAACTTTATTGGATTATACCTACGTACATCTATGAATTATACTTTATCAAATTATCAAAGTATTTACATCGATTACTAAAATTCACGATTTTAGTGAGGATAATTAATTTAGCTGTACCTACCTATGACAAGTAAATATTCGAAACTTTGCAAATTCAGTTATATACACTGAAAAAGAAATACATATTTTAAAAATGAGAATTGATTAATTAAATACTAATAGACTAGTTATCAATATGTAAAAAATATTATTACTGATAGTTATACTGTATTATTACTGATAGTTATTAAATAATTGTCTCTTATTTTATCGAACGTACATTTTAAAAGCCACATAAGAATAAATCACATTTTCCACAATATGTAAACAGGTACAGTCTAGAAAACCCATTTCTTAAAAAATGTTTCATAAACTTACCTATATAGATACATACTGTATTTTTACTTTCAAAATTAATAAAAACCATAAATCAGTTCTGTTGTTGCACTGGATAGCGACTGGCTTAAGATTAATTTTACCTGCTCTCTAGTTCTCAATATTATATATTTTTTTCCTTATTTTATATTTTTTTCGTAATTAGAGGACAACAGAAGCTTCAACGTACATCTTATATGTTCAATTTTAGAAAAATAGGCACGTTTTATTGAAGTTATCTATTTTTAATTATAGTTATGTACCTATATGTATATGCAGGTAATAAAATACTTAATTAATAATATTTTCTTATTGATTAAGGGTTAAAGTTACTTAAGAAATGGGTGAAATATAGCTACTTTACTATATGAGGTCTGTTCAAAAAGTAACGGGAATTTTGTAATTTCACGAGTTGGACACTATCGGTCCGATTCGCACGATTTCTTCGATGTTGTGGTGGTAAGTATGTCTGAACAGTATATATGCACTGTTAACCATATCGGATGGTTTAGTCTGTTGTCAGCTATTAAAAAGGTTACATGTATTTTGGAATGATCGGCAATTATTTATTTAAAAAATGGATTACAGACTGTTTATTAAATTTTGCTATAAGAATGGAATAAAGTGCAGCAATGTTTTATAAATGTTATATATTGCTTGTGGAGAGTCTGCTATGAGTAAAACAAGTGTTTACGAGTACAATAAGCGTTTCCAAAAAGGCCGTGATAACGTTGAAGACGACAATCGCCCTGGATCGCCCTGAAGATGGGATCGCCCTTCCCCAAGCACACAACAGTTGATGAAGACGCAGAAAAAGCGAAAGAAATTATTATGAACGGTCGCCGAATCATAATGAGAGAAGTCGCTGATAATATTGACATATCAAATGGCTCATCTCATGAAATGTTTTCGAATGAATGTCATGAAATGTTTTGGGTATGAAACGGGGGTAGTCAAATTTGTTTCAAACTTATAGAATTTCGAAGTAAAAACAGCGGCGAATGGTTGCTCAGGAGTCGCTAAATAAAGTCGACAACGATGCAGAACTACTGAAACGTGTCATACCAGGTAATGAAACATAGATTTACGGATTTGATGTCGAAACTAAGCCTCAATTCTTCCAGTGGAGGCATTCGGATCGCCAAGATCGAAAAAAGTTCGACAAGCGCAGTCGAATGTAAGGTTATGCTCACTGTGTTCTTACGATTTTACCGATATAGTACACCATGAGTTCTTGCCTCAAGGTTAAACGATGAATAACGAATACTGCCTATAAGTTCACCGTATAACGCCGTTTGCGTGAAGCAATTCGAAAAAAATAAAAAAACGCCCGGATTTGTGGCGAAACAATTTATGGCTTTTGCACAACGATGCATGCTTGTTCGTGAATTTTTGGCCAAAACAACACTGTAATGATGTCCCAGTCTCTATGTTCACCAGATATGGCTCCGTGTGACTTTTTTCTGTTTCCAAAAATAAAGAGAATCCTGAAGGGCCGTCGTCTTTCAAGCATGGATTAAAAGCACATCGCTGAAAAAGCTAAACACTATCCGAAAGATCGAGATCCAGAAGTGTTTCGGGGATTGGAAGAAGCGCTGACATAATTGTATAATATCTAATGGGGACTATTTTGAAGGTGATAATATTGATGTAGACGAATAAATAAAATTCTCAAACCTTACGAAAAGATACTTTACTAATTAATTTTGTGTTTTATACTAGATTAGGTAATGATTATGGTAGTATATTATCGAGAAAAGTTTCAGTTTGTTTATAATCAAATCAAATTTAGAAGTTGTATACAAAAATTACTCCTTATATTTTATCTGTAAAAAGTAGTCACGTGATAGCCACTTCCAATGTATCACCTGAATGTATGCAACCAACTATACAGCACTTAAATGCATCAAAATGATGTCATAAATGACGTCATATTAAAAGCAGTGTAAGTAAATTGAGTACATAATTCTCGTTTTTGGTGGTCCTGAATTTAATATAGGTTGTAAAAATAAATATGTAGGTGGTTGAAATAGATTCACTAGTAAAACTCCAACATATTTTGTATATCTATCATCATATAACGATTTTATCAAATATATTGTTATATCTAACAAACTCGATTTTTTCATTTATGTTCATGACGTTGTTGGTATACCTATTTATGAAATTTAAACCTAACGAACATTTAGTTACGAAACCTGAAAGCTCTTGTAAATATCAAAAAATATATTTGATTAGAATGGAGTGCAGAAGTCTTCAGCTGCTTTATTCAAATAAAAGAATATTCGCAATTAAATTAATTTAGCAAATTATACCATAATTGTAGCCAGATGGAAAAGTTAATTTGCATAATAATCTATAATCAATTCTATCATTTCTTTATTTGTCTAATAAAGTTCCATTTTAGGTAATTAATTGGTCTATAATTTTATAATATAATTCATATAATTTAGTTACGAAAAGATACATCGATTTTGTCAAATTAAGCTTATGGATACGGCAGTTAAGTAAAAAGGAATTAATTAAACAACTCACTCATATAAATATTTTTTTTGTAAAAATGAACACCATTATCTACATAACAAAATATATTCTATATTCAACAATCAATTTCATGCAAACTATTAATATCGCCAATTAAATAATTTTGTCTAAATTGCAAATAAATAATTTTCTTTTACAAACTTAGACATATTATTCATATAATTTTCTTAATTATTCAATATTTATGAAGGTAAATAAACTTATATAGAATTTTAAATTCGGTAAGGAATTCAACAATAATCGTCGTAAAGTAAAAACCATTTATGGAGAATGCATAGCTTTATTTTAAATACAGACTTTGGAAACTCGATATCTGAAATTTGTATATAATTGATGCAGTAAATAATATGTAAACCAAATTATGTTACTATTACCAAATAATTGTAACTGATACTTTACAATTATTTGGTAATGGTGTTATAAAATATTACACTGTCGTTATCTGGTTATTAAATGAAACTTAATTCACCCTCCCCATCAGTTAACCTTATACAAATCTTCATTAACAGAAGGAATCTGTGACATTATAGTTCCCATATTCTCTTATAATAATGGACTTACAGGAAGATAGCATGACGGTAAATAAGTTTGATGCAAAGTGTTTCATATTGTTGCACAAGAGACGTTAAGCCTACCTTATATGGTCAATATTATTGAAGCAATATTAATGGCGCAATATACGGTAATTGTCGGGTACCCCTACACGACTCAATAATATTGATGAATAGGGTCACTTGTACAATCGTGCTTTGAACAAAGAAATATTAAAACGTTTTCGTTTTATTCAATATTTTTCCATCAATGTTGTTGTTTCAATAATCTATTCAGACGATCAATATCGATATTGACGCAATAATATTGACCGTGTAAGGTAGGCCTTCGCTGAAGGTTACTTCTGTTGATGAGCAGGAATATAATAAGACATGTACATACATACTCTGAAGCTAAAGATACTTTGATAGTTCAAGCTGTCTAAACTGGTGAAATAAAACCTAATATTTTCCAATACCAAATATTCTGAATTGGAGATAATTTATACACTGATTAGCGATGTCATTTAGCTGTAATATTTACTTACGATGTGAATATTTCTTGTACCTCATACACAAGTGCATATTTTTAATTAGTAATATTTATTATCATTTCCCTCTCTAGGCGGGTATATATTATTATTATTATTATATCGGAAAATTTGCAAGATACACACTAAGATGCTAAACATAGTGTAATTATACTTCCTCGTTCTCGTTTATCGATTTTTAATTTAAAATTAAACTTGGTACTTAACATGATGTAAATCTGAAATGTCTTTGAACATATATATACTAAGATAAAGAATGATTCGGTTGCTTTCAAACAGTTTTGTTATTTTTTTAAAGTTAGACTATTATTGAATTATAGTTAAAATATGCTTACTTTCTGATTAATATATGTACGACGTTATTTGCAGTTAACAGATTTATGATACGAGTAATATATAAAATGTCATCTTACCTGTTTTACCTGTTGCTCTGTTATTTTACCTGTACACTTATTTTTTGTGTTTTTGGGAAAATACAATCAATTGGTTAATGGTACAATCAATATTGATATCAACATCGGTATTCGAAATTATTAGTATATAAAATTAAAATTAATTAAACGTCTATGTATGTCCTACTATCCTGTATATTCAGATATTTCAACAATTTAATAACCTAATAAAATAGTTGCTTTGTCAATTTTTAGGTGTTAAATTAGAAAAAATACAAAATACAAATTACATAATTTGTTTGGAAGTGCCCTTTAACTTTTTAAAGAACCTGCGCATTCACCATTTTTGATGAAATACTTCACTGTTATATAAATATATTTAATACTGCATTATTATACGTTGTTATAATAAAGTACGAAGATAATAAAAAGAATGCAATTTTATAAATATGATACCAAATCAATTATAAAGCATAAAACTGTAAAATATAAAACACGCCCTACATAGATGTCTAGAAGGGAGGTGTGGGAACTTACATATTCACTATTCCGTAAATGGTTCTCATATATTTTCATTTATCCTTAACATTTGTCTTCGCATATAAATCATACTGTCTAAATGATCTAAATGAGTGTCATCATAAAATCTTTGAGATATTTAGTGGTAATCATACATTTTTTTTACAATTATATCATTAAACAAT
Organism: Rosalia funebris; assembly: GCA_037954035.1. Classification (NCBI taxonomy): domain Eukaryota; kingdom Metazoa; phylum Arthropoda; class Insecta; order Coleoptera; family Cerambycidae; genus Rosalia; species Rosalia funebris. The sequence goes on along the minus strand of JAZFAV010000032.1, from coordinate 30,511,079 downwards.
ATAATTATTATTAGTAAATACATTAAAATTCTATTATGAGGTTGTTAATTTTGTTTTTCTTCCTGTATATTTATGTTTAAATCATTCATCTTAAAACTAAACGAACTCAAGTGTATTGAAGATTTGTTGTTATACTCAATAGTTTGTTAGAAAAAAATTAATTGCTGAAACATTTTTAAATTGTTTTCATAGTCCTTAATGTTTAATTTTTGAAGATAACTTTAAATACTAATATAATATGAAAATCAGTTTCATTTAATATTGAAAATAGAATGAAATTGTAGTACCATACACATATACCTCATTTGGAATTAGATATGCATTAGATATGAGGGTAATCTATGAATTCCAAACACTTAATTCTCAATTGAGACTTATAAATTTTGCTCCTCTAAAAATATAAAAAGTCTGGTATTGGTTAATACATAGTTAGTTTGGCATGATTGTGTGATAAGAAAACAGTTGTCATTAGAAATGCCAAATTTCGTAAAACCAAAAAGTCAAAGCTGTACAATATTTTTTATATACATAATGTATACCAGTAAACTTGAACAAATTTTCTCGATTTGTTTGAGAACACCACATGCAAAATATACAGTCGATATATATGTAATTACAAAATCATTTGACGAAAAGATAAATACGTAAAAAGTATACAGGATGTTTTCCTTTTTATATGGAATTTGTCAATAACTCACCTTATAGAGAATCCTAAATATCCTTGTTTTTTGAGACATATCTACAAACACCATTTATTATCAGTTATTTTAGTTTTACAAGAAATTTATATTGATTTAATCGTAATTGAATATTGTGGAAAAATATTCTTTTTTAAAACTCCCTAAAAATTTATTTATTATTTTTTTCGAGAAAAATACATTAATTATTATATATAGTTTATTTCATCGCTATTTGCCAAATAAAAAATCTCAAAACACACCGCGACTTGTTTTTATAGCTAGGTTTAGGTAGACTGTTCCGTTCATCGGCAAGGTAAGAGAATATTTTATTTGGCAAATAGCGATGAAATGAATAGTACATTAATGGGATTAATCTGTTTTCAAAAAACCGAGGTTATATCAGTCATATTGTGTTATTTACTTAAATACGCCTGCAGATACTATTATTACGCCCTATTATTACCAAGTGTTTTAATTAATTCAATGGGCGTGAAAGCGCTTTCTAAAAAGTTATTTTTATAAACCAAATGTACTTAGTTATTGAAGAATAGATCGATTCCGTTTAAAATTTTCTTTTTATTTCTATGTTATGTAAGAAATTTAGGAATATTATACCCGATATATATTATATTTTATTAAAAAATTTGCGATAAGTTAAGTACAATAGTATGTTATATTGTTTAATTATATGTTGTATCTACAGACTTGATGTTAAACCACCTATGTAATGGGGTGCGTCAAGTCTATTACACCAGTTGTCAACGTTCAAAAATTTTAGCTGCTAACCTTTAACTTTACGCCAAATTTATAGTACGCAAAGTTCATATTACAGTTTAAGTACGTACCTAACTATCTAATTTAATGTCAGTATAAGCAGTTGACTAACTTGGTCTCTTGCTCACTTTATTCATATTCTAGACCTGACTTTGTTAATTCTCCTCAGGAGCGGATTTCCTATAAAGATTTCCGTGTTCACAACTAATGTAATCATCTTTACGTATATTAAATATCTTTATTAAAATGTGCTGGGTTGTATTCTCTTCCTCGCACGTTGTAGCGTGTAATAAAGATTTAACTTTATGAAATATGTACTTAATGGATAATATACATAAATAGATGAACGCTATTTTTAACATGAAAGTGGGCTAATCGAATTATGGAACCTAATGTAATAAAAGTTACAATAACGATGAGGCATTTGTTTATTAGAATTAAAAATTTCTAGGGTAACAAAAGTATCTTTCTTATGTAAAAAATAAATAATACAATATCGAAATAATATAAATTTGCAAATACACAATAGTTTAATTTTAACGTGTAATTGTGTTAAATATATACTGGGTGTTTGAAACAATGTTGATGATATGATGATACTTATGAAATATGAACTAGAGTGAATTCATTAAGTATTTTCATATGGACGTGCTATTTTATTTTCTTAAAAGACATTATTTATGCAACTACATTATTCAAAAATGACTATATGGTTGCATATGTATACTCTTATTTGAGCAACTACAATTTAAAGCTCTTTTTAATATGACATTTGAATATGCAACCATCAATTCACTAATATGCATGTGTATAGTTTTTTACTAGATGCTACCACATTCGTATCTACTACTTTTTATAGTGGAATAAAAACTTATTCGGTTATAGTATAGAATTGCTTTTTGAAGGCAATATAAGAATAGTTTCAAGAAATTCGATTTTCTGATAATTCAATAAACTAATATTTGTTTATATAAATAAATACTTAATAGACTTTGCGAAAAATTGGGAAATTAACAAAAGTCTAAATTCAATTCACATTATCAATTAATAACTGTTAATGTTATAATAGTTTCCATATTGTTAATATATAGGAGATAGAAAAAAGATTGCACAAAATTGCACTGGTATTGCTGTAAACTTTAAAGAGCAGTATTTGATATTCATACATGTGAGTTATAATATATTTTCGATAATTAATATTCACAATGGTTACAAAAAGTTATATCGAAAAAAATTTAACATTAAATTAACCGAACCATATCATATTAAGTGCCTAATTAAACAATATTTAGATATTTAAAAGAGCCGTTTTCGAGAGAATATAATACGTTAGAATATTTAAATGTAGATTCGTAGCTTTTAAGAATTATTATTCCACACTAACGATTATTTCCACTATAAATTCATTTCTATAACAATTAATTTCGAAATGATAACATAATATTATGCTATTGATCGTTTTGTTAATTATATATTTATGTGGCCAATATTGCCATGGAAAAGTTTTATGAGTATTTCATTAATTTAAATTATCAGTGTTACATACATCCTTATTCAGTAACACTTGTGATATTAGGCTGTGATTATACTATCGTAAAGTGAGTTTCTGATATTATTTGCTACTAATGTATATAATATATACCTACCTAAATACCCTTATATACTCTTAGTTAATAAATAATTCATGGAGAAAAACAAAATTTCTTTACAGAAAATAAAATAAAAATACATGAGAGATGAACATGTTACTATAAAACAAAGTTTTGGACATAGTAAGGCCATGTTAAGCTTTAAATTATTTTTTTGTTAAACTATTGTTTCATCACGATACACCAAATTAATATAAGTTTTTTTATGTTAAATATAAACTTTACAGGGGTTTTCATCAAATTGTACACATTGTATCACCTTTTATATGGCTAAAAAATATAATTATCTGTTCCCATATTTAAAATACAATAAAAGTATAAGTAGGTACAATGCCGGTCAATAAATTACCACTTGTACCTAAGATATACAATACACTGTCACGATAATGTACATAATTATATACACTGGGTACACTTAATAGTAATAGGGTAGCATGAATATCCTAAAGCTTATTTCATAAAATACAGCTCGCAATATCCACATTAGCCTCCATGTTTACTTAATCTCGCTCATTATAGCCTAAACCATTGTGTGATCTCCACTGATTGACGATAAAATTTTGATTTTATACGTTTTACCTGTACCATAACCATACGAGGATTGCAGAAATTTAAGAGGAGATCATTACATTACATTCCGTGGCATATATAAGGCAAGGGCAATAACAACATTCGGACGACGTTAATGCTAGACGTAACAGTGTAATTCAATAAACATAAACGGTTTACGACCCCAGAGCGTGCTACATTCTGAGGAACAGCATAAATAAGTACGCACATGAAGTCACCTTTACCGAAGCCACGTAGCCACTCCATGCTGCTGATCGGTTTTGTCTAATTTAGTTAGAAATTGTGCTTGTATCCTTAATTACATAATCCCACCGTTTGCCTTGGAAGCTTTTTAGTGTTCACCTAAGACCCCAATGAAATCTTTGACCATTTATAGAGCTTTTAGTTAGTTATTCCTCTGACTTCGTTTTTTATCAATTTTGTTTTATATGTGAAAAACATTAACGAGAAATAAAAATAGAATGTTAATTATAAAGCCGTAAATGTTTAACAATTCTTTAAATATTATATAACAGAATTTACTAAAAAGTTGTATAAATTACTCTATACCTATATGTAACTATTTATATAAATGTATTATGTTGATTATAACTTACTAGATTTAAGATTTGTTTGCGAAAACATGTATTATAGTGTAGGATAAAAATTGAGTAAGCAAATTATATAATTAGATCGACTTAGCTATCCATAAATCACATGGTAATACTGTAGAAATAATATGTACCATGATGGTGACTGATAACTGATAAATAGAAATTCAGCTTTTTACTTCTGTGTGTACCATCAAGTAACAATGCAATGAGATATTTTCTATACATTTTAGTGGAATATAGGCAATACTGAATTAATTGTTGTGTTACTTTTGCTTTCTATCAGTAGAGGATGTGAACATTTGAGATTAGAGGATAGTTAACACCAAACATTAATTCGTTATTGCCTATACTTCAGAAGAACGTATCCACTGTGATTCGTTACATTAATCTGAACATATGCTGTTTGGATTTGTCTCTTAATGGCAGTTATTTAAGATATAAAGTTCATCACATTTATATCCACCTCCTCCACGATTTTTTTAATGTTAATGATAATTATTAATAATAACATTTACACCACTTTTGTTCTGGTTTTCAATTAAATTATGTTAAATTTGACAAGTAGTCAACAAATCTGGACAACATGGCTGATATACAAACTGTCAAAGTTAAAATATGGAATAAGAACAAAATTCATAATGATCCACTAATAATGAAGATACTATTGTTTTGTGTACCGTTGGATATAAAGTTGAATATGATATTTTTCCCAAATACATTAATTAAAGATTAGTTACAAACCTGAGCTTTTAGCTGTTGCCCTATTTTTTCCCTAAGTTTCGACATGCCATAATGCAGTGAACATAAAGTCTGAGATGGCCATAGTGTAATAAAAATGCCTACAAGAACTATCTAAAATTAAATTTAGCAAGAAACAAATAAAAACATCGCTGTCTCCCACTCCTTCCATTCTTATAATACGCATACAGTCTCCACATATCAGAACTGACAAACAAAAATCTTATGGCGTCAGTTCATTTTGTCAATAAATCTAGATTCTAGAGAAAAATATACTTTATGTTTAGGTCAGAATAACGATCGGACCATTCGTTTATTAGAATAGGATTTCAACTGCCTTATATGAATTTATGTAGCTCTATATTTGTAGTTCCTACATCCCTACGCCAATAATAAAATTCTTGTGAAATGTTAGGAGGTCACACGATAGATATGTATTGATCTTCTATAGTGACCAAGTAAATTTTACAATATGCACCAAAATATTACTAAAAGTCACAGTAATAACATCAAAATTCAGGTTACATAATACTCTAAAACCTCTAATATAATATTAATGCTATGCATTGTGTTTGATTGTGTTTGATAATAATATCTAGATAATGGATATATCCCCATAAATCCATCATATTCCTAGACTTGTGTCTGAAAAATAGGATATAGTGTTAAATTAAATCTTCTAACATGTGTTACAATTAAGCTTAAATAAAAACGTTTTGATTTTTCGGTAAGGACAATATCTAGTTAACAATAAAAATATGGACTTTCAGTATAGTAATAATATATTGATAATGCAATAAATCAAGATAAGTCGATGTTTATTCTTTTAAAATTTACATAACCATAAATATAGTTGAAATACAAAATATAAGGTACTTTGAAAAGGTTATCGTGTGAGATCTTGCCTGATATTATCATATTTCACTATTAAATTATATTGTGTAATAAACAAAACATAAATATGCCATTATTGAAATTAAATTATAAAAAATATCACATTTTTAATGTGTATATAAATATCATTAAATATGTATTAAATACGAATAAAAGGAATAACAAATAAAATATTGGTACTAATGGGTATCCTTACAAAAATAAATAATAAAAACACCCATTAATATTTCTATTGGGAAAATCCTTTGAATGATATATTTGAAAAATAAAGTAGATTATTAGTTATATAGCACACAATGAAAATAGTTGACAGACAAAAATTAACAAACAAAAATAGAAAGTTGGAAATGACAGTGTATGAATTAAGTTATTTTTTGAGCAACATATCTGCCATACAATAATATAGACATTAAATAACAATATGAAAGTCCACGTTCTAGTTAAATAACTAAGTGAGACAGCTAAGATGTACATATGTAATGTTTTATACGACAGTATATAAAACACATGCAATACTTACAGCAACAACATTACTTTGTCATTGGTCTGTTTTCATATTAAAAATAAATATCAAAATAATAAAGATTATGCTGAAAAATTCTAGTTATTCCAGCGCTCAATAGTAGTAAAATATATGTATAATATACACAAAGACCAATAATATAATTGCACTTTAGCTCAGTGAATCAAAATGTATCATCGACACCAACAATCGATTGAGTTTAATAAAAAATTAGGTATCTTAAAAAGAAACAATAGGAGATCAGTTTTCCACAAACATTACATAGCCGTGATCTTGACGTGATCGTGATATTGACATGAGTTTCAACAACCAAGAGATTAACATCATCAGGAGTTGATCACAACTTTGATTACCAGTACTTTTAATTATTTCGTGATGATATCAACTTGGTTGAACTGAATATAATAAAGGCAACATAATCAGATCAGATAAAGTGAGATAAATCCTGGAGCTAAAGAAATTGTCTAATTTCTAAGGTTGATGGTAACCTGGTTTCATATTTCTTATTTGTTTCAAGTTGAATGAAATGTGTTCAAATTTGTTAATAATCATTTAGTTTTCTGTTTAACTGATTAGTATTCATAGCCAATTTTCAATTAATAATTATTATTAGTTTATTTCTCGTTACAAATTAATTTCCAGTAATAGTATTTGTATTTTAGAGATTATAGTAACAAGATAGAATAATAAAATATTTATTATAAAAATAAAGAGTTGCTATAAATACATTATGTAATTTTTGTAAATATTTATTTCTCCTATAGTTCTTATAAATGAATATTGTATGGTTGCTGTGTGATTTATTTATTTATAACTAATAATATTACAATGAGAATCTTAATTTAAATATTATTTTGTTCTTATACTGAATTTTGCTGAAACTTACATCATTCTATAATCTTCATATATTGGGGTATCTTTACCAAGTACCTTATGTAAGAGTGTATAATTATTCTAGCCAATGAGTGATTTTTTTAATTTTATCAAGTGTTCCGTAATTTTTTGACGCATTTACTAGTTAAATTGTATTTATTTTAATTCCGACAAAGTTATTTTTTCAATTTCTTGTAGTTGTTAATTACTCAATTAAAAATAGCCTTGTAAATTGGTGATACATTATAACTACCGAAAAAACGTTAATCTGCATAACAGAGAAATCAGAACCGGGAACTAGATACTTGATCAAGTCGTAGCCTAAATTGAGTTATAAATATAATACTACAAGAAAAGGATTCGGAAATTTGCTTTTCCTATTTCGTTCACTTCCTCTTGGGAAATAAATGGCACAAAATACGGTATGAGCATTTCGTAAACATGGCTTGGGGTAGCAGATTGTTGAAACCCCAGAGATATCTTGTATTGTACGTGTTTGGAAAAATTTCTATTTCTTAAATGGCATTGTCACATGTGTATCCAATTGCCATATCATCTTAGTAAATAACTCTAAAGGAAATTGAACGGTAATGTCTGAACGTCAATGAATCACTTTAATAGAACTTCTGCCGTTAACTTAATATAAAATGGTTTTGAGTTACCTTAGAGATGCTTTCTTGTTTCCAGTTAAACTAAATATTTGTTTCTCTCCTTTTTATGAAAATTTAACTAAATTGGTGCAATCATTACTTCGTTAATTAATAGGGCATTGGAAATATATAAAGCATAAACCAAACTTGGTAAGATAAAATTATATCTATATGAGAATTGCAAATACATTTGAATGCATAATTTAACTCCAACCAGTTACTGAACGACTTAAAACAGGTTACAAAAGTGGTTTTATCTGAAGGCGGGACTAAAGAAAAGCATAAATAATTACAGATTTTGCTATGTACAGAATTAAAATACCAAATAAAGTGCAATAATTCTTATATTTAATGGTCAAATGAAATATAAAAATTATTGGAATGTATAATTTGTTACCAACTTTTCAGTATCAACAATAATTTTCTTATATTATTACATGAACGATCATAACTTATATTAAATATTTATTTACATAATTACTTATGAAATCTATTACTAATATTTGTTTGAGAAAATAGTAGTTAGCAGCAAAAATATTGTTACTATAATGTATGTGTTAATTAGATGAGATTCTCTTATTATATCATAATGTAATATGATATAGGTCGAGTATATTGGTTACTTTAATCTATAAATAGTTAAGAGAAAACGTGTTGAGAATTTATAAAATATATAAGGTGACTTATTTTATATAATTAAATTATATAAAATTTAACTGATAAATGGTAAATACATAATTTATTTAACATATACAGCGTCTTATAAGAGTAGAGAAGGGATTCATATTATTTCTCATGTTTAGTTATACACTGTTTGAAAATTGTTTTTTTTTAAGTTTGCGCACAGACTTGTTTTAAACTTGTTCTCTTAAAGCGCCAGTCTGCGGAGGTAAAGGACAAATGGGGACAAACACACCCATCATTACCATAGGTATAGGTGCCAAACTTCACTTGTTGGAATCTAAACATAAGGAACCCAGTCTCCTACTTAATCACAGTTCAGGTAATATTGTTGCAGTCGCTTATATAGGATAGGTCGTCATCTATGAAGTGACACCGGAAAAAAGTGTTTATAGCTCCGCGTCAAGCATATATCCTGAATACTTATCGTATTCTCAATTTTATAATTTTACACAAACTTCACATCAACCATATCACCATTTGATATTAGCTGTACCTGTGTTGCATGGTGTTGCTTGAACAAGCATCTAGTGTAAACCTTAATTCTATATACTAAATATGTTTCACACCTATTGTTAGAAACATATATTATGATGAGTATACGTCCCACATTGTTACTAGTCACGTATATAAAACTAGTATAGAGAAAAGTAGAACACCATAATAGAGAAAAATAGAGCATCTTACAAATGTGATACACTTTATTATATTTTCTCTTTATAATCTACATTTCACTAACAAAATATCAAAATATGTGTAATGTGTAGTGGTGTAAGGAAATATGGGTGTATATTCATTATAATGTAGATAATAATGCAAATAAATTCTGCATTGCCGTAGATGTAGAATAATCACCTATGATTATTTTGTCGAGAATTCATCCAAATCATCCGCTTCAATCATTTTATTGTTAAGCGTCTTCCGAATTAGTAGGGAACATACACACATATGTATCTTGGCCACATTTGCAGCCGATATCCAGTAACAAGTGGATATACATATACCCATTTATTTATTTATTTACTAATGGTGGGAATATTATTAACACATATTTTTATACAATTAGTACTACTATTATTACAACTATATATTAGTATTACTTTATTTTCTTTATTATTGAGAACACAAATATAGGTATATAATAATTCTATGAAATCTTCAAGTAAGTTTGTTAACAATGAGCCAAGCGACTTCTGTGAAAATTGACTGAAAAACATGTTTCAGTCATCTAAGTAATTAATTTTAATAAACTCAGCTATCACTCGTACCATTTGCTTCATACACATAATTCCGCTATAAACAGATTTGTGAACAGCCACATATCATTTAAGATTTTAACAACTGTTAATGTAAACACTAAGCATATGTGATGGATTTGTATCAGTTTTATGCTTAATATATTTTACAATTTACAATTATAATATAAAATTTTACTACACACAGGGGAATTACATTTTATACTACAAATAGTTCCATTTTACCCATTATTATTATATTAAAAGCGGTTTTACCCGACAGATTCTCCACAGTATATACATATACAAACATCAGTTAATATGTATATTAAAACTCACCATACTAAAATCCTATCTTCTCGTTAATATTCAGTGGGATCTAAATTTATAGATCAAGTAGATTCGGTGGTATCTAAACTTGATGGAAGTAAATTTGTAGATCCAGTAAATAAAGCAAAGAGGTGCATTATACAATAGTTGTTACCATATATATTTGATCATTATTTATGGTAAAATGTGACAAATAATGGATTAAAAAATGCAATACTTTTAATAAGGACGCTCGATTTTTAAACGTAAATAAAAGAAGTCCCGAATACATGCATGTTACATGTATTCGGCAGGTCCAATGTTGGATGACCTCGTCGCATAAGTCTGGCTGAATTTGCTGGATGGTGTTCGTTATATTGGCTTTGAGGGCATCAACTGTCTGTGGTTTATTCGAATAGACCTGCGATTTAATATAGCCCCAAAGGAATAAGTCTAAAGGCTTTAAATCACACGATTTCTTAGATCTGTTGGAACCACATGTCGTCGGTATGGATATCATCCAGTTTAGACCACAAGATGTTGTTTAATCATCGATCTGTAGGGCTCACCGTTGGCGGTTATGGCAATGCCAGATTCATTTTGGAAGAAGTACCTACGCACCGATGATTCCGCCAGACCACAATTAACCCAAGCAGTCACTTTCTCGGGATGCATTTGGTGTTGGTGTATTTGGTGTGGATTGGTAACGTCCCAGATCCGACAATTTTGTTTTTTACATATCCATTCATCCAAAAATGGGCCTCGTCGCTAAAGATGATTTTTTTAGCGAAATTTGGCTCAACTTCCAACTGCTTCAGAGCCCAATCAGCGAACACATGATGTTGTCTATGGTCATTTACCCAAGTCCCGACGCAAAATTCGCCAAGTTGAAGTTGCAGAAAGACCAAGTTCTTGTGAATGACGAGAAATTGACTCCCTCGGATTTTTCCGTACACTCTCACGCACAGCAGCGATTCTTTCAGCAAACTTTGCGTTTCAATAACGTACGGGTGTTGGCTGATTATTTATCAAACAGGTTGACTTGAATTTGGCCACCAAACGTCGAATACTCAACTAGACGGGACGGTTGTGGCGAGGATAGAAATCACGGAGCACTGATTTTGAAAATAAAATTTGATGATTTGCACACGTTATTGAACGCTATATCCTTTCATGGTGATTTTTCATACACTACTGAACAATTCACGATAAATTTGACAAACCTTGCTTTAACAACATGGCCGCTATAACCTAACAAATTTCGAGCATCGTAATTGAAAGACCCTATACTTTTTGTACACATTATATACGACTTTTCGCTCAGTTCCAGATTTTTGCACTTAAGCTCTAATTCTTCCGATATTCTGCCTATTTAGTCTCAACTAGGTTGGACAATACCGTACAGACAGGTATGAACTTGTATTATTATTTATATGTTAATTTGTTAAAAACCATTTTAAAGAAATATCGATAGTGACAGAGCACGAGAATAATATGCAAATAATGCCTTACTTTCATAGCATATTGTATTTTGTAACATGCGTCACAAAATGCCACATAAATTACGTCTTAATGAATTACAGCATAAGCCTATACACGCGTGGCAAGTTTTGTCATTGTATAACTTTATACAACAAGATATCGCAGCTGGAGTCATAACAGAGCGAAAAATAAAAACTCTGCCAAATCCAATTATAAAAGTTACATGAAACTTCGGAATCTTAAATAGTATACTTACCCTTCATGGAAATTAGTAAATAAATGTCTGTTTGTGTTCGTGACGTAAGTATGGTACATTCATTCATTAAGTATAATTATTATATTCTCGCAAATAAAGTTATTGAACTGATTTAGTGCAAATTTGAGGGGAGGGAGTCATAATTATGGTTCATATAAGAAGGAATATCGCTCTCATCTTCAAAAGTATTTTTGAAATCGCCTAAATAATGCATAAGGTGAAACGACAGGTTTCTCGAAACATCAGTTAAACGGGTAAAGATCAGTAGTCCTGTTCGGCCCGCACCTTTCATTAAAATCTCATTGTTAAAATAATGATTGCAATAAGACGTAAAACCATAAAAGCCAACAAGAGGTAGCGAAGTCAAGAAAAAGAAATACGATTATTATTTACATGTATAAATAAAATATACATACAAATCATATGTTAAAACAAAGCTTAAAACAGTTTTGATCAATGTAGTTTAGAATTCTTGTACTGATTCGATATTCTGTTAGTACTGAATCATTACAGTAAAACCCAAACATGTAATACACAACTGACTTGAATATACAGAAAAAATAAGTTCTTTGATTCCATAATTCCAGTTTTTTTATCTCCGTCATTTCGGTTAAAAAATAGTCTTTATTCGATTGAAACTAGATTTATTGCATAAATAAATAGCTTTCATTAAAAGTATGAATTATATTTCTTTGAGTATAAGATATATACGTTTAAATTCATAATATTTAATTGACTTATGGGGTAGAGTGTTTGATTTAATAAAGAATTTTAGTAATTCAAAAATTATTGTTATTTTAGTACGAATATATTATTGACTCTCTTGTGGAAACCTTCCATGTAGCAACAAAATGGGAGACCAATTTTCCATGAACACCAGAAAATTACACGTTTTTGGTTTTCAAACTTCTTAGAGGCAAAAATATCTGAATTATTTTTCTCTGTGTATTAAATCCCTTTATCCTTAACGGAAATGATTGGAATATGGAATTAACCAATTATTAGTTAGTATTATCTAATGCAAATTTGTGACGTGTGTATTTCATAGATATTAAGAACTTCAGCGAAAATATATAATTTTTCTATGGGTATGAGTCATTTATATTGATTTCTGTTACATATATTTTATGCGTGTATCGCCTATACTAATTTATAAACGCTCCAGAATAAATTCACAGTGTATAATTATTGGTATATGTAATATTATTTCGTGACGTATTTCTGAGAGTTCTTTATTTCTATCAGCTCATAAATATATCCAACTTGAGACGACTTTACGTAGGAGACGCTCAAGGCTCCCAATAAACATATATTGTGTGAGTGCACCAAACTTGTACTTGTGGAACTCAATATGGAAGAAATAGCACCAGGAAAAGCACACAAATTTCTATCTATACTGTCTGGGGGCCGCCGAACGAGCAATGTTTAAGTTAGTAAGGTCGGTCTCTGGGGGAGAGTTGGACAAGGATAACCTTATTTAAAGATAAAAGATGGAAAAGATCCCATCTTATGCCTCATCCAAGGTGTAACTTCTACACATAAAATAACACGAGATACTGGCTACTGTACACTTTCAGGACTTATAAACACTTTTTTCTTGAGATACACAATAATTAATGTATATTATAGTTATATACGGACGTGCATTCGCATAGATGCCTGCGCATAGGTGGCTAAAATATACTTAATTAAAACTACAACATCGGTATTTCTAAAACTATTAATAAAATCTTAACAAATCGATGGTAGCGAATGCTTATTTTTAATATAAATACTGTATTGGTTTTAAATGACAGCCTTGTAATTTCAATTTCGATGAGAACTATGGGATGCGATATATTTATATATCATTTAGTCGAACTAGTAATAAGAAACAGCTGTTATACGGACCATTTTTATATCATTAATTTATTTAGAGCCGCAGCATGTATATATATATATATATATATATATATATATATATATATATATATATATATATATATATATATGTATATATATATATATATATGTATATATATATATATATATATATATATATATATATATATATATATATATATATATGTGTATATATATATATATATATATATATATATATATATATATATATATATACAGGGTGTCTCACCAGGAACTGCATCGATCGATATAGGGAAAAGTACGCAGCAGAGAATTTTGAAAAATTGGGAAGATACTAATGGCAGTGTGACCAATTTAAATAAAATAATTACAAGTATTTAGCACTTCCGGTTATACCGGAAGTCGATACCAACTTGCTTATTTTAAATAAAATACCCCATATATTTTAGGGTTTTCGAAAATAACATGAAATTCTGAGTCAAAAATATGTATGATGCGCTATGCCTAACCCAGCCGTTTTAGAGATATTTGACATTTAAAATAAAATTTGACAGGTGTAATCTTTTACAGTAGCCTTCATAACTTTCTTCGTATAAAAGATACTAATTTGCTTTTTGGCATGTAGAAAGAACACAAGGAGAGCTGCACTCTACAATTGAATTAGAGAAATATGGCGCCGGACAGTAAGCCACCTGATAAGGTGGATTTAAATTTCTTTAAATGTCATAGAAGAAAAAGTGTAACAACAGTGACATGTGTTATATGTGGTGGTGTCTATGATAAGAGTTGTTTTGAGAGATTGAACAATACAAAATTAATTAAAGAAAACTTGGGAATTTGCTCGGATCACAATATAACCTCAAAGTGCAATATATCGACACTGAGTGAAGAGGTCAAAGAACTGCTTGGTCAGGTGAGAATGGATATGAAAAAAGCGCTAAGACAAGAAATACTGGATGAAATAGAAGGAGAGAGCGTAGCTAATTCAAGTCAAGATGATGTGAAGGATAACAAAACAGCTGAGAATATAAGCTTAAAAAAAGAAAACAAATTATTAAAGGTACTAATGGATGAAATGCAAGATAAAAACAAAGTACTGAAAGAACAAATAGAGTTAATGAAAAAATAAAAAATTAAAACTTATGCAGAAGTAATTAATACAGACATTATTGCTCCAAAGCGGGTTTCAAGTTTAGTAGTAAAAAAGAAAAACCGAGCAGATGGAAATGATCTCAAGAAATTTGTGACGCATTACCTAAATAAAGAAAAAACCATTCAAAAAAAAAAAGTGATTTTCGAAAATGACAACGAAATAATTATAAGCTGTTTAAATGAAACAAGTGTTATTGATGCAAAAAAAATATTATCCAATAAATTATCTAGTGTGTGCAATATTGTAAAGGAAGATGTTAAAAAACCGAGAGTAAAAGTGGTTGGAATAGATAATTTTGAAGACATGGATCTAAAAGCACTAGAAGAAGATATCAATACAAGAAACTTTAAGAAGTTTGAAAGTAAGTGCACAGTTGTTCACACATTCATAAACAGAAAAACACAATTACAAAGTGTAATCTTAGAGGTTACATCTGAATTATATAAACACATAAGAGAAAATAAAAGCAAACTTTTTGTTGGTTATCAAAACTGTAAAGTTTATGATGATCTGAATCTACAACCGTGCTTTAATTGTGGTAGATTTGGACATAATGGGAACAAGTGTCATAATGATACAGTATGCCTAAAATGCTCGGATAATCATAGTACTGTCAATTGCAGAAATACAACGGAGATATGTTGTGTTAATTGTAATTTTAGTAATAATAAATATAATACGAATTATGATACAAAGCACGTGGCAAATGATAGTAAAAATTGTATGGTATTGATAAAGAAGATTAAAAAATACGTAGTAGACATTGATTATCCGATGAGTCCAATTATAAATAGATTCATCGGTAAAATAGATATTACCAGAACGGAAGGTAATAAAAAAAAGAATTCAAGACTGACGTCGGCGTCATCAATATTGTCTCTCTCACCAAAAAGCGGAATCAGCAGTAATAAAAAGACAGTCAACGCGGCGAATTTGAAGAAATGAATCTAAATAAAGAAATGGAGGAGATTCAAAGTGAAATATTTCAACAGGAAAGTAGATTTAGTAGCCTGATTTCACTCAATAAATATATAAAAAAAACGGAAGAATTTATACTGCATCTAAACATTCGAAGCCTAAATGCATATTTTTTAAAACTTCAAACATTTATTGAAGGATTAGTTACCAAGCCTACCGTAATAATATGTGTGGAAACGTGGATTCTTGAACACAGTAACTATTTTTTGCTACCTGGGTATAAAATGTACTATAATAATAGCAAAATTAATAGATCAGATGGTGTAGTAATATACCTGGAAGATGGTATTATAGAGAACACTGAAATAATTGAAATAGGAAAAATGAAAATTTTGAACTCGATCATTACAACAAGTAACGGGAATGTTGAGATATCTGCTGTCTACAGATCTCATGAAATACCAAAAACTAATTTTATTTCGAACATTAAAGAATTATTAAAGATAAAAAGGGCTAAGAATCACATAATTATTGGGGATTTTAATATTAATTTACTAGAAATAGATGGGTATAGTCAAGAACTATTGATGAATTTTCTAGACAAAGGGTATAAACCGGGTTTCAGTGGAATTACTAGACCATCTGATAATCATACTGGCGATGCATGTACAGAAGGAACTTGTATTGACAACATGTTTACGAAGGCAGATACAATTATAAACAAGCATTTTAAACTTATAAGCTCGTTGACGGATCACTATCCTTTATTTATGTCATTAAGTAAGGTCAAGAAAGGGAGATCGGATTACCAATTGAAATTTGTAAACTATAAAAAATTAGATAATTTAGCTAAAAAAGAAAATTGGGACATGATTTTAAAAATATCTGATCCTGATCTGGCAATTGAAGAATTAGTAAGAAAATTGAACAACTGTGTAATAATGGCAACTGTTAACAGTAACTCTAATAAAAAGATAGGTAAATATATTCCTAGAAATAAATGGATTACAAAAGCGATTTTAAATTCATGTGAACAGAAAGAGCTTCTGTATGAAATTTGGAGAAAGGATCCAAGTAATGAGACATTAGAAACAGAATACAAAAATTATATGAAAATTCTAAATAAAGTAATAAAAGAGGCCAAAATTTTACATGAGCGTAAGCAAGTTGAAGAAAACTGTAATAAGCCAAGGAATCTTTGGAAACTAATTAATCAAAAGCTAGGTAAAAATAATAAAAAAGAGAATTTTATAAATCAATTACATGATGAAAAAAACAACATAATAACTGACGACAAAAAAATAGCTAAATATATGAATGAATACTTTACCATGGGTAAAAAATTGAGTGATAATATCTCACAATCAAATAATGAAAGAATTCAGTTGCCAAAAATGAATCAAAAATCAATCTTTATATATCCAACCAATTTTACAGAAGTAAATAAAATAATTGAAGAAATGAAGCTAACAAACGGAGGAGTTGACAACATAAATTCAAAGACACTCAAAGCATTGAAAAAATATATTATTGAGCCGATTGTCTATATAATTAATTTGAGTATTCAACAATCTGTTTGGCCAAATAAACTAAAGGAAGCTGAAATAATACCAATACACAAGGCTGGTAGTAAAAAATCAGCATCAAATTATAGACCTATATCATTAATCTCTAATTTAGCCAAAATATTTGAAATAGTTATATACACTAGATTTTGGAATTTTTTTGACATGTGTAATATAATATCAAATAAACAGTTTGGTTTTGTGAAAAATAAAGGAACCAAAGATGCAATTACGTTAATTACAAAATTGATTTATGAAAATTTAGATAAGAGCAAACCGATTGCAGTTACTTTTCTTGACCTTGCTAAAGCGTTTGATACAGTCAATCATAGAATTTTATTAGATAAATTATATAACTATGGAATTAGAGGAACAGCAAACAAACTGATCACTAGTTACCTAGAAAATAGACACCAAAGTGTAAAGATTAATAATTGTAAAAGCGAAAGTATAATATTAACGACAGGAGTACCTCAAGGTACAGTTTTAGGCCCGTTACTATTTATTGTATATGTTAATGATCTCTTAAAGGAAATGCCAGATAATTCAATAGTCTCATATGCAGATGATACAGCGATAATATCTACTGAGAATACATGGTCTGAGGTGGAAACAAAAATGAATCAATACCTGCACAAAATATATATATGGCTAACACTAAATAAACTATCTTTGAATGTTAATAAAACAGTATTCATGACTTTTGGAAATTACTGTAACAGTGTTCCAAAAGAAATAAATATAAGTATTAATGGAAACAATTTAAATAGAGTTCAAAACTCAAAATATTTAGGTATAATCTTCGATTATAATATGACATGGTTACAACATATACAATATATAATTAATAAGACAAAATATTTAATTTTTATTTTAAGAAAATTGAAAAGTTACATGGATACTAGAACATTGAAAATGTTGTATTATACACTCTTTCATAGTATTATAAGTTATGGAATTACTGCCTGGGGAGGTGCATATTCGAATATTTTGAATTTACTACAATCGTTACAAAATATAATTTTAAAAATTATAAATAAGAATCAATTTATAACTGATGATAACCCAATGAATATAAGGCAATTATTTGAGTATGAATCCCTTGTCTATCACTGCGAGCTACTGAAGAATAAATATATTAACTCAAGTAGTAAAACTAGAAACAAATGTATACAGTTACCGATTAGTCACAAATCTATAAGTAATAAAAATAGTTATATTAAAGCAGTTAAGGTATATAATGATCTTCCAAATGAATTAAAGGTTATCAATACTAAGAATTATAAATCAATTTTGAAAAGATGGATCAAAAGTAATACATAAAAGTATTTATTCAATCTTTCAATTGTTTATTGTAATTTGTATGGAAAATAAAAATAAAAATTTTTAGTCTATGTTGCGACCATAAGGGTCATAGTTTTAGTTTAGATTATTATTATTTTTATTAGTTTTAAGCAAACTGGTGTCGCGAACAGATAACTGTGTTTATCTCTGCGATAATTTACTGTTATGTTATATAACTATATGTAAATTTTACTGGTAAATAAATAAATAAATAAATAAATTCAATAATGGTATACCAAGTGTTCCATTTTTGACGTTACATAACTTCAAACTGCGAAAACTTGTTTAGATCAAATAGAATACCCTATATTTTTTTTAAATCAAGTTATATAAAATTCAATTCCTTTTTTTCTAATATAGGCATTGTGGGGGTTTAAGTCACAAATTTTTGAAGTATTTGCGATTTTCTCAGAAATTCGAGAATTTTTAGTAAAAATTTAACAAATTAGCCATGATTAGAAACAATCAGTAATGTCAGTCATTCTCTTATGTCAAAAAATGCCACCACGTTTAAGTTACACCCACGAAGACTTTTTGAATTTGATTATTATTTATGGAGAATGTGATAAAGTAGTACCACACATTTTTCGCACCTTCGGATTAGTTCTTCATGAGCTACCCATGAAGAATTCTAATTGAATCCTGTGATAAGTTTTGAAATGCATTTCTTACTCTTTGCATACAATCTTCAATAGTTGTTAATGGGCTCTCATAAACTTTATCTTTAATAGTTCCCCAAATAAAATAATCTTAAATTGATAAATCGGTCGAGCGAGGAGGCCATAGGAAAGGTCCATTATTGGCATCCATTGATCGTAAAAAGTTTCTTGTAAACATTTATTTATCAAATACGCGTTATGTATGGGAGCACCGTCGTGCTCATAAAAATGTTTCTATGTTTGGCGAGAGGTAAATTTTCTAAATAGTTATTATTCAAATTTTGTAAAATATTTAGATACCTTTCACCTAAAAAAAAAAAAACAAAAACAAAAGAAAAATTAACTATACGTATTAGCAGAAGAATAAATCTTTATAACTTACTGTTTAAATTCTCCTGATGAAATTCTAATCTTATCGTTTCTTATAGTACAGTAAACATTAAACTGCCAACGTTCTTGAAAATTTCGCTCCCTGAACACATGAGGATTCGAGTCACTTCAATAATGCGAACTGTGTCGATTAAAGAGTCCAATTTTGGTAAATTTAACTTCATCTGACCATATAATATTTCCCAAATAAGAATCGTTGCCTACAGACCTTATTAGAATAAATTCACAAAAATTTTCTCTTCTTAGGAAATCTTAGGATATATGTTTTTTTTTAAATGTCAAGGATAAATGATACTAGCGGGGAAGTTGAATAACATGAGTTTTATACTAATTTACTTATAATGAATTTATGACGAAAACTTATGATAGGCATAAAATCAAAATAGGTACTCTCTCGTCGGCAATTATTGTTCTGTTTTATATTGTTGTATTTTTTATATTACGGAGAATTATAAAACAACTTTGAAATTAAGAGTATTGCAATATAATAAATGATTAGAACTGGTTTGTTATAATAAAACAGTTTCAAGTTTCAATTTTGTATTAAGACCATAGGGGTTGTAATAAACATAAATAGGACATTAATACGTCCTACATAAATGAAATACATCAAAGATATGAATACAAGGATTAATATAAGATGTCTAAATTTTAGAGCTTCTGTGACGTAAGTTCAAAAGCTTTTAAATACACATTAGCATTATACTTTGCTTAATACATTTCCCATAATTGAAATCTTTAATACTGGAATATAAATACAGTTGTTGCCTAATTTTTATTAATTCTACACGTACACATATATCTGTGAATATACAATGTCTTTTTTTATAAAAAGAGGAAAAGGACCTAAAGACGGTTTTTAATAAACTCACTGTCACTAAATAATTAGAGCTGTAATTAAATCGATATTTTATTATATCGGTTTTCTCTTTCAATTCTATAAATAGTTGAGATAAAGACTTCATTCTATAAAAGTATAGGGTGCTTCAATATATCGTAATGTCATGGTTCCGGTGAGTTGTACCTATATCTACTTTTTTTTCTTATTGTAAAAAGTAGTCAAGCTAAAGGGTTAATATTTTAAACGATCTTATTATTGGTTTATAATGGGTATTCTAAGAAAACTTTCACAAACCTTAGTCAACAGTAGTATACTCAAAATTACATAATATTGTTATAAAATCTAAAGAAGCTTTCCTGTTATCTACCTACAATAAAAAGGGTTTAAACTTTCACTTGTAATAAAACATTTTAGAAATACATCTCCTAACCCTTTTTTACATAAAAGCGACAAGCTATTTAAAATAATAATAAAAGGGAGAAAAAAGGTACCTACACAGATATTTACTGTTTAACAATTTCTTGGAAGTATTTTATAGAAACATATTTTTATGTATTAAATGCAAAATATTAGGTATAATCAGATAATCACAAACCACCTAACGTTTTATATAATAATACAAATACGAAATAGTCAATTAGTATTGTAACATGTAAATAATCTTATCACGACATTTGGCGCTTAATGGTATTGAACCTTACATTTCTAATAAGACAAATTAAATCTAATAATATTTAGTAAACCATTTATGTAAAAAGTTTATCTACATTGTAATAATCTTGATATATTATTAGCACAGTAACGAGAATTGCAATAGACTTTACTTAATATTCATCTCATTGCTACGAGTATTTGCCAAATAAAAAACTGTCTTATCTTGCCGATAAACGGAACAGTATACCTGAGCCTAGCCATAAGTACAAGCCACGGTATGAGGTAAGAGCCATTTGGGATTTTTTATTTGGCAAATAGCGATGAAATACACTATAAGTACTGTGCAAATTACCGATTTGAACTTGGTATTTTTTTTTTGTTGGTTTTGTCAGCAGTTTACGGGTGTTGTTCTATTTCATTCTTCATTATTCTTCCGTTGTATTACGGATGTCGTTATTAAAATATACGATACTTTAGTAATAAGATAATTGTGATATCCTTCCCGGTCAATCTTACAGTAACAAATATACATATATGTAAACAACTAACAAGTTGGAAGTTCATTAAATATATAAAATTTAATTCGTTATTCCACATTCAGCAAAATTGTGAAAGGAATAATTAATAATTATGTGTACACTACAGGAAAAACTATCGAAAAGGAAACAGGTACATGCAGGAAATGAAAAGAACGTGCTTAATTTCTATTCAGTAACCTTGTCTCCTCTAAAGTCGCTTAAATAATAGGTATCGTATACATCCAGTGCACGTTAAAAAATGGAAGCATAAGTTCTGAGAATTTTTTGCAATGGGTCATGTACATACATACATATGTATAATATTTATCTTTTAGGTTGAAATAATAAAAGCTTTGGACCAAATTACAATAAATATTAATTTCAATCTAAACGACTTATTCACTGATTCCAATTATGGCTAGGACTATGATCTTGTATCGATATATTTTCGCAATTATTGAAATGTTAAAATAATGTGTTCATCACATGGCGACATCACAAAAGTAAAATTATTGGTAGTAATTATTACTTTAGTGTTAACAGATTTCTTGGAATTCTTATTGCAGAAATATACATATTATTGTATTACTATTTTCTAGTATAATTATATTTATATACCGTGTTTTTCTATTTACACTGTTGTTTCCAAAAATGCAAAATTAATAAAACTTCTAAACGAAAAAAATATAAAGAAGTAAGAAAAATAAAATAGGTAGGTACAGTAACTGATTTCTTAAATTATAAAATAATAATGGGTCTAATATAATAGGGGCAAATAGAACTGCTCATTGAAATTTTAAGCCTAGATGAACATGCAAATTTAAATATAGAGCAGATAACAAGTTTGCGGAAAATAAAATTACGGGGATAAACTTTCATAGGAGAATATTAATTTGATATGTTATTGTTTAATAAAGTAAAAGTGTCAGAAGAACGTAAATGCGTATAATGGTATTCATAAGAAGAAATTAACTTGATAACGATTCCCAGAGAACAAAACGTCGTAAACATTGTATTTTGTTACAGTCAGAAAGCCTATAAAAATTACTCTAACATAATGTTTTTACATAAGTGAGATAAGTAGACACGCCAAGTCAACAAAATATGAGACAAAAGAGCAAATAAAATTTTATGTTTTCTAAGGTATCTAAAAATAAAAAATAATTGTTTCCTTTTAATTTAACTAATTCTTTGGTTAATAAAATAAGTATTTCAAGACATTTAACACGAGCAACCTGTATATCTAAATGTAATATATTTTGAGTGCAGAATTTGTTCGTTGTGATAAAAAATATCTACAAAGTTTTTGTCTTAGTAATCAAGTAATAATACAATTTCATAGTTGTTTAGGGTTAACTATTTAATATGCCGCAATATGGTCCTATAAAATATGACAACATAATTTGAGGGCTAAATTTCACTTGTCTGGTGTATACAACAGCAGGTTGTTCGTTATGGCTAGTTTAAGAAAATGGAAGGAGGGAGAACGAAATAACACAATAAATAAAACGAAATAAGCAATAGCCGTGTACGAAGAAAACATGGGAGACAGGTAAATGCTGGGAAAGCGGCCAATGTTTGCGAAAGTGCTATTGCTTCCAGAGTTGCTGGGCGATAAACAGTATCTGTAAGCCGATTGTTCTTCCTAGCTTCATCCTTTCTAATTCGTGATACAACCAATGAAGGACGGAAATTGGATATTACCCCAGGGAAAATCGTTGCTAGGAACCTGAAACGAGATCAATATAATTTAGATGCTTAGTTTTAGTATCATGACAAATTTTTGGTGGGCAAGTACAGATAATTTTTTTACCTCAAATAATCATCGAAATGAAATTAATTACATTATGTAGAGCTATAACTATAAAAAATATTCATTTTTGTCTAAGGAAGTCTAGAGTAAAGAGCGAAATTCTATAGCCATAGCCTTCTGCTGTATTTTTATGGGGAAAAATAATATATTTAATTGTTATTAGAAATATTAGAATCCGCTGTACTTTTAATCAATGAAGGGTATATATTAAGTTTCCACACGATAATCAACTAAACATAAATCAACACATTTTCAAACCTAATACAATTTAGTGAGCAATATAATATTACCTGAATATATCGATGTTGTTTTTGAAGAACCCACTTTATTATTTATTTCAAATTTTGCATTCTATACTACCACATATGATTAAATTACTGAAGTAGCAATTTTGAGTTATGTGGGTTGTTTATTCTACTTTTCTTTATATAAGAACATTAAGTGTTGTGGCGGTTAAATTAACTAGCAGTCAACAAAATTTAAATTTATTAATTTGTACAAGAAGTAAATCAAGAGGCCTTCTACTAATGTTTGCAATTTTTTTAGGATATGAATAATTGAAAAAATAATAATCCATAGTGGGATTTCTATTATGAATTGCGACACAATGAATTTTATATTCTAAATATACATAAAACACGCAACACAATAAAACCATAACTTTACTAACAATCGTATTAGGAAAATCACTAAATTATTGCAAACGAACATTACACGAAATGCTGTAGGTATATCAAAATACGTATCAATCAAATTAACTGCTCTACTGATATAAAGAATGTAAGATGTAAGGGAAATATACTTAAATCTTTTAAATTAATTATCAGTGGGTTATGTTAATTTCACCAATTAAAATATCCAAAGCCTTATTTACCTCACATTACTTCACACGTACTAGGTACATGCTTATATATATATATATATATATATATATATATATATATATATATATATATATATATATATATATATATATATATTAATAACATAAACAAATACACATCAAACAACATTCTGTTTCAACTCTGTTATTTCAAAGCCTTTACATAATAACATAAAAATATAGTAATTAATTCATGTAATAAATAAACACATCCTAAATAACTATAATTTATAAAACAATTCATAAAGCTGTTTTTATAGATTATTAATAATTGTAGTTATTTATCTAAAACTGAAATTTTAGCACAAAAACTATTTTTATTTCAATTTAATTAGTGGCAATCTTCTGAAACACGAGACGATTAAAATATATTATGAAGAATATTTTTTTCTTCAACAATTATTATTATTGGTTGGATACTATCCAAGAATATTTTTCCAAATTCACCATTGAAAATAATTAAAAAGTTATGCTGATAGTTTTATATACTGCATTACAAAACAATATTTATATTGTAATTTGATCGAAGAAATATATGTTCACTAGTTATAAGCAACATTGATTCAACATTAACTGACGTTAACGAAATTTATAAGCTTGAACAAGGTTGAATATAATTTAAAGTGTAAAATGTAGGCAAAGCAACCTGTTCCTTTGGAAGATTTATATTGGATTGTCAAGGAATGCCGTCAAATTATTCCACAAATACGCCAGAATATGTGCGAGCTAAATATTTATTATTAATTAAATACTTTAAGTATGCATTTAATTAAACACCTTTTTAAATTGTTATATTTAGAACATAGTTTCTAAAGAGGTCTTAAATTAGAAATTTAAATGGCGCTATGAAGATTATACAGATATATCTGATCGCGATAGAAACGATGGGTTACTTGACCCTCCTGGTCATTTACAGTTTCATGAGTAAATTTCAGTATATTCAAATTAATAGTTGAGGTAACGAAATCCAAAATAATAAATAATATTCTTCTTAAATAAATCGCTTGATATGCCCATAGAGTGAATATCTTTCATTTACGATAAGCCACTCTGTATTTCATTAGTATCATTGGTAGTTACTATGACTGTAATAATAAATATAAAATATTATTTATTATAATAATAGTTAATATTTATTACAATGTTTCAACGTTAAAAATAAATACCTAGCAGATATCTTAAATATGTAGATAATGTTGATAATCTGTGGAACAAGAAATATGTTACCGTAATTTGTATTCAAAGGAAAGTAGATAAATTTATCCATTTATGTATTTTTATGTGTTCTGCGGTTTGGAACATGGCTTTAAAATTTATAAATAAAGCGTTTTAAAATAATTCTTTTAATTATATAACGCATTAACAAAATATTTTCCATAAATTTAATCAACACTGTCAATTTTCAATACAATTTCCTCATTTAAAAGCTTTGGGATTGTTTATATATAGGGGATATCCTTTAGGAGTCTTTAAAAGCAAGAATTCTGACATTAATTTAAAAACGTGGAGATGTAAATATGTAATAATTTTGAATACTTGATGTTACCCTTAAATATCATCGATTTTAAACGGTTTTATTCATCTGGTAGATTTCCT
The DNA here is from genome assembly GCA_037954035.1 of Rosalia funebris. Taxonomy (NCBI): domain Eukaryota; kingdom Metazoa; phylum Arthropoda; class Insecta; order Coleoptera; family Cerambycidae; genus Rosalia; species Rosalia funebris. The sequence goes on along the minus strand of JAZFAV010000032.1, from coordinate 30,484,975 downwards.
TATGTCACAAAATTTTAAGCTCAATTTTAATCAAACATAGTTATAGACTTGTGTTTGGCAATTTGAAATGTATTCTATTTAGTCTGTGGTCTTTAGTCTGATATAGTCTATATAAATTAGTGTCATTTTCTGGTTTTGAACTATGAACTTATCGTGATTTGTGATTATCAAATTAATCATAGGATATAGGTAGGGTAAAGGTGACATCAGTAAATACTACACAAAGAAATGAGTTTCTTTGAACCTATAATCGCGATTTATTAGAATTTTACTTTATGTGGTTATAAAAATATTCCTTATTTGAATAGAACAGAAATTGAAATATATTACTTATATTTTTTTAATTTTAAAAAAATATATATTTTCAGGTTCATGAAAATCATGCTTTATTGGCAAATAAATTGAAAATATTATTTATTATTAAATATAGAGTAGAAGTATTTGACACAATAAAGAATTGTATTAATTAAAAAATATATATTTGCTCTATATTTCGAAGGAATCAGGTGATTATTTTAATACACATATTTTATTTACTCTATTGAAAGCAGGGATTTATTTGAAGCAAAGAGCACTTATTTGAATAAAAGAATAATTTTCCTCTGTATACGAATTTCTATAAACCTCTCTAGGAAAGCTACTTTGAACGAAAAACTGTAAGTAATGTCTTTATTGTCTTAATAAAATTATTTCTTTGGTTAGAATCAATAAAATAGGTTTAAAAACAATTAACAGGCATTATGAAATATAAAATAAATAATAATTTGAATTAATACAATCCTTTCTTCAGTAAAATATATAGATATAAGAGATATTATTTTCTTAAATGAAAAATATATTATCGACTTAATATAACTTCACTATTAATGTTATTATTGATTTAATAATGTTTTATTGACTTGACATTTTTATTCGAATAAAGACTGGTTTCGTGAATAGACTGAAGAAACAAAATGCAAAGAAAATAAGATTATTGATCCACACCATTTCTCTTTCGTGTGCACCGTTGATAAAAATTATTCAAAATAAAACTTCCTTTTTTCCATATTTTTGTTAAGTATCAAATAAAAACTACGTGTAATATTCTGGACACCTAAAAATGTAAACAAAGATTTATATAACCAATTATACAATATTTAATTCGCACAATTATTTTTATTGTCAACGTCGAGCCGTCTAAATTACATCCCACACAAATATCGTGTATCTATATTCTCGCCATAACAGTCCATATCCGCCATTATTTGTGTGTGCTGTAGTGCTCTTCGAAGTCTGAAAATAGCATGTGGCATGGCATGGTCTTATGTAAGTTACATCTAGGGTTTTCTTTTGAGCAAACCTCTATGATTCGCACAAAATGAATACTATTACGGTACGTCGCAAATATAAATTATGATCTCCCTCAAGATGGATGCGACTAATGACACACATTTTGGGACAGGACACTGTGTTGCGTTAGGTCGGAAATTTCTCTTTCATCTTGTAATCGATATAAGTGCATGTGAATAGTTATAATTTCAGGGTTTGCGAAACTCTAAGCTGTTTTACTTTGGATAATGAAAGGATTTTAAGCCGCTTTTACCAAATTTAGACATTTTAAAAGAGGGTGGATATTTATTTCGAACCAACGGCGTATTTAATTGTTTAAATATGTATTTAAATCTATGTAGGTACTCTAACTATTTTTGAAATTTATAAAAATTTTGTGAAGAGTTTAAATACAAATTGGTTATCGCTATATATCATTAAACACTTCTAGATTACAGGCAGTCAGTCATAGATATTCTACATAAAGTTATATTCTACAAAAAGATTATTTTGTATTCCTGCTCTAATTATACTGATACCTAATATTCCTGTGAAAATATTGAAATATCTATTTAGATATATAACACAAATTTTCTTATTTATGAAGTAAAATTCCAAAGGGAAATTTAAAATCAAATTAAGATACTGTTATTGTTATATGAAATACATTTATTAATTATATATAATTCACAATGACAAACTAGCTGCCAGGCAGTTGAAATATACATACCACCCAACTTATTAGCAAGATCTACTTTCTTTCTGAGTAGAAATCAATTAACATTTTACTTTTAGGCAATTATATTTATATATTCGTTCACAGTGAAATTAAATTTCGTTTGTATCAACTAATAAATTCGACGATAAAAATATTAAATATAAACGTATTTTTCTATATGGATTTCAATATATTAAATAATTTTATATTCGATTCTCTTATCATTAATATAATCTCTAAACGGTCTAACGAGATATCAAAACCTAGATGAACGTCCCGATATTATCAATTTATGCTTATTAACTTAACTGACTATTACATTAACTGACTACCATAGTTTCTGTATATATTATATATATATATATATATATATATATATATATATATATATATATATATATATATACAGAATATATATATATATATATATATATATATATATATATATATATATATATATATATATATATATATATATATATATATATACAGAATATATATACATTTTAAACGATTATTTTATATACATAAGTATCATCATTACAGAAATTTAACTCTAGATTAAAAAAGAAACAGATTTTGTATTTAAGTTTTATTACAAATACCAACCCAAAAAATACTTGGAAATATTAGAATTTTTGTAATCATGTGTGTACACATAATCGTTGCTCGTCAAAAATAACACAGTTATGATAAATACAGCTATTCGGAAATAAATATAATATTGTAAAAATATGTATATTCTACAAAAAATATTCTCTAGATTAGGTATGATCCGGAGTATACCATAAGCTATGTATGTAGGCACTATTATTAAGTTGTTATGCTTTGGTATGGATACAAATTTTAAACAATCCATTAAATACTTGCTGATATCAGTTACGTTATTTCTTAGAGCATGTAATTCTAAAATAGCTAGATAATTTTAAATAGCCGAGAATGTTGTTTATCGTCGATACAACTACGAGTGGGGTAAAAGCAGTCATTGATCAAAGTGTCTATTATTATCTTTTCTCCTCCTACTTAGATGCCACCTATCTATTGGTGTTTCCATTTATCTAGTTGTTTAGACTGTAGATGTAACATGAAATAATAAATTCTTCAAAAAACTCCTCACGTAGTGTTATAAATATGTAACAATTGGGTAGCCCTTCCTAATAATATATTTTCGTTATAAATTTTATAAATCCTTTTTACTGTAAATATTTATATCACAAAAATTTTAAGTAATTCTGAGAGAAGAAGACTTCATATTTATTAATAATAAATTTAGATATGTGTGTCAAGTTTATTTATATAAAGATCGAAATTCTGAAGTAAACTGTGAATCTACTTTTATCGCAACTTTTAAGGCTCGTATATAAGTCAGTAAATGTTTTGTAAAAATACCGTTAACATTTATTTTCCTATTAAACATTTAGAATCTCGTGAAATAAATGAATGCTATTCTTTTTAATACGTATTTGATCATCTTTGAGGATCACGTAATATATCCATGGCCACATAAATTACTAATAATAATTCGAAATCATTCTTTGTGTTTAAATAATATATAATCATTTGAAGAAGAAGCAATGCCATACTGTAGTATTCAGAGTCAAAATTAGGTGGCTTATGAATTCTAGTGATGTCAGTGGTTAATTTTGAAAAAATTACAAGATACGACAATTATTTTTGAGGCTGATATTTTATGTAAAATAGTTATTTTAAAATTATGCCATCATCTAGTTGTTGAAACAATTTTATTAAATGTAATTGCGTTTCAATGTCTAATTTAAATAACTTTATATTGAGACAGAGCTTCATTCCAATACGAATTACTATTGCTAAGTACATTGGAAGCGACTACGTTGTGAAATAATAATAATAATATGGGTGTCAATCTCAAATGTAGATTTGAATATTATTCAACCAACTTAAAACTTACAAGTACTTACATGGTGTTTGCTTCTATTGAATAGCTAAGACATTTTTAATTGGTGATTTGATTGACAGTATGAGACCAAATTTAATGAAAGATGAAGCACCGAATAAGTCCGTCCTTGACGAGTAATATTGATTGCCCTTTTGTCATTTGCATGCTTCTTCATATTTGGTCGAGAAAGATTACTACTCTTTACCTTATAAAGGAATCAAAATAAGATAAGGGAAGTATATTATAAATATAGAAATGGTACAAGCGCAAGTGAATTTTAAATATTATCAACTAATTGTTACCAGGAACTAAGCAATGGTTCTCAAATTATTATTACGTGTTCAATAACCACTTAGAGAATAACTCTAACTCTAACAAACTGTACTCTAATAAACCTCTGTGTATAATTTTACATATCTAAACCTTATGCACTTAAAAAGTTACTTGCTTTGAATGCAACACTTTAAACAGAGTTATATTTATTAAAAAATAAAACCCTATTATCGTCTCGCTGTAGCAACTTTTTAATATAACAAAATAAAAGTTTCAAACGCATACAATCTTATGCCAATAGTACAATAAAATATGATCACAGTTAGTCTAGAAAATACAGTATTCATATTATTAGACTAGTATCGGGAATTTTAGTGACAACATATATTTGTGTAAGTGCTTCTCGAGTATGGTTCAATTCCTTACGTTTTGATAGCTTAATTTATATTTATGTTGCGTTTCCAATGATGGCAACGTGATTACTTGTACCGTGAAAAATATAAATGAATAAAATTATCATTAATTAACTTTTAAGGCTTTTGCGGTGCGATCATTTACATTATAAGGCAATGTATGCAATTGAAAATATGCGAGTAATAAATTCTACATAGAAAAATTATATATACTTATTTATATAGCGATAAAAGGAAATTTATTGATCTATTTATTGATCTATTTAATGTAAATGAATTATATTTTTCTTCATATTTTGCACTGACTATTTCTATTAAGTACTCAAATAAGAAAAATGGTCATCGATGATTTTCAATGCTTTTGAATGGCACACATTTTGTTATTTAATATTGGTGAATACATATTTGATACAATTATTTATTAAATTTTATCAAAAACTTATATTCATGATGAAAATTAAATTGTCCTCGTGATTTAGATAGGGGTGTTGTATATGATTACTTTGCTAGCTATGATGTTTCTTTGAGAATTGAATTATTCAAGTAATCGGATTATTGTCTTGTCTGAGAGTAATCAAATTTATTTGAAATAATATACATTAACTCCGAAGTTGAAGAAAAAAGATTCTTTAACTGTAATAAATTTATTAATATATACAGTTTTTTTAGCAATATATTTATTATAGATCAAAATTGAGGTGGCTTGCGAGACTACTTGAGATGCATAGTTTAATTAGTTTTTAAAAATGTGAAATTATGTAAATCAATCCTTTTATGTAGTGTGTTGAAACATTTTTGTCACGTCATATCTATCACCGGCTATCGATAAGAAAATATAGTTGCTGATCAAATCCTATGAAATATTTAATTAGAATTAATATCTGAAACATATTCCCATTATTATTAGATTCTGATGGTGTTCAGTTACTATAAGTTTTACGTTACTTTGGTAGATAAATCGTATTCTATTAATGTCCGCTGTTAGGAGGATATGTCTTGGATAGGATAATTTCTGTACTCATATTCCCCTTGAAGTTAATTAAAGTGTAAAAATCAAATTATGACAAAGATATATAATATGCTTTATTTCTTTAAAGGAATTGCTGTTAGTCTTCCAATGCAACATTGATCTATTTTCATCATAATATACATATATTACCTCCTATTATATTATACCACGTCAATGAATTAAACAAAAAACAATGTCGATTAAATGTAATTACATTTTAAATAATGCTACTTCCACTTCTCCGCTAATGAATTAATTGATAGTCTTGTCTGCAAAAATAAGTAGATAAGTACATGCATAATATAAAGTTGTACACAATATGTTACAATGTTTAAACTACAGCTATAATTAAAAAACATTAGATAATTAACACAATTGTAAAGATCTATATAAATAACAAAGTCATAAACAATTTCGCTGAGTAGTTTAACTAACATTATACAATATAATTGAGTGAATAATCGGCGCTGATAACCCTTGACGGTTGACAAATATAATTCAAGACAGTATATTAGTTTACTTTGACAAAACATTAATATATAATCCCTTATTTGTTTCTATTAATGACGTAGATATTTATCGAAATGACGTTTATTGCGGAAATGACAAAATGTTTACCAAATCCAAAATGTCCTTTAAAAAAATTACACATAATCTAGTTTAAACAAAAGTTAAGTACATTGTTAATGCAGTGTGCTGGTAACTACGTTATAGTTAAATTACGAACACAAATCAAATATTAAAAATATAGGTATATGTTTTTTCTTTATTGTAAGTAAAGATTTACGACATATATTACAAACACAATTAATCAGTAATATTGCGTTAACTTCATAAATACTTACAAGGATACGTTATCTGCATAATGGTATAGATACCAAGATTTTAAATAAATTGATTTATAATTGGAATGTGTATCAAATGTTATATTATGTTAGCATAATAATTACTTTTAAATTTAGAATGTCTTTTGCACTAAACCGTATTGTAAGAAAGTATAGGTTACAGCACTTTATAAACAAATAAACAGTCCTTATTTAGTTGCTATACTAATTAGTACCTACTGACGCCATTAAGGAATGAATCGTGGCACCTAGTGGGAGGCATTGCTATTAAATATTACCCCTTCTGGTTATAGTTTATGTCGTTTTGCCATAACCGACAATACGTCGGATACGGATCATATTGGTACGTATTATCTTTTGGTATGGTACCTATGCACACCGATATAATCGTCAATTAAACGATTTTAAAAAATATTTAATATAAATAATGTACCTACCTGTCCAATTTATAAAATAAAAATCTCTTCGATGTTTTTTGATGATCACTGCATTACAGACGTAGGTACATAAACATTAGTAATAATAATACCTTTTATGCGACGCTATATTTATGTATAATTCATTTCACATATATTTTCCAAATAAAAAACTCTGTTATCTTGCCGATAAACGGGAGAGTACCTGAGCCTAGCCATAAAAACAAGCTAAGGTTATGTTCTGAGATTTTTTGTTTCGCAAATAGCAATGACATAAACTATATTTATGATGTCTTTTAGACACGATAAGTATATGGTTGAATTGGAAAGTAGTTTAGAGAATAGGCGATAAAAAAGTTTTTAAAATTAATAACAGAATTCCAATTGTTTGGAATTCTTGACATCGACATGAACTTATGACCTGTTTCCAACTACTTCAGGACTATAATTAAAATTATTATAGTAACAGTAATTTCTTTAGATATTTTTAATAGTAATTTAAGTAATAAATGAGTAATTGGAATTTGTTGATTTTATTACGATATTAGATTTATTGCAATCATAGTTAGTAACCAACTGAATTGAATGAATATAATTTCTGTATCTTTTCCTAACAGTTCTGTATGTTACTGACAGAGATCGTATCGATAAAGATGTATACCCCATAGAGTTAATTCGGCATTTGTCCTGGATCATACCGTGTACGGCACTGATGAGAACTAATAAGTTCGAAACAGCTGTATGCCGTTCGGTTCCGATCCGGGACAGATGTCGAATCCTACCTGTGGCGGGTTCTATTTGTTGAAACCTTATCTGATCGTACAGAAACACCAGAAAGGGGTCGAGGATCGCTTCTAGGTATAATTCAATACCTGGCGGGGCTTTCGCCCGAGGAGTAGATGTTTCCTAGAGCGATTATGTAGTAGCTTTGCTATTCGGGAACTACTTTGATAACCGCTTGGCGGTTTGGTGGTTCCTTTCTCGATTTCCGACTTATATGTTAATAATTTCTGTATATTTTACTCAACCACATCAGTAACGATATAATTTTCATTTTACATCTTTTGTATATAAGACAACAATTTAAAACAGACTTAAAACATGCTACTATATTATGCTTTATGTCTGCCATAATTCGTCTATTTGGTTGTGAGAATACCTATATGGAGATAACACAAAATGTTAAGATAACAAAACATTCCTATTAGACGTACTTAAATTGCTGATAAATTGTATACTTATTCTGCCTAGATAAATTTAGGAATTTCAGCTCCATATATCATACAAAATTTAAAATACATGTAAATTTAGGGGAAGTGCTTTGCGACAAATTGTACGATATCATGAAATGTTTTCCTTGAAACAAACCCAGAGCATGAAATTGAGGAATATATCTGCCAAATTAAGAAAGAAAAAACGTATTCTAAAACAAAATACGAGACATCTGCTTTTGAGTTCACTAACTAAGGTTGAGAAAACTAAAATAAGTACCTAGTTTAAAACAAATTACGTTAACCCTTTAAAACATACCTACAATGCACACATTTATTTTAGTTTTAAATACGCATAGTTGCTAAAAGTAATCAACGTAACAAATAAATACGTAAGGGTTATATTTTGTGTAAAATTAGGAATGCGAAATATAAAATGCTAAATAGGTATGCGTCGGGCAAAAATTACGGGCATAAAAGATTCAGTTAGTTCATATCTAACCATAATAATTAATTATCGATATTAGTACAAAACAGATGGTGAAAAAGAAAAACTCGCCTTTAAATATTGTATTAATTGTAATTGTGATTAATGATTATCGATTTACTATATATCAACGTGAATATTTTGTGTTTAGTAGCAAATACATTGAAATACCAATAAACGTGTTAAGCTTTTAATTACTTTGCTAAAATTCTGTAAACTAGTAAAAGTCCATTTTATATTTCCTTTGTGACTGAAAAGTTTAATATAAACGTATACCTGCTAATAATATCTTAAATTTTAAGTTTCAAATACCTACATAATTTTCTTTTTTCAAAATTCACTTCAAAATAAGTAAATATATGTATAAATCCGTTTTATGTATACTTCAGTCATGATATGTATACTTCAGTAACAAATAATTATATACTATAAAGTAACGTAAATACGATTTATACTTATTGTGAAATGATACTCGTATATCATGGAGATAAGAGAATGTCTTACACAAAATCATTTATCATACCTATTATCATTTTGTATATTATTATTGTACTTATTATTTCACTGTCTTACTCTGTATTTGAGTTGTGTCATTCATACTTAAGTAATTCAGGAATAATAGCTTTGTAAATAATTTTACTAAATTAATTGTACTGACCCCTAGCAATGGGAGATCATCTAATTAATTACTATGTAAGTTTTTGAAAATTTTTTAGTTAGCGACAATATTATGGTATTATATTATCAAAAATAAATACTATTATTCTGACGTAGTCCACAAAATTTAATCCGAAATACCATTTAGATTATGAATAATTGAATAGTGAACAATTTAAATAAGATACTTCAAAATACCGGCTACAAAATATTTAATAATTTAATCATTTCCGTCTCTGGTGAACTTTCTTTAGAGGGTGATGTCATAATTTCAAATGATAAGAACTATAGTTTTATATACAAAGTACAAGAATGGGATAATGATAAATTATATTAATTAAGAAATAAATTAAGGGAAAAACATTTACTCATGAATTATCAACAATTGAAGTTTATCGATATATGTACATACCTAATGTAAATATTTACTCACTATATATTAAAACAAAATTTAACGTTATTAATAGATGAAATCATACCTACAATCACATTATCATCTTTAAGTGATTGATATTTTGAAGGAAATATGGTATATATCCAGTGTGATAAGTAGCTCTCCATGTACGTCTAAAGATGGATAATTTTGCGTGATCTTTAATTTAAAACCATGTTTTATAACTCACTTTATTATGACTTTAGTACCTACGTGTAATAAAACAATCTACTTTTTACAATTTATGTTTATTACTTGTAATTTAACGCCAGTGTAAACACTGTTTTCTTTTCACCTACAACTAGTACATATAACATGACAAAAAACATTCCAAATTCATAAGATCAAATTTCTCATAAAATCTTCGAGTGTAACACATCATTGAAATTATATAAGTTTGCTTTTACTATACATATTATGTTTGATATGACCGCATTGAATTTAAAGATTTTAATTGTAATTAACAGCTGAAATTCAGCTATATAAAATATATACCTAGTTGTTTTTAGTCTGTTAACCTGACCTGATCCACAAGATCAAATCTGACTCTTGACAGCTAATGTGAGTAGGTATATAAGTTTAGTTACATCAAACATATAATAAAAATGGAAATAAATAATTTCAATTAAGATGTCTTAGTATAATATTTTATGAAGAATTTGACTTTATGAATTTGGAATGTATTTTAGTTCTGTCATTATGTATTATGTATTAGCACGTTAAAAAAAGTAAATGCTTACATGGGCGTTAAATTACAAGTAATAAACGGATTGTTTTATTACACGTAGGTAGTAAAGCCATAATAAAGTGGGCTATAAAATATAGCTTTAAATCAAAGATCACGCGAAATTATCCATCTTTAGATGAACATAGAGACTATTTAGCACACATCTATTTTATACATTTACTACACTTTTTATATTTCATTTTTTATACCTTGTCTTTTTTATATACTACGATTTTCGTTTTAATGTTAATCAGTGAATATGTACTATTCATTTCATCGCTATTTTGCAAATAAAAAACTCTTTTATTTTGAAGATTAACGAAACAGTCTACCTGAGCCTAGCGATAAAAATAAGCCACGGGATGAGATAAGAGCCGTTTGGGATTTTTTGTTTGGTAAATAGAGATGAAATAAACTGTACATCATAAGTATACATATATCGATAAATTTAAACTGTTGATAATATGATAATTCATGAGTAAATCTTTTTTCTTTAAGTTATTTCTTAAATAATATAATTTATCTTATTCTTGGGCATTATATATAAAAAAGAAAATAATACAGTGCGTCTCATTTGAAATTATGTTCACCACCCACTAAATAATTCGGAAGTAATCAAATGATTAAATACATCGTAGTGCTCTAGATTTTGAAATATTTTATTTCAATTATTCACGATTCGTTCAAATCAGAGAGGGTTATGTCTAAAACAGGTATGTTTGAAAGCATTGAACAAAAATAATTACTTGTAGCTTAATTAGGTTTAACAATGACAAAGTTTCTATGATTTTCATAAATACAGCTAAATTATTATATTTTCGTTAGCCACAACCGATATTTTAATACACTTGTATGTACCTATTTCTATAGTAATGGTATCAAATGAAAACCGGAAACCGAATGTCGAGTTCACGATATGTTATGAACATTAGAATGTTTCTTTCAATTATTTGATACATATTTATACTTAATTAGATGTATATGTATTAACAAGTATTCTAAAAAAATGCTTTATATTTTTTATTATATAGGTACCTACTCTCGTCTATTATATGTGAGTTCCCTGGAATGTATTTTCGAGGTACGAATTATTTACAAAGTATGCGTTGAACGAATATACTAAAACATCAATTATTAATGTTATTAGGTAGTGTCTATTAGTTGTTTCTTAATGACAATTTGAACGAATCCACTAAATTTTATTGTCAAGAATAATGAATATTTTTTTTGTCTAAGACACTATTATGAAAGAGTGCATCAAAATTTTTTACCATTGATGTAGTGCGTATCTCATTCATCTGGTTAAGGGTAATATCCTCATTCAAGATGGCTGTGACTCCACCCGGTATGTTACCATGGTAACCGGGGTTGCCAATCAAGGAGCAGGGGCATTATTTGGTTGTCCTCTTTCCCCTTGCCCTTGCCGACCGACAATATAGCCGGCCAGCAGATGAAATTTCCATCCAGCTTGCCGAATTGAAAACTATGCACATGCGTTCAAATGCACCGCTAGATACAAAATCAATAGTTGTTCTGTCTTTTATTCTTCCATCTGAATATTTCATGTGCTTATGTCTTTAATAGGTTTCTTCTATATCGGTGGTTTGAGACTGAACTAGTTCATATGTTAAATACAAAAATAAAATATTTCTATTTAAATTGTAATATCTTAATATTGTAAACTAAAACCAGAACAGTAAATTATATTGTAAGTATTATTATAAATAAAATAATTGTGATTTGGCTAGTGGGATGTGTTTACAATTAGAAAATTGCTATCCTCTTTATCTTTAACAGTCTTTTAAATAAAATAGATAAATTTCATTTCTGTCAGCACGAAATAAGTACATGATTTTTATACGAAATCAGTCTAGATGTACCTACGTAAACCAGATGTTAACATACCTATAGTAGCTATGAGATAGCGTAGTGCAATTTATAATTGGCCACCCGTTCTCAGTATATAATAAATTTTTAAGGAGTTATTTCTTCAAAATATAGTAATATTATTTCAGGCATATATAATATTAATCCACTCCAAATATGTAATTAGTAATTACTCTATCATTATTTTAATAAATTTCACCTTACCCAAAATTATAACTATCATCACAGACACTTATAATCATACCTACAATTCTGTGTCAGTTATACTTTCACAAACTGCCTACATATATATTTAGTAGATAATGTATATAACTAAATATATGTGGATATTGGTTAACACTTAAAAAAAACGAACTGCCACTGTAGACAATTCCGGACTAACACGCCTAGAAAAAATGTTTCGAAAGGGTTAAAAATAGAAAGTTGTCTCTTGATAATAACCCTTAATAGAGCTTTCCAATTCAGCTAAATGGTAGGCATTAACTTTCTCCTACCTTACGCAACACGTCTCCAGTTGTACCAACCGATATATTTCGTTGTGTATAATATTGTAGGCTATCAAATAATATCAAATTTGTGTAAGTTATGTTGGTAAATACATTAATACATATATGCTTATATTGCTATTTTAACATAATAATCTATAATATTGCCACCATGAATAGAGGAAGTTTTAAACGCGTATATGGTAGATGGCAGTATATCACATATCTATTGATAATTAGCTGTGAATTTATTATATCAGAAGGACCGCCTTCTGATATAATAAATCGATTTTGCTACCCCATCTTTTGCATTTGCACATATGATGCCTAAACAAATAATTTGTGATACATGTTTTTACACAGTTGTAGTAATTTAAAAATTATTTAAGAATATTTGTATTACTTAGGTATCTTTCCCTAATCCAGCACCACGACTTTAATAGTTATTAGTTTTTACATAAAAATTTAATCTGTTAGACTCAACATACTAAATTGTCTACTTAAGGAACAGGGGCGTAGCGTGAGAAGAGAATTTAAGGATGCGATAAAAGTTTTATAAGGGGAAGAGGTATAATCAGATGTATGGTAAACCATATGAAAATGGTAAAAATAAAAAAGACACTAACCTAAAATGATTATGCCGAGGTATATATCCTAATTTTTAAAATGAAGATCAATTCTTCGGTTTTTGTTTGTCCAGCGAAAACGTCACTGTTTCTTCTAACAAGACACTTTCAATATTTATTAATGCTAAAGCTGACAGTCTTTCTTACTTTTGAGAATTTCACAGATAAATCTTTATCCTCTTTAAACATGAAAATTAATATTTTTGCGGAACTGCTTGTGGTAGGAATAGTCAAAATTAAACGACATAATTTTGATGACTCCGGAAAAACAGCAGATAATTGAAGGAACATAATATATTGGTAAAGCTCAAACACAGTGCGCTTTTTCATATCGGGATCACTATAAATTACTGAAAGTTCACTTTTTGAACGATTTGCGTCAAAGAATGTTACATATGTATCTACTAAAGAAGAAAACAGTTCGCCAGGAAATGTTTCACGAATGAAGTAAATTGTGTGGAATCTAGATTTAAGAATTTCAGTTTAGAAATTCCACTAAACCGTTCACTAATGTTCAAAGTAATAACATCTAAAATTTCATAAAACAATCGTGCGTAGGTGCTTTTCTTATCTTCTTCAGGAATTAAATCCAAACGCATTCTTTTTACTTGGTGGTTGATTTTCTAACACAAACTTGTCCATACGATCCCAAATGTCACTAAACTCGTTTCTCATTTTTTGAATATGTGATTTGAAATCGGCGATCTTTTTATTGCAGTAACTAATATCTGATATTTTTGTCTGTAGAATTTTAAACAGGCTATCAGAATGTGGAAATATTGCAGAAAACACTGTTAAGAAAAAAATAAAATCCAAATCGCGCAATAAAGTTAAAAGGCCTCTAGCACAAATAATGGTTTCTCGATTCCTTTCCTCATTTTCATTTTCCGTAATTACCTGAAACAGCGCTTCCAAATCTTTCTTATGTTATGGCGACAGTCGCCAAGATGCGTTCACATAATCGCATAACTGAGTTCGGAAATAACGACAACGCCTAATCCAAATGTTCACATTTGGATACCCTTGACTATGGACAATATGGAACAATTTGTCCATAGTCAAGGGAATAGTAAAGAATCGTATAGTTATAAACTGATTTCGTGTTAATAGAAACATACATTATATATATATATATATATATATATATATATATATATATATATATATATATATATATATATATATATATATATATATATATATATAATTTATGTCAATTTAATTAAAATAAAAAAACGGGAGTGAGTTTATTAAGTATTGTACTGCTCAAGATCAATAAAAACTGAAATAAACACGTAAGAACGTTTCTCTTATGAGAAACAAATAACAATAATATGAAATTTTGAAATGTCGAACTAACAACAAAAATCAAGAACTAAGCAATATTCAGATGTTATTTGGTGATGTCCTGATTCTTTATACTGATGTTATTATTGAGTTATATTTTCTTTAGTCACTGCTCAATAGATTTCTAAGTACATACAGTGTGCACTAAATATAAGGTACAAAAATCATATTTTGTCTTCGGCTTAACTTCATGATCATGTCAATTAGGATACAAAGATTATCAGTTTACTTTACGCTATTACTGCTCATTTGTTTGAGTTATTTTCTCAAAGCTTTTAGATCATATAGGTACATTAGTTTTAAATAAGACCTCCTATATGCAATACTATAAATTGACATCCATCTGAAAAGAACACATGTATGTATTACCTCTGGAATAGTGGCAAAAATGGAGGGAGCCAAGGGAAATAATTCATACAGAAAATATTAATCACAATTATTTTATTAAACAAATACCTACTAATACAAAGTTCGTCCATTGACAATTGACCAATTCTTATATATGTTATTTTTAAATAATATCACAAAAAAGACAACGTGATTATTGATGGATATTATTTCTAGTAATATATTCCAGTAATGATTTTTTTCCACTCGAAGAAAATTATTCTGAATGCTAGAAGGTAGTTAAAAGTAAATGATAGTTGCACATGGGCATCCCTATGTTTCTATGCTCATTGGGAACGAGGAATATGAAACACCGTACCCTATCACCAGAATACATCATATCTTAGCATCATCGTCATTAGAAATACCAAATCATAACATTGGCTATTAAAATGTGTATGCACAAGTACATCAAATATCGATTAGAACTAAGGGAAATATAATAAATGTGTTATTTTCATTGGATAAAAATAAATATGATTTATTTTCATCCAGTGTGGATTATTGTAGTTACAAATTATAACTATTGTTTGAAATTGTGGTATACTTACCAAATATCTTAGGATGACTTGTAAATATACTTACTAAATTATATTATATGCCACATATTAGGATGTCAATATTTTAATAGAGGTAGTAAATTTAAATATAACGTATTGTTCAGAAACTACTTTATCATTAATTACATATAAATAAACAGAAGTGTTTCTGCAATATGCTAAACAGTCATCAGCAGAATCATAATTTATTTAAATTAAAATAATCAAAACAGTTCCTGATATATAAATATCTACATTATTTACTTTGATTCACATGTCATTAAATTCACATACACGCATTTTTGTGCTTCGGTGGTCTTTTTAATATTCAGTTAATATTTTATAGTGCGACATTAACAGAATAAGAAATAGATATATAATATACGTACTTATATAATTCGTTAACATATATTTTCACCTAGATAATAGTCATAAACATGTGTCGAAGGACATTACTGACACATTAGCGTATATTTTGTTTGATTAATATGATTGATATGTATAGTCTTATAGACTGCATGCAAATTACGTAATAACTCATATATAAGTATGATCATATATCACATCAGTAAAAACATATATTTCACGAAATTACATTTTCCAGTCTGACAGTACCTAATGCATAGACTTGGTCATAGACTGAACTACTTTTTCTACAGTTGGCAACAACGTTAATAAGGTTCTACCTTAATTTAGAGCTACCAAATATTTGTTTATACAGTTACCTCCTGCTTCTGTATATATCTTCTTCTTCTAAAAGGAGTTTTCTTGTAATTTGTAACATTATAAGCGTTTACAAATGAACGAAGATCTATTCACAATACAAATATTATAGATATTAATATCACAGAAATAGGGTGTATAAAATGTTGTATTAAAAAAATGTACATGTAAATAAATAAACCTATAAACAACACAACATATTCAAAACAAACCACTCGAAATTCAAATTGTGTCTTGGAGAGTAATTAACTACCTATCTCGCCCTAAATGATAATCATTCTTTTATTATAGTTCAGGTTAGTACGCCGCCTACTATAATATTTTTGGAGCATCTTATATAATCCATGTAGATGAGTCTGCTCTGCTCATGTACTATATGGCATGGCAAATAGAGATAATTAAAAGTGACGAATTCTGTAGCAAATGAGGATATTTTTTTAACCTAAAATTTATGAAAAATATGAGAAAAGCAACTATTTTATGTATTTGCAGGCTTTTATGAGAGAGTTGTTCTAACATTTGCTCTGTTACTTTAAAAATATTATTTCTTAGTAGGAAAAATATAAATATCATTTAATGAGATAACGCTGAATAATATCTATTTATCAAGTATTATATATGAAATAAGAGGTATGAGGTGGATCAGTAGTATATGTACTTATAAACGCTAAAAAACCCGCAAAAAAGACTCGAGTTTAAATCATATTTTCATATATATATATATATATATATATATATATATATATATATATATATATATATATATATATATAATATTTTAATCAATTAGATTTACATAATAAAGTATTAGTGTTTATAAAAAATGATTCTATTCTATAATCCTATATAGATCAGAATATACTTTAATATAAATGTATACTGGAATATAAAGTCTCAATATTTCTTTGTATTAGGTTACCCTTATTTTATTGTGGTTTATATATAAATAATTAGCTTAATATAATTCAAAATCAAAGACTAAAAAACTAAATTTATAAAAATTATAGACAAAAAATATTATAATACTATAGGACGTGACCATGCCATTTTTAATTAATAGTAACATCACACTGATTATGTTTAGACATTAATTTATATCAAATATTTCAAATAAATACATTATTAAGAATATAGGAAAACAGTATGTTTGTTAATTTTATATATAGATCCAAAAATGTAGATATAAAATCCATAATATTTTATTTGTTATATGCGTTATAATAATCAAGTACAATATTATCTATCTATGTTCATAAAGTCGTTTATTTCTTAGTTATCCCAATTGCTAAATTATTTCTAAAATGAATATAACTTCCATTACACAATACGAAATTTTATTGATTTACTATTGTATTATACATTAATCACTAATATAAATTGTTTTATTCATCATTCGGGCTATATTAAGTAGTAACTAAGAACTAAGTGATTTATTTTAATGTATTTTTATGTCTAAATTAATATCTACTTATGTATTATATCTAACATTTTAAAAACAAACAATTGTTCAACTTGTCATTAACCAGGTAAGTAACATAAATGTAATTACTGTAAATTAATGATTGAATTATTGGAAACTTAATAAAACTTTACAATATTTTATAGCTCTTCAAGGTCCAACAGTTGAAATCTTCAAGAAAATCCCTGTAGAAATGTGGCCTCCTGTTACGTATACTGAAGGTATACCGGACAGAAAACACTCAGGATACATTCAGTATACGTACAGGGGGTTTACATTCTGGCAACATGCGAGGAAATCGTCTTCTTCAGCGAACCCAATTGTGTCTCTAGGAATATTACGACCCTATTAGTGTTACCTGTAATTTTGATAAAATGAAGTTAATGATTTGTAAAATAATATTATAGAGTTATTTTTTAAAATATATTAAATCCAGAAGGTGCATAGAAAACATAAAATTTCAACCTGCTCATCTCGAAGGGGAAATGTTAAAGAAGTGGATAGTTGGCAAAATCCTAAGGGAGCGATATCGCTACCCTAGGAGGCCATGTTGTGCGCCACATCGCACACTTGGGTACCTAAATTTATATCTCTGGTTGCATCAGGCCCAATCGCAATAGATTTAAAGGGGTGCCAAACCCAAGGGAGAGACTGAGGCGTACCACATAAATCACAAGACTGGAATTAAAGTCTGGTTCGAGGCACTACACTTCTAAGAAAATTTATGACTTGACAAGTACACGTTTAAAAAGGGTTCTTAATTATGCAGTATCTTTGGCACAACTTCAGAATTTTTACAGCCATGCATTTTTTTAAAGCATACAAGATATCACATTGAAAATAAAGTTTATGAAACAGCAGGCATTTAGACATTCTCAATAGTTAAATAATACTCACCTGCACATTGTTTTGTTGTTGATTGACAGGTTGGTGTTGTTCGACGTTTAGCCAGGAAGCAACTAACTGTAAGGACGTCTTGCTCGGTATGGTGGTGTCCGCCGCGGCGCTGGGGTCTAAACTATCGACGCCGACGCAAAACACAGGGCGGCTTCCCCCAAAGTTGTGGGCAGGATTTTCTGTTTTATATCCCATAACGTACAGAATGTGACAGTCTGGGTGTGGTTGAGGAATATCCATACAACGAACTCACAGGATGATCGTTGTTTATATGAACGTGATTACGTTGCACACTTTGATTCTTAGTATAAACACATAAATTGTTAGCAGGCTTCTTAAACGTTGCTTAGAATAAGGAATATCATGTTTCTTATATGAGTAATACAAGAATATTGTCACCGGTATGGTCACGTTCTAAAATGCATTTATGTGAATAGATTAAGGATTACAGTATGCATAAGAGGAGGGACTGCATTTGATATCCGCTTATAAAAAGGCGGAGTTAACTGAGCTGACGTTTAATATATAGCCCGACTTGCTCCAGACAGAGAATCTTCGGTTGAGAAGAGGATGACCTGATACCGTTCCATTAAACCTATAAAAAGAAGAGTTTATTGAACAATCTGATAAAGGATGATTGGAAAACTACTACTATTAGCTAGTTTACCGTGTTCCTATTTAAGCCGCAGTTAATTTCATATTTTTCTTTCAGTGAACTGCTTATCAATAACTGGGCAAAACTATTAACATAGAAATAATTGGCAATACATTCATTAAATTAATTAATATCTTCAGCTACTTATAACTTATACTTAAAACGTATGTACCTATATCTTAAAACGCCTTATCTATAGATTTATACATATAAATGGTAGACATCACGTTTGCTTACCATAAGATTATGTCTCTTTTGCAGGATAGATGGCAGCACATACAACTTGATATATTAAATAGTTACAGTAGCGGTAATCGAATTAAATTAAATGAATAATTTAATGACAATAGATTTAAGTTTAATTTAAAAACATCCTATATTTAATTAATTAAAAATAAAGGTAAACTCAAATAAAAAAACAAATTAATGTGTTAGTTAAACTGAAAATAAATTAAAACATTCACCTGTTTTACGTTGGAAGTGAATGTACCTAGTTGTTCATTCTTGATTCAAATTCCTGTGTTATAATTGACCAAGAGACTCCTAAGTACATATTATAGGTACTCCTGATTGAAATGAGAGACTCCTGAGAGAAATATTAGCATTTCATGAGGTTTTAGGTGTAAATGTGGTGTAAATTTATATTCCATAAAGATGATCCACGCACTTAGCACGTTAGATAATACTATCTATCATTCCGGTGGCAAGAAAAACAGAAGGCTAATCGCCATTTGCCGGTGTTGGCTACGTTGCGACGGCGGCGGTTGGCGGCGGTCAGGTATGTAGACGGTATGAACTCATACAGGGGCTTGGACTTATCTGTCACGCACCAAACATACTACTGTTGACTGGGTGAGTGGTGCGATGTCACAAAATCACAATATAGTCAGCTGTCATCGTCTGTCTCCGTCTGGCAGGCCAAGAGCTCTAAAGGAGAAGGAAATACGATAAATACCATGATAAAATCTGTGACGTATGCGTTGCTGTATAGTAGGTAGTTTATGCGGAAAGTCGCATGTGTAATGTGTGCAAATAATGGGAAGGCCTGGGCATTCTTTTCGTTGCAGTGGGTGCCTTGCTCACAAGAAATGCTCTCTAAACTAAACATTTTATTGAGCGTGGCAGACAATTCTTGTTTTTGATAGTATTTCGTTTATTTCATAGGTTTTTACGGGATTCTCTGTACTCTCGGTGATTTCATTCATTAACTTTGTGCTATCTTACATAGAAATAGAGGACTTCTGTGTTATGTAGGTATACGCTGTTTTTTTTTAATATAGATTAATAGAATCTAATTTTATATCGATTCGGTTTGATATTTATGCATCTACATTAACCAAAAGAAAATATTCATTTTGGACTTCAAAAACACAATAGGTATATAATAAAATGATTATTTTAGGAATTGCCTTTATTTAATTTATACCTACCTACGTGTAGTTTAATTTGTTTACTTGAAAGGGGCTTTTACGAACAATGTGCTGTAATTAATAAAACATTTAATTAAATAATGATCAATTTATCGGTATGAAATTAAAGTCTATAATTTTACAATTTGGACATCCCACTTTCCAAGCTGTTTATTTGGTTGGGATCCATGAACGCTTGCCGACGGTCTCTAACGGGCGTATAACATATGGCGGTTATAAATATGTTGAAATGTGATTTATAGTTACACTTAGCGTCGTTCCAATAATAATGGTAACTTTAATGTAGTTTTAAATTACGAATATAATTACAGACTAGGTAATTTTTTTTACAAATAACGAAGTCGTCTTATACCTACCTACATATATTTATTCCGCTATAATAATAAATGATGGTATCATTTTACGCCTTGATGTGTAAAAGTAAGACAAAATATTGTTTGAAGTATTTGTTGTTAGGATTAATCATATTAGCGCACGTCCGTTTTTTAAAACAAACGAATATAAATCGAATATGAATCTAATTTAACTGAATTAGTTTTAATTTAATTCACTTTTAACACTGTTATGAATATGCTTTTTACATACATTTCGTATACCTACCTACTGTAATCACTGCAATACTGTTACACTATTTAGGTTTAATATACAGAACATCTACAGAAGTTTATTAAAGCTGATAAATATTACGGTTGCAGTAATAAAAGATAAGGAATATTTAGTTGATATGATATACATAGATGAGCAAGTTTCACTAAATGCTAAACATAACATGCGATACCTATCAGCTAAATATTCCTTGTGTTTTTTTATGAAGTAATTTTCAACAATTAACTGATGTAATTTTCAACAATTTCTATAAACTTTTTTAAATATTCCCTATAGAAAACCTAAGTGGTATAAACTTTTGGAGCATTGGTAAGTGTTTAAATATGTAGTAGTAATAATAATATAGGTATCTGAAAATATGTGAAATAAGCTTAAAACTTGTATAGGTGGTAGTGATAAAAAATTAATTTTAAGCATTTTAAGATGCTCTATCTCGAAAAGACGAGACGTCACAATTTCAACTTCTTTGTTGAGGAGGCAAGGATACGTATAAAAAATAGTAGTAAAAAATCGGATGTGATCTTCATGTAAAATTTTACCTCAAAATACATCTAAATATAGTGTTCAATTGTGAAGTTTACAGTGGCAAAGGTAACACGAATTTAAGCGTTCGTAAAGGATATGGATATATCATCTTAAAATTACAATTTACTCAATCTGTTCAATAATTTAAGTGGATATACCTACTTCGCAAATATACTAAACAAATACTAGGCAATACTTTAATTATTATACAATAATACAAAAAAATAAACCCAATCTGCACAAAGTAGGGGACGGACGGGCAAGACGGAGAGGGCGGGCAAAAAGAATATTTGTTCTAGTTCCATATTTCATCGATAGAAATAAATAGAGCCAGTGTCGCTCGACTCCTTACATACATGCACTTACTGTCAGATCTCGTCCGGTAGCATAGGTTACTAGCCACGCGTTTAGTGTAAGGAAATTAGATTTTTTCAAAAAAATTACGATAAAACCACCGTAAGTACCTTGTGTTTATTTTATTATATTCAGAGCAATCCATATTTTGATATTCCTAGTAAAGTTTGATATAAATAGACCTCCAACAAACATATTCATCTTCAGTTTTTGTTTCACCATTTTTGTGGGATATTAGGTTATGTTACTAACGAGACGGGCAAAACGAAACCGGGTAAGATGGATAGTATCCGTTTTGCCCTTCTTATGCCATAGTCTGTTAAATAATAATGATAAAAGTGTATGTAAAAGTTTGTATTAACAAATAATAATCTCTATAGCAGATGGTGTATGAGTATAAGACAAAGACCAACCGAGCCAACTGGTCTGAAGAAAGCTTAGCAAAAGCTATGGAAGAAGCTAAAAAGACGTCCACATTAAAAGCGAGTAAAATATATGGTATACCTTACGCAACGTAACATAGACATATTAAAAGCAGTTCCTCAAAAAAGAAATTAGGCCCCTTTGAATCTGTTTTCACGGCGGAAGAAGAAGAAGAGCTTTTGAAATATGTTTAAAAAATGGATTCTTTATTTTATGGCCTCACACGAACAGAATTTCTGCAAGTAGCTGGAGAGTTAACTAGAAAGAAAGGAAAATCTGAAGTTTTTTCTGGAAATATAGCTGGAATAGGGTGGTTCAAAAATTTCAAGCTTCGTAACCCATCATTAACATTGAGATCACCGGAACCAACTTCTGTAGCTCGAGTGAAAGGATTTAATCGAGAAGCTGTAAATAGATTTTATTCCTTGTTAGAAGAAGTCATAGAAAAATATAACATTGCAGTTGATATGATCTTCAACATGGATGAGACTGGAGTGAGGACTTCATCGACTAAACCACCTAAAGTCCTGTCTACCTATGGGAAAAAACAGGTTGGGATTATTTCAAACAATGAAAAAGGAGTTTTAACTACAGTAATTTGTTGCTGCATTGTCACAGGAGTATTCATCCCGCCGTTTTTCATTTTTAAAAGAAAGAGGCTTAATCCACGGCTTTTAGATGGTGCTCCTCCTGGTGCAGAAGCAACCACTACTGATGGGTAAACTCCCAAAAGTTTTTAGATTGGCTGAAAATATTCGTGGGAAAAGTGCGTCCTACTGAAAACTGTAAGGCATTGTTGATATTAGACAACCATGAATCGCATAAAAGTTACGAAGCACTTGATTTTGCAACGAAAAACAATGTAATATTTTTATCGATTCCACCTCACACATCTCATAAATTACAACCATTAGATGTTGCAGTCTACGGACCAATAAAAAAATACTTTGAAATCGAAGTTAATACTTTCCAAAAGGAACACCCGAGCAGAATCATCAATCAGTACAACATTGCGAGACTTTTTACAGGAGCGTATTTAAAAGGAGCTGTACCATCTAATGCAATCAGTGGGTTCCGCTCAAGTGGCATACATCCATTCAACAGGCACATTATTCGTGATGAACATTTTGCGCCTTCCGAGGTTTATCAAATTAATGCTGCAAATATTACATCAGAAACAAATGTCACTAGCCGCAATATAAACGATGCTCAAAATTCTACTGTAAATGAAAATGAGCAGAATACAAACGATACCAACATAAATGAAAATGAAAAAAGTACTACCATGAATGAAATTGATAAACAAAATACTTCTGTGAACGAAAATGAGAAAAATTCCAATATAAATGAGAATGAGAAAATTGCTGACGAGAATGACAATTTAGAAATTACACAACCAGATAATGCATCAGACATGAATGTTTTGCAAGGAATCCGGCCCATACCTGTCGAAGTAAAGAAAAGAAATATACAAAGACGAAAACCAATAAAAATGGCACAAAAACAAAAACAAGATGCTTCAGCAACTAAAAAGAAAATTTCGTTGGACACTGCTTCTAGTTTAATAAAGAAGGCACCAAAACAAAAACCGGTTGTTATAGTAGCTAAAAGAAATTTTCATTTGAAGTTCCAGGCTCGTCGAACCGCAAAAAGAAAATGACAGATACAAAACAAAACTTAAAAACAAGCATTATGCAACAGAAGTCATATTTTTGCACTGTGTGCAAAGAAGCATACGTTCACCCGCCCCTTCGAAGACTGGATACAATGCGAAGTTTGTCGAGAGTGGACTCATGAAGCTTGTTCTACATATCCAGGTCGAGGATCATATTCTTGTGACGATTGCTTTGATTAGTATCCAATACTCATTTTGCCCGCTATGGGCGGGCAAAACGGATAATAGCCCATTTTTATTAAAACATATATGAATCAATGAAGAATTTATTTTTTTAGAATTTTGATCTCAATTATTAATGTACAAATGTGCAAAGATTATAAATACAAAGTTAAGAGGAATTATGATTAAGACATATATTTTTTATTTATTTTTAAAATTAACATATCCTTCTTGCCCGTCCGTCCCCTACATCTTATATCAAATATTTTTGAAGATACAAAGTAATTCGGTGATGTTGAATGAAAGGGATAAAACTGAATCAAAATTTGCAACGATATTTGTTTCTCAATCAGGCAATTTTATGTCTCACTCGGTTGGTAAATAAGCACAATCATAGATACTGATTTACCGTCAATCTTAATTGTATGTGGAAATGCCTGATATTACCTAACAGACTCACCATATTTACAAATAATGGACGATCGATAGCTCAACTTATTGCATCTTGAGAGTAATAGATTAATAAGTGCATTCCACCACTTGCTAATCTATTTTGCATTAAATATTTTTAATAAGATTTTTTAATGATACATTGTAATAGTTTAAAATTAGTTACATTAAATGTTTCTAAATTGTTGTTGCGGAAAAGGAGTCTTATAGAAGAATAAATCAGTAAATTTTGAATTTAAAAGATAATATATTCTGCGTAAAGTAAAATAGTTTCCACTATAGATGTGTTAACTGTTTATCTTCAGTTTATATGGTATTTTCTCATTTTATATTTGTATCTTGTATAAGATATATTTGTATATTTATCTCATCACATGTACCGGATATCACATGTACCCGACATCACATTTAAATAAATGACTCGTTAGTGAAGGTACTTATTTAATATTCATCTCATTTTATAAAATTTGCATGTTGTGGAAACTGGTATTTAGCCAATTTATCTTTTATGTATTTTGGCGAATGCGCTAGTTCCCAAATAGGAAATTAAATGATCATGTGTTCGAAGCAGGGAAAACTATCAAAACTAGATTACAATAATAGAAACTCGGGATCAATTCTTCATTATCTATTGAAAAGTTACATAGATGCTGGGAAATATCCAGACGCATAGTAATATTTATATTTTAAACAACTGATTGAAATGGAAAATGGTAGAAATACAGTTTTTGAACTACTACAATATAAAGTGGAACAAATATTAGTAAATTTTCAAAGTAGTTTCACAAATAAAAAGACTTCCCCTAATTTCTGACTTTTCTTTTGTTATCCTCCTCAAATGTTATATATTCATTGTCATGGTATCAGTTACATTTGCCACACAAATAATCGTTAATCTAAAACAATACCTCGTTGTGGCACTGATTTCATGCACATAACAAGTTTGTAATGTTTAACGTGTGCAGTGGTATCTATTATACGATATCCTTGTATATTTTGTGCACTGAAGTACTAGATATGCAGAATGCAAAATAACGCTATCGTTATGAAATTTAAATTCTGAAAACAAAAGCAAAACATCACCCATATACAGCAGAGTTTTTTCAGTCGTATAAGCAAATTAAAACATTTACATGGAAATATAATCGAGCGTGTTTTTCATTTTTACATTTTAGTGAAGAGATATGATATAATACAGCAAGTAGATATTTTTATATTTTTTTATTTTATTTGATTTATTAGTACTTAGGTATTGTAAATAAATTTACCCAAAACTTGCACTAAAATCAATAATAATTAATCAATCATTTTTTATCTTATATAATTAAATTGATAGTTTAGGTTCATCCTTGTCGATTTATTTATTTAGTCTGTTTGGATTTAGCTTTAAGGCATTTAATGCATTTTAGAATCCATCTTTAATCGTAGGTTTAATACAACAAAAGTTATAAATTTTAAAAGGGTAGCTACAATAATTATAGAAAGTCATCATCATGATAAAATGTTTGATTTTTTTATGCGCATAACAATTTGTAACATTATTTTGTATCCCAAAGACGCATTACTGTATCTTATAAGAAATGTTTTTTTATTTGGTAATTACTGTAGGTACTAATAGTAATAGTATGGTACATAATGGAATAACAAGATCACAGAACGTGTTTGTAAGGAATGATTTTGCACTTATATTTATGTATACATTATTATTACATTTAGTTTTAATTTATAACATTTTGTGTCATAAGAAGAGTAATAGCTATTTAGGTATTACGCTCACGTTCCATAATCTACATCTTTATGGGTTACATCGTGAGTATAACAACAGACTTAGACCACCTATGTGTTTCTTTATTATCGTTTTATGTGATTTAGTGTAGAATTGTGCACTTCATAATTTATATTAAATCATCCTGAGTCGATTTTACTATGATAGATATAATAAATTGTGGAAGGAATATACCTGTATAATTACAATAACTATAGAAAATCCATTCGCATTATTATATCCATCATGATAAGAAAATGTTTGATTTTGTTATGTAGATAACAATTTGTAATATTATTTTGTATCATCAATATTAATTATTGTATCGTATGTCAGGTATTTTGTAATGACTGTAGTAGTAGAATACATTATTAATAACAGACGTTATTTTTATTACAAGGAGGTATGCTACACTTACTTGTATGTCACAAGTAGATTACCTATATGTTTCCTTATTATCATATTTACAGCGATTCAATATATTTTACATAGACACATAAACAGTTTATTAAATGGTAAAATACTTCCTTAAACATAATACTAACCTGCTGCATACAATGCATAATATTACATTTATGCGACTAAAATTTTCTGTATTTTTTGTCTAAAGTTCCTCCATATTTTGTATATAATTAATTATATATTTAAATTTTAAATAATAATTTGTAATTTTGTCTTAGAATAAAAAATGATTTTTGATTAGTTTCCCTATCTATTGTTGGAATATTACATTCAACAATAATTATTTTAGGTTTAAAAATAGTCTTCATGCGGTGCCTGAAATTAAACATAAACATTAGGTCAGCATTTATGAGTTCGGGTAACTCAATATCGAATGTTTAACTGTTCAAATGTCGTTGAAATAAAAATAGATTATTTAGCAAGTCAGTCTGAAAGATTATACGTTAGAATACATATCTTAATTTCTTTGTACGTAATTTAGTTGTTATACAGAGTATCAATAAACTCGTATTGTCTTCAAATTGTATCTTTAATTATTTATTCTCCCAAGTACTTCGAACAGGTTATGGGCCCAGGTGCGTCGCGTAAGCTCACTTGTAAGGGAGAATAATTAAAAGGTACATCGCGAGTGATAACTATTGTTGTATAGACAACTGGAAAATGGCGGAAAGTGCTAAGTATAACATCGAAAAGTTGAACGGGCAAAACTACCAGTCCTGG
Source organism: Rosalia funebris (assembly GCA_037954035.1). Taxonomy (NCBI): domain Eukaryota; kingdom Metazoa; phylum Arthropoda; class Insecta; order Coleoptera; family Cerambycidae; genus Rosalia; species Rosalia funebris. The sequence continues at coordinate 30,456,986 of JAZFAV010000032.1, read as the reverse complement.
AACTATTTAGTGAAAATGTTATTAATAAATGCGGATTTATGGGATGTAGTTTCGACTGAATTACCAACACCGGAGGAACGAAACGGCACCTGGCAGAAGAAACATGACAAGGCCTTATCAACCATAGCCTTACTTGTCGATGTTAGTCAACTAGTGCATATCAGAAATAAGGAATACGCACATGATGCGTGGGAAGCACTAAAGGAGTATCATCAAAAATCGAGTTTATCTAGCATGGTTTTTCTGTTAAAGCAAATTTGCAGGCTATCGCTAGATGAGAATGGTGATATGGAAGCACACATAAGTTCATTCTTGGAATTATTGAATAAACTGGCCGCTTTAGGGGAAGAAATTAAGGACAGGTTTGCTGCAGGCATTTTGCTGGGAAGTCTTCCAGACTCATACAGTTTTTTAATCACAGCGCTGGAAAGTAAGTCATCGAGTGAATTCACGCTTGAATTCGTAAAAAGTAAATTAATCGATGAGTACAGGAGGCGTCAAGGAGCTTTGAAAAGTCAAAACGAGTCAGCCATGAAATCAGTATATAATAAAAGGATCCAAAGTAATCAAACTGCAAGTACAGATGTAAAGCAATGTTACTTTTGCAACAGGAAAGGTCATTTTAAACGGGACTGTTTCAAGTATAAAGCGTTTAAAAGAGAAAAGGCCAATAAAGTTACTGAAATTAATACTGGTGACAGTGATGATGCGTGTTTTATGGTAAATTCAAGCTCAAATGACATAAACAGGGATTCTGCTTCGTGGTATGTGGATTCAAGAGCTTCGAGTCACATGGTAAACTACAAAGAATTTTATACCCAATTTGACGGTAGCAGAAAAGGCGTTGTGAGGTTAGCGGAGAAAGGGCAACACTCCAAGGTTCAGGGTATAGGAACAGGATTCATCAAGTGCGCGAATAGTGCGGGAGTGAATAAGCTAAAAATCGACGACGTGTTGAATGTGCCGGACTTAGATTCAAATTTACTTTCTGTGAAAAAGTTAACTAGTGCGGGGTATAACGTGCAGTTCGACAACAGTAACTGTAAAATTGTCTCAGGCGGAAAAGTGATTGCGAGTGCGAGGCCGGCGCCCGACTTGTACAAGCTGTCAACTGTAGAACAGGCACTGAGCATCGTGAATGAACACTCCAGCAACAGTCAGCATACGTGGCATCGACGTTTTGGGCACAGGGACATAGAAGCAGTCAAGCGCTTGATGGAAAGAAAAATGGCAATCGGGATTAATATTAAGGATTGTAGGATTAGGGAAACTTGCAACTGCTGTGTAAAAGGTAAAATTATTCGTAAGAGTTTCCCGAAATTTTCTCAAAGCAACACATTTAATATACTTGACTTAATACATACAGATGTTTGCGGTCCCATGAAGACTGTTACTCCAGGGGGTAAACGGTACATTCTTACTTTAATAGACGATTTCTCAAGGTACACAACTGTGTATTTATTGAAACATAAGAATGAAACTGAAAAATATATTAAAGGGTTTATCGAGTTAATGAGTAATCAGTCAGGCAGGGTACCAAAGGTTATTAGATCAGATAGGGGTGGCGAGTACGTAAATAATGCGTTAAGGGAATATTTAAGCGGTAAGGGCATAAAGATACAGTACACGGCGGGGTACTCTCCAGAGCAAAACGGTGTTGCAGAGAGAAAGAACAGGTCGCTAGTCGAAATGGCTAGGTGCATGTTAATCGATGCGGATTTACCAAAGAAATTTTGGGGGGAAGCAGTTGTTACAGCCAATTATCTGCAAAATCGACTATCTACTCAGTCAAAACAGAAAACACCGTTTAAGTTGTGGCATAAAGTCAAACCTGATGTGTCGAATTTGCAAATATTTGGATCTAAAGTGTATAGTCATATTCCAAAGGAACAAATTAAAAATAAATTTGATAAAAAGGCAGAATCACTAATTTTCGTAGGATATTCTGATGAATCTAAAGCATATAGATTGTTAGATTTAGATACAGGGCGTATAAAAATTAGCCGTAGTGCGGTATTTCCTGAAAGAAATATTCGTGTTAAAGAAAAAAAGATAAAAGATGAAGAAGTGACTATTGAGTTCAAAAAGGAGCAAGAAAGAACGGAGCCAAATGACACTGGGAGACATGAGGCCGCAGATTTCGAAAAAACTGAAGAACTAGAAGAAGCTACGGAGGAATTTAATGTATATGAAAGTTCAGGTACAGAACAATCTTGTGGCAGCGATAACAGCTATCAACCAAGTGAAGAGTTCTACATAGAGCACGGAGGTGATCGTAGATCAAATAGAATAAATAAAGGAGTTCCACCTGAGCGCTACACAGCAAAGTTAGTTGAACTTCGGGAAATAGAACCTAAAACATTTAAAGAAGCTCTTGCCAGCAGTGATAGCGAAAAATGGAGGAAAGCTATGGAAGAGGAAATGAAATCTTTGAAGAATAACGAAGTATGGGATTTAGTACTTACACCGGAAGACAAAAACATCATATCTTGTAAATGGGTGTTTAAGCTAAAGACAGGTGAAGATAAGATCTCGAACAAGTACAAGGCACGATTGGTAGCGAGAGGTTTTAGTCAGAAATTCGGTGTGGATTACGATGAAGTGTTTGCGCCTGTAGTGCGGCAAGCAACTCTTCGAATATTGTTAACAGAGGCATGGAATCAAAAACTAATAATAAAACATCTAGACGCCGATTGGGCGGAAAATAAAGAGGATAGAAAGTCAAATAGTGGATACATATTTATGTTTCGAGGTGCATCTATTAATTGGGGATGCAGAAAGCAGAGTTGCGTATCACTATCATCGACCGAAGCTGAATACATAGCACTGGCCGAAGGATGCCAAGAGGCAATCTGGTTAAAGCAGGCGATAAAGGAGTTTACAAATTTAGAACCGAAAGTGGTTATGTACGAAGATAATCAAAGCTGTTTAAAGCAGCTAGCAAACCATAAATTTAGCAATCCAACGAAGCATATTGATACAAAGTATCATTTTTTAAAAGAATTGTATGAAAATCAGGTTATTGTATTCGAGCATTGTCCGACTGAAAAAATGATAGCTGATATGTTAACCAAGCCGCTAAATAAAGTAAAGCTAGAACATTTAAGTACCAAGGGTGGTCTGGTTGACTGATTGAAAAATAATTATAGTTGCGAGGGGGTGTTGGAATATTACATTCAACAATAATTATTTTAGGTTTAAAAATAGTCTTCATGCGGTGCCTGAAATTAAACATAAACATTAGGTCAGCATTTATGAGTTCGGGTAACTCAATATCGAATGTTTAACTGTTCAAATGTCGTTGAAATAAAAATAGATTATTTAGCAAGTCAGTCTGAAAGATTATACGTTAGAATACACATCTTAATTTCTTTGTACGTAATTTAGTTGTTATACAGAGTATCAATAAACTCGTATTGTCTTCAAATTGTATCTTTAATTATTTATTCTCCCAAGTACTTCGAACATCTATAGAATATTTTATATTTCTATTTGTATTCTTTGAGGTTTTATCATTGTAAGTTGTTTTATTTATCGCTTATTTAATATATTATTTCATCTATTAAATTCAGGTTTATCTATCATATTTCAGTTTCATTTCCACTTTGACTTCTTTATATTTTATAAAATAAAACATCCTTTGTTCAATAAATGAGTAAAATGGTCCTGTTTTCAGTATAAATGTACAATCCAATACTGGAGTATTGTAGTAATAGAAATTATTCACATTTATTGCTTGCTGTGCAAGAACATTAGGCAAATGTAAACATTAATTTGGCGGAATTTATCAATAATCGCATAATTGTTGTCCTCCCATAGTGGGTTAAATTGTTTATCATCAGAAATATCTTATTTAATAAACGATTTAACCGATTAGGTAATGGAGATTGTTTATGTTGTCGCATAGTTGATATCTCAAGTGCTCTTTTCAAATAAGAGTTGGTCTGTTCATAAACGAAATTACGGATATTGAATTATTTGAATGAAGATTATAAATGCTACTGAAGTAACAAATTATTAATATGAATTTAAAAATCGTAAATGATTTTTATTCTGCGGATTTAGTTTTTTTCGTATCTTATTAAAGAAAAAGTGTAAGATCCAACTAATGATATCATGAATAAAATCAATGACTTTTCAAAGTTCCTCCCTAAAAGTATATAAAATTTTCAATAGTGAAAAGAATTGGAACTCAACAAAATCTAGTCTTAAAGTATCGAATATAAAATTGAGAATATAGTTTAGGAACTCTTGAATAATATGAAGTATAGATATAAATAGACTGTATAGAAATTTAGACGTAATCTGTCATAAACTAGAAACTTTTAATGCTTGAAGAATGCAATTTCTGAAGCTTTACGGTGTATTAAATAGATGGTATTACCATTAGTGCCATTTGTTTAGTACACAACTTTTTTCAAGTTGGAACCATCCGGTTGGTTCGGACAAAAAGAACTAAGTACATCAACCAGCTTTAGCACAATGAATGGGAATATTATATTATGTCATATTACATCATTTATATTTGTTACCTTGCAAGTAAAAGTTATACAGAATATAAATACAATTACAATAAACCATTAAAAATATACAATCATTCATCAATTTAAATAAATTTGTAAATTGTAAAGTGAGTATGTCATATTTATTACATAATATCATTATTATATTTATATATCCCTATTATTTTATACACGTGATTATTACATTTATCCTATATTATTCCAGAATTACTTGTTATTATTATTCTATAATCACCTCTTTATAACGTCTTTTTTTAATATTTTATATATTTGTTGATATAAACAAGGACCCTTATACTCGAGGCATCGAGCCATAAAAAAGCAAAAAGAAATCCATAAAACTCATAAACTGCGTATTAAATTTAGTAAATGTTAGTTAGTAATTCAGTATTTAATAAATTTACAATACGGCACTAAGACGTTACCTACCTGTAAAGTTGTCTCATACCACGGTGCAATAAAATTCAGATTATACTCAACTAAAAAGCTTTAAAAATGCTCACAGTATGTTTAAATATTCACATAACTTTATGCTAAAACATACAAATGGTTTGTAATGTTTGTCGGCGTACTAAATTAAAAAATGAATAGCTCTATTAAACTGTACTTGTATATCTTAAATGTTGAATTCGCATTTGGAATAACAATTTTGCTCTTCTTTTATTTAGTTATATAAATTAATATTTTAGCTCGTATTCAGATGCAGTAATTGGATGATCATTTTGTACTAATGGATCATAAGTATTATCTTTATATAGAAATGTTTTATATTAGTCATTTTCGTATCATCGACATTTATAGAAAATACTTTTTCTACTAATGTAGAAACTACTATATGTTAGTAAATTATATATCCATAATTTTTTGTCAATGAAATTAGTCTGAGCTGTACAGTGCAGGGTGGCCCAAATGTGTAAAGTAATAGTTGTACGTACATTCATAATCATAAATATATTGTCCCAAAAATAGTTTAAATAAAATCTGTTTGGCACTACGGTGCACATGGTACATAATTTATTTCTTGACGATGTCTGTTAATAGTTTTGAATACGTACGGTTTTTATTTAACTAAAATTAAGAGTTGTTGTTTCTGAATACAAGTTTTTATGTTGAAATACAAAAAAAAGAGGGAAAAGTAAAATTATACTTTCCTATTCCCTTTGATATTTATTTTGAGTTTGTGGGAACAAGCGTTCTCCTCATTAACAATGCTATTGCCTCGCCATTTTCTGAATCTAATCTGGTTTTCTAGTAGTTACCACTGGGTTCCTATTAGGTACAAATTCAATTATTCAATGAATAGAGGTATATTAGTAACACTTTAACTCATATCCCTCGATAATCTATTTATTTTGAATTACAGGTTTGATTTTTACAAATTTTAGAAACTAGATGTCCCCAAAACCCGACTCTTCCTAACTGCGAAGTGACAATGGCGAAAATTCTATGTATTAATATAAATAGTTATGTATATATAACTGATAACTGATGGATGGTTGGTATGCACCTTGTTGAAGCCAAATAATTTGAGAAACTCCTTTGGGGCAGTTGCAATTGATGGTGGCAGATGGAAAATCTCTGGTAATAAGTATCATTTTCATTTATCTATTTGAATAAATTAACACTAATGGATAATCAAGTAATAGGTATTACATTAACATAAACTCAAAAGTTTCACATTTTTTTAGGCTAAATCAAATCTATTGAATATCTTATTGAATACCAATAAAATATTCAATAGTCGTTATAGATGAGTTGCTGATTTTCAGTATTCTTTTTAAGGAACTTTAACTTAATGTTGAAAATTCTTATATTTTTTTCACGATCAATATATTGTCTTTCTCATTAAAGAGAGTATTTGTTGCATTTAATATATTTTGTGGAGTTACTCCGAGATTTAACTTGAATATATTTGCACCCGTTTTAGCATTTTCTAGTTGTTGGTAAAAGTACTCTTACGAGGTAGCTTTTGTTATTGCTACGCACTTTTTCGCTCTCTTTTTTAGTAAATTATAAACTATGCGATCGTTGCCCAGCTTGATTTTCTGCCATTTCTTAAAAGTCTTTCTTTTCCTTCAACGTAATTTCACAATTTCATCTCACCACGTTGGATCTTTGTTGTTTCTTAATTTGCGTTTTGATAGTCCTAGGGAAGCTGTGGTAACTTTTATGTAAAACACATGGAATCATTCCAGAGAGTATTACTGTCCTGAGCTGTAAGGTCTCTTCCAAGTATGTGTTTACTTGATCTAAGAATGGAGTTATTCCTGGTTTTGATATGTTATACCATAATAATGCATGGTTCGCATTTTTAATATTTCTACAGGTTGCTACAAGAAGCCTGTGTTGAGTAGCTACTGGCTCCCCTGGTAATACTTTACAATCATTTAAACAGCAAAGGATGGCTCTATCGCACAGAAGGTAAACAATATGTGTCGCTGCGCTGTCGCTTTTGTATGTTATAAGGTGTTCTTCTTTCGTTTGGGAATATGTATTTACAATTGGATCAAAAACGGTTGCAATATTTAGTATATCATTTTCCTGGCTATTAAGGGAACCATACCCGAAATTTCCGTGCACAGCTGAGTTTTCTGGTACTCTTTTGCCGACACGGCCTCCATCGAAATCGCCTGCTGTTATTTTCCTTTTTTCTGAGGTATTGTTTGTAAGAGATCTTCTAAGTTTCCCCAGAATAGATCCTTTTCATACTTTCCACATCCACACTGAGGATCATACATCGATATTATATTTAATGCCGATTGATTGTCAAATGTTAGTTTTATGCATATTATTCACTAATTCTTTCTACTTTAATAATTCTTTGTTTTGATTTTCGTCGAGGATGATACCAACTCCGCTTCTTGTTGTAGTTGTGCCGTTGTACAGTAGTTGATAATTTCTTCCAATATCCCTGGACTTTGACCCTTTCCGCTGAAGCTCTTGTATACAAGAGATATTAATATTCGGCCAAAAAAGTGTGCTTGCCAGTTCTTGGCTTCGTCCGGTTATGGAACCAATGTTCCAAGTAGCTATACACATCATGTTAGCGCTGCGTGTGGTTCATTCATATATTCGTTTTTAATGTTGAAATATATTCATTTGTTAGTGTAGGCATATTAAATTTTTATATATTTCAACGTAATGTTATATATATATATATATATATATATATATATATATATATATATATATATATATATATATATATATATATATATATATTGTGGTTACAGATTTGATTTATTAATTGCCAGTGAACTATTTTCCATAATTATTATATAACTTAATCTACAGAAATATTAACTTGTGTTAACACTTATACTTTTACTTGACGTATCTAGAGTGTGTAAGTTTATGTTTTAAGTACAACTTTGTAGCTACAATAATTATTAACACAATGCCCGAAACAGAATTTGAATAGAGTCGATATACATCTGGATTATTTTAAATTAAAACAAAAAAATATTTACACAATATCAGAATCAATCTATTGTTGTTATCGACAGCCTTAAATACATTATATATGAACAAAGTAAAACATACATTTTAATCTTATAATGAGGCTCAAGCTAAATAAATATGTATACTTCATTCATTAAATTAATTAAAATTTATATCACATTTTAATTCTTAGATAATAAAAATTATAACTAACATATTTATGAACAATGTATCGCTTTTGAAAATGCCCCACTATGTTTAATGTACTCCGTGTATTTTAAAGTGCAATTAAAAGAAATTAATTGAGGCACTATAAATAAATCAGTAAAAAGATATGTTTTATATTTACGCTTCAATTAGTGTATCCTTTATTCAATGCGGTACTTGAGGTCAAAGAATTTCAAGTGTTTTCTTTAATAATTGATATCATTGATTTGACATATTTTGATATGCTCAAGCACAGAATTTATTACAAGCTATGATAATTACTTTGATTAATAGATTTATATACCACAGTCAACTCCACAAATTGGATAAGATTATATATATATGCAGAGATAATAAACCATCTTTGTCACGAATCTCGTTTTATAAGAACCGCAATAATATATGTAAATATAAATAATAATATGTAATCTAATGATAGTATCTAAAGGATAATGCGATATAGTTAAACGTGATAGTGGTTCTTTAATATTTGATATACACCAACGACTAATTTTTTTTGACTAATATTAGTTCTTCCAGTTTTATTTTTATTTTAGATAAATATATTTTTCTTTCTACTTCATTTATTATGTTATATAATAAATGAAGTCTACTAAATACTAAAAATAATATGAGATATATTTAAAAGTGTAATTAATATTTTTCAATAAACACTTAACACGAAATTACGACAATCAAGGGACCCAATTCAGGAACTGAATATATTTCTTTATCTGTGTTTATGAGGGTTAATTCATTAAATAAACTACTACATTATTGTAGCGTGGCAACGCTAAGTGATCTAAATTCCAAAAAATTTTTTTTCCAGTTTTTATCTACAGTTTACGTCTAGTTGCTATCATTGCATCATCTTGTGTCGTTGTAGTTCCGAAAACTTCTTGTTTTCAATAATTTCCTACTATTACTGCAATGGATCAAATAGCCTTTACTGATGTAAGTATATCTAAAAGAAAACGAGTAAATGGACAATCCTACGAAACTCAGTGGTCAAAGAAAACGAAACCAGCAAAAACACCTGCTAATAATGAAGTTACAAATCTATCTTTTTTTAATGATTTTACTTCATTTTTCTACTTGGTGAAATCGTATTATAAGTCTACCTGTATTAGTTGAAACCTAAGCTAAAATACCTATCTATAAAAGTACTTACCTACCTGATTATGCTTTTTGTGCACGTTACATGCAAATGCAAGTGGGATTGTAAGGAAATGGGTCATATGAAGTTAAAGCTTTTCGATTCTTTTTATGAGCTGAAGCTCAATGAACAAGGAACATACCTCATGGGTTTAATGCAAATATTACCCATCCAGAGACGTCGTAGTAATGGTAACTATGAAGATCGAGATTCAACCCGGCGAAAGTATTCCATGTCATGATAAGGAGGGAGGTTGCTCTCCCTGATGGGGAGGGCAACTTGAAACGTGTGTGTAAAAATACCTTCATGGAAGTTTTTGGCATAAGTCCTCAAGAAATCACATGACATTGGTTTTTCGAAAAAAAAAGGGAGGTTCAGTATTTCGAGATAAATGTGGGGGGCGTGACAACATTCAAATATACGGCGTTAGATAGAGAAATGATCAATGCGTTTATTAACAGTTTCTCTCGGGATAAGAGTCACTACGACCAACTTAAATCTGAAATAGAGTACCTGAGTCCGGATTTAAATGTAACTAGGCGCTATAAAGCGTTTCCCAAAACATATGTCGATTCCTCGGTGACATACAAATTCTACCGACAAGTATTCCTCAAAGATTTCCCTAACTTATCATTCAAACGTCCTCGTATTGACACCTGCAAAACCTGCGATGCTTTGCATATGAAAACCAAAAGCACATACTCCTTAGTTGCTGGAAAGGTCAACACTGACCTAGAACGACATCGCAGAGAAACAGAGAAGGCTTTTCAATAGAACAAAAAAGATAGTACAGAGAGTACTATGCCGGGAAATGACACCTGCATGATCACCGTCGATCCACAGAAAGCTTTTGGTAGCTAACGCATGGTACCGTGTATTATAGCCGGTAATTCTCCCGTTATAACATTGGGATTCATGTAGCGGACACTGATGATGGCATAATGTCCGTGTAGCATGAGGGACAAATGGCATCATGTGTCACCATAAACCATCAACACTGGAATTCTTGAAACACATAAGCGGAACCTCATTGTGTGGAGTAACAACTGTGCCGAGGAACTGAAGAACCGCATGCTTATATTCCTGTACATTCTACTTGTGTTAAATGGTCACTTCGATTGCATTAATCACAAATGGTCTCTGGACACAGTTTCTCCACATCAAATAATGACTTCCGCATTAATTGAAAAACGGGCTAAATGCTCAAAACTTCAGGTAGTGACTGATGTGAAGAAAATAATCAAGGAATCTCGTCTCTTGAGGCCCTTTAAAGTACTAAACTTGAGTCAAAAACCATTCTTTGATTTCGACAAAGCTTCAAATCAATACATTAATACGTCCAAGTTAAGCATAACCCAAACTTCTTGTCTAAGAATAATAAAAGAAAATCCTGCCGTAGTTTACTACAAGAAATACTTCAGTGATTTAGTACATTTTAAGATGCGTTGAGTACTAAGATAAAACGTAAATCTGCAGTCTCTTAGGTTTGCTGCTCTCTCTGCATTGCCCAAGAAAATACTCCTTTTCCTAGAATACATTTTAATGAAAATGGTATATTCTGTGCAGGTTTTCTTCATTTCTCGAAAATTTGATTTTTGTCACTTAGATCACTTAGCTCTGCCACTCTACAATGCTTACCGTTTCAATGAAAATAAAGACTTGGGGAACCTACATATTTCTTAGGTACATTTTTTTTTTCAAAATAAGCTATATTTAAAGTACTCGTACATATTAACATGCTATACCTAATTGTTGTCATTAAAGAAAACGATGATTGGACTGGATGATAATATTGGATGATATCCAAGATTAGCAAAATTTAAGAATATTCACGTATTTCTCAGAACATTTCTTTATAAATCATATCTAACAGTATGTTGTAATTATTTATTATTATGTAGATAAGAATAAGGCATTACCATTCATTATATAGGGGTCATAGGCAATGTACATTATCTACTTCTAATAAAAATATATCATTGGAGAAATGAGGTCTTGGGAGTCCCAGTTTCAATAAAGCAATGAACATTCGTCGGAAATAACGTCTAGGGAGCACTCAGAAGTTCTCCATCGACCCACAGTCACCTTGTTTAATCCCAATCCAATCTTTTATCTTGCACACGCTTTCACACTTAACATCGAATAAGAAAATATTACTCCCTGGAACAAAACTTTTGTTTTTCCCGAAGTGTAGAATGTAGTTTAGTCACGTATAAAATTACTTTACAGAATTTATAGTTCGAACATTGCAAATAACAAGGCAACCTGCAAATGCATGAGAGCGTACAATTCGCAGTCAAATCATTATTGTTATATTGTTAGCAGCCATATATTATTATAATTTGTTAGCAGCCATATGATTTGTTTCATACAAAGATTTTAAATTCGAGACCGTCGTAGCGTCCTCTGGAGTACCTCAAGGCTCAAATTTAGGATCATTATTCTTTATCTTATTTATTAACCTTATACCTTGGTGTAAGGACCTTGGTGTATACTTTGATGATAAATTATCGTTCTCTGGGCATATGAATCATGTGGCTCTTAACGTATATAAAATCCTTGGTTTTGTCATTAGAAGCACGACATCATTTAATAACATTGTTACCTTAAAATCATTATTACGTTATTTTGAACGTTAGTTCGTTCAAAATTAGAATATTGTAACCTTATTTGGTATCCTCGATATCCAAATCACATTAATCAACTTGAATATGTTCAACGGTGTTCGGTAAAATATCACATTGTATAGACAATTATTATCCAGTAACACGTTACGATCATACTCTCTTTCTACAAAGATTTGATATCCAGTCATTGAACACAAGAAGGGTGCTTACCAGCTTCTCATTTTTATTTAAAATGATCCATAATAGTATAGATGCACCTGCATTGCTAAGCATGTTCAATATACGCGTACCTATATTAAGCTCACGAGAAGAAAGTATGCTTTATTACCAGCCTGCAAGAAGTAATGTGCTGTTAAAATCGCCAGTGTTGAATTTTAAGGTAATATCTAAACACTTGTGATTTGAGCAGTCATATATTACATGCTACTGAAGTAATCGATTGTTTATTTATATCAAAGTTATTTAGAGCTTAACTCTTTGTTATTTATTTGTTTTTTTTTTAGTTATATACTGTACACATATGTATGTATTTATTTGTATTTTTTGCCCTATAAATGGATTTATCTGTTGGGCAATGGAGAAATCATTATTATTATTATTATTGCAGTACTTTTTGAAATTATCTTTTTTTATTATAATAGACATGTTCTTTTGGAAATACTCCCATTGATTGCTTTTGAAATACGCAAAATAAGTTAATACAAAATTCTATAATCAAGACATGTATCATAAAACTAATTGGAAGTACAATATTGTGTATACTATATTTTCTTATGCAGTTCGTGAAACTGAAACTTGAAAATAAATGTTGAGAATATGCATATTGCCATATATGGTTCAAAAATTCACTTCATTCACAAAAAGTACACATATTATTGTAGAGCAGGCATGTGAAACCCATATGATATTACGGGCCACATGATCTATTTTGTATCAAGTTGGGGGCTGTATGTTTTCAATGTTCAGAAAATTAATAAAATACGATTTTTAGAATGATTATATTATGTATTATGTAAGCATTTATTTAGACTCAATGTTAAGCTAAATGTATTGATTTCATCGCTATTTGCCAAATAAAAAATCCCAAACGGTTCTTATATCATGCCGTGGCTTGTTTTTATGGCTAGGCTCAGGTAGACTGGTCCGTTTATCGGCAAGATAAAAGAGTTTTTTATTTGGCAAATAGCGATGAGGTGAATAGTAGTACATAGTCGTTTTATATTTCATGTCATTTTTTAAACTAAAAATATTTTACATTTTATTGTATATTATACAGTATACATATATAGACATTTTATATTTCACGTTATTTTTTAAACTTAAATTATAAATATTTTATATTTTTTATGAAAAACAAAAATAAAACTTATAATAAACAAATAAAATCACAGTTTAATTTTACTTTTTAGAAGATATTTGACATCGTATTTCACAAAGCAAGTCATCAAAATTTGGTTGAATACATTGAGCTTATGCATTTTTTAAAATTGATGGTAAATGTCGATCGGTTAATTTTGACCTTTCTCAATTTTTGTTATTTTTCATTAAAGAATAGTTGCTCGCATAAATAAGTGCTTCCGAACATAGCCAGTATACCCGTAACAAACGATAACATTTTAGGAAACCAATCTACAAAATATGTATAAAAATCTGGAATTCCAACTTCCATACATTTTTGCTTCAGCAAAGAATCACATTGGATTTCAATTAATTCCATTTGTAAGTTTTCATCAACAATTTCAGTATCGATAGATAGAGGTGATGTAAAAAGACGAAATTGTAAAAATTTAAACTGCGTGCTGCAACTGTATTAAACAAATAAAAATAAAATATACTTTAAAATAATTAAATAATTTTTTTTTCAAAAGTTATTTTTGCTGAAGGTTCTTTTAAATATTACCCATGCGTTTACATGATTGACAAAAATGTTGGTAAACTGATTATATGTATACTATCTTTTGTAAGAGCCAAGAGAGATACTGTCGAGTTTCCTGGGAATGAATAACCTTTTTATTAGAAAACTGGAATGCTGTTCGTAAAATGAGTTTTTGTAATGGAGAAGCTTGTTACCGGAACCATTTAGGCAACAACTATCGCCGAGTATCCCTTGAATTACACTGATAACATGTAATGGAGGCCGCGAGATGCTTCTAAATTCCGCTAAACCAGCTTATTTCCAACTCCAGCTTAGTGTACCCTACCCAGTTTCTCTAATAAAGGCTCATGCAAATGAGAGAGGCAAAGTAAAATGTAGGAAAAACACGGAGGGTGTTAAACTTCCTCACACCTTCATATGCAATCCAAGCTGTAGGCGAACGCTTCTACTACGTGATACTTTTACAAAAATTTGTATAGTCCAAGTTTGGTTGAAAATGTAAAAAAATATTTCACGTTTCTGTCTTCAAACAGAATATATTTAATATCGGTCTCCAGTAAAGGATATCCCATGCACTTTATACTAGACATGTACTATTTCCATGTAATGAAGAAAACATCAAACCTGCATGAAACTGCACAATTATCTTGACAATAACGTATGAAAATATGCTAACAATCTTGACATAAAGCTTGTCGGTTCCTAGTAAAATCTTTCTCTGAACTTGAGAGTTAATCAATCTCTTTATATTTAAGTCGCAAATCTATTTTCAAATGCATATATTTCGACTACAAGATATAATGATTTCTTGATTTAGTAGCGCAGCATTTGTAATGTATAATTCATAAATTTCACGTGTAATGTATTCTCATATTTCTATCGAAATATGAGAATACATTATTAAAACGTACCTGTTTATGAAAAGCAGATAAATACATATATAACTAAAGTGTTTATGTGGATATTTGATAAAAAAAATGATGAAAATGACTTGGCACTGCTTCTTTATCTTCACACATATGTATACCTGTTATTATATATAACCTATAGTCACAAATTTGTTCATGAATGTTCATTAAAGGACTTATTGTAGTACCTTTAGTGTTGTAGTAAACAAATAAATCAAATTGTACAAAATATACTATACAATAATCATCAGAGAGATAACGAGAATATTAATCATGAAGAGAAGATAATTTCATTTAATTATATTTATATAATCTAATACAATTAATCATATATACATCATATATCTTCATAATAAAATAACATACTGCATCTATATTTGACCTATTATCATATGCCGTAGGTCAGAGATAGTTACAGTGGATTACTTATATGTATTAGATGTATAGGTTGTCTCAGTTGAAACTATAGGATTTGAATTGCGCGCCATTTGCCTTCTATTAAAGATAGGGCGTCGATATTTAACGACTGTCAACTACAAACCATATGACGTCAACATGCCTGTGATAGCATTCGCAGCTTTATTTTTAAAGAAGTCTGGTCCAATTACTAAAAGAGAAATATATCCATTATTTCTCTTTCGTTAAGAGCATGTGGATTTTCAGCACTCCAAATTCGACAATTTTATTTGCTGACATATCCGTCAAGATGAAAATGTCCCTCATCGCTGTCCCTCAAATGATGAAAATGTCCCTCATCATTAGTTCTTAGAAAATAAAGAAGGTGATGCTTATTTTTGCAACAAAATTTTATTGCCAAAATAAGCATCACCTTCTTTATTTTCTAAGAACTAATTAATAAGTGTATGACGTTGTAAATGCTCTGTAACTTTTAATTGTTGTGTCAACTGAATTGCGTATGCTGACAGATGCAGATATTTCTTTAAAATCCCCTGCGTGGTGGCTCTTGATAAATTTAAATGTTGTGCAAAACGTCGAATTGATGTGTTTGGATACCCTCATACACTTCCCCTCACTGCAGCAATATTTTCATCTTATTGACCACGAAGAGGACGTATTTGTGTTGTCTTATCAATAAGAGAACTCGTCTTTTAAAATTTCTTGATTAAGTTACGAACTGTTAACTCTGTAGGCGCTTCATATTGTCCTAATTTTGTACGAGCATTTTTAAATTCAACTTTAAATACTTAATCGTTCACCTTCATAAAATAGTTGTACACAAACTATTGGTTGTTGAACTGTTAATCGCGGCATATGGACGTCGTATGGTTTGAAATGACAGTCGATTAACATAAATATTGACACCTTACCTTTGACAGACCACAAATGGCGCGCAGTTCAAATCTCATAGTTTCAATAACTACAAACTATTATTGTATCAAGTGTGTCATAAAGAAAATTTAAAGAAAAAATGTTTGTAAATGTATGAAATAAGCCATTCATGTCGTGAAGTATATTATAAGAGTAAGTATTAAAATGATCATTAAAATGTCTGTTCATTAAATTAAATGTCAGATCACAAAAAGGTTTAGAACATATATTTAAGTTCCTTTTATTCATCTTGGGATGGACCATTTTCGTAGTAATAATATTTTACGAATTACCTTTTAAACTATCACACATTCTAGTTATAACGTAAAGTTGCAGTGATACATTATTTGACTAGGAATGTTGTTTACTACTCGTGGTATAAGTGACATCTGAAAGTAAACTTAGTCGATTATGTGGTCACATACTTACAGGTAGATAATTCGGTGTCACGTCACCCGAAAGTGACAAAAACGTGAGGCTTTGGTCTCTGCGTGTGTGAACGTTTAAGATGAAGAGCCTACTAAAGTTTCATGTATCGTACTTTGAGTAATATCATGTGTCGCAGTTGGGTAATATTCCCCCATAAAAATAACAAGATCAATTCCGTTTGTACAAAAAGTGATTATGTGAAACGTATCTATTCAATTGTGATATTTGACAAAATGTTCGACTTTTCAATATAGTTATCTTCTGAGTTAAATGAATAATTTTTATGGTAAATTGATACATTTTTTATTGAATGATGATTTTCTATATCGAGGAATATATATGGAATAAAAAGAATATGGATAACACTAATCATTACTGAGATATTGAGATCAAATTATAAGAAATAATTAATGCGATAAAATGACATAATTACGCCATAATACAAGCTCAACATGGTAACTATTGTCTTTGTAGCACATTTATATATTTATTTGCACAAGTCGTAATAATATATCTGATTATTTTGCTATAAACATTATAAGACAAGTGATAAAAATATGGTCTAAACTATTCCCAATCAAATCGACAAATTCAAAGGATGTAAGTAAATAATTTGAAGGTATATCTTTCTTATATAGTGATAATATTCTGATGAATTCAAGGATTCATATGCATAGAAAATACGGTGGGCATGGTAGATGTTATAGATTACAGTAGGCATTCAGGTCAGTTGCTCAACGCGTAGCCAATAAAAGTGCAGCACTTTGCTCTACGCCCACAACATGGATGGGTGATCTATTAAATTGTCATATAAGTGGATGCGATAATCTAACTTTTGCTGTGATGGCAGACTAGCTACAGTATTGTGATGTTATTGTGTGCTATGTTCGAGTCTCAACGAGGCTCCTCTTCCTGTATCTCGGTGTGTTTTTGGTTGTCTCTATATGTCACCTTCCTCTCCGCTACTCGAAGCTGTAAGAGAAGTCGATTTCTGTGTGTCCAAACTTAACCTTAAACTTTTTACATCACTTAAACATAACATTTATGGAGAAATGAAGACGGTCATTTAATTCAAACTACATGTACCGAATAATTGGATGTTGGATGTCGAATTTCAGACGAATCGCAGTTTGTAATGAAGTTTATATCGTTTTACGAAATTTGTAATATATAATGTTTATATATTATAGAGAAATAATGTGATGAGAACAGTTTCAATACGAAGCTCTGAAATGTGGGCAACAATGAATTAATTTTTTACTTAATTATATTTAACTTGTCAGAAATGTCTTATTCCATTTTTTGTCATTAATACATCAACCTGGTCCATACTAATTATTTTATTGGACGCAAAAAACCTCAGTTTGGGCATTTGAGAGAGATAGTATGAATTCTTTGTTTTACATTATTTGAAATTGTTTAATGGGATGATGGTGATGAAGCCTCTTTGAAAATGTTTCCTATACATCAATATTCCCATTTGGAGCCAAAATTAAGGTATAGCACAAACTTAAAAATAAAATTGATCATCTGCTGTCAAGTGAGTGAGCTGGCTAACTTCGTCAGACAGTCAGGGTTGTAGCCCATCTCATCAGCCAGCCGAGTGACGTAAACTCCTCGAGTAGTCCTATTCACAAAGATCGATAAACTCCAAATAATGGAAAATAGTTAATGAAAAAGAATATTTGTATTGTGTGAATCCAGTGTGATTTTATAATAAAACTGACCTTATACAGCATAGCCATTTAAAAATGAATTGGCATTCAAAAGTATGCAGAATACCATATTTATAAAAATGAAGAAACAAATTAGTTAAATTTGCATTTTTTTTTTGTATCCTAAGCAGGATCGGAACATCCTATGTATTGCTTTTATATGTGAAAAAAGCTATGTATTGCTTTTATATGTGAAAAAAGCACTTTTCACATTTTGTTTCGTAAATTTATAGTAAAGCGGCTGTATAATTCTGTTCTGCAACATCTATAAATGTAAAATTATATATTGTACATAAATTTATTCCTAGAGTATTTAAAGCTTTATACTTTAAAAATGTCATTAAACTCAATATACAAGTCACATTTTAATTCAGGCAAATGTTATGGGCAATGTGATAGTCTAATCTAATTAATGAATTACTGTCTATAATATTTGTTTTATTAAATGATTATCATAATTCTTTTTGTCAATATAATACGTAATACTTTAGTTATGTTTATTTTTTTGCTGTTGTTAAAATAAAATAATCAATACTTTTTGGCATGCTGTGGGAATGTTTAGAATTGTGAACAATTATATAGCTAGTTTTTAATATAACATCCTATATGTGACAAATGCACAAGGTACGAGTAGCTAAATAATAGCAGGTCCTAGTAATATTATCTCTATAAAGTTTACTTACTAATGATTTTTATATCTCTAAGGTAGATTACTATTGGTATAGCGGTATATTTTGTGGGACAAATTTATATGAATAAGGTTGTAACGATTTTTGATGCACAAACAGAGCTGCCTGTCTCAGAAGTAGCTTGCATAAACACCATTTCCATTGTGTAGTGGATATAGCATCTGAAAATTTCTATTTTCTTAGTAAATGCCGTTTACATAACAAACCCTTTGTTTGTTTTCTTTCTGCGTTTATGGGTAATATTAATAAAATGTAGACTCTATAAAAAATAATATCAATATATAAACTCCTGAACAAAATTAACGTATCAGTGAAACTTCACATTATTACTTTTATTTTTTAAAAGATTTAAATCATAGTATGTACGTGATATTATAATTAAGTGATTTCAATTTATATTTAACTAATTAGAATGGTATAAACGGGAAAAAAGCATGAAAAAATAAGAAAAAGAAACAATAATGTCAAATACAATGAAAACGGTGTTAATAAAAACTTAAAAAAAGGTTAAATTAAATCATAAGAATTTGAATTTAATACCTTGTAGATCCTCCTCTAGATCTTATCACTGCTTCCATTCGTCTGGATATGCTATTGATCAAGTGGGAACTGGCTTCCAGAGCAGTATTCTCCGATTCGATAAGAATGACTCGTTCGAGTTCCCTAAGAGTCATAGGGGCAGGTTTGTGACGCCTAACTGATCGTTTTAGTGCATCGCATAGATCCTCTATGAAATTCAAATTTGGAATTTTTGGCGGCCAACCAGTCCATAGTTGGACTATTAATAAATCGAAGGTAGTCCAGTACCTCTTTCGCAACGTGGGTGGGCCCGAGTGTTATCCTGCATAAAAATAATACAGTCCCCGACAAACGGGGAAAATTTTTCTATGATGTTTTCTGCGTATAAGAACCAAATATGTGCGATCAATGAAACAAATTCTTTCCCAGAACATTCTGATCCACCAAAAAATGGGATCCTCGGAGAGATATTGCAAGCAGCAAACCACTCTTCTGGCTTCCACCAGACTCGTTGACGTCTGTTTTGTTTCATACAGAAATAAAACCCGTTTTCAGTCGTCAATGATCCAATGTATGTGTTCTCTTGCAAAACGAAGTATAGTTCTCTGGTGAGCAGTAATGCAATATCTGGTGTCCAATCCTCCTTCATTAGGCCTTATCCTGAAGCCATAAGCCATTCGCCCAGAAATTATTACATTTGGAGCTGCATCTAGTATTCTGTTTAGCTCTATGATAGAATTTTTGTTTCTTAAGACGACTTGGATAATATATCGCTCATCTCTTGCATCTACAGGCTTCTTACGACCATATCATGGAGTTCTATAGCAACTTCTAAGTCAATTTATCTGTTCGACTAATTGTTGATTGTCTTACTCCTAACACATTAGCGACATATCGCTGGCTACATCCCTCGTTGACCAGAGTTATTGCTTTCACTGTTTCATCCCCTTTTAAATTTCGTGGACTTCATTTCTTCTACTCTACGTATACTGAGCAAAGTGTTTCATTCAAAGTTGGTGACATTAAATTTAAAAAATCACTATCGTAACTGAATTTAGTGCCTTTCACAAATCAGTTTAAACAGCGTTAAATGTATTATTAATAAACAATTACAAAATTTTATTTTACATCTGTGAAACACTTGTCATAAAATATTCGAAATAAAACTTCGAGAAGTTGTACGTAATAATAATTCAAAAGTTTTGCTGACGCCTTAATTTTGCCCAGGAGTGTATATAATCAAAGAAATGCTTTGTTGAAAGTTAGTTTGTTTTATGTAATTATGAATGACGAAAATAATGTATATAATTACAAACAAAATATGGGTGAAAAGAACACTAATATTAATTTTAGTACCTACCTAACATAAGAAGATATCTTAATAAAAATACATGAAAATTGAAAAATCTATATCTTAACACATGTATACAATTAAGGTATTATAAGAAGTTATAATTTATTTAGACAGTAATATTAAGAAACAGATATAACAAACAATAGATCTTCATTGATGAAAATAATATTATTTAAAATAGTAGCAAAATATGTAATAAAATAAAGCCCAATTCACTACGTACAGTTTGCTCCTAATGAAACCTAACATCCCTTCTTTAAAGGAAAATGTATTTAGTTCATATTGGAATAACATAATAATTTGAAAAAAGTCGGTCTCGATTATAAAAGTTTCGTTTATAAACTTATAAATTTGTCGGATAATTTTATTTCATTCTACATTTGTTTATAAAGTTTGCATTTAATGTTTATTTTTCTGTTATTTAAGATAAGTTCCATGCATAACATGATAACATCAATGATTTTTTATTTTACTTTTAGCTAATGATGTGACAAAAACATGTGTTTATTAAGCTGACATAAAACTGCTGTTATGTTCATAATATTGAAAGTATTAAATCGTTCATTATGGAATTATTGCAGATACATGAAATAAAATAACAAAAATTAGTTGAAATGTGTATCTCAAATAGCTTTTGAAGCAAAAATTTATGTTACAGAAATGAGAAATATATAAACATGTTAGGTAACTTAGTAGCAATATTTTTTCTCCTATATTGACTAAACCTGAATTTAGTTTGTGTAAGACTGATCCTTTTCGTAGTGTCTAGAGAATTCCTAATTCGCATTAATGAAATTTATTAACATAATTTATCGTTTGTGTTTAATTCTTTTATTTATTACATAGAAATTTGTTCTGTTAAGGCATTAGACCAAATATCTATTATTAATTTTCTTTAGTATAATTACAATAATGAAATTCCGTAATTTGCTCGTTAAAATTGTAAAAACTTAAATAACTCCTTTTTATTCTCTTCATTTCTGACTGTGGACTTCGCTGCTCGCTACTACAATATACAGGTGTTGGAAGCCGGTTTATTAAAAGTGTATCAATAAAAGACAGGTATTTTATTGCTATCTATAATGGAATGTATATTTGTATTAAACAATTACTCTTTAGTTGTGCACTCGTTTCTTACTTTTAGAAAATGTTACGCAAATAAAACATGATAATATGTGGTTATGCAAACCTGAGACTTTTATACAATAATTAAATAGATTATAATTAGATTTTTTTTCTTATACAGTTTGCAGAAAACGAAAATATTAACGGAAGAATCTAATATAATGTTAATGCTATTTCATTATTCTATACAATGGATTCACCATCTTAGAAGGATGAGAATTCTAGCGATTTCAGTAGTATATAAGGTCACGATCGCAATTTTCTGGAATGTGTATTGGAGAATTTCGATGTCACCAAATATTGTACGTGATGGGAAGGCAAGAATCCCTTGCTAATATTAAACAATTGAAAATAGTTTCGTTGTGTTAAATATGGAATATCGAGTTATTAACACTGGCTGCAAGTGAGTTACAGGGGATTGTTACGCCAAAATATATTATATCTAGCGTGACTAGTAGAAATAAATATTATACTTAATAGAACTATGCATTAAGTTAAATTATTATTTCTGACAAAACATCGGAGTGATACTGTGATATCATGAAATTGAATTACTCAATGAAAATGGATTCTTGAAATTATTTACTCTGCAATATGACGACATTCGTTTTAAAATATGTTGTAACTATTTTAAGTTAATTAGAATAGGAAGAATAATCCTTATATAACAATAAATATCCAATATTTCATGACGTAAAAGAGAAATGATTTTTCTATTACGTTTCATAACAAAACTTAAGCAGTTTCAGTTAAGCAGTTAAGTTTCGTAAGCTTAGATCACAACAAAGCAAATCGAGAAGCGTGTTTTCTGTTATGACTGTTATGAGAGCGAAAATCCAGTTATGCGAAAATAATGATTCAGTCTTATTTAATTCAATTTTATTCAAAACATTTTTGTTATCTATAATTTACAAATAATCATAATTTTGATATTTAACATTAAGAGCTATAGTCGGTAAGAACTTTCTATTTCGCTTTCCAGAATTAGACAAATTTAATATATTTGACTTATTTAGGTTATTACTAGGATGTGTCTGAGAAAGGCTCCAACTTTTGCATTTAATTGGTGCTCCTCTATATAATTAAATATATCAATAACAAGTTTTTTTATACTTCACATGGTGACTTTAAAATGCATATTACTTTTCCGCAAATTTTTTTTTTCTAGGGTTTATTTTTCGTTTTTCGGCCTAAAAACCAAAGAAAAAAATGCTTTTTAAACTTGTGTGTGTGTGTCTGTGTGTGTGTGTGTGTGTGTGTGTGTGTGTGTGTGTGTGTGTGTGTGTGTGTGCGCGTGCGTGTGCGTGTGCGCGTGCGTGTGCGTGTGCGTGTGCGTGTGCGTGTGCGTGTGCGTGTGCGTGTGCGTGTGCGTGTGCGTGTGCGTGTGCGTGTGCGTGTGCGTGTGCGTGTGCGTGTGCGTGTGCGTGTGCGTGTGCGTGTGCGTGTGCGTGTGCGTGTGCGTGTGCGTGTGCGTGTGCGTGTGCGTGTGCGTGTGCGTGTGCGTGTGCGTGTGCGTGTGCGTGTGCGTGTGCGTGTGCGTGTGCGTGTGCGTGTGCGTGTGCGTGTGCGTGTGCGTGTGCGTGTGCGTGTGCGTGTGCGTGTGCGTGTGCGTGTGCGTGTGCGTGTGCGTGTGCGTGTGCGTGTGCGTGTGCGTGTGCGTGTGGGTGTGTGTGTGTGTGTGTGTGTGTGTGTGTGTGTGTGTGTGTGTGTGTCGTAGTTGTTGTCGTAGTTGTTGTCGTAGTTGTTGTCGTAGTTGTTGTCGTAGTTGTTGTCGTAGTTGTTGTCGTTGTCGTCGTTGCCGTTGTCGTTGTCGTTGTCGTTGTTGTGGTCGTGGTCGTGGTTGTGGTCGTGGTCGTGGTCGTGGTCGTGGTCGTGGTCGTGGTCGTTGTCGTTGTCGTTGTCGTTGTCGTTGTCGTTGTTGTGGTCGTGGTCGTGGTCGTGGTCGTTGTCGTGGTCGTCGTCGTTGTCGTTATTGTCAGCATTTATTATTGTTAGCATGATGACTCAACTAAATCGTGTCGAATCGATCGGGTTTTGACTGATTCTGATCGTCTCCTAGATGACACCTATTAATTTTGAGGTGGATAGAATACACTCTACCATGTTCATGGATCATGAGAAAGAACAATGATGGACTATTTGAGAAATTGTTTTTGTTAGCACGATCACTCAACTAATCGTGTCGGATCGATCGGGTTTCGACTGCCTCTGATTAGGGACGTCTACCAGACGACATCTATTAATTTTGAGATGGATAGGATTTCTCATGGGTCATGAGAAAGCACGATGGTGGACTATTTGAGAAAAGTTGAAAAATGTAAAACTGCCGCATAAAACACATATTCTGCATTTATGTGTTAGTTAAGTTTTTCTCGACACTCAATTGCGAGATAGAGATGTTCTATGTGCGAAAAAGTCCGTTTTTAGGTTTTAAAACTGTTTATTTAAAACAAGATCCTGTACTAAACCTCAAGTCCTTGTTTAAAACAATATGCTATACAGTAATGTTTAATGGCCAAATTATCTCATTTATTTCAGTTATTGAGGTCACTGAGGGAATTAACTGAATTCTGTAAAAATTATATTTACGTCACTTTCATTCTGTGTAAAATAACCGTGTA
Source organism: Rosalia funebris (assembly GCA_037954035.1). Lineage (NCBI taxonomy): Eukaryota > Metazoa > Arthropoda > Insecta > Coleoptera > Cerambycidae > Rosalia > Rosalia funebris. The sequence continues at coordinate 30,432,467 of JAZFAV010000032.1, read as the reverse complement.
TTAAATATACCTGAAACGGATCCTGTAATATAAATACTACGAAACTTGGGACACTACGATTTTTGACGCGTCTATATAGTAGGTCCGATTATTGTTAGAGGTAAAAATTATAACCAATAACGGCAATTCCAACCGAGCTAATTAGCCAGTTATACACAAATCTAACATGATTAAGTAAAATTGCTCTCCAATGACCGCAACTACTGTAAATATTTTGTTTATTAATGTTATTCATTAAAAAATATACATATTTATGGTATTAAGGTAGGTTCTTTAACGCACCTCATTGCCGTCTTTTGAAATCCTAGAATTAATTTCTATCCTGCGATATGGGTATGGAAACAGGATTCCAGTTCCATATAATATCAAAACAATAGAGTATATTCAGCACATGTTTTGTTGATGAAATAAGATGACATCATTGGGGGATAATTAAAACCAGTTTTTAATAATAATGACGCTAACTTGGTTGGTGAGGCTCGACTAGAATAATTAGCTGTGTTTTATAGAAGACCAACTTTTCACAAACTTTGAAATCTTATTTGAATTACTGAAATGATATTTGCACTTTTTATGATAGTGTACCAATACACAAGTATAAAAAGAATATTTGAGAATATGCTTATTTTATAATTCAATTATGCGATATGAGAATAAAAATAGAATACCAATTCCATAGAATACCAAAATAATAGAATGCGTTCAGCACATATTTTGTTAATTAAGATGACATCATAGGGAGACAATTAAAAATAGTCTTTAATAACATCGTAATGACGTTAATTTGGTTAATGAGACTCGAATAATTCGTTATACTTTATAGAAAATTAACTTTGTCAAGCTTTGAATTGTTATTTAAAGTACTGAAATGGTAGAAATAGTATTTCTATATTTAATGAAAAGTTACATATAAATTTTATTTGAAAAAATATAAATAATATTTTTACTTCTTTATGGTATACCAATATACAAGTATAAAAAGAATATTCGAGAAAATGCATATTTTATATTGATATAAATGTACTAGTTTCTAATTAAATTTTCTTTGTACACATGGTTATCCTCATAGAAAGATTATTTCACGTTTACTTCAGACGATCATGTGGTAAAATGTTTTTCTAAATAATGTAGTCGGAAAAGAATATCTATAAAAGGTAGAACTTTTGAACATAAATTCTCGTTTTGTTCCTACTCTCGTACGATAATCTGCGCCAATGAGGATGGAAGAAATTGTAATAAGAGGAACCTTGGTAATCTTAGCTCCATTCCAGCTTTCTACTTTTATCTGCGAGTAACATAATTCCGTCGGAAAATTCGGTTCACGAATAGAACTGGACTATAGGGAAATAAGCTCTGTCTTATATGCGAATGTTAAAAGATGCAAAGTAATACACCGAAAGTTGGGAATCTGCATGGTTTAAAATGCATGAATTTATATAATTTGAATTCTTATCTTTTCATGCCCTGAACTACTTAATATTAGGAAAAAGAAAACTTGGAGAAAAAGTATTCAGTGTGTAAATTTATCCCAATAATATAATTGTATAATTCATAGAATAGTGTTATTTTTCATAACTTTCATTATTATTGTCAAATTAAAACTACTTTGTAATGTCGCTAGGTCATATTCCTACTGTACGTTACGTACATTGATGAAGTTTTATATGCCAATTATATTTCTATATGATTATTAAGAATATCTAGTATGAGTACGAGTTTACAATCTACTTACAATCGTAATAATTAGTTCTTATAGTGAACATAGGTTATAAACATTTGCGTAATAATTAATAATTAAAGAGTAGAAGAATGCTTAATGATGTATAACCTAAGTTATGTATATATATATATATATATATATATATATATATATATATATATATATATATATATATATATATATATTTATGTTGTGTTTGAACTGTTTTCTTGATATATAAATAACTTCGTAATTAACACAAGCATAGTTAAGTGCTGCCGCTGTCAATTAATAAACATAATATTATTACATTAAAACGTAATTAAATGATTCGTTTTAGTTGAGTTTGTAAGTTGGGAAATGATGAAAGATAAAAACTCTTTAGAATTTAGAATAAAATGGATGATGCGAATCTCATCTGATATGCAAACTAAACACCGGCTGCTAAAAATGGGAAAAATTGAATGCTACAGCAGGGTCCGGATAAAATTTCCCTACGTGGTCCCAATAGATTCAAGATGATTCCACTATAGAAATTCTAATTCACATTTTAATTTGGAAAGGAACCTTTTATTACTTATTTCATTTAACTATCACTTTTCTAATTGCACAACATAAAATTATGATATGTTATATATTTATTTATGTAACTATCGAATGGGATTACATCCCAATTACACATTAGGGAGGTAGCATGAATAAATTCTATTAGCTGGATATGAAACAATAAAATACATATGAAGTAATGCGATACACAAAGTATTATACAAAAATGTCACACGTGAAACATGCATTATAAACTATAATAAAGTAATCTGAACAACTCTCGAACATTACTGTAATTAAAAAATAATTTTTATCTGAGAAATATTACTGTAAAGTATATTAATAATGACATGAATAGTAAGATACTTACGACACATCACATACGAGTACGTATACCGAAGAATAATGCGGAACATTAGTATTTGCTGTTTTTAATAGTTAATAATATTTTTAGTTAATAATATTAACTAAAAGACAATATAAAATACATATTGATACACAAATGCGGTGTTGACATTATGTTTTTCTAGTAGAAGATTTTATGGATAACTCACTGGTGGAATTACTTTACATATACTGGACATTAACGGACGTTAACATAACTGGACGTTAAAGTCTAGTTAAAATACGCTCCCAAATCTTTAATTGAATTGAGTCTACTGAAAGGTATAGCAGTAATGGAATAGGCAAATTTTATTAAGTATATTTTGTACTTATGAGTATGTGAATACGGAACATTTATTTATTTTTAGAGGTAGTGTGTTATTCACACCATATATTGAGTCTGTCAATGCTTTTTTTTATAGAATGATATAGTCTTGACGCTGGTTTATTCTTAAATACATTTTCATCTCACATGCGTATAACAGGTGAGTTACATTAAAATAAATAGTATTAATGTTATTAATATAAATTTAAAGAAAACAGAGGCTCCGGGATCGACCCCTGTGGGACACCTGACAACAGGAGATAAATCTTATAAAGGTTACGTGTTGCTAACGAATCATGAGATATGATGGAAACCGAGATAGTAAGTGTAGATAGAGGCCACTTCAATTTAATTCGCGTAGCAGAATATCGCATGGGTGGCGATCAAATGTCTTAGAAAAATAGTATAGTATGCCAATTTGCTTCTAATTATCCAAGGCCTCCGACTTTCAAGGCACTATTAAAGAATACTTAAAAACGCCATCCCTTTAATTATTTACAGCCTCAGAGTCTACTGTGCGCTCATAATTTAATTTAAAACGTAAATTCAATGCTGTAAATTATGTTCATATCTAGGTACATATAGGTACATATCTAAATTTACTAGTTAGATAGATATCTAACTTACTCATGTATCTTGAGGATATAAGATTTGTTTAACGTTACACTGGACATATTCGAGGAAAAATCATTAGAGACAATAAAATTTGGTATTAATTACTATACAGCGCAGTGATGAAGTTTCGCACAATATTCATAACCAACGTATTAAAATTATTTTTGTATCTCTGAAATACCTCATCATTATTTGAAAAAAGAACCGATTGACGTAAAAATATATTTTTTCCAGATTTTGTGTTTTGACGATAACTATAAACAAATACTACTTTATATTTGACGGAAATTTAAAAGTTATTCAAAATTATGTTTCTTGACAAACTAGTATTGGCCGACACGCGTGTAAATACTTTGTACTAAACGTTCAATAATTTACGAGGTGATATTTTTTCCAGTCCAAGTCACTCTATCCATCTGATAGGGAAAATATTGTTAAGAGATGACCGGACAGTACCAAAATGGGGAGGGAGTTTCGTATTTTTGAAACCAAATTCTTCGGTAGTCATCGTCATCATCATCGTTTGGATAAAGAACAGATAAAAAGTCGAAACGTATTAATTCTAAATATCTAGCAGCATTCAAATTATCCTGAAAGAAGCGTTCATTTCGGCATATACATTTGCTTTACCTTGAAGGTGGCTATGCGGTTCTTGAATCCAATCAGAATCTCCTTGACAAACTTTAAAAATTTTTGCCCCTGATACTAAGTAGATATGGCTCTAGTTGAAAACAATTTTTATTTTTTAGTACAACCAGCTTTTACCATTTTAAGTTTCGTTTATCAGAATCTATCTGACAAACGGTAAATACAGTACCCGTATTAAAGGGTAGCGTTGTATTCGAAAAACTTTAAGAAAAATGGAGTCGCGATTTAAAAAAATACTATGACATCACAACTTAAACACGAAATCTTAACAATATAAAATTAGTACGTTAGTTAATGCATTTAAGAAAACTTAGGTTGACTAGTTTAAAATAGACTTCATTAAAAAAGAAACAGAAGAACAATTTTTTACAGGGCTTCGATGGCTTCTAAACTATTTCACTGTATAAGTTGAAACTAACCGAAGATGATGAAAAACGTGTTTAAATTTTTATTGTCTTGCGATAATTTAAGCTATATCAATTCCTGGTTGATATTTATCAATTTCTTTCATTCCTCTGTTATTTACTATACCTAATTCCGAATAGTCTGTTTCCGAACAACCCAGGAATTTTAGAAACATTAAAAGAAAGTTAAAAAATATGACAAGAGTATAGTAGCCTTATGAAGCCTTATAAATATAATTATTGGTATTGTACAGCCTGTCAAAAATAGGAAAAAATGGGGCAGCATTCGAAGGAAAAAGGATGCACTTTACGTGCGGCCAGATTGAACTCTGTACATTCGATACACTCGATATTCACTCTGCAAAGGTCTCAGTGCGACTGAGTGAAGACCAGGCTATTTACTGCGCACGTCGTAGCTGGTCCGACATCGCAGTTTTGAAACTTGTTCCTATTCTTGACAAGCTCTATTGAGACATTTTTCTTCCTGATATTCTCAACCACATTGAGGTTTCTATGCATTCGATAAATTGTTTAACATTTTAAATCAAGAATCACTTTTGAGAAAGTTTAACATTTATTATTACTTTTGGATTATCACTTTACGTGAATCTTATACTTATGATATTTGTATCATAAGCATAGGAATAAATAATATTTTCTTTATGCTACTTGAATTATAACTTTCATTTTTTATATCCACACTTAGTGGTTTGGACATAACATAACATTGATACACTAAATGTTTGACTTAGTATAAAATAAAGATAAAAGGCACATACTCTGCAGAAATTTCTATAACTTAACAAACTTGCTTGGAATTATGGAAGACATTCATTTGATAGTAACGTCTTAGCTCGAAGATTATTATTACTGATCATTTGAATATCTTGGTTTTAAATAAGCGAATTGGAAATACAAGGCCAATTAATTTATTAAGACCTGACACCGTCAGACTTTTTCTTGAAAAAGAAAAGCTATTGGAAAGGAGGGCTATTGGAAAGATTTGTATATTTTATCAATTTCTACCCTTAAAATTGGAACACAAAATCTTATTTATGCGGCGTACTTTCAGTCATATTAGATATGATTCACCATAGGTGTGGAACGAGATTATTAAGACGTTACGAAACTACTGTAGAGGCTTCCGATGGCAATTTTTAACATTTATTATGGTCACTGTTAATATTTTTCACTTTCAGTATCGTAAACACTTTTCTAAGATTTACTTAGTTGTAATCATTAATACACACATAATTTAAATATATCCTGTGTTCAGATACTTTCAGTAAACTATAGATAATCAATGAATTTGTACCATGTTTATGATATATGATGTCATGGTATACTTTTTAAAATGTCACGAAAGGTTTTTCGACACCATTCAAACTGGACTATATTTTATCTTTCTATACGTTCAAATAACGAAAATAAAGCTTGTAAAGCAACCTTTGGAACAAAATGTATATATACTGTTATATGTATTCAAGCAATATACAAAACCAAATATATGTTTTTCTTTTTCTCCTTTTTGGTTTCCAGTTTATAGGAGGAACTCAAACTTGCCAGTGACAGTTGTACTTTTTTTATCTTAAGAACAGTAACCGTGTTCATCGAAAGAGGGAAGCAATATGGATATAGCACTCTCCTTATCCAGGGGTCAGTCAGGATATTAAACACAAATAGGTAGACCAGGGTATGACTGGAATAGGTATACAAATAGATATTCCACATGGGAATACGAATTTAACCTGGCTATACTATTACATGTCTAACATTATACACCTTAATAGTATAACTTGGGTATAACTGGATATTACTTGCGACTCTTGGGAGTGGGATATAAAGCAACTATTCCTTTTCTAAAATCTATACTTGCTCGGATATGGTGTCTAAAATTAAAAATTATATGGTTAAGAGCGCCGACAGAGTCATTATAACATGTACAGTTGGAAGTATTCAGGATCCTCCTCCTTTATTTAGATGCTCTGGAAATCGACCATGGTTTACCTTTATCCTGGTAGTATTTCCTGATATATATATTTCTTCGCGGAGTCAAAACCTATCAATCGACTCTCGATTGATAGGCGATCGAAGCTCTATATATATAAAGCTTTTGTTTAGCTATCAGTAACTTTTATTTTTCATTTTATTTATTAATGTTATTTATATCCATTACCATTACAAATTATGTTCACTTGCAAAAGGAAGTGTAAAAAATTTAATATGTAGTGTGAATATAAGAATTTGTCGATAAATATATCCAAATGTTTGCCATGAACAGTAAAATGAATCCTATAATTTCTATTATGCGAGCAGTTAGTAAAGCATTATTCGCTGTAAAGAGTTTAAGCATGTAGAAGTTATTTTTGATTCTACATTAACTTCCGTTATTCATATCAATAATTGTATTGCAATTAAGGGTAATGGAAACCTTGCTTCTATCACAAGAAATTCAAGATATCTTAAAGATCAACATTATTGTTATTATTTACAACATTTGTCAGATCTAAAATTAAATATTCATCGGTTGTTTGATGACCCAGTTATGAAATCGTCACAAGTTTGGAAAAAGTTTATAAAAAATATTTTAAATACATTCCTAGTTACACTTCTAGTTCCAGCTTGCTTTTATCCTTTGTTTTATTTACCAACACCACGCACAGATTTGTTGAAATATTCACCTATTGATAATATGCTTACATTGTAACTTATTACTAGTTTGACTTAGATTTTACTTTTCACACTCAACTATACTAGCGGAAAAATAATGTAATCGTGTAAAGAAAAATGAAAAAAAAAACACATTTTTTTCGTTTATTTTTCGTTTTTCGGCTTAAAAACTGTCTATGTGTGTGTCGTTGTCGCTGTCGTCGTTGTCGTTGTCGTTGTTGTCGGCATTTATTCTTGTTAGCACGGTAACTCAACTAAATCGCATCGGATTGATCGGGTTCTGACTGATTCTGATTGGGGACGTCTTCCAGATGACACCTATTGAACTTGAGGTAGATAAGACACACCCCACTCTGTTCATGGATCATGAGAAAGCACGATGGTGGACTATTTGCGAATTTTCTTTTGTTAGCATGATAACTCAACGAAATCGTGTCGGATCGATCGATATTTGACTGATTCTGATTGGAGATATCTCCCAGATGACACCTATTGATTTTGAGGTGGATAAGACACACCCCACCCTGTCCATGGGTCATGAGAAAGCACGATGGTGGATTATTTGAGAAATGTTTTTTGTTAATACAATAACTCAACTAAATCGTGTCGGATCGATTGGGATTCGACTAATTCTGATTAGGAACGTCTACCAGACGGCACTTATTGATTTTTAGGTGGATAGGATACACCCCACCCTGTCCATGGGTCATGAGAAAGCACGATGGTGGACTATTTGAGAAAAATTTGCCGATTTTGCATCGAACGAAAAAGACGTATATTCGGCCTGCATCATATACGAATGAAGGAGAAAAAAATATTTCGTTAGATCACAAATGTATCGATACGACACTGAAGCAGTCGCCAATGAAAAAAGTAAAACTGTCGCATAAAACACATATTCTGCATTTATGTGTTGGTTCATTTTTTCTCGGCCACTCAATTTCGAGATAGAGATGTTTTACGTGTGGAAAAGTCGGTTTTAAGGTTTTAAAACTGTTTATTTTTAATTGTAATATTGGCAACATTAGAAGATTCATTTTATATAATTAAGATTTCTGTGCTTAAAAAAATCGAATGTTAATCTTATGGACGTATTTTGTTGCGCTGAACTACTATTCTACTCACTGACACGGTTATTACTAATAGATAACAGTAGTAGTTAACAGTAATATTCTGTATTACTGTAACAGTAGTAATGTTACAGTAATACAGAATACCGCTACATTTATGCAAATTAAAATAAAAATTTTTGTAACTCATACAGATTTCATTATCATTATCAATAGTTTGTGCATTTATAATCGAACTATTCCTCCGACATTAAAGCTACATCGAAACCATACAATGTTCCCCCCATTGGGTTTAAATTTTCCTATTGATAATAGAGAATTACTAATTTCCATTTCATTGCATTATTGTTTACACTAATTTATCTGAATTACTTCATAAATTTATTTATATATGTATAACTGACAAACTTAAAGTATATTAAATACAGAACTTTTTGTGGGCTGTTCTAGTGTTTATTAATATAATAATATTTTTATAATTTTATTTGGGAATATAGTGGATTTGTTCATTTCGTATGAAGTCGTCTCTGTAATTAAGAAAAATATTTTAAATCGAAATCAGTTTTAGAAGACACCGAACGAGTATATCTATGAATAAGAAACATTCCCTGATAATCAAGAAATGTGGTACCTTTACCTTGTAGACGCAGTTATCTTCCAAGTAAACAAATATACGTGTTCAAGTTTAGAATTATAAAATTTTTCAAAGCGGACACTATTCATCAAATGGTCATTAAAATGCAGCATAGAGATGAACGCTACTCTCACGTTTTTTTTTTAAATTTATGATAATTAAAATATATGCAAATTACCATTCGCATTCTTTAAAATTCTACTAAAGAAGAAATCCTTCAGGGTTATTTATTGTATTATTCAGATTCAGTTTATTCCATGGCTATACTTACATAAACTATGTGTCCCATGAGTTTTTTAAATAACTTGACATCTTCATTCAGCATTCCTTAGTGTAACGTGTTATAGAAATACAAGAAAAATACAGATACATATGTGTATTATGTATCACGTATAGATTTTCAAATAAGTGACCAAATCTGAGCAATTGAAAAAAAGATCAGTTAAATCAATAATTAAACTTAATATTCACTTCATCAGTATGGAAAGCTTTACGGATTTTTATTTTTATTAAACTAAATTCCCTAGAAATCATATTCGAAGAAAGTCTACCATTGCTGAATATATAATTTAGTTTACGAAAATGTGATTACATACTATATCTGCAATTGTCATTTTTAAATATTTATCAAAATATATTATGCAATATAAAATGTTCTTTTTCTTTAATCAATTTTTTGTTAAATCTCGAAAATGTATTTCCAATTTCATAGTTACCAATGCCTCATTGAAAATTACTTATCCATGTTATGTGTTTATCTTATAATTATTCTCGACGCATTGTTTCGTCAATCAAGTTGGCATCATTGGGGGATGATTAAAAACTGATGATGCCAACTTGGTTGGCGAAACGCGCGTTGAGAAACGCGTAATCTTCATTGGATGGTGTTCGGATCGGTGTTCGTAGAAAACTGATCTCCTGTTTTTGTTGTTCCATAGAAGGTTCCAGCCTCTCCACACAACAATCAAATATAAGTTGATCACAGCCATGCCATATTTGAGTGATTTTGCTGCACTTTGACGCATTGTATAATGTATGGAAAAATGCAAGTGAATAATATGCGATATTAAAATATTCTAACTCAGGTATATACAGCGTGGTAAAGTTTCGCACAATATTCATAATTTTATTGTTCAATAATTTTATGGAAAGCTCTGAAAGGCGGCAACGTATTTTTTTTTTTAATTTTATGTTTAAGCTGTGACATGATCATATGTCTTTTAACAAAATGAATTTAAAGTTTTTTTTTTGGAATAATGGAATTTCATATTAAGGGTTTCCAATTTACCGTATATAAAAGGGTGTTTTTGTAAAAAATATAAGTAACGCAGGACCGACTTTATTTTTGACATAAAGTTGTTCCAGAATATCCTCACCGAACAATCTGATATTGACCGGTATGAGTGCAAATCTTTATATTACTTTAATAATTTTCTGACTATTTTCCATTTCGATTCGAATTCGTTGCTTTAAATTCTGTGAATTATTTGGCCTATTAAAATAGATCCGCGATTTTAAGTAACTCTAATAAAAAATCCAAGAGGGTCAAGCCTGAACGCAGTAGCCATTCAGTTGATCCATCTTCGTCACACTATTGTATGTCCCTATCTGTTCCTATAGCAAAAGAATGACACATCAACACAAAATCGAAGAGGAGGTACATCTTGTTTAAATTAAATTAATTAAATTTAATTAATAAAAATTAAAAAAAAATGTTTGGTGGGGAACATTATCTTCATTTAGAAAATTGACAAACGCTATCTACCTACTAAAGAACAAAGTGTCAATTATGGGAAGCTATACTGCTTCTCATTTATGACGCAAATCACTTCGTTTAGTACGGGGCAATTTTCTACATGAACGACGAGTCGCTGTATATATAAGAAGATACGTTGGCTTGTTACAAAACTCATCTAATTTTCTCAAAGCGCCAGGCATAGTCCGGTATACTATTTGCTATAAGAAAGAAATTGTAATATGCAGTTCGGGGATGGCCTGGCGTTCTCAACTAAGAATCATTAGATGACAATAATTCCTTTTAAATTACTGCCCCCTTGCGTGAAGTTTGCGCTAGACCAAGTAATCTGCGTCAGAAATGAGAAGCAGCATAGCTTCCCGTAGGTGACACTTTGTCGTTTGGCAGGTAGATGGCGTTTGTCAATTGTCTATACGTATATGCCAGCTTGGTACATAAGCCCGTCTAATTCCGTCTATTCCTAATAAGAATGAACCCTTTATATGCAGTTTCAGGACGGCCTGGTGTTTTCAATTGTGAATTATTAGACGACCATTATTCCTTTTAAATCATAATAATTTTTCTATTAAAGGATTAAAGGTATATCTCACAATTCACATTTTCCCAAAAAAAAGTCCTAGGCAAGTCCTAAACGACTATCATTCCAGACATTTTCTTTACCTTGACTCTGGCTATGCATTTCTGTAACCCGACGAAGATTTTTTGAGTTCATTATCTGCATTTTTGCATCAGATGCATCTGCATACGAGTTCGATTCAGGGAAAAAGTCTTTGCGTCGGAAAGAAAAATAAACTTTGGATCTTGATCACAACGTAACATAATTTATTTCTATAAATAAAGTAAAATTATATGCGACGATCTGACATATTCTCATTTAATTTCCACTGAATGTATTCTATAGAGATTGAATTTTTTTTAAACAATTTCCAACTGTGGAATGATCGACGTGATTATTTAAATTCAGTTGTTCTCCTAGTAGAAGCGTGAGGATATGCTTGAATATTATCAAACTATATGTTTAATTTAATGTTTTCAAATTTACTGTTTTCACTGACCTGAGGTCTGCCTTATTGAGGTAAATGTTTTACATTACCAGTTTCCAAAATTTCGATTTTTCGACTAGTCTACTTCCTCTTGATCTTGAAATAGGCGGTATATCAGGATGTTATTGATTAGTAACTGACAAGCATCCTCGTGAAATGTAACCTTAATCTGACATCATATCCGACCATCATTAACACTATTGTCTCCCGTTCCGTTAAATGAACAAATAAATTCATTTATAATTCACACTCTATTGCTTATTAAACGCCATATTTAAACATTCTACTTAACAAAGTCAACTTGACAGTAATAGCAACAAAATAATTAATCAATTTAGGGATCTTATACTTATTCAACAGTTTTGATTTACAGTAGTTTTTGTTACTTTGTCTTTGCGCAAAACATGTTCTGTTAGACACTTTAAACTTTTTGTGTCTCAAACTGATTTTGTTTGTTTTCCATTTTGAAAATAAATTTAGTGGCTACAAAGCTAATTGCGCGTTTTAATGATTTAAGGAGCCGTACCATATATTTAACCATAGTGGGGGGGGGTCCTTATTGAAAAACCAGACTAAGACAAGTCCCTGAAGGAGGGCAGCATAGTGGCAGAAACCGTGGGGGTTGGTATGGTGCTATGACACACACGACTGCGATGTGGAAGGCAAGAGGAAACCACAACATTATAATCCTCAGAACAGCTAACAGAAAGCTTATCCCAAATTACTGATGGCGTCTCCTGGGGCAAAAAACACCGGAGGTAAAATAGTCCTCCGTTCGGATCTCCGGGTGAGGACTGTTCCGGGAGACGTGATCGAGTGCAATAATAGTAAGAAGTGTAGCATTTCACGAGTCGGAGCGTGGAATGTCAGAAGCATGAGACAGGCAGTGAAGCTAGAGAATCTGAAGATAGAAATGGATAGGTTAGCTGGCCGGAAGTAGGAGATTTTTGGAGCGGTGACTATAGGGTAATACACACAGGATCGGTAAATGGAAACACGGGAGTAGGGATCGTTATGCGGAAGAACGCAGGACAGTGTGTAGATAGCTACCTGCAATACAGCGAAAGAGTAATGATGGTTAGGTTAGATTCAAAGGCAGTGGAAACAGTTATAGTGCAAGTATACATGCCTACTTCTAGCTACAGTAAGGAAGAGTTAGAAGCCGTTTATTCGGACATAGAGCAGGTAATAGGATTTGTGAAGGGCCATGAAAATTTAATAATAGTAGGAGATTTTAACGCAGTCGTAGGTGAGGGGAAAGAAGGAGAATTTGTAGGTCCTTATGGATTAGGAAACAGAAACGAGAGAGGTAGCAGACTGATAGAATTCTGTGAGAAGCACAAGATGGTAGTCGCGAACACATTGTTCAATAATCACGTTAGGAGGAGGTACACATGGAAAATGCCAGGAGGGATAGACAGGTATCAGATAGACTACATTCTGGTTAGGAAGAGATTTAGAAATCATGTAAAAGACTGTAAGAGTTATCCAGGAGAAGATGTAGACAGCGACCACAACTTGGTAGTCATGAAAGCTAGATTAAAGTTCAAAAATCTGAAAACCCGGAAAGATAAGAAACGTATAAATGTAGACATATTGAGGGATCACAATATGAAAGATAAGTTCCAGGAGAAAACAGATCAATTAATAAATAAAGCGAGTAAGGACGAAATCAAGAACGCAGAAACTGAGTGGGAGGGTATCAAGAATAGTCTAAATTCCGCGGCTACGGACGTTTTAGGACGCGATAAAAGGGAAGCTAGGAAGCGCTGAATAACGGACGAAATATTAAACTTAATGCAAAAGAGACGAGGCTACAAAAACAGACGAGACGAAGAAGGACTGAAAACTTATAAGTCAATAAAGTGGCAAATCATTAGAAAATGTAGAAAAGCGAAAGAACAATGGATAGAGGATAAATGCAAAGAAGTAGAAGATGCAAGTAGGTAAGACCGATGAGGCTTACAAAATAATTAACAGGAACTTCAGGGATATAGGAACAATTAGTAGAAACATTAGGAGTCAATCGGGGGACATACTGATCGGAAGAGAGGAGAAAGCGGACAGATGGAAGCAGTACTTAGGAAATTTATACGAGGGTCAGGAATTAGAAGATATATTAGAGGAAGAATCTAGCATCGATAGGGAAGATGTAGGAAAACCTATATTAAGAGAGGAATTTGAAATAGCACTAAGGGGGCTAAAGAATAATAGAGCGCCGGGTGTAGATAAAATACAGGCGGAAATTTTGAAATGTGCGGGACAGAAAGTAGTAAATAGGATCTTTGAACTGGTAAAATACATATACGAAACGGGCGAGATGCCGGAGGATTATAAGAGGAATATTATCGTTACTATACCGAAAAAGAGAGGAGCCGACAAATGCGAGAACTTTAGAACGATTAGCCTAACTTCCCATGAGTCAAAAATCTTAACCAGAATAGTGCAGAAGAGGATGGAAAATAGAGCGGAGGAAATACTAGGAGAAGACCAATTCGGGTTTAGGCGAAATAGGGGAAATCGCGAAGCTATTCTGACGCAAAGAGTAATGTTAGAGAAAACAATAGAAAAAGGAAAGAACGCTTATATAGGATTTGTAGATTTAGAAAAACTTTTGATAACGTAAGATGGGAAAAAATGTTCGAGATACTAAAGAGCGCAGGAATGAAGTATAGAGATAGGAGAGTAATACACAATATATACAAAGAGCAAACTGCTGTTACAGAAGTAGAAGGGGAAAAAAGGGAAGTAGGTATCAGGAAAGGAGTAAGACAAGGATGTACGCTATCACCACTAATTTTTAATCTATACATCGAAGAGGCGATTAATGTGGTAAAAGATTGGATTGGAAGAGTGGATTTCGGGATTAAAGTACAGGGACAGAAACTAAAAATGCTGAGATTCGCGGATGATATAGCAGTATTAGCATCTAGTAAGGAGGAATTAGAATCAGCATTGAACGAAATGGAGGCAGTGCTGACAGAGGAATACGGAATGAGGGTGAATAAAAACAAAACTAAAGTGTTAGTGTGAAGAGGGCGCGAGAGCAGAGCAAAAACGAAAGTACAAATTAATAATGAAGGATTGGAGGAAGTTAAAGACTTCACTTCTTTAGGAAGTAAAATAAATTGGGATGGGAGAAGCGATAAAGACATAATACAAAGAATAGCGCAGGGTCGAGTAGCTTTTAATAAAAATAAAGCACTTTTATGCTCGGGGGTAATAAACTTTGAAACAAGGAAAAGATTTTTGAAAACATATGTATGGAGCACGGCACTATACGGTTGCGAAACCTGGACGGTAGGGGAAGCAAGTGGGAAGAAATTGGAAGCTTTTGAGATGTGGTGTTACCGAAGAATGATGAAAATACCATGGACTGATAGGGTTAGAAAAAGAAGTATTGGAGAAAGTCGGCGAGAAAAGAAGTATATGGAAAAACATAAAGAAGAGAAGAGATAGAATGGTAGGCCACTTGCTGAGACATGGGGGAATAGTCCGTGATATTTTGGAGGCAGAAATAGGAGTGAAGAAAGGCAGAGGTAGGCCTAGATTAAACTACTGCTCGCAAATAGTAAGGGATGTAGGTTGTAGCACAATTAGCGAAATGCGTAGGTTAGCACAAGATAGGAGAAGCTGGAGGTTAGCGTCCAACCAGTCTTAGGACTGATGACCTAATGATGATGAAAGCTAATTAATGTTTAGTTAAAATGTCTACTAGATCACTAATATGAAATTACCTCTGTAGTTGTAAAACATATATATTATTGAATATAACAATCACAATCTATCTTATAAACAATAAATAGGAAATCCTTAACCTTGCAGTAGTGGCGCCTTATACTTTAATATGGATGGTGGCACCGGGCCTCATAGACCCGTAAATACAATACATAATAAACAAATTCAGCAAATGTTAGTTTTTTTGTATATGAGTATATTTTCTTTAACACTGGTCTTTATTGTTTGTAAAAAGTAATTTGGCTTTTAAGAATATCTTATACAATTTAAATATATGGGAAATATAACATAGGTACTTCATTTTGTGGCGAAATAATAGTAATGCAAAAAAATATAGTTAATGTTAAGTTACAAAACAAGATATCTTATTAATCGTGGTTTTGAAGTTGTCCCACACAATTATGACAGATAATTTTGGCGTGGGTTAGACACAAAAATCTTTGACATTGAACACAGTAATATCTCGTCTTGCTCTCTTTGCGGCACTCTGCGCATCTTTTCTAATCTCTAATTAGTTGTTGTTGAAGAAAGTCTGCAGAAGTTCTAGCTACTCTTGGTGCCTTTCGCGAACTGCAATTGACAAATTTTTTTGCCAACGAACGGCCTTTCTGATTGTCATCCACCAATAACAAGGCGACGCTCTTCAAAAATTTACGTCTCAGCAATTTTGAATCTGGATTATTAGCAGTATGTATTACTTGGATCGTGGCCACATTCATTAGGACATAGAAGATCACTATAGGTCACCTTCTTGTTTTACGCGCTACATCATGATTGACGATACAAAATCTACTGTGTCGACTTCACTCTTGGTTAAATTATAAGATGTTATAATCTCTGATTTATTTTTGTCTCATGATGTTGGGTCAATGCTGTCATCATGATGGAGGCTGAAGGCTAGGAGGACGATTTTGCCCTTTTCTGGGATGTATAAAACCAAAGTCGTACTTGCCTGATATCCAAAAATGGTAGATGCGACCGGTCTGTCTGCTTATATTAAGAGGGATATTCCTTAGAGGAATTTCCCTCTTATTTTTTTATGTATAGTGCCAACATATGTCAAGTTGCAATTTTGTAATAAATAATTAATCAAGCTAAAACTTGTAAACCAAGTGTCACATGTAATATTGCGTCCTATCCCTGATATGGGCTGAACTAACCTTTAAATTATACTTGCTGGGTCATTCTTCACTCGGAACAGTTTTTCGGGTTGCTGTCCAACGTAAATTTCTAAATTCTGCATGTAGAACATTTTTGAGTCTACCAGGATAAACATTTTTATACCGTATTTGTTCGGCTTGCTGGGTATGTACTGTCTGAATCCACACCTGCCCCTAAAACCCAACAGCCTTTCATCGACTGTAGCGTATTCACTTATATGTAGTATAGTTATTCTTACAATTGCCCACGAAAAGTTCAAATAATGACCTGATCGGAGCTAATTTGTCGGAGGTTCTTCGGAGATCTCGAGTAGCCAAATTATCAAACCGTATTATCCTTAACAGAAGCAGGAACCTTTGCTGTGACATAGTGAGCCAAAATATTTCCACTCCACATTATTTTTGGTCCCACAAATCTTCACAGTTTAGACGACTACTTTTCAAGCACCCAGCCATATATAACAGTCGATAAAGAGCTTTCATTTATGTTTTATCTGTTAGACGGGCAGATATTTCCCGTGCAAAATTTGACGATATAATTTTGAATAAATTTGTTGGTCTCCTCCACAATAATATCTAATATGGCATCAACGAAGAGTTCCCAACATTCGATAAGAGTTTTAGCTAACACAGCTCTAGGCCTCACCCCTGGAAAATGAGGAACTTTATTCTCTGCTCGGGTGCGTACGGTCTTTGTGGGCATATGTTTCTTCCAAACAGTTACACCATCTTTGGCAGTAAAAGAGGGTTCTCCTCTGGGTCTAACAATGCGCGGTTCATCTTCCACTTCCTCTCCACTTTGTTCAGTATCTGTATTCTCTTATCTTGTCTCAATTATATCTTCTTCATATTCATCCACAAACTCTTCATCTTCCGTTAATGTTTCTTCTAGCAAACGAAGAAGCCTTGTTTACTTTTTTTCGTAATCCATAATGACTATTTTTCAATTGAAATGACATAAAAAATTTGTCATATTCTTGAAATTAATATGTATTTCAGTCCGAATACTTACAACTTTAATGAAGTTAAGCAGAAAAATATGCGACACAGAATTATTACACTAAATAGTTATATACCACTATTAACACTAATTATTACACTAAATAGTTATATAACGTACACAGTGGCGCCGCGGCCGGGTCTATCAAGTCCTTTCAAGCGACAACTATTCTTGCTGAACTGTAAATAACTCTATACTACACCACACGTTACTAATCCAAAAAGTAGGAAGGTACTGAGAAGTGCACAACTGTAGCATAATTATGTAATTTCCGAGTTATGCGCTAAGCAGGAACGCTCGGGTCTCTCAGACGAGGCGCCACTAGTACAAGGTTAATAGATCGTTGTACTCGCAAATCTTTAAGGAATTTTTGTTAATAAAATAGGAAGTTGTAATGATGTCACAACACAAACACAAAATCTAAAAAAAATATATGCTAGTCGATATCTCCTTAAAAATCAGGTCGACTTAATTAAGCGTTAAAAAATCGTTTATAAAAAAAAATATGAATATTATGCGAATTATTATCCACCCTGTATATGCCGTTAAAATGTCTAAATATATATATTTAAAATTTTTAAAGATAGTTTTATACTTGCACAGACACCACTTACGTGTATAAACATAAATATAGGATATGTTGTGTATATTATTAATACTTACTATTAATACCATTGTAATAACCTGATATTAGGTATTATACCAACAGAAATGAATATATGCGGTCACAGAATTCACTTGGCTACATATTTGATTTAATATCTATTTCAAACGATATTTACGGTTGCCAAGAAATCACTTTTTAAGCATAACGCTATGTCGCTTTTATTTTTATTAGAATTTTATCACTCTTTAATACCATAAATTTTCTGAACCGGTTTAGTAACCAACATATATTCATGTTTTATTTTTCACAAATAAATATTGGCCACTAGAATATCTAGCTTAATACCTAAGTAATAATTTTAGGTAATATATATATATATATATATATATATATATATATATATATATATATATATATATATATATATATATATATATATATATATGAATAGAAGAGTCTAAAGTCCGAGTTAAACCGTATCTGTAATTATTGTTTCGACGTTTCGGCTTCCATTTTGGAACTATTTTGAAGAAATAAAGAATTAGGGATTGTATCAATATTACGAGGCCTCCTGAATCTGCCCACTCCTCGGTTCGAACTGTTCGAACTGCTCAGTATTAATTATTTACATAGCCCATTCACCTCGATCTTGCATCTACTTCTGTTACGTTGAATTTTGTAACATAGCAATATTATAATGACATGAAAAACCCCTACAGTAATATGACGGTTCATGTTTCACGTTAAAGTTTTTTATCAGCGCAAAAACACTTCTATTAGATTTTTTTGTTGGTTTCACAGATCTCACACGGTTATGGAAACCGCGATTCCATCTTACAATGACATAATAAATGTAGAAATAAATGCACATGCATGTGCATTGAAATGGATTTTTTGGGTAAGAGGATTAATAAAATATTAAATAAAATAATAAGAGTATATAAGGTTATATTTCCAGTTAAATCCTTTTGTTTTTTGCAAGAAGATTATAATAAAACAAGTACAACCTTTGGCGTTAGTAGAGCATAAATTAATTATATTTGATTATCAAAGTGTTAATATAATGAATAGTTATCAAACATATATATTTGAAAAGCTTTAAAAATATTATGCGGGTCTGGGGTTAGCAAAAAAAAAAAAGAAATGGGAAATAAATTCTTGCAACTTTCCCAATTGATTGTTATATAACATTTTCTATCATCAAGTTTTCTATTATTTAATTATCATCAAAATATGGCTCATTTTCTAAATTTGGTATTTTGTATCACTCGGATCAATACGTAAAAAGTTCCGGTATAACTTACTAGTTGAAATCTACTAATCTATTTACAGCTTTATAGCAAATACGAAAAGCTATAAAACCAGAATGGTCTGACAGTTATTTGCGAATGATGAGCAGTTAGGGCAATTTATGATAAAATTATGTAAAATTGTTATTTAAACGAAGAGCAGAAGGGGAACCACGCCTGTCTGGCAAAATGACGTTATTGTGCAAGTTAGCAATTATAATTACTTACAGCCGTTGCCCGAAGGGATCATGATTCTTGTAATTAAGTTTTCAGCCCAGTTACATCACGGGTGCCACCCTTGAATTCAGTATTTCTGAAATATTATTATACCTCGTACGATAATTCATAATGAAACAACGTGCAAATTAGTAAAACTCTATCCACCAGGGGACCTGTAACAAAGTAAACAAAACATCAGAAATTGAAGTAGAAACATTTCCAACAGGAGATAAAGTTTAATGGGGTTTAAACGAAGATGTTTGTGTATTGTAACGACCTCCCTGTCAAGGAAAGATATGAATATTTCCATGAATTCTGGAAATACTGAGAACTCTTCTTGTTTTAAATTTAACATTTCTTTCGAATATGCAGGGTGACTGGTACCGCGATGTATTCCTTTGAAGAGGTATTAGAGTCAGTTAGTTAGAGACAATCTTCAGTCAATTGAACCATAATATGCATAATACCATTGTTGATAGTTTTCGAGATATTTCAATGTTTGTGTTTTTTTAGAAACTACCTACCTAAATACTATAAATTGTAAAATAAAAAAAGCATAGTTTTCTTTGTAATTTTTTTTACTTCTACCACTAATACACATAGTAGTTCATGTTATATAACAAAAAATATGTTAAATGGTTGACAAAAATACAGGAGCTAAAACCTGCAAGGGTTGTTAGAAACTTCAACCTAATTGTACATTCACCAGGATTTAATTCAAAAATTTGTGAATACATTAAACGTATAAATTATTTTAGAAACTATGCTCTATCACCTGTCGAATGAGGTATAAAGCTTTAATAAATTTCCTGTTACCTTGAAAGGATTGAAATATCTCGAAAACTATCAACAATGATATTATGCATATTATGATTCAATGTACTGCAAATTGTATCTACTAATACCTCTTCAAAGAAATACGTCGCTGTACCAGTCACCCTGCATAATTACATATAATTACATCAAAGAAAAAAATAGTATATGTCAATACAACTGTCTCATGATGTAGATATTATAAAATAATATTGAATAAACTAAATGAATATTTTAATTATAAAATAAAAATGTGTATACTTATAAATTTTATTTTTATATAATTTTATTAAAAATATAATTTTTATTTTCAATAAATTTTCTGTTGTAATTTTTAATAAACCAACTTGTAATGCTCGAAGAGTTCTAAGAAGAAAACATTAAGAGTGACAGTCAAGTGTCTTAATAATAATTGCCTAGATAATTGAAAAATGTATTCAGTTGTAAAATATTTGTTGAAGGATTTAACTGAAATTATACTTAACTAATATATTTGTTTTATTTTTAATGTTTCGCAACAATAAATTTAACAAAGCAATGCATAATAATTTTCATGTATTACCTACTTACTAATTAATAATGATACTTTGGAATTCAAATTGAAATAATATCTAATATTTGAATTCCACCACATTAAAAATTGTAAAAAATTTACAGTTTTATTTTCAATAAAGACTAAAACCGCTTTTTATAAGAAGAATGATTAGTAGTTATTATCAGTTATTAAAACCTCAATTAATGTATATACTAGTAATTTGTGAACTCAAATGGCTTATTTGTCTTAAGAAGTATACAATAAACGTGATGGGACTGCGCCTCTGCGGTGCTTGTGCTTCTTTAACAAAATCGCTGGGATTTTGGAAAATTTCTAGTAATTTTAAATTGGCATATACTACTTATTTTTTATGGCAATAGAATAAACAGAATAACATTAACGTAATATTTTATAACAATCAAAATGCCATAACTGCTGAATATACTTTTTGAAATCATTTAAACCCGCGTCAGTATCACACAAGTAATAAATAATGACTACATATGACTCTTTCTGAAACAATTTTTCAAAGTGTAAGAATTTTTAAAATAGGTATAACAATCATAAAATGAAAATTGAAAGCTTTTCTAGGCCTATTTATGATATAATAACCTAAATTATAATAGACTCTAATTTTGTTTTTACATGATAGTACAAATTTTTTTTATAGATATGTAGTATTTGCAAACGTCGTACAGTTACGTATAGTATACTTAGTCTAGTTTTCATTGGTATAACAGTCTTTGTATTAATATGTTCAATAATGTCTATCTTATACAACATTATATAACTGGTAAAAGTTTTATAGTATTTTATTTAATTAAAATATCTGTATTTATATAAACGCCATCTGGCATAGTTATTTGTTACATCTGCTATATATTATAATAACCCTATAATAAAATTTTGCGTTTCAACTACAACCTGTAACCACATCAGAATTTTATTTATATTACGCTTCTAATGAGTAAAGACCTCAATGGGATTAATGTGTTTAAAAAATATTAAGGCACCAGTAAAATAATTTTATAATAAATACAGTTGAATACCTGATTTATAAACAGTCAAAAATATGACCCATTAACATATCCACTGATCAACTTTTTAGTAATATTTAATTTCATTTACTAGGGCATTTACCTTAGTAAATGCCCTAGTAAGAAACAAACAATAGGCCTACAATGATTGAACAAAAATATGGCTACAAAATATGGTTAATGCGGATAATAACATTATCTTAATCAGTTAACACTAACTGAGTTTTCCACAAAACACCAAAACACTATACACTATACACTATACTCGACGCGCGTTTCGCCAACAAAGTTGGCATCATATGGAGATGATTAAAACTCAAAGAGTTTTGGTGTTTGTTTTGGTGTTTTGTGGAAAACTCAGTTAGTGTTGTCTTCACACCAAAGGTTCCAACCTACTCCAGGATTAATCAGTTAACATCATACATTACTAAAAAGATATACATATTCACTTTAAATATGTATTCATCATATTTAAAGTGAATGTCATATTTCTTCCCGATACTGAATTTTTTTTATTGTATTCATACGAAGTGTTTTGGGTTTATAATTACAGATAATTAATATCAAAAATTTAATACAATTTATGGTAAGTATACTGATTTTATTATATCATTTGATATAATAAAATATATTCAATATCCAAAAAATTTTCAATTGTTGGCGAATGTACAATTACACTACGTATAATGTTACAAAATTTGCTTCTTGTAAGTCATACATTTTTTGAAATATGCACGTTTTGATTTCTTTCTGTAAAGTTCCATTTCCTTTTACATGGAACCTTCGATGCAGCAACAAAAATCAGAGGCCCAGTTTTTCACGAACACCGAAAGAATGGCGAAACGCACTAACATGTAACTCGACGCGCATTTGCGAACCTAGTTGGTATCAATAAATGATTAAGACTAAAACAGCTTTAATTATCTCGTGATGACGCTAACTTCGTTGGCTAAATATAGGTCGAATAACATGTAATCTTTCGGCGTTAGTGGCTTCTTGTTTTTTTTTTTCATTTATTTGAGCATATATGACTACATTTTCAGATCAGTGATACATCTTTTAGTATAATGACTACAAATTTATATGTGTAGTGGTGGATGGTATATATTCGTATTTTCAGCAATCAATCAGTATAAGAAAAACATACATTTGTCGCTTTTTATTAGATCTTTACACACCAATAATACAACTTTAAAAATTTAAGATGTGTTTGATTTAACTCCTTGGTATTTCCATAAATATTATAATATCTTTAAATAGTCTCAATTAATGTCGAAATTCCAACTGTACTATCACAAATTTCAACACTAAATTGTTAAATTTTACTCTTTAATCCTGTTATTGTATTAGTAATTAACTAGCAAATTTTAACACCAGTGGGTGAACTTAACTTAAATTTGATACTATTTTGGAAACATCAAACACCTTTATAATATTTTGTGTTAATGTATTTTTTATTTTCTTGTTCATCAGGAACATGAATCATGAAGTGGAATAGTGTTATAATATTATGATGGTATTTTTTGCATTACATATTTTCGCACTTTGCATGTAATAACGTTCATTATTCACATCAAACTTAACTAGGAATACCTTCGCAATGATTGTTTTATCACAGATTGTAAATAATTGTTTTCTTTTTGTTTTATTTCAAAATTCATAATATTTTATCATTTCATATTCTTCATACATTTTTCATCCGTAAATTCATTTAAGAGAAACACAGTTACAAATAAGGTATAGTCGTATATAGGTAGAAACCAATTTTAGAAACGCTACACATATTTTGATTTATAAACAAACCTTATCTATTTTACATGTCTGGTCTGCCTACATATAAATGAGTTACACATAAGAACTATCTTACACTAGAAATTATTTTCTTATTGTGAAGTACCTAAACACAATATGAAAGTAAGTATATACTTATGGTGGAAATACTATACGAATTTTCATTTAGTATGCAAATCTTATAAATTTTGCATACGTCTACATGTAAATGAGTTTCACAGAAGGACTGTGTTTCTAAAAATTATTTGTTTTCTTATTGTAAAGTACTCGAACGCATAATATGAAAGTCAGTATAAATAAAACGAGACAGCTATTTCCAGTCTTATGGTTTTGCATATTTATAGGCTATAAGTTATAATCAAATATTAAAATATTGCTTTTTCGATCCTTTCAGTTTTATCATATTTAAATCATTAATTCGCTCATTTATATATTTACTAAATACTGAAATATAGAGCCTATGTAAATTTAACAAAATTTAGAAACGGCATTGCAATAAAAGGCGATTAAAAACGTAGTAAGATTTTATACAAGGTGTTTTTATATATTTGTAAAATAATTGTTTACTATTTATAATGATGTTATTGTCTATATTATTTAACAGAGTGTTTAATAACTTGAAGACATATTATCCGTGAAGAATTTTTTGCTAGAATTAGGTTTCACAAATAGTATAATAAAGACTGCATAAAAACTCATTCTCTTCGCGAAAATCTGTCAAAGTATTAAAATCATTTGTAAAAATCAGAGAATTTGTCATATTTAATGTTATTAACGAAACTATTCCACGTAAGGAACGTTTTTTTTTTACATTAGGTTCTACTATAGGTATTCATTCTTGTGACTAACACCATTGTCAAAGCATAGATGCATATGTTTAATTGTATCAAAATTATAGAAAGCAGGTGTTTTATAGAGTATTATATAGAGGTGCATAAATATAATAATTATAACAAAATGATGTTAATAATTGTTTAAATACGTAACAAATATAGTACGATAGAGTGTCACTTCGTATAACATTCACGTAATTCACAGCATTATCTGTAATTATGGCAATTAAATTATTTACATAATAAACCATCCCCAATATCCTAACTAATTATAACAGTACTGAACTTATCGAAGACAGCTAAGTCTGACAACACAAAGGAATTCTTAGTAACCTATCTTTACATCGGTCTTGAGCAGCTGAGTAGCTAACTGAAGGTATTCGTAACCCCTAAAGGTGCGTATACATTTGCGAGCCGAACCGTTTATAAACCGCTTGTGAACCACTCGTTATAAATAGTTTTACAGCGAACATCTACTGAACTAAACACGATCCATGGGAAAGAAGGAACTAACCACGAACCACCAGCAGTCTTGCTCGGCGCGTTTACTTGTAATAAATTATGTCTTTGTGCGAGGAAAATTATACAATTTTAGTTATGAGTGGTGCGGCTTTAATGATAGCAGAAAGTTTGTGCAAAAAGAAGAGGAAAGAAAGACCTATTTCTCTCTAAGCATCTTCTTTTAAATTTTTCTATAATGGTCCTTGTGTTTAGGATTCCACAATAACGATTTCGTTTTATAAATGTCAATTAGTTTGACTACATTTTCCTCTGTCCACTTCATTATAATAATTATTATAATAATCATATAAAAAGGCACAAGAAATAAATAGAGCCAGCCCCGTGGTTTGCGAGCAGAAGAAAAACAACGAACTGCATACGACGCCGCCTCAATGTAAACTGCGAATGCCTTTGTGTTCGTCAAAAAAACCGACAGGTAGTGGTTCGCCACGAGCGGTTTGCAAGCGGTTCGTTCGGCGCTCCAAACTCCGTCCCAATCTTGCGATCAAATGGTTCAAAAGCGGTTCGCGAACAGTTCGGCTAGCAAATGTATACGCACCTTAAGGGTTTCCTAAAACATGCACTTCAATGTTTTATTTGGTAATACTGACGACATGTGTGTTAATTAGTATTTTGATTGATACTCTACGTACGCGAAAAATATTTCACCAGTGGGCGAATATGATTTTTGTAAAAGTTTGATAGTTGTTTTGATAATGTTTGATAGAGATAACATGTATCTACTTTTATCTTTTAAAATAGGTATAACAATCATAAAATGAAAATTGAAAGCTTTTCTAGGCCTATTTATGATATAATAACCTAAATTATAATAGACTCTAATTTTGTTTTTACATGATAGTACAAATTTTTTTTATAGATATGTAGTATTTGCAAACGTCGTACAGTTACGTATAGTATACTTAGTCTAGTTTTCATTGGTATAACAGTCTTTGTATTAATATGTTCAATAATGTCTATCTTATATCCACGATCCATGGGAAAGAAGGAACTAACCACGAACCACCAGCAGTCTTGCTCGGCGCGTTTACTTGTAATAAATTATGTCTTCGTGCGAGGAAAATTATACAATTTTAGTTATGAGTGGTGCGGCTTTAATGATAGCAGAAAGTTTGTGCAAAAAGAAGAGGAAAGAAAGACCTATTTCTCTCTAAGCATCTTCTTTTAAATTTTTCTATAATGGTCCTTGTGTTTAGGATTCCACAATAACGATTTCGTTTTATAAATGTCAATTAGTTTGACTACATTTTCCTCTGTCCACTTCATTATAATAATTATTATAATAATCATATAAAAAGGCACAAGAAATAAATAGAGCCAGCCCCGTGGTTTGCGAGCAGAAGAAAAACAACGAACTGCATACGACGCCGCCTCAATGTAAACTGCGAATGCCTTTGTGTTCGTCAAAAAAACCGACAGGTAGTGGTTCGCCACGAGCGGTTTGCAAGCGGTTTGTTCGGCGCTCCAAACTCCGTCCCAATCTTGCGATCAAATGGTTCAAAAGCGGTTCGCGAACAGTTCGGCTAGCAAATGTATACGCACCTTAAGGGTTTCATAAAACATGCACTTCAATGTTTTATTTGGTAATACTGACGACATGTGTGTTAATTAGTATTTTGATTGATACTCTACGTACGCGAAAAATATTTCACCAGTGGGCGAATATGATTTTTGTAAAAGTTTGATAGTTGTTTTGATAATGTTTGATAGAGATAACATGTATCTACATGTTATCTCTTTTTCGAAAGAGATAATCTATCTTTTACAATAGGGATGATTGTCACAGGCTCATATCACGAGTGATCAATAACTGTTATCCACCTTGGGAATAGAACCATATGAAACTGAGTAAGCAAATTAAATGACAAAGATATGTTTAGATTAAGATAAGACCTCAGCCTATATACAAGTATCATGTAGTTCATACAAAATAAAAAGAAATGTACGTTATCATGTGACGTACTCGTAGTTCATTACTACTACACTTAGAATTTCATCAACAGAATCAACAGAAGATTTTAATCAACAAAAATTTAAATTTGGTACCCATTTTGAGATTGGCAGCAATTGACATATGTATGTCGTGCGTGGTGCCAAAGTTATCGAATGTTTAGACTTTATTCGATTTCTAAAGTGTTTTAGCCGCTTATACTTTCTAAAGTGATTTAGCCACAACTTAATAAGAAAATTGTTCTTTTGAGAACAAAAGAAACCTGGCATTAGCCAGCGCAAGCACCGTAAATAATTGGACTATTGCATACGTTGGGCTGATGTTTACACAATACCGAAAAAGTTATAACATAACCTTAGTCTTATGACATTTTCTTCAGTTCTATAGTATTTTTGGCAATGTGGCAACAGTGGCCATCTCTGACGCATCAGGTACATTATGACATGCATTTCTTTTTGTTTTAAATGAACTAATTGTAAGTATATGTTAGTGAAAAAAAACATCCTCATCTAAATGCGATGACGTTTCTAACTTTTCTAACTTTCATACTCTATCAGTCTAGAGACTGATATTTATATTCGGAATATGATTGCTAAATCTGACTCTCATACCGATGACTAATAATCCAGTAATGTGATTAACTGAAATCAATAATCAATGTTTTACTTGAATCTGAATTTCGTTAGTAATATTGTCCCGTAGTTTTAATGCTTTAAAAATTCTATGCAATCTTAATTTCACTGAAATAAAATATGTTGTTTTGATATTCAGGTTTATTTTAATGTTAGCACTGAAATAATCTTGGTATTACCGGTTCATGAAAACGGTAGTTAAAATTCGCCTTTAATTAGTCTACGTTGGTATTTGTAATCCAGAAAGTCGGCCAAGAGGAAGTTGCTAAGCTTTCAGTAGTATGAGTATTATTGCCAAATGTTTTGCACCTCACTTTTCATTGGTATAGATATAGAAATAGTGACACAGTATCTACATCAGTATGTAGATACTGTGTCACTTAATAAAACATATTTTATTACTCAATGTCTCAAACGTGAATGGCATTTTCTTCAGAAATACTTCAGAAATCTTTTAGCTATTTAACTAGTTTTAACAGTAATCCTATTGTATGTGAGTGGCTTTAATTACTATATCTCTTGAAACTACATTTCGGTGGGACAGACTTTATACTCCTTTTCTTTTCCTTTTATATTTTAGACTTTTATATTCCTTTTCAATAAAATCATTCACTGTTTCACTTTAAGTTGCATCATCAGTCCTAATTGATTTCTAAAATTAGACCTGTTTTACACTGTAAGATTTTACCTAGGTATAGATCGCTATTTATTAAAACCATATTTATATTTACTGGAAACCTAGTGGGCATACGTATGGGTTTTGAATATAAAATCCGCAATTTAACATAGATAGAAACAGCATGATCGTGTATAGCTATAGTAATACAGATGGCTGGCTGTTGTGTGGGGTGATGATCCGTTTTATATGCAGCATCGACCCTTCTTGGGCGATCCCATCCCTATCAGAGTAATATTTGAGGCATGATCTTACTCGACCGAGGGTTATACTGGAATATGCCTCCCTGGATATATGAATATGATGGCCCCTGAATCATAACGTTTGCGTGATGGGAAATTATATTTATTGTTGATATCCCATACATATTTGATACTATATGATTAGACGTATGCAAGTTGTAGGATCTATCTATAAGAATGTGCATTTCATATACGTATATGTCTGAAATAATTACATGAGAAATCATGATAAAATATGAGAAATCTCTATATACGCCATTAAGAGTAGAGCAAATACACTAATACGTAAATCTCATTTTATTAATGAATATTTCATGATTTCCATACACTGAATAAATACAGTATTAAGTAGAGGATGTTATGGCCTCGAGAGATTAAAGCACAAATTGGTATGTCAAAAATATTAATGCTAATCTAATAGCACACCGTATGTATCATAAAGGTTTTCACATTATAGCTCTAACGGATTAAATATTTATTACAATTGCCTGTACTCAAACAACCCATTAAGAGGTGGGGAAGAGATACATCTTAATATATACTACCTAGCATGGTGTTACATTCTTTAGTCGCTTAGATATAGATAAACGCAATATATTCCAGATCATGTCAATCCATCTGATAAAATCTTGATTGATTAAATTTTGAGGTAATAAAATTATTTTTTTATTATTATAATTTAATCGCACAAGGGTTGAATAAGTATTCAACTGAAAGAAAATTGTTATATTCCACATAAGTACTGATGTAAATAAATTTCTATAGAAATCCATGTACTCCAGTACTTGTTTTAAATACAATAAAGGAATGGAAACAAACATCGATTTTATATTTTGACTATCACACATAAGTTTCATAATAAATTGTATGTATGTTTCAAAATTAAAAAATAATAATATAACGACGATGCAGTAAGTATTTTAGGTTACCATTTAACAAAAAAAAATGGAAATCTTTAAGTAATATCTTTTTACTTATATTTTAAACGTGTAGAATTAATTCCTACAACAAAAACACATTTAGCACATTTGTAATACCTAAAAAAAAAGAATAGATATTAAATATACGATAAGTCAGATCAGTCTTCATTACTTATATTATCTCTTGCAAAATTAAGACGCAAGAATTGTTCAACATATTTTATAAACTCGGTTTTATGCATCTTTTCCAAATCTATAATCACCATTACTTAGATTGTAAAAAATTAAATTATTGTATTATACCTGTTTTTAAATTCTTCACATTCATTGTTTCGTCATTGACTTTAAAAGCGATTTTTACTTAACTTAGTCTTACCGATTACACTAGTACTGGACTGGATTTTGTAATATCACGTAACATGGTGGATTGTGAATACTAATGTCTTTGCTCCTGTTCACCTTCTTCTGCAGTGTATATTTCTCTTGCGGCGAAAATTTAGACATTATACTGTTCATATTAAGACGAAGGTAAATTGTCATCTTGGTTGGAATATTATTATGGTTAATCAAAGTTATTAGAGATTCAATATTCAATATTAAGAATTAATGGACTTTATGTCACGTTTAAACTATTAATGGATATTTCATTTTGAAGTATAATTATTTAGTACATCCTCTGTTTGACAAATAAGATTTACAATTTAGAATTTCCAAATAAGGTAATGTTACAGCATACAGCTACTGGCAAATTTCGTACTTATTTTTCTTACACTAGATATTTGTATTCATAACTATTTATTTTATATTCTGTATGCTTAATAAAATATTAAATGATTTTATATTTAAATTACATAATTTATATACGTATAATATATTCATATAGAAAATCTTTATTTTAAAATATATTATGCAAGTCCATATTGTGAAAATATCGAGCGACTTATAGCTTGATGCCATTTTACAAGACCACCCAAGTGTATTTCTCCAGCGTGCAAATTTTTAATATTATATCTGTAGTAAAATTTTTACTTAAAGTCGAAAAATCTAAGTAAATCTTGCAAACCATTTAAGAAAATATTGATAAAATATTAAAGCCTATAATAAAAAGAATAAGGAAATCCATTCATAAAGGGAGTGATTTATGCAACACGAATTACCTAAATGTACAGAAGCATGTGTTTAAAATTGCCTTAAGGAACCGGATTGAGATTCTTGGGAACTGCACTGCTTAAATTGGTTAATATATTCTAGCAATAATTCTTATTAGTCAAGGGCAGCTGTTGTATACGCATGCTGTTACATAGTAAAATAAGCTACTATTAAGGTTAATTTGCTGTTTACGAATTAATCCTTTGATTTGTATACGTACATGAACTATATATTTATGTTTTTGTTAAATATTTTTGATCGTTAAAATACGTTCTAAGGTTGAAACATAAGTTATACGTATTATTTTCATTAAATAAAATTCAAAATATGGGTGTATATGTAAAATTTGTGTCATGTATACATTTCTTATATATTCTAAATCAAATGTAGTGAGTTAATAAAACCTCTACAACTTTTTTAATTAGCGCCATTTCAAGAATTTAATCATTATATTTGAGGTCTATAAATACCTCGGAACGAGCGTACAGCGAAGACTATAACTAACTATGAAATAATATAATTAGTAAACGACTAAAGCTTAGAAAAACAAGCCATTCAGTATGATTATTTTACATTGTCAAAAATATATTATTCCTTTCCTTAGTCTCTAATAGACAATCTAATAGTATTTATATTATTTATATTATTTAGTTTAGTTTTACTAGTATAACATTTGTTGCACGTACTATCAAGTATGACTGTATAATATATTTAATAATAATTGAGTTTACTATGAATTAATACTTAATAATAATGTCTATGCAAATGCTTGTAATTTGCAATACATTTAAAAGAGCATATTAAATTGGTAAGTAATATATGAGTATTTTCAATCTGTATCAATTCAAATAAATAAATTATGTGGTATTGTAATACAGTATTGTATTACAACAGATAATGTAATAATAAATATAATATATAAGCAAAATATAAACAACAAAATTCTAAAAATAACAGGATAATGTAAAACAACAACTTAAGAATAAAATCATTAGAATACAATAATAATGGCATGCACACAGTTAAGCAATTAATACTTATATAATTAATACCCATATGTATGGCATGAAATATAAATTTAACTTGACTACGAAAGTTGTTTAAAGTTTTTTATATTGTCACTGATACTGTTATATCTAAGAATTGGCAGAATGAAACTTCACCGAGGAGAACTTATATGTATTTTTATCTAATGTTTATTTTATAAGGTAATTTGAATATTGGCGACTTGAGTAAGTATAGAGAAGTTGATGCATATAGAAGTTGATGCACGAACACAGATCGTTGATCTGTGAGAACAATCTTTTTTAAGATTTGGCAGAATGAAACTTCACCGAGGGTAACTTATCTAATGTTTATTTCATAAAGTAGGTATTAGTGACTTGGGTAAGTATAGAGGAGTTGATGCATTTAGAAGTTGATGCACGAACACAGATCGTTGATAGACATTTTCTAATTTTAACCATTCGTGTCAACTTATTTTGCCTGACATACGATCTTGACTGTTTAAGCTGAAAACAAAACGGCAACAAGAGTTTCGATTCTTGTTTAATCTGGATTGCGTTTTTTTTTTATTAAGACAAGGAAAATAGACAATGATATAATAACTTAATATTGACAAAATTACTAATTCGACTAGTTTTCTTTTCGCATGCTACAGTTAATGAACCTCATGTTTATATATAACAATTTTAAAGCACGATACCATTTATTTACGAACAACAAAATATATTATTGAAATTTCAGTAACTGTTCTTCCCTTTTAGAAAAGAAGACTTGATAAAACAATAGCATAACATCGAATTTGCCTAAGTTTCAAATTATGTCCTCTGAAAATTTGGCAATTGATAAAATATTAAGATTAATGTTAATACAAGCAATATCGTTTTTTTTTTTTTGACGAAAGGAGTATAATACTTGAGTGTCATCTGCAAATGCATTGACTTTTCAAAATATTAAAAAAACGGCAGCATATAAAGTAAATGAAATAGAGCCCAACATAGACCAAGGAATTTATAGATGTTGAATACCTTCAATACGTTTTCCAAAAGTATAAGCACATATAATCACAATTAACATCAGAGTTAATTATGTTCTTAACCAATAAATCATTTTGAGGCAAAGAGCAAAATTAACTAATTAGTAATTAACTATATACTTTAATTAACTGTTTTAGAACGTATCGATCTCACATATATGTACATACGTACGTGTTAATAACAGGGTTTGTAATTACGAATCTTGTAGTGGCTATTTCTTGGGTGTTATATATGTGATTGTAATGTAGAAGAATGACATTACTGATGTTCTGTGTTCTCAAATTCTGCTCCAGGTAAGTCAGAAACTGAAGATATTGGTTCGTTATAACATTTATGTTTTATTGTATAGATCAGTCACAACGCCATCAAACCCATTACGATGATTAACATGCGTTCATGTTCTACTTTTTGATAATGAAGAATTTGTGGCGGTTACTCTCCGATAACTAGTAAAAATTGAGTCTGGTCTCAAAAAATAAAGTATTAGTTACAGCTAATAAAATATAAAATATATTTAATGAATATATTTACTTATTCTAACATATGTATTAGCGCATTTTCATATATCCCAAATTTAAATGTACCGCCATAGAAGCAAATTTATATTAGGTATAATAGACAAACCTTTTCTTATTCTGCTTATTAAACTTGTGTACAGATTTCGATTGTGCACCGCTTAATTATTCCAAATGTTGAAAGCTATTTTTTTTAGCAAAAACGTAATTTTTTTCCAACTTAATTTCCAATGGAGATACTTTTTGTTTTACTTTTGGCATTTTTTCGGTATATAGATAAAATTATAAACATTTTTCATTATTTTGAGATCTACTACACTTTTCTAAAACCAGTCTTAATATGCGAACAAGGGAGGCAAAAGCTCATTGCAGCCATTATATAAAACAAAAGTTTTAATTGCATTCTCTGTCTCTAGTTTCTGGAAAGTTGGTATCTCATAAGGTAATCGGTATGACAGAAGTGTTCTCTGTAATAACATTTGTGTTCAGATTAATATTTCCATAATCTTGTGCGCCAATATTTAACATCTTATTGCTTTACCAAAAATTATAATTTAGTTGACTACAATTGAAAGAATACTATCTATGTAGATAATTCCTAGTTATTTTATCTGAAGAGTAAGCCTACGTAGATATCATTTCCTTATAAAAATCGTATATTTTCGCAATATAAATTGTTGGTAGCAAAAAAAAATGACAATTGACTTGTGATTCACGCGTGTGAATTGTATAGATACGCATTTTTACATATACATACATATATTACATGATAATTTCTTCGTGAATGATGACAACATTATTTCTTTTGTTGATATATAAATTTTTATTAAAAATATAATGTAATAATATGTAATGTAAACGTAAATTATTAATTTCCGTTTACATTATAATGTAAATTTAAAATAGAGTTATGTATAAAGACTTATAATTATAGATTTGTTTAACAGACTTTAATATAATGAGTTATTATCGTATTGTATAAATATGAATATTGTGATACAGTGGGATACAATATTGGCAGCACTCACTAAAGATGTGTTAACTACTAAGAGTTGTAGGTATCTGAATAAAATGAGTTTCGCGGTTGTCCTCGACTTATACACTTCAAACCCGTTGTAAATAAGGGATGTTATGTCTTTTTAAAGAAGGGTTAGGTCACTTACCCTATTTTTAGTACTTAAACCATAAAAAGCCTTCCTTCAATAAAGTATTTACGCTTACGCTAGCATTTGAAGGTTCTGAAGCTAAACCATCCATCGCCTTAGTTTTGTAATAACTTGTAAAGGTTATTTGTGCAATAAAAAAGTAATCAAGATAAATATTTTACAAATTCTCTTATTTTCAGTAATAAACAGTGGTCTTTCACTAAAAATTGACCTTAATGTCTTTATGTTTGAAAGAAATGTATTATACGTGAACTAAGACTAATAACCGTGTCACACTCTTAAGTGGAATATCCAATACAATCTTAAATACGATCAAATTAATTAACTTCGCAGTTTGCAAGGAACTATGAACACTTGTTGTTCAGGAAACTCAGGTTGCTTAGAAAACGTCAAGTAATTCATTGAATCGTTAAGCCATCTTGTTGAACGTAATATTTATCACTCTATAATTCACATATTTGAGATAATATTATTTATGTTTGGAGAAAATATAATATTAAATAATGTATAGTTTATTTTATCACTATTTGCCAAATAAAAAATCTCAAGCGGCTCTTGTCTCATAGCGTGGCTTGTTTTTATGGCTAGGCTCAGGTAGGCTGTTCCATTTATCGGTAAGATAAGACAGTTTTTTATTTGGCAAATAGCGATGAAATGAATAGTAATTTAAAACTATATAAATCAGTTTTTATAACTAGGCACATTGTTTTGAATTATACACAAAAGTACGCAAAATACACCGCCAACTATATATAATCCAATATAGTTCTATAAGTCTAAATGTCATCAATAACCAAAGAAAACCAAAATTGGGCCTCTCGAAGTAGCTAAAAGTAAACAAATATTTATTATACACTACATTTAATAAAGTTAATAGTAGTAATCTACCAAACAGTTATTCGAGTAAAATTTTAACAACACTAATTTACTTATACGTAAAATATACAATGTGATGTAAACAAATATCAACTGTTTGGTTTAACCACAAAATGTATTGTTCTAAACAAAAGATGTTATTAAATTAATAATCCTATAAGTTGCATTGTTTTAACCAGAATTTTAAACATAATTTAGTTAAACAATTATAATTCTATTTCGACTTCAATTCTACACTAGAAAATTAAATTTATATTACGATGTAATTATATAATTAAATATGTGCGGCTGAATTTCCTTAAATTATTTTTATGGAGCCCTAATATAGTCCTATTTAATAATACATCTTTGAAAGAACATCATACTTTTAGAACATATGAAAAACAGTACCTATTGTCAATATTAAGTTTCAGAAAATAATAAATAGGACTATTGTACGTATAAATGTATGTTACTTAAATTATATTCGACTTTCTAACTATTTATTTTGAATTTTACAAGTAATATATTTAATGTTCATTGTATATGCCAAAATTTCGTGTCAAGCGCTTATTTATATGGCAATAATATAACTGCGAATATTCAGCATTATATCAGGATATGAATAATAATTTTGTGATAATTTGCACACCTATATTCTCCCAATTACAGGAAAGTTTGTACAATAGCTTATTTTAGAATTTTAGGTGGTATTATAACTGCCAATAAATCATGAACGTTTTTCAGTATATATTTAGTACTATTCGTCTTAGCAAGGACAAGTTAAGTAATAAAAAAGGGTTAAAGAAATATTTTATACGTTTGAGGTCATCGTGGTAGTTTAGAAGCCGCCCTTTTAAAGAGAATGACCGCAGTAAATCCTTGCTGAAAGGGTGAAATGAACCTCTGGCATTTTATGAGCAGGCAATATCCAAACTATTTTAGCAATTTGTAAATATTATTTTGTGAAGAATACTCTATCTGCACATTTCAGTTTAAAAGAATATAAAAAATATATCTTATTGTATTTAAACCTTGTTTTCCCTCAAAGTATACCCATATTACCGCATACAACTCGCTCCCAACCATAGCTAATTTAACTCAAAAAAGAACATCTGGCTGGCGAATAATATTAAAAGTCTAATATACATTTGCACTTATATTTAATGTTTAATTTAGTAAACCTTATTTTATACTTAATAATTTTAAGTGAAACAAAAGTGAAAAATTAAATCATATAACCATAATAATAATAATAAATAATAAGAAAACATTCATACTATCACCAACTAAATAAATAAGTGTAAAAAATTTACATATTTTGGCATGTTCTTATCTATAATTTTTTAATTTAAATATGAGATTAATTAACAAATGATTAGGACGTGTTTTGTATAAAATATAATTTACAGTGTAAAAATTATATATTTCTATTTATTTTGTGCAGTACTATCATTTTATAAAATATATGAATATACTGTCATTTTATAAAAAATGTGGGAGATATGAATTATAATTAAAGTAACATAAACGTTTATGAAAAGGTATGTTGAATTAAAATTAAATTATCAATTATCATAAATAAAAAAGATAACTTTATTATTTGGATTGACGTGAATTACTTATTGTTTATAATTATATAAGATTAACTGAGCGGCTGATGAATAACATAGCACTTGTAATAATGTCTAAATAGATGATACGACCCATAAAGGAATTGTTTTTATACATAATCCTTGAACTTTATTGCCTTGATTGAACGTTACTGTAACACTTTTCAAATAAACTGTAGTGTACTACACAAATTATGGAGATTATCTTTATAGAGGTTATAAAATATTTACGAGTAGTAAATTGATTAGCAAAATACTTTTTAAAATAACCGCACAAACCATCAAAGAACATTTGCCAATGTGTATATAGTGGAATTTATTTGCTACCATATTTTATCGTGAAAATGTAAACATTATATAACATAATAATTTGTAAGTCATATGTGTATTTCATTCTGTCATTCTTTTAACATAACACATTTTTTAATTGTTTCTTAAAATATTTCAGTTGTATCAAGAGAGTATTTTAGTGAAATTATAAAGAGAATAATCAAATAAATATGTACTTATAGTTGCAAGAAAATAATTTAATCTTGTATTGTTTATTATTATACAGTTATACATTTACAATGAAATATCATGAATAATTCTTGGAAACTGATGTTGAAAAGAATAATACCACAGACTTCCTGAACAGAGCAATATTTTCAAACGAAACATAGGTCGAGTGAGACATCATCTGAAAGGTCTTCTAACTCCGATAACAATTAAGGTCTTTTCTTGTATAATTTATGCGATTATTTTATTGTTAGTGATATCTGAAAACAAATAATTTAGTAATGCTTTATTTCTATGCATATTATGTGGCGATAGTGAGTTAATGACTCACAGTTTAATGGTGCATTGGTCCTATTAGTAGTATATTTGTTATACATATAGCATGACAAAAGAGTTAGTTAGCTACAAGTTGTACATATGTTTATATATATATATATATATATATATATATATATATATATATATATATATATATATATATATATACAACTAACATATTTTCTTATGTACATATTATGTATACCATGTATTATGCAAACAATTTTATATGTTTTAATGCAGTCATCACCTTCACGTATCTAACAGCAACTTGAGCAATAGAAATAAAAATCTAGTGGTATAAAGCGTTCACTTTTTGTGTCCAGAAAAACATGAATACTTTGGAAATAATACTTCCACACTATATTCTATAGGAACAAATTAAACTTATATTAGTAAATTTCCTACTCAATCCGGAAAATTAAAACGATTTGTTAATAGTACAGTACATATACTATTAATATTGTTACCTTTGAGCTAACAATTTTAAATTAATAGCTCGACTGTTAGATCTCTTTAGAATTTTAGCTTAATAACTCGAAAATAATGTACATATTGTACATGCTGTTTTATAAAAACCCTTGGCAAGTCACAATGTCGGTATTTCTTGCCCGATTCCAAAAAAAAAAAACAGTCAACATCAATGATTCGACAAATAGCACCTGGTACCATATAATTTTTTTAACGCTAATGTTAACTTAAGCGATAATATAAAAATTTTAGACACATAGAAATCGATCTATTCTCTTAGAAACCTTAAAAGCCTTACACATGTGTTACGGAGTAAAACACCCACGCTCAGAAAGAGGTGCTAAATTTCCCCCTGTAGGTGTCCCGTTGGGACACGCACCCAAGTCTAGAATGATACCCCCAATACTGTCCCCAATACACCCCAACATCCACTCCGAACCACAGCACGACTTATTGTAAACACCTATATGGGAGACTATTTTCTTCTAGCAAACGCCGATCAACCGTATTACACTTTTGGTAATTCCGCTTAGGGAATTAAATTGAATGGCCACCGTATTGTCTAAGTAATATTGTTTCCAATGAAACATATTTAAAGTAGGAGGATAAATAATTTTCGTGAAATCGACGATGTATTAAAACTATATTGATATGTCGTTGACTTGTGTATTATTTGATGACAATAATGAACTAAATGAGTTACATATATGTCATTATAAATTTGATCTCATGCCACCCACGTCTGCTTTTACTAGCAAATTGAAATATATAATTTAAGCTTCATATAAAATTATATAGAATGTAATTCATGAAAAACCTAATTCAAGAGGTATCAGCTCAAATAACGGCAAGCTTGATTACTTTGATATAAACTTAAATTAATAATGACGAACGTTTCACTCATTTTCTATCAAGTATTACACAAAGTTGATACATTGTTGAATTTACACACTGAAATTAAAAAAATAAATATTAAAAACCATTGATGGTATATTTTTGTTTTTTTTTTTTTTAAATTAATTGGCAAGGAATATCGTAGTTATACCTTACGATTTTTTTCTGAAGACAGCTGTTTGTGCAAAACCAAAGCACAGCCACAGGGTTCCTTTAACAATGTATCACTCGATCACCGTATTACTTAAGGAATCTGCATATTTCCTGAAATTTCGTTCCAGGAAAAAGATTATCAGTTGATAATATAACGACACATAATAATATACATATGTACTAATTTGTACATTAGGTACTATATCAGTACCTACTGGAAATGTTTCGACTCTCATATATGTATATATATATATATATATATATATATATATATATATATATATATATATATATATATATATATATATATATATAATTATTACGCATAACACAAATACGCATAACACAGATACACACAAATACAAATAATAATTAGTTTTTAATAAAAAAGGACGCATATTATTTTGAACGTGTTATGCATAAATATAGATACTTATAAGTAATAATAATTATTTAAACCGATGAGAACGTAATAAAGAGGTACCAGATATTTCAATTTTATGGGTATATCGTCTAAACGAAGACCTTATTAAGATAAATAATTTGGTAATTCATCTAAGTGATACAAGAGATATATTTGTTAAGAACTCCGAATATTTTTATATTATTACATTCTCGTTGATGAACTAATTTTAATGACCTACCTATACCATTTGACAGAAAAACTTTATTTGAAAGTTATTATTTATTTAAATATATTAAATTGAAATTAATATTAAACATATTCTCCACTTACTTGTTGGCAATAACTTGGTCTAAACCTGAAGTGAAATATTCTTCCTTATTTCTGTTTGTATTCTTTATGTGATGTCATCAGTGATCTGGAATTGCATTCATTTATTAGAAGTGGATTCGTAAAGTATTCTCTTATCATTACAGCATAATGGAATGTTGCTCCATCTTATTGGAACTAAATTGTTTCACTCGGTAAAATAGGATATACTGCCGTTGGATATGTTCTCCAGAACAGTAAGAACATATTTGGATGGTATCTGCCCAAACACATACGTTAAACTTTTGAGTACGTCGTATCTATGTCTCACGAGTCTATTGAAAATACAGTTATATCAGTTTACTTACCCATTCAATATTAAAGATGACTTATCTGAAGGAAGAATGGAATAAAAAGCTATGTACCTTTAGATTACAGTTTGCTTGTTTCTGGACAAATGTGATTTTATAGGATTGACTTTTTTCTTTAAACATACACTTCAACGTTGTTGACGTTTTTATCTATGGCAACTTGGCATGAATTTGATGTTAGATTATCTTGAACGTTGAACATGTCTACTTGAACGTATATTTTCTTCTCAATAGTTTAATATGTAAGTTCCTGAACTGTATATCAATTTGGAACTATATATCGTTATCATATACATATTGGTGAACTCTGTTGATGAACATTAGGAACTACCACTTCACACATATCCCCATAACCGATCATAATTACAATTTCTAGATGAGTGTGTGTTAAATATCGCATTATTTGTTAAGCGCAAAGTGACTTTTCAAGAAACAATGCAATAAAATGTTGCACCATCTTTGTAGACAGATGTATTATCTTTGTATCTGCCTTTTAATTATTGTAGTTACCTAGGTTATTTTTGGGGAGATAG
Source organism: Rosalia funebris (assembly GCA_037954035.1). Taxonomy (NCBI): domain Eukaryota; kingdom Metazoa; phylum Arthropoda; class Insecta; order Coleoptera; family Cerambycidae; genus Rosalia; species Rosalia funebris. The sequence continues at coordinate 30,391,421 of JAZFAV010000032.1, read as the reverse complement.
CTGTTGATGAAAGTCCCCGATTCAATTCGGTACTTATATATACTTAAACAGTACGAGTACTACAGAAAAATTATATTCGTTTCAAAAATCCTCACTTTATATATATGTTTGCGTTTATATATATATATATATATATATATATATATATATATATATATATATATATATATATATATATAATATATATAACCTCTTTTATATTCATTTAAGTCATATATGTTATATGTTATTGAAGTTATCAGACCAAGGAAAATTAAATACCATAAAAATATTTATAGTCTTCCATTAAATATATTTCCATTACAATTTCGTTTATAATACGAATCTCTTCAAAATTCTTTCTTTGGAAAGCTCGATCAAAAATCGAAATGCCTGAGATCCAATATATCTCCAAAATAATGTCAAAAATAAATTTACTTCATAAGTAATTTCCACCCTGTATACCTAATTCATATTGCATGTCTATTTCCCTTGATGAATGATTTAATACCTAATAAACAAACCACAAGTTTTATTTTATAACTTTATTAAAATATACAATTCAGACTTTAATTCAGCATTAATTTATTCACATAATTCACGCCTTTATCGGTATATGTATGTGCGTGTGTGGGGAAACAATTCCACTTTACATGTGTAGTACACATTTTTTACTTAATTATGGTGAACTATAATTTTACTATCTTAATAATTACATGTTAATTGAACAGTTTTATAATGAAGTAGTGAAATAGTACTTTTTAATTGGTATTTTAATTTTAATTTTCTCATGGTGAATATAAAATCCAAAATCTAATTATAATAGAAATTGTAACGTTACGTATACGTGTGTACGTGTAAATATTCATGTTATAATAATTACTATTACAGAGTATCCTCTGGAGTGAGTCTTTTTAATTATTCTTGATGATCGCACTATGATAGGGTACTAAATAATATTGGCTATTTTACTAATTATAGTTAAATCTTCCTATTGTGAATCAGTTGTATTACACTTGAGTAATTCGGCGACAGTCGAAATGCCATTGCGTTGACTTGAGAAATTTGGATTTATGTAGGTACAAGCAATTTAGTTTAGATTGTTCATTGTGGTATAAATATTTATATTTGTATATCGCCTTTGTGATATTTATATAGCATATACGTCTATGCCGAAAATTCCAATAATATGCTACTGTCTTCACACATTGTAGAAATCTTTATATGAAAATTTCTGGATTTAAAATAGGACGGATCTCAAGTAATGTATTTGGCTTGTGATCGAAATTTCTTGGAATTTAAGAAATCTTTTTGCATAAAGCATGCAAATAGTGAAATACACGAATAAAAACTATATAATGGCTAAAAACGTTATACACAATTTATTTTCGATTAAAATGTTGTGCTGTTTGTGTAATGTTCGTTTTTTATACTGAATAATGATGCATTTCGTCAGTTTTGGAACAAGTATGAAAACTGCCCAGCGGAAGTATATTGCAAAACCATTCAACATATGTGCCCGAGGTACTTGAAAATACTGCTAAATCCACTATACACAATGGAAAACTCTGGTTAGCGGTTGACGAGACAGCAAATTTCAAAAAAATATGGTGGCCAACGTTATTGTGTGTATAGTTTCGTATATATTTTCATCTGCGTTTTACCAGTCCGTAAAAGGTTAGAAGAATATACCAGCGAGGCAGTTCAACATCTGGCATTAACTATATTAAAAACTTCAACATTCACCCATGGAGTGTTACTATTTTTTAATGATGGCGCCGCGCACCGTCATTTTGCTATCTATCTATTTAATTTATAGTACTGACATGCATTGGTTAATAATTTTAGATACGATGTTAACTATGCAAATTTTATATCCTTAGAAATGAGAGAACTTTAGAGACATACGCAATCCGGGTTTTTAATATTAACTGGGTTAATTTTTACATTATATAAATCTTGTATGAAATCTTATAACTTACACATAGTTGCTTTACTATAACATATACATAGTTGTTTATATATGGCGCTGCCACTGATGAAGCAACCAAGTGGACAGATTCAAGAATAATTATAATGCAGATAAATTATTTAATATAATGCGAACAGTAAGTACAATTTTATATAAGTGATCCTTAGGTAAATCTATTAGCAATTAAGATTTCAACACATGATATTTTTAAAAACTACTGTTAAAGAATACTGTTTAAGACTGTTGTGTTATAATAATTGAAATTATGTCGTGTCATTGACGTTACTAACTAATTAGTTATCTCATAGAAGGCTTTACCTTCATTCAACATCTAAGAATATTTATTGTACGAGTAAGTTACTGAGATATACTTATATTGGTCTACTATTAACTCACACAAATTTTAAATTTAATTTTTTAACACTAATTTTCTACACATCCAAGCACAGTATAGCCTTGTTTAGTCATAAAATGTTCATATGAGGTAGTCATGATTATTCAGGTTAGGTTATCTAAATACAATTCCAATTCCTTCACTAAAATTGTAATCTGCTTGTGTCATTTGCTCACAGTTATTTTAAGATATTAACCTGCCACGTTTGAGTTTCCAAAGTTCACTGAACTGGGGATTTATACAAATTTAAATTATCAGGGGCAGATTAAATTCTTAACCAACATAATATTTTATCGATCAGTCTCACAAACACTTACATATGTAAAATTACTATACTTTGTTTTTAATTTAACGGCAATTAACCGTCTTTCTTAAGATTAAGTAAGTATGAGTATGTATATAGTACATATTAAAATTTTCCCAAACATTATTCTTCAGACATTATTTTATTCTGTGTGAAGAATTTGTATACTTTCAGAGTACCTATATTCAAAACCTTTAAAATATAGTTAACTCCTCACGAGTGCCATGGGCGCATACACAATACACATTCTATTAGCAAACTCAAGTGCAATAAAGACAATTTAAAGATTTTATGTTCCATATTTATTTACTATTTCCATTCACCTTAATGAGTTAAATAATTAAAATTAACATTCTGAATTTGTTTATTTATTGTTATATATTAATGTGGAAGTTGAAAACGTTATTATGCGTTTGTGACAATCTAGAATGTATTTGCCTTTTACTTTAGAGATAATTTAATTGAAGGCCATGTGCTTAATTACATACGAACATCATTATTTGATAAAAATGAAATAAACAATTAATGAGATGCGTTAATTATTTACTATGATTGTTATTAAAATTTCTTTGTAATTGCCTTCAGGGTACAATAAAATTTGATTTACCTAAGATTTCGGTAGCGGAATGTATGTGTGATCTTTTAAGGCTCATTAGTTATTCTATCTTACAAAGTTCAACACTAAGTTTTTATTCAATTATTTGTATAGAAGAATGACACCCATTTATCGACTACTGGTTTAAACAAATATGAGGAAAATTAAGCTCGATTGCTAAACTTGTTATTTTTTTCTGTAACAATATTTCTACTACTATTAAGTACTTTTTAATTTATAAATATAATATTTATTTAAGTACTATTTAAATACCAAGGCGCCACGGTTACGATGTATTGATGTTCATTCAACGATCTGTAAAAATGCCAGTGTTAACGACTTTTATGCATTATCTGTATTGGTGCCTGCAAACTTAAAGTTCAGATAAATATAGCACGGTATGTTTATATACGTCATATCTGCTGAATGGTGGGAACATTTATCATTCTTGTTTGCTGACCCTAATAATCAAAAAAAAAATGTTTTAGGGTCATACCAAGAATATTTTTAAATTATGGGTTAATAAGAATTAAGAGGGGATACAAGAGAAGGAAGACAATGGTATTTAAAAAAGGAATAATAAGATGAACCAAAAATACGTATCTCTTAATTTCGATTCTAAATAGATTAAATCAGTTTCATCTAATTGATGTTAGATATCCTATACCTAAATCAAGTCTCTGATACTGAATAATTAAATGATCATTCATCCACTACAAGAGTAAATAATAACATTCTAACTGTAATATATATTTCATGTATTATTATAAATACAATTGATATAAATGTATAACATATATCTACTTAAATGTAATAACAATGTGCATTATAATATATCATTAAGTTATTCGCCTATATATATATATATATATATATATATATATATATATATATATATATATATATATATATATATATATATATATATATATATATATGTATTCTGCTTTTTACATTATATTAAATATAATTTAAAATCGTTTAGTGAAATATATACCATACGGAATTATCTACAAACTGTAAATAGAAATAATCTCGAGGTTTGAATGCGCGTAATCATCTCTAATGAGATTACTTTTGATTGTATCACGATAACATAACGGTTCGTGGAAATGGAATTCGTAAAAACATTATTACATAGCACATACATAAGTCTGTATAATTACAGGTTAAATAATAGGCAACTTTAACGTTATATACACTGTTACGTCAAGTACTTTGAAAAGAACCATTCGGAAATTAAAACTATATATAAAACTGCGCTGTATCTGAAAAACTCAACAGGCCCACTTAGAAATTTTCTTAGTCACTGTCATTATAAATAGATTATGAATAGTTACCAGCTCTTAAATTTAATAAATCGATTTAAATGAATTTGTTTTCCAGGAAAAAACTTTATTATGTTGGTGTTTTTAAAACATTTCCATAATAATTACATATTATTTGTATAGCATTACTGAAAGTACGAAATTGTACTGAACAAAAATATTGATTCGATCGGTTCCATTAAATTATACAAAACCAATAAAGGTGTAATACAAATAAAATAATGTGACCTGTATCATAGGCATCATTTTTTAAATATAACTTCAAAGAGACCATTTCGAATTAATCGATATAATATTGGTAATATATTTAAAATGAAAGTTTTTATTGTCGTATTTAAAAAAAATCACTTTTCTCTGATATATTCAAAATATTCAAGAGTATTTGTGCCACATAATTTAAAAGTAATGTTAATGTAATCACGATATTTACGAGGAATAATGGTACACAACTGGTATTGACAAAAATAAAATAAATGTAATTGTCACTAAATGGAAATTGGATTATTTTAGGAATACCCGCTTAATATTAATTAACTTAATTTTAGGATGGTGTTGATAACGCTTATAAGCGTATAATACATGATTATAGTTTTCCAAATATAAAATGATGGAAATATTAAGCTGATGTCATTATAAAAATAGTTCGCAAATATAAACTGAAATCTCAGAATTGCATTTCATCCGAACTATATTTTATATCTTAAATCAAATTCGATTGAGCTATTTTTAGTCATTCATCAGAATGCAGATAATTACAGGAGGATGGCAACAATAGTTTTTAATAAGTTCAATTTAGTCTGATAACTTAAAACCAGTTTGATATTTTACTTGATGGAACTCGTATTGATCGATGTTTCTGCATGAATTCCTCACAGTAATTTTCTTGGGTAATTCCAAGTAAACACAGGTATAAAAATATAAATCCTAATGTAAAATAGTTATCTAGAGAGCATCATAACTTTTGATTCATCGACAATAGGCAAATATAAGTGGCAAAACTATACTTATGATATTAATACAAAAATAATCCATTTTATAAACCAAAATGGAGTTAACTTAATTCACTGTTCTCATTCTTCGCATATGCACAGTGCATATGATGGTAATTCTACAACGAATGCAAGTATTTGAAGGTACAAGTGATTTTTATTTGTTGGAGAGAACCAGGAATAGATCTAGAGAGAATTCTGAATAAGATAACTCTGCCGTAACAACTGCGATACACTTCTATATCACTGTATTTATTTAAATGTTTTGTGCTAATGCAAAATGCAATTCTGTTGTAACACGTAAGCTGAAGTCGACGCAGCCGTCTTATAATTGCATAAATGTTATAATTGAATAAAAGGCTCTTACCAGAATAGAAGTCATTATTTTCTAAGATTAAGATCTTTTCTAAGATTGCTATGCAACTATTAATTGTAACAACCACATTCTCTATGACCTCTAAACTATTATGATTTATGTGTATATGTATCTAATTAATTTATATCTCCACCGGATTCGTCGTTCTAATCCAAGCAGTGAGAAATCGATAGCAGTCACTATACTCAATCTATTTGTCCTTGGTATATCAAAAACTGGATGGAAACCAGAACAAAACAGGATTTCATCGTAATATCGAGAGACTACATTTAAGAGCTCTACACACGCCACACATCGTATTCGAAATATAAAATACAATCATTAAAATATTCTTTAACTAACTTATTTTATTATTTTTAATAATACCGTAATAAAAACTTAATAAAAAAAGTAAACGAATCTTAAACTAATGCAAATCTAATAACAATTATAAGTAATAAGTAACTAATATTCGTGTAATACATAATATCTAGCATTTCAGATCTATACTAAATTATACTAAACGGTAATTATGGGGATGATACATATCTGTATTTCATATGCAAAATCGAAAAGAACTGTGCAGAAATAATACATGAGTAAATTCATCGATACAATAAATCTGTCACAAAAATGTTGATAAAATAATGTTTTTTACGAGAACAAAATAAAATTTTCAGATGAATATACGCCGAATGAATATGAACTGTTAACAAGTACATCGAGAATATTAAGTCTATCTAAACATATTACTAAAACTACTTAAGTTTTATAAGAACTGAAAGCACAATATCATTAGTTAGATAATATCTGCTATATTAGATAACATTAGACGGTTATTAAATAAAACCATTTTATAGTATTTTATAGTATTTTGACATTCACACTTGATATATATATATATATATATATATATATATATATATATATATATATATATATATATATATATATATATATATATATATATGTATATATGTATATATATATATATATATATATATATATATATATATATATATATATATATATATATATATACGCATAGGTAACAAAACCGTATTCGAGACCTCACGGTTTCCCTAAATAAACCGAACACGAATATATTAAACGCTATGCCATGCGCGCTACGTAGTAATCGTAGGTATCTCTCTCAATAAATAACAGATGGGGTAAAAATATGCAATGCTTTCATTTCCGGCTAATACATACAACTTCCTGGTCTAATTTAAATGAATAAAGTTATGTATTTTATACTTATTTTTTAAATTTAATAATACAAGTATATTTCTATACCTACCTATATAAGTAAATTCTTAAAAAAAGTGATGTTACATATATATAGGTAATAAGATCACTATTTGTTGGAATTATATCTATATTATAGCACGGTACGATACAGCACCAAAATTTGTCGTTTTGTATATATATATATATATATATATATATATATATATATATATATATATATATATATATATATATATATATATATATATATTACTATGCAATAGGATTAATATACTAGGAATTAATTCGAGTGCAAAGTAAATAATAGTAGTAATAAAAGTGAAGTTTGACATTTGTTTTGTTCTGACCTACCTCAATAATGACAAGATAAATGTTGTGTAGTCACGAAAATTGATCTTAAGAGGTCACGCACAAAAAATAAAATAAAATACACTATTTTAACGATTTATGATTGCGTGGTCGATGCCTGCAAATAGTCAGTGACACTGGTTTGGTTTTTTTTTGTTTCGATTTAGTCGTTTGGCCCGGGTTCCATGTTGGGCAATGAGTTCGTCGGCCATATTGCGATATCGACCAACTACAGAGAGTGGCTACGCCCTGATGTCGTCTCTTTGTGCTTAGGGCTATTGTTGAAACTATGAGTGTCTGCATCACCAACTTTAAAAGAATTGTCGATTGTTCCGGGGAATTTGCAGCTGTACGTTGTAGAGAATATGCGCTCAGTTTTTCTACGATACAATTTCTAGGTTATATCTAACTAAATTGATGCACCACTCAATTCCTTGGTCCATATATGTAAAATCTCGTTTAATGAATGGGTCAAGGCCGATATTTAAAATGTGAAATTCTTGAGATTATGGTTTCAAATTATTTATATTTCCAGATTTAAATATGATATACGTATTATATACAAGTTCTTATGTGACCTAACATTTTGTATTTAAAATAACAGCATGCATATTTTTTCAAAAGGAAACGTTTATTAATATTTTGCGAGAGTATTATTCTTATCACCTTATATTTACATATTTCATGAATGTAAATATTTTATGTATGTATGAGATATTCGTTGTACCATGATTTATACAATGTCTTCATGCAAAAGTAGTCTCCTATCTATAAAAAGCTATATTGTAAAATAATATAAGAATAAAGCTCTTCGTTAAATATATTATTTCTTACATTTGAGATATATAATAAATATGTTGATTGTGTCGAAATACAGTATGTTTTAAATTTGCAGTGTTAATGGTAGATATTCATACATTGTGATATGTATAATCTTACCTAATGTCATAGCGATATGTTATATACCTAATAATTATGATATCAACAGTAATGTGAGGCTTTCATTATATTATAAAATTCATTAGTTTTATTTTGACGTTCTCACTTTTTGTGTTCTGCATACTCTTTATTCAATGTAAGGGATTTAGAAGACCATTAATGTTTCTATACTATAAATGTTATGGCGTTTTATGCAATAATGTATGTATTTCATGTGCACAATAAATTGCTGGAAAATGAAATGGCCAAGAAGTGTATTTTGTTTATAGAATAAGGAAATATTACTTATATAAATATTTTTATTTAGCATCGTGTAAAATATTACAACTTTAAAATGAATATACCATTATTCTTTTAAAGATATTAGTAGGCAGTAGCTTATTTAATAGCTTTACATTCCTACGTAAAACAACAGAAGATGATGATCCCAATGGTCAGAATTAAAAAAAATTCGGAATATACATATTATACCTAATTTAAAATAAGATTTTTGAACACCTTTTGATATATGTCTACAGCGTGGTGATAAAGTTTTGCACATTATTCATAAATTTATTGTATATACATATATTTTTTCTTTTGAAAAACACTTTAAAAATGGATATTTTTTTACATTTTGTGCTTTGTGTTGTGACACCATCACACTATATTTTAAATTGCAACCACCGCTCTTTTTTGATAAAATTGCATTTTTTTAAATTATCCGAATAAAACAGTATGCACCCTAAATTATGGGTTTCCTAATTCTTTTTGAGAAAAAATACAAATAAGTAATAAACGTTCATTTTCAAATTTGTTCAAAGTGCTCCCCATTAATAATCTAATATTGTCGTGTGTGTAAACACATTGTATTGCACGTTCAATAACATTTTATTATGTTTTTCATTTCGACCCGAATTCGTTGCTCCAGATTCTCTAAGTTATTTTGCCAATTAAAATAAATCCACAATTTTAAGTCCCCACTAGAAGAAATCCACGGGGATCAAATCAAGTGAAGTGGTGGCCAACTCAATGGCCACTACCTTCTTCATATCCTCTTCATTGGGCCTCGTCACCCTATCCATCTGCCTGGATATCATCAGTATCATCATGAGTGCCGGAGTGTGGAATGTGAACTTTAAAATACGGAGGAACTCCGCCTCGTTAAAACCAATTTCTTTAATGGGGAACATCATCATCTTAATTTTTTGGATAAAGAACTGCTAAACATTCAACTTTTAAAAGAAATAAAATCGTAAAAGACAACTACCTATCGTTCCAGCCGCATTTTCAGTCGCAAATTGATTTTATTTACGTTTTCAAATACGAAAATATAATTCATGCACGTACAAAACTAATATTTAGCCAAAATATGGCATCCATGGTCCTCAATAAATCAGATCCCTGGTATGAGATACCTATGCAGTTGCAAAGTATAAATTAACCGTACTTTCTTTTTAAATTGAGCCGTACTTTACAATTTTAAGTTTAACACCCCCTCTTACAAACAGTAAATAAGAAACCTTAATATACCATTGTACTTGAGAAAAAATAAGGAATTGATTTACATTAAATCAATTAGGGTTGCAATTTAAAAAAATACAATGATGACGTCACAACAATATCCGGAAAAAGTTAAATTTATACGTTAGTACAAATTAGTATAGAATGTTAATAATATTAAATAATATAATTTTACTTATATTCGTTATTTGTAATAGAACTTAATAATGTAGACAGTACCGTCTATTGCAGACTTCTTAGTTATACCTACCTACTTTGTGATTTCACAAATTAGTTATTTATCAAACTATTGAAAAACCAGTATTATGGTAATTGATCAGTTGCCCAATTAAAATATTTTATTGCTAATTACAGGAATAATAATTGGTTATATTGAATTAAATAATTGTATTGAAAGTAATTTATGTAATGGAACTACATAAAAAGTGTCTCATTTCAATACGTTTATTTCAATTTTATTTCCAAATATCTGTCTTTTATAAAAACTAAAACGTTCCATGTATTGGTTATTGTACAGTATTATAGAATTCTTTACGTTATATCAGTGTATTCTTTAGGCAAACTGTTTTATATTCTTCGCGTAAATAGTTTCAATCCACGTTAAGTGTGTGTGAATTTACACCAACGATTAAATAACTATTTAAATAGAATATTACATTAAGTTCGAAAAACAAATAGGTTTATAAAATTGTACAAAAAATGTAATTATTTTGGATTTCTTTCATTCTATTCTAAGAAGTTATTCTCGAAGTCGCCTGGCCCTTTCTTGGTCGATCATGTCTAAATACAAATCTTATGGTTCTAGGAAATCACAAATCCGTTTCCGATTGAAATTTCAATAGGAACGGAAAAGTAGTTATAAGTACAATGTACTTATTTCTTTACAATTTCAATTTATATTTTACTGTGTTTAGTTTAATAATATCTATGGCAGATTTATTATTTTGTAGGCAAATATGTTCAATTTAAAAACAATCATTTGGAGGAAAATTATAATTTTATTTAGGTTTTTCTTTTAGAAATAGTATTTTAAAAAATTCTCTATTTCGTTTTAGTTATATTTTACTTTAATATTAGTTACAAGTCTGTGTAAAATAAATTTTAATTTGTTATTTGAATATACCTTTACCATTAACTTGAATAAATAAAATTCAATAAAAGTAATAGGAAATCAAGTAGGTATTGTCATGAGAAGCCGGAAGATGGCAATTCTAACTGACATTCCTACAGAAATAAGAAGTTTATACTCCAACCCACCTGCAAATGCCTTATATAATAAGGACTAAACAAAATAGGTCAAAACAGCTATTCTCCTGGCTATATGCCAAACGCCGAGCACTGAATTACATGACAAAATTTGTCGTATTTTTGTCTAACAGGGTTAGCACTCAAAATACAGTGATTGCTCTAAAAACACCAAGAAAGATGCAAGGTGTCACCTATTTCAGGATATCGTTAACTGCAGACCGGTTTCGATCTTTTTATCTTGGGTCTCGTCAGTGCAGTGTAAACGAGTATACCTTTGACAGATAAAGCTCACATCTAGTAGACGTTGTTACGTTCCACCGCAGTAGAACGTACCAAACGCCATCTCTTGGTAGTTTCGAATAATCTAAATCGAAGTAAAAACTCGAGATCATCAATATAATGCAAAGTTTTACTATCAGAGGGTGACATTCAAACTACAGAAATAAGGAGTTTATACTCCAACCCATCTGCAAATGCCTTATATAATAAGGACTAAACAAATTAGGTCAAAACAGCTATTCTCCTGGCTATATGCCAAACGCCGAGCACTGAATTACATGACAAAAATTGTCGTATTTTAGTCTAACAGAGTTAGCACTAAAAATACATTTTAGAACAATCACTGTATTTAGAAGATTTTAATTTATTTAATAAATAAATATTCACCAATTTATCAAAATTAGGTATTTGATATTTTTTTAGTTATCATACAATTTTGTTTAGAGGTCATGCCTTGATGCAAAATAATTTAGTTTTAAAGGCATCCTGTCACGTTTTCTGTATCATGTCAATTGTATTCAATTTATGAATTACCTCTCGAATAACCTGTATACCTAATAATGCCCTTTTAGTTAAAAGATTATTTAAACTCGATATTAGTGAGTTATTTTCGTTAAAAAATATCGCCGTGGCGATGCCTTCGAATAGTACTTTTTAACATGGTAATAAATACATTGACTATATTTCAAGATCCTTGCGCGAAATTTTAGGAGGTACCAAAATTCGGCGGTCAAGTTTAAGGTCAATATATATTATATAATATTATTATAATAATATGAAAATAGTCTATGCCAATTATATTACATCTCAATCAGAACAAATATCTGGTTAATTTTGATTCTTTCATATCGTCTTTTGAATGAAAATATTGTAAACCTTCAACTATATAATCCTTGTTGTTGGAAAATAAATTCTAAGTCTCAAACCACAGAGACCTAGGCTATAAACTACGGATCTCAAGATATGTTGAATAATTAGAAAATAGCTTTCTCGATACTTATACTATCATATCTATAAATTATGGCCCTTCAAATGCCACCTTCAAAATTTGATTTTGATGAAAACTGATTTCGATAGATATGTCATCGTCATTTTATTTTTATAAGACTTATTTATCCTACTTTTTATTACGTTAATCGATACACTTAAGCGTCCCTTTTGAAGGATCCGAAAAAATCGTGTAAGATCATATCAAAGTTTTCTGGTGATAGTAAGAATTAAATAAATTAAAACCCACACTATTTTTTCTTTAAAGTCTCAGGTTAGTAAAGTTTTGTTCATTTAGTTTCTGACAGTGACGAAAATAAAGTCGCTTTGACGAACGATAGTTAATTATTTCCGATGCGATAAAAATAATAATAGATAAAGAAATAGGTACTTCTTGCTTTATTAACGCTATACAATGCACCTATATATATATTTACTGTCAAAAGTACAATTTAAGAATGCGTATGAAAATATTCATATAAAAACAGAATGTTCCAAATATTCTAAAATAAGATGCATGCGTTACGAGAATGAACAGGTTAGCTAATAATTTATTTTTGTGTTAAAATAACTTCAACATTTATTATTATACAAATTAATATAACTAGATATTAAAGTTTTTAGTTGTTTTAGATTAATAGATGAAAGACAGTACCGTTCTTGGCAAATATTTTTCTATCTGTTTCATTATATTCGTTGTTTTGATAATAGTGCAATAGGTGATTGTGTATTAAAAATAAGAAATCGAGAAATTCAAACCAAGTTCTTTCTCAACGTGTTGTAACAAAGTTTCAAGAGTAATATGTATTTTTGACCCGAAAAATTCATGATTATTGTGGACATTTCTAGCCAAATAAATATAACAAGCATATAACGGCATCTTCAGTCGTTTGCATATAAAACTTTTTTTGAATTTTTGAGGTTCAATAAAAACAAAATAACAAAGAACAAAAAAGGCTACATTTTTCAAAATTGTTTTGTAAGATTACATTCCTTATAAAAATATTTTATGAATATAAAATTATATGATATGTGCATGTAAGTGCAACGAGCAATGTATTATTCGTGACATAATATACGAGTACTAGTGATGGTACGTGGGTTGTTGTAAATTATATGAGACAGCTGCTACTATTACTTCAATAGGATAGCTAGGTACCTATACTATAGCTACATCATGTTTTCAATATTATTAAAGCGTAGGCATATCATTAACGTGGAAATATTACTTTCTATTTGTTATCAGGAAGGAAATACAAATTGAAATAGACCACCCAAATTTAAGGTAAAATTAACTATAATAAATTCAGTTAATTGATAATGTTTTTTCATATATTATTCGATATGTTTAGCACAAGGAATATTTTTTATATGTACAAAAAACGAAAAGTAGCAGAATCTAAAATTTCTGTACAAGGTTATATATTCCAATTATACCAATTGTACATATATGTACCTATTACATACCAATTTAAAAATAGAAGACAGAGTTAGCATACAAAATATAGCTAACATGTAGCTACATGTAGCTAACATGTAGCTTGGCAGTATTTGAATATTATTTTTGGGTTAATTTCAGAATGCAGTAGTTCGTAGTTTGTAGACTCATTATATATGTAGATTCTCTTATTAAGTTGCAATTAAGTTTAACCAATAAGTAAGAGATTATTAAGATACAGTTTTCATGTAGAAATAAAAATAGGTTTAATACATTCTGATACATAACTATTCTACTTTTTATAAAATATAGAAAAGTCCTACATATTTTTCGTAGTACAAATAATTGAAAAAAAGTATGAATATGCGATATAATTTCGATTGTTTTATATGAGAATAAAACGCTATTATATAGCGCATAATACTTTCAAAGTTAAAATCATATAATCTCGCATATTACTCGCACTTTAACAATTATTTAAACGTACGTATTGAAATTCTTTTGTTAATAAAAAAGGCATACCTTAAAATAAGGATATTGCACTTCCTAAATTAAAAATAAGTACATGATCGCAGAATACTTTACTTTCCTATCACACGAATAACCCACCACTAACTCAAAGAAGCTGGAGTCTCAACTCGTAGGTAATGCCGTAAAAAATAAATCGTTATGCTTTCCGCTAACTTAAAACTCAAGGGTAGTTTTAATGCCGATAACCCTTTTTACGAGGCCAATACGTTTCCTTGTTAAAGGATATTGTGGGACAATCTATTATAAAAAGTAGGTATATTTATTTTAGAATTTAAAATTGCTCTGTTGACCTTCTCAAAAGTGTAATGTTATTGTACTATAGATCAATTTGTTCTTATTTTTTAAATGGTTTACCTGGATAATTTTGTAATTGACTAAAAGTCTATTATTTATTATAAGTTTGGTAATTCATTATACATTGAGGTTCGACAATTCGTTTTACGATTATTACTTACATAGGTAACACTTTATGATTATTACTTAGGTAATAAAATTAGGAGATTCGATTATTTATGGGTATTAGGATTTTGGATAGAATAGGAGTTATTGTTGGAAAATGTATTAGTTTTAACATTAACACAGAGGAATAATTTAATACCTCCCAGTGTCAATTTAAGTTTGTCAGGTAACTGATGTTTTACGATGTTAATATGATTCTGATTATTGTGGACATAATGACATAATAATCACTTATGGATAATTCTAGGTGATCTTATACATTCTATTTGTAGAAGTTATATTTTACTATAAATTAGGTGGCATATTATACAGCAAATCTACAACAGGACGGCGTTCAATACTATAAAAATGTATGCTTATTTGCTGAAATCGTACTATATATCCCTCTACCTGATGTGTTTGAACGAATACTAGTAAAATATACATTTTTGTAAGTACGAGTATATATATATATATATATATATATATATATATATATATATATATATATATATATATACCGGGTGTAATAGGATCATGGTCTGCCCCCTCTTCTCCTTTAGTCTTGAAGATAATTGATTAAAACGGCACTTCTTGACATATAAGTGATTTTTCTTTCACTTCCGGTTTCGCCGGAAGTGACACTAACTTTCGATTTTTAAATGGAATATCCTGTATATTATTGCATTTTTGAATTCAGCATGATTTTATGAATCCAACGATACCAAATAATTGACATTTCAAAAGTCAACATTTTTTATAATCTAATTTTTAGTTTTCCATTTAAGTGTGCCGTGTTGGTTCCGATTTATTCTAAATGACCCGTGTAATGCTACAAAAACCACAATCCCGTCAAAAATACTAAATCACGTGATTTAGAAACAAATAAAGTTCATCAAAATTGTTTTGGGGCAAAACTCAATTTTTTCAAATGGAACCATATTGGTACCGTGATACCATTTATTAGTACTGTTAATAAGGAATTTAATCATATGTCGTATTAAAATGTGCAATAAATACAAACAAAATTACAGCTAAAAGAAAATTTTAGTATTTTCTTATTTTCATTCAGCTGTAATTTTGCTTGTATTTATTGCATATTTTAATACAACATATGAATAAATTCCTTATTAACAGTACTAATAAAGAAATTCTTGCATTATTGATGAGATTTAACACTGTAAAATAACTTTTCAATTACTTAGATGAATCTGAGTTAACTGAACACAGTTGCCACGTTGCAATTCAATATATATATATATATATATATATATATATATATATATATATATATATATATATATATATATATATATATGGAGATAAGATGGATCTTCGCCACATGAGTTCATGAGTTTTTAAATACAAATTATGAATTCTGGATAGATTTATTCCATGACCACGTAAATGTCCGGACCTCAATTCCCTATATTTCTTTTTAGGGAAGCACTAAAGGATTCGGTTTGAAGAAGAAATGAAGAAGAAATGTGAAATTCATATAATCTGAAAGAGCTTATAATTCGTTCAGCTTAATTTTGTAAAAAGGTGTTAGAAATGCTAAAACATAATTCGCTTACATTGAAAATGCCTTTTGTTTTTTTTTTCAATTGGTAATATCCATCATAATTTGTATCTTCAGTTTATTTTATAATTATTTGTTATAAGGTTAATTAATTGTTTATTTTGCAAATATTGGTTTAATAGCTACTTTTTGTATTTTGTGTTTTCCAATTATTTGTTACTTGTATTTATTGAAAATTTATAGAAATTTTAGCAATATCAACTTTAACTTAACGACATAACGTTGTCACTAAAAGTAATATTTTTAAATACAATTTAATATTTAATTTTATGTTGATATAATTTCTATTAATTATTCTCTTTCAAATTATATAAAAATATACAGGCTATTAGATAATAAATAATAAACTTGCTATTAACCTACCCTATACCTATTAACCTACCCAAATAAATCCGAAATATGATCAGAATTTCTAGGTAAGTTTATCTTATTGTTAGATAAGTACGTTTACTTTTCTAATCCACGCTTCTATTACGTCAAGTTAACAAAACCTAATGACGGTCCTTACATACACGGAAAATGCCTTACTCTGGTATATATTGTATAATTACGCATGCGCTGACTGTAAAACTCTAGTCAATACATCCTTTTTATTTAATTAACTGACCCGGGTATTCCTTATTTTAACTAGTATTAGAATAATAGAAATTGCCTAGATCAGGAACTTCAAATAACACTTAAAAATGACCCGCCAATACATTATATTGTGATTTATAATTTCCAGTAACTTCCAACGTGATTGTTGACATGTATTTACATTCTACTCTCTATCAATGACGAATATGTGAAAAACAAAGTTAAGCTCGGTCTCGCTTGGAGGGTCACATCACATCTAGCTCGATTACGTTATCTGCGAAAAAATAGGGTGTCTAGTCTACCTACTTAACAATCGCATATTGCGATGTTCCATTAAAATGTGGCGTACAATTTTAACAAGAATTTCCGGTAGGAATAATATTTCAGCGATAGTATATTAATCTTGTTTCTCATCAGGAATTTATTCAAGTGGTAATCGTCAGGAGATAAATATGGGAGCTTTAGTTACATGCAATCATATTCTCATGGTACTAATCGTATTGAAGAAACAAATATTAAGTGTACTAGAATGTTTGGGTTTATGCGTTGTATTGTTTTTACTTTTCCCACCGGAAATTCTCACCCACCGGAAAACTTACTCAACAAGTTTTACTATTTAAAAAAACATGTAAAGGTATAAATTTTATATGTAATTTAAATAGTAATTATCTTTTTTTTGGCAGGGGGAAAATCTTCGACAAGAGATCTGGCCCATTGATGTTATCGGTGTTCCTCAGGCCAGATAGTGTTGGAGTTTTACCGACTAAAAATCCCTCCTCGTGGTCTCGCTCGGTATCCGGGATGCCTCTCTCGCTTACAGTTCCTGCAACCCGTCATTCGAGACCTTTATTTCCCTCCTAACTATTCCTCTCTTCCTTCTCCTCATCTCTCCTCTCCTCGACCTACCACCTACATTCACTCTGTATTACTCTCACACTATCTTACTGCTTTATCTAGGCCCCCATGCCTTCCTTCCTCTCCTTCGCCTCCAAGATTGACTTTATCCTTCCCTCCACCGCCGTCCACTGTGCGCCGCTCTCCAGCATAGCAAATAGTAATCATCTACGTTAAATCGAAGGTTTCTGTCAAGAAAGATTGTATTTCTAATAAATTTGTTGGCAAAAATGATGTCATTTTTTATGCAGAATAACATCAGGTACAGCTTGTCAAGAATAGGAACAAGTCTCAAAACGGCGAATACGGACTGCCCACGAGGTGCGCAGTAAATAGCTTGGGCTTTACTCATTATATATATATATATATATATATATATATATATATATATATATATATATATATAATTGACTGTATACTCGATATTCACTCTGCAAGAGTCTCAATGTGAATGAGTAAAGCCCAAGCTATTTACTGCGCACCTCGTGGGCAGTCCGAATTCGCCGTTTTGAGACTTGTTCCTATTCTTGACAAGCTGTACCTGATGTTATTCTGCATAAAAAATGACATAATTTTTGCCAACAAATTTATTAGAAATAAAATCTTTCTTGACAGAAACCTTCGATTTAACGTAGATGATTACTACTTGCTATGCTGGAGAGCGACGCATAGTGGACGGCGGTAGAGGGAAGGATAAAGTCAATCTTGGAGGCGAAGGAGAGGAAGGAAGGCATGGAGGCCTAGATAAAGCAGTAAGATAGTGTGAGAGTAATACAGAGTGAATGTAGGTGGTAGGTCGAGGAGAGGAGGGATGACGAGAAGGTAGAGAGGAATAGTTAGGAGGGAAATAAAGGTCTCGAATGACGGGTTGCAGGGACTGTCAGCGAGAGAGGTTTCCCTGCATCCCGGATACCGAGCGAGACCACAAGGAGGAGTTTTTAGTCGGTAAAACTCCAACACTATCTGGCCCGAGGAACACCGATAGCATCAATGGGCCAGATTTTCCCCCTGCCAAAAAAAAGATAATTACTATTTAAATTACATATAAAATTTATACCTTTACATGTTTTTTTAAATAGTAAAACTTGTTGAGTATGTTTTCCGGTGGGTGAGAATTTCCGGTGGGGAAAGTAAAAACAATACAACGCATAAACCCAAACATTCTAGTACACTTAATATTTGTTTCTTCAATACGATTAGTACCATGAGAATATGATTGCATGTAACTAAAGCTCCCATATTTATCTCCTGACGATTACCACTTGAATAAATTCCTGATAAGAAACAAAATTAATATACTATCGCTGAAATATTATTCCTACCGGAAATTCTTGTTAAAATTGTACGCCACATTTTAATGGAACATCGCAATATGCGATTGTTAAGTAGGTAGACTAGACACCCTATTTTTTCGCAGATAAGGTAATCAAGCTAGATGTGATGTGACCCTCCAAGCGAGACCGAGCTTAACTTTGTTTTTCACATATTCGTCATTGATAGAGAGTAGAATGTAAATACATGTCAACAATCACGATGGAAGTTACTGGAAATTGTAAATCACAATATAATGTATTGGCGGGTCATTTTTAAGTGTTATTTGAAGTTCCTGATCTAGGCAATTTCTATTATTCTAATACTAGTTAAAATAAGGAATACCCGGGTCAGTTAATTAAATAAAAAGGATGTATTGACTAGAGTTTTACAGTCAGCGCATGCGTAATTATACAATATATACCAGAGTAAGGCATTTTCCGTGTATGTAAGGACTGTCATTAGGTTTTGTTAACTTGACGTAATAGAAGCGTGGATTAGAAAAGTAAACGTACATATCTAACAATAAGATAAACTTACCTAGAAATTCTGATCATATTTCGGATTTATTTGGGTAGGTTAATAGGTATAGGGTAGGTTAATAGCAAGTTTATTATTTATTATGTAATACCCTGTATATTTTTATATAATTTGAAAGAGAATAATTAATAGAAATTATATCAACATAAAATTAAATATTAAATTATATTTAAAAATATTACTTTTAGTGACAACGTTATGTCGTTAAGTTAAAGTTGATATTGCTAAAATTTCTATAAATTTTCAATAAGTACAAGTAACAAATAATTGGAAAACGCAAAATACAAAAAGTAGCTATTAAACCACTGTTTGCAAAATAAACAATTAATTAACCTTATAACAACTAATTATAAAATAAACTGAAGATACAAATTATGATGGATATTACCAATTGAAAAAAAATCAAAAGGCATTTTCAATGTAAGCGAATTATGTTTTAGCATTTCTAACACCTTTTTACAAAATTAAGCTGAACGAATTATAAGCTCTTTCAGATTATCTGAATTTCACATTTCTTCTTCATTTCTTCTTCAAACCGAATCCTTTAGTGCTTCCCTAAAAAGAAATATAGGGAATTGAGGTCCGGACATTTACGTAGTCATGGAATAAATCTATCCAGAATTCATAATTTGTATTTAAAAACTCATGAACTCATGTGGCGAAGATCCATCTTATCTCCATAATATTTTCGTTCTCTGAGTTCCATTACCGTTAAGTTCTTCTCTTAAGTAATTAAAAACAATTATTGAAGCGACTATGGAGGGTTTTATGCATTTTTTTCTATTGAATAAACCAGACGTTGAAAAGATTCATCTGCCAAAAATAGTTCTGAAAAAGTTACCGTTCTGACGATGTCTGACAAGCATTTCCTCAAAGAACACAATTGGGTACCTATCTATTGCACTGGCAAGACTTTAGGTGTAACGTAAAATGTTAAGTCTAGTTTCCCCCGCTATAATCGAATTTTCACATATTCGTCTTGTATTTTTTTCGTGAACAATTTCCTTATAATTTATACATCCTTTTAAAACTTTTCGCATTTGGAATCGAACGTTCGGGGAAGTTGCCGCATATACCCTTCGTACAGCATGCAGATTTTTATTACATTTAAGGAATAATTCTAATATTTGGCATCGTACATGTTATTGAATAATCGATTCTAATTTATTAAGAGAAATTTAATAAAACTTATACATTAAAATAAAGATTTGAACTAAATAACTTAAACTTTGTGTCAAACTAAACTTTTTTATAACTTCATATTGCTTCAAAGAATTCTCAAAAAGCCTAATATTTCAATTTAAATTGTTATTTTGATCAGAATATTAATGTTAAAAGAATGAGGTATCACATTTCAAATATATAAAATAAACAGTTTTAAAACCTTAAAACGGACTTTTCCGCACGTAGAACATCACTATCTGGACATTGAGTGACAGAGAAAAAATAAACCAACACGTAAATGCAGAATATGTGTTTTATGCGACAGTTTTCCTTTTTTCAAATAGTCCACCATCGTGCTTTCTCATGACCCATGGACAGGGTGGCATGTATCCTACCCACCTCAAAATCAATAGATGTTGTTTGGTAAACGTCCCTAATCAGAATCAGTTGAAACCCGATCGATCCGACATGATTTAATTGAGTGATCATGCTAACAAAAAAAAATTCTGATGACCCATATACATGGTAGAGTGTGTTCTATCCACCTCAAAATCAATAGGGATCTGGGAGACGTCCCCAATCAGAATCAGTTAGAACCCGATCGATCCGACACGATTTAGTTAAGTTATCGTTCTAACAAGAATAAATGCCAACAACGACACACACACAGCAAAAATTTTTTAAAAATCATTTTTTTGTTTTTAGGCCGAAAAACGAAAAATAAACCAAAAAAATTTGATTTTTCACTTTTTTACACAATTACATTACTTTTCCGCGTATAGTGAAGTGCGAAAAAGTAATAAAAATAATTAAGTACAGTAAAATGATACAAATAAAGAAAATTTCAATTATTAAAAAATTTTAGCTTTTCAATTTGACAGTTAATAACTGTCATTTGTAATTTCTCAAAATTACATTTTTAAAAGGATATGTAAATTAATACTCTCTTTCAAATTATGTAAAAATATACAAGGTAGTAACAAACTTGATTTTGACGTACCTACCATAGGTATAAATAGGTGAAAACATATTTTAACATAAACAATTTTTCCATAGAAATATTTTACATTGTAAAGTTATGTGGAATAACACATATTTTAAAAAAATATTGAAAATAACTAAAATAATAGGGGATGAACGCGCCCCAACCCATACACGCAGTGATCCTGTTTGACTCATGAACTTGTCTCGCATTATGGGGTGCAGGTCCATCCTGTCGCTATATTATCTTCGTTCTCTGATTTAGACGAATTTGCCTTAATTAATTTAAATTAAGTAATTTAGGTAAATAATTTTCGACGATTAGTAAGCCTTCAATAAAAATTTCCGTAAAGGAAGATTCATTTGTCCAAAATATATTCCTTAAAAATCTATACCGTCCTGCAATGCAGCTTAATAAAATGATTTTCGACGATTAGTAAGCCTTCAATAAAAATTGCCGAAAAGGAAGATTCATTTGTCCAAAATATATTTCTTAAAAGTCTATACCGTCCTGCCAATGCGGCTTGATAAAATATTAAAAATAACTAAAATAATGGAGGGTACCTACTCCACCCCGTACACGCAGTGATTCCGTGTGCGTAAAAAGCATAATAAAAAGTAAATAATTTTTTATAAGGATCAAATGATGAAGGAAAAACCTTTTTTTATTATATACCTCAAAATTAAAAATATTCAGGTTATTTCTCTTTATTTTGAATAAAGCAAAATAAAGTTTTATGTGTTACATCATGGGTTCGCATATTATCAATAGTGGTTTATGTTCTATTACTTTTTCGCACTCCACTATAAGCGGAAAAGTGATGTAATCGTGTAAAGAAAAAGTGAAAAAACAATTTTTTTGGGTATATTTTTCGTTTTTCGGTCTAAAAACAAAAAAAAAATGGTTTCTAGAAATTTTTTTCTGTGTGTGTGTCGTCGTTGTCGTCGGTATTTATTCTTGTTACTCAACTAAATCGTGTTGAGTCGATCGGGTTTTGACTGATTCTGATCGGGGGCATCTCCCAGACGACACCTATTGATCTTGAGGTGGATAACATACACCACCCCCTCCCTTGGGCCTATTTGAGAATTTTTTTTTAGCACGATAACTCAACTAAATCGTGTCGGATCGATCGGGTTTTGACTAATTCTGATCGGGGACGTATCCCAGACAACAGCTATTGATTTTGAGGTGGATAGGATATACCCCACCCTGTTCATGGGTTATGAGAAAGCACGATGGTGGACTATTTGAGAAATTTGTTTTGTTAATACGATAACTCAACTAAATCGTGTCGGATGGATCGGGTTTTGACTGATTCTGATCAGGAACGTCTCCCAGACGACATTTATTGATTTTTAGGTGGATAAGACACACCTCACCCTGCCCATGGGCCATGAGAAAGCACGACGGTGGACTATTTGAGAAATTCTTTTGTTAACACGATAACTCAACTAAGTCATGTCAGATCGATCGGGTTTTGACTAATTTGGATCGGGGACGTCTCCCAGACTACACCTATTGACTTTGAGGTGGATAGAATACACTCTACCATGTTCATGGGTCATGAGAAAGCACAATGGTGGACTATTTGAGAAATTTGTTTGTTAGCACGATTACTCAATTAAATCGTGTCGGATCGATCGGGTTTCGACTGATTCTGATTAGGACATCTACTAGATGACATCTATTGATTTTGAGGTGGATAGGACACACCCCACCCTGTTCATGGGTCATGAGAAAGCACGAGGGTGAACTATTTGAAAAAAGTAAAACTGTCGCATAAAACACATATTCTGCATTTATGTGTTGGTTTATTTTTTCTCGGCCACTCAATTCGAGATAGAGATGTTCTACGCGCGGAAAAGTCCGTTTTAAGGTTTTAAAACTGTTTATTATATGTATATTAAGATTTGCGTATTAGAATTAGTGGTAGTATTTGTACTTACGTTAAGTTAGTAGTAACCTAATAATTTATTGTAATTATTTGTTTTTTACATTTTTCTTATCCTTTATATTTGTTTCTCAATCATGTAAATAATCTATTCCTTACGCACACTGAGATCAGATAAATAATTTGTTATTTATATTATACATCACTACACGGCAGTGGCGGCGCTAGCATTATTTTTCGGTTGGGCGAAAATAGGCAGGAAATATCTAGGGTAGGCGAGGGCGTTAAATATATTATTTTATGTGCGAATGTGATATAGTGGTGTTATAAAAGGTTGGGCGACTGGCTGGGCGAAAAGGATTTTGCCTGGGCGCTCGCCCACCCGTGCCCACTCCTGTCCACTGCTGCATGGTGATAGTATCTGTATCGTTACGTTAGTAAGTTACTTAATAATAGTAATGATCTAGTAGTTAGTAATAATCTAGTAATTTAACTATTTTTACATATTAGAGACAAAATAAAATAAAATAAACAGTTTTAAAACCTTAAAACGGACTTTTCCGCACGTAGAACATCTCTATCTCGAAATTGAGTGGCCGAGAAAGAATAAACAAACACATAAATGCAGAATATGTGTTTTATGCGACAGTTTTATTTTTTCAATTTTTCTCAAATAGTCCACTATCGTGCTTTCCCCTTGGCCTATGAACAGGGTGGGGTGTGTCCTATCCACCTCAAAATCAATAGATGTCGTCTGGTAGACGCCCCTAATCAGAATCGGTCAAAACCCGATCGATCCGACACGATTTAATTGAGTGATCGTGTTAACAAAAAAAAATTCTCAAATAGTCCACCATTGTACATTCTCATGACCCATGTACATGGTAGAGTGTATTCTATCCACCTTCAAAGTCAATAGATGTCGTCTGGGAAACGTCCCCAATGAGAATCAGTCAAAACCCGATCGATCCGACACGATTGAGTTGAGTTATCGTGCTAACAAAAATGAATGCCGACGACAACGACACACACACAGCAAAAATTTTTTAAAAAACATTTTTTTTTAGTTTTTAGACCGAAAAACGAAAAATAAACCCAAACAAAATGTTGTTCTTTCAATTTTACTTTACACGATTACATTACTTTTCCGCGTATAGTGGAGTGCCGAAAAGTAAAAATAAGCATTTACAAATGATTTTTGTGATTGATTGTATTGCTGTTTACGAAATTAGTATGAACCTTTGTGGTTATGTTTTGGAAATTTTAATAGTCAGTAGCAAACGTTCATTCAAGAAATGTCATGTATTTAATAAGTATTTCATTGTGCATAATTCATGCGACAAGGTGTTGATCAGAAATGATGATACTGTTTTGTTAACTAACTCTTGTTTATTTTGTTGAAACTAACATTACATAGTAATTCATCACAAATATTTACATGTAGAGTGGGTATGAAAAATAAAATACCTAGACGTACAACTAGGGTAGAAAACTTTGTACCCCAGCTTTCATCCCCTGTGCTTTCACTGTATATTTCACGGATGTTTGAATAGAGGTCGCTAGCTTCCTCTCAGGTCAATTCCAAATTATTGAATAAACGTTGCCAAAATTTGCCACGAGAGGATCTTACTATCCATTTATTTTGAAACCATTCGCTTTATCTGGCTCTTCGTTCATCGTACGGATTAAATAACCGTAATAAAAAAGCTATAAAATTAGTTCTACAGTTGCCTCGAAATTTATTGACGTAATCTCTGTTGGCATGTCTTTGTTTTTGTATAAAAGTCCAGAAACGTTCTGTAGACTCCCATAAACTGATAATAATAAAATAATGATATTAATAAAAATCACTTGCAGTAAAATTTTGTGCAATATCTGTATTCCTATATTTTGTTATATACGTAACAGTTTTGGTGCCGAGTTTTTGTTACTGACATTTTACGACCTCTTAGATAGTTCCCAAACTTATGTTTATTATAAAAACTCGTAAATGTAAATTGAAACAAAAATAGCCTATCGTAAATTAACTCGCGAAGGATGAAAATACGGTGACTAAGAATATGCGTTTATCAGACCAGTATTAGAGGGGAGTAGAACAGAAGAAAATAATCTTATAAAGTAAAAATATATTTTATGTTATAAATAATATACACAGTAGATATTTTTGGTTGAAATAGAAGGCTACGTTTGCCTACTAGCTATATCTGCTACTTATTTGAGTATTGGCAAGTTACCGTTAGTTCATCATGAAATTTTAGAAAACTGGATCAAAATCTATTACGTAACATTGTTTTAAATTTTTTTTCTGAAAAATGTTCATGCTATATGAAATATATATATATATATATATATATATATATATATATATATATATATATATATATATATATATATATATATATATATATATATATATATATATATTATATATATATATATATATATATATATATATATATATATATATATATATATATATAATATAGCATTTGCCGTAGTATATATTAGAATATTTACTGTAATCTTCTATTGTGTTCGAATATATAGAGTTCAACAGTTGTTCAGTTTTAAATCAGACGATGTCACCCCGTAAAATAGCTGTTTTAATTTTAAATCAGTTTTCCAGTTATTTAGAATATCAATATGTTGGAAATAATGAAACCAGAAAATATTTCATCTATAATAGTTTTATCGTTCGTTTCTTTTCTTTGCGTGATAAAAGAACTGCGGATCATAAGTGTCATTATAAATATGCATAAAAGTAATGAAATATATTAATTCTATAATATATAAAATATTTTTATTTTATAAAATGTTAATCTAAATAATAAGAAATTTCCACAGGAACTGTTTTTTCAATAATAATGTAATATAACGTTATAATCTATATTTAAGAATAAAGCTTCTGTTAATAAACATAGGAACTAATATAAATATTTTTCTGTATTAGATGCATGTATTATTTACTTGATTCTTACCCTTTTGTTTTATAAAACTAAAAGTTACATTATATTATAATCAGAATAGTACTGCGGAAGAATCTGAACGGCGCCCAATGTTATCTAATGCGTTCCTGCTAGGAATATTTCTGATACACAGAGACGGGCTTGCCAGGCTTTTGTTCACTTATTGTGATTTCTTATTTGAAAATCGTCATGCACCAAATAAATATCCAGGAAAAAAATCAGTCTGTTTTATTATTTTGTAATAGTTCTAGTACACATAATTCGGTATATAAATTAAGTATGACAAATCCTTATCATGCTCTTCAAGGCAACTAGAAATATATATAGTTTATTTCATCACTATTTGCCAAATAAAAAATCTCAAAACATAACCTTGGCTTATTTTTATGGCTAGACTCAGGTAGTCTCTTCCTTTTATCGGCAAGATAAGAGAGTTTTTTATTTGGCAAATAGCGATGAAATGAATAGTATATAATACATGTTACTGAAACTTCATCAAATCAATAAAAATCAATATATTCCTACCAGGCTCTACATAAAGCTTGCAACATTGATTTATTTGTACGTTTTCGTTGCTATCCTTCCTTCAATAATTCGCTCATTGGTATTATGTCGTTAATAAACTCTAAATTCACTCTTCATTACATACACTCTTCTCAAACTGCAAGTTCATAACTAACAAAGTATTGTTTTACTATTGATTTAAAAAAGGTATCAACATCAGATGAAAAAAATCAATTTATAGTTGAGGAATTCCACTACTTAGAAAGTTGTTCACAAACTACCACAACTTTATTAGAACTTTCCTGGGCCTATTTCAATAGAATTTAGTTGTTTTATGTATCAAATAAAATTCAAAAACAATATACAGTCCGGTTTGATTTTTTTGGGAACACAAAGTATAATTGAAAGAAAGCTGAAAATAACATTTTTGAAAGACAGTCGCATACTGATATTTGTAATATCTAAATATATAACATATATAAAAATCTCATATATTTCCTTCAGATACAGTTACATATTTAATCGTTTCATTATTGTGTCCTAAAAAAATTGAGACGATTTGTAATATTTGTAAAACATTACGTCAAAAACCTGATAATAAAATAAATAAAAGTATACCAAAAGGATGTAAATCGCAAATTTTTTTGTTTAAATAAGCAGGAGGAGCCGTACAACATCGATCTGGCATTTGGTGAATAGCGACACCACTTACTCCAGCTGGGGTGCAATACCGGACCGGCAGCCACAGCGCACCCGGGAGGGGATAACAGATCCCCTCTGGTGTCAGCCGTGGGCTTACTGAGCTAACTCCCCGGTAAGCCTGTACTTCTTGTTCCAAGTAACAGAAGAAGAGGCCCTCACGAACGACCCCATTCGGATAGGGGTCATGGGAAAGGTGGTGGGGCCCAAATGGATGGATTGCCTAGAGACGACGTACGCTAAGTACATGGGTGCTTTGAGTGGACCGACGAGTGGAGGGACGACCTACTGCAATGCTATGAAAGCAGTGAGCCCATACGGAGGGGATACATGGCACATATGCATGCCTTGTGGTGTGAATTACACCCAGAGCATGATGCCTTCGCGCCGCAGAATCTGCGTGATTATGTAACCAATCTTCTTAGAAAGGGCTATGTGAGGCCAGCGCCCCGATTGGCGAATAAGGTAGCTCAAAGGCTGCCTAATGAACCAGTTGAGGATGCGGTCTTCACCGCTCCAACGATAGTAGGGTGCC
The DNA here is from genome assembly GCA_037954035.1 of Rosalia funebris. Classification (NCBI taxonomy): domain Eukaryota; kingdom Metazoa; phylum Arthropoda; class Insecta; order Coleoptera; family Cerambycidae; genus Rosalia; species Rosalia funebris. The sequence continues at coordinate 30,362,896 of JAZFAV010000032.1, read as the reverse complement.
TAAGTACCAGAAGGGGGATATATCGCATAAGACCACAAGGTCATAAGACTTCGCCAGAGTGAATGCTGAAGTTTGAGCATTGTTTCCAGAGGGGGCCGATATCTGGCACATAAATTGTGCCGTTTACACTGCCGCCGTAAGCTTCTCTCATATGGAGAGGGCGAACAACTCTTTCTCTCTGCGAGAGAGAGCGGAGCGGCGTGTACAGAAGATGGAGGCCAAGATCCAGTCGGCAAGACAACAGGTATCCCGTATCCAATGTGTGATGGACTATATGGCGGCCAATAAGCCTTTTATGCAAAAATTACGGCGAATCGCCGCTAATTTAAGACCCGTCCATCACACACTCAACGAGGTAGTGCTGCGTACTACCAAACAGCACTGCCTTGTTAGGATACGGATGCTAGTGACGTGCAAAAAGTCACTAGTGAGGCGGGCGTGAAGGTTGGCGGAAAATAATTTGTTCCGTCAAAAACCCTCGCGCCTATTCGAACCGCCTCAACCTGTTATCGAAAATCCGCCGACTGTAAATCAGGTGGAAAACTTTTGGAAGGCGCTGTACGAACAGAAGCCCCCACTCCAAAGAGACACTCCAGTCCTGGCACACTTTGATGGCTTTTGCGAAGGTCTTCAGCGACCAGAACAAGTGTGCCACCCGATATCCCCTGAAGAGGTTCGAAGAGAGCTCTTGAGGGCTCCAAGAATTTTGCTGCTCCAGGTCCCGACGGGATAAATAACTATTGGTGGAAAAAATTATCTAGTACCCACCAGTATTTAGCCACAATTTCTACTACCTAGCTAAATGAGGAGCAGCAAATTCTTCTTGAGTTGTCGAGGGGCGGACCGTGCAAATCCCGAAGACCGGAGATTTGTCCAACCCAAAGAACTACCGACCGATAACCTGCTTAAACGCATATTACAAGATGTTTACACGCATCTTGTACATGCGAATACTCCTAGCAGTTGAGTCGGTTTTCGAGGGGATATACGAACAACGAGGGTCTAAGAAGGATGTCGCTGGCTGCAAGGAGAATCTGTTGATCGACAGATGTGTCACGCAGGACTCCGTGCAGTACAAGCGAAACTTTTCCATGGCCTGGATCGACTACCGCAAGGCATTCGACATGACATCGTACGAGCTTATAATTCACCTGCTCCAATGCCTTGTGGTGCCCTGTTCTGTAGTGAGATGTATTCAAGAACCGATGCCGCTCTGGAGGACTCGGTTTACCATAACATCGGGTGAGACTAGAGTCCGGATAAAGCCGGTGTCGTTTAGAAGGGGGTCGTTTCAGGGAGATTCCCTTAGCCCTCTTCCTGTTCTGCATCTCACTGCTGCCGTTATCCGTATCCGTCAGGAAAACCCGTGGCTATAACAGCGGCACCCCCGGCGATCGGAGGCATAAGACCACTTATATATTTTACATGGATAACCTAAAACTTTATGCCGCCGGAGAAAGGGAATTACGCCAGTCCCTAAGGGTGGTGCGGGGTACACACAGACCATCGGGATGGAGTTCGGCTTGGACAAATGTGCACTGGTTCATCTCAAGCAAGGACGAAGCCGGGAATACGCAGAGGATGCGCAGCTCGTAGATGGAAGCATCTTACACCACTTAGATGCCTATAAGTCGTACACCTTCTTGGGTGTACGACTTTTTAAGGTATCGTAAAAAACGCTCTCCGCGGCAAGTGTCAGCACCGCCTCCGACAGATCTGGTCTTCAGAAATGTCGGGGAAGAACAAGGTGTATGCAACAAATATGCTTGCCATTGTGACCTTGTCTCGGTTTCGTCTTCGACACCGAACGGGCCAATCGCAAATCTGTCACCGAGTTGGAACCCGTTCGGTTAAAAGCCCAATTAAAAGCTGCAGAGCATTTAAGAGCTCTACAGCTTCACAAAGATAAGCCCATGAACGGGGTCTTCTACAGGAATATAGAAGCCCTGGGCTTATCTGAAAGTCTGACCTTTGCTTTTTTAAGGTCAGTCGGGCTAAATTCAGAGACCGAGGGATTCATCATGGCTTGCCAAGATGGTGTATTTAACACGCTCGTCCATCGAAGTCGTGTCATGGGTATGGAGGTCCCTTACGCTCCGGGGGATATTGAGTCCGTTGTGGAAAACGAGAAGTGCCGAATTTATTGGAACTATTTGTTTCCCACCGTCAGGCAAATACAAGCCAACAAGTCTGACGTAGTCCTCCTCGGCCACCAACTCAGGACAATGTTCGTCATCGAGTTATCGGCACTCGGTAACGGTAAAATTGTTTTGAAAGAGGAGGAAAAATGGACAAAGTATCGAGATTTAATCTTCGAACTCCACAGACTCTATCCAGAATATTCTGTTAAACTTAAGGTGATGATTGTAGGAGCCCATGGTGGAGCGAAAGATACACTGCTTTCAGAATTAAAGAGCATACCGGCATGCCGGAACTCGGCAGAAATCTTAGCCGGTCGCATGCAGTAGGCCGTAATTCTCGGTTCGCTTCGTCTACTCAGGGCACACGACTCGGCCTAGTAATTACTAACCAAACGGACGTGAGGAGTGATTACTGGTATTACAAGCGCACCTTCTATGTGAATCGGAGCCACAGAAAGAGGTGACTGGTTTTTAACAAAAAAAAAAAAACAAAAGGATGTAAATCGCAAATGTTTTTGTTTAAAAATAATTTAAAATAATCATTGCGCTATACTTTGAGTTTGTTGTATGTGATATATTTATTTAGGAATACATTTATAGTAGTATCATTAGAATTCCATATTAAACATTTTATTTGTTATATTTCTTACATCATTAAAAGACACATCGATATATTAAATCATTACAATTCTCCCATTCTCCTAATTCTGCAGATATATCTCAATTACGTTAGATAATGTAGGTATTTTTTAAAAGCACACATTGAAAATTATTTCGTAAAAAATTCGTAGTAAATGTACAGTTGTGTTTTATCAAAATTTTTTTCACCAATAGAAGCAGCCATATATTCGAGAAACAGAATATACATATTATGTACATATACATTATTGATATACAAATATCAATATAATATATTATGAATATATTCAACACTAACTTATTCGTAATATTTATTATGAATAAAAGAGCAAAAAAATATTTATGAAGAGGAAGGAATTTGAAAATTAAAAATCATTCAATATTTCAATAAAAATATTTTTACATTACACAAAACACTGAATTATACGTTATACTATGAGTATATACGTATGTATAACGTACGTATATAGAAACGTATCATACGTATTATAGAAATATATCAAATAAATATGTTCTACTTATATGATAGTTGTGAGACGGCAGATTCCAGACGCGGTCCCCTATTCTGAAGACAAAGTAGGACTGTGACCTTTGCGGTGTTCCTCAGAGATCGTTAGGCACACTCAGCAGTTACTTAGTTGACGAGATCCTGATAGTGATCTATGTTAGTCTGTTGTCAAATACCCACATGCCTCTTATCTCAAAGTCCCTTCAACTTATTGTCTTATCAATGGATTTGTTTATCTCGGCATAGATTATCGTATAAAAAGACACTCTCTTTGGGAGATCAGACCGCCTTTATTATATATTACATTTAACGACATTCCCATTTCCTATATCATAAAATTAATTTATATGTATAAATTATACACAGAAAAGGTACAAGGAAGGTTGATAATGACGTTAAGGTCAAAGAAAAAATAGGAGACGATACATAGAAAGCAGTAGTAGTGGTAGTAGCGTAAAATTGCATGGTAGTAAAATTAAATTTTATATTTATTATTGTTTCTCATTTAATTGCTTCAAATATATTAAAGGCCAACATAACCGTTTTTTTTGCGAAATATTCATTAAAAAATATTAATAGGTAAAATAAATGATCTTATGTAATATATTATAACTAGTACATATAATAAATATCCTAATAATATCCTAATTAATCATCAGTCAAGCATTGGGAAGGCGTATTACAAAGGGATCGATTGTGTGGATTGATACTGATATTTCTATCTAGCACCTACCTCTATGGTTATTTCTATTATTTTATCTTAAATATTGTGAACGTACATGTGATTAGCGTAGAGAAAATTCAGTACAGTTGTACTGAACAACAGTTACGCTCACGGTAAAATGACACTCTGAAAACAGACGGTGAAGTAAAATTTGTTTTACTTCATACCACATATTGTCAGTCGGGTTGAAATCGGGGTTGCATGATGACTGCTGTACAATTTCAACAGAATTTTTCTTTACCACTTCAACAAAATCAGTTTTTGTACACCATAAGATGTGTATGAGGTCGTTATTTGGCTGGTATTACCACAGTACTGTACACATATCAATCGGGTTAAGATCGGGGTTTCATGATAACCACTATGCCAATTCAACAGAATTTGCACCACTTTAACAGAACCAGTTTTTGCACACCTTGAAGTATGCTTGAGGTCGTATTCTGCTAATATTATCACAGTACTGACAAATTATTGTGCATCACATGACAGTATCACATCTAGTATTCGTTCATAGATCTTCTGGTTTATTATTCATTGTATACTATGACCCCACGCCAACTCATGCAGTCCCGTACTATGATCGAGCATCCGTGTTTCATTATAGTTTTAATTATGTATATGGAGTTGAATTTTTCATTTTTATAGCATATAGACGTATATACATACATATCGCCTACCTACATTTCCTAGTCTATCTCATTTAAGATAATTTACTTGTTACTGTTCTAGTTCAAATGTTCTTATGCAATGTTTTTATCGCAATCTACTTATTCAATTACGTTTTGACACTAACTGCTGTCGACATGTAATACGTGCAAAACGTTGTACTTCGTTGAATCTACTGTTAACTGTCGAGACATTGTAATATTTTCTCGTACCTGTTGCATTACTTTTTTATGTATTTCGACGGTTGTTATTAACCAATCATTCGATTTTGACATCCAAATTATTTTTCTGTTTCATGCTTTTAAACTCCTAGATTGTTTTCAGGCATACACACTACTTTTTACAGTTTTCTAGGTATATCCTTTTATAATAATGAATGGCTTTCTGCATCAACACCTTTGAAACACTCAAGCTTCTTGTAATCTCACATACTTTCATTCTTCATAATTACTTTTCAATTCTGTAGTACAATGCTTATTTCTGCCAACTTTCTAAATTTGATTGGTTCACTTGTAATTTTGTAACGTCTATATTTTAACGTAATCTTGTAACACCGCTACACATTGTATTGATCACAAACAACTTTTGTGATTTCCCTATTAATGTGAACGCCACGTATGTACAATTATCGTGATTATTCAAGAATATTCGCCTGTATACAAGCCGACTGTGTCATAAAGATGGTAGTTTCCCGGCGTATTCAAATGCAGCAAATATATATATATATATATATATATATATATATATATATATATATATATATATATATATATATATATATATATATATATATATATATATATATATATATATATATATATATATATATAATATGAAAGAAACATTTTAAAATAATCCATATCTTGATGGTATCCCTATTATCCCTATTAGCATAAAATTATACTTAATATATGTGCCATAATTATTAATATTGTCAATAAATGAGCAATGTTAAACTAAAGATCTTAGATACGTTCAAGGTGTAAACATTATTTTAAATAATATACTATTATAATAGATTATTTGATATGGAACGTATAGATGTATAAAGTAAAATTATTTTAAATTCTATCATATTGTCTTAAATTTTATGAAATAGCTAAAAAATAGCAAATAAGAAAAGCCATAAATACTTGATGATTTCCGTTATACAGATTTGGTGAATGCGCCAGTATTTAATTTAAAAATCAAAGATAGCTTAGTACCGCAGGATTCGGAAACAATATAAATTAACAAATAAGTATAAATAACAAACTTTTAATGTACATTAAATAAGATTTTCAAATACATTAACAATTAATATATATTAAAAAATTTGGTCGTCAAACATTTTGGGGATCATTATTTATAGTCGTGTCTATTCGTTTTAACAACAACGATGGGTAAGAACTACACAAAGTTTGTAATAATCGATACTTATTAGAGTTTCATACATTTATGCTAATAATGATAACATAATTTTAAAAAAAGTCATCATACAATGGATGGATAATTTTAATGGTAAATTGTAATACAATATGCACAGTATAGAGACAATCCAATCCATCCAATCTAATATTATTTTTTAACAAAAGTCTAATCCGCGCTATACATTCTATGAGTTTTTCTTATTTTTATGAATTGGATTATCTATGGACGTAATTTTCTTAAATAGTTAAGTATTTATTATTTTGTATTAAAAATACTAATACGACATCAAAGTGTAGAATACAGCCTGTCAATCTACATGAGTAAAAGCAAAATAATGATAGCAGTAAACTTATTGTCTTACAAATTCACGAAAATTTTTCATGTCGATAAATAAAAAACCTGCAGTTTAAACACCTTATATTAAATTATATTGATAAATAACAATTCAATAAAAAAATACATTAATATTCATAATTTTGTTATTAAATGATTTTTTTTTAATATCAATCAGATCTTATTTTTTAACAAGACACTGATATACGAATTCTCTTTTTTCAGATTTTGTGTTTGAGTTGCATTCATTCATTCAGTTAAATTGCAGTTCCCTCTTTTTTTAATATAAATGTATTCCTTAAATAATACAATTTTGTCCGATATTTTCCATTTACCGTTTATATTATAGAGGGTGTCAATTATATAAATCAGTTTTAATCATCTACCGATGATGCCAACTTGATTGGCGAAATGCACGACGAGACACGTATAATCTTTTCATGTTCGTAAATGTTTCTGTTGCCGCATCAAGTGTTCCAGTACCTTCCCATGAGATTAAACTTAGAATTGTAAAAGATGGTTACATTCAAAAATAAAACGAAAATATTTTGAATCTACCAGGGATCACATCTATCAGGGATCTGGTAGACAGTTTGACTAAACATTATACTAAATTTCAGACCATAGGTACACTAACTTTATTTTGAAAACGTAAAAAAGTGATCGTGACTGAAAAAGGTAAATAAATAATATACAATATAACTTTTTTACTCATAGAAAAGAAAAATAACAATACAAATTCAAAACTGTTTAAAGAATATTAAACCACTTAATTTATTAATCATTTTATTACGGTTACTATCAAATTGAGTATGTCAGACAGTGATTTCTTTATAGACTTTATTTATTAAGCAAAAAGTGTGAACAAAATTGACTCGTTTAATTGAACGGGAGTAAATTGTCAGTAGTTTAATCAGGGACATCCTGATATACCACCTATTTTAAGATTAATAGTAAGTAGGTTAGTTTAAAACTATTCGGAAACTGATAGTGTAAAAAATTTACCTTGATAAGGCAGACCTGGATTCAGTGAAAATATCAAATAAAATGATTGGTTGAACTCTGTCACACTTCCCCAAGCAACACAATCGTGCCATTCCACGGTATGAAAACGTTTTGACTTAGTCCTAGATTTACGAGTTGTTTATCAAAACAATGAAAATTATAACGGTCCCCACCAGAGAATTTAATATCAACAAGATGGAGCTCCTTCATATTTTGGTAATGATATCAGATCATTTATTCTCGAAATTTCCCCGGTAATGGTTAAAGCGAGAACTAACTGAATGGCCTTGATTCTCTGATTTGACCTTGGGTTCTTGTTATGGGGTTACTTAAAATCGTGAATCTGTTTAGACCAAATGTTAAATATAAAGTATTTACACACGTGTTTTCCAATGTAAGATTGTTAATGGAATACATTTTAAACAACTTTAATTTTTTTGACAAAAATAAAATAATGTTTGTTCTATTTGTGCTGATCTGAAAAACACTATATATTTCATAAATAATAAATAAAGAACCCTTTATATGGGCTATAAAGGTACTTTTAGCAAATACGCCCTTTTAGCTCATACATGAAATTTGAAAAAAATATTTTGTTACTTCATGAAATGTTTCCCTAAAAAACACGTTTTATTTTAAAAAACGGAATTTATTTAAGAATCTCGTTTAATAGGAAAAGTATGAACATTGTGCAAAACAAACACCACGCATGTATATGCAAAATTGTATCGAAATTAAGAGACCCTTTTGTATTTGAATCTTCAAATACTTGTAGATCAAATATAGACCTCAGTATCCACTGATATAATAAATAACTCGGTACTTACAGGATTCTTACTTATGTTTCAATTTATTAAATGATCAAGCTATCATGAACATACATATTTATGGATATGCATATGGATATTGGATTGTTGACTATCACTGATTTAAAAACATAAATAATAGTAGGTATATAAAGAATTAAATAATGGTCAACATATAATCGACCTCCTTATGCTGTATAAGTTGTTGAATGAGTTGATCCAGAGATATTATAAAACGATGTACTTAGGTATATCTGTCTCCTGTAGATGATGCACTAAATTCACTGAAATTAACATGGCTCATATATCCGGTATCACATAACAGCGAGGACGCGTCAATAATAGATTGAATAATACAGTGAATACATGTCTAGATTATCTTGATATATTAACTCAAACTCAAACTACGGTTCATTCAAAACTTGTGCCAATATTGTTTTGCTATTCTTCAATAGTTTATGTATATAAATCAATACATAGTGTATGTTAAATGATATTACAATAAGAATAAGTGGCAATAAAATATGTGTTACACAATGATAATAAAATTTCAATAAAGCACACTGTGTTGCTGGACATTTGTATGATAAATTCCTGCCTGTCATGAAACATTTTTACTTCAACGGATAATATATGCGGTTACTAAAATAGAAGTAGTTGTATTATTATTTATTTTTCTCATAAAATGTTAAAAGTAGCAGTAATAAGTATTTTTGGCTCATTATTGACGACGTTTAGTGCCAGATAAGTTTCCACTTAAAAATGAGATACAAATAATTGAGGCAGTTTATATTGATTCATATTTACCTATAAATAATGTTTGCATAAGATTGAACTTATGTATAAGCTGTTACATGTACCCTCTTAAACTTATGATAAATAATAATAATAATAGTAAAATAAAAATAGCAACAGTAAAATAAATAATTACTTGAAAACTACATGTTGTTTTACTAATTATTGCATCAGCTGAATAGCATATTTTACAAGGCATCTTTAAAATAATAATAATAATATATTGTTCTAAATAATTACTGCTTTTATATTTCCTAATAGAATTATTATAATAATATTACATAAATTAAAGAAATAGTCACCATTACATGGTGCATATTTTTATTAGAATAAATTATATAATATAAAAATATAAATATTACTTAAAAAAATTGTGACATCAGGAAGACAACACACTATTAAAGGGTTTTTATTACAATGGATATAAATCATTGCAGTAATGCAATCAAAACTTAAATTATGCTAATACTACATAATAACATAGAGGCAAACAACAATTTATCAGTTTATTATCAGAAGTTGAAACTGGATTAAAAATTGGTTAAATACACAAAAAATTTGCCTGAAGTACATTTTCAGCATGTTATATAATAGGCTAAATCTTATAAAATGCAACTTTGAGGTAACCTCCTAATGAAAAAGCCTGCTGACTTGGACTCTTTCGACTAGACTCTCTGGGTTTTTTGGACTAGAAAATTAATTTTGTTTAAATCGTTTGTTAGTTTTATGTATGGAAGTGTAGTCTTGAATGTGTTGGAATTAGTTATTTTTAAGAAAAGATACCAAATATGCAGGTTTAAGAAGCGTCAATTAACATACTTTACAAATTTAATTTAATTATGTAGTTATGTTTAGTTATTTCATATAATTTCAAATTATGTACTCTTAAACATTAACGGTTTTTGACATTCTTGGTATATATCTGCAAATATAACGATATACAATGAGCTCGTACAAATTCGACAAACCAGGCAAAAAGGAAAATTACATACCAGCTTTGTCTATCCACTATCACACGTTTTCAGAATATGGTGCTATTAAGTACGTTTAACGAGTATTCTAAATGATTTGTTACACGCTCAACTGTAAGTAAAATGGATAAAATGTTGATACCATGGGATAAAATTATATCAAAGGTTGTCTGGTCATTCTAGAGGATACGCAGTTGGATTTGTTACTAGCTGTACAGAAAAATCATCATCATCAAACTCGCTAATCATTAAATCATATCGAGGCCTTGCAATAGTCATCTATTTGCAAATGAATAAAAAAGAGTAAGTGACAATAATGCAAGTGAAATTAATTCACGAGCTTCGAAACAATGGTTTTGATCGCAGAATAGAGTTAATGATATAGCGTCGTAGCCATAATCCCCAATTCTCAAAAACCCATAGGTTTGTTCCTCTAGCCAAATCACTTTTTGTTTAAAGAGCTCAGTGAATAGCCAGAATTACAAAGATATTGGGCTCCTGAAAACCTTCATTGGATGAGAGAGGAACACATGCAAATTGTAGATAAAGTCAAGCTGTGGGCAGGAATGATTGGTACCATAATTGTAGGAACTTTTTTATTGACAGTGCATTGATTGGTGAAAAATATTGTAGACCTATAACAACAGCAGCATCATGGTTTCCTCACTTGTGGCACTGTATCCAAATAATGAAAATCCTCAAAGACCAGAACAGTTAATATGGTACCAACATGATGGAGCATCTCCACATCTTGTGCGTGATTACTTAAACACCGTAATACCTAATAGATAAATTTATTGACTGACCAGCTTGACCTTCGTATCTAACTCCGCCGGGCTATATATTGTTACCTTTAGCTGGATATGCCAAGATATACGTTAACAAATCAATAAACATAATTCGAAATTAAGTAAATCTAATTAATGCTTAAATGTAAGATAACGTTTTAGAAGAATTTCAGTTTCGATTTGCAAATTGTCAAAAGGCAAATGACAGATAATTTGACCACTTAATTTAGTAATTTTTGCTCGGATTAATTATTATTGTTGATGTTCATGTTATTTTTCTAATTAATTTCCTAAAATATTGTTTTTTTAGTAATACATTATTCATTTAAAAAATATTTCCTGAAAATATATTCGGAAATCAAACAAAATTGATTCAATAATAGCTTTTATTGATATAAGTCTGTTTTCATTGGAACAAAAATGTTATTTAATTCAATAGAAGTTATTATATTACAAGTTTACATTTTATATTCTCGATTCAAAAACAGAATGTACAAGCAGAAACAGGCCGAACATGATACATTTCCACAAATATTCTCATCCACATGCTCATGAGAACCATGATGATTTACAGAGCGAGCCTTTAATAAATATGTGCTTCACCTAAATGCAATGAAGGAGTTATTAATAAATAAATTCCCCGGTTTATACAAAACTCTTGCCGCCATAAAATTCAGTGTACGACTAGAAAACTGCTGCTCAGAAATCTACGCCGTAGAAAATGGTATACCGCAAGGATCTATTTTAAACGTCACACTTTTCTCAGTCATTATTAACAACTTAATCGGTGAAGTAGAACATCCAATTGGAAAGTGTTTATACTTTGATGATCAATTAATATTTTATTCATTTCTATCAATTGGATATGCTCAATGTATCCTACAACACGGTACTAATTCCACAGCAGATGGGTTTAGTTTTTCAAAAAGCACAAGTAAAGTATTACATTTCTGCCTTCTTACTACTAAGCAGAATGAGCCGCCCAATAAATTAAACTACGATCTAATAGAATACGTAAACTCATAAAATTCCAAGGACTTAATTTTGACAGGAAATTCAACTGAGAAATACATATCAAATATCTAACCGCAAGATGTATAACTAAAATGAACTTAATAATATACACTTCAATCGAAAATTGGGGAGCAGATCGATAAACTCTAATGAAAATCTATAAATCTTTAATATGAACAAGAATTGGTTACGCATATATAGTCAATTCATCAGCCAGTAAATCGCACCTTAAATTACTAGACACTATACAAAATACAGCTTTACAATTAGCGACAGGAGCCTTCAGGATTAGTCCAATTGTTTCGGGATTGCAGCATTAGAAGTAGAAACTTGCACAAGAATAAGAACACAATGTCTACTGCTTAATTACTTAATACAAACCGATCTGAAGCACCAAAATTATAAAGAAAGACAGACGACTACATGATTACAATATACAATGATAGACCCACAATCAGAAGACCATTAGCCAGATGCATCGAGGAAGGAATTAAGTTCCCCGAAGTCTACTTTAAAGAATTTCCCTAAAATCCTCTCTGGTTAATAGAATCACCAACATGTCATTTGAAATGTGAATCCTTGTAAGAAGAATTAATGAATGTAGACCTACTAATGACAACATACTTGGAAAAGATTTACAAATACCAAGACTCGGAAATTATATGTACATATGGATCAAAAATAGACAATGATACAATAAATACATCATTGAACTCAAAATTAGACCAAAATTGGCAAGTGTGTTGACCGCCTTGCGCTACTTCGAGCTAAGTAAACGAATATTTATTATATGAAACTCACTTAGCTACTTGATATCACTTAAAATCTCTTTAACACTGATGCATTAATTCAAAACATTCTTGGTACACCTCATTAGCTTGAGACCATCAACAACAAAAAATGTTTATATTTACACTACGCTATATTAGTATCCAAGGCAATGGGAAGTAGATAGAAGAGTACGTAACTCCAACTCAACAACATAGTACTGCCTTGTGAATTCCAGTTAGAGTAGACGATGTCAAAAGAGATGGAAAATGAGTATGAGAAGAGGTGACAGTAACAATGAAAGAATTCATCCCTTTGTAAAATCTTCGAGATGTCCATTAAAATTAAATAGAAGGAAACAAATTATCGTTACCAGACTTCTAAACCTAAATAAACTTCTAAAGCTAAATATCTAACATCGTTTCATGGAATACAAGGGGAATTATTACCACATTCCAATAATTGTAAAAAAGGCTGAATGAGAACACCTCTTGAGATACTGTCCAGTATAGGGATGCACGGGACGTGGTGTAGACTAGTTAATTTGTCCTCCAGTCTGATTAAGATAACCTGGAAAACACTGGCAAACGAAATATAACCTCTAAAGAAACTACTATCCTACCTTAAAAACACCAATATGTCCTCCACCATTCTATTTTTTTCAAGAATAGATAGCGGGGGCTGGAAATAATGGCCTTGAATGCCGACGCCACTGTGGGAAAAAATAAAAATGATTTTGTAAAATCATCCATATCAGTATGCAATAATAATAAAAGACCAAATTAATTGAGTTTAAATAAAACTGCATCTTAATATGTTGAATATATATATATATATATATATATATATATATATATATATATATATATATATATATATATATATATATATATATATATATATATATATATATAACATGTAATTTTTTGGGAAAGAATATTGGTATTAGAAACAACCGTAAGAAATGAGAAAGTAACTGTCCACATTTTGAACTTGAATCTCAGATACTACTGGAAAACATTTTACATCACTATCAACTTTTTGTTGTCAGCTGTGTTTCAACCCTCTATTCTATGGGCTATTTTGTAAGCGTTTAAGGTTATTGTAAAACGTTTAACAAAATACCGACCATTTCAGGCAGATATATTAACAACTAGAGAGCAATATAAAATACTATAAGCTCTGATTCTTGTGTGCTAGATAGGCACATAATTTAGGGTTACCTAAAACAGTTTCTAATACAACGTGTTTTTAACTTTCACATAAGAATGTCAAGGTATTTAAAAAACGAAAAATACTCATACACTATATAGCCGGAGATTATTGTATATTTAAAATAGGTTTTATATAATTTTAAAGTACTATCGATAATCAATATTTTAAGTAATATTTTCTTGGTTTATTAAAATAAAAAATAATGTTTCAGTAACAAACTTGAAGTTATTAAAACAAACTCTTAATTACATCGCATTGTTTTTAATAGTAACGTTATGAAAATATCAGTTCAGCACTACCTAAGAATTTGGACAATAATGTGGTTTCTGTATCTGAACATCTCTTCGAGAAACTAGTTACGCGTGAGTTTATTGAATTTGTTCTATGTTAAATATTCGTATATTATAGCATATACTCATATTCTCTTCAGAAGTAGTTTTTTTACAATTTATGTTATCATATTAGATCTTACAACGTGCCTTTTATCAGGTTTATAAATGTTTTTTTCTAACTTAGGTTTATAAATATTCTAACATTCTAGATTAGATTAGTTATATCAGAATCTTTCCTAATTTTCATATTTTTTCTGTATGTATACTATGCATTAGTATATTTGTATTGGTATGGTAATTTTCCAGCTTATAAAAATTGGCGAATGCGCCAATAAAATTGTGGCATTTCGACAGATATCTAAAAGATGGCGCATATTGTTACATATCCACAAGTCTGCTTATTTGTAATGTGATTTATGTAACAAACCAGAACACCATTTTTAACAGTATTTGTAGCATACTTGTACTAAATAGTTTATTTGGACCGTTTATATCGTGTTGCACATAAGTATGTTACTATGTTAGTAACATCCACTGAAGTTTTTTGAAATGGAATTTATAAACACTATTTGGGTAACACCTGTTTGAAAATATGATATTCAGGTTTCGATACGTATACAAATATTATTACTTATAAAAATTATCAATATGTTATCATTAATATTGCATTTTTAAATATTAATAAACAAATATATTTTTAATGAATAATATTGACTTACAAAAGTAAATTTTAATGTCAAAATCATATATCCAATACAACAGAAATCTACATAAAATGATATAAATGTAGATGTATCAGTGAGGTACAGACTTCTGTATCCAGCGTAGATATTACATTTTCAGAAACCAATCGGATTGTAACTTGTCTGGTTTTCAAGTTAAACTAACAAAAAAATTAAACATGGAATACTAGTATTGATATTTGAGATATTCAAGTCCCAGAGAGGAAAGAGTATAACTGACAAATAAAAAATGGTAAGAATGGTTTATGTCGACTGCGTCAGAACTTTATTATATATAATATGGAGGGGTACTCGAAAAAAAGCTTTATTTGAATTTTTTTTAATGAACATAACGTCTTTAAAATATCAATCTCATTTAAAATAGTATACAGTAGATGATTTACACTTATCCCAACTAATTTTACATTTCTCGAAACATTTTTTATATTTTTCTGAACTGATACTATTAAGTGCCTCCGGCGATTTTTTCACAACACTTTCTCCGTAATGAAGATGATTTCCCTTTAGGTTTTTCTTTAAAAAGTCGCCGCAGACTAGATCGGGCCAGTAGGGGGTGCGATACCGTTGTCATGCCACTTTTTATCAAAAACTGGTTGATTTTCAATGCTGTGTGTGCAGGCGCTTGTCATGATTAAAATACCATGTCCCGATCTCCACAATTCAGGACGTTTTTTTACTGCCTCATTCAGTCGCTTTAGCAGTTTCAGATAGTAATTTTGGTTCACTATAGTGTCCTGAAGAACAAATTCAACGGGAACGACTCCTTGTCAAAAAAATTAACTATTATGGACATTTGTTTTCACTTGCCGTGCTTTTTTTTCTGGGCGATGAAGACGTCTTACCCTGGTTGGATTGCTATTTTGTTTCGAGGTCATAGCCGTAACACCAAACTCATATCCTGTGATTATTTTTGACAAAAAATGAGGATCAGTCTGTGCCTGTTCTTTCAATTCCTGGCATACCCTCAGACGGTTCTCTTTCTGGTCATCGGAAAGCAGACGTGGAACAAACTTTACCTCAATGCATCTCATGTTCGCATAGGACTCATGTTGTTAATCGGTTATTTTTATCAATTCATCGATTGTTCTGCGACGATCAAATATCATGTCATCACGCACTTTTTGAACATTTTCGTCTGTCCGCTGCAATGGTTTCACATGAACGATACTTGGTCAACTGAACAGGAAGGGTGTCTAATAAACGTACTTTGCGGGAGACTGCAGTAACTCATTTCCCTACAGAAAATAATTCTCGTTTTTTTTTGGATACCCTCTCGTATTTATTGTTTATCTTTTACTACAATAACTATTTTTTTTAGACAATAACTTAGTGACCAGAGTTTTGAGAACTGAAATTATGTTTAATAAGAAACTTTTGCCTCTCGAATTTGACGCCTGATTTAGTTAGTATCCTTTAGTTAGTGCATTTAATATCTCAAGGGTTTATTGTATATGTTTATCGTTGTATATGTTTTTCATATAAACTCCTTTAAGGCAATCTAATAGATTTTTAAAACGAGAATGCATATTTATTTTTCCTTTAGATTTTATTTAATAAATTTAAGCTTGCGAATTTTAGAGAACACAAATTCTAATAGAAAGTACTGTAGTAGTAATATGGCATGGGTCATGTCGTGACAACTGAAACAGTATTACCTTATTTAGATGAATTTTTCCAATGCGGCTTTGCCTTTTATTGGAGTGTCAGGATCTTTGTTGTGTAAATTATGTTTTTTGCGCATATGTTCTGCAGTCAGTTGCAGCATTATACCAAAAATGTGCATCTGTGTGCTGATAATTACTTGATTATCTACATACTTAACGAATGTTTATTATACATTGCTTCCATTTCATATTTAGGGCATAATAAAAACATTAAAATGAAACTCCATTACATTTCCCTACTAATATATTTTGTCTATGTATAAGCATAATACGAAAATGACATTACAGGAATTGTAGTTTTTTTTTTTTGAATAAGAAGTAATCTGCATTTCCTAAAGATGACAATGTTGATGTCAAAATATGCATATTGTATGTATGGAGGAATATTACGAAGGGGTTATATTATTTGTCTTTTTTAAGTGTTGTCATATATACATATTTAGTATGTAAAAATGAAAGTATTTGACATTTAGTCAAGAAATTAGCATTTTTGAAAAGAAAATGTTGAATGGGTCTGCTAAGTACTATATCAATAAAACTCCACAATTAACAACGTTAAAGACTATTCAGTTATAGAGACCAATTCTTACAGAGATATGCGTGATTGTGCTACTGGTCGTTAAAATTTTATTATGCTTAGCGATATATCAACGGCAATCGTTTTATTACACTAAGGCAAATACCTATTATTTTATTTTAATGTGTTAATAACATAATACCATTCACTTCGTGATACCATTAAACGGTTATATACCTAGGACAAATCAAGCTTCTCAAAGGTGCTGATTTTACGCCAATACACAAATCATTTAGTAGAAACATAAAAGGAAGGCAAAAGTGGGGCACGTATTTGTATCATTATGACATTCGGTGATGATAAAATAAGACTATCACCTCACTTTTCACATAGCCTGCTTCCGAGATAAAATCTGGGCGAAAGCGGTACTGAAAGATGCCATAAAACTGTAAATGACCGTTTTGTGGTTATTTTACTAAGTACGGTGTCATCCACAGCCCCATTGCGTCCGTCATTTGGTGTCTGGCGCTGACGGGTCCTTGCAATCGTGACATTGTGTGCCTTGCTATAGCTGTTTGCCATGCGTACGAGACATACAACACAACAAAACTGTCGACACACACGACATTATCATAAACATGAGTTGCCCGCAATAAGTACAGTAATTTATATTAGATTTGTTATATTGCTTCAGATGAGTTAAATTATTTACACACGTTATAAAGCAGTCTGTAAAATAAATAAAACAGAATAATAAATTCATTAAAGCGCTCTAAATATAGCACATAAAATATTTAAGACGATGAAACAAATGAAATAAAAAGAAACAAGCAAAAATAAATTTTACAGGATAAAATCGTTTGGAATACATACCAAATATTGTTTACTTTTTGTACTATATATTGCCTAGTGTGATTTATTGTATTGTACATATCAAATATATTTAATTATATATAGTGAAGTATTTTGTATATCAAATATATTTAATTACATATCCCCAACACGAAATGTTTATCTATTACAATGAGTTAATCGATACATTTGTCATGCGCCTTTCAATATTAATAAATTAAATCATGTTCCAAGTTTTTATTAGAAATTTGTTGTTTCTTCGTGAGATGGCTCCAAATAAATTGCAAAAGGTTTGAATTAATCATTACACAATTTTAGATATTTTATTCTATCAAAAGTATAGCAAACTATGATTTACTTCTATTAGGTTTGTAATTTGAAATATTCATATTTTACAAATTATTTGCCTATTTTACAATGACAATACTGAACCAAAAATAAATACTACATTCATACAAGTTCATTTTCAGCTAGATCTTCAGCAACAATTAGTTTGGTATAAAAAATATAAAAGAGACCTAGTAGGTATAAAGAGAAACTAGTAATAACTTAATTTACAGAGAGATTCATATTAGAGTTGTGACGTTATCGAGTATTTTACTAGTTCACTTTTTCTAAACAAGTCTACTCAGAATTAATATTCTAACAAGGCCATGTTTGATCCGCCTTCTATATATGACATTTTTAATAATTTAAGTGTTGTATTGCAGTGAAGTGTTGCACTTTTTTATATATAAAAGTTTGAATTTTGCTAATTTAATGAAAAATATTGAAGTGGGGAAGTATTTGGCTTTTATTATGTATTTTGGATATTCAACAGAAATATTATCTATTCTGTTCTCTATAAATTCTTAGTCTTAATCTTTTTACCATTTAAAAATCTCGTATTCAAATATCTTCTCCAAGATCGTAATTTAGATTCATCTACATAGGGACAGCAGTTTTCTTTTTTATATACTCTAGACAACGCTGATTCTTCGCTGCAATAATTATCAGTTAATAGTTTCACAGTAACATATTGATTTTTTTGAGCAGAGAAAACTACATTTATAGTTGTATGTGGTCATTGATATGCACATTTCTGAAATAGAAAATTGCATGAGGAATTGTATAACTATTATTAAATAGACAACAAAATTCTTCATTAAACTCAACATTCAAGTTAACTTAAAAGAAAATAATTTTTTTCATAAGAATATCAGCCAAACCTCAGTAATAATATTTAATAATAATAATTAATCAATAACTTCGACATATGAATAAATATTGTTCAGTTCTATTTGTTCTAACACTTGTTCGATTCAGTTCACTTAGAAAAAGAAATATTTATGCTTATTTGAGTATGAAGTACGAAGATCAACTTAACTAACAGCCATTTTAATTATAAATTATGAATAAAGTTAGATATGGAGAATTGTGTCAATTGGCTTTTAATTCCAGAATATGTACAGGCAAAATATATAATTTGTCTATTTGATAACTTCTCATTATATTGTTTATTCATTTTTACGAATATAATTAAAATTATGATAATATGATTATACTAAATTCATTGTAACTTTGTAAACGAATATTAAAATTATTTAAAATCCCCCATCAAAACAAATTTTTTAAATTTTCTAATTACTATTTTTAATTAAATTATATCTAACCCCTCTATCAAAATGTAATAGGCGTGGGAATAATTTCAACAAGAACGATAATAGAGATATATGTTTCACTGTTCAATCAAGTATATGATATATATAAACCAGAAACTATGCCTTTGAAATTAAGCTATTACTAACTTGTTTCGCCTTCAGGTTAGTTTAAACGATATAAATTTTCATGGATGGCGTGAAATTAAAATGAGAACAATCATGTAATGCCAGATAATTGAGATACGGTCCTATATAAATGGTCGTCTCATCATCATGAGGTCATCAGTCCTAAGACTGGTTGGACGCTAACCTCCAGCTTCTCTTATCTTGTGCTAACCTACGCATTTGGCTAATTGTGGTACAACCTACATCCCTTACTATTTGCGAGCAGTAGTCTAATCTAGGCCTACCTCTGCCTTTCTTCATTTCTATTTCTGCCTCCAAAATATCGTGGATTATTCCCCCATGTCTCAGCAAGTGGCCTACCATTCTATCCCTTTTCTTCTTTATGTTTTTCCACATACTTCTTTTCTCGCCGACTTTCTCTAATACTTCTTCGTTTCTAACCCTATCAGTCTACGGTATTTTCATCATTCTTCGGTAATACCACATCTGAAAAGCTTCTAATTTTTTCCTAATTGCTTCCCCTATCGTCCAGGTTTCGCAACCTTATAGTGCCGTGCTCCATACATACGTTTTCAAAAATCTCTTCCTTGTTTCTAAGTTTATTACCCCCGAGCATAAAAGTGTTTTCTTTTTGTTAAAAGCTACTTGACCCTGCGCTATTTTTTGTTTTATATCTTTAGTGCTTCTTCCATCCCAATTTATTTTACTTCCTGAATAAGTGAAGTCTTTAACTTCCTTCAATCTTTCATTATTAATTTGTACTTTCGTTTTTGCTCTGCTCTCGCGCCCTCTGCACACTAACACTTTAGTTTTGTTTTTATTCACCCTCATTCCGCATTCCTCTGTTAACACTGCCTCCATTTCGTTCAACGCTGATTCTAATTCCTCCTTACTAGATGCTAATACTGCTATATCATCCGCGAATCTCAGCATTTTTAGTTTCTATCCCTGTACTTTAATCCCGAAATCCACTCTATCTTTTACCACATTAATCGCCTCTTCAATGTACAGATTAAAAATTTGTTGTGATACGGTACATCCTTGTCTTACTCCTTTCCTAATACCTACTTCCCTTCTTTCCCCTTCTACTTCTATAACAGCAGTTTGCTCTTTGTATAGATTGTGTACTACTCTCCTATCTCTATACTTCATTCCCGCGCTCTTTAGTATCTCGAACATTTTTTCCCATCTTACATTATCAAAAGCTTTTTCTAAATCTACAAATCCTATATAAATAAATGGTCTATGAACGCTAAAATAATACTCGCACAAACGGAGCTGGCAAGTGTCATCCACAGATACATAACGAACTCACAATCAAAATATAGGAATTAGCCAAACTCATCATATCTATTACCAGTCATATCAATGATATCTACATCAAATAAAATAAAATAATCATGAGTTATGGTCAATTTCAGAAAAACACCTTTAAGTGATAATTAGTAGAAAATAAGAATGGCATGCATAAAATGTCACTTCAGTACCTAGACAAGTACTCCTCCAGCGGCTTTTGAAGTTGAAAAGAATTTAATTTTTTTTTTTTGAAGTTTAAATTTTTTAGACGTCTAATATCCATAATTTGTAATAAACTTGGCTGACTCTATAACGTTTACTTCTTAGGATAGATAAACCACTTCGGCACACGTTGATTAATTACATTGCAAAAGCGTAAATAGGTACATTGCTTTAGGGTTTAACAATTATTAATGACACCAAATTTTTATTTTTGAAAATATGAGATTAGTAATACCCTTGGTAAAATTTATGTATTATTAAATAATAAGTAACCATAAATGAGAAATAGTACATATAAAATATGAGCTTACATTCCTCTGTTTGCTCCACTCATAGCAAAATATATATAGGCTAGGTATGCCTGAAATCCTCCAGCGACTAAATAAAAAATTCAACACATTTTTCAGTAATCTAGGTAAACATTGTTAACAAACATAGCTAGCACACTTAACGTTTTCTTCATAACATATAACAGAATTTGGGCATAAGTTTATTAATCAGAAATCACGAATAGTCAGTGGCTAATGGTTAAAAAAGCTATAGTGGTGTAAAATTAAAACAACTTTTATAACATTAATTTTTCGTTCGATACGCGGTTCAGAAATATTTATTAATTTTTTAATGATGGTCTCACGATGGAGAATAAATTCAGAAAGCTATAAAATTGTATGTAATTTTAATGGATGGAATCAGTCTAAACAATATGTTTTACAAATTGAATAGTAATGCATTACCGTACTAAAGTTGCAATATAATATTCAATTGCAAGTTTCTATGTTGAAATATTAAATATATACGAAAATTAATGAGTTCAGTAGTACGTTTTTGTTCATCAAATGAATGTTTTTGCTCATGAAAACAAAGATTAATTTCCATACTTGTAGTATAAAATTGATTAATTGGTTCATTAATATTTTGAAAATAGTTGATAATTGTTATGGCGACTGATTATACTGAGATCAATGTGTATCACGCCTTCACGCCTATTCTCGGCGTTAGAAATCCGACAGTTAATTTATTAGTAGAGATTTGAGGACGTTCTAGATTTGTGTAAAATATAGTAGCAAAACATTTTATTATGTCATAAACTCGTAGTAAAATTTTATGATAGTCAATAATATGCTGTCACTACTCTAAAGCCACAAAATTTTTATTTCTCTTTAAAAAAATAATTTAGAACTACGTCGACGTTGTATTGAGATAAAGCGATAGGTATATAATATACAGTGATGAGTAAAGTGTTTGTTTTCTTTATAACGTTTTATCCGTTTAACCTACAACCTTTCTAATCTCATTTAAAAAAGAATAAAAAGCATTAAATAAACACGAAGTTTATTTATACATCATCTAAATTGGATAAAAGTACATTGAAACATGCCCTTCATGTATCAAATAATGGAAGTAGCAGTAAATGATACATCCAGTAGATATCGCTAATTCTTAAGATAGATAAAGCTTGAATATTACACCAATACAATGGAATTAATTTGCTCCTTATTGGTCTTTGCTTAAGTTGTCCTATCGTCATATAAATATCGTCATATCGTCATATAAAACAAGAAAAAATTATTTACACTCATTAATGATTGAAGGCAAACAAATACAAATTACACATTAAATATATTACTCCCAGAAGACTTCACGTATCGTAGGACAAATTAAAATATTTCAAAAATATAATTTTAAGACCAATGAAGAGTAAAGTTAAGTAGAAACTAGTTCACTTATCTAACAAAGTATGATCCTATGGATGAATGGAATTTTGTGAAATGCACTAAATAAAATAAAAGTAAATTTTCATAGTAATACGCATTATCTGAAGAGTTTTAGCTTTATCTGAAGAGTTAACTATGATACTTATACAATGGGAGGATGTAAAATGGTTGTACCTAATATTCCTTAACATTTTTATATAACTACATATTTCAAATCAATGTTCATTATATTTCACCAAATAACTAGCAAGTTTTATTTTATTTTTAATTTCTTTGCATTATTTGGATCTATGTGGATTTAAATCATATAACTATTCCGAACTTTTAAAAGGTTCTTCAATATATTACAATACTCACAATGTAAGTTTTTATTAAACTGATCTCTAACTACATTTATGAAATTATTTTTTTAATATCAACCATAAATACTAATTTGAATAGAATTATTAAATTATATTCAAATGAAAGGGAAATCTTATAAGCTATAAACAAATCCCTATTATTACAATTTTCAACAAGGACATTAAGTATTAACCAATAAAATAATAACAAGCCTAATAAAGAGTAGGTATATTAGAAATTAATACGATACTAGGGGTATAGTATTTTCTAGTATGTATTTAATAATTTTTATATTATGTTATATTACCGTGTAACTTACTCACAAAGCAATATAATTAATTAAAGACACGAGTGGAAGAAGGTATTATGTAACAAATACAAAATATTGACAAATTTGAATTTAAATATTTGTTGTAAATCTTTTTTCATGATACTTGATACCATATATTCAAAATGTTAGTGTCAATAGTACCAAACACTATGAAGTTTTTCAACCTCAAGATCCTTAACTTGAAGCATATTAAGTATATTCCTCGATTCCTCTACGTAACACTTTCTTTCACTCATGTCTTCAATGACTATGTAATATATTATTATATTATATGATAAAACCTGTGTTTACATTTCAACGTTCCATTATTTAATGAATTATTTATTATAATAGAAATAGCGGAAGGAGATATGGAAAGTAGGTTTCATCTATGTATTAATAAGTACAAAATAAATAAAATGAATTTGTAATAGTGTGCTTTGATATTGGCACCTTTAGATTTAAGCTTTAAGATGGAATAACAATTTCGTGACTTAAACTAATACTTCTGTGATGACCTACTTCTCTGATCCACCATGTATGTATATACAAATATACACACAGTCTACAGTATCAGTATGACAAGTATATTGCAGCATATTGCAACAGCAATTTGTAAAGAATTATTGAATATACATAGAAATGTAGTTATTGTGAAATTCGTATTAATATTATTAATACTTAATTAAATTTAATATCTTTCAGGTAAAGTACCTCATGCAGAGTTTCCTTATAGGTAAGTTTATTTTCTTAGACAATGTTTGTTTTATGTCACCAAGCACATATAAATCATTTATAAGGTGTGACGTACTCACGTTTACCCTGTTCTAAGTGTATATTTTGACCAAATATACATCTTTTACGTGATGATAACACTGCAGAGTTCAGACAAAACTAGACAAAGGTCAGATCTTAATGCGCTTGTCAACAACCAGAGATATATTTCAATTTTTGGCAGTCAGGGTCGGCCTCAAATTATTACTACCTAGTTTACTTATATGAACAGACTTTATACGGCTTGACTTCTCAAAATTATTCGTGATAATCTGTAAGTTCAAAGAATATACTCACACGACTATTCACATTTATCGGTAATAAGATGACAGTACTTATGTAATACAATAATTACGAAAATATTTTCCATATAATACTGATAAATCTGTTTTGTTTACCTATTTAATTTAGTTACTTATTTTATTGTATACATTTTTTTGTAGCTTAATCAGGATCTTCTTGGTATATATAGGATGATACATTGATGAAGTTTTAAGAGATTATTAGTAACATTTTTCCAAATTTATGCAAAATTATAATTTCTCACTATTTTGAATTATTCATCATACCTTGTCAATTATCTTGATATATAGGACAAAAATACTTATAATATAGTTTTATGTATCTTGTATTGCTGCGTAACATAGAATTCTTGTAGCATTTATAATGAGTTCATATAAAAGTTATATTTATAATGGGTTTTTTTAGAGATAAATAAATATTTCAGGAGTATTTGTGGACATGTAGGGAAAATATAATAATAATTATAATGGTAATAGCGAAAAAATGTATTCTAACAGTAATTCTTTTTATTATTCTATTAATTCTTAATATTAATACAAAACTTATTCTAACAGTGATTATTTTGTGAACTGTTTCTATGTATCACCACTAGATGTTTGATATAAACAAACTGTGGAGACATATTTACAATATTTTTATCGGTACCTCATAAATGTTTGTAAATTTTCAGCAATATAAAGTGTTAACATGGTTTTTATATAAAAAAATTAGATTATATCACTGATATTTTGTAATAATCGTCACTATCAATAACGTAGCAAGATAAAAGTAGGAAGGTGTCAGTGATATCAATATTAATATCAGCTTACTGCCAATAAATCAAAATATTGCACTTCGCTATTTTTATAGATTACCGTAATTTTGTTTAACACCCAACATTTGAATGTACTTAAGTATCATAAGTAAAATATTTATTATAGTATTCTGTCGTATACATTGTTTTATACGGAAATATGACCTATTTTAACTATACCATCAAGAAAGAATATAATGAAACACTTTCGATGATATTCTCCTGAAATATGTGATAATATATTAATGTTTGAAAGTAATTTCATAATTAGTGTCCTAGTGTCAGATATGCACACTCTCTATCGACTAAAAGCATGATTATTTAAAAAATGAATTCAGTATTGCCTTATTTCTGGGAAGTGTATCGAGAGTGTAGCATTACGTTATTTATTGATGGTACATGAAATAGTGTTATATCCACCCAATTTTCTGCCATATATACATTCTGTTAAATCTTTGTTTCAGGTTTTTCAAGATAATTTCAAGTTTGATTACCAATTTATTTAATATTTATGTAATTACCTACTTTATCGATTAATCTATATTAATGGATAACAGCCATCATCTGCGTTGATGATGGCTGGGGTGTTGATGTTCTGCAGGAAAGTTCTTATGTGTAATTATTACCAATTCCATTTTATCACACAGCTTATATGAATAAAGTTTTACAGTTATTTGTTTTCCACCATTAAGATCTATTTAATTATCGATTTATTACTAACTAAAGAAAACCTTAAGTTATTTTCTGTGAATTAAAACCTTTATTCAAAATATAGAAAACCAGATAGATAACATAATTTTTCTTGGGTTTGTATTTTGTTTCAACTCATAATACCTATGTATTTTTTAATATTTTAGTAAATAATTTTCCTAGTTGATGTAAACGATATATGTTCATAAACTAATTGTGTATTGGGAAAATACGCTGGATATACAGCTAACAATTTCATATTAAACTAATAAATCTCAACCATCGTAGTCATATTGTACTCTCTTAATTAATTAAAAAAGGGTCTGGAAGGCACGGTTCCTGTGGTGGGAGAAGTAGAATAAATTACTTACGAATGAACAGAGGGATATTGTAATAAATTTCAGCTATATTCATGCAAAGAAATCGGAGCTTTACCAGATAGCGGTGAATTTATGTATATAATGCCAGAAATAGCAGTAAATAATTTAGTTAGCAAAATAGATATTTATAATATGAGAAATATTATGTTTATAATATTCCTGTTTCAAGATAAACATGAATGTACTATTTATATTTAAATTAGAGTGTCTACATTTTTCACAAATATGTCATTATGAATTCGGAAGATTATATTAAATTTCATACAAATAAAATTATACATTAAGTTTTTAACACAAAATATGACGTCATTTTCAGAAGTATTCATATACTTTTTCAAGCTCGCTATTACTGATATATACGGGCGAAAGATTTTGGCGGATGCGCAATGGAATACTTATATATTTTTCGTAATGTGATTATGTAAGTTATGTTAACGAATGGTGTAATTCTAATATAAAATAAAATGTGTTTGTTTATGAGTGTAGGGGTTAATATATATGTGAAACTTTTACTACAAAAATAAAAATGGATAAAATTAGGGAATGCGATTTATATCTGAGACTAAATTTGGATTTAGACTATCAGATATGAATCAAATAGATACTTGGGTATCTCTATATATTAAATTATTTTGTTTTAAATCTGGAAAATTATAATATTTGCATTAATTTAAATATTCCATATATACCGTATTATTTTACGATACCTATAAAAGAACGATAAAATCCCCGAACGAGACCTATCAGTATTGACCAAACACCTAAATTTTATATAGTGTGAAATATATTTGATAGCCTTGAACGTTTTCTTTGTGATCCCTTAGTAAAAGCCCTTAGTACAATTTCCCCTTGTGTACTAATTGTGGTGTTGTTATCCAAAGAATTGGCGACACCAATTTATTTGCCCAAATTTGTATTATTTCTATATATGATGTTTTCTCTCAGTACGTCCCTGTTTCCTCCACGTTTATGCCAGTTTATTGCTTGGTAGTGCAGAAGTTTGAGCATTTTGCCACAGATGGCACTAGTTTGTCTCTTTGGGCCTATCGGCGAGCAAAACTAATAAGTTTAATTTCCACAGATTCAAATTACATTGAAATTATAAAACAGTTAAGAATATAGTGTTACTATAGAAATTTTATTGTTTAGTATGGTGTTGTTTTTATGAGTAACGTAGATACCAACGTAGCCTCGACCGAGTGGGCAGACGGAACAAGTATAAAGTTGCGTGTCTTTCTAACAGCGTTAAGGCCGAGGGCAGGCGTGTATCGAGCGCCGCGTGCCTGAGCCTGGTCCCTATTGGCCGGAACAGCACCTGCCCGGATTGGCACGAATGTGGAGGGGCGCCATTACGCTCTAGTACCGTGGATAAGGCATAGAGGGCTATAGACTGAACATACATGGGTCATAAAGGATTCGAAGAAGTAGAGGAGAAGGACGCGTAAGAAATACTCTGCAATAGGGTTAAACGACGTTGTTGATATTACTGAAAGTGGTCGGTCGTAAAACGTATCTAAACCGTGTGCGGTGATAATCACATGGACTATGATAATAAGTGCGCGACGGTGCAGTGATTGGGACCTTGCACGACAGCAATGAGTTCCAAATTTATCATCGATAGCATGCTACCTAAGTATCATCAACAATTCCATCATCAACAGCTGTTTCAAAGTCCTGCCAGTACATCTTCAATTGAGGCCAGTCTAGCTTCCGTCGTTAACTACAGTTCCTCCGGATCTCCTAGTGGTTCTTCTCCTCAACATTCTAATAGCAGCGCCTCCTCCACATCACCTGCCTCAAGGATGTACCCTTATGTGTCGGCGGCTACCGCTGCAGCTCACCACCATCATCAACAGCAAGCCGTAGCCGCGGCTGCCTTTGGAGCCGCCGCAGCGTCGGGTAGTATGGTTCCAGGAGGTTTTCCGACGAGCGCAAGTACTGCAGCCTTGGCAGCTGCCGCTGCTGTAGACGCCGCCGCCGACAAGTCATGCAGGTATACCGCCGGCCTGGCTGGTAACGTTGCTCCCACAGATTCAATGGTAAATTATACGTTGGGTCATCATCATCAAAATGGTGCCGCCGTTTCGGCGGCTAGTTCCGTAAGTGCTGCTTCAGCTTCCATGGCGGTGGCGGCACAGTTTTACCACCAAGCAGCTAGTGCTGTTGTCGATCCGCTAAATTCTTGTTCACAGCCAACAGCTCCCGGCGGACAGCCAATTCCTGATATACCAAGATATCCATGGATGTCAATCACAGGTAATTAATGAACGCTATATAAATCGACGGTTTCATATCTAGTTTTTAAGTCATAGAAATTCTCAGTATTTATTTATAAAACTAGGTATTGAAAATAACAATATGTTGATTAAGAAAATAGTCACGTAGGTAATTGGCAAGAATATCAAATGCTAACAAAATTTCAGACATCATTAAAATCATTACTGTTATGGCCCATTATGAATTAATCAAATATCGTTTATTGTTGTTATTGGCTAATAATAATCGTAATAATAATAATAATGATTAAGTTTAATGTCGCAATGAAGTGTTATTCATTATTTTTATAGTTTTATAATATACCTATGTACAGATATACCTATAGGCACTTCAAATATACCTCTACAGGTACTTTAATATTTTCATTTTGACGCATGCGCATTTATTTTTAATTAAGTTGGTCATGCCATCTGAATTTACTTAAAGTTAAGTCAATTGAATTTGTTATTTTGAGTATCAACCATTTTCCGTTTAATTTCAAACGTTTTATTAAATCCTATCATGGATTAATCAAGGGCGGATATAAATAAATTAATGCTTAACTCAAAATGAAGATGATAATTAACTATTGTATTCTAAATAATTATACCATCTACGGTTTTCAATTTAAATTAACAGTGACTTCGTGAGACTACGAAGTATCATTGAAAGTAGTCTTCTATTACGAGTATATCTACTTCTTTCAATTATAGATAATCGCGTATAGTTGTAGGGGGATTGCAATACCTTTTATACTTGTAAATACTACCGTCGGCAATTGACTGTTGCATCTAAAATTCGATATACTACTTGAATGTTAATTTTACCAATTCCGTCAGTCAAAAATACCACAATAAACATGTGTTTAATGGTCACTTAGTGGGCTATAACAGTAAACCAAGCCATAAAATTTTACTCTGCAATCAAGCTATCAAAATTCAATGACTGCATCGATTGCAATGAAGTATATAAACGTGACTATTTTGCACAATAAAATTGTTTTCTTCTAAAATGCTTTCGATGTTTTTTAAGAAAGATGTTTATCAAATATTTGTAAGTATATGATTATTTAAATGATTTTTTTGTAGACAGGAAAGATTTGTGCAGGTGGATATATACCATTCAAGATTCGCCTGTAATAGAATTCTACTGAATCTACCCTTATTAACAAGTTTATTGCAACCTATTTTTTGTAAAATTTAATATTTCTTTTTTAGACTGGATGAGTCCGTTCGACCGGGTCGTCTGCGGTGAGTACAATGGTACATATTATTTTTTTATTCTATTTAATTCATATATTTAACATTATTTATTAGAATTACGATTACTAACATTTTTTTTTAATTTGCCAATTAATGGCAATTGATAAATTAAATATATTAATTAATACCAATGGCATAGAAAAGACACTTTCATTAAATCCAATAATTAACTAACTTATTTCACTAGAACGTGCCTACCTACATCAAACTATAATAATGAGTATGTAGGGCCATTCTAAACTAAAGTAAAACATTCCACAAGCCTAGAAATATCTTAAGATACAACATCTCTTTATGGATATTACTGAGCGAAGCAGAAATGGGGTACCTATTTTTAGATTAGCATATGAATAGGAAACGGAATTTAGATAATCTGGTACTTTCATATGGTCTGATGTGTGTGACATGACTATGACTATGACCATGAGACAAATATCCTCTTTAACTTTATTTTTGTATGCACACAAGACGTAACTGACCTTGTTTAGATATTTAGATTGTACCTACAATAATTCATAAGTGCATGCACACAGGAGATTTAAATGATTATATACGGGCAAAGAAAAATGTATGTACGTGCAGTTTTATTTTAAGAAAGTCTCAAGGTTAATGTGATATACCTACACACTCAAAGAAATAGATGACAAAGAACATACATACATACATATTATATTCTTTCTCTCCAGAATATCTAATGCGATACTTTTCACAAACCATCTATAATAATACAATAATTAATTAACTTGCATTGAATGGGGAAAATATGTATTAAAAATATACAATACCTATTCTCGGTCAATTCGGACTTATTATTTAATATAGCAATGTTAAGTATTTCTTGTTTCAGTTTATATCCTAGGTATTATAACATACAATGCTAATTTGCTTAAATATTACTACACATAGGTTGAATGATATATTTACAAAAAAAAAACAATTTTTTTATTAATTCAGTTGTTTTATTAAGTAAGTACATACACATTGTCATTAAAACTGAAAACATTATTTTTTTGTAAATAAGTACATTTAATTAAATTTAATAAATTACAATTAATGGAAGTATATTTCGAGGAAAAAACTTTAACATGTCATTCTTGTTGTTATGAATGACATTAAATTAACCTTATGTCCTTTTTTATTTAGTGTACCAAAAGATCTATATCATTCGTTTTTACAATAATCGTACTGTTTTAAAAGTTCAACGAATGCAATAGAAAGGATGTTAAGTAAGATGAAAGTTGAAACGCTAAGTAGTTATTAACAGATAATGTTCCTAATGCTCTCTAGATATTAAGTAATACAATAAATTAAATGTTTTCTACTAAATTAAGAAATGTAATACTGTTATCTGTTAACACCTACTTGATTTTTATGTAATTGCAAAGCCAAAAAGGCATGAGTTGTTAAATCCGACTAGCCTAGTCGGCTAGACATATTCACAAGGAAAGGATTATCTAAACATTCACATACTTGACGTTAAAAATGAGGTGTGCTGGTCTTATTGAAAACTTCCGTATTGATTCCGCACTATGAATTTGTATCTAACCAATATTTATAATTGCTGGTAACCATATCTGTTTAAATATAGGGCTTAATTCATTGTAAAATAATACGCACATTTTGTAGCATCATCATATTTCGTTCAATTTCCAAAATTTACTTTTTATATATCGAAAAGTTATATACCTAATATTTTTCTTTTAATTTTACTTCATTCGGTTGAAACATTTTTTATTTGTATGAAAATTAAAATGAAGTCCTATGTCAAATTCTTTCGTTTTATTCAAGTACCTACTATATGAATTGTATAAGTAAATATTTGATTGTGAGAAATATATTTTCAAATTAATGCTCGATTCTATAAGTATGTTACTCAATATGTGGTAGAAATGTTATTTTCAATAAATAATTTTATTAGTTCACATAATTGTTTATTTGATTTTTCGAAAAGACTGTTTATTGTCAATTCTCATATTTTAGTACATGGTATCAGAAGAAGAGATTTAAAAAATATATATTTTGGGGCAAATAATCCTTTTTTGCGCGGTCAAAACTTGTCAATTATTTATTATACATAGTAGATTATAGTAGTAAGAATAATTTCCAGTTTTAGTATTTTTATAGGATTTTCGAAATATTTGAGTTTACATTGATAAAGGTACTGAATATGTATTTCATGAAAAGGTTATTTTAACCAAGGCGCTTTTTTACCTAAGAGTAATTTTTCGTTCAATAGAGAATATTACGTATATTAATACAATAAAATGGTTTTTTTAAAATAGTAAGCAATTAATTATTTTAGTAAATATAAGTCTATATTTCATCAAATATTTTTACACTGTATTTAATAAGAGTAATTTACTTTTAAGTGAATGCAACATTATTAACATAAAACTTCTTAATCAATATTATTAACTTAAAATAACTTAAAAGTCATATTTTATATATAAGGAATATACTTCGTACATTTAGTAAAAACGATATATACATTCAACAAATTAATTTAAAAAAAAATTAACCAAATGCATTCAAAATGAGCAAAACTGATAGTGACTTATTATCTCTGTGTAGCAGTTTTTTTATGACAATTTGTACATTTCTGAAAATATAACTGCTATAAACGTATGAGAGATTCAGGGTATTATTATTTTCAATTGTTTGTTAATATTCTAGTAGGAAACAGAATGTGCATATATTATATTAAAAAATTTATACAAAAATACCTATTTTACACACAAAAAAACCGATAAAACTTCACTATTGTATATCATCCATATATTGGATATCTATATTCAAAATATAAAAAAATACCATTCTAAAGAGAATACGACTGACATTCGATTCAGTGTCTGACGGAAAGCTAATAACACGCAAGTGCTTACTCCGCGTATACAACATGCATGGGTGACCTATAGTTATCTTGCATAAATGTGGCGGCAATACGATATTCGTATTCTAGGTCTGGGGTCGCGGGTTTGAAGTGTTATTGTACGCTTAGGTTTTAACCCCAATAGGGGAGTTCGCCTGATGTTTGTCCTCGTTTATGTGTGTAACCTCCCCCTCCATATATAAGGGAAGCATATAAATTTCTGTATGCCTAAGCTTAAAGAAAGAAGGAATAGTAGACACACATATTTTTAGACAGATACAGAAATCGACATCTTTTTTTTTTTTTTAAAGGAGGTCGACACATAGAGATAAAAGCAAAGGCACCTATGCTCAGGAGAAGTGCTAAACTTCCTCCGTTGAGAGTAGAACCCAAGAATATAATGAGCACCTAATAATGGTCCCACTCTGCCACCCTGTACCACAGTACGAATTAAATTCTTATTGTAGTCATATTATGTATTGTAGAATACGATAGATCTCCCATCCATATAGTGGTCGCGGAATAATGTGCTGCATTTTTATTAACTCCGTGTCGAGGTACTGAAGTTCTAAGCATGTTTCATATTTATCGACTAATTATCTTTAGTCGAAATATTGTAACGTTTCCATACGTTTCCACCAATCTAAATAACTTTATATTATTATTCTGCATATTTATTAGATAATTTTAGAACAAATAAAAAAATGTTTTGAATATTACAGCAGAGTAATGTAAGTACAGAAATAAAGTTCATGTCCGTGAAATCTAAAGGATTTTACAGAACTATTTTTATGAATTTAAAAGAAATTATGGTTAGAATGAAAAAGAATATACATACTTATTTGACATAACCTAGAGGGATAATGAAATACGTTTTTTACAAAACATAGAACCATCCCATATACACCCCAAACTATTTCTTATTGGATAATTTTGACTCATACCAACCAGATAGATATCAAAAGTTGATTACATAATCGACAAGAAGCACATCATAGATACGCATCATAGATAAATCTTTTTCTATTACATTGTTATACCACAATGTTAATTATAAACCATGCCCTTAGTAAACGAGCCGTGTTTTAGTAATATAAATATTCTCGTGAACATCATCAATTAATGTTTACATTATTTGTGCGTGTTAACAATAACTAACTATACGTTAAAAATAATTATAATTGAATAAAAGCCTGGTTTTATAAATAATTTTTTAGAATATAGATGTAATAATAACTGCAATGTCTTATTTAGTAAGTGCTTTCGTAAATTTAGATTTATATGAACATGTTCATCACCATGATTCGATCAAAGTAGCCATAAGATTCCTGTGTCAATAGACGCAGAGGGTCCAAATGTCTTTTGAGGAGTAATAAAAAATAATTTTATGATTTGTTCGTCATTATACAGTATGGCACCAATGTATTTTGTACCGTCAATATTATATCAGTGTAGGTAGTCTTGCTAGCTTTCAACATATCTAAGGCTTACATATGTTCATAATAAATAATTTTTCAGTTTATTTGGGTGCAATGTGATTTTAAAAAATACGTTTAATGTGGTGTAAGTCTAGAATCTGAGAAAGTCAAACTAGATCACAAAAATTTTTACAAGTCAAAATATGACCAGTTCTGTAAAACAATGATTTCGGTAAAGGATAATTTTTAGTTTATCAATGTTTATTATTATACCAATTAAGTGTATCACTAAGCAAAGAAAAATGGTTCTAGTTTGTGATAAATGTGGCATGAGAAAGTAATCATTGGTGAATTTATTCGCTATATGAGCGATATCACCGCCTCGTAGCGTTTACAACTTTGTAGGCTGTCAGAAATTCTGATTAAATCGGTAATATTAAAATTGCATGTAAAATCGCATAAAATTTAATTGCACTGCATCAATTTTATAGACAAAGACCTTAACAAGCCTTTTCATTCAATAAAGGGACGAAGATTTCATAAAAAATGCAATATTATATACCTAGTGAAATCTTTCATTTTGAGCATTATTTACAAGCGTTGTATTTGGAAAATACTTCTGCTGGTAGCAATAATGTAACACATGAAAAACGATGTTTTACTGGAAAATATGTAAGCGAGTTTATGTAATATCAAATAAATAAGAGTAAATATAAATAAATAAGGAAAAAGTGTTTATTCAGAATTAATTGAATTAATAATTTTGTTTATTCATAATACATGTTTTTATTATTTCTTTAATTATTGGGGGTTGTAAATTTACCAATACACAACAAATATGTAAAATTTGATAAGTCTTTGCATTATTCACTTGACATGAATTTTGACACGGGTAATATTATAAGTTTATTGAGATTCTGAAAAATTCAAGTTGCATAACTATCCTCACTTGTTTCCATCTTCGTCCAAAATTCATCTTAGTTCTGGAAAGCCTCTGTGCGTGAAAATAATGTCATCTTCCATATAATTTATTAATCTTGTCACTTTAGACTTAAATAAAATAAAGCCTCCAGGAGTAATACCAATAAGCAACCTCTTAGTAAACCCCGTTTTGTCCATTTTGATCCATTTCTTGTATTGTTCTAATTTCCAAGCTGCCGTAGGATATCGCTAAAATTTGCATTTACTATTTATATTATACTATTATACTATTATATATTATACTATTTTGTGAGTCGTTTACGAATTAAATTTTATAAACACACATATAACCTGACAGCTTACTTTAATGCAATTCGTGTCCACTACAAGTGCTGCGATCGACTTCTCTACCTCCACCCTATACTCTGCATACAACCAATAGAACTATTTGTAAGTTGAACTAAATACTTGCCCAAATCAAACTAAAAGTATTAAAAGTAACTTGAACAAAATACTAAAATTATTAAGTTACCCAAAAACTGTGATAATGTTTCCTCCTATAGAAGATATTTAGAATAATTAAGTCTGATATGAAAAATCCGGTATACCTATTACGCAGTGTGATGTTTTATATAGATAGCAATATATAATTAGTATTTGCGTACGCTTACTTATTATGATCGACATAGCAATGGTTTCTTCTATAAAGTAAGGGAGTTATAATGAATCAAATGGTTAAATAATGTTAAACAATATAAATTTAAAACTGGATAATAGTTATTATTATTTTACTAAATCCTTTTACAATTAATTTTTTTATTATTTCATAAATATCCGTTTACCAGCTTATTTTCACCATTGCTTTATAAAATCGTTTCCATATGATCTGGTAAAGATCCACATATTCAGACATATCCACAGAAAAGTAGCATGGCTTGTAGAGAATTCAAGCTGTGAGTTATATGAGCATAAAGAGAAGTGAAAGTTACCTAGCAATCTACTTCTTTGACTAAATATAAGTATATCTAAGCCCATGAATTCTAATGAAACCACACGTTCAACTAACTGTTGTTATACGAGCAGCATATTTTGAACAGTATTTTGGTGTGGACTTCCTGGGTAGGTTTGTGCGTATTGCCTAATGCCAAACTAATTATTATTAAGTACAACTTACTATAAAGAACTACTTATTATGTAACTCGCAAAAAGTCTCCGGTGAATATTTAATTAAAATAATCAATTGCAAGGTTGGTTATTTTGAATTCATTAATTCATATATATATATATATATATATATATATATATATATATATATATATATATATATATATATATATATATATATATATATACGTCGCAATTTGTTTAAATGTATTGTATTCGATTATTATTACGGTATATTTGATACTATTATCAATGGATTATCAAATGATACCTATCAGTGATACCTATTATCAAATTTAATGAATTTTTAATATTGAAATAAAATTCCCTGTTGATTGTGTTGTAATAGTTTCATATCAAATAGTTGGTAAGTTCTAACTTTATGCGTCGGCAACTACTGTTACGAATTCTATAACTTCGATTATTATTACTTTTTATCACATGTAAAAATAGTTTATATGAATATATTAAAAATGTGTGTCCTATTGTAAGTTGTATTTCGTTAACATAATGAAAGGGGATTTCTATTTTCTTCCAATTTGTTTATTATGAATTTTGTTTAATTTTATTTAAATTTTAAAATACGTAAAGTCGTCAAAAATACAATGTCATCAGTGTTATTTAGTATATTCTCACTAGTCCATTTGCACTATGGGAATTAAATATATTTTTTATTTGCTATACCTACCTACATGGCATTAAAAATTATCTTATAAGATGAATCCTATTTTATCAGTATGTATCTTATAAAATAAGACAATTTAACATGTAATATATCTATAATAATTTTAATAAAACAAATAAAATATCGGCTACTACAATATAATTGTTATTATTATTCATATAACATCATTGTTATATTCATACACATATAGTTGCCAGCAAAAATATTCATACAGCTCCGGTATATTAAAATAAGATACAGAAACACTACCAAACTTTTATTGTGAAAACTATATAATTTTTTTTTTAGAAACATATGGCTTGTAAGAATAAATGGACCTGTAAATAAATAAAATACAGTATTATAATAACACAGTTTCGAAAAATAATTAATTTATTAAATATAAACAACAGCTCAAATTAAAATCAGCTGAGTTCAAGTTATGGCTTTGCCCGCTCGATTCTATCGATGCCTGCACTACCGCCGATACGTGGTTTCGGCGATATTTCTTACATCAACATTTTTAGGCGACAGTCCCTCTTTGTATCATTAATACAAAATACTGTAATATATCGTATGACTAAACAAAACAATTGTTTTGTCCTACGTGTTACAGTATTTTGTATTAATGATACAATTACACAAAATAAACGTATCAAAAGTAATAACACAAAAATATTCATACAGTAATAAATAACGTAAAGTACATGTTAAGACAAATTTAATATTTTATGACATAGCCTTTTCTTCCAACAATCGCTCTTAAATGTTGGAGAATTGATGCAACTAATTTTGTGGTCACAACATAACCAATTTTAGGCCATTTTTCTATTAAAATTCGTTCCAAAACCATTTTTCTTTTTATTTTGCATTTTCTAATACATTTTTCTAATATGTACCATTGATTTTCTATAGGGCTGATATCAGGCGGCTGAGATGGTGGCTTCAGAAATTTTGGAACATTGAATAACAACCAATTTTGAACAACTTTGGAGGAATTTTTTTTTATCATTATCTTAATAATAAACAAATAACAATAATGAACAAATAATTCCGCACCATGTTGAGGTCTGTAACACTTTCCTTTAGGTTTTTCTTTAACTATATTTTGTCCATTATTCCTCGAATTAATTCTAAATTTCCCATACCAGCCGCCCACATACAAACCCATACCATGCCGGAATCACCTCCATGCTTAACTGTTGGCTGAAAAGTTTTAGGCGTTAGAGCTTCTCGGACTTTTCGTCATTCTAACTGATGTCCATTTGACCTTTTGCTTTTATCATAAAATATAACACGCTTCCAAAACTACTCGTTTAAATATTGGTTTGCAAACTGTAAACATTTTAGCCTATTCCTTTTGGTAATAAAAGGTTTTTTCCTAGCTACAGGTGAACAAAATTCATCTCACTTTTTACTCTTCGAATCATATTGGGACTCATAATTTTCAAAAAGGTTTCCTCAAGTTTTGTGGGGCACAAGAGAACACTACTAGAAGTACTTACAACAAAATCCAGGATTTTGTTGTACTACTACTATTGTACTAGTAACCTTTGTCTTCTTTATCTAACACTCAACTTTTTAGGTCGCCCCGTACGATTCTGGTTAATAAAACTATTTTCATTTTAAAACCTTTTTATAAAACTTTGAACGGTTGCAAAACTCCTATTAACTGTTCTTCCTATCTCGCGGTACGGTTTATTTTTCTTATACATTCTTATTATAATTTCTCTTTCGGATTCCTTCGTTTCTTTTGATTCAGTCCCATCGGATCGTGTAGATTTTTTGTTACACTTCTAAGTTGACATCCGTCTACTGACTACTACTGATGACCGCAAATGTGTAACGCTCTATATAAAGACATCAGATGCAGGCTAGATCCTCCTGCATTTTCGTGGCGTCCCAGATGTATGAATAATGTTGCAGGGTATTGTAACAGTTTGTAAACATTTTGATGAAAATTTGTAACCAGTAACATTTAAAATAAACAGTTTTAAAACCTTAAAACGGACTTTTCCTCACGTAGAATATCTCCATCTCGAAATTGAGTGGCCGAGAAAAAATAAACCAACACATAAATGCAGAATATGTGTTTTATGCGACAGTTTTACTTTTTTCAAATAGTCCACCCATGAATAGGGTGGAGTCTGTCCTATCCACTTCAAAATCAATAGATGTCGTCTGGTAGACGTCCCTAATCAGAATCAGTCGAAACCCGCTGCTTTCTAATGAGCCATAAGCATGGTAGAGTGTATTTTATCCACCTAAAACTCAATAGGTGTCGTCTGGGAGACGTCCCCGATCCGAATCAGTCAAAACCCGATCGATCCGACATGACTTAGTTGAGTTATCGTGTTAACAAAAAAAAATTCTCAAATAGTCCACCGTCGTGCTTTCTCATGACCTATGGACAGGATGGGGTGTGTCCTATCTACCTCAAAATCAATAGGTGTCGCCTAGGAGACGTTCCTGATCAGAATCAGTCAAAACACGATCGATCCGATACGATTTAGTTGAGTTATCGTATTAACAAAACAAAATTCTCAAATAGTCCATCATCGTGCTTTCTCATGGCCCATGAACAGGGTGGGGTGTGTTCTATCCACCTCAAAATCAATAGGTGTCGTCTGGAAGACGTCCCCAATCAGAATAAGTCAAAACCCGATCGATCCGACACGATTTAGTTAAGTTATCGTGCCAACAAGAATAGATGTCGACGACAACGACAACACACACACACACAGCAAAACATTTTTAAAAACTATTTTTTTGGTTTTTAGGCCGAAAAACGAAAAATAAACCCAAAAAAAAATGTATTTCTTCACTTTTTCTTTACATGATTAGATTCTTATAAGTCGGAAATCGAGAAAGGAACCACCAAGCCGCCAAGCGGCTATCAAAGTAGTTCCCGAATAGCAAAGCGATTACATAATCGCTCTAGGAAACAACTACTCCTCGGGCTAAAGCCCCGCCAGGCATTGAATTATACCCAGAAGCGATCCTCGACCCCTTTCTCGAGTTTCTGCACGATCAGATAAGGTTTCAAAAAATAAAACCCGCCACAGGTAGGATTCGACATTTGTCCCGGATCGGAACCGAACGACATACAGCTGTTTCGAACTTGTTAGTTCTCATCAGTGCCGCATACGGTACGCCGATTCAGGCATGCATCGGCGTACCGTATGCGGCACTGATGAGAACTAACAAGTTCGAAACAGCTGTATGTCGTTCGGTTCCGATCCGGGACAAATGTCGAATCCTACCTGTGGCGGGTTTTATTTTTTGAAATGATTAGATTACTTTTCCGCTTATAGTGGAGTGCGGAAAAGTAAAAACATTTTAATACAAATAAATTGTAGATGTTACAAATTGATAAGCACATGGTCGGACCATTTCAGAATAGAATTGTAATATTTAGGTATATTATCATGTTATTATGACAATTTTAATCATTATTAATTTATGACATTCAGTGTTTGAATACTTTTTCTGGCTACTGTAAATATCTTACAAATTCTTGATGATAATTAAATTAGAGCCCTACGTTATTGCCTATTGTTATAATGACTACGTATATGTATTTTACACTAAAATTAATGTCTTGTAAGTAAATCGGGGTTTTCAGACGGTTTAAATAATTTTTTTAATGAGAACTGTGGGCCACTCCCAATATAAAATGGAGAGTAAGATAATTATCTTGGCGCTTGCGTCTTATTCAAGGTTAACACTTTTCACTAGGTATAGTTAATTCAATAGTTCTGAAAACTAAAATATATTGTTATTCTGTTGAAAATTTATATTAAGTTATTTTACAAACTTAATAAAAACAGATTTTACGAATACACACATATATTATGTACTAATATATTTAATATGAAGTTTGATGGATGTAAAACGACTTTAAAAATATATGTAAGAGTATCGAAACTCATCACTCATTATAATATAATCATCATAATAATCATCATATAATATGATAATACACACGGTCTATTAATTTTGACTCTGAAAACTATATAGGAAAAGTAATTTCTATCGATATATTGGGATTTTCAACTTAAAAAGCCTTACTTTGTGTTCTTGCAAGCTCTAAGTGTCCGAAATACTTTTAG
Source organism: Rosalia funebris (assembly GCA_037954035.1). NCBI lineage: Eukaryota > Metazoa > Arthropoda > Insecta > Coleoptera > Cerambycidae > Rosalia > Rosalia funebris. Next base: position 30,321,748 of record JAZFAV010000032.1, on the reverse strand, counting down.
TTTTATAAATTAAATACACACATTTTCCCCCATTATGTAGGGTAATACAATATGGGTGGAGACACTTCAATTGAACACTAACATGATTGTTTCAAAATGCATTATTTGTGTCCGAAAACGGAGTATTGTTTCGAATTACAACTATGAATAACTACTGGACAATCATTAAGTAGTTGCCTAACAGTTAGTAGTAATAAAAATCTATTATTTGTCTCTGTCTATATCTTTCACTTTATTTCTTTCGAAGAGTATCCAGTCTATCGCGTAAAACTAACAAATGCATAATAACTGTCACAATGCTCTTATATTTATTCTGATTAATAGGTATAAATTATACTTCTGTTGTAGAACTATAGTGCGAATTTTGTAAGTGCGATGATCATCCAAATTTTCAAATACTTATCGTACTTATTTATTAATTAGATATTTAAAATAGTTTGTACACATCATGACAGTAATTTGTGGGTTTTTAAATTTATAATGAACCTTTAAAGGCATGAAATGTGTGCAACCAGTTTAATAATAACCTCAAGGTTATTATTATCAATTACTAACTCACTACATTGTCTCAACATTTATAATACAAGGTTTAAATCGATTGCACAATGATTTTTCAAAAATATGACATTTACTTTCAATATATTCGGATATTATGCGTGTAATTCAGGGATCATATGAAGTTCAAATAAAATGCCTGCCATCAAATATCACCGTATTAGTAGAAATAATTATTAATTATAAGTAAGGAGTTACTATAGTGTTATGAAATAACCAATAAGGTTAAAGGTAATCAGACAGACTTGTTTTAACAGACTAAAATAGTTTTACTTAACAGACTAAAATCAGTTTAAAAAATTCCGGAATGTTTGGGTTTAATTAATAAAATTAACTATTTCTTAAATGTCAACAAAATAAGCAATTATTTACGTATTTTAATTTTGAACGAACAAATTAAAACTAAACTTTTTTATTTCAAGTATTTTAAATGTTTGCCTTAGTGATTGAATTGTTCCAGTCATTATTTTTCATAATGTTTTAATTACAACTATATATAACTTTGTTGTTCGCTCAAAGTTAAAATACGTATAGTTTATTTCATCGCTATTTGCCAAATAAAAAATCCCAAACGGCTCTTATCTCATATCGTAGCTTGTTTTTATGGCTAGGCTCAAGTAGACTGTTCCGTTTATCGGCAAGATAAAAGAGTTTTTTATTTGGCAAATAGCGATGAACTGAATAGTAGATACTATAAGTTTACTTGAGTAAAATAGAAACTAAGGGTTATTGGGTCAATTCGCAAAATGAGTTACCATTTTACAAAGATTTTTAAAATATTTAAAAATAATGTTACTAAAATAATTTTAATTTTTTAGTAATATTAAATAGGAAAATTAAAAACATGAAATTTTGAGAATTTATGAAGTGATTTATCACGATTATAACAATAGTGTATTGGCCGAACTAAAAGAACAATTGTAATTAAATTCAGTCAGCGTACAAGTCACTTAAAATATGGCCGATCTGAAAAATATTTCGTTGTTCAGCATACTTCTTATAATAATCATAGAAGAGACTTCAGTAATTTATCGTTTGCTAAAATTGTAACCACCTATAGATTGTAGAATTTCGTTGAAAGTATTTTAATGGTTAAATAAAAGTGGCTACCACGTAACTGCAAGCTTGACAAGCATGTATGATCAATCTGTTTGTATAAGCATACTTGAGTGTCTGTAGGAATATGTTGCGCAAGCATTTTCCTACAGACGCTCAAGTATGCTTGCACAAAAATATTGATCTGATCATACATGCTTGTCAAGCTTGCAGTTACGTGTATAGCCACCTTAACATCGGCGTGAATAAATAATAAGAATCAACATTAACAGTACATTATTTTAGTAGATAACCCTCTAAAGTAACAATTACAGTTTTATTAAACCTAAATTACTAACTTGTCATATATATATATATATATATATATATATATATATATATATATATATATATATATATATATATATATATATATATATATATATATATATATATATATATATATTGTTGGAATATTACATTCAACAATAATTATTTTAGGTTTAAAAATAGTCTTCATGCGGTGCCTGAAATTAAACATAAACATTAGGTCAGCATTTATGAGTTCGGGTAACTCAATATCGAATGTTTAACTGTTCAAATGTCGTTGAAATAAAAATTGATTATTTAGCAAGTCAGTCTGAAAGATTATACGTTAGAATACACATCTTAATTTCTTTGTACGTAATTTAGTTGTTATACAGAGTATCAATAAACTCGTATTGTCTTCAAATTGTATCTTTAATTATTTATTCTCCCAAGTACTTCGAACAGGTTATGGGCCCAGGTGCGTCGCGTAAGCTCACTTGTAAGGGAGAATAATTAAAAGGTACATCGCGAGTGATAACTATTGTTGTATAGACAACTGGAAAATGGCGGAAAGTGCTAAGTATAACATCGAAAAGTTGAACGGGCAAAACTACCAGTCCTGGAACTATTTAGTGAAAACGTTATTAATAAATGCGGATTTATGGGATGTAGTTTCGACTGAATTACCAACACCGGAGGAACGAAACGGTACCTGGCAGAAGAAAAATGACAAGGCCTTATCAACCATAGCCTTACTTGTCGATGTTAGTCAACTAGTGCATATCAGAAATAAGGAATACGCGCATGATGCGTGGGAAGCACTAAAGGAGTATCATCAAAAATCGAGTTTATCTAGCATGGTTTTTCTGTTAAAGCAAATTTGCAGGCTATCGCTAGATGAGAATGGTGATATGGAAGCACACATAAGTTCATTCTTGGAATTATTGAATAAACTGGCCGCTTTAGGGGAAGAAATTAAGGACAGGTTTGCGGCAGACATTTTGCTGGGAAGTCTTCCAGACTCATACAGTTTTTTAATCACAGCGCTGGAAAGTAAGTCATCGAGTGAATTCACGCTTGAATTCGTAAAAAGTAAATTAATCGATGAGTACAGGAGGCGTCAAGGAGCTTTGAAAAGTCAAAACGAGTCAGCCATGAAATCAGTATATAATAAAAGGATCCAAAGTAATCAAACTGCAAGTACAGATGTAAAGCAATGTTACTTTTGCAACAGGAAAGGTCATTTTAAACGGGACTGTTTCAAGTATAAAGCGTTTAAAAGAGAAAAGGCCAATAAAGTTACTGAAATTAATACTGGTGACAGTGATGATGCGTGTTTTATGGTAAATTCAAGCTCAAATGACGTAAACAGGGATTCTGCTTCGTGGTATGTGGATTCAGGAGCTTCGAGTCACATGGTAAACTACAAAGAATTTTATACCCAATTTGACGGTAGCAGAAAAGGCGTTGTGAGGTTAGCGGAGAAAGGGCAACACTCCAAGGTTCAGGGTATAGGAACAGGATTCATCAAGTGCGCGAATAGTGCGGGAGTGAATAAGCTAAAAATCGACGACGTGTTGTATGTGCCGGACTTATATTCAAATTTACTTTCTGTGAAAAAGTTAACTAGTGCGGGGTATAACGTGCAGTTCGACAACAATAACTGTAAAATTGTCTCAGGCGGAAAAGTGATTGCGAGTGCAAGGCCGGCGCCCGACTTGTACAAGCTGTCAACTGTAGAACAGGCACTGAGCATCGTGACTGAACACTCCAGTAACTGTCAGCATACGTGGCATCGACGTTTTGGGCACAGGGCCATAGAAGCAGTCAAGCGCTTGATGGAAAGAAAAATGGCAATCGGGATTAATATTAAGGATTGTAGGATTAGGGAAACTTGCAACTGCTGTGTAAAAGGTAAAATTATTCGTAAGAGTTTCCCGAAATTTTCTCAAAGCAACACATTTAATATACTTGACTTAATACATACAGATGTTTGCGGTCCCATGAAGACTGTTACTCCAGGGGGTAAACGGTACATTCTTACTTTAATAGACGATTTCTCAAGATACACAACTGTGTATTTACTGAAACATAAGAATGAAACTGAAAAATATATTAAAGAGTTTATCGAGTTAATGAGTAATCAGTCAGGCAGGGTACCAAAGGTTATTAGGTCAGATAGGGGTGGCGAGTACGTAAATAATGCGTTAAGGGAATATTTAAGCGGTAAGGGCATAAAGATACAGTACACGGCGGGGTACTCTCCAGAGCAAAACGGTGTTGCAGAGAGAAAGAACAGGTCGCTAGTCGAAATGGCTAGGTGCATGTTAATCGATGCGAATTTACCAAAGAAATTTTGGGGGGAAGCAGTTGTTACAGCCAATTATCTGCAAAATCGACTACCTACTCAGTTAAAACAGAAAACACCGTTTGAGTTGTGGCATAAAGTCAAACCTGATGTGTCGAATTTGCAAATATTTGGATCTAAAGTGTATAGTCATATTCCAAAGGAACAAATTAAAAATAAATTTGATAAAAAGGCAGAATCACTAATTTTCGTAGGATATTCTGATGAATCTAAAGCATATAGATTGTTAGATTTAGATACAGGGCGCATAAAAATTAGCCGTAGTGCGGTATTTCCTGAAAGAAATATTCGTGTTAAAGAAAAAAAGATAAAAGATGAAGAAGCGACTATTGAGTTCAAAAAGGAGCAAGAAAGAACGGAGCCAAATGACACTGGGAGACATGAGGTCGCAGATTTCGAAAAAACTGAAGAAATAGAAGAAGCTACGGAAGAATTTAATGTATATGAAAGTTCAGGTACAGAACAATCTTGTGGCAGCGATAACAGCTATCAACCAAGTGAAGAGTTCTATATAGAGCACGGAGGTGATCGTAGATCAAATAGAATAAATAAAGGAGTCCCACCTGAGCGCTACACAGCAAAGTTAGCTGAACTTCGGGAAATAGAACCTAAAACATTTAAAGAAGCTCTTGCCAGCAGTGATAGCGAAAAATGGAGGAAAGCTATGGAAGAGGAAATGAAATCTTTGAAGAATAACGAAGTATGGGATTTAGTACTTACACCGGAAGACAAAAACATCATATCTTGTAAATGGGTGTTTAAGCTAAAGACAGGTGAAGATAAGATCTCGAACAAGTACAAGGCACGATTGGTAGCGAGAGGTTTTAGTCAGAAATTCGGTGTGGAATACGATGAAGTGTTTGCGCCTGTAGTGCGGCAAGCAACTCTTCGAATATTGTTAACAGAGGCATGGAATCAAAAACTAATAATAAAACATCTAGACGCCGATTGGGCGGAAAATAAAGAGGATAGAAAGTCAAATAGTGGATACATATTTATGTTTCGGGGTGCACCTATTAATTGGGGATGCAGAAAGCAGAGTTGAGTATCACTATCATCGACCGAAGCTGAATACATAGCACTGGCCGAAGGATGCCAAGAGGCAATCTGGTTAAAGCAGGCGATAAAGGAGTTTACGAATTTAGAACCGAAAGTGGTTATGTACGAAGATAATCAAAGCTGTTTAAAGCAGCTAGCAAACCATAAATTTAGCAATCGAACGAAGCATATTGATACAAAGTATCATTTTTTAAAAGAATTGTATGAAAATCAGGTTATTGTATTCGAGTATTGTCCGACTGAAAAAATGATAGCTGATATGTTAACCAAGCCGCTAAATAAAGTAAAGCTAGAACATTTAAGTACCAAGGGTGGTCTGGTTGACTGATTGAAAAATAATTATAGTTGCGAGGGGGTGTTGGAATATTACATTCAACAATAATTATTTTAGGTTTAAAAATAGTCTTCATGCGGTGCCTGAAATTAAACATAAACATTAGGTCAGCATTTATGAGTTCGGGTAACTCAATATCGAATGTTTAACTGTTCAAATGTCGTTGAAATAAAAATTGATTATTTAGCAAGTCAGTCTGAAAGATTATACGTTAGAATACACATCTTAATTTCTTTGTACGTAATTTAGTTGTTATACAGAGTATCAATAAACTCGTATTGTCTTCAAATTGTATCTTTAATTATTTATTCTCCCAAGTACTTCGAACATATATCAATATAAGTCGCCTTAAAACTTCTTAATTTATTTAAAAATAATCAAGAATCAAGTAAGTTTTAGTAATATCTTAATGATGCCAACTGGGTTGGAAAACAGCAGCCAGTATACTATATTATTTTTAAGATTAGCATTATTATAAATATTTCCTTCCTATAGCTTAAATTTGTCAACTCTATATGGCAGCGACTATGTCAAAATAAATACAAATTGTAAAATTGTATTATAATTAATATCTGTAAAATATATTTTTGTTTAAGTGAAAATAAAAAATTTAAATAATAATAATATCGGGATTTGTTAGTAGACGAGGAACTCTATAAATTAGAAAATAGTCTTCAGATCTATATACTATTACGAGACTATAAGATATTTAAGTAAATTATTATCGAGAAGAATATCCCATATACGCTCATAAAGACGTATGTACGTAAACATTGCCCAACACTCAGTTATATTTCCTTAGAGGTACTTATTTGGAAGGAACTTATTGGAAATTAAATTTTAGAGTTATTGAGGGGTCGTCGACAAGTGATAACTAATATCTCTTAAGAGAAATTCTTGCTCATGCAGTATTATATCCAAATATACTCAGACATATCAAGTCACCTTATGATATCAACAAAGTGGGGCACCACTTTATACGGTAGCCGTCTGCGATTATTTAAATGAGTTCTTCCAACTCATGGACTGGTAGAACTGATTAGTGATTAGACTTCTTCTGATGGGGACACATTAAAAGTAAGATTTATTGCAACAGACCGCAGGCGTTTAATAATGTATTATTGAACAAACCCGCATTCTATCAAACATACTGCAGAATGTTTTATAATAGTACACTTTAGCGTTAATGTTGCCAGAAAGTTCAGTTTATTTCTTGCCTTACGTAAGCTACCCAATAAATGTCCTGCCATTATTCATACTTTTTCCCAGTCTGTCATTTAGATCGATTATCATTTTGGTTATTTCTTATAATTGTATTTTATTTCACAATAATTACGATCGTTCAAAGAGTACCACTGCATCTGGAACTCAATTGAAATATCACCACCGGTCATTATCTACCGTGGCATACATCTACTATACTACTTATATCCTATCTTGGGCACTGATAACATTTTATTATAACGGCAAAACTTTGGAAAAACATGTTTCCTATATTTATAATAGTAATAGTTCAACACTATTATATATAATAATACGTACCAATTTATATAATAATTTATAAAGGTATACATATATATGTATTTGTCATTCTGATAAAAAAAAGAGAATTGTTTTATTTGGTAAAATATCCAATGATATTGTCAGTAATATTATTCATTAAAGTATATCTAATAGGAGCAATATAATTTTTTATTTAAAATTACCATACTAATACCTTAATATACCTTGTGTTAAAAAATACTCGTCTTTTAATTAATAAAAATATAGTTGCAAACGAGTGTATTGGCTATTTGTAAGTACAAGAAACAGCGACAAGCTTTCTACATCATAAAACTTTCACCCTTTTGTTAATTTATAACCCTTAAATTTAACTGTTTGAAAAGGGTTTGTTTAGAAAGTGGCAAACTTTTTTTGTACCAGGTAAAAAATATTACAAATACACAAAAAGCGTTTCAGACATATTCGTTTCAGTCGCAAATAAATTATTTAAATGTATCATGGAACGACCAGAATTAGACAAAATTGCTTGTTTTGTGTATTATATTGGCTATTAACCAAATAAAAACTACCGTTTAGATTATTTATTAACAGTCATTTAACATCAAAGTCACTTAAGAGCAATAACATAAAACATACGTTATAATTTGATGACACATATTTATCATAAAATATTAGAAAACTTTTTTATTCAAGGCCAAGGTCATTTCATTCGTTTAGTGAACTGCAGTTGGGAATGCTGAGCTTTTTTGATAACATTGCGCTAGGCTTTAAATAACTCCATATGGAAAAGAAAAATAATAATTTTGTACCATAGCCATACACAACATGAAACCAGTCCGACACTAATGGTCTAATTAATTCTGAACAAGAACCAAACAAGCTTTGTCCGTATAGTGCATAAATCTGAGACCGAGACTAAACGTGCTTATATCGTTAATCACCCACATAAAAATATATTTTTTTTACATAACTTGTTGTTATAAACTTGGCTGAGTTATTACGGTGTTGTATTTCAGATATGTACAATGAAACTAACTGTTAGTAGTAACTTTACATGTATTACTATTTATAAACATCTGAGAAAGAAAAAGTGGACGAACGCAGCTGGGCAACAATTTTCTGACCTAAGACATCGAAATTGAAATCATACTTCGAATTGTTCATTTCATCTCATATAATACATACTTACATATATCTATTAGAGGAACTATAGCTTGTCATGTATTTACTTATATTAATTCCACTTCTTATTTATGCTCAATGGAGACCCATTTGAACCCACAGTTGCGAGGTTACGTTTTGTCAGATTTTGTTCTTGTTATTGATGTGAGTGTAATAGAAGAAAAGTGTGGCCTGTTCGCAAACAAGACTGGTTCTCATCTACGTGGATGGAGGTATATTACTACAAATAATACAGTTGGCATTTAGCTCAGTTGTCCGACGGCGGAAATAATAAAAGTGCAGCACTTTGCTTCGAGTATACAACATGGATGGGTGACCTATCGTACTTTCCTATAGATATGACTGCAAAAATGGCATTCGTATTGTTGCCCGGGATGGCGGACTGAGCGTAGTAGACCTCTTCGAGTTCGATTCCCAACGTGGAGAAGTTAGCTAAGCAAGTGAATTTTGCGAAAAATGCGAGGAATACGATGGGCATTCAGATTAGTTATCTGAAGCGAAGCTATTGAAAGTGCCACATTTTGCCCAGTGGATACTATATGGATGGGTGAACTATCATATTCTCCTATAAAGCTTATTCGTGCTGTGGTCCGGGGTGGCGGATATCCCGGTTTAAGAGGTTCAATGTAAGGTTGAATTTCAACGGGGGGAGTTTAGCAGTTCTCCCTGAGCAGGAACGTGTCCACGTGTATATTTACAGCATTCCGTAGCTTATGGTCGTAAAGAAATTATCGATTTCTGTATATTCAAAATTTGAATGAAAAACTTGTGAAAAAATGCGTAAAAGGTTGCCCACTCAGGATTCTCATAATGGTTAAAGAAATTATTGCGAAGGACTTTCTTCATAATTTAGAGATAGATTAGACCTGTTTTTTTTTTCAAAAAAATTAGAAATAGGAAATTTGTACCGGTTGAAAAGTCATATAGAAATAACTTTATTAAAATTTTGTAAAAACAAGCATTTGTGTTTACTATCCCCAGATTATAAAATATGTTTTATAATTTTGTAAACATTAAACGTTTTGTTTTTCTAAAAACAAAAAACAGTTTTGAGAATATCTGGATGGGTAACCCCTTTTCTACAACGCGTCGTTTTAAATTTATCATGTATTTATGGGACGGGCATATTTATGGGTTGCAATCTATGTTATTAGATCACCTTAAATTTCATCAACCTTCACTGGTTAATGAAATGAGATTAGTAAAGTTTAAGCATTACGGCGACGAAGAAATATAACGTAGAAAATACGTTTATTTTAAATAAACATCAACGAAACGATTAGGACAAAAATCAAGTGATAATAATATTCACTAGTATACACATCAGTCGAAAGTTCGACGTAAGTTTTGTTAAAATAGTGATATTTGCATATTAAAATAAGGAATTCTATAATAAAACATAATACTATATAAGCGTAATTTTATTTATGTGTACAACGTTACGTCATTTATGTATAAAATTTATTCGCATATACTATAATACTCGCATTAATATAAAGGGTTTGTTTGAACGTGCCAGTTCTCGAAGAAATAAACCAAGATTATTGAAAATATTTCTCAATCCGTGGTGTAGTTGCATGAGATGCATGCAGTGCGAAGTTTCTCCATGGCCACGTTATCCAGGGATGTCTCCCGGGCCCTCTTCAAACTATTTTATAGCTTTCTCCCTTCCCGCTCGGCCAGCTCGAGCGAACAAGCTTGATCGAGGAACCAGGGTATAAATTACCCCCCTTTACCTCGCTTCCGCTACCACTTTCGTCCTCTTGATTCATTCCACGGCAACTTGAAGCTAGTCATGTTTCATTCTTATCCAACCTAAATTGAGAATTGTATTTTTCACCTTTAGATTGCCTGTCTGACTTACGCCAGCTTGGAAAACATGGTGCATAAATTTTATCTTAGATTTATAGGTTAATTTTAATGGACCTTTTGTTAAAATGAAATATAATTTATCCCAACAACACATTATGCCTGTAGTTTATGTTCGTTGCGTGATATTTACACATTCAAATAAGACGCACTATTCCGATCTTTTTATGATGGCGTTAATATACATTCTAATAAATTTAATATGCATTAAAAGATTTATTGGAATATTGCCTTCCAATCGGCAACGCAATGAAATTTGTAACTAGTGAAGGAATGTCTTGATATGCTATTTTTGAAAGTATTTCTAAAAACAACGTAGTAACTGGGGGATACACAGATCTATAGCGACGGTTTTTACGTTTATACAATGATATAATCATTGCGTGAAGAATATATTTGAAATAGTATTTTCACATCATGTTGTATAATAATTTCTTCTACAAAATTATGAAGCAGATCTCTTGAATTTCTACAGTTACGGATTTTAAGTAAGTGAAATGTGAATACCAACATTGATTTTAAGGTTTAATTACAGTATTTAAATTGTGGATAATTTGAGAATCATTCAAACCTAATATAAACGTTTAAAAAAAGAATGTTTACAAGAAATGGATAATTACAGTTAAGGTATGTTTAGAGTTTTATATTCTTCTATATTCTCTATGAGAGATTCTGTTTCTGGTAGGCATTTTAATATGGTTTTAGTCTATGTTTTTCATTCATAGTGCGTCTAAGCAATTAATGACCGGACACAAAATAATATGAAATAATTTTGTTATATGGTTTATTACTTTACTCATCATTGAATTAGAGAGAGAGAAAAAACTTATAAGTACTTATATAAGCACTTCATGAATACATAGATTTACATAAGTATATATTCTATAATATATATATATATATATATATATATATATATATATATATATATATATATATATATATATTTCTATTTTTAATAGTGTCCTTATTTACGTTAACCATATAACATATCTCAGAATAGAATAGTGAGAGTAACTATGAAACGCAAAAGTGAAATAATTGTAACAGCGTAACAAAGTATGCTTATTATATACAATGAGTTTTAGCAATGTAAGCAAAGAAAAGAAAGATCCGATAATAAGAAAATCTAGAAATACTGAAGGAGCGTATGTAAATAGAAAATATAAATATTGATTCGTATTGACTTGTATTGTACCTAACTCAACAATTAGTGTATCTTTAGTATGAGTTTAATATTACAAACTATAAAACTTATACTTATAATTAATGTTTGTCAGTATTATAATGAATATATTGACTATCAGGAGAGCTACCAAAATAGTTATTATTATTTCATAAGAAAGTACTGAAATTATTCTGTGATAGATGAATAGGTGTTGACGTTACAGATTATTTGATAAAATAACATTATTCGCGTTTCACTTGTTAACATTCATAATGCTAATCTTCTTACGAGGCACTGAAATTTAAAAAAATGTTAATTCTTCACTAACGTTAGTATCTTCTTTAGTCAATATTGTTTTACAAATATATAGATAGATAATAATTTAATGTCTCTGTAGTATTTTTATACAAAAATTATACAACTCGGATCACAATTATAAAATACATGTATTGAAGTAAGTAGCAATACTGCTTTGTATATATTATTAATATTCAAATTGATATATTCATCATTAAATTCAGAAGAGCATGAGTGGAAAATTTTTGAAAAGTTGTGGTATTAAAGTTTTTTTGTTGCAAAAATAAGATTGTGCTTGAGTACGCCAAAAAGTATACAAGACTTCGTTAATTCAAGTCTCCACTTTTATACCTTGCACGACACTGGCTTTTTATACATTTCACTGCCCCTTTTCCTTTCAACTTCTATTTATCTATCAGACGAAATAAATACTCTTTAATTGCCAAAGACTTTACCATCGAACACTGAGGTATTCATTTTTTAAAGCCGGACTGGTACACACATTGCATATTACAGTTTGCTTAATATATTTCTCTAATGTATTTATTTTCAACTATATTTTTTTATTCACTTTCTTTTTTCTCATTTAGATGGATTAACTTCATTTAAACATTCATTAAGTGTTTCCATGCGCTTAAACCAATTAGACATTATTTTATAGTCGATTTTATGCGGGTTATCACATTACATATTAAAAACTCTTATGAGGTCAAATAAACACTAAATATATGGTGTTATTATTACTGTTTTATGGGTCTAACAATATTTTGTTATGGACCAGTAGATCATTTTATGTTAACACATATATCTATATTTTATTGGTCTGCAATTAAAACATACTTATTGTTATCAACACGCAATAAAAATGTGCAATATATCTATTCTTGAAACTTATAGGAGGTTAGACTAGTATTTATTAACTTAGTGATTAAATAAAAGAGAAAGTATATTCATAGTAGATGATCTATGAATAATAATGTTAAAAGAACAACAAATTTTAAAATTATTTCAGGTATAGGAACCAGTCTATTTTACTAAATAAAGTATATTTCCATAAATTAATTTAAAATGTAAAAACAACAAACTAGATTTAAATTTCCATTCCAGGTATGTTTATGTACATATGTATGCGATGTATTAAGAAATTTTATTGAAAAAAAAATCCATTATTAGTAAATATTAATTACCCCAAATATGAAACAAAAATTTCGCGTTTGAATCCAATGAAAGTTCCGAATATATTTTATTTTGTGCTTGATGTGTGCTTGATATATATATATATATATATATATATATATATATATATATATATATATATATATATATATATATATATATATATATATATAATATAATAATTTTAACAATCTATTAAGCGAGAAATAATCTTATTAATATCACGCGCGTGTAAGAAAATAAGTTTTACAAAAATAAATTAATTTCCTTGCACATAAAATTATAAATGTTAAACATTTATAATGTATCCATATTTCAGCAATATATTATTACCGTTCATTTAAAAAAATGTTAAATGATATGCATTATTTCAATTTACATTTCATAAAAAAATTAGACTATTAAAATATTTAGTATATATGTTACATAATTAGAATGCTTAAAATAGAATCACACTATAAACATACAGGTTTCAATGCATGAAAATGGAACGAGCATTTCAGGCTGATTTTCATTAATTTACTAATAATATTTTGTTTTAAATCTTTTATTGTTTTCGTCAGCCATTACGTGCAAAATTAGGTATCAAAATGAAACTGTTAAAATTTGTTATTAATATTTATATCTCTTTGTTACATCACACTGTTTTCTAATGTTTGAATTATTAATATTATATATGACGTTTGGTCAAAACCCACACTTTAATAACAACAATGCATCACAATAAAAACATATAACTGACCTGGTGTTTCTGTCATTTAAGTGTACAAGTTTACTTATATCTAATTTTAATTCCACAAATATTTACGTTAAAAACTTTGCTTTGCGTTAGTGTAATTGCTGTCACTATGGCATTTCATTTAATATTTTCAATTACATTATTTACTCGATTATTCAGGTATTCTGAATAAGTATGAACTTCCTTTTGTTTAAAACTAAAAAATAAAACTAAAAAATTAGTGGAAAATCGCAACTGTGAGGATAGTGACAGATCTAATTCGATATCGTTTATAGAGCGCGCCATTGAGACGCGGGTCTCAATCGTGTTATGTGTGCTACTTTAAATAGCTTGAGGCACGACACACTTGTGATGTGCGGTAATTATTATAATTACATATTTAGATTATATAGAATACTGCAAATATTTGTATAGGATATAATTTCCTATCTGTATATAAACGGCAAATCTGCAACATATAAACGATAAAATATATAAAATGTATTTTTTTTAATACAATGGCATTTTCACGGTTGCTATCCATTTAAAAAAATACGACTATCTATATTATAATAGGTCTTACTGGTCTAAATTACTGTTCCAAATTTCAGCTCAATCCGTAAAGGGGTATGGAGTTATTAATTAAGTAATTTTTTTGGACAACTTTGAAAGTCTATAACTCGGAAACTACAAATTTGTTATAAAACTTTTTTCGTGGATCGTATTTATTTATATTTATCATCGTGAATATACAGTTAAGCGTTATCGATGAATATATATATATATATATATATATATATATATATATATATATATATATATATATATATATATATATATATATATATATATATATATATATTTAGGTATATATATTTTTTTCATTGAAATTGAAAATTTCTGAAGAGTTTCATAGCATGAAACAACATATATGTAAGTCGGTATATTGAAATACCGTAGTAAATCGTATTCGGCCAGCTCATACTCATACCATTGAAATTCCAACAACACTATACGAAAACAGACTACATGAAGCCGGTTTAATAAGTAGACGCCCTCTCAGTCGCCAGCCTCTTATAAGAGGTAATTGCGAAGCACTTTTACGTCCAGTAAAATTCGCCTAAATCTCGATAAAGCCCAGCACTACCCATAACATATTACAAATTAAGGTTCCATCCTGATTTAAAAAGAATATATGGATAACTTTATTAAAAACTTACTTTTGTCAACTTTTTTAAAAATATACTTATAAGAAATGAAAACTTTGAATACAAATATTAAATTACTGCACGTTTTAAATTTTTTATCTTTAGTATCTTTAATATGCGATTTTCTTTATTTAGGTACCATTTATTTAACCTTTTTCATATCTGACTTTAACTCAATTTTGTCTTGATAAACAAGACATATAATTGAGTGAAAACATCATAAAAGTTTACATATAGGTATTGTATTTTGGTAGAAAATTGCATTTTGATAAAAAAGTTTAATTTCAATGAAAGTAATAGAGCAAATTTGATTGGATGAAAGAATACATTTAAATGGAAGAAGAAGAATAACATAGTTGAAGATAATAAAATTATTGTGGGCATTCAGATGATTTATCCGATTCGGTGCTAGTAATGCGATGTAGATGCTAAGTAGGTAACGTGTTGCACTCGTTACTTTAGATCTATAACGTGGATGGATGGCCTATAACATTTTCCTATAGATATGTTTGCAATAATGTCATTTGTACTGTGATTCGGTGCGACAAATTGCGTCTACTATTAGAGGGTTATTGTATGCTTGCGTTCCCCATTAGGGGGAGTTTGGCACCTCTTCCGAACATGGATGTATCTGCCCTTGACTTTATGTATAGCATTTCCTTCTGCAGTCTTTCAACTTTTTTTAATTATTTAATATATATATATATATATATATATATATATATATATATATATATATATATATATATATATATATATATATAAATTTACGCAAATGACTGAATCTGTTCTCTTAATTTTGCAGTCAACCAACCTTATTAAAATTGCCATAATCAGTAATTCATCTGTACGGAGTTTAGTTTAAGGTTCTTTGAAGATGTTTACAAATTCTACGTGCAGTTCTAAATTTTATCACGTTTACACTTCACAAGTAATGGCTATATACACAAACATAACACGATACAACCGACTTGTTTCTTTCTTACACAAACCGTGTTTATCTTTTAAATATACATAACCTCAACAATGTTTTAGTAAATAAAATAAGTTTTATATTTCACGGGACATACCAATTCCCTGGAATGGCGAGATTTATAAATGTTTGATTCAAGTTTTATTAGCAAATATTTTATACGACATTCTTAGCATAATAATAAGTGAACAGAGTACTGAGCAGATAATTTTATTTCCTTTCATAAAGTTATTGATTTTCTTTACATTATTATAGGTAATATCCATGTATCGTTCGAAACTAAATGAGTTTTAATTGTTATGATATTGAGGAAATGTCTTGAAACAAGTTGAACACTGGATGCGTTACATATTTTCAATTCTATTTTTTACTACATAAAATAAACATTGATTTTAAGAGATAAAATATTTGTTATACATATCATAAAATTTCATCTCACATTCATTTATTATTTGTTTGATTTGAAATGTTCATAAACCCAGATTTAGCTTACTAGAAGCACTAAAAAGCACTCGCACTGGTTAATGTTTCTGTGTTTTTCACAAAGGAGCTATATTTAATATACTATATTGTTATCTTTAATCACACCCGATATCTTAATGCACCTGTATATGCACACTTCGTCAGCTGGATATGTTGTTTGTTATGCGTTTACGAACTAGAAACCCATATTTAAATTAGTTTAACAGTCTGTTATTAAATTAGATGCACTTGTGGAAATTGCTATGGTAATGGTAATTAACCGATAACATAATTATATAGTTTTTATGAATATTTAATATGAATTAACCAAAAAAAAAAAAATTAAGAAATAGAACCATTTATACAAATGAAATTTAATGGAACACATTTTTATATTTTCAATAATAACTTTAACTGACTCTACTAACCCGAACTAACAATAATAACCTAAACTAACTGTTTAGTTTAATGAATAAATGACAGGAATGTCATTTATACCGAAAGAAAAAGTTTCTCTTTCAAAATTTCTTCTGGATGTCCCCAAAAGCAGTCGTTTGTGCGTATTGTGTTCCATATCTGGAATATTTTAGTAGAAATGGTGGTTGTCGGAAGGAAAAACTGTTGCTTAACGTGCGGTATAACCATTAGAACAAACTTCAAGTAATATCAAGTAGATCTTGACTTTAATTTGTATTTTTAAATACTTATGTGAACATTCAAAGGGTTCTCCATTCGCATTGTGTGAATTATTTACTCTATGGTATTTATTATATTATAATTTAATCTATCATTAAATTATTAAATTATCATTTTCTTTTACTTCTATGTCAACACACGTTTAGCCGCAAGCTTAGTTAGTTTTTTTTTCGTTTTGTTTTCCAGTAAACATTGAAATTTGTCGCACTTATTACAATTATTTTCAATTATTTCTTCAACAAAATTTTCTTTAAATAACTGGACCAAATTATGAGTTCAAATTAGAGTAAATATTATTAGATTCGTAAATTAAAAAGCAATAAGAATAACATTGATTGTGGTAACGCCGAATAAGTTTTACTATTTTCTAACAGCAGTACATTACACTTCACACGTACTACTGTTATATTCGTGTCGCAAAGCCGAAAAGCAATGCAGGTGTACACGTTTCCACTCTCCTCGTTTCAAATGCTCTATTTGAAGCAATAGAAAGTGTGTATCAGATTTTATACCACGGATGGATGAGAAAATAAGAAAATAAATATCAAAAGGTCATAACATTATAGCTAATAAAAATGTTGGTACCAATATTATATATTGATATAAAAACATGTTCTTCAACACATTATGAAAATGTGAGCGATTTCACTACGAATATAATTTATGTATACTAATACATACAGGACGGTATCGACAGTGGCAACGCTGGTGATAGCCTGTATACCGCCCATCGACCTTCTAGCAAGGGAGAGAAGGGAAGTGTACAGAGGTGCAGCAAGGGAGAGCCTATGGGAACACTGGCAGGAATTATGGGACACGGAGCCCCGAGGGAGATGGACGAGGGTGCTAATCCCGAACATAAGACCATGGTGCGAAAGGGCACATGGCGATGTCGGGTATTATTTAACCCAGGTCCTTACCGGGCATGGCTGTTTCGCGGAATACCTATTGGAAATAGGCAAACGCGAGAGCAGAGAGTGCTGGTCCTGTGGGGAGGCTGATGATGCCGTTCACACAGTGTTCAGCTGCAAAAGGTGGATAGGTGAAAAGAGAGCTGCAGAGCAAAAGATAGGACATGCTATCACTGTTGATAACATGATCCCAATTATGCTCGAGACCAGGGACAGATGGACAGTGGTGAAGCATATGGTAACGGCCATCATGAAGGAGAAGGAGAAAGATGAGAGGGAAGTGGGAAATGAGTAAGTATCCTGATTGATATGCCGAAGAGAAGTAAAGCGAGAGCGGTTCCTCTGCGGCATTACACTGATAGGATAGCGGGGGGTTTTTTAGCCGGTAGGCGTACACGAATCTGACACTACCTGGCCAAATAATAACAGAACATCAGAGACCAGGTGTCTTTTGAAGATTTTCCCCTCGAGGAAAAAAAGTGGTGTGGTGGCTCAACTTGTTTCAGCTAGGAAGAAACTGGAACAGGTCCATGCACTAGGATGAAAGAAAATTACAAAAGCCATGAGGACCACACCAACAGCAATATTAGAGAGTCTTACTGACTTCCCCCCATTAGACCTGGCGATGATTGCCGCGGCTGTGGAAGCGGTCTGTAGGAGTGAAAGCCAGGATGAATGGGTGAAGTCAGATAGACATATTCGTTTCTCCAAAGAAATCCCGGACCGACCCACCTTCTTGATGCCGCAGGACAGGATAAAAATATCCTTTGAACATAGGTTCAAGGTGATTAGAACCAGTCGAAAGGAATAGAGAAACGGCACTGTCCCTCTGGCCGGGGATATCTGATTCAAGCATGGCTCCAATGTCGAGGAGGGGAATGGGACTGGAGTATACGGACATAATAAAAGAGAAGTACTTGATTTCTCTCGGAAGTTATGCCAAAGTTCAGTCGGGTTGTCATAGTCATCCATGGCTGCGTAGAAACGAAACTGCTCAATGGAGTGGTTAGTAAGCGCATTACCATTCTGACAACAGAGCGGCCCTGGGTGCTTTAGATGCTCCCGGAATAAATTCCTGTCGAGTGAAAAATGCGGAGATGCAGTAAAACATTATCCAGGAGTAATAACCTGATATTGGTCTAGATGCCGAACCATACTGGTATCCGCAGCAACGAGAAAGCAGACAAAATAACCAGGGAAGGGACTAAGAGGGGCTTAATGGAATCTGAACCAGCGGTCAAGATTGCACATTGCCTTGACACTAGGCAATTCGGGAACGGTTGCAGATTGAAAGACTCAATAGCTGACAGAACACCCAGTAATACAGGCAGGCTAAGCTGCTTACGAGTTTGATGCCTACCAGCGACTGAACGGCAAAGCTTCTGAGGGGTGATAGTGAGAGTGTCCGGGAACTCATGGGGTTGTTACCAGTTCACTGTCATCTTAACTACCATCTTAAAAAACAAGATTAGCTCGAGTGCCAACCAACGACTCCAAGTGATGCAAAGGAGAGGTGGAGACTTCTGAACATATGCTATGCCATTGCCCGGTTCTGGCATGGCGTAGGTACCTCGCGTTTGGACTGTTTTCTTTGGACCCAAGTGAGCTGAGATATGTCGGCGTGGAGGGGATACTGACCTTTTGGAAGAAGGCCAAATCCGTATTTTAGTGCTAACTGCTGGAAAATACAATGGGTACCGCCTGAGTATTGCAAGGTTTCGGCCTTTCCCAGAAAACTAAACCTAACCTAATGTATCCTCTTAATTAATGCAGAAGGTTAATTAAGGTAATTTCTCCGGAAGCCCCCTTTTCTATAGAATTTCATCAAATTTCGAGTACACATAAAGAATAGTCTTTCCGAAAAAAATTGCTTAAATGAAAAATTTTTGCCTGTACAATGAAGGAGATATTCACCATCAAATTTGGAAGTTTCTGCATGGTTTGAATGTACCAGTTGACTAAAAGTTACACATTTACATAAAAGTTACATCATAACTTGAAAACTTTTTTATACATATTTTTCTAAAAACAACTCATATATACATTACCCAATATAATATAAAGTTTTACTTTGCAGACGGCAATTTTCAAACTACTGAAACAAGGAGACTATACTCCACCCCATCTGCAAATGCATTATATAATAAGGGCTAAACAAATTAGATCAAAACAGCTATTCTCCTGGCTATATTCCAAACGCCGAGCGCTGAATTATATGACAAAATTTGCCGTATTTTGTCTGACAGGGTTAGCACTAAAATACAGTGATTCAGATTATTCCAAAACCACAAGGAAGATGCAAAGTATCACCTATTTCGGGATACCGCTAACTGCAGACCGGTTTCAACCTTATCTTGGGTCTCATCAGTGCAGTGTAAATGACCTTTGACAGATGAGGCTCACGCCACAGTAGAACAGTCTACCGCTGTTCATTCCCAGTCGCCACTTATGTTATTACTGCACATTCATCACAAACAATATCTAAAATTGAATTTAGTCCGAAGCGACTTTCCTTTTTTATTTTTTCAACTGAAGGAACGTTTTTACATTGACAACTTAAATTGTTGCTAAGGTCGCTCAATTCAACAATACGTCGTCCAATGCTTAGGTTAGTTACTCTGTTTACTTTTCGCAAGATTCATTTTTGCAATACAGTTTAAACGTTTCTGTATTACTTTCCGCTTTGCAAATTTTCCCTTATTGTCCCGCAACTGATACGACAAATATTTTTTTTTAATTTATCTATAATTTTTCTTTCAAGCTCTGAAAAAGTTTTCGGTCAGGTTCAGTATAACACATACACAGGTCACAACAGATTAAAATACGACATAACGTAACGTTGCCATGTCTTTACTTTCAACTAATAAACATGTAGTTGTATGTACATGCAGTTTTTTGAATATAGAGTACAGTTTCTGAACAAAAATAATGAACACTAAACTACTGATTTTCCAAATATTTTACGTTTATTCGCGCATTTGTTTTTGGACCGGACGGTACCGGAGAAATTACCCTAATTTTTTATTGCCTGTATTTTAGGAGAATGTATCAAAAGTATCTCATTACATTATTTTTCAATTACACATGTATAGTTAGTTTCATCGCTATTTGCCAAATAAAAAATCCCAAACAGCTCTTATCTCATACCGTGGCTTGTTTTTATGGATAGGCTCAGGTAGACTGTTCCGTTTATTGGCAAGATAAGAGAGTTTTTTATTCGGAAAATATCGATGAAATGAATAGTATAGTAGTATTGAGATCAAATTATTCAAATGTCAATGGATAATTTATTCTTAAACAAAAAAACTAACAACTCCAGTATTATAAATTTGTTTTGGTTATATTAATAAGAATAGAACTTACCCTTCTTATTCTATAGCATCATCTAAATTTGAAATGGTAATTCCATGTCCAATTAGTATGACTTTACTGTAACAATACGCTTTTAAAAGGGTGTCGTATAGTTTAATCGTCGTGTGAATATATTATTTTGGCAATCATGTCTTGCGTTTTACGACATTTTTATTGACTACAATTAGCCATAAAAATTGTAAGAACGATAATAAAGTTGTACGATACACCCATATTAAATATAGAAGAATAGTGCTATATAAAAGATTACACTAATAACATGATGGTTGAAATGCACTGCTTTAAAGGATATTTATTTGAAGTGTAACAATCCTTTCATTCAGTTAAAACAAAATTGCTTTGCTCTTTATAGTAGAACATATTATTTATATACCGTTATATACATAAACGATATTCTATATATACCTTTACAATCAATAACTATTAGTAATTAATGGATTTAAATCAAAAGCAATAAGTAAATGAGTTTCCATATTCAAAAAGTTCAATGTGACTTCTATCATGTCTATAACCTCTTCAGTCTCATAATTGAAGTTTTTGTTAAGTTGCGTAAATTACCAACAAAATATTAAATAAAGATTAATGGTGTCACATATAGCAATATAACATATATGTATAGTTTATTTCATCTCTATTTGCCATATAAAAAATCCCAAACGGCTCTTATCTCATACCGTGGCTTGTTTTTGTGGGCTAGACTGTTCCGTTTATCGGCAAGATAAGAGAATTTTTTATTTGACAAATAGCGGTGAAATGAATAGTATATATAACAAAATGGTCTTGCGGTACGACGACACTCATATAACCATTTTGTTATATGAGTGTCCATATATATATATATATATATATATATATATATATATATATATATATATATATATATTGTTGAAGTTATGTTGATCCCTTAAGAAGAGAATCAATATTTTTCAGGTCGTTTTGCAAATTGATCTAGAAAATTATGTACAATAAATGTTATTGTACAACAATGTCAACAGATAGCCGTTCCTTAGTTGTGATTTGTGACGATGCTATCGATATTAGAAGGTGCTTTATATGTAGCGGATTTTTGCATTTATCAATAAGTGTAATTCTCAACAATCTCACTGTCCAATATGTGGAAACAATCATGTGCTCAAATATGTTTACTACACACAAGAACTCAATGAGTATAACTATTCTTTTTTATTTAGTAAATAGAAATTAACCAACTCTGATAATGTAAATATTAGCCGAGAATTATGTACGTATATATAATTAATATCTCTAGAATCAGTGCAGGTTATTGAATTCTTTGTTGTACAGAAATTTGGATGCGGTCTAATGTTTTAAATTCAGAATTTATTAATATTATTACTGATACTACAATACGTGCTAACCGTAAAATCATTAAACTGGATGTCTCACGTGGATGAAGTGTCTTAATAACTGTTAGCAATAAATACACTACAATAAAGGAGGGGGTACACTTTCCATATAAAAATGGTCCGGCCCAATTAATAAAGTCACATTTACGTTATTTTTAATGGCTACTCAGTTCAATATAAACGAAAATAGGCTCTTTAATTAGATTTCTTTGAATAATGTTTTTTACATGGATTTAAAAATACATAAAATTCAAAATTATGGCGCAATTATGTGTAATAATGTCATATTTTTATATTTTCACAATAATCAGTTACTATCTTCATCAATATCGGACTGTTCCGTTATGGCAGCATCCATCACGTTTTCACGATAACTGATATTTGGCCGTTTGTTTTCAATATACCTATCGTATGCCAAAAACCAAATCACCGAGGCTATATAAGCACAGCAGCCGATGGTGCGAGCTCCAGATTTACACTGGCAGTACCAGGACGATACAGTGGAAGTACTGTACTGAATCCACATGTTATATTGCTTTGAAGATGTAAGACGAGACTGAATTCTGATTCTCAAAATATTAGCTTTCCCCTTGTGGACATGTAGTTTATATAAACCTTCACTTTCGTGTTTCATATGCTCTGAAGGGTACGATTTGGCCTGTCTTATTTGATACACTCCAAGGGTTAAATCTCGTAACACAATAAATAAATCTACAATAAAGTTATGTGTCGCTTCGAAAGGTATTATTTATATTTTGTTAATTTATTATAATGTTATTATAATGTTATATTATTATGTTAATTTATATATAAGTTCACTATAATGAAGGAACACTTACAAAAGTTTATTTTTTAATATAAGCGAAGCGTAGAAGAAACTTAGTTTTTTTGGTATGTTGTGGATTTTACCATTTATTATAATAATATAACAACAAAATTGTGCTTTTTCCCTCCGCTGTGTACGAAAATGTTAAAAATATATTGAAAATAAGCGATTTTTGCTGAAAATCATGAAACAGGTCGATTTTGGCATTTCCTTTTAATAGCAACGTTGCAACAAATACCGTTTACTTAATGGTGGATGTAAAGATCAAATCCTCTTTTACTAAAATACATATATTTCTTTTATATTCATCAGGATTGATTTTTAATGAATCATTTGGGCCAATTTTTTATAGAAAGTGTACCCTCTCCTTTAGTTTAAATTTTATTGGCTAATAAACTTCCCTTAATAGATATTTCAGAAGCTGAGATTATAATACATACTTTTTTATGTGTGTGGTATATTCAACTTTCTCCCGTTTATCTAAATGTGTACAATTGCGTAATTTACACAAAAATGACTGATGCAATTGTTAATTTCTGGGTAGGTATATTTTCTGGGTGATTTTAACATTCCCAGAATTTTCTAACAATTCAGTTGACATACGTTCAGAAAATTACTGTACATTTTATATTTTATTTTATATTTTATTTTGTGTACTTTATCTTTTATTTAATTTTTATATACACAAAAATATACCTAATGCAAATTGAAGGTATTTAGATTTAATTTCAGATAATACGTCATGCTTTATTAAAAAAACCTCTGATATTTTATTACTCGAAAATCCGGCAACTAAAAGAAGAGCAATCCGGCAACTAAACTCACTGTTGTGGAGTAAAAATGTTAACAAGAAAACTAAAACCACCTTGTATAAAACTATTGTGCAGAGTATTTCTACATATGGCTCCGAAATATGGGAATTGAACAAAAGAGACCGCCAGAAATTACTATCCCTCGAAATGGACTTCTGGAGAAGAAGTGCAAGGATCTCAAAATTAGACCACGTTAAGAATGAGCGAATATGGGTGATCATGAATGTGAAAGATAATATATTGGACATAATTGGAACAAAACGACTAATATGGTATGGACACCTTCAACGCATGGAAAACGATAGATGGCCCAAAAAAGTATGGAGCTGGATACCACCAGAACGCAGAAAAAGAGGGAGACCACCTAGAAATTGGAAAGAGGATGTAGAAGAAGCTATAGAGGCCAAAAGAAGAAGCTATGGAGGTCATGCTTTATTGAAAAAACCTCTGATATTTTATTACTCGAAAATTCTCATAATTCCGAGTTATGTGTAATGTAATTATCTAACATAATTCACATACAAGTGTTAAGTTAATTTCTGTAAGATGTACAGAAATATACGATTTCCGAAAAGCAAATTTTCCCCATTTGTATATTTGAACAACTAATCTTAATCCACTGGTAATTTTTAAACAATTACATGGACTTTTTGATCATGTTATTATATGGTTATTAATAATTTGTTTGATGTATGTACTCCCAAAAGAATTGCTGAACTAGAAGATATCTTCATCGATTCCGAATTTTTTGTGAAATAGAAATAAAATTTTTGAAAATAAAACATGAAGCTTGATTATGGAGAAATAATCAAATAACATAACAATATATAACAAATTTAAGCGTTTAAAATTAATCGGGTAGATAAGATAACATCTATCATGATCTTAAAAAAAATTTGGACATGCATTAATGGCAAAAGAAGTGTAAGCTCTCTTTCTGATATATCCACTTTTAGTAACACTGAAATGCAAGAACTACAGAACATAGCTGATACTTTTGCATATTTTTTTACAACAAATCTTTCTGACAACCAATTAATTACTTCCAATGAAAGTGCTATAGATAAAAATAATACTTTTTTAGCACAATATATATTTGAAAGTTACCACCAGTACCTAACTGGAAAGTCCAGATGAAGTACCTGCTTCCATATTACGTAACTGTGTCGTGGTGTATTACCAGTCCACTAGCGAAAATTTTTAATATGTATGTTTATTCTATTATCTGGTACATTTCCCAGTATCTGGAAAACAAGAATAGAAGAGATGTCCTGTTTAAAAAAGGTAATTAAAAGAATTATTAAGTTATTAATTGCAGGTCAATAGCAACAATATGCAATTTCTCTACGACTTACTAAATTATATACACAAATAAATATGCTTCCATATTCGTGGAATAATTAATGAATAAGGGCGATCTACTATTACAAATCTACTTTGATTCACACAATTTATTCGGGCAGTTATAGATGCAGGACATATACGCAGTATACAAGGCACGTATGTGTTATTTATATCGATTTTAGTAGTTAAGTTTGATAGACTCGTCCATGGTGTTATTCTACATAAACTTCAACAATCAGGTTTTTCAAATAAATCATTTAATCTATTTACATATTATTTACGCCATAAGAATCAGTATTTTGAATGTCATAGGGTACTAGGGTCCCTATTTCTTATTATTTTTACCAATGATATTGTTGATTTAATTGATGTCTACTGCATTTTATATGCTGAGGGTTTAAATATCTTTGGCTCTATTAATTCAGTAAAAGCCTCGTCTGAACTACCAACAAAAAATAAAATATACACCTAGTGTATTGATTATAATGTACCATTGAGCCTTCAAAAATGTAACGCACTTACCTTCAGTAAAACAGTGATTTTTCCATAATTACTCACTTAATGATATGCCATTAAATAAAGTTTCAATAATTTCAAATAACATATCAATTGTGTACTGCTGTCATCTTTTTTTGTCAAAGTTTTGACTTTATTACTAGACATTTGCATGGGTTTAATGATCATAAAATTCTATTTCTGCTATTGAATTCATTTGTATTGTTAAAGTTGGAGCATGGAAGCGTTATACATATACAACGAAAGTTCCTAAAATGTTCTTCCTACAATATAGACGATTTCTGCCCAGTTGTTGGTATACCTAATCGAGAATTAGTTACAAGAAGGTACCCTTATTTTTTTATTTAAAATTATAAACCGTCATCTTGATTGTCCTGCTATTGTAGAGCAACTCATGTTTAATGTTTCTATATTGGCAACTAGGCCTACTAATATATTTTGCTTACTTACCGACTTCAAGAACCAACTACTAACGTTTTCTCGTTATTTAATTTATGTAATATTCATGTTTAAGTTTCACGATGTGCACGTTATAGATATATTTAATTGTACTATTCAATCAAAAAGTAATATATAAATATGTAGGCAGAATCATATAGTAGTACGTACCCTTTTTTATTTTATTACAAAAGTGTAACTCCATAAGTTACCAATTGCATGATTGTAATTTATACCATTCGTTCTATATAAAAAAAAGTAAATGAATAAAAACTGAACATGTTTTATAATTTCTCAGAGTATCTTAGACGTTATTTATCTGTTATTAACTTTTATAAAGAATAAAAAAAATATATTATTAACTGTTATAACTCCCATAAAAAACTGCAGATTCTGAAATTTACATTATATATATATATATATATATATATATATATATATATATATATATATATATATATATATATATATGTATATATAAAAGAATATTTATCCTTGTGGTAAAATAACAAATTATATACTACAACTTTATAATTTTAATTATTACCTGCTAAGTGGTCGTCATACGAAAGATTATTTAAGTTTATTATACTAATTAGAATTAATAAAGATAATTATGTAAACAAAATCATTATTAGCCATTATTATTTTCGGTAGTTAAGTTTTCAGTGTGCACTTAAATTACGGGTTTAATCATATTTCTAGCACATCTTACGCTTTATATATTTCAAATTATTTCTGTATATATCTATTTTTTATTATTTAAAATTATGTATAAATAACGTACATTCACGGTAACAAATAAATTCCAAATAAACATTAAACCCTGCACCATAACAGTCCCAGCAATTATTTACCAGTAATTAATGAAAAAGTTATTTGCAAACATAAACTGAATAATTCCGAAAACTGAGACAAAAACTATTTGAGAGATACCTCCATGATTTCAAAGATGGAATTTCCATATATATAGGTAGGTATGAGACAAAAATATTTATATAATAAAAAATAGGTGAAGGGTGATTTATTTTCTAAAATTATTAGCAGAGTGGCTCTATTTCTGTAACATCGGACGATGGTTAAAGGAAGGTTATCAAAAAAAAAAGTAAAATTTATCATATTGTGAAAACCTAATCTCTGAATTGTTTTTCATGTATTAGGAAAAAGTTGGAATAAAAGATTGCAAATAAATTATATATAAAATTTAAAACACTGTCTTCGTAATTTCTAAACGCATTGAATGATTCTCGAAAGGTAAATTTTAAAACCTATACTATAACTATACTATAACAACACTACACAAATATTATAGCTTTATATCAAAACTGTGGTTATGATATAAAGCTATAATATATAAGTTATGTTGATGTAAATTTATTAAATTATCATAAGACACCTAATTTAAAAAGACAAAATTAAAGAATAATCACTAAACTACTAAACTAGTAACTGAAATTAATACAATAAAATAATGTCCATATGTATGTAGCGTTTTGAATTTACTGTAGGTAAGTAAAATATTATCGATTAAAGCGGAAATCAAAAGTTTTCAATATCTTGCGTATTAATGAAATATAGTAAATGTATCCTAGGTTTTGTAAAATCGACATTTTGCAATTAGATATATGTATAACAGAAAATGTTCGTCGAATGTGTACCAGTTTCATTTGTGATTGTTCTTCTTCTGTACCAATATCAAATGATATAAAGTTACTATGACGCTGAGGCTGGAACTAACATCGATGCTTCCAATTGAACACTCCTTGATCTATGAAATTTCTATAGATTTCTAGATGGCTAGAGTCGAGCCTTTCTGACGTGTTTTTTATGTTGTTTTCCTGCTTCTCCGCTGTGTTGCTCAGAAATCATCACATGTTCCACATTGTGGTTTGCAAGTGAACTATTGAACGTGAATGCAATTCTCAATTTTAGTCATAAGTGGATAATTTTTTGGAGTTATATAGCATCATAGTATATTTATGTGAGACCTATTTCGGGAAACGAGGTGAATACGGTTTTGATGTGTTCTAAGATTTAGAGACGATAAGAAATTCTGTATAAAAGAAAATAGCATAGTAGCGAATTTCATCAGAATAGGACAACTGTAATCAAACATTGGTCAGTTTGGCTTGTACAGGCTTTTCATATGGGGCGATACAGACTTTTGGTAGGTATCGATTTAGACACCTACCGACTTCCAAGCTGGCCTTAGGGTGATGAAATTGAAGAAGATGGGTCAGCTTATATCTTCGACAGAATAGTTATAATAGGAGGTCTATGTCGAGTCCCCTGACATGCCAAGACGATTAAAAGTTTTATATTCGAATTTTTAATCTTATATGTTTAACACGTTGTATTTTGTAGTTGTTCTAGTTAACTAAATTCTATGTTCCTCCACTTGTATACGAATTTCTTTCTTATGTGTATATTTTCGTTAATCTTTGTGTATTGTAAAGCCCCTATATCGTGTTTTTCATCAACTAATCATAAGGCGTTCAACTTCACTATCACAACTTAGTATATTTTTCACTGATCTTTAACTTCAAGACCGTCTTTTACATTCAACATAGGGCTAAAATATATCAAATTGTATTTTACGTGGACGTTGCTGTGCCCACTTTCGCAGCTTTTTATTGTCGGTGGCTTCTCTGTATATTCCTAAGTCATCCCCTGGTAGGGCACCTCCTTTAGTCCTTGTTGGTATCTATAATGAAACTTTATATTAGTATTTTTTTTCTAAATAACAAGGTTCGGGTGTACATAGGTCTACATAATCGTAATTTTTCGCAGGACATCCCTAGGAAATTGCACATGTGATAATGTAATTTCAACAAGTGACTACAAAAATGGGTGTTAGTCTATAGCTATTATGGTAGTCGACTATTTTGCTGACATGACTTCACTAAATGAGTGTCTATTCGCTTTGCCTCGCAACGTCTGCACATAGACCACTTGAATAAGAACCTAAAACAAAATTTTCAGTTCTCGATATAGTGACTCACTTTTGTTTAGGAAGGCCATTTATTTTTATTTACACCGCGTCATACTTCTACCTGGAATCCTCTTGTAGGATATACTCCCTCATGTGGTTTTCGTGTGCCAAACACACTCGAAATTATCCACTCATCAGATACTTCATGGCATCGTGGAGACCCCATGTTTCGCTAAATTATATATTTGACGCTTTTTGCAAAGATAATCGCTTTAATGTTTAACAAATAGATGGCTACATTATTTTGTATGTACATTCACCTTTCTGTTTTATTCTTCTCTGATTATCAAGTTTGGGCTACATATCACCTAAAAGAGTTAATATGCGGTTATTGTGTCTGATATCTACATTGGGAACACATTAGAAGAGACAATTCTCTTGTAGGCATCATAATACTTATATTGAGAATTTTACATGAAAACAAACTAGTCATGGCTGGTGAAACTTCGCAAATCTACCGTATATATATATAATTTTTTTATTTAACTTTGCATGGCTACCGTATCCCTTTATACACAAGATAATAAGGGAGATTCTTAAATGGACTATGTACATATATTGAAGTTGTCGCCTGCGTTACAATGTCTTCGTTTGAATATTGTGATTATTCTCTATTGTGATTTCTGTTATG
Source organism: Rosalia funebris (assembly GCA_037954035.1). Taxonomy (NCBI): domain Eukaryota; kingdom Metazoa; phylum Arthropoda; class Insecta; order Coleoptera; family Cerambycidae; genus Rosalia; species Rosalia funebris. Next base: position 30,291,630 of record JAZFAV010000032.1, on the reverse strand, counting down.
AAAAAATTATTTTGACCCAACTATTAATGAAATTGATTAAAATGTTATGTCAGAACGTTTAAAACGATATGTAGTCTCTAATATATAAATATGTTTACATCCATTTGAACCTATTTAATTACAAGATTATATATGTATCTCTAAAATATGAATAATATTATATGTGCTATTTGCATAACATTTCATTCAGTTAATTCAGTGAAATGATAAAGAGCAATCCTATATAATAGATTAATTGAAAGTTTCTGCAAAAAATTATTCCTGTATTCTTTCATATAAATGCATAACTTCTTTAGCCACTTCATAATGTTTACGGCGCCATAGTTTTCGACACAACACTACAATTTACTATTACTGTTAAAGAAAGTCGTTAACATATTTCTTACTCTACACAAGGACTTTGTGAAAAAGTATTAAATGTCAGAAATAAATAGTAACAGCAAGCAATAAGCTTAATCTTAATGGCTGTGGTAAAGTCGTAATCAATATTATGAGTTAAACGTGTTGAATAACAAGTTTATTGAAACATAAGGGACTTTACATTGGTTCTAAACAAACTCTAAATCATCGTGATCATAAATATCATTCACCCAGTGGAGCAATTATAGAAAAAAGTAGTTTATGTAAACGTAATGAATATTTAAAATCTCGTATTTTTTAGATTTCAAGATTATTTACAACTTTATATTCACGACACAGTAATGATGATAAAATAACTTTAAAGGTAGATAAACTGGTAGCTAAGAGTAAGCATCGTAAAACTTGAATTTTATGGCATTTCAATGGACATCCTGCAATAAAAATTAAACTGCTGTACAGTACAATGATTACCCAATTTATAAAGAGGAAATAAACTTTAAAGTAGAGAAGGGCCAATTTATACTTTAATTGTTATACTAATGTTAAATAAAAATGTTGTTTTCAATATGGTATAAATGTCTAATATAAATATATACCAACTTTATTGAATTATTAATTAAATATTTACTCTTAACGCATTAGAATTTGGTACTACCAATTTGGATCACCAGAGGAACATTAAATAATATTATTGTTTTATCAAAATATGTGGTAACCTCGGAAAAGTATTTTAAAATGTATTTAGAATGGTAATATTTCAAGAAATCAATGAAATTGTGAAACAAGTAAACGCATAATTCATTTCAGAGTTAATTAAGCTAATGGGTATCGCAACTTCAGTTACGACACAAATACAAATATTTCATTTCGTTGTACTTAAGTAAATTGATTTAATAATTTTATAGAATGGTGCCACAGATACTTTATGAAGCTCCTGGATTTTGCAGGAAATAATAATCTTTATAATTATTTCAAATTTGATTTTGTTGTCAACAAAATTTCAAAATTAAGCTCTACTGAAGCTCGATGGGTAAAACAATACTTTCTTAAGCAATATATAGGGTCCGGCAACAGGATTGAATGGTTTTGAATAGGTTGTTGTGGAAATACTGTTTATTTGACAAACGTCAAATAGTGACAAAATTGTATTTTATTATCGAAAGTTTTATGTTACAATGGCAAATTGGCCCGTTAATTAACGAATCTCTGCTGTTAAATTATTTATCCTGACCCAGTCCATTGTGCAAACCGAGAGGCGTTTTCGCCGTGAATTTAATTTGCCAGTGCGCGCTGACGTCCCATCAAGTCATGCAATTTTGTGATAGGTGAGAGATTTCGACGCAAGGGGCAGTGTAGACTCAAAATTTGTCGGAGGTACACGTACAGTTTGTACACAAGGTAATATTGAAAGAACCAGAGTAGCCGTTGAACAGAGTCCACAACGTTCTGCAATTCGGCAATCAATTGCACTGCGAATTTCAGAGCGAAGTATGCGACGAATTTTAAATCTGGATTTGGAATTTTATCCGTATAAAGTACAGATAGTCCAGAGGCTGAACCCTGTTGATAAAGTTTATCGCCTCAATTTCTGCAGGCAATTTCTTGAAATATTAAACAACGATGCAGGAATTCTTGATTAACTGACTATGTCTGATGAAGCTCACTTCCATTTCAGTGGGTACGTTAATAAGCAGAACCTTCGCTACTGGACAGAACACAACCCAAGGGCAATGCATGAACACCCATTTTTTAAACAAAAAGGTAACGGTATGGTGTGGAGTGTGCAGATTTGGTGTGATCGGGCCTTACTTTTTTGAAGAAAATGGCCACACCGTTACAGTCAATTCACTTTGGTACGTTAACATGTTGTAAACATTTGTGACTGTTTACAACATTTGTGATATTGTTTACAACAATGGAACTTCAAAGAATGGACCAAGATGAAGTATTGTTCCAACAGGACGATGCCACAGCGCATACAGCTAGACGGTCCATTGCTGTTTTACAGCGTATGTTCCCGAATCGTCTAATTTCAAGGTTTGGCGATTTTGCATGGTCCGCAAGATCATCGGACCTGACGGTCCCGGTTTCTTTTGTGGAGATTCTTAAAGTCCAAAGTATTCTCTACCCGTTCCACTTGTGGAACTCAGAGAAAGGCTTCGTGAAGAGATAAATTTGATAAACGAAGATTTACTCAGACGCGTTATGTGCAATTTCAGAAACAGTTTGCAGCAATGTATAGAAGAAGACAGCGGTCATCTTAGAGATGTGATCGTTGTAAGCTAAGTGTTATAACACATTTCCAGAATTGTGTTTTTGGTTGTAATTATAATTAATCCAAATATATTCTTTGTTTATTAACAGTGACCTATTAAAAACTGTTCAATCCTGTTGCCGGACCCTTTAGTTATAAATTACAAGCGATGAAAATATAAGGAAAACATTAAATTTGTGTTCCATTTTCAAAGTATGTTTTGAACGTTTTAAAACAGTTGAAACACTGTTTCAACTGTTTCAAAAATACAACACTTTCTTAACTTAAATTTCATCTAGTTAAGCTATCTTTCTGTGATAACAAAGGAAATAAATAAAGCGAAATAAAGATTTGTTGACTTCAAATATTACAGTAGAAACTTCTTTAATAGGTATATTGTTAGCTGCCTGATCATTTTGATGTTTATATTTACCGAAAAAAAGTACAGCTAACAAGATATGTACATCAAATATTTAATTGTACATATCAAAGATATGTACAATTAAATATTCTTGTTTGCAAAGTGTATATATGTATTATGTAAATGTAGGTATATATAAATATGTATTCACACAAATTAAAGTTTTGTGAACCATATAATTTAACACGTTATTGATCGAAGTCTGTTCCTTGGAAAGTAGAATATATAAATAATCATTTAAACTTTTATATTATGGAGATACAATTTAACGACCAAATATTAATTTATAACAAAACCAGTTGGGATTAATTTTGAATTAAGTGTACTTTCATCTACTGAAACCATATTTTAAACACAAATTATCATATGTGTTGAAATCTAGTTTTTAATAACTGAAATAGAGGTCGCCGTCGTTTATAACACATTGTCTACATAAAATTAGCATGATGTGTTAAAGACATACTTTCCAGTATTAAAGTAATTCTGAATTACCTAATCGCATCTTTTTATGCAGATATAAATATTCTTCTATTAATCGTTCCATGTATGACTTCTTTATTTTAGTTTTATAACTATTCAATTATCGATTTAAACTATGTTTATTAATATGTCCCTACAGTTTGGAATAAAATTTGTAAAAGTAACATTTTTAGCGAAACCCCTCGGTCATATCGATTCTTATTTTTAAAGCAATACCTGCATGGATTGTTTTAACTCCATTAACATTTTCAGCTAATATGCAGGAATATCATCAAGCTGGAATATGTACGTTCATCAAACCGGACTTATCATCGTTTGCAAATAATACGATTTATGCGGATAACAAAACACCACCCATTTTAATTTGATAGACTTGATTCCACACTTTAGTAATCCCACTATTTATACTAAAACATATTCATTGTCGAACATTATTTCAATCATAACATAAAACTTACGTTATGTGTTTTTGAATCTATTTAGCTCATTTTTAAGTTACATGACAATGTAAAACAGTAACTGTCAAATGAAATGAGATATATAACACTAATATACTTTTTCCTTACATAGTGTCCGATAACTTTTAAAATATGTATAGTAATATAATGCATTTCTTTAGGTATCGTTTGAATGTTATATTCATGGTAAAGCTTTGGATGGATGATTATAATAAATACAAAATAATGTATTATTACAAAAACAATATATATATATATCATTCACACATGGTGAATGAAATGGTAACATTTAATGGATATAAATTTACATTCAGTCTCATCGCCTCATTATTTGCTTCAAAAGTTTCATCGTAACTACTTGTTACCGCCTGGATTACTTTGCCGTTAGTTGGCAGCAATCTTTATAGACTGTTAAACAAACTCAAGTAGCATAACATCTCTAATATCGCTATCTACTAAACGGCTGTTTTCGTGTGTGTGTCACGAAATTTTTAGTTGGATGTACGAAATGCTTTTCGTTCGAATTTCGGCATTTTAACAAAATCAATATAGTAAATCGACCCTTACGAACAACGTGGTAACTTTTGTTTTTTGATTCAAAGCCTCTAGAGGCATGCTCCGGAGGTGCCTTCGATATGAGCGAGGGGGCAGTGCAATATTATTGCGATTTGCTTACTAGTCGAGTATTTATTATCCTGCTATTACAATAGAAAGTTGTTTTATATTGATAAGCTTAATCACGAGGAGTTCATACCCAATTAAGTATATTGGGTATTAATATTAATTTAAATATGTAAGAAACGTAAATACAGGGTCATTCATTCAACCTGTTTATTAAGAGTTTTTGGAATTCCAGTTTCTTTGATATTCTAAATATTTTAAGTCAGGATCAACGTGATACGTTTTATCAGTTTAAATTATAGGCGACCCTGTATCTCTTCGAGTTATACTAGAAAGCTATATGCTTTATATCTACTGAACTATGGTTTAAAATGATAAAATCGTTAAACGCTTTTAATAAATGTTTTATTAATAACTGACTTTTAGATACCTATGTATAATTGGAATATTAAACGTAACATTTGGATGTCTGTAAATAGCCGATGCGTAAAAAAGTATAATCGTGGTAAAGAAAAGTACAGGGTTTACTTTTAAAACACCTTACAATTAATTATACGATTTTTAAAATGTTTTTGTTAATTCCATTTGGTTTTTTTACTCAGAAATGGTAACTCGGAAGTTAGGTACGTTCAGTTTAGATATAAGGAAACTTAATGTGGATTATGCAAAATGAATGCGTAGGACTCAAAAATAATATAGAGAATATAGTTTTTCATGCATCTGGGCAAAATTTACTGAATGGGTTGTGTAAATGATCCTGTGTATTACGTATTATTACATTAAACTAGTATCAAGAGCACATTCAGTAATTTAATAATGATTCCAGGTATTCTACTACCATGTAAGTATGATATTACTATATTAAGTAAGATTATAAGTAGCAAAATTTTGGACTTGATTCTGTTGTAGTATTATCAAGATAAACAGGTATACTGAAGCAAAAAAAAGTGTAACTGGTATAAGGTTATTACAAGCGTTAGTATGCCGTGTAAAGTGACCCTTTATATTGGGGTATATGGTTTAGGGCTGATGAAAATGAAGCCTTTTTGTTTGTTGTTAATTTTATGGAAATAACACTATCTAGTTGCCGCAAGTGTCGGAACGGCGGTCATAAACATTCCCCTTTAACGCACGCACCCAGCAGCACGATATAATTTTCTAGATGAGTCCCCCAGCGGCAATCGGGTTCTAACCGACGATTGTCCATCGCGAGCCAAATGGCCTATACAAGAGATAGTAGCCATAGTTTGCATAACGGGCTATAGCCGGTATATGCGCCATTGTATGGATCGTTTTCTTTTTATAGCAGACCCCTTCTGGTCCAGGATACTTCGTTCCCGAGGGATCCGTGCTCTTGTTATGCCTCTCCTGTGACACCCCCCAGCTTTCCCGACAATTCAAATGATACGTGATTACCATACGACAATAGTTCAACCAAATTACTACATTATTTTACTTTGCCACATGATATTATTAGCGGCAGTTCAAGTCAACGTTTTATTTGACCATTTATGTGAACCGAGGAGAAAGAAGTAACTTTACTGTATATGTATTATAGGGACATAAAACTAGTTTAGATATTAGGGATGATATTCTAGATTAGGTGCCATTTTAAAGTAAAAACGGTTATTTTCATCGATGTCATTATTACTAACATCTGTTTTTCTACTTAATTTTCAACTTAATATAAATTAGCAGCAAATATGTAATATTTGTATGAAATGAACTTTCACCAAATAACGGCCTAATCAATTCAGTATTATATAAATTTTAGAACATGTATTTGTTACTAGCCAGGGGTAAGTAAAGTAAATGTTACGACTTTATTACGGATAGGAGACAAAATAGGGTATAATTTTTACGTAGTTGTTAGGTTACGCCAACTACCCCGTTACAAGGCGTAATTACCGAATTATTATGAAACGACGTAGATACGGCTATTTTAATGGATCTTCCAGATACTGTGTTATAGCCCTTTCCTTATTGTGCATTGAAGAAGCATTTTACCGTCAGTTTCTACGCACACAAGTTTTGTTATAGTGACTATCTCGCTACCATTTAGTTTTTATAAATACCTAATGTTTCAAATAAATGCAACATTGACTATTTATTTCAACGATGTCGACGTATAAAAATTAAAACCTTCATAAGCTTACTGTGAAACGCTGGCTCAATATACGTTTTTTTTTAACAAAAATATGTTTCTTAAAAATTACAACGAAAAAAACATGAAAGTACATCAAGATTGTAGAAAGAGTATATTAAATATCGCTATTAATTAAATAAGTATAATTACGCATTCATTTCATATTTTGCTGGCGCTGATTGCTCAATATTACGTTGAACAGTTATCATAAATTTAATTTAACATAGTAGCGTACAACGTTATGAGAATAAATATGGCGTATATTTGGAAAATGATTTTATAGTTATTTTAGTGTATATTGACTGATTGATTGTGATGTGAAAATCACTTTGAAAAATTGTTTATGGATCATGCAAACGTAATTTTATTTAAACCGCTACTGCATAGTTGATCATTTTTACTTTGAAACTACTTTAAATAAAAAAAAAACTTCTAAATGACAAATAGGTATTTATCCATATGGCTATTGGTACTAATGTGACTTCATTATTTTAATAACTTCAAAGTAATTAAACCTGGTGATGAATTACCATTCATTATACTTTAATAGTTACATAGAATTAATAAAACTAAGTATATGGTTTCAATACGCAAAGGGAGTACCGGTTTCAGTTGGAGTAACTTAGATGTTACTGTAGATGGTTCCTTACATGAACTTGTCCTCTCCCTCAGTTGAAAATAGGTTGGTGTCGCTTCTTTTCTAAAGACCATTTACAAAATTTCAGTTCTATCACAATTGCTATAGTTCAGTTCTTAATGAAGTGTAGTGCACTTCGTTGCTTTTCTCATGAAGTGTCGTATCTCACAAAAATTGAAAAATCGGATTACGACGGATATACTTTGTATGTGAGGATATACTTATTTTCACGAAGTGTCGTAACTACGCTATTAACCAATCTGCTTATCGAATATCGAATTTCCTATGCACGTCGTATGTGGCAAATACTGAAAGTTCTATATCACGTAGTGTTGTAAGTTATCTTACGACAGTTCGTGAAAAAGTCTAATAGTATGTCTCGATAGAATCATAGGGGTCGCACCTGCAATTGCTAAAAGAGCAAGAGGCGATGGAGAGGAGTACGTTAGTCCCGCACAAAAAAAAAATTATGCAAACCATGCGAGGGGGACTATGGGAACCCAGCGAACCATGAAAGAGAGATGTTGCTCAAAAATTGTGGAAAGACTGGAAACTCTTATGATAAAATAAGTGAAAGCGATAGAGAAGCAGTATTCAAAGAATACAATGCTTTATGTAGTTTAATGAGACAAAGAGAATTTTTGGTTCGACACATAGAAGTAACACAAACTAAAAGAAAAACTATTACTAAAGATAAATCTTGAAGAAAGTGCAACTTGAAATATTTTATGACTATAAATAATAATTGCTTTAAGGTTTGTAAAAGCCTATTTCTAAATACTTTAAATATATCTAACCGTATAACCAGAACTGCTTTGTCGAATTTTTTATTAGTAAGAATTTATCATTCCATCATCCTAAAAAGGACCAATGCTCGCTATGCAATACTTACAGAAAAGGTGACAACAATGTTCAAGAAGAGTTAAAGGAAAAATTTGGAAAACATCAGGCAGAAAGGCTGAAGGTAAGAGACAGCAAAGGAAAAGGCAAAGAGATGACAAAAATATACAATACCTTTATGTGTGCAGTTTTTGACCTGCAGCAAGTAATATACTTGCCCAGAAGTAGACAAAGTGCTGTATTTTATAAAACAAGGTGATCTAACTTCAATTTGACATTCTATAATATCGGAATAAAAGAATGTATGTGTTTTGTATGGCATGAGGGAGTAAACAAAAGAGGTTCGTCTGAAATCGCTACTTGTATATACAAAGCATTGGGCTACTATGGTAGTAAAGGAATGAAAAATATTTCATTATATGCCGACGGCTGTTATGCCCAAAATAAGAATTCGATAATGGCATTTATGTTAGTTTTCTGTGCACGAGGAATCCCGAATTTTCAACAAATTGCCCTCAGATTCTTGAAACCAACCACGGCCAAAACTAAAGTGATTCCGCTCACAGTGCTATAAGTACGGCACTTTCAACTGCCGAAGATATTTTTGTTCCTGCACAACTGCATTCAGTTATGAACTTGGTAAAACGTAATAATCCCTATGTTGTAGTACCTCTGAATACACGGATTTTATTGACTGGAAGACACTCTCAAAGAACTGAGACTGTTTACAGTTCTCACGTCTCAGTCAGGGCGAATCGTAAACTGGACTAAGATAATGGAAATAATGGCAAAGTAAACCAACAATGTTGTTTTTCAAATACAGCCATCTAGAGAATGACTATGATGTTATTGAGCTCAAAAGATTAAAAGGGAATATCGCCAATATTGATACCTACATTTTGAAGCCAATAAATAGTGAACCATACAAGATCACCAAAAATAAATTCGATGATCTCATATCCTTATGTAGCGGTCAAAGTCTGGTGGTAAAACTGATAGAGTTTCAAGACTTCTATAAGTCTCTGCCCCATGAAGATTAGTATAATTTACTGCACGTACTTACCATCTTCATTGTCTTACTGGCTTATTTTCGTTTTAAGTTTATAACAAAGTATCTACTTATAAGTCATATAAATATTATCCGTCTCTGTTTTTTTTCAATAAATTATTTTTATTCAGTTTTTGTTATTTTTGACCTACTACTATTTTTTTAATGTATAACATAGCTAATCACGACGTAACTGCAAATGCCACCGAAAAGTATTTCACTAACTGTCGTATCTGCATATTTATTTTTTTTTTTACACAAAACCTTGAATAAATTCAACGAGGCTATTATATTTCTTATGTTAAATGTAGGTAAAACAAGTTATGTAAAAAAATCTGTGTCCGTAGTTGCTACTGTTTTTCCCATATTGAGATTTGAGTGAACACGTATTTAGTTTTTAAGCTCTCCTCTAAAATTCGATAAATGCTATAATATTTACGACACTTGGTGAGAAAGGCGACGAATTGTTTTCTTATAACGTTGTCCATACCTTCAAGAGCAACCTACCTCTTATGCAGTTTTATTCGTTAAAATATGAAATTTCTCCATAATACAAAGAAGAACATGACCTTCAGTAGCAACATGTCTACAGCTTTTTCGAATTCATGAATACATATTATCAGTTGATTTAAGCTTTTCAAAGTAGAACTCAAAACGTCCGAATGTATAAGCGGTTTATCTAGATGTCTTGCATAGAATCTAGGGAAAATTTAGTCACCAACTTGGGAGAAAATAAAGTAAACTTACAATTAGTTTAAGTCATTTTGGCAAATAAATGAAAATTATTAACATAGTCAATACCATAGCCATACCAATATTAATCAGTCAAACATTTGACTATCCGATAGCCCCATTCAGATAATTTAACTAACAAATTTAAAATTTAATCATATTATGGCGTTCACTGTTGTACACTGCAGATTATCTTATCGACACATTGCTCAGAGGCGACTACAATAAAGTAATATTACTTCTACTAAGAACTTTGAGCTCTATTAAATTATAAAAAATAAGAGGTTGTCATTTAAAAAAGGTCGATTTAGTGCATACTGAAAAACCTGAGGAACGCTGGTAAAAAATTGTTTCTCGAATTGTATGTTACTTCAAGCAACTTTGCTTTTGAAGTTATATGTCGTCAAATGAAGGAATCGGCCTATGTCAGGTTCTAAAAAAATATATTTTAATAATTTTATTGACTTGATATATTTTTTAACTCTTCTTAGATATGATGAAAACAATTAATCCAATAATAATTGTTTCGTTAATTTTGCGTAATATGATCAGTAATGAAAATATGTATGTAATATACTAGTCAATAGAGTGTCATAATGATAATGTGTTATATGTTCAATAGACTGTCTACATTAAAAAAAAAGTACATACCATAGATAAAATGGCTGTGAATTCTAGACAATAGTGTTATTAAAATTATTCTAAATTATGATGTTATGAATTAAAACGAGATATCATTAAATTTCGTATTCTATATTTTCAGAGAGTATTTCCTCTAAATACTATTAGTTACTATTATGTATTATAATAAATATACTATATTATAAACATGTTATCCCATGTATTCTGTAATCAATTAAATGTTGGATGGAGTAAAAGGAGAGCATGACTCAGGCTGAGAGGATTAGGATGTCAATTATGACCTAAGAATTATAAATATTACAGAATGGAAACAAAATGTTCAAGAGACAACAGAATGGAAGAATCACTAGAGCCAAAATCACATCCAAGGTTGTAAAGCTAGAAGATGAAGACTTATCTATACAATAAACACACTTTTGTAAAACAAAATAACACCACAGCTATGATTTCTGCTTGATACTGTAGTAGGTTGGAACCTTTGGTGTGAAGATAATACTGACTTAGTTTTCCACAAAACACCAAAACACTATACACTACGCTCCACGCGCGTTTCGCCAATATAGTTGGTATCACCTGGAGATGATTAAAACTAATAAAAATAATTAAAACTGGTTTTAATCATCTCCAGATGATGCCTTTGTTGACGAAGTGTCAAGTGTAGTTTATAATGTTTTAGTGTTTTGTGGAAAACTAAGTCAGTGTTTTCTGCTTGTTATTTTGTATTATATAATTATCATAGGAGAGAATTGGATCCTCCACAGCAAAAACTGATTTTTCAACAAAATTATATAATACAAAATAATAAGCAGAAACCATAGTCATAGCTGTAATGTTATTTTATAAAAATATGTTGTTTTATAAAAATATGTTTATTGTATGGAATAATCTTCTTCTATACAATAATGATCAGTGTGGTATTGTCTTTGTTTTTTCATTTTTAAGTTATTTCATGCCACACCATTAGATAAATATATAAAAATTTTTTTTACCATGGACTATTATATAATGTTAATAAATATTATTAAAAAAATCTTTCATAACCATCAATGACACGATACATACAACTACAACTAAATACTATTGGATCGCCCATAAGATCGATTGATTTCAGATATTGTGTCGCTCGACTTTAGTGTCCTTTTGCTGCCCGACACATATACTCATAACATCCATTTTGTTATCAGGGTCCACTGGTTCTCACAAAATTTCTGTGATATGAATTTGAGATGTATCATTACTAACAACACAACAGATAATATGACTAATATGAATAATTACTTTACTGAAAGTAAAAGTAAGCATACTTTGTACAAATTATATTAGATTTTCTACTTGGATATACATATGTGAAGTTGACTTCGTTCTCATTATCTTCAAATCTTTTCGTAAAATCAGTGTTTCATCTAGAATACAGGCTTTCAAATAAAAAAACTAAGAACTACGCGATTTTACTGTATGTAGTATTAAATGTGTACCACTGAAAAAAAAACATAGTTAATACATTAATCCGATCCTGAGACAAATTAAAAATTAGAACAGACATTTTAATAGTTTTTAAACTTTTTAAATGCAATATAAGAGTGACATATACGATATGTCAATCTGTATATTATAGCTTAAGGAATACATCTAGAACAAATTCTTACAGATATACGAATGGCGGAATACATATAATAAACATCATTTCTGACATTTATCTTTGCCAAGCTGCACAATCAGGCAGTGATTGTTGATTGTAGCATAAGCCACTATACAATTAATATTTGATGTCAATGCCATGGAATGGCCAAATTGGCTATTATCTACTCTAATTTTCATTTATCGTTGTCTTTAATTTAGATTCATTTGTTTCTCTAATAAAGTACCTGCTAAATATCGATAGTTTTAACGATAGTCGAACGTTAATAAATTATTTAATGAGATCAGCAACAAAGTGTAAGTAATTGGAGCTACAAATATTATTCACTGGTGTAGAATTTTACCATGTCATTTATTTAGGATCAATTTAGCAACAAACCATATTTCGTATTGCTATTAGTTTCTTACTGATAATATTTTTTATATTATTTTGATCAGTGGACCTGCATATCTCAAGCAAGAACTGAATATCTGAAATCAATATTATACTATATTTTCCATTTTGATCTAAGTAACTGAAAATTTAGTAGCATGCGCTTTATATTGAATATACAAAATATGAATTTTCATTATTTTAGAAAATATGGAAATTAATTAATATCCTTTTTATACTGCATATTGTTATATGTTAAATTTTCCGTGACCTTTAAAGGATAAAGTGAATCTCCTTACGCTTAGAGTAATTAGATTTTTCACCTTGTAGTGAAAACTAACTAACTAACTTCTAATTTATCCACTTATTACTTACTAAACTGACCCACAGTAAAGCACAATAAAATAATCTGGTTTCCTCTTTTGCTGTAATTTTTAACAACAATGCTCATTTTACAAATAAATATAAGGGGATGTTTAACATTAATGTTAAACAGATATATGCATATATATTTTTAATATTTGCACCCCTGTAAGCCAACAAACAAAGGAACAAAGTTAACGTATAAAAATTAAAATTTAAAATTTGAACAATCTTGGATATTAAGGGGCGTTTGTGAGGATCTGTGGCGGGCAAATTCTTTATTAATTACATTCCAGCTGCCATAGAGCGTAGCTGTGCTGCGGGACTTTCTAATTATGCCGCCAAAGCGCTGCAATCGCTTGGCAATATGCCACCTAATGGATACGAGGCTATAACTCATCGCACAACGGGTCAAATTAATTAGATTTTAGGGAATTGCACATAATCACTTATATAGAACCGATGAGAACTCCTGAATGGAACTTTATTAAATAATATTTAGTTATAAATATGACTCTTTTATAGTCATCCAATTTCATTCCCTACATTAATTCGCATATAATATTGAAACCTGATAATTTACATATTATATATCGTTAACATGGAAAATACTATTTACACAATTGGGAGCTCTACTAATATAACAATAATGTGGTGGAATACCAATTACCAATAAATCTTTCTGATAGTTTTACAAGCATTTCATCTGTACACTATTTCAAATTGACTTTCAGTGAAAACAGTTTTATGCACGAGAGCCTACTGTCACTCAAGACGTCAAACTTGATTTCCTTGGTTTCGTTGCTCCTTCCTGAGGATCTACTTTAGAGGTGGCAGATGATATAGACTTCAAAGTACATTTAATAGTTGGTGATTATAATCCTGTATCGTCTACAAATAAATAGATATCGATATCAGGCTCTAATTTTTGTGCTCTTCTATATTCTTCTGAAATCTGAAATGGGCTAGTAGATGACATAAAGTTAAATAACTGGCAATTAAATTATTGAAATGTATGCTTACATTACATCTTACACCAAAATACAAAAGCTATTACTTTTTTTGAATTCTGCTTCTTTAGATAGATTTTTATGATGGCTTATTCAACTGATCAATTCTTACTGGCCATGCCTAGTACTGGACATAGTTACTTTATTTATTTAGTTTATATGTACATACGTTACGTTATTATGTGGAATCTTAAACTAAATTTTATGCTGGAAGTAGTTAAAGCGTATTTGATAAATAATGTTGGGACTTTTACTTTATTTAATATAATCAGCGACTAAAGATTAGGTAACTATTTTATAAAAAGATAAACATTTCGGAAACTAGTCTATACAGTAAATTTAAAAATAGTAAATGTGTGTTATAAGGTTTCTGATATGTAAGAGAAGATAGGGTAGATGAGTGAAAAAGTAGCAATAAAAAAAGGCCAAGGAGATGTACGTAAGAGAAACATTAAAGGGAGTGATTATGTTTTGATTAAGAAGGTTGATAGGTGTAGATTATAGGCCGGTGTAATGTGGGTTAGGCACTTCGGAACGCTACTTGAGAACATGAACATTGAATGCTATAAGGATACATAAACACGCGTAAAGGAGCTATTTCGCGTAACTTTATCGTCATTTTGCCGCAGTTTAGAGCAGACACAGAGTACGTTCGAGGTGTAAGATAATGACGGTTGATAGTATAATGACTGCGTACTGGAAGCTGTGTAAGCTCCCAGGGCGAGGGAGATACAAGCCAATTGCCAAATTAGATTTGAAAATATGATTCAAATTATGAAATCGCTACAAAAGCTACCCCAAGACAACGCCTGAATAGTAAGAACGCCATTTGCCTCCCTACAGGGTTGCCATTTAGATACTTAAATAACGAAATTTCACGAACAAAACGAATTATACAAAATAGTATTATATTAAAATTGCACAATACTTGATACATGTGCACAATTTCTTCTAGATTGTCTATATATTTTTAATATATGTACCTACAGATAATTGGTGTATTTTTTTTTATACGTTCTTCTAATGAATTTCAGATTTATATATTTTCTGTGACGAAAAGTGTTTTACTTGTGGTTACTTTTGTGGTTAGTGATTTCGTTAATAATAGTTGCAATGGAATTCTATTATTTATACTATACTTCCACATATGATTAGTACATACGTATATTTTTGACGTTATTACTCGTTTAATTGTGACATCATCAACAGTTTTTGTAAATCCTTAACATCCTTATATGGTGATTATCATTTAAAAGAGCATATGTTTTACATGACAACTGACAAAAGAAGTTTATTAATTTCATTTTTTATAGCATGTATTTCTATACTTTCTTTTCGACACTAGATACGTCTTTTTTTTTGAAAATGTAACTTTTTGCTGTTTGCCAAATATTTATATTGTTTTTATGTTACTTGACACATCTTTGTTAAGCTACACAATAATTTTACTTATCTACTGTGACAAGTTGCGCATACAATATATGTTGCATTTAAGTGGATACAACAAATTGAAATTGTGATAATGATTGGCTATGTCGAGACGGGAGTCGCACGCAAGCTGAAGTATATGAGTCATTTAATAATAACTATCCTGAACGGCCCATTACAGGAAAGTTTGCTTTGTTGTTCCGAAATATACACAGTTGCATGTGTGCAGAAAAATCTTCACCAATGAACTCGCAAAATCACGTCGGAGCTTGCGATATGTCATCTGTTTTTAAATGCCTCATTGGATGATAGAGGAACATATGCAGTTTCCAGAGAAAGTCAACGTGTGAACAGGAATTGTTAGTACCACAATTGTAGGACCATTTCTACTGACAATGTATTATATGTTGTTGTACAACAGCACATAATTCCCTCACTTGGAGCAGTGCATCCAAATAATGAGTCTCCAAATACCAGAAGACATAACATGGTACTAACATGACACGTTATTGGCAAATTCTCCGTAATTATCTAAACATCGTCGTTCCCAGTAAATCAATAGGTACAAGAGGAACTATTGAGTAGCCATCTATATCTCCGGGCCTAACTCTAGACTTTGTTTGTGGGGTTGCCTTAAATTGTCTTAAGTCTTAACAAACCTAATATTATAGAAGCATGAAAGAGCATAATTAGGAATGAATTTCAGTTTTGACTTGCACATTGTTAAGGTTGAATTAACAGAAAACACTTAATTTAATGGTTTTTGTTTGTATTAATTATCGTTTTTCATAACATTCAAACATTTTTTTGTTGCTCAAAACCTACTTTATGTAACCTACCGTATAATTTGTGGTAACATAATTCCAAAATATTATATATTCTTCCATTTACTGTAATTTTTCCAATTTCATGTAAAATTTTAAGTGTCTGTTTAGTGTAATTTTATAGTTACTTTATTGCTGTCATTTTAATTTTTTGTTTTCTTAAGAAATGAAATAACGTTTAGTGTGACTACAATTACAAAGAAATAGCACTCGCCTTATGACTTGTACTATGTGTCTCGCCTTCGTACATCCATTAGATATAATTTAGTATTAAATGTAATTGATAAATTTATTCCTTTACACAGATATAAATGATTATTTGCTACAAAGAAGTGTTCTTTATTTTAAAAAACTCAATTCTTTTAATAAAGCTAATAAAATATTTTTATTAAGATAACAAACTGGTTTACTCTAAAAGTTAAAGGAATATTTCTGTGAATTAAAAAAGAAATTATTATTAAACCGAACGCCTCTATTTTATATATAATAATGTATAGAATTTAATTTGTTTACATCAATGAAACACTATCAGCTTAAAAATATGTTTCTTAAAATCAAAAAAAATTAATTCACACATATAATGAAAGTGATATAGTCATACAATAATAAATCTGCTTTCATCCAAATAAAAAATAATCTTTTAACCCAATAAAGTAAAATTTAAAGAACTTTAAAAATAATTCTTTTCTCCGGATTATCCATCCGGAACTTAAGGCTATGTTTATTACAAAGTCCTATAATTTTCTTTGTGTGGCAGATCTAATCAAAGCCATGTACAATTTCAAACTATTAATTTTAAGCCACTCATCAAATCAAGTTAAACAGAAAGTTGTAAACACAAGCGTATATTTCAACATATGCATTTAAAATTATTCAGTAACATTAAATTTAAATATTTAAGGATACTTAAATTTTAATTATCTCATATTAATTAAACAAATTAATAATAAGTTAAAGGTTAAGGGATTTTTTAATGGATTTGACATGTATATCATCATTTAATTATTAAAGTTTCAAATATTATGACAATATGGCACCATAAATATTATAAGAAATATGGTTGCAAAAGCAAGATCATATTTTGTTACTAAATGTTAAATAAATTGTAAATAAAAATAAAATATAAATATATAATATTATTAAGTAAGCTATATAAATATTAGATTACTTAAGTATTCTTTTAGTAGGCTAAAGGAATTATAATTATATTTTTTAAGCATTAGTATTTAACTAATTTAACTAACTAACATTAATGAATATCAAAATATTCACTAACGCCTTCCGTAGTATAAGAATATAAACATTGTTGAAAAGTTTCGCGAACTGATTGCGACATCTGTCTATAATGTCCTTTAGTAACATTCGTGAACAATTCATGTTCGTAATCCTTCTAAATTATCAGATTGAATGAAGCTTTAGATGTAATATGTCCACGTAAAAATAATTCCGGAGGTAAGTCGAATGACCTTTCTGGCTATTTATTCAGTAAAACTTCTGCGACCAAATAACCTACAATCAACTTTCTGATCCAAATATCCCTTCACATATTTTGCGAAATCCGGGGATATATATCTTCTTGGAGAAATTGCTGTTTTTCAAAATGATATGTCGTATCGTCTTCATCGTCGGTACTCCATAAGTGATAAACAGATAATAACTGGTTAGAGCAGGGTATGAACACAAAAGTTATTTTGTCTCTATGATTCTCCGAAATACAAAAAGGCAAGGTGGTCACCTTGGTGAATACCTGCCCTCATCCTGCTTGCATACATATGGCTGAGGCTGAAGAATTATATACTTCCTATATAAATGAGAACTGTCAAATTAATATCGGCTTATGTGTTTAGCAATAGTTGTACACGAAAAGCAAAACTCTCATCCAAAAATAACCATTTTGTAATAAGTGTAGGTATAAGTGTAGGTTTTCTTATCACCTAAATAACATAAAATTGTACTCGATGACTACAATTTACAACTCACGTAAAAACAATTTTATACAAACAAATGACTTCGGATTTTAAGAATTTTATGGACAGTAGCTTTAGGCAACTTGCAGATGTATGAAGTTATTTCGTAACACTTGTATTTTTAGCTCTCTGATTACTTAATTTACTACGAATGAAATTCTGTTTTTATTTATTTATTACTGAACATTCATCAAATATACTTAGCACTTTCAATATACGCTTGAGGTGACCACTTGCACCAAGAAAATTTTTGTGGAAAATATCCAGGATTGATCATTATTGCAATAATACAACATAAAGTGGATGTTGTGTATTTCCTAAAGAGAATAAACAGTTTCGTAAATGACGATTTTAAAGCATAAAAAAAACTACATATAAATGTGGAAGTAGATTTTATACAACTTCTCTGTAAGTACAGTCATTAAAACAATACCACCGTAATAGCAATATTAAGCCAATACTATGTTTCAATAACTTCAACTATACCCTATACTCCAACTAGCGGAATTGAGTTATGAAATATTACTACTTACTAAATAGATTTGGAAGAAACTTATAAAATAGAGGATGGCAGTGACAACTAGGGAATTTATGTACGAAATTGTGTATGTAAAATAAGAAAATATTTCCAAAATCCATTTATCATCTGAATAGTTCCCTCAGAAGATGTTCTTTGTAACTTCTAGAGTCTTAAGGATTCAGCAAAGATTATTGACCTCTAGATTCTTAAGAATTCAGGTTTTTTCACATGGCTATTTGGCATTTTGTTTACAAAACAAAACTCCTTTCCTCTAAATACATAAGTGACATGTTCATATATAAAAATATAACTAATTGTACCGAATATGGCTTGTTCAAATTCCATATACTTACCAAGTAATGTTTGAGAAGTAATCGCAAATAAACACAATTATATATATATATATATATATATATATATATATATATATATATATATATATATATATATAATGTTATGATATACAATAAACATTGTATATTATATACATCTGAATTTTCTTATATTAATAATTAATATATAATAATTGTTTATTACCAAAATCAGGAAGGATATATTACTCATTATTAAAGCATCTATTTTCTAAAGTACAATTAAGAAAATTATTTCATATACCTAATCATATCTTAACCATAATAGAAAATATTTCTCTCAATTCTATATTGGCCCGAAAAGTTACTGAAATTGTGTTATCACAAAGAAACAGCGCACCTTTTTAAATCGTTTTAAAAAATAAAAATACCAAATTATCTTAGTCTGCATTTCTTAATAAAAATAAAACATACAGTGTTCGAAAGTATATCTAAATTATGATGGCGTTCAATACGAAAAAATAAATTGGAACACATTATATTCTTCAGAACAGGGTGCTGGGGGAAATACTTCGGGCAACTAACTTTTATCATATACAAAATGAAAAATAAAAGCAGGAACCAAATTTCGCAATTTATGCTATATATGTGTGTAGGTTTATATTGTAGGCATTGCGTCGAAAACTAGAATTTCTCTGTGGCTATAATATTTACACATTAAGTTACAGAAGATTTTTATTCCTATGTTATATAAATGTAAGTACCTACCAGTAGTACCAGTAATAACAACAGCACCACTGCTTTCAAAGGAAGCCGATATAAATATGCCAATAATTTGAATGTATTGTATATTACCTATATTTCATTAATATCTTATTTTCCTATACATATTTAAATTTTGTATATGACTATACCGGGCATAAACAATATTGGAATCATCCCTATAATTTCGTTGTTTGAAATAAATTTTGGAAATTGCATTTTTAAGTTCTGGGAAGAATCACTTTCAAGTTTTGGGTATTGCAATAATTAGTAAGTATTAATCAATGTACATTAAATAAATTATACTTATTATTATCATTTCCGGTTTTACCAGAAATGACTATAACTTATTTATTTTAAATGGAAGATGCTGTATATTTTCACATATTTGGATTCAGTAAGCCAATTTCAGTGCGATATAATCATTTTGGGGAACATTTTTGCAACAAAAATTTTTTTTTAAATTGTTTAGTGCAATTTACGTTGGGATCTAGATGCAAACAGATTATTTTCTGTTGGCTCAGAAAAAATGTTTTTTTCTGCGCTATCAAATAGGGCAAAAATAAAATCGTGACATTAAGTCGTGACTGTTTATTAATAACCACATAAAATATTTTATGTAAATATTTTTTTTAATATGACCATTATGGACCAAACAAAGTGTTTATTGCATTAATGATTTGATAAATAAAACAAATATTTCTTGCAAATTTTACTTAATAAAAAATTAAAAATCATACAAAAAAGTAATTAGGTAACATACCAAAAAGTTTTGACAGCACTTTTAAACTCAATTTATGGTATCCTTCACCATATTATTTAGTTGCATTAAATGAATTCGGTAATGCCATCGCTTTCATGATTTTCTAAATCTTGATTCATCATCAGAGATGTTTTAAAAATTGGGATTTTTACATGACCTCATAGAAATAAGTAGCAATCTACAAATAAGCATAGGTACTTAATTAAATCCATTGTTCATGCTTGTTCTTATATTATGCTTGTGCATAACAACAGGCGAAAATAACGGTTAATATAAAGTTATTAAAGAGAGTTTTATTTATACTACTCTAAACTGGGCCTTGAAATATATATGTAATAATCTTCTTGGATGAGAATCCACGATATGAAAAGGGTAAGGACATACTCGAACGCTAAACTGATTTATAACAAGCATGAGTGCAATAATACATACATTAATTTTAAAAATAAAAGTTACCACGTAAATTAACATCCCCAAATCCAAACACAAATCCGAGTTTCATTCCAGAGCTGAGAATCAAACTCGGGCTACAACAGACTATGGAATTCACCATACACCACGCTCTACCAACTATAAAGCTATAAATCTGAGCTACTGCAACCAAATCAATTAATGAAAGTAGAATTTGTAAAGAATAAGTACCTAATTTGGAGCAAAAACTTAAGGCTTTTATTGTCCATTAAGCTCCTGACAAATTCAAGGTTTAATTGTTTTTTCTCTTATCTATAGTTATTTTTATGCGTAATGAATATTAATGAACCTCGTGCACCCCGTTTTCAATTTAAAATTTAATTAATATAAAGCGACCCGTTTCAAAGATATTTGTGTAGTAATGGTAGTTATAGTTTGTCATTTTCGTTTAGCTAAGGCTGCGCCAGTAGCTAAGCATATATAATTAAGCACGTTTAGTCGACTCATGCGATATGTAAATGAAAGCTGAAAGCAGGACGAAATTCGGTAAGTCACGAGAGCTTTGAAGCGTTAATGATATCATAAAGTACCTGGATTACACTGGTTACAAAGCTAAAGCCTTGTAATGGGTCTTGTTATAGAGTGTTGGCCCGCTGAGCCTGTGTGTGTGATAATTTGATAATATTAGACCGTTATTGAGGGTAATCGCCTTTATATTTCATAACATGTTATTACGTCCGACACGCTAAGCATGTCTGCCTATTTATTAAATTGTTTCCATCTTATGGTATTTATTAACTGTAAATAGCTCACCCTATTACTTATTGGATGTTTACTTCTATAGATAGTCATGGACTTGCTCACTTTCCTGCATACAGGAGAGTGAGCGTATGCGACAGGTTAATATTCTCACAATAATCCTACGAAATAAATAATATTAACATTTTTGCCAGATACATTTATCACACTACTTATCTTGCACTCTGTGGCACAGCCATAATAATTTTACAATTAAAAATATAATAAAACTCGAAATTTCGCTCTATGTATTTAACAACAGATGTAAACAACAGATAACGCACAGTTTTAAGATTGTGTATGATTTTATAACCAGATAATTATCATATAGAGCAAAATTAGGGAAAATGATTATGTTTATCTTTTAGAACAAGAGAAGTTGAGTTTTCATGCTAAGATAGAATGTATAAGCTAAAATAATATCAAATATGGAATAAAGATATAATGTAATATCAAATGTGCAATAAAAATAATAAATAAAAATAATATCCTTACGTACAGGTAAATATAATATATTATATTTAGTACAACACAAATGATAATTATGTAAAAGATCATGGCAGAGGGTGGAACAACATATTGAAATATTGTGATATCATTATTGAAGTAGTATTTGAAGTCACTCAAAGCACGTTTCGCCAACAAAGTTGACGTCATCAGTAGTTTTAATCCTCATTGTTCTTGTTTTATGTAACAGATAAGAAAGTAGGAAAAAATATAAAAGTTATAATAAAGTGTAAAACAGTTTTAAAAATTATAACGTACATTTTATAATAACAATAACAGTCTCATTATGTGAATTAAAAATTGCTTATGTTTACCAAGATATAAATGCATTGTACTGTCAAGAATTAAATGGTGTATATATAAATTCGCCATATATAATTTAAAATAAGTATTCTGAAAAATTAATTTCGATTTATACGAAATAATATTTCGTATTGTATAGTTCATTGTAAAAATATACCATATATGATATTTATTGTTTTTAAAAATAAACGCCATCTCTATCACTCTCATACGTATTTCGCTCGCACCTTTAGTAATATTGTAAATGCAATATTATTATATAGGATAATTTTAAGCATATACTTCTAATACTATAATAATTAACTACTTTCATCAATTTCAATACTTGTATTTGAATCAGTAGAAGAGAAAAAAAAAAGGAATTTCAGTTTTTTTGCTTCTCCTAGAAAGTTTTGATTTACCACAGTTCCTTCTCCTCCACTTCTATTTAACATATTGCCTTTTTCTTAATCTGTTAGTAATACGATAAATATGATATAAATACTATTGTGGGTTTTAATAAAATGTTTAATATTTGTTAAGAAAAAATTCCAAAGTAAGAGTAAAATAAAAGAGAGAGTTTTGGGGTTATACTTTTTTGTTTTCCGAAATCAAAAAAAAAAATGTTTATTCAAATCACTACCTTTATTTATTTAACAATATAAATTAAGTGATTAAAATTTGATCAAAGAATGTTGAACAGTTCCAGAGAAAAATGAATAAGAATGGCTATTTTCCCGTACAGACAAGAATGTATAATAGCCCCCTTAAGAGGCTAAACCGCCTATAATATTTAAACGGCTAAATATTGTCTCATTCTTTTTCTGATAAACATGGTTCTTGTCTTAAATTCAAAATTATTTGCCTCCTGAGATAATTCTTTTGATGAGGTATGTTTGATACGTTATTTTTATTATTTAGTAAGTAATATACGTTTTTATAGGCAACTCGACATTGATCAACATAATACGAAATTTTCTATATCGAGTACGTGTTAATGAACAATTATTTCACCTTAAGAATTTAGTCGATAAACATAATTATTAAAGATTAAATAGCCCACCCTGATCGTTGCATCAGCAATGTTATACTGGATAACTTCGTCGCACCCCAGATGCCGTCGCATAGACTTGAGATATTTGAATCGATATAGGTACAATCAATCCAGTACAATTCAGTTTACCTTTGTCGTCATGTTTGACCAGCTACCGGTTGGCCACCATATGCAAATGTAGTATCTAATACATCTTATATAAATTATAACAACTTATGCGTAATTGCTTAGATACGGCACCGATCTGATGAGATATCCAGGTGGGCTCCTCTAATAATTATCTTATTTAGTAAACGTGAATAATTATTAGTTGAAAAAAGCACATACATCGTGTTTTGATAATTTTAAAATACTTATATATTCATAAAAAATAATCAACGTACGTACTCTTAATTTTTTTTTAAATATTTTAATTGCAATGAAATTTTTCTATTTTACAGAAGTTCTATAGAATATCAGGTGTAACGGAATATGGGGCTATATTAAAAAAAAACATTATTTTACTTCCATCATGCCACAGAGGGCAATAGAACTTACAGAATATGGTTTTTTCTAATATTAACGCTTGGCATACGAGTACGAGACAAAATTGAGAGACTTATCTATGGTGCATATATAGTTGTCTGAAATTAAAAATTTTGTTCGACTTTAGAAATATGTATAACACAAAATAGTTGAGAAAGTTAACATTCCATAAACAAACTGTTAGGAAACCTTCTACCATATTTGCATATGTAGAATCATGTTAACGACAGGTTTTATCACGATACTTGCAATCATAACGGAACAAAATAATCCAATTAAAAGTAAGAACACTTGTTTGCGTGCCGCAAGTATTGACTGTGGTTTGTTGATGTACGAGCATACTTGGGCAAAATTTATATTGACAATTATAAACTGACAATTATAAACTTAAACATAAATTTTCCATTCTCTTAAGCATACCAATTCTAAATGGATTTAATATGTAATCAGATTAGTTTAACTAAAAGCATTTCTTCGTATTCATGTATTTATGGTGTAGATTCGGATTAACAGAACCATATTAGCATTGCGCTAATTATGCTAAACTCACCTTTTTACTACAATTTATTATCGAGGTTTCCTCAAGTAAGGAATAAATAATATAAGTTATTTAAATTATGCAAGTTATTTAGTAGGTACTAACAAAATAAAAATTACCGATTTATAAAGGTATGTGACGTCCAACTTACCGCCTAATAATTTAGTTTTATTTTGTACAGGTACAAACTGGATATATATTCTTTAAACTGTTCTTATAATTACATATAGTAATAAATTTTGATAATAAAATCACAAAATACCAATACTTGGGAAAGATCCTATTAGTTGAGGTATGCTAATATAGTAATTTAGTATACTAATATAGTAATTTGTAATCCCTCGTGTATCTCAGAATAAGGAAGTACTTCTGTAAAATGATACACATCTCAGTCGGCACTAACTCCTGATTTGAAAGTAATAGATGACAGGTAGCGGCAGAGAAAACGGAGCAATTGAATGTTCTACAGCCGGCAATCATAACTTAGAAAATTTTTATCTCCTGGTATAATCCTATATCATAGTTAGTCTCATAGCTATCATGAATTAAACATTTTGCTTTAATTATTACTATACGCTAAAAGGTCAAAAGTACAATAATTCGTCCACTTGTCCAAGTATAATAAATTTACATCGTGAGTCCCAGAGTGGTACGACATATTAATATACTCATACAATTTATAAATGTTTGTTGCCCATGAATGAGAATCACATAAAAAATAATGGTAGCGAAAACGTTACTATGTATTAATAGGGAGAATACACAAAACATACCGAGATAAATCTTCTACAATATATAGATAACAACAAAAAGGAGAGTTATCTTATCATCAACAAGGTAAAACTTATGCCAAGTAGCGGGTTGGGTTTTTGCACTCTGTAAAAACTTAGAAAGTTTTTAGAGAGTCCATTGTGAGAACTTTTTATTTTCCGCCAGAGCTTGTTACTATAATGTTAGCAGGTAGTTGGTATACTCGGTTCGCTGAAGTGTATTATATACAGGGTGTCCCGTATGCGATGGATCAAATGAAATGTGTGGTAGAGGTCATTCTCAACCAGAAAATACTCATATGTTGTTATTCGATTTCATTGTAACCATTTTTGTGATTATTCTAATAATCTATAAATTTGTAAAGAGAAACCTCACGTAAAGTATTGGTCCCTTTGATGATGTTTTGTTCTAAATGCAATATTAAAGATTATTTTTTTAGATTAAACTCGTAATAAAGCGTGTTTCTATAAAACGTCCTTTTCTAATTATAATATTTTCATTAACTCATTCCTCATATTGGAAAAATGATGCTTTATTTTCATGCCATAATTAGTTCACCCACTAAGAGATTTCCCGCCAGGTTCAGCAGTTTCTTAATAAGATTTATCCAAACAGGTGGATAAGACGAGGCGGGCCTTTGCAATGGCCATCCCGTTCGTCAGCCCGTAACCTCTTAGATTTCATTCACGGGGTTATTTTTCGATAAATATTCGTAACATAATTGAATGGTGAGAAACATATTCTGCAAGACTTGGAGTCGTTGTAGATCGGATAAGAAATAATCAACACGCCCTAAGATAATGCAGGCGAAATTTTATTCAACTATACAGATTATGCGGAGGAAAACCACTTCGATCTGTAGTAAACACTAATTTTATTTGCAAATAAGCAACTTTGAAGCATGCTTATTTGAAAGTCATAATTTCCTGTATATTTATTTACTAATAAACAAGCTTAATAAAAATATACTACTTTCATTTAATCAAAACCATTCCTTAATATTGTTTTCTAAATCAAGACGTTTTATAAGTAACTCGTAACACATTTTTCTACGAGTATACTCTAAAGACATAGGGTTTACAAGATTTTTCTCCTTGCAAAGGTAGCGAGAAGAAGAATATTATTATTAGAAGCAAAAAAAATGGTTAGGTCGCTGTATATTACTAATAAAATGTTTTCCTGTTCTACTAACTGTACTAGTAAAACTGTTTCCGATGAATATAGATTTATATCAATATAACTTTATGCTTGATTTTCACTTATAATCTTTGTCTTTATGGTTTCTTTTTCTTATGATAAATTTTTACTTTTATACTATAATGGTATTTTACTACAAACATGTATAAAATAGTTGTGAAAGTGAGGGTACCAAAACGTTTTTGGAGAAATTAATTATTACTTCCATCTTAATCGCAGTCGTCCCACCACTCCAAGTTATGACGTCATCAATATATTTTTAATGGAAAGTCTCATTTTTATTTCGCCGTTTGAAACAATTGTTTTTTACATATAGTAAATTAAAACACAGAATTAGTAATACAAGAATTTTTTGAGCAATAATTCGATAAAGCAAATAAAACGTAGGGTTTATTGAAATTTACGACAAGAAAATTAATTTGTACTAAATATTCAAAATGTACTCCATTCACAGCTTGGCAATATCTAAGACGGCGAATAATGATGGCGGCACACAATCAATACTCTCAGATACTAAATGTTTGGTGTAAAATAATCGAAGGAAGAATAGTAAGTCCATGTTCCTTTGTTTCATTTTTAATTATTTGCTCATTTAATAAACAAAAAATTTTCAATAATTCCAAATTACTTTGGAGCCCAATAAAATGACGGTAGAAAAATATTTGTACCTAATATCATTGCCCAGGGGTGAAAAATCTGTTACAAATGTAGAAGAAAACAAAACAACATGATGCATTCATAATCATAAATCATTTCTTCCTCATCATAAATCATTTATTGAATATTTTAAGCGCAATTAGTTTGTTGGAATACATTCACATATTTTTCCATTCCGTTTAGTGCCTTAATAAGATGTTTATTTTTGAAGACTAAATATATTTTTCCGGGTTTTAGCCAATATCAGGCCATGTTAACCGCAGGTTTAACTAAACATTTAGTCGTGTACTAATATTATTTTCACAAACAGACAAACTCATTTCATATTAATTTTTGAAAAACTGGAAACAGTTATAATAATCAACGACTATGTATTTAAGGCAACAATATATACATGATAATTTACGTATTATCTACATAATAGTTATATGAATATAACTCAATATGACCATATTTGTATTCTACAATTAAAGTATATTATATGTATGTATACCTCTTATTCCCGTAAAATGAAATACTTTCAGCGAGCAACAGTTTAATTGAAATCTATGTACCCAATAAACTCAAAAACTCCCGCATTAAATTAAAAAAAAACCTTAAACTGTAATATATACATATATAACTCTTCCTGGGCGGGAGCGCAAAGCTTCATCCCATACAAAATTAAAATTGCGCATAGGGTGAATCAGCGAAACGGAGGGGTGTAGTAATTTGCAGGCGCCATGTTGTAATTGGTATAGTAGCTGAAGTTTAGCCCCTATTGTTCAATAATGCATGTGATTTATACCGAGTGGGCGAGGTGAATCCCAGACGGGGCACCTGAGTCAACGTCTTGTTGTTCTTTATGAGTGGGTCGGACCTAGCACATTAGTCTTCCAAACAATACGAACCAAGGATTGGCTAAGGTCCGTTTCATGATTAATGTCTATCTGGTTTGGGAAAAAAGGAACTACGTTATTTAGTATTGCGACTTCAAGCTTTCATCCGTTACAAGTTACATAAATTACCGAGACCACACCACCGATTATATTTAATTTAAACTACTTATTATTAATAGCTATTACAGATATTATAACCTTTGCGTCTACGCGAGAACATACCTTCATTTGAATAAGTGAGATTTACTCAAAAGACAATAGTTTTGATGAAA
Organism: Rosalia funebris; assembly: GCA_037954035.1. NCBI lineage: Eukaryota > Metazoa > Arthropoda > Insecta > Coleoptera > Cerambycidae > Rosalia > Rosalia funebris. The sequence goes on along the minus strand of JAZFAV010000032.1, from coordinate 30,263,142 downwards.
ATTTAACTATCATATTTGCAGATGATACCGGTTAAACAGATTCAATTTAAGAAATTACTTTAAAATTGGAAGCCCATAAACTTATAAGTAGGACATAATATACGAGGTATCAATATCTAGTTAGCCTATTATTTTTGATAGTTTGATATTTACACTGTGATTTCTCTGAAAAAGTATATTCAAGCAAAATCAAATATATAAATTTGAATCTGCATACCTTTGCCTAAAAAGATTACCAGTAAAATATGGCGGATACGTGTGTGTATAAGGAGGGATTGTCCTTCAGATACTATATTTCAAAATTAAAAAAAAAGGAAAAATAAACGTGAATACTGAATAATGTATTGGAAGGCCAATTTCTGTAAATAGTACTCCAGAAAATATTGAGCCGCGCATGTCATTTTAAAAAACCAAGGAACTGCAAGAACCTTTCAAATGGCTTTGTTTTGCTTATTGTTCGCTAGGATTTCTATGACAGAAATTTCTGCCAAATCAATTTCTAAATGTCTGAATATTGATTCTAAGAGTATCGATATCAGACGTATCTATCAGATTTCCTTTCGAGTATCTTTACTGTCGTTAAGATCGAAAATATCGACCCGTCATTATAATTCAATGAAGATAAAAATAGAAACATTCTGGTTCCAATCCACAAGAAATATATTTAAAAATCAGCAGAAAAGGATCTTGCATTTTATGGGACAAAAAAGGAGTGATGTAGATAAATAATTTAGAAAGCCATAACACTATAAATGAAAAGTATTCTGCTGCCATAAGTCAACTGTGTGACACAATAAGGAAAAATGGTTTTGAATTGTCTCCAAAGGTCTACTTCTTTTTGGAAGACAATAGACAAACACACACGTTCTTTAACGGTTCTGTTGCAAAAATCAAGGAATTAGGGGTTGAATTAATGTATTAATCCCTATATATACCAGATTTTGTGTGTCATAATATTTGCGGAGCTGAGTAAATTCGAGAAGGCGTAAAAAATAATTTATTAAGCCGTGTACTGAATATGTGAGTTTCAAAAATGATTAATATCTAGTTTTAAAAAATTTCTGGAAACATATCTTTGTAAATGTGTCTAATTTAATTAAAACCAAAAGAAACAGGTCAATTTAAAAGTTATCTACAAATATAAAAAAACTATTAAGCTGTTCAAAAAAATAATTAAGTATTCATTAAAACTCACTCACCTATTATGAACTGATAATTCAAGAACTTAACATATTGTTTCGGTAACGCATTATGTATATATGCAATATTGTATATTTTTATATGTCATATTCTATAGTTCGAGGAATCTACAGATTATTAACTTCGTGTAATATCATAACGATCTTCTTTAAAAGTTTGCAAATCAAAATACGTAACGGAAACACAGAATAGTGTGTTACAAATACTACTGATTTAACTAATTCTTGTATACATACGGAGATTAAAGTCATACGGCAAGATATGTAGATAATTTCAGATAATAAAGACAGATAGGTGGAATTTGATTATTGTCATTTTTATTCTTGTTATTAGATTGTTGGTAGAATCTTTATTGGCAGTTACTAATATATATGGAAGAATTTTCTAATGTATATGGAAGTGATAAGTCAACTATAGTACAATTATTCTACGTCTTAAGGACTAAAGTGAACTAGCTGATGGACTCACTCACTGCAGTACCAAATTTAGCACGCAGAAAAAAACAGCTTTTAAATAATAACATTGGTAACAAGTATTTGTTTCAATACGGATTAACAAGCATTTATTGATAATGCAACAATATCCGTGTACTGTAAGCAAGCAACTAGGAAACCTTCTAGTATTTTCTTAATATATATATTTTTGTAATTTTTAATCTTAACTAATTATAAGTATTCATTTTTTTTTCAGGGAAACACCTGAAAGAGAGCGCTTTAGTTAGTATACCTTCAAATAAATAAATTTGATAAATGATAAAATAGGCAAAAAATATTGCCGAACCTATAGGAACATACAATCATAGCTCATAGCAGTATGGTATTAATGTTATCTAAAGAACGTTAACGATTTTCCACTTCACTAGCTAGTTGAAAGGTTAGTAGTTGCAGAACTGACCTTCAGTATGTGTCAGTTAATTTGCATACTACACATAGAATGTGGTATACATGGCCACAATGCCATGACTTTACATTACGATTTTTTATGATTTTCTGATTAAATACAAATTTCTTAACCCAGTAAACCTTATATAACAAATGGCCAAGTTCCATGATAATTTTTTTTGGGATGATCCAACTTTGGTATCCCCTACGTAACATTCTATTGTATGTACCTAGGTATTTCAAAACCCTTATTTGAAATGTTGGAACTTAATATGGACCTCGGTGGTTTTTACTTTCCAAGCACCGATTGCAGTGGTAAAAGACAGAATTTAAAAATACATATGATCGGCTATATATAATATAGCCGAAATCTATGGACAACGGTTGATGAAAGTAATAGGTGGTCCAACCAAAACGCACGATGTTAGTTGTAAATAAAACAAAAAGTTTTCTGAGAATTATCTTAATATTTTTTATTATGATAGAAGGATCTATGACAATTATGTGTGAAATAAAATATCGGCCAGATGCTCGCCACGGTATCGGTGGCATACCTCTATCCGATGATCCATATTTTCAATGACTCTGAGACATAACTGAGGTTCAATGTCGTTAATGTGCCGAATTATCTCATCCTTTAGCTCTTGAATTATTGACATTGACACATTTTTGGCTTATTGACATTGACACTTTTTCTTTTAAATATCCCCAAAGAAAGAAGTCCAACGGTGTCAAATCACATGATCGTGGCGGCTAATTAACATCGCCACGACGTGAGATAACACGGCCATTGAATTTCTCGCGCAAAAGTGCCATTGTTTTGTTGGCTGTGTGGCAAGTGGCACCATCCTGTTGGAACCACATATCGTCCAGGTCCATATTCTCAATTTCTGGCCACAAGAAGTCCGTTATCATCTCGCGATAACGAACACCATTCACGGTAACTGCTTGGCCGACCTTATCGCGAACAACAGCAATGTTTTCCGCTGAACGAACTGGGAGAGCATGCACAGGTGTTTTCACATTTCCTACAGACCCGGTTTGCTGAAATTTGCGCACAATTCTCCAGATTGGTCCAGCACATTTGGTCGATTATGCTGACCAAAGATCTCACGAAGTGCACGAAATGCATTTTGATTTGAACGCCCATTTTCGTAAAAGGCTTCAACAATCTTAACGCGCTGCTCAATTGTGTACCTCTCCATGGTTGAATCTGTCAAACACTGAAACAAAGAAATGTCAAATTAAATTGGGCAAGAAACTTGACGTTAAGGCGTGACTCACAATTAACATCGTGCTTTATAGTTGGACCACCCTTTATAAATAGAAATAATAATAAAATAGGACATGTATCTGTGCGTATATTAAATCCAACTGATTTAAGACTCTTACTTACAAAAAAAATTGTAAACAGCAAGCGCTGAAGCAATTCAACGACTGATAATAGGTGATTTACTGAAGTTTAGTGCAACCGGGAATAATATAATAATGTTAGTAATAGATCGAACTATATATATGCGGGGAGTCCCTTTACTTTACCTAAATCCGTTTATCCTAAACATATCTAACTTGAAATACGATATGTGTTTCTGAAAGCTGCACAGCACATTACAGAATGTCAGTGATTATGTCCAGGACTTCCTACCTCTCCATAACCGATGTCAATTTCCATGTAGCTACATCTATAAATCAGGTGTGACTTAGAAAAGGTGAAAGTTATACAGGACTAAAAAGTCAACAGTTATTTGCAACCCCACAAGTAGAAGCAGATATTATTAACCAACCGTAAGATGATTCCATTTCCTTAGCCCATAAATTATTAGATATATTGGATAATGTAGACGTGACATTATGGCAGTTAACAAATAAGTTATGCAAGTTCCTGGTACTCAAGCTATCACTAAATTTCATATCATGCTAGTAAAAATTCACACTTAGTGTAACTATACCGCATTAATCTGTGCCTAATTAATAGACAGTGTGTGAGTAAACTCCGAAAATATTATAAGTATGCTAGTCTAACATCTCTGGATGGGGTGCTTTTATTTTCAAAATATGAGGCAAGAATCATGAACTATAATTTAATTCCCTTAATACGTCGAATGTATGTATACCCCACTCCAAATCTTAGGGTAACGAAACTACTGAACCTTACTAATGAGCTATTGAAATGAAAGAAAAATTGACACTTTAGTCTTCTCCTATGGTAACATTATCTGCAGGATGTACACCATTTTTACTTTTTTACATTTTTACATCCTGCAGGATGTACATCTGCAGGATGATTTTAATTATGTATCCAGTAGCCATGTGACGCATAATTTTCTAAAGATCTTACCTGAATAAAATAATATCTAAGAGTATATTTGAATAAACTGTTTTATATTGTGAATTAGCGTTCGATTGATCTGACTGAGAAATGAGACAAACCATATTTTCTTCTCCCTTCTCTCCGACATAAAACCAATGTCTACGACTACGTGCTAATTGCCTCGGGAATCGAACTCCAACGTCAGATCCACACCTATACAATGTTCATTGCCAAAAAATGGTTACACTTATTTTTAAGAGTTTATAACAATTATAGTACAATTTCTGTGTCTGAAAGTACTGATACGTTTAGATAAACTAAAGTATTTATATAAATTTACAGCAGAAGTACTCTTCCTGAAGGTGTAAGCGGCAACTGTTGCTAGACCCTCTATAATGCCAGAGAACAAAGCGGTGTTAACGTCTGAATACAAATTATGCTCGCCGTTGGAAATTACAATTATAGAAAGCATAAAAGGAGAGGGAATAGAGAAAAATTAATTCCGTTTAGTGTTTCGCCGCCTTGCACGCTAATGTATGTCCTAAATGTGTGAGCTAAGCTCAACCCCGAACTACTTCAAAAGTTCGAAACTCATTAACTTTGAAAGAAAAGCCAATGAAGTTGTTCGGGGTAACGCAAAACTTTCATCGTGCAACCGACCGCAGAAGACAGAAAAGGCAAAATAAAATATAAATTATGGGTTTTAATCTTGGGTTCCGTAACAGTAGGGAAAAGGCCAAACTATGCTATAAATATCACTGCCTTGGCATGTATTGCTACATATTTTTGTTAGCGAGATAGCAGTGCATCGTTGCAATTCCCATTGTAGATAGGGCGGAATTTCAAGTCTCACGACTGCTAAAATGTTAGAGGTCTTTATTCAAACTATAAAACTTCTAAAACACCTTCCTTTTTAATGGCATCGTAAAGGTCTCATTACATGACGTATAAATCTAACGATTGCTTCTGCTTACTATCATTGATTTATTGATATTTAAAAGAAAATTGGATGTACGGCAATGATGAAAACAAATTATCCAGCTGTCTCATATGGTAAATAATGTCCTTTTGTTTAGCACTTTATTCTTACAAACTTTTCAAATTGCAATTATGTAACTATTACACGTACCGTTTTTACGACTTCGCAAGTACAATTTTCTAACAAATAAGCTGTAAATAAAAAAATCACTTGACAGTTTAATAATGGACTATATAAGTGATTTATTACTATTTCACCACATGCATAAATAACATAGGAACTTATTAATGATTATATTTAAAATAATTCAACTCAGGGGGAATATAATACGGACAAGAAGTATCATGAACAATACAACTTAAAAGTAATAAAATAAAATAAAATAAAATTGTATTACTTCTCTGAGATTAAATATTTGAGAAAAATAGGTTCAAGGTAAATATATGTCTAAAACGTTATTATAAATCACGAAAATTTGAGTCAATTACATTGCAAAACACAAATAATTCCATCACAATTATAACCTTAATAGCAAACATTATAGAAAGTAGTATAAAAATTGAAAATAATATACGGTTTTCTTGAACTCTATTGTTTTCATCTTTACACAGGAATTGCAGTATCATAAATAGTTAGTATGTGAAGGCAGCAAGTAAGGGATTTGGATTTGTTGGTTACCATCGAAACAAAGAGTTTCAGCATTTACGACGTTCCCAACGGCAATTTGGCTGGTGAAACATATCAACCTATCTCGGTATCGATTAGAGTATTTCGAGTAAATACATTGAATGCCAATTTATAGCAAACATTCAGATTCTACACATACATGATGATAATGTGTTCATAAGTTAGTTGCTATCTATTTATGTTCGTATTGAGACAGTGCTTACGCTATTCTCACAAGGTCTCTTGAAATCCAATATACTTATTTAAAACCATTAATGATTTTCGACACGTAATGTCCAACAGATCATAATTGATTTTTAAAATAGTGCAATAATTTAAACCAACCAACTGGATAATACTCAACTCCATATTGAACAACTAAGAATATGCTTGTTATATTTTTTTCTTTCTGATCTTAGAGATCTCAAGATGAAGACCACAAACTTCTTGATGACCTAATGTTATGAAAACTACCCCATAAATAAGTAGCAATGCTAATTAATATCACTAAATAAGGCATCTACGCATTTTCAACAAACTGGCGACGCACAAACGCAATTTTCTGTAGCTGAATATATAGCATTCCACTTCTAATGCTAATGAAAATCCATACCTATATCCGTTAATATATATTTAATGGAACAAGATATCAGATGGAACAAAAATAGATCGGTAAGATATACTCCATAGAATCATAGATGAATGCTCTTACTAATACAATCACATATGAAAGAACATTCCTCAAGTTGTAATCACATACGTGATCTTTCTCTATATCTCAGAAGTATTTGGAGTTAAACAAGATTAGTATAGAGGTATGATATTCTCGCTATTCATAAAAACAGATTACTAATATTGACATTGTTGCACATCTTTTAGCTTTTGAAGCTTCCTTGATGACAACATACCACATTACAATAATTTACAACTCAATGATATCACAATAGGTATGTTTGATAGGGGCTACTCAGAAGTTTACGGAAAAAAACTGCCGGATTTTTCTATTAGAACATAGACTACAGATGCAAAATAATGTTGCATTCTACATGGCTCTGCAGATGCAACGAATTTCGAAGATTCAGAAATTCTTACAATATCTGAAATATCAATAATAATTGATGAAAATATATAGTTATATTAAATTAAAATTCTTAAAAATAAAAAAAATCCATTATATATCCCTATAATGGATTTTTTTTATTTATTTCTTATATATAGTCTTTTAGAGTCCAATACAACTATCGTCAGAAGAATCGCGTTTTGCAAGATTACATTGGTTAATACCAGGCTCAATTTATGGGTTATCTTCATAAACTAAACAGCTGACTATGCATCCTAGAATCATAATTGGCTTAAGCCTAAATTTCACTTCATACCTTATTGTTTATTCAATTCTGCAGGCGGAATTAAAATGATGACAATATTCTGAAATATAAAGTGGCACTTGATGAGTGAATTTCTCGGGAAAGCAGGATGACTACTCTATTACACTACCTCTGTCACAGGGGTCAATTTCAGTGTGTTCAGGGGTCCAAGAAGCCAATTCTCTCGAGTGGGACTCGAACCCACACAGTAAAACTCTTAAGGTATTTAAGTATCTGATTTAAGTTCTGAACTCAGTGTTAAGTGTACTTATAAATTTGTTCTGAAAATTTTGGAATAATTATTAACCAATCGGTCCAGTTTCGCCAATAATATATTTTTCAATTCCTTTAGATTATGCGATCTGTTAAGTAAGTATGAAATTTCAAATATATCTATTTATATTTGCTCTACAACTGGAACAGAAAACCGCCTCGAAACCAAATAACAGATTAAGTTCATCTTCATTTTAATAAAATTATACGAATATTGCCCTGAAGGAATTATTAACGCCTTCCTCCTATAAAGGTGTGCAAAAAGAAAATGGAAAAATCCGTGGATTTTTCAGTTGAAAACTTATGTATATTATTGTATTTTCTAGCAAAATGTTATTTAATTTGCATTAATTTTTTAGATATTTTTAATAAATCAACAATATGCTTACACATTTGTAGACGTCATTTTTTCACTAGAGGGCGTTGTCAGTTTCTTTGATCTAATGGATTTAGACATAGATCTATTTAAGTTCCCGATAATTTATGTTTTCTAATATTTCTCAAAAATTCCTTTACACTTGTATATCATAAAATGTTGTACAACTATCAACTAATACCAAAATCATTAAAAGTATAATTATTTATTATCTAAAGAGAGGGGTAATAGAAAGTTAATTATCGATTCACCGTTATATGATATGTTCTCATTAAACTTCTACAATTAATGCTAATGGTTACCAATGTACCAATTTACACAGCTGTTTGAAAAATTATCATACTCGCGTATAAATATGGGCAATTGCATTTCCTTAAGTCCGTGTGATATATGTACATTTACATTATATAGATACATGGAATTTAAATAAAATTCATGTTAATATAATACACTTAAAACCACTCAGTAACATATAAGTCGGAAATAGAGAAAGGAACCACCAAGCCGCCAAGCGGCTATCAAAGTAGTTCCCGAATAGCAAAGTTATTACATAATCGCTCTAGGAAACAACTACTCCTCGGGCTAAAGCCCCGCCAGGCATTGAATTATACCCAGAAGCGATCCTCGACCCCTTTCTCGTGTTTCTGCACGATCAGATAAGGTTTCAAAAAATAAAACCCGCCACAGGTAGGATTCGACATTTGTCCGGGATCAGAACCGAACGACATACAGCTGTTTCGAACTTGTTAGTTCTCATCAGTGCCGTACACGGTACGCCGATTCAGGACAAATTCCGAATGAACTTTATGGCGTATACATCTTTATCGATACGATCTCTGTCAGTAACATTAAAGTCGGAAATCGAGAAAGGAACCACCAAGCCGCCAAGCGGCTATCAAAGTAGTTCCCGAATAGCAAAGCTATTACATAATCGCTCTAGGAAACAACTACTCCTCGGGCTAAAGCCCCGCCAGGCATTGAATTATACCCAGAAGCGATCCTCGACCCCTTTCTCGTGTTTCTGCGCGATCAGATAAGGTTTCAAAAAATAAAACCCGCCACAGGTAGGATTCGACATTTGTCCCTGATCGGAACCGAACGACATACAGCTGTTTCGAACTTGTTAGTTCTCATCAGTGCCGTACACGGTACGCCGATTCAGGACAAATGCCGAATGAACTTTATGGCGTATACATCTTTATCGATACGATCTCTGTCAGTAACATATAAGTCGGAAATCGAGAAAGGAACCACCAAGCCGCCAAGCGGCTATCAAAGTAGTTCCCGAATAGCAAAGCTATTACATAATCGCTCTAGGAAACAACTACTCTTCCGACTAAAGCCCCGCCAGGCATTGAATTATACCCAGAAGCGATCCTCAACCCCTTTCTCCTGTTTCTGCACGATCAGATAAGGTTTCAAAAAATAAAACCCGCCACAGGTAGGATTCGATATTTGTCCCGGATCGGAACCGAACGACATACAGCTGTTTCGAACTTGTTAGTTCTCACCAGTGCCGATTAAAATGTCACAAAATATTCAGTTGTGTTTCAGTACCATGTTCTTATATTTGATTCTTATGTTGTCTATCTCAAAAATATTCATTGTCTTGCAATAAATTTAATCATAAAATTGTTACTTTTTACCTATTCATTAGAAATTCTCGTGCCACTTTAACGTCATGAGGGTTCCACTTCTGATTTATCTGATGAGTGGAAAGGGCTGTTCGGGTGAATTACAGTCTGATGGTAATTTTCATTTACTGTCCTTTACCTTCCTGACGATACACTTCCAACAGCTGATATATCGTGCTGACTACACATTCTTAATGATTATCTGTAAAATTTCCATTTTTATTTCACTTTAAATTTTACAGTTACTTAATTATTATTAAACCAAATAAGTTTAGACCTTAAGTATACATTAAGATGCTAGCCCTGCTTTAGTAGGTATTAATGAGTTCGTTTATTAATTTATACAGGTACATTCTGCAGAAAAACAAAGTAAAGCAAAATAAAATGTAAATAGGTAAAATGAAACAAAACACATGCATCCTATAAAGTAGTTTACTTATATATTATATTAGGTAAATTATCTCTCATATGATTTCTAATTTGTTTTGATTTAATTAAGTTAAAGGAAGATACGTAAATAAGAACACACGTATAACCTTCAACTACCCCTAAATATTGGATATTTATTTAACCACCATAAGTCTACCAAATATAGTGCAGAAAATGATAAGCACTGCAGAACTACGAGAAGAAATCTAAATCTTTTTAATATTTGTAACCTACATTTATTTATTTATTTATTTATCGTATGGCTTAACATATGGATTCAAATAACAATAATTACAAAATACAAAATATCATAGTTATATATATATATTTCACAGTGCCAGATCCAGGTTTTTGATCCATTCGATCGCCGAGGGTGTAAGGGATATAAAGTCATCCGCATCTCCTGGATATGCTTTATTTTCACAGTATTGGACGATGTGGATTATGGTTTGGATGGGATTCCCGCAGTCACATTCAGGTGAAAGCAGCTTACCCTATTTGTTTAGCATGTCCGTACATCTGCCATGTTTAGTTCTGCCCTGTTGACCGTCTTCCATATTTGCCGTGGGAGGTCGAGTCCAGTGGGCTTACTCTGGACTGTCACTTTAGGAAATATATCCGGCGGTGTGGATTGTTCCCAGGTCTCCTTCCATCTCTGTTCCACGTTGAAGCCGCTTGCGCAGAGTTCTAATGCGGTCTTGACTGGTGATCTTCGGAATTTAAGTCTACTAGAAGTTGCTTTACCAATGTCCTCATGTATGGGGAGTTGTTGATCAGCCACTATTTTATGGTATTGGCGAACTAGAGCATCTTGTCTTCTGAGCTGTGGCGGAGCGATGTGACTGAGTGTTGGTAATCAGTATGTCGGGGTGGATTTGATGCATCCCGTGATGTTGCGCATCGTGCAGTTCAGTTGTGTGTCGAGTTTATGGACATGTCTACTGTTTAACCATACAGGGGCAGCGTATTCCGCAGTACTGTATACGAGGCCCAGGGCAGAACTACGTAGGGTGTTCGCTGTTGCTCCCCAGGTGGTGCCGCAAAGTTTCTGGATGATATTATTTCTTGTACGGACTTTGGCTGAGGTGTTATGAAGGTGCTGCTTGAAGGTTAGCGTTCTGTCCATGGTGACTCCCAGGTATTTTGGAGTCGGATTGTTTCTGAGCAGCGTACCTTTAAAATATATTGCTAGTTGTTGGTTTGCCAACTTATTATTTAGATGGAAGTAGGTACATTCAGTTTGTTCTGTGGTTCTTATAGATATTCGCTTGATCGCTAGGACCATGTCATCGGCATATGCGAATTTATTTGATATGCTTTCCGGCATGTCCGCGATGTAGATGTTAAAGAGGACTGGGGCAAGGACCGAACCCTGTGGTAGCCCATTCTGTAAGTGTCTCACCCTGCTGATTTGGTCTCCCATAACTACCTTGAATAATCTATCGCTCATCATGTTATTCAGTAGCTGAGTTAGTTTTCTGTTAGCTATGATTCTTAGGAATTTATACAGAAGTCCCTGCCTCCAAACGGTGTCATAGGCAGCCGTTAGATCTATGAACACAGCTGATGTTTTTAGGTCCTCTTGAAATCCCGCTTCTATGAAGGTTGTCAAGCTCAGTACTTGGTCTGTGCAGTTACGTCTCGCACGGAAACCCGCTTGGTATGTTGGAATGTGTTCATTCACCTTGTCTTTTATCCTTTCATAGATCAATCTTTCCAAGAGATTATAGCACGCACTTAGAAGTGATATTGGTCGGTAGCTTTCTGCGCTGTTTTTTGGTTTGCCCGGTTTAAGGATACCTATGATTTTTGTTTTTTTTTTTTTAATTCCTTGGGGAGGGTGGCGGTATTAAGTATATCAGAAAGGAAATTAACGAGCCATCTTCTAGTGCGGGGACCAGTGTTTGTTAAAAATTCATTATGAATTCCATCGAATCCTGGGGCTTTATTGGCTTTGATGTTCAACAGTGCTTGTCCAATCTCTTCGAGATCAAAAGGCCTTGAGAGGGGGGACTCATTTTGTGGTGTCCAGGTAGCTACTGGTGGCTTGTATATATTAACAACCTTCATTCTTCCAATCTCGACGACTATTCTATGGATGTCCTCATCTGAGCTGAGTGAGCAGTTTGACATTCTCGATGTCGCTTCGGGCGTACGTTATTGCTCCGTATGTATGATGATATGTTATACCAATGATGTCATAGCCAGGAATTTTTGCTCTTCATTGAGCTTGATTTTCGTTTTGTAAGTGGGTTTCTTGAATTAGCACCAAGTCAATATTATTGTCTTTCAGTAGTTTTGATAAAAATTGGCATTTAGATCTACTGATACCTTCAATATTCAGTTGGCAGATCCGGGTTACATCACCCAGGTCTCTTGTCAAACAGCCTTGAGAAAGTACTAGCCAGGAGATCCGAAGATAGAGTGGCTGCCAATCGCTCTAGCTCTTTACCATTACCCAGGGTAATGCTAAACAATCTTTTACGGACGCGAGTTAGAATTGCGCCTCTGTAACTTACAGATGATTTATTTTAAAGGGTCTTTCAATAAGAACGCTCGATTTTTCAACGTAAATAAAACAAGTTGTGTGTGAGACGTCCACTCAATTTTTTTAATTTGAAAGAATATTTTGTGGCATTAGGTATGGAATATAACGTCGTTCAAGTGTCCGTCGTGGCTTTGCTTAGTGGCACGTAATCGGAAGGTCCAATTTTCGATGATATTGTCGCATAAATCTGGCTGCATTTGCTGAATAGTTTTCGTTATGTTGACTTCGAAGGCATCATATTGTGTTTACGTATACATTGTTTTCGGTTTATTGACATAAACATGCGATTTAAGATAGCCCCAAAGGAAGAAGTCTAAAGGCGTTATATCGCACGATCTCGGTGGCCAGTTCACGTCGCCCCTGCGCGAGATAACCATACCCTCAATGGACAGAGAATGTCCATTGTGACATGCGCTGTGTGGCACGTAGCGTCGTCCTGTTGGAACCACGTCGGTATCCATATCATCCGGTTTAGGCCACAACAAGTTGTTTATCGTCGATATGTAGCGCTCGTCGTTGACGATAATGGCAATGCCAGTTTAATTTTGGAAGAAGTACGGACCGAATATTCCGCCAGACCAAAATCCGCACCAAACAGTGACTTTCTTAGGATGCATTTGGTGCTAGTGTATATCTGTGGATTTTTTGGGAAAATTTGGATCAACTTCCAACTGCTCCAGATCTCAATCAGCGAACATACAGCGTTCTCTATGACCGTTTGTCTTAAGTTCCTGGGTCCATTGTATTTTATACGGCTGCAGACCCAAGTCAAGAAGCAAAATTTGCCAAGTTCAAGTCACAGAAAGGCCAAGTTATTTTTAACGACGAGAAATTGACTGCCTCGTAGTACATTCCCGTACACTCCCATGCACAGCAACGATGTTTTCAACAGATCTTGCATTTCGGTGACGTACGGGTGTTGGCTGATTATTTATAAAACCGGTTGACTCGAACTTGGCCACTAAACGTCGAATAGTCAACTCGGCGGGACGGCTGTGGCAAGGATAAAAATCACGTAATGCGCAGGACGTTTCTCGAACAGAACACTGATTTTAAAAATAAAATTTGATGATTTTCATACGTTGTTGAACGCTATAACCTTCCATGATTATTTACCATACACTACTCACACACAATTTGAACAATTCACAACAAATTTGATAGATGTTGCTTTAACAGCGTGGCCGCTATAACCTAACAAATTTCGAGCGTCCCTATTGACAGACCCTGTACATTGTATATAAGTACGATATTTAAAGTCTATTTACAATAGAATATTCTGTTAATGAAACTTTTACTATTAAACTAAAAGTTAATTTAAGATAAATTATATGTGATATTATCTGCCCTTAATTAAATATTTGAATTCTCGTTGCAGTTCCTATATGCATTTAGTATAAAATTGCATCCCTCATTACAATGCAAACCACACAATATGAGTGTGCACATATTCGGCTATTATGGGACACGGCGAGGCATATCCTATCCCTGTAGGCACACATGAGCCGCGCAAATGAAGATAACGCCACATTACCCTGCCAATGCGCTAGTGTTGCAGTTCCAACATTTGAAACGCAAACCGGAGAGGATATAGCTAGATGCCGACAAAGAGAGCTTGCTGAACATTTGCGTGGCCCAAAGAAGGATGGATAAATTGCATCGATATAATACCATGGATTGTTTATACTGCACTCTGTATGCAAGAGCCCATTTTGCAGTCCAAAATGCTCATCTCGCTCGACATAATTGGAATGTGCTGCACAAATTCGCCGATTCCGACTATGAACGTTGCTAGTGATGAGTAGTTCTTTCCATAATCAGCACTTTGTTATTTATTGTTGCTTATTACTGTTTAAATATTTAATGATTTATTCTCAACCGTTCAGTCGGAATAAGAAACGTTATGGCTGGTGTTATTATATAGGTTTTTTTTTGTTTTGTAAATTTATACCTATACATATTTGTATAGTAGGTATTCTAGTAATACTCGTACCTATATAAAATTAGTAGGGCTTGACTGATTGTGAATTGTTATTACTATTAATTAAATAATACAAAACGGCAATAATAACTATCAAAATACATATTATTATTTATATTTAGAAATATTTTTAATTACCTAACATCGAATTTTATTGCAGTCGAACTTATAACTTAACTTTTTAAAAATCGGATTAAAATCTTTTTCTATTTTCCCAATATGTTGTTAACACTATCAAGGCGAAGTTTAAAAAAATAAAATTGAGGTGTTAAATGAGATATATATGTATACATTTATGATGAACGAAACAAATTCGATAAAATTGTTTTTTTTTTTAATTCAAGACGCTCAAACCCATCGATTCTTAAATGTGAAGTTTTATTTTATCTTCCCGGTTTTCATTTTCATAGTTTGAAATTATCAAATCATTGGCTGATTTGACAACCTCACACGAAAAATTATAATAAGTGATAGTTTCGCTTATTTTAAAGCTCCCTAAATAAAATTTTTAAGTGTCTTTAAAACCATCTCGATATACATAAATAATAGATTCTGTTATTCAAATAAATCTTTGAATAGCAAGTAACTCTCTTCCAAAATAGATTTTTTTCTTTGAAAATTAAAACTCCTTATGGAACCATACAATGCATTTTAACGCAACCCCTTAATAGTCATTGAGTAAGTGTCTACCTGACTCTCGTACACAAAACGTAATTGACCAGAAATTTAATGCAGCCTTCTAGAATCTGAGTTTATTGAGAAAGCATTGGTTGACGGGATGAAGTCTGACTTTGGCGAGCGATCGAAGAGTAATCGTTACAAATTGCTCATCGACAAATAGTAGAACAGAGGCGCATGTTAATCGTCGTGATGAATTTTGCTGCTGTTGAATATTGGCTTCTGTACTATGATGTTTCTAATGGCCTTAATGACAGAATAATGCCAATATTCTTCTCTGTAACAACACCATTCGCCATAAAGCATACGATGTGTCAGATATAGAATGTTTTGCCGCAAAAGCATATTCTGACTTGGAACGACGCCATAGTATCCCGATCTATGACTGTGTCCATATTTTAACCCTGTTTTCAATAGACACAGTTTTTGAACTAGCTTAATTTCTATGCCACATTAGAAATTTACATTCTATGTAAAAATGAGTATGTAATATTTTAGGGCATATACATTAGAAGAGAGGCAACTGGCTGTCCTTCAGTACCAGAAGTTTTACATGTATGTGTGCTACCTATTATATTCAAGGTGTACACTCGTAAATAATATAATTCATTGTATTGGTGTGTGGTATCTCACATTGTTGTCGATAATAATGTACACGCACACATAAATTTGTTTTAGATAATAATAGTATTTTATATATATATTGTTAGTATATATAAATATATATATATATATATATATATATATATATATATATATATATATATATATATATATATATATATATATATATATAGATTTCCAATCGTCAGATGCATGCGCCAAGGAATAATAATGTTTCTGCAGAACAAATCCCAAGCGTTGGCCTGGAATAGGATATTCGTGTAAGATTTTCAAACTATCATCAAATCGTTCGCTGACAGCCGGAGTGATTGGAATGACAGATGGATTTATTTACGGACTATTAATCTCACCCAAGCGTATTAATCGGGGAGATTTACGTTCTGTTAAAAACGATATTTTATGATAGATTAACCTGATCATTAATTCTGAACACAGATTATCTATAACACAACACTGGAATTAGTTGATGGCAGTTGATTATTTGAAAAAGCAGGTCTGAAGATATCACACACCCTTTTTGTTACAATTCGCTATTAAAATTAAATATACAGATATTTTCCAATGTAGATTCCAATTTAGTATATAGCCATATTTTTTGCAGTAGCAAGTTGAAAGACAGATAAATTAATAATCATCGACAGAATTTAGATAAAATGTATTAATCTTTTTTGATTTTATTCTGTCAGATCATCTGTTCTTACTATAATAAAATAAATCAGAAACGGTTTATACACAGTCCGCAAACACGCATGCGTACTAAGGATAGTTTGCAAACTATCAGCTATTGCAGAAATAAACTTAATATTCCCTGGATAATATCGACTACATACTTAAACGGCAACTGCAAATTTAAGTAATGATCCTTTCAAAGATTTCTCAGACATCGATCGATCTTGTTCGATCGATTACATTCATTTATTATTATGATTTTTATAATTACACATTTATATATAATTATCACTATAACAGGTTGTATTTCATAATTGCACTATTAACAAGTATTATACCCTTGAAAAAGACACATATTTTATTTATTAGTTTTAAGTTGATTATTTTATGTTGTTTTATTTTATATTTTATGTATGTGCAATATAAAATATCTACCGTAAGTTAACTATATAATAAACTATTATGAGTTGACTGACAACCGTCGTCCGCTAATGAAATGATAAGTACATACGATACTCTAAGTTGTTTATCACGTTAAGCTACATATATGAAATTTGTTAGTAGAATTTGAGATTTCGGTATAAATAGAAACAATGACTTGTGATTTATTTAGCTAATTGTTCAAACTAACGAGATGCATATGCTGCAACTTTGTTTAAATCTAATTATACTTTGACTTTAAAATTAAAATAAATATTCGTTTCAAACCTAACTAATGTCAACTATCCTTATTTCGTCCTTCTAAGAAACATTTGTCCGTCGAAGGAAATCCATTGATAAATCGTGACTACGTATGTTGAGTCGTAAAACGTTTATAGTCTAATAAAACCAGTAACTGGTGTAGTCAATGTTTATTTTGCGTATTTTGCTCTCCACTCGAGATGCATTCTGGTGACTATATACAGAACAAGAAATTAGAGAGAATAAAGAAGCATTCTTTATTTTCTCTAATTTTTCACCATGTCGATCTTTAAGCAAAATACTAATCAGTTATATAGAATAATATACAAGTATATGAGTAATAATAAAGCATTCGTAACACATCTAAAATAAATTACGTCATATAGGGTTACGAAGTAAAAACCCATCCTCCTCGCCAATCAAGCTGTCTATAAAGTGTGCAGACTTACCGTCTAGATGGCGTACACGACCTTGATTCTACCTTTCTTCGCACTTTTCATTTCCGTTCTCCCGTTACTTTTATAGTTATCACTTCCTTCGTCTCATATCCGCCTGGATGCCTTACTTGTTCGTCACCCTCGCCAATTCCAATTCCTTACACGAATTTGATCCGATCGTGACCCTTATATGTATTATTATTATTATTATTATTATTTTGTCATATATTATGTGTAATATTACCGCATTAAATTTAAACTGACTTTGTTATGATTCCTAAATTAATATGTATCCTTGCTATCCAGGAATATATTTTCCATTAACTTAGAGTTTAAAAGCTACATATAAATTTTATATAATTTTAAATTATACATATCAATTTAAATTGTATATCTTTATTTGTTAGATATTTCCACTTTGATTGATATATCTTCGAATTCTATGCGTACGAGACGAAAATATGTCCTTTGATTGAAAGAAACTGACTTGATATTCAACTGGTACTTTAAAATTCTATGATATACCAAATATTTCTTAAATTAGTGGAGTTTACTTATTAAAAGTTAGTATCATAGTAGATTAATAATTAATAATCAGTATCGTTAGATTAAGTATGAGAGGATTTGTGAAAGCGTTACTGACTTCGTCGCATTTCTTAATTTTAGTTTATTAATTCTACTACTTGTATTAGCTTGTCAGTGTCAGTAGTTTTATTGATATCAATTTTATCGTCCTTACCGATCTTATCTATTTTAGCGGTGTGATTGATCTTATTGGTCTTATTGGTTTTATATCCACGATATTGCGAAGGCTAAAAGACAAAGGTCTTGTTAACCTTCGCAGTGTTGTCAGAATGAAACGAAATAGCATATACACAAATAAAATATATACAAGCAAATAATTATAACCGAAAATCTAATATAAATAAAGTAAAACTCTTTTAGGTTTCACTTTTACCGAAAAACGAAGGTGTTAACTAAGAATAGGTATTAAAAATTTGGGGAAAATCGTACTTGCTACATCCATTTAGTACGATGTGAAATGTGACTAATTACTTACAAAGAGCATTCAGAATAAATCCTAAATTACTAACAATAATCAGCTTGAAACATTTCCATTATGGTAATTGTAATGGCCTATTATTTATTTATGGTTATGCTACGAAAACACGCAATGTTGGAATTTTGTTTCATGATTAAGTTCAACAAATTGACGCTACTTAATGTTACGATTCCACTTAATAATTTAAGGTACATTAGGTAATATTGTTGTTTTGTAAGTGAACCCTTTTATAAAAGACATAAAAGTGTTTAACCAGAGTCATTAAAATTAAAATTGCTTATAGTACTAATAACGGGCTTTCACAATATTTTAAGATTTTTAACATAGCTAGTTGTCTTGTAAATTTTGTCCGCCTGCTGGAAAGTTAAAGCGTTTTGATGTATTTAACGATTATTTGATAGAACTTTTGTACAGTTTTATTAGTTTAGACTATTATACAAAATAAAAATTAATACAATGTTATAAGAGATCAGTTCAAAAATCAATACTAGATAAGAGAAATACTTTCTGAATACGTAAAATGGAATTCTAAATGATTATTGTGAAATGCATTGGTATCGCCTATTGAAATATTGTTTGGGATATATAAAATCGCTTTTCACTAAACATATTGAAGTTTGCAATGATTGTATAAGTCTTCTGTATGACATATGATATGTATACTAGATATATACATTGTGCTTTTATTTACGTTGATTATAAAATTTTAATTGTATTTGCCTCAACATTCATCATATTTAGATCGTGGTTCTATATTTTTAGGTTATACCATTATATTGTATACAAAAACCAATGTAGCTCTACACGTTAAAAACAATCATTTAGGCTTTAAAATGTCCCATAATATACATATCGTAATACAGTTTACGTTTATCGTAAACATTATTTTTGCTTTAAATTTTCAACTTTGCTTTTGAATATTTTGAGAATTTTTTTCATAGTTCCTGGGTATATTGCGCATTAAACTGAAACAATCAGTTTCGACGAAGCCATAGAGGCAAGTATTCTGAGGATGTCACCTGCGATGACGAAACGTAGGCATTCAGTTTGACACGGGATATATTCGAAACCACAAAGAAATCGTACTAGCGCGTGAATATTTTCAGTCTAAGATAACTAGAAGCATATCGCCGTAAATAAGCAAATTATAATGATTTATATAATATGTATTACTATATTTGTATAATACGTGGTTCAAACACGACGGTAAGGCTAAACTAAATTGCACTGAATTATTTGTACCTATATCGGATTCAAATATCTCATCTCTACACGATGACACCTCGGCTATCACGGAGTTATTTGAGTGTAACACTACTGGTGGGCATCTTTAATCATAACTATGCATTATTTCAATCAGATTCAGTGTCAATTTCATTTAAAAATTTGTAATGAGTTTGTAAAATTTACATTCATTTTAATAAACAAATTTAAATGGAAACTCGAACAAATAAACAGTATATTCACTTCTTAGTTTATACTCTAAACATTTGAATTTGGACATTTGTTATAAATATTTTCTTTGCATACGGTGTAAGGATTGCATTACAAAAACTGAAAGTGTTCTATCAAAATCAATTCATAGCGTGTTGATTTATGGAAAATAAGTTTTTGAACTATATTTATACATTTTTTTTTCATTTGTTTATGCATCGATAAAAGTTTCATTAGGTTATCAGTGTCAGTTTATTAAATATTTACAATATTGTTTTTATCCGTGTTACAATAGTGTTTATCCGATTTAAAAGTAATTGACTAATTAATAAGAATAAAAAAAAATATTGCCAATTATTTGTATAATTAAATTTAAATTTCACTGCAATGTCTACGTTTATAGTTATTAAATACTATTTGAGAGTAACGAATTTGCAGTTTTAATATTTGAAATTCACTATACAAATTAGTTTCTAGACTTTAGCTGTGATAAATGTTTAGAACGTTTCAAGAAAAGATATCGAGAGTTAGATGTAATATCATCATAGTCACGATTTGTGCGCCGGCTGCAAGTGAGCGAGGAAGGACTGTGAAAGAAAGAAGAATCTACGTGCGTTGAATATCATAATCCTACCTCCAGCAGTCACAGTCACAGATACTCTATAGAAATACTCCATGATTTGCATACATTTATTCATGCACCAGATGGCGCCAACATCCTTGCAATTATTAAACTAACGTATATTGGACTGCCTTTTAATTATGATTTTTATTAGCGTCTATGTCTAATAGGGACGAGCAATTATAGTCATTATTCTCGTAAATACTTACTAAACTCCTGATTAATAATACACGCGCCTATTTGAACCATTATTGTTTATGTTAAGAACTAATATTTAAAAACTTTATTTATCTTATTATCATTCGTGTTATAATATCTACTCATATAGACTTCATATTACCTTTGATAAACGAAGGGACAAAAATGAGAATATGTCTTTATTTATTACTATATTATAAATGAGTAACTTATTCTGAACTTAACAATCAAAAGGATTTGCAGAATAGAAATAAATAATAAGTCGTGGCCTTATTAAATTTGTAAACTGTAGTATTAAACTGTAAATATCCTTATTATATTTGTTCCAAACTCCGATGGAATTGCTATTAATTTCTGTTTAATTACATACTGTTATTAAAACTATAGCGTACTAAGAAAAAGAGCATTATGCGAAAATCTCACAATTTATACAAGACGATTTTTTTTGTGTATATATGTGGTATATCTTAGACGCATTTCTATTAACTATCACTATTTTTTTATATAATTATTCCTACGAACTTTATAAATACATATGTAACTACAACGAAATATGAAAATTTACTTTTTATTATTTCGGACTCTATTTTTTACATAGGATATAAAATATTTAAAGTTTATTGTATAAAACTTTCATAAACAATTTCGTCTAACTGTGTATCTTCCTCATATTGAATTATAATAAATTTATAAATACTAGAATTATTGTTATTTGCCATTAATAAGAGATTTTCTGTTCTTCTGAAAAGTTGAAAGATTAACACCTATTTAATTTAATAACATCTAAAATTGTTTCTATGAAAGGTTAATAGCAATTAAAAACTTGCAATATTTGCGACAAATTGAAATTCTCAAATAATTAAGAAAATTAAATGTCATCTGCGTTGACTTCTGACATACGTTTTTTGTACTTGCCAATAGTCATTTATTCAGTAGATAGGGGTATTCATAATAAAATCTTAATATTAAGGACGGCTCAATAAACCGAAATATTATGAAAAATTACGTTAATTATTTAATAAATTAAAACTCAAAAATATATATTTTCGTATATATGATAAATTTGCACTATTTCAATATATTCATGTTAAATGAATATGGACAAATCCAATGCCTGAGAGGAGGATGTATATAAATAAACAATGGCCATATTTGCCGAAATCACTAGCGCTGTTGCTGAGTTTCTATCCCAGGAAATAAGCAAACGATTATTACACGATATTATAACGATATACTTATTTACACATAAATATGAAGAATTATATAAACACACAATAACAGAACATAAGTATTATACAATTGTTTTTTATATTGTTACTTAACGTCGGCCTATTTCCGATACCGAGATCTATCATCGATGTCAGGCTACGAGTGATCCCCTCCCCCCACTTTAAACTTTTGCTGAACCTTCACTTTACTTCACTAGTGAGGTAAAGATCATTTACTTGTCTAGTATGTAATAGACCGGAGACCTACGGTTTTACATCCTATCTGAGGGACAGTATGTGATCTACACAATCTCCGCCTAAGTCGGTGTATTTTTTATGAGTTCATTAACAAACTGCTAGAAGCTATAGGTAAATCTATCGATAATCCAATCATCTTTTAGTTGCCTAACGTATAATAGACAAAAACTTACTGTTTTACATCCTATATGAAGTGTGGTATATGTTCTACACAAACCTCGCCTAAGTTTATGACCATTAACAGGCTGCTAGAAGATCGAGAAGGCGAGTTGGTCGATAACCCATCGAAGAGACATTCCAGCGATCATTGCTTGACATTTAATATCCGATTATATATGCACCAGCCTGGACAACAGCCGCCCCACGTAAATATTCAGAATTGAAATTTTATGATTTATATCCATAATATTGTTTATTAATATGATAATGGGATATTTAGAAATCATAGATATTTGATAATTTAGTAATTACATATAATTAATTTACATTAAACTATTAATATTAAAAATGTTGAGAAAACATCTATTATTGTGAAAAAGAAGCAGGAATTAGCTACCTAAATACAGCGATGTTTGTTTAGTTAAACAGTATTACTAACTAAGCTACTAGCTACAATATATTAATATAATAATTCAGAAAGATCCGTCTATACATTATTAAGTAGTTATTTCTTTCGTGAAGTAACTTCCATAGTGATCACATCAAATTTACATATTTATAAGGGATTTACTTACCCGTCTTTAATAGAATCTAGATCTCCTTAGGCACAGAACTCCAATAAACTTCAAATTCGCACACATTCTTTTGTAATACAAATATAGTCGATTATCGAAAATAAAATGCACAATGACCTACCTACAGTCTTCCTACAATAATTGAAAATATGTCAAGCCCAGAAGAAAATATGCGTGTTCGTAGCATTGGCATTGCTTCGACCGGAATAAAATTGGGCAATGTTCTGAAAGTGGTGAAATATTGGCCTATTTACTTACAAACGCTTTACTATTTGATAGATTGTAGAAACATTCTGCCACACCTAAATTGAAAGGTTGTTGAAAAGTCACTAATAGACGATTCTGTTACATTTAGTTATTTTATACTTGCTGTCAACATTTCAATTCTTTCAATCTACACTGTGTGAAATGATATATTGAAATGAATAATTATTCTACTTTAAGATGACGCTTCTTTTACTTCTTTACTTATTACTAGTTATTGCGCGCTATTTACTTATAATTTAATACTTATCTCATGTATGACATAACCTACTTGCATTGCGAAAAAAATGCATGATTCAGAATATAATGTAAAACCTGTATAAATGTTTTCCCATAATGATCTCTTGAGGTTAATTATGTCGTTGCAAATTTTTGCAATTATTGAAAATTTACAGCAATGTTGTTTCATAAAATTCACTTTTTATTAGTTTGTGTAAAAGATGTTTCTATATAAGACACGAGGTCGTTGGAAAAACGTGTGAGATATAGTAATGTGGTATCATCTTATTAATGTTCTTTGCTGTCGCTGTATACATTAAAGATAAGATATAAGCGGCCAGATCGGTTAAAGCCACGGTGTACACAATGGAATCCGGCTAGCTAGGGAAGCAATATGGCGGAACCACCCGTTACCATAGCAACCGACCCTACACGGCAGGGTTACACCCTTCGTATGCTGCAGGGAGAGAGTAGTAAATCACCACTACAACTCTGAAACATCACCCGAAAGTGATTTATGGCTCTGTTAGCAATTCGGGAATAGTAATTAATGCAAAATTCCCGTATAAAGTCATCTACCGCAGCGGCTCTTATCATTTCAGATGATATGCCATTTACGTTAACTATAATTAATTTCATGCAAACTAGGATGGCGCAACTGCCTTTTAATCTGAGATAAAATCGGATATAATCCATAATTATGAAGAGTGGGAAGTATTAATAGGCCAAGCGCCAAATTATTGGCATTATTTTCATTTGCTTTTTTTTTTAGAGCACGTATCCTACTCATTTGAAATTACTACAAAAATCCATCACCTTAATTAACAATGAATATTGTTTAAATCAGTAGTATTTTCACATTACAGTATAAACCATAATTATATATTATTAGCATATTATGGAAAGTTGTAAGTTTATATTTATTTACAACCACGTTTTATTAACTATATTTGCATTTTTCTTTCAGATATTCCACATTAAGAATATAATAATAAATACGTTCCTTATCCTTATGCAGTAATTGTACGCTAGGAATATGATAATTATAAATATGTTACTTATTCGCAACAGGAATTGATACGATACAATATATATATATATTAATTCTACCGGAATGTATTAATAACACAAATTATTATGTATTATTTATATATAGTATGTGTATGAGTAACGACAAAATGTACATAAAATATCAAAATATATATATATATATATATATATATATATATATATATATATATATATATATATATATATATATATATATATATAAGTAGATTAACAAAATAAGTCAATATTTTTCAACAGATCACAATTTATTGATTCCTTAATGTTGTTGTGTTGACCATGTTTAAAATAGTCGCAAAAAGAACAAAATTTAATTATGAATGTACAGTGTTGAATAAACTATGTTATATTTAAATACAATAATCCAAGTTACATAACCTCACACCGATCATCTGAATTGGAGTTTCTTAAATTTAATTCCGACATTATCTGTTCTTTTACTAAATTTAATCTTTAATTTTGAATCAGATATATAAATCAACGAAGGCAGATATATGACATTGAAAATGCATTGGCATTACATTGCATTGATATATGGCATGCGAAATGTCGCATTTGAAACTGAATAGTCTAAACTACTTTGATATTCACCTTTAGGGTAAATCCAATTATCACTGCTAGCTCCTACTCCGTAAAATAACATAAAAAAACATCATCATCAAGTGTTACATCATTAGAGGGACCTTTATCCTAATATCAGCTCCTGCTATTCAGAATATATGAGTGTATTTTATGGATATTTGACTCAAAATATTTAAAATATTTGATATACCTAATAAATAATACAAAGTTCATCCTAAGTGTATATTAGATCTGGTAAATATGTGTTATGAACAGATTGTGGAACAAATAATGTAAAGAATATAATAGTACTTATAACAAATTAAAAAATTGATATTATGTTTTTATATATTAAGTATTAAATCGAATTTAAGAAAATTTCAATACTTATGTTATAAAATAGTTATTTTTTGAAGTTCACTATTCTTAATCGAATTATTAATACACACAATAGTAGATATTGATATCATGAAAGCCATTATTAATAGGTATAGAGAAGGTATGTATAATGTATATTGTATTGTATAATATATAATTATATAGAATAAATATTCCGTGTAATATATGGAATATATGGAATAATTTCCAAAAGCGGCAAATGTGAGTATTCTCACATGTAAGTGAGTAAATGTGCATGTTAGAATGTGATGGCTGTCCAAACGAAAATCTGTCACATTATGTAATAAATATTACGTAACATCTGCATAAAACTTTTTTAACACAAATAAATTAATCGGTCGAACCAGTTTTGTTCGAGTTACCGCCTGTTCACATACTTTATTCATCTTGAGATATATCATCAAATCTAAATATACATATTGTTAAATCTAAATTTAATTTTGTCCAATCAGGGAATTTATATGAGTTGAAAGTAGGAACTATGCAGGAATGTTTTGAAAATAATGACAGATTTTGCATCATCATTTCTAAAAGTTTCAACAATGTAGCAGTTGATTTTTAAGACATAAATTAATACACTGTAATCAGTAACAGTAGTCTATATATCAAAATGCATCGTGAAACTAAAATCATGCTTCAATAACTTGTCTACATTAAAGTGGCAGCAACATATTGCTAAATCATTTATGCGTAAGTGTTCAGAATAAATCAGAATAAATATAAATATTATATGAAAATATAATACCGTTATCTTTTTAGAGTTTAAGCAGTTAAAGTTAAAAGTTTAAATAATATATCATTAGTCCCATATCAACTTAAAATGTCTTAATCAATTGTTCTATAATGCAAAAGGTTTTAAGATGTAGATTAATATGTGTTACTCTAATAATCTTATCCATTCCTGTTCGAAAATTAATTTTTCCATAGTTCATCAATGTACTGATTTTAAATGAGCCACCCTGTATATTGTAGAAGTAAGTACATTATTCAATTTCATAAGTCAAGATAAAACGAAATTTCATTTGACATACCTTTATTAAATTACGTTCGTAATAAAGAGTATTGAATGACTTGCCATGTATTTTTACATCCATTACGTTTATTCAGCTAGCGGAGTAAATATCACAGCATGTATTTGAAACAGATTGATTAAGTTGCGGTAATAAAGCTAAAGAATAATATATTTTATAACAAAATATATCAATGATATTATAAACAAACCTTTTTATAAGCGATTAAAGAAATAGAATATCTCAATAAATTATGTCATTCGAAACAATTTATCAGTTTATACGATCAGGTAATCTCACGACATGATCACTTGGGATTCTTATTTCTTACACAGAAGAATAAAATATGTATTTTGAATCTGTGAATTCAGTTTCTTTAAATGTTAAATTAAAAAAAATACTTATTCTTAACTCGAAGAAAAATATATTTGTGGTAAGAAAACATCGTCTTCATTAAATCTATAAATAAATCTTAACGTAGATTTTACGTAATCTTATTATTTAATTAGCTTAATTATTCGTATCATCTATAATACTACTTATATTTTTAATACACACATTTAAAAGAAGTGATTTCAGTAAAGTAATATTTTTCACATGAAAATAATTATATATAATTTTTGTATGGATTGAATTGATGAATGTTATAAAATACAGTGCGATATAATTTCTCCAAAATATAGTTACGTATGAATGTAGTATAAAAATGACACAAGTTGCTAAGGATACGTTATAAATGTTTCATATTTAGGATATCTTGAAACCATAGTACGACTAAATAATGTAATGATACCCTTTTGATATATTCTGCTAAAATGTAAGTAATACTGAATTAATTTTACAGTTATCAAAAACAGAGGCAGAAACTCATCTGACTCTTAAAAAGTGCAAACTTTGGCCCTCAGCATTAACATGATTTCATCCTCTATTAACCAAGAGCGTAGTTAACTCTAAAACTATATTACTATTGCCTATATTCGAGGGAAACATATTGAAAGTATCTCATTACGTAGTACAAGGATTTCTCGATAGTACAAGGAAGGTTTCGTCGTGAAATATTTTCCTCCAACTATAATCATGAAATTAAATAACGGGTCTTCTTTGGATTACCGCTTTTTACATGAAAATTAAACATTCATACCTCTTAGCAATTAATATGGTGGATTTTTCCCAGATTGAAAATCATCATTAAATAATTATCTATTTACATAACATAGGTACATATAATATATCGCATCTTAAGATGAACAAAATCCATATCTTTCATCTATTCAATTATTATTACCTAAAAATTGCATCAGTATTAACGTTTAACAGTTTGAATGACTAAAGCACAAGACAATACGATGAGCGAATCGAAAAAGTTTTCACTGAAGCAGGAAACAAGGAATAATAATGGAGCGTAGCTTTTACTACAACCACTAAATTAAATTACAAAACATTAAATTTCTCCTCTTCTTTGGCACATAAGAAGACCGACCAATTTAACAAATCACTTGATGACTATTAGAAGATTAGAAATAGCTTGTAAAATGGATGTTGTGGAGCCATTTGCCATCATCATTTTGGCTACAAATGCCACCCGGCTAAAGTTATGGGATGGGAGAGGCAATGTGCGTAAGTTATGCCTGTAAACAGACACTTTACATAACGAGATGTTAACCCCAACTGCGCCCTTGAATCGCAAGGGACCGACATGACAAAACTACTTCTGCTGCCCTTCTCTATAGCCGTCTATACGTATATGTATGTTATATGAACTTATATGAAACTGTCACATACATACGAAAAAATCTCATTCTAACCACTAACTGAAATAGGTCCAAAAGAAACTTAAAAAATGACAACACAAAACATGTTACTATTTGATAAAAAGTAACAAACATATGATTGAATATGAATTGAGAAATTATTATTTAATATGTTTGCAGTAAACAAGATCTTACTTTCAAATAAGATATTAACTATTATTAACTGCACATAATAACAAAATGTTCTATTTATGGTAAATGAACATTTTTTACTATTAAGTAAACATTACTCTTAGTCCTTATTTAGAGAAATTCCTATTACTTTTTAATAAACTGTTTTGAACACCGCCTTCACATATTATACTAAAAGAATATTTAATAGTTGTAATAACAAACAATATTAAATTACTCCATAAATAACAAAGTTTACATAAATAATATCTCACATAAATAACAGCGGACATACATATATGACAGCCGACATATATGACAGCCGACATATAATATGACAGCCGACATATAATATGACAGCCGACATATAATATGACAGCCGACATATAATATGACAGCCGACATATAATATGACAGCCGACATACAATATGACAGCCGACATACAATATGACAGCCGACATACAATATGACAGCCGACATATATGACAGTCGACATATATGACAGCCGACTTATATGACAGCCGACATATATGACAGCCGACATTTGTGACAGCCGACATATATGACAGTCGACATATATGACAGCCGACTTATATGACAGCCGACGTATACGACAGCCACGTATATGACATCCGACATATATGACAGACGGTGTAATGTGATTATTGTCATTAGTTCTTTATGCCTTACAGACAGATTACAAAAATAGAAAACACACAAGAATAGATTGAAAGAATAGAAAAATAATTTTTTTCTTCTAAAGTCGAAAATCCTATTTATTTTTCCGCAGTCTTATTGTGAATATAGTGATTGCATAACAAATTCGTTATAACTTTCTGGTATATGATCATTTTAAATTTTCTTTGTTAGTTTTTTATATATCAGTTAGTTTATTATTTTATATTATGATCATCTTAGCGCTTTTATTATTAGATTTCTAAAAAAAAGTTGAGTGCAGAAGCTATAGGATTAATGAATACCCTGTATAATTTTATTTTAATTTTGGATCTGTTTTTCCTTTTTTTTTTCAAATATATAGGGGTTGGCAGATCTAGTTGTAACATTTAGCCATAACTGCGCGCTGTTAGTTTCTTCCGCTACGTTCTTCAGTAGAAAAGTATTGTGCCAAAAGTTAACTTTAACTATGCTACCTCTAGAGTTACAATGCTACCAACATAAGTTATTGGAGGTTTTCTCCTACAATAAATCGAATGGAAGTAGGGACATAAATTACTTTTAATCTTTATTACACGTGTATACAATATATAGTGAAGTTATTTGTGTATTTTCAATACCTTTATAAAATAAAGCAAAACATCAGCTTCTTCAATCGCATTTGATTTATTGTTACGCTTTTTTCTATTAAAATTTTTACTTTCTTTCATATGGCGATAACTTTTCAAAAATGTATTGTCATTGGGAGCTGAACTGTAGAGTGGCAGAGATAAGTGATCTAAGTGCCAAAAACATTTTTCCTGTTTTTTATACCAAATGATCTATCTCCTGATTCATTGTGGAAGTAGTTTCAACAGAAGCCGACAGATTTCGTTTGTGTGACTCCATTAGTCTATTCCAAGCTAGTTTTTAGTTTTTCTTCATTCATTTCCTGAAAATTAGGTTTTTGGCACAGATCACTTAGCTCTGCTACTCTACAACTATTTAGATATACGTGTTATATTATTCTCCTCTAATTTTTAAAATAAATATTTCGAATTGTCTATTTATATTTAATTCCCAATATACATTTAATTCCCAATATAAAATATATTACTACTAAACTTATAGACCTTTATATATTCAAAACTGGGAAAAATATGTAAAGGAAAATGTAAAAATACACAAGATGACTGATTTAAAAATCTTCATTTTTATATCAGGTTATCCATGCACGCTATTGCTTTTGAATATAGAAATATATTCAATTTTACAAGTTGAGGATTTATTTTTTCTAACTCTAATTAAAAGTATTGAGGAACGAAAATCAAAATATAATAAATAACCCTGTGCATGTGAAAATATTACCATATTCTTCATTACATGCCAATTTATTATTTGGATAATGTGTGTTTATATATTGCTGTTGATATTACTAATTTCCTTTCAGAAAATTAGTGGAACATTAATATTTCTTATATAATAGGTCAGTTATAAAGGTTGTGGAATGTTTTATTACAGTTTCCCTGCCGTATAAATAGGGCTTAGAAAACGGCAACGGTTATGTTTTATGACTGCTTTAGTGACTGGAATAGGACAAGAGTCACGAGCGCCACTTTTGCTGGTGAAAGTTAAACTGTTTCTTGATTTTATTTCAATTCTCTAGTTTTTTAACTATTTAAAAAAGGGTTTTACAACATCCCTTTATATGACGGCAATAAAAAAAGAAAGTTTTGTTGTGAAACTTTTTATTACCTAGGAAATATCTAAAGGGGTTACTCAACTATGAAAGTCGCTCAAAAGGGTATTTTCTGAGAATTCGATAAAGACCGAAGATATGATTTCGAAGTTATTATACCTTTTTTACGATTATCAGAAAACTAATGAGATTTATAGTATAACAATAAGGCATAATACTTTTTGAAATGCTGGTGTGATTTGTAAAAATTCTAAAATATAAAACTATAACAGATAAAAAAGTGAACAATTAATTTTTCATTTTTGAGGCTAATTTGATAGCAAAATGAGGGTATTTATCTATGAGGAACTTAATTTGTCATCAATATAGTTTATTATCTTATAAGAATCGTTTTACCATGACATTTATCACAATAAGGGGGCTATGGTAGAAGAAAGTTCTTAAACAATATATTCTCATTATCTTAAAGTCCTTCCTTAATAGATTAGCTGTTAATGAAACATGTATTTCATTTCATTAAATAACTGTGGCATTAATATTCTTGTTTCTTTGTTATATATAGAAATATATTCTGTATTAAATAATTTTTTTAAGATCAAAGTGATTTTCAAGGATTTACATTTCTCTGTAATTCAGTGAATTGAAAAATTCAATACATTCAATTAAACATGCAATATATTAGTACGTATCCTAGCAACAAATTCAGAAAATACCTACTACTAAATATGGTAAACTTTCAACAGCCTGCAAGAAAAACAAAGAAACTTAGTTATTTATATAACTAAGTGAGAAATTATTGATAAATCATTTATTTATTGCACAAAATGCGATTTTTCATTTTGATGTTGTAAATAAAAAAGAATAATCTTTTCATTATAAATCTTATGTGAAAACTTGAATAAATAGAAAATTTTAAGGATTTATACGTGAGAGTTATTTCTTTATATAGTTATAGTTATATATGATTTCTTGAACTTAATAGACATTGTGGTAATATTGCAGTTAAGCTGCATTGTTAGCAATAATAATTAGTAGATTCTGAATGAGAGAACTATAAATTTTCAGTACTTGCAATAAGCATAGATATTTTGAAAGCCATAAAAAACGTGTTTTTCTTGAAAGTATAAATTTAACACTATTTATATTCTCTTAGAGAATATGGCTAGTATTAACATTAACTTTTCCTCAACTCATTTATACGAAGCCATAACATCATATTATTTATTTCGTTATACTTACATAAATCCTCAATTTTTTATACATCTATTGTGAACGTGTGCTTGCTTTGGAGATGCATATATTTCCGAGAGTTATAGTTATGTTATATACACTGATATTTTACTTACATTATAACAACGAAAAAATAATGTAATAAATAAATAAAATAACAAGAAAAGGTACCCATAAACTGAATTATATGTTTAAAAATATATCCTAGAGAATTATTTGTTTTTAACGAAGTACTTAAAAAATTATATATATTTACTCAATTTAAAAACCGTACACAAAACATATAAAATAATTAGTGGAAATATTTATGTCCTATTATTATTCCATTATGATTATTGATTTTTTGATAGCTGAGTAATCTCCTTGTTGTGTTGCAAGAGATATGATGAAAAAATGGTTATGGTATCGCATCATATTAGCAACATATATAATTTATATACATTTTCACGTATACGTCATGTTAACGTATGCATTCGGCCAGTGAGCTAATACCGTAGGAATTTAGGAAACCGCCTCTGTGTATATAACCGACTGTTCTGACCTTATGTTCTTTTGCAGGCCCCAACGGCTGTCCGAGGAGACGAGGCAGGCAAACATATACCCGTTTTCAGACACTTGAGCTTGAAAAAGAATTCCATTTTAATCATTATCTCACACGGCGAAGGCGCATCGAAATAGCGCATGCCCTTTGCCTGACAGAAAGACAGATAAAAATCTGGTTTCAAAACCGGCGGATGAAACTGAAAAAAGAACTAAGAGCCGTTAAAGAAATCAACGAGCAAGCTAGGAGGGAAAGAGAAGAACAAGAAAGGCACAAGCAACAGCAGCAAGAAAAGCAACAAAAGATTGAACAGCAAACGCATTCTACGCTACACCAACATCATCACGACCCCATGAAAATGAGTTTAGAGAAAACTGGTGGTTCAGATCTACTTAAAGCAGTATCTAAGGTACCGACATAAAAGATCCAATCGTGTCTACATCTCTGACTATGTGTTATAAAAAACGTAAAGTGAAGTGTAGCAAGATCGGTATTATGCGTAAATAAATTTGTATAGACTTCCATGAAGCGTTATGAAGTTCTGTTTATAAAGCTACGTTGATTGTGTTTAATTCGTTGTACATAGTAGTAGTGTGTTCACGTTAATATTTTTTATACTTAAAAGTAATTTTATAGCATTTTTTAAGTTATATTATTATCGATCAGTTTTCTGATCTAAACTCATTCACGTTATTTTACGTACCATTGTTGTGATTAATTATTATTAATTAAGTTTTAAATCTGCATTTCAAAATGCAAATATTTTTTCAGTTATATTGTTTCCCAGTGATTTATTTTGGTTAAATGGTGGCTGATATCTGTTTGAGGTACTATATTTACTGCCATAACGTATACTGACACAACCGTTTACAATATAATAAGTATGCATGGCATACCTACTTATAAGCCATTATATATCTTTATAAGATCTATATTTATTTTAAATAAAATGATTGTTGCATAATGGAAAAGAAAATTGTGATCAATTAAGGAAAGAGCGCATTCAAAAATTATGTGATCTCAAAGTGCTTCTACATAAGTACATATGTAGATATACAAATGATCTCTACTGCGATGAAGTTACAAATTTCATTAAGTTACAGATGTTAAAAGGAAATGACACTTAGATAATAATACTCGAAAACACGTAATATTGACAAATCATATAATTTAAATAATTACAATGCAAAGCATTTATGTAAACATTACTTAAAACGTTATAATGAAGAGGTATTCAAATTTATTAATGAGGAGGTATGTTTTGTATATTGTTTAATTAATATATAATCATTTAAGAATGCCATACCTATTACTACGCTACTTATCTAATAAATTTTAAACGTTGATTATAAAAAAATATGATTGCATAAAATACTGCAAAAATTCTAATATAAATGGCACTATGACAATAACTGTAGCAGGATATTCATAATTTTAACAGAGATATGCAGTAACATTGGCAAATGCACTAAACAATAAATTTCATTTCATTTCTTAGGAATTAACATGTATTTTATAATCTTCAACGTT
Organism: Rosalia funebris; assembly: GCA_037954035.1. Classification (NCBI taxonomy): domain Eukaryota; kingdom Metazoa; phylum Arthropoda; class Insecta; order Coleoptera; family Cerambycidae; genus Rosalia; species Rosalia funebris. The sequence goes on along the minus strand of JAZFAV010000032.1, from coordinate 30,228,796 downwards.
TAGAATTTAGTTTATTTTATTACATGTAAATTACAAGTGATTACATTTACATCCTCTCAAAGCACTTTGAAGTTTCATGATACTTTTAGGTATGTAATTTTGAATTTTCTACTAATTTATTTATTACTAAGTGCAATGTTGTTTAAAATTACGTACTAATGTTTCATAGAAAAATACGTACTATTAATGGTTCAATCTTATTTGTTAGATACAAAGAAACAAAGCCTCAAACTGATAACGGGCCGTAATATTTGTTGTTTGTTATGTTTTTCTTAGTTTTAACCTTGTGCCAAGCTTTTCAAGCAATCCGCCATATTACGACAGAATATTGAATATATTTTTACATAGAGTTAAAATATTTCCAAACAGTAAAAAAGTGGCCGAGTAAATTTACTCTTAGTACTCTTATACGTAATTTGGTGTCAGGGTAGAAGAAACCTAAAAATAACATTTTAGTAGACTAAAACAAAAATTAACTCTTTAGTATAAAATCTTGATATGCGTAATAAATTCCCCTTTAATAATAAAATAGCTCTTGTCGTATATAACTCACCTCGTCTTCTCGTGTAAAATATTTTCTTAGAGTATTGATGTTGTTTTGTGAATACTATGTAATAATTTGTTGAGGCTAGTATGCCTTATTCACAATTAGATACGTAAAATTGTACAATATTTTCAAAAAATACATAAATTGTAAATTTAACAAAACTGTACATTTTTTGTTTCATATGTAAAAATATACATGTATACGCGAATTTTGTTGGTCTTTTCTTAAAACTTAGTTGCTCCATCCTTTTATGCAATTCTTCAAGAATCATGCCGTTTGGATTAAGCATTTAATGTTATAGGACCACTTCTTAACTGGTTTTCATCATTGAATTAATTATAAAGTTTCTCATCCACAACCATAACTTATAAAGTGTTTTAGGTGGATTGTTATAGAAAAAATAAATAACAATTGCATTTGGCATAGTATGTTGTAAAAATAATTGGGCTAATTCGATCAATCTCAGTCAATCATAAGCAATGTTGTACAGAGCTAACTTATGTAAATATTTGAGTAAATTGAGCTATGTAGACATATGATATTAATTCCTTATTGATATTCTAGTAACTTGGACTGATTAATGCTTTTAAGAAGAAGCTTACCTGTAGAATAAATTACTTTCGAAAAAAAAACTATAAATATATTGTAGTACAATTGCCGAAAATACATATTTACCGTCTGTATATTCGCAAAATTTATTTTTTCTTTAAATCTCATCCGCCCTTCTTTACTCTTTAGGTATGAATGTTTGGTTTGAATGTGTTCAGCGGTAATATTTTACAATATTTAATAAAATATACAGTTATTAATGGTGCCCTCCAACAAATACGGAAGAATTACATTTTTATAAAATTAATAAATAATTTACAATTAAACAAAAATTATTTTCTTTTCTCTGCAGTTATGGGAATGTTCTTTTAATGCTTATTAAATTTTGTAAAATAATAGCTCTTTAGCCTGTGATAGAAATGTCTCCTTTAAAAACAGTTATTTTTTAGTCTGCTCATTTACAAAATACAGATACCTGTACACTTATAAGTATTTAAGTTTGCATTGATTTATTTGCTATTATTATTAGGTACATATTTTGATTCAATCATGTGCAATATCAGATCGTTACTTGTTAATTTGAAGAATATTTGACAATTATTTATTAGTAGAATAGTTTAAATATGAGTGCAATTCTTCATCATTGTATAAAGATGATACAGAGCATGACTTTGGTACAATCTCATTGTTAAGTTTGTATTTGTAAATTTGAAATAAATCAATGTGAACTTATTTTAGATGTGGTTTAGTTATAACGTAGTAAATTTTTATGAAAAATTTATCAACTGTGTCATCGACCATGTTGTAGGATGATATTAGTCAAGCCATATGTTTTTTGGGTTACTTTTTAAAGAAAATATGTATATCATATCATTTTAATACAGCGAGATCATAATTAACACAAAAAGTCTGTATGATTGTAATTTAACGTAATTTATGAAATGTTTATATTATCGTAAGTAGTGTAAGTTACATGTTTCGTACTTGTATGATGTAGATTTTACTTCATACGCTCTCAAAACCGAATTATTCTTGAATGTACTATAAACAGTTGATGGTATTACTATATGTATATATAGTGCTACTTTTGCTTTGATGCCATGTTTCATATTTAACTGTATAACCTAATAATATGTATTGTACAGATTGTCTGAACTGAATAAATATTTCTTTGGAAAATGTTCTTTATTAATATAAAAAATTAACCTAGTGAAGGTATCAAACTTTTTTCATGTGCATATAATATATTTTTATACATGTGCATATACGAAAAGATAGAATGCCTACGTACAAATCGAAACAAAAAAAAAACAATTCAACATTGCAGTAGCTTTGTTACATATTTTATAAATTAATAAATAAGTTACAACTTAGAGACTACAGCTTATTTTACCTGTAAATATGTCATTGCATTCGCTCCAATGTTTTTTATAATTACTTCGTCTATTATAAATATTTTCTCCACATAACCTTCCGTTATAATGTACAATATGGCCGGCAGTTTTTAAAAATTAATAATCAATTAACCGTTCATGACATAAGACTATCAGAATTAAGTCTATAATTCTGTAATAAGTAAGAAGTATCAATATATAAAAGATACTTTATTTCTAAATTATTAGTTTCATATCTCGATGTTATTGCTATCGGCAACATACATATATGGTAATAAATATTGTCATTTGAGTTAATTGTATAATAATTTTGGCAATAAGTGGTTATACATCGATTTTAATATAGTCATTCTGACACATGTAAATGTTTTTGAACAAACAGAAGCAACCCCAAGTTTGATATCGTTTGGTATACATATTTGAGAGACATTGTTAGTCAATGCAACAATTTATAAATTTATCAGACCTCCAATGAAATCACTTATAGTTGTTTCGTTATTTATTTATAGATTCGATGCCCTCATTTATAATTACAGATCATTCACTTTATACTAGTTCCTTGAGGTAAGTAATTGTTATATACTCTTTTGTTAATACTTGGAGAAAAAATGAATTGTTTACATTAAAACTAGTCTCTTTTTTCAATAGAGCCAGTGGATTGTGTATAGTGTGGTTTCTTTCCATTTAAAGTATCATAGAAATATTGACGGGAATTAATAAAATGCTTTCTTAAATCAAATATTTGTGCTATATATTTGACGATACATAAAATATTGTTTTTATAATAGGTTAATGAAATATTTTTTTAACTTAAAAACATATTTTCTAAATTAAATATTTTTTACACGCATATATTTATATTTAAATAAAAATATGTTTTTTATCGAATAAAGTAATACATACATGCTCTATATTTGACGATACATTGAATATTGTTTTTATAACAGGTTAATGAAAAATGTTTAGTCTAAAAATGTATTTTTTAAATTAAATATATTTTTTTGCCCACATCCCACATCTATTTATATTCAAATAGAGACACACTTTTTACCGAATAAAGTAAACTAAAAAACAATTCAAAAAAAAAAAAAAAAAAAAAAATATATATATATATATATATATATATATATATATATATATATATATATATATATATATATTAAATAATAAAATATACTGTTATTAATAATAATTTCACGTCAATCTAGATTTTTTTTCAACAAAAAATTGGTTAGAGACCTTTCAGTTTCATGTAATGGCATTGTAAACCTCTGAGGAAAAAAATACACCTCAAGTCAAACGATGTATTCAAATTAACGATTTTTACAATATCAAAATTACATTCTTTAATTTCATGATATGAATATAAATTATTTTATATATGATATAAAATTTTCAATAGGATTTCAATTCAATACTAAACGTAATTTCGATAATAGATTTTCCCACAAATCATAGATATAAATTAAACAGTACGAAAACCAAATTTGAAAATAAAAATATCTTCATCTTATACGAATTTGTTAACAAACAAGGAAATTAAAGAAAAGTTTATTTCTATTTTATTTTATTGACATATAATATTGTCATCCTACAGATAAGATAGGTATACTGAAACAACAAAGTTCAACTCCTATTGTCACGTTATTTTAATTTATTAAATAGCATGCTTATAAATTGGGAATACGCAATAGAAATAAGGACAAACTAATTTAGATTTAAAAATAGGTGCAATGATATTAATGACAAATTACCGCTTTCTTTATTTAAACCTTTATCTATATTAAAAATTATTACTAAAAAAATAGAACACAGACTTTCCTGTGAAAAAATGTGAATTGTATGTCAGTGAAAAAATTAACAACAAATACTGAAAGTGCTGAAATGTAATTACGTGACAACATAAAAACGCAAGAGGCAATAAGAATTTAATTTAAGATCATTTATTTGTTTGCTTTGTATATTTGAACACTACACCTTTGTAATGTGATAGTAACGGAATATAACCAGTAATAATACTAGTACAGATTTACTTGTAGTAAAGTTACTTTTTCTATAATTCTTCTGTTATATAATTCCACATTTTATATAATATTTTATATAAGTCCCTTTATATAAAGTATTTTTTTAGTGATTTAAACTCATTATAAAAATCTTAGTACCAGTAATTTATATTTTAGTCGATGAATATTTCGTTTATAAAGTTATTTTTTATTATATTTTTTGCTTTTGCTTCATATTTTGCTTTTAAGTTCTATCAACTCACCAATGAAATAATCTGGAATATTATTGTTAACATTTATCGTATTAAAGTCGTGTGCAAATAATCAGAATTTGGAAGTATGCAAGCAGCAGTAAACGTTGTTTTATTTCTTATTTTATTCATATTATATAAAAAATAAACCATAATAACGCCAATGCACTTACCGTGCAAAAACTTTTATACTTGAATGAGAACGAAACGCCGCAATGTGCGTAAATTTGTACGGACGGGCATGTCGACAAGGAATTTGTGCAATATTTTCCGGAAATTCTGTAGCGGTATGCAATAGTCTGGCTTATAAATATAACAGCGGAGGCAGAAACTTTAGTAGCACATTGTGGTTATTGAATTGATCAATTTAGTCCCAGTATGGACTATTCTCTCGCTGCCTAACGTGGCTCGGTGTATCCCCATGCCGAGCCAACTACGATCCAAACACGATCTGTACGACCCATCCAGCTCAGTAAAAGGGCCTTATTATGTAGTAAAGGGAAAAGAAAACTGGAAGAATGTGTGTTATATGCCTGAAACATATTGTTATGTTCACTTTTTCATTATGCATTCAGATATTCCCAAATTCACAGCATTCACCAAGAGTATATTTGTTTTCTTTCTTTCTCATTTGATCGAATATCAATCATGTTAGGAAAATATATATGACACATTATATTGCAGGTACGTATTCAGCCGAAAATATTTAAATGAGTACGATAATAGTCACAAAACAATATACTAATTCTATAACAGTACCTAGAAAATCTATGTTGACTCTTTTTAGAAATTTTAAATTTGGTTTTTCGATAGAGGTACTTCTTACACGCCAAGTAAAATACACGATAAGTAACACTTTGCAAAGTTAAATTTCAATAAGGCGGGAAATTTGGTACCCCACTATACAGTCTAACAAGTAGAGGACTCACAAAACAATCTTTAGAAGAGAAAATGTTTGCCCCCAAATCTGAGAACTGGAATTGATTTAATACATATAGAAGAATTTTTTTAAAGGCATTGCTGGTACTCGTGTGTTAACTAGATAAGTAGTGCTTGCGTAATTCTCCAGCCGCTAAGCCGGAAACGTACTTTGTAATATACTTCAGGACACTATTCTTGTCTTCATGTGATTTCTTATGTGAAATTCGGGATCTACGTCTCCTATTCACCTACTGGTAATTAGGAGTTCGCACTTTGGGGGATCTCTTCTTGATTCATCTCGTTTGTTTCATTCGTCCTGTCCTTTTTCTTTATAATATTTTTAATCATGTTGCGCAACACGTTCCAGGCCTCCTGTGATTGTATTCCTATTATGATAGCTTCATTTAGATATCTCTTTTCATGGGCCAGGCAAGAGACATGTCTAGCCTTTGAAGTCCCTTGTTGTGAACTTGAAGGCCCATAGGTATCTCTCTTCAAGTGCCAGACAATGCTCTTATCTATATGTTATCCACCTTTCGCAATTCGAAGATTGTATACTCAAAAGTATCTAAAGTAGAAGATTAGGAAACATCTGTTAATTTAAATTTATATCTATCTATAGATATTATATCTATGCAGTGTAAGTCTGTACGATTGAAATATTTTTGTATTTAAATCCTTAGAACGGAAAAAATTACTTCAGTTCTTAGGAGATTTCTTAAGAATAGAAAATAATTAAGATACATTCCTAATCAATATTTGACACGGGTTTCAATTGTTGGAATTTTTGTTTTCGTGTCGATTTTCCTATTTCAGCAAACAGGTGAAACATTTTATTTGTTACATTTTTTTCACTTTTTTTCTATTAGTGATGGAGTCTCTTAATATATTGTAACATTTTTTAAATCATGCATATTCTAATTCGGATTTAGATGATTATATTAAGAGCGTACCGATTATCTACAAATTCGAAAAGTACAACCTACATATTCTATAGGTTCATAAATATATAAAATGTACAAAATTCCACCCCTAAAAGAATATAGAGGGAAAATGTTTTCTTGTTTTTAGTTAAAAAAGAAAATTTAAACTATATTAATAATTCTCGCTATTATCAGAATATGTTAAAGATTTGAAGATCAAAATCATCTGAGGGCTAAAATTATATTTTTAGGATGTAATCCCAACATATTTCAATCCTACGTGATTACAATTTTGTAGATGTAGATGATGGACATATGTCATCTTGACAATTTGCTATTCAGGGGATGTGTTTCTTTAGAAAAGTTCTGCAAACTCTCTGCATAATTATGTATGATACTCTTCAATTTACGTTTTCTGTATTCATCCATCATTGGATGTATGTCATCAGTTACAGTTTGTTAGTTTTTAGTATTTTTACGTTATGATTTATCCTTGATTTTGCTGTCCATCGGTCATGGTTTCATAATTATTAAAGTTTTTCCAACTACTAAGTACTACTGATCTATTTATCTATCGTTTATGTTGGCATTAATGTTGTGCTAATATTTATCTATCTCCTGTATTGAAGTTGTTGCCAGATATTGATCATTATTACATTATTTACATAAGCTTCCTGATGATTCTTAGAGAGCAGTCGCATTTTTAGCAATTACTTTCATTCTATTTGAATAATTGTTGTTGATTTTAAATCGACTTAGATACTCAGCAACTGTCGATTTGTTCTTATTCCTGGTGTCTGGTATTATATTATTATATTAATTCATTATAGCATACATCTTAAATTTTGTCCCCTATGTATATTTACCCAATAAATTCACCGGTACCGGTAGAACGATATATGTGATGGAATTGGCGGCAGACTTACTCTTCCTCATCATATTTCATAAGTGTGTTTGTTGACTTATTGATTAAATTGTGTTGTGATAATTAATATTTTTCATAATGCTACGATTTATTGAATGGGAAATATTTAACAATTATTAACCTTCTATAGTTACTTTTTATAGTTTGGTTCTGCACAAAATAAAGTTTGTAGTAAAGTTTGTAAAGAAGCAGCCGCTAACAAAGAAAGTCAAGCGATATTTTATGCCTCGACATCCTTGAACCACCACAGCCATTTTTATGGTTAGATTTGCAGTATTGCAACATCTAACATGGTTAGATTTGCAGTATTTTATTATTTTGAATTTTGAGCATTTCTATAAAAAAGTCTGTGGTATTACAATGTGATTCTTACCGCCTCTGGCAAGCTGGCGAAACGATGTGTTAGTGGAGTTGATGAGTGATGAGAACGGTTCTAGTGATGAGTTAATGGAGTGAAATCAATTAACAGCAACTAATATTGCATTTTAGTGTCATTTTTGCGAAAACATAGATATATACAATCAAGTATCTCTTTTTGTAAGTATACCTTTAAAAGTGTATACGAATATTTCGTTTTACTAAAGAGGCAGGTGTTAATTTATAATATTTCTAATTAGTATTGTGTTCTTCAAGATGGCTTTTGTGAACCTTATCAAAATAATTTTTATAAATCCAATATCTTTTAACTTAAGTTGTCCTAAGATATCCTTGCACTTAATACAACCTTAATTATTATTACGATACTGCGTCTTCTAATGATTTTAAATGGGTAAATACTTGTATAAGTATTGCAAGTAGAGAGCCAGGTGTACTTAAATTTCATGGTATATCTCTAAATATAGAAATAGTCCCTCCATTGCAATATTACTATGTATTATTTTAAAATTATTTTAATGGCCAGAACCATTGCACAGGAAAGCAAAATACTATTTATGCCAGTACGTTAAAAACCGAGAAACGAACCCACGGTGTTCACGCATAAGTAGACAAAGCAGTATATAAATAAGTCATTCCATATTTATGTGGTAATAATTCAGAAATTTATAAATCAGTCATATGAAAATACCATTATTCAACATTGTTTCTCTGATGTGTTAGTACTCAGTTATTTCATCTTCGAACATAAACATCAAAGTTGCGGGCTATAAACAATGAGGAAGTCTATTTCAGTATATTGCTTCATTATTTCTTATGCAATTGCATATAACTTTTCTGCAAAGACAATACACAAACCACAATTTTATGCGCATTTGTGGTAGTCAACCCAAACGTGTTAACAAATTAACAATAAATTACAAAAATGACATTATAAGTCTCTTGTAGTGTATTACAAGCAAATATTATCTATAAAAATAATAATATTGCTTTATTTTATGAAATCAGATAATGTTTAAAGCACCGAAAATCTTTAAATGGAGGAGGGAGTTTCAGAAAGCACACAATTTATGTAACACAACTTCCATTAATTTCTTATATAATTCTGGATATGGTCTGAAATTCACTATCAACAAGGTACTTTGGTATTCAGAGAGGTATATCGTTACAAGAGCTAAACACAAAATATTCAGCAATAATAAATATGATACACCAACTATAACTATATGAGAGTAGATAAGAAGTATAAGTATACCAACAAGTATATGACTGACCATGAATAAAATCTGCCATATAAATAATACTCCTAGTAGGTATAGTAATTTGATGATTAATTTTACTTTAAGTAGAATACAGTCTTTGTTGGGCTCAACGTTTCATTGGACTATATCAGAAGGCTGGCAAAATGGAAACATTAAATAAGGGAATAATATAGGATGTCTCAGTTGTAACTATAGGATTTGAATTACGCGGCATTTATGTTCTGTTAAAGACAGGGCGTCAATACTTAACGACTACCATCTACAAACCATATGACGTAAACATGTTGCGATTAATAGTTCAACAACGAATAGTTTGTGTACAACTGTTTCATGAAAGTGAGAGATCATTATCATACAGTCGCATTCAAACAATTCGCACAAAATTAGAACAAAATGAAGCATCTACATAATTAATAGTCCGTAACTTAAGCAAGAAATTTGAAGAGACGGTTTCTGTTGTTGATAAGACAACACCAATTCATCCTCGTTGTGGTCGATCAGATGAAAATATTAGTGCAATGAGAGAAAGTGTACGAGAGTATCTAAACACATCAATTCGACGTCGTGCTCAATTGAATCTGTTAAGAGCCACCACGCATCTGATTTTAAAGAAAGATCTGTAATTCAGTTGACACAATAATTAAAAGTTACGGACCATTAACAATGTCGTACATTTATTAACTGGGTGTTAGTAAAGAAAGAAAGTAATGCTGATTTTTGTAACAGAGTTTTGTTCAGCAATGAAGCATGTCTTCTCCTTGATAGATATGTCCACATTATGTTCACGAAAAAGAAATTCATCTACATAGGTGCACAATTTAGTGTGCATTTTGGAGTGGTGGACCATACCTCTATATACCATATCCATACTTCTTTGAAAACGGAGCTGGTAATGCTATCACAGTAAATGGGGAAATATATCGTGGCATGTTAAACAATTTATTTTTCCACCAAATTGATGATTTGGATTTGAACAACGTGGTTTTAGCAAGACGGTGCAGCATGTCATATAGCACATGCATTCATAACTCTGTTGCCTACCAAACATGATCATGTTGTGTTGCGGAATGCAGACATCAATTGGCCTGCAAGATGATTTAGTGCAAGTGATTTAGCACCTACTGAACTTTTTCTTTTGGGGTTAAGCCAAGGGAAAAGTGTATGCTACCCAGCTATCAACAATCAATGGCTTGGTTGCGGACAATTTTCCTAAAAGAATGTCATGCTATATGAGTCGAGGTGGCCATATGAACAATATTCCATTTGTAGGCATATTTTCTCAAGTTTATATTGAAGAATAAAAAACCTCAGTTTGTCAAATATTATTTGTTTTATTCACAAATCACATCCTGTAGTTCCAAATGAGACACCCTATATTAGTCATCTAAAGCTCACCATTTGCAAGTATTATGCGCATTATTAGTACCATTAGAGATTTTTAGAAGGATAAACGATAAATTTGTTTATGTAATTGCAAATACATATATAATATATAAGTAAGTTACGTTATAATCTATAAATACAATACAGGACCCTCCTTGAAAAAAGAGCAAGCTGGATTCAGATCCAACCAATCATATATGGATCACTTAGATACCTTAAGAATTATTAAACAGTTTTAAAAAATGTAACTCTCCATCATATCTAATGTTTGTTAACTTTGAACGAGCCTTTGACACCTTAAGATGCATTGAAGCAAAAATGTATCCTAAACAAATTAATCAATCTAATAAAGGATTTTTATACTGAGACCAGTTACCTGATTATTCATAAAGGAAAAACATAAGACGATTAATTTAATTTAATGGCGTGTATATAGGTTATATATTATCACCCATTCTTGTCAATATAGTACTTGACTCTACGAAAAAACAACGATGCAACAAGTGGAGTTAGGTTAGGACTAACTGGTCGTCTTGAAGACATGGGCATCATATGTAGATGACATTTATGTCTTGATGTGTTGACAAATATGTATGTAAAACTTGTATGTAAAACTTAAACATAAAACTTAAACATAAGTTGAAGCTCAAAAAGTAGAGATTAGGATTAACAGCGCAAGAACTAAGGACTAATAAGGACTAAATACCTCATTAAGAGACCGATATACCACCAGCAAGACATTGCGTTGGCATAACACGCGTCTAATGACGTAAAATTTCTTGATGTCTACCTATCTTCTTCCAATTGAATAAATAAGCACCAATGCTCAAAAAACTAAGTACAAGCTGTTTTAATACTTTCGAAAGGATTAATCTGGAAGAGGAAAAAGGGATGTAAATGGAATGACGAGAATAATGAGGGTTTAAATAACTGTTAACTGGAGTTTATAATTGTTTTATGGAAATACTGCAGTTCAGTTTCTCATTTATTTAGAAGAAAAATCAAATATCTAAGGACATAGAAACTGGTGTATTATAGTAGGCTCTACATATGAAAGGAAGGGTTGAAATACGTTCACAAAAAAATTTGTGTATACATCAATTAAAATGTTTAAGATATCTATAACTGAAATATCGGAAAAGATTATGGCACGTGGGCCAAGGATAATAAGAATGGGGCACAAATTTTTATTACTCACCTTAAAGACATTTCGCATCAAATAAACTGCAACCAGTCAACCACCAAGTAATCTTATTTCAAGTGGAAAAATGCATGTATGTATGTAAAGAGTAACACCAGTCACCCCTAAATAACTGACAGAAAAAAATAAGAATTGATGTAAATCCGAAAACGGTTCCAGGTTTCGATTTGAGAACAAGTTTCAACAAAACTCAGACTACCTGAGAAACTCAAATTTTGCATGCCTCCTAGCAACTACAATGTGATTAAAGTAATAATACTATGCGAACAAGGAATATTACATAATAAAATACAATCATATACGGCAAACTTTCAACACAAAAGAGTTATTCGAGATGCTACCCCTAAAGAGATCCAGTCTAGTCAAGAACCAGTCATCAAAATGAAATAACTGTTTCTAATCATTAATTTGGATTTAAAGATATGTACTCAATACTACAAGTACATAGAATCGCCAATGTTATCGAAAAGGCTATAAAAATCAGATTAGTTCAACAATGCATTGACTTCGCCCTAGTATACAACAAGGTATGGCATGAGGGGCTAATCCATAACATGAACATATGCTATTAGTATGCAGAAATATTATAACTGTATTTCCATGGTATTCAGAGGAAAACAAAATGATGAGTAAAATGTACTGACTATTAGAAATAAATTTTTAACTGTTCATATATCATAAACGGCTACCGTATAAGATTATGAAAACGATGTGACTATATGGCATCTAATTATGAAAATATGCCAAGAAATATTTCATCCCCAGATTTCAAAGTTTTCAGAACAGAGTTCTAATCAAATATATAATGAAAAGAGCGGTAGGTATATTCAGTAATATCTTGGAGCATCTGATATTACCAATGACATCAAATACTTTGCTGATAAATATGAACAAGATTACACAAACACCAACCCAAAAATCATTTAATTCCTGCATAATAGAAAAAAATACAGACAACTGAAGTGCAACGAACTGTATGAATTTATGGGTATTTGTAGGGTAACAATGCAGCTCCAACAATCGGTAAGACACCGATGGGAAAACAATAAACATTAAATTTTCCTTGTATAAATTTGAGGGTTGATCATTCCTAAATAGTATTAAAACTTCTTGATACAATAGGAAGTGTTTTACATGACACGTAATGTAAATGCAGATGTCGAGAAACATATTAATCGACCACCAATAACCTCCAGTCGCATTACTTACTGTAAGTCAAGACTCCGGTCCTCAGAAAATATTTTTTGAATGTTTCATTGCTGCCTTTTACTTAGCAATGTTGATGTGTACTAACACACTGAGAAGCTTGTCAGACAGAATTATTAAAAATTACTGGGAGATGCTAAGTAGATACTATTACTGAATATTTCACATACAGTGTTATGATGAAAGTGATGTAAAATCCTATAGATTGCATATCACTGCCAATGTCACGATACGTATTAATTATTTTCTATACCTTTCAAATAATAAAAAAAAAGTGTTTTCTAATGTGACCCTTTAGACCTATAAATATATATAAATCATATACAGAATCACTTTTTTAATAATATAGCAGATGTGACATGCTAATCGTAATCATGTACTACCTATTTATTACCTGGTCATATTTTACAAAAACGATAACTAATTTTGCAAATCTTAAAGTCGTATGCCGATTTTTAAAAATCGTAAAATTCGCTGTAACCTTGTTGTGAGACGTCAAGTACAAGATAATATCATACCATACCTAAGAAACATTTTTGTATTAATTTAGGACACTCGTCTTGATGAGCATCGGTATAACCGCAAGTATCAATATATTGATGACTCTTCTATCAGTAGAGCTTCCCACCATAAGTTTTACATCATGGGTGTTGTTACGCTTTGATAACTCTGCAGTAGCCCAAATTCCGTAGGATTGATCTGAAATATTTGAGTCGATGGAGGTTCAAGCAATTCAGTTTAATTTTACCATTGTCTTTAAATACCTTGAATTGAATGAGGATGAGACAGCGTACTCCGTTCATTGTCGGACCTGCGCTGTTCGAAGTCAAGCAACGGATTGCGCGGTTGCGACTTGGATGGGTGACGCATGGTCTTATTCTCATGGTGCCGCGGTGGTGCTGACTCGGTATTTGGTAACAGGGTGGCAACTGGGCCAAATACTGGGCACATTGTCTGCGTGAGTTCGATTCTCACCAGAGGGAACTTGGCACTTCCTCAGGGCTGGGTGTTTGTCCGCGTTTATATGTGTAACCTTCCCCTACACAAAACCTGCTTGTAGGTTTTCTGGGGAAGGATGTTCTAATTTCTGTGTGTCCAAACAAACCTGTTGTTTTGTTAATCATGGCAGAGGAAATATTTATATTTCTATTTTTCTTTCTGTGATTATCGTATAGCGTAAATATACCGAAACTTTGCAGTACGCGCACAGTGTAAGGAGGTATATGATAATTTCCTGATTTAAAATATGACGGGTCTTACATAATAGGTTTGGTTTTTAATATATCCTTGTTGGTCTTTTCATCACTTTTGGAACAAATCTAACCGTACATGAAAATTGCCCAACCGAAGTGTGTTGCAAAGACATTTACCATATGTACGTCAGAAAATTGTGAAAATAATATTAAATCCCAAATACACAACAAAAAACTATACTTAGCTGCAGGGGCGGCTGGTGTATAGGTGCTGCAGAGCTGCAGAACTGCCAAAAAAATTAGATATTTGTATATTTTCGCGACATAATAATTACTAAAATTTATTAATAAAATAATTTGGTTAGTTGGTGCAGCTAACCAAATTATTGCGTTAAAGTCGCATTCTATTCGCAGTGAGCTGTATTTTTTCCAGCTAAGGCAACATCAGTGAATGTGTACTCCTTCCTACTCGGGTGGGCGTAAATCGTACCTATTTCGTATTTCGTGTTAATTTGAGATTTTAAATACTGTTTTGTGAATTTGTGTAGTGATTTATTGTACTAATTATTAATATTTATATACTGTGATAATGACAATGGATTTAGTTTATAATTTAGTTCATGTGAAGCGATTTTTTAAATACTCTTATGAAGAAAAAATTAATTTAAAAAACAATGGTAGGCCATTGCCCGATATTGTTATTGAGACTGCAGGTGTTAACCGTGGAAAAGCATATAAACGTCAATTTAATAGAGACATTTATTCGAAGAACAATTAGATTTGCGGGTGTAACAAAAAAAAATGCGTTATTTCGTTTTCCTTGTTTACTTTTTGGCGGTGATAAAGCATGGACGGAGGTAGGGGTGACAGATTTGGTGCACTTAACTGAAAAAATAAAAAAGCACGACAACTCTAAAAGCCATCTACATAATACAATGGAATTAGCTTTATTAGGAACAACTAATATTAAAGCGCAGCTAGATTCAGCTTATTGGATAAATGTGCAAAAGCATAATGATAATGTGACAAAAAAGAGATACGTTTTGTCAAAAATTATAAACTGCATAAAGTTTTGTGGGGCCTTTGAACTGGCGCTGCGAGGACATGACGAAGCTGAAACCTCTCAAAACCCGGGGATATTTCGTGGTTTGATAAATTTTTCTGCTGAGCTTGATGTAACTTTAAGCGAGAATCTACAAAATGCTTCAGTATTTAAAGGGACCTCTAAAGAAATACAAAATGATCTTTTAGACTGTATATTAAAAGTATGTCATGAAGAAATAATTAAAGAAATTAACAAACCTTCATTTTTGGCAGTTATGGCAGACGAAACAACTGATATATCTGCAAAAACTCAGTTAGTGGTAGTTTTAAGATATATTCTCGATGGTGAACCGATTGAACGTTTTTGGACATACCTGAAACCTACAAAATGTGACACTGAAACTCTTTCGGAAAATATTTTAAGTGTTATAGACCCTATAGATAGATTTTACATAAATATTCTGAAGTATCGGGAAAGCGCGTGACCTTGAACATTTTCAAAATTTTCACCTGCGGCGCAATTTTTTTGCGGCCCCTACGGCGTCAGTAGTTTGGATACGTTTGAAATTTGCACGCGAGCGGCCAATACCCTAAGATTGGCCCTGTGCAGAACACCCGTTTCATTTCATCACGAGCCGCCACTGCTTAGCTGTATGGCTAATTATAGTTATATAAAACTATGACCGTATGGCTATATACGTATACTTAATCCACTTATAATCTAGTGTAGGCTAGTAAATACGTCATCTGCGTATTTAGTAGCCAGTAAAATGTTACAAAAATGTCTTAGCGAAACAATTCGGCTTCTAATATTAATTATATTAAGTATACAAACATTTCCATTATCAACATATCAAGTGTTACTATTTCTTAGTAATGAATGCAGTGATGCTTTTTAGGGACCATTCCCTCAAAAATCTCTATCCTAATTTAATACCTTAAATTAGGATACAAGACTCAGAATATAGATCTTTTTCTAGATTGAAGATTCAGAGTCTTAGGAAAGACTCAAAAATATAACAGAAGAAAGAAATATAATCCCAGAGTATCAATTTAGATTATGCAATAAGAACGGTACAAGAGAACAAGTGCATACGTTAGTCAACCAGATAAACAAAGATTTAAATTATAAAAGATATCATTCAGCCCCTTTTCTCGATATATCCCAGGCTTTCGATAAGAGGTGGAACGTTGGATTCTAAGTCAAACTAAAGAGGATTGTCTTTCATCACCACTTTCAACTATTGAAATTTTATCTAACAGATAGAGACTTTATGGTTAAATAGTGGAGTGAATACACTAAATGGCATCCAGTATACTCAGGCGTTCCTCAAGGTAGCGTACTTGGCCCAATATTGTACATCTTGTATACAGCTGACATCCTGACAACAAAAACCACCACTGTTGCAACATACGCTGCCGACACGGTAGTCTTAGCATTCCACACTAATCTAACATCAACCTCAAGAAACCTTCAAACAAACTTAAATAAAATTCAGCATTGGCTATAAACATGGTGCATCAAAATTAATGAAACCAAGTCCATGCATGTAACATTTATATTACGAAGAGAAACATGTCCTCCTGTGAATATTAACAACTTCCTCAAGTCGAAGATACCAAGTATCTTGGCATGAATTTGGATGTCTCTCATGGAAAAAAACATGTATTCACCAAACGTAAGCATCTAAGACTTAAACTATGTATACTAGTCATATGTATTAGCTCATAGGCTGTAAATATAAATTGTCCTTGGACAACAAGGTCTTACTATACAAGTCCATTCTTAACCTCATTTGCACGAAATTGAGCTCTAGGCTACCGCCAGTATCTCCAACATTAACATGCTGCAAAGGTTATACGAGTAAGTACATCCAATGTGGCATCCAATAGGGTAGCTCTATTTAGTATCACTCCTCTTGCATCTCATCTGTTACATGGGGAATAATTTAGCCATGATCTTTCTTGCAACCCATTTTTTTCTTTTTTTAAAAGCTAAAGAGAATAATAGTGGGTTAACTTAGGCGTATATGTAATGTTTCCACTGTTATTTTTTCTATTACTCTTGTACACTTTATAACATTTAAAAGTAGATGTATGACTAGTAGATATCTGAACCTGATAGATACCCCAGAACCAGATAAGAAACCCACGAATTAAAAAAAAACATAACTTGTTAGAAATATCCTCCATGACCTCAATTTGAGAATGCATCTTCAAGCATTTGTACTTATTTTGGAAACTACGTGTATATTTCAGCAAATAGTTTAGTTAATTTTATGCATTTTAGAAGTTAGTTCTTCACGATTTCTATAAAACTCAGTAAGTATGTAAGTAATATATTCTAATTACTAATATTTCCCATTTTTCAATTACTGATTTATACTATTCAATGATAAATAGGATCTAAAGCATTAATAATGTGGTAAAAGAAGCGCCAGTGTTGATCTAAATATTTTATATTAAAATTTGTGAGTAAGTGAAGAAACTGTTATTAGGGCTATATATATATATAATGTTCGATGATACATACATGTAATCTTATTGTAGGGAGCAAAGTTTTATATTCTTAGAAATATACCTTCTATATAGAAACATTTTTAGGAAGTTTACGCACGCGACATTTCGGCCACAGAAATTATGTTACATATTTATACTCCTAAACTGCCAATTCTATTTCATTTTGTGATGTCATCCAAATAATAAATTTAAACGGTTATCAATATTTTCTGCAATTTAGGGAAGAAGTAAAGTGTTTTGATTGCACATTAAATTCGAAAAGAGGGCATAAATATATCTTGATGTCATCTTCATGGCATATTAAGAAGTTCGGCGCCCTTTGACTATAAATATTCTTATTTTCTATTGGACTGCTCAGACAATTTCTAATTTCATGGTCCGACACCGGCTCATTTCTTTACCCCTCTTTTCCAATTTTCGAACCCCTGTATCTAATTACAGTATTTCTCTGCGAAGGTTAAGCGATCCAGAGAGATTGGCTGCCTTCGTTTTCCATTCTCATCCATTATTGTACTCTATCCTCTTTCCCTCTTATTGCTTTACCTGGGTTTGTTTCGTCTATTTTTCTCTTTAATTAGGAAAACCTCGCAGAATGTTCCTTATCTAACATTGTACCGTTTGTGTCTCACCCACCCAAAATGCTAGAATATTTTACGGGAATAGCCACACACATTTTATATGTAGATACGGCGTTGTTTCTTTGTTGTGTTCTTATCAGATGTGATTGTATAGGGTGCTGAGTTGGCTCTAAATATCATCATTTATATTTATTCGTTAGAGAGGAGAGATATCTCCTGAATGTAATGATAATTGTCTTGGACGTAGTATAAATGGTTTCAATTTATAAACGATATAATATAAATAAAAGTTAATATCTTGTTGCTCCATTTTTTGGGGGTAGTATCACAATTATTGTAATGAGCAAGAAGAATTTAACTTTTGAGCTTGACTCTTTTCTATGGATTTAAAAAATACATACTTTTGTCTTTGGTTTCTTCTAAGTGTTATATAAAGGTATACTCCATACGATCTATGTTGTCAATAATACTACAATTTTTATATTAAGATTCGTTATAACACTTATAACCCACCCCTATTATACAGGGTGTTCCATTAATGGATATACACTGACTGCATAATCTCTGACTTAAGGTATGAAGATTTCAATCAAAATGCTTAAGTAAAATGTGCCTAGTTGTTGAGACGTAGGGTGTTAAAGTTAAAAAGGAAAAACATATTTTTAGGTATTATTTTGAAACTATCTAGGTATTATTAATAATACTATGTACCATATTTTATACAAAGTATTAGTAGGTTAAGATACTTAAAACAGCTGCAAGAAACCCTCACTGTTGTCAGAGGCTAACAACAGGGGAGGTGCGGGAGTTTCTTCCCACTAATTAGTTTCGCAATGGGCGAGTAGAGAAATATTAATTTGAGTATATTTTTTAGTTTATAAAGCCTAATATTTTTATGTATATGAAGTTTTCTTAATTAATTATCCTAGAGTGCTTACCTCTCGACATATTTCCATTTAATCCACAGACTAAGAGGTTATCTAAATTTCAATGTCATTCATCCCATAAATTATCTAATTACTTTGAATAAAATAATTTAAATACAATACACAAATATATTCTTGGGGTTTCTAAACTTTAACATAATTATGTTACAAATTAAGTAATACTACAAAAATAAAAAACCAAGCATCAAATTTTCAAAAACAGATAATGGTGATTCTTGGCGTTCTCAATAAAAAATATCAAATTTGATTTATTAATTTTGAATACAGTAATAATACAAAATCCAATAAAATATTAAAGTTTTGGGAAACACTGTATGCTTCTTCGGTAGTATTTTGTTATTAATAACTGTAAATCCAGACAATATCGTCTTTTGTAAACTACGCAAGCAAAACCCAAAAAAAATGTAAATAGCATTATTCAAAGTGAACAATTTATTTATGAATGAGTAACATTGAAATTTTGAAAATAACAAAATACTTATAATATTGAGGAACAGTAGTTCAGTTGTTTGGAAGCTTTGCAAGCCACTGACATTTTGTACCAAATATGGTGATCAAATATTAAATAGTTACAAAATAGTACGTAAAAATATGTTCTCAATTTTTGACTTTAACACTCCGTGCCTCATTAAGTAGAGACATTTAATCTAGTATTGTAATCTAAATCTTAATATTTTAAATTAAAGATTATCCAGTTAACGTATATCAAATTATTAATGAAACACCATGTATAATATTGTAGATGAGATTATGAGGAGTTATTGTTTTTATAAGAAGACTTATTGTTTTTATAACATTTTTATTATTCTGTACTTTTATTTTTTTATTTGTATGGCTTAAGATTCTAATGCAGAAACTAACTTGATAAAAATTAAATTAAATACACCACTTTCACCAAACTCCCATAAAAGAAAATATATCAGTGCACCTATTAAAAAAACATTCATACTGACTGACTCATACATATTTAAAGTAAAGAAAAACTAGTTTGGATCTTATCCAACTAAAAACTATATTTACAATTTTGATGAAGTATTTTCGAAAATATAGCCAACAATATATATTTGTGAAAGGTATCACAAAATGGATTTTTTGCTTTAATTCACTGTGGACAGCATCTAGCCACATTTGTCCTTATCCAAAAAATTATTCCCTGTTACGTTTTATTTCATTGTCAGCCCCTCTAATCATTTTTGTCGACCTACCTTTTAAGTACACAACAGCTAGTAGATAGTAATATAAGTATTCCTCATTATTATAATATATACGAGTATTGTGTATTATTTCGATATCGAGAAATATGAATCGACAAGAGTTGCAAAAATCAGATAGATTGGTGTCGTACTTGATACTAGTGCATTCGGCATTCATAAATAATTAGTGAAAACGTTAGTAAAACAGTGAAAGATAGAATAAAAATAATTGCGTAAAGGCAGCCGCATTAGTGAAGGTCAGTGGTGCGCACAATGTAGCGAGGCATTATAATGAATATATTTCTTCTACTATAACAATACACCGCCTTATAAGGGAGTAACTCAATATGTGGAGGTTGAGCAGATTGCTATCTATATTTCTCACGGAAGAGTAAGTGACCAGACCCAATTGTGTGATAACTATTCACAAACTCGGGGAACGAAACTATGGCTGATTTCATGATTAAGTAACAATTAGTTCTCAAACGAGGTAGATTTCTTAATCACATTAAAAGTTCTCAAATTAGTATAAGACGTCAATAAGAGGATAATCAAGGTCTGTCGAGGTCTAGGATTCCTAATGATTTAGATGTCAAATAATTAACGTCAGAGTCTTCAGATGGTATTCAGAGGGTATTATCAAGCTAAGCCGGCAAAATATTTTCTAAAACTTTAAAGACGTGGTTTATTGAATTTATAGCAAATAGAATGAGGCAGAAATTCAGCATAAGCAGATATAAACATCAACTACGCCATGATGAACGGATAATGATTAACTGTCTTTATCTTGTAGATATTGAAAATAATAAAATATCTACAAGGTTTTGAACAATTGCGTCACAATGAAGCTTAAAATCAGTTAGCTATGTCTATTACGAGTATCTTACCATCTTTACATTAACGTGTTGGGAAAGAATAATTTTCGGTCAAGTTGGTGACTTGTTTGTGATTTATTTTTGTTGGATGGCGACCACCTAACAATGAAATTATGTACAAAATTATGTAATAGTTAGAAGTTACAATTGGAAGTATAGTGAATACGGCATATCATATAGGAATATTAATAAAATACGATTGTGTTTGGAGACATAAAAGTAACTGGACTCAAAGCTTCAACATGGAAGATACATTAATAGCGGTTGGTAATAAGGGACACAGTGGCACGTACTTAAACTTGCACGATACTTGTGTGTTGCGAATTCTGCAAGACATTAATTATAAACTTTCAAATATATAATAAACTTTAAAATATATAAAACTCTAAAAAATATAATAATGTTCTATGTATACACTTTATATATTTATACTATAAATGATCTTTACAATATCAATTCTACACGCTAGACTCTTTATCGGTTGACCGAAGTCCGAAATTTTAAATTAGGCTTGCACTATCAGGACATAGCGGCTGCGGTCACACGTTTAGATCGCCCTTGAAAGGCGATCTTATAGTACACAGTCATATTTTTTCATTAAGCGAGTAAAGGATGCCTTGTTAGCAATTGGACAGGCAAAGGTCTTTAATTAAATTTAATGAGATTACGTTGGAAATGGTCACACTTTAGCAAGTGACCCTCGCTCGTGTTTTATTTTCTTTTTTTTTTTTTGTTTATTTGCGTAACGTGTTGAGTTTATTTTTGAACATTTAGAACTAAACTAAACTTCTTTTCTATTGACTAATACAGCAAGAACTTACAATCATAAGTGGGAAATTAAACGGTTAGGTAGGTCAACGTCCTATTATGCATTTCAAATATTGACGTTGGAAAATCTTAAATTTTGCAAAAAAGGTTAAGACTAGTGTGTAGGATAAATTTAAATGGTTATGTGGGTAACTTAAAAGAAAAATTAGCTATTTTGCTTTATGTGTGCTTATAGACGAGCTGGGTTTCTCTACAAGTAATGGTTATATATGTTTATATTATATATATATATATATATATATATATATATATATATATATATATATATATATATATATATATATATATTTTTTTTTTTTTTTTTTTATCATTCTGCCACTCCTATCTATCACGTCACTACTGTGCCCATCCACGAGTCGCCGCTGGAATATATACGAATATATCGGAGTCTGTTTCAACTACTGTATTCCATTGTTTTATGTCACTCTAAAATGCTTATCACTGCTTATTGGAAGCTTTATTCACTATCAATGAATAAAGATTTAGTCAAATATCAATTAATATACATTTACAATCATTTAGTTAGATCCTCACTTAATAAGCATATTTTAATAGAACATGTATTTATTTAACTAACGTTTTTAATAGAATATATATCTTAACTGTTTTAACAAAATTATTATAACATTGTAACATTTTATCGGAAAACGTATCTAACAAGATTTTTTAATAAAAATTTTATATAAATTAAAATTAAATTCGTTTATCGTGGAAGATTTTCGCAAATATAAAGAAAATTGCTACTAAAATAAAAGATCCGTGACAAAAGTTATAAAACATTCTAAGGTTTGCAACCTGCGTTTGACAGCGGAAATGTAATTTGTGAGTCCCTAATGCAAGGGGCAATCTCGAGAGCACTGCGAATTGGGAATATGAAAATGGGGATTTATTAAGTTCAATAAAATATAAAAAAGTCATCCACCAAAATGTGATGTCATCATCAATTTTAATTTACCATAATTTTTCTCTAACATTTTAAAATTCCTATCTGATAAATTTATATTTTCTTCAACGCCAAGAGAATGAATTGTTGGTTTTGTAATGTACAATCATCATGATTTATAAATGTGTATTTTGCTAATATATCATTATTAATAACAAGCGTATTATACAGGGTGAGTTAGACTTATGTTGCACAAATTTACCTGTTGATAGAATGAATCTATTAAATATTTTTTAAGAAAAATGATAAATTGTAAACATATTCTGTGAGTAGCTTTACTTTTTGTCCTTACACTCCATTTTGTGTTTTTATCGTACACTGTTGAATTTAGATCATAAATATTTCTCAAAAGAATTATCCCTTGGTAATATTTTAGATCACTCGTAACTTTGTGGTAGTTTTATTTGAACAAAAATTCGAAGTAAGACTTCCATTGACTATACTTAGTAAAATTAATGAAACCGGACAATTGTTTTATTGCTAAAAGAAATTTTCTTTTTTGTCTTCATATAAAAATTAACAACGACGTGTGATGTTTGCGTACCGTACCTTTCCAAGGATATGTTTCATCTAATTAAACTTTGACAATGTCTCGAAAACTGTTCTAGTTAGTAATGAGTTATTTAGTCAATAATATTGTGAAGGAAACAGTCTTTAGGAAACATTTTTAATTAAGTTCGACGTTCTATATAAAAAAGTTCCATTACACGAAATGGCGTATGTGCCCGAGAATAGTAACATTTAATACACGATTTTCAACAGAAATCATAGAACATGTTCAATTTACTCCATATACGTGTATTAAATTTAGCTCCATATGTTTATTAAATTTCATGTAACACATATCTTTCTTGTAATAAACTCTAAAATATAATTAAAACTGAACACTTTGTATGTTTCCTTAAGAAGACTGGATAGAGGATGTGTTTATATGACTTGTCTTCTCAAAATAATGGACTCTATCAACTCTTACTGTCCTGTTACAGAAAACTATCTTACCCTGTAAAAAAATTAAAGTAATACTATCTGCTTTACTTAAAATGCTACGTATTATATACCACTCAACCAAACTGGTTACTCTCATATGAACAGAAATTTAAACAAATTATTGCATTTGAACAATTTTGCTGCACCGGCCAAAACTGGTTATGATTCTTTTATCTCGACCAATGGACATGTCAACCCTAGTTGTTTTTTTCTTCAACTTAAACTTTGAATTTAAATTAAAACTGTATTTCTTCATAAAATTATCCATCTTCAAACAACAATATTGCCTTACTATCAAAAGGGATAGCTTTGTCTCTTAGTCCATCCAGTTCAGTTTTTTTTGGATCTTTCTAAACTTTCCCGCATTGTTCCAAACACTGGCGTACAGTTGATGGATTTTGCCCATATTTATATAAATTCTGTAGAAAAATAATAATTTCCAAAGATAGGGTTTGAAATCAACGACTTCTTGGTATATAACGTCAGCTACGTAAAGATAAATAGAAGCAATATAGTAATATTCATCTTTAAGTTTCAAAATAACTTGCTGAAAATATAATAAAGTATTATGTTTATAAGAATCACAGCACGTTTACTTAATAGACAGGTAACCTAGGAAACTCAATCCAAATCATGCAGTATGGCTTATTACTATAGCATAACAATATATTGTCTAAAAACATTTTTTATACACTTTTCTTCATCGTTTTATATGCTGTAAGCAGACATTAAACTGACTAAGAAATTTCAGTGATAGGATTTGGAAAAATTGCATACGATATACTTTACAAAATTATTGTCAAATAAAACGTTTTGAAACTATTCACAAAGTGAATAGTTTGATAGTTCTTGTGTTTTGCTAAATTACAATAATTATTAATAGAAATTTTTCTTTACCTAAATTTTTTAAATTTTACCTTTTCTTATATTATTATTAATTTCATTTTCTTTAATTTACAGTTATTGTGATAAATATATAAAAATATGCAATGTAATTTCGAAACGCGACAAATACAAGGTACATACATCAATATATAATTAATAATATCATTATTAATTTCATTTTATCACTTTCTTAAAAATAGGTATATCTATGATGTTTAAAATCAATTACTTCTTCAGAACAGTTCATGTTCATATATGTTCATTATCACCATAATTTTATAATTTGCTATATCTATGCAGACTAAAATGATACACGTAGCCCAGAGCCGTAATACTAGAGGTTTTGATCCCTCTGCTACCCCTAACCTGTACGTATATCAGTTTTGTAGCTGCCCAGAAGATCCTTTATAGTTTTCGTCTGGAGATTTTTTCCGCCTCTATCCAATTTTATAGGATTAAGTTTATTTGTTATGCCGTTATTTAATGTCGATCTATTTCATCTACACAAACCTCACCTAAATTTGTTGTAGCTACTACGAGTCCACTGATATATCAGCAGCTACAAGTTATGGTCGAACTGGTTGTTGCCCATCCCAGTGCTAAACACAGTGACCATTGTTTGATTAATATCGATGATATGTGCGCAGTAACAATTTGTTCAATCATATTTATTGTAAATAGCGAATTTTATACAACAGTTAATAATAAATAATTTCCACTTGTCTGTGTTAAATATTCTGAAGTAAGGCCACTCCTAGATATATGATGAGAATTTTGTCCATTTTCGCTTGTTCACATTTATCTTGTTTTTTGCTACTTGTCAATTTGCTCTAGATTTCCGTACCTATGGAAATTTACAGCTCTGCGTTTTGGTATGTAGCGACGCGTTAAAATTGGCGCATTAGCAGGGATAATGGGTGTGCCTCGATAGCTCAGCGGTCAGAGCAACTAGCCGGAAACTGGGAGAGCCGGGTTCGATTCCCGGTCGAGGCAAAATGCACTTTTATCCTTGCTAACGCCAAAGTGGTGACCCCGACGTGATGTGATTCGTTCCAGTACTCGAACCTCCCTTAACATCTCAAATTCGCGGATTCGATTCCTGTCCTATCCATCGCCCTACAGTCCGGGGGTTACCGAACAACGGTTCGTAAGAATGGCGAACGTGGTCACATTCCGTTAAATTGTATCGAGACAAACCATGTCTCTAGGGAGGGAGTACTGTAGTGACGCATTAAAACTGGCGCATTAGCAAGGATAATGAGTGTGCCTCGATAGCTCAGCGGTCAGAGCAACCAACCGGAAATTGGGAGAGCCGGGTTCGATTCCCGGTCGAGGCAAAATGCACTTTTATCCTTGCTATCGCCAAAGGTAGGCCTGCAGTCATTTATTCGTAATTTGGGACTCAGAAAAGTGAACTCTCGGTAATCAGAGAATTCTTTCCGATTTAACCATTGGTACATCTTAGATCAATGGTTGAACATGTGGTCCATAACATGTGCAGATAGCCCGCGTTACATGTTTTAAGATGTAATATAATTTTTAAATAAACTAAATTATATCTTAATTGCAATTAATGTTTTAAACATTGCATTTAATGTTAATGTGATTGCTGGAACTGTTTAATATGTTTATAACGAGTTTGAAGAATTGTAACGAGAGGTACAAAATCATACTTACACATTGGCTTCGATTCTTGGCGAATGCGCCAGTTTAACAGAAATAACTGCACACTTGACGACCATAGTAGTGTTCGAAATATGAATTGAAAAAATGTATATTCCATTAATTTCTTTTAAGATTTCAATATTTGTCACTTCTAATTATATTTCATTGTTAATCCCACATTTTAATTATACCCATGTCCAACATATATAGATTAAACATTTAGATCTGAACAAATTTGTATAATACTTTAAAAATTATTCGCTCACCCCCATGTAAATACAAGACATTTTAAAAAAAAATATTAAGTGAAAATTGTTTAATTAGTATTTTAATTTTCTTGTCATCGTCAGCAACTTATGTGTTACATAAAAATTTGTAATAGTGGTCACTATATCTACAACTCTGCATTCCAATGCTCACAAAAATAGCGTTAGCTCTTGATAGAACTTTCATAGAAGTGCATTTTTTACATTATTTCGATAACATCAAAGCAGGTATTATATTATTATAGCCAAAGCTAGCTTTGACGATCATGTTGATGTCACGACTAAAATTTACAGATGTGTAAAATTTAATTTTAATGATGGCATTAATTATTAGAAGCAAACCCTAAAATTCTGTTAAATGAGCTTTCCCTGGGAGAGCTTCATGGATTAAATGGAGTTTGGATCTTATCGATGTATAATATTTGTGCCATCAAACAGTTTTAAGAAGGATGAACTTTGAAGATTGAACTTTTTCATTGTTATCCATTGATATATAATCAATGGAAAGATTGTGAATTTTAGTTATTTAAGTTCGCTGATAGGTCACTCAATTTGATAAATAGAAAATAACAATAGATCGTCCAAACAAATTGTTACTTCTTATATGAAATTATGACCGTCTGATGAAGATATCGATGTTACAAGAAAATGATTTAAATTTTCACGAGCGAAATTATTCGGCTACATTTTTTAACCTACAATCAACTGTTCTCATGACATATTTGGATAGTCAAAAGTCACTATGTATGGATAGTACAAAAGTAACTATATTATAACACACCCTTCGAATATTGAGAATCTAGTGGCCTTTTGTTTCTTCCGTGAAGATGATTTTGTTCCATCCTATAGTGTATACGCTAACCTGTTCTTATACAATGTGCTTTTTGCAAAAGCTATTTTTATTTCGACTAATTATTTAAATCATCACAACCATTATATAACTTGAAACATTATGAATATTATTGTATTCTTTTGTAATTATTGTACTTTGTATAAGTAATGGGTTTGGTAGTAGAGGGGTCAGCGTGATACATTCTAGAATCATCTCAAGTACCAGTAAAAAGGTATCGAAAATATTTTGAAACGCGTCCAGAACCTGTTCCAGTTCACCGGCGTGTCCGACGTAACAATATTCATTATATAAATTCTAAATGTTGTATACATTATTTTTATGTTATTTTGAAACACATGTACAAATCCAGAAGGAACACCCATTAGCAAAATAGACGCTGTCACATTTTGGAAGCGATAATTGGGTAGAAATAATGTAGCACTGCGATGGACAGCAAGTGGTGAAGACAGTCAAAGTTGCCCAAGACAGAAGCATCTCCATGAAGCTATAGCACATGCAATAAGACCTAAAAACTTTCATGTGAATGTAAAGGGCTGCACAAGACTATACATTTCTTATTTTAGTCGATATATATATATATATTTCTTGACTTTAATTTTCCACTCGTGATTAAATGTTTTATTCAAACGGTCTTATAAGCGCTTCTACAACCATCAAAACGGCCGTTTTTAATACTGAATATTTTACAACTTTCTAAATAAAAATTTTCTTAGTTTTATTCATATGGCGGAATATGACTGTAAATACTTTGCTAAAATTTTTCAATGTAAATTCATCTTTTCTTTTACTACCCTGCACTGAGGAGGGGAAATACCCCGAAAAATCAATATCTGCATTTCCTTCCTTATCTTCTTCATTTCCTCTAGTATGCTATTACACCACAAATAAGGCAAAATAAGAAAAACTGTATAATAATAAATATATAACTATCAATCTTACGACTATCGATCGATCTAGATATCCCAGTCATCGATACCCTCTTAAATATCTATATAATGGATTATATATTTGAAATATATTTCTATAAATATATTTGACAAAGGTTTCTCAATATTGATGGCACAAATATATTACTTATTGAGTTTGTTACATTGAGCTTTATTTCGGAGCAAAAGCTCTCCTTTTATTTTGCATTCGCGCGGTTTCCTTCGGATTTTCATGCAAAATGTTCTTTCAAATTTTAACCATAAATTAATCGATTAAACTATTGATTGATTTATCATTGATGGATAAAACAATAACGTTGTTTATGAATAAATGGTTTAGGTACAATTTAAAATTTTTGTTCGATTTTTACTATTAGAAATCCTAATTTTAAAAAGTTAGACGTTAATTGGTAATAATGCAAAAACTATGTATCCAAAGCAAAATTTAATCTTACATGAATACGTGAGAAGTAAGTTTGATAGGATCAAACTCTACAGCAAAGATAACTTTTATATATACTATTTCAAACCTTAATTATATTCTTTATTATTTATTTAAATCACATTTGTTAATGTGATTTAAATAAATAATAAAGAATATAATTAAGGTAACTTAAATAAATAATGTTTTATTTATTTAAAAATGACTTATATCTTTCGTAGGCTATAAGTATAGAAGTTTGAAGTTTTACATAACCTTAACCAAAATACCCTTGATTTTAACTTTACAACTTTTTTAAGCTAACTTAAAAAAAAGGAAATAAAATATGTCGCTTAAAGGATATCAATTACGCCATAAATTCTTCTTCATGAAGGTGGAAGTATTAGCAAAATTTTAGTTTATGCAAAATTTAAATTGAGATGAATTAGGAACTTGAATTAGTTCACGCCTGATTATTTATCTCAAAAATTCGTTAAGTTAGTAATGTTTTAATTTTTTTAAGATTATGTTTGAGTTGTGACGTCATCATAGTATTTTGCAAATTTCAATGTATTTAATAGAAATAAGTTTGATGTGTTTCAGAGTTTTTAAAAGTTCTTTAATTATCAAATTACGAATATTGTATGACATTTTATCACCGCTCTGTATGTTCATAATATTATCTCATAATATTAATACTACTTTAACATGAAATTTTGTATACTCATATAGAACAGTTACAATTCTTTTAGATTTTAATAATCCAAGTGCTTACTAAGGTCTACTTCATCATGGTTATAGTTATACTTTCACACTGAACTTTTATGGACTATATACATTTTCAACTATTGTGAGAGAAATAAAAAGCAACATAGTTAAATAGAATATGATTTATTATAGCTTGTAGCTATAACATACATTTTAATAGCCATTCCGTGTTTAACATTATAAACTAGGATTTGTTACGTACGATACTTATTTATTTGCTTGAATGGCCTATATTAATATATGATGTGTATATCCGACTTTATGACACTTGTTACTTGTTACATGCTCGTGTTATTTGTTTACATTTTGTACTTGGCGACATTAATATGCTTCATGCAGACAAGAGGCATGAACGTTCAGTGAATTTCTTGTTTTGCTTTTCCTATTATTCTACCGATTGTAAGCTAGTTTTCTTAAAAGTGTTTTTGTTTGAGTATTTTTAAATTTCAATCAAATCCATTCTATCGTATATAACAAAGTAATATATATGATTACGCTTACAAATATTATAGTCCATATCCTAATTAAAATAAACAAAAGCATTTTAAATGTAAATTTTTAACTTTAATAAACAGAATCTTAATGAAAATAAATAGTTCTTTTGATCTTCGAAAATATAGCTCTAATGATTCATTGTCAACAATTTCTTTACATTATAACTCATATGATATAAATAAAAAAAATTTAGATTTCCTTAAGACTATCAAAACATGAAAATATGTGCCACTATTTAGTTTTGCATAATTAATAGGCTGTTTGTAGATTTTTTTAATATTATATATTCATTTATACCAGTCTACACCAATTATAGTGATATAAATATTAAATACTTAAAAAAAAAGGCTTTAAATTTAATTGGTTATATTTGTCAATTTCGCTATCATTTAAAACTTTTATGTTAAGTTATTCTTAGATTTAAGGCTGTAGACTATGAAGGTACACTACATAAATATTTAAGTGATTATCTCATAGGTCCTTATTCTAACGATATTCAACAAAAAATTGTTTATCAATTTGTCACTAGATACTTTCAGCGATATCTATAAATTACTAATTATATAATAAATACAAGACAATGAATAAATATATTTCATTAATTTCATTTTTCAATTCATATTAATTAGGTACCTGCTTCGATTTGTATAAACCAATATGGTTACTCGCTATCAACATAAAACATCTAAAATACTAAAATGTATACATATGCAAAACTTTGATGCACATTAAAAATGATAATATATAGATATTCTTTATTGCATAAGTGGTTGAATTTATCGCATATAGGTATAATATCCTATATGCGATAAATTCAACCATTACAAATATCTGTAAACCATTATTTAAATATGAAGAAGTTAAATTCCTCAGCAATTATTTCTCGAACTAGAGTTCCAAGAAGTAACGCCGATTTTATAAGATTTGACATGGTAAGAAGCCTTTCCTGGATTTATCAACTTTCCCTGGATGATGATATTGATCTTTCTTGTTGGTATAAAATAAGGCCGAATGGAATTGTATTGCATGCGTTTAAGGAGTACCTGAGCCAGTCGTATAATTTTCATAAACTCAAAATGCGTAAATATGTGATCTGTGGTTTAGCCCTAAGATTTTTCAATTTTTTTTTATATTGGTGGGTGGTAAATTAGACTTGCCTTTAAGTTGCAACTAAATGCATAGACATTTGGCCCAACTTTATATTCTGCTGGAGCCTTTTTTGGGCATTTATCCATATAGCCCGCATGTGATATACCTACATGAGGGCTATAAAGATGGCTTGGCCATGCGAATCATGATTTGATTCGTATGGAACGAATCAAAATTATATTGTCCGTTTTATTAAAATTTGTTAATATATTTCACACTTAATAATCTATTAAAAAGATTGATACATTAGATAGGATTAATATTCAGTAATTATATTCTCGGTAATTTTTCATTCATTCTTTTCTCGAATTCTCGTTTCGTTTCACATTTTTGAAATAAGAACATCATCATGAATATCCTTAATAACAACTTTCGAAGAATATATCTTTCAATGGTTTGATTCAATTAGAACCCTAAATTGCTCGATCAGTCCTGTATACGATCGAGTACTGCTATTTTGAAAATTAAATGAAATTCTAAGGTCACAGTTATAAATATCACAGACTCACAGTAACTGATGTGTTCATATTCAGACTTAAAATATAGTACCTAAATATCTCCATATACCTGTATGTACCTACTAGAATTACCATTCATTATATTTGACTGTTAATCTGGAGAAGACTACGGAGTAGATTAAATATGGATCCTAAGAATCAGTGCATTACCTACTGTATATTTTTAGTTAATTAACAATACGTTTTTGAAACTTTATGGTAACTTAGAGAATTAATTGACGTATGAACATCAAAATAAAAATAAATATCTAATAATGATTAATATATTTAATTAAAAATTAAACTTTTTGCAAGCAGTGTTAAATTCAATCAATTCATTTCAAAATATCAATAATTTGCTAATTATACCTATAACTAACTGCTAATTATACCTATAATATATTAAGTGAAACATTATTAGACAAATACGTAGTATTTGTCTAATAATAGTAATCTAATAATAATAATAATAATAACTGTTTCACTTAATATCTAAAGACAATCAAAGATCGTCGTAGACAAATGCTGATAACAAATTTAATGTTCTACATACAGGACATTTGTCTAGTAGGTAGATTGTAGGCACTTAGGTAGATACATAAGAATGTAGGTATATATACATATAGGTACGTAGGCATAGCGCTGATGGTCGTTGATCCGTCGGTTCTAAGTAAATACCTACCTAAGTACTCGGTCTGATTTATAAATGCACATTTATAAATTTCATTTAATAAGAATAACCACTTACATATATTATACATATGATATTTAGGAGTATATAATATACCTATCGACTTCTGGGTTTCTGTTTTTAATTTTATATAGAGGCCTACCTACTACACTTATTATACTTTTTGTAACTATTAGTAGATACGATAAGAAAGTACTGATATTTGTTGTCCTCATCGATATTGTCTGGTATTTTAAGAGATCATGATATCAATTAATGACCAAAAATCAGAAGTAGTAGAATCAATTACTTAAAGAATTACTGAAACATTCATGATAGAAAATAGGTAACTATGATAAAGTACCCATGGAAAAGGTAAATACGTACACAATCTTTTGCAATTTAGGTACCTACTAAAAATAAGTTATGTTTTTTATTAGTTAGGTACCTATCATAGGTAAATTGACAAAATGGGATATGTAAATATGTGGGGGTCCTATTTTTTCTTTTTTGACAAAAACTAAACGAACGTTACTCCGATTGGATATACGTATATAATATATCCAAAATAACCAATATATAATGTATATATCTACCTACCTAATAATATTTCGTTACAAAAATAAAAAGAAGATAAAGAAAATAAGGTTTTCTTTAAGTCATGTGAGTAGGTAGGTATAGTATTGTGGACCTTTCATATAAACCCATATCCGTGTTTAAATAAATATGAATAAGTAGGTATTTAAGTACATTTAGTATTTATTTCACACACGAGTTACGAGTAATTTTATACCAGATAAAGTTGGTGAAAATGAAATACTAAAATTATGTTACCTATTATTCCTCTATAATTTTAATGCGCTTTCAAATTAAACGACTCTGCTACAGAAATTATACGTCAGCCTCGGAATAGAACACAACCAGGAGAGAGGATAACTGAAACCTCGTGTTTTAGGTGGGGCTGAAGTGTTGTGACGTCATAAAGCTAGAACCGCCTTTGCAGGGGTTATGGGCGGGAAATAAATAAAATTTACGATGTGCTATTTAACTGCTATCTGCCGGCAGAGTAACGAAGCATGTGGAGGCCATTACCAGTCTGCTATTGGTTAGAAAGCGGAGTCGACATATGATTTAGACTTCTTACTACAGGATGAATGGTAGCAAGAGAAACAGAAAGTAATAGCGTGCCCGTGATAGAGCGAAAAATCGATTTAGAATCACTTAGCTGGGGAAAGTTACGACTCACGTTTAAATTCTGCCTTCGTTTATTTCATTCTAACAAGGATGATAAGAGTATAAACAGTTTGTAGGTTGAGGTTTATGTTCAGTATGGGACATTTCGCGGGATATTTAAGATATTATAACCGCTCAGGTTAAGCTCCGAATTTGCTTCAGAAAAAATATGTTATTATCCGAATAGTCCGAAAATTTTATTTATATCCAAAAAGGGATGGAACTGTGAACTAATAGCATTAAATCGTTTTTATTACGAATAAACCTAAGTGCCACATAACTTTATGTAGTGGTTTTATTTTTGTTTCAATACGACGAAACAAATGAAATACCTACTTACCTGCCTACATACATAATATAACAGTTTATTTTATTTTTAACGACAGATGAAGGTGCATTTTAATGGGGCTTCCCTAATAAAACCAAACTCAATCGGTACCCAAAAGGTAGTATTCACAAAGATAAAAGTGTGACTACACCTATATTCATTAATAAAATAAAGTATCTACTTATTAAGTAAATAACTCTAATAAAACTTTAAGGGAAACATTTTATTACCTGAGATAAATAAATACCTAAGTATCGACTACGAAGATTTTTTAGTGGTATTATTTTCATAATAAATATTCAAATGAAAATACTCTTTGGTACCTACTAATACTATGCAGGTACCCATTTTTTATAAATTTATAAATCGTAAAATACATTTAAAATACCTAACTCAAGCAGTTTGAAGATTATATTAGATACTGTTTTAAAACTTATAACATATTCGTATTTTACTAATAAACCAACTACGTGCCTTACCCTACAGCAAAAGTTATTCGTAAAAATCGA
This sequence comes from Rosalia funebris, assembly GCA_037954035.1. Lineage (NCBI taxonomy): Eukaryota > Metazoa > Arthropoda > Insecta > Coleoptera > Cerambycidae > Rosalia > Rosalia funebris. The sequence goes on along the minus strand of JAZFAV010000032.1, from coordinate 30,194,083 downwards.
TAAAGCGATGGTCGTGAGACCAGTGCCTCCCTCTGCTTTACAGACGGTAAAATAAAGTTCCACTAACACAACCACAAGGGTTGAAAATGTTCCATCAAATGTGTTGTTAGACTGTCTCCATTGCTTTGCGTCAATTTCCGCCCTATGTCTTCCCTTAAATGTTTGTTTACGTTGTAAGAAGCAACAAAAGAAGACTTTGCCACATGATAACTGCTAAAATAGCGGTTTAAAAGGCGTTTTATTAGGTATATTATTTAGATGCATAGCGCAAATAAGAAGTTACGATATTACCTTCTTAACTTTCTATACGGATGTACAGTTCGTGATCTCAATAACTTAGTAGCATGGATTTTCGTAAAAGGAAACCATTTACTTACTTAATTGACTTAAACTTACGAACCAAATTTGTATTTAGTCCCTAACAATATCCATTGTTAATAATGGCATTATCAAACAATTATCTACTTATTCATAGTTAATTATAAATATTATTCATCTGATCAATAATAAAATTTATTTATGGTGAACAAATATTTTTAAATAGTAATTAATAATTTGTTACTCTGTAATAAATGCTGTGACATTTTAATAAATTGTTTTTTCAGTGTAGATATTTTTTTTCAGCTAAATTACCTACCTATCTACCAAAGTTTATTCTACAATTTAACAAAAATAAAATTATTTTTGTATTCGAAGAATATAAATGGGAGGTGTATTTTTTGAAGTAGTAGTACTGACCACCTTGAGTAGTTTACCATTGCCCATATTATACCACAAAATCCACTACGTCTATCTTGCATCGTTTAGATGTCTGCATACCTATTTTGTGATCCTTTTGTTCAAATTCGAGAATTATTAGCATGTTATCAGATTACATTTTTTTCGCAATTCTAAATTACGCAACTATTACGCGAATACAACTATAAATGCCTTTTTGTCTTTGCAACTTAAGTAGTCTGCAACGTAAGAGAACTTACGTTGCAGACTGCGTTACGTTACGTTAAGAACAAACTATGGCTACATTTTTAAATTATTTGACCAGTAGGTATATTGATGGAATGATTATAGCTTAAAAAATATGGACAATTTCCTTCTATGGCATTTTCAAATATTAGGAAGATTCTATTGTATGTATTTTGTTTTTAATTTAACGTAATTAACTTATTTTATACTTTTTACAAATTTATTATACGGTGATATCGTTGCTGAGTCTGATGATACTACTAACACATTTGCAAGTTCTTGCTAAATACATGGCTCATTGTTTAATTTTATTCTCGTGAATACTTACATACTTAAGAGCTCTTCCATTGCATAGGTAAATAATTTAAAAGTAGTGGTGATAGATATCACCACTATCACAATCAAATCTGGATGGTTACTTGTGTTATTTATTTACTGTCAGGACAGTATAATACAATAATAAGGACACACCTGAATATATATTTTTAAAACATAAGTCTTATTCAAAATGATTCAGTATTATTTCAGTAAAATCTTTTTTTGCCTCTCATTTTGACTATAAGTAATTTTTTTCATATTGGTCTAGACAATATATAGTTAATATAATATATTTTAGTTTCTTCCTAATTTAAACGATATTGTAATATACATGATATCTATTGTTTTTACTGCATTACGAAATTCCAAAAACACCTGCCTAAAATCGTCCTCTTTAATTTATAGGTTCCTAAGTAAAATTTTATATGGTACCATGTTTTTACGACCGTACCTCTTAAAAACACGATCCTTAAAACAGTAGCACCTAAAAATGTTTATGGTTACATAACCATATTGTTCAAAGGATGCAAAGAAAAAAGACTTTATGAGACATTTGTAGTAGTAAAGCATTCAACCACTCGTAGTAGGTAGTTGCAATAAAAAGGTCGTTAAAGCGACTTTTACTGCAGTTAAAACTGTAAAAGTGCGTCCAAATAGCCGAATAAAATACGAGCTTCTCTAGGCACGCGCCACACTCATCAAACCACTGTTTATGAGATGATAATAATAATAAAGCCCCAGATTAAACTGATCGTTAAATAAGTTTAAAGCTATATAAACGCCAATTTTATACTCGTTGTGTTTTATGGTTCAATTTCATTGATAATTTACCTGCCTTTTTAAATTAACTGAATTCTTTGTTTGCTAATAACTTTATTATTGTTGCTTTGTTATTTATAACATGTCGAATCTTTTTATTTTACAGCATTTTAAAACTTGGTCTATCAGATCGACATTGTGCCATCTGCTGGTTAGAGGCTATACTGATTGGTAGTAACGGTTCAACTTAAAGCCGATAGGCGGTGCAAGCGGATGCTAATATTACTATAGTAGTTCTCTTTATGACGTTGACTCCGATTTTAAACTGAATTGACTAGATGTCCATAAGAGTATTAGACTTCGTTTAATATAATTAGAGGTGCTTTTAATTGTTTTGGACTTTATTAATTTTATTCTCAAATGCAAGTATAAAATCATAGAATCTTATATCTCTATTAGAAATAATATTTAATTATTTAAATTTGTTTATTTGAAATTGTTTGATTTTTCACTTTTAAAACTTGAAAACTAGTATTTTCGTCTATGAATAAAAATCGTGTTGTGTTTGTAATTTATTTTGAATGAAAAAAGAAATTCAACCTCTTATAGATGCAAAAATTAGTTCTCCATTAATATATTAATGTACATTTTGTACACGGTGAACTAATTAAGTTCGCGGTCGCACTTTAACACGGCCATTTACCTACCGATAGAACGAAATTTTGCAAATACTGAAAGTGTTACTTTTGGTGTAACTATTGTCTATTTTTCTGATACATAATTATTTATATAGGTTGTTATGTTACCGGATGACATGTTAATATCGATTTTTTGAACAGGATGCACCAATGTATACAAATGTTTTCTATTTTTTTTTTCATGTTTATAAATATGGAATATACTGTATGTTCGTAACATTTAAAAAGCATTAAATTCACAGTGTTCATTACATTCTCGTGGGACATACGTTAAATCAAGAATTAAGAAACAATTACTTACAAATTAATCTCTAGCGAATGAAAAGCAGCCGCTCATCGGAAAGCCAGTTCGCCTGGTGAAATATTAGTGTAAAATAAATTCAAAAATAAAGGTTATTAAGAGCTCGATGTATCTCTCCTCTTTATTATATATTAGCACGTTTATATTACCGAAAGACTTTTGAGGTATATTAATTATAAATAAGGTAGGGTTAAAAATATGAAGAAGGAAAAATTATTTTCTTCAGTCTAATAAATACTTGAATGCGAACAAGAAAAGAAAATTATAATGCAATTATAATGGCTCCCGGAACAACTAATTGGTTGTTCGTTTTTTTTTTTTTTACAAAATCTGCTCATTTCTTTTCTGAGTGTAAACAAATTATGTAACAAATACTTTATCTCATTAGTGACGTATTTTATGTGGATAATTTTTAGTATATCCGTATGATTTTAATCCATAGAGGGTGTTACCATTTTGAGCAATTGTGCAATTTACACAAGAAATTCATTCTTTGTTGCCTATATTTCAGGAGAACGAGCAAAAATGTTTCATTATAGTTATTCTTGATGATACATGCCAGGTGTTAACGAAATCATGTAAATCATGTCATAATATAAAAAAGAATTGTTTTAATACAATTTTCATATTTTTGAAAGTTCGTGTGTGAGAAGTATCAACAAAGTTGTATAATTGTTGAAATAATGCAAGATCTCTAAAAATTTGTAAAATGTTGGGAATGTTAGACCCAAAGACTAATGTTGTAGTTAGATGGATTTCTTCTGAAGAATCAGCGATAGAATAATCAGCGAAAAGATAAAATTCATTCGACTAGGACCACAAACACATGTCGGAAGAATTTACTTCACCAGAAAAAAGTTAATTATTTCAAATTGATGATATTTAACTTTATATGGTTGAATAGAATAAAAAAAAATAGATAATCAGTGCATAATGCATTCGACTACAACCGTAAACACATAACCTGGAAGAATTTCCTGCATGATGAAAAGGTTGATTATTTTAATTTGATAATATTAAACTTTATATTGTTAAATAAAAAAGGATAAATGTAATATATAATATCGTAAAAAATACGGCTATGAGTTTGGTTTATTCATTTTTTTTTGTACTGTACAACAATAATTAATAAAATGAGTATATAAGTTAATATACTTAGTGTTAATTTAAAGGAAATTATTGTTAAAACTTACCCGTTATAACATTTAATAAAATTAGATGCACAAATTAGATACACTAAACAATGTGATTATTAAATAATGACGCAAATGTAATGGAAGAGGCGTAAAGTAATTACACTATACTTGATTTATATATCACTAATGAATCAAATGGTTCAGACCTTTTAAAACTCCTAACCAAAACATCAAATTTGACGCAACCAGTACAATATTTTGAGAGCAACTAAATGTGAAAGTAAGCGTTAACTCGTTCCTTAACATTATTTTATTAGTTTATAAAGGGGCTGGTTTTTATGGGTATATAAATACTTTACAATATGAAATCTAAATTACTAGACTAATAAAGCAGGTCTATTTCGAAATTATGGGAGTTTGTTTAGATTTTATTCTAGGAAAGGTTTTTAATACGGTTACACTATACTGCAGATATTATAGGCAGGTATTGTGAAAGAAATACAAGATTCAACAAAAAAGTCATACAACATTTCCCTTCTAATAAAGTTTCCATAAAAAAATATTAACTAAAAAATAGTAATAAAAACCAATACACATTTGAGCTTTCACACTTAACATAATTTGCCCTCTGTATTGTATTCTCTGTATTGTATATGTATTATAGCGCAATATATATCAAACATATGTTACAGGAATTATATAATGCATTATATGTTAAATATGATGCAATATATAATTCCTATTGTCATATATTATTATGACGTATTACAAGGTATAGAAGATAAAATCAGGCAGAATCTATTCAAGACAAAATCCAGTAATAAGTAATTAATTTTTATATACAAAAAGAAATTCATCGTTAAAAATTAAAAATATATAAAAATATTTCCAAAAAAATTGGACAGATTCAGACAAAGGTTGATTATGTATTGTATTTACCAACTTCTTATTCTATATCAGTGTTTTGGCTATGAACGTCTATTACCGGACAACTCTTACATATTTATATAAGTATTTCAGTGTAAAAAAGTCATTTAGAATAATGAAAGGGAGAATTGTCATTTCAATTGAGCTGTACGTTCAATTATGTAACTAAAATATATATGCGATCCTTTAAAGTTGATGTAATGGAGATTTAAATAGTAGAGGTGGTTTCCTAACCACCTCCAATTCTTAGCCCTATTGGCATGCATATTTGGATAATTTCAGATCTTTTGTACTTAGTTTTCGCTTTATTTAGTTTTAAGTTTCTCAGCTACATATACTGCTTTCATCTTTTTGGTATGCAGTCTTCCATAACTCGCATCGCTAGCTGGATGATTGATTTCTGATCTGCAGTCATACAATGTTAGAAAGTTCTCGGATGATGAAACCAATAAGGCTCCTCAAACGTACAATAATGTACAAACGTACAATAGACGGCGACGTAACTATTCTGGAAATCAGATTTCACCTCCATCCTTATTCTTTTCACTAATGTTTGTTTATTCCAATTTCTACTAATATTTCTGTTAACAAAATTCAATCAATAGAGTTTAAATTCACTTTTCGATATCATGATATTACCTACGTCCTAACAACAATGTGATATAGTATTTCGAAGATCTACCTATTTATTATTACACTTTCCAACAAGTTATGTCCCATTATAGAACATAACAGTAAACAAGAAATATGTTGCAACAGTAAAAGAGAACAAGAAATAATGCTGATAACATAATCAGTGACGATAAACTCCAACTCATCGTCATCAAATCATTTGATGAAATTAAGGCTGTAATTGAAGATATTAATTTCCTGTAACTATTGGCTTTGAAACTAATAGTTCGCGCCATTTTTAGATAAGATATTTAGCCTTTTTAACTATGAACTGAGCTGGAAACATGAGAATCTAGTTTGTGTAATATTTCCCGAAAAATAAGATATTTAGGTTTCAAAAAGTTCCCGACTTAATTGAAATATTGTTTTCATTAAAGACATACAAGGCGTGAATTCGCATGTAAATGACAATCTCAATTTAAAGACATTTGTAAGTGACAATATTTTAATGAGGTATGGCGAAAGGTATCGAACTCAAACGAAGGTTGCTGTATTATTTGGGGATCAACATTCAGATCTACCATCCACTAGTCAAGGTACAATCAGTAAGATTGAGTGTCAGTACCAAGAGTTTAATCATGTGAGAGGTTTACCTACAAAGAGGCAAATTATTGTTGAGAATATGACTAAATTAAATGTCTGGTTAGACATTTAATGCTGTTCAAAAAAGCCCCGTGGCTCCAGACCTCACAACTATGCGATCCGGGTAATCATCAGTAAATTCTTGAATCATTTGTATTAATGTTATTTATACCACAATTCTGAAATTATTAAAAGAAACATAAATTACTCTTACCAAATTCACAATGTTCAGGAACATACCATAACATAATTCGGATCGCAGTATTGAATTTTGTGAGCTACCGATAAAGTCTATTATCCATTAAACATATATTTTATTTTTTAAACAGATTTGTTTTTCTGATGAAAGTACATTTACTGTATAGGGTGAAGCTATTCGACACAATTGTCGTTACTGGACTGAAACAACCCTTACTGAATGTGGGAAAGTCGTCGTACCCAATACCCACAAAAAGTAATTTGTGGAGTGGTATAGTACGTAACAGGATTCGTGGACCGTTATTTTGGTTATAATAATCTTAATGGTATAACATCAACATATTTAAATTTACTTTAAGAAAATTTGGTTTCATCTTTGTTGATTCTCTTTGCAAATGCATCCAGCAGTACAATTGCAGTACATCCAGCTCTATTTAGAATATAGCCAGATCATTTCAAGATGCTACAAAATATAAGATATATGTTTAATCGTCGATAGCTTTTTGTCAAGGGAGAAACAGTACCCATTTTGAACGTATTTTCTGATAAAATAATCATAAAGAGTAAGGTCTTTTTTAGATGTATTTATAATAATTTGAGAAATTTAGAAAACGAAGTATGCATTATATTCCTCTCGATGCGACCTTTTAAATGATGTAATGTAAAGATGTAAACTCGACCCTTACAGTTTAAAAAATAAGTTGGTGGTTGTTACATCCCCCAGAGTAAAGATTAAAGATCATTACCTCTCAAGTATGGAAAGTCAATATAAATAACCGATCTATTTCAGGAAATGAAATTCTCCATATTCGAAACACAGAATTTATTCCATTCAAGGTTTTCATCCTGTATTTAACTTTTTAGTCGTACAAATAGGGTTTTCAATAGGGATTATTAAATGAAATGAAAATAATTTAGGTAAAATTTTATATTTTATTTTAATTTTATATTAATTTTATAGCCAAATTAGTTTAATAATGTTAATAAAAATTTATAAACTACCGTGTGATCTTATATCCCGGGTACGGGACGTTTCAGTAAAAATACAATTAAAGAGGGATGATATTTATCTTTAACTTCGAGTGGTTCAAGATATTCTCTTTATATTGCAGTTTTCGTTGTAAAAATAAGATCGAGTATATCGTTATCATTGTTCTATAACTTTGACTTTGATCCGTTTATCTAATGTTAGTTTTATGAGCATAGAGTTATTCTCCTGTTTAACAAGGACTCTCTATTATTTTGACATGCGTAGAATGTTCCACTGCCCTGCAATTTTTATTACGACTCAATTTATCGCCATTATATAATGTTAGTTTTATGAACATAGAGTTATTCTCATGTTTAACAACGGTTCTCTTTGTTATTCTGACACGCGTATAATGTTTCATTGCCCTGAAGTTTTTATTACGACTCAATTTGTCGCCATTATTGCTCTCTCTGTAACAACGATATTTTGTGGTAATACGCAGAAACATGTTTCCATGGCTGCTCTGGGAGCTATTAATTCTTCAATAATATCAATAGTTAATTGAAGTTTAATTTATTAAAAACTCTCTTAAATACAACAAAGGCAATTTGGTATAGCTGTTTTATAAATCTTAGTTCTTTTTATATTTAATGTACAAGTTCAAAATACTTGACTTCAGCTGTTCAGTAAATAATTCAATTAGCATTAATATTTGCAGATTCATGTTGCTTAATACACAAAATAGTGGAAATAAATCGAAAAATTTCACACCGTTGCCGTTGTGCAGAAGTGAATATGGGATTTATCCTGAAGCCGTCCTTTGGTACTGGAAACCTATTCCGTTCCATTAAATATTATCACTTATCTATTCCATAACTGAAACTATAACGGTGCCGTAACATAGTCGCATATTTCGTTTGCTTGATGTTATGTTATTAATTCTTAAAAGCTATGATAAGATTTACCGTCGATATCGAATATATCATTAAGGAATGCAATGCAAAATTTTCCATAGAGTGTAAATATATACATATAGCAAAGAAATATAGGCACCACTAAATTATTTCTTGAGTAAATTATGTTTTTAGTCAATATAGAGCGAGACCGTTTTGAGACCAAGAGTATAATTAACTCCAAATTAATTCATTACTGTCCATATTTCAGCAAAATATAACGAATATGTCTCGTTACATTATTTATTCTCAATTAACTCAATTATGGTTCATGGGTTGTATTCTCCGAACATATTATTACATGTTCATTTTAAAGTTTGACCAACCAACTGGAAATACTGCGTCTATGTTTAAAATAAAACTAATAATTCGTCTTTATATTTCTCATTAACCATAATATTTTTTGTAATGGTCTTGAATTTACTCTCCTTAAAGTTTTATAAGAAGAATTTTTCTGTGGCCATACCATTCCCAATTTTGAAAATCTTTAGGAAAAATGTAGATATTTCAATATTTTACAAATCAATTAAGAAGGTATATCAGTTGTGACCTTTGACAACTTCTAAAACTATTTCTACATTTTAATTGTATGTACTTATTATGTGTATAGATACTGTAATATATAGAGTTACTATATTCTATAGATACTGTGGTATTTCTATACAGGACTAGTTATTTTTTCTACTTTCTTACATATGTTCTTCGATTTTGTCTATAAATAGGTTTTAACCAATTTTAATTTCCTAGAAGTATACATATTTACGAGGATTGAGTTTGTTGGATCTATATCTAAGGCATCACTGAAGACTGGGATAAGATAAGTTGGTCCACAAAGTCTGTCTCCCGTAATTGAACCCGTAAATTTGGTAATACAAACCACCTTATTTTCTATGAATTCCGTATCATAATTCCTATAATGAGCTGAAATGATATCCCTTGTAATTAGTTGTAATAATAATATACACTGTAGTGATAAAAGTTTTAAAAAAGAAATTGACTGACACAAATTTTATTTTTTCCAAATAGTGTGTTTAGTGTGACATCATTATATATATATATATATATATATATATATATATATATATATATGTATATATATATATATATATATATATATATATATATATATATATATATATATATATATATATATATATATGTTAGCTTTTCTTCGTAAAGTTTATCAAATAATATTACGAAATTCACAAAATAACATTTATTGACAATTATCGATCCACCCATCCGCCACACCGAGCTACACGTGATACATAATACAGACTAATACGAGTATTAGGCCCTGACTGAACATCGAGTAAATAATCGTCTAAGCTTGAGAGTATTTGTTTACAATAACTTATAGTTAATGGGGTTGAATGGAATTGTCTAGGGTTCAAGTGGCTGCGACGGAACCGTGAAGACGGCAGACAAGTTAACACGGCCTTCCTGACGTAGGATCGTCCTCGAACCTATAAAGCTAAGAAAAACAAAACAAAACAGCAAAACAATAACAGTGGTGTGCGCTTACTCTTTGTTAGTAGGAAAGTTTGTTAGAGTGGCAAAAAAAAAATAAAATACAAATAGAAAATATAAAATGAGCTCAGAATAAAAAATGAGAGTCAGAGCTCTCGTCCCGCCATGCCTAGGTTCATGGGGGAGACCTAGCCTAGCATGGTATCATGCGAGGGACCTTAAAAAGCCCAAATTTTATTTGGGGATCTTAAGCCTGAAGTTACATTCAGGGACCTTTCATAGCCTGAGTACATCAGGGACCTATAATAGCCTGATCATATCAGGGACCTTTTAATAGCCTGATTATATCAGGGACCTTTTAATATACTGATCATATCTGGGACCTTTACAAATACTTGGTTTCGTACCATACGGTGCTAGTCGAAAAAGCTAAAAATAGAAAAAGTAACATTAAAACAATACAAAACATACCCTACTGAGACCAGGTGTTCATGAGCAGCGACTGTTGTTCTACGACCACCTTCGATACGGCACAATGCGTACCTTTCGTTATCTAAACAATGAGTTACCTCAAACCGGCCCTGAAACTTTGATTTGAGCTTGCCTCCCGTAGCCAGTTTTGTACAGCCACCCTGTCGCCCACAGCGTACGGCACTGCCGGGACTCGCTCCTCATTGAACTTTGTCGCTGCCTTCTAAGTGATCCATTCCAGATGCTGAATTACCTTGTCTCGTGCTAAGGGTTGGGACGGGATATAGGTCAAGGTATTCGGCAGCTTTCAAGCGTCGGGATTCATTAAACATGCGGTAGGTGAATACACAGTTGTTTTATTTACAGTCACGTTGAAATCATTTTCAATAGTAAGTAGTACTTGAGTCCATTTCTTTTCATCTTTTTCGTTGAGTACTGCTTTTCGTCGTGTCTCTGTGCTGTCTACAACTTTGTTTAGTATATCAGCTGATCGGTGGTCTTTAAGCGACGATTTTCGGCTAACATCTGTATTTTGACAAGTTCAGCACAAATCCGGCCTCAAAGAGTGCGTCGATTACTAGTCGTAAATTCTGTAGACCTTCCTCAATAGTTGTCGCCGGGCAGAGCACGTCGTCAACATAAACAAAAGTGATTTTACGTTTTAGTAGCTCAAGCACTTTATCAATGGCACTTTAATATTTTTAACTTATCAGTCATCATAACTGCAGGCGGTGTTTGTTTTTGTGCATTTTTAAGAATCGAATTACGACGCTCGTCCAATCCTGACAAATCTAATTCATTTTCGTTAAATTTGGGTACAGAAGAAATGCGGAACAGTTATTGTTAGTGTAAATATTAACTAGAGGTTTGGTGACACAATTTCCCATTCCGGTTAAAAAAAATGCGTGTTTAAACTCATCTTTACGATAGCAAACGTCCTCTGTGTGTCCTATCTTTCGACAGTGGGTACAGATTTTAACATTCTTCAAACTTTTGTAATCGACCATTAAATCGGTTGATTTCATTCCAGATGGTCCAGGCAAAGGTTTGTCAGGAGTAAATTGAACACATGTTTCTTCTTGTCTACAGTCTACTTTCTTTCAAAAAATAAAACCCGCCACAGGTAGGATTCGATAACCACTTGGCGGTTTGGTGGTTCCTTTCTCGATTTCCGACTTATAAGTTACTTACAGTCTACTTGTTTATGGCCATAACGATAGCACTTCCGACACTTTCCTTGAAATTCAAGTATTTTATCGCGCACGTATTATTGGGATGGCGAATCTCGCCGCTGTTTTCGCAATTTATCATTAATTTCACGATTTGAAGAGTGCCAACAGTTTTAGTAAGCTTGTCTCATCTGTCGGATCTTGCATGCAATTCTGTTTTTTACCTCTACGTCTTGCACCTCATCTTCAAGGAGACTCACTGTTATTTCCCAAGGGAAATTGGCATAAAACTGTTTGATGGCAGCAAGTTTAACGTTGCCATATTCGACCAAAGAATCAAAAATCAAAATTGCAAGGCAAGGCATGCACGAATTTTGGTAGCAGGAGTACCTTGTACGGGGAAAACGACTTCGAAATCCCTGTGGAATGAAGCCCAGTCACGCACAAGTGGTTTCCATTGTTTATAAAAGCGAGAGGCACGTCCACGTAGAGCCTTGCCGGCTTTCAATACAATCAGTGTATCAGATATCCCGATTTCCTGTTGAATACGTGTTACGTCATCCATCCATTCTGTCATCGAAAAAGGTGTGTCATCGGGGTCAAATGACGAGAGGCGAATATGCGCCAACGCGGATCTGACGTCAAACACAGGCGTAGATGGTGATGAAATACTCGAGACGGAGAGGCCGGAAGTATGTTGGGTGGCCATTGTGGATAATAGTTCCATCAGTTGTTGTTGAAGTTGTGCATTACTTTCTTGTTGCAGCTTCCACATGTTAAACATCTGGTCACTCACTGTACTGTCTCGTTCAATTGTCTTTGGTTCACTGTCAACTCTGTCACTCAAGTTACGCACTTGTTCTACGGAGTCCACCATTTTTTTTTTAATCCGCACCTTTTCACGTAAGGCCTCTCGAAGCAAAGGAGGCATCCCACTTCTGATGTTAGCTTTTGTTCGACAAGTTTATCAAATAATATTACGAAATTCACAAAATAACATTTATTGACAATTATCGATCCATCCGTCCGCCACACCGAGCTACACGTGATACATAATACAGACTAATATTAGGCCCTGACTGAACATCGAGTAAATAATCGTCTAAGCTTGAGAGTATTTGTTTACAATAACTTATAGTTAATGGGGTTGAATGGCATCGTCTAGGGTTCAAGTGGCTGCGACGGAACCGTGAAGACGGCAGACAAGTTAACATATATATATATATATATATATATATATATATATATATATATATATATATATATATATATATATATATATATATATATATATATATATATTATAGTATTTATAAACTTATATCCCCCCTTTTTTTAATAAAAAAAATTCGTTAAAGTGTTTCGAGTCCAACAATATCCCATATTAGGGGATTCCGATTTACTGTAAAAAATAGATAGAATGGTATTTCAATTGGCTATTAGGAATAATAAGTATTCCACCCCCATTTTCACAGACTAAAAAAAAAGACGGAAAAAATGGATGAAGTTATTTATGGTTCGTCATTCTGATTTATCATTCCATAAACCAGAATCATTATCACGAGCTCGTATTTACAAGGTTTTACTGCAGACAACGTTAAGAATATTTTTTTTACATATTGAAACTAGAACTGCCAAAGATTAGCTTCAGCCCTAATAAAATATATAATGTTGATGAAATCAGCATAAAGTCAGGCAATCAGCATAAAGTCAGAAAACTTCTGCCTGTGAACAGCAAAAGAGTAGTTCATAAATTATTATCTGCTGGAAGGGTAGTACTAGTGACTATTACATGTATGTCAGCTACTGGTCAGTTTATTCTTCTCTTGATGGTGTTTACGAGAAAAAATATGAAAACAGAATTGCTTTATGGAGCTCCTCCAGGTACCATTGGTGGATGCCACCCATTTGGTTGAGCTGTTCACAAAATGGCTAAGATATTTCGTATCCATAATAAAACCTACTAAAGAAGACCCTGTCTTACTGGTATTAGACGGTCATTACAGTCATACAAGAAATTCAGACGTAATTAATATTGCAGGTGACAATCTGCCTCCCTCCTCGTTCAACAGACCACATGCAGCCTTTGGATGTCTCATTTATGTTTCCTTTAAACACATACTATGCCCAAGAAATAGAGAATTGTTTGACAAATCATCTAGGGCGGGTTATTACTCATTACCAAATTCGATAAATATTTGAAAAAGCTTATGCAAAAGCCTGTAAAATGATACAGCATAATTTATTTTCGGAAAACGGGAATATTTCGACTTAACGAAAACATATTCGTCGACTCACCACATGCTCCTTCAACCGCTGCAAACAACACAGCATTTTTCGTAAATGACGTATCATCACCTTCGGACGCCACAAGGTCAAGACCAACAATGTCAACCCCATTTTTACAATCAGCAAACACTTCATCCTCATTTATAGTTCCAGCAGATGTGCAGCCTGTTTCAGTCATTGAACTGCCTTCAACCCCAACTAAAATATAGACGGGGCAAAGCCATGATAGTGACGGCCTCATCGCATAAACAAGAAATATTGAATGCAAAAAAGAAGCGAAAGGAGAAGGATGAAAGAGTAGCGGAAAAAAGAGAAGTGTAAAAAACCGCAGGAAACAACAAATATAAAAATAAAACCAACAGACGACAATAGAAACAGTCTCCTGACGAGCAAATATTTGATGATGACCCAATTTTGGTCTCTACTGATGAAGAAGATAGCGACAATTATGACGCTAAATACCCAGTTTGTCATAAAAGTTTCTCCCAAGATAAAAAGGGAGAAAACGGATAAGATGCATCAAATGTTTCCAATGGATGCATGAGGATTGCGTTTATTTGTACAACTTGTCTGGAAAATTAGAATAAGTACTTAAACCATACCAATGATTGATATTATATTATGATTACTAAGTATTAATTTTATATAATATTATTATGAATAGAATATAAGTTCACGTCGCCCCCGAGATGGAATTAGGAGCCTAAAAATATATTTTTAGAATTTGTACTTTTTCGTTATAGCTATCTGTATAGAATTTGTTAAAACGTTAACGAGTTTAAGATTATTTTTAAAAATAAAGGGGTATTATACCTAATTATTAACAGTATATTTATTATTTTACCTGTAGTATTTTTTTTCTACAACGTTTTTACAAAAAGGGGGCGATATTTGGCGACTGTACCCTAATACTGAGAAATAAAAATGATTTGCAACTATAGAGGTATCTCGTATTAGGATTTTAGTTGACATTTAGACAAACCATGAGTTTAGTATTGCACACTAATTTTATTTTCAAAATTGAGAACTTAAAATTAATTTGTGACTGGAAAAGGTCAATTAATGTTTGAAAAGATGGTTTTCCTCAGAGTCAAAATAGTCACTATTCTAAGTCAAACTATTGAAGAAATATTAGATCACTTAACTGATTAATTATTGTCAAGTATTAATAAACAATTAATGTGTGAATAATAATAGTTCGTTTAACTGAACGCGAAAGAGTGTTAGTGATAGTTAGATAAGGTTAAATGGACATATTAAGATCTCATGAGGAGGCTTGTCAGTTATTCAATTACGATTATCTTGACAGACCATCTATTTCAAGATTAACAGTAAGCAGACTAGTTTAAGAAATTTCGGAAACAGTCAGTGTAAAAGATTTACATCGAAAAGGCATACCTCAAGTCAATGAATAAATGACTAAATTAAAGAGATTGCTTGAAATTCAAGAATAATTTCACATTGTAACCACGTAACAAAATTTAAATGATCATGGCGACTATTTCAAAGTTGGAAAATGGTTAAACAAATATGAATTTCAGCATTATAAAGTGCATTTAGTACAAGAGTTCAATAAGGATAATCCAGATTGTGCAATACAAGTTTGTGAAGATACATTACATTATGACGAAAGCTTCTTTCAATGAAAAAGTACATCGTATTGTTGGTCGATATTTTAAAATTTTTATATTTCAACTTACTTAGTTCCAGCTTTAGCAGGTTTTTATCTAAATAATAAGGATGATACTGTTCCCTACCAAAAGTTTGAATAAGCCCTACCATTGATTTCAACAAGCCAGAGCTACTTCTCATTTTGGTGTTGATGTCCGGTAATTTTTCTACGATATTTTCACTACCAGAGGGTTATGGGGACCTATCAATGTGCCGGAGAGGACTGAATTGTCTCCACGTTGATTCTACCATTTTGGATTTCTTCTTGTGGAGTTACGTATGTACTTAAAATTGTGATTCTATTTTAATAGTATAAATAAATTAGAAGATATGAAAATACGAATTTGAATCAAAATAAGAAAATATCAGTCCGGAAATTATTGGACGACCATTACGAGGTGTTGGACGACCAATGCATTCGTGTTAGCTATTGACCATGATGATGATTGTTAACGAAGAACATTTTGAACAATATTAAAATTCTTGAAAATAAATAATTACATAAATAGCAGAAAGTTACCTTTGCTTTATTAAAAAAAACACACACTCAAAACACGGGGTTACAATATAAAAGTCTAGGGATGCACAGCTTGACTTGACTTTTAAGCTACTTGACTTGACTTAAAATCAAGTCAACTTCAAGTCAAGTAGTTATATTTCAAGTACTTGAAAAATCAAGTAGTTCTTGAGGACTACTTTATTTTTTCAAGACTACTTGGTCTTTCATTAATCATTTAATATTATCAAGAAATAAGAATAAAGGATACCTTGCAATAAAGCCTTTTATTTCCAAAACTAAATCTTCAATTATAATCTATATAATAAATATATTAATATAAATGCAAAAAATAATATGCATTTGTGCTAGCTATTGACCATGATGATGATTGTTAACGAAGAACATTCTGAACAATATTAAAATTCTTGAAAATAAATAATTACATAAATAGCAGAAAGTTACCTTTGCTTTATTAAAAAAAAACACTCAAAACACGGGGTTACAATATAAAAGTCTAGGGATGCACAGCTTGACTTGACTTTTAAGTTACTTGACTTGACTTGACTTAAAATCAAGTCAACTTCAAGTCAAGTAGTTATATTTCAAGTACTTGAAAAATCAAGTAGTTCTTGAGGACTACTTGATTTTTTCAAGACTACTTGGTCTTTCATTAATCATTTAATATTATCAAGAAATAAGAATAAAGGATACCTTGCAATAAAGCCTTTTATTTCCAAAACTAAATCTTCAATTATAATCTATATAATAAATATATTAATATAAATGCAAAAAATACTAATAATAAATTATTCTAAATTTATTATTCTAAAATATTAAACAAAATAATAAAACTGATAACGATAAAAATGATTTTTCAATGTATACCCTCTTCTTCAGTAACATAGTAGAAATCGCAAAATTTAAAAGTAGTCTATTATATATCGTTTGCCATCCACGATCTAAGGCAAATGAGGTTTGTAATAGAGTTATAGCCTAATCGGTTACGAGTTTTTGTAATAGTTAGAGCAGCCTTGGAAAAATGCCTTTCAAGAGGAGCTGAAGATGCAGGTGTTGATAAAATATCTTTGGCCATTATGGCCAAGTTTGGAAAAACTTTTCGTGTCTTTTCCACCATTCTAAAATATCTTCACGACTGTCTTTTCACGAATCAGACAGACATTTGCTATTTCATAGAGTCAAGCCATTTCATCTTTTGGGTTAACAGGAGATTTCTTAAATAAACATAGTAGATCGATGTCAATTTCAGCACAATCACTATTTTCATCTGGTTTTGAAGATGTTATGAGCAGTGAATTGGCTAAAATACTTTGCTTTGAAAATTTCTTCAAAATGCTTGACTACATTCCTCAATTTGTATTGGAGAATGTTTCCACCTTATGTCGGGAGTCTAAGATTAAAACAACACAGTATATTCAGTTACTTCTCTCGTAATGTTTAATTATTTTGTCCCTTGCCGCTTGAATACTACATATTATAATCTCATCGCATTTATCTCTATCTGGGTTATTGTCGTGTTCTATAGCTCATTTTTCAAGTTTATCCAGAAGCATTTTTATACCAATTATCACCATCGGAAGTGTACAGTAGGCTTCACCTTCTAATGATGTGGAAATAATCTTAGAAATATTCAAGTATTTGCAAACTTTCTCCTTTACCGACCATTCCGTATCTGTTGGCTTCCGAGTCTTTAAGTTGTCTATATTACCACTAAGGATGTTCAAAGCCCTTCTCATATTTAAGCTCGACCGTAGCATTTCGAAATTGAATTCCACCTTGTTATGACATTAATATTTGGCATAGCCATTTTCAAGTTCACAATATTACAAAATTTATCAAAATCTTTACGTAGGTAAATGTTCAGAATCATTCAATTTTTTTTTGCTATTTGACTGTGAATTTTTTTTACAGCTTTTATTGCTAAGGCAAGCAATATCTTGCAGTCGTACTTCGCGCGTTCTCGTACATAATTGAATGGTTATTTGGTTATCAAGTAATATTAAATAACTTGAAATTACTTGATATCAAGTCAAACAGTAACGATGAAAAATCAAGTCAAGTTAAGTGGCGGATTTTTGAAAAGCTTGATTTTCAAGTCAAGTCAAATATTTTATAAAAACATCAAGTTACTTGACTTGGTGAATCTCTATAAAAGACCAAAAAGAAAAAAAAGTAAATGTTTATATCAGTCGTAAAATCCAAATTTAATCGAATCGTGACTTAATGTGAAATCGAAAATAAATGTCTTTCAGAGTTTTTCACAAAATTATTTTATAACGAACTTATATTGAATAATGTGCGAAACTTTATCACCAAGTATAGGCTAATTATCATTGAGGAATAATGTGAAATTTTAAAAATTTATTAGTTTAACATTTTGTTGGCAGCAGTAGAAAGGCATAATTAATTATGCCTTTTTACTTGAATTATTCGAGATACATTTTCGTTCATGATCCATAATTATTTGGTATTAGTAATCAGCTTAAAAATAGTTTGAATAATCAAGTA
Organism: Rosalia funebris; assembly: GCA_037954035.1. Classification (NCBI taxonomy): domain Eukaryota; kingdom Metazoa; phylum Arthropoda; class Insecta; order Coleoptera; family Cerambycidae; genus Rosalia; species Rosalia funebris. The sequence goes on along the minus strand of JAZFAV010000032.1, from coordinate 30,175,511 downwards.
AAGGGTGGTCGAACCATAATGCACGATGTTAATTGTGAGTCACACCTTAACGTCAAGTTTTTTGCCCAACTTAATTTGACATTTCTTTGTTTCAGTGTTTGACAAATTTAACCACGGAGAGGTACACAATTGAGCAGCGCGTTAAGATTGTTGAAGCCTTTTACGAAAATGGGCGTTCAAATCAAAATGCATTTCGTGCACTTCGTGACTTTTTTGGTCAGCATAATCGACCAGATGTGTCCACAATCGGGAGAATTATGCGTAAATTTCAGCAAACCGGGTCTGTAGGAAATGTGAAAACACCTGTGCATGCTCGCCCAGTTCGTTCTGCGGAAAACATTGCTGTTGTTCGCGATAAGGTCGGCCAAGCAGTTACCGTGAATGGTGTTCGCTATCGCGAGATGATAACGGACTTCTTGTGGCCAGAAATTGAGGATATGGACCTGGACGATATGTGGTTCCAACAGGATGGTGCCACTTGCCACACAGCCAACGAAACAATGACACTTCTGCGCGAGAAATTCAATGGCCGTGTTATCTCACGTCGTGGCGATGTTAATTGGCCGCCACGATCATGTGATTTGACACCGTTGGACTTCTTTCTTTGGGGATATTCAAAAGAAAAAGTGTACGTCAATAAGCCAAGAACAATTCAAGAGCTTAAGGATGAGATAATTCGGCACATTAACGACATTGAACCTCAATTATGTCTCAGAGTCATTGAAAATATGGACCATCGGATAGAGGTATGCCACCGAAGCCGTGGCGAGAATTTGGCCGATATTTTGTTTCACACATAATTGTCATAGATCCTTCTATCATAATAAAGAATATTAAGGCAATTCTCTGAAAACTTTTTGTTTTATTTACAATTAACATCGTGCGTTTTGGTTGGACCACCTTATATAAAGAATTATTTTTATTTCATTGAATTGATAGAATATAGTTTTACTTAATTTGTTATATAATTGAAATAAAATCCATAAAACTAATAAAGTCCATATGAAGCATAAAACAACAATATATAATATTCAGTATTATATTAATATTAACGTGTATAATTAATATATTGATTTACCCGTAATATAAAACTTTTTAATGAAATCTTTGTGCGAATTATTTGTTCAGAAATTGTATGAACCGATATTAGCTTTTACACATTATTTTATAACAAAAATTCAATGCCTATATTATGGAGAACACCAACATAAATAAGACATAAAACATTTAGTAACGTTGCGGCATCTGTAGTAGAGCTAAGAAACTATTCAGATTTATGCTACAGAAAGCAACCGTAAATATTCTTTCCGGCTTGTAAATTGGGTAAGCCGCTGAAACTAGATGACACGATATGCCTGTAAAAATAACGACTTTATAAGGACGTATAAAGTTACTCTAGTATAAATTTCAGTCATTATCGTAGCCTGTATATATACATAAATAATCTATAATCAGTTTTAAATTCTATTCGTAATTATGTCGATCTTGCTATTCTATTAATGTTTCGGAATTGTGAATTGTTAAAATTTAAGACTTGTTTTTTATTTTTGTCAAATTAAATGTAATAGGTATATAATATTCAAGATGCATATTATATATTCATATAAAATATTCTAAAGTTCTATTTCTGGGTATCGTACATTCTTATTGCGGCAATTAAATACATTTATAATTATCGTACCAGTTTTTGAATGTATTTCAAGGATTTCCAGGTTTATTAAACCAGGTAGAAGCATATCTGTGCGAGCCTTACGTATGTAAGCAATATTTTGGTGAGTCAAATCTATCAGTGTGAACTTAGCAGAACAACTTTGATGAACCGAAAAATGCATAGGCTCATTAATTGCCGCTAATTAACCGTTAATTAATCGTGAAAGTTATAATTTAACCGTTCTTCAATTAAAAAAAAAATTAGTGTTCTGCAAACTTCACATGAAGTTAGCAGAACATCTGTCAAAAATTGTTTTTTGCTAAAAGTAAGTATATAGAAAATTGCCGCTAATTAACCGTTAATTAATCGTGAAACTTATAATTTAACCGTTCTTCAATTTTAAAAAAAATTTGAGTGTTCTGCTAACTTCACATGCAGTTAGCGGAACATCTGTCAAACAAATTTTTTTGTTAAAAATAAGTATATAGGAAATTGCCGCTTTCTAACCGTAAATAAATGGTATAAACGAAATTTGAAAAAAAATTGTTTTTTCAGTATTAGTAAAATAACTCAAGACTGGAAGTAACGAAAGAAAAATAGACAAACATGAAAGAAAATTGATAATTTACATATTCACAAAAGACTAGAGGACGAATTAATTAAGATTAAAAACTGTTCTGTTAAGTTACGGGGAACAAAGTTAAAAAAATCTGAAAAAAATAGAAAAATGTGACCCGGCGCAGATGTCACGATTAATTAAAAGAAGGCAAACGGTAAATTCCTGAACGAAAACTAATCCCCGTAAGACATGGTAAAGCGAGATTAATGGCTGTTCTGCTAACTTTCACGGGTAAAATCCAAAAATCGGAATAAAACATTGCAAAATTATCACGGCAAATCCCAAAACTTCACGATTAATTAATAGAACGCGGACGGTAAATTCCTGAGGAAAAACGAATCGAAAAATGCATAGGCTCATTAATTGCCGTTAATCAACTGCTAATTAATCGTGAAAGTTATAATTTAACCGTTCTTCAATTTAAAAAATGTTTAGTGTTCTGCTAACTTCACATGAAGTTAGCAAAACATCTGTCAAAATTTTTTTCTTGCTACAAGTATGTATATAGAAAATTGCCGCTAATTAACCGTTAATTAATCGTGAAAGTTATAATTTAACCGTTCTTCGATTTAAAAAAAAAATTGGTGTTCTGCTAACTTCACATGAAGTTAGCGGAACATCTGTAAAAAATTTGTTTTTGATAAAAGTAAGTACATAGGAAATTGCCGCTAATTAACCGTTAATTAATTGTGAAAGTTATAATTTAACCGTTCTTCAATTTAAAAAAAAATTGAGTGTTCTGCTAACTTCACATGAAGTTAGCGGAACATCTGTCAAAAACATTTTTTTATTAAAAATAAGTATATAGGAAATTGCCGCTTTTTAACCGTAAACAAATGGTATAAACGAAATTTGAAAAAAAAATGTTTTTTCAGTATTAGTAAAATAACTCAAGACTGGAAGTAACGAAGGAAAAATAGATAAACACGAAAGAAAATTGATAATTTACATATTCACAAAAGACTAGAGGACGAATTAATTAAGATTAAAATCTGTTCTGTTAAGTTACGGGGAACAAAGTTAAAAAAATCTGAAAAAAATTTAAAAATGTGACCCGGCGCAGATGTCACGATTAATTAAAAGAAGGCAAACGGTAAATTCCTGAATGGAAACTAATCCCCGTAAGACATTGTAAAGCGAAATTAATGGCTGTTCTGCTATCTTTCACGGGTAAAATCCAAAAATCGGAATAAAACATTGCAAAATTTTCACGGCAAATCCCAAAACTTCACGATTAATTAATAGAACGCGGACGGTAAATTCCTGAGGAAAAACGAATCGAAAAATGCATGGGCTCATTAATTGTCGTTAATCAACTGCTAATTAATCGTGAAAGTTATAATTTAACCGTTCTTCAATTAAAAAAAAAAATAGTGTTCTGCTAACTTCACATGAAGTTAGCAAGACATCTGTCAAAAATTTTTCTTGCTAAAAGTATGTATATAGAAAATTGCCGCTAATTAACCGTTAATTAATCGTGAAAGTTATAATTTAACCGTTCTTCGATTTAAAAAAAAAATTGGTGTTATGTTAACTTCACATGAAGTTAGCGAAACATCTGTAAAAAATTTGTTTTTGCTAAAAGTAAGTACATAGGAAATTGCCGCTAATTAACCGTTAATTAATCCTGAAAGTTATAATTTAACCGTTCTTCAATTTTAAAAAAATTTGAGTGTTCTGTTAACTTCACATGAAGTTAGCAAAACATTTGTCAAAAATTTTTTTTTGCTAAAAGTATGTATATAAGAAATTGCTGCTAATTAACCGTTAATTAATCGTGAAAGTTAGAATTTAACCGTTCTTCAATTTAAAAAATGTTTAGTGTTCTGCTAACTTCACATGAAGTTAGCAAAACATCTGTCAAAAATTTTTTTTTGCTAAAAGTATGTATATAGAAAATTGCCGCTAATTAACCGTTAATTAATCGTGAAAGTTATAATTTAACTGTTCTTCGATTTAAAAAAAATTGAGTGTTCTGCTAACTTCACATGAAGTTAGCGGAACATCTGTCAAAAACATTTTTTTATTAAAAATAAGTATATAGGAAATTGCCGCTTTTTAACCGTAAACAAATGGTATAAACGAAATTTGAAAAAAAAATGTTTTTTCAGTATTAGTAAAATAACTCAAGACTGGAAGTAACGAAGGAAAAATAGATAAACACGAAAGAAAATTGATAATTTACATATTCACAAAAGACTAGAGGACGAATTAATTAAGATTAAAAACTGTTCTGTTAAGTTACGGGGAACAAAGTTAAAAAAATCTGAAAAAAATTTAAAAATGTGACCCGGCGCAGATGTCACGATTAATTAAAAGAAGGCAAACGGTAAATTCCTAAACGGAAACTAATCCCCGTAAGACATTGTAAAGCGAGATTAATGGCTGTTCTGCTAACTTTCACGGGTAAAATCCAAAAATCGGAATAAAACATTGCAAAATTTTCACGGCAAATCCTAAAACTTCACGATTAATTAATAGAACGCGGACGGTAAATTCCTGAGGAAAAACGAATCGAAAAATGCATGGGCTCATTAATTGTCGTTAATCAACTGCTAATTAATCGTGAAAGTTATAATTTAACCGTTCTTCAATTTAAAAAAAAATAGTGTTCTGCTAACTTCACATGAAGTTAGCAAGACATCTGTCAAAAATTTTTCTTGCTAAAAGTATGTATATAGAAAATTGCCGCTAATTAACCGTTAATTAATCGTGAAAGTTATAATTTAACCGTTCTTCGATTTAAAAAAAAAATTGGTGTTCTGTTAACTTCACATGAAGTTAGCGAAACATCTGTAAAAAATTTGTTTTTGCTAAAAGTAAGTACATAGGAAATTGCCGCTAATTAACCGTTAATTAATCGTGAAAGTTATAATTTAACCGTTCTTCAATTTTAAAAAAATTTGAGTGTTCTGTTAACTTCACATGAAGTTAGCAAAACATTTGTCAAACATTTTTTTTTGCTAAAAGTATGTATATAAGAAATTGCTGCTAATTAACCGTTAATTAATCGTGAAAGTTAGAATTTAACCGTTCTTCAATTTAAAAAATGTTTAGTGTTCTGCTAACTTCACATGAAGTTAGCAAAACATCTGTCAAAAAATTTTTTTTTGCTAAAAGTATGTATATAGAAAATTGCCGCTAATTAACCGTTAATTAATCGTGAAAGTCATAATTTAACCGTTCTTCGATTTAAAAAAAAAATTGGTGTTCTGCTAACTTCACATGAAGTTAGCGAAACATCTGTAAAAAATTTGTTTTTGCTAAAAGTAAGTACATAGGAAATGGCCGCTAATTAACCGTTAATTAATCGTGAAAGTTATAATTTAACCGTTCTTCAATTTTAAAAAATTGACAAAAGAATATGTCAAACATTTTTTTTGTTAAAAGTAAGTATATAGGAAATTGCCGCGTTTTAACCGTAAACAAATGGTATAAACGAAATTTGAAATTTTTTTTTCAATATTAGCAAAATAACTCAAAACTGGAAGTAACATCTTCACAAAAGACCAGAGAATGAATGAATTAAGATTAAATGCTGTTTTGTTAAATTACGGGGAACAAAGTCCAAAAATCTGAAAGAAAAATTAAAAATGTGACCCGGCGAAGATGTCACGACTAATTAAAAGAAGGCAAACGGTAACTTCCTCAACGAAAACTAATCCCCGTAAGACATTGTAAAGCGATATTAATGGCTGTTCTGCTAACTTGCCATGGGGAAAATCTAAAAATCGGAGCAAAATAATCATGGCAAATCCGAAGACTTCACGATTAATTAAAACAACCCGAACGGTAAATTCCTGAAGAAAAACTGACCCCCATAAGTCATTCTCAAACAAAATTCATAGCTGTACTGCTAAGTTCACAGAAAAAAATGCATAAATCATAATAAAATATTGCAAAACTACCACGGCGAATTCAGACATCACGATTAATTAAAAGAACGCTAACGGTATATTTCTTAACGAAAGCTGACCCCCGTAAGCCTTTTTCAAACGAGATTAATGGCTGTTCTGCTAAGTTCACAGAAAAAAATGCATAAATAATAGAATATTGCAAAAGTATCACGGCGAATTCGAAATCATCACGATTAATTAAAGGAACGCGAACGGTAAATTCCTGAAAGAAACTGACCCCCATAATTCTTTTTTAAACAATATTCATGGCTGCTCTGCTAAGTTCGCAGAAAAACATTCATGAAACATCATAAAACATTGCAAAATTATCACGGCAATTTCGAAGACATCACGATTAATTAAAAGAACGCGAACGGTATATTCCTGAACGAAAACTGACCCCCATAAGCCTTTTTCAAACGAGATTAATTGCTGTTCTGCTAAGTTCACAGAAAAAATGCATTAATCATAATAAAATATTGCAAGAGCATCACGGCGAATTCGAAGACATCACGATTAATAATTAAAAGAACGCGAACGGTAAATTCCTGAACGAAAACTGACCTCCATAAGCCGTTTTCAAACGAGATTCATGGCTGCTCTGCTTAGTTCACAGAAGAAAATGCATAAATCACAAGAAAATATTGCAAAAGTATCACAGTGAAATCGAAGACATCACGATTAATTGAAAGGACACGAACGGTAAATTTCTGAATGAAAACTGACTCCCATAAGTCTTTTTCAAACGAGATTCATTGCTGCTCTGCTAACTTCACAGAAAGACATCCATAAAACATAATAAAACATTGAAAAATTATTATGGCGAATTGGAAGACATCACGGTTAATTAAAAGAACGCGAACGGTAAATTCCTGAATGAAAACTGACTTTTTTAAACGAGATTCATGGCTTCTCTGCTAAGTTCACAGCAAAACATGCATAAAACATTGAAAAACTATCACGGCGAATTCGAAGATACCACGATTGATTAAAGGAATACGAACGATAAATTCCTGAACAAACACTAACCCCCTAAGCCTTTTTCAAACGAGATTCATGGCTGTTCTGCTAAATTCACAGAAAAGAATGCATAAATTATAATAGAATATTGTAAAAGTATCACGGCGAATTGTAAGACATCCCGATTAATTATAAGAACGTGAACGGTAAATTCCTGAACGAAAATGACCCCCATAGGTATTTTTTCAACGAGATTCATGGCTGCTCTGCTAAAATGTCTTCGAATTCGCCTTGATAATTTTGCAATGTTTTATGGATGTTTTTCTGTGAACTTAGCAGAGCAGCCATGAATATCGTTTAAGAAAGAATTATGAGGGTCAATTTTCGCTCAGGAATTTACCGTTCGCGTTCCTTTAATTAATCGTGATGTTTTCGAATTCGTCGTGATACTTTTGCAATATTCTATTATGGTTTATGCATTTTTTTCTGTGAACTTAGCAGAACAGCCATTAATCTCGTTTGAAAAAGGCTTACGGGGGTCAGTATTTGTTCAGGAATTTACCGCTCGCGTTCTTTTAATTAATCGTGATATCTTCGAATTCTCCGTGATAATTTTGCAATATTTTATTATGTTTTATGAATGTTTGTCTGTGAACTTAGCAGAGCAGCCATGAATATCGTTTAAAAAAGAATTATGGGGGTCAGTTTCTTTCAGAATTTACCGTTCGCGTTCCTTTAATTAATCGTGATGATTTCGAATTCGCTGTGATACTTTTGCAATATTCTATTATTTATGCATTTTTTTCTATGAACTTAGCAGAACAGCCATTAATCTCGTTTGAAAAAGGCTTACGGGGGTCAGTTTTCGTTCAGGAATTTACCGTTCGCGTTCTTTTAATTAATCGTGATGTCTGAATTCGCCGTGGTAGTTTTGCAATATTTTATTATGATTTATGCATTTTCTTTCTGTGAACTTAGCAGTACAGCCATGAATATTGTTTGAGAAGGACTTATGGGGGTCAGTTTTTCTTCAGGAATTTACCGTTCGGTTGTTTTAATTAATCGTGAAGTCTTCGGATTTGCCATGATTATTTTGCTCCGATTTTTGGATTTTCCCCATGGGAAGTTAGCAGAACAGCCATTAATCTCGCTTTACAATGTCTTACGGGGATTAGTTTTCGTTGAGGAATTTACCGTTTGCCTTCTTTTAATTAATCGTGACATCTTCGCCGGGTCACATTTTTAATTTTTTTTTCAGATTTTTGGATTTTGTTCCCCGTAATTTAACAGCTTTTAATCTTAATTAATTCATTCTCTGGTCTTTTGTGATGTAAATTTTCAATTCTTTCCGTGTTTATTTTCTCTCGTTACTTCCAGTTTTGAGTTATTTTGCTAATATTGAAAAAAAAAAATTTCAAATTTCGTTTATACCATTTGTTTACGGTTAAAACGCGGCAATTTCCTATATACTTCTTTGTAACAAAAAAATTTTTTTGACAGATATTCCGCTAACTTCATATGAAGTTAGCAGAACACTCAATATTTTTTAAAATTGAAGAACGGTTAAATTATAACTTTCACGATTAATTAACGGTTAATTGGCGGCAATTTCCTATGCACTTACTTTTAGCAAAAACAAATTTTTTACAGATGTTCCACTAACTTCATGTGAAGTTAGCAGAATACACCAATTTTTTTTTTAAATCGAAGAACGGTTAAATTATAACTTTCACGATTAATTAACGGATAATTAGCGGTAATTTTCTATATACATACATTTAGCAAAAAAAATTTTTGACAGATGTTTTGCTAACTTCATGTGAAGTTAGCAGAACACTATTTTTTTTTTTAATGGAAGAACGATTAAATTATAACTTTCACAATTAATTAGCAGTTGATTAACGGCAATTAATGAGCCTATGCATTTTCGATTCGTTTTTCCTCAGGAATTTACCGTCCGCGTTCTCTTAATTAATCGTGAAGTTTTGGGATTTGCCGTGATAATTTTGCAATGTTTTATTCCGATTTTTGGATTTTACCCGTGAAAGTTAGCAGAACAGCCATTAATCTCGCTTTACAATGTCTTACGGGGATTAGTTTCCGTTCAGGAATTTACCGTTTGCCTTCTTTTAATTAATTGTGACATCTGCGCCGGGTCACATTTCTCAATTTTTTTCAGATTTCTTTAACTTTGTTCCCCGTAACTTAACAGAACAGTTTTTAATCTTAATTAATTCGTCCTCTAGTCTTTTGTGAATAAGTAAATTATCAATTTTCTTTCATATTTATCTATTTCTCTTTCGTTACTTCCAGTCTTGAGTTATTTTACTAATACTGAAAAAACTTTTTTTGTTCAAATTTAGTTTATACCATTTGTTTACGGTTAAAAAGCGGCAATTTCCTATATACTTCTTTTTAACAAAAAAATTTTTTTGGCAGATATTCCGCTAACTTCATGTGAAGTTAGCAGAACACTCAAATTTTTTTTTAAATTGAAGACCGGTTAAATTATAACTTTCCCGATTAATTAACGGTTAATTAGCGGCAATTTCCTATGTACTTACTTTTGGCAAAAACAAATTTTTTACAGATGTTCCGCTAACTTCATGTGAAGTTAGCAGAACACCAATTTTTTTTTTAAATCGAAGAACGGTTAAATTATAACTTTCACAATTAATTAACGGTTAATTAGCGGCAATTTTCTATATACATACTTTTAGCAAAAAAAAAAAATTTGACAGATGTTTTGCTAACTTCATGTGAAGTTAGCAGAACACTATTTTTTTTTAAATGTAAGAACGGTTAAATTATAACTTCCACAATTAATTAGCAGTTGATTAACGGCAATTAATGAGCCTATGCATTTTTCGATTCGTTTTTCCTCAGGAATTTTCCGTCCGCATTCTATTAATTAATCGTGAAGTTTTGGGATTTGACGTGATAATTTTGCAATGTTTTATTCCGATTTTTGGATTTTACCCGTGAAAGTTAGCAGAACAGCCATTAATCTCGCTTTACAATGTCTTACGGGGATTAGTTTCCGTTCAGGAATTTACCGTTTGCCTTCTTTTAATTAATTGTGACATCTGCGCCGGGTCACATTTCTCAATTTTTTTCAGATTTCTTTAACTTTGTTCCCCGTAACTTAACAGAACAGTTTTTAATCTTAATTAATTCGTCCTTTAGTCTTTTGTGAATAAGTAAATTATCAATTTTCTTTCATATTTATCTATTTCTCTTTCGTTACTTCCAGTCTTGAGTTATTTTACTAATACTGAAAAAACTTTTTTTGTTCAAATTTCGTTTATACCATTTGTTTACGGTTAAAAAGCGGCAATTTCCTATATACTTCTTTTTAACAAAAAAATTTTTTTGGCAGATATTCCGCTAACTTCATGTGAAGTTAGCAGAACACTCAAATTTTTTTTTAAATTGAAGACCGGTTAAATTATAACTTTCACGATTAATTAACGGTTAATTAGCGGCAATTTTCAATATACTTACTTTTAGCAAAAAAAAATGTTTGACAGATGTTTTGCTAACTTCATATGAAGTTAGCAGAACACTCAATATTTTTTAAAATTGAAGAACGGTTAAATTATAACTTTCACGATTAATTAACGGTTAATTAGCGGCAATTTCCTATGTACTTACTTTTAGCAAAAACAAATTTTTTACAGATGTTCCACTAACTTCATGTGAAGTTAGCAGAACACCAATTTTTTTTTAAATCGAAGAACGGTTAAATTATAACTTTCACGATTAATTAACGGTTAATTAGCGGTAATTTTCTATATACATACTTTTAAATTGAAGAACGGTTAAATTATAACTTTCACGATTAATTAACGGTTAATTAGCGGCAATTAATGAGCCTATGCATTTTTCGATTCTTCAAAGTTGTTCTGCTAAGTTCACACTGATGTCAAATCTATTAACATCTAAACGTGCGGATGTTTGGTCTACAACGATTCCGAGCGCTGAATCGGAGTTATTGCTGGGAGCGCGGTCAGTCTTTAATATACAGTTGTACTAGTTAGAAGCCGAATAAAGTTATGTTATACTGAATTCCAATTTTCATTGAATTATCCAAAAATTAGTCTTACAAGTCAGAAGTGGGATTATACCTAGTAGTTAGTGCCCGTTTGGCTTAGTGAGTTTGTCATGGCGACAGTTGATGAAATGCGGTATACCCCTACGGGTGAACCATCTACGTCAGAGATCAGGCAGACGGCATCACATAAGAAGAATAAAAAACGGAGAAGAGAATTGAGTGCCAGTATATCAACTTTATCTTCTTCATGTTCATCGAATTCAACATCCTCAAGTGCTTCCAAGACATCAAGCGATACAAGACGCTATCAAGCGATACAAGACGCAGAAGCAAAAAGTAGAAACAAAAGAAGGGAGAAACGCATAGGTTATCCAAAAAGAGATGCCAACAAGGAAAACCGAAATACGATTTAATGATAGAAGACCTAGCGATATCTTAGAAGTAAACAAAGAGCGGCGTCCTATTAAGTGTTATAATTGTAAAGGTCCGCATCGTTTATCGGAATGTCCGAAAACCAAAATAGAGTGCTACAAGTGTGGTCGTTTAGTACATAAACAAAACAAATGTCCGGCGAATGATAGCAAGGTCAAGAACTCGAAACCCTGACTAGTCCAAAAGCCACATTGTAACAGTGTAAACAATCCTACGGTTGCAAAAGTGATTATCCGTGGACAAACTATTGATTGTTTAATAGACACGGGAAGTTCAAAAACATTAATCAAAGAAAGTGTGTGTAAAAGACTTGGATTAGCAGTAGAAACAAATACATCTGTGTTGCGAGGTTTTGCTGGCAATGAAATAATAAGTAATCAAATAGCAAGGACACACATTCGTGTTGACGACGTCAGTGCTGAAATTTGTGCGATAATAGTGAAGGATTCAGACATGTTTTATGACTGTATAGTCGGTTGTGATTTTCTGAATATGCCGACTGGGCAATGGGAAGGCCGACTGGGCCTATAAATAATACTTTTATTGATATGGAGGTAACCCCAAAAAGTATGTGACCAGTTCGTTATAGAATGTAAAAAAATCCTCACAATGGAGTTTTCAGTTTTTATTATCTTTATTTAATGGTAAAAAAGTATGTTGGGAGATGTATACATAATCAAAATAATTATAACTGTAACATGATATTTTTACCCGACAAAACACCACACTTCTGCGAAGTGATAACTTAGTAATAATATAAGTTTATGCTGTGTCAGAGTCAACTGATGAATCGAACATATTGAGTTAAAAGAAAAATATGAGTTGTATTTTGTCATTGATACATTCAAGAGGAATAAACGTTCTAAATAAAAATATAGTTGTTTTAGTAAAAACAAAAGCCCTATCCTTCTAACAGGTTATGAGCCCAGTACACGTACATAAATAACAACAAAGGTGACTAGTGGCTTAAACAGTTTGAACAAAGTAAAAGTAACTCGGTGAACTAAATTTTTGTTTGTTTGTTTGTGTGAAGAAACAAGTGTCACCATGGATCTTCAAATTCGCAAACGAAATATCCAACCATTTAATGAGGAAAAATATGCTTTATGGAAGTTCGGCATAAAAGCTGTTGGTCATTGTATAGAACACCCCCTTCTGCCCTATCGAAAAACTAAACTTACTCACACATTCTACATTCCATCACGAGTACAACGCACCTATCATATCTTGCGCAAATGGCGTTAAGTATTTTTTATAAATAAATTAAAATTGGAACATTTCTCCATGCGCACAGCTGATTTACTGTTTACTTAATCGTTTCTGTAGTTCACCAAAGTTCCCATGTTGTCACATCAACGTTTGTACATCATAATATACGATATAGGCTACAAATTACTTGCTTACCTAAAGCGCAGACATCACTGTCTATTGAATTTACAAATATGTAAACAAAATCAGACGCCCTGATTAGTTGGAAACGTCTTCACGCGCCAAGGGATGCTGAAAAGACACTTTTCATGCCACAGCTATTCAGTTCTTTGTTCACAGCTAGAACTTAAACTTCAAATATTCTTGCGCGTCGAATGCGACAAAAATATGAGTGAAAACAGAGCATTAACTGTGAATCTTACACCTATGCCTGTGCGGTTTTGTGATTTCAACACCTGTGACTCTTGCGATGTCACTTACGCGAAATTTTATGCTATTACAGCATCAAATGAAGGACTTACATCGTTCTTAAATAGACATGGCGTTTTAATAATTGGAATACAACATGTGAGTAAATTAATTAAATATACATCAATTTAAATAATGACCGTATCACGTGTATAAAAAAGGGTCAAGCAGATTATGAGAAATAGAAACAATTAGGATTCACGATTATTTCAACCCTTACAAACTATCCCTCTATCTTGTAAATTATTTTTGAACATTGATCATTTATATACCAAATATATCCCTTGCCCTTCAACAACACACGCCAAAATTTAACAAAAAAAAACAATCTCTATGTGCATATAATGCCACATCCTTTCACCACACAAATATTGCTTCAACCCTTAAAAACTACCCCTATATGTTGAATATTTCCAAAAATTTACATTTTTTTAATGTACCCTTGCTAAATTAACATTCCTCAATACACCTGTTTACCCTACCCAGCACCCCTATTCGCTCCCACCTCCCGTTAGCTAGATGGGTTATTATTAATTTGCGCAAAGTTTCGTTTGTGAAAAACTGTTCCTATAGCAACCTACAACACGTCCATAAAAAAAAACGCAAAAATCCAGAAGGGGGTGTTCTATACAATTACCAAGCTGTTTTACGTGAAATGAACATACCTATCATATATATTAGAAAATCCTGTTCCGACGGAACCGACCGAAGAATGGACAAAGAATGATTCAATTGTTTGCGGTTTGAGTGACACATTACTAAATTCAATCAAAGATCAGCAGCACGGTTACGATATTATAACTAAATTAGACAGCATATATGAGCGAAAAAGTCTTGCGACTCAATTAACCTTACGCAAGAAACTGTTTACTTTAAAATTACAATCAAATGAAAAACTATCCCAACATTTCATAACTTTTGAAAACTTAATAATGGAACTTACGACAGCAGGGGCAAAATTGGATTTTTAACATTGCCGCCAGTGTATGATGGTTTAATAACGGCATTAGAAACATTAAATGAAACTAATTTAAACATGGCATTTGTAAAAACAAAATTATTGGATTACGAAACAAAAATTACAATTCAAGAGCCAAAAGCTCTACTGAATGAAGAAATAAAACCACAGATCTCAAAGGTAGTAACCAACAAAGGAAAATATACCCACCGAAATTCTCAACAGAAAAATTACACAAATAAGGGATCTTTTCATTATAAATCTCCATATAAATTTAAAAAATGTAATCATTGTGGTAGACTAAATCATATCCAAAGAGACTGTTACCACTACCAAAAAATGATAGAAAAAGAACAAGGCAATAAAACAAGAAAACACAATTCACGTCCTGTAACATTAAAGGCAGTGCAAGAAGACAATAGTTTCGCATGTATGTATGATGGCGGGCGAAAATAACTACAAACATGAAGAAAAAGCCTCTATTGTTTTTTGTGTTAGATTCTGGTGCCAGTGACCTTATTATAAATAATATTGAAGTTTTTACGACCTTAGTGGAATTGGAAATTGCCATTAAAATATCAGTGGCTAAAAGTGGAGCAACAATTACTGCAACCAAGAAAGGAGTTATCCAATTAACAACCGATCAAGGGCTAGAAGGGAGTATACAAGATGTCCTATATTGTCCAGAGCTAATGTGCAACCTACTATCCGTAAAAAGACTACAGGAGAAAGGTATGGTGGTAATTTTTAATCAGGCAGGTGTAGAGATTAAAAGGAAAGGCCAACTAATTGCAAAAGGTAAGCCTCTAAATAATTTATTAGGCATTACGTTTATAATTAAAAGGAAAAATGCAAATATAGCTGAAATTAAAGATAATTATAAATTGTGGCATGAAAGATTAGGTCATATTAGTAAAGATAAATTTATACAAATCCAAACTAATAGATTAGTTAGTGATTTTCCTCTAATTGTCAACATTAAACCCACAGCTACCATATGCGAGTCATGCGTTTTAGGTAAACAAACTAGGCTACCTTTTTGTAATAAAAAGGACAAAAAGCCGCAAAACAGACCACATAGTGATATATCATTCATAGTGATATATGTGATCCTATAAGTCCACCGACAGTGGATAATAAAAATTATTATCTTACTTTTATTGATGATTTTACCCATTACACAGTGACATACTTATTAACATTCAAATGGGAGGTTTTAAATAAATTTAAGGATTTTGTTCATAAAGCAACAAATCATTTTAATTTAAACATAACATATTTATATTGTGATAATGGTAAGGAATATTTATCAAATTATTTCAAAGAATTTTGTTCTCAAAAGGGCATAACCTATCACCTAACCGTTCCTCACACTCCACAACAAAATGGAGTTGCTGAGAGAATGAATAGATCAATTACTGAGAAAGCTCGAACAATTTTAAATGACGCACAATTAACAAAAAACTTTTGGGGTGAAGCTGTTCTAACAGCAACGTACCTAATAAATCGTATACCTACCAAAGCATTAAATAATAAACAAACACCGTTTGAGAAATGGTATGGTCAAAAGCCATCTCTTAAGAATCCAAAAATTTTTGGTTCCACTGTGTATGTACTTAATAAAAGACAAACATCAAAATTTGATGTTAAATCATTAAAAACAATATTAGTAGGTTACGAAGCTAGTGGATATAAATTATGGGATTCACAGGCACAGAAATTTATTGTAGCTCGTGATGTAATTATTGACGAACTAACTTTCTCACAAACTAGATGCACAGTAATTGAACAAATAACTAACTCAGGTACTCATACTACAAGTAATGCGACCAGTAGTCATGTTTCAAAAGGTATTCCTACTTATCAAAATGAGACTAAACTGTTTCAAAAGGTAGAGGTACCATGCAAAACCAAGGTACTCAAGAAAAAGAAAGTGAACTTGAGACCACTAAAATACAAAATGATACTCCAAGTGTAAATGAACTTGAGATCAATAAAATAAAAGATGGTACTCCCAAAACAAGTCGGGTGACCAATAATAATAAACATGAGTTAGCGCGGGATACTGAAACAGACAAAGAAACAACAGAAGAAAGTGTTAGACGAAGTAAGAGACTTAAACGTTGTCCAGTAATAAATTATGACGAGAGTACTCACGACCAGGAAACATACTTACTATTAAATGCCAGTACTTTCCCACTAGATATCCCAAAATCATATATTTAAATATGAAATTGAGAATATGGAAGATCGTGGTCAGTGGGAGCTAGCAATAAAAGAAGAGTTGAAAGCATCAAGAGATAAAAAAACCTGGACTCTTGTTCCAACTCCGTCAAACACAAATATAGTTACTTGCAAATGGATTTTTACTATTAATATTGATACAAATGGCAACATACATAGATATAAAGCAAGGTTAGTAGCAAAAGGCTTTAGCCAAAAATATCTCAAAGATTATAACAAAATCTTTGCTCCAGTAGTAAAACTGACCAACTTTAGACTATTATTAGCCTTTAGCAATCAATTTTCTTTAATAATACATCATATGGATGTAAAAACGGCCTTTTTGAACGTATCATTAAAATAAACAATCTACATGGCAGCTCCAGAAGGAGTAGAATGTAAAGAAAACCAAGTATGTTTATTACATAAATCAATATATGGTCTGAAACAATCAGCAAGATGTTGGTACGAACATTTTGATGTTACGTTGAAAAAGGCTGGGTTTACTCAGTCAAAATTAGATCACTGTGTTTATTTTCTAAATAAAAATGACGTAAACACAAATATTTATATTTTGTTGTACGTTGATGATATAATAATAGCTACTAAACAAATAGCATTGTTTACAAACAATAATAAATATAAAAAAACTATTTAAAACAATGTTTCGAAATAGATTTGAATGAAATTCAATCATTTTTAGGAATAAGAATAAAACGTTTTGAAAATATAATTACTCTTGATCAAAATATGTATTTACCTATGGTTTTAAAGAAGTTCAATATGCTAGACTGTAAGCCAATTGATACACCGTTGCCAGTAAAACTTGACTATAATAATCTAAATTCAGATGAATATTATGATGCTCCGTGTAGAAACTTAATTGGATGTCTGATGTATGTGATGTTGTATACGCGTCTATGTGTAGCCATAAATATATTAAGTATATATCAGGTTAAAAATAATATAACCTTATGGAGAGCTTTGAAAAGAGTGCTCAGATACGTAAAAGGTACATTACAATTAAAATTAACGTTTACTAAATCAAAAAAAAAAAAAAACACAAGAGTGGGAGAACTTGTTGGGTATACAGATGCCGATTGAGAAAATGATACAGAAACTCGCAAAAGTACCTCAGGTTATATATTTAAATTATATGATTCATGTTCCATTTCATGGAATAGTCGCCGACAAAGTACAGTTGCAATATCATCTTCAGAAGCAGAATATATAGCAGTTTTTGAAGGAACAAAAGAGGCACTTTGGCTCAAATGGCTCAGTGACAGTATCAACATACATATTCAGGCTCCTATACTTATACATGAAGACAATATAGTTTGTATATCAATAGCAAAGAATCCTTCTGATCACAAAAGAACCAAGCATATTGATATAAAATATCATTTTATTAGGGAAAAGCTACAGGAAGGATTAATAACTTTAATTTATATTTCCACAGCTAATCAACTTGCAGATATATTCACGAAAGGACTACCCCTCCAGAAATTTAAATTGTTGCGTTCGGAATTAGGATTAAAATAATTTTTTGTTGCTGTTTTGCTGTATGTTTAATTATTTTTATTTTGAGTGGCAGTGTTGGGAGATGTATACAAAATCAAAATAATTATAACTGTAACATGATATTTTTACCCGATAAAACACCACACTTCTGCGAAGTGATAACTTAGTAATAATATAAGTTTATGTCAGGGTCAACTGATGAATCGAACATATTGAGTTAAAAGAAAAATATGAGTTGTATTTTGTCATTGATACATTCAAGACGAATAAACGTTCTAAATAAAAATATAGTTGTTTTAGTAAAAAAAAAAACCCTATCCATCTAACAAAGTATAAAACCCCATACATGAAAAGCTTGATAGTAATAGACAAGACAAAGAATAAATGCTATATTAAACCTTTAGTTCAGTTTAGTTTTTATGATCTGAGAGAACTTAGTACAGTTACTATACACTGTGGATCTCGCAAAATATTTTTTTCTTACAAAAACGCTCGAAGGGGTCAAAAGGTATTTTAAATTTGCCATCTTCCGGCAATTATTTCTGGCCCGATATTCCGTATTTCCTATTCGTTCTTATAAATCATCTATGTTTTTCGGTTCATTGACATAAACTTTGGTTTTTAAAGAACAAATGAAGGGGTGTAAAATCTGAGGAATGAGGTGTCCTTATAGCACTACGACGCCCTACTCATCATTGTGGCAAGATGTTATCCAAGTAAGTACCTACGAACAGAAAGAGTATAATGAGGAGGTGCACCATCCTATTTATACCAAAATCTGTTATCAGGTATATCTTGTTCACTTGCATTTAGGTATAAAGCTATCAGTGTCGGTATCAACTCTTAATGTCAAAATTGCAAATACCTTGTGCCAGTCAAGTTGTCATAAAACAAATTTAGATACAAAATTCTGTTTCTGGCTATACCTACCTAAACATTTACTTTTCTTGGAGATTGAGTAAGTGACTTTTGCATCCGTCGTGGATTCTGTGACGTTCAATAGCTAGAGCTTTGTCTGTTTATAGTTCCAATAAAGAAAGACAGAAACACGTAATTGCATTTGCTCGTAGAATTGCTCTCAACGATTAAAATCGTCTTCTGATAATTCTTGTGTTATATATATATATATATATATATATATATATATATATATATATATATATATATATATATATATATATATATACTTTATAAGGGTAAGATTTTGTTTATGTAAAACATTAACCACTGTAACATGGACCAAATTCATATCCAAGTCAATTTTACGGGAGCTGAATGTGGATTGTCACCAACTCTTACTAAAGTGTCAAGTTGTGTATCTGCATTGATTGTTTAGCGACCAGCTCTGGGTAAATCATGAACATGTTCATGTTGTCTGTATTTACCTACAGTTTTACTGACAGTAGATCGTGCTATAGGTGGACATTCTTAATAAGCCTCATTAAAGAGAGCGCAAGCTTCTACTGTAGTATTCCTATCCATATCCATAACCATACATCTAAGAATTTTAATGCGATCTTTGTCCGAAAGAGACAATATGATTAACTCTTATTACTCCTTGACTTCAGATAACAGACAATCACAAACAAAAATCTTTCCGAAAGCTAACTTAACGTAACTGATATAAAGTAAAATTTATTTCAACGCCTTCTAGGCAACAAATTGAATAAATCAATTTTCACAATTCAAATTTTATTTACATTTTTCTGGAAACTTTCCTTATGGAGCTTAATAAAATTTCTATAACAGTATTCAAATTAATTTGCTCTTTCATTGTATCTATAAAAAAATAGGAATTGCTATTAAAAATGACCCCCCCCCCCCTCCTATAACCCAGTAAACGTACGTCACTGCACTATTTCAAATATTACTTACATTAAAGTATTTCAAAAAATGATAAATTTTAAATATTTTTTGACTCCTTCGAGTATTTTTGCAAAAATATCTTTTGCTAGATTTTTTAGGTGTTCTAGACTTCCTTTCCACAGTGTATAAGATAGTGGTATAATTCACTGGCATATGTACTCTTGCGGTTATGCGGTAATTTGTAGTTTAACTATCTAAAATATGGTGTAACATTTTATATCAAATTTACACGAAACGTGCTACATACAGGAAGTCACAGTTTGGTGGAAGTGAATTTTGCAAAGCTGTGGTAGAATGTTTACCACTTGCCGATGTGAATTTTCATACCACTGGTATAATGAAATCAATACGACGGATGCGACGTCTAGCATAAATTTTACTACCATTTTGTGTAAACTTTAATTCAATATACGGGTAAACTTTAATTCAGTTCTGGACCATTTTACATATTTTGTGGTATATAATAGATATTACGATGAGTGCTCACTTATTATTACCCACATTGTATAAAAGAGAAAAATGAATAACCCTTGACTTGAAATACATACATTTTGTTGTATTTTCAATTATATGAAGTATACTACTTAGAGTTAACAGGTAATGAAAGTTACTTATTGATATCCAGAAGCCTTCGGATATCTGTTAATAATTATTTCTATAAATAATGGATTTAGTTTTTACACAAAATAAGAATTTAATATTTAAATAGTTTTAATGTAGTGAATTACTTAATAACTGGGTATATTTTAATGAAACAACACAACACTCATGTAAGCAGAAAACTAGCGACTACTAATGGAAACTAATATATGTATAATGAATAAGAACATCCTTGTGTCGGAAATTCAAATTATGGTCGTCGAATATTACCCCTCTGCCTTCGTTAATCTGATCAGTGATATGGCTAAAAACCTTAAACTACGCTACCGTGTCTAAAATATTTCATTGCTGATATGTAATATTCCATATCAAATCAGTAGTTCTTATATATAGGCTTTAGAAGTTCTTATACATATATAGTTTATCTTTATATAAATCAATCATGACCTACGATATGTACATTCTATGTTATACATAAGATCATTTCATAATGACAAAAATCTGTCCAGAGAACGATGTTATATCAGTAAAATACCTTCAACTCATAATAGCTTTACTTACATATCTAGCAGAGTCTTACATTTGTGTCTTTAGATAGTGGAGAACGTAAATGAAAAAAAAAATTAAGAACTTAATAACAAGAAAGATTGCAATATAAGATAATTGAAATCTATTATCGAAAATACCGCTTGCCGAATCGGATAAGAAGAATCTTATCCAGCAAATTAAAAATCTAGTCCATCGCCTGGCAACTAGAATGGTTGCCCATTTATATTAAAAGTTACTCATTTGATATGGATATCTGCTCACATAGGAATAAGAGGAAATTAATTAGCGGAGAAATAGCAATACTCGTAGAAGCAACTAATCACGAATCTATTGGAAACATTATCGCTCGTTACATTGATATTAAAATGGAAATTAAATATAATACAGTTATGACAACGTTTTACTTTTTTCAAATAGTCCACCATCGTGCTTTCTCATGACCCATGGACAGGGTAGGGTGTATCCTATCCACCTCAAAATCAATAGATGTCGTCTGGTAGACGTCCCTCATCAGACTCAGTTGAAACCCGATCGATCCGACACGATTTAATTGAGTGATCGTGCTAACAAAAAAAATTTCTCAAATAGTCCGCCATTCTACTTTCTCATGATCCATGTACATGGTAGAGTGTGTTCTATCCACCTCAAAATCAATAGGTGTCGTCTGGGAGACGTCCCCAATCAGAATCAAAACCCGATCGATCCGCCACGATTTAGTTGAGTTATCATGTTAACAAGAATAAATGCCGACGACAACGCCCATAACACACACAGCAAAACATTTTTAAAAACCTTTTTTTTGGTTTTTAGACCGAAAAACGAAAAATAGACCCAAAAGAATATTTTGTTTTTTCACTTTTTCTTTATACGATTACATTACTTTTCCGCGTATAGTGGTGTGGGGAAAAGTAAAAACTGTTAGAGTACAACAGTGGCGATTTCCGATTAGTCTAACTAGAAGGTGTATCGAACAGGTGTCAAGGATGAGAACAAGAATGAGAATTAAACACGCACGACTCACAACATCATTTTTGCTTTTAGGAACTAGAAAACCACGGTGTGATGTATACAACACATATACATATGCATAATGCACTTACAGTAAGGTATGTACTGCTGCACTGTAATAAATATGAGAAATTTTGCTACGAGTATATGCCTAAGTAATAAATGCAGAATGCAGAATATATACATGTATTAACAGACTTTCCTTTTGAAACCAATTTAATAAGAGAAATCTAAGAACATTATATTAACAAGAAAAGTTGCGATAATAATGGCTAATGACATTAGAAGTCGACGCCATTATTAAAAAAAAATACAACTTATATACTGCTAACTAAAGCTACATTTATATCTCCGACATGAGACACCAGCCTAATCCGGGTGGCATTACACCTATGTTACTTCTCTTCACCGAGGTAGGGGCCTATCCAGAACATAGAAACAGACAAACATTCGCTTTTATATATTTTATATCACTTTTTATTTATTAAATTTTAAAAATTATTTTATTTCACTTTATAGTTTTGACTTTTGCTTATGTTGAAAAATAAGTAACGTCTTCCTGAGTAATTATTCGATAATTACTTAAAAATATCTCGAAGATTACTTAGTACTTATGTGAAGATTATTAGTGTTTCTTTTGTGGTTTTCTCTATTTAAAACCTTGCTGTCACTGAGATGGCAGAAAGGTTCCAAGAAGTCTATTTCTCTCTAAAGTTTTGCAACTTTTTGTAATGAATATTTAAGAGCAATTTGTGATAAGACACTAAAGAATGTAATTACATGATAGTCATAATGACTTTAAGTGTATTCTTTGTGAGACATAATATCCTATATGTGAATGACCTGAATACAGAATGAACTTTATATAGGATGATGATATTATTCTCCAAAAGTCCAAGAAGACAATATAGGGTAGGATTTTATATAACATATATATATATATATATATATATATATATATATATATATATATATATATATATATATATATGTATATATATATATATATATATATATATATATATATATATATATATATATATATATAAATCATTCAATTTTACCAAAATAGATGACACACACTCTCTTTCATAATAAACATTTAATTAAATTATTTCAATAATTAATAGAGTTTATTTCTGTCTTCTTTTATTTTCTAAGAAAGACATATAAAGAAATACGGTTACATCAAACGGACCATGTAGTAGGACCTTCTTGAGGACATTATGTATTCATTTTTTTTTTTTGGTGCCGGGGAAAGGTTGCACATCAAAATAGCGACACAGAAATTCTTAGTGATGAAGAGGTTCCCCCCGTTGAGACGCGGAGTCAAGCATACAATGACACCTTCAATACTGGGTCCAGTTTTTCACTCTAGACTACAGTAGGAATAACATTGTAGCAGCCATCTCTATAGGAGAATGCAAGAGGTCACCTGTCCATGTTGTGTACGTGAAGCAAAGTGCATTTGCATTAGCTCTCATCGAGCAACTGATCTGATGCTCATCGTATTTTCTAAAATTTATTTTTATCTTTTCAAAGCCGGTGAATAGTGATATTAATATTATTTTCTTCGGAAGAAAACAACAACAATAAGCATATAAGATCTAATACTGACCATAAGAATATAATTGAATTCCTGGTTGTATTAGCAAGTGGAACACAACGATAAGAGATTATAATATTACGAATTATATAGATTATAGTATATTACGAAAATAACGCATAAAATCTGTATCACAGTAAACTTACTGAAATAATATAACTTTAACAACTTAGCTAGCAATAGAATCATGAATATAAGTAACATAACTTATCATTATTTGTAGCGAAATATCGTTATATCATTTGATATATCAGATTACAGTAATATATCCTAGATGTATTTCCTGTGATAGAGAAAAGAAAAGTGACTATCAAGAGATACCGTTAGAATTGTTGAAAGGCCGTTGGTTGGTTTAACACCTTAAGCGAATATTAAGCTTTTCACATGAAGTTAGCAGAACATCTGTCAAACATTTCTTTTGTTAAAAGTATATGGGAAGTTGCCACATTTTAACCGTAATCAATTGGTCTAAATGAAATTTGAAAAGAAAAATTTGTTTTTCAATATTACTAAAATAACTCAAAACTGGAAGTAATGAAAGAAAATAGATAAACACGAATGAAAAGTGATAATTTACATCTTCATAAAATACCAGAGGACTGATTCAGATTAAAAGCTGTTCTGCTAAGTTACGAGGAACAAATCCCAAAAATCTGAAAAACATTTCAAAATGTGACCCGGCGAAGATGTCACGATTAATTAAAAGAAGGCAAACGATAAATTCCTGAATGGAAATTAATCCCCGTAAGACATTTTCAAATGAGATTAATGGCTGTTCTGCTAAGTTCCCAGGGGGAAAATCCAAAAATCGGAATAAAAAATTGCTAAATTTTCTTAGCAATTTTTCACGGCAAATTCGAAAACGTCACGATTAATTCATCAGAACGGGAATGGTTTTCTGTAGGAAAACTGAGCTGTAAAAACCATTTTCAAACGAGATATATAGCTGTTATGCTAAATTCCCGGGGAAAAAAATTCGTAATGAAATATTGCAAAATTATCACGGCGAATTCGAAGACGTCAGAATTAATTATGATAAAAGAACGCAAACGGTAAATTCCTGAATGAAAACCGACCCCCATAAACCTTTTTCAAATGATATCCATGGCTGTTTTGCTAAGTTCACAGAAAAAAAATCCATAAATCATAATAAAATATTGTAAAATTATTACGGCGAATTCGAAGACGTCACGATTAATTAAAAGAACGCAAACGGTAAACTCCTGAAGGAAAACTGACCCCCATAAGTCTTTTCCAAACCAGATTCATAGCTGTTCTGCTAAGTTCACACAAAGAAATTCATAAATCATAATAATACATTGCAAAATTATCACGACAAATTTGAAAGCACCACGATTAACTAAAATAACGCGAATGGCAAATTCCTGAATGCAAAACCGATACCCATAAGGCATTTTCATACGAGATTAATGGCTGTTCTGCTAAATTCCCTGGAAGAAAATCCAAAAATCGTAATACAAAACTGCAGAATTATCACGGCAAATCACGGTACGATAAATGATAATTTGTAAAATTATCATTAATCTCGTTTGAAAATGTCTTTTGATAGTCAGTTTTCGTTCAGAAATTTATCGTTCCCATTCCCTTACTTAATAGTCACGTTCCTGAATTTGCCGTAATGATTTTGCAATTTTTTGTTATGATTTATGCATTTTTTTCTGTGAACTTAGCAGAACAGCCATGAATCTCGTTTGAAATAGACTTATGGAGGTCAGTTTTCGTTCAGGAATTTACCGTTTGTGTTCTTTTAATTAATTGTGATGTCTTCTAATTCACTATGATACTTTTACAATATTTTATTATGATTTATGGATGTTTTTCTGTGAAATTAGCAGAACAGCCATGAACCTCGTTTGAAGAAGACTTAGGGGGGTCAGTTTTCGGTAAGGAGCTTACCGTTCTCGTTCTTTTAATTAATTGTGATGTCTTCGAATTTTCCGTGATAATTTTGCATTATTTTGTTGTTTTATTAATTTTTTCTATAAAGTTAGCAGAACAGCCGTGAATTTCGTTTGAAAAAGAGTTGAGGTCATTTTTCATTTAGGAATTTACTGATCGCATTCTCTTAATTAATCGTGATGTCTTCGAATTCGCCATGATTCTTTTGCAATACTTTATTGTGATATAAGGATTCTTTTCTGTGAACTTAGCAGAACAGCCATGAATCTCGTTTAAAAAAGACTTATGGGGGTCAGTTTCCATTCAGAACTTTACCGTTCGCGTTCTTGCAATTAATCATGATGTCTTCGAATTCGCCGTGATAATTTTGTAATATTTTATTATGATTTATGGATTTTTTTTAGAAGAACAGCCATGAATCTTGTGTGAAAAAGACTTACGGGGGTCATTTTTCATTCAGAAATATACCGTTCTCATTCATTTAAATAATCGTGATGTCTTCAAATTCGCCGTGATAATTTTGCAATTTTTTATTATGATTTATGCATTTTTTTCTGTGAACTTAGTAGAACAGCTATGAACCTCGTTTGAAAAGGCTTATGGGGGTCGGTTTTCGTTCATGAATTTAACGTTCGTGTCCTTTTAATTAATCGTGATATCTTCGACCTCGCCGTGATAATTTTGCAATGTTTTATTGTGTTTCATGGATATTTTTCTGTAAACTTAGCAGAGCAAACATGAATCTAGTTTGAAAAAGACTTGTGGGTGTCAGTTTTCATACAGGAATTTACCGTTCGCGTTCTTTTAATTAATCATGATGTCTTCGAATTCGCCGTGATAATTTTGCAATATTTTATTATGATTTATGGATTTTTTTAGCAGAATAGCCATGATTCTCGTGTGAGAAATACTTACGGGGGTCATTTTTCGTTCAGAAATATACCGTTCTCGTTCTTTTAAATAATCACAATGTCTTCGAATTCGCCGTGACAATTTTGCAATATTTTATTATGATTTATGCATTTTTTCTGTGAACTTAGCAGAACAGCCATGAACCTCGTTTGAAAAAGGCTAATGGGGGTCAGTTTTCGTTCAGGAATTTAACGTTCGTGTTAAATACATGTTCGTGGTAAATAAATAAATCTGGATACATTTTGCAATTTTTTATTTCGATTTTTGGATTTGCCCCTCGGGAACTTAGCCAGAACAGCCATTAATCTCGTTTTAAAATGTATTATCGGGAGTAGCTTCTGTTCATGAATTTACCGTTCGCCTTCTTTTAATTAATCGTGACATCTTCTCCGGGTCACGTTTTGCAATTTCTTTCAGATTTTTGAGGTTTGTTCCCCGTGACTTAACAGAACAGTTTTTAATCTTAATTCGTCCTTTGGTCTTTTGTGAAGATGTAAATTATAAATTTTCTTTCATGTTTATCTATTTTCTTTCGTTACTTCCAGTTTTGAGTTATTTTACTAATACTGAAAAAATTTTTTCTTTTTTTCAAATTTCGTTTAGACCGTTTGTTTATGGTTAAAAAGCGGGAATTTCCTATATACTTACTTTAACATAAAAAAATTGTTGACAGATGTTCCGCTAATTTCATGTGAAGTTAGCAGAACACTCAAATTTATTTTAAATGGAAGAACGGTTAATTTATAACTTTCACGATTAATTATCGGTTAATTAACGGCAAATAATGAGCCTATGCATTTTTCGATTCTTCAAAATTGTTCTGCTAAGTTCACACTGATCAAAGTAGTTTCTTTAATTTCCAACCACTCACTGTGTATCGTACATTATATTTATTCGAAAGCATACATAGTTGTTTGATCATCATGTGATCAATGTAATATCTGGAACGTCCTTGGCATTTATAATATGGCATTTATATTATAAATGCCATTATGTCAAACGCAGGTCTGGGAACAAATGGCGTTTTAATTAATTTTATATTGTTTTTTTTACTTGACGACGTTCACAATTTTATTTTTCTTATTTTATTTATATATTTTCATCACTATATAGCAGTAATGATGAAGGTGAAGATTATTTTTCCGAATAGTTTTAATTCTATTCTGAGTTTTATCACTTTATTTTTACTGTTGTATCTTCTCACGTTAATAGCGGAACCTGTGAGACTGAATAACTAGTTAGCGCGATACATTTACTATGGTATTAGTCCACTTAACAGGAAACCTGCAATATCATTTACTTTAGAATCAATGTTTAATTCTTAACCTCTTCTTAGCAGCACTTTGACGGTTTCTAACACACATTCTCAATGTATTAAAGATATAATTAATTTTGAAAAGTCTTATGTCATCAGTAGATTCCAAACTATTGTTTAGAAGCTGAATAGATGATCATCTTGATAAAATTGTTTACAGCGATGCAACATTGAATATTTTTGTTGGACATTTTTGCTTGTATGATAGAAGCCATTTGTTTATAATTAAAGACAGGAGTGCTCACTATTATATAAATAGAATATATGTATGTGGTATGTATTAAAAAAAATCAAAGAATCATGAAACATATTCTGAGGGAATTGCAGTTTCACTCACAATAGGAGTGCTGCTGAGGACTTCTGCAGGCAGCCATTGTATAATGTTAAAAAATCGTTCATGACTCATTTGTAATTAGACGGCTTTGATACTTTGATTGAACATGAATTAGTAGCCTTAAAAATGCATAAATTGTTTATTTTCTCAATTCCAATCATCAGATTTAAATCATTAAAGATACAAATCGTAAGAAGCTGTATGAAGCTTGTATTTTCACTTTAACTATAATTGAAACTAAAATTTCTGATAAAAATGTATTCCATCCAAATTGTGGAATAATTACAACAAAATTACAAGAAATATAAGTAGTGTATAATTACTACTTATATTTCTTAAAACAAAAAATAGGTATAGTCTACTTGATTAATTTTCGTTCTATCAAATTATTATTATGGTTGAATTTTAATGGCCATTGGAATCACTTTTGATTGCCATTGACTAAAATTGCGGTTAGAGACGTTAGTACCAATGGTCTATAATATTGATTCAGATTTTAGAATTACTACTATTAGTAATTCTAAAATCTGAATCAACAGTGGCGGCTGATGATACAGACAACTCGTGCTGTAAACACGACAGCCCGCTGGCGTGCTTACTTCGCAATTCTTTAAAACACGTGTTCCGTAAACCGTACCAGGCGCAGGTCGGGCTGAAAATATTTCCGCTCTATTGATCCTTCACTCTGTTGAACTGAGCATGCAAGGTGGTATTTTTGGAACCAATTTAAAGTTTAGTTGTACTTGACTTGTGATTGAATCAATGTTGCAGATCAAAATGTTATGTAATGCTGTTTTAATTAATACGAATAAATAAATTAAATGTAATTATTTTTTATTTTTTATTACAAGCAAAATTTAGTCAGTGCCTGTAACACGGCAGCTCTTATAAACCAATCGCCACTGTGAATCAATATGATAGACAGTATCTTGTTTCATTCCATTAAAATTGTATTTAATTGACTACAATAATTAATACTAAACCTCATTATGATACCTATAACATGTCTTTAACTATATATGACTAGTCGTGTAATAGAACAATGCATAGAAATATATATTGTTTTAATATCATAGAAAAATAATGTAATAAATAATAAATGTAATAAATATCGTAAACGAAATGTGTCTTCTAGTGATTTGGATAAATCAGTTAATTGCTTAGAATATTGAACAACAATATATACATTATCTCCAAAGTTTATCGAAATCTTACAATATTTTGTTGCTAATTTATTAGAACTTACTGACTTTTGTAGATTCAAAACTATTTAACTAATGTAACTCTTAAATTGATTTTCTGTTATCAAAACAAGTTACTGAAAGATAATCTTCAGCATAACCTGAAATACGTCCAATACAACAAGTGGTGGTATAATTTTATAAAGCTAAGATAATAAAATAAGGTTCAGCTTTGTCGATTCGTATGATAAGGATTTATTTAGCTGTTTGTTTTATTAGAATAAATACAATTTTTGATTAATAATACGAATGTGCGAAATATATGAAGATAAACTACATTCATATACAGGATCCGCCAGGGAGGTATAATTTCTTTGAGACGACTTTTATGCGCGCCTGCGTAGAGCGAATGTTTTCAGGATACTTGACATCTGCTCGTTGCAGAATGCCATTGCAGTAGTCATGTGTAGGTAGGAGCTGTGGGTTATGGCACATCGTGTGTTTATTTACAACAGTTTCATTGAAACTGATCGTTCTGTGGTGCTCTCTGGAACGTTTCCCTGAGCGCCTGATTTCGTTACGTGGGGATGTTGAATGACCTCCTCAGTCATCAGACCTATCACCTTGTGACTACTTTTTATGGGGCTATTTAAAAGCTAAAATTTACATAGATAAACCGCTAACTCTTGAAGCTCTTTCCGAAACCATAATGCGCGATATTGAAAGAATTCCTCGTGTCGTTTTCGAAAGGAGTATGAAGCTGACTTATGTATTCTTCAACGGCAATACACGACTAATGTATAAAAATAATAAATTTTAAAATTCGTTCAAAAATAAGCTTGTCATTATTCTCAAGAACATCATACCTCCCTGACGGACCCTGTATAATGGTCAGCCCAAGGTGCTACAAAATTATTCCCCTTTTACTGACTGAAATTTAAACTATCAGACACATTTATAATTTATGTAGTAAAATGTTGTTCCTTAACTTCACTTATGAATCATTTCTATAATTACGAAAATCCAATCTACCAGCATAAACCATAATTGTGTAGAACAAATATTTGCCTTATTTCAGACATTATACGAGTATATGCAAATATTTATATAAAAGTTTAGAATAAGGATGATATAAACGAATTGGCCCCTTCGACTTTTACATCTAGATTTCTAAAAAAGATAGATTACATTAGTACATATTGATAAACCACACAATATTGGGCAATTGGGAGAATAATTACCAGACATAATTCATACAACTTCACTCAATATCTTATCTGGTTCAGTATAGAATTCTTTTGGTTCATAAATATTTATTTTGCATGTTTTAAAATGTTTATTCCATAAAGTGCCTTTTTTGCATATCATATGTATCTTCATTTTTGCATATCATTCTTTAGTCAAAATGATTAGCGAAAAACATATATCTAGATTTTGAAGTTATTGGTTGATGAAACACATAATTTAAATTTTAAATAATTTTATTGTTAATATATATTGTTAATAATTTTATTGTATAATGAGAATGAGAAACTAATGACATTATTCTTAAATGTGTTTTTTATATCTTTCATAGGATACCTTATTATGATAACTATGTGTTACACTTTTTGACTTTGAATATTCATTTTTAACAAAAACAGTAGTTTCAATTGCTTTTTTATAGCTTGCTAGCTATAAACTATGATAAAATGATATCCAACATATTAAGAATTGTAAATTTAGGAATAGAAATACAGAAGAATTTTATTCATGATTGCTGTATATGATAAATGATGTAGTAGAACATAAAAAATTATACCTATTTACATAAATTCTTGATCAAGTTTGTTGACTTTATTATTTCAGGTCAGGATGTCAATGTTACTCAATCGAGACAAGTCTTAATTCCACCAAATATATTATTTCAAAGCACTTTATCCTATCAATCTACTAGCGTAAATTTGCGCCTCTGAAATCTGCAAAAATTATGAAACATCGTTCTATAATTTTGTATAAAACATAAATAAAAATTCAAAAAATTATAAATTATACACATATTTATAACATTAAATGTTAAAAAAGAGCATCTAATTAAAGCAAGCGGATTCCTTTGCCTCTGTCGGCGATTGGACCAACAGGATCTCATTATCCCATGCAGTTTTATTATTTTTTAATTATGCTTTGGTCACCTAAATACCAAGAAAAATCTGGTAAGACAGTATCAGACAGCTTATTAAAATTCCTCGAAAACACATAATGTAGTACATTTTAGTTTCTAGCTGTCGCACTCTGACTACTTCGCAGGTAATTTATGAAAAGAAATATAAAATCCTAACAGAAAACATGAACACGTGACCATCGGGATTGAATGAGCTTTATTCTACTAACATCGATGAAATATATTTTCATTGTAGAATATTATCTAGTTAAGCTATATGGCCGTAGTACTTAGTATTTTCCTATTAGTTTAAAGAAAATCTAATATTTACTGATTTAGAAGAGTAGGTAATTAAATATGACTTCCCATCGTAGATAGCAATAAAAAAATGCTAGAAAACTTTCCACAAGTGAACATATAAAATAAAATTTGAACCTTTAACTTAAATAACAATATAAAATACCCAAATATTAATTTCCAATAAATCCATTTATGTAACAGCATATCATACTAATTATAGAAAAATACAACAATGCTTTCAATTAATCACTTGACACCAAATACGAATTATTATTAATCGATAGTACACCACTATAGTTGATTTCATGATATGAAAACTTATGATTAACACTTAAACACAATAGCATTTTATATAATGAAACCAGAAAATTTTGCACTAGATGTATACTATTACAGGTGTTTTATGGAAGCATTAATTACCAGAGGAAATGAAGTAAATCTCATGCTTTAATATGGTAGATGGTGTTTTTACTACTAGAGTCATTGTCTGGTGAAAATTATCATTTACTTAATAGTGTAGTTTGATTTCTGAAAAATAGTTTTTGCCTGTCTGTGTATATGGTGTTGTTGCAGTGTTGGACATAGTTAACAATTAATAATTTTTGTCTACATATTCTCTACCAATTCTCAACATATTGAAACAGCTTTGCTATAAATAGTCATTTATTATCGTATTCCTTTTAAAAGATTATATTTGCATCATTGATTTATATGGTTAAGATATACAAACTTATCTTAAGAGGGTATCTCTTAAAAAAACATTTCTATAAGATTCGGAATCCTTCCGCATATAAATTTTAATTTAATAAATGGTAAATAATATTTTAACTCAATAGTGCACAACTGTGGCCTGCTTTATTTTAATTAAATATGTAGTTTGAAATATTGTTAAAGCTAACCTTCTTATATTCTCTAATAGGGCAATTGTATAGGTGACTGAAAGACTATAACATTTTTTACTCTCCCTATGTTCAATCTATTGATGGCATGTGTATAGAATTCTGTAAAGAGAAACAATCTAGTGTTGTATATACTGCAAATGAAATACGTTAATATGTAGATTTTGAAAGTGTAGTGTGCATCCTTAACCAAAATTCCTTAATTATTAGTAAACTGTTTTTTTTATGTCGTTTTACATCAATAAGTATGTTTTACGATTAAGTGAACCTAAGTATCACAATATAAGAGATATACATACTATACTGTCTTTTATTACATCACTTATAGTATATCATTAAAAAAAATATATAATAAATTTGGAATAATTTCATCCATAATGACGCGGAGAATTAACAATATTTAATTAGTAACAAACAACAACAACAAATTAATTAGTACAAAAACAAGATGCTACTTTTCCACGAACGCCGAAAAATTACACGTTATTCGAACCTTTTTTCCCTAACTAAATTGTCATCATCAAGAGACGAGGAAAGTATTAAATTGTACGAAACAAAATGTGTAACATTTTATGAAATGATTGAGGAAATTAATAATTAACTGGTGTTGGTAATATTTACTCAAATGGAAAATTCAAGTAAGAAATCCATTTGTGACGAGAAAGAAATTAATTAAGAATACTCTTAAAATAGAATTAATTAAGATTTTTTTTGTAGAGAACATATATATATATATATATATATATATATATATATATATATATATATATATATATATATATATATATATAATGAATACATATTTTTAATCAAAACTTAGTTATATAAACTTAAATGTAAGTATATCATTTTCCTCGTTGACAACAGGCAATCATTTCGTATCTAGGCTTGCCCTATAGGGCAATTAATGTTTACTATAGTAAACATTTATTGCTGTAAAATAATTTAGTTTGAAGTGGAACGAAATATTTGGTACTTTTACAAACAAAAAATATTTCAGATATTATCGTTATTATATTTTGTTCTCAATAATATTTCTTTTTCACAAATAAACATATTTCTCTGAAGTTCTCTCTAGCAAGTAATTTCAAATAGTATAAAATAAACCTAAACGTAAGCAATAGTCACTTCCATCGACATCGCCAATGCTGGTCTTGGGATTCAAACCCTACTTTGAAATTAACTTTGTCTATTACCAATTACTTACTTTCGAGAACTAAATAAATTGAAAATACTAGGTTACATACGCATAAATATTATTTTAAAGCCCTTGCCATTTAATGCCAGTAGTTTCCGCATTCAATAGAGACATAATTTGTGATTCTAAATTTTAAACTTATAGATATAGACGAAATCTAAGAATTCTCTATTGGTAATTACTACTGTTGGATTTCCTGTGGGACAATAATTTTTCGAGTTACAAGAAACTGAAAGATTAATCATTATATATATATATATATATATATATATATATATATATATATATATATATATATATATATATATATATATATATATATATATATATATACGAGTATAATGTTATTTTTAATATTATTTATTGTTAAATGATATATGCATCTTCCTTACGTAGCAGTTAGTAATTGGTGTAAATACACACAGTATCTACAGGATATCATATATACTATATATACAACAAGTATATACAGGATATCAACTATCGTAGAGATATTAACGGAATATATGAATACACTGTTGAAAGCCTGCCGTGGTAAAACTTTACCACTTTAGTGGTGTGAAAATGGTGTGAAATTTCACAATTTGTCTATAGTATAAAACTTAACACCAGTGTAATTTGTAAAATTTTGTACCATTATAATTTTAAACTTTATACAGTTTAGGTATAAAACTAATATAAATACACTACAGTATACACTTTACTTTGCGTGGGGTAAATTATAATCCTTGCGTGATAACTGATAACTATTCTAGTATGCATCCATGTGGTCTTCACGTTGACACTGTGGTATAGCTGTTCGTTATTTCTGATTAACCAACTTATACCCAAATGCTGTTGTTTGAAGAAGTAAAAATTAATCATATTGGCGCCAAGTTTATTAATAAATTTGAGCCAAAATGACTGAATAATAATGTATTAAATTTTATAAGTGGGTGGATGATTTCACTAATTGTGAAGAGATATTGTGCATACGAGGTCGGATTAAAGAATGTGATGAACGAATTTTTATAGCAGAAACTGTTGACGCTCCATCTGTGTGAAATAATGCGTCCGATAGCCGGATCCTTTGAGATAGTCAGCATCATGGTTGAACAAGTTGTGACTTGTCAATTGGCTTCCAGAGCTGGAAGAGTGAAGATGTGTTTAGCGTGATCTGTAGCACGGATCTTGAACAACGCATTAACATTAAGTTTTGCTTTAAGTTGCAAGAAAGTACCAAAGAATCTCATGAAATGTTCAAATCAGTGCATGGTGATAATGTGGTGTCTCTGAAGACTGTTTACAAGTCGTATGAGCAATTTAAAAGCATAAATGAGTCGGTTGAAGACGAGGGATGATCAAGACGTCTTTCGACTTTAAAAATAGGCGACAATATGGCAAAAGTGAAAAAATGATTTGTTCAGGCGATTGACTATTGGAGAGATTAGCAAAGAACTGAACATCTTGTACGGGCCAATAGCTTTCTCCTTCATAACGACAATGCGTCGTACCACACCTCGCTTTTGATTCGTGAGTCTTTGGCTGAGAAAAAGATTCCTGCTTATCCACATTTGCCTTACTCTCCGGATTTAGTACCATGCCACTTCTGGCTCTTTACAAAAATCAATGTCGTGCTAAAAAGAAAACGTTTTGACACCATTCCCGGCATTCAGAACGGCCACGACGGAGCAGCTGCAGGCCATTCCGAAAGAAACCTTCCAGAAATGCTTCCAGTAATAGAAACAACGTTGAAATAATTCTAATGCTAGCCAAGGACAGTACTTCGATGGATATTAATTCAAATTTGAAATAAGCTTATTACTTTGTTCATAATAAAATTATTCACCGTATTTTTTGATAAGCCCTCGTATGTACCTAATCTATTTGTGTTTTGCGATGATGAGGTAAACAAGGTAATATAATATAAACGCATATTTTATAAATGTCATTTATCATTTATTGTCTGCTTATTCAATAATAATAATATATAAGTTTTATAAATATTTTTTGTTTTTTATATTTAATTTAATTTTCAGCGAGAACTAAATCCCAATAAGAATTATTAACAATTATTAAAACCTGACGCAATGTATATTTATGATTTCTGAGTAATCAAATTATGCCCAAATGGTTTGTCTGTCAGAAGCAAACACAGTCATTGTCATGACCAAGTTTATTAAAACTAATAGATATTAGATGTCTGAACTAAGTTAAATTTTGACTAATGCACTGGAGAATTTTATTGGGTAGGTAGTTAAGTGATATTTTATATTTGTCATACTTATTGTCCATTTATAAATAATAACACATTAATTATAGAAATAATGTGCTCAATTATTAAATAATTAATTTGATAATTAGATGCATTCATGATGTCGATGAATACATCGTTACTACTACATTAAGAATGTTTAAATTATATTTTTTAATTTCAGGAAGGTCCAAATCCCGTCATTATAAGAAGACTTATTAGTAAATATCCAAAGACATCTGTCGGGCTATCAATGAAACCTATTTGTTACTTATTAAACAGAAAAATACATTCACTTTAAAGAACATTCACGTTAGGATAGGATCTTAATATTAATTGGAACGGTCCTCGATAACATGAAGTACTATGTCAAATATAATAGGAATTTTCATGTTATTTTATTTCATTGTAAATATGGACAGTAAAGGGTATAAAATTGAAACAAAGCTTTCATCTAAAGGTAGCGCAGTTTACATCGCAATTATTCACGGTAGCGAATGATAAAATTCTACCACGGCTTTGTGGGGTTCATTTCATATCAAACTAACTCAAAATATACATACCCCGTTTGGGGTCAAATTGAAATTTTACATCACATTAGGGAGTGTACATATACAAGTGTACTACTAGTAGCAATGACTATTTTTATATACCTAATGTAAAATACATTTTCATCGATAGATGGCAGCAATGAAAAACGTTGATATTACATAAAAAAGGTTTGTTATATTTTATCTAATGTTTAATATACCTATGTTCATTTGTATTTTAACCAACTTGCTGTACTACTTGTATCTTAAGATAAAAATGTAAAATTACGTTAAATTTGAGTTTGTCATTGTATGACAAATTCACATATTTGTTATACAACAATACACATACAATACACTATACAATTTACACATTATTTGTGTAATTAAAGATTAATTGTGGTAATTCTTACATAACTTTTGGGTAAAATATCCTGAACATTTCGATAATTAGGTTAGTTCTTTCAATTTATATTATTGGTAGATGATAATTTGATCGAGGTTGATTCCATATACTGAAATTTAGACAACTATTAAAGTGACTCCCTATTGATCAAAAGCATAATTAGCTCAAAATTTTATTCAGTATTGTCTATATTTCAGGAAAATATTATCATATATCAAACCACAAATTAAACGAAAAAAAGATGACGTTTTTTTATAATATATGATATTATTGATAATAAAAATATATTCATAATAACATAATTAAATATAACAATATATTTATTATACCATGTTATAACAGAATTTTCTAGACTATAAATAATTCTTCTCTAATTTTAATATTTTAGATTTAAATTTTTTTATTAAACTAATTGGTTGCATTACAAATATTAAAAACAATTAACAGTGTGTTATAGAAATAGACGCCAGATTTTACTTTGAATGTATACGAAATATTTGATATTTTGACTGTATACAAATTCAA
This sequence comes from Rosalia funebris, assembly GCA_037954035.1. NCBI lineage: Eukaryota > Metazoa > Arthropoda > Insecta > Coleoptera > Cerambycidae > Rosalia > Rosalia funebris. The sequence continues at coordinate 30,137,998 of JAZFAV010000032.1, read as the reverse complement.
AATATAAATTAAATGTAATATTATAGACATTTGGTATACCTAAATCAAGGAATTTTAAAATATTTAATATTTACAAAATGTGTTATATAATTTAATATATCACTAATTTATATAAACTTGATTAACATACATTTTTATAACATGCAAAGCTGTAAACGAAAAACACTTCTACTAATGATGTTGGATTCATGTGTGCAACTGAAATCATCAATATATGTATGAGTATGCGTCATTGGTTGCCTACTCTATGTTTTGATAAATTTATATTTATAGTAAATATTGTACAGAAACGAAGCAGGATTTAATATATATATATATATATATATATATATATATATATATATATATATATATATATATATATATATATATATATATATATATATATATATATATATATATATATATATATATATATATATCGCGAACACATTGTTCAAGAATCACGTTAGGAGGCGGTACATATGGAAAATGCCAGGAGGGATAGACAGGTATCAGATAGACTACATTCTGGTTAGGAAGAGATTTAGAAATCAAGTAAAAGACTGTAAGAGTTATCCAGGAGCAGATGTAGACAGCGATCACAACTTGGTAGTCATGAAAGCTAGATTAAAGTTCAAAAATCTGAAAACCCGGAAGGATAAGAAACGTATAAATGTAGACATATTGAGAGATCAGAATATGAAAGATAAGTTCCAGGAGAAAACAGATCAATTAATAAATAAAACGAGTAAGGACGAAATCAAGAACGCAGAAACTGAGTGGGAGGGTATCAAGAATAGTCTAGGTTCCGCGGCTACGGACGTTTTAGGACACGATAAAAGGGAAGCTAGGAAGCCCTGGATAACGGACGAAATCTTAAACTTAATGCAAAAGAGACGAGGCTACAAAAACAGACGAGACGAAGAAGGACTGAAAACGTATAAGTCAATAAAGTGGGAAATCATTAGAAAATGTAGAAAAGCGAAAGAACAATGGATAGAGGATAAATGCAAAGAAGTAGAAGATAAGTTGCAAGTAGGTAAGACCGATGAGGCTTACAAAATAATTAAGAGGAACTTCAGGGATATAGGAACAATAAGTAGAAACGTTAGGAGTCAATCGGGGGACATACTGATAGGAAGAGAGGAGAAAGCGGATATATGGAAGCAGTACTTAGGAAATTTATACGAGGGTCAGGAATTAGGAGAGATATTAGAGGAAGAATCTAGCATCGATAGGGAAGATGTAGGAAAACCTATATTGAGAGAGGAATTTGAAATAGCACTAAGGGGGCTAAACAATAATAGAGCGCCGGGTGTAGATAAAATACAGGCGGAAATTTTGAAATGTGCGGGACAGAAAGTAGTAAATAGGATGTTTGAACTGGTAAAATACATATACGAAACGGGCGATATGCCGGAGGATTATAAGAGGAACATTATCGTTACTATACCGAAAAAGAGAGGAGCCGACAAATGCGAGAACTTTAGAACGATTAGCCTAACTTCCCATGCGTCAAAAATCTTAACTAGAATAGTGCAGAAGAGGATGGAAAATAGAGCGGAGGAAATACTAGGAGAAGACCAATTCGGGTTTAGGCGAAATAGGGGAACTCGCGAAGCTATTCTGGCGCTAAGAGTGATGTTAGAGAAAACAATAGAAAAAGGAAAGAACGCTTATATAGGATTTGTAGATTTAGAAAAAGCTTTTGATAACGTAAGCTGGGAGAAAATGTTCGAGATACTAAAGAGCGCGGGAATGAAGTATAGAGATAGGAGAGTAGTACACAATCTATACATAGAGCAAACTGCTGTTATAGAAGTAGAAGGGGAGAAAAGGGAAGTAGGTATTAGGAAAGAAGTAAGACAAGGATGTACGCTATCACCACTAATTTTTAATCTGTACATCGAAGAGGCGATTAATGTGGTAAAAGGTAGAGTGGATTTCGGGATTAAAGTACAGGGACAGAAACTAAAAATGCTGAGATTCGCGGATGATATAGCAGTATTAGCATCTAGTAACGAGGAACTAGAATCAGCATTGAACGAAATGGAGGCAGTGTTGACAGAGGAATACGGAATGAGGGTGAATAAAAACAAAACTAAAGTGTTAGTGTGCAGAGGGCGCGAGAGCAGAGCAAAAACGAAAGTACAAAATAATAATGAAAGATTGGAGGAAGTTAAAGACTTCACTTATTTAGGAAGTAAAATAAATTGGGATGGAAGAAGCGATAAAGACATAAAACAAAGAATAGCGCAGGGTCGAGTAGCTTTAAACAAAAAGAAAGCACTTTTATGCTCGGGGGTAATAAACTTAGAAACAAGGAAGAGATTTTTGAAAACATATGTATGGAGTACGGCTCTATACGGCTGCGAAACCTGGACGATAGGGGAAGCAAGTAGGAAGAAATTAGAAGCTTTTGAGATGTGGTGTTACCGAAGAATGATGAAAATACCATGGACTGATAGGGTTAGAAACGAAGAAGTATTGGAGAAAGTCGGCGAGAAAAGAAGTATGTGGAAAAACTTAAAGAAGAGAAGAGATAGAATGGTAGGCCACTTACTGAGACATGGGGGAATAGTCCGCGATATTTTGGAGGCAGAAATAGGAGTGAAGAAAGGCAGAGGTAGGCCTAGATTAGACTACTGCTCGCAAATAGTAAGGAATGTAGGTTGTAGCACAATTAGCGAAATGCGTAGGTTAGCACAAGATAGGAGAAGCTGGAGGTTAGTGTCCAACCAGTCTTAGGACTGATGACCTAATGATGATATATATATATATATATATATATATATATATATATATATATATATATATATATATATATATATATATAGATATTAGGTATATGAAAAGGTGTAATAAATCTTTCTCAAGTTCATTAATATTTTCTCAAATAAATTTTATTTATTTCAAGATCATGGAAATAAAGTGATTTGTGAGAAAAGCCTCTTAATTATTTTTTCTTCAATGAATGCCTTTAATTTCTTGGTTTTATGAGAATCGGATTATCAGTAAATTTTCAGAATAGTTTTTTTCCTCCTTTTCTAATTACCCAAAATGTAAACATAGTATCTTATTTTAAGAGGTAATTAGAGAAGTGCAGTTCTAATTACGATATGATAACAGTTAAGTTTAATTTTGTTTCGTATTCAAGTGTACCGATACACTTGAATATAAAATATTTATTTTAAATTAGTTTGTAGGTTATTGTTGTAGTTAATCTGATAGTCTCATTTTGTTGCAATTAAGACAGAGAGATAGTTTATTTCATTGGTTATTTGCCAAATAAAAAATCTCAAAACATACCGTGGCCTGTTTTTATGGCTAGGTTCAGGTAGACTGTTCCGTTTATCGGCAAGATAAGATAAGATAGTACAGTGAGATTTTATAAAATAATTTAAAGAAATTGCTTACACTGCTCTTCCGACCGATCTCTTGAAATTGTAAAATAGTAGATGTAAACTAATACCATCTATAAAATTTTAGCGTAATAAAAATTTTTCTTCAAATTTAATCAATTCGTGTCTCGAAAATACATACATGTATATTTTTAAATGAGTGTTATGTGTTCTATATTACTTTGGAGCTATGCGACAAAACCACGCACAACCGGTATGTTATTAAACGTGATTACATATTTTTCTAAAAAATTCTCCGATTTGTTTTCAGATTATGTTTTGTAATAATGAAACTTAAATTCAACAAATCTAGATAAAAGTATCCAACAACTCAAGTCTCGTAAATATGATGGTATCGAAGGTGAGTAGGTATACCACGTCCCTAGCGAGAGAATGGCATCTTACTAAAATCTAAACAGAGGCATGCAGGCCAATTTAAAGAAAGATACGATCCGGCGTAGTTTAATCCTATAAAATATTCGAAACCATTAATTTGAATAAAGGCAACATTAAAACATCTCAAGGTGGCAATGAATCTTGCTTGGTGCAGTCGAAGGTTTCCAGCATGTTCCTCCTCGTTTCCTTGGAAACGTAAGTTTCTCCGCCAATCCGCGTGCTGCAGGAGGTGGCCGTAGATGCTTTAAGACCTAGATACGCATTCTTCTTATTTCCAGCATTCCCATTACTGCGGATTCCCCTGCGATGCATCTCTCCTGCTGGAGATATTGTTCTTGTTTCCTTAACGGCCTTTTCGGACACTGACGCATTGCCCCGCTGTGAGCGGCATTTCAACTTATACTCCCAATTTTGCCGTTTCGTACACAAGAGGCCTAAAAAATATAATTTTAAATTATTTTTCAGAGATTCACTACAACATAGAACGGAGACAAAAGAAAATATAAAACAATTTATTATTAAGATTAAATCTGTTTTTTGTACTCTATAATTATGTCATATAATTTAATCATGATGATGAAAATATAATTACTATCTATTAATATTAAGTAATTGATAAGTAAGTATAAGTATTGATATAATTATTTTAATACATTTTAAAATTCGACATTTTAATTTAATTTAATTTATTGAGCGAGTAACGAATTTTTAATAATGATATTAATTAGTATGTAGGTATATCATACGTACACACGAGAAGTTACATTATGACTGGCATGCATATGTATATGATAATATCTTAAAGAACAGTAGTCCAACACCGTCAAAGGTTATTTACCAATATATTATATATATATATATATATATATATATATATATATATATATATATATATATATATATATATATATATATATATATATATATATATATATAGATAGATAGATTATTTACCAATATAAGAGACATATAAATAAGATAAATAACACTATTAAATAGAATAATTACCATGAATAATATATTTAGTGTGAGTTTTATAAACATTAGACTTGTTATCCCCTACATTGCCAAATATGAATATTCAAAAAAATATGTTGTCAATTAATATATTCTAATTTTATAATATTTTTGTCAAATAATATATTTAATTCACAAAATATTTCGCATTAGTTTTCACAACATTTCATGCTAATTGTTAAACTAAAATGAAATACCAAGTTTTATGAAAATGTATTCCTAGATATATAAAAACGATATAGACATTTTTCGAATCAGAAAAAATATCTACATATTTATTATATCTATCTTTTCTTTATTATTAATATGTTATGCAGCATCATAAGTTGCTTGACTCAATGCATAAGCAATATTTTGACAATCCTAAGGGCGGATTCAGACACAACTATTAACTGCAACGATAAAACGGTCATGTAAGTCGTTCCTGTCGTTCGACAAAACGTAGTATAAATAGCGCGTCCACACAGTTGCGAGTTATCGTGCAAACTTCTCGACTTTCAGTTTCTTGACGATCGCCATGGAAGAAGTAATACTATGGTCATTTATGCTGTATGTATTGGAAGAAAATTTCGGAATAACAAAAGGAAAATCGAAGAACAAAGTGGTCCAGGGAATGGCTGTTAAAGAGATTCGAATTGTCTCATGTCAAATTATTAAATGAACTTCGTAGTGAACCTGATGATTGGCGTAATTATTTGAGAATGGATGTAGATACTTACATGTATCTGTTAAATTTAGTAACGCCATACATTCAAAAACAAGATACTTGCATGAGAATAGCGATTTCACCTCACGAGAGATTAAAAGCGCCACTTTAAGATTCCTTGCAACTAGAAGAAGCTACAAGGATATGACATATACAACTATAATGTACTACATACTAAAACGAGAACGATAAGTTGTAGCACCCGTCTACATGCTCCGACATGTCTGATCAGTTCTCGGAAAATGATGCCTTGGGCTTCAGTCTTTCGATTTAGCTTCCAACCTCATTCCGTTTAGACAAAACGTACGTTTTGCGGTCCACACATTCCATTTTACTTGATATATTTTGTCTGATTCGACATGTCGTTCAATAAGTCGTTGTGTCTGGACCGGCCTTAATAGCTATTTCAAATTACCAATAAATCAACACAGATTATATTATATCATGGTACAGTAAAACACTTAACTTTGTTACTATTACAGATTTAATTGTAACTTAACGCTTATATTCTTAGAATATTCTTTTGAATCGGTTTAAAAATGATACGCTAAAGTATCGAAAGTAGCGTTAAGTTACAATTAAATCTATGATAGTAACAAAGTTAAGTGTTTTACTGTATAATTATGATCAACTATCACAAAGTAATGGCTAACTTCATTTGGTTTTTATATTATATCAGTTTATAGTATATATCGTTAACCTTATACTATATGAACGATTATACTATATCTCAAAATCGACATTTCAGATCAAGTCAAAGACATCTCCTTCTTCAGCGCTTTTAAAGCAAAATTACTGTATTTACACAAATTTAACATACGAGATTCTACTTAGTGGAGCTACAAAATTATTTTACTTTTTCTACCAAATGATATTCATTTTAAATAACGTACAGGAATTATATACATATACTTACATCAAATTAAAAATAAAGGAGCAGATTATTATTTCTACAATGATAAAAATGCAATAATAAATTTTCGAAAGTATTTGTACTATAAAATGTCGAGAAATATTTTGTTACATCTTTGTAAGGTCATTTTCAGATAATTAGAATATATTAAGGGAAATTATTACGTAAACTACCTATTTATGAAAAAAAAATAGTAGCGACAGTTTTCATAATCTACGTATGTAATCATTAACGGTGTTTATGAAATCACCAGAACAAGTTGTCGTAAATATTAAAACGCTTAAAACTTAAAAGGCATTTAATAAAAGATTTGCAAAAATGAGTGATCTTAGTCACTCTTAGTCACCTGAGTTTTTGGACAAAAGGTGATAACTGACAAAGTTAGTCATCAACAAATAGATGTGGTGTATCAAAAACATTAAGATATAATTTAATTAGGACTTAATTGATAAATCAGGGAATATTGAAGTAAAATTTATCAGATATATTGTAGTATAATTAATGAAAATGAATGCTGGGAATGTTCCAAATATCCATTTTATATCGTTATAAACTGTTTCTATGCTATTTTCTCTTCTCTGAAAATAAAATAAATATAAAATAAATTTGATTTCTAGTTTTTATTTACTTTCAGTATTTTGTTACAGTTTTGTGTTACTAATATTTTTTCTTATTTTTTATATCTTATATTTTATATATTATTTTTATATCTTATTTTTATATCTTATTATTTTATGTATTATGTCAAACATTTTTGGATTGACAAGCAATTCTAGTTATGCTTTCCTGCTACTGCAATCCTAGACAGTGCTGAATTATCATTTTCACCATAAAGTACAAAATTTACTTTACATCTTCGAGCTGGTGAGCTGGTCCATGGAATTTAAGTAGTGCAGCACTGATAATCGGCATGTTCTTGCGGAATCTATATTACATTCCCACAAAATTGGTTTTTATATAGCGGTTTTTCGCAGAGAAACCCGTTTTTTTATTGGACCCATTCTTTTCAATTTCACCGTCAATATAGAACGGTACATAACAAATTCTGTCAAAATAACATTTGACTGATTTTGTTTACACAACTACACGATAATGAACTATCAGTATGTATATTTCCAGTAAGACAGACGGTGCGACAGGACATGCAACACTAGACACTATAGCTTATCGCCGCGAGTTCTTTGATGACAGGCAGATAAGTTGGTGATACACAAGCTGCGTTTCCTCAGACGTTTTGTTTGATCGCTTACATTCTCTTACTTAAAAAATAGACTTTTTAGAACTCTTGTAGCTATTTTCCAAGAATTGTAACACATGATCGTTAAGAAATATGCAACTATAGCGCTAGAAATGTTACAAAATATTTGATAGCGTGAGGATGCTAGCAAACTTGTTCGCATAACAAGTTTTCCAAGAGTTACTTTAATTTGTTTTTTTTTCTGGTAGATACTAAGGTTATTAGTTTTACATTTTAATTTTTTAACGTGTAGTTCATTACTACTTTATCCCTAAAATTAATAATACATTTGTACAATACCATTGGTACCATCTATATGTTCTGTAACTGTTTGATGGAAGTATTTCAAAAGGATATAAGCTAAAACGACGTTTTCCATATGATGAGGATCTATGATCCAAATAATTTTTAATACCTCGGTATAAATTATCATAAGATTGAATATACACAAAACAATACTGTACTCAAATCAAAAAGTAATAGTAACACAGTTATCAATATCATCAATAATCAATTAGGTAATAAAATTTTCATATTAAGGAAAAACATGTTTCTACAGCAGCCAACGTTCTGACATGTTTGATGCCATCTTCGTAATAGTTTTAGTTTTTTATAATTTAATAAAAGGTTTAGGTTTTTATAATTTACGATTATTCTAGTATAAACATTAATTATTAGTTTGTTAGTTATTAATGTGTAAGCTGTTTGTTTGTATCAAGATGTAGATGTCAATCATCAATGTTCAATCATAGTTGATCAATAAATTTATATCTTAATAAGAGCAGTAAAAGAGAAAATGGCGACAGCTATTCGGGAACTACTTTGATAGCCGCTTGGCGGCTTGGTGCTTCCTTTCTCGATTTCCGACTTATATGTTACTGACAGAGATCGTATCGATAAAGATGTATACGCCATAATGTTCATTCGGTATTTGTCCTGAATCGGCGTACCGTGTACGGCACTGATGAGAACTAACAAGTTCGAAACAGCTGTATGTCGTTCGGTTCCGATCCGGGACAAATGTCGAATCCTACCTTTGGCGGGTTTTATTTTTTGAAACCTTATCTGATCGTGCAGAAACACGAGAAAGGGGTCGAGGATCGCTTCTGGGTATAATTCAATGCCTGACGGGGCTTTAGCCCGAGGAGTAGTTGTTTCCTAGAGCGATTATGTAATAGCTTTGCTATTCGGGAACTACTTTGATAGCCGCTTGGCGGCTTGGTGGTTCCTTTCTCGATTTCCGACTTATATGTTACTGATAGACCACAGTCATAAATTTGAGTTTATTTCCGTATCAATTGATATTGTGCGTTTAGTTAATTAAAACCTAGAAAAATATTTTGATTATGTACGTGGCTATTCACACCAAAGTTTTCGATTAATTCAAAAATACACTCGGCGATTCAAATTTAATTTGAAAATCTTAGTAACTACCTCAATTGATTTTATGGTACTATCATAACCTTAGGCACAGGAATAACAAATTTGTATTTTATATTTTCGGTTAGGAAATGAAGACATTTTATTATATTATTTACATCTACATATATGCATTCATTCTCTATGCTTCATGTTTTCTATTATTTTATTTGTATTTAAATTTACTTGAGTTTAAAATTGATAGCACTATATGAAATACCGTTATACGTTCTTATATATTTTAAATTGATAGCAGATAAAGTTTTCAGCTCATATAAAAGCGGCCCAATTGTCAATCCATTCTCAGTAATAGAACATAGTAGGGAAGTAAAATAAGATGGCAATAAAGTGCGCGCCATCCATAAACGACCACCGACAAAACCACCACTTTTAGTGATCGTAAAACGGTCGTTACTATTAATAAGTATCTGTCGTAAAATTGATTGCTGTTGACACATTTTTCAAAAACGGGAGGCGTGACATTTAATGCCTTACAAGCTATAATCCTATGTATTTTATTACGCAAAATTAGTTTTAGTGGTCATAACTTTTAAGCTTGTTAGGATTGCAGGTTTCGGTAGCACTGAATATTTCTACGGTTATTTTTATGTCATATAAAAGTGTGACACCTTGTATTAAGTAGCTATTTCTTTTAAAAAATAATAAATACAAATGCATAATTACGAAACGCTACTAATTGTTATTTTATATACGATGATTGTTGAAAATTATGATTTAACATATTTAAAGTTATATTAAAATGCCCGTTTAAAAATAGCGGTAAGGCTATATTACCTATATTGATAACATATATCCCAAGGATTAATGTAAAATTGCAATTGAATAAACAGAATGTTTACAACAGGTATTAGCAAATTAAAATACTCTACAATACAATGCATTAAACTAAGTCATTAATAGTGTACCTCTTAAAGTTGAGTAAATGTAAAGAAGTGATATGCATTATGTAGAATGATGACTTATACATATGAGAAAATATTCACATACACGGGAGGGGTCGTCAGATACATAAGGTTGTATAAAAAACGCACTTATATTTCAAATAAAAAATAATAAAAAGTTAAATGACCGTGTGACCTCAAAACAAGAAACCCGCCTATAAGAGCATCTATGAAAGCAATTTATTTTAAAGTAAATTAACACATTTCAGTCCCAGGTATATATGTATAAGGCGGTTGTACGGCAGGTATCTAATAGAAACATTAATCCATAGAACCAGTTCTTGGTCGGCCATAACTGGATATCTTAATCTTTTTGTTAGACGAGGTCATTCGTCATTTTAGGGGGTCTGCAAGATACGTTTGAAGACCATTGTGGACGTTTATTATATATATTTTTTTCGTTCTCGAACTTTGTTTCGATGGAAATAAATAGAAATGTATTTATTTCCATATTTATTGCCATTGTAGGCACTCTCTACAATGGCATTTAAAAAAAACGTCTTCCAATGCTTGAATTTGTTCCAAATAATCTGCGTTATGAAGATAATTGCATTATTACAACATACGAGTACGTATATGATTATATCAAACCAATTATTGAAACAATATGCTTCTATTTATAAGTTGAAAATTAAGAATAGTTATAAAATATAATAATATGCTTAACAGTTTTATTTAATATTTAATTACTTTATTTAATGTATTATGTTATAAATATCAAGTCATAGATATTAAGGATTAAACAGTTATTGCTATTATAGTTTTTGTATTAGCAAAAGAAACTATTGACTTAATGTATATATGTCAATCAACCTTCATCAACATATCAAAGATTAGCATCTTCATTTGGAAGAATTTATATTATAGACTACGTATATACGTATCTGTAATAGTTTGGTAACAAACTGATCAATAAATATATACACAGATTATCCCCGTGGTTACACCAATTTTAGTTTTATTTTTATGTGAAAATTTACCACTAAATTATTCTACCAATGTTTAAAAAATGTTGCTGTATAGAAGTTATTATTTTTCAATCAAATAAAATTATCTTTCTTCTCCATTCTGTCATAAAATGATATAATCATTAGATGGAACGTAAGTCTAATCTACATACCAGTTAAGATGGTGTAAGATATAAATAATATTATAAGCAATAATTAATTGAAGATACATTTTTAAAGTGTTAATGAAGTATGTTGATGATAACAATAAAATATAAAATAACACTATAGGGGTAAGAAATTTGCCACGGCAAACAAATTTAAGGCCTTGCGGATATTTTATGCACGATTCAAGATTCATGAGTTTTAATATAGCTGATAGCTACATTGTTTCTTGAACTATTGCGAAAATATGGATTATCACTCAAAGTGTTTATTACTAAATACTTCGAATGAACTCACCTCTCGCATGAGTGGGATGGTAACCATAAAAAATAAATTATAGTTTGTGTAGATTTTACATTATAAATTTCACTTCTAGTAAAAATTAAGTGTTAATTTATAATACTAATATATTACGTATATATGTATAGTTGTAATGGTGAAGGTAAGCAAAGGCCTAGTGCCGACTGAAATTTTTGCTGTGCATAAAATATCTGAAAAGATGAAAGAAATTGTGACATATTTGAGTTCGTACATACGCTTCAATAGATGACCATTAAAAATGTAATTAAAACGTACGCTATTTCTATAAAGCAAAGTTATAAGAAACTACAATACACACCAGAAAAGCATTAAAGTTCAACAGTATTTTGTAACTTAATCACGTCTATGTGTCTTGAAACAGTTCTATAAGAACTCAATAAAATTTATAATATTTAAACTAAACAGTTTTAAAACCTTAAAATGGACTTTTCCGCACGTAGAACATCTATATCTAGAAATTGAGTGGCCGAGAAAAAATAAACCAGCACATAAATGCAGTCTATGAGTTTTATGTGACGGTTTTACTTTTTTCAAATAGTCCACAATCGTGCTTTCTCATGGCCCATGGACAGGGTGGGGTCTGTACTATCCACCTCAAAATCAATAGGTGTCGTCTGGGAGACGTTCTCGATTAGAATCAATCAAAACCCGATCAATACGACATGTTTTAGTTGAGTTATCGTGCTAACAAAAAAAAATTCTCAAATAGTTCACCGTCGTGCTTTCTTATGACTCGTGGACAGGGTGGGGTGTGCCACCTCAAAATTAATAGATGTTATCTGGGAGACGTCTTCGATCAGAATTAGTCAAAACCCAATCGATCCGACAGGATTTAGTTGAATTATCGTGCTAACAAAAAAATTTCTCAAATAGTCCACCATCGTGCTTTCTGATGACCCATGGACAGGGTTGGGTATGTCCTATCCACCTCAGATTCAATAGGTGTTGTCTTGGAGGCTTCCCCGATCAGAATCAGTCAAAATCCGATCGATCCGACACGATTTAGTTGAGTTATTGTGCTAACAAATAAATTTCTCAAATAGTCCACCATCGTGCTTTTTCATGACCCATGGGCAGGGTGGGGTGTGTCCTATCCACCTCAAAATTAATAGATGTCGTCTGGTAGGCATCCCTAATCAGAATCAGTCAATACCCCATCGATCCTATACGATTTAGTTGAGTTATCGTGCTAAAAAATAAATTTTAATGCCGACAACAATGACACACACAAACAAAGTTTTTTAAAAACCATTTTTTTAGGTCGAAAAACGAAAAATAAGCTAAAAAAAATCCATTTCTCTTTACACTATTACATTACTATTCCGCTAGTATAGTTGAGCGCGGAAAAGTAATTAATTATTTATTATTCTCTACATTGAATGATTTTCCATTATTTCCATTATCTTCTAAACTAAAGAGACTAATAAATATTCAGGATTTTTTGAATAAAAACGTTATCACTAGTTTTTAAAGTAGAATAAAACATACAAATTACGTAAACAAACTTTAAAAGGTGATTCCTTGTATGACTTTAAGACAAATAAATATAAACATGTCAAAAAAGTTGATATAAATATGTAAATTTTCGAGGTACAGAGTACTAAATTTTATTCATATAACACCTAGGATAGAGACTTTTTCACTAATTTACTTTGCATCCAAGTGCAAAAAGCTACTCTTTAGGAAAAATCCATCGGCAAAATAACTTGAACACACTGTATGTGATAGGGCTAAAGTTGCTGTTTCCTTAAAATACTAATACTAATACATTCTAATACATAATGTAATGTTTAAGTGAGCCGCAAATATTCATCTACCGCTTGCAGCATTTTCTTCAGTTTCATTAAAAACAACACAAACCATTTCATATGTACTATTCATTTCATCGCTATTTTTGCCAAATAAAAAACGCTCTTATCTTGCCTATAAATGGAACAGTCTACCTACCTAGCCATAAAAACAAACCACGGTATAAGATAAGAGCCGTTTGGGATTTTTTATTTGGCAAATAGCGATTAAATTAACTATACACGTCGACAATTTTCGAATATGTTAAATTCAGCTAGCTTGACCTATAGAAAATTAAATAAATTTATTACTTGTACTATCAGAGGAACTACAAAATAGCGCCTTTCTGACAAGTTTCGAAGCCATCCAAAGTCATATTGTTGATATTATTAAATAGATGAATTAATATTGTTTACTAAGGTATACTTTGTTAATGACAAGTATTTTTTTATTTAATTATTGCGTTTTTATTAATATTTCAGTTAGTTCACAATTTTAGCTTTAATTAATATTTTGTAGATTTTTTCAAAATTTGTAACAATATTTCATGGACACGGTTAAATGTAGTAAATTATCTTTAAAACAATACATACACTATTTTGCCAAATAACTTATAAAGCATAAAAGACAATGAAAAACTACAAGAAATTAAAACGTTTAAAAACAAAACCTTAATTATACATTATTCTCAAACTTAGCAGTGTCGTAAGAAAAAGCGAAAGGCTTTAAGGGGCCAAGACCTCAATAAAATTAGGACCTTGTAGATTATTTCAAAAGTTAATAACGTTGTTCCATGGGTACTATTAAAAGTATTATGATCTGTTGAATTCTTTAATTTATTATCCTAACCTTAAAAATTACCTAAAAAAAACCTAAAAGCCAAATGTTTTAAAGTAAGGTATTACAAGGGGATTTCCATGTTTTGATTTGAAATAAAAACTGACGTGCCCGAGAAATTTTTTCTATAAAATCATTAATTTTAGTTTGATAAGTTTTATTCTCAACTTTATGAGTATACCGTACCTACCTACAATTTGTATAATGGACCTGTATGAATTTAATGACGACACACGGATCACATGCTACACCACTCGCAATTGTTACTAATATGCCACAATTACCAGCACGCATGTCTAGCGACATATATTTCAATCTACTACGTACAGCATAGACAGGTAATAATTTACCGAACAAAATTCTATTATAAAGTCACGTCTTAGCTTTATTGTATAATTTGGTTCATTGGCATCTCAATATTTCTGTAAAATTTATTTCATTTTTGTTTCATTTATTTTTATTTTTGTTGAATTTATTTTATTTATTTTGATGGAAATATTACTTCCATTGAATGTTTTTGTGGAGAACCTTTTCATTACACTGTCATAGGTTGACGGATTTGTATTGTACTAACTGTTATCCTAAAATGTGTTTTCGGCACGACACTGTTCAAAAATGTCAATTGATTGATTCATACAATTGTTACCTGTGACGCACACGCAAAGAAATATATATATATATATATATATATATATATATATATATATATATATATATATATATATATATATATATATATTTTTTTTTTTTATTTTTCTGGAAGCGCGCTATATGTATACACATGAAAATAACATGGAGATGTAGCTACTTATGGATGTGAACACAAACCAAACATTATCTTTACGTTTCGTTAGTGTTTTATTGCCCAATAAATATGACAATAATCGAAACGCAACACAAATATAGGGGAAGATAAATGGGGAAAAGAAAGTGCCTCAGAAAACACATTTATCAGTCCATGTTTGCACAAAAGAAAAGTGCAGACGCTTTGTTTGGCAAATCACAAATAAAAGCTAAGAAAATGAACTGAAAACTGTATATTAGATGGTTTATCGTTTTGTTTTCGTTTCTCATTGCAGTTTGTACAAGTCGCCGGCGCCCGGAAAAAGCCGGGAAAAAGCATCATATAATATTCCAGTTAGGAATATTTCGCGCAAACGGGCAAGTAAGCTCATTTCAGTAGACAGTTATATGTGTGAGTTAAGGCGTTTCTTTTCGTTTTACTTTGGCGCTTATCTCGCCACTAAATTTCTGATTTTAATGGAAGTTGAGGCCGTTGAGCGGGCATGAACGCGCAGTGTACGCGCCAAAAGCCGTGCTTAAGTTTTATACTCCCTTTTTAAATTAGGTCTATTGTTATTGGTCGTTTAAAGCAATCTTGCCAGCCTGAGGAATATTAAGTATTTCAGGATGGATTATACTTTAAAATGCCTCTAATGCCATGGGGGAAAATTTAATATCGAGCATTTCGGCGTCAATGCAGCATAATCACAAATCTTGCATTATTGGTTTAAATATTTTACTTATATTATAGTTCATGTTTAAGGGCGTTTCAATAAGGGTAATATCAAATAAAAGACGGTATGGCGACTCTCAATTTTGAAGGGAAGTGTTTCTTTTTATCGTATTTCACGTAGCCTACCACGTTACGCTAATTAATTACTTTAAATTTAAATTGTATTGACTAGATTATTATAAACTAAATTTTCACACTCTAGTACATCTTGAGCTCTTGATAATTGATTTATACATATTTTTTTATAGGTAAACATAAAAACAAATGTGGGATCTGTGAAATGGAAAACATAATATTTTGAAAGTGAATTCATTTCTTTATGTATTTTGATTTGTTGAAAAGTAAAATTCGTTATCGGAAGCCTTACGTTTACTTATGTCGTATTCGAAATAAAGTTATATTTAATAAAATGTGTTATTATAGAAATAACACATAAACTATAATATTATGAAAATTATAATTTCCAATAGTTGGTGTTATATATACTTCTACATTCTATTTGAACATGCGTAAAAATGATTACATAGATACATTTTGTTAACTGAAATGCTGGAATTATTTTTAGGTGTGAACTCTTACTTTTCTATTAACAAGTTTACATTAGAGGACATCGTAACTGAATCATTATTTTACAATTTGTATAAATTCACAAGAACGTCACTATAATTTGTTTATTTTCATTGAAATGTACTTGAACTCAATTTCAATCTCGATTCACTTACAATTAGTCATGAGATCACTACTCGTATTATGATTTTACGTTCGCCTTTAGATAAAATATTTACTTGTATAATTATTAATTTATCTAATATTATCTTATATTAAAGGATAATATTAGTTAAACCACCATTATCTGGGTATACATGGTAGTGTCGTAGAGTGTCCTAAGAGTATATAAGTATATGATATAAATATGAGGAACATTATCTGACAAATAATTTAATGAGTAACTCCTGATAAAATACATATACATATATTCTAACTCTTTCTAAGATTTTATTTCAGATTAAACAAATATTATCGGTATAAAGACGGCTTGACATGAGTAAAATTGACAATGGTGCTACTGTTGGTTAGTGCCACTAGAATATTTAAATAAATTATAAATAATATAGGGTCCCCATTTTATTATAATGACTATTACCATTATTCCGTTGATCTATTGTTGCTGTTTAGTATATAACTTCTTATTAATTATGACATATAAATTAACATATATGGGGAAGATAATATTAGTTTGAGATTATTGAAATATTTATGTTAAAATATTACATTGTAATACACATTTTAATTTAGAAACAACTAATAGCTTTTATTTTTAAAGAATAAAAACACGTTTTTAAAGCGCGAAATTTAGCATTGAGAGTTTCAATCAAAAACAAAAAATTTTTAGCATAAACATGTACAAATAATATCCGTTGCGTACGCTTTGTTATTTGAATAGTTTAGGTCATATATACGCATCAGTTAGTAATATGTATATGCCATCCCAAAATAAGTAATATCTTAGAGTTTTCACTCTTCAATTTTTTTAAATGCATTTCACTATTAGTACATGCATTACTAATTATACACTTAGTAATGAGCGTAAGACACTTAAAACTTTTAGTTGATATGTGTATTTAAAGTATAAAAATTTAGGTGTTCGACTAAAATCTAGAATCTGTAAATTTTAGAACGGTAACTCATTTAAAAGAATATAATACCTAGCCTCTTTGGGCTCTTTGTAAAATAAGCTCAATATTTATTATCTTCCTTAATAAATTCTTTCACGTAGGCCGTCAGCCAGTCTATTTTTGGAAAATAGGCGGTGATTTCGGCTAACGATCTTCTCTTATATCGGCCATGTTTATTCAACGTTATCCAAAAATGGATTAATAGTCGAAGAGGAAGAACAGTCACAGTACGTACAGATTCTTCCTCTTGGTTAAATTTTAGTGGACTAATAATTTTTCGTTTCATTCCACAATTTCTTATATTCTTGTGCATCTACATTATTGCTATTATGAGTAGTGTACTAAGACGGATAGTTCAAAGAATATACAGACTGATAACCCTCATAACCAATCTATCAGCCTATTTATTGCCTCCACATTGTGTATGCCCATAACCCAGCATACGGACGTACTATTTGTATAGGTACGTGTAGTGCGTAATGACTATCCATGCCGATCCTTGGTTGTTCTAAACTGGTATGATTATTCAAGATCATTTACAACGGATATGCAAGCACCTTAAGCATACTCTGTATAATGTTATTTCCTTCTTACATCCTTCTGTGAATACTTCAATTGTTTCTTCATTGACGCTCGTCATTTCACTCGTATTTATTATATAGCGTCTGACAAAAACACATTGAGGAAGGGTGCTACCAAAACTCACCGGTTAAAGAGAAATTGCATTGATAGCCTCATTCCAAAGGTGATTCCAATTATTCTCATATCCTTCATTTGGTTGTATACCAAATTTGAGTCATACCACGATAGTTTGCTACTTCCCTTTGATAGATATTCTATAGTAATAGACATAGCATCATTTCTATTGCTTTTGATAGTGTCGTTCGCATAGCTCCAATTATGTTTAGACAAACAGCTCCTTATATTTGACTAACAATAAGTTTCCGTTGTAGCATTGCTTGTTGACTTTTCGTCTCTCAGGTAATAATTTCATAAGCTATAATCGGTCTTATGGTAGTAAATAGTACCAATAATTTTGGCTTCCATTCATGATTTGAGAGGATATTTTGAGACTCAGGTACGATAAGGAGAATGTTTCTGTCTAATAATGATAATTATACTTTCGGTGTATATTATTTGTTGTTCAAAGATATCCCAATTAAAGTGTCACATAGTCTTTCCATTGACTTAAGTACGAGATTTTAGGCTAATGGACCAGTTTATTTTTGTTGGTTGTAGTCTATTTCTACCTGTTTTTGAAATGAATATTATTTCTTTCAATTTCCGTTTCACTTCTTTCCATATATTCGTGTTGCTTTGATGTGCTAAGTACGACATAAGTACATTAATGACGTGCAGAAATACTTTAATCAGTCTCCATTATAGTAGAACTGGATATATCCAGTTCTACTACAGTCCGGCATTAAGCCGTTAGTGCTTTGAGAATCGTGAGAGAAGACTAATAATCATTGTATTGCGCATATATTCTGTCCTTAGGCATTATCTGGATGACAAATTTGCCAGTCCGCTATTTCTTTCATAGCTTGTAATTACAGATTCTAGGCCTGCATAAGCAGCACTTGGCTTTCGTGTATGTTGGTGGTTGTAGGTCCATCCATTTATTATTAATTCCTTAACGTTACATAGGATACACATTGTATAATGCACATATTGCAGTTTATTCCATAAAGTATAAATATAGTATGTTTATGAACATTCTTAAGAAAAATTCCTTTCTCTTCAGAGGTTACAATCCACGGGAGTAATTGCCGTGTTCTAACTAGGGCTGCCATTTCTCCACCACACATTGTTAGGCAACCATCCACTAACTTATCCATTTAATGACGAGGTCACATCGTTAATGTCAACAAACATGTCCATCATTAAACAAAGTTCCACGCCGTAAGAATATATCACAAGTTTAATAGTTTACATGTTTGTTTAAAGATAAGATAACATTATGGTAGTTCAAAATAGCCTATCTCTAAAAGCATCCTATATAATATGGAAAATTAATATAAGGGTTATTTCACATATTCGGGTTACTTTGTTGAATTATGTCATATTTCCTGTTTCTTTTTTGTAGTACGAGTATATTGTATTATAGACGAGCTAACATCAACCTGGAAGTTTTGCGGGGCCTGCACTCTTGTAGTGGGTTAGGGTTAGGATCTTTTACTCATCTAACATATAATAGTCAAAGAACTTACGGTTTTACATCATATCTAAGAATGCCGTTGCCTAATTAATATCGATGGTATGTACATCAGTCAGCCTAGACGATTGTTCGTCCTATTATTATAAATTATTTTAATATTTTTATATTTAACATTTTGTATTTTTATGTTTAATAGTTCTCCTCAAAACATAATTTATTTTACTTTATAATTAAGATAAATGGAGGCAAATATTGAATTATTATTATTACCAAATACTATTATTGGCCAGAAAACATTTGTTGTATTACTAAAAATAAACTATTTGAAATAGATTTTAGATAAGTAGTACTGGTTGTAATCAAAAGGATATTAGACAAACAAACATACAATTAAACTTAGGGAGTGGATGGAAATATGGTTGGACAGAAAAATTATCCCTGAAGATGCTTTTAATAATAGTAATAGTATAAATTGAAGTAATATAAAATAGATCAAATATAATTAATAAGGAGCTATCGCATTGTTTCGTTTCGCCCGGCAAGTTTGAATCATTAGAGAATTATTAAAATTTAGTTTTCACAATAGTGCTAATAATCTTATGCCGATGCGAACTTGGTTATTGGAATATAGGTAAGTATAGTATAGTATTTTGATGTTCTTGGTGGGGGTCTTCATTTTTCTATTGAAAAGTATATTTTTTAACATCTAACAAATATTCTAATGATAAGAATAATATTGAATCTACGTCTTAATCTTAATGAAAAGCAAAGAAATTATTTAATAATTAGGTGTAACCAGTAACATTAAAATAATTGAGTAAGTAATAAGTCCTTATTTCGTAAAAATCTGAGACTGGGGTAGTAATTGTTGATGCTGGCATGTATATGATTTTTGTATTCCTTAACTATATCCGTTTGTAAAAAGTGATCCCTTAAATCGTATTAATATTCAGTAGTGGAATCCTCTTATCCGCTCGATATAAGTAACCGATTATGAGGCTCCTCTTGATGATTCAATACAGTTTTAAAAAATTCGAAAAGCACTCTTGTAACAATGTAACGCCCCTCCTTGAAAATTACTACAATAAATTTAAACACTTTACTCACCCTGTAAATTAAAATTCAAATTGAGTTCAGCCCTCCCCTTAGTAATCCAACGTCCAATCTTGGACGATATATGATTATACTCGCGAAGTTCCGGTCGATCTCTCTCATCCGGGAACCCTGGATATGTGGTTATGTGCGGACATACCCGTCCATCACCCTTTATCGCTCGAACAAATACAACCCTCGCATAACTGCTTTCGGACCATCTAGTTGTCTGGGAGTATGACCATCCGGTTCTCTGGCTGCCAATCCATGACGTAAACTCACTGTTTTACTGAAAAGAGAATAGGATAATGACAATAATAACGTCTGGATGTATTTTTTTGCATATAAATAGTAAGCCTTAGTATAATAGAAAACGGTAGAAGAATTTGTACAATAGCGTTAATACGTTTCGATTTCTATATCATAACAAACATCTAAAGCTCAATATTATCACGGCGTAAATGTGATGGAATCAAATATAATCGGACACTAGAAATAATTTTTACATGATTGTGGGTTGTAACGTACTCATATCTTAAGATTATGAATGGAAACTACTGATTTGACTCATCTGCAAATGCCTTATATAATAAGGACTAAACAAATTAGGCCAAAACAGCTATCCTACTAGCTATATGCCGACGATGAGTACTGAATTATATGGCGGCGAAATTTGCTGTATTTTGTCTAACAGAGTTAGCACAAAAATACAGTGATTGATTGTTCGAAAACCACAAGGAAGATGCAAAGGATCACCTGTCTCAGTGTATCGCTAACTCTCAAAATATCACCTATCTCAGAATAACGTTAATGATAGAATTTTACCATATAATTCAGTACTCGTGGTCGGCATGTAGCCAGGAGAATGGCTGTTTTGTCCTAATTTGTTTGGTTCTTATTATATAAGGCATTTGCAGATGGGGTGGAGTATAACAATCTCCTTGATATATCCTAGATACATCCACAGCAATACATCCTTATGTAAATATAGTTATGAATAAAAATATCAAACTATGCAGTACGTACCTTATAACTACTATCTACCTTGTTCTACCATAGAATATAATAGAAAACTAGGTCTACACTGAAATTGATACAATTTTGGAAAATATATTTTCACAAAAGAGTTTCAATATTTAATAATAATAGAGACATATAGAATTTAAGACACCTTTGGTTAATTTTTTCTCTATACTATTTGATATCTCTTTAAATACAGTAATATACCACTTTTTCCACAGACACAGAAATATTGCACATTCTTCGATGCGCGTTTCGCCAACCAAATTGGCATCATCGGGAGATGCTTGAAACAGAGATAATTTTTAATCATCTCCAGATGATGCTAACTTGGTTGGCGAAACGCGTGTCGTGAAACGTTTAATCTTTCGGGGTTCATGGAAAACTGGTCTTCTGTTTTTGTTACTGCATCGAAGGTTACAGCGTCTTCCCAGGATCTCTTTCAAATTATTAATTTTGTATTTAATGCAGTATTGGAGAAGAAAAGTAATTGAACAGGTATAAAATGGTGAAAAGACACTTAAATGTTAATAAATCTTTTTACATATCCCCACACTACATTTAAATTATAGGCAGTATGTAAATTAGTAACACCTGTATTGAAATTTACATTTCAATTTGTTAAAATAAAAATTAAATAAATATTCATAGATAGATAAATAAAGATATTTGGTACAAAAATCTATTATTAGCTAAAATTATTATTTTGAATTTATCCATTTGAGCCATTGAACATTTAAGACAATGTGTTCAATAGTTAAAATATGTAGATAGAAGTTTACTAACTCAAATAGAATACTTGCTGGAAAAGATTAATGTTAGATAAAGAGTCGTTACAGATTTATTTCAGTTTTAAAGGCTTCATATTTCAATCGTTAAATTGTTTGGTAATATTTTTCACGAACTTTCTAAACATAACTTATATCCTAGAACATTTTTTTGTAATTAAATTATATACGCTTTGTGTATCTTATGTATGATCACATTTAAAGGTAAGTAAATCAATAAGTATATCTATATAAATCATTTTAAAGTACATCATAATAATACATCTGCCCGACGTGAAACAAACTAGATCGCCTTATCAGAAAGTCAGTTTATATCCAGCGACAGTGAACCATATAGTATTAAACAGATTACAAATATGAATAATGAAACGAACTTGGTTAATCTGGGTATGCCATTATAGCCACTAAACCGGAAGTTGAGTTTAAATGACTGCAGACGTTGTTGTGTTGTTTTGATCTTCGTTATCGCTGGCTAAATTCGCACGCACTCTATGATCAACATTTCGCGTGACAATTGCTAGCTAGATGGGACTGTAGGGGTGGTATAGGGGAAGTAAACGACTATTATCTGTGTTAAATGAAGTGTACAGGCAAGGTGTATTCGCGGCCTAAGCCTTTTGCTGGAGCTGCAATTCCCAACTCGCAAGGATAAGACCCCAGGATTGGGAAGTGAAGCGAAACGCTATTTGATAAGAGATATTGTCTATGCCTGCTGGATGGCTTAGTGTACAGAGGTGAATTCAGAGACAAATTGTTGGTGTTAAAACTAACTTTATTTGCATGCCACAAGTATTTTCAAATTTAAGATTTACCTATTAAGCAATAAATAGTACTTAATTATCCTATTAATAGATAATCGTGTAAAGGGCACAAGGCCCCACTATTTTTGTAATAATAAATGTTTCTTTCATACATAATGGAAATACTTCTGTCTATTTTTGAATAGTAATGTTATTTAACTACTACCCCTAAGAACATATAAAAAGGAGAGCAATAATGCAAAAGCAGATAAGAAAATGTCGATTTAAATCGATTATGCTAGACAAATTCGGTGAAAATAAAACATTTGAACAAAATAATACAGGTAGTCAAGTAAAGCCGTATGCAAAACAAATGCAGAGTAAAGAATTTTAGTAGGCATCTATCAGTCTACATTGAACAAGTTCAAACAGTTTTTATGTCTACTGGAATAATTCTAGCCAAATTGGGGAAAAAACAAAAATGATCTTTTGTGTCTTAAAATCATATTATTTTTAATACCTTCACTTACTTTATTAATATACAATGAAAATTCATGATAGTTGAATCAGTAGGGATTTGAGTTAGATCAAATCGTTGCAAGATTATTTTTGCGCCTCTACGTATACTAGTGGCGCAATAACCTTAAAATATCATAAGCTGTATAATACATTTTAATAGAAACATATGCAAAGGATATACTTAGTAACAATTAATCTTATTTGTGATTAAAAAAGACAAGAAATATTGAGGGGAGTGAAGATAGATAAAAGGAGTCCAATTATTATTGTATTTTCATATTTCCCTGAAGTAATTGTCAACAAATATATTTTTTGCATTCTAATGTTTCAATATTAGGTAATTTAAATTTACCATGGTTTAATTATGCATTCAATATTTTTGCATTTCAAAATGCAAAAATATTCAAAACTAAATATATCATAGAAAAATAAACTAAAGCCTACAAGTCCAAATCATTTATGCAAAATTGGATATATTATGCTAATTATATTTCTTTTCTCCAATATTGCCTATTTTGAAAAACTATGAATGGTAATTCTGTAAATATTGTCGATCGAATGGTGTAGTGGACAACGCTCCGATCTTAACGATCATAACGGTGCCTCGGGTACAACTCTGAGCGGCGCGGTAGCAAGAATTGATCAGATTTTTTTACATGACTACTTGGCTTTCGGTTCGAATCTAAATTGGCATAGATGTTTATAAGGTGGCGCGATCTTTTGAGGGTAAATTATCCCATGATAACCTCACAGCAGGTCTCCAAGTTTCCTGGATTAATCTGGGGTAACAGCTTGGAGCTGACCTAGATTACCCACTTGGAGTAATCCGGGCATGGGTTCGATTCCCACATAAGTTTGTTGAAGTGTGTCTTTGTATATCGTGTGAATGTCGGGAGATAGGTCGAAAGATAGTCTAAGCAAAAACCTCGTCCCCGTAAAAACAAAAGAGCAATAATCATTATGAGACATTATGAGACAATTGAGACATTTGAATCGATGTAGAAGTGATTCAGTTTAGCATTACCGTCGTATATGATTATCTACATAGTACGTAATAATACGTTATATGGTATAATATAAGTATACATTGTAATACATTCATATAAATTATAATAACTTATAGGTAGTTGCTTATATACGGCGCCACCACTAATGCACAAAGTGGGTAGCTTTAACCATTATATGACCTACATATATATATTAAATTTCATTCATATTTCGATCGTGATACTAAACAAGATTAAATGATGCTGGTGGGTGTATATTTTAATCCCACAGTACAACTGGACCACTACAACTAATTAACTCTTAAGGTACAAATATTACGATTTATTAACACTCTTTGTCGTGCTTCTTCAGAGTTTGACCATGAAGAGAACTTTCCTCCAAGTATCAAAGCAATGAGGATATATGAAATGAAACTTTTACTATGAATATTTTATATGGCATAACGACACAGATTTATTCCATAAAGTTACACATCAACATCACAGCAGATAATGTAATTATCTTTATTAACATTTCAGTTAAAAATACATATTTTATAAATCTAATGTACTCATTGTTTCTTGCATTGCACATCAAACAGAATGGAAAAATATAAAGCAGTCCTGTCCTGAATAAAAAGTAGATGGTTCCATAGCAGAAAGGGCAAAAGAGAAGGAAAACTAGTCTGCTCAGCTATGCGAACTCAAGTTAGGTTAATGGCCAACTGGAATTGCGCTTTCCATCTTGTCCCATCCCGCCCATTCCTTGCACGTAAGGAACTCAACTCATGCGACTTGTAATATTTGTTCTCGACTGTTCGCCATTCATATGAGTTTTATCTGCCGTTATGAGCTGCCGCAAGCACGTGGGGATTAGGGCTGCCTTCGCAGAAAAACCATTTACGAATTTTTTATAATATTTATATCGGTTCGTTCTTACATCGCGAATGGTATCAGGTGCCTTAAAATGTGGAAAATTGTTCCAGTATTAAAATTTTCAAACTCCAAAGCACATTTTGAGATAAAATTTATTGACGATACCACAAAGAAAATTTTATATATTATAATAGGTAGCGTATAATATATCTTAAATTAATCATTTAAATGCAAAGTCTATAGCTCCATACTATAATGTTGTACTGTACGCTAATATTGAACTGAAATCACTTCATGTCCAAACATGTCTAAAATCTATCAGTTATATGTGATAATAATATTAGTAAAGTATAATATTAGTCAAGCAAATCTTAAAGAACTAATTAAGGTAGATAATTTCTTACTAGCTTCTATATGTTATTATATCTTTATCTCCTATATTTAAAAGCCAGTCGCCTATATATATATATATATATATATATATATATATATATATATATATATATATATATATATATATATATATATATATATATATATATATATTCAACATTAGGAGTGGTTTAAGTCGGATCATTCCTTCCAGACCAACGCCAATTTAAAGCATTAGCTATTCCTATGTATGTAACCATGATGCAATATATTTTGTTAGTTTACAATTTTCATGACGAAGTTTCGATATCTGCATAATTTATTTTTTAATTTGAACAAAGTTACGCCAACTTCAAGAAGTGATAAAATTGAAATTCAAATATGCAAATCTGAAGAAAGTTTTGAGGGGATGGAATTGATGATTTCCATACTACGAGCTCGTCTTACATTTGGAAGGCTTATATAAAGCCGTAAATTTATTAGTTTAAAAATCCCCTGCAAGTGCTCACTTTAAATAGGATTAACACTCAATTTGGCCGCTAGATGGTAGTATGCAATAAATTTACTGTTAATGTCTTATTTTAATGTATTGATTTAATACATACTTAATTATTTACATAGTATTTAAAATGTTTGTTAATACGAATAGTATATACAATTAATTTTAAACAAGACTAGACCGAAATCAGTACTGTCAGTAGCAATATTCTTACTAGTACACAATTTTTTTACTTTTATAAATATAAAAAAATATAAAACACACCACACATATTAAACAATTCCCCAAATCCAAAGAAAGCTGTCTGGGAGGGGAAAAACACGGAAAACCCACATTACCACCAATATTGTCAGTGCTGACGCTTAAAATCGAACCAAAATCACGACTACTACCAACTCGGCTGCCATGACGACTGGTTTTTAAGGTTTTCGAGTACAACTATACTCCATATTAGGGGCATTCTACTCATTTTCTAGATTTTATGTTTTTGAGAGAAATACAAATAAAGTAAATACTTTATTTTTGACAGAAATTTTAAAGTTATTCAATATTTTCTCCATTGGTCGACGTGAGTTTAAATACTTCATGTTAAACGTTCAATAATTTTGGCTAATATTTTCCATTTCAATTCGAATGTATTGGTTCAGATTAAAATTATTTGACATACTAAAACAGATCCACATTTTTAAGTAACCCTACAAGAATAGATCCAAGGCGGTCAAGTCAAATGAACATGGTGAACATTCAGTTATTCCTCGTCACCCTATCCATCTGCCAGGGAAAGTATCATCAATAGATAACTGGATATAAACACTAAAATGAGGCAGGAATTGCTAAAACTGGAACTGAGTTGAAATGTAAAACTGTATCTACCACCAGTTAAATTTTCTTCATAGAAATAAAGCTTTAAAAGGCGACTTCCTATCATTTCAGTAGTTATACGAACATAGTTATACAAATATAGTTATACGATGTACTAAATGTGTAAATATTTGCTTTATTTGAATTTTTTTCGAAAGACACCCTCTATACTATAAATTGTAATTACAAATTCCCTAATAGGAGGTGCCGTTGTACTCGGAGAATATTAAGGAATTCAATGTTAATCAGAGAAAGTGGAAGGTTGAAACTTTCAAAATACTATGATGACCACAGTTCAAGCACAACTCACAACTAAACACAAAATTTGAAAAAAAATAAAATCTATACTGCAGTCAATGTGTTTAATAATAAGGTTAAAGTGTTTCAGAATTCAAAAAAAATCGTTTGAAAACAAGATTATGAATTTTCTACGTAACTTTATCACAACTCTGATCATCAATAGAAATCAACAATTATTTAGTTGTAGAAATCCTACTTGCCTGCCTCTGATATACTTGCACTGATAATTCCTAATAAGGATGAAATCGCAATATGCAGTTCCGTTATAACTTCGGTATAACTGAGAATAAATAGATGGCAACAATTATTCAGTTGTATATTCAAATAGTATTATTATATTTAGGACTACATCAGGAAACTATTTAGCATAGCTTTGTAAAATTCTGTATGTTTAAATTAGTTTTAAAATTGTGCTCATTTAACTTTTAAAATATGCAAACAAATATTAGTATGTGTATTCTATTTGTTTTATTCATACATTGAATAAGACAAATTAATTAATTTACTACTTAAAACATTCTTTAAGTATATTACATATCACTTACAAAAATCACTCATCGACATGTTACTCACAAAAAATACATATGTTCATTATACCTAAATGATATTTTCGACCTAGATATACTCCAGACAATAAAACAATTAAGACCTAGAATGACGATGGGCTCGGATTTAAGACAAGCATTTTGAATAGTCAAAAATAGTCTTTAGAGGAGAGATTAAGATTTGAGTACAGTCCCGGTTCAAATTTTAGTCTTTCCTCAAAAAACTATTTTTGATTATTAAAAACTGAAGCCTTTCCCGACATATGGAAGACATTCCGTATATTTCTCATATATAAAAGTAGTAGCCGTGATGATATTGTGAATTATAGGCCTATCACTATCATATGGAACTTCTGCAACGCTATGGAAATAGTTTTATATCAAAGTCTACACAATCATGAGAAATTACATTGACTACAATCAAAGTTCCATGAGAGGTAGATCTACATCTACTAATCTTATATACATCGCGCAGTATTTATCCAATGTTATCGATAATCAAGGGCAAGTTGATGTCATTTAGTATGTTTTAAAGGCTTTGGATAAAATGAACCATAACACTTTATTAAAGAGTTTACTTGACTTTTCTATTTCACCAAATATTCAAAATCTAGAAAATCGTATTCAATATGTAAAATATAGAGGTTATATATCCAAAAATATTACCATCTTTTCTAGTGTACCCCAGGGGTCTGTCTTTGGTCCTTTGTCATTTAATATTTTTATTAATAATATTACATTGATATTTAGAAAATATAAATTATTTACTGTATGCAGATGATATAAAATATATCTACAAATAGATTTACCATCAGATTGTAGGCGTTTACAGGATTGTCTTTTAGAAATGAATGTCTTATATTCAAACTTCTCTCTTAATGTGTAAAAATGCAATGTTCTTCAATGAGCTTCACAAGAAAAAAATGGCAAAATGATTATGCACTGAATAACGTCTCTATAAATCGTCCTAATGTTTTTAGAGACCTGGGTGTAATTTCTGACCCAAAGCTAAGATTTATAGATTATTATGACACAATTGTAAAGCAATCCTATAAATGTCCGGGATATCGGGATTTGTGATACGAAAATCAAAATATTTTACTTCCAGTGACAAGTAGAAGCTCTTATTTAATGCATATGTTAGAACTCGACTAGAGTAAGCATCTATCATCTGAGCTCCCACTTATCAAGCGCACTGTCAAAATATCGAGAGGGTACAAAGAAAGTTCTTGAAGTATCTTAGATATCGTATGGATGGGGTATATTTTGCATATGGATATGACCAACAAAATTTATTAGATTCGGTTAACGTCATATCTTTAGAAAAAAGGAGAGTATTGCATTCCATTATATTTCTTTATAATTCTTGTTTTGATAGACCCTCAATATTAGAACTTGTACTTATTCGGAATTTCTATTGTGTTCCTACCCTGTAATTGGAAATGTTTCATTTCCGTTGGGTATCTGAATTATAAATAAATAAATATTATTTAATCGAATTACTAAAATCATAAACAATTGCTTTACTAATTAAATATTTACCTACCTTATTTATTTTATACACATGTCAACTATGTGGGAATAAAAAAATAATAGACATTGTTGTATGTTGTCTTTCAATAGAACCTATTCATCTTTCCCATTAAAGTATTGTTCATGGATAAAATATTGAATGACTATAAGAATAATTAATTATCACTATTTCGGTAAAATTAGTTTAATATAAATACATAAAAGTTACAAAAAATAACAACAATAATCATTTTATTTGTAATAATAATTACATAAAACATTAAGTTATGTAAGGTCGCATATTACTGTAAAATGAAACACATGCCCTAAATGTTTTAAGACGCAATTAAGAACATCGAATCACAGTATAAAATAATTGTACCCATTCCATGCTGTGTAAATGTAATTAAAGACGAGCTTGGATGTGGTTAGGGGTGACTTGTCTTGTGTTGCCATTATTAAACCAGACGTTCTAAACTTGTGCAATATTCTGTATAATATTTTATACAAATTGTTTTTAATCTCAATAAAGACGATTACTTTTGTCTCTACTTTCCATTTTTAACGTTTTATTTTTTGACAACACAAGTTGAGACATTGCTGCTGACTTTCGTTTTTCTCATAAACTCGAGCTTCTACTCCTAGAGATTATAGGGCCACTGATTTGTTTTGCATTCCTGATAGATTATAATTGTTTTTATTGTGAATGCAATATGTATTATTGAATAGGTAGAGATAACAATCTACCACCAAAAATATAAATAATTGATATAATTAATAATGTGTACTATAAAGTTTATCTTTACATAAATCAATATCTGATAATACTATTAACAGGGTTTCGTTTGTTTTATTTTTCAAATTAAAACTAAGAACACTGTTTTGCGGTTTCTATTACGATGCAGTTTCTAGGGAACTGTGATTATTAGTTCTTAATCATCTTCAATTGTTCAACAATAATTAATCAAAATTTCATCACCTCATTTTTTTAAACAAACAATTCCCTAAATATTTCCTAATACAATGGTATTTATATTAGGTATTTCCTATTTGCCGCTTATGAGATAAAATCTGTTTTTTGATAAAAATACAAATAAAGCAAATGCATTGTTTTTGAGAGAAATGTTAAAGCTATTCAAAATATCCTACATTAATAATCTGGCTAACACACGTGTAAACATCTCTATTTACTAAACGGCTGTTTTCGTGTGTGTGACGAAATTTTTAGGTCGATGTACGAAATGCTTTTCGTTCGAATTTCGGCATTTTGACAAAATCAGCATAGCAAATCGACCCTTGCGAACAACATGGTAACTTTTGTTTTTTGATCCGAAGCCTCTAGAGGCATGCTCCCGAGGTGCCTTCGATATGAGCGAGGGGGCGGCGCATATTATTGCGATTTGCTTACTCGTTATATGTACTAATGTTTGATAGCTTGATAGTCTATTCTGGGCTGATATTTTCCATTTCATTTCAGATTTGTTGGCTTCAGATCCACTAAATAATTTGGTCTATTAAAATATGCTCATCATTTTAAGTAACTCCACAACAATAAAGCCATGGGAGTCAAATCCATGGTGGTGAGTTGGTCTTCAAACCCTATCCATCAATCAGGGAAAGTGTCAAAAAATAGGAAGACGGCAACACCAAA
Source organism: Rosalia funebris (assembly GCA_037954035.1). Taxonomy (NCBI): domain Eukaryota; kingdom Metazoa; phylum Arthropoda; class Insecta; order Coleoptera; family Cerambycidae; genus Rosalia; species Rosalia funebris. The sequence continues at coordinate 30,106,796 of JAZFAV010000032.1, read as the reverse complement.
ATGAGGAGGGCTCCGTCTTGTTGAAGGAGAGGAGGGCTCCGTCCTTGATTATTCCTTGGTGAGGAATATTGTCATCGACATTATCAGAATGAAAAACTGATAAATCAGAAATAAGGAATGTCGAAACATAGTAACTCTTAATATCATGTTTTGCAGCAGTCAAATATTATTCGAAAAGATAAAACCCTAGTAGACGACTTCCTATCATTTCAGCCCAAAATTTACTTTATCTTTAACTTTAAAACGTCTTTGGAATATAGCCGTATTTTATAGTTTTAAATTTAATACCCTCTTATTTTATAAACGAAAAATCAAAAACTACTAATATATGGGGTACCGCTTTACGCGAAAAACTTTCAGATACTCGTTTTTGTTAAAAGAAGATGGGAATGTAATTTAAAGAATACCATGATGACATCTCAACTGAGGCACATGAAATTTGATAGGGGATCTATTCATATAAATTCTATTATATTCTTTATATTCTCTTTTGTGTATAATATACAAATTTTATTTAAAATTACTTTTGATTTTTGTAAATTATTTTTTTAAATATCAATCATCGTTGCAATTACAATTTCTGTTACATTGTTTTGTTACATAGTTACAATTAGTGAATACTTTTAGTATTAAATGGTTTGAAAGTGTGTGTTAATTTTTCGGATAAACCAGGTATGTAAATATGAAACAGGATTTTTTTTATAGAAAATACACCTTTATTGTATGAAAATGATGAAAAATATTTCGAAATTTTGCCCATTATTAGCTATACATTTTTCCCATCTATCTGACAATTTGTGGATTTCCATGCCAAAAAAAATCTTGCTCTTTTGAGGCATTATGGCGCGTTATGGCGCATTATCATGAAGAAAAATCACTTTGTGTTGCCTTTTTTGATATTCTGGTCGTTTTCATGCAAATCTTGATTCAAATCGATCATTTCGTCGATAACGTTCAGTATTAACGGTTTGGTCAGGTTTTAGTAGCTCATAATAGACTACACCCTTCTGATACCCCCAAACATACAGCATTGTCTTCTGTTCACAGCGATTTGCCCTTGCAGTCGAGATTCGTTTTAGTAGCTCATAATAGACCACACCCTTCTGATTCCCCCAAGCATACAGCATTGTCTTCTATTCACAGCGATTTGCCCTAGCAGTCGATGTCGATGGTTCGCCTGAAGTTGCCCATGATCGTTTACGCTTAGGATTTTAGAAAATTATCCAATTTTCTTCGCCACTCACAATTCGACGGAAAAGCCATGACTATTTCTTTTGTGCCTGGCGAGCAGCATTTGGTTTTTCAGTTTTCTTGCTGTCTTTCAGTCAATTCATGTGGACCCATTTTCCCATCTTCTGGATCTTTTCCATGGTTTTCAAACGTATGGAGATGGTTTGTCGTGTCACATTTAATTGATCCGTGAGTTCTTGTTGCGTTTAAACGTCATTCTCATCCAACAATGCTTCAATTTGCTGTCTTTTTTCGGTCATTTTTTCGGTGATCTTCTATGTTTTTCGTTTCTCACGTCAAAATTGCCACTTGAATTTTGTAAGCCACTCAAAGCACTGTAATTTACCAATAGCATGCTCACCATAGGCTTCGATAAGCATTCGATGCGATTCTGCAGCAATTTTCTTCAAACTACTTCAAAATCAATGCTGTCCGCAAATCGTAGTTTCCAGGCACAAAATTCGACATTTTTAACGCTATTAAAAACAATGTTTTTGTATTACACTTGTACTATTGTGAGATAAAAACCTTTATCAGATGTCAGAACAAGAAAATGGCTCAAATGACCCGGTATGACGATAACTACATTAGCAGCTAAGTCATCTATGGGCAAATTCCGGTTTCATATTTACATACTAGATAATGTAATATTCCCCTCCACAGCGGGACGCTTTAGAGGAAGAAGGTCCATTTCTGTGTATGCAAACTTAAAAAAGAAAATATTCCATTTCGTTAAGTATATTTATGTTATTATAATTATTATTCTATATATACCGTATTCTTTAATTACATAAATGGTTCATAAGTAATTTCGTCATATACTTACTTGTAGAACTTTTTAACCGAATGCACGACCAGTAAGGTTCTTGATAACTTCTTTTCTACATTATTAGTTTACAGGATTGCAGTTAGAATACAAAAAATTATTACATCGTCTGGAACTTTCGAATTATTAAAAAATAATTTGGTGTACTACAATATAGATAACTGTAGTCTAAACTAATACATCACAGAATTTTTTTTATTTTAATATTTTTCCACATTGCCTTTATTAAATTACATATAGTATTAGCTTTATAGAAGGGAAATATCTATTACAATTTGTTCTGTTTATAAGCTAATATGTTATATTATATGAGTTGGTGTCATATATTTTTATTTCCATTGGAATCTTTGAACTTTATGGACAGATTTTCAACTTAGAAAACATTTGATCATATTGATTGTAAAATATAATAGATAATATAATTATAATGTCTTTGGCTATATTTTCTCTCTATTAGCTTCTGACTTTCATATTTTCTCATGTTTAGTAGGATATCATATATATATCATTCTTTGTGGGTTATAAAAGTCTTAATGGGTTATAAAAGTCGTTAAACTATTTTACAAATATATCCTCTGAACTTTTTAAATTAAAATCTTTCTGAGCCTTTGAGATGATGCTCAGTCCCTGTGATTTACAGATGATTAGATATTTACTAACAATTACTTTTATCGGGAATTGGAGCATTATTATAGGGCTATTACTAACATAAAATACACCCACAAATGCGTATAAAACACATTGTGGATGTTTTGATATTTGGCGTATCGATTGTATTGATCCCCTCCAGTACAGCGAATCGAATGTGCCGTTTCTTTTTATTGCCCATTCCAAAGCTCATCTCTGTCACATCTCCACACATGTGACCCCAGGTTGCATTCATAAATGTTAAAAAGTTCCCATAGGTACTCTAGAAAAATGTCATCAGCGATACGTTGATATTTATTACCACGGACATAAAGCTGCACTTCCCTAATATAGGAGTATTATGTATCGCTCCATATAATCAATCTTGCATATCACAGCGATTTAAGTAATCGGTTATCAATAAGTAGATATCTTATTATAGTACTTAATTATAGCTGTAAAATAATTTTGTATATATATGATCGTTTATTATGGTTTACGAAATTATAAAATATACAATACAATACAGTATGTTATAGTATTTAATATAATTCTGAAAATAGTATGATTCCTTTTTTTTTCCACAGTTATTACTTTAGTAGTTTTACTACGATACAACTACATCACCACTTTTTCTTTGTACTCTGAACTCTACTTCTCGTCTCTAAATTCCTTTTTAAATAATAGAAATACTTGTCATAAAATTATTCTTTATGTGACCAAAATATCTAAATTTTTGTCAACTTTTATTAACACATTATAATCCACATTTATTTCTGGACTATCTACGGAATATAGTTTGAAGTTTGTACGTAGAGAAATCGACTTCTTTCTTCTAAAGTCTCAGGCTTCGAAAAGGAAGCTTATACATGAAGGTAAGGGCAAACACACCTATGATCAGGGAGAGGTACTAAACTTTTCCCGTTGGACTAGAACCCAAACATACAATGGCACGACAATATTGGGTCCAGTTCACTATAGTACCAATGATATTTTCACCTCAATAGGAGAATGTGATAGGTCGCCTAACCATGTAGTGTCCGCGGATCCCAGTGCTACACTTTTATAACTCTGCGTTGGATAACTGACCAGATCTATGGCCCATCGTGTTCACGCAAGTGAGAATATGATGAGATATAGTGAGATATAATACATTGAACTATAACATATTATAATTATATATAAAACTATCTATTCGAATAATACAGCGAGAAATGTAGAAGAAAATTTAATTTTAAAATAACATAATTTCAACAGAATTTTATGCCTCGCCTTTTAACTCCTTTAAAGTGCTAGTTACCACTTTAAAATTTTAACTGGAATGGGGACGCGTGTGATACATAAAATGTATTTGTATACAATTAAATATGTTCTGCATCCAAGGAGCCCTGAGTATTTTTGCCTATTTACCAATATGTCAAATTTGACTAACCTCCTAATAATAGCGTCACATTTAATTAAACATTTCATGTAAAAGTTACATTTTTGTGGTAAAATAGCATCTTGCAGCGAATGTTTTCAAAAAATAAAAAACTGCTTTCGTTGAAAAGTAACTGTTATTGATTTTTGAAAATCGTCATATGTCTCTGCCGGGCCCTATATTTATGCTACATCTGGTCAATTTTGGCGAAAAAAATAGGTGTAGTCCTAGATATTGTAGAAAATCCACATAAACCTATAGATACGTATATTGCCGATAATGGTACTAGTAAAATGATCATATTACGTCTTTTAGAAACAAAAATATATTACCCATATATAGTTCATTATTAGATTCAAGTTATTTTTTTACTGTCAGTTAATGTTGGCCTATTCAGTTCTGCAGAAACGGTGACAAAGGAACTCGGCCATTCGGCAAAATTCGATCGTATCGATATTTTGTAGGATTCCGCAAACGGGTTGCTTATGTGCACACTCTTTATTGAAATGTGTTGGCCATTAAACTGGATCCTGCAAGAATGAGGGCCTGCAAAAAACCGTACTTTGCCGTGTGAACAGACCGTAACATTTAATAGATCGGATAGGATGTGAAATGGGATCTACGGTTTCACATCCTATCCGAGAGATGGTATGTCTTCTACGCAAACTTCGCCAACATTTTGTATAGATTTTACGAGCCTACTGACATGCAAGCCGTAACAATTCATAGACAAGCTAGTCGGGGTCACCCATTTCATTATCAGTAGTAAGTGCCGTGACCATTACCACTAGACCGTTGCCCGTGTTCAAGTACTTAACGACGATGACATATCGACTGGATTTTCAATGAATCTATTTTAATTCTATTCTCTTCTTGGTATCTCTTGGCACGCTAAATTATGCCAAGAGAATCCTTGCTTTACATAAACCATTATTTTTGCTAATGATAGCATTTATCGTAAATGAAACAGTCAACAAATAGAACTGTAGATTACTGGAGTATAACAAATTCATACTAGATGATGGAAACTCATTCCATCATCATTCCACTCATTCGATATTTAAAAATAAGTGAACGTATGGCTTGAAATTAGGTAATTAAATTATCGGACCATATTTCTTTAATATGGTCCGATAATATATAATAGATTAAATAACATCGATGATTAAAAGAACAGAATAAGGCAAGAAGGCGGCAAGAAGGCTGCAAGAAAGAAGTTAATCAAAATAGTTAAAAAAATTTTGAAAAATTTCAACAACACTTCTATTACTTTCAAGAGGTAACAGTTCCCCTTTTGAATTAATCGATTTTATCGATTTATACTTTCATTCTCAAATTTTATTTATAACTAAATTCAGTTATCTACAAAGATATTAAAAAGGTTATACTTTTTACTAAGAAAATAATCAAACATAAGAAAATTTCATATTGCTAAACAGAAAATTAAAAACTCAATTTCAATGAAGTATTTCATACGTTCCCTCATTTTATTTAAAAATTTCTAAAGAGTAATTGTCCTTCTCATGGGGTTGAACGGGCAGGCGCTGTTCGTCAAGAAGAATAGGAAAACGTGCAAGATTCTCTAGATAAGAGTGAGGCAGCATTCGGGTGGAAATGATGCAGTTTACGCGTTACCAGATCGAAATCTGTATATATATATATATATATATATATATATATATATATATATATATATATATATATATATATATATATATATATATATATATATATATATATATATATGTACATATATATTCATCGATATTCACTCTGTAAACGTCTTATTGCGACTGGGTAAAGACCAGGCTATTTACTGTGCATCTCGTGGGCAGTATGATATCGTGGTTTTGAGACTTGTTCCTATTCTTGAAGAGCTGTGTAAAACTTTACGCAAATAATTTTTTAACTGTATGTAAATTACACAGCAAAAATATTTATTAATTTCTTACAGGCAGTGTATGTATAATAATTGTATCTCCTTATTATATACCTGGATTGCGATAAACAAGAATCGTTCCATTATAAATGACCTACAACTAAAGACAGTGTTAATAATAATTAAAGGATCGCACTAGACTTAAAGCTCGTCGGAATGTAGTTATCATGAAATAAGAAGAACGTTACAATGAAAATAATTTAACTATAATAGATGATGTTTATAATTGCGAGTTAAATTTAAAGGCAATTACATTTACTTCAAGAATATTATATAGTGATCACATAAAAGTTGGAACAAACCTGATTAAATCATTACCGGATAAATGTTGACTTTGTTAGATGTGCATTTTATACGTATACGTAATTTATACGTCTATTTGTGTGACATCGTCATCGTTGAAGTTATGACGACATCGACAGTTTTTACTTTTCCGCACTCAACTATACCAGAGCGGAAAAGTAATGCAGTCGTGTAAAGAAAAAGGGACATTTTTTTCTAGCGTTTATTTTTTGTTTTTTGGCCTAAAAACCAAAAAAAAAAATAGTTTTTAAATTTTTTTTGCTGTGTGTGTATCGTTGTTGTTGTCGTCATTATCATCATTGTCGTTGTTGTCGCCGGCATTTATTCTTGTTAGCACGATAACTCAGCGAAATCGTTTCGGATTTTGACTGATTCTGATCGGGGATGTCTCCCAGACGACACCTATTGATTTTGAGGTGGATAGAACACACTCTACCATGTACATGGGTCATGAGAAAGCACAATGGTGGACTATTTGAGAATATTTTTTTGTTAGCACGATCACTCAATTAAATCGTGTCGGATCGATCGGATTTCGACTGATTCTGATTAGGGACTTCTACCAGACGACAACTATTGATTTTGAGGTGGATAGGACACATCCCACCCTATCCATGGGTCATGAGGAACCAGCATGATGGTGGACTATTTGAAAAAAGTAAAACTGTCATATAAAACACATAGATATTCTGTATTTATGTGTTGGTTTATTTTTTCTCAGCCATTCAATTTCGAGGTATAGATGTTCTACGTGCGAAAAAGTCCGCTTTAAGGTTTTAAAACTGTTTATACAATTTAACAGCGCATTTTTGTAAAAATACAAATAAAAACCAAGTTAGTACCACAAATGAAGAACCATTTTTTGTTGACTACTGAAAAGTATTTGGAGTTGCATCAACAGCACATAGTTCCTTCATTTGTGGCACTGGATCCAAATAATTAAAATCCTCAGATATTATAAGAACAGTCACTATAGTACTAACACTATGGTGCCACACATTATTCACGAATTATGACTGATTACTTAAACATCGTTTTTCCCAATAAATTGAGTGGTAGAAGAGTGACCAGCCTCTCTAAATAAATAAATGTCTGCTAGACTATTTTTGTGGGCTTACCTTAAATCCAAGGTATATCTTAATAGACCGAATACTATCGAGGCATAATAGACAGAATTCGGAACCAATTAACAATGGAACAGTAAATTTTTACAATAATTTAAGTTTTGGCTTGCACATTGTTAAGAGATGATGAATGACAACAGTGAGATAATTTGAGCACTCAATTTAATTGATTTCGTATGCATTAATTATTTTTCATAACATCGTTCTGATTACTTTGCTAAACTAGTTTGCATTTCTCAAACCGTTATGTAACCTTCCACAAAATGTTAGGCATAAAAAATATGCTTCCTTAAATGGTATAATCAGATAATGGTATTGCCGTAAGAAAAACTGCTGATGACGGTGCTGGTGATGACGGCAACAAAATATACCTATATCAAAAAATGTGCATCTAAAAATAAAATCGACGAGTACAAGCATTTCTTCATAATTGCTAGGTCACGATTTTATCGAATTTATCCCATCTTTAAGTTATTTTTAAAGTGCTTTCCTATTCTACTTATATTATTTTCATACATATGTTCTACATAAGCGGCCATTAAATAACTCATGAGCAATATTAAATAACGTCCCTTTTCTAAATTTTTGAAATGCACAATAAATGTGTGGTATTCAATTTACAACAACTAATTAGCAGCAGTAGAAATGACTACCATCTAAATAATCTCAATAAAATATTCACGATCTTACAACAAATACAACAAAAAAATTACTCTTCAAAAGTACAACAAATGCACTACATTCAGGTGGCTTTTCATTATATTCAATATTAAAATCTTAGAAACATATTTTAATAATATTTTTCCTATTTTTCTTCATGTACGTATAATCGCTGCTGATCTGCAAAACTACTACCAATATACATTGTAGGATATTGATACATACACCATTCCGCAAAATTGAAGAGATTTATATAAACTAGAAATAAAAGTATTTTAATTCCTAACCCTCGAAATAACACTCAAACCAATAGCAAGTAAACTTAAAGTAAACGAACATTTCAGTATTTGTTCGTTGGCCAAGTCTGCGTTAAACAATGGGTGTAAAGTTTGTTAAGTGCAGTAATATCCATAATTCTGAAACTTTTTAAACCATAAAGTCCCATATTTATGTTACGTTTTCCGAGCAAAGCATAATATCTAAATTTAAGTTAGGTTTCATATAACCCTTCTTTATTGCCTTATTTCGATACATCTTCCAAATCCTTTCTGAAACGTATTCGAGATTTATGTTTATCTTTCCTTCGTCTTCTCAACTTCTGATATATTTTATTGTATGAATGTTGAATATCAATATCTTATTTGAATATTACCAGCTCGGCACTTTAAAGCATAAAGAGAACTGATAATTTTATTAACTTTCTCTTCATTGAATAACATTTTTAATTGTTAATACAATTTAAAGACCAACAAAATTGGTGGCCAGATCTTCACCAATAATAATTGAAATGAGAGATTTTTATAAACATTTTCTTCCAAATCATAAATGTTAACACATATTTTCAACTAATTAACAGTTAATAACTTTATAGGGAACTCCGGGCAAACAGAACACGTTAATTTTCAAAATCCAAAAAAGAAACTCTTTCGATAATTTGATCTTATTTTTTGACAAGAGCGAAACGCTCTTGTCAAAATAGACTATACTATGACTAAACTATATTCTGTAGAAACACAAAATTGAATGTGAGTTCTCAGTATTGAACAAATAAAAATATAATAAGAAAATTGTGCAATAATTCATTTTGCCCGGGTGCACCGGGCAAAATGAATTAGTACTCCGGGCAAATCAAACATTACACACGACCATCACACTTAAACTCTCCTGATCCCTCATAGGAAGTGCAAGCTTCTAACGCCTGTAATTTGTGCGTAATATGAGGCGGAAAGTATACAAACGTAATGTGATGTTGTTTAGTGTATTCCAAAGCGGGATAATATTTGTCAGATTCATGATCATCAAGAAGAAGAATCACAGGTTTGGCTTCTGTAGGACGGACATGCTCGATGAAAAATTTTAGCCACATAAAAATGTTTCTCCAGTAGTCCAATCTTTGGCAGTGCAGGCAGCCTGGGTACCAGGTGGAGCTCCGTCAAGTAAACGCCCCTGCATTCTTTTTAGTGCAAAAATCATGAAAGGTGGAATAAAAGAACCGATAGCGTTGCAGCAGCAGATAAATGTTGTCACTTTCCCCCTTTTCGCGCTAGATGAACACCAGCTCGTTTTTCCCACTGATTGATAAAACCTTGGCTGACTTATTTGTGGTAGTCATTATGTCCATTTCATCCATATTATAGATTTATTCGGGACCTATATTACATTTCTGTAGTTGCTCATCTAATAGGCTGTAAAATCTTGTTATTTGGGTTTTATTAAATCCTCTAGCATGAGCTATAGAGGTAGGTTCGGGTGTTCTGAGGACGATTTGAGGGGTAGTTTATTTTTTTGCATAGTCTAAAGCTAAGCTTTTAAATTCTTGCCTGCTTAATCCATAAAACAGGCCATCCATTTCTTTTAAGTAATCATCCAAGTCAAGTTCTTGTAGCCTGGTAAAAACACAATTATACCGACTCACTTTTTTTCTGTTGAACCAGATTTAACGTGACGAAAAAGTGTGATGCGTGGTATGCCATGTTTTATAGACACACTTCTGACAGACGAGCCATTTTTACATTCTTGAACAACTTGCTTCATCACATCTTATGTCCATGCAGCACGGTTGGTGGTTCTCTTGTATTTATAAACCAATTCTAAAATTGAAGCAAACAGTCCATAATAGGTATGAAACTGAAAGGATACTAAAAGTATATTAAATAGTAAAAAAAATACTTTTTTCTTAGAAAAAAATCCAGTTTTTAAGAAATACTGCCCGGGTAAAACGAAAAAGGTAGTCCAGGTAAATTGAACATCCTGTTCCTGTTACCCCTGTCCGTTTTGCCCGAACGTGGCCTACAACTTTGCAATGTCAAACTTGCTGTACACTATATTTAACGCCAAAATGAGAAATAATGACGCCAGTCATGCATATTATTTGGCAATTGATAGTTCTTTGGTTAATTTAAACGTGTCTTGATAGATTACTTTGCTTACCTGTGTTAATTTTTTAATATTCACTGTATTCGTTTCGTTATTTTCGTATATTTCGTAAAAACGACACGTCGTACTTTAGCGGCTGAGTGATACTGGCGTTTTATTAATACATGTGAGAGACCCCTGGTGGCAGTAGATCGTAAGCTTGCCATTGTTTGTTTTTAAATAACGGTAGTTTTTCGTTTTGCCCGGGCTGTTCGCTTTGCCCGGAGTTTCCTATTTGTTTGCAATAATGTTTTCCAAATATATTTTAATGAATTAACCTAAGAGAGAGTATTTAGGTGTTGTCAGAGTTGAGTAGTTAACGTAGTCTAAATACATACACAGTTAAGCAATAAATATGGAAATATACTCGCACGCACATACACTTAAATATGATATTGACCATAAACCAACCGATCTCGGTTCGTTAATAGGTGCATAAGAGTGAGTACAAAATTCTGTAAAAGTTGTTATGAAGAAGTGCTCTAAATAAAATTGCACTTTGCAGAAATTTATCTGCTTACTCTATATATACACTAATTCTCGATATACAAGATTTGGACACATAGAAATCTACCTCCTTCCTCTAAAGCCTCAGGCTGTGGACGAGAGGATTACCTATAGAAACGAGGACGAACACAGGCATGATCAACGGCAGGTGCCAAATTCTTCTAATTAATATACGAATCCCAGCATACAATGACACTCCAACTACTGGGCCTAGTGCGCTACCCTCGGATTTAGTACAAAATCACAGTATTGTACACACTGTATACATTGTGCACATATTGTACACAGTGTATTTAGTACACACCGTATTTCAATAAATACATACTGAAGACTTTCTTAACTCGAATATTAATGTTTATTGTACGAACTAGCCCAAATATACAATTTTACTTTAAAAAGTTTAAACACAGAGAAATTGATTTGCTTCCCCTAAAGCGTCAAGCTGCGGAGCGGAATGTTATAATACATAAAGATAAGTGTAAACACATCCATGCTCAGGGAGAGGTGCCAAACTCCCACCCTCCGTTGGGACTCGAACCCAAGAATACAATGACACCCTAATTCTGGGTCCAGTCCACCACCCTAGACAACAGTACGAATGACATTATTGCAGCCACCTCTATAGAAGAATATGATAGGTCAGCCATCCATGTTATGGGCACGGAGCACCACCTTCATAGAGAATGCTATGGACCTGAATGCCGATAGCATTCTCTAATTTGAACTTAAAATTTGAAGAATTTAAAATTTATTTTTATTCAATGGCACTAATTTCACTACACAAAGTTCCAATTCCGCTTCTTACAAGAACCAAATGTGACATTTGGTTGCATTTACCTTTTTTAACAATATTAGAAAAAAAAGGATGAGGCAGCGTACTCTGTTCATTGTCGGACCTGCGCTGTTCGAAGTCAAGCAACGGATTGCACGATTGCGACTTGGATGGGTGACGCATGGTCTTATTCTAATGGTGCCGCGGTGGTGCTGACTTGGTATTTGTTAATAGGGTGGCAACTGGACCAAATACTGGGCACATTGTCTGCGTGAGTTCGATTGTCACCAGAGGGAACTTGGCACTTCCCTCAGGGCTGGGTGTTTGTCCGCGTTTATGTAACCTTCCCCTATACAAAACCTGCCTGTAGGCTTTCTGGGGAAAGATGTTCTAATTTCTGTGTGTCCAAACAAATAGGTTAGAATAAATTCAGAGTCGGATAACATATATTCTCCTATTTAATATAGAATTTAGTAGTAGTGTGAAACAGTTCATTAGAACATCACTGTCGGCAAAATATAAAGTACGGAGGACATTTCTTACCCCGAAACACATTATGAAGATTAAAACGCTAGTTTATTCATTCTCTGCAAGGTATAGTTATAATTAAGCCCCGGATTTGACTGCCGATATGACGTATGTAAATAACAGAGGCGAACTTACAGTGAAGAGTAGATTAAATATAAAAATTATTCACATATTAGTTTACCTTTCATTGCGTGGTCGTTTAGGAACAAATGAGTATTATAATTGTATTCCTAAAAATACGTAGTCAGCTCCGGGGGCAGGGCAGGTTACATGTCACCGCATTATCAAAATGAGCTGGACAACAGAGTAGTTCTTCAAGGTAACATCACCACACACCCAACACTATTTACGCGTATGATCACATGAGTATATTATTAATAGCTGCTCTAAATGTTCAGCAACCAACGAGCGACGTCTGTCAGTAAATATTCATTTATAATGTGAAAATGACTGTTCTACATCAACGGAAGTCAACGGAGCATACCGGAAATATGAATAATGTTGTAAAGGCTTCATATTGATTTCTGGATTAGATACATGCACTTCTTTCTGCTGTAAATTATCTACTATAACTGCTATAGTAGAAAACCCCGGATTGTTATCTAAAACTGCTGTAATTTTGTTTATGGCCTTAGCAGTATCCCCCTCCAACTGAAAAATATACTGCCGAAGGTCCCAAACAACGTTTATAGCATCCACCATAAGAATAAGAAACAACCAGAAGCCAAACTATTTCATTCATAAATCCGTCAAACAGCGAGTGACCTTCAATTAGCATAAATGTGAATTTCTGCTGGATTTCCATAGGCGTAGGTAGCAAACTATGTATTGAACTGCTGATATATGTAATGATTTTGACGATATCCATAACAAATAGATACCCAAATCGTAAATAAACCACAAAAATATTGGCTCTATTATAGAAATAATACAACAAAGTTTTTAGATATCACACGCACTATATTACTCCCCGTAGTCGTACCTGCTCTGATAATCTCTATGATACTGATCATTTCAGGGTACAATTCAGGGTATCGGAATATTATTCGAGCTTCAAGGTTCCTCGGCGTCACGGCTAGCAACAAGGAGAGTTTAGCTTCTGGTTCTTCCTTATTCTTGTGGCATTCACTATTGAAAATTCATATGTCTATGCTTTTTTCCAACTTTTCAATGACTTTTGGTATGCGCGAAAAATTGCCATGTATATACGCCAAATCTTGTTGAATAGCTGAATCCGCTAAAGTCTGTTACATATTCGCAATAGTAATAGCATCATTTGGATCCAACTGTTGAAATATTCTTGCAATATTCTCTCAAAATTGCAGTAATAATATGAAACTGCCTCGATCCACGTTCCCCACCGGGTTATTACAGGCGTTAGAGGTAACTATGCGTGGGGAAGCATTTCTGTAAATAATGCCGCTCTTTGCGGGCTTTTAAAAACACTTGTTTGACATTCGCTATCAGACGATAGACATTCGGATAAAGGCTACGGATTGCCTCTGCTACGCATGAACACCAAACGCTAGGCACGTTACATGTAACGTATCGTAATTATACGTTTTGTTCAAAGTCGACAAGCCGCTTTCGTGTATGGCGCAGCATCCGTAAGAAAAAGTAGAGCCATGTTTTGGTTTTTCTCATGTTTAGCGCCCCATACATCTTTTAACGTCCCATCAACTAATTTTGCAAATGTTTGAGCATTCATCTTTGTCCATATTTTTGATGATATCACATGTGATTGCGTTGCCGATATATCGCTCATTTCTCCTATAACTACATTCGCCACTTGCAAACCACAGGCATTTGTGGTTTCATCAACAGAAACCCATAAATATTTATCCTCCATTTCTGCATAAACAGTATATTTGACAGTGGCAGCAGCTTGCGGAATATAATTTTTTCGAATCGTTGATTCTGTGGACATGTTTACTTTGCCAAATTCCCCGTTTAAACATTTCTTCATAAAGTCTTTAAAACTAGGATTGTCTAGTTGGGTCCACGGGATATTACACCCAACCATGAATTTAACCAATTCGCTATAAAATGTCGTGTGTCTTTCACAAGCAAATTGCTCTGTTCAGTAACCGCGGTTTTATGCTTTTCGGAACACCAATGTCTACCTACATCCGATATGCGTGTATACGGTATGTATGTATAATTTATTATAAGATTGTGATATTTCTTTACGGTGTTTGTATTTCTAATAAATATTTCAGAACACGTATAAGTCCGCCTCTGATATGTCCGCAGACAAATCCAGGTTTTAATTTATATATTAGTTATTGTCTATAAACGAATAATATTTTCTCATATTTTTTGAACGCCTTCATTTGCTGCACTAGCTGGATTAGATTTAAGAAGAAAGTCTTTTGCCATTCTAAAGACTCGCCTCCCCATTTCCATAGTCTTTTTCGTACCCTGAACATGAGAACTTGTTTATTTGACCTGCACGAACAGGCAAGAATAAATCTAACATGAACGTAATTTTAATGATATACATCTTGTTTTTTCTCGCCGTGTTACTCAAGACGCAATAGATTTATTGGAGAGGGTGACAGTACCTATTTTTTTCTTTGAATAACTCAATTGCAATGACATAGGAATGGTCTTCTCCGTCTTTTACCCTAACACAGATGTAGAGTAACATTATACACGACAATTTCACATCCTTCTAGAAGTGTATATTTAATGCTGTCTTTTATTAATAAACCGCAAAAGGTGTAAAGAATGTAGTAGTTATCGCCTTAGGTTGATAATTAGATGATATGTAGACAGACTTCGTATTTCGTTACAAAGTAACATAATTGGTCGATAATATTGAAAATCTTCTACAGCATGTCAGGACCTTCACATTAAAAACCCATCACGCATTTTTAATGATAATTTTTATGAACGAGATTAATTGTTATTATTATTAATTGTTAACATCTATTTAAAATTTAACATGGCTGACTGTACTTTTATAGAAAGATACAACCATGGACCTCTTACAAAAATGTGGGATACTATTCAGGCATATTTTTCAAGATCTTATACAGGGTGGATAACATAAGTAGAATGAATTCTATAACTGGGATATCGAGGAATTCAATAAAAAATCCTGAATGAGGGCGATTTTTAATCTTGGTTGCCCACATTTAGAAGTAATGACCTTTACTTATCTTTACCCTAGGGAACCAAAGGTAAATATAAGAAAAAGGAAATACCCTTTATGACCGTCTCCAATTTTTTAATGTAAGGATAAATCGAATAACATTATTTGAAAGATCGCATCGAGAGGAATACATGCACACCTCATTTTCTAAATGTTTCAAATTACTACCTTAAGCAAATTAAAAGGTGTTAAAAAATCAAGAAGGACCTATTTTATGGTCTTTCTTCTTGTTGTTATTTTGTTATGAGGAATATTGATAATTTATTATGGTATGTCTATTACATTATATTATATATGTATTACGATAATAACGATATATACCCTCACATTTGAAAATACACTCGCATTTAAAAAAGTTGGGGTTGTTACATCTCCCAGGGTAAAGATTACTAAAGGTTATTACCCCTAAAGTGTGAGCAGCCAAATTAAAAAATTGACCTGTCTCAGGAATATTTTTATTAGAATTTTCCACATTCGAGCTACAAAATGTATTCCAGTTAAAATATCTACGCTGTATACTAGCTCATAGTTAGAATACGAGAAATTAATTATTTATTATCATTACTTATTATCGTCCACTATCTACGAAAATAATAAGCATATATTACTACTATTTAATTTAAACTAAGGTAATTTCGATTGAACATAGCAATATCTTAATAACTCACCAACAAGATTTATATGTACATATTTTCCTGCATTTAATTTATTGGAGAAACATACAGAAACCTTTCCCTTCCAGAAATAATCTTATATAAACTACCCCTGGAATTACCAGTTAGTTATGAGAAAAGATTTATGAGTGCAATTTTAGTCCTGCGACGTCCTACTGCTTTACAGGGAGCTCTACTGGTTCCGGAAACTTATTTTATTTCCCCTTTCTTGTATACGCTTCCATTATAAAAGTATATTGCATTATAACACAGTTATTTCGAAGTACCTTATACTTTACTTTGTTTCAAAGTAAATTAAAGATCGTAACTTAGCTGTTGGTGACGAAAATTCGCACAAATAAGACTATAAACTAACTGTAAGAAAAGCAATAAAAAGGCGGTGAATGAATTTAAACATTAGTATTTGTAATTCTTAAGCGAATTTTGGATTATGTTTTGAGAAGCCAACGTATTATAGGCCAATCTGTCATAAAAAAGACAACTGAAATTATTAGCAAATTATTTTAATGCTTAATATCTTTTATACGGAACCTAAAGTTTTTTGCAGTAATTCATTTATAATTAAATTCCTTATACTTACACGAATTTATAGTTTGATAATTCCTATACAAAAAGAAAATAGGGATTACAAATTAAAAAACAAATAGTAATTGTCGCCCAAATATCAAGAAAAACTGATTACAATTCTTGCGAATATATTTTATATTTGCTACAATATTATACCCAATTATTAAAAATGAACCATATTTTTATTTTGAATGCCTACTTTTCAAGTACATATTCATTATACAAAGACTTTCCAGCATTAACATTATGTAATAAATTGACATTATTATACGAAAATTTTCAATCATTATTTTAATTTTTTATAAATAAACAAAAACGTTACCGACAGCTTGTGAATTAAATATGTGTATGAAGGAGAGAGATGTAAGATCTCTAAGGCAATAAGTGAGATGTAAATTTATTTCCAACATAAAGAAAGTCACACTACTGTAGAAATACTACAATAAATAATACTCAGACAATTTAATTCAAAAATTGTCTGAGTTGTATCTGAAGGAGTATCAACATTAAGATATTGAAGTGATATCTCTAGTGGTATAGAGCTCCGCTCCAAAATATTCAATGACATGAATTTATCCTTCCATTGGCCAAAAAAGGACTAGTATTCTTTATCTAAGATATATAGAGAGGGAATGAGGATGTCAAAAATAATTTTAGGGAAACCTAATTTCATATTCATTAAACATGAATATGAAAAAAAAAATTAAAATACAGTGAAGAGAGGGCACTGAATCAAGATGGGGTTATAAGTGTGGTTTTTAATCTACAGCAAATTATTGGTGTGTGTATTTTCTAATGAAAGTGTCTTATTTTATATGCAAATGCTTAGTGTATATAAATCTACCATATACATATAATCTGGCAACAAACGAAATTATTGCTATCTGTGAACTCAAATAGTAGCCAAAATGTGTGCTTTATAAATAACAACACATGGGTTTGTTTTCCTTAAAATCAGAATAAAAATTTGATTCCCATTCATGTTTATCTATTGTCTAAGAGACAGTAAAAAATTTGCAAGCCCAAACACAAACTAACACTTTTTCTTATCTTGTCATTAATAAATCAAAGGCCATTCAGTGCACAGCGCAATCTCTTCGTATTATGAAGAGCCTAAAATATTACTTTTCCGCACTCCACTATAAGCGGAAAAGTAATTTAATCGTGTAAAGAAAAAGTGAAAAAACAAAATTTTTTTTGGTTTAATTTTCGCTTTTCGGCCTAAAAACCAAAAAAAAATTGTTTTTAAAATTTGTTTGCTGTGTGTGTGTCGTCGTTGTCGGCGGCATTTCTTGTTAGCACGATAACTTAAGTAAATCGTATCAATTCGATCGTGTTTTGACTAATTCTGATCGGGAACGTCTCCGAGACGACACCTATTGATTTTAAGGTGGATAGGACACACCCCACCCTGTCCATGGGTCATGAGAAAGCACGCTGGTGGACTATTTGAGAAATTTGTTTTATTAATACGATAACTCAACTAAATCGTGTCGGATCGATCGGGTTTTGACTGATTTTGATTAGGGACGTCTACCAGATGACAACAATTGATTTTGAGGTGGATAAAACAAACCCCACCCTGTTCATAGGTCACGAGAATGCACGAGGGTGAACTATTTGAAAAAGGTAAAACTGTCGCATAAAACACGTATTCTGCATTTATGTGTTGGTTTATTTTTTCTTGGCCACTCAATTTCGAGATGTTCTACGTACGGAAAAGTCCGTTTTAAGGTTTTAAAACTGTTTATTTATATTCCAAGTCAAATAACCTCAATCATACACTTGGCATACAGAAAAATATCTTCATATCTCGTCACGAGTTTCTGATGTGTATAATTTTAAGATGGTTTTTCAAGAAGTAATGTTTTCTATTATAAAATGTAGTGAACATAATGTCAACAGCAACGACTCTATCAATTGGACCAATTTCATGAACATGACAATAGAAAACAAGGATTTGGCTCCAATATATATATATATATATATATATATATATATATATATATATATATATATATATATATATATATATATATATATTTATTGCAATACTCCAATTATAAAGGAATACCAAGATTTTTATAAACATTTTCAACAATACTGATCTATTTGAAAATGTGAATTATTTGAATATGAATCAAATGCTTGTAAAAAAACTACTTAAAATGGAAAATAAAACATTTAACAAACGGAATTTTCTAAATTTTCTTATTAATCTTCTAACGAGGCGTTGATTAAAAGCTTATAAATGAAAATTTTACAAAATGGCGTATTCCTTACTGTCAAATACATATTCTATTATTTTGTGTAGGCATATCTCCTTCAAAGTAGAAATAAAAATGGATGTCAGACCTAAATTGACTACCACATTATTTTTAATTCTCCAAATATAAATACAGAAGATGTTGCGAAAATCTTTGGCCAACTTTATTCACCTGTAAAGATAGTAAAAACAATATAGGTCACTTAGTCAAATAGCAATATGCGAGTTTAACTCTGTTTCAAAAATGGCGGGCACATACATGATCTCGCTGACACTATTAAATCAGTAGGTACATACTAATTCTTTATAACGCATAATTTTTTTTTCATTTTTATAGATATGTATATATCAATCACAGGAAGTAAAGACCAGAAGTATGTTTGCTGATAAAAATATCACTTTTTGACATATACATGATATACTTTCCAAACATCAACAAACAAATTGAGGCAGAAATAGGCGTTACATTCAAATCGTACATATTTTTTCGCTGATTGCAAACTTTTTCTATAAATATCGAGTTAATAGGAATTAGAAAAAATATTTCACTTAAATATAACCTTCGTCTATAAATCGAAAGTACTATGGTACAACACGTAGGTACATCACTGGATTCTACGCAAAACATATCTATAGGAGACATGTATGGAATATATGTGCACATAACTAACTTGGAACACGTGTACCATAACTACTCTGAGTACACGTGTACCATAACATAACATTTTTCCTCTGAGTTCTAACAAATGTAACAACTGTATGTTGGGAAATAATTCCTGATATTTTACTAATTTATTCTATATGTATTTTGGTAGTATGAGAAATAATAAATGTGATGGGTAAAATACTCTTCATTACATGTATTACCTTATAAGAGGCTAAATGCATTAATTGTACAAGATTAATCATAATGTTCTATATATCGTAAATGAAAAATAAAAAGACCTTTCGAATAATAATATCTAATAATAATTCATTTATTTAATTTAACATTAATCTCACAAATACATGATTATATATAGGTGTTATGAAAATTTTGAATAATACTAGTATTTCTACATATATATATATATATATATATATATATATATATATATATATATATATATATATATATATATATAAGAACTGAATGCAAATAAATAAATAAAATGAACTCCGGAAGTACCATACCAACTTATTGTATTTAATCTACAATCAACTAATCGCCTTGAACTCTAGAAGTATTCAATGAGTGTTAAATATTACAAATATAAATATAAAATAATAAGTACTAATCCAAATTAAATGTAATCAGTTAATTCAAATTAAATGTTCAAGATGGCGCTCTTCTATAAGCTCTCCAGTGTCCAGGTCTATCTTAAAAGTTACTCAGCTGATATAGTTTGAATATGTCTAATTCTAACTTCTAATACTCACAAGTTTAAATGTTTTTCTTTGTATGTCTGACGTTTCAAGTGAGCCGAGAAAAAAAGGTTGTAAGTTAAGCTTAGTGATCTTGATGATCATGTTATGGTCTAATCCAATGACCTGGAAACACCTAATTTTGAATACTAACGACCATTAATTCCATAATTCCATAGAGTCCATAATCCTGTTGGAAAGCTCATCATGGTTTGGAGTCCTGATTTATTATTATTGGAAAATAAGTCCAATATTAGGTATAACCTAACCAAATTAGCCACCTAACAAAATTAGATGTCATATGTTTGTATAATCTATCGATTAATGCCAGCCTATGCATTCAGTTTTTATAGATGTTGTGTATAATATCCTATCACCTAATGAGGATTATCACTCTTCTAGTATCGAGAGTTATATCTGTTTGAAAAAATTTGCTTAAGCATGTCACTTCGTGAGATAAATAATCTATGTTGCTTGCGAAGCGTCACTCGCCATTTTCACCATTATTTCAGAATACTGCATTCTCCTACACTTAACTCAGGTAAAAGAAGTATTAGGTGTTTACGCTTTATCTTGATATGTCTTTGATTTTGGACATCTTAGTTTTGGAACATCTTTACATATGCTGCATCTTTATTTTCCTGACCAATCTTAAAGCATTAAATGGGCAATGGAATTTCTCTCTGAGTGAACAGTAATAAAAAAGTGAAAGAGTTCTTCGTCTGAACGTTACCGATCTCCGCGTATAACCATCATAAATATTATAATAAAATACTTCAGTGACAATTGTATAAAATTATTTCAGTTTAATTTTTAAAATAAAACTAAATAAAAACTGTTACTATCGGCAATTATAAATACGGATGTACTACCCTTAGTTTTATTTTGATGTTAACACTTTTTTTGTTCAGAATTGAGCCTTATTTAATTTTGTTTTTATATTTCGCATTCTTAGTTAATAGTACTTAGTAGTAGTAGGAGTACAACAAGTTGACATTCTATAGTTCTTATATTTTATATTACGTTTTTGTAATTGAACAAATTGAATGTTATGGTTCGAAATAATTTTAATCACTTGACAATCCCGTAACGGAATTCAAGATCACAAAAACATCATCAAAATATAATGATATTTCAAATATAGAAACAATGCAAATATATAAAACCATACATATGTAGAACACTTTTAAATAAATGTAAATTTACTGTATCACATTAATTCGAAATACTGTATCAAAACAATGTTTAAAGAGTACCCTTTTTTGTCCTCTGAAAATATGGGTTACTTTTGACCAACCCTGTAATATGCTATTAAGGTACACTTTGACAAAGAAATTGTTAATAAATAATTTCTTTAATACCGTTTAGCTGACATAATTTTAGTGAATATTGTAATATTTTTTCTTATTATAATGTAAGTAAATATAGAACAAAGGTTTGGTGCCTATTTTAGGTTCATATAAGATTTTATGCAAAATTCTTGTTTAATATTTGCGTAAGATGAGATAACTTTGGTAACTTTGCGTTGGAGTTTGTAGATAAACGATACCGGAATTTAATTTAAAATATAATTTAGTGTGTTAATTAAAACGGTTGTTTAATTAGAGTCGGGTGGGTGAAACATGGCGTTGGTGCGCCTGCATGCAGCTGATATAAGTTGGCAAACTTCGGTTTGTTCGAGGATCTTGTTCTCGCTTATATTGCTGCGGTTTAGAAAATATATGGCGCTACGATCTAATGGCGTGTGTTCCGTTTACTCCACGTAACTGTGCATGTGGAAATGACTCACTTATCACAAGAAACATAAAAAGCTTTGTCAAAGCTAAAGAAATATTATTCTTCAGTTTGTTAAGCATTATCTCAATAAATTGAAATAAAACAAAAAAGTTAAAGTTCGAAGTTCACTTGTCCCATGTATAGTCATTGTTGTTACAATAGGAAACTATTTGCTTTCAAACATGTTCTCCCAAAAAGTAAACGTTTTCGAAATTGATTTAAATTATATTAGATACTCATGATCTCATGAAACAATAGATTAGCTAAACAAATGTATATTTGCGTTATATAATGGAATAAAATAATAATGTGTCGGAACAGATTCTTGGTTAACATTATAAGTTGAATTTAAAGAGACCCTTAACAAAAATTCTTAGTTGTTTAAATTTATTCAGTGGCGGTTTATTCAGTGAATTTATTCAGTGGTTGGTGGATTTCCACCAACTATTCCATTTCCATTAAATAATTACTAATTTAATACATAATTAAATCCCTACCATTAATTATTCTTATTGTATGATATTTATATAACATTTTGTCGACATGTTGATATTTATATAACATAATAAATCTGATAAAATATACTCATTTTTTTGTCACGGTATTTGATAAATTCCTTTAATTGAATTAAACACATTCCACTACCACTAGATTTTATTTGATAGTTAGATAATCACCATGGAGTTCCGCCTCAATATGGAGTTGATGTATAACAATAACTAAATCCCAGATTAATTTTGGGCGTAAATGAAAATTTCTACCGAGATTGATAGGGCGAAAAGCACACATTTAAAAAGCACAATAACCATTGGAATCACCAGATTTAAGTTCTTCAGACTTTTTCCTTTGGGGTCATTCGAAATCGATTAGCTGTAGGACCAAACCAGATCTGAAGAGTTGAGAGGGCTATTCGTTAAAAGAAAACAGACCATGACGTTATAGCTCAAAAAATGGAATTGTTGGTGAAAACAAATGTATGTCAAAGTCAATGTATACTGAATAGATTAAATCAGCTACAATAACTTTTGTTAAGTGTATTTTTTAATCCAACTTATAGTTTAGCCAAAATCAGGGTATACTACCCTCATTTAATAAAAATTTAAATGATTCAAAATACCTTTTTATGATTTTTATATAACATTAGAAAACAATGTCATGTTACACATTGCTATAATGTACACAATATTTTTAAGACGCGCCATCATGTTTTGGTATTGTTTGCATCACTGGTTTATAAAATTATTACCCATAAATATCTTTCTTATTTGTATAACTCTTTAAAACTACAGTTGCAGGTACACAATGTAAATTTCGGAAACAGATCAAATGAATTCAATTCCACAACACAAAATTACAAAATTTGAGTCTTGCTTTTCATACCTGGGACCTAAAGTTTTAAATATATATCACGATATTTGTAACATACGTATATTAAAGTCCAATTTCAAACAAAAATTTAAGTCCGTTATGCTAAATAAACATGAAGAAAATGTTATTGTGAATTCAATGCAAAGTTTTAATTTTTAGAAACTACTATAGCGGGGAAATATCTATACACCATCTGCAAATGCCTTATACAATAAGGACTAAACAAATTAGGCCAAAGCAGCTATTCTTCTAGCTACATGCTGACGACGGCGACGAGCGCTGAGTTATATGGCGAAATTTGCCGTATTTTGTTAGAGTTAGCACTAAAATACAATGATTGAAATTTCTCGAAAACCACAAGGAAGAGACAAAGCGTTCTCTATCTCAGGATATCACTAACTGCAGACCGGTGTCAACCTTATCTTGGGTCTCATCAGTGCAGTGTTAGTGAGTATACCTTTGACAAACGGAGCTTGCTTGAATCTTGTAGACGCCGCGGCCGGTAAGTTCTACCACAGTATTTGAATCACTATATTTTAGTGCTAACTCTGTTATACAAAATACGTAAAATTTCGTCATATAATTCAGCGCTCGTCGTCGGCATGTAGTCAGAAGAATAGCTGTATTAGTATAATTCTTTTAGTCCTTATTGTATAGGGCATTTGTAGATGATGTGGAGATATCTTCCCACTTCAGTAGTTTATTGTGAATTCTTAATATCCATGAAGAATGTTGTTTGCAGATATTCGAAGATAGTGTTAAGTTTAAAGTTAAGTATACGGAATGGCTGAAAAATGCTTTGCAATGTTTTATTCTATTGGAAAAAGGGTTTATACGTTTTGCAATAAACGTTATTATTATTATTCTCTTGTAAAACATAAACCTTGTTTCAAGATTTCTATTAGGATATAGACACAGAATAAGATTAGAAGTTTCTAGATCCACTCTTGGGCATATATTGTTTGGAGATACTAGTCACATTATCATTTCATTGTGGGGAGTTTAAATTAAATAAATCATCCCACTCTTTCATTATAAATTTTATTTTATTAATAATTTGTTTAGTAATATGTACCTTTTTCCTGATACAAAATAAAATAGTTGTAGAACTATACAGTAATATACAATAGTTACAGTAAGGATGTACTTAATGAGTTTTTTATATTGCTTTCTGTTTGCTATGATTCTTATACATGTGTTACTCTGCCTAAGTTTCAGAATTGTCCCTTAGGCCCATCAAGCTGATATTAGTACTAAAATGTCGATTGAAATAACTCTTACAAAATGGTTTTCATAGTAGTAAATCAACGCTGTTCAACTGAAATTAGATTTCTAGGGATGTAAATCGCAGATGTGCTCGCTGTGGGGAGAATTCAGTTAAGGAGGCTTCCTTGTGAATGCTAAATTTGGATATTTACATTTAATTTATTTTTCATGAATATTTAAATGCGGCTGTTGTTGATTGTCTAAATTACCATTGTCTGGAGTTTAGTTTTATATATCCAGAGCATAGGCGCTCTGGTATTTTGTTGTTTGTTTTTCCTGGCAGTTGAATTTGCATTTAGAGTAGGTACAAACTTTCTGACAACAAATTTCACTTTACTGTCCCTATCATTCTTGAACGTTGGTTTCGTCCAACTACTTTTCCACTTCTTGTCTAATTTCCGAAGGACGTAGTTTGTTAAATAAATATATTGAAATATGTACTGTTTTCTTAATTATTTCAACAATATTATAAAAACGAATAGAAAACGTTTACAATATTTTTTCAATAATATTGAAATAAGAAAAATAATATTTTCTCAAAATGTTTGTGAGAAGTAGGAATGATATTTTATGATATTAATGGTAATAAAGTAATAAAGAAAATATTTTTTCACAAAAACTTAGTGAGAAGTGAAGCTGACATCAAGAACAGAATGTAGTTCTTTACATTCTGTTCTTGATGTCAGCTTCATTTAAGATATTTTGTCAAACTTAATGTCAAATCCATCTTTGAAACTTCTCCTTCTTGAAACATATTACGTTCTATTTATTTCTAGATAGAAATAAATAGAACGTAATATGTTGTTACACCCATTTACAGTTTTAAGTATAAAATATTAAACATGTTTAATATATATGTATACATTTGTTATATATATGTTAATAAAATATATTACACAATTCAAGATCATATGGATACATTTTTATGTTACCACTATTACCGCTATGCTTCCTTATGTCTTCAAAGTAATAATGAAAGACATCATATTGTTATCAAAATATTTAGTGTAAAACGGGATTTAATAATCTAATAAAAGAAATTTAATAGTTTTCGAAAATATTAACTATATAATTATATATAACTAGTTTATATTTGTGTCTGGTTATATTTGTTCATTAAGTTTGTAATGATTAAAATCAAATCTTCCTAGTATAAGAGATAAGCTAAAGGTGCTTTTATTATATTAGGTTAGTTGATCTAGTCACGAACGAATCGTAAGGACGTGAAAATTGCCTCGTACAAATCGTTGAAAATGAGATGCAATAAGTTAAGTCCTAAGCAATACTTTTCATCCGAATCGCGATAAGAGTACGTGCAAATAGCAAAATAAATTACAATTTGTTTTTCCATTTAAAGGAAATGTGGAGGTAATTTTGCATTACCTAAGCAATATAAAATTGTATAAACAAAAATTAAGGCATTTCGTTTATTACTAAAATTTGCCGGATATAACTCCTAAATAGTAATTGTCATTATGTATATATTAATTACAGTATAAAAATTTTGTAAAGGTTATTATGTTACAATAGCTCTTAATAATAAATAACTATTAGTTATAATAAATCTTATTTCATAAAATTGCAGAAATGAACAAGATGGAAGAAAAAAGCCTTAAGACTTATTTCTTAAAAAAATTAAATATGTATCAGGATTTTATCGAATTTTTACATATCTATATTTCCCATTTTAATATTCATATAATTAATTCAGGTAACAATTTAATTAAAAATACGAGGAAAAATGAGGAAAGTAAATGTGCCTAAAATGGATGTAGAATTATAAGAAGACAGCTAATTGCTTACAATTATTAATATAAATGTTTTAATAAACTTGCATTCAGTCATAATTATGCATTTAGAAGAAAAACATTCACTATTTCGTACATTATTTAATGGAAGTGTTAGAAACGGGATGTTGGTTTAACCCTCAACAAGTTTTGACAAATTCGTTATAAGAAACTATAAGAAACTTATTAATCTTCAAATTACTCATTATAATTTTTGATGACTTATAATAACTATTTTCATGCTGTCAATCCTCAGCCGAGATGCATTAAAATACACATGATTACGTAGTTAGACATTACCATAGTTAAATAGAAAATAAGAGATTTGTCAGGAAAAAATAATCCAAGTTTCTAATTAAATAAAATAAACAGTTTTAAAACCTTAAAACGGACTTTTCCGCACGTAGAACATCTCTATCTCTAAACTGAGTGGCCGAGAAAAAATAAACCAACACATAAATGCAGAATATGTGTTTTATGCGACAGTTTTACTTTCTTCAATGTTTCTCAAATAGTCCACCATCGTGATTTCTCATGACCCATGAACAGGGTGGGGTGTATCCTGTCCACCTCAAAATCAATAGATGTCGTCTGATCCGAATCAGTTGAAACCCGATCGATCCGACATGATTTAATTGAGTGATCGTGCTAACAACAAAAATCTCAAATTGTCCACCATTGTGCTTTCTCATGACCCATGCGCATGGTAGAGTGTGTTCTATCCACCTAAAAATGAATAGGTGTCGTCTGGGAGACGTCCTCGATCAGAATCAGTCAAAACCCGATCGATCCGATATGATTTAGTTGAGTTATCTAGTTAACAAAAAAAAATTCTCAAATAGTCCACCGCCGTGCTTTCTCATGATCCACGGGCAGAGTGGGGTGTGTCTTATCCACCTCAAAGTCAATAGGTGTCGTCTGGTAGACATCCCTAATCATAATGAGATGAATCCCAATCGATCCGACACGATTTAATTGAGTGATCGTGCTAACAAAAACAATTCAAAAATAGTCCACCATTGTTCTTTCTCCCCCATGTACATAGTAGAATGTGTTCTATCCACTTCAAAATCAATAGATGTCGTCTGGGAGACGTCCCCAATTAAAACCAGTCAACACCCGATCGATCAGACACGATTTAATTGAATTATCGTGCTAACAAGAGTAAATTCCGACGAAAGCGATAACAACAACGACACACACACACAGCATAAATTTTTTAAAAACATTTTTTTTTTGGTTTTTAGGCCGAGAAACGAAAAATAAACCCAAAAAAAAATTTGTTTTTTCACTTTTTCTTTACACGATTACATTACTTTTCCGCGTATAGTGGAGTGCGGAAAAGTAAAAAGGCATTGATGGCGTTGCTACAGGTTTATTGTTAAGCTCTGATATACCGACAACATACAAAAATTTACTTATGTAGACATACAATACAAATTACATTTTATACATGAACCACCCCACGATGTTTCAATTT
Source organism: Rosalia funebris (assembly GCA_037954035.1). Taxonomy (NCBI): domain Eukaryota; kingdom Metazoa; phylum Arthropoda; class Insecta; order Coleoptera; family Cerambycidae; genus Rosalia; species Rosalia funebris. The sequence continues at coordinate 30,078,700 of JAZFAV010000032.1, read as the reverse complement.
TTATAGCTAGCGATTAGATTAGGTTATATTGACATTTCTATTAACTCATGACATATCATTTATTGATACATATTGTCGTCAGCTTTCAAGAAAAAAATTTACTCAATTTAATGGAATACTACGGAATCCATAGCTATGCAATTTTACAAAATAGTTATCATGTGGACGTAACAAAATGCCTTACTTAAATCACAAAAGATTCGTACAGGACTTCAGCTGCCTCAATATAGTTAATCACATGACTATAATATCAATAAAATACATGTACTTATCGACTTCCGGTATAAGAAACTATGTTGATTTTGTGAAAGTAAATTATTTATAAAGGCACATGAAAAGAAAGCAAATTTTATATTATTGGTAAATGAATTTCCATATTGTCGAAATGGTTGTATTTGTTTAATAATATCTAGGCACATTATAAATGAAACAGCTGAAATAGATACTACAGTTCACAACAATGGCACTTTTGCGCGAGAAATTCAATGGCCGTGTTATCTCACGTCGTGGCGATGTTAATTGGCCGCCACGATCATGTGATTTGACACCGTTGGACTTCTTTCTTTGGGGATATTTAAAAGAAAAAGTGTACGTCAATAAGCCAAGAACAATTCAAGAGCTAAAGGATGAGATAATTCGGCACATTAACGACATTGAACCTCAATTATGTCTCAGAGTCATTGAAAATATGGACCATCGGATAGAGGTATTCCACCGAAGCCATGGCGAGCATTTGGCAGATATTTTGTATCACACATAATTGTCATAGATCCTTCTATAATAATAAAAAATATTAAGATAATTCTCTGAAAACTTTTTGCTTTATTTACAATTAACATCGTGCGTTTTGGTTGGACCACCTTTTACAATAAATTATCCACTAATTTGAAATTAATTATAACAATTATATAATTGTCTAAACCATGTTCTCTTTCATATTACTTTGTTCAAAATATGCTTTCTTCCTTGATCTTTGCCAGAAGCACATTGTCTTATATATTTACACTAAACCGAAAAATATAATACATTATATCCATTTACTTCTACCATATATAATCTCTACGAAATTAGCTTCATTATTCATAATCATGAATATATAAATATTTCCTAATATTGCATCACTACACATATATATATATATATATATATATATATATATATATATATATATATATATATATATATATCTATATATATATATATATATATATATATATATATATATATATATATATATATATATATATATATATATATATATATGTGATATTTAATTAGTCCAATATATATTAAACGGAAATTATTTTGTATTATGTATAATTATTTTAAATTATTTGTATAATGTATTTTATTATTTACTTTAAACAATATAGTAAAAGATGTAAATTGATTTAAACTGTACATGTTTTTAAAACATGCATTCATTCTTAATTTCGACAAGAAGCATTTGTTGAAAAATTCATTTTCGATATTGATGCAAACTAATGCATTCCTTTACATATTAAAATATTTGCACATAAATAGAAAAATATAATATATATCTTCACTTATATGAATAAAAAAATAACTTTTGAAGAAATATTAAACTAAAGAAGGAACTTAACCTAATATATTCCTCATTTTATTGATGCAATTTGTACGATTATGACACTTTTATAGAGATAGATTACAGTTTGTATGGAATAAATTCGTCACAAAGAACATGAACACACAAACAAAAACTATACACGAAACTGATTTTAATACCATTCCTTTCTCATAATTTCTCTTTCACATGATACCTGTCCATTTAACTAACAACTTAATTTTATATTCATTCGTATAGTCGATAAATTTGTTTGAATAAATGCATTTTTATTATATGCTAAGAGAACAGGCTAAATGAAAAGCCACTTTCGGCTTTACAACAGACGATTATAATCATTATTCCTAATCTAAATTATCTTTAACGTCCCTCGGAACAACGCAGAAAAGAGCAGTGACAATATATAATCTTCCAGGTAGAAGTCTGCGGGTATATTTTTCTATATCTTTAGACGTTTTGAATTGTTCGTTTGAGTTATGTTATAATACAACATGGTGTATTTTTTTAAGAATTCACGTATGGCATTTCATTGAGAATGACTACTAATTAAATAAATATTTTAAGTCATTCTACTTAAAATAATTATTATATTACATATTATAATCCATAATATACACGATGTGTACATTATTGCAAGATTAATTTATCATATTGTACTTTTACTTCTGCATTTGATGTTTCAATTACGATATGGTAATTAAAAGATGTATTTAAAATTTATTTGTACATTTTGTACACCACGTTAGTATTCCTAAAATAAGATTATAGCCACAGGCCACAGTTAGGAGACGTATACATATATTACATTAGATATGTGTATAAAATTAAATACAATAGGAGTGCAAGTGATAATTATTACATTCATGTTTTTTAGTCAGGACATTTGTTATTTATACCATTTTCTTTGTATGTACTTACGGAAATAACAACGCAAAAATGAGTAAGTATTAGTATAAATCATATAATACAATATTTCAGTTTGTATGGTTCCTACTCGCATATTAAAACTTCAGATACAACCGGAATAAGTTCTATTTCATATACTATGTGGTCCATAAGTAATGGACTACTTTCCATGTAATTAATGATTTTTTAATAAATCCTTATGTGCATCAATTTTCAATTATACAATGACATGGCTTGCGCATCGTTATTACTTTTCCGCACTCCACTATAAGCGGAAAAGTAATGTAATCGTGTAAAGAAATTTTCTTCTAGAGTTTATTTTTAGTTTTTCGGTCTAAAAACAAAAACAATGGTTTTTAAACCATCTTGTGTGTGTGAGTGTGTGTCGTTTTCGTCGTTGTCGACGTCGTCGGTATTTATTCTTGTTAGCCAATAACTCAACTAAATCGTTTCGGATCGATCGGATTTTGACTGATTCTGATCGAAGACGTCTTCCAAACGACACATATTAATTTTGAAGTGGATAGAACACACTCTACCATGTTCGTGGGCCATGAGAAAGCACCATTGTGCTTTCTCATGACCCACGAACATGGTAGAGTATGTTCTATCTATATGTGTGTTGTAGACCCATGGTGCACAATTTGAGAAAAATTGAAAAAAGTAGAACTGTCTATAAAACACATATTCTGCATTTATATGTTGGTTTACTTTTTTCTTGGCCACTCAATTTTGAGATAGAGGTGTTCTACGTGCGAAGAAGTCCGTTTTAAGGTTTTAAAGCTGTTTATTTTATTATTGTAAAAATTTCGACTCTTCGCAACAGTTACTCCTAATGATTTACGGAAAATGCATGCGCGGATGATTTTCATGGGGCTTTAGTTATTTATTCAGCAATGTTAGATTTTTTTATTGCTCTATTTTCTTAGTGAAAAATATACATTATATCTTACCTATTATTAATATCTTAATATTAACTTTAAGCAAAGTTTTAAAATTAAATAGTTTATATCATTTACTATTTATTAAACAGTAAATGTTAAAACTAGGAGACACTTACTTAATTGACAATAATAGAAGAGTTATTGAAATCGTTCTAGAATATTCTGTATCGTTTCAGTGATATGACTAACTTTATGTCATAATCAGTTTTTTTAAATCATCGTTTGATATAGCTCTGTTGATAGGATCTTCAATTCCGTAAAAAATAATCAAAGGCGATCATGCTAGTATTTGATGATAACTTCAGCTCAAACGTTTACGTTCTTATATGACATTCATTGGACTTCATTATCCACTGTAATTTTATTTATCATCAGAAAAATTATTTTATTTACACTTTACACATAATCGTCGTTAAGTTTTAGAACCAAACGTTTTTTATGGGTTGATGGATGTTTTGGATGGATGGATAAATAATCATTATGGGTATCAACTTATCGTGTATCTCTGTGTATATTTTTGTCAACTGCCATCTACTGCTATACTAGTATACAATTTATTTTTATTCTTTAACATGGACTTTCTACAAGAATTGGGAGTTTTTCTGACATTTTCAGACTAATAAGATTTTTGTTTTATTTTATTAACCGTGGGGGTATTGTAACATAAAGCGTTTCTGTTAAATACTAAAAAAGAAAACGTTGTAAGTTCTACATTAAATGTTTAACTAAATATGACATTAAATTTTGTCGCCTGGTAATATTGGACAGTTATTTGGTAAATAAGGAAACATTTTATAATCCAGGACACTATTCTACTTTATTGCATACAATTACAAATAAAATTTTCAATATTTAATTTTCCACATAAAGAATATACCTACATAATAGAACTGGATAAATTGGGTAAAACTACATTCATATTTCTCAGTTTAGATATTCCAGGGGTGGCTCATATATTACCATATAAATTTAAAAGTGAAATACTGAAGATGATTCAGCTCTTATTATTTCAAGCTTTATGCAGTACATAAACTGCAAGGTTCTTATTGGGCCATATAATTGTGTTATAATGTATTATAAGAGTATTATCCCTATTATAACAGTTTAGACACGATAAAAATATAGTTGCCCTGCTTTGATGGCTTCAGTTTGCTTGGATCATAAATATATACATATATACACAGTGTTTCACAATATTTTACTGTCAATATCTCCGTTATAAAAAAAATATTTTAAATTCTATCAAAACAACTTGCTGATTATAAACTTAAAATCTGTTTCTTTTTTCAGCCCTTATAAAATCACCACCAATTTTGTTTTTCAAATTGCGTCCCTACTTTTTTGTACGGAAAATGAGTCTCCACATAATATAGAAGTACATATAACAGACTTAATATTTTTAATTACATTTCTCCATAGAATAAATTATTATTCTTAAATAAACATTAGTATTGTTATGGGTGTTTTAGTAAGCATTTTTAAATTATTTCAATATCTCTGTTATTCGAAGGGATAAAAAGAATAATTAAGAATTATATTAAATTATATCAAGAAACTTAATATTATTAATTACATTTCTGCATAGGAGAGAGCATTATTTTAAAATTAATATTATGTATTTTTATTGTCCCAAAACGTTGTGTTTAAAAGAATTAGACCTCAAACCCATCTCTTGAGTTCCGTGAAACTTCATTAATTTCGTTATCGATAATATATCATATTTTAAAAGTAAATTAAGTAACTAATAATTTTAGAATTAAAAATAATTTTTTTCTTATAATTGTACATGAAATTGTAAATATGTAATTCTATTGTATTGTGAATGAAGAGAGAATTAATTTTCAGTACAAGAATGTAAAAAACGTTTGGAATGTAAAGGTGTAGCTTCAAAAAAATTATTAAACAATTAATAATATTAATTATTAAACAATTAATAATATTTATACTTACTTATGCAATTCTACGTATAGTTTTCAACAAAATTCGGGATAAAGAACTCAAATTAATATTTATAGGACGAATATATACAATATATACAAATTTACACTGTAAGTGTAAAACTAAGGATAACATTTGCTAAATGCGCATATTTAATTCCTGGAAAATTTCCTGGGATATATTAATTTTTATTTGTTACAACTTTTCAAACCCTTACAACTTTTCTGTAAATTATAATTATAATAGAAAATAAACGAAGGATCAGCTCAATATATATTTTTAACAAAAATTATGGAAACGATATATTAAATATCTCTATTAATGAAATAATTATATTTGAGCACTAATTTCATATTTTGGTGGTGTTTACTACAAAATATTATTTCTAACAGTTATAAGAAATTAAATTTAATGTAATGGCGTTCAACGTTTTGTAAATAAATATGGCGTATATTTAGAAAATTACCTTATACTTATTTTGGTGCGCAGGGATTAGTGAAAGTCTCTTTTAAGAACTGTTTGTGGGTCATACAAACTTAATTTTCCCACTAAATTACTATTCCATAGTTGAAAAGTTTAAAGGATCAGATATAATCCATACAACATAAATACTACTTTAGAACTATTTCAAAAGTTTAAAACTTCTAAGTGACAAATAAGTAACATCATACTGTTATTGGCACAGTATAGGTACTACTTTATTGTTCTAATAATTTTAAAGTAATTTGACTTAGTAACGATATACCATTGATTATATGTTAAAAAGTTATTACTTTATTTATAAGTAATAAAATTATAAAGTTTACTTATCAGTAGAAAAATTTCCAATAGGCAGTGAGAAGAACTATATAACGGCTACATTGTTCTGATTTAAAGTGACTTTAACTTGTAATGTACTTATTAGTATAAATCACGTAATAGCTACCTATTGATAGTTCTGATATCAGTGGGAGCAACTTAGATACCATGTGACATATTCGATTTAAGTTTTATACTCACTTCTATATAACATAAAACACAAACAAGTTTTTACACATATTTGGCCCCTGTTGTTATTTACAAATTTTTAGTTGCCTTTTGTGCGTAATCATTTAATAAGATAAAAAAAAAAATATGAGCTTAAAATTGATCTGTCCCAGAATTTTTTTCAAAAATTAACATGCAATTTTACTTTAATATGTGACCAACTTAAACACTCTAATTTTAGTGAAAATACAGGAAGGTAAATACATATTTGATTTAAATACCCAATATTTTAAATATGCATGTTAATACAATAAACTGCAATTGTACGTATAGCGTCTTAGCGTCCTAATAATTCAAAGTTGTATTCCTATCAATACGATCACAGTACATTTATCTCGTAAGGGCGTGTCTGTTGTGGGAACTTCAGGTGTGTTTAGATTCTTTGTTGTTTATGTTCACGACTTAGGGCTACTTGATGTCTTTCTGGTAATAAAACTGACAGTTCAGATGGTGCGACTCATTGAAATGTCACTGTAATGGAGTGTTTTACTGCTTCAGCCCGTGTCCGAAACTTGATCCAAACTATAAAATAGTGACGTTAATATGAGGATCCTTTATTTCCTTGTACCCTATAATGTTCAATGGGCGTTTAATGGACCTTGAGTATTTTTTAAAAGTATTTATGTATTCCAAACCACAACGAAATGTACGTGTTTTAACTAGTAAGTTGAGTATAGAAGAAAACGTTATTTTCTAAACACATCATAGCGTTATAAGGTCTAATGAAAACTGACGACGTTATATTAAAAACTATATTAATGTTGTTAATAAATAGATATATTATATGATATTATATAATTACTTTTTTATTATGTTTTGCAGAAAAACAAATTACTGTTATTGATGACAGATATTATTTTAGAGTTTAAATCGTATCCTAACAATAATAACATGATTGACAAAACAGTGGTTTATAGAAATCTGATGTCTTGTCTTTTGACGATATTTTATTTACACTATATACAATAACAATATGACTTAAGGAATACATTAATGTAGCAATTATGAAAATAACGTAACTTTTAGCACTTTTAATCATTACTGAAGAATTACTTATATTTTATTATAATATATTACACAAATTGTATTATTGTATTATATTGCATTGTATATTTACAATTTGGTCGACAACGGGTATTCTCAATAGTTACATTGTGGGATGGACACAATCCATTTTACTTTAGAAATCTGATTCCTAATACGGCTTTCTTACAATAAACCCCAATTTCTAATATATTAATGTAGTGTTTTATAAAAGTGAATCTAAACACATTAAGTTTATTCGATTACTGATGTATTTTCGGTGAATTAATGAAACTGCTTTTCATTAGACTAAGAGATCGTAAAGAGGCTGAATTGGGGTTTCTTTCTACCAAATTACAGATTGCTCTAAATTACTCTAATTACTTCTGTTCATTAGCACTGCGTATTGAAGTTCTTTTTGTGAAAATATGTAGCACATGTATGATATGATATATAATATGGGTCGAAGAAATAAAATCGATCAGAACTTAAGTATAATAATCGATATAAGGCTGAAGATGCACAAACTAACATATTCAAATAAAAAATATTCATTTAAATATATTTAAATGAAATGTTTCATAACAAATAAAGTAATATCAAATAAAAATGAAACATTTATAACAATTACAACTTTGCTATAACTCATTGAACTATATACTGAACCTCGACTTAATTTATGACGTAAGACTAGGAAAATTGTATGAGTTATATACCATAATTTTAATTATAATAATTCAAATGGACTAGATGTTATAAAAGTGACTAGTTGGTAATTTTATTAATATTATTATCTTGCTGAATGTGTATTACTTGTTAATTAAGTATATTAGATTATATTAGAAAAATAGAAAAATGGTATTTAGTGGCAATCGTAATCTTTAATTATCAATGATGGGAATAAATAGCAAAGATCGAAAATAATATTACAATAAAAAGTGAGATATTTTATTAATATAAAGATAGAATTTAGAATATTATTATATCATTTCTCAATGCTCTAGCTATACTGACAAATTTTTACAATAATAAGTAATAAATAAAAAATAATACTTATAAGCATTTTTGTTTCATGTACTACTCCTTGGTATCATTAAATTGTTTATTTAAAGAAGCATTTTTCCCAAGTAATTATATTTCTGGTATGATGATATATATATAAATTATTAAATTAGATAGTTTACTTCATGATAGATAGATAGTTCATCTTTTATAAACATTTCCCTAGTTAATGCTCGTATTATATAATACATATCATTATATATTATCTTAGTTGTATATAACATTGCAGATGTCATTATTGTTATTATTTTATAATTGTATTCGGTGGTAAAATAATTAATATATTCCTCATAAAAAATAAAATAGAGCACAGGAAAAAATTATAAGCACTTAATGACAATTTACAAGTAGCCAAGTACCAATATGTGTCACGAGTGCTGCGATCTGGTCTAGTTTATAGCCATGCCATCCGAAATGTCCATCAGGACTACTTCGTTCCTCATTAAAGGCTTTGTAAAATGTTATTTTCTTCCTTGTTTATAGCACGGTCGAAGTCGACCAGCTCTTTCTGACTCGTTAACTCGTACGCGATGTTTTTAGTGTTTTGCTCCCTTTTGTCGTATCTTTTCAAGTAAGCTATAATCGCGACTGAACTCGTACTGAAAACAAATGCCTAAAACGGAGACGGATAAAAGAAAAAGAGTCGTATGTGATGCTGAGATGCGTCTGAATTGCTATCGGTAAATGGCCCGTACTTAATGATTAAAAAAGAAGGAAACATTATCCACGAACTGAACAAACTGAATAGAAGACACCAGAGAAAAGAAACTGAAGAAAATTAAAGTCCACAATGCTAGTCGATAATACATAGACGAAAGCCATTTGGCAAAGCCAAGCGATGACGTTACATCTTATCTTCTTGCTAAATAAAAGTGAACTTTAGATAAATATAAGGATAAAGGAATAGGGTAGATCACTTCAAGTGTCTCAGAATTGATTAAAATGGTAGTACAAACAGAGGGGTTAAGCTCTTTTACTACGCCAGACTTTTATTAAACAGAAGGGTGCTATATACTGACGATAATGCCCTTCACACTTACGAGATATATAAGAAAAAATATTTCTGTCAATAACATAATATTCATTTAACTGATGTAAATATACAGAGCGGAATAGAAAACCTAATTTTAATATTGTGATAGAAATGTCGCAATACAATTTACCTTATATTATTAAGTATGTTCATTATTGATTCATTATATTTATTAAATTATGTTTACACTAAACAATGAACAGAATAACTCAATAAACAAATTATGAAATTCGTCATACTCGTAAAATACCTTCAAATATGTTTCTATGGGAGGGTCATTTAATTTATAATTGACTAATAAATATTACTCTATCAATGTAAACTGGTTTTCTATTATTTTTATCAGAATCGTAATTTCTGTAGCGCTTGAATAGTAATGAACATTTCCGATGCAAATAAATTGCTTTAAGTTATTCATGAATTTTCTATAGTCGAAACTGAATTCGTTTTCCAGTTTTAAATAGCAATTACAGTTGCAACTTTTAATCTACATAACTCTCCGAAACGGGCCATAAAAGTCGACGAGAAAACTCAGAAGCTCTCTATTCAAAAGCGAAAAAAAGTCTAAATGAAACTTCTACATTTGAATACACCAACTAATGTTCTCTTGTATTTATTGCTTCATTGTGTATACGAGTACGCTGTTGTCTGCTCTAATATCGACTTACAATAACAATGAATTAAAATGTACATAAATGTAATGATCAAAATCAAATCAGTACATTTAAATATATTAAATAGAAATTAAAGGTTTACAATCTATTAGAAAATTGATGTGACATGAGAAACTACTAGTAATATCGATACATATTATTTTAATATTTACACCCAATAATACCTATTATTGTTCTATTTTCTATTACCGAATTCCATGTCATACATAAAACTAATAATATTTACGCAGAACAAATACAAAAATACTTAGAAATATTAGAAATTATGGAATTAAAATTACTTATCGTTTGAAATATTAAATCATATTATGTCGTTAATTAAAACACTGGCTAATAAAGTTTACACAGAACAAACAGAAGAAAAATATTTTTAGGAATTATTTAATAAGATAATAGTATTTAATTTATTTAATTTAATAATGTAAGAAAACTATTTGACATTTGAGTGGTAAATGATAATGTGAAAAAAAATTATCATTTTTCATAGGTATTAATAAGTTACCGATTATGTAAAAATTTGTTACATGAAGCACGTATTAATGTTCATATTCGATTTAACATGTTAGTAATAAATTTGAAATGAAACTAACTGCGCTACAATGTTTTTTAATTAACATTAGATTATAATATTGTTATCGTTTGACATAAACCTAAATATTTTGTAGTTTTTTGAGAAAAGCATGAAATAAGATTTTCAAATTTATCATTTAATGCCAGAAAAATCTTGCAAAAGTCCAGGAAGGTCTCCCAAACGCTTTATCAAAGTCTTTCTTGCTTCCAACATCAATATTGTTATTAATGTTCATATTCAATTTAACGCAATAATAATAAATGGTCAATGAAGATAACCAACTTGAAATTTTTTAACTAACGTTTGATTATTATATTTTAACATTTAACGTACATAATAGTAGATAGTTTCATAATAGTACAGCTTTCTGAAAAAAAAGCATGAATTAATATTTTCAAATCCATGTTTTACTACATACTTAAAAAAATCTGAAATCTTCCAAACTGTCTATTAAAGGATTTTTTGTTTCCTATATTTAGTATTATTAAAACTTAAATAAGAAGTTTGCTGAATTAAAATTTTATTAAATATGTTGTACAATATTGAGCAAAATGTTCATATGTTGCGTCCATTTGAACCTCACCGTATTAGTGAAGTATATTCCATAAGATTATAAAATTTTTAAATGTACAAATTCTTCGCCAGAGTATGTGACTAGTGCTTTTATTATGAAATCAAATTATGTATATTATCAAATATATGTATATTAAATATGTTAAAAAACAATACATTACTTCATAAAATAATAATAATTTTCTATATGTGCTACACTACAGATTTCATCTTATATTTAGAAGTAGATAATTGTGCAATAATAATAGATAAGTGTTTATTTCTCTAGACATATGATATATATTTTTTATTCTTCCAGATATATATATATATATATATATATATATATATATATATATATATATATATATATATATATATATATATATATATATATATATATATATATATATATATATATATATATATATATATATAAGAATTCCAATATTATAGAATAAAGCTGAACATAATTTTCTAAATTAATAATATTTCCTTAAATATCTTCAGTTAAGTTTAAATCAAATTTGGATGAAAATATTCAACGATATTTCTAAATATCTGCCTTTTTATTTTCTTAATGTTCTTAAACTTAGGATTTCAATACTTAGTTGGTTTTAGTTACAACATTTAATTTTCAATTTAATTTTATAATTCAATTGCAAGTAATTCTCTGCAACAAATTACACCTTTATTGTTATGGATATTCTAAAAAATTTTTTTCCTCTCTTGTAAATAATATACGTTTAGTGTTTACTTAAACACCTATTTATACCTTCGATGAATATCAAAGGTATAAATTTTGCAGTAAAGTTAATATCGTTGAATGTAATTTTATTCTTGCCATTTCAACAGAACTTTATTTCGCATATACACCGTCGACGATTAATTAAAGTGACTTTTCAATAAAATTGTAAAAATAATTGGTTCCACCAAGATTACTTGTTAATTATTCATGATCATTATCTTAATGAATCTACATGTTAAGGTTTAACCGATAGACCAATGGGATATTATTACCGACCACTGAATGCATTAAGAAACCGGCTCCTCAACATCTTTTAATATTTTGTTTTCCTTTTTCCTCCCACTAGTCACCCTACACGAGTTCGTTGAAGCGGCCATTTCATTCTTCCCTCACTCCAGAGTAGCTCAGATTGTAACTATCTGAATAAAATATGAATGGAAGCAGTCACATCCTAAACCAAAATCCAGTTATGTGCTACTGAAATCAATAAAAGCCTTTTCTATCTTGTTATTTTTTCCACAACGTTCTCTATACGTTTCTTTCCTCATACGCTTTCCATAAATGTGAAACAATAAAGATGATGTTTTCAGTTACTTAAAAGGAAATTGCCAAGTTGTGTTATGAAGTGCTCATGCGCAGTGACATTATTTCATATATTTTACATATATGAAATAATATTACGCAAACATTATTTCATATATTGTGTCAAAATAAGATGCAGTACAAGAGACCGCAGTTAGATTATAAAAAATTATAAAATTCGCATTGTATCAGTTCAATAATACAAATTAGAAGTAAAATTGAGTTTTGCGGCTCTAATGAACAAAACGATTTTGCCACCTCCACCTCTAACATTAACAGTAATGCATTAGTGTATTAGTGTTATAACTTTAACTTTATTGCATTATCGAAAAATGTTATAAGGTTTTGAAATATACAGTTTTCTTATTTCTTATAATTTGTAGAACGTGGTTAGTAATTAGATTTTTTAAAGGTTATTTATGAAATTCACGGACCTGATCTATGAACTGAATAAAATTTTAGTAGTTGAGTAATAGAGTATGTCTGTTACTTTACACGCATTTTAATAATTGAGTATAGATTCGTTTCATCCCATACGTACTTCGATATTATTTTCATATTGAATTAATTTTAACTATATGCTATATCTTTTTAAACGATTTGGTGATATTATAATTATATACTTACAAAAATATGTTTTATCTCATCATATTTTTGCAAAATTTAAGTACATATTAGGTAATTAAATTTTACTTAAAACAACTATCGCGAATATCATTGAAACCCCTTATCATCGAAATAAAACATCCAAGAATGATTAAAGAAAGTTTCTTTATATATGCCATTTGTCATGAGTAAAAAAAAGCTATGTATATTTCTTATCCATTATCTTGTCCACATTATGTACTTTAAATAAATTATATTAGTTAATATGCTATGCTGTTTATTTACATTTTATTAAAGCCAAACTGTAAATTGTTATTCAAAATAATTAGCTAAGATTATTTGAAAATTCAATGCATGTAAAACAGGCTGCTATGGTTCACAAGGAGCGATGGAGCGAACAAAGAAAATGTATTCATGGAGTAACACAGACGGGAAGTCGTTACCAAGACGCATTGTCGTTCGCCGGGTGAACGATACCCTAGGGGGATCTTAAGACATTTTCATTTTAGTTTTCTCTATACTTCAACCAAACGGAATATTCCACACATGAACTTTAGAAGGTTCAGTATTTGTGACCTAATATCATCACAGTAATTGGGTCGATAACGTATTTGCCCTTTGTTTCCTGATGATTTTGCGGTATGTTATTTTAAATTCTTACTATAATAGGGTAACAAAATCATCAAATAGGATGAATGTTGGAATAGGTGAAAAAATAAGAAGAATATTGTGTACATAACATTAGAAAATGATTTATACGTTCTATTGCAAAACAAATATCCCATCTTATTTGCAGGCTGTAAAAGAGTTTTACAATAAATAAAACAAAATGTTTCGATATCATTACTTTAATATGTAGGGAATTGTCTAGTGATAGTTTCTTTTCATAAAATAAAAGGATTTATATGTTCTATTACAACACAAATATCTCATGGTATTTGCATGCTGTAAAATAGTTTTACAATAAATAACACAAAATGTTTCATTATCATTGCTTAAATATTAGGAAATTGGCAAGTGATAGTTTCTTTTCGTAAAATTTACAGTTGATTTCATATCTGGAAGCTTAAACTTAATATAATTTAACAGGCAGGTAATTACAAGAACCGTATCTTCTGAGCCTCCACCAGGTGGGAGGTTTCATTAGTAATTTTGCCAGTGAGTTGGGATGGTCTTCTATCCTTTGAACATACCTCTGGGAAAAGTTGGACATTTCCTCTTTAACGAACTTCATTTGAGGGTCATGTGGAATAACGTTATTAAATGTTATACTACCAGGTATTTACAGTAATTCTTTGGATTGAAATATTTATTAGAGTAAATAACTTGTGACTGAAATATTTCCAATATATTTATGTTAAGCCAGGAGTCGGCTACAGTTGTGCTTATCCATAATATTTTAGTATAACATTGTAGGCTAGACACTTAATGTTAGTTGATAGTAGAGTGAATGAAGCTATTCACTCTAATATACCAGATTTTAAGATCTATAGAAATAGCATTAGGTTTAGTCTTCAGGGCCTGCCAAACGAGAACAGGGTTTTGATGAGATGACAGAACAGCACTATTATCACGTAAGGTGTAGTAATCACATTGTTGTTGATTGGAAAGTCATTTCAGATAACGAGGTAAAGGGTGAGGCCAAGTATACTTCTCTGAGGTACTCCTGACATTACTGTGTTGTGATTTTATAGTGATATTTTACATGGGAATACCGGTCTTGCAGCTAGGATTTTGGGATAAAAGAGTAGTTATCGGATAGTTTTCTTTCAGATTTCGTATAATAATCCATCACGTCAGACTTTAACAATTACGTAGGTAATACCTCAAAAGGCAGTAGAATAGTATCCTTCATCTTTAAAATTTGATTTATATTTGATTATATCATGGACTTGTTGGTTAGACATTAATCGACTAGTTTCAGAATTGGTTCTAATAATTCGAGCAGTAGTTTCTTCAGTAATTTTGATATGGTAGGTAGTAAGCTGATGGGGCTGTAGTATTTTATTTCATCTGAAAGTTTCCCTAAGTTGGAATAAGCTATAATTATACTTATAATAATATAAGTATAATTTGTTCTACCTTCGACAATAGTGGGTAACCCCTTCTTTTGAAAGGAGTTAGACTCTTTTTTTAAGTTTTTTGAGGCTTTTAACAATGGGTAAATCATATCCTGATGATTTTCTGGGGTTTAACGTTAATAAAATAATTTTTTTAACTTGGTTAATAGTAAATTTCTATAGAGGTAGATTCATTTAATGTAGTTATTCCATAAACTGTTTAACTTCGGTTTCAAAGTTATTCCCAGAAGGGTAAGATTTGAGGACTTCTATTAAGCTTTATCAAACACGTTAGCCTTATCCCTATTGATCTTCATTCTTCATATTCATCTGCTGTACGGATAGAAGAATTGAATAATTGTGGTCTATTTAGTTTATTCTTCGCTTCCACAGGTCATAATTTGTTGCTTCTCTAACAGATAAGTTACCACGGTATTTTTGTGTTTCATAATGTTTCCGTAAAGTTACTGAGTAAAGTTTTTTTATAGGTTATTAAACTGCATCGTCTGATCTAGCTGTATCAACAGGTGCACGAGTTTTTTGCTAGGCTTTTCTTAGAGTCTTTATTTGGAATTGTTTGTTTTATGTGTTTTGTTTTGTTATATTGTAGAATGAGCATTTAGTGTAATTAAATTTGAATAAAAGTAATTGCAAGTATTTAAAGTGGTTTAAGAGACTAAATGGTAAGTAATTTCGAATGTATGTTTAGGTATATAATATATGTATATACAGGATTAAATCTGCAGCATTCAGTTATCATATTATGTCCTCAAACTATGCGTATCTATTTGTTATGTTTTGTACAAAAAACAATCTTAAGGGGCACTGTCAGAAGAAACATTGTGACCAAAGGAATGAAATCATAAAATAATTTACAGTTACAAAGCATAAACTGGCTAACCACAGTAAAGTTAATTTAATTTAGCTGCCAGGACACAATGGAATAGTAGATAATGGAAGAGCTGATACTTGAGCTTAGAAATGCACTGCAAGTAGGTTTGCAAAACCTGAGCCGGTATTTTGAATTACTAAGCCTTGAAGTCCATATCTGATTGAGCAACGAATATTCATGTACCAAATAAATTGAATCCAGCTGACGAGAGCAGAAATTACAGTTATGATACACTGATAACTGGGTTTTTAATCGATTACTGCGATGTAAGGAAGTTCATACACAAGATGGATATATTCAAACGAGATTGTAAATTGTACAATGAAATGGTGAAGAAATAACGACTTCCTATATTATTTTTAAATGTAAATATCTGAAAGAAACATGTGGTCATAATACTTGTGCAGCTAGTCCAGAAGATTGAATTATTTTTACATAAAATCAAGAAGCAGGACGCACAACATGACACAGAGGGTGTAGGGTAAGAGCTATATTTGTGCACGTAATTGTATATAAGTCAAGAAACCAATTATCCCTTATCCATCTATACTTATAGAAACATAAGCAAATTTAGTTTGCGAATTATTTACTAAATTATTTTAATTACCTATAATAACTACAAAGAACTGTTTTCTTATTGATTGACTCCAAACGAATTCTCTGTACTCTAAAAAATACTTTTGTGGTGATGTGATTAAATCATTATACACGGTATGCTAATTAATGTCCACTATGTAATGTCAAGTAATCATCTATATATTTTAGATTTAGATCGTTTAAATGTATCTAAACTATTGTCAATTTGACGTAAAATTGATATACTTTGTATAATGCCTATATGTATATACGTTATATTTTCAATGTTTGTGAAGTGTGCGATTAGTCTCTCATACGATGAAAAATGATACAAGGTTTGGTTCACCGACTAAAATTTCTAGAAAAGGGTGCTAGAAAAGGTGTTAGAAATTTAGAACTAATGTATACCAAATATTATAAAATTGAAGACACTACCTTTTCCCCATTTTCGACGTCGTAGGTATTGGTAATATATTGAATATAGATTCAACCAAGAACAGTAATTTTTCTATATATCTGTAATGTTTTCTTTATTTCAATATATGTCATCAAAGAAATATTAGACGAGAGTAAAAGAGCCGAATAATTCGCATAGGTATATGAGTACAAAATAAAATTTCAAATTTAGTTTTAATAGTATTTAAGAACTATCTAAGTTGACTAATGGAAATAAATTAACGTTATTATCAATCCATTGTTTCGTAAAAATTCGGAGAATAAATCAGTTAATTGGGCAATTTGTAGGAGATTTTAATGCCAAAATAAATTCAAAATTATATATATATATATATATATATATATATATATATATATATATATATATATATATATATATATATATATACCGGTATATACCGGGTGTAACAGGATCATGGTATGCCCCCCTTTTCTCCTTCAGTTTTGAAGATAATTAATTGAAATTTGGGATATACTATACACATAATAAGCGGCACTTTTTGACATACAACTGATTTTTCTTTCACTTCCGATTTCGCCGGAAGTGACACTAACTTTCAATTTTTAAATAGAATACCCTCTATATTATTACATTTTTGAATTCTGCATAATTTTATGAATCCAGCAATACTAAATAAGTGACATTTTAAAAGTCAACATTTTTTATAACCTAATTTTTAGTTTTCCATTTAAGTGTGCCATGATGGTTCCGATTTCTTCTAAGTGTAGATTTCTTCTTTTGTAGCATTACACGGGTAATGCTACAGAAATCGAAATCCCGTCAAAAATACTAAATCACGTGATTTATGAACAAATAAAGTTCATCAAAATTGTTTTTGGGGCAAAACTCAATTCTTTCAAATGGAACCATATTGATACCGTGGTACCATTTATTAGTACTATTAATAAATAATTTATTCATATGTCGTATTAAAATGTGCAATAAATACAAACAAAATTACAGCTAAAAGAAAATAAGAAAATACTAAAATTTTCTTTATATATATATATATATATATATATATATATATATATATATATATATATATATATATATATATATATATATATATAAGAAAAAACGGGAAAGATACAATTTTGAAAAACACAAATATCGAAATCGGTAACATTCAGTATATAAGTACATAAGTTCAAAAGACTAATCTCTTCTAACCCATTAAAACTTTATATCGATGAATCAAACACTCTATATAATGCATTTTCAATATATTCTATGCATTTACTTACTATTATTAGATTTTTATATTTAATCTTTAATGTTATAAAATATCGTCTGAAAGCTATAGGTAGAACGAAGGCAGAATTAGCATACGGGATAAAATTAAAATAGGATGATTCTAGAAGGGCAAATATTTAATGGGGCTTAAACCGGAATGAATTCCAAATGGGGTCTGAATCGAAACGCTCCGTATATCCAGATAATTGGATGGCAGCAAAGCTTCGGATCAAGTCAGCTAGATAACTAACCCGCTGGCACTATGAAAACACGATAGAATGTGATAGCACAGTATAGGTTAAAGGTTAAAATTAAACAGTCCTTCACATTCTAAAACTGTTGCCGCGGAAATGATACTCGTATATTTGAAGCGGTGGTCCGAAAACAATCCACGATCTAGCGAACAGAGAGCGAGGTACGTTATGAGGGTGAGCGCAAGAGAGCAACCCTGATGATGAGTTGTTCATTTGGCGAAGTGCGGGCATATCGCAATGCGGCCGGGGTGCCGGGCAATTCAAACGGCCATTATCACCTGAGTTATGGCTCGGTGCCGACAGAGTTGTTCTAGCTGCCGACATTGGTTTATCATCAATCTACATGGATTATTGCAACTACGAAGTCCCAGCTACTACGGGATTATAATTTCGCTGCAATATAACCATCGCATTCGCCAATTCCTTGAAATTCAAATGTCATCTTGAAATTTAATATTGAAATACAATAAAAAAAATATAATCAATTGCAATCAAATTTTAGCATATGAACGTGACTGTTCATCTCTTTGTACAACTATATTCAATTAACTACATTAAGAATTATACTCGAAAAATTATTGCCCACTTTTGCTATAATCACATTGTTCAAAGTAAGGAAACTATGGGTAGGGATAATATATTATGTATAATATGTATATATGCATATAATATGCAATAATATGTATAATTTAAAGATGTTACGGTTAAAAAACGATCATACACTTAGCTGAATCTACTACGTGACTTAATTTCAGTTTAAGTTATGAGACTATTCAGATGAAAGCTGAATCATTATCTAAGATATTTTAGCTTTTTACAAGCTGATAATCTTTTAACACAGTAAAATTAATAGTTCGTATTAAAGATAGTTTTGAACTTTTTTTTCAGAATCAAATTTCGAAAAGGTCCATTGTTTTTTATAAATATTTTTGTTTAGGAATGCAACAAAGATTTCTTGCACTGTGTAATTATGTGTAATTACTCCTGTTTAAAGTCGTAATGGTAAATTTTCTCCAAAAGGTAACAAAACTTCTATACGCATATAATTACTCGTACTTAAATCGGGATGCTTCAAATTGTTCAAACCATTTAAATATTATTTATTTTATATTAATTATTTGTGAAATCCAACGATAAGGTATAATTATTAATTAGGCAGTAAGAATAAACAAATTAAAGATAATTTGATACTATGTAAAGATAGTATTTTGATAAATATGAGCTCAATAAATATGTTACTAATAAAAAAACTAAATTAACAAAGATACAAATAAGGAAAATAAAGCACTCAATATAATTTTTTTTAATGTTATATGCAGTAAAATATTTAGAGACTATGAAGTTTAATGTACGAAATAATTCTTGAGAATCACACTGGTTATAAATTATTGCAAAATAAATACATACGCCGAGCTTCTAAGCGATCTACTAGCTTCTGAGAGCTACTATTCATCTACTGCTTTTGAGGTTTCTATTTCTAAAGTTTTCATGGTAAATAAAATAATTATAAAAGCCTTTACATTTAAATTATCAAAAAATTATAGAAAATGGGGTAAAATAGATTCTAGTTTATTAAAATAAACATTGTAATGCAATGTCTAAACAGTAGAAGTATATCTCAATTTCGATCTTAAAATCTAAAAATAAATATTTTTTATAGCATTTGTTATTAAAATCACGGAAGGTTCGGACTAAGAATTCATGTGTTTAATTTATTTCAGATACTTTCAATTCCAAAAGAAAATTTTTGATTTCCAAAAGATGTCCCCTTCAAGACCTAATTGATTATGATATCTTCTGCGGCGATTTTAGACGTTGTGACCAACTACTGCTATTGAAATTTGAAAGCTTTTGTTAATAGTCAGGGGGCATAAAAATTATGGCTTTATTACGGATAGAGCACTATTATGGTAAATAACATTTATATAGCTAATGACAAGTACTCCGTTACAAGAGTGCTTACGTTGTAATTACGGACTGGATACAACGCGGCCTTGGTACCTCTAGTTTGATGGAAATTGTAGCCCTTTTATTGCTTCGTATATTTAAAAAAGTATTTTAGTGTATTCTCTACATATATGAACTGCAACTGTTAAATGCTACTGTTAAAACTATTTCACTATACAATTTCTCTTAATACCCACAGTGTTCCAGATAAATGAATCATTGACTATTTCAGCGTTATTGACGTACAAACATTAAAACCGCTAAAATTTTTCTGTGAAGTATGACAATGATAGATGGAAAAGTAACAAAGCGCCGCCGGCTCAATACATATTTTTTAGCAAAAATTGTTTTTTCTAAAATTTACGACAAAAAATCATGGGTATATCAAAGTACATCAAAAGTATATCAAAAATAAAACCATCACAATTTTTCTGTGAAATATGATACTGATATATGGAAAAATAGTGACATGTAGACTCAAAATTTGTTTCCTAAAAATTATAACAAAAAGACATGAAAGTATAACAAAATTATATCCATAATAAAATGGAAATGGTATTTTAAATATTTCTATTAATTATTAAATAATTTCTAATTTAAAGTTTTTTAGCAAAACTTTATTTCCTAAAATTACAACAACGTATTATGAAAGCACATAAAAAATAAGACACTCACAATTTTTCTGTGAAATATGCTAAATACTTCTAAATGGAACAATAGTGAAGTGTCTGCTAAGAAATTTGATTCCTAAAAATTATAACAAAGAAAGTATGAAAAGAGAACAAAATCGGTATTTTAAATGTTTTGTATACTGTGGAATCGGGTATTTTAAATATTTTATTAATTAAATAAGTATTAAATAATTTCTAAATAAAACTTTAAGAAACACATATTTAATGAATTTAAAGTTTGTGTTGTGTAATACATTTGTATTACTACAAACAATTAATTTGTGGGTTTGATTTTATCTTGCTTTACTGAATTTGCTGTATGCAAAGTTATTCAGAATGGTATGGGTTAAGTCTTGTATTACTCCGGCTATTTGAATCTCTGAAAATTATACACCTATCTTTGCGCATTTATGCATAAATAATAATTCATAATTATTTTAATTAAAAACAATTATCTTAGCATTTTCCGGTACAGTTTGTTAATGCCCCTTATGGTTATAATATACAATTTAGTTTGATAATCAGCGTATTGAAATAAACTTAAAAACTACTTTTTGTTCAACATAGGGTATTTATTTAATAATAGATTCTGTAGAGTATATTATACGATAAAAAAATTTATTTAATATTAAGATTTTTAGTATAATATTTAATACAACTCAAAAAAGTAGTTTATTCAAGAAACAGGATTATTTATTACTTTATTTGTCTTTATATTATTTTTATATTACTTATTTCCGATAGCTTAAAAATAATGTGGTATATCTTAGATTATATACAGACATACACATTTTCAGAAAAGTACGTGATTTTTATTGTATCTTTATTATTAAATAATCTCTATGTATTCGTTTACATTTATATTTTTTAATTAATTTTGAATGTATATGGTTAACATTTATTTAAGTGAAACTGAGTTACTCTTAATAATCCTATACATAAACAGGTCATTAATTTCATAGCCAACTTTTTATAGCATTAATGTTTAAAATACAACAATCCCCCATCTCCGCGGTTCTCGTTAATATTAGTTATATATTAGTTATACTAATTCAATTAAAAATATTTTAGATCATTACATTATAAGTTGATTAATTTAATAATTGTTGAGTGGTATATTTAAAAGATAAATGTAATGCCATTTAGAAAGCAAAAAATAAAATTATGTTAGGTCAGTAAGATAACATTTACGGATGCCCACCGAAGGTATTATAAAACGCCATTTATTATAGCAAGAATCAAAAATAGCCCTCGAATGAGTTTTACGACGTCATCAACGTCTTCTTCCAGTATATGAATAACATTTGAGAGCATCATGTTTTCAATAACGAGACTAAATATTCAATGGGGCACTCGGAGCGCTACTTGCGAGAAGATGGGCCATTCACTTCAGCATTGCCCATTCCGGTCTCTGTAGGGCCCATTCCCGCCGTTACAATGCTCGTTGTGTTCAGCGCGATGGGTTCTCCATGAGCGCAGAATGCGGGTTGAGACTGAAATTATGCTGATTTTATTCAAATTTTATTTAAAATTGCAGGTACAGGAAAATATTTTCCTAATATTAAGTATTTTCCTGGTTGCCGAAATACATCAGAGTTGTTTTAAATTGCTAAGTTAGTTTAGCTGTTTTTTGTAATTTCAAGTGCGGGCGCGGCACTGGTAGTTGCATGATTATGTTATGAGTTGATCATAAACGCTTGACGATTATTTGATGGTGTTTCATGTAATTACTACAGATTTTTATTTCAACTTGTTGCTTATTTGATTGTCTCCTTAGTTTATAGCCTCTAAACGTCAGTTATCCATCAACCTCACAATTTTAAAATTAGTGGTTAGTAGTTTATTTTTATGTAATGTTTATCTTGAAGTAAATGTGTATACATATTAAAATAAATATCAAATTGAATCAAATTGACTGATATATATATATATATATATATATATATATATATATATATATATATATATATATATATATATATATATATATATATATATATATATATATATATATATATATATATATATATATATATATTTATTTATTTATTTATTTACCAGTAAAATTTACATATAGTTATAAAATTAACATAACAGTAAATTATCGCAGAGATAAACACAGTTATCTGTTCGCGACACCAGTTTGCTTAAAACTAACAAAAATAATAATAATCTAAACTAAAACTATGACCCTTATGGTCGCAACATAGACTAAAAATTTTTATTTTTATTTTACATACAAATTACAATAAACAATTGAAAGATTGAATAAATACTTTTATGTATTACTTTTGATCCATCTTTTCAAAATTGATTTATAATTCTTAGTATTGATAACCTTTAATTCATTTGGAAGATCATTATATACCTTAACTGCTTTAATATAACTATTTTTATTACTTATAGCTTTGTGACTAATCGGTAACTGTATACACTTGTTTCTAGTTTTACTACTTGAGTTAATATATTTATTCTTCAGTAGCTCGTAGTGATAGACAAGGAATTCATACTCAAATAATTGCCTTATATTCATTGGGTTATCATCAGTTATAAATTGATTCTTATTTATAATTTTTAGAATTCTATTTTGTAACGATTGTAGTAAATTCAAAGTATTCGAATATGCACCTCCCCAGGCAGTAATGCCATAACTTATAATACTATGAAAGAGTGTATAATACAACATTCTCAATGTTCTAGTATCCATGTATCTTTTCAATTTTCTTAAAATAAAAATTAAATATTTTGTCTTATTAATTATATATTATAATATTATAATCGAAGATTATACCTAAATATTTTGAGTTTTGAACTCTATTTAAATTGTTTCCATTAATTCTTATATTTATTTCTTTTGGAACACTGTTACAGTAATTTCTAAGTCATGAATACTGTTTTATTAACATTCAAAGATAGTTTATTTAGTGTTAGCCATATATATATATATATATATATATATATATATATATATATATATATATATATATATATATATATGTTGTGCAGGTATTGATTCATTTTTGTTTCCACCCCAGACCATGTATTCTCAGTAGATATTATCGCTGTATCATCTGCATATGAGACTATTGAATTATCTGGCATTTCCTTTAAGAGATCATTAACATATACAATAAATAGTAACGGGCCTAAAACTGTACCTTGAGGTACTCCTGTCGTTAATATTATACTTTCGCTTTTACAATTATTCATCTTTACACTTTGGTGTCTATTTTCTAGGTAACTAGTGATCAGTTTGTTTGCTGTTCCTCTAATTCCATAGTTATATAATTTATCTAATAAAATTCTATGATTGACTGTATCAAACGCTTTAGCAAGGTCAAGAAAAGTAACTTCAATCGGTTTGCTCTTATCTAAATTTTCATAAATCAATTTTGTAATTAACGTAATTGCATCTTTGGTTCCTTTATTTTTCACAAAACCAAACTGTTTATTTGATATTATATTACACATGAAAAAATTCCAAAATCTAGTGTATATAACTTTTTCAAATATTTTCAAATACAGAAGCTCTTTCTGTTCACATGAATTTAAAATCGCTTTTGTAATCCATTTATTTCTAGGAATATATTTACCTATCTTTTTATTAGAGTTACTGTTAACAGTTGCCATTATTACACAGTTGTTCAATTTTCTTACTAATTCTTCAATTGCCAGATCAGGATCTGATATTTTTAAAATCATGTCCCAATTTTCTTTTCTAGCTAAATTATCTAATTTTTTATAGTTTACAAATTTCAATTGGTAATCCGATCTCCCTTTCTTGACCTTACTTAATGACATAAATAAAGGATAGTGATCCGTTAACGAGCTTATAAGTTTAAAATGCTTGTTTATAATTGTTTCTGCCTTCGTAAACATGTTGTCAATACAAGTTCCTTCTGTACATGCATTGCCAGTATGATTATCAGATGGTCTAGTAATTCCACTGAAACCCGGTTTATACCCTTTGTCTAGAAAATCAATAGTTCTTGACTATACCCATATATTTCTAGTAAATTAATATTAAAATCCCCAATAAGTATGTGATTCTTAGCCCTTTGTTTTATCTTTAATAATTCTTTAATGTTCGAAATAAAATTAGTTTTTGGTATTTCATGAGATCTGTAGACAGCAGATATCTCAACATTCCCGTTACTTGTTGTAATGATCGAGTTCAAAATTTTCATTTTTCCTATTTCAATTATTTCAGTGTTCTCTATAATACCATCTTCCAGGTATATTACTACACCATCTGATCTATTAATTTTACTATTATTATAGTACATTTTATACCCAGGTAGCGAAAAATAGTTACTGTGTTCAAGAATCCACGTTTCCACACATATTATTACGGTAGGCTTGGTAACTAATCCTTCAATAAATGTTTGAAGTTTTAAAAAATTTGCATTTAGGCTTCGAATGTTTAGATACAGTATAAATTCTTCCGTTTTTTTATATATTTATTGAATGAAATCAGGCTACTAAACCTACTTTCCTGTTGAAATATCTCACTTTGAATCTCCTCCATTTCTTTATTTAGATTCACTTCTTTAAATTCGCCGCGTTGACTGTCTTCTGATTACTGCTGATTCCGCTTCTTGGTGAGAGAGACAATATTGATGACGCCGACGTCAGTCTTGAATTCTTTTGTTTATTACCTTCCGTTCTGATAATATCTATTTTACCGATGAATCTATTGATAATTCGACTCATCGGATAATCAATGTCTACTACGTATTTTTTAATCTTCTTTATCAATACCATACAATTTTTACTATCATTTGCCACGTGCTTTGTATCATAATTCGTATTATATTTATTATTACTAAAATTACAATTAACACAATATATATATATATATATATATATATATATATATATATATATATATATATATATATGTATATATATATATATATATATATATATATATATATATATATATATATATATATATATATATATATATATATATATACCTAGAACAACGCAACCAAATTCCAGATTTGAATAGTACTTGTGTTATGGAGCTATCCAATTAATTATTATTATCCTATCCTAATATGAATGTTATTCCATATTAGTAAATCAATAAGTAATAAATAAGCCTCATTGATATCCAGATACCTTTGGATACTTACTAATAATTCTTTTTTGACAATGAGGGGATTTAGTCCGTACTGAAAATTGAAATTATAATTTAAGTGGTGTCGTAGT
This sequence comes from Rosalia funebris, assembly GCA_037954035.1. Lineage (NCBI taxonomy): Eukaryota > Metazoa > Arthropoda > Insecta > Coleoptera > Cerambycidae > Rosalia > Rosalia funebris. Next base: position 30,052,140 of record JAZFAV010000032.1, on the reverse strand, counting down.
AACGTAATTAATGTACCCAACTATTAAATTCATTATTTAACAATTCGGTACATTCTTCATACGATTCATGTATTAGTAAGTGCACAATTAGAGTGGCAATTACAGTATTATTTTACTACGTGCCCAACGAAATCCTCCAACGAATTTGTCAAAATTGAACATGTTTTTCAGATCTCAGATCTAATATATACTAGTTTTAATAAACTTAAACAAGGCAATGACTATGTTTGCTTCTTAGGACAGACAAACCATTTGAACATAAGTTTATTGTACAGAAATCATAAACAATTACTTTAGTTTTTACCATTGTTAATAATTCTTAGGATTTAGTTATTAGGTGACCGAAGAAATATGTTTATATACCTAACTTATTTATGTTTCCCGACGGTGAATTAAATAAGGTAATAAAAATGCATATTTTGTATTTGTTTCATTGTGTGCTTATTATTTAATAATAATAATAATATATAACTAAATCCCAATACGAATTATTAAAAATTACTAAACCTGGAGCAATGTGCCTGATTATGAATAATCGGCATCTCCAAATGATTTCACCATCTTAATAAGCCGACATAGTCATTGTCATAGTCAAGTTTATTAAAACTTGACTATGACAATAACCAGACATTAGATGTCTGAACAATATGTTACAAAAAATATTTTACAAATTCGCTGGAGGATTTCGTTAGGTAGATAGGTAGTAGTGATATTTTACATAATAACATGATTTTTAAAGGTACTAATTAATACGAGCATTGAGTATGATATGCATGTATATTTATTTATATTAGCAATCTTAATTGTATTTATTTGACGGTAATACAAAAAAATTTATAAACAATAGTAATATAATATATATTAAAAATTATTGCAATATTTATTGCTCTTGGTTTATATATATTTTTAAGTATAACGCTTCTACATAAATCTGTCGCACACACAATACGCGGAAGTATTATTTATCAGTTTAACTATTTACACATTTCAAAAAAGATAATTATATAATTTCATATATATATATATATATATATATATATATATATATATATATATATTTATGTTAGATACATATTTATCTGGTGATATTTTTTGTTTACAGTATCTATGAAACACAAAGTTTTTATATCTATATAATCTGCAATATAAATTCAATACCTATTCATTTTACACAATAGGTAATGACACTTCATTTTTGTAATTATATACATATAAATATGTTATCTATTTAAATGTATATAATAAATATTGAAATTAACATAAAAATTTACTTCTAAATATACTCTTCTTCTTAAAGTTTTAAATAGTTTACTTGTATAGAGCATTAGAACTAAATTAAGTCAGATTTATTAGATATAAGTATAACGAAATCCTTACAATTAAATGATTTCAATATTAAATTCTGTTAATAGAGTAGGGGGTTAATTAAACGCCTTTGAGGTAGATATTTTGCAAGTCACGGTAATATTTTGTAACAAATCAATTCCGCCCGTTGGATTATATCACTTCTTACAAGAATTATTAGTAAATATCCAAAGGCATCTGGATATCAGCCAATCATATTTATTACTTATTAACCCGGAAAAATATTGGTAGGATAGGATTATAATATTTAATTGGAGAGATTGATAATACAAAGTACTATTTCAACTATGATAGGACTTGCCTTCTTCACGAATACATAAATATTTTGTACATTTGCACTAGCATATACATAAACACCAATATTTCTTTAATACAGTATATAAATAAATTTTGTATATTAAAAATTAAATTATAATAAAGTATATATATATATATATATATATATATATATATATATATATATATATATATATATATATATATATATATATATATATATATATATATATATATATACATACTCGTATATGTGTATAAATATTTTAAAAGCGTTTTATTTTCCTTCATGGTACAATATGGACAGTAAAGTGTTTAAATTGAAATAAACTTTATACTTTGTTGTAGTTTGCATCAGATATTGTGTTGATTTTACTCCATTACTGATATGAAAATTCACACCAGCGAATGATAAAATTCTACCACGGCCTTGTGGTGTTCGTTTCAGACCAAATTGGCGTATGTCTGTATATACCCCGAACAAATTTTACACCACATTTTAGGCAGTATATTTGTCCAAAAGAATTGTATTTTGTTCGCAAATGTCTTAATTATTTTGTAATTGATGATACTAGATCTATGAGATTGATCTATAAAAATACTCAAATTCCGTAAGTTTAGATTAATGTTCATTTCACTCATCCCATAGACATGGTAACTTCGACAGTAATCGTAATAACAATATTTAAATGATGCAAGCTTTTAGCAAGATACACAAACGAGAAATAACCAAGAGATCTGTGCAAATAATATGCAAAGTGACAAACTGTCCTTCAGCAGGGGGTAATATTTCACTTATAGTTATGTGTAAGCTTCATCACTGTTATGTAACCTTGTCTTATGACCGTATATATGTTTATATGAAATGGTATTAATTTATTCACCATAATAAGAAAAATATCGCTCTTTTGCAGTAACTTATAGATTTTAGGCATAAATTGCAAATACCAACTGAAACTTTATAGTTTGAATAAAAATAGTGTAGATTCTAAACTACTGCTAACAAAATGAATATCTAATGTTTTTACCAAAGAATAAACATTGTATTTGCTAATTATAACTTACTGTGGTTTTTAAGACATAGATACAATTAACATAACATTTGTCTATGCACATGGTTTTAAGGTGACATACCAAAAGAAAAATAGATATATTTATAATAAAGTATTTTATAAAATGAAAAATTAAAATAAAATAAAATTTAATTTTGAAATATTAAATACATGAATAGAGCATGTAATACATGAATGGAGCATGTAACACAAGTTTAAAAGCTTGTGTCTTTGGACCAACATTTCTTTAAATTTTCTAAACTTGGATACTGATCCAAATATCCAAATATAATTTCTAGTTTAAAATACTGACTTTAAACTAGAAATTTAGTCTCTAAATAGTATTTTAGAAATTACATTACATGTAGAATTTGGTGATTATGAAAGCTTAATGAAAATCCCTATATAATATAGTGAATCTGGAGTAATAATTCAACAAATTAAATTATAATGTAATGATTATCGAAATTGAAAACAATAAAATAAACACTAATTCAAAACATTCAATAAACACTTAACGGCATTCCTCGTATGCTACTGCCCAATATTAAATGTGAACGAAGGATATTATTAATTCGCTTACAACAATTATTATGTAACCAATCCTTTATTTTATTTTACTGTGCATAAAAAACAGTTCTTTAAAATAGTGTAATGAAAAATGAGAATTCATATTAAAAAAGAATTGAAGACATCATAACTTTTAGAAATACCTACACATTGAGAAAATTAAATGGTATCTCTCAAAGTTGCATTTCAAATACATCTTATGACATTAGTCATAGACATTAGTCCAAGTGATTAAAAAAAACATTACTACCAACTTTATGGAAACTATACATCATTTTTCGAACTTACTGTATATTATGCTAAAAGCGTAACATAACTGTTAAATGATAATAGTGTAAATTTAAGGTTTTGTAGAATTTGTAAAAGTTATACTTAAATAATACTAAATATATTATTGCACAACAGTTACTGTTATTATGTATTCATTGACAATTATTCTGTTATTATATACTATATGAATATATTAACACAGACGTATAGAAGAAGTGAAATTATTTTTTAGTTTGTTATTGTTTAGTATGATCTCAGATACAGCAGACTTGATTCAATGGGTTCACCGCTAAGATTTTGTATCTCATAATCAGGGTTTACATAGGTTTATTAAAAATTTTCACATTTTATCTAGAACAATCGAATCCAACATAGAAATCGACAGTTGATCCCAATTCACAGGTGCTAAATCTTTCCTTTGTTACACAGCAGTGAAAACGTTTTTAGTATGTTTTATGTTATATAAACACTATAAATAAAATACACAAAATAAATACCCACACATTGTGTTTATTATAAAGATAAATTTTACAAAAGGTTGCCTGGCCAATTTACTTATTCATATTGTAAAACCGATGGTAGAGGTAAACCATATTTTAATCTGCAGGTAACTTATAAAGCGTAACCCATAATTACAATTTAAAAGCATGGTTGGATTAGTTCACGGTTCACGGGAGTTTTAGAAAGCGCACAGTGGAAAGACTCTCTAAGATTAATGGTTAATGGCTGCTATCTATTGTAAGAAAGTACACATTGAGATGTTAAGGGAGGGACCAGGTTGATTGATGTTCTTGTAAGAGAGTCCTGAAAGTTCTCATGAGCTTTCACGAAAGGTATGCAGTTTTTTTTTGGTTGGTGTGCACAGTATACGAAATAATAAATATCTCTTCCCTGGCTAACCTATATATGTCGAAACAGACTGACATATTACATACTCAAAAAATATAAAATATTTTTTATATAACAAATGTTATGCATGAGTAGTTATTAAAGGAATTAACCAAGGGTAGTATTAAGGTTTCCCACCAAAGAAACTATAAAAAAATTGTGCACATATTAAACAATATGTGCCAAAAAATATAAATCGCATATAAATTAATTACATTAAAATAGTTGTTAATTGTGGAATACTAAACACGTACAAAACATGCCAGCATAATTGACATTGATATGGAAACTGTTCACTGTCACTGTTGTCATTGGATAATTATTAAGATAGTTATAATAGTTATTACTGTTAGTACCAATATTATTATTCACTAGTAGGTTTTTAATTTAGAATTTGTTTAATTGTTGTCTAGGAACAATTATTATTATACGAATCAATTTATTGTTAGACTAAACTTATTAAATACAACATTTATTTCTGATGATTTCTTGAACTGTAATCTGTAAAGAAGTTTTATATAATAGAATATTATATTGTATTAAATTAAATATATTTTTTTTTAAATTGACTGCATTGAAATCAATTTTTCAGGTTTGATGACAAACATAAATTTTCTAAGCAAAATAAATACATACTTGTATTCAAATAATTACTCAATTAAATTGCATCAAAATTGTTTGTTGCAGTTTGTAAAATAAATACAAATAACACAAATGTAAATAAGCGTAAGTTCAAAATTTAATATAGGGTTTTGTGGAGCACTATTAAATTAATTTTTTATATTAAATACAATTTACTAACACATGTAAAACATCAGTTAACGTTACACTTACAGTTAAACATTACAATAGGAGGGAGAAAAAATAAATAAGTAAAAAAGAGATAGCAAGAAATACAAAGCATTATAAATAATGAATAAGCAAAATATTATTAGGTAATTACATTAATATATTAAATTATAGCGTGACATACTTTTTTATCGACTGAGCAATGCGCATAAACTCTGTTCTTGTTTTATATTTTATTATTCCTGATTTTAACCCATTAAATTAACCAATCGTAATTAACCAATATTTTATTATTTCTAAAGCAATGCATTTGAGTGAACTATTTTCATTTTCGTAAGTAATTACTTTAATTCTGTAACCAAGAAAGTTATAAGATTTTTGGTATGTTAGCAGAACAGTAGATTATTTATACAGATCATTAGTCAGGTAAATTTTTTTTTACTTTTCCTCACTCCGCTATACGCGGAAGAGTAATGTAATCGTCGAAAGTAAATGTGAAAAAACAAATTATTTTTTGGGTTTATTTTTCGTTTTTCGGCCTAAAAACCAAAAAAAAAATGGTTTTTAAAACATTTTTGCTGTGTGTGTGTCGTTGTTATCGTTGGCGTTGTCGTCGGCATTTATTCTTGTTAGAACGATAACTCAACTAAATCATGTCGGATCGATCGAGTTTTTACTGATTCTGATTGGGGACGTCTCCCAGACGACACCTATTGATTTTGAGGTGGATAGAGCATACTCTACCATGTACATGGGTCATGAGAAAGTACAATGCTGGACTATTTGAGAATCTTTTTTTTGTTAGCACGATCACTCAATTAAATCATGTCGGATCGATCGGATTTCGACTGATTCTGATTAGGGACATCTACCAGACGACATCTATTGACTTTGAGGTGGATAGGATACACCCCACCCTGTCCATGGGTTATGAGAAAGCACGATGGTGGACTATTTGGAAAAAGTAAAACTGTCACATAAAACACGTATTCTGCATTTATGTGTTGATTTATTTTTTCTCGGCCACTCAATGTCAAGATAAAGGTGTTCTATGTGTGGAAAAGTCCGTTTAAAGGTTTTAAAACTGTTTATTTATTTTGTCATACATTGATTTTAGTAACAACTTTTTTATAATGCTTTTTTTGTCAATTAATTCTACAATTACACTCCACGCTATAATATTGTATCTTTGGTGAGATTCTACTAATGCATAGTGTAATGTTAATATGTGCTATTCATTTAGGAATTGTTTCAAATATTTAAATATAGCACCAAGATATTTCATTCCAGTTGTAGACGGAGGACCTTTATTCTTCCTCTATACTAGATGTCTTTTTCGTACTGAATATACCAGAGGTTGTATATTGGGAATTTTATTTTATTTTCAGCAAAATGCAGGACCATTTTCTCAAAATTGATTTTTAAACGGCGGCAGAGACCTTTTCCAAATTTGATTAAATTAGCTTTTAGCTGTATAATTAAAGCATGCCATGTCTCATTATAAAAAATTGCTGTATCATCTGCAAAGTTAATAATAAGCCCTAGTAAATTGGCTTCAAGTATTGTCATATAAATAGTAAACAATATGGGTACCAGTACAATTCCTTGTGGAACACTAAATTCACCCAGTCTAAATTTACTAAAAGATCCATTTATCTTGGGACATTATTATTTTTTGTTGGTAGACCTTTATTGATATTAATGGTTTTCCTCTTATAATTATTTGTTCTATTACATCTAAAAGTTGTCTACCAAAAACTAATTAACTGTGACTACAAAGATGTATGGTGATAAATTGCATCTAATAATTTTAGCAGTATTCCTTTTTAAAACTCTATTCGTTTATATTGTTATCCTCTGAATCAAAATTACATACAATAGTTTATTTTCTAGTAACTTTTTCACAAGTATTACATACTGTTTTCCAAAGCTGTTTATTTCTGTTTATTTGATATTTTAAATCAATTTTTAGCCCGCTTATGTTATGCATAGAAATCGATCTACTTTCTCTATAGCCTCAGGATTCGGAGAGAGGGGTGGTTACACATAGAGGTGAGAACAGACATGCCCATACCGAGGTGTTATTATGATAATCCTCATCCTAGGGGTATCTCTCCGCTATGTCTTACAACAGTACGAATGACGTTGAAAGCACCTATAGGAAAATACTATATAAGTCACCCATCAATGTTGTATACACTATGCAAATCGTTGAACTTGTATTAGCTCCGCGTCGGAAAACTGACCTAAATGCCACCGTATTTTCGTACTATTAATTTATTTAACTTATTTCGGTACTATTTATATTCTTCTGGTGAATTTAAATTAATTTTGTCCATCTGCCAAATTCTATATAACCTATTTATTTATTGAGTTAAATAGTCTTAAAATTAATTACATGCCGATAATTTAAATTTTTGATTGAGCCTACTGTAAATATACGCTTTTATTTATACAATTTCTTATCTTATAAGTATAATATATTTGTTAATTTATTAATTACCAAGTTCCAACAATTCTTGAATTAGCCTCCTTACTATAGATAGTCTATTAGGACATCCTTGATTAAAAAACTACCAGTCTCCTATTGAGATCTTCGTTCACCACCATATCTAACCATCATTAATATTCAAATTATCTTTCGTATATAGTTAAATGGGACATTTTTATTCACAATTTATTGCTTATTAAATACAACATTTAAAAACTCTATGTGACAAAGTTAAATTGATACTAACAGTAACAAAATAATTAATCAGTTTAACGATATCATATTTCTTCGACAATTTTAATTCGGAATAGCTTTTGTTACCTTTTTGTCTATGAACAAAAATGTTTTATTAGATATAAATTTACCTATTTCAGTCACTAACTAATTTTATTTACATTTACTATATCGAAAATAATAGTGTACTTACTCAAAATAATAGTGTAATGACAGTTATGTTGTGTCAAAACGTCTGCCAGATGCCTGAAACAAGATATCTCTGTGTTTGAGTTTAAAATCCTTTATATTAAATGGTAAATAATAAACACCTAATATGGAAGATTTAAAGAATTCACTTTTATTAAAGAAGAGGGATTTAGAATTTGAAGAACAATGATGACGTCACAGCCCAAACACAATATCTGAATAGAAGAAATCTGAAGGATTTGGAAGAAATCTGAAAAATAAATGAAACATTTATAGATTCGTATATTAAAAATTTTTTACTTGTATTTTAAAGTCCTTTTAAAAGAGACATATTTCAGAATAAAAAAAATAATTTAATAACAAATTTATTAATATTATGCGAAACTTTTTTGCTGAATGTGATATATACATTAGAAAATATCTCTACTAATAATATTTTTTGGAACATTATATATGTGTCTCAATACACATAAACATGCTAACCACTGTCATATATTTAAATAAAATACCACCTAACAATAGTCATGTAATAGCATTTGTAATATTTAATTATTCTTATAAATCCTCAAGACTTCTTCGTTTAAACATAAACTTGCCTTTACGCAACTTTTTAGAAAAAATCAAGCAAAATAAGGGACAGCGATATAGTTAACAATTCGGTACTTCTTTCAGGACTAAATCTATCAAAAAGGAGCTTCTTTATCTCCCATTCACCTATGAATGTAACACCTATATGTTTATTTGTACTTTTTTAAATATTCATATATATATATATATATATATATATATATATATATATATGTATATATATATATATATATATATATATATATATATATATATATATATATATATATATATATATATATATATGTATATATATATATATATATATATATATATATATATATATATATATATATATATATATATATATATGTATATCTGATCCGATAGGACTTGCACCTTGACGAAGTTCTAGTGCAAACTAGAGCGGGTGGGTCAGCTTGCGCGTTTTAGTGATTTAAGGAGCCATACCATAGGTTTAACCATAGTGGGAGGGTCCTTATTGAAAAACCAGACTAAGACAAGTCCCTGAAGGAGGGCAGCAGCTCTTTCAGTAGTCATAGTGGCAGAAACCGTGGGGGTTGGTATGGTGCTATGACACACACGACTGCGATGTGGAAGGCAAGAGGAAACCACCACATTATAATCCTCAGAACAGCTAACAGAAAGCTTATCCTAAATTAATGATGGCGTCTCCTGGGGCAAAAAACTCCGGAGGTAAAATAGTCCTCCGTTCGGATCTCCGGGTGAGGACTGTTCCGGGAGACGTGATCGAGTGCAATAATAGTAAGAAGTGTAGCATTTCACGAGTCGGAGCGTGGAATGTCAGAAGCATGAGACAGGCAGGGAAGCTAGAAAATCTGAAGATAGAAATGGATAGGTTAGGATTAGATATAGTAGGTATAAGTGAGATGCGCTGGCCGGAAGTAGGAGATTTTTGGAGCGGTGACTATAGGGTAATACACACAGGATCGGTAAATGGAAACGCGGGAGTAGGGATCGTTATGCGGAAGAACGCAGGACAGTGTGTAGATAGCTACCTACAATACAGCGAGAGAGTAATGATGGTTAGGTTAGATTCGAAGCCAGTGGAAACAGTAATAGTGCAAGTATACATGCCTACTTCTAGCCATAGTGAGGAAGAGTTAGAAGCCGTTTATTCGGACATAGAGCAGGTAATAGGATTTGTGAAGGGTCACGAAAATTTAATAATAGTAGGAGATTTTAACGCAGTCGTAGGTGAGGGGAAAGAAGGAGAATTTGTAGGTCCTTATGGATTAGGAAACAGAAACGAGAGAGGTAGCAGACTGATAGAATTCTGTGAGAAGCACAAGATGGTAGTCGCGAACACATTGTTCAAGAATCACGTTAGGAGGCGGTACACATGGAAAATGCCAGGAGGGATAGATAGGTATCAGATAGACTACATTCTGGTTAGGAAGAGATTTAGAAATCAAGTAAAAGACTGTAAGAGTTATCCAGGAGCAGATGTAGACAGCGACCACAACTTGGTAGTCATGAACGCTAGATTAAAGTTCAAAAATCTGAAAATCCGGAAGGATAAGAAACGTATAAATGTAGACATATTGAGGGATCAGAATATGAAAGATAAGTTCCAGGATAAAACAGATCAATTAATAAATAAAACGAGTAAGGACGCAATCAAGAACGCAGAAACTGAGTGGGAGGGTATCAAGAATAGTCTAGCTTCCGCGGCTACGGACGTTTTAGGACACGATAAAAGGGAAGCTAGGAAGCCCTGGATAACGGACGAAATCTTAAACTTAATGCAAAAGAGACGAGGCTACAAAAACAGACGAGACGAAGAAGGACTGAAAACTTATAAGTCAATAAAGTGGGAAATCATTAGAAAATGTAGAAAAGCGAAAGAACAATGGATAGAGGATAAATGCAAAAAAGTAGAAGATAAGTAAGTAGGTAAGACCGATGAGGCTTACAAAATAATTAAGAGGAACTTCAGGGATATAGGAACAATAAGTAGAAACGTTAGGAGTCAATCGGGGGACATACTGATCGGAAGAGAGGAGAAAGCGGATAGATGGAAGCAGTACTTAGGAAATTTATACGAGGGTTAGGAATTAGGAGAGATATTAGAGGAAGAATCTCTATCTACATCGATAGGGAAGATGTAGGAAAACCTATATTGAGAGAGGAATTTGAAATAGCACTAAGGGGGCTAAAGAATAATAGAGCGCCGGGTGTAGATAAAATACAGGCGGAAATTTTGAAATGTGCGGGACAGAAAGTAGTAAATAGGATGTTTGAACTGGTAAAATACATATATGAAACGGGCGAGATGCCGGAGGATTATAAGAGGAACATTATCGTTACTATACCGAAAAAGAGAGGAGCCGACAAATGCGAGAACTTTAGAACGATTAGCCTAACTTCCCATGCGTCAAAAATCTTAACTAGAATAGTGCAGAAGAGGATGGAAAATAAAGCGGAGGAAATACTAGGAGAAGACCAATTCGGCTTTAGGCGAAATAGGGGAACTCGCGAAGCTATTCTGGCGCTAAGAGTAATGTTAGAGAAAACAATAGAAAAAGGAAAGAACGCTTATATAGGATTTGTAGATTTAGAAAAAGCTTTTGATAACGTAAGATGGGAAAAAATGTTCGAGATACTAAAGAGCGCGGGAATGAAGTATAGAGATAGGAGAGTAGTACACAATCTATACAAAGAGCAAACTGCTGTTATAGAAGTAGAAGGGGAAAAAAGGGAAGTAGGTATTAGGAAAGGAGTAAGACAAGGATGTACGCTATCACCACTAATTTTTAATCTGTACATCGAAGAGGGCGATTAATGTGGTAAAAGGTAGAGTGGATTTCGGGATTAAAGTACAGAGACAGAAACTAAAAATGCTGAGATTCGCGGATGATATAGCAGTATTAGCATCTAGTAAGGAGGAATTAGAATCAGCATTGAACGAAATGGAGGCAGTGTTGACAGAGGAATACGGAATGAGGGTGAATAAAAACAAAACTAAAGTGTTAGTGTGCAGAGGGCGCGAGAGCAGAGCAAAAACGAAAGTACAAATTAATAATGAAAGGTTGGAGGAAGTTAAAGACTTCACTTATTTAGGAAGTAAAATAAATTGGGATGGAAGAAGCGATAAAGACATAAAACAAAGAATAGCGCAGGGTCGAGTAGCTTTTAACAAAAAGAAAGCACTTTTATGCTCGGGGGTAATAAACTTAGAAACAAGGAAGAGATTTTTGAAAACATATGTATGGAGCACGGCACTATACGGCTGCGAAACCTGGACGGTAGGGGAAGCAAGTAGGAAGAAATTAGAAGCTTTTGAGATGTGGTGTTACCGAAGAATGATGAAAATACCATGGACTGATAGGGTTAGAAACGAAGAAGTATTGGAGAAAGTCGGCGAGAAAAGAAGTATGTGGAAAAACTTAAAGAAGAGAAGAGATAGAATGGTAGGCCACTTGCTGAGACATGGGGGAATAGTCCGCGATATTTTGGAGGCAGAAATAGGAGTGAAGAAAGGCAGAGGTAGGCCGAGATTAGACTACTGTTCGCAAATAGTAAGGGATGTAGGTTGTAGCACAATTAGCGAAATGCGTAGGTTAGCACAAGATAGGAGAAGCTGGAGGTTAGCGTCCAACCAGTCTTAGGACTGATGACCTAATGATGATGATGATATATGTATATATATATATATATATATATATATATATATATATATATATATATATATATATATATATATATATATATATATATATATATATATATATATATATCCCTGTATATTTAGTACAGAGATATATTCAGATGACAAACCTAATTATAGTTAGATTTGTGATCTGTATATATCATCCATGTCTGATGCTATGAAATATCTAATATTTTAAAAGATGGGTATTATACAATGAGTGCGAAAAGTAATGTAAATTCGATAAAATTAGTATTACAGATTTTTTAATTCCTCGGACACGATAAAAGATTTGGTATTAGAAATGCTACTTTGTATGCAAATAAATTTTTGATAGCAGAAGATATAAGGCATTATAACAAAGTCATTGAAATAAAACAAAACCTTCGTTCACATTTAATGTTGGGAAGTATTAGCATTTGAAATATGGAGTTCAGCATTTGTTGATTTTTCTTGATCTGAATTTTAACAACCATCAATCATTAGACTTTCATTTACTTTGACGAATCATTACTCAAACAATGCGCATATAACCAATCTCTTATTTTACTTTACTGACCGTAGCAAAAAAGAGATTTCTTTCCACTTTTTAGCGTAATCGAAAATGGGGCTTTCTATAAAAAAATAAATAAACATCGATGACGCTATAACTTTTAAAAATTCGGTTAGAGAAAATTAAACTGTAGCTTTCAAAATGATATTTTAAATACATTTTTGACATGTCGGAGTGATTTACAAAAATAAACATTAGTACCCCTATTATCGAATTTATACATTATTTTTCGGAGTCACTGCAGATCTATGTATTATGACTTTATTTTTGTTTAATAATTAAGTTCACTGATAACGTTTACGTACTTGGAAATAGCATGAATACAGTTTTAATCTAACAAAGTTATATAACAGGTTATCCCTATATAAAAGGTCTAATGAATTATCCACATGTATTCTACGGGAAACGCGTAGAATACATGCGTCGGATGCTAAATTTACTGGCCCATTGGAATATGCATTTTTAAACCGAATAAGGTGTAATATGTAAATAAAACATTATCTAAATTGAGATATAAAGGAGAAACGCAGCAGGGGTCGGTCGGGTTTCAAATGATAGTAGGTAATCGACATAGATCTCATCTAGACAGCTCCGATAGTTTCCAATGCGCGTTACCGGTGCGGCACCTGAGCCTGTAATCAATTCCACCAAGTCTAAATCTTAGCTTGCCCCCATTGGCTGCTTCTTCAGTAATTTAGTTAATGGTTCCCTGCAGCGCGCTCCCCGGCCATAAGTCTCATCTTACAAGAAGTAATGGCCGGCTGTCACGCTTTCAACCCTGTACAATGCCTGCTGCTGCACCCCCTGGGTCTCGCGCCACCCTAACCTCCCCGCCCCTCAAGTGCTAAGAAAATTTCCAAAGGAACCTGTTCGCCTGCCCTTTGTTTTTGAACCGAAATATGAAGACATTATTATGCTAGGGAAATTAAACGCTTAAAATGTTCGTTGACTGAGAAGTGATGATAATTTAAAGGGAGATGACTTTTAATTATATTTTTTAAGTGATTTATATTAAGATTTTATTAGCCGTGGTGTAATTTTTAAGATATTTATATGTCCCTCGCTATTTAAAAAGGAAGTCAAATTGTAATAATGAAAATTACAATCAGATTATGATTCGATAAATAATATCGACTAGTTTTCTGTAATTAGTCGATGATACACTAATTATTAATTACTATTAATATAAATTAGCTACATATCTAATATTCTTGCTTAATGAGATCACTAATATAATTGATATTATTTGTTGTCTCTAATGGCATAGATTGGTATAAAAAATTATTTCCTCATAAAATAAAAAGTAAATAAATAAATTTTTCAACTACTTCATATATTAATGATAATTTTCCTCTCATTAACATAATTTAAGAGTGAGAATTTTCGTGTGATTTTTAATGATCTTAAAAACTATTTCAAATTATTTCCAATAGATAATACATATAATGTTACATGTTTTTATTAGTATATATATTTTACCTGTCACTATATTTAATTAATATATTAATATTTCAGTGTATACTTTCTTCGTGACTAAATATTCTTAATTTATTATACTTAAATAAGTAAATAAAATATTTCACTGTGGTGCATTAGAACTTTAATGGTATTGTATTAATACTGATTATTATTATACATTGCATATTTTATAACAGAAAAAGGGCTGTAAAATTCTCTAATTTATCCAAATAAATCATGTCCAACAATATTATCAACATGTTCATATCATTTTGTTATGTTTTTCCTTTTTTTTTTTTTTGTTAAGGAGGTCCAATTCTATGTTGAATTTCTCTATATTTTAGTTATTGTTATTTAAATAAAATAGAGATAATTAAAAGTGTAACAGCCATTAATTTAAATTTTGTGGTTCTATTAGGAACTATCTATAGTTCTATTTTCTATCACCGTGTTGTAGATATGCTTCTTGTTAACTATTTCAATTAAATTGAGTTCTGTTCTAAGTAATATAAGCGAATTGAATTATGTAAATCTCAGTGCTCAACTTTGATTCAATTTACCGACGATGAATATTAGTTTTTATATAATAATTGAATTCAATACGTATATGCATAGTTATTCATCCACTTCATCTATTCTTCATCTGCAACTGAGTTGTACACTATAAAGTAGAAAACATGAACGTACCCCCCGAAACATTCCTTTAGATTTTATATCTTGAATTTGACCTAATATGATGAAAAATTTAGTGAGTTCGAGGACAGATGGTCATTTAATTAATGTTCAAATGCGTGGAAAAGCCATAGCCTATGAAGTAATATATAAAAAACGTATGACATAATGCGGGATTTACCTCCTGAAATACGTTGCTGATGTTCTATGTTCTGAAATTCTGCACTGTCAGTCAGAAGTTGAAGACTATAATATTCTTTCCTCTTATTGTACAGATGACAATATGTGTCATTAATTATTTATCTCGTAAAAACTAACATGCGTTAATGTTAAGCGTACACCTACGCCTATTTAATAACTTGTGCGTTGTTTGTTAACATGCAGTAGTCACTTCCAATGAAGAAAAATTTCAGCGAAGCTCCGTCCGGTTCCAGAATTCTTCCACACAATTCCGCACTGTTGCATTGTTGAAAATCTGCCGTGGTAAAATTTTACCATTTTTAATGATCTCAAAATGTTATAAAATTTTACTATGTATTTCTGGCATAAAACTTAATACCGATGTAATTGGTAAAATTTTACACAACTATAGTTGTATATTTTTATATATTTTAGGTATAAAACTAATATACTTATATTAGTCACTATATAATACACTTTACTCCGCGTGAGGAAGATTATAATCCTTGCGTGTTAACTATTCTAGAGTACGCATCCATGTAGTCGTTAAGTTGACACTGTTGAAACGTAAGGCAATATGGCTGTTCGTGATTTCTGATTAACAAACTTGGCCAGATTTATTAAACATTTTTATGACTCAATAATGTGTTGAATTTTGTGAATCGCTAGATGATTTCACCGAATATACATTATGTACATATATACCTAACCTACTCGTATTTGTGGTTCGCGACGATGAAGTAAACAAGATAATATCATTTTATATCTGTCATTTATTAGGTATTTCTTGTCTGCTTATTATTTAATATAACTTATTATTTAATATACTAATATATAAATAATAAATATATATTAATAATATACAGTGCTATTCAAAAGTCCCCTGCCCCCCTCTTATCTTTTTAACGATTATACATAAACTAGTGAAATTTGGTAACTTTGGAATATTAAGGGTTGTAAACTTCCCTACTAGTGATGATAGATGACGTATGCGTCAAAGA
This sequence comes from Rosalia funebris, assembly GCA_037954035.1. Taxonomy (NCBI): domain Eukaryota; kingdom Metazoa; phylum Arthropoda; class Insecta; order Coleoptera; family Cerambycidae; genus Rosalia; species Rosalia funebris. The sequence goes on along the minus strand of JAZFAV010000032.1, from coordinate 30,035,891 downwards.
TGACGACACAAGGTCATTGTGACCAATAATTTTAAATGGAACCCTATGGCAAGCGACACCTCTTTTAAAAGGTATCGAAAAAACCTATTCAATGATACTAATATTGTGTCTGTTTACGGCAGTTTTGACAACTGGCTTTCAAAAACCGCAAAGCTGTGATGAATTAAATCAGTTAATAATAAAATTTTAAATTCAAGCTCCACCACTGGATAGTTGGATAGTAAATAATCTGACGTTTTTGCCCAATTGAAGTCTCCCCAATTTGATGTTTTTTTAGCTGTCAAAGTTTTTATACATTTAATAATTTGTGTATTGTTGATCGAACGTTTAACTGTTTTAGTACCTTGTGGTAATTTTAAAATATTTGTACATTCAATAATTTGTTAAACTGTTGTGAGCTGAACGTTTAAGTGCTTCAAGAAGAGAAATGGTACGTGTTTTAGGTGATAAAGTAGCAGCGATCCTAATACTTGGTGAAACTGGAGAAAATATTCATGCAGCAGAACGCATTTTTAATGAAAGGTTTCCCGATCGCCCAGTTTCGAGGACTTATTTGAGAGAGCTTCTTCGTAAGTTTAAAACAGCGGGTAGTATTAATGATGCAAAACGATCTGGCAGACCACAAACTTCTGATGAGAAAAAAATTGATATACTGGCAGAAGTAATAGTAAATCCTACTTCTTCAACAACTCAAGTTGCATCAACCTGTGAAGTCAGTCAAAGTACAGTGCACAGGGTGTTGAAAAAAAAAACAAATTTCACCCATACAAGTTAAAAATGGTTCATCAACTCTCAGACGACGATCCAGACCGAAGACTGCAATTTTGTGAAAATATGGAGACTAAAATTAACCAACAGCCAGATTATGTCAAAACAATTTGTTTTAGTGACGAAAGTACTTTCTATCTAAATGGAAATGTAAATACACAAAACATGAGATATTGGAGTGACGCAAATCCTCACATGTTTCGTGAAACACATACTCAGTATCCCGAGAAGGTCAATGTTTGGGCAGGTATACTGGGAAACCACATCGTTGGGCCTGTTTTTTTAAATAACAACTTAACCGGTGAGGTGTATCTGCAGATGTTGCAAAATGCAATAGAACCGTTAATCCTTGAAATTTTGGAAGATAATCAAGATGAATTCGACATTTTGGAAATAACATTCCAACAGGATGGTGCTCCTCCACACTATTACGGTGCAGTAAGACGGTATTTGAATGAAGAATATCCTGGTAGATGGATTGGACGACGAGGTTCAATGGAATGGCCGCCTCGATCACCTGACCTCACACCTTTAGATTTTTTTCTGTGGGGGTATCTTAAATCGAAGGTTTACGCCACTCAGCCTGACAATATTGATGTTTTAAAACAACGTATTGTTACAGAATTTAGGGCTATTTCCGCAGACACATTTGAAAAAGTACGAGAAGAGTTTCGCAATAGGATGTTTTACTGTCAGGAGGTAGATGGAGCTCACTTCGAACAATTACTATAAGTAGGTACTGATTCTTGAATCTGTAATTAAAATTATTATTCAAGTTTACTGATTACTGATTTAATCCATCAAAACTACCATAAATACAAATAATATTAGTATCATTGAATACGTTTTTTCGATACCTTTTAAAAGAGGTGTCGCTTGCCATAGGGTTCCATTTAAAATTATTGGTCACAATGACCTTGTCACGTCATCTTTGACGCATACGTCATCTATCATCACTAGTAGGGAAGTTTACAACCCTTAATATTCAGTTACCAAATTTCACTAGTTTATGTATAATCGTTAAAAAGATAAGAGGGGGGCAGGGGACTTTTGAATAGCACTGTATAGTAATAATAATATATACATTTCTCCAATGATATTATCAAATTTTCAGCGAGAACTAAATCCTACTAAGAAAATTACAATTGTTGTTGAATCCTGAAACAATGAGCCCATATGATTTTTAAATCAACTTATGCCCAAATGGTTTGCCAGTTCTAAAAAGCAAAGATAGTCATTGTAATGGCTAAGTGCATTAAAACTAATAGATATTAAATGTCTTGAAAATTTGTTATATTTTGACGAATATGCGAGAATTTCTTTGGGGGGGTGGGGTAGTTTTGTAATTTTAGTAATATTTATATTTGCCATTTTTATCGCGCACTTACTAATAATAACACATTAATCTTATCAACAATATACCCAATTATTAAATAATTAATTTAATCGAGTTATTAAGTTACTACTACTTTAACATTGTTTAAATTATAATTACTATTTTTATTTTCAGCGAGGACTAAATACCCTCACTATAAGAAAAATTATTGATAAATATCCAAAATCATATACATATCAACCAGACACATTTATTACTTCTTATTAACTCCGGAAGAACATTCACATTAGGATAGGAGCATAATATTTAATTGGAAAGCAATAAGACAAGTACTATTTCTAATACGATAGTATTTAGTTGAATAAGAATTTGGTTGCATTGTTCACGAATATATAAATATTCTCTAGACTTGGAATAGCATACATACAATATACACCAATATTTTATTAATGTAATATATAAATTAACTTTCTATAGGTATTAAAAAGAAAAATATAATAAAATGTATTCTATTTTAAAGGCATTTTCCTACATTGTATCATATTGACAGTAAACGGTGTAAAATTGAAATAGAGCTAACAACAAAAGGTGAAATTTACACCACACGTCGTATTGATTTTCCTCCATTACTGGTATGAAAATTTACACCAGATAGTGGTAAACATCTACCACAGCCGTACGCTGTTCATTTAACACAAACCGTTGTGTATATGTATATACCCTATATGTTCTATATGTAACTGAATGTCGCCAATCTTATTGATTTGTGTTTCAAGATGTCAGAATAATATGATATACTTTAATACGGAAGATTCGTTCAACTACTCATATCATTGGCAAAAATAGAGTGATGCCTCCTTAAACGACAAATTATGTATGTGCATTGACATGTTTGACGGTGATGAAGTCCTAGTAGGGATAACTGGAAACCCATAACTTACAATTTATAACTTACGATTTGTTTGCGTTGAATTCTCCTTATCAAATAATCCTTGGTAAGGATTATTTTTCTAAAATTCCTGTGATTACTAAAATTTTCTAAGAGTAAGTTTCCAAGTTATGTCTACTGTTACAACCATAAAATATAATTAAAATTTGAAGACTTAAATTCTTTATTGATCATTTTTTTTCATCGTGTTATCATGATGTTACTTTGTTTGCCAAACGTTGTTGTGTTATGAAGAAATGTGATGTCCCCCTCTCTTCACTCCTAAGAATACTATAAGAAGTATTCCACTCCACACCTAAGAATACCAAGAACTGGCATGTAAAATCGTTCAGTATTTACTATTTTCTATAAAAGATTTAGGTTATGAATTTTAATTAGTAAATAGTTAAAGACTACTACTTACTATTCTAGACTAGGTTACTTATTAACTAAGTTAAACTATTCCTGTTTTCAACCTATCCAATACTGGGTCTCTATCTAATACTAGGTCTGGAACTTTCGATACATCAAGAAAAACAAGAAACTAATTTTCCACGAACACCGAAATATTATACGTTTCTCGACGCGCATTTCAGTAACCAAGTTGGCATAATCGGGAGTTGATTTGAACTTTTTTTCAAATCGAAAACTGAATACAATGTAGATTTATCTGTATGTAAAATAATAAAATATTATTTTCCCATACATTATTATTCAATAACCGGAATAAACTATAGGAACATATTTAGTCATATTTAAAGATAATGTAATATAGATATAGTTCATATATTTTTCTGTAGGTTAGCAATAATATAGAAAAAAAAATATTATACCTACTCCGTTTTAACATACAACTGATACAAACATTATTATAAAATTCAAATTATACAATTCAATGAGTACATTTTTTATGTCAGTCACTAAATCAAAACTTTTATAGGTTGTAAAATGTAAAATGTAAAAATCAAATATTGCTTAAGTAAAATAAGTGAAATTATCCCTTATTAAATTAAGTTTGTGTTTACTTAATTAAACATTTATTGGTATTCGTTAGTATATCCTGTTAGTATTGAACACCTTAATTGTTCATTAACCACATTTACCTAATCAAATTTTATAATGAAATAACATTGAAAATTGAAATTCCTAATTCCAAATTCTTAAATTGGATAAAGGGTAGAGGAGCGAATGACTGCCGCAGAGGAATATTGCCATTCCACGCACGGTTTATACACATTCCTGAAGGAATTATGAAGCAATAATGAAGAGCACAGGTCTTTCCACAGATCAGGGGCGAGATATATACTGTACCGTTTGTTCTCGACCACCTACCTTGTTTCACTACATAAACCAGTCAACATGTACATTTATATTAACTTATTACACACAGCATATCAAGACCCCGACGAAAGATTTTTCTTCCAGATTTATTTTAGGCTAAGGTTTATAGCGTTTAGTTTATTTTACTTCAAGGAAGTTTCGTCGAGTGCTTTCCCTCTATGAATTATTACAAAACTCTACGATTTTAGATTAACGTAAACATAAACCGAAATGTTTTTATAAATTTATTTTAGTTTGAAGTTAAGGAATAAATTTAAATATTTTATTTTTTCTACCACCTCATGTGAGAACTGATAAAAATAAAAACTACTAAATCTAGTAAATTAAAATCAGTCATGGTTCTAATATTGGTAACTTTTACTATATCGTAATATAGTCTTTAAAATTATGAGAACAAAATAAATATGAATATGTATTGTGTTCTTATAATATGGACTGTAAGTAATATAGACATATGTAAAATCAATACATACACTTGTGTTCCAGATATGATAAATTGGGCAATGATCAGTAGATTTATATATTGATACTCGTATTAATTTATCATTAAAATTCATCAATGTTAATTCCTATTAAATTTTGACCTAACTTAAATTTTGGAAACTTATATGACAGAGTTTGTGTTAAAATTAATAACTTAATCTACTAATTGATATATACAACATACATCTTAGGTAGAAGGTTCAAAAATCGAAAATATCAACATATTCCATAAAGTGAACAAACATCTTATCAATCTCTATACAATAAATTCCCTTACCTTAAAACTGTTTACACAGGAATTATTTCCTATCCACAATAATGTCAATAGTATACAAATAATTGATAATTAAATATACTTAGGTACTTATAAATACGAATGCGACAGTTATTTTCTCTGAGAAACTCAAATTCAGACTGAGCATTTGACACGAAAATTCTAAGCCTGCTGAACATAAAGGATAATAAACCCTGTGTAAAGGAGTGAAGGACAAATTGTAGGTAAAGTTGTAAAAAAGCTATATAATTCGCTTTTACCTAAAAAATATTTTAGGTCGTAAAGCAATTGACTGTAATAAATATTAACCTTCCTAAAAAATTATACCTATTGTATAATTGTTCTCTGAATTCAAAGAATATTATTTGGACGGATATTGACTCCAGATATTAATAGCAGACAAATAAAGATGATAATATCCAAAGGTACTGAAAATTAGATCATAAGCAATATAAGTAATTCTGATTTAGCTTACTACCCAGTAGTATAATTGATTAAATTGTAATTTTTCGTTTTATTTCAACACATTGGAAAAATAGGTATGATTACACATGCCCTATTTATACTAATTTTGTTCATAAATTATCGTATGATTTAAAATTAATATTTTGTATTTAGAATTAATATTCCGTATTATATAACTTTCTTTACCGACCGACAATGATATAGGTATGAAATATAAAATAATATTTTATTTTATAGTTTATTTTAATAAATTATCTACGTTAAATAATTTTATAATGTACAGTTTATTCGAAAACTAATACACAAATCATTGGAATTGTGGTATTGTTTTATAAAAAGTCACAAAGATTACATAATTTTGTTCCCCGGAATTTGATTAACTTAAACTAATATAAACATATAAAGACATTATATATGTATGTGTAATGCTTAATTAACACATTTGCTTTACATTCGAAAAACATATTAGGTACTACATAAATTCAGTAAAATTATTGCCCATTTAGTAAAACAAATACCCATATCAATATAAGACATATTAATAGATTTTACTTAAATGTCACGATTTAAGTTAGTTTTCAAAATTGTCATGTATTTACCTGGAATCTATAACATCGGTATATATTATATCTCTAAAACAAACTAATTGTAAGTGTTGTCTCTTGACTTCATTCTCTGAAGTAAAATAAACTAAAAATTAAGGTAGAGCCACTTACATATTTCATACTTCAAATAGTTCACGATGACTTTAATAAATTAATAGGCTCATGTACTCACATACAGTAAAACCTCTTAATCTCAAATTATATCGCCTAGAAGTTTGTTTTCCTTTACATAGTGTAATTAATATATATTATCAACTATAGGTAAAAGAAAATTATGGTGGTACTGAGCCAATATGCCAAAAATATAAAATAATACCTGCCTTCTTGTATTTCCTAATAGAACTTGATACGCCTTCATAACCATTTGTAAGCATTCGTTCTCCTGCTAAAACATTTGCTTACAATTTCTATACCGTATACCATACCATTTTATTGACCACATTATATAGTATAATAATATTTAAGGCTATATTGATGCTACAATCTATTTTTACGTTCAGTAAAATTTATATAATTACCTATTATTGGATTAAAACAAGTTTCGACGATAAATTATCGACATTATTTCACTAATATTGTGAAGCTAGTATCAAATATTATATTTTTGAGCTCATTTATCCGCAGTCAAAAGTATAGTTTGTGCCTTTGCCTCCTTTAACTTCAAGTAATTGGAGGAAAACCAGTTTATTGCATTCTTGCATCTAGAACTAGTCGGTCAATAAAAATCCAATATTTACAGAATAAAAACTTTTATTTTTTACGTATGTGTACGCAATTTTAATGCGATAAGAAATATATTAAATTTAATTAAAACGAGTCATATGCACTATCAATATCTACCTTTACAAACGGTGAATCTTGAACCTTCAAATACAAATTATTTAAGCATTGAATAAATTTATTAACAAATATTATTCACAAAGATAGTTACCGATAAGAATTATCATATTTCACATATCCTACCAATTAAACTGCTATCGTTGGTGCTATTATTTTATAATACTTAGTTGCATTGTATGACGATAGATATGTGAAATTAAATAGTTTTCCTGATTTACGTTTATTTAAAGAGATATGCAAATATACTAATAAGAACGAATATAGAATTCATTATAACAACGACTATAAGTAAAATAAGTTGACATGCGATACAAATGACGATGCAACCCTCCAAAATAGTCTAAAAGGTATTTTGACACCGTTATGTGATGACAACTAAATCAAAACAAAATAGTAAATAAATTAAAATGGTCAGAAAAGCGATAAGTAAATTACCTTAACGACTTTAAGTATGTGCTTTAATGAAACGTTAATGGCAAAACAACATTAGCAGGGGATATACAGGCAAAACATTATTCTAACCCTTGAAATGTATGCTAAAAGTCAAAAATACTTAAAATAGAAAATGCAGACAAGTTACTAATGCTGTTAAATGGGATTTATTTTATGCGATCGTAAAAGCAAATGCCGTGCCAACCGGCAGCAGCTGAGATAACAAGTAATGATGCCGAATGATTTACATGAAATGATATTCTAATACTCGTTATTTCTTTACATTTTTACCGATACCAGAATTTGATTGCAATGGTAATGATAGTCTCTGACGACTGTCAATTTAATTATATGACAAAACATAGATATATGCTTCTATTTTTAAAATCCACGAAAAACATTGTTCCATACATAAATTCATGGAATAGTTTAATAAAAACTTTAAATGATTTCGACTATACAACTCTGAAGGTGTTTTTAAAGAAAAGTTAAAACGTATTGCATATTTTTGTTACAATAATTATACTGTTATACTTAATTAACGCTTAACACTTACCAATAATAATTATTATTATAATAAACCGCTATAGATATATGTATATGTATGGATATCTACAATAGAAATTAAGAAATAGATAATTTATTGGATAGTGGATATCTATTATGAAGTCATAATATAGTACACTACAGTCATCTTTCTGTCTACTTCTTGTAGGTCTCTTCGTATAATTGCAGTAACAAAGGACTTTTAATGCTTCTCTATAATTTTTTATATATAGTAGGATCTGCCAAATCCTATTCTATCATTTTCTTCATCCATGCCTCCCAAAACGTGACTCTACTATTTTATTAATTTTGCTACGTTGTCTAATCTAACGTATTTTAGTTTTTATTACATATACAATTTACATACTCTACAATAACCCATTCAATGATATCTTTACTTATCTCTTAAATATTCATAGTCTTTGTACTTCGAAAGCCTTAAGTCGCATACATACTACTTATAGTTTCATATATAAGTATATAGCATATATACTTTCTATACTTATAGCTGTAAGCATAGAAAATGTGATGGGAATTCTGGTCAATTAAAACGCCGAATTAGAAACGTGCAGTATTTTATATTAGCGACCACTACATGGATGGGTGACCTACAATATTCTCCTATAGAGGGGGCTGCGGTAAAGCCATTTGTACTGTGGTCTGGGGTGGTGGACTGGACCTAGTATTGAAGTTATGATTATTTTCTTGGGATCGAGTCCCAATGGGGAGAATTTAAACATAGGTATGTCTGTCTCCATTGTTACGTGTAACCTTACCCACTTGAACTTTCAGAGGAAGGAAGTCAATTTTTGTGTGCACAAACTTTTTTAAATACATTTCTTGTTTTAGCAATAATTTTGAGTTGAGAAATTCCAGTATATAGTAACAGTATACTTTTTTCTAGATGGAATTATCCTTTTGTTACGTACGGATGGAGGGTCAAAAACAATTACTAAAGAAACTGAACAAAATATTTTTTTTGCTTTACTTTGACGCGCACAAATATCTTTCTTTAATTTTATTTATTCTGATTTATTGCAAATAATACGGTATATATATATATATATATATATATATATATATATATATATATATATATATATATATATATATATATATATATATATATATACATATATATATATATATATATATTTTCTTTCTGAAAATACATATTTTAAAAAATATATTATTGGGAAAGGGCTCAGAATAGAAACAAAAGGCCAGTTTTCCATGAAACCGAAACATTATACATTACCCCACGCGCGTTTCACCAAAAAAGTTGCCATCATCAGGAGGTGATTAAAATTAATTTTCAAACTACCTCTAACCTCTATTTGCACCTAGTTTTAATTTGGTAAGGTTCAGTAAACCATTACGATTAATTTATCATAAACCTCATTGTACTTATTTTTCTTCAATAGTGACGGAATGATATGTTCCGATTTCTATATATTATAATATCTTATAACTATTGGCTTTTATAGTTAGTAAACTAAAATTATATAGACACTCACTTCACTGATCCATAATGACATAATTTATCGTATCAACCAAAACAACGAACTATTGGGTATAAAGCCCTTGTAATTGTTCGTGATATTATCACATTTAGCTATCTCAATACTTTTATAGGTATTCAATAGTCTTCTACATTTTAAGCGGGCCATGTGTTCCTTGCATCTAGTTATAATTGTTATTTTTGTCTACCCAATATGTACTAATCAATAAAAATAGAGAAAATAGATATGAATTTGATGTATATAGGAAGGAAACTAGGTAGTAATTTTAGATTCATTCCTAGTTTAGTTAATAGTTTAGTTAATGGTTTACTAGGAATTAAAAACTAATAATAGTTTTTAGTTCCTAGTTTAGTCCATCGTTTGCTCAGTTTTCCGCTTAGTAACAAAGAGGATCAAGGATGTAGATTAAAGTAATGGATATCCTACTCTCATAGAAAATAAAATAATTTAGAACAAGTAACACAGATTTAGGACAAGTAACTTTACGATTTTTCGGAAACTTTACGAACCAAGGGGCTCAATTTACCAAGGGGCTCAAGACACAAAGAATTTTTATTGGAATTTGGGATATTGTAATTACATACATTATTGCACTTTTCTCGCAACAAATTGCAACAACTTTTAGGCATTCTTAAAGACAAAATTAAAAATAGCTATATGTCCGGGATTTATGAAATCAGATGCTTATTTGATTATGAAATCAGAAAAGATTAAAAGAGCAATTGCAGCAGAAGAGCAATAAAAGAAACGCATGGCCCACTTAAAATATGGAAGATTAGAGAAATATTTTTTCGACAACGAATATGCTTCGCAAAGTACCATAGTAATTTAAAGTTACTTGACAGCATGAAGATAGCTGGATGTGATAATAATATGAATAGTGACAAGAGCCCTAAGCCTAATAGTTCGTTGTTTTAGTTAATATGGTGAATGACGATATTAATGGACCAGTGAGTGTTTACTTAATTACGGTTCGTTAAGTATGAAAAAAGATAGTTATAGGAAATAAAATATTATAAGCATTGGTACAGAAAACCGTACATACAATTTTATCGTTGGTCAATAACCACGAGAAATATAGCTACAATGAATTAGTATGAGATTAGTAATCGATGCATGAAAGAGAAAAAAAAATATTTATACAGTTTACTGAATCTGAACCAAAAATTAGGTTTGTAAATAAAGACTAGACATAGCCTAAAAGTTAGTTTTAATCATCTCTTGATAGGAGTTCATGTAAAACATGTCTCTTGATGCTTTCAGATAATCAGAAGGTCATTCATATCAGTTTTTATAATATTGCTAGTATGTTCTCATTTAAGCGAATGTGAAAAAATAGAAACTTTAATGATACATTGTGTTTCGACATGATACTCACTCAGATATAGTATTTAACGATAGAGGGTGTAGAGGTATGATTATATGGTAAAATGAAATATATTTTGTTTCATTTATGTACTCGTACTTAACAATTAATTAATTATTTATTAGTTACTATGAACTGTAATAACAAATAAAAGAGTTTTACTAGTTTCATATGAAATATATTTGATTACATAAATAATAGAATAATACTGAATTGGTAATCACAATGCATATTTTTTTATTCAAGTTGAAAATATTGTACATAATGTACAGAAATGTGTTTGTTTACGATGGGCACCATTAACATTATTATATGAGAGCGTATTACAGCAAAAGTAAACACCAACTCTATAGTTCTGTATTCTCATTAGTCTCATTAGATCTACACGTAAATGTGCTTATGGTGCGGCTACATTGTAATAGACCCTAATACATTAACTATGTACATGTACGTGTTGACTGGTATTATAGTCTTTCACAGTAGTCTCATATATTTTCCAATATTGTGTAGTATATAGATTCGCATAAAGTAACTGTATAAATTAATACACAACAAACGTATTTTATTTCTATATTAGTTATATGAATATCTTTCAATAATTCACTTCATTTGTAATACCATCAAGTATCAACAGACATTAATTATTTATTTACAAAATAAAACCACTCAAAATAACTTGCAAAATCACTATACTTGGATACTAATCTAAATAGTAAAAATAATTACATTAACTGAACGAAATACGGAGTATCAAGTAATCTACCTTAATTGTATCAACGAATTATCTTACAACACTCTAATTACAAATTAGACATAAATTATTGTTTTTACATATAATTGTATGCATACTGTGACACCTATCGGTAAGAAAACTAATGTGAAGTGACAGCCTAGCAGATAAAATCATCTATAGGGTTTTTCAATTGGTACGGGTCGATGTTGGCAGCCTGTGGCGGTCACATTGTTTTGGTGGCGTCTGTCTAACCTGTTGTTTATTATTCAATATTCAGTCACTGATGCTAAATCACCATGACAAGTTACACGATTGAGCAGCACGTTCAAATGATAAAACTTTATTATCAAAATGAGTGTTCGTTAGTGCAAACGCTGCGCGCATTGCGCCCATTTTACGGCAGACGCGGTGGCCTTTCAGTCGACTCTCCAACGTTTGGTGGCCAAATTCGAGACGACCGGGTTCTGTGAACAGTCAGACAACACCCGTACGTCAAAAAAACGCCAAATGGACCGAGAACATCGCCGCTGTCCGTGAAAGTGTGCAGGAGAACCCCCAGGCTTTTGAAGCGAATTTTGTGTCGAGACTTGGGTCTGCACGCGTACAAGAACCAACTTACCCAGGAGCTTAAAGTTAATGACCATAACCATAGACAACACCGTTTGTTCGCTGACTGGGCTTCGGAGCGTTTGGAAGAGGACCCCAATTTTTGACCGAAAAATCAACTTTAGCAACGGGGTGCATTTTTGGATGAATGGCTATGTTAACAAACACAATTGCCATAGACGGAACGACGCCAACCCACATTAGGTTCACCAGGTATCAATGCACCCACAAAAAGTTACTGTTTAGTGCGGATTTTGGGCCTGCGGCGTTATTGGCCCGTAATTTTTCGAAAACGACATTGGTGAGGCCATCACTGTCAATGGAGAGCGCTACAGAACGATGTTAACTGACTTTTTTTGGCCCAAATTGAACGATATGGACGTGGACGACATGTGGTTCCAGCGGGACGGCGCTACGTGCTACACAACAGACGCCACGATGGACATTCTGCATGAACAATTTGACTAATTTGAGGGTATGGTTATCTCTCGCAGAGGTGACGCAAATTGGCCACCAAAATCGTGCGATTTGACCCCGCTACACTTTTTCTTGTGGGGTTTTCTGAAGTCGCAGGTCTATGCCAATAAGTCGCAATCGATCGATGCCCTTAAATAAAACATAACCCAGGCCATCGCTCAAATTCTGCCGGACCTATGCAGCAGAGTCGTTGCAAATTGGACCAGACGGATCCGTGCCACCGTGAGAAGCCGCGGCGGACATTTGGACGATGTTATATTCCACACATAATGGAATACATGGTCTTTTCAAATAAAAAAAGAATTTCGTTAATACCTCACACACAGCTTGTTTTATTCCATTTCAAAATCTACCCGCCCTTATTGAAAAACTCCTTTATTTAATGTGCGTTGCTAAAGTAAATCTATGCTATTTCATCTTTTTCGTTTAACACAATTCGTTATTATTATTTATTATTATGAAATGCAGTTACTAATACTGGAATATGTTTCTTATAAATATCTCATGCGTGGTTTTCGCATTCACAGAAAACATGTACAGAATGGCACTCGAAAAGCTGAAATATTTTCATGAGGCTGAAGATATGAACTGAAAACTAAACGCTACTGCGCTGGGCAGTATTAAAAACAGATTTAATATATTATTGAACATTAAAAGTTTAGTGTCCACAAAGCTATAATTAAATTATAATACTAGACAAGTTTAGTACCATCAAGAAAGGATGCAAAGAAATACTTTCGATGCATGTCCTTGAAATATAGACATTACTGAATTCATTTTTTAACTTATATATGCTTTTAGTCAATGATTACTTTGAGACTAAGAACATAATCAACTCCAAAAGTTAATTTATAATTGATTATATTGCAAGGGAACATATCGAAAGTAGTGATACTTGGTATTTAACTAACAGGTACACTGTTAGTTAAGTACCAAATAGGTCTTATCCATTAAAACAAATTAATATCCAAATAATTTTAATAATGCCTTTTTAAACTCCCTTTATTTAGCAATCTAAGCTATTGATCTGACAGTAAATGATTTGAGTAGATTGATTCCATTGATATAATTTGATTTGACTCAATTTGATGATTAACTGTTTACGTTTTGCGAAGATTACGGTACCTATTGTTAGTAGTGTTAGTTTGAGGGAGTTCGCAGTTGTTGATTTTGACGGCAGGATATATTTCTCGATGTAATATAAAGGTGATAAATTATATATAGATTTGGTTCCATTAGCCCGCATACACCATTTCTTGAGCCACTGTTAGATATTATCTAAGTTGGTCTGGAGATTTCTTGAAGCAGTTACTGAATCATTGTGAGATGCAAGGATAGCCGTGTCGTCGGCATATATTACCACCGTTGTCCTACTTATTTGACGTCGGCATACATAGTTAGTAAGTCTGCTGTATATATCAAATATAAAACGGGTCCCAACACGCTTCCTTGAGGAACGCCAGTTATGTAGGATCAGTTATGTAGGATTTTAAGAGTACATAGTAAGAATGGGTTAGGTAGATTTTTAATTTGTAAAAAGTCCGTCGTACCATACCTTATCAAATGCTTGAGAAATATCCAAAAAAGCCGCCGAGCAATATCTCTTAGCTTCAAAATCTCTGTTTAACCTGATTTACAAGCCTGTGGATTTTTTCTACAGTTCCATGCTTATTTCGAAACCCGAATTCATGTTCAGGAATAATGTTTCTTTCCTGTGTAATGTTCATTAGTCTTTTCGCATAAGTCTTTTCAAATACCTTTGACAGCATTTCCAGAAGACCTATTTGTCGATAAGATGACACTGAGTCAGGATTTGTGCCTGGTTTAAATATCATGATAATCTGGGCTACTTTCCAGAAATTTGGGAAACAGTTGAGTCGAAGCATGGTGCTTTGAGTCGAGTCCAGGTGCTTTATTGATGTTTATCTCCTTCATAATTGTTATATTTATCTCTGATGTTCTGAATTTATGGTGCGACAAGTCCATCTGGAATGGTTCTTCCACAAAGTCTTCTATTTTATTAGATTCTTGGATATGAATTTCGGAAATGGCCGAAATACTTGTTGCAGATGATTTTCAATAACAGAGACTTTTTCCTTATCGCTTCTTGCTGTAGATCAGGTATTTTGTTGATATCAGTAGGCCATTACGTTGTTTGGCTATGGAAATAAAACTCGTATTGAGCTGATAAGCTGAGATATGCATGTTTTCTTAATAACAAGTATCTTGAACGGCCTATTACATGTTCAACCGTAAAAGGAATCCAAATTTAAAAATGTTAGTACCACGAAGGGCAATTATACCAAAGGTTATCTTTCCGTTTCTATTATTCATATATTTTGCGTGATTCCCTAAACACCGTCCATCCAACAAATGGATCAGTAGAAGAGGATCTATTAGGTGAATCTAGATTTTCAGCTAGATCTTCAAATCTAACTCCATTGGACACATTTTTGTGGGGTTACCTTAAATCTAAAGTTTTAACATACCAAATACTATTGAGGAATCACAAAGATAGAATTTCAAACAAATATTAATTAGTTGAAACGCTACAGAGTTTTACAAGAAGTTTACAGCTGAGTTTTACAAGAATTTCAGTTTCGATTTGCACATTGCATTGCAGATATAGATGGCGGATAACTTAATTTAATGGGTTTTGTTAATATTGTTCTAATCCTGGAGTAGGTTGAAACCTTTGGTGTGAAGATAACACTAACTGAGTTTTCCACAAAACACCAAAACACTATACACTACACTCGCGTATAGTGTGTGCGCGTATAGTGTGTGTATAGTGTTTTGTGAAAAACTCAGTTAGTGTTAATATTGTTCTAATTAACATATTTTTTGTTTTGAGAATATGATGGGTATTCAAGTCAGTTGCTTAAGGCGGAGCTGTAGAAGTGCGCCACTATGATCCATGGCCACTACATGAATAGGTGACTTATCGTATTCTTCTGTGGAAGTGGCTGCAAGAATGCCGGTAATGCGTACTGTTGTCCGGGGTGGCGGATTGAATCCAATATTGAGGGTGTCATTTTTGTTTGGCTTAGTGTCACAATGAGAAGAATTTGGCACCTCTTCCTGAGCCAGGGTGCGTTTGGTCTCCTCCTTATGTGTAACTTTCTCTGCAGCCTGAGCTTTAGGTCAAAGAGGTTAATTTTTGTACGTACAAACTTTCTTAAATGGAAACTTCAGATAAAAACGTTTCGATTAGAAAAAAAACTTTACAATACGTCGCTATATCAACAGTGATGATGTCAAGAATATACATTCACCAAATGATGCGCAAACAAAATATCCGACGGTTACTTACCCGGTAATGATTTTATAGAATTTGTTCCAACTTTCGCTGTATACAGTATGTAAGCAGTAATAATGGCGATGCTTTATTTCCACTTATTGCAAATCTTATATGTTGCTTAATTAGTATATTAGAAACTAAGGTACATTCTTCCGTTGCACTTTTAAGTACGTGAACAAGAAAAGACAACCGTTAGAAGACATGCTTTATTTGAGGATACTTGGTTAATATTGCTAGAATTTAATAATTTAAATACAGTAATAAAATTTGAAACTTATAGGTTATATCAGATTATATATACAATACATTATTTCTTATTCTGTGTGAAAATAATGTATCCTTTTATGAAGCATGCTCAGAGACAAGATTATTTCACAAGCAGCTAATATTTACTGCGTATACCCATCTTTGAAATTTATAGCGTTTTACTGTTTTTATATGGACTATACACCAGCACGATTATGATATTCATCATCTGTATTTCTTTATAACTCTAAACAAAATAGGAAAGCAAACTGGTACGGCCCGTTCACAATTTACATAAAATAAAGAATGTGAAAGAATTACGGAGGTATCCCCACAAAGAATCACAGTCTAATTTTTCGCAAACTAACCCCAACGTTGAGTTTGTGAGAAAAGGTCAAGCCCTAGTCAAGTTAAATAAGCACAGTCACATTCTCTCGGTTAGTGAGTCGATTCGGTGTCTCCCTAAGGAAAACTCATATATGACGCTCTGAAGGGCCATAAACTGAATTATACTTGTTCGAAACGGCGCGTGAAAACTCACTCCGTTTATTTTCTTGTTCTATAGAAATGTTATTTAAACTTATACTACATCTTCACACTAAAAACAAACTTCCAAATTTATTACGTTTTATGAAAATATGATATTATGGAATGCCTAGATGTTGATTTATGTAAAATTAAAATATGTATACATAATGAAGACTTAAAACATATTGATAAGTTGTTTTCATTAAGGTATCATTTGAAAATAATTTTTGATATACAAGTTGAGCGAAGTAATCTATGTAATCCTGATAAAAGAGATGTTTTGAAAAAAATATGGATAGAGATATGTATTTTTAAATGCCAAAATATTTTCATCTATCTATTTATTTCCTAGAACTATTAGTTCCGTTCTATCTAGACAAAACTTAATAAATACTTAAATATAATTAGCCATAGAAATGATCTTATCCACTCGCTTCTTATTTATTCACTTTAATTAATTTTGTATCAAGTGCAGATATTGGATTCATATTTTATGACAAAAATATAAAAAAACTAATAATATTTGACAAACTGAGCTTTATTATTCTTCAAAATAAAATGGAAACGATACTGCTACAAATGTAAAAGAATATCGTTCATATCCGCCTTGACTCACATGTCAAGCGTTTAGAAAAATTGTCTATAACCCGGGCACATGGTCCAGTCGTGTTAAATCAAGTCAATCCAATTGATGTAAGCATTCCGCGAGGCAACATGATCAGGAATTTTTTATACAACAAAGTTATGGTTACACGTACTGTATGACTCCGTATTGCTGAAACCACATATTGTTCTAATCCAAATCATCAATTTGGTGGAAAAATAAATTGTTTAACATGTCACGATAACGTTTCCCATTTACTGTTATAGCATTACTAGCTTTATTTTCAAAGAAGTATGATCCAACTACTCCACATCTCCGAAATTCTCACCAAACAATGCATCTCTGTGGACGAATTTCTTTTCATGAGCAGCATGTGGATTCTCAGCAATCCAAACTCGACAATTTTATTTGCTGACGTATCTGTTGAGATGAAAGTATTTCATCGCTGAACAAAATTTTGTTGCAAAAATAGGCATCACCTTCTTTCTTTTCTAACACCCAATTAACAAATGAACACCGTTGTAAATGGTCTATAACTTTTTATTATTGTACCAACTGAATTTTGTGCGCTGATAGATGCAGATTTTTCTTTAAAATCGGACGCATGGTGGCTCTTCACAGATTCAATTGCTGTGCATGACGTCGAATGTGTTCGGATACTCCTGTACACTTTCTCTCACTGCAGCAATACTTTCATCTGACCGACCACTACGAGGACGTATTGGTGTTGCGTTAACAATAACAGAACACGTCTCTCCAAATTTGGTTATTAAGTTACGAACTGTTAACTCTGTAGGCGCTTCATTTTGTCCTAATTTTGTGCGAATATTCCACTATACGCGGAAAAGTAATGTAATCGTGTAAAAAAAAAATTTTTCTAGGGTTTATTCTTAATGCAACTGTAAATAATCGCTCACTTTCATAAAAGAGTTGTATACTAACTATCCGTTGTTGAACTGTTAAATGACGGCATGTTGACATTTTATTACATTTAAGGTGGTTTTGCACCTCGTTATAAGATCATTGATGTGATTGAACCATGTGACTTTGAAAGCAAATGTTAGACCGATAAATCTAATTGTAGGGGTACATAAGATGCCAACGTTCCGAAGGTATAATATATATCGTCAACAGATGCATTTACCAATTGAGGGTTCCAAGTCGGATGCAATATTATTGACAGCGTCGCCGAAATATTATCCTATTTTGCATGACCTGGAATAATTCCTTTTATTATGCTTTATGCGTAAAACTACTTTATACATATAAACTTCTCCAACCCATTTCTATAGATACGAAGAACCTAATTCTACATAACACTATTATTATACTTAAACCAACAATCTAGTATGTAGATATACTCGTAATGAGTAATAAAGTTAATCAACATACCATTCTTAAGGTTAATTTAACAAATTAAATAACCTTTGAAGAATATTTACGTTTAACGGATTATTGAGTTATCTGAAAAAAACGTTTAATGTGATAATTTTATTTGCAGGAACATATGTCTATGTTATATTAGTTTGGAAAAAAAGATTAGTTTAAAATGTTGGGAGTTAACAATTTCAAACAAATTCAACTCGTCCTTTCACCTGGAACAAGATATATCTGGTTTAAGAAAAGTTAATGTATAAATTAAAATAGTAAAAATAAGATAATTAAAATAGATTCTAGACAATCTATGACATAATTTATTGTTCATGATGTTTAAATTTTGTAAGTTTTTTGTAAGGTCTTTTTGTTTTGATTCATATTTGATTAATTAATGTTTCAAAAGAAATCGTTGTTCTGTTCGTGATTTCTTTTACAATTTCTGTTATGGAATTGAAAAGTTCATTAAATCATAAATTACTACAATATCTCTACATATTTCAAATGTTTATTTGATTTAAATAGATGTTGGTTTGAATTATGTTTAGGTCATGTTCATTGTATGCAGACATATATTTGTATTTAATAGAGCCGTGTAGTTCCTTTTTCATGAAAATAATTTATATATTTTATTCGCCTTGCTTTCTATCAATCAAGATGTATCCTCAATCTCTTGAAAATTTTGGTCAATTAAATAAATCAATTAGATAAAAAAAGTTTCAATCTTAAGTTTCGCTTTTAATCACTGTCATCTGAGAAAAAAAATCGTTTATATTTTACTTGGAAGTTAATTAGTTTATTAATATAATGTATGTAAAGATTTTATCCTCTAAAAAGTCGTTATATTATAAATACGCCTATTCGATATTATTGTTGAAAAATAATATAAATAAGTTGATAAATAAAATATTATCTCGATAAATAGTTTTTCTTTTATGGGGGACGTAGCCGATGCTTAGGCTAGCCGGACAAGTGGCCCCCCAGATCAGTGTTCCACCTACCTCGGCACCGCTCTCGCTTATCCTCGAGGTAGGGGTCAATTTTCTTATTAGGTGTTTTTTTATTAGCAGTTTCGTTCTTCACCCTACGTCCCCCCTCCCTCTCGCGAGCTAGAGGGAGGGGGGTCTCTAGAGTTTCGAGCCAATCTCTCTTTCCTCCTCTTCCTTCCCCCTCACAATCCCGACAACCATTCTCTCCCCATACGCCCACTTCCTCTCACATTCATTCATCCCACCCACAGGATCTTTCACTCTCTCCGGCCACCCCAGACCAGCCATACATTCTTCCCTCTTGCCTGACCACCTCGGGCACCTGAGCAACATGTGCTCGGAGTGATCCCTTTCTCAACAAAACATACACTCATCTGACTCAACTTTATCTATCCCTCGCAGGTACTCCCCGAAGCATCCGTGACCCGAGAGCACCTGCATGAGATCATACCCAACCTCCCCATGTCTCTTTCTACCCAGGGCCTAACATACGGTATGGTAAACTTTGTCCATTTCGTTCCCGTCTCAGACTCCCATCTCAATTGCCACCTTTCCCACACCCTCTCTCTCGCCTCCTTTCTCTCTTCCTCGCCACGAGATCGATTGAAGGTATGCCGACTATGACCAGTGCAGCTGCCCCCGAGACCGTTCGATACGCGCTGATCACCCGCAGAGCAGCTCTTCTCTGCACTCTCAGGACTTCATTTCTCCATTTGTTCCTCTTCCCTTTCTTTCCAGGTAGGAGATATACGAGGTTTCCACCTCGTATATCTCCTACCAGCCGCCATGCGTCTTGCCCTCTGGGCAGCGATCTCTTCCGACCACCAGTATATGCTCTTGACTCTCCACCCATCTCGATCTTTCTGGGCATCGAGGCACCGCACGCCCGAGCGACAGCCCTCCCTCTCTACCTGCGCCCCTATAGAGGCACGAAATGCCCCTCTATCCCAGTGGTTTAAGTTCCAGCCTATGATCCTAGCTATACTGGTGGCCCGCACCTCCTCCTCTCTCACCTCGTAGAAGATATACCTGTGGCCACTGAGCGTCTCTTTTGTTGACACCCTCCACCCTTCCACCATTCTGGCCACCCCCTCCGTGACGAAGGTTATGTCTGGGATAGACGTTGCCCTCCCCCTCTAGAATGTAAGTGCCCCTCCAGTATTCATCACGACAAGGTTCATCCGTGCCATCCACTCCAGCGCCAGATTCCTCCTGTTGTTCGTGGTGTCCGATCCCCATTCGGGGGCCCAGGCGTTGAAATCTCCGTCAATTATGGCCTTGCCATCCACGCGCGCCATCATTTCCTCGAGACTATCTAGGGAGGCCCTAAGCTCCCCTAAGACCGCATTCGGGCAGAAATAGCAACTAAATATGATCACTTTCCTTATTCTCACTTAGACATCTCGGGCCCGTGCTTGAGTCACTCCATGTACATCCCCTTCATAGTATTTTGATGGCCGCATCCGATCTTTCATCGATCATCCAGCCCTGACCCCTTGTGGTGGCAATATTCGGTTCATTTATTATCACTACATCGGCCATTTCCTCCCTAGCGGTGGCCCATAGGAGGTCCTGGGCCACCCGACACCTGTTCAGGTTTATCTGAATGATCCTGAACGTGTGAGCGACCCTCCTCCTTGCCTCTTACTGCCCTCCTCTGGCTTGCGTGATGGACATTTGTGTGTATCTGCCCTGTGCCCATCTTTTTTACAAATCGGGCACGCTTCAGCGTTTCGGCACTCCGCCGCCTTGTGCCCCTCCTTCCCACATCATAGTTAGTTCTATCGGGTCCTTTGCATGTCGTTCTAGCGCGGTCTGAACCCCAGCACCTCATACATCTCATCGTCTGGGGTTTCCTCTCTTACCCTACATTTACCCCAACCAATCCTAATCTCTCCCAGGTCGAGGAGCTTCCTCGCCGCAGCCTTACTTACATTAATTACGGCAACTTAGGAGTTACCTGGGCCAGGTTTCAAAGCAGCAGTCAAGACCTCCCACTTCCTAACGTACGTGCTAACCGCCCCCTTTACCTCATCCTCCGTGGTTATGGCGTCAAAATCCTTGACTATTAACCTCGCGCCCGGTTTTAGAATCTTGACCTCCGTTCCTTGGATTTTCGCCATGATCTCCTTTTTCAAGGCCTCGGCCTTATGTCCACTCTCCTTGACCTCCAATAGGAGCTCTCCGGCTCTAGTCTTCCTAAGGCCGGTAATGTCCACGTCAACGGCTTCGGATCCACACCCATTCTGGTTTTTTTCTTTGGTTTAGCTAAGAAAACTAGGCCTAAAACTAAGGCCGCCTAGCTCCTAAATGAGGACTGCCGCCGGTTTGACACCTCCCATTCTCTCGCTCCTTTCTGGCTGGATTTCGTCTTTCTTTCGAGTTATAGTCTTTTTTAGCCCCCTCCGAGCTACCGTGGTCCATTCCGCTTCCCTGTTGTCTGACTCCAGGTTAATCTCCCGGAGTCGTTACTGTCCCGACTTTCCCTCATTACTCGGGGGGTGGATGACCAGCTCCACCTCCCCCTCGTCCTGGATCACGTACTCCGCGGCCTTTCTCATAACTTCCCATTCGATACTTTTATGAGGAAGAAGGCCAGCCTCTTTCTGCCCTGTCTTTCAGGTTGCGTAGACTATTCAGCAGGTCTCTGGCCTGGCAGGGCTTATCCCAGGATTCTACCACAATTAGGTAATACGCATATTTGCTCATACCTCCTCGTTACCTGTCTTTGACGGTCTAACGGTATCATGTCGCAAATACGCCACTCCCCCATCGGCACCCCCTGGCTACCCAACTCAACTCCCTCAAAATACCTATCCCATATTGATTTACGCGTCTCCTCGTCTAACCGTTGCCCGGTCACTTCTCTACCGCATACTAAGTCCCATTCTGCAGGGAGCTGTGTTACTTTTCCCCTAGCCACAGATACCTTTTTAAATGCCTCTTCCGGCCATCTCCGTTGGATTAACTCCTCTAGCCTTTCCGGAGTTTTAACATATTTCAGTGATCTCCTTATTTTTTCCACCTCTTGATACGTCCGTTGTCTGGGTTCCTACCTCCGCCATTTGCGGGAGATTGTGTCCCACCCTAATGTCTCTCTTTCCTTCCCCATCCTTGTCCTTTCCATTATCCTCTGTTTCACCCCTGGTCATTGGTGCGTTCAGGGTAGATTGCAGCGCATCTGTCATAAGCTGGCTAGCGAGACTACGCAGTCTCGCTACCATATCCTTTATCTCTCTTTTAGTATTTGTATTATTCCTTATCAGGACGCTAAGATCTCTTGTGCACCTGTCTACCTGCTTAATAATCCCCCTAATAATAGAGGGATTCCGGTTTGTCACCTTCGGGGCGTTTCCATCCCCCACCTCAGATGATTCCCTATTATCCTCTCCCCTTTTTCTCTTGGTCGATCTTCCCTGTTCCTCATCCCAGATGAGGTCGAGAGTGAGCATGTTTCGTGGGGGGCTGCTCGCCCACGAATGGCTTTGCCTACCCGGGGACTCCCGGATACTTTTTTTAATCAATTCGACCCATAATAGCGATGTTCTGCTGTCTGTCGCCGCTGATTCTCTATTCTTGATTATCTGCTTCTCCCCCTCCTTCCTTGTTTCTTCATTCTTACTGGTTTTCGTTTCATTTTTTGTATCAAACTCCATGACTATTCCCACGAGTATGGGACGAACTGAAGGTCAACTCCCAGGTGACGCCCATCCTGGGAGTAAGGCTGCATACCGTGGGGTGCGCCAGGTACCCCACAGGTTTTAACGACTTCGCTGTCGGTTTGTTATATAATAACTCCTCTTTCCTGCTTTCCTCCTCGCAGGCCGGCCAATTAAGGTAAGCCCCCCAGTCCTCGTAACCGCACAACATTCCCCTGTTGTACCACACAGAGGTCTTTGCAGTGCGGACCCGGATTCCGGTTTTAAGCGGGTAGGCGGCCTCTCCCACCCATAACGCGGATTGCTCTGGGTTCGCCGAAACCCATACCCACATCTTGCGTTGTGAGTTCCTGGAGCTCGGCCCCGGGTTTCCCCGCGGCCCCCGACCCTATACCACGTCTGGAGTTACAGTTTGTTTGTATGTTTTGGTTCACGGGTACTATTTTATTTCATACCTATCCACCGGCCTCAACTGGTTAGGACATTCCCCTATCCACCACCCGGGGACGCGCCAGATGGGAGGCCATACACCTCCACACTGGGATAGTTGATTAATAGTTTGGTACACCGTGAAGAAGATGGATAACAATTGAAATAACTGACACTGAAGTGATGACATTGTTAGATATGACCAATCATGTATGGCTAGTGTAATGTGCATGGTTTTTCTTTCAACATAGAAAATGAAAGTTAGAAAAATTAATTAAAACATCTCATGGAGTACTGTGGATTTATAAATCCAGTTCTATACCGAAATAACTAAATTTATTTAAAACTAAACTAAAGCAATAAAGAAAAAAGGGGAAATCAGCTCTTCGCAAACAGCGAAAACTTATTCATCGCTTGAGGAGAGTTTTGACAATCTAGTTGATTAATTACAGTAGTAATACACTGTACAGTGTTTATAAAAAATTTATTTCCTATTTTTTTCCTAGTCCTTTATTTATTGTTAATGAATCCAAATCTTAAAGTAATTTTAAATATCCCAATTTATAAGTTTTTCTTATTTAAATTACTTTAACAACGTAATATATTTAAAGTTTATTTAAAGTTTAAATAAACTTTGAATATATTAACAAACACTGATATCCTGATCAATGCCATTTTAAATACAATTTAATATTCTCATTTATTAGATGCAAAATATATTTGTGACAAATGATACGTTTGAAATAAAACTGTTGGTTATTATTTAATATATAATCAGGTAACGTTGTCTAAATAAATTTGTTTATGTGTAACAAGTGCTATTTTTATGGCATGTACCAAATTCATTATATATTTATTTCATATTCTATTGTGATTCTCATTGAAAGGCACAAAATAAAAAGAAAAACTTTCCATGGAATTAATTTTACTATATTTTCTTTTCCTAAATTATATTTAGGGAAAGGTCACTAAAGTAGGTAATGTATAATGAATTTTTTATAATGAATTTTTATTATCTGATTGGTATTGGGCGCAATGGAAATATTCATTTTGATATGTTAGAGAACGGCATATGATTAAGAACACCAAATATTGTCAAACTGGATTTGTTAAATGTAAAATTATATTTTATGTTTCCAAAGAAAAATTGTTTCACAAAAATAGATAGTAGGACTACACAAAAAAATTATAATTCTCTAATTGTAGTAAGCTGTAATGTTACTATGAATAAATATATTTCTAATGTAGGAAATTTGCTCAAATAAGGAATATATTGCTGATTAAGTATTGAGTGATTGTTTTACGATAAAATGCATTGCATTATTATAATTTAGAATATTTACGTTAAACAAATTGATATTAAATAAACGCGTTCTCTTGCCTATTCTCTCTTGCCTATAGTCGTAAGTATTGTAGTCGCATTTATTTCATGAAGCACACCAGACGAAAGCAACGTTTAGCATTAGCTATTTAATTTATGGGATGAAAAATATTGACATGAAACATATCAATACATGAACAGCATTTCGTATTTATCCTCATTTATATTATGTACATAATCCCATTAAAAAGGTTTTAGCCAGAATACAAAGGTTGTGGTTAAGGTCAATTATTCTATTGTATCATTATTATTTTATATTTTATATTTATTTATAGAGAATAGAATACACCAATATTTGTAGATAATCAAGTAGATAACTACAGAGAGAAATTATAAAAACTAATTAAATATTTTTATTAAACCAATAACTATTTTTTTAGTATCAAATAAATAATTGCTTATAAATTTAGAAAAGAGAAGATGAATTTAGAAATTAATTTCTTTTCTCCACGTAGTTAGCTTATCTATAATTTACCAGTTTTAGTTCATACCTCCCACTACATTATATTTAAAATATTTTTTATATGTATCAAAAATAATTTTAATAATAATATTTATTCATAATAATAAAATGTGTTCGTTATATTATTAAATTATATTGTTACTACACTAGTACTACTCTATTTTTGCTACCATCACTACAATTTTCCATTACCACTACAATCGGTTTTTCTCAGTGCATATTAATAATGACAATTTCATAGCAAAAGTCGTCAATAAAAATAATACTTAGTAGACAGAGAAATTAAATATATGGTATTTTAAAATAAATTATGAAGAAATGCATTTTATTTGTAAATGTATAAGTTATTCCTTATTCCTTTACCATATTTCGGTTATTCTACACGGGTACACTCACAATTAGTTTGCCTTTATGTACCGTTCTATTTTAAAACTTAGCGCTCAAATGAAAAATAAACAAATATTCCCTGCAGTTCTAGAGGAACCTCACAGATGGCCATACTATTTTAAAAACAAAAGCTCAACTGAGGTACCTGCTTTCGATCGAAGAAATGACTTGATTACCGCCTTTACCAACAGATCGAGTCTCTATAGCTCTTTATCCAATTTCTCGACAACGGCTACTTCGTTCCTAATTTATGACCTGTTTGTTGACCATAAGCTATGCTGAAATCTGAGATAGGGGAGAGACTCAGCAAAACAAAATAACTTTTTCAGATAACATTTGTTTTATCGAAAGAAAACAATATAAAATCTACAGGCTACTAGCTAGATAAGAATAGAACGTGAAACTATGGCAATACGAAAAACCAATAGACTCCTTTATCTATGCTAATAATAATAGTAGACAATAAAGCTCACGATATAATACAAAGATCTACTCTTTTTAAATCTAATTTAAATACTGTTTGTTCAAATATTACCTTTCACAAGTTGTATTGTAACTACTTTTCTTAACAAATTGTAATAAATATCTTGTTTCAATAAAAAAAAATCAGGTAATAATTGAACATTCCTCTTTCATAATTATTTCCTCTCCTTCCTCTCTAATAACTTGAAGTAAGAATAAAATTATTTGAAACACTTTTTATTATAATATACGGTTATAATTAAATTTAAGTTCTCGTTTTCCAGATATAAATTATTATTATTTATCATACTGAAATAAAATACGTAAATATGTAAAACTATATTATTCTTTTAAATGAAGATATTTAAAATTGTGCGATATCAGCTTAAAAGTGTTGAAAATGTGCTTGAAAGATAAGAACTTTATTCATATAATCTGAGTATACTAGCTGTTTTACACGTCTAAGTTGTCAATATGTGCATTTGAGTGCTTAAATCTATTATTTTTTGTGTATACAGTTATAATGTAATATAATAATAAATAATGTAACACAATAATAAATCTATTATAGATTTAGCGAGTACAAATATTTTGATATATTAATATAATATATAATTTACTGGCTAAGAAATGTATGATTCAAAAAATTCGTTCATATTTGATTCACTCATTCATATATACATATTCTTACGTTCAATTTGAGCGTAATTTACACCTAAAAGTTGTAAATATGCACGGTAGAGCATTTATATATATTATTTTTTATTTACATCATAATAATTATGTAGTACAATAATAATGCATCTTCTACAAATATTTTGTATATTAATATAATAAATGATTTAGTTACTGTCTGAGAAAATAATTTAGTAAATTTTAATTTTAGATCTGGAGATCATTGTCCACTATATCATTGAAGAGTATGCTGTATCAAACTGGTGAGTAGACAATTAAAGTGCGAAAGCTTTTGAATGGTAGCCAATAACCGTTTAAGTCTGCTTGATGTGGCAAGAAATGTCAGCCTGTGTATGTTATTTTGATCGAATGAATCATGAATTATAAACGTATTAATTCGGAGACTTCGTCGGAGTAATATTAAATCCAACGAAAAGTCTACGTCTAAAATATATTTTTAAATGGAAATAAAAATGTTACTTTATGTTTTTATTTTTGTCGTGTACAATTTCACAAAAATAAATTTTATATAGTCTATAAATTTTATATAAGGTCTATAGTATTTAATTATATCACACTAAGATTAGAATATATGTATGGATATTCTATTTTGATTTCAGTAGTTGAATTCTATTTTACTAGAGAAATATGCTATTTGGGAAAAATGATGCATTATTATGATAATCATCATAATAATGTATATAGCAAACTGCAAGATATAGCTTTTGGAATTTGGCTGTACTAACCAAATTCTTGAGTATTGATGTTATATTTTTATATATGGCAGACTTACTTACATACTACATGCACAGACGGACATCCTAGATTACATTGTACATTGACCAAATTTGTGAGATTGTGTATTTATTATTCTGAGCAATACGCCTTATTTCTGTTGTTAGCATCTAATAAGTCTAAGAGCATAACAAGTGGCATCAACCGTAATATAAACTGCAAGTGGCTGCCAAGTATAATCTCTTTAATTAGTGATCATACAAAGGGGACTATTATTTCGAGTTTATGATTGGAGCGGCTCAGGCTATTAGCGCAAGCACACCGTTATTCACTTTTCCATTCTTTACGTACTTGATATTTATTGATGAACTTTAAAACAGAATACTTAAAAAATTGTTACAGTTACTTGTACAAAATAGATTTGACAATAGCGATTAAAACTCAACGCGCTGACGTTGGATTGAATTGAGACGATGGAATTTTCGTTTTGTAATACGCCGAAATTTCTAGCAATTTCACTAACAATATTCAATAATTAATTATTTGTACACAATTAATACTGCCATGATTAGCTATAATAAATGTTATTATAAGAGTATTTTAACACAATGCATTTTTAAAAACAACGAAAATAGATATTGATGAAAAAACTTTGTTGAACATTTATCCAACATTTTGTCTTCTTGTCGACCAATCTTTTCGGAAATTTTGCAAATATCCTTTTTATTATCATTAAGGACATATTACACTTAAAATATGATTATAAGGTTCTGGAGAATTCGAATCAACGAATAAGAATTTGTACGTTTCTACCTGGCTTTGGAGTGATGCCATAAACGAAATTATAGTGTAATAATTCAATACGTATACCATTATTATTAGAAATTACCCAGAATTAACTACTTTAACACCTCCATTGTCCCTTTGATTAATTAGTTATTGAGGTGTGTATGTAGTATAAATTATTGAGGCTTGAATACGTATCAGTTCACAAGTAAACTTAGAGATTATCAAGATCAATTTTGAACACGCTTTTTTTGACAATAATAAGCTGTTTTTATGTAATATTGATATATTTCTTTGTAAATTTGTTGATATAACCAATGTTGTAAATTTGTTGATATAACCAATATCATTCACTCGTTATAACACATTATCGTGCCTTTAACCAAACCAAACTCTGTATTTCTCCCATACCAACGGAAGAGGTCCTTAAAATAGATCTGCATCCCATACGTGATGCTATGCAGTAATTTTGTATTGGTCCGGTTTTAATTAACTTTGCCGTTTTGATTAATTCTTGCCATGACGATTTTGATACCACATGGATGTGCCATACTTAAGCGCTAAGATAGCAACTACTGGACATACTGTGAATGGAAGCGCTAAGATGGACTCCTAATATACAC
The DNA here is from genome assembly GCA_037954035.1 of Rosalia funebris. Classification (NCBI taxonomy): domain Eukaryota; kingdom Metazoa; phylum Arthropoda; class Insecta; order Coleoptera; family Cerambycidae; genus Rosalia; species Rosalia funebris. The sequence continues at coordinate 30,006,526 of JAZFAV010000032.1, read as the reverse complement.
ACATTTCCATTTTTTATTTTATTTTTTCTACGTTAGTCTTTGTTGTTGGTCGATTTTAATACACAATTTATTTATACATTGAATTATCAATTATCAATATACGACAGTTAATTTTATAAATTGATAAACCTCGTGAAGATAAAGTCAAGGATTTAGATCAAATATAACGTTATCCCTACTTCTATATAAACGTAATTTTTTTCAGGTTTTAAAATTGTTAAGCGAATGTTTATATTAAAATAGCATTTATAGCATTGCACTTTGCATTTAATTAGCAATAAGAGTTTTTAGGTAATTATATTAGGATTACCAAAATTAATGAAATCAGTATAACAAAAACGCCGCAACTACAATATTATATATTTAATAGGTTTCTTCCGCAATACGTACGTGCTAATGTTAACTCATGGTTATCTCCTAATACAATTATCTTGGATTCATTTAGGACTTAACGCACATGTCGACACCCTAATCCTGCAGAAATTGTAATAAATATCCACTATCCTAATGAACACGTAATCCTACTATCTTCTAATTACGCTTATGGTTACTACCGAGCACAGGATTTCGCCTACGGCAAATTCAAATTTATTATATGAAGGCCGGTACCCGCATCAAGCCCTCCCTTACGTTATTTTACCAAAGACAGTTAAATCAAAATCATTGTCATTGTTGTTTTGTATGAGTACACTTCCTTATAAATAAAATTACAAGACTGGATCGCTTTAAGCTCAAACAAATAGAACCAATACTTAATGTGAATTGTATACAAAATTAAATCGCAATTTCAAACCTAAGTCGTGTTACTTAAGAGATTACTGTACTGATATAAAGTTAAATAATTATAACGCTTACTATGTGTAATCTAAAATATAGTTACAATATTATATTCAAAACTGAGTAAGAAAATATCGTCTCACCCACCAGCTCAATATATGCAGTGTGATATTTACCACCTGACCAATATTGCTAGGGCCTTCTGTACGAGGTTCATGTAACGAGAGATCATTGGAGCTAATCTTCGCCAACAACAAAATTTTTATTATGTTTTTATGTGTAACATTTGCCTTACTTTAAGAAAAAATATAAAATAAATTGTAAACAAATTGTTGGTATTCAGTACTCATTGCACTGTAAATTTTTATACTATTTCCAACCTTTTCAATCGAAATTCTAATAAAATATATCTACGTTATACAGCTAATTTATTAATTTATGTTAAACAAAAACAAAAAATTAAATATACTATCCGACTACATAATTTATAGCCGAATTCACCAAAAAAACCACAGTAAAATCTGCTCAAACCCGAGACTGCTCAAACCCTTAAGTTTAAAATTTCCATAGTTCATGTACATACAGTAAGAAATAACATGATTTTTTCTTCATCTTGATCTTTAATCATATAGTTTATCTTAGACTGCCCTTTTTCTTATATAGGGTTTTTCAATATAGACGCTTGAAATTTGTTAGATTATAGCGGCCACGTTGTTAAAGCAACATCTGTCGAATTTATTGTGAATTGTTCAGTAATGTATGGTAAATTCCCGTGGAATGTTATTGCATTTAATAACGTGTGCGAATCATCAAAATTTATTTTGAAAATCAGTGCTCCATTCGAGAAACGTTCCGCGCATAACGTGATTTTTATTCTCACTACAACCGTCCCACTGAATCGATTATTCGACGTTTTGTGACCAAATTCATGTCAACCGGTTTGATAAATAATCAGCCAACACCCGTACGTCACCGAAATGCAAGGTGTGTTGAAAACATGGCTGCTGGGCGTGAGGTGTACGGGAAAATTGGAGGCAGTCAATTTCTCATCGCTCACAAGAATTTGGCCTTTCTGTAACTTCAACTTGGCGAATTTTACATCAGGACTTAGGTCTGCACATGTATAAAACCCAACTGACCCAGTAACTTCATGTAAACGATCATAGACAACGCCGTGTGTTCGCTGATTGTGCAATTGGAATTTGGCCCAAATTTCGCCAAAAAATCATCTTTAGCGACGAGGCCCATTTTTGGATGAATGGACAAGTGAACATGCAAAATTTTCGGATTTGGGATGATACCAATCCATACGAGATACACCAGCACCAAATGCATCCCGAGAAAGTCACTGCTTCGTGCGGATTGTGGTCTGGCGGATTCATCGGTCCGTAGTTCTTCCAAAACAAAACTGACATTGCCATAACCGTCAACGGCGAGCGCTACAGATCAGTGATAAGCAACTTCTTGAGGCTTAAACTGGATTATATGGATACCGATGACATGTGGTTCCAACAGAGTGGAGCTACGTGCCACACAGCGCATGCCAAAATGGACATGGTTATCTTGTGCAGCGATGGCATGAACTGACCACCGAGATCATGCGATTTAACGCATTTAGACTTCTTCCTTTGGGGCTATCTTAAATTACAGGTCTATGCGAATAAACCGCAAACAATTTATGTCCTTAAAGTCAACATAACTAACGCCATCCAGCAAATTCAGCTAGATTTATGCGACAAAGTCATCGAAAATTGGACCTCCCGAAAACGTGCCACCGAGCAAAGCCGCGGCAGACATTTGAATGACGTTATATTCCATATTTAATGCCATAAGATATTCTTTCACAAAAAAAATTTGAGTAGATATCGCACACACCACTTGTTTTATTTACGTTTAAAAATCGAGTGTCCTTATTGAAAGACCCTTTACCACTACCATTGGGTAATTAGGTATAATAAAATCGAATTTTTTTATATTATAATTTTACTTTACTTTTCTAATTTCAGCAAGCAAGCTTTTCTATCAAATGAATGAGAGTATAATTTCACTTAATGCATGAAGTCGATGGTTATTATTCAATAATGTCAGAAATGTAGTTTATTATACGTAATGCAATATGTAATTACAATATATCAAAAATTGTAAATGAATAAATCTGTGAGATATGTCATGTGTTTATTGTGCATAATACTTTCATTGTTATTAAATAATTTATGTTCTGGCAAAACATATGGATTTTTAAATATGTTATATATTTTGTATATTTTTTTGTGTAATTAATTTGTTAATTTTTGTATATATTTGAGATGTATTAAATTTTATTATTATACATTATAACCTTTCCAAAAGCAACAAAATTCACATGAATTTTTAAAAATTTTTATTTTATGTTTAAAAGTTATTATTTTTACTGTATTTTCTAACCTTACTTCACCAACCATAACTGCTATAGGAATGTCAGTGTCTCGATAAAGTCGAAACACATTCACATTTTACGTTTCTGGTCCAGTAATCCCGTCAAATTTAGAAGAGATCAGCGTATGAATAAATAACGCACTCCCACTCGCCCCATCTAAAAAATCACCCCTCTAAATCTGAACCGGCAAAAACATATAAATATCTTCCAGTGGAATGACCTCTTTGACATCCGATTGTCTTTCCACTGGCTATGGCGGCTCTTTCCGCTTCCGACGGGTTGTTTGTTCAGAAAGAGGATTCCGGCTGTTGAGAATCGCGGGAAACTCGGGAATCGGGGGAGTCTGAACCCTCCTAGCCTTGAATCAGATGAACGATAACGAAAGGCCACACTGTATTGTCACTGAGCGGCCATATTGCTCTATCTCCGTGAAAGTCCATTGTTATAATGGAACAGTAAATCTCCTATATAGATTTGAATAAAGCCCCAGGAAATATGAAATTGCAACCTTAATGTGGAATCTAATGAACTACTGTTCATTCGATGATGTCCCGAGGAGTTTTTTAATGGAACTCGAGCCACCATATCTGTCTGAGAATCTCTATGGCATTTGACTTTCTAATTATGTCTTCTCTGCCTTAAATAAAACATAAACAAATATTTATTCAGAAGGTTGGCTAGAGGATTTATTGTATAAAAAATGTTAAACTGGTTTCTCGAGAAAAGTTGAACGTGAAACTAAAATAGTAGATAAAATGTTTTATTTATAAATGACGACAAATAAAGCCCATTTACTGGTTGATGGAAAACTAGGGCATTTACATTTCAAAGGTTCCGCCTTATAGCGTATCAATATATCTATTGTTTCATATATATTTTTAAAGATATTCTTAAATTATGTATATTGTCATCTTATTTGTTTTATGTCAATAAACGATTAATTTTATCTTTTATTAAATTATAATTTAATAGTAATATATATTTTGTAAATATAAATTTTGAAATTAAAAATAATACGTTTAAAACTTATTATAGACATATTTATTTGTAATAAAATATTATAAATATTTTAAACTAATTCCTAATATTTATTTGTAAATTTTATTCCCCAGCTAAAATTAAATATACTCTTCATTCCATTTTATTATAGCAACATTATCACTATCTACGTTACCTAACAAAAATATAATATTTAACGCCATTTTAATTTTCATTGACCACTAAAGATGCATAAACTTAGTGTTAATTTCAGGATTACATAAGAACTGTCATTTATGTCGAAAATAATCATCAATATCAGAAATTATAATATTCATACCACATTTATGCATTACAGATTTTTTGCGAGCAAGATTATTTTCAGTTTTTACTTTTATTTATAACATTTATTCTCTGAAACAAACATTTAATATAATGATACATATTGTACCTGTAGATACGCTTAAAATAAAAAAAAGACTATTTTAAATACTAAAACGAAAAAGGAAATATATGTTTATATAGGGTCTTTCAATAGGGACGCTCGAAATCAAATGGCAAATCACCAAGGAAGGCTATATCGTTCAACAACGTACGCAAATTATCAAATTTTATTTTCAAAATCAGTGCTCCGTTCGAGAAACGTTCCTCGCATTATGTGATTTTTATCCTGGCCACAAGCGTCGCGACGAGTCGACTATTCGACATTTGGTGACCAAATTTGAGTCAACCGATATCATGATAAGTTGATAGATAATCAGCCAACACCCGTACGTCACTGAAATTCAAGGTTTGCTGACAACATGGCCTTGACATGAAACTTGGCCTTTCTACGACTTGGCGAATTTTGCGTCGGGACTTGGGTCTGCATCCGTACAAAATCCAACTGACCCAGTAACTTCAGGTAAATGAGCATATAAAACGCCGTGTGTTCGCTAATTAGGCTCTGAAGCAGTTGGAAGTTGACCCAAATTTCTCTAAAAAAGATCATCTTTAGCGACGGCCCATTTGGCCCATTTTTGCAAGAATGGATACGTGAACAAATAAAATTATGGGATTTGCGACGCTACCAATCCACATGAGATACAGCAGCACCAAATGCATCCCGGGAAGGTCACTGTTTGGCGCGGATTTTGGAAGCATCGGTCCATACTTCTTCCAAAACGAAACTGGCATTGCCATAACCGTCAATGGCAAGCGTTACAGATCGATGATAAGCAACTTCTTATGACCTAAAATGGATAATATGGATACTGACGACATGGGGTTCCAACAGGGCGGCGTTACGTGCGACACAGCGCATGTCATGATGGACATTCTTCACGAGCGATTTGAGGGCATGGTTATCTTGCGCAGCGGAAACATGAACTGGCCACCGAAATCGTGCGATTTAACGCCTCTAGACTTCTTCATTTGGGGCTATCTATGCGAATAAACAGCAAACAATTGATGCTCTCAAAGTCAACATAACGAACGCCATCCAGAAAATTCAGCCAGATTTATACCACAAAGTCATCGAAGATTGAACCTCCCAAATACGTGCCACCAAGCAAAGCCGCGGCGAATATTTGAACGCCGTTATATTCCATACTTAATGCCATAAAATATCTTTTCAAATAAAAAAAAATAATGATTACTCACACAAATAGTTCTATTTACATTTAAAAAATCGAGCGTCCTTATTGAAAGACCGTTTTACATATAAATATTTTAGAATGAGAAAATCAAAAAGTTTACATTAAACTGTAGGTCTTCCGCTATTTGTGAAATTTCAAAATCCGATATCTTCTTTATATTCTTCTTTATATATATATATATATATATATATATATATATATATATATATATATATATATATATATATATATATATATGTCCAACCACATGTCATCGGTATCCATATAATCCAGTTTAAGCCACAAGAAGTTGCTTATCACTGATCTGTAGCGCTCGCCGTTGACGGTTATGGCAATGTCAGTTTTGTTTTGGAAGAACTACGGACCGATGAATCCGCCAGACCACAATCCGCACGAAGCAGCGACTTTCTCGGGATGCATTTGGTGCTGGTGTATCTCGTATGGATTGGTATCATCCCAAATCCGAAAATTTTGCATGTTCACTTGTCCATTCATCCAAAAATGGGCCTCGTCGCTAAAGATAATTTTTTGGCGAAATTTGGGCCAAATTCCAATTGCACAATCAGCGAACACACGGCGTTGTCTATGATCGTTTACATGAAGTTACTGGGTCAGTTGGGTTTTATACATGTGCAGACCTAAGTCTAAGAAATAATAAGAAAATCAAAAAGTTTACATTAAACTGTAGGTCTTCCGCTATTTGTGAAATTTCAAAATCCGATATCTTCTTTATATTCTTCTTTATATATATATATATATATATATATATATATATATATATATATATATATATATATATATATATATATATATATATATATATATATATATATATATATACATATATATATATATATATATATATATATATATATATATATATATATATATATATATATATATATATATATCAGATGTATTTTTAAACATACAAGACATATAAAAAAATACATATAATTATGACAAATTCAAGTATTTGGGACACTATTTAGGACACCTATATAATGTCTGGTGCAATGAAATAGAACTATTATTCAATGAAATCGAATAGGTTTTTTCTGTGATAATGATAATTTGCATATCATTCTGCATGCATAAGTGCTTTCTTTTCTCATTTTTCAAGATTCTGAACTCCTCTTGCAATTCTCGCATCACATCCTTTATATAGTACATAAAATGTATATTAAGGTGAATGTATTTATGCATAAAATAAGGGAGCAATAATATAGGTAAGGAGAAACATTACAATAAGAACGATGCGATACGATATCTGCAATAATTTGAAATGGTCTGATAGAAACATGCAGTTGTTTGAACTGTCTTATTCAGACGGAAATAAATTAATTCATTCTGGGCAATTAGGCTTCAATCAATTTGGTTGGTTAACAATAAAAATGTCTGGAGCACTTGTTCGCCATTAGCTATGGTTGTTTCTTTTAAAACTTTTTTGGTACAGTTAAATATAAGAGACTTGTTTGTCTCGCGTATAGATAGAGAAGCAAATGCAAAACATTGTTTAGTGTATTATTTCAGTTTTGTATAATTACGTCATCAGAAGTATGTTTTAATGTATTAACTTTATGTGGGCGGTATTTCAATATCTTATATGATTATTATAAAAATAAACTTATTGCCCATTTATTATATTATGGCATTTGTCATGTATTAATTAACCAGATATAAATATTACAACATAATGTATTTTACATACATTATGTTGTAATATTTTTTAATGTTGTAATGCACTTTATAGGGTTTTATAAATATGTAGTTAAGAAAAATATTTTGCCTCTTTTGTATGTGTTTTATAACTCAGTAAGTCGGGTCCTTAACGCCATTTGATATAAAAAGGTTTAATTAATTATGTATTATGAAACATATAATTACTCACATATATTTTTTCTGTGGAATGCATACGAGTGGTACTACTGCCGGTATCTAAAATATCATTGAAAACGTAAAATTATATAAAAGAAGCAAAAAAATTAGTTGTACTCGAATGTTAGTATGTTTTAAAATAAACTATTATTTATTTATTATTATCAGTATACTAAATAAAAATAATATAGACACAAAATTTCCTTCAGTTTTTAAATTTGATTTTAAATGCCTAGTTTAAAAGAAGTATAATCATGATGTCGTGGGAATTGTAGTAAATTGTTACCTCTTTTGAAGATATTTGGTCTTAGAAACTACTACATTTTATTTTAAATAGAAAAAAGTAAACCGAATTCCACAGCTCTACAACTATAATTGCCTGGAAAGGTATTAATTAATGTATGCAAATATATGTATTTTTTATAAACTATTTTCAGATTATAATTCGTTCAGTTACTACCTTTTACTTTTTTGAACATTCTGTATAGATTGAAAATTCAGTTTTTATGAAGAAAGGACGATAGAAAAACATATTCAAATATATCACTCCAGGAGAAATTGTAGACACTGAAATTGAATATCTCTTATTTATTCGAAAATATTCTATTATCAATCCATTTTAAGTAATAATTTCTATGGGGTTACTTAAAAACTAAAATATAAATAAATGTAAAAAAGCGTGTGAACGAGCCTATATGGTATATAGATATAAATAGTTGTATATTATTAAAAAGTAATAATATACTTGCGGAAATACATAGCATAACTGACATGCTATTTAAAGTATTAGTAAAGAATTAAATGAATAATATAAAATACAAAGTCTTTTTACACGAATAGCCTAATTATGAAAAAATACAAAATGAAAATTGATTAATGGAATTAAATTGTCATCGTCTCTATGTGTAACTATACTCTCCGCAGCTTGAGGATGTACGGTAAGGAAGTCAAATACTTTTTTAATAATATAAATAACAAATCTTTGAATTGCACAACAACACAAAAATTTACCTCCAAAGTAAAGATGGAGTCGATATTATCCATCTCTTGAAATTAAAATTATAGCGTGTGCTGCAGGGCACAAAGAAATATTTACTTTCCAAATGTCAACATGCAACAAACATTATGTACGAAATCGAATTGTAAATTAAATTCGCTGCAATTTAAGACATATTTATGAGGTCGTGAATTAAATTGATTCAAATTTTCAGTCACGTTCATAAACTAAAATAAAGCCAACACATCGCATGAGAAAGAAATGGATATAATTTTTGTAACTGGTTATATCTTTGCAATCATCACATATTTGCATGAACTTATGACTTATACAAGAAGACTACAAGCCAATTTTCATACACTTCTCTGTTAATAAATATTGAAAATGTCTGCAAGTAAGGTCAGACACGCATTTTTCCTAATTTTCTTTTAATGAAAGGAATTCGTTTTAAAGAATATTTTCATGTGCTATTTAGATGTGCTATTTTCATATCATTACACGTATTTAGGTGTAAAATAATGTTGTTCACTATAATCCATATATATGAAACAAGAAATAGCAAAATACAGGTAGTATCGCTTAAATTCAAATGAATGAATGATTAATTTTCTGTATATACTGAGAAAACTCACTTTATTGAACAGTATTAAGAAAAATATGTTTACAAATTAATGGGTATAATAATTTTTGATACTGATGGTAGTGTCATACGCAGAGCGTAATAAGATGCCTAATCCGGTACCGAGACAGCACTCAGGCACATCTATTTGTTTGTTTTTTTAATGTTATATTTTGTTTTGCATTGGTTCATTATTAACCTGTGAGTCATACAATATTTTCTTAATTACAACCTTATATTTTCAACAACTTTGAATTAGATTTCAGCCATACCCTTTGTTTTCAATTTAATGGTTTACTAGATAATCCCATATATTTAATAACGTAGGGAACAATGAAAATTTTATAGTTTGTAAAATCTCATATTTTATAGTGCGTTATCCTTATTTTTGAGATTTAAAAGACGGCAGTTAATGAGAGTAAGACCGAATAAATACCTCCGACTCCAATGGATTCTATAATTTCTGCCTTTAAAAAAAAATTCCGACGTGTTGAAATGGCAACACCTAACCAACATAATGGACACATACCGCCGTTTTATAGGATCATAGAAATAGGCGCGTGATGTTATAGGCGTGTAATCATTTCATTGAAGTTCTTTCCCAACTAAGTGATTCGTAGAGCAATTACTAAGTGGATTACGCCATTTCCAATTTTTACCACATTGGACTTTTTTCCCATCTTTTGTGAGTTTATTTAGTATACCCCAGACAATCTATAGTTTGTTACTGAATTTTTGGACTATTCAGATTATTTACTATAAATTTATGGTTTCTAAAAACTCATAGAAGATGTAGATTTAAGGTGATTCTTCTTAACGCTACGACCTCAAGATTTTCAAAATCGCAAATTTCCATGTGTCAATTTAATATGAACCACAATTAACCAGAGGATTCCAAATAGTTTTAAAATATTTGGGAATGACACTAGTGCATTGTCCTAGAAACAAATCGCAACAACTTTTGAGAAAATAGAAAAAGATAAAAGAAGAGAAGTTCTAAAGATAAAATAGAAAGTAACGATAGATCGGCGATTTATGAATCCAGCTGCCAATTTTTTAGCCAAAAATATATTGGGCAGACAAACTGAGCACTTATAATTGGATTTACAGAGTACATGGCTTACCGTGTGATCCGTGTGCTCTTTGTGCTCACCAGCCATGTTCTCACCATCTTCAAAGAAATCTTCCTTTGCCTAACATGTTTTCGAAAACAATAATAGAATAAAATCTAGGAACTAATTAAAGTTAATTAAAAAGTATAAGCAATGTTGGATGTCTGCCTTTGAAAAAATTATAATAGCTAAATATGATAATAGTATGAACAAAGACAAGTGTCCTATAAGAAACAGTTAGTGTTTTTTTTTTTGGTTATGGTGAATGACGACATTGGAATGGATTAGTGAATCTAACCCTGCATGAAAATAATTATAACAGATTAGATAAAAGAAGAAGTTGTGGTAGTAAACCGGAGCATATTATTCCTTCACTGTTCATTGGCCATTAACAAAAACAGTTACATTGAGTCAGGTTACTAACGAACGGTGCATAAAATGAAAAAATATTTGTAATGGATTACTGAACTTGAAAAAAATTTAGTAAAAAATGGAGAGTTAGTTAATTACCTCCTGATGATTTTGTTTGACGAAATGCATATCGAATAGCATGTAATCTTTCGGTGTTCATGGAGCACTAACCACCTATTTCTGTTTATGTATTTCTTTGCTATTATTATAAATTATGCATTTCTATTCATTTCTTAACAGACGTAATTGCTAATGACAATTTTACTTTACTCACACTTTCTCATGTAGAGTGTCCTAACTAAACTATTTAATTTAGAAATATATGTATATTCAGATAATATACATGTTCACTAAAGCTCAAAAACAAATTATATTAGAAAAAGCAATAATAGAAATTTACTGCTTCTAAATACTAAAATATATCTGTTCAAAAATATTTAAACAGGTTGATATTATACCGCTGATGTCAATACATATCAATAGCCCCAAGTTATTTCTCATATTTACGGAGATATTTTTTTTCGTTTATATTTAGAAAAGACTGCATGATATAAAAAAATATTTTTAAAATTTATAAGACTAGTAGTAATAAAATGTAATTAATGTTATTAATGACCACAAAAGGAACATCGCCCAGAAATTGTTTAAAAAATTCTTAATTATTAGAATAATATATTAATAATGATTAAATAGTATTTCTAAAAATGTACATAATATAAATCAAGCATGTTTACGGATATACATACAGGCACTACAATGTACTGAAGCAAAATAATGTGTTACTACACAAACATGAAAATTTTACCACTAGAACTATAAAATTTACAATAAATGGTCACCATTGGTCAACATATCTGTAATGTGCACATATCTTAATTACATTCGGCAACGGTTCAAATAAATATTTCGCAAATAATTAAATTATTAGCAAACCTTATTAATTGTATATGCTTCTGCCCGCGTTATTATGGTTAATAAACAGTTCTCTGAGTATACGTTATACTTCAAGTAAACGTTTAGATCCTTTAAAATCACTAACCTGATAAAATCTTGGAACTCACACCAATTCACGCAAATTTATTATCAGAAACATCTACGGAAAGAGAAGAGGGCGATCTTTTATAATCCTATAACCTAAAACGCCATTTGCTAAATTGCGATAATGAACCATTCAAATTTGATAATGCCAACGAGATATCATATTTACGGATTATATAAAGTAGTAATTTCTAACTTTACCCTTGTTGCACTGGTGTCCCTGGGTTTAACTTAATTGGAACTGAAATTTATTCAGCCTTAAGGCAACACCGAAAATCCTTTTAGAATGTGCATTTATGATTAGACAGATAAAGCGGTCTAAATTACGAATATACTTACATTCACATTCTAAACTCATCTCTGAGGCATGCTTTGTTGGAACTTCTAAGAGCTCCGACAATTGAAGCACGTGAAGTGCATTCTCAATAGACGCCATTAAAAATAACACCACAGTTACATTGCTGAGCTATATTTATGCCCCCTTTTGTAAGTTTTTTAGACTTTTAAATGTTTGTTTTAATAAAAATAAAATTGTAATACACATGTACGCGCACGGAATTTCTTAGCAAGTACTACATTTTGGAGCACATCATTTAATTCACTTAATAAGTGAATAGTCTTAATTAAGTAATAACAATTAGGTAATGTTTCAGTAAATTCTAGTACTTGATACCTTCAGAAAATTGTAATACACCTACATGTATTACAATTTTCACACAGAATTTCTTAGCAGGCACATTTTGGAACATCTTTTAATTCACTTAAGTGATTAGTCTTAATTAAGTAATAGTAATTAAGTAATGTTTCAGTGAATCCTCGTACTTGATATCTTCAGTAAATATGTATATCACTGCATATACATTATTTTGCTTTAGCTTGAAATTTATTTTAACCACAAATACATTTTGGAGGAATCCTGCCTTCAATTTGTTGTCAAATAAAGTCCTTCATAGGGTTCTTGTTTGGATATTTTCAAAAAAATTATATTATTTCTTACTATTGCTGATATTTGAGTTACATATTAGTAGAATTCTTGAAATATGTCGTAACACCATAATAGGCAACCGAATAATATTATTTTATATTGTGTTTGAACAAATTACTTTTGTGTTTGTGTCACTGCTTTATGGGTCTAATTATCACCTGCACATACATTCTCGCTACCACAATCAATAATTTGGCTTTAGGTTATTGAGAACTATTAAGAAAGTGTATATAAATAAATCATATTCTCTAAAATATCTAGTCCTAATACCAGCGTAATTCACAGTGTTGAGATCAGGACTTTTTAGTGTATAATTTCAGCTAATAGATATGATCAAAAATTTTAATAATGTACAGTGACATGAAAAATACAGTGAAGTGAAATAAAAGGTTTACATCAATGTTAAAAAGAGGTAATATTTTCTTGGGTGAGTAAAGTAGGGTTTAAATAATATACGAATGTTTATGAATAAATGTAGAGTTTCATCAGGATTAATTTTTCGTTCATCCTATAAATATAGAAATCTGAATCTAAACTCTATACTAACATACATTGTAAACCATAAAAAAAGTTTTATATATGTTGTTTTAATATAAAAGATTATTTTTGTCTTTACGAATTGTGGATCTAAAGATTAAAGGAAAGGAAAAAGTCCTCTTATCCTCGTCCTCTTATTTATTTTATCTTTGAAATTTTAAAGTAAATAAAAATTATACTAAATTAAATAAGTGTTATAGGGAGTATCCTAAATCTAGTCTTTAAACAACCCATCGCACTTGATGAGGCTTACATATTCTAAAATTATTATAAAGAACTATTAGTTTTCTTATAAATCTCAGTATTTCTCTTATAAAATTTAGTTCCATTTTTTATATTCACAATCAATATTATTACCTCAGTCTCAATGATTTTGAAAATGATATCGTAGATGCAGTGCATCAACTCCAATATAATATGGGTCTTAATTTTCTAGAAAAGTTTTTATTTTTGACCAATGTGCATAATATTTTTAAACGTTTAGTCTTAATAAAAATAATCGGCCAGTGTCGAGGCTGCAATTCGAACCTAGGCTACGATCGATAGTTGCGTTCATATAATATGTTGAAATACTGTGACTACAACATATTTAATGTTGTTTCTAACATATATAGTTGTGGACATAGTTTCAACACAGTTGTTTCACTTATCCCATAATTGTATACATAACATTTATGGGTTTATGAAGAGTTGATATCTTTATAGCGACATATACCAATATTCTAAACCTTGCTTTTCATAATTTAAAAAGTTAAAAAAGTCTTAGGCTGCGGAGGGGATTATACACAGAAACGAGAACGAATACACCCACGCTCAGGGAGAGGTACCAAACTCTCCCGTTGGGACTTGAACCATACAATGACACTCTCACTACTGGGCCTAATCCGCCACCCTGGACGAGTTGCGGTAGACACCTCTATATACGACAGGTCATCCATCCATGGATGTGATGTGGATGCTGAAAATAGTGCTGCAGTTTTATTAGCTATATGTACCCCGACTCTGCGTGCCGCAATTTTATTAGCTTTGGCTACCGACGTGAATGCCTACCGTATTCTTAATAGTAGTGATATTTTTAATAGTGGATGCACAACAAGAACTATATATTTATATTATGATTTAAATAAATCACTGTGCTAATTTAAGCCTATTTAAACTAAAGCTATTTATATAATTTATTATATATATACGACTGCTAAACATTACATAATTCATATTCAAGAATACTTTAAACATTAATTTAATAGGCTCTCGTTTAATCTGCACAATATTAGTATAGCCTATGCAATTAGAGATATAGAGAATTTGAAAAAATATATTTAAGCAAATATATTTAAGTCGAGCAAAATTGACTAACTACATCCTTCTGAGTGATATATTGAAATATATATTTGAATTTACGCGTATAAAACATTCTTTTTATTCAACTGATTTCATATTACTCTTTTGTATTATCTTCCGCGCCATTTCCACCTACAATGATCGGCGTTATGGACATTTTGCGACATTTTATCATGGCAATTCAAACCTCATCGTCCGTATATAGATACTGAAGAAGTGACGCTTTATCCTTTCACGTGTGGATATTTTGATTATTTCATAGCATTTTGAAATCTTTTTGTACTGGTCGTATGGAAGCATTTCCCTAACTACAAATTATCGTCTCTAGAAAATAAAAATGGATTAAATGTCATAAGTCGTAAATCGAGAGTAACTCGATTAATTGTGGTTTAATGTACTAGACTAATACAATCTAGATATTTAGTTCTGCTTACTGAAATAAAGAGACATAGACATCTTGTTAATTATTTCGATTAAGTCAATGTGCACGATAATTTGTAGTTTTACAAACTGCACAGTATTGCTTATATAATGTAAAATAAAATAAGTTTTATTTCATACTTAACTATATGACATGAGTAAATATTACATTTCAAGTTGAACAATAATAACATTTCTTAATGAAAACAGCGAAACCAGGATAGAATTCATACGTATAGGAAATAAATTAACACTCCATCCTCAATCATATCCTTCTTACATGACACTATCATAAGCTTAAATTTTTCAGTTCGGTATTTGTTGAGTTATTCACTTTATGACGAAAAGTTTTGAATAAAACTTATATAGGTATTTAGTTCTCACGTTGTAAATAGATTTATTATGAAATGTAAATTTGAGACCATTCATTATAAAGTATCTTTCAATAAGGACGCTTGATTTTTACATGTAAATAAAACAAGTTGTGTGTGTGATATCCACTTAATTTTTTGTTACTTTGAAAGAATGTTTTATGGCATTAAGTATGGCATATACTCGTAATGTCATTAAAGTATCCGCCGCAGCTTTGCTTGGTGGCACCTATTCGGGAGGGCCAATTTTTGATGACTGTCGCATATATCTGACTGAATTTGCTGGATGGCGTTCATTATGTTGACTTTGAGGGCATCAATTATTTGCGGCTATTCGCATAGACTTGCAATTTAATGTAGCCCCAAAGGAAGGAATCTAAACCATGCCCTTAAATCTCTTGCGTAGCATATTCATCGTGGCATGCGCTATGTGGCACATAGCGCCGGCGCCGTCCTGTTGGAACCACATGTCGTCGGTATCCATATTATCCAGTTTACGCCACAAGAAGTTGCTTATCATCAATCTGTAGCACTCGCCGTTGACAGTTCGATGGCAATGCAAGGTTCGTTCTGGAAGAAGTACGGACCGATGATTCCGCCAGACCAAAATTCGCACCAAACATAGACTTTCTCGGGATGCATTTGGTGCTGGTGAATCTCGTGTGGATTTATATCATCCCAAATCCGACAACTTTGCTTGTTTACATATCCACTCATACAAAAATTGACGTCGTCGCTAAAGATGATTTTTTTTGGCGAAATTTAGGTCAACTGCTCCAGAGCCTAATCAGAGAACACACGGCGTTGTCTATGGTCGATTATCTCAAGTTCCTGGTTCAGTTGAATTTTATACGGGTGCAGACCTAATTTATGATGCAAACTTCGCCAAGTTGAAATCGCAGAAAGGACACGTTCTTGTGAACGACGAGAAATTGTCTGCCTCGGGTTCTCCCGTAGACTCTCACGCACAGCAGCGATGTTTACAGAAGACCTAGCACTTCGGTGATGTATTGGTGTTGGCTGATTATTTATCAAACCAGTTGACTCGAATTTGGCCACCAAACGTCGAATAGTCGACTTGGCGGGACAATTGTGGCGAGGACAAAAATCACGAATTGCCGGAATGTTTCTCGAACGGAACAGTGATTTTGAAAATAAAATTTTATTATTTGCACACGTTGTTGAACGTTATAACCTTCCACGATGATTTGCCATACACATACAATTATACATACAATTCATAGCAAATTTGACAGATGTTGCTTTAACAACATAGCCGCTATAACCTAACATGTTTCAAGCATCCCTATTGAAAGGCCCTATATTTCTCGTACTTTTTCTTAACCGCAATCTTCAAGAAAATTTATAAATCCTAATATAGTATTACAAATTGCAGTTTGCTAACGATTTAATCACCCAAGATGAATTAAAATTAACTAAATTGTCACTACCATTAACTATAAAATATGATAAATTTAAATTAGATATGGGTAAATGGTATTAATCAAGGAGCAATAAACCGGAACCGATGACTTAGTAACGGATTACTTAACTTGAATTAAAGTATTTGTAAGTATACTTGAAAGTTATTTTATAATTTAGTTTTAATCATACAGTAATTCATTCGAGTATTCATTGGTAAAATATAGTACTTTAATGTTTTATGGGAAACTAGTGACTCCTTCTTATTGCTCTAATTTCAAAATTTTCAATACAAATATCTACGTTACCTAATAGAAAATTTCAATATTGTGATAGTATCTTCATCATAGACTATTAAAATGACGTTTGGAGGTGGTGTATTAGATTAGTGACATGTGAACAAGTCATCGGGGTTACTATATGCAATTTCTGGAACATCATTAACCTTCTTTTACAGGTTAAGAAAAGTTTTAAAATACTGGGCTTCTTCACCAAACGAGTTATACATTTATGATGTAATAGCAAAACTTTCCGATTAAACTTGTGGTGACATTTTAGGCTAATGAGGCTAATTAATGGTCGACATGAGATAATGACAGTGACTACAAATTTAAAGTAACATGTATTATGCCCTTAACACCTATGAGCTCCAAATAAATGTGAATTAAATGTTCAGATGGAATTACTACTTCGTAATCATTTGTATTTGTTGTTGTTTCTCGAAGTCATGATTTATAAAATTTATGTAATTCGGAAAATAAAATGTTTCCATGATTTAATACACTTCTTTATGGCGATAATGTTTTCCATAGCTATAAAAAACTTAATATTTTTTCATATTGGGTAAAAGAATAATCAACAATAAAATAATTTTCTTTAATTCGCCAATTATGGCAGCCAGTAGTAGAAGTCCAATAGTAACATCAATTCATCAAATCTGTCAATAATTATATTTATGAGCTACTTAATCCCCCAGTACCTGATTCACTATGTTTAGGAATGTTTCCCAACAGAATTTGCTCTATCTCTGAATGTAAAGAACGTATTCGAGAGGAATGTATCTCCTCTTAGAAGTAACAAAATTGAGTATCCCTAAACAAATATTCACTTTGGAAATTAATGTGATCGAGATTAATACAAAAATACTTTACGGTCCAGAAATGTAATAGAAAGTTTACTAACTACATTGACGCTGATGTGGTTTTTCATTTTAAAGCACATCAGCGCAACTATATAAATATTAGTGTACTACTCGGTAAATCTGATATTCACAAAGAGTTAATGAAGAACAAATCTGCGTAATCCTTAAAAAAGTGCAGAATTGAAAAAAAAAAAGAATGTGTGACACGACGAACTTTAGTGAGGGTCGAGGTAGCATAGAGGTAGAGAGGTACACAATGTAGCGGCTGAATATAAAAAATCACACTTCATCACTCTTCTAGAGTGATGAAAACACTAGACTGTTGCTAAAATTTCCCTCCAACTGGAAATTCCTACTGTTATCGGTCACCATATTTTAACGGTTATTGCATAGGTGGGTACACTACTTTGTCACTGTATGCTGAGATGAGATTCGACTTCCAATAATATGTATTGTTGTATTTATTAGACCCCTTCAATGAAGCCATGAAGGAAAATCATGGTAAATGACAATGGGGTAGACAGTGTTAGACAGAACTAACTCCCTTACAGAGAGTTAATGAACTTTATCGCACTTTTCTATCTTGCTAGATTTCTGCGCAGAATTAGAAATTCAAATCCAAAGTCAAGGGGATGTCCAGGAGATGTAGAAATTAACGTAGAGGTGATAAACTGTCTTTTAACGGTAGAGGCAATATGCTTAGTTGTGTGTATCTTACATCACAATTATGCTGTTGTTTTTGTAACTCACTTCTTTGCACATAACATATGTGCAAAAAATGACATTAGATGATCTATATTTTGAGAAAATATGCCACAACCCATCCAATGAGTTATTATTGTGCCAAATACTGTCCACAAGCAGTAAAAACCCAATATTTGGTAGGGCTTTTGTATTACATAAAACGTGAGAAATAATTGAATGGTTTATATTATATACCTATTAGTATTCTCATCATACAATATGTATTTAAATGGGAGCAGCTTTTAAAGCAACTTTACTCTTTCAATTAAAATTATTTTCTTATTTCCGTAGTTACCTTGAATCACTTATTTTATATTCTATTTATAACGAGATATCCTCTTTCATTTTACGATACACATTTATTTACCAAGTGCTATGATAAAGAAGTACCGATATCAGTTTATCCTTTATGCGATTTCCTAGTTTTAATTAGTAGAAACTGTTTATTTATGCACAGTATGTTTTACATTCAGCATATTAAAACATGCGCCACCACATGCTCGTAAATTTAATTGTGTAATTCCGTTGTGGTTTTCTCATTTTCAAATTTACTGCACTGTAGCAAGTAATTTCTGTAATTATTAACAAAACCGCCTATCTGTACTTTACATAAGCATATTTCATATCGTATATAAAAATATTATATATTATCGATTTTGTATTATTTTATGTATGACTGGAATAGCTTCAAATATTAGAAAATTCAAATCACGTATTGTACTCGGTTTCTATATCCACTTAATTTTACTACGTATATGTCGAATTTAATTTTAATAATGAATAGGATCAATAATAAATTCTCTTCTTCTTTTAATAACCTATCTCATCAATCGAATATGCCTAAATATATGTTTATTTTTATACATAATGAAACAAGAAAATCAATAAATCTTTAATATGCATATTTATAAAATTAGCATTCTAATATATCTCGTGCGGTTGTTGATAACAAAGATAAGTTATGATTAACTTTCTATTTGCTGGTATGCTGTTGTTTCTGATGTTTATCCTTTATTACCACTCTTTACATATTCAGAAAGGGATACCGACATACCAAAAATTTTTCTTTGATAAAGTAAAAAGATTAAATAGGTACCAATAAATTGTTATTCAAAGGTAATTACAATTTCTGTATTTGGTTATCTATGACAAAAGAATTTAAATTTTATTTTTTTATTTAATATTTTTTTATCATTTGTAAGGTAATATATTTAACATTCTTGAGTAATTTCTAAGACTTTTGCACCAAGCTTTGTAGGCACAAAGGTTACTCCCCTAGTAATTATTCGATCTAACGTTTGACGATTAGATGTCATATATAGGTTACATATGTATATAGGTTAAACGTATGAAGATGTTTATAATTATATTGTCTATATCATTATATTGATGTTTATATTTATATAATTATAAATTCGTCAAAGTCGATATTATTCTAAATAAGTATTAATAAGTATAACATTATTTGTATTAACAATCACATACGAAAAGTTTGCAGTTAAGAAAATGTAAAGTGAAATGCCTAAATTAATTTAAATATGTTTTATATATGAATATTTCACAGTTTCATAGTTCTAGCAATATTTAAATAGTAATTATAGACAGTAAATTAAAAAACGAACAATGACAAAAATAAATTATAACTCAAAAGTAACCAGCGTGCCTCACCAAATTATATTTCTAAAGCAGGTACTTTTGTGTTGGGTTGCCCTCGGCCATGTCAATGTACTTTAAAAAAACGTTGTTTATATTTGTCTTTTATCAAAGTTACGTGTATGCCACGCTGTTTCATTGAGCGTGGTCTTTTTTAAGTTAACGTAATGAGCTGCGACATGACAACAACGTTACGATAAATCACAACCACTTAGTTTTACTTTAGAAACCACTTGAAGTATCCAACAAATCGTGTTATAAATATTTAAATTCTGACACCGTATTGTATACGTACACGTAGGAGAGATGTGAAATTGATTTAAAATGCTCAATGCTCCTTAAATTTTATTTGTGCTATGTTCATACAGACGGTCATGTAACTTTGTTATATTTATCGAATTATCAACAAAAGCTCATTTATAACATGTGACTGAAAATAAATGAGGGAAGTTTTCGCGTGGTATTCAGTAATTAGAATTCATATGACGTAACTTACTTCCCCAAATCTGCGTGGGTGCGGGAATATGAGTTATGTGTTCTATCCATTACGAACTGAAAACTTGAATTATATTTTTAATTGGAAACATTTTTGATATATGTATGTCCGTATAACATATATATGTGTGTATATGTACTATTTACAAAAATAGAATTCGTACTTTACAAGCACGCTATTATATTATATATACTGATAAGGAATTGAAAATAAAGTTTTTATATGTCTTTTTAGGAAACATTTATTTGAAACAGTAATATTGATTTTTGATAAATCAAGATTTACTACATTATTACTTATATAATAAACATAATTTAAATTTTAAATTGAATAAAGCAATTTAAATAAACAAAAAGTATTTACATGAATTCAAATAAAATACTTCTTAAAACTGTTTCTCAAAATAGTTGGTATGTAAATCTACCACAACCTTTGGCGCATCATACCTAAAAAAATGTTCTTTCTTAAATGGCAAAAATGCCCTCCTAAAAAACTAAATCGAACATTTTCTTCTACTAACCCGATAGCGTTTTTATTGAATTTGTTCCAACGTTTATGTGCTTACTATATATCGTGATTTCATTCATTCCTTTTTATTAAGTAAAAAATATAAAATATAAGTCTTAATAAGATAATTTCAGTCTTTTTCAGTAACCAATTATCGACAGAAATTATTATTTATTTTACATCATAATAATAAATCTAAATGCTTTAGCTCTTTTGAATAAACTTAATATTTCGTACTATTAATAAAGTATTTATAACCTTATCAATTAGTTGTTGAATGTTAATTAAAACTGCCTATCATAAAAAATACAAAGGTAACATAAAAACACATATTTTTTGGCTCATTTCACATATCATCATACTTATGTAATGTAATGTTTTTAATCTTTTCTTGGATGGGTTGTAGGTTTTATATCATTTTATCATGTGATCTACCATATAATATTTTTAAACCTAAAAAATCTAAATAAGAGGTGCCACTATTCCTTTACCAGATTTTGTTTAGAAAATCTTCATTTTATGAATTTAAATAGAAAAAAAATTAAAATGTTATCGTTTGGAATAAATTTTATCTTTATCTCTCAATAAATCATATTTCTACAATATTCGCTAGAGACTATTGCCGATGTCCTCGTATTTGGAACAACAAGAAACAATTCCACAAAACTATTCACCATCAAGTGATATGTTTTATTTACCAAGTTCACATATTCAAAAGAAGTACTATAATACTAAAGAATATTCAAGAAATACTAAATAACATTTAAATGAAACACTTGCATTCCGCAAATATTTCCTATTAATTTTTCATGATTGTTCTTTTTTAAATGTTATATGAATTATAGTTTTTTGTTTTTTAGTTTATATTTGCAGTATTACAAGTTACTACAATACTCATTTTGAGTTTCTAGAGGGGGTTTTTAAAGGGGCTCCATCCTAATGTTTCACTAATTCGGATTGCTTAGGTGTCAAGTAATCCGGATTACCAAAGCATTACTGTATAATGATTATTCCTAATGTGAATAGTTATAAAATATTTTTATATAATAATCGCATTCCATTGGAAATTGTATTCTTAGGTGTGAACACCATGAATATACAAGCAATAAGGATAATGTTACTGACATCGAATGTAAGAAATATTTCAACATAAAAATATTCATTTATATGTTATATTTATTTACAGTTTATCTTATGTATATAAGATAAACTGTAACATCTGGATTATATACATTATATAATATAGATGTATACATTGCCTGTACTACGAGAAAAAGGTGGAAGACATTCAATATTTTGGAAATTTTTTATGTTTGATATACTCTTATACTGAAATTCATATAACTTCTATTTACATTAAATATAGTACTATAATAAAAACGTAGTCTCATCAATGAAAAATAATTACATAGGTACAACTATAGAGATGCCATTGAAAAGTAGTCTTTGTTTGAACATTTATAGAAAATCATGGACAAATGAAATAAAAATGCATCAAAATATTTACAACCACAAAGTTTTTCACACACATGAATAGACTGTCTCTGATAAAAAGCCACGGGTCGTGTTTTGTATGGATTGCTATATGGGATCAAATCACATAGGAGGATGTAATTCTAGATTACTGTAAATAAATATCAAACCCTATTTTTGCAGCAAGTTGGTACGTTTTACATACTTCAAGATATATAAGCACCCAAAATGCAACTGAGCGCCTTCTAGTAACATCTATACATTGTGTACTTGTATGGGTAATCCCTTACTCAAAGTGATGAGTAAGGAAATATTCATCAAATCTGTTTACGAGTTTCATGGTTCTTTTCGTGAGACTCCACTCTGATGTGGGTAATTCTATAGTGGGTAGTTGTGTTTTACAAGTGGGTAATTCTGTAATTGTGTTATAATTTTAATGCTTTGAACTACCAATTTAATTGTCACTATAAATGTATCTGTACAATGTCTAGCTATATATGGCAATATCGTGGATATTTGGTAAATCTCTAGAGTTGTATATGCAAATAAATATTCAAATGTTATATACATGTGTTCCATAGTTTAAATCAAATTTATATTAATCAGTGTGCATTTATGTTTATATATATATATATATATATATATATATATATATATATATATATATATATATATATATATATATATATATATATATATATATAATAAAACAAAATTATTTATTATCATATAAATTAGCTACCTTAATGAAGAAAAAGCCTAACACATTTTTCTTGACTATATTTTATTACGATCATGCACGCCACTGCAGAGGGCGCTGCACTCAGACGGGTTGTGCCTATGTTTTATGTAAAGAAGGCCCATAAATAAGGCCTACTTTAAATCATGCTCGCCTCTCGGCAAGCTACATCTCTAAACACGGCACCTCACTCAGGTGGTCGGAGGTTGGGTTGGTCGGCACGAAGTCCATGATGGAGATAGAAACCATTCCTTTTGCTGCCTTTATATTATGCTTATTGCGACCAGGCCTTTGTTTTAATGTCTTTATTCCGATTTTTATTTATTGAACCTATTAGCCGCATCATTTGCCATCCTACTACTATGATTTAGTGGAGGTTTTAAAATGCATGATTATTGGTTTCTATGTATTATATTAGCTCACGACCCTTGAATTTATTGTTTCCTAAGACAATTGTTTTCCGCAGACGATAATTTGGTGCAGCTAAATACAATCTGGTTGATTGATTACAGCTTTGCGTAATATAATATATGTATTGTCATTACTAAGATATTGAGATTTATTATTAAGTAAGAAATATCGGAAAATGTGATGACACATTATAACATTAATAATTAGTGACAAACACCAAACGTTTATTTAAAATTAATGAAGAACACAGATAAAAAAAATAAACTTATCAATAATAACAAAGATGATTATAATAGTTTGTAATTTCATACATTTTAAAGTTGTTCAAACTGTCTTCCATTAAGGACGCAAATAAATACTTTATATTGAAAGATCAATAGTCTCCTGGCTGATATTCTTCATTCCGAAATATTTATTGAAAATCCTCTAAATTATTTGGCCAATTAAAATTTTAAAACACCAGAAATTTTATGTGAATTATGTATGCAATAAAAAAATCCAAGAGGATTAAATTATGTGAATGTAGTGGACGTTCAGTTGGTTCTTGTTGTCCTATCCACATGCCAAGGAATGTGTCATCAAGAAGTTATGGATATCAACACCCAAATGAGCAGAAATTTCGTTTTAATGAGATCAAATTCATTTTGTTTGGAAATTGTTTGGATAAAGAACTGTTGGACCTGGAATTTTGTCGAAACGGAGAAATACCGAAAAAAAAGAACCCAAAAGACGACTTCTTAATATTACTGCCCATATATTTATTTACGTTGTGGCCAGCTATGCGATTACTGAATTCAACGAGGATGCGCTTAAGACCCTTTCGTTTATGACGATGTACTGTTCCAGTTGAGGGAAAAGATTGCTTCATCCAAACAAAAAAAACAACAACATTTAAGAAGTTGAGATTTTCGTCACACTGTCACATAATATCGTCACAAAATCTTGTACGCAACGATCTAGATCATCCTCATTCAACTCTTATCCTAATATACTTCATAACAGTGAAACTCTTCTATTGCTTAACAAATTCCAACCGTGGAATAGTTGACAGGGTTGTTTAAACTCAGTTGCCTGTCAGAAGTGTGAGGACATTCTTGAACTTCAAGCAATACGTTTAATTTAATGTGTGTTTACTAACTTGTGGCCTGTGTTGTCAATGCGATATTTTTTCTTACCAGTTTCCAAAAAATTTTAACTAAGTTCTTTGTGTTAATCATGAACTAGATGGTCTATTAGGATGTTCTTTTTTCCCTTTTGGCTTCGAGTTTATCGAAAAAAGAACTCATTTGCCACAATTTGTACTTTTTGACAGCTGTATTTTTGTTTTTATATATTTATAATTATTAGCTTAACCCTAACCATGACTATTGAGGGAGGTAAATAATATGGGTATGGATTCTTGTCCACAAGTCAGTATAGACATCAAACATAGATAAGTAAACCGCGGTATGACAGGAATAGGTATACAAATATGTAAGTTATATGGGAATAGAAATTCTAACCTGACTATATTATTATAATGCCTAAGTTTGTAACCATTATATTGTTTAAGGAAAGTAGTGTCTGAATATTAGTTGGGAAATATATTTGGGAGTGTTCAGGATCCCAAGCTTACATATATGCTCTGGAAATCAACCACAATCGACCTCATCTTGATAATATTTACCGATAAAAGTCTTGTTACCTTTGTACAGCTCAGATGGGATAGATTTAATTGTAAAGAAGGCTGCAGTAGTGTATACTGGTTATTTAAGCTTGACACATATCTTTTTCAACTTGTCTGCCATTTATTAGATAACTAAAAGACCATAAGTAAGAAACAGACTAAGTACAAAAACAATAAAACAGAGTCATTGAAGAAAAACATTTTATTAATAAAATTTAGAAATATAGTTTAACTCAAGGATGTAAACGATTACGCAAATACACCCTGTACAAAAATCAAATAAAAATTCTTATTAACATTGAAAAATATATTGTTTTTATTCAAAATTTTTGAAAAGAGCTAAGTATCACATATCGTTAACAAAGAGCTAAGTGCCACTTAAGAAATATTCGTATAAAAATCTTTATGCATTTCGTCATTTAAAAAAGGAATCATGGCCCGTAAATTTTGTTTATTTTCCTCGCTAATAGCTTTATTCACTGCAGGTCCTAACATTACTCTTCTGATATCCTGGACACTCTTCCCTTTTTTAAAAATCTTAGTTTTTCCCAAATTTCTGTTGAATAGGGAGTTTTTGATAAAACCACTGATGGATCTTTTGCTTCATATCGAAGGACCACCGCCTTAGTGATGTTTAGTTTAGAAGAAATTGTGTCTTTCCATTTCTACCACACGATAAGGTATAGTAACTCTTGCCGATTTAACCACATCTTCCACAATTCTCGAACTTACCGTTTTACTTGGTTCCTTTTTCGCAGGCCGCAACGTATTTTTGTACGTTCTGTATTCTTTTCTCGCCACTTTACGCTTCTTTTCTTCCAGCAAAGTACTGCCGGTTCCCCTATTTCTTCTTTATTAGCCTTATTTTGATAGTATTCTTCCATCTCTCGATAATCTCAAAGTTTACCAATACTGCACAAAATTAAACTTGTCACTAACCACAAACAAGCAAAAACAAGCAACAAGTGCACGTTTAAGTAACATCTGTTACCATCTGAACGTCAAGTGAAACACTGAAAATCCAATAAAAGTGAATACAAAACGATAAACACACAGGCACTTAGCATATTTCTAACTTAACACTGGGGGTACATAGCAGATACGTCAATTTTATACGTCGGCTGTAACGACAATTTTAGGTTTGGAACTTAGCCCAATCGATATATTATTCTTAAGGGTACTTAACATATTTTTAAGATAAAAACTCAATTTTTTGTATTTTAGCACTTAGCCTCTTTCTTACTTAAGGTTTCCAACTATTGTTTAAAAATATGATTAAAATCTAGTAGAGTAAAGAATAGTTGAGTAACGCCAACACCCACTGCCTCCTGTTTTGTAAGCTGGTCGACAATACAATTGTCAGCTATGTTATGGTGATTTTTCACCTATTCATATGTGACCGTAAACCCTTCTTTGCGAATTAAAAGCGCTGTAACTATTACGTTGTTTGGGGTTTTATAATATAAGAAGAACTGATTTTAAATCGATTAAAATACTAATATTAGTCTTGTCTGGACTATCTATATTTCTATAGCCCAAGTTAGCTCTTGATAGATAGATAGACTTCTGCACTGTAAACAGTATAGTATATGGATAGTTTAAAAAGACCTATGGTGTTATTATTTCCTACATAGAAAACGTAACATGTACCATCTGATGATATAGAACCATCTGTGTAAGTTTTTACAGACGAAAAGTTATTTATGACCTGATTGAGAATCATCTGATTAGGAATTCCGTTATTTGAGTATGTATGGAATATTATTTTTGATTTGAGTAGAATAACAATAATCATAAAGTAGGAATGTCCCACCTTACACGAAAAGAGCTCCAAATGTGTGGAAAATTCCAAAAATTATTCAGCCAGTAGAAAACCATTTCTGTTACTCTAATAGCCACTAATTAGACACCGTATATCCAGTGAACCGACTTTTATTGTGAAAGTTGTTATATGAGGATATATGAGGTTATATCATATAACTTCATATGAGGTTATACGAGGCTTGTTGTATGAGGTTATTTTGTTATGAGCTTATTTGCCAGGAACTCTTCTCAGACCTAATGCTGTTTCTTCGAATTCACCAAGAATTGCTTGACGGGGTGAACACTACATAGCTCCAATATATATTCGTATTTGTCTTTATATTGAATTTCATCTACAGTTTTCAGGTTATCGTTTGCAGTCGCACCTTACAAAATGGAGCCATAATCTAAGATTGCACGTATCTAGGACTTATATTATACCATTTTCACATTTTGTTATAACAATTAATATGTTTAGTCCACAATACGATTTTATCTAGTATTACACCGATATATTTATATATTCATTTATATTCATTTAGACTTGTTAATACGTTTTTGAAACAACTAAAGAGTCTCTTAGAGAGATCTTTAGTTTTTTAAATTTTTCATTATCATACCCAACTATCATTAACACTTCACTCAGTTAAATGAGCCACTTTATTCACATTTTATAACTTATTAAATACAATAATAGCTCATATAATTTATCAGTTTAATGATTGGATATGTTTTCAACACTTTGGTTAGATCAGTTTTTTTGTTAATTTGTTTATGAGAAAAGAACATTTTTTAGACATTTAAATTTTATATTAATTTACATATTACAATCACAAACTATTTTATTTACGTATTCAATTTTGAAATTACAATGTTTAGTAAAAATATCTACTTGATACCGTGCTACAAGGAATCTTTGCAGTTGCAATAAATTTATATTTTGTTGTATCGCTACTTTACAATATTAAGTTTAAACCATCTGTCTTATAAACAATAAAATGGAAAACAGCTAATACGGCGTACTGTTGTACTTGAAAAACTATAAGCAATTCAGTCTTGTCACGAAAGAGGGCGTAGGTAATTAAAAAAACATCAATATTATATCACAGCTAAAAGCAATCTACAAAAAATATAATAAATCCATAAAGTTGACGTATCTTTCAAAATGATTTAATAACAAAATTATGAATATTGATACTTTATGACCACGTTGTTTGAGGTTCTGTAATACCAATAAAATACGAGTTAATGCTTTTTTGTGAATATTGAATAACTAATATGTTAACAACATCTATTGGTAAACAGACAGTAGAATTCGTAAAATGGCGAAAAATGGTCAGAATTACATATAATGCAGCCATGACATGGACATGACATATTACATATGATATGATTTGTTATAATACATAAATATATGTTTAATGACGAAAGCATCCTCGTAAAATTTGTTTAATTGAAGAGTTACTGGAATCTGATCCGAATTTACCAAGTCCAAGACTTACATATGAAGAAATAATTGCTCGAAGTAACTGAAATCTCTAATAAGAGATAATTTCATTCAATCATGTTCATGTACGGTTTGCGTTTTAAGTAACATCAATTTATTATAGAGGCTGATATGGGTAGTAATATGTAGTATTAGTGGACTGTGTATTATTTGGGCATCATGAAAGATGAATCGACAAGGGCTGTAAATGTTAGGAAGTGACGATGATATGAAAATTGGTGTGCTACTTAGTAGAAATTAATTAGTAACAGCATTATATAGATCTGCTTATTCGATAAGAACAGTACGGGATTGGGAGAAAAGAATACATCAGTGAGGTCAGCACAATCCACACAATATGGCGGTAGAATATTGCGAATGTATTATTAACTCTTGCTGAAATTTCCCTGGAACTTGAAATTCCTACGACAACCAAGTTGTTGAGTATACGGATACCCTGCCTTGTCCCTTTTCTCGTACTATAAAGAAGAAAATGTTGCACTGGGAATATAGTTTCAGTTTAAAACAGAGAAATATTTCTGATATTCTTCTGTGTTCTTCTTCATAACAATACGAGTACCAAGTCCATGATGCCGATGATTGTATCAGAGTTTTAGTGCCAAAAAAATTTTACAGGATAAGGTCTACCAAAACTATTCTTTTTCATTGTACTGAGTACTGAGGAGATAACATATACCTTTCGCAGATTACATAGAATTAATTCCAAATTTAAAGTGATCAGTAAGTACATCCGATCCTTATTCTATGTATTATTTCTGTTGCAGTTAACCTTATGACATTATGTATAATAGAAACTAGATAGTTAATAATCTTATGGGAAACATACAAGATACAGTAAAATAGCATTCCTCCTAGTTTTATTGATAAAGTATAGTTCAACTGTTATTCTTTAATTGGAGAGAATACTGCAGATCTGAATGGTTGTTAGTTCAGATTGTTATTTTGGACACTTCCATGTCTTACTTATCTTATTCGACAACTTTATTAAAATTACTGTTTTATTTCGTGTAATAACTATAACAAAGATGACAACTATAGCAATAAAATTCAAATGATGTCCAGCAGTGGCGGCTCGTGATGAAATGAAACGGGTGTTCTGCACAGGGCCACTCCTAGGGTATCGGCTGCCCGCGTGTAAATTTCAAACGTATCCAAACTACTGGCGCTGTAGGGGCCGGAAATAATTGCGCCGAAGGCGAAAATTTTGAACATTTTCAAGGTCACTCGTTTTCCTGATACTTCAAAATTTTTATGTAAAATCTGTTTATACAAAAATATAGACTTTCACAAGAAGACTTTTTGGAGTTTAATACCTTTTTGAAGAACATTCCATATTTGCCGTCATATTCTTTGGTTAAGAGAAAAGGCTTGTAAGGTGAATTTTCTACTAGAGGGTCTATAACACTTAAAATATTTTCCGAAAGAGTGTCAGCGTCACATTTTGTAGGTTTCAGGTATGTCCAAAAACGTTCAATCGGTTCACCATCGAGAATATATCTTAAAACTACCACTAACGTGAGTGTGAGTTTTTGCAGATACATCAGTTGTTTCATCTGCCATAACTGCCAAAAATGAAGGTTTGTTAATTTCTTTAATTATTTCTTCATGACATACTTTTAATATACAGTCTAAAAGATCATTTTGTATTTCCTTAGAGGTTCCTTTAAATACTGAAGCATTTTGTAGATGCTCGTTTAAAGTTACATCAAGCTCAGCAGAAAAATTTATCAAACCACGAAATATCCCCGGATTTTGAGAGGAAGGAGTAAACATTCACTGATGTTGCCTTAGCTGTAAAAAATACAGCTCACTGACCGTGTAAATTCGCGCATTTACGAGCGCCAAGTGTGGATTGTCGCGGGAGTTGAGGGGGAGGACGGGTGTGCCCAGCCGTGCTGAGAACTACCTTGTGTGGCCCAGTTCAATGTACCGCGACGCGCTCGCGTAGAGACCCAGATAATTCATCTGGTCTACTACTCAATAGAGGACGGCGGGCAGAATGCGACTTTAACGCAATAATTTGGTTAGCTGCACCAACTAACCAAATTATTTTATTAATACATTTTAGTAATTATTATGTCGCGAAAATATACAAATATCTAATTTTTTTTGCAGTTCTGCAGCTCTGCAGCACCTATACACCAACCGCCCCTGAATTGTCCAGAGACATAAGTACAAACGTGATTCAGATTCTATCATTTTTTAAACAAATACGTTTGGAGATGTAGAACAACGGTTTATTGCTTTGTTTTTTCGGAAGATATTCATATAGCAATATGAAAATTAATTTCCATATTGCTAAAAGATTACTTTTTTAAGTTATTTGAAGTTTATAAAACAAGAAACCGTTATTTTATATATTTGGTGTAATAAGTGTACAATGTAACTCTAATTAATACTGTTTAGTGCAAAAAAGACATTTATAGTAGATATAACTAGAATATGTACTGTTTTTTATTGTAAGTAATCTATACTATGTATACCATGTCCCTTTTGAATTGTTTTAAAAATTGTCTGACAATTGAAATAGACCGTAATAGTATTATGCAAATAAAATAACAAAAAAAATGTACTTTTTATGAGAGTCTTAAAACTTACATGTAACATAACTAAAATACATAATCAGCTGTAAACCCTTTTTATTTACATAATTTCTAATATGGTGATGGATATTATCACATAAATTAAACCGGTTATAAGAAAAAAGTCCTACTTTCATAAATAACAGAATTTAATTCTTTTCAAGTATTATATGGCCATATTTCAACTGCTTACCAAGTAACACTAGAATTTCTCACCTATGCCTATGATAAGTATAAAGAATAAATAAACATCCCTCTTTGGCGATGATTTATTCGAGTATAAACATAACTCTTGTGCAATGTAGACATAGTTTCCGAGATTTAAGTAGGTAGATAGAGAGTAAGTAACATTCTCGAATAATAAATATCCATTATATTGCAATAAATACCACACTTGTGACAGGAACTTGAAACTCGATTTGAATTTACTATACGGCATGCCTCATTTATTATCAATTAACACAATCGAGATTAATAACTTTAATAAGCTTGCCTGTCTATAAAAATCAGCGGAGAATATATAAAAGCAAATATACTTCAATGTTCAATATAAATCTTAATGCACAGTAAATTACCACTTTGCAACGTAACTTGACAAATCTACATTAGTAACATATAAGTCGGAAATCGAGAAAGGAACCACCAAGCCGCCAAGCGGCTATCAAAGTAGTTCCCGAATAGCAAAGCTATTACATAATCGCTCTAGGAAACAACTACTCCTCGGGCTAAAGCCCCGCCAGGCATTGAATTATACCCAGAAGCGATCCTCGACCCCTTTCTCGTGTTTCTGCACGATCAGATAAGGTTTCAAAAAATAAAACCCGCCATAGGTAGGATTCGACATTTGTCACGGATCGGAACCGAACGACATACAGCTGTTTCGAAATTATTAGTTCTCATCAGTGCCGTACACGGTAGGCCGATGCGGGACAAATGCCGAATTAAATTTGTGGGGTATACATCTATATCGATACGATCTATGTCAGAAACATATAAGTCGGAAATCGAGAAAGGAACTATCAAACCGCCAAGCGGTTATCAAAGTAGTTCCCGAATAGCAAGGCTATTACATAATTGCTATAGGAAACAACTACTCCTCGGGCTAAAGCCCCGTCAGGCATTGAATTATACCCAGAAGTGATGCTCGACCCTTTCTCGTGTTTCTGCACGATCAGATAAGGTTTCAAAAAATAAAACCCGCCATAGGTAGGATTCGACATTTGTCCCGGATCGGAACCGAACGACATACAGCTGTTTCGAACTTGTTAGTTCTCATCAGTGCCGTATACCGATTCATACTTATCTGCGAGATTATCTAGAGCTTTGCAATTCGGTAACTACTTTGATAACCGCTTGGCGGCTTGGTGGTTCCTTTCTCGATTTCCGACTTATATGTTATTGACAGATATCATATCGATAAAGATGTATACGCCATAAAGTTCATTCGGCATTTGTCCTGAATCGGCGTACCGTGTACGGCACTGATGAGAACTAACAAGTTCGAAACAGCTGTATGTCGTTCGGTTCCGATCCGGGACAAATGTCGAATCCTACCTATGGCGGGTTTTATTTTTTGAAATCTACATTAATAAAAATAAGTTTAGACGTACAAAAATATACTTCCTTTCCCTAAATTCTCAGCTTGCGGAAACTTTCACATAGAGACACAAACAAACACATGCTTAGAGAAGTGCTAAAATTTCCTCAATGGGACTCGAATCCAAGCAAATAATGATCTCCCAATGCTGAGTCCAGAACGCCATCCTGGACCACAATATGAATGGCATTGTTGCATACATCTTGATAGGAAAAATGCAACAGGATACTCATCCATATTGCGGACGCAGTGTAAGTATTTGCCTTTCATATGATCTGTGTCGAGCATAGCACTAATACCAACTGTCTTCGCGTAAATTTTATGTGAAATATTTCTGTGGAGGTACTTTTATGTGCACATCTCAAAGATTATTTTATTAAAACAA
The DNA here is from genome assembly GCA_037954035.1 of Rosalia funebris. Taxonomy (NCBI): domain Eukaryota; kingdom Metazoa; phylum Arthropoda; class Insecta; order Coleoptera; family Cerambycidae; genus Rosalia; species Rosalia funebris. Next base: position 29,972,883 of record JAZFAV010000032.1, on the reverse strand, counting down.
CATGCTATTAAAATAAATATTTTTTGTTAAAATATTATGTATAATATTTAATGCATTTACTAACGTACATATATAATATAATATATATTATTCTGAAAGTCTTCTAGGTCGTTAAATGAGAAGATGAAAGGAGTAGATGTGGATAAGGTGTGATTTTCATATTGAGGTAATAACCATTTTCACTACTATTTCAGTTTGATTCAGTGAATTATTGTATTATGCAATGCAAAAAGGTAATAAAAGATTTCACGGATAATAGTGATAACTCTAACAGTGTCAAAAAAATAAAAGCAAACCATTCAGTCAGTAAAGATTCAAAATCAGTGTATTCTACAATTTTTCATAGAACTATATAACAACGTCAAAAATAATAGTTTTATAATTGTTTTCCACCCCGTGTACACTGCTGCTGAGATCAGTATGAAGTTAAACTCTTGTACGACAATTAAGTATATGGTAATAAAATTGTTATTAGTATGCTTCGGTTATTGTTATTGTTTTTGAAAAATGAATTTTCAGCGGTACTATATTTAGTACAATCACATGATAATAATGGTAAAATGATATAATAATATAATGTTTTAAACATTATATTATTTAAACACATTTTAAAAATTTTATTTTTCAAACAGGAGCAATTCGAAATTTATTTTTAGCTTTTTATCTTTTTTTTTAATCATCCTAGTTAAAAATTATTTAACATTATTTTAAATAGTATGCATATTGAATGCTTATTTCAATCAGAACAAATCACAAATAAAAAATATGTCTTTAAGGCTATAGGCACATAATTTTTGTCCTACTTTTATCTTTAAAAATATAGTCTACGAAATCTATTCCATTGATATTAAAGAAATCACTATAAGAGGAAACCTCGTCCACAACAGGTATGTGATACATATAAAATCTGATCTATTTTATGAGGAACTGAAGCATAATCTGGTGACCCTGTATAAACGTAGGACTCACTGTGGACATTATGTAAAGTAGATTTAAACAATACAAATCATGGAAGCGCAAGCAGGAATAGTTCGCGTATTTGCCAGCAGGAATAAAAATTATCTCGTGACTGTGCAGCAACTCACTGCTGGTTGTCAGTGTACAAAGAGTTAGGTGAACAGGAAAGCCAAGTATTTTAAACATTTTATGAGAGAAACTGCAAAGTACAACCATAATGTATGCATATTTTAAGTCCAGTGTCAAGTTTACATGTTATGGAAATTAATAAGGGACGGAAATTATTTAGTATAATTTGATAACTCGCTGTAAATTATTATACCAGCCGAAGCGAAATAATTGGATTAATTATTATTATGTAAATTTTATCATACATAGGATGGCTCCTCAAAAAAATAATAGTATTTATAATATATTCATTTGACATATATGGAAACTGATTTATAAATAAATGTTACTTAATTGCACATAATAGCTTCCAAAAATTTGAATTTCTACTTATTTTTTTCGAGTAATTATAATTTATAAAGATTAATTTGGATATACTACTGAAATTTTAAAATAATTAAATGACAAGTGAGAATACGAAACCCATTCGACTTCTACAATTAAATACAAATATATATATATATATATATATATATATATATATATATATATATATATATATATATATATATATATATATAACTGAAATATATATGTAGAAAATAAAAAAAAACAATTTAAAAATCAGCTGCCTAGTCTAGACAACTTATATTTATATAAGAAAAAAGAAATATGTATGCATATCAATATATTGCACCTTATATATTTGTCAATACATACTTTTATCCATTTAATTACTATTCAGTCAATTAATTAAATGAAATTGCTTATAGTTTTTCAAGTGCTACGTTTCAAAGTGTTTCAGTTTGTGATTAATTATGATTATGACTACTACGACGACGACGAGTGACGAGTTTGTTTGTTTCACCTTTAAAGTAAGTCACCACTTTATACGTAATAAGATCATCCTGATCCCCTACTTTGAGAACTGACAGATCTATAATAAAATTATTATTTTTATATCTCGATAATCCATTTGACTAAGTTTATATCCATTCCGTGATAGATTATTTAGTTAATGTGCTCAAATTACATGATCTTCCAACTTCGATACTTTATTTATACTGGAGATCCTGTTGTGTATTTCTGAATACTTCCCATTAAATAAATATCCTTAATAATTTACTATCTTCAATACATTCTGTGATAAATGATTTCAGTCAAGAACCCACTTAACTAAAAAAATATAATATATATTTGTGTGTTACCGACCAACGTTGTTTAACTGTTGTCGAAAACTGAACACATCAAATCTTTGTCAGTTATTATAAAAACTAGCAAGAAAGCAATATGTGTAAATGTCATTTTAACACGACATAAGATAACTCCGAATGATAGATAGATTCTTGCAGGAATCATGATTTTTTCACTTAAACATTATGAGAGCTGTCACTACTATCGTACTTCTTTTCGTACACTCATATTTTAACTTCATATCATTTTATCTATTCACATACCTATTTCTACTATATAGATCAATAAAAATATTCGCCGCAATTTTTATATGTTCAATCTAGAAATAAACTATGATATTCGGAAGATGCGTTAAATTACAATTTCCACATTTTATGAAATTCAATATTGAATAATTGTCATTGAAATGAAAATGATAGATGGTAAAATTAGAAAATTGAAGAAAAATTAAAAATAGTGGTAAACGTAATTAATAACCATCAATAAAATTTTAAAACAATAACGTTAGAAAAGGAAAAGCAAACTGCTAATTTTATTGCTTAAAAATCAAAATACCTAATATTGACTGCATTTACCGCCATTATAGTGAGATGTTTAACATTTCAAAAACCTTATTAATTGCTTGAATTTAAATTTAATTAAGAGTCAACAATTGGCGTCAACAAATGTTCTTGCATATATATGAAATGTTCTCTCCTCATATATGAAGCACCTCAGAGTATTACAATTTGTTCAGAGACAATATTTCAGTATATTAGTATCAATTGGTATAGTGCTTGTTTAAAATTTCGGGAATCTTATGATATTTATCTTATCAAAAATAATACGCACAAGAATATTGACAAGAATAATCCACCAATATGATACATTAGGGAGTAACTTATAGAGGAATAGGGATTTCTTATAAGTAAAGTATCTATTCCGGTAAGTCCCAACATATAGGAACTGATAATCAATAAATTCACTGCCGATGTCCATTTCTATAGCAACGACATTGCCACCGCGCGTTATGCAGAGGGCTGTTCTGGGTTTGTTTTCATCTCATCACTGTCTTCACTGTTTACACGGCCTTGCAGATGACGTCGTGTGTTAGAATTTATGTGTTTATTTGTGAAAACGTGAAAATTAACATACCACGAAAGAAAACATTCAGACCAGAATTTCTGCAAACCAGGACTGTTATTTGGAGTTGTTTGCGGGAATGTATATTAGAGCAAATAATCTATTTTTTAATGTGTCTGAACGAACTTTTAATTGGTCTAAAGAAGGGAATGTACCAAAACATATAAAAGGCCATGTTTCGTCTAGTGGTCACGATGACGATGACACTACATTACACGATGACACTACATTTTTTCTATTAGCTTATGGTGGCCTTTTTGATAAGTGATATTCCGTTTGACAAACTGAAGTTATTACTGGCCCCACACTACGCCAGTATCTAAAGAAATTTATGAATCACCCTAATCCAACTACACAAAGAAATATATATGTTGACCAGATATATACGTTGAGGAAAATTGTGCGTACTTACAATATTAGATAGAACCAATCACAAAACGATTGTATATATTGTGATTGGGTGCTTTATAATGATACCGGAGCAGCTGTATAGATGCGAAAAGTAGGAGATGTGTTAACTGAGACTTTTCCAAATATGATATATTTTACATGTGCAGCATGAACTTAACTCAATAGTAAAAACAATAAGAGACAATTTCATTTTAGTTATCAAGGTAATAGCGAATATGAAAGTTTTTTGTGTAAAAGCGCCTACCCGGAGAGACAAAGAAAGACAAGCTTTAAAGAAGCTCTATCAGACATACCTTTGCCTCCTGAATTAATTGTTAAAAATGGGTGAATTTGTTAGAAGCTGTAGCTTATTATGATAAGCATTAATCCTAATGAAACAATACCATACACACAATGCAGAACTTACTGCAACTTCAAAGCATACAAAATAATGTTCGTTACATTAATAGTAACTATTCCATATGAATTACTGCAATAAAGAAACTGGAAACATATGGCTTATTATTACAAAAACAGTTTATGACATTAGATGATATTAAATAAAAAATAAACAACCACAGCACAACTGAAGTAATTGTCATAAAAAAAACTGCAGGATATGTTTACGAAGACTCCTGAATCCAGTTGTTTGAAACACATATGTTCATTTCTAAAGGGTACACATTAAGCGTTATCTCCTACTATATTAAAATATAGTCCATGTATATTAACTTTTCGTAACTGTCCTTTGGTAACAGTACTCTTAAGTGATAGACGTCGAAGTTTTACTGCAAAAAGACTTATTGATAATCTTTCATTATTGACACCGATCTCATCCGAGCAGAAATCGAGACTAGCTGAGTCATGTTTTATTTATACGTTTCATTTTCCGTTTTTCTGTTTATTCGACTAATCATTAATATGCATTATCGTATTATGATATATTTTCTGTGAACTATCGCTGTGTAATAATAGTGACCTGAGTTCGAATCTATTACGGCTCGCGGGGATAGATGCTTTACTTACGAGGTCTGGCTAAAAATAAACCGGACTGGCCTCAGAAATTTCCAGGAAAACCGTCTGGAATATGGTTAGGCAGTTTCTGTGGATCTATGCCCTCTCTGAATACCACCACTGAACCTCAGTTGTCTAGTAAAATTGTAGCGAATGATAAAATAGTTATTATTCAACCTTCTTTGTGTTTGTTGCCCCAATCATGTCAAGCTTGAAATCCAAACAGCGAATTGACATCAAATTTCTCGCAAAATTGAACAAACAGCGACGAAAAGTTTTGAAATGTTGAAACAAATATACGGAGGTGACTGCATGACGCGAACTCAAGTGTTTGACTGGCACAAACGTTTCAGAGAAGGTCGTTTGACATTCGTGTTGTAAATCATGTTCAGTGGGTCTATCAAGGACAAACAGTGAACCAAATTTACTATTTATAAGTTCTAAAAACTTTTCGAGGAGGAGTGAAGAAGAAAAGGTCTGATTTGTGGCAGAAAGAGGGGTGGGTGCTTCACCAAGACAACGCCCCAGCTCACAATGCTTTCTCGATTAAGCAATGTCTGGCAAAAAGAAATATTCCTGTCCTCGAAAACTCACCGTATTCGCCAGATCTATCATCATGTGATTTTTACCTTTTTTCAAAAATTAAAATTGAACTCAAGGGAACACATTTTTCATCGATGGATGAGGTAAAAGGAAAAACAAACCTTCTGAAAAGCCTTTCACCTCAAGACTTCAAACATTGTTTTTCTCAATAGAAAGTTCGTATGCAGCGGTGTGTGGATCAAGAAGGGAGTACATAGAAAATGAGCACTCTTAAAATGTATTACTCTAAATAAATATTTGTTTGATGCTCAGTCCGGTTTATTTTTAGCAAGACCTCGTATATGAGTATTAGTAGTATTAGTATAGTAAGAGTACCTCAATATTTTTTGTACAGGAGATATTATTTGCAGCTCTTTTCAGATCTTAAACATAACCTCAATTAACATTTCGCCATTCTTGGGGGCCATTCAACAATGACGTCAACACGCTACAATTAACAGTTCATCGACGAATAGTTTGTGTACACCTGTTTTATGAAAGTGAGAGATCATTTACAATTGCATTAAGAAAAAATCGCACAAAATTAGGACAAAATGAAGCGCCTACAGAGGAAACAGTCCTTAACTTAATCAAGAAATTTAAAGAGATGAGTTCTGTTATTGATAAGGCAACACCAATTAGTCCCCGTCATGGTCAGTTAGATGAATGTATTGCTGCAGTGCGAGAAAGTGTACGGAAGTATAGAAATACATCAATTCGACATCGTGCAAAACAATTGAAGAATTGAATCTGTGAAGAACCACCACGCATTGGATTTTAAAGAAAGATCTGCATCTGTCAGAATACAAAAGTCAGTTGATACGATAATTAAAAGTTACGGACCATTTATATGTCGGAACAAATGTACGACCAACGTCGTACATTTGTTAATTGGGTGTTAGAAAGGAAAGATGATGCTGATTTTTGCAACAAAATTTTGTTCAGCGATAAAGCACATTTTCATCGTGATTAATACGTCATCATACAAAATTGTCGAATTTGCTGTGCTGAAAATCCATATGCTGTTCACGAAAATGAAATGCATCCACAGAGATGCACAGTTTGTTGCGCATTTTGGAGTGATTACTTCTTTGAAAATGAAGCCGGTAATACTATCACCGGCATGTTGATGTCGTATGGTTTGTAGATGGCAGTCGTTAAATACTGACACTCTATCTTTGACAGAACACAAATGGCGCTCAATTCAAATCCTATATGTTCACCTGAGACACCCTATAGATACATTAGGTTATATCTACCTCTGTGTACAATATTTACTGCTCATTTCTTCAATCAAACTGTAAGGCGGGCTATGCATTCAATATTCATGTTTTTTTATTTCATTTAAAATTCCCAAAAAATAATTAATTACTGATTTACAATTCAATAATTAGTGAGTAAATCTTGTCGTAATGTAATTAATGTGACACCAATATCTTTAAAAATATTAATTGAGTCCTATTGTAAATTGTGGGTCATACGATATATGTAGATACGTTTAACTTATCACATTTGGTATATTGTATGTCTGTTATGTCTATTTTATTTTAATAAAGTATGTGAATCTCATTTATTGTTATTCAGAAGGAAAGAATAAATTCCCTTTCATAATTTTTACGAGTGTTTTATGACATTAGTTATTTCCTGATTATTTATTAAATTGTACAATTTTAGTCGTTTCTAAATGGATGCCTTAAAGAATGTCACACTGAGCAAATGCCTGGATAGTGAAATAAATAATACCGCCGCATATGAAACTTGTAGTTTGCTACCAGCTAAAGTATGTTTGTGAGACATGTGAGTTATTAACACATATATATTACCGATTCGCGGTGATCATTTATAACTTTGCACGCAATCTGAATCGCTTTTAGCAAGCGCGAAAATTAATAGAATATATCCTGAAGGTAATTAGTAGCCTCATTTATCCACGATTGGACTAAAAAAGGTATAAATGTATAATCGATCAGATTGGGTATAAAAAATATAGGTTCAGTTTTCAGTTATTTTTTTCTTGTCAGGAGCCAGTAAGACTGGTTTATTTCTCTCGAATGCTGCAGGCTTGGCTTGTTCGTTGGCCAAGTTCACCGTCCGCAGTAAATATTTTAGTCCCTCGGTGTTCAATGAAACGCCACACATGGATTTCTCATTACAGTTTCCTTATCTTTTTTCTCGAGTTACTTATTGCCGACAATAATTTACGTCACCATACATACCTACATTGAATAACTAAAATTAAATGTATAATGGAAACTAATCAATAATGCATAGAGTGTTATGTTTTTTGTTTCGTTTTTGTTTCTTCCACACCTACGATGGGAGACGTCTAGCCTAAACTATTCATCAAGGTTGTTAAGTGTTTAAGAGGTGATGGATTTATATCCACAATCACTGAACACTCACCTCCTTAATGTAAATTCGATAGATTCCTTTTAAAAGCATAAAATGCATTATTTTATAAAAGCAAATGTATAAGGATATTAAATTCTTTCCAGTTCTGTTTAATCTCATTGACCTAAAAATATATGATTTGTGCTTTGTAAAAGCAAACTTACATCACATATATAAATATGATATTAGTATCTTAACACAACTAATACTAATATATTTCTAATCATAGTTATTTATATATTGTAGGTATATAATCGCCTAAAATATTACATTAGAAGGTTTATAGGGATATCTATAATAGTATATCGTACAAATTTCTTTCCATGGGAACATATGACTGAAGTAGCTTTCTCTCTGCCAAAATACGCCATTCGACTAATGTAGCATAAGGATTTACGATAAAAACATAAACACGAAAATGAAACACATGAAAATATATTTTTATCGTAAAGAAGAAAAAACTAAATCTACTGTAATGGTAACAACTTCAAAATTGCATATTAAAAGCAAATATTATACTAAAAAAATTACACTTTCCCAAACGTGAATTTACAATTATGTGAAATATCATTATCAATTTACCAAATTATGTCAACTATATGCTACTAAATATCACCTTTAATAAATTTTTAAATCTTATCCCATCTAGCTTTTCCATCCAAGTAAAACTTTAACAAAGGTCTGTTAACAGCAACAGAAAACGTGCTCTCTTACCAAATAATCTTATATTATAAGAATAATTCAAATATGGGGTACAAACGTTGGGTGAATATAGAAACAGGGTGACATAGTTTCGAGCAGAACCGGGTGGCATAGTATTGACACGCATTGTATATGTAATACTAGCTAATGGTAAACTCATTTTCTTCATTAATAATTATTGTTCCATTCGGATAAGTAGTTTAACTGAAAAGAAAATTGTTCTTCTTAACGATCGATAAAAGAAATAAGCCAGCCTTAGAACCATTGTACATTCGACCATTGCAGATGCTCGCAATATTTTAGGATATATGTTTTAGCATTAAAAATTCTCTTTAAATTGTAAAATGTAATACAATACACGGTCAATATAAATTGTAATTAGGTTGCGAAAGGCTTTTACAGCTTAATCTAATTTCTAATAATTTTGGATTCGGTGTTCACCGGTTTTTCAATTTTTCTTTTTTGACGCGATACAAGGACTGTTTTAACGAGTAAATATGATCTAAAGTTTACGTGAACTAATGGCGGTAATACGATAATTTCTAGTACTCAGAATGCAATCCAAATTCTAATAAGAATCAGACAGAGCTTAATTTACGAAACATATTGCGGTGTAATTAGACTTCATGAATATTATATTCTCAATTACAAATACATTAGTGTCTATATATCAGCTATTAGACTTTAGCAGATTAATTAGTTTCTTAATAGAACTTCTACTTAAACTCCTACATGTCACATCCATTTCTCTAATTTTCCCGAAAGAAACCTAATAATATTTTGTTGTACAAACAACATAATTGAAATGTTACCCTTGTCTCCCATCAAATGTGGTTCCACTTTATATTGCTACATAGTATATTAATTTTTTTTACAGAATGAAATTTAGTGTCAGATCTATCAACCCTATTAAAAAGCTTTAGGCTAAAGAAAGCCTAAAATTTAATGTATTAAATTGATTAATTAACATATCCGCATTATTTAATCGTTTGGTAGATATATCCATAATTTAACTCATTTTAAAATATATTTTATTAATGGGTTGCAAAAAACACAGCACGATTGTCAGCGTTACAAGTATTATAAATTAAGTATGCCAGGCCCTGATAAGACAAGACTCTGATTTTAAGTATGGCGAAATAAAGCCGTTTAGGATTCCAAAGGACAATGGTTCTATCATGATATGAGTTCTGGTATGAAGTAATTTACTGGGTTTGTCATCCTGCGCAGTAGCACAGCAAACATGATAATTACATCAAGGAAAGATGAATAAAATACATCTAAATGTATTATGAAAAAATGATTTATGAACCCTTTTGTCCTCTATAAGAATCTTTTTCGCTGTAATTGTTACCAGTCTTGCACAATGAGTACGGTGAATAATTTAAGAAATGTAACATACAGGACGTGTTTACTTAGTTACAAATTCCCTAATCGTTCAATGTATCTCATAAATTTGACTAATATATGAAAATCTTTCAATAGATGAACAGAAATCTAGGGAGATAATCTTGTGGCAGTTAGCATCTTCCTTTGGCCTCACTTCCCGAAACTTATATATTTTATTTATTGCACAAAGTGCCATATCTAAATAGTATACTAATCAAATTTCTCGTTATATGAATATAATGGCTTATTCATTTTGATGAAATTTCATGCATGTCCTGTTGCAAAAGTAGGTTTTTATTGTAAAAAATGAAACGCTGTAACAAATTAGATAAATCAGAGATACATATAAACCACAACCACATTTACATTTCAAATGTCAAAGATATTAATTAAACAGATACGTCCAATATATTTACCTACCATCAACGTAAATATTATTGATACACAGTAAACTATAATTTATGGTCATAATTAAAGTCAGACTGAAACATGTTAGTGTTTATCTTATCAAATTGTAACACGTCCTAGTACATGAATTAATAACACGGGTGGAAGTTAACATGAAGGAATGAAGGAAAAGTAGGTGTCTTACGAACAGCAACATTGTTAAAGTTGTTTAATATTATACATTTTTCGTTGTGTGCATAAACGTTGTCCTTGTGTACGAGATACGGTTCGTGCCTAGTACCTACTTGACAGGGAGAATTATAGCTGCAGATATACTTTACCGAGATGTAATGTAAAGATGCATGGTACCTATCTAACCCACGTTCCTTTCCATCAACTCTACGATAGGGATATCTCCCCATGAACACTGCCAGGCTTGGTTTTTACTCCACCAAATATAGACTATTATTAATGTAAATTGAATTAATACACCAGCCCTAGTTATTATACGTATTTATACTTAATATACGCTGTTCAAAACTTTCATAATATCATAACCATTACTCATAATTCTTTTAATACTGTATGTTATCACAAAGAGTGAAATCTGTATTATTAGCAGTCATTGAGAAAGGGCCACTAAACTTTCTAATATATTGTAAAACCCATTTTTCAAAAAATATATTAATATGTATTTGTAGTATGGCGTTATCAGGGATATATTTCACATATATTTAGCAGATTACTTACATTGCGCATTTCATATTTGGACGTCTGCATCAAATCTTTGTAGTCTGTCACAGTCGGTTTCATATTTTATTCATATTTTAATTTAAACGAATGCATTTAGTATCTGAAATTACTAAGTGCATTAGTAATTTTTCTTTTAGAGTTTTTAAATCGCCATAAATACAAATGTTGTTATATTAAAAAGTACCATTACTAAACCAAAACAAAAAATTTTAAAACTATATATTCACAATCAATTTCAAACAAATTTTAAAAATTAGGAACTATGTAGCTGCTGCTGCAGTTACCTACCATATAAATAAAATAATCTTCATCCGCTACACATTATATCGATCAAGATCCATCTATCAAATTAATGTTAAAATGTGATTCAATCAAAGCATATTCAATCAGATAAGGCATAATCAAAGCATATTCGATCAGATAAGGTTCCAAAAAATAAAATTTTTTATTTTTTGCAACCTTATCTGATCGTGCAGAAACACGAGAAAGGGGTTGAGGATCACTTCTGGGTATAATTCAATGCCTGGCGGGGTTTTAGCCCGAGGAGTAGTTGTTTCCTAGAGCGATTATGTAATAGCTTTGCTATTCGCGAACTACTTTGATAACCGCTTGGCGGCTTGATGGTTCCTTTCTCGATTTCCGACTTATATCCATGTGTAAAAGTCCATAATTGCCATCCACTATTTAATATCTTAATATTTTGTTAGTAATATCCCGAACTGAACAATCTGATTATCCTCAGTCGCATATATTTAAATATTGCGGTGTATTTTAAATTCATATGCATATGTATTTGTGCTTTTCTAGCGCTAGCGGAAAGAAATCAACATTTCCGTGGGTAAAAAACAACAAAATTTGTGGTAGTATTGAGGTAGTTTCTGTGCCTTATATCCTCAAATGGATCGGGCACGAAATTTTATACAGCTTGTGCTGTTATTTTGCGCAATTGACAGTTATTTGGAGTGTAGTCCAGGAAGGCAAGTGTTTCGTATTTATGATTCAATCAAGTTCATCGTTAAACGAATTAATTTACATTATTTTTGAAAATATTTAATTATTACCTATGACAAACCGGTTGACATATTGTTTACACTGCCATTTTACTCATATTATAGCCAGTTCGTATCAGGAAAGTCATGACAAATAATGAATTAGCTAGATTACCTAGATTGCTGTGAGTAATTCGGGTGTGGGTTCGATTTCCATATCAGTCGACTGCTATTTTTAAATGTGTCTGGGTGTAAAAAGAGCTAAATCGTTAAGCCAAACGTCGATTATAGGCGCATACAAAAAATAAATAGTAAATTGTTTAATAGACTCATTTGAAATGCAAATCCCTGACGATTTTACAAAACGAAATATTTTATTGGCTATCACAAACTACTCCTGCTATCGCTATATAAATATATTATGACTACCAAATCATCACTTAGAAGGCTTAATTGTTCTCCCTTCTTAGTGCAACTGAAGAGCCATAATTTTATTTCTATAGAAATGTTTAGTGTAATGAAATAGTAAATACATTATTCGTGAAACAATAAAACCAAGAAGAAAAGTAAAAGAATGTACCTACGTATATATATATATATATATATATATATATATATATATATATATATATATATATATATATATATACTGACAGTTTTCTTCCTAACAGAATAAAACTATTATTAATCTAGTATTCTAGTATTATATTAAGTTCTTAATATGTCCATCGTAAATTATAATAATAACCAAGTAACGGAAGAAAATATCCAACAAAAATCCTTCTCCGCAAATACAATCGTGATAGCCAATTTTTTTTTAATTTTACTATTTAGACTTCAAAATGACTGTTTAATTTTCGGTGGGCCATGCTATATATTTTCTAATGTGCAATGTATGTGAAAATTAAATATATAGCCATTAACGCAACACAACGTGGGTATTTAAGTATGTATTAACTTACTGTATACCAATCTTATGCATATAAAAATCTTTTTGGATTAATATATGCGAAAGGAATCTTGGGAAATTATTTACACTGTTGAATATATTCATGACCAATTTATCTCACATGTAAATTTAAGTCTGTTATATCTCGTATATCTCATGTCCATAATAATATAATACTTAATTTAAATAATTTGGAATGATTATTAATTTACTAGTAGGATATAAACTAATAATAGCTGTGTTTGATGGGTTCCTAATTTTAATTCATATAATCGCTCATCAAATATTTTGATTAAATTTATCACCAGATTTAACATAATGGGAAAGGTACGTTATAATAGTTAATATAATTAGTTTAAACCCAATTTAAAAGTGTTTTTTTAATTATATCGACTTTTTCACTGTTCTTTGCTTAATAAAAGTGAAGTAATAAATAATAGGTATATCAGTATAATAGATATGGATATAGTTCAAGAAATATTATAGTTGAGCTTCCAAGTAAAATTATAGTATTGTTACGGAATTATAAATTTTTGTCTATAGAATATATGCACAATTTTTGTAAGTGATTAACTTTTCAGTTTTTAGAAGTGATTCTTTATTTGTCTTTACAACGCAGTATGATTTTTAGAAAAATATTACAATTTTTTTTATTTAGCAAAATAATAATATTGTACCTACTCGATTAAATTGAGACAAAATATAAAATGTTACCAGATAAAGTGTGATTCACTTAGAGACGAAAGTTGCATTTGGAAATTAAGATAATAACCTACGTTTTCAACATTTGAATTAATATTAATCATTAAATATATTGGATAGTATTGAAAAAATAACGATAACGCTAATTTTTCTGCCAAACATGAAGCAAGAAACTAATAGATATTCCAACATGCAATTCAGTATATCTCACTGCAAAAATGTTTTATTTCTTATATACCTTATATGTTCCTTACGCATTTTACTTCGTATGCTTCTTTCGTATATCTATTGCATTATATGAATATAAGTATTAATTCTGTTCCCTGTTTTAGAAGGACACTGTAAGTTTTTTATAGTAGTTTCATAATTTCTTAGAGGCTGTTTCATTTCATGCTTAAGTAATTAGCCTTTACATTTTTTCATACATTTTTTCATACATACGAACACAAATTATACGGTTATTTTATTACATTTTAAAACACCTTATTTTGATTGGAATTTATTTTTTATTTTTCTACAAAAATAATGAACTCAGAAATTGAAATAATCACCGTAACTTATCATACTTTAGCGACGAAGCCACTATAATTTATATAATAGCAGAATCATGCATGGATGCATGCTAATATAAAGCCATGAAATTGCTGTTAATATTTCAGGGTTTCAAAGTAATAGCACCTGTTAAATACCAGTTAACCCTGGTATTGACATCACTTATCATTAAATATTAACCCCGATGCCAACCAATATGTGTTCGCTTCAATTAACTATGGCTGTTTACTTTAATTGAACAATATTTCATTTGGTTAATTCGAACCAACTATTTGGTTATACTCTTTGTGTCGTTAGTGTGCCACTGTTAATGTCGAACATTAAACCATAGCTATATTTAATACTAGTTTATTTGATACGATGTTTGCAATCTACAAATACAGAGGCATGTTTAATTTCCTTTTATTTTCCAATTTTTAAATTTTTTTATATTATTACCACTGATTACTCTTGTTCTTATTATGTAATATATATATATATATATATATATATATATATAATATATATATATATATATATATATATATATATATATATATATATATATATATATATATATATATATATATATATATATATATATATATATATGTAGGAGAAAGACTATTCGAAATTCTTTACTATCATTATTTCTTGTAATTGTTAAATTAACAATTTCACATTTACCTTTGACACTCCATAATGGACATGTAGATGCACAGTCATCATAAATTTATGTTAATGCAGTAAAATCTTCTTTAAAACACTATCAAACTTTGCTATAATTCTCTTACTGTTTGCGTCACTAAAAGCAACCAAAGTTGTATGTGTACCGCGTCCACTATCAGCAATGACTTCACTAATGACAATCAAAGAGTTTGTATATTATTTTCTACCTCTGTCATTGCTACTATGTCCATTTTAATTGGTATAAGTAGTTGTAGTAAAGTAATCAACTTCAATATGAATATCTTGAATTTTCGCTTGACATTACTTGATAGCAGTTGGTTCTTTAGGGTCAAATTGTAAAACTACACAAACTGAAATGCTCAAAATAATATAATGCTTCCTGCAACCGTTTTCCCCAGCGTGTAAGAATCAGTTGTCGTAGTTTAGGAATGTCGGAACACTATCTATGAAATTCTCGAATACGTTTAGGAGATTTTAGAAACACTGTTTTTATCCAGATATTAATCCATTAACGTTTGGATAACATCTTACAACTTATTATGATGTAACGTATAAGTTTAAACGAACATGTAAGAAGTTGCCACACTTTCTTTAAGCAAACGGCCTGTAGAACGCATAGTTACAGCACCGTTAGTTATAAACATTAATTGAAATGCATCAGTATCTAATACACGAAATGGTATATCACAACTAATCAGTATGCATGTTGTAATAAACATGAACAAGTTTTTTAGATGCGTTCCATGCAGCGTTTACACGTTTCTTACAGTTTCTTTTGTGCCAGCACATCAAAGATGTATCCCAAGATAAACATATTATTTTTGTACTATCGTATGTTAAGTCTATAAATCCTCCTATAAACATTTTGTCCGCAAATATTAGTTTATTAGCTCTACGTATTTTCGATAATTATTAATTATGTATAATTATATTGACTCCACAAGGACCCACCAATACTTGAAGGTCAGCCGATGCAAAGAGTTTGAGCCCAGTTGACACCATTAAAACCTGAACCAAAAATTGCTCGCTCTAACAGTAATATGAATAATATGGACAAACAATAAAAGTATACTAAACAAATGGTTACTATGACATTCCTGTTCGTTGTGAAACTACAATGATATGTGAATTAATGTGTACATTGAATGTAAAATTACAACAAATATCATGTTAATATCTAATACAAAATCATCTAAAAGTTACACAACAAGATCTAATTTCCTTATGAAATTACATTTTTGTGTATATTACAAATTATTATCATAACTAAAAGACGATTATATTAAAGGTGTAAATATGTAGTTTTTGTTTTCCTTTAAAAATTCTACAGCTGTAACATTTTGAGATTGGCATCTATGTACTGTTGCAATATTTCATATTGAGTGTGCAGTAATTACACCAAGAAAGAGTGGAAGACTACAACACCAGTTATTGATTTCGAAACTAAGTTTTCTTTAGAGATTTTATACATATAGTATCAAATCATTCAAAAATATACAAAGATATTTGATAATATTTAAAGCTATTTAATCTTATGTTCATCTACAAGTATTATATGTAACTATAGCTATTATTAATGCTGTTCTAGTAATAACATGTAGATATACAAATACATATGTATAACTATTAAGGAAAAGGGAAACGTTACTTTGTGAAAAAATAAATAACAATGAGTAAGTCATATATTAGAATACATTTTTAATGCGTACAAAGGGACGGTAAAATTAAGTAATTGTGTTAACAAACCAATAAAAGATAAGAGAGTTTTTTATTTGGCAAATAGCTATGAAATGAACAGTACTTATATCGCGTTAATATCTGAATAATACTTCAGGTGGAATATGGTGACTATGGTGCAAGGCCTAAGAGATATTATTATTTCTAGTAATATGTATTTTTCATCCCATATATTTCATATTTCCCATATATTATCAATAATATGTGGGAATACATTATCGAGTTTATTTTTTATTTGTATGCACACTTTGTGATCCTTTGCAAGTATCTGATATTTTTGATAGAACTTATCAATCAGAATGTAATCAACTCGAAAGATTATATACATTATTATTATTATTGCCTATATGTCAGAGAAAATTATGATGATATGAAAACTATGAAATGAAATATATCTTTAAAGTTATCAATCGCAAATGTCAATTTTTCCAAAAATTAATTCTTCCATAAAATATCCGTATTTACAATTTTTCTATAAAATATCCGTCAAATTTACATCATATGGTTTATTGTTATACTTGTAATTATATTGTAAAATTACCGTTACTTTTTGGACAGTGTATAGTGTATGTATGTATATACTCGTATACTACATACATATACACTTAATATAGCATGTACATATTATATACGATAGCACATAATTTTATTAAATATAAACTTAATTACTTTGAAACTATATTGAGAAATTGTTTGAAAGTATAATAATTTAGTGTTAGGCACAGCGTCTTCCATTATTAAAGAATAATTACAGAAATAATCTTTGGTAAGAAATAAACATTAGTACATCGAGAACAATAAACTAATTATTACTGACTTCATGTAATAATAGAAATGAAGTCTATAAAAAGAGATCGATTGTTCAGGCATAGAGTGTTTATTGTTAAAATAAATAGGGAATTTAATTAAATAATTAAAAAAAAATTATGATATAACTATAAACATCAAGTTATAGATTGAACAATGGAATCTTTAATGTTATTTAGTCTTGCTATCAACAATGATAAATATGATAAATAACCTATTTGTTATTTATTATTTTCGTATATTCATTTGGCATATTTGTTGTGACCCTCATCTCATACCTGACTATTTTTAATCGTATTGTTTCCCATACGATATCACCGTTCATATCTTCATCATACATATCTTCATCATACATATAAGTTACATAAAAACATGTGTAAGTTAACGTTAACGGACACTTAACTTCGAGTAAATAAATAAAAAGGTATTTGAAAAGTATAGTAAATAGTACTTTACTTGTATCTCAAAAATGTATTTTGTAAAACAAGCTTCTGACATTTAATTTTCTAGTAGATAACTTTATCTACAAGATATAATATTACAGGATAGTAGTGAAGTATATATAGATGTACAATGCAGATATATTTTGGTATAGTATAAATTGATTTTTTTATGTTTCCACTGTTATGAATATATTTTATTAGAGTATATTAGACGAAGTCCGCTAATATAGAAATAATACATATCTACAATATATAGCACAAGTTTAATGTATAACTTATTTGACAACCACAACAGTCTAAATATAAACTACTGATACCTTGTCGAGTTTAGAGGCATAAAATATTCTATAGTGTACTTGTTAACATTCATGAAGTGTCTGTAAAACCATTAACAGTTTCATGAGTATGTTTTTACAACATACTAGAATGGACTACGTGACAAAACAGTTGCAACATAAACCAGAAACTTCAGCTAGAAAAAAGTGCGAGTTAAACGATTAGTTTAAATATAAGGGAAAATCCTAATTTACACATAGTCGTAATTGCTAACAGCTCATTTTAGAAGTTCTTAATTCACTCTCTAAGAATAAATAAATAAATTGTTGAAGTGGATAATTAAGGCAAGACACGTAGAAAATTTACATACATTACACATTAGATAATGTTAAAGGAATACCTCAAGTATTATGTTTATATGCATAGTTGCATGAAACAAATGATTTACTATCAAAAATAAAAAACAAATGTATTAATTGAGTTTTTGAAAATTCTAAGCCATATTTTTATAAACAAAATGTTTTCATAGAATCAAATTGACCGATTCAAAATCTATTTGTTCAAATTCACAATATTCAACACAGCACCAATTATTGTTCAATTTATACTATTCAGTTATTGTTAAGTTATAATAAAAACAGTAAATGAACTGTATAAATAGGTAGTTAATTAACAGTGATAAATATACTAATATCTTTATATAAGTTAGTTGAATTTAAATGACATTTATTGTCTATATATTATCTCCAACTTATAATTATATCAATTATTATGAGAATATTACAGGTTTCTGTTGTTATTATTGCCAATTAATAGACCGGAAAATGGAAAGTCAAAAGCACAGAAAACTTTCTAAAACTCTTATTTACATATAGTACAGTTTCTGTTGTAAGTAATCGAAAGAAAATATGAAATTTTAATACAGACCTTATGAGAGGTGCAAATTCCTTCACCTAGAAATCTAACCCACACAAAGACAGATAAAAGATTATTAAAATGTTTGTCTTATTATCTAAATAATTTTTTTAGGTGATCCAGATAATCTTTTGAAACAATATAAAGATAGCAGCATATACATAGAAGTAAAATAAAACAGAGAAGCTTGTGCACATTTCAATGATAGAATGTAAAGTGGAATTTGATATTAACATTTTTTTCGCTTCTGATTATGCCAACTTAATGAGAAAAAATCATATAAATTCGTTATATGTAGGTACAAATATCAGATTAAACGGTATATTTCATATTAAACATAGATTAAACAAAATTAAAAGATGTATTGTTATATATTTGAACTTATTTTTCAAATAACTTTTCTAAAACATACCCAGAATAGGACACGCGAATTCAGGATAAGCTTGTTTATCAAAATAAAAGTAATTAATTTTTTTTTGTGGTAAAGTTCAGATTAAACATGTATATAATTGTTTTTGACTATCATAGTACTTCGTTTCATATTTTCTATGTACATATTTAATTTATTTCTAATAAAGTTTTGTATTACAATTTATCTACCACCTTATAACCAGTAATACTAGTAATGAGTACCGAGGAATTATATAACTCAAGTTACACTTTTAATAAATTTACCAATTTCTTTCTCGAAATTGGATTTTGTTTCACAAATATTAAGAAAACAGTACGTATATAGGGAAATTAACGCAAGAAATACGTATTTATAACTATTTCCGGGTATATATTCTTTAGCAATGTAGATTAAAACATTCCAAGAGACTTAGTGTGTAGAGATAAGTGCACGTTTCTGTAAAATATCTCCCAACACGTCTCCGAGGACAAGTCATTAATTCCTATCTCCATGTGAAACCCAATCTTTTATCCAAGTCCACTGCTTAGAATTATAGTATACACATCTCCATACTTAATCTACTTTTTTAAATCATGAACGCGACAATATATATTACTTCAAGCTTTATGCATACGTGTAATTCTAAAGCATGAAGATCGTGAATACTGATGTAGAAGTACAATTTTCATTTTCATGACATTGAAACGGAGCAAATTAAATGGGAATGAAATATATTGAAGCTGTAAAAAATTCATAAAAGTATGAATAAAGGTTGTTGTAACTCTGATTAATGAGATTTGTATGTTACATATATTTACTAATATATGTTTTGCATATATATTTCTATAGAAATATCTATGAACAGAACAATAATATTTTTTACATAATTAGTATGTACCGAAGAATGAAAAAATAATTCAAATATTGTAGGCGTATTTATGTGATGGTTATAACGAAAATAGTAAACTTGTGACAGATTTAAATTACTGCCTTTGCAATTGAAGTTTGCACAATATTCATTTTTCGTAATTTGATTAGTTTTCAAGTGTGTTAGTTTAATGCATACTTCATCGCAAAAAGCAGCCCAAGTAATTGCTTTAATCGAAAATGGGCTTAGCCGTTTCTGTTAAACGAGCTGTTGCTCAACAACTGGATATAACACGCGCAGGGGTTCGAAGAGTGTGCCAACGTTGAGGAGACTGGATCCTTTCATATGCGACCTGGAACAGGCAGAAAGCAATTTACAATGGCTCGTGATGACCACTTTATTTTGTCATTGTCAACAACATTAAGAAATTGTCGCCGTAATGCGGTTCAAAGTGAAATAATAGCTCCGTGAAATACGAGGAGTGACTATTAGTCAGTGGACAGCAATACAAAGATTGCAGGAAAGTAGCCTGAGCCCTAAAACATCTGAGAGTGGTCCAAAACTTACCCCAGTTCATCGTCAAGCCTGCCCGCGTTTTACACGGGATCATCTGAATTGGATATTGGAACAGTGCGGGTCTGTTCTGTTCTCAGATGAGACTAGGGTATGCCTCTATGGTAGAGACAGAAGAAGAAAAGTATACCGGAGGCCAGGAGAGCGATTTGCAGAATGCTGCGTTGAAGAACAGGTTGCTTATGGAGGTAATTCCTGCATGATCTTGGGTGCAATTTCTATGGGAGCACGAACCGACCTTGCTTTCATCCAAGGGGCGACCGTGGTCACGGGAGAGGAGGTTTAACAGGCGCTAGGTACATCGAGAGAATTTTAGCAGTGGTACCTGACGTTAGCTACATTGAGTATATTGTAATGTACAAGAATACATTACACTCGGATTTCGGGTTATGAAGTGACCAGTATCCCGACCTAAACCTGATCGAACATTTATGGGATAAGTTAAAACGCAGAATTCGAGCTAGACTTCGTGCCTCAACCTCGATCCCTGAGTTTATTGTTGCAGTAGAAGAAGAGTGGCTTAACATCCCACAAGAAACAATAGCGAACCTGATTAGATCTATTCCTAATCGTATGAGAAATGTTATTAGGGCAAGAGGGGGTCATTATTAAAAATTCAGTGTTAATTTTTAAGTGTCAATAACCATACTTCTCTTAATAATAAAAAAGTTAATTTGTTTCATGTATTAAATTCATGTTAAGCTTAAGAAACCAAAATAAATTGAAATAAATTTATCTTTATATTAAAGCGTATTAAAATGTCTTTCAAACAGTTTATATATATATATATATATATATATATATATATATATATATATATATATATATATATATATATATATATATATATATATATATATCCCTGAGTGAGAATATGTTTGTCCTCGTCTCTATGTGTAATGTTCATCTCCATAATAAGACTTTAAGGGAAGCCTTTATTCAGGGGATCAATTTTTCCATATACAAACTAATTCCACAACAGGTTTTATTACTAATTCCCAAAAATAGCAGACTAATAATAATTTTATTGTATAAGTATTGCGCACTTGTTTCACTAGCACTTGTTACACATTACAGTGTCAAATATACTTAAATCCTTCAGATTTGATCATATTTTGATAACATTATTTAAGATATGTGATGAGATGAAGTGATTTACCAAATTATATTATTGCAAAATATGTTTTCCATGAAAACAAAATTGATATGCCTTAATGTTTTTTAAGAATGCTTAATTTAAACTATCCAAACATTGGTCCGCTTCGGTTTCAATGCCTCAATATGTATTAAAATATATTTCTTCTTGTATTGGAATATTTCTCATGAAAGAACATTTATATAACCAACAAAGGGCGTTGTATTTTAAAATTATTTTACATTTTGATCAAATTTCTTACACATTATTCTGAAGACATTTTTTATTTTATCATGTAATAACAACAGAAATGTAACATTTATAATTAATAGTAATCACAGTCTTATTATTAATAGTAGAAGAGATACATCACAAATACACTTGTTATTCATCGACTAATAAGTATTGTATGGGGTAATTTAATGACTGTTGTCCTTATAATAATGAGTAACTGTTGCTTTAACGTTAGCGTGTTTGTCTTCTAATAAAATACCTAATTTCTTACTGTTAACAACTAGTCAATATATATATTTTAAACGCGTAACTAAATTAGGTAGAGAAGTTGTTCACAAATGAAGCCATTTTGAATTTGGTTTATGGAGTGGCCAAATTTGGTGTCGTTGTTTGTAAAATATCCCGTGGGTTGATACGAACAATAGCTCGTATTTCAGGAAAATGGCGATTATAAATCTCGTCTCGGGCGTTTGCTTGCTAATGTACCGACTACACTTCGCAGAAATGTATATGCGTGCTTTCGTGCAACAGTCTTAACCATCACCATGGTGGGCCAATTTATATGAAAAATAATCTATCAGACATGGTGTTCGAAGAGTTATTAGTCATTAGCAATCCATGCTTGTGTTTAGTGTTTGATGATCAACAAACAAGGGAGTGTTTTATTTAATTTCAATTTCATATAACATTGTTAATTCAAATTTCATATAACATAAAGTTAAAATAGTTATATGTATAAGCAGTGGCGAGGCGTCCATTAAATATGTGAGGCTGGCAGGATTGCATATCATTCCTCGCGTCGGCATGTCGGTAACCGGCAATGTGTATGCGCTATTGGGGCTAACTCTCCGTCGCCTTGGTTTAAACGAACTTTATTGAGATCCGCGGTGCAGTAAGGGGAGAGGGCAATACGCGAGGAATGATGTGCAATTTAGCTAGCTTTACAGCCTTAATGGACGCTTCGCCGCTGTATAAGTATTATAAAAGTTGTAAAGTTATGGTTACAGTGAAGGATCTAAAACAAGGAAGACATTGTGCCTGGTTATTACTGCTTCAACCATACACCACTATTTAACGGAACCTTTCAATAGGAAAAGTTATTGAGTAGGTAGATATATTGCTTTCTCGTAGAAGACATAATTGGTCGGAGACTTGACACAACTTCTCAGAATCTGGGTATATTAAGAAAGCAATCACGATATTCGTGGTAAATATTGACGGTGTATGAAAGTTGAGTGTTCTTATATGGATTAGAGTAAGACATTCTTCGTGTTTATCAAGATCAGTTAACCTGATGTAAGAATGATGTGATGATTTTCTTTTCTAAATAATATTACTTGGAACGCTGATATTATGGCAATTTGGATTGAATGCAATACTTCGATGATCTTGTTTACAGCCATGTATAACTACAAAGTCATCTGCTGAAATGGGTTTATTTTACAGTGAGTATATATCCATTGCACAGCGGACAGCAATAAATTGGTCTATTATTTGCATATCATTAAAAGATTATCTTGGACATAACGTTGACTGATTGCCATGGTGTCAGAATACTTTGTATTTAATGTCAAATTAACCTTTCTTATGTCTACAAAATGCACTGTATAATTTATAATATTTTAAGACCACACTTCCCATTATATATAGATTGGCTCTGGAGGCAGTAGCACATTTGGAAAAGAACTTATAAGAATTTTCTCCAATCTTATTTAGGATCAATCAATTATCAACAAATATTCGTTACCGTTCCTCTCCGGCACGTTTTATGTACGAAGATTTAAGCATATGTATATTATTTATTACAAATACATTACATTAAGTTATATGGGTTTGGGCCTCATCAGCCACTGATCGCATGGGTAGTCCCTTGGCGATCCCCTCTTAACCGGGTCATTATCCAAAAATGCTTCCCATAAAAGGAGCAATTTGGACACGTCCCTCGCCTTTAGCCTCGTCTCCTCTAGGATAACAGGGGTTCCTAATATAAGGCACCTCCTCTCCTCCAGTGCGGGACAGGTGTAAAGAAGATGAATCGAGATTTCCTCATCTTCTTTACAGTATCTGCAGGCCGGGCTGTCAGTCAGCCTCAGCTTGTGCTTATATGCATTCACACTACTATGGTGGCCCGTTATGATTCCCAGCAGGGTACTGGCTTATTTCCTGTTCAATTTAATGAATTCTTGGGCCCATTTCTCAATCTCTGAGTATTCGATGAAGAGTTTGGTTATTCGACAACCCGTTACTCCTCTCCATCTTTTATTGTACTGGTCTCTTGCCCAGCGATTGATGCGGTCTCTGATTAGATTCCGACTTATTCCCACTGCAGGTTCTGGTCCATGGAGGTTTTCCCTGGTCCCTAGTCTAGCAAGGTAATCTGCAATTAGATTTCCCTTAATGCCATTATGCCCAGGTATCCATAAGAGTTCTACCGATCCTTTCCCTGCCAAGTGGTTCAATGCTTCATAGCAATTATAGACAGACCAGCTTCGACTTTGTCATTGCTGAATTCAGGGCTGCCAACGGCGCCCTGCTATCCGAGCAGATACATACCTTCTCCTGGGTCCGATTTTGGTCGGCCCCCAGAACACCGTATGTAATTGCAACTAGCTCGGCCTGGAGTGCGGTAGTGTATTTGCCCAGAGGGAACGTTTTATCTATCCCATCGCGTTACCTATACACCCCCGCCCCTACTAACGGGTCGGAAATGTCTCCCGTCTCCGGCCTATAAAACCCCGGAAAATGTGCTTTGATGAGATGGTCTAAGGTTTCCTCATCCGATTCCGAGAATTTACCATTAGGGAGCTTGAGCGATCCCAGTATCGCTTCCGGGCTGCGGGCTAGGATCTTGTTCAGCCGTACTGCCTCAGCTCCCTTATTTATCTCATTACAGAAAGAAACCCAACTACTTCTTTGGGCTTCCCTAACCTCAGCCCTATACTATTCCCTGGCAGTCCTATAGTCCTCCCAAGTTGTACGGCTATTACGTTTTCTGGCTCCGTTGAGAAGGTTTCTTACCTTACATCTAAGATTTTCCAGCTTGTTGTTCCACCATCTTACCGGGCCTTTCGGCCTAGCTCGTTTAGGTGTACAGTTCTCTTCATAGGCTTCTATCAATCCTCTACTCAGTCGAGAGGCTGCCGCCTCCAGTACTTCCCTATCACTAATTCTGGAGGAGATCCCCCGAACTGTTACTAGAAGATCCGACTTAAACTGTTCCCAGTTTGTGAATCTGGGGTTACGGACCCATTTCGTCTCCTCATGCTGCCCCACTCCCAGATTAAACTTAATGGCAGAGTGATCCGAGAGTGATACTTTGGAGTCCAAGGTAATGTCAATTATCTTCTCCCTTATAACATTATGAAAAGTGGGTGTTTCCCACATTTAAATTATCTATTTATTACAAATAAATATGCTTCAAAATTAATTTCTTGATTATTTAGTGTATAAATAAATGTTAAATCTTTTAAGAAACTGATTTTGGTCAACTAAGGTGGCCTCATCAAGAGTTGATTAAAATCTTGAAACTAAACCATTCTTAATCATCTGATGATTCCAACTTCATAAACACGCGTCGCGAACATGTAATCTTCGGGTATTTGTGGAAAACTGATCTGCTGTTTCTGTTGCTGCATCGAAGGCCATAACCTCTTAACAGGATTAAAATATTCGTTGTCCTATTTTTCATAAATATGTCTATTATGAGAAAAATAATAGTAAACATCTTCTTTTCTAAATAAATTCACTCTGCGTTCCATTTCAGGAATTGTATAATTTGGAACAGCTACACCTAACCATTCCGGTAATTTTATACTGTTTAGTGTTTACCATCTCTCGAGCGATACATCTCTAAAATGGCTTATTCCACAGTGTTCGTATATCCCACTTGGCTCCTTATTTTGCCGGGCAGCGCCATCAAATTGCAGTGATAAATTTAACTAACGTCTCCCCTCCGACTTGGACCACAACTCATACCGATACGCTTATCTCTTTTGCTCGACCGCTTAAGTAATACAGTAAAAAGTCTCTTTGTCTGTCCAAAGTTAATTAAACTTTTGATCGTTTCATACAATGAATGTTATATTTGCCTTCGGATACCTGAAACGTTCACTTAACAATAAAGGATTCACAAGAATTTTCTCACTGCTTTTTCAGAAACCTAATTTCAAAGTAGAGAAAGTCTGAAAAGTAACAACAAAGTGTACAACATTAGCACTCACCTTTTACGATTTGTGAACAGAAATACTATTTATGTTGTGGTAAACTAATTGTAAGATAAATTATTTGTTTACGTTTAATGCAAATGAAAGTATATGGTATAGATTTTAGAATCACTATAAAGCTGTGTACATTATAGATTTTAGAATTTAGAAGAAACTCGGTTAGTTGTCCAGTTTGCATAGAATGTATAGGATCTGTGCAAAATTTTAAAGAAAACTTTAGAAGTTCGAAGTAATAGAGAGAATATATATATATATATATATATATATATATATATATATATATATATATATATATATATACATGCATACATACACATCCCAGAATATATGTTCCCTTTTAGCATAAATAGTATACTTAATATCAATATACAGAGTAGTGATAAAATTTCGAAGTAATATTGTAATTTTTTTTATGCTTTTTGAACATGTCAATCCTAGTTTCTAAAAAGACATTTACTAACATAAAATTGTTTATCAGATTTTATTTTCAGCTGTAACGTCGTCAAAGACTTTTCTAAATTGTATTATTTAAAAAAAATAATTCCTTCAAGTTTTATATAAGAATACCTAAGTAAAACTTAAACATTTGGGGTTTCCCATTTACCTTTTATAAGATAGGGGGTGTTAAATTTGAAATTGAGTTTTTAAAGATTGAGATCTTCATCATCATTAGGTCATCAGTCCTAAGACTGGTTGGACGCTAACCTCCAGCTTCTCCTATCTTGTGCTAACCTACGCATTTCGCTAATTGTGCTACAACCTACATCCCTTACTATTTGCGAGCAGTAGTCTAATCTAGGCCTACCTCTGCCTTTCTTCACTCCTATTTCTGCCTCCAAAATATCGCGGACTATTCCCCCATGTCTCAGCAAGTGGCCTACCATTCTATCTCTTCTCTTCTTTAAATTTTTCCACATACTCCTTTTCTCGCCGACTTTCTCCAATACTTCTTCGTTTCTAACCCTATCAGTCCATGGTATTTTCATCATTCTTCGGTAACACCACATCTCAAAAGCTTCTAATTTCTTCCTACTTGCTTCCCCTACCGTCCAGGTTTCGCAGCCGTAAAGTGCCGTGCTCCATACATATGTTTTCAAAAATCTCTTCCTTGTTTCTAAGTTTATTACCCCCGAGCATAAAAGTGCTTTCTTTTTGTTAAAAGCTACTCGACCCTGCGCTATTCTTTGTTTTATGTCTTTATCGCTTGAGATCGTATTGAGATCTTAGCGATAAAAATTTAATGGAAACAATAATACTGAATTTATATAATTTGACTCGATTATAGCATTGTAAGTATATGGTACTTTGGAATGTTTCATATGAGATTAAATAATTTAGTTGGTAGAAGTGGATACATTACAATATAATGAAAACGTAGTTAGTACTATTATTCGTTTTTAAATATTAGGAGCATTTATTTTGTACGTTTTATTACATATCACCGAGAATATTATTTTGAGATTACAACGCCCATTTCGAAAGTAGTATAAATTCTGAAAATATCCCGAACATGCAATTTCTCTCAAATTATGAATTGAAATATATACTAAAATATTGATAATGATAATACTGTCTATAGTACCAGATAGGTAAAGGGCAACAAGTTATATAAATGGGACTTTAAGGGTAGATACCACAGATTATGCTGAAATTTGGCTTTAAGACCAATTGTATTATTATTCTAGACCATATCTATGATGATTAAACTCAATATTCCGATATTAGCTTCTAATATCTCTAGGTTAATAATGTGGGATTCCAAGAGGAAATAAAGCATGAAGACCAAGACTTCATACCACACTAGGCGGCCTTGTTATATTAATTTAACCTTATATCTTCATGAAAAAAAAAATCTGATAATTATGTTAAATTAAAATCTTGAAAACCTCCAGCCTTCTTTCTTACCTAATTCAATTATGTAATTCACGCCCATGTTGTATTCAGCTACTATGGTCGTATATAATTATACCTTTAATATAATGCAAGGTATAATCCACCGGAGTGTGAAGTTTGGAAAATATTGTTTTATAACTATGCACACCTAGCTGTGGATTATCTCGCTTATTATTGTATGTTTCTTAACTACCATGGAATAATGGTCACATAACCCTACTCTGGTAAGCTTTTGTGCTTAAATCCAACTACAAAAATATTTAATTGATGTAAATTGAGCTGAAGATGTAATATATAAGGGGCCAAACTAAACTGTTTTAAACTGATATACTGTTGCAATAGTTAAACATATATATAATAGAACATAGAATAATAAAAATTCATACCTTCAGTAAGATAATATTAGTTTATATACCAGAAGAGTTATTAAATGCTCTTTAACAATTGTTTCATAGTTGCTTCTTTCAACACGGAGATATTGAATAGCTTCAAATATTAGATACGATATGCCATTCTCTATTTTCTAACTATTGTTGGATGTGTTGCGCCTAATTATGCAGAATTTGAACAACTGGCATCAGGAGTACATACACAAGAAATTAATTTATTCAGCATACTTTCTATAACAAATAGGCTAGTATATAACCTTACTACTCGTATATATTGTTTAAATAACATACAATTAGAGACCATAATTAGAAAGTGTCCATTGTCCATTGTTGGAATTAATGAAAGTGCAGCATTTTGATCTGCGGCTACAACGTGGATGGGTGATCTGTCGTATTCTCCTATAAAGGTAGCTGCGATGATTAGGTAATTCATACTGTAGTTCAGATTAGCGGACTACGCCGGATATTGAGGGTCATTATATATTTGGTTCGAGTCCCAACGAGGTTATTAATGTATTTGGCCTCGCCTCTATGTATAACGTTATTTTCGTTATCCTGAGACTTTATAAAAAGGCAATCGATTTCTGTAGATTCGAATTGCGTGTCCAAACTGTGTCCAAACTGTGTCTAAGCTGCGTCCAAACAGTTAATTTCAAAATTATGTAAATTTTCTTTTTCTGTGGATAGCTATGTATAATAATAAACTGAATTTATAAATAACATTAGTATTCTCAAACAGAACCGTAGAAATACTATGTGACAATAATACTCTTAATTATTATTCAGTAATCACTACTAACTGATATATGTATTTATAATTAATAAAAATCTTAATAGTCTTAATAGTCATATATTAGTTAGCAGTCAGATTTAAATTTGACATAGTAAAAATTCAACTAAATTCTGAGTTCACTGAACTATAAAAAGCATAAAGGAGCTATTAAATAATACCTTGTAAGGACTGAAGATAATTCTTAATACATTTTCTTTATAAATAATGGAAACTTTGGAAAGAATTACCTGCAATCTTAAATAATCTTACATTTTTAACCTAAAATTAACCGAAACCAATTAATTAATCGTAGATGAAAATAGTCGAGAAACAATGGAAGGTGAATATTGTGAAATAATAAAAAGTCCAAAGAAAATATTCGCCTTGTAAATTTGTATACATATATTTTAAAATTTATTTTAAAAAATATGTAAATTTGTAATTAGTTTCCCTTCTAAATCTTAGAATTTATTTAATTTTATATTAGGTACACTAACAGAATTAAATTATTTATGTATTACAATTGTCCTACGGGTATCCAAAAAATATGTAGCAATTTACCTTCTTTAACCTTTTATGTGCAAAGAATTGGTATAATTCAAGGATAACTCAACAATTACTTTAAAATGCATAGAAATCCTTGTACAAAAATCCTTTCGGTAATTACGAATGCTAGCAAGAATTTATCCCAGCTAAATATGTTTTTTTTGTAAACTTGTAAAACCTTCAATCTCAGGTAATACCTCGGCTCTCTGAACTAAGTATAGGGGTGAACTTATATTGCCACCCATAAAAAACTCAAATATTTTATTGTCCAGGGAATGGT
This sequence comes from Rosalia funebris, assembly GCA_037954035.1. Lineage (NCBI taxonomy): Eukaryota > Metazoa > Arthropoda > Insecta > Coleoptera > Cerambycidae > Rosalia > Rosalia funebris. The sequence continues at coordinate 29,942,551 of JAZFAV010000032.1, read as the reverse complement.
ACATTTTTGATCCCATTATTGCGTCTAGCCCTTAAAGTAACTCCCGATGTAGTAAAAATAATCGCTTGAAAGTAGTAACATTTGTTATTGGGATTATGTTACTTTAATGGAAATATGATTTAATACACATGTAATTGTACTTGAAATATTGAAGTCAATTAATTAAAAATCGAAATAAATATGAGTATTAAGCTTTACCCAAAAACCATGTTTTACTTAACTGTTAGGATGTCATTATTTATCTGTAAATTTGCAAAACCCAAGCGACTTCGACGAATAGAATATATTCTTCTAAAATACCATCGTCTGCTGAAAATAATAGACAACAATTTTCCTGAGCTTAACTTTTTACTTTTCCGCACTCCACTATACGCGGAAAAATAATCGTGTAAAAAAAATTTTTTAGGGTTTATTTTTCGTTTTTCGGCCTAAAAACCAAAAAAAAAGGTTTTTAAACCATTTTGTGTGTGGTGTGTATGTGTCGTTGTCGGTTAATCGATCGGGTTTTGACTGATTCTGATCGGGGACATCTCCCAGACGACACCTAGTGATTTTGAGGTGGATAGGACATTCCCTACCCTGTGCATGGGTCACGAGAAAGCACGGTGGTGGACTATTTGAGAATTTTTTTTTTGTTAGCACGATTACTCAATTAAATCGTGTCGGATCGATCGGGTTTCGACTGATTCTGATTAGACATCTACCAGACGATATCTATTGATTTTGAGGTAGATAGGACACATCCCACCCTGTCCATGGGTCATGAGAAAGAACGATGGTGGACTATTTGAGACAAATTGAAAAAAGTAAAACTGTCGCATAAAACATATGTATATTCTGCATTTATGTGTTGGGTTATTTTTTTCAGCCACTTTTCGAGATAGAGATGTTCTACGTGCGGAAAAGTCCGTTTTAAGGTTTTAAAACTGTTTATTTATAACTAAGAAAGTGATGGACTGATAATCTACAAGCAGCCTATTTAAGCTAATTCTTATTTTCAGTCTAGATAGTCTTACAGTCCATTCTAGAAAACACCATTATTTTTTGAGAACATGATAAGATTATCGTCTTAAATTTGTTAGTATTTTTTACAGTCATTGTACCGTGTATACAATATTTAATAAACCCCCCTATTTTCTACGAAAAATTTTACTTAATGTTAGTTATCATCAAATTGACATTTCTCATCCACAGCTGTGTTACACAATAGAAGATTAATTTTATTAACTATATATTATCCCAGAAAAGGAGTGTGGAATTGGAATTCTGAAAAACTATTTCAACATTTACCTCCTCCTAAATTCTTTACCCTTAATTTAAGTACCTAGCAGATGTAATATCACGGAAAATTATATACTTTATAATTTTTAATATATACTTTATAATTTTTAATATATACTTTATAATTTTTAATATATAAGTATAGTTTATTTCATCACTATTTGCCAAATACAAAACATACCGTGGCTTTGACATACTTTGACTTTGAATTATATGCATAATTTATTTTATTATATTATGAAGAAAGCAGTTACTAATCTTATATACCACTGATTACCTATGGAAATCCATACGCTATTGAAAATCTGCCGGGGCAAAACATTAAGACTTGCAATGGTGTAAAATTTCACTATTTGTGATATAAAAGATTGGAATGATTAGTAAAATTTTACACTACTACAATTGTCATAGATGACTAAAAAGTGTGTTGAATTTTATCAGTCGTGGGAGGATTTCACCTATAGGATGACCAAGGTTGGGATGTACATAACCTATTTGTGTTTTGCGGCAAAAGAGTAAACAAAGAACAATGTAATATAAAAACATATTTGGTATATATGCATTTCTCATTTATTGTCTACTTATTATTTAATAATAATAAGACATAAATTTTAGATCCCTATACGAATAATTATTAACAATTGCTAAAATCTGAAGCATGTACCTATTTACTATTTCTGTTCATCTATCTTAAGACTAGTGGCGGCTAGTGAGTTTTACAACTGAGGGGGCAATAATTTATGTATATTTTTAGGCACCTACATGGTTACATTTTTAGGTAGGTATATCGCAAATTTTAAGCCGGGTTGTAAATATCAGAATAATTTTATTAAATTAGGTACATACCTATTTAGCTTTAAGTAATTTTCTTAAAAAAAAAAATCCATACGACTTTCTTTGCGTTGTGCGACATGGTCGATAACAAGTTCATTGAAATTTGTGGTTGACGTTATTAGTTCCTTTTCAATTGAACATATTGCAAATGCACATAGTCTACTTTCTTCCATGGTATTTCTTGAAAATGTTTTTATTCTTTTTAACGTAGAAAAACATCGCTCACCCTCGGCTGTCGTCATTGGCATTGTACGCAAAATTTTTAATAATTTTACAGTCTCCACAAACGAAGATGTTAAGTTATTTTCATAAAAACATTCATTCATTCAATGTTCCCTAAAAATAATGTTGCTTATCCCATCAGCAGTGTGATCCTGTATTTCAAGAAAAGCCATAAGACGTTCATATATTTTTCCATTTAACTCATATCGAACTATAAAAACTAACTGTGAAATTGTAGCTGTATCTGTAGTTTCTGCTTGAATGACTATACGAGTATATTGCGTTTTGTTGATTTCATCCAGTATTAAATTACGGGAAACATCGTAAACACAATCCAATAATTCATTTTGTATAGTCTTTGACAAACCCATAAACACTTTATTATTAGATTTTTTGATATGCTCCTTCAGAGTACCGTGGATTTCCGCAAGCAAATTTACCAATCCACGAAAAATTCCAGGGTTCGCACTACGTTCTTTCTCATCGTGACCCTGTAGTGCTATTTCAAACATTCCACAAAATTTAATACAATCAATTAACTTGTTGAGAATATGTCGATTCTTAGCTGTCTGTTCATTTTGTTGGATAGTATTTAATCGATATGCACTATTTAATTGACTCATGATATTCACTTTTTCTAAAATCGAATATTCAGTCACACTATTTAAATGTTTTTCACTAAGCAGGATCGCTGTAGAGAATTTCGAATTAAACAAATGAAACAAAAAAAATGCATTTCGAACACTACATTCACACAGCCAATCTGCTAAATCGTACATACTTTTATTAAATTTTCTCGTATAACTTTTGGCTCCTAATATTTTCTGGAGAATTGTCATATTCGGCCGAGGACATTCCAAATTTTTCATTCGAACTTTTATCTCGTACGTGAACTTATTGTTATCTATTAATTTTAAATCATCTCTGAAAGCCGTTTAGCTTGGGGCAATTTGGTTTTACCCCAAATTATGACGTAATTTAACGGACTTTAACAACATGCGCTACGCTTCTCACCTCCCACCATCTGGGGTGGCGCGGGACTACTTCGTAAGTAACCCTCGCTGTACACTCGCTGAACCAGCAGTACACCCTCATTTACAAATTGCGCGGTTCCAGCAAAGCGGCCAATTAAAATTAAATTTCAATTAAAATACTTATAAAAAAATAGAACTTCAATTGACATAATGATAAAATTTACGTAGAACCTGAATTAAATTATTAATAAAATATAGAACTTAAGAACATGAGGAATTAGTTGGGGGGGGGCACTGCCCCATTGCCCTCCCTGCACCAGCCGTCACTGCTTAAGACACATAATATATAAATAATATATAATTCTCGCCAAGTTTATTTAAACTGATTGTATTTGAAAAATGTGTTGAATTTTGAGAAAGTCATTATTATTCACTTCACATATCATAACATATTAATCTTACTAAGGATTATACCCAATTATTAAATGATGAATTTTGTAAATATATTACCATTACATTAAAACTGTTTCAATTGAAAATTTATCTTCAGTATTTTTCCCTTCAGGTTTTTTCAATCCTTTTTCACGAAATTTAGTACTTAGTTCCCTCATTATAAGTAAATATCCAAAGGCATCTGGATATCAACGCAGCACATTTACTACTTATTAACCCGGAAGAATATTCACGTTAGGATAGCATCATAATATTTAATTGGAAAGCTCGATACAAAGTAGGTAGTATTTGAAATATGATATTTAGGAATTTTGTTCGTTATTCACGAATATATAAGTATTTTGTAGGCTTATAGAACCACATATGTACACATACTTCGATATTTGATTAGTGCAATAAAAAGAATAACTTTATGTATGAAAAATAAAAATACACCAAAGTATATTCCATTTCATTTCTCTTTATTAGACAATATGGACAGTAAAATATGTAAAATTAAAATAATATAAACCAGAGTGAAGTTTGCACTAGGCGTTATGGTGATCTTAGTCCGTTACTGGTATGAAGATTCACGCCAGCGAGTGGTAAAAATCTACTAGGTTTTGCGGTGTTCATTTCACGTTCAACTTCCCTTTTCCACCATATATCCCGTTTGGTGTGAAGTTGGTGTAAAAATTTATATTACATTTCAGGTAATAATTGAGGTGTCAGAAACTGACAGATATTTTAAATGCATGTTATTTTTTTTTATTTAATGTATCTGAAATCTGCTCATAGGCAATAAGTAAATGTAGTATTTTATGGTATAACAGATTGAAGCACAAGGTTAGTGACTTACATTAAAGCCTTAACTATATATAACTTAATCCTAAAGATTAATATTATGACATGGGTATTTAACTTAATTTACTGGATTTACCCAACTTATCTGTTGGGTAAGTCCAGGATACAATGTCTTCTTAGACGGTACGTTGTTTTGCTGTTATCTAAGAGGTTAACAGCCGAATTGCTAGGATGTGTTTCCAATTATTGGAGGTATTTTGCACTCGTGCACTGCACTTCTTCCCGTATGATAGGAATTTGTAGATCACGGTGTAACGATGCATTGGAGATATATTGCGGTGCATTTGCAAGGGTCCGTAGTATTTTATTTTTGAACATTTCGATGATTTCGAGATTTGATATACTTGTGGTCCCCCTAGCTGGATACCGTAGGTCCACATTGATTTTAATATCACCTTATATGCAGCAAGTTTATTTTCTAGTGAAAGTTTAAATCGGCACCAGTGTCCAATTAACCAGTTCAGTTTATTTAATTTCAAACCAAGCTGCTTACGTTTTATAAAAATGTACTTTTGCCAGGTAAGGCATCTATCAAGGTATACATCAAATACTTAGCTGATTCAGCCTGCTGAAACATTTGATGGTTGAGTTGTGCACAGAGACATGTGATCCGTCGTAAAGTATAGGTCACTTGAACTATTTTATTTTGATTTACTTTAATTTTCTACTTGTTTGTCAATGTTCTAAGTCGTTGAGTGACTTTTTCGGAGACCTTTCTGGGATCTTCTATCATCGGTAAAGGTGGCTATTTTTGTGAATGGAGATGTTAGGATATCAGCTGTGTACAATAGATAGAGTTAAAACCCCAAGACACTCCCTTGTGGCATTTCTACTAGTATGGGACGTAGGTTTGGTGACTTGATCTTGACATTTCACCATGAAGTATCGATCGCTTGGATAGTATTTAATAAAGTTATGGTAACGTTGTGGTCATTGCTCATTGGTTTTGAAGAGTAGCTCCTGATTCGAAACTTTATGGAAGACTTGGAAGATATCCAAAGAGGCTGCCAAACAGTATTCATTGCTTTCAAGGGACACAAATTTGCTACTCTATGGACCTGTTCAATTGTAGCATGTTATTCCTGAAAACTGAATTGGTGTTCTGGTATGATATTTACATCCTTTAGTATTGGCTTTAGCCTGCTCAACATTAATTTCTCGAGGATTTTGGACATAATCTGCAATAAACTTATGGGGCGATATGATAAGGCCTCTTCTTGTGGTTTTCCTGGTTTTGGTTTTAATATAATTTGTGATATCTTCCATTGAGAAGAGAAATTACCTATGCTTAAAATTACATTGAAGACATGTTGTAGGTATATTACAGCTTTGTTGGGCAATTGTTTAATAACATGCCCTGATGCCTTCTTTGAATCCTTTGATTATAACATCTATATTATCAGAAATTTTTATTGCCTTTATAGGAAGGTCTAGTTGATATTTAAGGTCTAGTTGAAGGGTTGCTATTTATTCCAGGCTTCTTCTGATGTTATCTCTCATGGGAAGGATTGGAAAACTTTGGTTAGGTTTCTGCAAAGATATCTGCATTTTCTCTATCATCCTTTTCCCAAATATAAAATTTTTCCTATAGGAGGAATGTATTTTTGGAGAATTAGCTAATAGCTTTCCGTAATGAGTATTCAATGGCTTATGTAGGAAATAACTTCTAGGTATTGATTAAGGTTTTGATTATTTTCTTCAGATTCTTTCGGGTTTTTAGTGGCTTTGTTCAGGTTTGCTTTGTTATGGGGAGATTTTGTCTTCATCCAAAGTTTCCGCAACTTTCTTTTTTCTATGCTGGACTCCTTAAGTTTTTAGGAGCAGTTAAACACATGTTCCTGAAATAATGTTATCAATTGTCGAACTTTCGCTTGTTGTTAACACAAATCGACTGATAAATTGGGACGAGAAAATCTATTTATTTCTTGTAATGTCTCAAGTTTTGAATATTAAAAACAAATTGTTCAGGGAGAAGTGTTAAATTCTTGGAGCTCGTACCCAATGATACAATGACATCCCTAATACTGAACTTACTCCGCCACCCTGGACCACATTACGATGAATTTGTTACAAAGAAACTCTTTTTAGTTATACGTCGAGCACTGAATTTAAAACTTTCTGTACTCTGATTCTGCAAAGTTCCTCAGGTCTCAAAATAAATCGAAGTTAGTAGCTTTATCTTCTCAAAATACTTTATGTCAGTGTTATTGATGTGTAATTTTTTATATGCGTTTATACAATCTAAAATGGATAAATTTAATGGACTGAATTATTCAAAAATTAGTTTAAAACTTAAAAAGTAATAAAAACATTTATTTCAATTTTAAAAACACTACTACACATTCACTATATTTCTTCATAAACAATATCTTAATGTGTCTGCATATGGATATTTCGGTACCACTGCTAATATCCGCAACAGAAGATACGGGTTCTTATTCTAATGCAAGCTCGTAACTGGTCACTTTCAAATAAGAAAGAATATTTCCTGCTGAAGATGATAGCATTGCTATCGAAATATGCGTATACAGTTGCATTAAAATATTATTTACCTTTAAACCTAATTGTAATATTTACCTGCCTCTTTATTTGAAATATGTGGTACCGTGGTAACTAATATAATTATCAATAATGCATAATTAAATTTTATTCTGTTATCTAGAAAGAGCTTAAAATGTTTAATAATATACAGCTGATTGATGAAATTAGGTAACTAATTTTTCCTTTGATTACAATTAAATATATAAATAAGGTAAATAGAAAAAAGTCAGGTAATGTTTTTTCAATTTTTACTCTAAATTATAATCGCTCGCTAGCTTTCAAAGTCTGAGAATATTTTATAAGTACTATAAAAGTTTACTAACCCAAATACTTTTATGATTTTATTAGCAGCTGCATTACAATTATCCACACAATATGTTGTAAATATACGAAAAAAATAGACTCCGTTTTAGAATCACATTTACTTCACTAAATAGCCAAAGACCTTCACATTAAATTTGAACTATTTTTATGTGCTGCAAAAAAACTCGACAAAAGGCTTGATGGGATTTCTCGGGAATGCGACAACCTCAGTTAACCCATCTCGTTTATTTTTATTGCCTATCCCTTTGACATTTTTTAAGCAAGCGGAACTTAAAAAATACACAATGACCTTGTGTATTACAGTCCCCACAATATAACCAAAATGTAACTATCGACATGCGGTCAATTGACCGACCTCCAAATGGCTATTCGGAAAAGTTGTAAACCTGAATATTAGGGTTGTATGTGTAATGTTTGGGTTTTAGAGGGGGTGGGATGTTTCTCGGTGGTCATCTTCCTATTATAGTTTGCCAGTTTTAAGATGTAGTTACTACGTAAAGCAAAACAATGATGTGAATATTAGAATAGTGTAGTAGAGAAGTGAACGTGTTATATCAGTTTAATACTGTATAGTAAATACACAAAATTGGTCTGGAATATTTGGTGATATTATAATATATTGGAGTTCCTTATAATACATTGAAATTATGTGATATTTCAAGAAGGTTCGTGTAATGAGTTGAAAAATAAACACGTTTTAGTATGCATTGGATATATGTATGTATTTTCAGTTACTCAGAGGAAACTTGTCCGACGGCTTCCTTATGAAGTAAATTTATTTTATTGTATAAAATTAAATATTTCGTAATACCACCACAGATAGGTTTACCAAATAATTTTAAAACTATTAATTTTCTGATGTGGTGTTAATATTTACAACGTAAATTATTTATTATCAGTACAATGTACTATTCATTTCATCGCTATTTTCCAAATAAAAAACTCTTATCTTGCCTATAAATGGAACAGTCTACCTGAGCCTAACCTTAAAAACAAGCCGTATGAGGTAAGAGCCGTTTAGAATTTTTTATTTGGCAAATAGAGATGAAATAAACTATAGAAGTATGTACATTATTCACTACTCACATTCAAAATCCACAATGAATATGAATTGAAACAAAAATGTTCAAGATACAGCAATTGCATTCGACAATAAATTTTCTCAAGCATGTCAAAAAATAGTTAGAAACATATTGTAAAATTAACGTATCTTGTTGTGTGGTGTAATTCATTTAGGTTTAAATATGTTTGAATACTTCGGTAATCTATACTTATATAAACAAATTGAGTCTACTTTTCAGACAGTTTTTGGTTTTCAGACAGTTATATGAAATATGTATAAAACACGTCCAAAACGTTTGAGCTTCTTAATTGTATAATTATTATTTATTTACATCAATAAAAACTAGAATTATCCGTTACTTATTGTGAATTATTATCTATACAAATATTCCATCTAGATATAAATATAAATAAGCACTATTTCTACAAGCTAGAAGAAAATTATGAAATTAAATTTACTATAATTAGTTTATGTAATTAACTGAAATGTTAAACTGATTTTAAATCATGATTGTGGCAGTAATAGCTGAATAAATATGAATAGTTTTTATTAGTCGCACTTATATAGAAAAATTATGTACTATATATCGAAACGAGCAAGTGATCAAACTAAGTGCATAATAGAAATACGCTTTGAAGAACGTGTCACACTTAATAAGTGATCGTTACTATTTCATCAATAAACAAACAATTATTTTATTATCGTAATCTATGTAAAATGTAATAATTGTAATAATTTTTACTTACATTAATTAACAAATATAGACTTATCGTGTTAGGCTTGCTAGGCTAGAAGAGGTTAACGAAGTTGCCACAAATTTATTACTTGGTGCCAACGACAACGAATGTTGGAAGATGATAAGAGAAAAAGCCTGTCAGTGGTATAGCACAGTATATCGGTGATAAAGTGGAGATAAATAATGCTAATGAAAGTTCTCTACTTCACATCATGGGCTCCTTGATTATTTTAACTTTTGCTAAAATATTTACTGTGACAAACTGACAAATATTCCTTGACAATATTGATCAGTTCTCTGTAAACAATTATATCAAATATTCGTATAAAAGTTACTGTACGAAATTAAGTCATATCTCAGTTATTTACGGTTACGTTAAATTATGTTTGTAGTTTATTGTCTTATAGATAAATAAAAATTAAATAAAGCATTCGCCTGTACATCAACTAAAAGGTACTTTTGAAAATTTCATTCTACACAGATTAAGAATCAGAATCAGATATTTCAAATTAAAAATCGTATGAATCCTATTAAATATCTGGATTATAATTACTATCATTATCGGAATACAACAACAAATTGAAAATGATCTGGCTGTATTATAATATTTTAGTAGTAGAACATTTTAGACATCTTTACACATCCTATGGAGATCAGAAAAAGTTGAAAAATATCAGTGTACTGCCCTGTTTTTCTGTGGTAATACTGTGTATTACCACAGAAAACGGAAAAATATACACAAAAATACAAATCCTTTAATAAATCTTTGGCAAATGCCTTTGTTCTTGAAACAAAGACATACGTCTATGTCATCTTGGTAATTTAGCCAGCCGTATTTCTAACTTTTAAGAATGTCGCTAATAAATTAGACTCATTTATTGTTAAACCCTTTTTGTTTTAATTATTTCTGTATTTAACTTTATATTAATTCTTATTATATTAGTTAATAAACCTTAATAATTCACATATTATCATATTGTGACAAATACTAAAGTTTCCTACCACTACTTACATTATTACAAACTCAATAAAAAAATTTTTGTAGAACTTCGTAATACAATTTTCCTGCCTTGAAATAAAACTGTGTATAGTCGACATAAATTATTTTATTAAAATATTTCTGGGAAGCAAGAATTAGGTTTATATACCTACGTATGTATATTCAAAATAATGTATCGTAAATTAAATAATTATAATAACATTTTTTTACAATTACATTGTTGTCTAGAACAATTTATCGCTAAATTGTTATAATTAATACTTTTGATAAGATAACATTCATGATGGGAAAAAATACGTAGATTATTTTGTATACATCGGCCATGTTGATTTATTATTATAATTACACGCACCATGTGATAACTGTATGATGATAAATTGCATTTCATTCGATTTTTTATTTCACATTTATGTCTATATGTTATGAAATAGCGTCTTGCATTAAATTGGCTCATTTATATTATTTACTTAAAACAATCACAAATCACAAGAATAATGCATTATCAACTGTCATTTTATACTAATGAGAGAATAAGAATCAAAATTAAAAAATAGTAATTATAGGAGTAATTTATAATGTAATATGTAAACAACAGGAAATATTACTTATTGCTCGTAGGGGTTTGCTTTAAGCGCATTTATAATACACCGTGGTGATAAATTTTCCCCCAGTATTCATAATTTTGTTATTAAATTATTTATTAAATAAACTGTTTTAAGACCTTAAAACGGATTTTTCCGCACATAGAACATCTCTATCTCGAAATTGAGTGGCCGAGAAAAAATAAACCAACACATATGTAAATGTAGAATATGTTTTATGCGACAATTTTACTTTGTTCAATTTTTCTCAAATAGTCCATTATCGTGCTTTCTCATGACCCATGAACAGGATGGGGTGTGTCCTATCCACCTCAAAATCAATAGATGTCTGGTAGATGTCCCTAGTCAGAACCAGTCGAAACCCGACCGCTCCGATTGAATGATCTTGCTAACAAAAAAAAATTCTGAAATAGTCCACCATTGAGATTTCTCATGACCCATGAATATGGTAGAGTATGTTCTATCCACATCACAATCAATAGGTGTCGTTTGGGAGACGTCCCCGATCAGAATCAGTCAAAACCCGATCGATCCGACGTGATTTAGTTGAGTTATCGTGTTAACAAAAAATATTTCTCAAATAGTCCACCGTCGTGCTTTCTCATGACCCATGGACATTGTGGGGTGTGTCCTATCCACCTCAACATCAATAGGTGTCGTCTGGGAGAAGTTCCAAATCAGAATCAGTCAACACCCGATCGATCCGACACGATTTAGTTTAGTTATCATATTAACAAAAAAAATTCTTAAATAGTCCACCATCGTGCTTTCTCATGACCCATGGACAAGGTGGGGTGTGTCCTATCCATCTCAAAATAAATAGGTGTCGTCTGGGAGACGTCCCCGATCAGAATTAGCCAAAACCCGATCGATCCGATACGATTTAGTTGAGTTATCATGCTAACAAAAAAATTTCTCAAATACACCCATGGACAGGGTGGGCTGTGTCCTATCCACCTCAAAATCAATAGGTGTCATCTGGGAGGCGTCCCCGATCAGAACCAGTCAAAACCCGACCGATCCAACATGATTTAGTTGAGTTATCGTGCTAACAAGAAATTTTAATGCTGACGACAACGACACACACAGACAAAATTTTTTTTAAATCTTTTTTTTTTTGTTTTTAGGCAAAATAAAGGAAACAATTTTTTCCCCATTTTTCTTTACACAATTACATTACTTTTCCGCTAGTATAGTTGAGTGAAAAGTAGAAGATCTGAAACACATTAAACGTACCTATTTTTAATAAGATATTGACTAACGTACAAATTTTATTTTTCATATTTTATGATTGAATTGTGATCATAGTATTTTCGTTATCATAGTATCTTCGAAATTACAACTCTGGCTTTTTTTTAACAAAAGGAATTCGTTAAAGTTTTCCGAGTATACCAGTACCTACCCCATATTGAATATTTCCTATTTACCGTTTATAAGATAAAGTGTGTTATTTTTTTGAAAATACAAATAATATTTTAAAGTTGTGCAAAATTTACTGCGTTAATAATCTGACATTGTTAAAATAACTTCCGGGCTGATATTTTTCATTTATCCAAATAATGAAGATTATAATGTTCATCATCAAGAAATTTGATTTCAACAAGATGTAGCTATTCTTCATATTGACACCCGGTTATTTCTGGACGATACTTTCTATAGAAAATAGATTAGGCGACAGGAACTAACTAAATGACCACCAGGTTTGCTTTATATATAATTTAATCGTGTTGCAATATATTTTCTTCCCATGATTGCCATTGATTAGTTACCATTGATGTAATTAAAATGGAAAATTGTCAAGAAGATTACGTAATATTGAAATTGTTACAGAAAATAACTAGTTCTATAAGTTTTATATTAATGCGGCATTACCAAATAACATTATGTTCTGAAAGTTTTCTGAAAAAGTTTCTGCAAAATTTACGACAATGTGCAATCATGATACACTATTTACACTATATTTTCTATACTGTAAAGAACTTTACTAGTAAAACTTTAATATAAAACAAATTCCGTTTACTTGAAATGTTTATTTTTAACATTTCCGCAAATATTAATAAGATATGTATACCGATTATAGTTGTTAAGTAGTAATAATAAAATTAAAATTATGTTGGTTAAATTGTGTCACTATTTATCTCGTTTATTTAATTTCGGTCAGTTAGAACTGGACAAAAGAGTTTTTACTTTGACGATTTTAATAAACGTCTTCAAATAAAATTCGTATATTTGTTACATATTTCAATAATTTTGTTTCTATCTGTCTTATGTGAAGGCGTTATATAATAATTAATCAGTTGCTAAGTGGGATCACTAATTAGTTGTAAGTAAATAACTAATTAGTTCTCATTTTTTATTTTTCTCAATTACTTATACCAAAGCTTTCAACTAAATCACTTTCTTGTAAATCATACTTCACGTATGATTTATAAAAATGAAATAAAACGAACGAATTTTCTCTGAAGACGGTTATTAAAACCGAAATATAACAATACATACTCTTGCCTATTCAACAACTTCAACGTCATAAAATAATTTCTTCGTCAAACTTTAATTCCAGTTCTAAAAAAATTACTTAACAGGACGTTTTATTTAAATGTTTACTGTATATCTCGAAAAACTCCATTATGGTGGTGGTGAATAGGCGGCTTTTTGAAAATTAATTCATTAAATTATAATAAAGCTACAGTTAACCAATTCTAATTAAATTACAGTTAACAACTCACTATATAAATAAATCATATTTCGTATATGTAAATATTACAGTAAACTAAAAAAAATGTTACTGATAAATACTAGATATCAGAACTTATTGTTTATAAATGATGTCTTAGCAATCGGAACCCTGAAAAATATAAAATATATTCAAATTATTATATGCTTAACAAAATTATAGACGCTTAAACAAACCGTATATTACATGTCGAAATCATGTTTAACATCTGAATAAGATACTTTTTCGTAGAAAACCCTCCGTTCATCATTCAAAACTCTACAGAGTAAATCCTTAAGAAAATCGACCAGATCGTAGGTAGAGTGACACATAATTTGAAAACATCATTTAAAACGTGACGATGAAATGATAATGATCATGGATAAATTATATACTTGTGGTGCCTTTATATGTACATACTTTATGGATAAGCTGATAAAAGTGATCGGTTTATCTATAGATATCTCTGAACTCGTTGAAAACGATTAGACTTATAATCATTGATGATATTAATTCACTCCAATTTTTGTACTGTAGAAAGGCTGTACATAGGTTGTTACTGTATTATCAGCGTATTACTTCAGCTTGATACACCATTTATAACCTATTGTGTATTAAGAAAATTGGATGTCAAGTTTTATCACTTTGATGTTGAAGCGAACTTTATGTTGTATTGAACTACTGTAATTGATACCTACATCAATAATGATAATTTAATAATTCACAAATTATTTGCAAATGAATTTTTTTCTGTATAAGTAATTATACACTCGGGTTCGGGAGGAATCCCATTTTTAATCAAATTAATCCCATCATCGCGTCCTATCATTCATCATATCCTATTAATCCCATCACATCAATCCCATTTTTATTCATATTAATTAGTGTTATCGAAAGAATACGGAAAAATCATTTCCATATTACTGAAATATAGATTATAATATTCGTGGTCTACTAAACACTAAATAAGTTTCGTTAAAACATTTATGCCTTGAACAATATCCAATTTTATAAATAACATCAGAAATTCCGTGCGGTATACTGCATTTTTGTGTTGAGAAATCACGTTCCGTCAACAAAGATAAAGCAGATAAGAGATAACGTACAGAAATCAAAATCGCCATAAAGAATGAGTTGATAGCGAATTCATAAAACGTCTAGTACAAGTCGGAGGTCACATTAATATAATGAATTATTTGGAAGCGAATCGTGATAACTGAATCAGATCGAAAACGAGTCACGAAATAATGCGGAACTGAATAAAACCGACAAAATAGCCCTTATAAAAGCTATACATAGAGCGGTTAGGTAAGACCTGTTAAGAAAACATTTGCTCCCATTGATTTTATGATTATTTTACTGCCCGTAAAAATGTAAGTTATGGCTTGTTTATGTTTACTACTGTTTAGTAGTAATAAATGTTGGATTTTGTTACAATGCATCTAGACCTATGCCAAGCTGTAGTAAGTTGGTCGCTCGAGCTTCATTCACATCAATGTCAGTTTTATTGAAAGCTTTGATGGCCTGTTTATTATTCCACCTTGTAAACTGAATTAAATTATTATTTTACGATCATTTTATTATTCTACATGTTGAAGTTAATTTGGCGCTAAATTGTACTTACCTTACTGTATTATAATTCCGGTCGGTTCAGCAAAATTAGCATTCATTTATGCATATTTAGATGTTTTAAATAAACTTGATAATTTATCCGTTGACATTTTTACAGTAAATATTATTACACGGTTTGATACCCGATATGTTTCTAATTTAATTCTTAAATACTTACATAAGAATTAAAATTAGATACACAGTAACTCATACATTCTACCTGCTATAAATTATAATTGTTTATGCATCTGAGTGATAATTAAATTATAGCGTATAAGAAAAAAAAATGCTAAAACAAACAGTATTCCCGACGGCAAACCTTTCTATTAATAAGTCAGTATATCGTTTTTCTATTACTTATAGGTACATACATGTTATGTATATTATAATTTTCCAATTACAATTTACAATTAATATTAGGTCCATAACCAATTCATAGAAGATTATTTACCGTGTTATTATTACTTATTATTAATATTAAATCTCTATTTATTTTTTAAAGTAAAGCACTATTTTAACTACTCTGTATTGTGTAGTGAAAATAGTGTTTTACTTTAAAAAGAAGTTTAATATTAATTATTAATAAGAAGCTTAATAAGAAATAATAAAATTAATAGCACAGCAAATAATCGTCTATAAATTGGTTACGGGCCCAATACTAAAAGGGGTTCGGAGTATGCGACCTGTTTTGGTCAATAGTTTTCATTGTTAAAATCATTTATATAAATATAATATTTATTTGATTGGCTAGCTAAAGGTTTAATAATGAAGATGATTTTAATGATTTGGGAATAAAATACAGAAGTTTTACGAAATTAAACTTTTACAAATTATGTCATGGCATGGATTGTCTTAAGAAGATTTCATTTCCTAAACTAAATAACTATAAAAAAAAACTATTATCAAAAATAAGTCTCCGTTTTCATATATTCAGAATGCCTCTCTTAAATGACTGAATAAAATACATATTATCAGGTCTTTACTATATTCAACTGATAATTTTCATTGCATTTTCTAACAATTAAGCAAATGATTTTGCATCATAAATAAAAGCATAATTAACATAGAATCAAATAGGTTAACATATATTGCGTTGGTCCTTATTTGATCAATGTTATAATATAGTACGGTTCTTTGCGGAAAATTGTTTCTGAGATTTATAATACCTCACAATGTATTCGTTCATAAGCGCTAAAATATTTTATATTTATGTTAGTGTAAGTAAAGAATCAGGTATCAGGTGTATATGTATTACAACTGAATGCGAAAATCAACTAAAATGGTTGCTTACATAGGATTTACAGCTTCCTATATCCTCCGGATATGCAAGCAACATTGGTATAACTTATTAGGATTTATTTATAGAGGAGTTCAAATCTTTTAACTAAAACAAACCAAGACAAAATACGTTCTGTGGCTCAGTAAAATATCTTTATTTCCGGGATAGTGCAATCCCATAAATAAGGAAGCCAATTTTCCGAAAGTAGGACGATTCACTTTTAATATCAATAAAAATTATTTATATGGGGTGATGTAGTAGCTGGTATAGATGTAGGTAGGAATAAAAAGCAATATGAGTTCATTCCGTAGCTGTATACGAAATCGAAAGGGTGTCTGAACCACAAGGGAGCGCTTGGGCGCCATTTTACTGCGCAACGTTCCATGTTATGTTCCGTTTATAGACCAGAATAGCACGTTTATAAACCTGTGCCGAAGCGCAAAGGGCGTCGTTTTCATTTCGTATATTATTATTATCTATTTATAACCTCAACAAACATACGGATTCTACATAGGGGTACAAAACAGTATTCGATATTTATTCTTTATCGTGGTGTACCTACGTTGTAACTTAATTATAAATGAGTTGTATCTGAATTAGTATACCGCATAGTTTATTATTGATTAACAAGAACAACTAAATCTTCAATGTAATCGTTACGTAATAAAATAAATCATGTGAAGGTCTTTAACACAATCATATGACTATTACAAGCAGAAGCAATGCACAAGTATGTAATAGTTCTGCCAAAAAATCTATTAAGACGTGTTAATAAAAGTATATATTATTGGCAATGACGGGTTAATATTTACGGATGACGAAAAAGAGGGCGTTTATTGGACTATTAGAAAAAATGTACAAATATGTAACAGTTCTGCAACACTTTTATTAAAATGTGTTAACAAAATTTACTATTATTGTTAAAAATTGTTTTTAAGTTTTATTATGAATAAGAGAAAACAGTACTTTTATTTAACTAGTATAAGTAATGCACAAGTAGGTAAAAGTTCTGCAACGGTATTTATTAAGAAGTGTTAACAAAACGATATATTATTATTAAGGAGGGATGAGTCTACCTATCTTATCTATGGATAAGAAAAAAAATATTTAGATGTTCACTTCATTTTATAAACGGGAAAACTCGTTCGCTGGTATGGTTACTTCTTCATAAATATAATGAAATACATTTTATTATAGGTGTATACTATACTATAAATAAATGTAATAAAAATGTACCTATACTATAAATATGGTGTATGTAGTACCATAAAACTAACAATAACCTATATGCTTCTTGATAAATCGGCTTAACGTTAAAATTATTAACACTAACTGAGTTTTCCACAAAACACCAAAACACTATACACTACACTCGATGCGCGTTTCGCCAACAGAGTTGGCATCATCTGTAGATGATTAAAACTAATCATCAGTAGTTTTAATCATCTCCAGATGATGCCAACTTTATTGGCGAAACGCGCGTCGAGTGTAGTGTATAGTGTTTTGGTGTTTTGTGGAAATCTCAGTTAGTGTTATCTTCACACCAAAGGTTCCAACCTACTTCAGGGTTAAAATTATTGAAAGAAATTTAACTCTAATGGAGAAATTAAACTTGAAATTAAAAGCAGTGTACACCAACTAATGGCATAACAAAATAGTTTAAAAATAAACAGTCTTAAAATTTTAAAACGGACTTTTCCGCATGTAGAACATCTCTATCTCGAAATTGAATGGTCGAGAAAAAATAAACCAACACATAAATGCAGAATATGTGTTTTATGCGACAGTTTTACTTTTTTCACTTTTTCTCGAACCACCATCGTGCTTTCTCATGACCCATGAACAGGGTGGGGTGTGTCCTATCCACCTCAAAATCAATAGATGTCGTCTGGTAGATGTCCCTAATCAGAATCAGTTGAAACCCGATCGATCCGACACGATTTAATTGAATATAATGCTAACAAAAAAAATTCTCAAATAGTCCACCATTGTGCTTTCTCATGACCCATGAACATGGTAGAGTGTGTTTTATCCACCCCAAAATCAATATGTGTCGTCTGGGAGACATCCTCGATCAGAATCAGTCAATATCCGATCGATCCGACCCGATTTAGTTGAGTTATCGTGTTAACAAGAAATATTCTCAAATAGTCCACCATCATGCTTTCTCATGATCCATGGACAGGATGGGGTGTGTCCTATCCACCTCAAAATCAATAGGTGTCGTCTGGGAGACGTCCCCGATCAGAATCAGTCAAAACCCGATCGATCCAACACGATTTAGTTACGCACGAGTTATCGTGCTAACAAGAATAAATGCCGACAACAACGACACACATACACACACAAAATGGTTTAAAAATCTTTTTTTTTTGTTTCTAGGCTGAAAAACGAAAAATAAACTCTACGATTACATTACTTTTCCGCGTATAGTGGAATGCGGAAAAGTAATAATGAAACAATAGAAAATACATTGATTATATTTTATGTTGGTTAATATAATATATATTTTTTTCAAATTTGGTGTAAATTCTAATTATACTGATAAATTAGATTTCAAGTTTTATACTGAAATTTAGGTATAGTATACAAGTACAATTATGATGTACCTGACATCACATAATTTTAGCAAAATCTTTGGAATTTCTGTTTTCCTAAAACGTTGAATTTATTTTTGTTAAATACGTACCTACGTGGAGTCTATTTTCGTATTATTATGAAGTATATACTTCATGCGTCTCTTTCCACAGTATTAGATTGAGAGCTATACATTAACTTACCGAGTATCTATAAGTTAAACGTCCGCCCGATTTTTTTCAATAAAGATTAAATATTTTTCATTATGGATATATTTTAATAACTTCTTAAGCATTGCTTTGTGTTATATTTACTATTTCGTTTTGATGAACGAAAGGTATTTATGAATGAAGGTATTTATAATAACAATGAATACATAAATAATAAAAAAATTAAACTATTTCCTATATAAATGTTCTTCTCATTATTTGAGTTGAAGAATATACGATGTATGAGAGGCGTTTTTATTTTTATCGTCAGCTAACAGTATACATTATACGTGCTATGTTATGCTTTGTAGGATTATCGATTAGATCGATATTCTGATTAGAACTACTTCACCACCACTTACTACTTCAGAACCAAGATATGTGAAATATTTTACAGGCAACTAAAATTTTCATGATAATTGATAATATCGTTTTAATTTATTTAATTGTGAAGTAAAATTAGATTCTAAAGATATGTACGAAGATGTATTAAAATTTCTGCCTAGCGGAAATATTTTTGAACGAATCAAATAAAGTCCTTCCTTAATCTCGCCAGTCTTATTGTTAAGTTGGAATTTGAGTGTTATACTCGTGTAGATATTAGTTATTATAATTAATATAATAGTTGTTATTTCAGGTGCATATGTGCTACAAGAATATGTAGGCCTACCTAACACCTTCACTAACCCCTTGTATATATTGGATGCACTGTTACAGAGTAGAGCATCAATTTTTATTGACTAATTTTATTGAATAACTGGTTTTTACGACTCTTATTCATTCAAGTTTAACAATTCTGATGTGTACGTAAGTGACACGTCACCTATATACCTATGTACATACGTATGTTTGGATGAAATGGCATATTAATATACTTATTAGTTTGATTATTCTTCTTTTATGTATTAGAATAATTTAGGTTCATCAAATCTCAAGAGAGTTGTTGAATATATTTAATATTTCGAATAAAAAGATGTGAGGTTATAACTCGATACTTACATGACTTACAGTACATGAGATGAATCTTGGGTATTTCTCTCCATTTTATATACAGACCTGTAAATCATGTATTACAATGTTGCAGAGAGATAAAAAGAGCTAATAGATGTAAGACAACCAACAAAACCACGCCCTACTATATATCTACTACTTCTTTGCAAGAAAAATCACTAAATAAATTTAATGGTAATCATTTCACGCCCTTTTTATATACTTCTGAATGATGTACTTCTAATTATCACCTTCTTGGAAAATAAGAAAAGTACTAGCGATATTATTTCAGTTTTACGATAACAGCCAAGTTGAAACTTACAACAAACTGAAAAGACTGTTGTAGATATATTATAACACTTTCCAAAAACGCTGGCACATAAATGTTCAATTCGATTAAATAAAGTTATTATTATATTAATATTGTTACATTTTTTACATAAAAATTCTGATTTATGTGTATTTTATATCTAATAATAACCCTGATCTCATGAAGATTCGAAAAATAAAATTGTTGATTGTTTCAATATTGCGTCCTACTATCAAAATATAATTATTAATCCACAAAGTAATAGCTGCCGAATAACGATTATGAATTATTCATGGATGTTTATTCGAATATAATTGAAACAAAAGGAAAAAACTTAAACGTGACTAAAATATTTAAATCTTGTGCTGGGTAATAACAAACTCAATATTGAAGCCTACAAAATAAACTGTAAAAAGGAAAGAATTTTCTGCGGACAGAAACCATCTGTTTCTAGTTTTATCAAAGTATATTGAACTACATATATGCTTTTTGAATTACCGTTGAGAGTAGTTTCAGGTTTTAAGTAGTTTGCATAAATTTTAATTAAATTGATAATTTTCCATTATATAGCAGTCGTTAATCGATGATTGATTTAAACGCTTAATAATTTACATTTAATACAAATACCAAATAATATTTTAGAATTGGCGCATCCCAATTCCCTAGAATTAACACCATTATCTCAAAAAAATTAGAATAGAGACTGCACAGCATATTGCTCTGTTCACTAAAATCACAGTTTATAACATATTTAAATTGCCAACTGTTTTATTCTGGCAAAATTGATTTAAATTACAAGTTGATATCATGTGTCAAAAATTGAAATTATGTTGTCAATTTACTATTGCTGTTATATCTTGCTGTTATCGTTTATCTAATACACAAAATTTCCTACAACCACTCAACGACTCTCCATTTTTGACTATTTTTAAGATTATTAAGATTGCATCCGACATATCTTCAAAAAAACATCTAGATAGTTCATAATGTTCACAAGATTGTTCAGCTAATCATTTAAAACTTTACGTATTAAAGTAATTTATTTATGTTAATATGTAAATTTAGAATTATAGAATTGGACTTGATGGAAATTATAATTTCTATAATAATTTCCGTTAAATATTACAGTTATTATTGACGATCCAATGAAGTATACATCAGGTAGAAGCTGGAATTCCATTTAGATCAAACATCAAACAAAAAAAAATTGCCAAACGTTGAAAAAAGAAAACGCATCAAAAATTTTAAACATTTATGTAAATGTAGAAATGTAAAAAGACATGCAAATCTGATATTATGTTCAAATTATTCCATTTTCAAAAATCAACAAATTTTTCCACCAACTAATTTATTTACCACTTTTTAATTAAATCATTTAAAATTATTATCATTATTTAATGTAAATAAACAATTGTATATTTAGGTAACTATCTGTATGTGTTTGAAACATCATTAAAGTTTAAACGAATCCACATTTAATTACATCCGTCTTAATTTACTTAGGTACATGTTGAATGATGGTAATCGTTAATGAAATTACGCTTACTAATTAAAATCACTTGATGATTACAGAATAATCCTTTTGCTATATCACATTTATTCCATAAATTATTTGAATACATAATACCTACTTATGTATAATATGTGAAAAATAAATTATATTTATACCCATTTAAAATAATACTTGAATATTTCACAAATGTTTAGTAGTTTATAATATTTGCCTACGCGGATCAGTTAGTGTTTTTTATTAGTCTCATGTATATAGTCGCAGTTATATAGGAAGTCCATAGAAAATATCTCATCTACAATATATTCTAATCTCTAAATATAATTGTCTGTAATGAAAAACCAATGTATTTCAGAAAATACTTATTTACAACATTGAGAAAGCAGATTGTTGTCTAAATATAATCTAAAAATAATATAATAATATACTGTGAATATTTAGAAAAGTACTCATATAATTCCAGTGATACAAATATTGTGTCGGACTGAGCTCCAAAATTATGTAACTACATTGAATTAACCTGATCTGAATGAAGTTCATATATTTTCTAGATTTATGCGTGGATTTACAAAATATAATTCGATATGGCTTTAAATTATAGCTAAACTACAATATTCCTTTGTAATAAAATGTTTTAAATATATTGAGAAAAGTCAGCAGACATACCTATCATGAACTAAAAACATAATACTTATTCATATAATGGTTAAATTTATGGTTAAGGTAAAATTCATTTATTTAAAATAAGTTAACAAATTATAGTATTTGAAAATATCTATTTCTAATAAATAACATTCTATTGTCTATTAAACTGGCAGTGTTATTAATAACAAAAAATAAAATAATATTTGTTCATAAAATATACCATTTAACAAAATAAAACGTTATTAAATATTAAGTAATAATTTATTTTGTGGCATTAACAAAAATGCTTGTTACTTTTTTACAAAATGTTTTCTTAGTGTGATATTTTGTCCGACTTATTGATATTCATTTCTGTAGTTATTATTGTGTAGGTCACTACTTCCATAATAAGTTATTATAAGGCTAACTGATAAGGATCACTGTAAGTATCTTAGTATCACGGTAGTTTTCTTCAGATTAAATCAAACAAAATAATTATTAAATCAGTTATACAGTTACGATGTTTGAGTAAAATCTTTAAACATGTAACTTTTTAATTCCAAAATGACATTATTTAAACAATATTTATCCCCCTTGCATTGGCAGTTACTCTGTTACTCTTTTGTTTAAATTTTTAAACGGAAAGATTATGTAGGTATATAACATCTCATTAGACAGTGCTTTCAGTTCTCTATTCAGCAATATGAGGCTTTGCGAATTCCTTATTCTTCTTAGTGAAAAATATTACATTTTTAGTATTACTACGGTTTATTATGATGTATTTTAAAGGGAGTACATAATCTCTTGATAACAGTAAGATACCTACATTGTTCAAACTATCCCAAAGCATTTTGTGTCGTGTGAAATAATTTGATTAATGTTAATTTCAAATAACCCCATATAAATAATACAGCGGGGTTAAATCGGGTAAATGGGGTGGTCCTTCAATTTTACCCAGTCGTGTGACACCTACTTATTGAGAAAAACTATAGAAATAGACTGATACTCCACTTTGAAGTACGGTAGAGTTACGTCCTGCTGATTCCAACCTTTTTATTATTTTCTTAGAGCTACCTTTATCGGAGAAGAGTTGCTTTATAAAAAAAAATATATTTGTTTATATAAATAATTTATATTCTATGCAAAATTCCGATCGCCGATCATCATTGTTGAGTTCAAGAATTTATTTTCGCCTAAATAAAATGTCTATTCTATGGGACGTATTTTTATTTATTCTTTTTTTTTTTAAGGTTCAAAATTTTGGCAAAATCATATCTGACGACATACCTAGTCAGAAGCTTATATGAATGTACCTAAAATATCCACCAATATATTCAATTCATCTTCATTGCTTAAAATAGGTTTCTTATCAGAATTATAAATATTTCTGATACCTACATACATATTTCCAAATTGATGAATTATTGTCTCTGTTCTCCTAACTGTATGTAAACTGTGAAATGCACCCATTATTGAACGTTTAACATACTTTCGATGCTCGCGTTTTATCAACACATCCTAATACTTAATATTAAAAATAAAATTTGTTGGGTTGGGCCTCATTGTTAAAATAATAATCAACGCGACAATAAACGTAAATAATTATATGTTTACACAGATAGCGAGCGACATAGGGTATATTTTTAAATACTACAAAAAAGTACAGAGATTTGTTTGTATTAAATGTTTAAATATGATTAACCATAACAAACTAATCAGATCTGAGACATAAATCAGCATAAATATAAATCAGCATAATAAAACTATTTGGAGTTATTTGGTTCCAGAACATTAAAAATTTTATTTTTAGTTTTTTACTGTCCCTGTAATTTCGAAATTAGACAGATTTTTCATCTTCATTCCCTTAAATCTAACACGAATATTAATTTAAAAAAAAAGCATTTTAGGTCAAGACACCATTCTATAGCTCCTTTGATAAGAATTATTAGTTAGTTCCACAAACGTAATTAAGTTTCTATTTGTATTCAATCATATTTTGTATTCTAAAATGTATTGCCATATGTAGGGGTAATATTTTATTGAATAAATAATAACTATTGTAATTAAACTATGAAGAAAATTCATATTTTCTCCCTCGGGGAGCAAATCTATATCTAAAATGAAAATATTGATAGCGATGTGGAGAAAAATGAACATAACATTTTCATGATGCCTTGTATCAGATCTCGAAGTAGGTACCAAAAGAATAATCTTCATATGGCCTATTTCAGATTCGTTGTTCTTACTTTGATTTTATATGACTTTTAAAACGAGTTTCATTGTATATGTAGTAATAAAGTAAATTAAACCTACAATGATCATTTTGTTACATAAATAAATTTATTTATATTATTATTGTATATTTTAGAATATAATTGAAAATACAAATTGAATCATACAAGACTAGAAAGCATATTTTAGAAGATACGTCAATTATATCTTAAAAACATTGTTTGAATAACAAATATATTGTAATATATTTTATGTTTTTATATTATTTTATATGTGATTAGACATCAAAAATATGGAAAGCGTCTTACTTTTCATTATGTATTATCTTAAAAAGTAAATGTACTTTATTTACTAGATACTGCAATTTGAACATAACTGCCACTTGCCACGTAAAAATATTTTTTCAGCATTCCGTACCTAAACAGTATCTTCAATTTTCGAATATATTTTAGACACAATACTAAACTGAAATTATGATATTAAATGTGTGTTGATAAATAGTAGTTTTTAAATTATTTATATTCAATTTGTATATAACTATCCCTATACCTACCTATTCATATTAGGTACATATCTATGTATATCTAAGTATGCATACCTACATACTACCTGTGGTATGGGTTTTCCATATCTTGTATGTAAACTATTTAAAATATCTAAGATTTTATATGATTCATTAACAACTAAGATATTTAGATTTGAATATTTTGGTATCATCATCTTTTATAGTCAATGAGGTAGATAAAACAAAATTCTATCACATTCATAATCCGAGTGTGTAGATATATCAATCGCTTAATGTTTATATGACACTTTAATTGAGAAAAAGATTAAAAACATTTTAAATAAACAGATAAATTGCAGCTGGGACCTTTTCAATACGAAATGTGCCATCGACTCCATTAGGGACTTCATGCTCGTCGCCTTTTTACGCTACTTTTCAAATCACATCTACGTCACACATTACCTACATTTTCTTTTTCTACGTTAGAAACGTTCAAAACGGACTCACTTACCCAAGAACAATGAAATAATGCCAATTTTAACAAAACAAAACTTACAAAAATGTTTGAATCTCAAAATAAATCTGGCTATCTTTCAGGACAGATACCCTGTTGTGATCCTACAGAGAGGGGCAAACATCCAAGATGGCTGCTGGAGCGCTGTCTTGAAAACATGGTTCACATGATGCTTTGTGTTGTGTTTTCTCAAAGTTGAGCTTAAATTTAATTAACGAAATAGTGTTAATTTCTAATTTCAAGTGTAGACGTGTTACTGATTAGTCTCAGTGGTAAGTAAATAACAATTTGTAAAAGTAAAGCCTTAATCCTTTTGCACCCCGGCAGAGGCTAGATGGACGCCACGCCACGCCTCTTCGGCATGTATTCATGCTGACAAAAGACAAGCGGCAGCCATTAAACTTAAAGCAATGCATTCTGGGATGAAGGATAGGTAATAAAAAGAATGAAAGGGAAGATTTCCTTGGAAAATGGGTTAAATATAATAATTTTTGGCAATTTCAGACAAAAGGTGTTATCTTAGACTAATTAGAAATTCAATAAATAGAAAATTATCTAGTAAATATACTTTTACTTCTCTTCTTCACGTCCGTTGAGTTTAAACAGCAAATTATTACTGTTCTAGTTTAAGAAAATAAACTAAGAACCTCTCGTAAATTTTCTTAAAAAAAAAATAAGAAGATACAGCTAAATATTTCCCTGCAAACTTGAAAATTATTTTCCTATTTGTACTACGTAAGTAGCAAAAGTCTAAGTTACAGGTACAAGTGTAAAACTTACCAAACAATTACAATTATTGTTTATGGGCTTAACAACCATATCATTTTCTGAGCCGTCTATTCCAGCGCCGTATTATACATATACATCTATGTATGTATTAACTAAATAGTGCATACCTACCTACGACGTCTGTGTAATATTTTGCCATATCTTGCAATAGGTCTTTAGTCAAACTAATTGTTAACACCTCCTAAAAAAAACAGTTAAATATTACATTCACATGTAGGTATATTCAAATGTTATAATTCAAATTTGAAAATTGGTTTGAAATTCCCTCAAGAAGTTATAGCTGAAAATAGATAATACTACCTGCCGAAAATAATAGCTTAGGTATTTTGTATTAATAATGAATATCGTATATTATATTCTCCTATTCTATACAGCTACTATCAGTATATGAATGGTATGTTTCCTTCTTCATGATAATTAAACTTCTTCACAAACAACTTTTGATAAAACAATAACACGTATTTATGATTTGTTATTAATTTAATATGTTCTGAAGATTTATTCGTTGATAATTGGGTGTGTAAAAATAGACAGCCATTTTTAAACTGTTTAAAATTAGACACTCTCCTTGTTACTTGAATTGTTCAAATACCTAACTACAGTTTTAATATCAGTAAAAATACGAAACGTTTCAGGGGTGTTTATTTAGAAAAAAATATACCTATATGGTATGTCTAATTAAATTAAAAATAATATTAATTTTTTCATCGAGAATTGATTTCAAAGTGAAAACAGAATAGAAGAATTTAGAAATTATAAGTTATTAATATTCTATCTAAAATTAAATGGCGACGACGCGAAAAATATGACATTGATTTATGTATTTTAAATGTATGATGAAAATAATTTCAATTTAGAAGAAAATTCAATCAAAACCCAATTTTAATGCATATTTTACTATTAATATGTGAGATCTGTAATAGCTATTTATTTTTCTCTTAAAATTTGTAATACATTAAAAATCGTTTTATAGCAGCAAGTAGTGAACCAGCTTATAAGAAAATAACTGTAAATTAATAATAATAAATGTATGCATTATGTATATGCTATTTCTGTTAAAGTCAAGTACCGTACATAAAATCATCAACGTAAAGCATTTTATGTAATTAGGTACCTACATATATGTAAATGCAGTTCCTCTTCCTGATATTTTAAATATATTGAAATATGAATTACTTGTCTACTTACCTAAAAATTACTTGTTATAGGTATTTATGAATGGTTTTTATTGTTTGAATGTTTTATTGTACATGGATATTCATATTTTCTTGAGTTTATATAATTTCAGACGAACAGTAGTATTTTAATCCTCGCAGTGAATATTCTCGTTTAAAATTAGGAATATCAACTTAAAATACAAAAGTATTGTTTACATTTGTTTTAAATGTAATGTAATAAAAGTAATGTTTTATTTAAAATTATTATAAAATAAATACGTAATTTATGTCGAAAGCGGGTGATACCTACGGTTTAAGAAAGTCGATAAATCCCGTAAACTTCCGCAACTTCATTTATGTTCCTCAATAAATCTATTGATTATTTACGTGGATGGTAATTCCTTTTTACAATTAAATTATTTATTCTTATTGTTATAGCAACTCTTTATATGGCCAATAATTTTTATTCTGTTTTGCGACGTTTTATCCTGTTCTCTTTTTACGAGAACGAGTTTTTTTAAATAGAATCTTGATAGATGGAAAAATATGGTCTAGCGAATATTAAATTAATAATTAAAACTCATAGGAAAACTATTATACTTTTGTGAGTAGGTATTAATAGATGGGTGGGAAAAGTAGATATCTAAACTTCTAAACAAATATATAAAACAGTAGGTATATACAGTTTTCTATTTTTGAAAGCGTGAGACATGTGACATTATTAAACTCGTCAGTTGTTTAATTATCTACTAAATAGAAGAACAACACTATCTTAATGACTACATTTTATTTTGCTAATTTATGGACCGTATCATTAATTATTTAATGGTTATACCATTAACGACTTTGAAGCTTAATTTTATTATAATTAATGATAATTATATCCTTAAGGAAATCCATAGATTTATACCCCATTTATATATAAAAATGCCCATTCCTTCGAAAAGTATAAATACATTACTATTCATTTCCTCGCTATTTGCCAAATAAAAAACTCTCTTATCTTGCCGATAAAGGGAACAGTCTATACCTGATCCTAGCCATAAAAACAAGCCACGGTATGTTTTGAGATTTTTTATTTGACGAATAGCGATGAAATAAACTATACACATATACCTACAGTAAAGAGATATATACTTACATACCTACCTACACCGCATACAACAAAAAATCGCTGTTCATTCTAAATTGATTTGTTAATTTATTAATTTTAATATAGTTCCTCTATAAAATGTTATTATACAAAGTTTTTATTCAATATCTCTCAATATTTATTTATTGGAGCAGTAAAGATGTATCCAGTTTTTCTGCTTTTTATTCAGTAGAATGTAAGTTGGTTGTTTAGAAGATTAAATGACATTATAGTTAGGTATATAGAAAATGGACCCGAAGTTTAAAAAAGTTATTTTTATGTGTATAATATTACCAAAATTTTTTGTCGCTTGTATCCATTTTTTTACACACTTATTGCAGCTAGTTACTTATCCTTACTACTATAAAGTTGATTCTCATATTTATTTAAAGAAAATAAAGAAAGAGTAATTCTTATCGGTGCACTATGCAGTACTTATTAATTAGTCGTAAAGACCTATAACCTACATTTCAGTGATATCTAATGAAATATAGGAAGAAGACTTCACCAACAAGCAAATAGCATAATGCGAACAACTAATCAATGATAATTATCAATGTCCCTTGGGTCAGTGTACCTAATATTTATTTGAGAATTACATCCCATTATTATGGGGAATGGCCGTTCAACATAGATATGTATATAATTTTGTGGTAATACAATGCCAAATTACATTACTTTTTATTAATATTAACATGAACGTCTACTAGTCAACGATATTAGATACGCAAAACTATAGTAATATACAATATTCATTACAATAATTATAATTTATCATTACATTTCTTTAAATGCATATACAATTATTTTGGAATAAAATACTTTTCAAATATTTCGTGCTAAACTGGTGTAGATAATATTTTAAATATTACTATATTATTTAGGCATTGTGAAATTTGTTAGAAATACAGCCAAGTTTTCTTATAACTGTAATTATTGTTCACTTAGTATATGTACACTGAGAGAACGAATTGTTTATTGTTAATGAATTAAGTTTAAACAGATAAATAGTAATTTTGGTTAGAGCGAAACAAATGTAAGTTTCTCTTTAAAAAAATAATAATTTTGAATATATTAATGAATAATGTGAGAATATACTAGGGAAATATGTTAGATATGATTAGTATTCTTATTCATTAGGTAAAAATATATTTCTTATGTGAAATAAATATTACCTTTTAAATACAACTAATGGTAATTATATTTAACATATTAAGTGACGTTACTAAAAATAAATTTGTTTATGGTAGATAGATATACATAACAAATATTATCTTTAAGACAATATATTTAGATTGATGATAATGTATCACAAGTAAACATATATCAAGAAAATACCATACGCTTATTTTAGTTGAATTATACTTATACGTTGAAATGCACAATATAAAAAGAAAAAAAACTGAAAGGGAATACATTTACCACGTTTTCTTTTTCTAATTAATTTCTACTAAGACCAGTATTAATGCATTGTTTTAATTTTTTTTATAATCCTGTCGGAAATATCGGTAAACCAGAGTATTTACCTGCTACAAAAGGGAATAAAGCATATTTAAAATATGCACCTGAATTTAAAAGCAGCATACATGTCAAGTACTCTATACGATAAACAATTTTAGACACTTAATTTAACTTACTTGTATAGCTTTCACAGTGGTATGTCTATACCGGTATATAACTAGCTGCTTTATGTCGATGCAATATAAAAATGCCCTCCGTTGTAATGTATTTCAACTTTCTGATAGATATTCAGTGCAATGTGTACTCAGATATAAGTACCAAATTATTAAAATAAATTATCATTCTAGTACATAAAGAGGGAGATATATGAATAGATGATCAAACACTTACGCCATTGTCAATAAAATACATAATCATTTTTCAATGTTCTTTGATTTTTACGTAAACACAATTTAATTTATCAACACTATTATCAAAGTCGATCCACAACCTTATTCCGGGCTGCATACAGACTTCTGTCCATTATGATATTTTATAATATGTTATAAAAGATTAACTTTCTAAAAATGAATGTAAAAATATATACCTATATTTTTTTAATTAGCAAAATGCCTCTATCTGAACAGAATGAACTCAAATTCCGGCGGTGCTTAGACAAATAAGTTGATATCAGAATATATTCAGGAAACATTTATGAATATACTACAGATTCCTAGATTTGATGACCCTAAATTTTCCCGTAAAAACAATACTGTCTTTCTTCACTGTAGGGAAACCCAAATATCTCAATCCTTGAAGTTTCCACTGGCTATGAGCAAAGGGAAACAATATCCTTTTAACATTAATTTATACTACACATAATCACCTAATAAACACTCGATCATATTTAAACCAGTTTATTGCATGCTATATGGATAGGCCAGCAAAATAATCCGATATTAATCTCATTTATAACTTTTTCGTTCGGTGTTTTACTAATACACAATGAAGCCGGACTCAATCGACATTAAAGTCGATAGCGCTAAGTACAATATAAGATATATCGTACTATTCATAATAATTAGACAAATGGTGTTAATATACAAACATATATAGATTTAAACGTCTCAATTAAAATCCATATGAAACCAAAAAAGAAAAACATACCACGCAAGTTAGGTCTGCATACATATTTTGAATAAATCAGTGGTGTTTATATACAAAATTTGACATTAGTTTATCATAATTCTGCATCATAAATATTGCATTGTAATAATACCTACGGTAATTAAAAATGTATTATATTGACATTGCTGACGAAAAATATAAAATATGGCTTAACTTTATTTCTACTGACCTGGTATTTTATACATACATAAATAACCTTTCTTCCTCATAAATATAATGGATATAATTTCAAACACTTGCTTTTATTTATATAATTATTATAATATGATGATAATCCATGCTATTCGTAACACTTGTTAGCATTAGAGTAGCAAAATGATTACAAAATCAGATAATCCGTGAAATGTGAATAATAACATTTTTATGTTTATTAGAGACAACCACGCGCATTTGAATTGATCATTACCAGCCTTTGCTTGTTTACCTCTGATTATATTCATTTACTCAGATTGTAAATGAATTGACAATTAACTACATAATATCACATTGTAACGTATTCAAACAAACCATGGAATAAATCATATCACGGATTATATGGGAACTAATAACTGCTCAATGTAATTTAAAAGGTAAATAAACACTTCCATATCGCTAAATATAGAGTACAGGTTATTTCTGTCAGTCCATCTACAAAACGTACACAAACATCACTTACAAGAGCTATGTCTGAACGCTAGATTCGAAAAACTTGCCACTCTACCATTGACTTTTACGGCGGTAAAATCAAAAGCTTTATTCAAACTGGTCACGTCTCGCCACATCGTTTATATTTATACAACAAATAATAAACATTTCTTTATACAGAAAGGTCTTATGTTTATATCATTTTGGTTTAATAGTAACAAAGTTGATTAAATGTGTAAATAATTTATTATTCATTGTCTCTCAAGTATTTATAGCTATATATAAAAAGTTATAAATGCTTAGGTAAGTACCTACGTAATATATACATAAAATGTGGTAAAATATAAACTAACCTAATACGTAACTAAGATACTGTCCATCTGTACATTTTTATTATTTTTAAATTTTTTACTGACATTACCTCTTACGTACAAAAATTTGTTATTTCGTGCTGATTGCTATTGGTTGTTCTTAAAAATATTATGTATACAATTTGAATTGTTCAATATAAATACATATAAATATCGCCGGTGTAAGTTTAGATTCAAACATCATAGTCTACAGGTGCCGTTTCGTATTCAAAACTTGAATACTTTCGTTGATTGCAAATAGAATTTGTATGACCACATACAAATTCGATTTGTTTCCATCACTGCACGACATCGGTCATAGTAAGACGTTCAATCAAACCCCTCAAGCCAAGTTCAATTTTCAAGCCCATTCAGTTTAACTTACAAAGTTTAATTCCTTTGAAAATATGGGTTAGATAGAGTCATGTTCAAACAGGCTGATCATAATCCCGAGAAGATGCTGGAATACTCGGTGCAACAACCAAATCAGGACACGGATTTTCCACGAACATTGAAAGATTACTTGACTAGCGTTTTGCCAATCAGGTTGGTGTCATTAGGAGATAATTAAAACTATTTTTATTATCATCTTGGATGATGTATCTAATTCTGCCAACTTGGTGAGCAATACGCGCGTTAGTAACATAAAATTAATATTTCAGTGTTCGTGGAAAATCGGTTTTTTCTTATTTTATTTTTTGAAGTTTCAACCAAAAGAAAATGGAAGACGAGGACATGACACTTTGACTTAAACATTGTAATATATTGTATAGTTTATTTCATCGCTATTTGCCAAATAAAAAATCCCAACGGCTCTTATCTCATACCGTGGCTTGTTTTTATGGATAGGTTCAGGTAGACTGTTCCGCGTATCGGCAAGATAAGAGAGTTTTCTATTTGGCAAATAGCGGTGAAATAAATAGTAGTAATTACCACAACATTGTGTTGTGTACTTCCTATTTACCTTGCACATACGTACCACTACATTAAATGTAACTTTCTTAAATTTACTTGTCTTTACAATTTACAAATAAATGACGACAATATTAGTAAATCTTTGTTAAAAATAAATTATCGAATAACTATAGAACAGACGGAATGGAAATAACTCTTACACATCGTAAATCTTGACACCACATTAAAGAGATTAATGTTTGGAATTTGTAAATGTGCGGTGTAATGTATTATATATTAAATAACCAAATAAATTTAACACAACACAAATCATTTTTTTTATTATTTTATATGAAAATGGTCTAAAATATATAGTTTGTTTTATAATTCAGAATGTACTATGACTATCTCATAATGACCTATTCTCAGGGACATGCAGATATTTAATAACCTTGACATTCTTTATTAAACGAACAAATTTAAAGGTTCATTGTAAATTCGAACATTTTGTTTTATTTTATATGAATTACTGGTTACTCGTATTTCGTTTCAAACTTATTTATTTTACATTTAAGTGTGTCGAACTATATTATATCTATAACAGAATGAAGTTTGTTGATTATACTAAATTAATTCAATGAATTTGAATACGTAGGCATTTACGTCAGTTTCCCGACGCGGAGCTAATAAAAGTGCAACACTTTGCTTCGCGTCTACAACATGGATGGGTAACCCATCGTATTTTCCTATATCTGCAACATTGCCATTTGTGCTCTGGTTCAAGGTGGCGGACGGTGATTTCGTGCCTGAGTTCGAGTCTTAACGGGAGGAGTTTGGCACCTCCCTCCAGGCATGAGTATGTTTGACTTCGTCTCGCTTCATAACTTTCCTCTTCATAGCCTGAGGCTTTAGGGGAAAGTAGTTAACTTACGTGTCCAAACTAAAAAAAAAAACAAGAATAGATCAGTCAGACCTGGCAATAAATAAATTAAAGCAGTCAAAGATCTCGTACCCACTGTCGAGATACTTATATGAATTACTATGATTTGCTTATAATTGTTG
This sequence comes from Rosalia funebris, assembly GCA_037954035.1. Classification (NCBI taxonomy): domain Eukaryota; kingdom Metazoa; phylum Arthropoda; class Insecta; order Coleoptera; family Cerambycidae; genus Rosalia; species Rosalia funebris. The sequence goes on along the minus strand of JAZFAV010000032.1, from coordinate 29,907,968 downwards.
GAATATTACATTCAACAATAATTATTTTAGGTTTAAAAATAGTCTTCATGCGGTGCCTGAAATTAAACATAAACATTAGGTCAGCATTTATGAGTTCGGGTAACTCAATATCGAATGTTTAACTGTTCAAATGTCGTTGAAATAAAAATAGTCTATTTAGCAAGTCAGTCTGAAAGATTATACGTTAGAATACACATCTTAATTTCTTTGTACGTAATTTAGTTGTTATACAGAGTATCAATGAACTCGTATTGTCTTCAAGTGAAAATGTTATTAATAAATGCGGATTTATGGGATGTAGTTTCGACTGAATTACCAACACCGGAGGAACGAAACGGTACCTGGCAGAAGAAAAATGACAAGGCCTTATCAACCATAGCCTTACTTGTCGATGTTAGTCAACTAGTGCATATCAGAAATAAGGAATACGGGCATGATGCGTGGGAAGCACTAAAGGAGTATCATCAAAAATCGAGTTTATCTAGCATGGTTTTTCTGTTAAAGCAAATTTGCAGGCTATCGCTAGATGAGAATGGTGATATGGAAGCACACATAAGTTCATTCTTGGAATTATTGAATAAACTGGCCGCTTTAGGGGAAGAAATTAAGGACAGGTTTGCGGCAGGCATTTTGCTGGGAAGTCTTCCAGACTCATACAGTTTTTTAATCACAGCGCTGGAAAGTAAGTCATCGAGTGAATTCACGCTTGAATTTGTAAAAAGTAAATTAATCGATGAGTACAGGAGGCGTCAAGGAGCTTTGAAAAGTCAAAACGAGTCAGCCATGAAATCAGTATATAATAAAAGGATCCAAAGTAATCAAACTGCAAGTACAGATGTAAAGCAATGTTACTTTTGCAACAGGAAAGGTCATTTTAAACGGGACTGTTTCAAATATAAAGCGTTTAAAAGAGAAAAGGCCAATAAAGTTACTGAAATTAATACTGGTGACAGTGATGATGCGTGTTTTATGGTAAATTCAAGCTCAAATGACGTAAACAGGGATTCTGCTTCGTGGTATGTGGATTCAGGAGCTTCGAGTCACATGGTAAACTACAAAGAATTTTATACCCAATTTGACGGTAGCAGAAAAGGCGTTGTGAGGTTAGCGGAGAAAGGGCAACACTCCAAGGTTCAGGGTATAGGAACAGGATTCATCAAGTGCGCGAATAGTGCGGGAGTGAATAAGCTAAAAATCGACGACGTGTTGTATGTGCCGGACTTAGATTCAAATTTACTTTCTGTGAAAAAGTTAACTAGTGCGGGGTATAACGTGCAGTTCGACAACAATAACTGTAAAATTGTCTCAGGCGGAAAAGTGATTGCGAGTGCGAGGCCGGCGCCCGACTTGTACAAGCTGTCAACTGTAGAACAGGCACTGAGCATCGTGAATGAACACTCCAGCAACTGTCAGCATACGTGGCATCGACGTTTTGGGCACAGGGACATAGAAGCAGTCAAGCGCTTGATGGAAAGAAAAATGGCAATCGGGATTAATATTAAGGATTGTAGGATTAGGGAAACTTGCAACTGCTGTGTAAAAGGTAAAATTATTCGTAAGAGTTTCCCGAAATTTTCTCAAAGCAACACATTTAATATACTTGACTTAATACATACAGATGTTTGCGGTCCCATGAAGACTGTTACTCCAGGGGGTAAACGGTACATTCTTACTTTAATAGACGATTTCTCAAGATACACAACTGTGTATTTACTGAAACATAAGAATGAAACTGAAAAATATATTAAAGAGTTTATCGAGTTAATGAGTAATCAGTCAGGCAGGGTACCAAAGGTTATTAGGTCAGATAGGGGTGGCGAGTACGTAAATAATGCGTTAAGGGAATATTTAAGCGGTAAGGGCATAAAGATACAGTACACGGCGGGGTACTCTCCAGAGCAAAACGGTGTTGCAGAGAGAAAGAACAGGTCGCTAGTCGAAATGGCTAGGTGCATGTTAATCGATGCGAATTTACCAAAGAAATTTTGGGGGGAAGCAGTTGTTACAGCCAATTATCTGCAAAATCGACTACCTACTCAGTTAAAACAGAAAACACCGTTTGAGTTGTGGCATAAAGTCAAACCTGATGTGTCGAATTTGCAAATATTTGAATCTAAAGTGTATAGTCATATTCCCAAGGAACAAATTAAAAATAAATTTGATAAAAAGGCAGAATCACTAATTTTCGTAGGATATTCTGATGAATCTAAAGCATATAGATTGTTAGATTTAGATACAGGGCGCATAAAAATTAGCTGTATTTATAGTAGTGCGGTATTTCCTGAAAGAAATATTCCTGTTAAAGAAAAAAAGATAAAAGATGAAGAAGCGACTATTGAGTTCAAAAAGGAGCAAGAAAGAACGGAGCCAAATGACACTGGGAGACATGAGGTCGCAGATTTCGAAAAAACTGAAGAAATAGAAGAAGCTACGGAGGAATTTAATGTATATGAAAGTTCAGGTACAGAACAATCTTGTGGCAGCGATAACAGCTATCAACCAAGTGAAGAGTTCTATATAGAGCACGGAGGTGATAGTAGATCAAATAGAATAAATAAAGGAGTCCCACCTGAGCGCTACACAGCAAAGTTAGCTGAACTTCGGGAAATAGAACCTAAAACATTTAAAGAAGCTCTTGCCAGCAGTGATAGCGAAAAATGGAGGAAAGCTATTGAAGAAGAAATGAAATCTTTGAAGAATAACGAAGTATGGGATTTAGTACTTACACCGGAAGACAAAAACATCATATCTTGTAAATGGGTGTTTAAGCTAAAGACAGGTGAAGATAAGATCTCGAACAAGTACAAGGCACGATTGGTAGCGAGAGGTTTTAGTCAGAAATTCGGTGTGGATTACGATGAAGTGTTTGCGCCTGTAGTGTGGCAAGCAACTCTTCGAATATTGTTAACAGAGGCATGGAATCAAAAACTAATAATAAAACATCTAGACGCCGATTGGGCGGAAAATAAAGAGGATAGAAAGTCAAATAGTGGATACATATTTATGTTTCGGGGTGCACCTATTAATTGGGGATGCAGAAAGCAGAGTTGCGTATCACTATCATCGACCGAAGCTGAATACATAGCACTGGCCGAAGGATGCCAAGAGGCAATCTGGTTAAAGCAGGCGATAAAGGAGTTTACGAATTTAGAACCGAAAGTGGTTATGTACGAAGATAATCAAAGCTGTTTAAAGCAGCTAGCAAATCATAAATTTAGCAATCGAACGAAGCATATTGATACAAAGTATCATTTTTTAAAAGAATTGTATGAAAATCAGGTTATTGTATTCGAGTATTGTCCGACTGAAAAAATGATAGCTGATATGTTAACCAAGCCGCTAAATAAAGTAAAGCTAGAACATTTAAGTACCAAGGGTGGTCTGGTTGACTGATTGAAAAATAATTATAGTTGCGAGGGGGTGTTGGAATATTACATTCAACAATAATTATTTTAGGTTTAAAAATAGTCTTCATGCGGTGCCTGAAATAAAACATAAACATTAGGTCAGCATTTATGAGTTCGGGCAACTCAATATCGAATGTTTAACTGTTCAAATGTCGTTGAAATAAAAATAGTCTATTTAGCAAGTCAGTCTGAAAGATTATACGTTAGAATACACATCTTAATTTCTTTGTACGTAATTTAGTTGTTATACAGAGTATCAATAAACTCGTATTGTCTTCAAATTGTATCTTTAATTATTTATTCTCCCAAGTACTTCGAACAATAATGATTTCCACTGTTTATGTAAATATTCACTTCTTTTTGCTTTTTGCTTCAATACAGTAAATGGGTAATAAATGTAAAAAGTAAAAGGCGTTCCGTAATTTTTTTTTCATTTATATCCATTTAAAACAAATTTTTTTTGTTCTAAATATTTTTAATTACGTTTATTAATTTTTTAGTCATTATATGCAAAATCTGTAATTTTATAGTATTTTAAGAAAAAATTTGAACGGAAAAAGCGGATATTTTTTGTAAGAGGGCCATAACTTTGATCGAGACGTGACTAGTTACCATGGTAAACAAATGCAACAGTTGTCAATCAATCCGTTTAGGTTGCCATTTTGCTTAATTTCTGCCTTCGCCTTCAGCATTCCTTATTTTCCTTTGATTATTGTTAGTGAGTTTTGGTTTAAACAAATTGAATATTAAAATGTATGACGAATCCTTCGAATGTACGCCACCTGAAATAACGGAAAAAGCCGCCGAAGTAACACAGAATCTTTTGCCATATGTGTCTAGAGAGCGATATAAAGCTGCCTACCAAAAATTCATGGAATGGAGGAAAGGAAAAAGAATTGCAACCTTTTCCAAAAATATACTGATAATGTATTTTGAGAGCCTTTCCAAAGTTTACAATTCATCAACATTGTGGAGCCATGCTAAAAAGCACAATAAATCTAAAACATAACATCGATATATGGAAGTATCCGAAGCTGATTGTAGTTTCGGATACTTCGGATACTTTTTTAAAAGACAGTCTGAGAATTATGTTTCCACAAAATCAAAAATTCTCACTGAAGAGGACTTTTTTGAAGTTTGAAGAGAAAGTTTTTGAAGTCGGCGCCAAATAATATTTACTTACTAATTAAGGTAAAACCAAATAACGACGTAACCTTGATTTTTTTTTTACCATTTGTAGAGTGTGGTTGCCATTGGTCTTGCCGGAGCTTGCAGACGAATTGAGCTGTGTAGTTTAGCAATCGGAGATGTCACAGATTTAAATGCAATATTCCTGGTTAGGCTGAGAAATACAAAAAATAAAATTCCAAGACCATTTACGGTCACCGATTATTTTTACGATATTTGCAAAAAATATATTGTCTACCGTCCTACTAATGTTAAAAATAATGGGAGGTTTTTTGTAAACTATAAAAACGGAAAAGGCACCAAACAGCCGGTGGGAATCAACAAAATTGGAGGTATGGCTAAAGAACTCGCAGCTTTTCTTAAACTCAAAAATCCAGAGCAATATATGGGACACTGTTTCTGCCGATTCTCTGCTATCTTGTTAGTTAATGCAGGTGTTGATTTACTGATCCTCAAACGTCATGGTGGGTGGCGCTCTAGCACTGTGGCGGCAGGCTACATAGATGAATCCATTCACGAAAAAATCAAAATGTCCAATAAAATTGGAAATTCGTTAAACTCCGTAGAGTCAGAGGTACATGTTGATGTTCTACCACAAAATGAAATACCATCTTCAACATCTGCAACAAAACAAACAATAACATCTATTGTAAAAAATTTGATGAATTAGCACAAAGAAATACCAGGAATTCATTTAGAAAATTGCAGTAATTTCTAAGTATTTTAACTAAGTGACAGATATTACCTGTTTAACGTCGTACTATAAAATATTATGTTTCTGGTACTTTGTCTACTCCATCATCGTGCATACATACTTATATAAGTATTTCCAATTCACCGATTATTCATTAGTTTTAATAAATTTGGCTATCACTACGTAACGTTTTCTTCTTATGACACGGTAAACTATGTGTTGATTGAGAAGCTACAAACAGACCAATGTTACCATAATTCTACCTAGGCAATCATTACTTATACATTTGGTTATATCACCTTTAAGGTAAATTGGTAGTAAATCACACTTAAGGTTTTTTAAGGAAACTTTTTTTAAGGGAAGGCTTTTAAGGGAACGGATAACTCTATTCGTACATAAGTTGATCAATCATAAATCACCAGCTTTTACACAGTTGTTTCGACTGATAATGGTTACATGCATGAGTTCTGTAGATTATATACAATTTACACCTTGTGGAGTTAATATTACTACACTGTAATGTACTTATATTAATTTTTCATCTAATGCATTAAAGTTTACATTTATAGTGATTTAAAATTCTATTAGTAACTAGCAAAAAATATGTGTAAGTAAGTTTTGTATATTTTAATTTCAATAGTGATATTTGAATGAAAAAAGTGCAAATTTTCAAGAATGTAGTTGGATGACAATACCTTATTCTTTTAACTGGTGTTTAGTAATATAGTAGTTATCTGAGTTGAACCTTGCAGCTTTTCCTGTCATTGGTTCAAGTTTCACCAAACATAGCTGGTTCGGGGCTCCATTGAATCGCTCAGGCATGGATGTTTGTTCTACACGTTTCTTAGTTTTTTTTGTGTCGTTCAAGTTAGACAAAGTTTATCCTCAACATGATATGGTGTGTTTCAATTCAAGTTGGTATCCACGTAGAGAACGGTTTAAGAGAAAGCTTTATTTAAATCTACAATTAATGAAGTAGAAACACAAATTGTAAAAAGAAACGAAAACGAACAACGAAACGAAAACTCGTAGCTTATTTGACTCCGAAATTTATCACATTTTATATATTAGGATGTATGCATTATTTACCATATGTGTATAGAGGGTGGGTGAAAATTTCTCGTACTTCTGTTTTGAAAGGTTTTTGGCGTTGTTCGTGTTTTTTTTTTGTTATTTCTGTTGCTTCTATTAAATTCCTCGTGCAATTTTGGTTTAGAAAATGTTTTATTTATGTGTTTGTTTTCATTTACGTTTTACGTAATGGATCGTGAACATAAACGTATCACGGTTGTCGAGTTGGACAGGTCAGGCATGAAGACGGCCAATATTGTTCGTAAGACTAGTTTCAAGAAATGAACTGTCTACGATGCGGTGAAACGCTACCAGCGGACTGGAGGGACTGCGGAGCGGTCGTCCATCCACCGTGATAACGCCGAGGAACATTCAGAAGGTCCGCTACCGAATTCAACGCAATCCAGATGAGAGCGAAACGGCTTGAGAAATATAGAATAAATTCAAAGAACTGTTTCTTGTCTTTAGTGGCAAGGACGTTTAGCCGCCTAATTCGCCGGATCTGAACCCGATAGACTTTTCGATGTGGTCCATCCTGAAGCAAAAAAGTCTCGGGAATATGGTATGCTACCGTGGATGTGCTCAAAGCGGCGTTAACGTGCGCCTGGGACGAGATTACGGAGGAAGAGTGAGCGAGCATCATCAGAAATCTTGGAAAAGTATTGCATAAAGGTTTTTGTTTTAATTTATTATTATTGGATTAATTAAAATTATTATTATTTTAATTTATGAGTTTAAATCGTTTTTACAGTTGTGCGGAGCTGTTGAAACATTAAATAAAAGTGCGGGAAATTTTCACCCGTAACTTTTCACGTATTTTTGTATGGTATTTTATATATTTGCATGCAGTAAATAAACATTATTATTGTTATTATTATTATATTATTAGTTCAAAATCTGAACTGCAGCTATTACAAATATGATATATGATAACTGCCTCATAACTCTTTCGAATAAATTTGTTATAAAATGTTTTGCAAAGGTCTAGATTATTAAAAAAAAATAAATATCTTAAATCCTGTTAACTTCTCAGATAAGAATATGTTAATATGTTACTCAGAAAACAACGTATAATTACAAAAAGCAATGAGAAATTAACATTCCATTTAAAATAACAAAGTTCCTGAAAACTTTCTATATGAGCGAAAGTTACACAAGATTGAAAATTTTTTATTTACAAAGATTGTACGAAATTACCCATATACCTTACTTTAAATATTGTATCTCTATGAGAAAATGCCAAGCTTTTAATAAACGTGGTTTATTTTTACATTTTCGAAAATAATTTTAATAAACTAATAAATGATTCAATAAAATAGTAAAATGGAACTGTTTAATAAAATTTACATATTATTAACAACCCTGAAAATTATAATGTAGTTTTTTTTAAATGAGTTGTGTAAGAAAGTTTATAAATTCTGTGTTCGTGTAAAACAGGAAATAAACATTTAACTTTATTTTTACACGATAATTGAATGTCGTGTCCGATACCTATCTACGTGATACAAAATAACGCGCCGTATTATTAGCCATAAAAACCGCATATAAAAGTAATAATTGTTTACGTGCTGCAGCACCAAATCAGACATCTGCACGAGCCAAGTCCTTACTCAGCATAAGAACCTCTCGACCTTACAGGAACTTTACGGCTAATAAAAAGCCGCTTTACGACATTTTAACGCGCCGTTACCACTTTTACTAACTACTAACAAGCCTCATTACGATACTGGGATGGGTGCTTTACGTAGCAGATATTATACCCACCCTATAAGTGCGATTTATCCCCGGATACATGTAAAGAGCTTCCAGTATCCCGCCAAATCCCTTTAACATTGTTAACCTACAAATATTTTTAAAATACTTGACGCACTTAAAGTAACTTAGATATACCATGATATATCACAACAATAAGAGGGTTGGATTAGAGGGTGGGCAATAATTAGATCAGACGAAATATTGTTTAAATATAGCCAGATATTATATTGTACAAAATACATATTTACAATCTTAGAAGTGAATATTGCTAATAACAAGACTAGTTTAGCAGAATTTATCTACGATGTTGAACATTAGCTGACTGTTGTATTGTGAATTAATAATATAATAACCTCACTTCTTCTCATGTATAAATGATACATTTCATTTAGAGTATCATATTGATACTCTAGGTATATCTATGTATATCTACCATAGTTCCATTTATCCATTTATGACCAGTGGCGAAGCGTCGATTTAAGCTGAAGATAGGCTGTCGTGAATTAGACCAGGGAGGAGGCTGCTCATTTTTAATGCAAGATATATATATATATATATATATATATATATATATATATATATATATATATATATATATATATATATATATATTGAATAGTTGAATCGCAAAAACAACTTACCTACATTCTTTTGTATATCAATTTCATTCGCCGCGTTTTCTTTTCTGGAAAGACATCTATAGCTCTTGAAATAAATTGGTAGGTTTTGCCGCTTTAATTTTCAGTTTATCTTCTAAAGATAAAGTCTACTAAATCGGCAGTGTCTAGGGCCGCCATTATCCTTAATAATAACACTAATCAGTAATCACTACGACTAATGATAGGTCAATATTATAGCCACTGTAATACGCAAACTGATCGATCAGGCTAGCTAAATTGCATATAATGTTTCGCGCGGTGCACGGGGGGATAGGGAAGTATCCCCCCGTGCACCGCGGATCTCTATAAAGTCCGTTAAATCCAAGGCGGTTGACAGTTAGCCCGGACAGCGGCCTGCCAAGGCCTGCGCACTGCCTGTTACCGGCACTTCAGTTTACATGGAAATAGGTATGATAATATGAATGGAAAATGTTTATCATTCATAAACTGCCTAAAATAGTATTAAATTTGAGTGATTGAATATGTGTTCCACTCTCAAATGTAACCATTCTCTTCCTCCGAAGCCCAACCCCTTCCTTTTAGAATCTGATGGAGCTAAGAACTTAAAGCTAAGACTTTCTAGACTAGAATTTAGCTCTATCAGATTTTAAAAACTGGGGCTTCCTTCCCAACATGTTCCTTTTAGAATCTGATGGAACAAAGATGTTATGTTACAACAACTCAAATGTAATAGATACTTCACATTCACACACACTTTGAAATGTAGCCGTCCCGTCCTCCGAAGCCCAACTCCTAAATTACTGGAAACTTCCTCCTTACTACCTTCAACATAGTAGCATGTAATAGTGAAAGAAATAATCAAATCCCAAATAGTGTTCACGAACTTGAAGTTATATATAGCGTAAAAATCGTATAATACCATACACGTAAAGTTTATGAAAGCAAAATCTAGCCTTTCGTAATAATATATAACTTACCATCACATTGAGAAATGTAGTCAGTAAGTGTAATCGAAACTCTTTAACACGACACTTAACGTCTATATATTCCATATATAGACATCGATAACTACCACATTTTACCTGAAATTGCGACTTAGTTATTTAGTGGCATGATGTTATCAGATGTAATTCATTACATATAATTTGGTTCTATGTTAATTTCCTCATATATTACTACAATCGTACTTACCTATCTCACTTTAATCATTTGAATTTGCCCGAGCATGTGTCACTCTTGTGAACTTTATTAAGTCATAGTTATAAAATAAGTCAGTGGCCTTTAAGCAATTTTGTTAACACCATATATATGCAGAAAACCATTGCTCATCAATTGTAAATAGTTACTTCGCATTCTCCCGTTGCCTCTTGAAAAGACAAGAATCAAGTGGCATTGAGCATAAAAAATCTCTTGTACCTCTAATTCTCTCCTTCATCAATTTATGTACTTTTTATTTTAATTGTTACGAATCTTTCCTGAATTCTTCAAATTTAAAATACAATTCACTAGCTAATTTTAGGAATGTATTGTGGATTTCCATTATATATAGCAGTATAACTGATGCAAATATATATATATATATATATATATATATATATATATATATATATATATATATATATATATATATATATATATGTTTATATCGTTTCTTCCCTGTTATAATCAATTGCTCCCGTTATACTGATGATTTTAAAGTATTTCGTATCGTGTGTAGTTATGATGATTAACGACTATGATAAAATTAGTTAATAATTGCCATTGAATGTAGAAAATGTTATATAATTTGTGAGTAAAATGTTAGGTACTACTGCTACACCATTAACTACAAAGTCTTGAGATCAACAACTTTAGATACCTTAGTGTTACCGTTGTAAATATAATGTTGTTTTCCATTTCATATTGACATCATAGTTTCTAATTTTTTAAACAATCCTTAGGAGGACCTAAGATATACATATGTGATCATTAAACCTGTAAGTGCTGCATCAGTGGTGGGGTTGTACCCAGGTAAGTCCGCTGCAGTAGAGGTGTTGTCGGGTAGATTTGAATCGATGTACATATGTAGCAAATCGGTTTAGCTTTGTTGTCGTTTTGACTACATATTGTTTTGTTCGTCCAAGTGGGTAGCTCTAAAAATGATACCTCGCAGTTTATCCGGCGATAGCCTAATAAACCAAAGTATGGAGAAATATCCACAGTTTATGATATTTAAGCTTAAGGACAGAAATAACTTTCAATAAAAGAAGAAAAGTAAATACAATAAATTAAAAATAATATGGAATAATTAAATCACATTAACGAGTTTCTTGTTTGCTGAAGGGTACCAATATAAATCGACTAAGTAGAAGGTTTTAAGGCGCAACGTAAGAACTTTTTGGAGCTTTGACTTTAGTAACATTTTAAACATTGTCAGAATGTAACATATCCATGATCAGGTGTTTAAAATATAAATGTTCAACGAAAGTTTTTTTTATATTTTATCGATAAACATACTTAACCTAATGGATGTAATTAGCTTTGAATATATGTGTATATAATAATGTTGCTTACTCTTTACTAATTTTTGCTTGCTGAAATTCAGAGAAGTTAATTTTAACATACACGCTTCTATAAGCTATCTTAAGAAATGTATCGATGAATTAATGAGCGATATGAGTATTTCGAACTGTGCGGAAAACCGTGTAGCGCAATCTAATATGTAAGCTCAAGCAAGCTACACAAATTTGCAGTATATTATAGAAAACATACTTTACCTTGACAGAAAATAAATTTATTATTTCTGTCAAGACCTACTTTTTTATTTATAAATGAAAACTGTTTTCACCTCGTTTTTCAGGTATCCTTAAATACTATATATTTGTTATGTTTTGTCACATCGAGGTATCAGTCTATCTAATATTTTAATCATTTTAATACTAACAACATTTTCTTCCAATTAATCACGTCAAAAATCAGCTATGTATGTATGTACGTTTTGTTTATTATCATAGAAGGGTCGGCAAAATGAGTGAGTGAAAATTGTTCCTTATTCGTATACATGTGGCATTTATTTCATGTGTTATAAAACTTATTTTAAATATTTAAATATTTAAATAAAAATTATTGAATCTTACCAAAATAACAGTAAATCTGCATATCTGATTTGTTAACCTTTACATAAATAAATATAAATAATTAATCAAACTGCTAATAAATCACTGCAATCCCCAGTGCTATGATAATAATTATTCAGGGTCATAACCCTTTGTTTACTTATATGTATCAATAGATATTCTATAATGCTATATATTTCTCAGAACATTATGTGAGATAAATGATAAAATTTATTTTTACAAAATACTTGTTTTCATACTGAGATAGAAATTGATTTAAATGATGAATTTGAAAAAATATTCGATTATTCGATTATATGCTAGCAATTATTCAGCGATAATTGTTATTTGGCATATTATTATGATATTTAGAAAATCAATACATACAAGCATAATTTATGTGCATAGCTACATAATTAATACGTATTTGATTGCAGTGGAATGCATGAAAAATGTAACCATTAATTTATAGAGTATTAATTGGTATTGATGTATGTCTATTTTAAAGGGTTAACAATGTGAAATTGTTGAAATTGAAGTGAAATTTTGGTACAATATGTTACTAAAATGTTACGAAAATAGTTTGTAACACAGTCAATTATGATAATATCAGTTTACATAATACCAACATGTCAATACCAACATATTTAAAAAATATATATCTATATGAAAAATTAAATGAGAGGAAAAGTGCATAGGCCCTTAATTTTTCACATAACACAGACTAGATAACACCACACCACATTAGATGAGTAGAAATTAAAACAAAACATTTTTTTTCTAATTCTGTATAATCTGAGTTCGTAATTTACATTACTTTAATACATAATATGATAAAGTACATAAATAACTATTATAAACTAAATGTTTCTTAGGCATAAACTTATATAGACGTATATATAATACAGCCCTACTGTATAACGACACCAAAAAATTTTAAAAATAGATAGTTCATTTCAGCTGTAAAAGAACAAAATCTTCTATTCTATATCTCTCTGAATAATACAATATGTTGTAAATAGTTACTTATAACATTCAACAATCTTAGTATATTTTCATAAACTTTACACTTTACTCTATTTTATACAAAATCGGATTTTACATTTTAATATTATTACCAGCGCCTTCGCCCAAATGCACAATTACTAAGAAAAATTAAAATATATATCTAAATATTTATTTCAACCGGAGGGTAGATGAGTCTTGCCCTATATACTGCTATGAAGCATATGAACAATATGAAGCAACAAAGTGAAATAAAGTAACATTTTAGATTTTTTTAAACAGTAGTACGCATTTCATCTAATAACTATTGTCAAATATAAATCAATTACATTAATAAATTGTACTATTTCTTCCTATGTTCGTCGTATTAATGTATTTAAATTTGTCCTCGACTACGGGAGATGCAATTTATTTTGGGAAATTGCATTTTGTTCTAAAATTTAAATTTAGAATTGGCTCAACCAATAGCGTAGTTAGTAATATAAGTTAGATATATTTAAATGACATATGTATGGTAATTTTTTTATACTATATTTCTATGAAACACAACAACGGGTTTCCACAGAACAATGGAAAATAAGTAATGCAAATTGTAAATAATATTAGGAACTTACAGAACATACCGTTCTTACACCAAAAGAACAATATATTTACTATTAATAATACATAAGTACCTTTATGATCAGCAAATGCTAGTTAACATATGGTAAAATAATATAAGATGTGATATAAATATAAGATGCATATAAATATAAGATACGTAAAAAGATTTTGCATATAAATATAACATGTAATATTCTCATTCATTATTAGGTAACAATATATTTATTGTGTAATATAAATGTTTTATTTATATGTAATATGTAACAATCCAATGCATGTAATTTTAAATTAGGCATTACATAATTTTCATTATACAGAACCAAGTAATTTGCCCCATATATCAGGACCTGAGCTGAAAGTATACATTATATATATATATATATATATATATATATATATATATATATATATATACATAATATATTTATTACATAAATTAATATTTATTATTGTACATTTATTACAAGACACTTTACCCAGTTTCAAAATAGGTTTATTGACTGAATTCAAATAAAATTCAGTCAGTTCTTTTGCAAACTTAAAAAATGACATGCATAATTTAGGGCAAGCGACTTTTGCAAAATTTGCCTACATAACTGCATAATTTATATAGTTCTTTCTTTAATTAGATAGCAAAATAATAGTTTTACTAGTTATACAGTTCTACTCCGTGTTTCATAACCCAGAATATGATACGTATAAATGATATGAGAATTTGAGGATGAGGATAACATTATTTGTCTTGTGTTTTTCTTTTCATTTGGTTTTACTTATTTTTTTTAATATGCTAATTATTATGTTATAGTTCATAAAATCCAACATTAAATAATCTGTTTATTAGAAAATTAATCTCTTCTGCTATTTGGCTAGGAATACGTTGCGGGATCTTCACAAACACTTGTCTTGAACAAACAGCAATTGTAAGTAGGAAATTTTGCAAAATTGACACTATTGGCGGAAAAGTTCTTTCTACATAAACATTATTCAACAGACTCGAATTTAATAAGGAGCTTAATATTTTACTTCTCCGCACTCCACTATACGCGGAAAAGTAATGTAATCGTGTAAAGAAAAAGTGAAAAAACTTAATAAATTTTTTTTGGGTTTATTTTTCGGCCTAAAAACCAAATAAAAAATGGTTTTTAAAATAATTTTGCGGTGTGTGTGTCGTTGTCGTCGGCATTTATTCTTGTTAGCACTATAACTCAACTAAATCGTGTCGGATCGATCGGATTTTGACTGATTCTGATTGGGGATGTCTCCCAGGCGACACCTATTGATTTTGAGGTGGATAGAGCATACTCTACCATGTACATGGGTCATGAGAAAGTACAATGGTGAACTATTTAAGAATTTTTTTTTGTTAACACGATCACTTAATTAAATCGTGTCGGATCCATCGGGTTTCGAGTAATTCTGATTAGGGACGTCTACCAGACGACATCTATTGATTTTGAGGTGGATAGGACACACCCCACCCTGTCCATGGGTCATAAAAAAGCACGATGGTGGACTATTTGAAAAAAGTAAAACTGTCGCATAAAACACATATTCTGCTTTTATGTGTTGGTTTATTTATTCTCGGCCACTCAATTTCGAGATAGAGATGTTCTACATGCGGAATAGTCCGTTTTAAGGTTTAAAACTGTTTATTTTATTTTTGCAACTGTACCTTTATAATATTTAAACTTACGAAAAATACTGGAAATTTCTATAGTTATTTGTACTAAAACCTGTTTTCGTGACATCTAATTTGTGACTAAAACTAAAATACCTACATATATGTATATGTATATAAAAAAATCTATAAAATAAATTTAGAATAATAATATATTTATACCTACATGTTAATAACTTGCAAATAGTCACGCAATACTGAATCATTATTTTCATAATGTTTTCTGACAATTTTTCTGATATACATAATATATAATCATAAAAATAACGGATGAGGACAATTACTGACTGAGTTCAATTACAATTTCCGGTATATGCAAAGTTAATTAACATCCTTAGGGCGAATGTAAACTCAATTAAGTACGAGAAATCTGTGAAAGTTATCTGCAGTAAAATACTGGCAATAAAAACGTACATTTTATAGGAAATAAACAGCATTATTGTAGCTTATTCCGCAACCTCATCGTAAGTAGGAACATTTATGCCTCATTTTACAAGCAATTCTGTGCGGGAACGACTTCTTATTGACCATAAAACTCCCATTGTATTGATTGTTAATGTTTTCGTAATATGGTTACTGCACCCCAACCACTCGGCAAGATTTTGTTGAGCTACTGGCCGCTAGATGGATTCTGTATACATCTCGGAGGTTTTCTGGAGTTTGTTCAATAAAGTGGTTGCAAAGTGAACTATTTCCTGCTAATGACCTTCGTAGGATTTAATGTCGTTTTTTGTCCATTTGTCCTCTTGAAGTAGTCTGTAAAACTATAATTACTATAATAGTTGCTAACAGGATTAATATTAGCATTTAATATATTTTTAATAGATCATGTTCTTGAACAAGCACAGTAGATTAATTGATGAATATAATATATGCATTTATTATAATATTTGTTATTTACATAATTTACAACCTATAAGTATTCATAGTAATTAAATAACTGGTAATTTATTTTAATTTGTTATAGGCAACAAATAATATATATGGTATAAGTGGTAATATGAAACTTACTGATTCGTATTAAGTTTGAATTAAAAATATAGAATTAAACTGAAAATGGAATACTACAACACAGATATGGTAGGAAAAATAATTCTTACATATATTATTCCACATTGAGGTCCTCTTTGATAGATAAGTGTACACCCTGTATTTTAATCTATTTACCATCTCATTTTTTTAATAATTTCAAACATTATTGTAACAACATAGCATAAGTGACTTGACAGACTATACACAATAAGCTGCCTTTTCTTTTGCGGCGTAAATACAATAATTTCATGATTGACCGATCATTTTAATAAAAAGAAATACTGACAAAAACTAATAACTATTTAAAACATTAAGCTGTTACATGGCATAGAATATAAAAAAATCTGCTTAAACCAGAAATAATTATTAACATTTACAACTGACATAAAATATACTAAGTATACACATATCCGAATAACTATATTTTTTGCAGGAACTAAATTACATGAAAATATACAAGACAATTTCTCCTAAGCTATACATGAGTTCTTTAATTTTATAATAAATTTTGAATTCATTAATAAAACATAAAAGATTTCATGAAGTAATCTTGTAATTAATGATTAATAATTTTATAGTACTTTAAATTTATACTTGAGTGTTTTACTACAAATCATCCTGTTATGAAAGTGGTTTCTGATTCAACTGTAACAGTTATCGCCTCAGAAGCATCTATTTCCAACTTATACAGAATAAAGTTTAATAGATTAAATAATTAATATTATTTAAAGTATCTAATAGAGAAGGTATGTATATTAAATAGTGAATTTTTAATTTCAAGTTTTTGTTTACTTGTATATTGCTTAAGAATGGCATGAATACATTTTCAGTACAACTAATTTAGTAATTTTATTTATAATTCAATACAGTTTTATTTATATTACGTTAATTGCAATACAATGCGTATAAAATATAGATGTTAGAAGAAAATGTTGGATTAAGAAAGAGGAACTGTTGTTATAAATGAATTCAGTTAATCATTAATTTTAGAGAAAATCTCAGTTATGGTGTATGAAAAGCTCAGTAGTTAAGTTTACAATAAAAGTAATATACTATATCAGAAAACTTAATATACATATACTTATAATATATTTTAATGGAATTCTTTAATTAGATTATCAATTATTACGAGAATATACAAATGGTCATATGTTAAAACATATACTTATAGCAATTTTATAGCAATTTTTTTAAATTATAAGTCAAAAGTTAACTAATGGTGAATTAATAGCAAAATTTATTAATCATACAACTTCAAACATAATTATTAGACAAACAAAATTTCAATAGAAATTAATAATAATAGATTAAATAATATCTTTATTCAATATATATTACAACACATATACAATACAATTTTCTTCACTGTTTTCCTTCAGAAGACCTCATATCTAATAAATAGATCGTAATATTTCATCTGCTATCAGACGATATTCTGTATTAAAGACATGATGGAGGGGATTATTCCGAGTTATGTAGTGATCTTCGTCGAACTCGTTTTGATAGTTCACTGATCATCCCATCAGCTTCTTGAGAAGATATCCAAAGACTGATGTTACTGTCTTCTGCCCCTCATTGTATACTATGGTTCTGATTCGCCTCCATAACATTAGTCATGATAAGGTTAAATCTGTGGTTTCTGTTAAAATTGTTTTTATTCTCATAACTTCCAGTGGTTTTAATAATGCGAGGTAATAATAAAGCACCTATTCGATATATTGGCATTATCATTATATAGTGGATGTTCCTGCCTGTTTGATTGTTGACCTTCCCATATGAACACTTCAGCTTATGTACGAACACCTTTCGTTAATAATTCTGGAACAGAATTCTCATTAGAAGAAACTACTCGCTGTCTTCTTAATTATTCAGAAACATACACCTATCTTTTTCTATACCAATTCTCCTATATTAATATAATATTTTCTTTTGTATGCCTGTTACTCCGGCAATATAATGTAGACAAGCATAAGTCCTTGGTTTCTCACGGTCTTCATTTCTTATGTTCATGTTGCTGATGGCCCTTTATATACATATGTATTCGTTCACATTCATTTTTTTTCCAAAGCCTCTTTTCGATGTTTCTTAATTCTACTTACGTCGTCACGTATTGTATTGGCTATGTGGACTAACGTCTTATTACAGACTTCTTTTGTTAGGGGGATGATAAGTGTATACTATCAAAGGCATAAGACATCTTCTGATATAGGTTTTAACAAATTATCACATTTATTCATATGGTTAGTAAACTGGGTTGCAAGAGGTGGTAATTCATATTATTTTGTTCTTCAGGTAAAACTATGGTCATTAACCCGTGCTTCTATAACGTATATACGTTTTATAGGTAATATCCACTATGGATCAGTTTTAGAGTCGAAACAATGGCAATTGGCAACAAGCAAAAATGGATCTATACTTAATAAGGGGGCTATCACAAATAGCTAAGTATTACCTACTCATAGTTACTTGCTCAATTATTAAGCTATAGCTGAGTAATTTATGAAATAGATTGATATTCATATTACAGTAAGCACTGAATATTTCTCCAATATATGTGTCACTCGCATATGAATTTATGCGATATAGCATAAATCATATTGAAGGGTGTCTCAAGGGGTTCTCAATACCTATTATTAGCGGTAGCAATGTAAGTCTTAAGAATTAAGCATACCTATGTGAAATCTTGTAACATAATTCATTAGGGAAGTTTTCTACAAATAACTCCAATGTGCAATGATCCCACAAGGACTAATTTCATTTGTTTTTGTTTTATATAAATCTGTCATTGAGCCGATATAGCTTGATGGAAGCATTGGATAAATTTAGCTCTTTGTGAAATGAGAAAAGTATTTGAAGTGTATATTTTTTATGATAATACCAATAAAAGGACCATAGCTGTATAAAACTGTTAGAATTATGTTGACTATTAATGCAAGAACTGATGCACTTACTTTCTATATATACATCAACACAATGCATTTATAATAATGCTGTTGACTTGTTCTATTATATCGACACTTTTATTATTCCGAAATATACAAAAACGTATACATATAAACATCAATTAATTATAAATTATTAATTATTTCAATTAATCATCTACTCCTTTATTATTGCTTGGCGCCTTCACCAGAACAAACCACTATAATACTTACGAATTACTTTAAAAACCAATGTTGAATATGTAACAAAATATACTAACTTTCTATCACTTATGTACGTACATGAACGATCATTATACAGTGTTTCCATAAAGTAACGCATAAATTCATTTTGGCTAAGAAAATAGTTTTAATAGAAAATTATTTCATTGTTTTCGGACACATTGTAAATGTTAAAAAATCTTCTATCGATGTCCATAATTTTGACAGTTATGTAATTATAATGCATAATTAAACCGCTTTTCGACAAATTAATTTCTTTAGTACTTTCTTTTCCAATATTAGTTGAATTTCTCTAAACACATGCATATATTGGTACACGTAAGTGTAGCTAATTACTAAATTTTGATCAACCATACTGTCCATGATATCTCAGTTACATTTATAATTTATATTCCATATTATTATTATATTTAATGACTCATAGTTGGTATGTGATATATCCTCTAGGTAGTCCTAGCCATAGAACTAGGTGTAGTTCATTTCATCGCTATTTGCCAAATAAAAAATCTCAAAACATAACCTTGGCCTGTTTTTATGGCTAGGCTCAGATAGACTCTTCCGTTTATCGGCAAGATAAGAGAGTTTTTTATTTGACAAATAGCGATGGAATGAATAGTACATCACAATCCTCTAGGTACTCCTAGAAACCATGTTTAATTTTGAACATAAAATTATCGAAGGTTCATATAATTATGTCCTGAAATTAAATTTATGAAAACTAAAAACAGTTGACACTTATGTACTCTGTATCGAAATAGTGATAAAAAATAACGAAAAGGAAATAAAGAACAAATGTATGATAACTGTTGAATCACACTTGATTATAAAATTATCTTTGTTAATTTTTAACAAACTATATTTCGCTCTACATTCAACAAATAAATATTTATTAACATCATTAAAACGTTGTTTCTTGACTGGCTAAAATATTCTGCCTTATATATGTTCAATGTTCAATATAAACATATTTGAATTAATGTTTGTTTTCAATTAACAATAAAATCTTTCAGTCCATTTTCAGTAAATTTATTATAATTTTTAATATTTACGTAAATTTACACACTAATCATTATTAGCCATTCCAAGTGGTAATTGAAAAAAACAGTTGTATACATACAGACAGCGTACACACATAAGATTAATATGTTTTCGTTAAAATGCAAGCAAGAGACCCATAAAGTAACCATGACTTTATTTAATTCATTGATTTTGCCCTATTTAGTATTATATACATCTGTTTACGAAAACATGGTGTTTTGACATTCAGTGAACAATAAAATTACGAGTAAAGAAATCGTTGACTTTGACATGTTTTATATCCCAACCCTCTTCAATCAAGACCTTCCTTGTGAAAAGTTCCTCATACCTTTAGCAAAAAGACTACATTTATAAGGATAATAATTCAGTTATTGAATGCAGAGAAACCATTAATCGATGAAGTGGATAATCTATAAGTGGTAAGTTATGCTAACGGTAAAATATATTTAGATAAAATACATAATTAAAAATATAAATATATGCATAATTGCCAGGTTAAGACAAACGAGATATCCATAGCCATTAACAACATTTTTCGCCCGCTAAATCAATGTGTTGATGACATATATGAGTTATAATTTAGTAATTAAGTTAATTATTTGAAGTATATTACGTACATAATAATAATTATTTTGATATAATGTAATCACCACGATAATACTTGTAATGGAATATGTACGAGTTTACTATTTTTTGTGCATTATTTATTATTTATTATAAATTAGCTTCGTATATTAATAAATCTAATGCGACTTAAGTTTTCGCCATAATATTATTGATTCTTTGAGTCTCAGCTATAACGTCTTGAAAGACGTTATAACTGGGATGATTGAACAAATTCATTATTGTTTTTATATTTTATAATCACTGTTATGACTGTTATCACTGTTTATTTAAAATGCTACTAAAATAATGAGAATAACATTTCAGCAGGTATAAAAAGTCTATTAAAGAATGAAGGACATTAAGAAGGACATCTATTAAGGAATGAAGAAAAAATAACGTAAACTGTAGAATTATAAAATCAACAAAAAATAGAAAAAAGAAATAAAAATTCACCCCATACTTATATCAGTTATATCTAATAGAATGATTTGTGTATTACGTCCTTTGTTCAATACTGACTAATAATAGTTTGAATATCAACGAGTGGCGGCCCGCGGGTTAGAAAATAGGTGAAGAGTTAGGATGTGTAAACAGTTAGAAAAAAGTATATTAATTTTTCTTAAGACTTACTTATAGCCAAGCTTATAGCTATTTAATTTTTGTACATCAAATCAATTATTTGATCTTTTAGTGAGGCGTAGTTATCTATTATATCTTCATAAAATGGCTGGTCCTTCTTTAGTTCTAGCAACAATTATTTCTCGATAGAAGTAGTACTAAAGATTTCTTCTTGGGAAATGGTATTTCTTGAATAGGTCTTTATACGTTTAAGACACGAAAAGCCTCTTTCCATAGACGTACTTGTTTTTGGAATAGATAAAATTATTCAAAACAGTTTGCAAGCTTCTGTAAAAACGTGTTTGTACTCATTCAGTTTTTTGAGCAGTTCATGCAGCGGTATAGTTCTGTAACTTTCATCACTATATAACAGTCAAAGTTCGTTTTTTAAGTCGCTGATGTTTTGTGAATATATTTCCATAAATTGTTCCAAGTTTTCAAAAGCATTAGAAGAGAAACACGAGCTGAATTGTTCAAATTTTGCAGAATCAGCGAGACAAACGAATTTCAACTTTTCGCAGTCCTGAAACCTGACGTCTATTTCCATTAGAATATGGTCCAATATTTCATAAAAAGGTGCTTTATATCTTGTTCTAATGGCTTCGTTAGAAAGACCAGCGTTTAATAATTTCTAATTCCATCATTCTTAATATTTCAACATTCTTAAAATTAATATCTAGTGATTCTTTTTGTAGGATATCATATAGAATATCTGGGCAGAATCGGTATGTTTATATAATACCCTCGTAATATTTAAAATATCTACAAATCCATTCCTGTTCCAATCCAACTGTTTATTAGAAAATAGTAAACAGGGCCAGCAATATAGTTCTTTAACATTGGGCTGCTACATAACCATTTATCATTTGTGAACCAGCAGATTTGAAATTTACGTTATAAGATTTACCAATTTCTTAATCTCTTTTTTGGCGAATATTGATAAAACAGTCGTAGGTCTTCCTTCCAGTAAAACGTCTCTTTTATCTTTGTCTCTCCAGCAAAAGAACGGTGTTTCCAACAAATTACAAATAATATCGTTAACTGGATTATTATATATAATGTAAATTATTGCTTCATTTAATATTGTTACCATCAAAGTTGAAAAATCAGGAATTATACGATCACTCAGTCAACACATTAAAATCAAAAAAGCAAGTCTAAAAATGATGAAAACACAATGCAAATTCAATAAATCGCTCAAATTCAAAAACAGACCGCGGTTCAGTACATTAAATAGATGCAAGTCCACTGTGTAGATACCGTATAAAATCTCGGGAAACTCTTCACCTAGGTGGAGGGAGAAGACGGACTAAACGGACTTGGGCTATTGCATGACGTCACGTTACCATGGCAACCCGCTGTAGCAGTGCATATTTGAGGGCACTTGATTTTCATCTCTGCACCTACGAGTTATTTATATTATAGATAATGCGCGCATGGCCTATTGAAGATTTAAAGGACGTTCCAATGTAAACACAGTGTTTTTAGTAGCATAGCGGCATATTATGCTTAACATAAAAATATAATAGGTTTTTCATAACAAAATTTATTTGAATGTACATATTAAAGACATGATTATATATCCCAAAAATATAAAAAAAGACATCCCAGTCTCAATTTCTTTGATGAAGAGGCACTTCACTTACTTCACCTGAATAGCCGCCACTGATATCAACTATTACACAATTATTTACTATTTAACGACAGTTAATTTACCATAGACAATGTAAATTTATGAAACACAATGTAAATTGTGTTACATAAATTGTGTAACACAATTTATCACTAATATAAATTATGAATAAATATTAGAAATACTGTTAACTAACAATTGTTGAGTACACATTCAAGATTTTCTGAAATCTATAAATAAATTGTTGATATTCTTTACAATTAAATAGTATTTAAGATTTTTATTTTATTCAACCGATTTTAAAACAGTTAATTTTCTTCTTGGGTTTATTGGTTCTTAAATTTAATAAAAAACATGGAAATGTCAATTTTTTTTATTGATTATGTTGACGTTTCACCTCCTATTTGAGGCTTTGTCAAAACATAACAAAAAGCAAATATTATAAATATATTTTATTTATATTTAGTGATGCTATTAGTCTTGGTATTAAGTCGTTTTAATTGTATCCAGCTCTATATAGTGTAATGATGAAACCTCGTAGTGTTCTAGGTATAAGTAAATAAGGTATGGTTAGCATTTCTACAATAATTAGAGAATTGAGTCTGGATCGGATATTTTTCGTAGTAATGGTACAGCGACTCTTAGAGTCCTGTAGCTCTTAATCTTGGTGTTTCTATACGATGTATGAGAACGGTATGTTTAGTAATCATAAAATAATAATAATTTAGTTTATTGTGCCTAGAAAAGTTTACACAAAAGAAATAACTTCCACCTCTCATTTGAAACGACTTTGATATTGAACGCGTGTACATATGTACGTAATTATTTTGACAATATACATATGTACATTATTTACCTAACTAGTAACATTATTAATGATATTATAATATACATTATAGTAAAGTATTTAACATATTGGTAATTAAAGTTTACATAAACCACAAAATATATTACATATGTAGCCTATATGCCCTAACATAACAAAATAACAAAAATTACTACATATTTAATCATACCTACACTTTAGTTATTCTACGTAAAAATATTTCTTTTAGATTATCTTTAAACTGATGATTTGATAGGTTTAAATATGATAAGATTTTATTTAATACAATCGGTGCAACATTATAAGAACTTCCTTCTTTGTGTGTCGAATATTAAGGTATTGTATATGCATTTTTTCTTACATTTATGTAATGAGCATCAGATCTCTTAATAATCAAATTATACAAATAACGGGTTTTACTTTGTACCAATGTATGTATACATAAGTAGGTATTGCAAAATTTTATATATTATTTTCAACAAGTAGGTAATTAGTTTAATTGTATAAAATAAGCTGTTATATGTTCTCTATATAGTATACCTCAAACAAACAAAACACAAGTATGCATTTTGAATCCATTGCATCTTTTGTTTATTATTTCGCGCTAGAAAATTATAACACACTGATACTCTGAGTATCACAATAATATTCTACATATGGGTAAATAAGTGCCTTTATGAGTTTTAATGTTAGATCTGGTTTAATTGGTATTTAAATTTCTATAGCATTTCGAGTTTTATAGATGTTAGTTTACCAACATGGTCAACATAGTCTTCAAATAAATATTTAGTATCTATGATTACGCTTAGATTTTTTACTTATTTTACCCAAATTATATGTCCCATCAATATATAATGTATGTTCCCTTTAAAAATGTATAACATATCTCTTATATCACTCTTACACAATGTTTGGGTTTTATTCAGATTTATTTTAACTCCATGATTCTTAAAGTACTTAAATGTATTATGTAAATTAATGTCTGTGTCAATTGATCTGCATTATTTATATCTAGAAATATATACCAATATAATGTCATAATGTACATAATATATATCACAGTGTTGTAGAATATTAGGGAAATCAAAAGTAAATGTAGAAAACATTATAGGTCCTAGAATGCTACCCAATAAGACTTCTACAAGCGTTTCAAACGTGCCATATTGAGAATAATAATATACATTAATTTTTCTATGGAATTATATACGTATACATTCGTGTACTGCGTGGTCAAAATATTTTACGAAAGAAAATGTAGACGAATTGATTTTATTATGATGTATTTCTTTGTAACTATTTAAAATTATTAAAATAAATATTTAAAATATGTAATATTAGTTTAGTATAATCCATTCCGACAAATTATCCTTAAAAATTAATTCAAAATGTATTTCACAAATTTTAACTCTGATTTTTAGTATATACGTTCTAAAATTTAAAAACAATGTTAGTCCTATAAATACATCGAGGAAATTGTGGATTTATTTATTTATTATTTTATAAGAGTGTATTTATATAGATTTTATAACAATTCAACTGGCTTCAATGTTACACTGGTTACAAAAAGAATGTAATATATTAACAGTTATATCATGCAATATTACATATGATCCCTCTTTGTACTTATATTTATATGGAACTCATCACAATTAAAAAATATATTATAATTTATTTGGAATTTAGAGAAATAGTTTTATCCGGGTGTGCACTAGTAAGTAAATAAAAATAAACATATTTTTTTCCAAAACATCTAGAAGATATTTATCATAGTTTTAGGTTATAAAACTTAAATTGTACAATAGTATATATTAGACTACAGGACATAAGTTCCGTATTGTTTTCTTTCTAACATTTCTAACTAATGTTTTACCACATTGATATTATAGAACGAAGAATGTTATCAAACAACGTTTATTTGTACTACTGGCAAAGTACTTAGTAAATTAATTCATTGTAATCTGCAAGTGATTGTTAGTTTACGTTTAATCAAATGTTATTCGTTAGTTTAATTTTCTTTAGACGTATGTTTATCTAACAGTATTTTAAATGCTAATATTGACACTTCGTTAAAATCCATATATTAGGAGAAAAATAGAAAAATTAGTTTTCTACAATTGGAGGTGGAATTATAACATTGAAAAAATCGTATATTTTGTTAAGAATTTCATGATTTAGTGACTAAATATAGATGATGTTTTCATCGCTGCGAAACTGTATGACTAGTAAGATTAGATTGAACACATTTTTCTCCAAAACCTTATGCAAATATTACGAGTTATACCTATTAAAGCGTGTTTCGAATGGACTCATAATATGAATGGTATAATTATGCTACGTATTATTATTATGTAATTTTTAAAAATTGTACAAAGTAGTAGTAGATAGATGTAATTGATACAACCCGGTATGGTTTAGATTTAAAAAAAGTTGAAAATTACCCAAATAAAGATACCTCTATCATGTTTGTCTTCTTAGGTGGGTTTATACTTAATAGTTGATTATATATTGACTATGTAAATTTTATACCTGATAATTGATTCGAATTATTAGGTGCAGATATGTGTTGGAGTTCACAAACTTAATAACCTATTTGTATTTGGGTATTATGTGCATCTATACTATTATGTAAAATAACATGAACGAAAAATTATTTCATTATATAAGAGCATAACATAACAGGCATTGATCTATAAATAGTTGTCATTCATAATATCAGATTCTTACCTATATGTATGAGGAAGGACATTAAAGTAACACCGATTTTCATTTATAAAGTCAAGAATGTGGTGAATATTTTAAAATGGTAAATTTTACATAAAGTGGAATTAGGGATACAGTTTGGTATGAAATGAACACGACAAAGCCATAGTACAATTTTACCAGTCGCTAGCATGAATTTTCTTATCAATAATGGAGTAAAATCAACATGAAGTCCGGTGTAAACTTCAGCATCTTTTGGTGTAAAATCTATTTCAATTTTATATTTTATGTGTATATATCTTTTTAAAACACAAAGTTAGTTTTTATTTCGTATTATCGGACTTTTCAATCAAATATGATCCTAATATAAATGTTCTTAGAAGTTAATACGTAATAAATGTGTGTTGTTGATATCCAAATGTCTTTATATATTTACTAATAATTGTTATAACGAAGGAATTCTGTCGTTACTAAAAACACTTTTTTTTTAATGTACACAGTTTTAATGTAGTGGTAATATCCATATACCCACAAAATCCAATTATTTAATAATTGGACGCATAAACAATGACAATAGTAGATATAAAATATCACTTCACTACCTATCCAATGAAATCAGGTGTTAATAATTTTTCTTGGATTTTACTTAAATGGATGGTTTTCACTGAAAATAAAAATTTAGTAATATCCTTGGTAAAATTGAAATTTATATAGAAAAATATTGATCATCGAAATATTGAATTCATCGTTGAGAAACACAAATAGGTTTGATACCTACCTTTTTGCTGAAATGATTCAGGGACTCGATCATTTTTCAGTTATCTAGGTAAAATTCAGTTATCATTTAGGCATAAGCTGGTACATTGGTGTTAAGTTCAATACCAGAAATAGTGAAATTTTACACCATTTGCATACCATTAAGTGAAATGGTGGTAATTATTTGTTTGAATAACTTTCTAATGAATAATAACTATTTGTTTGTTTGTTTCTTATGACTTGTTTCTCGAATCAAATATTTGTATTTCGTGATGTGGATATGTTAGAATAACACTAGATTCTCGATAATTATGTATTGGATCCGGTGTATAACTGTGTATTTATTTACAAGAAGTGAATTTTGCATAGCACAGATTTCGTAATAAGTTCTATCGTGTCAAAAAATATGTGTACTAGTAAGTTTAGTTTACTATGCCTCTTTTCAATGTTGATTTTAAAATTGGTAAATGAGCACCGGTCGTCAATTTTGAATTATTTACGATTTAAATATCGTACATATACTCGTATATCATAGTCATGTATCCTGAATCAAATGTATCAAAATACTTTTTAGATCTCCACAAAAAAAAAATGAATAAACTATATTTTTATACTAATATATACAATACATATACGAATAATTTTGATTTAATTAGTAATCATCGCTGTAATTACCATAGCTATTGAAGATAAATCACATAGTACTAATAAAAGCGCCATAAAAGTTTTAATATCTCTGTTTACATAAACAAATCATTTTGTTTTATATTTCGATCATAAAAGTTTTATAGCATTTGGCACGCTTCTCGTGTTACTTTTTAAATTTTATGGTGTGCGAAGTCCATAAGTTTCCCTTTTCTCGTAGGTGACATTTACGATCCTTCAAATAGTAATAAAATAAACGCTTACCTCTCTGTGCATATTGAAATTGCCGAACTCCGACATTTTTCTATTCAAAACACTTGTTTACCCTGGCCATAAGGTTTATTTTAGCTTAGAAAAGTTTATAGTTACTTTTACGACCGTATAATGGTTACCATAATGACACTTAAGTAGTCGGTGGGTTTGTATAGCTTGTTTTATAGCTGAGATAAGTCATTACTCGTAAACAATTTTGTAATCTGTTAACTTTATGCCACACATATGTGAAATTAGTAAGTATCATATAACCCATTATTATATTACTAATTAATAATATTATTACGTTTTTTATGTCGTTTGAAAGCGATTTGTATATACGATTGTAATGAGGTAAAATGGAAGATACGTTAGAAAGAAGCTGGCGTAAATAGAAATGATTTCATAAATTCAGCATTTTGTAGTAGGTACATTATTAATTGTAATAAAAATTACAAATATTCCAAACTTCAATTATTTAATAAATTAAGATTTTTACCGTCGCTACTTAAATCTACTTCACATAGTAACCCTTAACGGTCGTGGAAGACCTTTACTACTATTAAGAACCGATGTAAGTACCTATTTATTTGAGTGAATTTTATCTCTTACGAGTACTTGAAGTAGCAATATACTTTGATGTTATTCGTTTGAACGCTAAAAAGTATCTGGTTTTCAAGTTCAGCACTTAACCGACAGAGGGCATTACTATCCCATTATGGCTAGTATCACGAGAGCGACAAGGAAAACGCTAAGTAAGTGGGGAGAATGGTTTGTGAACTTCAAGCCGTTAGGGGATACATTTTCCTTGCGCAACGTACAATGTGGGCGCCAGCACTGTGACGAATGCCATTGCTATTGGTCCATTTATGATCCCTTCCATTATATGGATACATTCATCCTTATTACTTGCAAATTGCCAGCTATCTCCGTCACGCTCATTAGTAGTGTCTTTGATAACATTTTAAACAAAAGTAGACAAAACGCATCAGTTCTTTAATAATCTGTTTTTCCACGTTCATATTAAATTTATTAAATAGTGTCGATAGAAATTGAGGATGTGTCATATAATCGATAGTGTAGTCTAATTTTTTTTATTATAAATATACAAGTACCATGGATATTAAAAAGATGAAAACAATGTTATCTTATTATCCATAACCATGTTCAAATGGGTTCTCGTTGACAATACAGGTAGCAATAGCGGCAGGTAATAATGAGCTGACTATTATTGCCGCGTGCTGCTTACTTAGGAGGGGATACTGTTGGAGTGAGTGAGAGGGTGAAAATAGTAAGCGAGAACGCGAATGGGCCGGGATGTGTGGGCCGGAGTCTGCTCCGGAGCTCCAGTGGGTTCCGATCCGCGATATAACTAGTTAGCGTGTGCATTCCGGACTCGACATCCGCGCGGTGTGCTAGCCTCGTGCTCAAAGTCGTATCCACAATTTTATTACCCACTTTTATTATTATTACGTCGTAACAATAACCATTCTATTAACTATTAAATTACTGTCCCCCCTACAATCGTGACCTACTCATCTAATAAATTTAACGATAATGATGTTTTCTTTTTTTATGTGACTTGAGTGAATAATTACAAACAACACAAACAGTGCTTGTGGACTGGGTGACAAACTGTCTTGGTGTTTTTATTTTTTTCTGTGGAAAGGGACATCCCTCAATTTTGAGGGATCTGATATAATCTGCCAAAATTAACGCGACAATAATGAACTCTTATTTCGAACAGAGTGGCTTCTACGGAAGCCACCACCATCAGAGTACAGGCTCCGTAACAGGAGCTCACCATCATGATCATCAGAGTGCAGCGGCCGCTGCTGCCTATAGATCATTTCCACTGAGTCTTGGTATGTCCCCTTATGCTTCGAGTCAACACCACCATGCTCATTCCTTACATCAGGCTAGACCTCCTCAAGATTCTCCGTACGACGCCTCCGTGGCAGCAGCTTGTAAGCTGTATTCCACGTCTTCAGATGGGCAGCAAAACTCAGTAAATTATAGCTCCTCAAATGCAAAATCAGATTGTTCTAAGGGCAATGCAGATCAAAATGGATACGCATCTGTAGTAGCTGCCGCTGCTGTTAAAGACGTTTGGCAAAGTGCAACCTCAGGTGGTGGTGCCAACCTTTCAAACAGTTTAACCGGTCCCGTTCGTCCAGCCGCGTGTACACCAGACTCAAGGGTGGGTTATGGATCTTCTGTGGGATTAGTTGGAGGAGATCCATCATCAAGTCCTGGGGCAGCAACTGGAGGAAGAACAGCGAATTCGCTTTCTTCCTGGAACAACCCTTGCTCGTTGAACACGTCTTCATCCCAACCAGTTGGCACACAGATCCATCAACAGACAAATCACACATTCTATCCATGGATGGCAATAGCAGGTTGGTGATTGTAGTTATTATTGTATTTTTATATGAAACTATCCCACCTTTAGGTTGTTGGTATAAAAATTCCTGTCAGTATAGCTGAAGTGGTGCAGGAAAAGTTATATTAATATTAAACTATAACCCAAACTGAAGTCAAGTGCGTGTAAAATCAGGGTTGAATGTTCCCCAATTGTCTCTATCGCACTTCAGATCAGACCGTATTTCGCACTCACTTTTGCCGACAGAGTTTCGTCGGCTGGTCCTTCTCGGTCCACGAGGGGCGATCAGCTGTTCGACTAGCCTATTTCAACTTGCTGTTGTCTAGACCGAACCAGAACTAAATTAGTGTGCTTTATAGGACACCCGTTTTAAATTTATAAACGCTCAGATGTAATAGTTTACTGACCAGGAAACAAATATCCAATAAACTCCACATAATTCAACTCATTTTGAAGTACTACCGCCAAAGACAACAGAAATAATAAATCTTAGATAACATTTGATTAATCTATTATTCGGCAGGCTTCTTTGAAAATGAATAATGTTTTTAAGTTTTTTTTTATATACCATATAATATTATAGATAGGTACACTATTATTGGACAAAATTTAAAAATTATTAGAATTATGGCGATTGTAAAAGGAAAGGAATATCGCCTCTCTTCCATGATTTTTTTTAAATATAGGTATCACAATTTTCTTAAAACTTTAATAAATGCTATCCGTATATGCATATAATTAAATTTGTTGTATATACCAATATATCTTAATTGCTTTATGAAATATTCAGGCGTTTATATAGTGCCCATAAATTAAATTTAAGGAGGTGATAATGATCTACACTATACGAAACGTTATAATGAAAGTAATAAAAAATCAGTCAATAAAAGGGTTCAGATGCCTTGTTTATGTTTGAGTTCACATCTCCGGAATATCATTTTCATTTCTCTGAATTAAATTCTGCTAATGTAATAATGTAAATCTTTTCTCATGTTGTTAACGAGGTAAATTATTATGTTTTGAACTGTCGAGTATAATATTAAACGACCTTAACCAAATTACATTTCATTGACCTAACTAACAATTTTATTTGTGAATCTTTCTGAAATGAATTACTTACTTTTTCCTGATGAAAAACAAACATACTTTGAATTTCAAAACATGGATTATTTTCGTCGTGGATCACAATATTTTATTAAATATTTACGAAGTTCGCTTTTAAAGCGTTGAGTTTAAAGTTGATATGTTTTGAAGGAGCTACAAATATTGTGTCTTTTATGCGTGCAATCCACTTTCAACCCCCATATATCAATTTCAAATATGGTCCTCAGCGCCTCCGTAGTACCGTATGGACAAAGCTATGAACTAAGAAGGGCGGCAACTTCGTTGATTTGACACTGTGTGGCGCTCTACTGTTTTCCCCTAGTAGGTTTGTACTTACTACTGGATTTCATATAGGGTGCTCAGTTTAGAGAAGACAACAGTGAAAATTGCAATTCATAAACATCCTGTATAGGTTTACAAGAGAGAGAAGTGAAACTTCTATGTTCATGAAGTAGTCGAAAGCAAATCATAGCTACATACTTCAAACTTTCATATTTATGAATAACGTATTTCATCAATCTGGACCATTCAGATAAAAGTTTTGGTAAATAAACAACATATTTTTTATGCTGTAAGCTTTTTCCATTTCTTGGAACATAGTATTTCAAAGTTGATGTGTACATTCAAGTATTAAATTGGCCATCCACCTACATAGCTTCGCATAGACATTATGCGACGGCGAGTATCTGTAACCAATTATTCATCTCAACCACTATATATCTATTAAATACTAAAATTATGTTGATTATATTATACATTTCCATGTTTGCACTCATTTTCCTTCTGAACAGGTTCCTCAAGAGGAGTTAATCGTCCTTTAGCTCCTCCTTTAATGAGTTATTTAATCCATTGAAATTAACTCATTTCTTGTAAATATTTTTTGTAAATATTTAGACGAGTTCTATACAGAACCATTATCTGAAATTATTGGATCATTATCAGACTACTTGTGAACTATTTTTGGTTCTTATTAACATATTCCGGTGGCCAAGAAAAACAAATGTGAAAGAAGCTGCCAAGAATAGAAGAATATAGATACCATAAACTTATGTACTTTTTTGTATGTACCTATATATACTTTTTTGTATAATATTCTCTACATTAAGAATATTTATATTTCATTATATATTTATATATGTAGCATATATTACATGATCTGAAAGTATTTAGGGCTTATATATTACAGAGTAAGTATAAAATGTTATCTGTATTAAAAATATATATGATGGTGCATAATTTTCATCAGTGGAGACAAACACAAATTTAATAGACTCGGAATTTTTAATTTTCTTTATTCCTCTTTGGTTGTAATGGACTCTAACCGGATGAGCGATGATGTATTATTGTGCTCATGCCTACCTACCTTAATATCTACCTTTTGTTCAACATGTCTCATAATTAAGACTTTGTCTTAATAGCAGTTTATTCAAAGGTTGTCATAAATTGACTTAGTAATATTCATTTTTTTTTAAATTTTAGAGCTTTTTGAACAAAAGATTTATCTAAATAAGAAGAGGATAAATATTATCATTATTATTATTATGAATTAAGCAACTTTTAATACGTTTAAAAACCTTTTAAAAAATTTCAGTTTTTGTCAAAGAAAGTGCAGAATCAGTTCTTTTGTGTATTAATTTATTTATAAATAATCACCTACAGTTTATTGTTAATGGACACTATTTTTAATTCATAGATTGGTTACTTCTTCATACCAATTCGTGTACCTATTTTCTACAACAATAATGAACCATCAGTTCATATTACTAATGATAATTCAAAAATGACAGGAACTGTTTGATGCAGATGAAATTAATAAAGTGTGAGAAGAAATAAACTAATTCATTTAAAACCCATAAATTGTATTATTGGATCTAAAACTTAAGAAACGCGTTCAATAGATCTAGGCTGATTCACTAAAATATCAATTTTATGTAGAATATATTTATTTACATGTATTTTAGTTTAGTTCACATTCACAAGTCAAATACACTATCTGGCAAAACTTTGATCAATATTAATTGCAATGGTGAACAGTGATGAATCGCGAATTTTGCTTAATCTTATTGATTTAATATTAAGGTGTATTTAAAAAGATTGATATTACCCATGAAATTCAGCATCTCTAATAATCATAGTTGTATTATACTTAAAATTACGGCAGATTGAATCTCCACACTAACACCTTCAGCACAAAATTAACAACCCAACCGAATCTTATATACGATACCATCGTCCATGGGTCGTACACTTTTCCAGTCGGCATTTCATAAATACAGCACAAAGTACCAATTTAATAATCACGAGAAATATATTTTTTTTTACCTCAGAAATTCCGTATCACTAATTACCATCTTTTAACATAAGTTCTGGTAGTGGTTACATTAGTTGTTAATGCCTTGATGTTTTATTATTTATACTGTCATCATATGAATTCTCATTTAAATTCATCCAATATGTCGATTATTATAGACCGGAAAGAAAGTACTGTTATAGGCTGAATCCCCCCTCTGTCAAAAGTAACAATGTCCTATATTTCAAGTTTGAAATATAAAGAATATATGCTCAATAATACTTCATGTAAGCTCGCTTATAGAGTTTTAAATTTAACAAACTATAATAAAAATATGTTTTAGTTTACATATAATTCGATATCAAAATAACAAAAAATGTGTTGTTGTCTTTAACGATTACTATTAACTTGTGTTCTGTGTGGAGTATTTATTTATTTAGACGTATTTATGTTAGTCTAAAATAGCAGTAAAATGCAAAAATAATAAAATATTTAAATTTTCTTCATTACATCTAGTATTTAGTTGCTTGTCAATTGGCTCTTTAACTTACATAAATGTATGGAAATATATATTGTTTTATTAATACAGCGTAATTGTGGATGTTGATTTTGTATATTTAGTTTCCAATTATATAATTTGATCTTGGCTACATTAATCCGTATTAGAAATTTAGAAATACTGATTTCTAACTGTAATTACATATTTAGAAAGATTAGATCTAGTCATAAGGCTAAATCTAAGTATACAACTAAACTATATGACTTACTGTATAGTCTCTGTTGCTATATAAAAAATATTGCCTATATTTATTCACATTTCTAAACGATCCACAAGTAACTCTAATTACTGATAGTTAAACTGTTTTCTAAGCGTCTTTATGATTGCGAGTATTTATGCGCATTTGTATAATGAAAGTATTATCAAATAAAGTCATATATTTTAAATCTACTTTAACTAACACATTAAATCCTGGAGTAGGTTGGAACCTTTGGTGTGAAGACAACACTAACTCAGTTAGTGTTAACACATTAAATCAATATCGATGTAAACGTAATTATACAATCTTTCATAGATTTCATGTTTAAATTTGGACTGTGCTGTATATAATATAATCTAATTACTTCAACATGGTGTAAAGTAATGACTATTATTAACACAGCTCGAAGAAGCGTATTTACCAAAAGGTTTGATAATAATTGTGGCTGCTGTAAAAGACCATCGTGGCTTGAAATCGCATACAATCTTCATTCAAGTCCTCAGTATTATGCTATAAAGGCGGAGTAATGGCTTTGTTATGATACCTGCTCCATTACGAGCTGTTATTTTATTATTCCACTTCGATTCGAGTACCTCAAAGGCTAATTTTATTAAGCGCTATATGCCCACTGGTCTTATTCATGGAATCATTCAATAAAAGCGCAATTTTCCATAATTATCTATCGTACAAACCACCCCGCCTTTAACACATCATAAATCAACCAATGATGATACCGAGTGTACGCTTTGTGTTTACATAGAAACTACATTCAAATGTTCTCAATAACCGATCCACGACGCTGTAAACCACTTGCAACAAATAGAAGATGCAGGATAGGGTGCATTGTTGTAAACTAGATTCAGGTACTTAAAAAAAACTAGCTCATATCTCTTTATTAAATATTTACGTACCGTCAAGAAAAGATATAATGACTTCCTTTCAATCCGTTCCCCTGAAATGTGGGTAATAATGTGTTAATGTTAGAGTTATTTGCTTTTGGTCAATGGAGGGTGCTACTACTTTAGGGCGAGAGGAAGAGGATAATGGACTGTAAAATTGCGATAATTTACTATTGCTTATTATAGAAAAACGTATCGGAAACGCATCCAAAGTGTCTCATTACCCTCTTTCTCGACAGTACACTAATTGTACCAAATTTTGTAAGAAAAAATAATTCGTTTTCATACTTATGGACGATTACGACAATTTCCATTTTATATCGTTTTATATTATTTGTAGTACTTATTATAAAACCCATTATTATAGAAACAGTATATCATATTATAATATAAAGTTATACGCTTTATAATGCATGTCATAATGATTCTCTAATTATTTATTGCTGATATAAGGAGCGTTTGGTAATACGTAAGTCTCTCTAGTTAAAAGATAATGTTAAACACATTATTATAATAACATATTAATATGTTTAACATAATAGATTACGTTAAACACATTAATATGTTTGTTTGATTCCTATTAACTAATAAAACAAATAAAAACAATCTAAACACCAAGAAGTTACAAAACAAAACAGTTAAAGCAAAAAGTTACGTCCAAAAACCGTATGCTTTTAAAGGCTTTAGGTTCAGTTAATAAAACAAAATATGAAACACAAACGAAGAATATAAAGTATAAATGTAAAAATATTATTTATAATATTTAGTACAATAATTTTTTTGTACAATACAAAAGTACAATAGTTTTTGCATATACAAGATACAATCAAGATTTGTTTTATTTTATTTTAGTTATTTACTGCGAAAAGCATAGGCATACAAATAAAGTTAAATAATCAGTAGTGTACTACACTGAAAAAAAAAATTCGAAAAAATATTTGTTAGAATACTAAATTATAAATTTGGAATAGGATTTATTAAGACAACAACCAAATTAATATGGTACTAAACATGTTACCATTAACAAAACTCTGTTTATAGGAAACTTAATGTTAAGTTTTAAATATTTGTTTGTTATTACGTATTCCAATGACCAGTTAACAATATTCACACGGACATTACCTATAAAGTGCTAAAAAGAACTCATAGTAATTTTTAGCACTGTGTTTTCAATGTTTCTATGGTTTTCACTCAGTGACGGCGCCAGGGGAGGGAGGCTGGGTGGGCACGTGCCCACTCAATCAGTAAACCCTGCCTAGTGCCTACCCAAAAAATTTACAATATGAAACAAAATATAAATATAAAATTTTGACTACTACTATTTCAAAATTTGAAAACGAACAAAAGTGTTAAAATCAACAGTATTTTTCAGCTATCCATGCTGAATAAATACAGATTGGCATTCAATGAGATTTATAAATCATATTCAATATGTATCACAATTCCTGTATCAAGTGCAGCATGTGAAAGGACCTTTTCACGTCTGAAAATGTTAAAAGACTATTTAAGAAATAAAAAGAAACACGAGAGATTGAGTAATTTGGCTGTACTAAATATAGAGAAAAAAAAATAGCTAAAAGCTTGGATTTGGATAAGATTGGATTGGATGGCTTGGAATTTTGAACAAAACTGAAATAATTTTATTAATATTTTAACTTTATTACCTAATGTACTACTAATTTCTTTTGTAAATTGTATTTATGTTAATATGTTTATATCTTTGTATTGATTATATTGATAATGAATGAATCCCCCCCACACACAGATCCCAAATATGTGCCCAACCCAAATATTTTGTACCAGTTTGTGCCCATCTATTTTATAAATCCTGGCGCCGTTACTGTTTTCACCACATTTATTAAATTTCCTTTAACTACAGCCTATATTTTAATGCACCTCTACATACATATTTCGATAACAGTGTTATCTTTCTCAAGATACGTTAGGTTATTGTTTGAATGTAAATTTGAAACTATTTCAAGTTCGTATTGCAACAGGAAATAGCATATACTGCTGATGAAAATGGTATTGCTATCGAAATATGATGTATTAAAAAGATACACTAAAATATCACTTGTGATTAAGAGAAATATAATAAATGTGTTCTACATTATCTCATTTTCACTGAAGAAAGTTTTCAGAATTTCGTCATACGACACGCGTATGACATTTAAAAATTTTCCATTTGGAAATAATTACGTATTCACTGGACAAATAATATTTTCATGAATTTAGTTTGTAGTCATATTTTACATAAGCATTGGTCAATGGATATTTAAGTTTTTACTTAAATTTGAAGACGTTTATACGTATCTCCAAGTGGTAACCCTAATACAATGGCTGTTGCTTGACGTTCAGGGATGAAGTAGTCAGCGTTACTCCCCTTGTAATACAATCAAATGATTGTTTTATACAATTTCACCATACACCTTTCAATAACCTACATTTTCATAATTAAAACGAATCAGTATATTATAAAATAATTGTGGTTTCGTTACAGTTGCATGTAAAATAAGTAAATAATAATTAGTTTGACATATTAAAATATTAAAAATTTTACCTAAAGCAAGAGTTGTTTACATTTATAGTTTTAATAGTAGAAATAATATTTGTAAATAGGGATAAATCCATTTTAAGCAGACTGGGTTAGTTATCAGAATTTGTACATTAAAAATAAACATACATATTCAATAAAATACACTATTACATTACACTAATTAGAAAAATAATGTATGTTAAATATAATTCATTTTACATGTATTGTGTATTTTTTCATACTGATGAAAATTCAATAGTATCAAGATTGCACCGTGGTAAGTTATACAATTTATTATTATATATAAAAAAACTTGTCATGATTGAGATGGGATGCGCTGAGTGGTCAGACTAGTCATTCATCTTACCTTTATGTAAATGTGCTTATTTAAAAACACATTAGGCCTTTAAATAGTAGAAAAAAATTGTAGTAGAAATATTAGATTGCTCTATATACGACTTTTTTTAAGCTATAAAAAATATTTATTGATATTTTTTAGGTCATTAAGTTCTGATTTGTTAACTCCGCAATGTAAATTCTTAATTACTTCTTTCCATTTTTCTAATAATTTGTTTAAATATGTGATGCTGAACAATCCGATGGATTTAGTTATCTTTTTTATTTCAATTTAACATTTCAAATATAAAGTTGTATATTAATGTGGCTAATATTTCTGTGAATAATTTGGTATTATGTATGTTATTATGGCAAATATTTGGTATAACATTATTTCGGTATTATGTTTTTTCTGTATTAGAAAATTCCACCATAAGTAACAGTCCATCAGTTACAAAGTATCTTAAGTGATCTTCAGACTGTCTTGGATTACTAATATTTCTGTGTAATTAATAGTTTACAGCTAAAAATTAGCTAGTTAGAAATATTAACTAAACAATTTCTGTTATTAATCTTAGTTTTTTTATCTTTTTTATATTATCATAGTTTTTTAAGTTTTAATTATTATTAACAATATAATTGGTATGAATCATATTTCTTCGATTTCATTATACTTACTCTAAATTTCTTTTTTTTTTTTATGTAAAATTTAGGTCTGTAACTTACAAGTCGGAAATCGAGAAAGGAACCACCAAACCGCAAAGCGGTTATCAAATAGTTCCCGAATAGCAAGGCTATTACATAATCGCTGTAGGAAACGACTACTCCTCGGGCTAAAGCCTCGCCAGGCATTTAATTATACCTAACAGCGATCCTCGACCCCTTTCTCGTGTTTCTACACAACCAAGGCTTTTTTGAAAAGGGACCCCGCCACGGTAGGATTTGACATTTATCCTGGATGGAATCCGAATGACAGACAGTTGTTTCAAACTTATTAGTTATCATCAGTGCCATACATGGTACGCCGATCCAGGACAAATGCCAAAACAAATCCGTGGGGTTTTCATCTAAATCGATAAGATCTATGTCTGTAACTTACAAGTCGGGAATCGAGAAAGGAACCGCCAAACCGAAAAGCGGTTATCACGTGATTCCCGACTAGCAAGGCTTATTACATAATCGCCGAATAGCCTTGCTATTATGCTATTCATTATAAAATGAGTCTATTTGCTTGCTTTTCGCACGCTGTGAAATATTGTCTACATATAAAAAAGGATTTGTTTGAATGCGAACTAATAACTCATATAATATGTTCAATAAGTAACGGATACATTTTCTATGTAATGTACAATTTTTAAGTAAAATTCTGAAAAAATGTTAAATTTCTAATTTCAAACAACCAATTTCTTATTATAAATATAGATTATTTGAGCAGAAATATTAAGATTTATTTTAATAATACGTAGCTTTTTACGCAAAATCATTAAATCATTAAACACGTTAACTTTTAATTATGTTCGTAGACCTTCAACACTTTTACTTCTTCAAATGCCTAAAAAAGAATAATGGTTCTTATTTTTATTGAGAAATATATGATTTAATTTAACTAATTAATTTAATTATGAGTATTTTATATTAAAAAATTAATTACTGAAAACTTTAAGGTGTATTTGTGTTGGTATTTGTATACAATAAGATATACCGAAGGAATACATTATGTAAATGTAATATATATTTATACATCCATTCCTTTCTCTCATAAACATTTATCTTAAATAGAACATTCGAGTACAGCCAACAACAATAGAACTGTAGATATATGAGTAAAGAAACCTCGCAGTCGATGATTCAGGCTCACACTCAATATCCTAAAAAAGTAAACATATGATTTAATGTGGAATTACAGATAATCAAATCATTCAATCATATTCCTTTGATGGCACAGTTTATTAGCGAGCCATACTTTAACGTCTTGCACAATTTATTAGCTAAGGAGTGAAGAAGGTATTTCGTTGATCGTGGCAATTTTAATAAAATTTATGAGACATTTGGTAACGGGATTTTTTCCTTCAAATAAAACAACTAATTTTTAATACAGCGTAATTTAAAATAAACGTAAGATTTAAAGTTTTTTTTAAGTCTTATACACATCAACATATAAAATACTGTTTTTAAAAGTGAAAAAGCTAATATAAACTTATTCAGAATCAAAATGTCCATGTACTATCCTACCAAGCAGCCTGTTCACTCAGTACAGCTGCGCAATAACTACTGTGCTGGAATTAACCAAGCTTATTTAATTATTTTGATATACCTACTTGTTTTGATTTTCCTCTGACATGTTGCAGGGTAAGTTATAATCTATTTGTATGAAGCTTTTCTCAATAGATGTATCGGCAGACGTGGTGATATTGAGTGGCCAGCCCGTTTTTCTGGTTTAACCCATATAATTAATTTGTATGGGATAGTTTAACGAAATTAACAGCGCTTCTGTTATTGTCAATAAGTAATTCGATGAGATTTAAACTGTTTCAGCTCATAATAAAACTTTAGGTGCTATTTACAATAAAATGTAATAATTTTAGTATAAAAAATACATTACATTGAAAAAGCATATTGCTAGAATTTAAAAAAGTTTCAAACGAGGTATTACACTTTATAAATCCATCTTTATTCCATTTACAAATTTTACTGAAAGGGAGTTGAACAGGAATTATCAGAAAGTACGTAGAGAATTGATTTATCTGTTACTCGTGTACCGAGTATGGAATAATTTGTTAAAATAAAACAAGAGTTAAATATACTAAATAAAACAAAAACTCGTTGCTTTCATAGTTAAATTCCTATATAATAGGTAATTAAACCAATGTTAATTGTTTATTCTATGTAATAGATTTATGACAGAAATCTGTTCAGAACTGAAGAGAATATGTTATACAACGTACATATATATATATATATATATATATATATATATATATATATATATATATATATATATATATATACACCATCCACAGACTATCATTAAACAATAGGATTAGACGTCCACAGAAAACGCCTTTTAATTTCAGATGTACAATAATGCCTAATGTCAAATAACTTATTTTCATATCTAGTGAATGTCTAGCACAACTCACGATTTTGGTGTTTTTATTCCAATTGATTCGTCTGGAACAATATTCTCTCTCATCTAATGCCAAACTCAGATTGATATGGTTGCAAATAATAAGACTGTCACACATACTTCAAGAATAATAATAAACTGCTTTTAATAATTCAAAAGCAGTTACTACTATCTAGTTACTATCCAGTCTAATAAAAACAACAATTAATGTCGATATTTGGTGGACAATATTGATATACTAATACTTCTGTTATCACATTTTTTTTAAAACATTTTTAAATTAATAATTCTGATGTATATAATGTAGTAGATTTATTTATGATTCTCAAATATTGGAAATACTAAAGATTTATATAAATATACATCAATTTCCAATATAAGTGTTTTAAATTTCAAGAACATTGTCAGGGTATGAAAATGTGCAATATTTTCGTGTATTTTTGCTTGTAAGTTGTTCTATTATCAATAATAAAAAAAATACTAAGATATAGCTATTGCTAAATAGTCTTGTTTATTATTGTCATAGAACTTTCTATTTCTGTCACTGAGATGTCTTTTTTATCATAATTATTTCAAACATATATATTTGTTAAACATTTGTAACGTACTATATATTTTAAACATTATATTGTGGAATAGGAAATGTGAAAACATTTATGGTTACTTATAAATGCCATTTACAACTATTGCTCTGAAATAATGCAATTATTTATAGCACAATTATAGCAAAATGTAAGTATGTACATATATTAAAAAAGTGCATGCATCAGTGTGTCGTTTGTATCAATTTAAAGTTTATTAAATTTAGGCATTTATGAGTTTTTGAATATTATGATTGTTTTTATGTAAAGTAGAATAAGTTTATATTTAAAGTATTGGATCCCTAGACTTAGAAGGTAATAAACCAACTTGAAAGAAATTTAAAGAATATAAATAGTAACGAATAAATTAACTGTGGATTGTACAATATTGGGTTTTAGAAGCTGTATCCTCTTATGATAACAAATTTATATCATCAATGAAAATTCAGTCACCCTGGTGTCTGGGTAGGACGTACTATTAAATTTTGAATACATAATGAGAAATTCGTAGTCCTTTGGCACACCCTATATGTAAGAATAGTATTCACGTTTGGAGTTGATGAAATCAAGAATCCTTGTTCTTTCGTCAGAAGTGATTTGATCAAGAAACCTTTTAGATAGAAAAGGGTTCTGTCTAAAAAACAACACAAGAAAATATATTCAATATCGCAGTGAATTATTCAATATATCATCCACGTATCGTCCAAGATAAAACTACAAAACCAATTCACCTCAACGATCTCCGAAGTTAACGGTGTTTCTTCTGATATTTTACTTTTATTAACAGTTTGAAGTCATATTGTCTTTAAAATCTTAAAATCGAGTTCGTTGTCATCAGATCTCGATGTTATAACGTTCAAAGAAAATTTTAATACTGAGAAAAACTGAGACAATTAAACTGTGTTTCCAAACAAAAATATCCAGACTCATTATAAATCACTGTGAAACGTGTATTATTCATAATAATATATTACCACTAAAAATAATTATTAGTAGTCCTTGTAACAAGTTTTTTCACACATTCAATACATAGATGAACTTTATTTAATTATCACAAACAATATACAACAGTTAAATAACCAGTACTGAACACTATTGGTTATATTTCACTGCAGTTTTGGAAAATGGTCTCTGTCGATGTAACCTATAATTGAACACAAATAACTGTTTTTTGAATGGTTACAAATATTTGTTTGAATACCGATTGGCACTTAGTTTTCACTTAACAACAGATAGCTTGCCACTAAAATAGCTTTGTTATAAATTTCCTAATTCATATTTAATCAACTATTTCTTCTCATTGTCAGTATGATTGTTTCTGTTACAGACTCTTATCTTCTCTACATATCAGTAAGGGCTATTTACAATATAGGGTATATATAAAACTTACACTCAAAGAACAATTTATTTATTGAAAATGAATTTGGTATGTGACAAAAACATTTATATTTTATTTGTAGGCTAACAAATAAAATTCTCCTAAACAAATAATAACATTACAAATTTAAAAAAGAAGCTAGGAGACCAGTTTTCCACATACACCGAACCACGCACATTTCGCCAATCTAGTGGGCATTATCTGAGGATGATTGAAACTTTTAGTTCATAGTGTTAACATATTGTATGAATTTTGTCTAATTATCAGCAGTTTTAATAATATCTCGGTGATGCCAAATTATTATTATAATCTTATTTATTAGGTAAAAGATAGATTTATGCATATAAAATAATGATCACATTTTAAATTAAATTGTTAGGGAATACATGATATATTAAGTACCCACGAGTTAACCTACCTACCTGCCTACTTAAATATTTTACTTACATGAAAGAAATATTCCATTTAATATAAAATATACAAATTAGTATTAAAATAATCCAGGTTACCAAATCAATACTATGTATTCTATTTATTTCAATCCTATTATTATCAAGTCAAAAATGATGATAAATAAAAAGAAAAAAGTTTTAGTAGGAATATACTTCACTACATTTTCTCTACCTGTATCATATTC
Organism: Rosalia funebris; assembly: GCA_037954035.1. Lineage (NCBI taxonomy): Eukaryota > Metazoa > Arthropoda > Insecta > Coleoptera > Cerambycidae > Rosalia > Rosalia funebris. The sequence continues at coordinate 29,863,553 of JAZFAV010000032.1, read as the reverse complement.
CTCTATATAAAATGAATTTATTTTATGAAAACATCATTATAAGTATAAGTATAAATTATTTTTCCTTCCAGAAAACATATGTATTGTTGATAATGTGTTTTAGTAGCATTTAGAAATTAAATAGAAATAGTTAATTCATTAACGAATTTTATTAAATCAAAGAATTATTTCTTTGTTTTACTATTTTAATATATGTTTTATTATACTCGATAATTTATTTTATATTACATAATTTATTGATTTTATTAAACGAAGAGATTTATCTGGTGTAAAGAACATTTTCTGGAATCAAATAATCATTTTATCGATGTAGATATAACTATTTGTAATATTTGTATAATATAAGAACAAATAGGGACACACCCCAATATATAAAATACAAGTCAAATAATCTGTATCACATATGCAGATTATTTACACATACACATAAGTAAAATCGTTTTTTTATAATTGTAAATAGCTGTTGTTTGTAATTGTAAAACTCAGAGTGTCTCTGAGGGCATTCATTCTTAATGCGAATTCGTATATAATGTTTTATTTTATATTTGAAAATTACATAAAATAACTTTACAAAAAATACCAATTTTTCAAAATCTTTCGATTCCATTAGTATATATGCACATAAGCACACACAGGGATAAAGTGTTTTCTTGGTTAATTCGTTGTTAAATGTATCAAATGTGTGACATGCTAACCATTTGACAATTTACGAAATAAATAAATATGGTAGAAAATATTAGACTAGGTACTAAATAATTACTAAATATACATATTTCCATTTTTGCAGTAAGAAAATTATTTTACATTATTCACGAATTATATGATTATTTCCTATTATTGAAAATAGACAAATTAATTTATAAACATTTATAATGTAGATCATTCAATAAACAAAGTAAGAAAAATTAGCATTTATTTTAGAATACAGAAAACAGTAACTTAGCAAAGTAACAGAATATATGTAGCTATAAATAATTTGTCAACATAGACTTCATGTAAAAAGAAAATACGATTTCTATATTCCTCTAGTATAACTATTTTGTTTTATTTTGCTTAATAATGTTGTGTATATAGTATTTAAACCAAACCACTTATTCTTTTTATGCTTTCGTGCTTTTACTTATTAACTGTGCTCATATTTATATTAACTGTCAATGAAATCAATAGATTAACATGAGATTACGAATTATATTCGAAAGTAAATTCTACTGTAAATGGGTTTTATAAAACTTGGTAATTTTTAAAAATTATATGAAATAGATAAAGAGTAAAAAAAGAGTAAAGAGAAGCCACAATACACTAATAGACAAAACAGAGTATTATTGTATAATAGTGTCTCTAAATGTAAACACCTTATAGCTTCTTAACAATTTTATATATGATAAATTTATTAAAAAATGTAACTGAAAGGATATTTTTAACTTGTACTTAAGAAAAATACATATTTAAATTTTTTGAAAATTGTGTATTTTTATTAGGATTTATATCGATGGACACAATCGAGAAAAATATAAAAGGCAGCTTTTCTGAAATAGGCAGCTTTTCTATGATTTTCATTTTGGATATAACTGTAATCATATAGATATATATTTATCTATAATCATATCACCTGAATAATCAAAGGGGCTTTGGTTACTCAGGTCTGTAGAAAATGTATTTTATTGAAAAATTGGAATTTTGAAGAGAATTAACCAAAAGAAAAATCCTCCTTTGTGATAGAAAATCTATGCAAGCAATATATTTCAAATCATTTAAATTTATGTTTTTCAGCAAACAATGAATATCAAAAATTAAATATTAAATTTCCCCTATTCCATTTATTTGCTTAATAAAAGTATTCACTGAATTGATACCAACTTTGTAAAAGCCATTGTAAATGTGGAAAACTGGAGCGAGACATTTTTGTGGTATTATGTTTAAACTATTTTATTTACACTATTCTTATTATCAGATGGGATTATTTTAAGCTTAAAGACAAATTATCCGTAAAGTATTAAAATTATTTTCAATAGTTGTATATAACCATGTGGTTTATAATTTTATGTATATAAAAATATTTTTAATTTCTTTATTACAGATGACAATTATAATATATAAGAATTCCTACTGTGACAGTCGTAATTAGGTGTGCATTAGTTCATTCATCTAAGTGGTAAACATAAAATTTGTCACTAGAACAGACCACATGATTTGGTTAAATTAAAATATTGTTTACAATGCTATCAATAAATAATATGTTGTCTTACTCGTTATTTCGAATTAAGGAAGTTATAGAGGTACATATAAAATATTGCCAGAGGACTGCGATAACAGGCAAGTATGTAGTTTTTTTATTTATAAAAGAATGTCATATTTGAAACTGCACATTGAAAGACTATTTTTTATGTATTCTAGGATTAAATACGCCAGTTGCTTAATTGTGTCCCACTGATTTGATTTCGACTACTGAAACCAATCAGTTACGCCATAAAACGTGTTCCCCTAAATGTGTTGAAAATAAATTAAATTAAAATATAAAGTTATATAGATCTGGTATTTATATATTATAGTTTAAAAATAGTTATCTCACTAAACGGGCAATATAATAATAAAATATTTGTTTAAAATCCAGATTGTTTTAATTCCATTATTACTGAAGATAATGGATAATCATATCGATAAGCTTTCTTTCAAGGATCATATTTTTATTTGTTGCGTAAGTTATTTAATTTTTACTAATATTAGTTCCCTTTCATCTATTTTAAATTATGAATATTATAATCTAATAAATAATGCATATCATTCTTCCAACAGATCCCGTTTATATAACCTTCAAGTTTAGCATTTATACACAAATAAAAACCGGTATATTAATTTTTATAATTAACAATATTACATTTTGTCACATTATATTTTTGTAAAATCATATTTTTTACAATGACTGTATAAGTAATTTCAAATGTCCCCACGAATACTCACGATATTTTCGATAAGTTCTCCTAAAATGAAGGTAATAATTACATAATAATACTCTTGGATAAAAGAGAGGATGACCAGATTGAAACCAATCTCATAATTTATGCATTATTGCTTGTATTTTACACGAATGTCTGTTGTTTTTTAAATCAATCTTTCCAAAAATAAACATTACATACTTAATTCAATTACGAGAATAATATACTTTAGTACTATTATTATTGGGTACCATTAGATAGCACGAATATATGACCTATCTTAATTACGTTCAACAGTGACCATCTATTAATTTATTGGTTTTTATTACCAATTTAACGACAATTTTATTTAATTTCAAATTTAAACTCGAAATAAGAGATGTGAATAAATTGCTGATTATGAATACTTTACAGGAAGTGAAAACATATAAATAATTTTAATTATTACAAATGATTAAATTAGACAAACCTTTATAGGGTTTTAATACCATTATAGCAAGAAGGAGTGGCTGCGAATGGTTTCTTATACATATTCAAAATAAAATAGAATTGGCAGTGCGTAAACTGTATTGTCTGAAGTATTTGGGATTTAAGTAGGTATTTTGTGGCAAAAGGAAAAATGAAAACGTAAAAAATATTAACTTATTTTCGATATTTTCTAATTCTAAAAACTACACGTGTCACATTCACAGTCACAGGATCGTGCAAAACCTGATTATTTTACGAGATTAAGTGTATATAAAAGCTATGAAAAAATTGTGTAAGGAATATGTACGTAGATATAAACTACATATTGTCGAAATTATATATTGAAGAAGCTAAAATACAAGTTTTTTTTAGGTCAATTTAACAAGTAATTATCGTTCAACAAACCAATGCATAACACTAATAATAATATTACAATTATTATTGGTGTTATGCAATTATATAATAAATTATCAGCGATTACATTTTTATCTAAGACAATGTTGTTATCAACGAATACAATGAAAACTCCTTTTAGTAGAAATCCTGTTTACTATTATATGTTTTATATGAGATTAATAAAAGTGTGGGTACTAATTTATCAATTAACTAAAGTACTCTAAAAGTAAGTGCTATATTTATATGAAACAAAATTAAAAGTATTTCTGAAATAAACTCACACAGAAACAATGAATTATTAAACTGACACAAAACACCATTGCATAATAAAATACCCTGTGTATATATTTATTTAATAACATCTAGAGGTCTAGATACTATTATTAAAAAAAATGTAATTTTCATAATGCAAAAAATTAGTATAGGAGTACTATTGGAGTATTTCCTTTATTTTAGTAAGTAATAAAAATAATTATTTTTATAGCAATTCATGTTATCTGCATAACGCAGTAGGTACTGAAATATTTTAATATGACAGAGGTTGAAAATTAAGAAATAATAGGAGGAACAGTTGTTATTATTTTCTGGCCTCTAAAATATAATATAGACATTAAGGATGTTCGTCTAACGGTTGCCGTTGCTAACGTAATAAATTTTCGAAGTTCGTTCACAGATACCTGAACTGAAATGCCCAGGTCCATTCGGCTGTGTCGTTTATTGACTTCCAATAATAAAGTGATAAACTTGATATTTCGTCTCTGTAGAAATATCAGACCAAAATTCGACATGATAACATCGAATTAAATCCCGTAGTAGCAATTTCTATATAACAGTTCGTTAGTCTTGAAATAACTGCAAATGCCTTTAGGTGAGTTTCGAAATTGGTGAATTTCTGTAGACCTGTTCATAATAATAGGTTCGTATTGCCGGTAGACCCTGATATTACAAAAGCCAGTTTTTAATGGCGTCCCTGACAAAAAACCTATAATACAAGAGGGGAAGAAACCATGAATTAGGTTCAGAGTCCGTTAGTTGACTTGTGCTGGTTCCAATGTTAGCACGGTTTTTTATTTTGTGTTCATCATGTCCCGTGCGGTTTTGTGCATTTTTTGAAAAATTTAATCGGTGCAAGTACTACAAGAAAATTGCTATTGCTCCGAAGAGCCTCGAGGAAAGGAAGATTGCATTATAAGTGTTTTGTGTTCATGTACCGTGGAACCATAATAAACACTCATTGTGTATAAAAATTTAATCAATTTAACTCTATACTCGATAATCATATAAATAATTATACAACGTAATATCGTACTAAATTTGTATAGAAGGAAAACATGGCAAAAATTATTTATAGTATGTGCATGCACTATTATTTTCTTTACGTGACCATAACAATTTTAACAATAAGGAAACGCTAATATTAGGCGGATATACCGAAGCATTTAATATGACGAATTTAAAATTCGTAGAGTAAACGTATCATCACCTCATTACTCATTGCACAAAATACTACGTCAGACGCTAGGTTTTTCTTAAATTAAAATTTTAAATACTGTTTTACGCAAACATGAACATTTAACTTTTATGATATTAAATGGATCATCAAGATTTTTAATACACATCATATAAAGATAAATCAAGATTTTTAATACTACATATAATTCCAATTAGGGAATCAAATTAAATCAAATCTCTTTATAAAAAATAAACAAATAATATAACACATATAACACACAGGAAAATATATAAGTTATGTACTATATACTCGTATTTTGATATTTCTATGATCTAATACATTACAATTATTAATTATTTCTCAACGAAAATAATATAGGAATTTTATTTTGTCTATTTTGCGAAATTTGCGAGTGAAAGAAATGAATTAATTATTGTAATTCATTATAATATTATAATTTTGAACACTTCATTAACAATAATATTCTATATTCGCATTTTTCAGGTATTTAACACGCCATTTTTCAAAAACTGTGTGGATTATTATCTTAATCGGTGAATATTTTACTGATATTTATAGAAGATCCAAGGATTTATGTATCAAAAATAATTATTAATATATCGTGTTCAGCATTTGCATACTTATCGTTAATATTCATTTATTCTAAACTAACTGGTACTTTGTTTTTCATTATTATTATATCAGAAGCAATAATAATTTTAAGCAATAATGGTTATCAGATATTTGTTGATGACTATTTCTTTTAAATATAAAAATTTAATAATTTAACAAAAGTTTAAACCTATAGACGATGTTAATTTTGTTTTTATTTATTTTAATCGCCTTTTTATTATTAGAACTATGATCATTTATATTACTGAAATACAATTTTCTATGAAAATAATCCCTGTTGGTTTTCAAAGACAAAATAACTAGCATTTGTTTTAAAAAGAACTCTTTCATATTATTGAACTCACATGGCGCTTTAAAGGGTATTTATCTATACCCAAACCTAGGCAAGTACTTTTTAGATTTATAATAATAATGCTAATATATAAATATGAAATTGCATATTTTATTAGTTTAAATCGTTGTAAACGACTTTTATAAAAGTGGTTAAGTACTTCACAAATTACACAGCTCTGGGCAATAGGAACACCAGTAGGAAACTTCTAAATATCATTTTAGCAGTTAATGTACAATCGTGCAAATCGTATTTTTTATAATTTCCCCAGGAAGAATCAGCAGACGAGATAGCCGATATCTAACTAAGCGCACGGTGTTTATATAAATGAAATGGCGCCATGCTTCACTTATAACGACTATTAACATCGTCCCTGAATACAAGTTAGGCACGTACTTGTTAAATTTGGTTGATAAATTCACTGTACTTTTGACTTATGAAACGCATTCCCTAGTCAAAATTTACTTCTAGTTAGGCTGGCCCGTGAACTATAGTAAATGTTGTAACGAACCGCGGTTAAAAGAGGTCGAAGAGAAAATGTAATACATTTTGGTGAGAAGACATTTCCTTTAAATCTACTATGATTTATATCGTTTAGTTGTCAGCAGGAAAATAATAACTTATTTAGCTTAATGCTAGGATAAGCATTCGCTTTTACCATTTTTATGTCTTGCAACATTTTTGCGATAATTTCCGTGGGTTATATGTGTATTTATTAATTAGCTAAATTTTTATTCAATTTTCCACAAACAGTTCTGTGTGTTCTGATATATTACATATATGAACAAATATGGTTAGTCATACGTTTCTAGAATAAATAATACAATGGATGGCATTAATATGCAGGGTATGTTGCTGCTTTACCTGGTATAATCGTACATATTAATAGAGTTAAATTGCAGTTTTATGTTATTATTAACTTATAGCAATTTTATTTATCTAGTGAATTTTAATAAAATCTGAATTATATAGCAGAGTAAGTATTTATTATCTCATCACTAAAAAACATTATCCGCCTCTGTGATCTAACTTCTATTAAAAATAGTCTGATACTACCGTCATGAATAAGTTCGAAATGAAGTACATACATATACTGGAAACCGGACGCAGACCTGTTTGTTTTAATTGTAGAGAGAAACACGGATATAATAGTAAAACGTTATGCATCATTATCATCTTTTATTACGTATTAAATGATAAGATGATTTTGCAATTTTAAATAGCGTTTACCATACCTAATGATAATAAAGAAATCTGGTTGAAAATTAATCTCACAACGCAATGCACCTTATACAGATATTTATTCATTTTTTATTAGAGAATTGGTGGATATTAGTATTATTTCATGTTATATTCTAACTCGTACTTCTAAGCCTTCCAAAGTATCGGATTAATGATTCAGATTTGAAAATGAGCCTTTAAAAAAGTTTCAAGGTCTAACGGCTGGGGTTCATAAACGTCGTTTCATAATCTTGCTCCTGTTCTTCTGGCCATCCAAAATTATATTTAATATCTACATACATTTAACTGATAGTGGAATAGTGCTTTATCTTGGTGATTACCATTTTGGAGTACAGTCGCAAATATATGATTTTGTATAAGTATCTACTTCTACTACAAAATAAAATGCACTAACCTCCGAAGTAATGTGCTCTTGTAATAATTGTGGTTATCGATAGCCAGTTATGGTAACATATATGAAAAACAAGACATAATGTAAGAGGAGAAATTATATTTTTCCTAACCATTGTTTTTCCAAATTGAAAAGTCTTTTTTAACGTATGTATAACGCATGTTTTATGATATGTATAAGACGTTTTGTCAAATATATAGTTCAGTTATGACCATGACAGCTTATCTATTTATATAGGGTGTTCTATATAAAAAACATCAACGAAAATAATACATTGCATCTGGATCAAATGTTGATTTTTTCCATTCATTGTATACTTTTACTTACGAAAAAGCTATTGAGACTTACATACAAGAACTATTTATATGTTCATAAATATAGCGTATTAGTTATTCACAGTGGTCATACGACTAACAGTTTATTTTATTTTATCTTCGACGCGTTTTGTTGAGAATTGAATGTTAGTTTCGTGAAATTTTTGTTTCTGGTTAACACGTATTCTGACCAGAAACGTGATTTAAACGTCTGGGGCAACATATACTACCGTGTGAAAAGCAACAAAGCAATTTGATAAGAACACCTGAGATAAAGAAATACGGCAAACTAGATTCTATTATCGCACGAAACAATAAAGTATATGAATTAATGCGTGTTTTAAAATGTATAACAATTGTTTCAAATATGCCTATACTGCGCGGAATATAAGAAATTTAAATATAATTTAAATATAATACTTATGTCTAGTTTAGACGAGGTTGCCTTCCAGTCTTTTAATTTAGTAAGATCAAATATTATTTATAATTAATCTATATTTTTCTAAGCGGTAATCTTATAACCTCGAAAAAATTCAATAATTTAGACGAAATTTCCAAACCTTAAAATATTACATAATTTGTTTTACCGATATGGTTACGTGTACTTTTTAAACGTTTCATTACAGTAGCAAACAGAGAATTGCTTATAAGTTGTTGGTCATATATAAAGATATTTTATATAAAATATTGGAATTTAATCGTTTGATTATTTATGAAACTGTTAAAATATCATACTTAATTAATTTATAACATAATGCGAAGTGTACTGAATCATATTATAAGAATTACAAAAATAATTACAAAACAGAAGAAACATAAATTATTATTCATCAATGCGTTCCTACTACGTTCACGTATGTTTATAACTAGTAAATGTTAATCAATCTACAGATTGATTGCTTAACATTTAAAATAAAATCATGTAAAATAATGTGACTGTAATAATTTTCATCTCTGTGTAAAGCGTCGTCATATAGTTTTTATGGCTACCTAGTTCTAATGACATTCTAATTTATATCTACTGATACAATATGTGAAGTATTGAAAAAGATACGAGTATTGTATAATAACATTTATTATTTTCACGTATTATTTAATAGTAATTGATATTTTCGATTTATCTTGCAATCTGCATCACCTCGGTACTGCTAACTTGAGTGCAAATAATGACACAAATACGGCTTAATACCACCCTTATCACTCTTATACTGATGATATATTGTATATCGTATTGTTTAATATATTTTTCATAAGTAATCGGTTTAGCAATTGTTTTAAACATTTGTTGCTGGTAAATTAAATAACTTACACTTGCTCAATAAAACATGGCTTAAATTTATTTCATCATAACTGATAAAGATAAAAATCTGCCATTATAAATTAGCCAAATTACCTAAATTCTTCGGGTATTTCATGAAAACACTTTGTATTTCACCGAATTATACTGGAGATTATTTATTTTTACCGAGATTTCCCAGTTTGGCCATACGAATATTTGAATAAAAGATGTAACTGAAAACTTTCCTCACGATGATATTATATCTATTAGTGAAAAACGCGACATAGTATTGCAATAGTTTTCAAAAAGTTGGTATTAATGTTTTTACTCTCACCTCGATAATTTTAAATTACGCCAAACATTAATAACCGTATACATGATAGATCCACTTGCATACAAAAATCATAGCGGTATTACAGTTTCATTTTCCAGATTAATATTGGTAGTTCATATAAAAATTAGGTATTTTGTTGATTCATCCGTTATATGTTATGGTTTACTAAATTCAATTTTTAAATAACTCCGAAAAATAAAGGATTTTTTTTGTTAACTGTGTATTTATCAAGCAGTATTTATCAATGTCAATATATCGACAGAGAACTGTGACTACTGGGTATCATTTATCATATTAAATAATCATGTCTAAATAAAAATGATTATGTGTGCCATAGGGATAAGCTATTTAGTTTATCCTATGTAGATAAATTAAAGGATAAACTAACTATTTAAGACTGATGTTAAGTAAATCTAAAGTAACAAAATCAATATCAGATACTTATTATTTAAGTTCAATTATGCTTTTGCCGAGCACAAATTAATTACATTTCCCCAAATATGCACCAGAAAGAACATAAATATACCAGGTGGGTCAGATAATCTACGCATATAAAACTTTAGATATTTAATTTAATTCAATTGTATTCTCGCACTGTTGTGTTTATACCGATGTTCGGCTGCCTCATGTTAGCGCAATATAAAGCATCACCTGTCAACGTATATCAGTTATCTGACAGATACTCAGCGCGATGGATACCCAAGTACATTATGCATTAAAATTAATGTTCATGTTAGTGTATAAGGGAGGGAGACAAATGAACAGTAGAACCAAATTATTATTTGGTTTTATGGGATTTTTTAAATATGTATAGAAGTATATTTTTAGCTTCAAACGAAAAATATGTTCACAAAAATTAATACTAGGGCTATACATAAAGAATAATAATTATGATGCAATGTCATTTTACAGTGAACAAATATATTTCTGGCAAATAAAATTTTGCGAAATACAGAATGCATTATAGGGATAGAAAATGACGAAAATATTTTATTTGTTTTCGAAATAATATTGCAGTTTAAAAACAAAATACGATACCACTGTAGCTCAACAAATCAAAGATATCTTGACAACTCCATTTCAAAAATAAAATATGTCGTTACAACGAGTCCTTCTTATCAAATCCTGTAGTAAAAAAATCTTATTTCAGGATATTTCTATAAAATACTCGAATTTAGAATAAATTTTTCTTAAATCCATTTCTGGCAAAATAAAAAAAAAAATTACTAAAAGATTCCATTTATGTTTTCAAAATAATATTGCAATTAAAAAAATACGATAACATTGTAGCTCAAAAGTAAAATCGAATAAAAGATATCGTGAGAACAACTCCATTTCAATAATAAAGGATATCGTGAGAACGAGTGCTTATAAAATCCTGAAGTAAAAAAAATCTTATTTCGGGATACCTTTATAATACTCGAATTTAGAATAAACTTTTCTTCCCAATTTTAAAATTTTGTCTATGTTTTCATGGGCGAAACCTTACATTTTTCCAATGTATTGTCTTACAGGCTACACTTCTGTACTATAACCCCTTTATAACCACTGCTCTCATAGTTTTTTGTCTTTTTTAGAAAATGTCTAGTACCTTGCAGGTACATAAATGAGACAAGAATTGTACATATGTATAAAAATTATGTTCGTATTAAGCGTTCTTTTAATGAATAACAGTCGTTAAATATGACTCCATGGCCATCCATACTTTTATTAATGATCTCATTGACACATTTTAAAGTAATAATAAATTGCTTCAAAATATATTCCATTAGGTCAAAACGGTTATATCACAATTATAATGTTTCGGCGGTCCAGTCTTAAATTAGTGCTGTGGAGCCATAGACGAACCCAGCGGATGCATCCTAGAGCAGGCCGTGAGTAGGTTGATACATGGCCTGTCGCGGCGCACTGTAATGGAGCTCCTTCCTTGTTCACCCCTCTCCAGCCCTGATGTGCTTCCAGCTGGACAACACCGGTCCCAAATACAGCTCTATTTTTGCTTTTAACGCCCGACGATAGTTGCCAATTCATCGCGGTTTGTGACGACTGTTTTGCGATAGAGCGAATAATAAACCACTTAACTTACATTATTATCAATTAGTTTAGTGTATTGAATAGTCATAGGCAGCGTACGACTACCAAACGATTAAAAGTTATTAAAACTAAAATAATAACATTTAATTAATATAAAGGGTGTCTCATTTGGAACTATAGGATGTGATTTGTGAATAAAACTAATAATATTTGACAAACTGAGGTTTACGATGTACAATGTTGTAAATTGTCTGTAAGTTTTACTTAAATTCCAATGCGTAGTGGCTCTTGACGGATTCAATTGTTGTGCACGACGTCCAATTGATATGTTTAAATACTCCCGTAAACATTCTCTCACTGCGGCAATATTTTCATCTGACCTACCATGACGAGACGTATTGGGGTTGCCTTATTAATAAGAGAACTCATCTCTTCAAATTTCCAAAATTAAACTATTAACTCTGTAGGTGCTTAATTTTGTATCAATTTTGTGCAAATTTTTCTTAATGCAACTGTAAATGATCGTTCACTTTCATGAAACAGTTATATACAAACTATTCGTTATTGGGCTGTTAATCGCTGCACGTTGATGTCTTATGGTTTGTAGATGACAGTGGTTAAATATTGGTGTCCTTTGATATTTGACAGAATACAAATAGTATTGTGTTCTGACATGCAATTCAAATTCGTTGCTATCATTGACATGCAATTCAAATTCTATAGTTCCAACTGAGACACCCGTACAAACAAAATTGTTGGAATCGTCAAAAATATAACTTTCAACCTTGGTTTGTTTCAGTTGAAGCAACTACTGCTTGAAGAACTGAAATGGAATGACAATTATTATAATGATACATTATAATAACTGTGATTCCATTTCAATTTTTAAATATCCAAAGAAGCACATTATGTATTTATACGTATTAAAATAATTATTCGCAGCTAGTAGATTTTAAAAACTGGAGACTTATTTTTTAGTTAGTTAATAATTTTTACTACGTATTAATATTAGTAACTAAATATATATGAAAAAATGGGAAAATAATAAATACAAATATTTAAAAATCATTCCCAAAAGGTTTTTTTAGATATTCAACGCCAACTAAACACTGCAATACAAGCGAATAATAATTTTGTGTAATTGACCAGATTAACTGAAACTATATTACATCATCCCTTTTAGAACCATGTCCCTCTTATTCCATTAATTAAGTACTGAAATAATAGCTTGTTTAATCAAACATAATTAGTGGCTGTCTATAATGCGCTTCACTTAAAAGCAACTTATCGCAGTAACAAAGTTAGTGAACAATAGATATTATCTACTTTTCTTCATATGTATTACCCCCATCTAGACAAATTCGGTTCTATATTTGAGGGTTTCCAATTTGTTATTTTCTTATGTGTTTAAAGTGTGTCCTCAATTAAACTAAGTAGCTATCTACAATGTTCTTGGTTGAAATACATATATATGATGATAACGATGATAGTGAATAGTAGATATTGTCTACACTTTTTTTATATATGTATAAGCCCCACATAATCAACCTTGGCTCCAAATATTCAGGTTTTCTAATTAGTTGTGACATGTTTTCTTCTTTGGCTACAGTACATCACCAGTTGAAAGTAATTGGAAGTTTTATATAATAATTATTATTATTATGCTATGTGGGTTTGGGCCTCATCAGCCACTGATCGCATGGGTAGTCCCTTAGCGATCCCCTCTTATCCGGGTCATTATCAAAAAATGCTATTCCATAAAAGGAGCAATTTAGGCACGTCCCCCGCCTTAAGCCTCGCCTCCTCTAGGATAACAGGGGTCCCTGATATAAGATACCTCTTCTCCTCCAGTGCGGGGCAGGTGTAAAGAAGATGAATTGAGGTTTCTTCGTCTTCTTTACAGTATATGCAGGCCGGGCTGTCGGTCAGCCTCAGCTTGTGCTTATATGCATTCAGGCTACTATTGTGGCCCGTTATGATTCCTACCAGAGTTATGGCTTTGTGCCTGTTCAATTTAATGAATTCCTGGGCCCATTTCTCAATCTCTGAGTATTCGATGAAGAGTTTGGTTATTCGACAACCCGTTACTCCTCTCCATATTTTATTGTGCTGGTCTCTTACCCAGCCATTGATGTGGTCTCTGATCAGATTCCGACTTATTCCCACTACATGTTCTAGTCCATAAAGGTTTTCCCTAGTCCCTAGTCTGGCAAGGTCATCTGCAATTAGATTTCCCTTAATGCCATTGTGCCCAGGTATATATAAGAGTTCCACCGATCCCTTCTCTGCCAAGTGGTTCAATGCTTCATAGCACTTATAGACCAGCTTCGACTTTGTCGTTGCTGCATTCAGGGCTGCCGAGCAGATACATACCTTCTTCTGGGTCAGATTTTGGTCGGTCCCCAGAACACCGCATGTAATTGCAACTAGCTCGACCTGGATTGCGGTAGTGTATTTGTCCAGGAGGAAGTTTGTATAATACTTTTGGTTCAAATATAACTTTAGTTAATAGCAATGTTGGTGAACAATAGATGTCCGCGCTTCTTCACATACAGTGCTTTCATAAAGTAATAAATTCGTTAAAAATTCAAGGAATAACTTTTGAGAAAAACGCCTTACCACACGTTAAAATTTTATTTTTAGTTGCGCATTTTTTTTAATATAATTAATACTTACAGAATAATAACTCGTGTAGGAGCTATGACGTCATCGATATTTTTTTAATGGCAACCCTATTTTTTAGTACGGAATGAGAAAGAGCATATTTTTAAATAAAAACAATGAAGAAAAACTATTTTGCAATTTCAATATACGAAATTTACTGGTAATGACTATTTAAAAAATCAACTAATTAAATGTTCAAAGTGTGTATCTACCATTGACTGCCTGATAACTTTAGCGACCGTTAATGTTTTTTTTATTGCCACCAGATAAAAACTTGAAATTGTACTGAAAATGCCCGATGGATGATGGAGTATCACATTCAAAATCCTCAGAATGTGAATGTGTGGTGTGGCATAGTCGATAGAAGAACTCTAGGTCCCTATTTCTTTGACATAAACGTAACTAAAGCATTATATTTGGATTTTTTTCGAGATGACCTTATTCCTGCACTAATAACTGTATATCTAGATGTGGGGAACCTGATCTTTCGAGAAATCTTTTCTTTCAACAAGATGGTGCACTTCCCCACTATGCAACACCCATCCGCGCTTATTTAGTTATACGGAAAAGGGGGCTGATTGAGTGGACAGCCAAATCGTCAGATTTGACATCCCTAAATTACTTCACTCAGTGGGGATACTACACTTCAGTGGGGATACACAAAAAGCAAAGTATACAAGTATACGTTACTAGATCGGAGAGGGTAGAAGATTTAGAAGCAAGAATTCGTCACAGAATACAACGTATACCTCTGAAGTTATTGACAATGTTCAAAAATAATTTATTAATTGCTTTGGCTATTGTCAGACAACCAACGGTACACAATTTGACCATTTAATTGAGTTGTTTTTAAATAATCCTAGCCGTATTTTGATATTTCAAATTCTTTTTTATTATTTTTTTATCTAACCTATACTAACGTTAATTTAATTATTATCATGGTGTATATAAAACGTGCTCTTTCACATTCCGCAATAAAAAAGGGAGTTGCCATTAAAAATATCGATACCTCCTACATGAATCACCCTGTATGTATTAATTATATTTCAAAAAATGAATAACTAAAATTAAAATTTAATGGGTTCGAAAGTTTTTTCCAAAAGTTATTTCTTGATTTTTTAAGGAATTTATTCATTACTTTACGAAATCAGTATATAACTTTTAATTTAAGGTTCTTCCAATATCATATTCATAATCTATTTCATATTTTCTTATTTGTCTAGAGTACATCATCAGTCGAATATAATTAGTAGCTATCTACTCGTACCATGTCTTGTTTCGAATCGAACTTCTAATATGAAACAGAATGAAATTTCATATATAGAAATATTAATAATCTTATACATTATATTAATAATATGCCAATTGTTGAGCACAATATTATAATTACACTTCGTTGTAATAATCTCTAAAGAATAATTCAGGTAGATAAATAATCCAGAAAGTATGATACTTAAAAGGAGTGATGTTATATAATTGGTATTATTTTATAGCTCTTATTATTCTATATATAACTCATAATGACACAGAGGTTACTCTTCACAGTACTGTAATTAACCATTAAGTGATTTATAAAACAATAATGACAATCCGTGTACAAGCATATATTTTGAGACACGATAAATGCGTAATTTATGTGATAAGTAAGTTGATAGCAATTCATTATAAGGTGCTACAAATGCAATCAATTTACAAAAAATTTGATATGCAACGTGATATATACGTTCCGAGATAATATAAGTTCGTGCAAGCACCGCTGTATGTAATAACAATCTGCCTACCGTTTTAAATCAATAAATAAGCGACCTAATGCATTTTTAATAAGGAAAAGTGTTATTAATATAATAAGCATATATTCGACCACCAACGATGCGGATTATGACCAGCTATTCTATTAGGTACAAACTGATATTCGCGATAGCATCGCTTTACACGACCCAAACTCAAAATATCTGCACACCCATTGTTCTCATCTCATTCTGCATAGCTAGAAGTAAAATTAGCCGCCTCAAAAATATTATATTGTCACTATCCGCGTCTTTCTGCTACTGATGTCTGATCATTGATTATATTTCAATAAAAATTGGAGGTAATATAACGGACAATATAATGGTCTCTTTAATAAAATTATTCCAATTAATTTAAGACAGGTGCGCAAAACTGGTTAATTTAAGCGAAAACAGTAGCCATTCTCGAATGTATACATAAATGCGAATTACAGTTAATTACAGTTTGAATTAATCCATAATAATTATTCTATAAAGGTTCTTGTCTAGTGGGTCTAGTAATAGGGGAAGGTTGATACAGTTAACATAGTGAATACATTATTTAGAGGAACAACCAATTTTATAAAGTTTTTGGGTAGAAAAAATCACAATAATAATAATAATATCAATTAGAAAAGTCGAAAATATTATTAAGGGTATTATGTTCTGTCCTTTCGTTGAAAGGTATAAAATAGAAGGAAAACACTTGTAATGGAATACATTGTACTATATATTTTTTCTTAAATTATATTCTACCAACGGCAGTATATGAAATTAGTTTTTTTCATTATTGTATTAAAAATAGATAAGAAATACCATTTACTTGAATGAAGTAAACAGCTACAGCATCACCTCAAATATGCTCCTAGATCAATTAAATGCACTAATTACATTGTATAATTTCTGCTCTTTCATGTGAATATCAATGCCGGTTTGCCTCATGACAGTGCAATATGAAACGCCGCCTGTCATAACATATTTGAATTATCTGACAGTTAACACAATGGGTACTCAGGTAAAAGTTAACGTATTTAATTAAACGGAATTATCATTTTAATATAAGAAAGGAGACAGACTAATAGTAAAACCAAATTGAAATTAAAGAGGATTTGTCAAATGTCAACTTATATTCTATACTTTCAAAAAGAGAACTGTTCACTGATTTTAGGGTAAAATACATTACATTAAATTACATTAGTTACAATTTATCATGTTTACCATGAATAAATTGTCTTACTAAAAATGAACTGTTCTCTCCGTGTACACCGCAAAGTAAAATGCAATCTCTGACGTTAAGTAATTCATATGAGGGAGTACTGTTTCCCAATATTATCCACAAAACAATATATATTAATGATTTTTGTTGATGATTTACTTCAAATATTATAATAAACTGATATTTGCAGGGATCTATTTTATGTTTGTGAGGAATTTATTTCAAGTAAAATATTTTGTATATTCAGGAAACTCATATATTTAAAAAAAGGCTTAACAACGACTTATCTTGTATTTTTATAATAGCAGATCAATATTCTAGCAAGCACGGTGGCCATTGTATATAGTACAGGCCGAACAAGGACAACATCTCATCATCTGCTCTAATATAATTTTAAATAAGACTTATTTGAGGTTTCAATATCTTATTTCGTGCATGAAAATAATACTCAAAGAAAGAAGGTTCCTCGATTCTATAATTTCAGTTTCTTTGAATATTTTTTATTCCAATTAAAGTACATAGATTTGTTAATATGAATTCATTAATTTAAAAATGTTAATTATGTCTCATCGATTTAAGGAAATTAAATCTTATATATTAATAAAAGTAGATCTATAAGATAAAAAGATCTATAGGATTTGTCTATGTACTAGTGTAAACTGGTATGTCAATAGTTAGTAAGCATAAAAATTTTAATTTTAATCGTAATTTAATTGAATTAATTTTACATTAACACGTTGTGTTCATTCGACACATTTATAGAAGTATAAGGACGAAAATAGACAGAGCGGTTTTTGTCTAGTCGACGGTCAACAAGCCTAGACAATTGATAACTACCCTGCATCTGAATTATCAAATTAAAATACACATACTGATATGTCAACCCGACGACCGATTTCCTTTTCGACCGCTGCTGCGGTAAATCAAGTCACCCCGCCGACAATGTATGGTCCATATAAATAGTATGGGTTGCTGGTCGATTCTACCATCGACTCAATAATAACCGCTCGGTATATTTCCGCCCTAATTTAGATATGGTCGGTATTCAGCTAATTGAGGTAACCCATCGAACATGGATAGGTGACCTATCGTATTATCCTGTAGAGGTGACTGCGACAATGGTATTCGTATAGTGGTCCGAGGTGGCGCGTTGAACGCAGTATTTTCATTGCATGCATTTATTCAAGTCCAAGCGGATGGAGTTTGGCACCTCTTCCTGAGCATGAGCGAGTTTGTCCTCGTCTCTATGCGTAACCTTCCTCTCCGCAACCTAAAGCTTTAGAAGATGGAAGTCGATTCCCTTATATCCTACTTTCTTTTATTACTTAATTTTATTACTAATACTAATATCCGATTGCTATTTCACCGTGCCGTGTTCTCGGAAAATATTTACATACTCGCACTTTATACACATATATACATACTATATTATATTTATCTAATGAAAAGACAGCAATGTGGTATGTTGTACCGTGCTGTTACAGGTAACCTGCTTGCAGTTCATTAGTAGTTGTTCTATAAAAGGTTCCAGAATGTTTTTTCGATTCCGTTCAATATTTATGGTATCGTCAAAAAATTTCGGCCCAATTATTCTGCAGTAACCATTAACAGTAGTATTCTTGTTTCTTAAAGTCGGGGGATAATAACTCTTATACAGTATACCAAGGCAAATGTAATTTTTACTACTCTATATGTGGAATCATATGAAATTCCTAAAAATATTATTATTTATTTACTTTTAAGAATACGTGAGGTAAATAATTATCTAAGCACCAATCTGAAAGTTGGTCTAGTAATTAAAACACTCACAAACATCTTTCAGTTTCTACTAGTAAAACTGTCTGTTTCCCAGATGATTTATGGTACATCTTTTATTTCCAAATCTTATCATCTTGTTGACTACATCGAAAGTAAGACATGTAGTATAAATTTACTACATTTTACTAATTTAAGTCTTGTAGAAAGAAAACCATTTTCTAACCATACGCATTATCAACTATTGCAATGTATGTATATATTAATTATTATACAAAATGCGAGTTTCTTTATTAATTTGCCACACAATTCACAAGTTAGTTGATCTTTAGCATTGAAGAACACTTATTTATTTTAAAAATGGGAGACAGCAGTTTGATGAGCAAACGAATAAAATGCAGAATACAAGCCAATGACATTCGCAGTTGCAAACTATGACATGGCTAGTATTTTCAACGGATTTGACGAACAAAAGTCACAATTAATCAATAAATATCTAACTTTAAATATATCTAGGTTAAACGCCACTTCAATGTGAACCAGTCATCGATTTATTTTTTCGATAAACCATTTGTCACAAATTGTTAACGTGGATATTTTAAGTATTTTCTGTATGACATCAATTTCAATCAGTTCAAGATCTCTCTGTGCTTCAAGAAAGATAGTACGCTACCTAGATGAGAGCCTTATCTAGGTAGCCTTATAGCCTAGATAAGGCTACATAGGCACTTGTATGTCGGTGTTATCGCCCCTTAAGTGTAATAAAAACTAAGATTCGGAAAAAGCATTCGGTTGTTATCAAAATATACACACTTTATTTATAATCATACAATTCTTCCTAAAATTAAATTCTAAAATAATACTAAAGCAGAATGCCTCTTTGTTCTTATCCAGTCTTCAATTTTATGATGTACTTGAGTCTTATTTTTATTCTCGATAAATAAAAAAGTTTGTTTTTGTTGATAAATAAGTATTGCCAAGAGTATCATGTGTATACATTATGACCTACATAAATATTTTCTTATTAATAAAAATTAAATACAGAGGAAAAACGAGAAATGCCTCCAAAACATATACGGTTCCATTGCGCTATACTATTTTCTTAATGTATTACGAAAATGTTAATGCGTGGACTTTTATTTCAAAGAAAATATTCAGGTTATTTTCGTTTCTAATTCTTTAATGCCTATCGATGCTACACAAATTATTCATATTATAAGGATTATACTCATAATTCTTATAATTTACATTATAAGGATTATACCATATACAGAGTCAAGTGTACTGCATGCAAAGTATTTGTTACCAGTTTTATGCCTAAAATGTATTAAATATGACAGCTATAATGTGAAATTTTCACAATTACACATAATGATTGTAAATAATTATTTTTATTTAATTTCAAACAGGTATGTTGTGGTGAACTAAACTTTTCGAATAAAAATCGCTTACAAATTAACTGTTATTTTTCTTAAATCTAACAAATATTTAACAATCACAATTTAGAAAAAAATTAATATTAATAATCAAAATATTATGTACATGTGTAACATTTACAAAACAAAGAGATTTTCAAAAAGGGGGCTTCTAACATTAAAATTGTAATTTATCTTATTCTGTAATATTTTACAACTAGCCTTTACATCATGCAGTTTTTTACGCCTACTGTATTCCAATCCATATTAGTATACTGCTTGGGTAATTTTTTATTTGTACAGTTATAACAGCGCTTTGGTGAAAGTTGTTTGAATCGAGTATCGTCAAAGTAACAATGAAAAATTGGTAGACTCAAATTGTATTCGATAACGTTGGTAGAATTGGTATAAGGTAACTTGGTAAGCGGTTAGTCCGAACACAGAGAAGGATAATATTAATTACTGGAGGATTAATGTTTTATCGATCGCGGCTAAATTCTACTAAAAGGAGATTTACGTGAAAATTAAATTGTTTAAATTCCATAAACCTCTTATCTACGGCGAGTATTCTATCCACAAAGGTTTAGCCCGACTCCCAAATGAGAGATTTTTTATATGCCTTTTTTCCTAAAGAATTGCTCTCCTTCGGTGTGTCGAACAGAATGACCTAGGGTAAATTTTTACTCCGTTTTCAATGAGTGTGCATAACAAGTCGTAAAACAGCAAGGCCGTTTGAGCTGTTATCGTAAAAGAAACGACTTCAGCTGCATACAATGAGATCGTAAAATTATAGTTTTTTCGGCGGTCACTGACTTTCAGGTAAAAATGCTAAATAAATGCATCAAAACCTTCAGTATTAAAAAGGTGACCATAGTAAGTTGTTCGTAATAATACTTCGTGCTTCTGTCACAAAATTTTATAGCAAAACCAAATTACTATAAGCGTACCTTGGTATTAAAATCTATATTAAAAAAAAAAAAATAAATGGCGATGTCATCTTCAGGAAAATATATGATTGATTTCAAATCATTAGTTATAGATTTCATTTGAAGTTTGAATGAAAGAAAAAATACTATCGCTAAAAATACTATTTTAGAAAAATAGTTTTAGATATGATGAGGATCTTGATATTCACGTAAATTATATATTAAATTTTAATTGGATAAGGATTTGCATTTAAATGTTATACTCATTTGCCTTAAATATTATACACATTTCTATTTTTAATATTCAAGATAGTAATATAAAAGTGGAGATACAAATATTATATACTTTTTAAATTTATTTAAATTGGATTCGTAGAAATAATTTAAGAACATTATTTATGATTTTACTATTAAAATCACTCCGCAAATATCAACTATAGTGGCATAATCTTTTGATAATCATTACTTCAAAGCTTTTAAGAAACCTCGTATATTTGACATTGTGCTATAACTAGAGTTTCTTACGGTAAAACTAAGCTAAAAATTGTTCTATTAATTATAAAACATATTTTCAGTGTAAATAATTAATTATATGTGTGTTAAGAGATAAAAAGATATCGACATTGCACGTGTAGGTATACTAAGCAGTAAGATATTATTACAGATTATATATCAATATGTTAAATTAATTGCAACTACAGTAAGTATCGCTACACACACATAATAGTAGTAGATGTATTTTAATTAAAATTAAAATAAAATAAATAAATATATTAAAACAAGATCGAAGATATGTACCTATACTACCGTGGACCATATATTAAGGAATATAATCATATTATGGAATAATTAGTATGGTATTTTTTATATTGTATTATTATTTTTCTTCTCATCGAAGTATTATTTTTCTAAGCATCTGAATATTTTTTACATTAAATTAAATAGTAGAAATTAAATAGTAACCCATAGGAGTTTTTACATGGTAGCAGTTTACGGATATGAAATTCTTATACAATTGTACAAAAATCTGATATGTTACTACATAACGATTTATAGCTTCTTAAAAAGTATTACAATCCGGTGACAACTATATCTCAGATTTTACTGCAGTTAAGAATGATTTTAATTATTACCTATATAAATAGTACAGTCGATCTACAGACGTAATACAGAATTACATTATAATTAACTCAAAGATATAAATTATATTTCACGAACAATAAGAACGTTATAAATAACTTGATTCATTTATTGATATACAAATTAAACACATAAATATTCGGACAAATTTTACAATCACGCAATGGAAGGGGATATTTATTTATTTTTAATTGTCATGTAAACCCTATGCGTTTTTTGATGTACATTAAAATTAACTTAATGATATCATAGAAGAATATATTTAAGTTAGAATTTATGAACGTATTGGAGGTTAATACTTTGTGTCCTATTTTAGTTATGTCGTAAATCATGGTAAAAATGTAAAAAAAATAGAAAGGGAATAGGAAAAAAGTGCGTTAAAGTATACATTCTGTGGAGGCACAATATCCATAAAATATATATTTATAGTTTATGATCCCGAAATTAAAAAACTTCCAGTCTCAAAATGAGCAAGAAGGTAAAATTATACTATTATAAATTGCTGTACGTCACGAAATACACGTGTATTATCGTGTGCTTATATACATTCATCGAGGTATATCCTATATTCAATGGTAGGATTTTTTTATGTACAGAATATTTCAGGGAATTTGTTCCAAAATAAATCAAAAAACCTTTTGTAAAAAAAATGCAGATAAACAATAAGTAATGTATATAGGGTGTAGATAATTTTACATATATTTTTTACTTTTTAAATACACGGATTCATCAGATTTACGTAATGTTTAGGTTATACAAGACAAGTATTTGGTAGAAAAAATATATATTTTTTATTTTTGCTATTGAATTATAATTTTATGACTCAACTCCCTACATAGTCTTTATTCTCTAGTGGCACATGTTTTAATATAACCTTATTTGAACTGAAATTAACACCAAATTCCAAAACAATTAATTCATATCGGGAACGAATCAAATGAGTAGATAGAAATTATGCATTTTTATCACATAAACGATACAGAGAAATTTTCAGAATAAGGTATCTCAATTCGATTTGGCATGTGACACACTTACATAAATCATTATAAATTACGGCTGAGTTCGAGGTTTAGAGAGAATTAATTAAAAAATCAATTAAGGAGTTGGTTTGGTTAGAAATGATGGTTTGAGAATTAAAGTAACTCTTCTGGTGTTAATATATTGCAGTGGAAACAATCGTCGCGAAGTTTTATTGCTCATTCAATCGGCACTTTCTTAGGTTTTCACAGCGGCAAATGGGTGTAAGACAATAAAACCTGATGCATTGTGATTGTATACGACAGGCGGAATCTGTGTTGATAAAAGACAAATTCCAAATTGAGACGCACAGTTAAATGTAAATTTAATTACTTGCTTCTATATTTCTGTATTCGTTAGAAAATCCTTATACTGAACCTGTGCCCGTAAACTGGGTTGACAAGAACAAAACTAAAATTTGGCAACGCTGTCGGTCGAGTTCAACTCGTGAACCAGAAGAATGATGGACGGACGTATTATTAGGGTTGAAACGAAACGAATGCCTGCATAAGCGGCCATTAGATCTCCTTCCCGCCACGCATACCCGCAGAGTATGTATGAGTTAATTAACCTACTAGAACATGAAACAAAACCATAAAATGTTAATCATAATCACATTTGAAAATTTGATACAAAAATTATATTTAGATAAACAAGTAGTGTACTATTTGACTGAAATCAAGTATATGAGATTCTATTATATTTCTAAGGAGGAGCCTTATATCCTTGGGCCAAACCCACCCCCTTTCTCCGACGATATAAGGTACTTTTGGTTACTTTATGCTTTACATATCATTTCCTTTATAATGTTTATAATTATATTTTCACATTCATACTATCTATGTACACTATAGTAATATGTTTCAAAATTACTTCAATTAGTCGTTATATATTGCGGTCCATAAATAATGGACAAATAAATTTTCTATATACTTTAAGAGTTTTAAATAAAACCCTGAAATATTTCAATTTCTAGTCGAAAATAACATTATTAGAGTATAATTCAATCCCCTTAGAATGATATGTAGTTACCTCTTCGGATTTTTTTAAATAGAAAAATAATCAGTTTGAAACGTTTTTTAATTCTTTTTTCATCTTTATGAGATTTTTAAATTTTGTACATTCTAAAATTTAAGGGATTACTATTACTTTACAGTAGTAAAGCGGGAGGTATAAAATTCAAATAATGTAAAATACGTAGAAAGTGAATCATCAGTTACTGATTCTAATATATTAAGTATGTGTATGGAATCATGAAAATAAAAGGTTACAGAGACAAACAATATTTTATACTCAAATTGCAAATATAAAATATTTTTCCCATTTAATGTTATATTAAAAATCCATTTTAAGTTTGTTTGATACTAATACTTACCTGTGATATTTTTGTATATGCTATTTTATTTTATTAATATACTGAAGAGAAATATATAAATAAATATAATATAAATAAATTTTTACAATAGATAATTTTTATAGACTGCAAACTAAAAAGCTCCACAAAGTTATTACAATTAAACAAACGTGCATGTAGCTTTAACTTATAAAAATGATTAAGTAAAGAGTAAAAAGATTTGACACAGAATAAACTTAAACAAAAATATTCCTTCATTCAGTTATAGACAACACTAAATTTGGAAAATAATTTTTATCTTAAACTATATAAAATATGTAAGTAGGTATTCCTAAATTTGTAAAAAAATGCAGAGTTGCGTTCTTGGATGTCTATAAAAGTAAAAATATTTTCTATATGATCTGAGTATATGTTTTATGGTATTAACAAATAAATGGAATAAAGATAAATAAAAAACATGCGTGTAAATGTAGATGTTTTTTTTCTTATTTGACTAATATTGGTAATAACAATTTTTAAGACAAACTACGTTTTAATAGTTAATTTACGTTATTTATGATAAATATAATAATATCACGATCCCATTGGAACCGATGTAACAGCTGAATTAATTAAACAACTAACGACCACTTAAAATGTGCAAATTATGTGTATAATGCCCAGTTTTTAACTTGGAATACATAGATGAATTAGCATAATTAAGTTTAACCTATAAATAAGTGAAATCTTGAAATAAATTAAAAATAGTAATCTATACTAGTATTTGTTTTTTACATATTCTGCTATCGTTACACAGTTATACGGATGTTTCACTGCCCAAATTAGAGCCTAGGTTCGGTGAACATTCGAGCTCGTATATGGACAACTTGGATCGACTGACTAAAATCTACAGCCCGCTTCTCTGGTTAGAATCAAGTCTACACACGGCTATGCTCAATGCCACGGAGTATCATTTGAATCGATTATAACAGCCATATGGGTTCGTGTTGATTTAACACTATTATTTGCACTCTGTTTCGGTTAATCGTAAAATTAATTTATCATACACTCAATGAGTTTTAGTATTCAAATATTGTTTCCCAATTCGAAATGTATATTAAAGAAATAGATAAATCACATTCAACACCTTATGTTAAAATACTTGTTTATTATTAACTATAGGTATTTTAATGAACTGTATAATTAATTTCGGCATATAAATTGATTCTAATTAATATACTATTTTACCAAATCGGATTGAGAATATATACATATATTCCTTTATTTATGCCGATATTACATACATAAAACATAATATGCTTCGGTATATAATATTTAAATTGTGTTATCAGGGTCGAAATAAATAATTTTCTTGGTTATTCCTCTTACCTCTGTGCCTTTACAGCAACGCTTGAATTAGTTCAAAACGGGCCTCAAAACGGAAGAACTTCATTATATTCTATATTCTGTTTACGTGTGGTCCACTGATTCTTCTAGTGAAATTCCTTAGTTCCAATTTTTAAATGAAAACAATATTTTCAAAATATACAATACTTATACAGTATTTATGTATTCACAATTAGCTTATTTGACCATATATCATACGAATCCTACGATTAAATTAAAATTAAAACAGACAACACAACGACTTACAATTTTTTTAGTTTGATCCAGAGTGTTCCACAGGCCATTGTATTTACATATAGTTAATATAGTTATTAGAGTTTTTAGATCCAATTTTTAAATTATACAAACAAAAGAACATTTAGAATATAATACGTCAGTTTATTATAAACATAGCCTTATTTTATACTAAACATGATTGAAATATACAGTTTTATAAATCTTTTTAAATATCTTGATAAATTAAATAATAATTAGTTACTTGGTAATTGAAGTAAAGTGTATTTCTCTATATGTGTCTAAATTTTAGTCTAAATCATGCGCAGCGTCAATTATGTCAATTAAGCATCATGGTGCAAAATTTAGAAAAGCCATTTTTTCCGTTTAATTTTATTATTTATTTATGACAAGAATAAAACTATACTCTCAATAACCGTAATTATATACTGTTTCTATATGATATAAATGCCTTTACAATTGTGCCACGACAAGATATACTAATCAAATAAACAAGCCATCTGGATTAAACATTGGCTATTAAGAATTTTCTGATTAACAATTTTTCTATTTCTAGATATAAATATTATATCTAGATATAAATTATTTATTATATCTAAATAAATTTATGCAAAACTTCATTTGCACGTTAATTAATCATCAGATTTACGAAAGTTGCTAATTTAAAAATAATGTAATTTTATTTTCACCCAAATCCTGCTATACTACTGCTTCAAAATTGCTTAAGGAAAATTTATTTGTTTTACTACAAAATAATTTGTTGTAGATAGTCTATTATATTAGTTATTTAAAAATAATTTAACATACGAAGAACCCGGACTAGCGAGTAGCGAGGCTTAAAATGATCACGCCCACTTAATTGGACAAATATGTATCTACATACAACGAGTATACATTAAGGCACTTTTTAAGCGCATTAATTACTTTTTGCTCTGCAGAATCATGATCGATTTTGTTTGAAATAGGTCAGATGCAAGTTACGCTAAGTGTTTTTGTATTTGGAATAACAGAATAGTCCGCTTCATTTGTCGGCTTTATCTTTGAAATATAATAAAAAAGTTCTTGATTTAAAATAATTCTTTTTAGAGTACCTATACATTTAGATATTTTTGATAATAGAATAATGGGGATGCGGCTAAAACTTTACTAAATGAAATTTTATATAGATACTAATAACCTTTTGATATTACTTTAAATGATACATTCAAATATGTAAGTGTTTCTAAACAAAGAAAACCAATTTGTATGTAAAGTGTAAATTGTCAATGTGAAAGAAAAAAACTTTTGTAAAGTGTTCAGAGATTTAATTAGATGATGGTGATGTGTAACTTTTATATTGATTTCTATATTCCATGTTCTTATTAAAGTAAAGATTTAAAAACCACCACACCAAAAGCAGGGTTTGGTAAAGCGCTAACTGCATATAACAAAAAAAAAACAAGGAAGGGCGGTAGCAGCATTATTCGCAGCAATACATCACCGAGTTCAAGTCTTGCTTTCCGCTGCTAGTGACCCTGTTTCTGGGTTCACCCTTATCCCGTTTAAATTCATCGTTCAAAACAGAAAGTGATGTAAAATCATTGGGCAATAATTTGAAATATCTACACATTATAACCGGTTATAGGTAGATAATGGCTTAATAATTAATCACTGTTCCATGGTCGGTTCTGTGCCGGCTTCTATAAAGCGGTTAAAAATATGTAAACGAAATACGCAAGGAAACTCATCATAATAATTAATTCCAAATATTTCTTACGTAAATGTTCACATAAATTTGTGAGTGGAACTAACTGCTTACTTTCTGTAAAATTTGCATAATAATTATGTATACTTCTTATTGTAGATGAAGAAAAAGAAAAATACTATATTAAATTACGGAAAAATCTTAATATGGGAATGTAATGCCATGCTAATTAATTTTATTATAATCCCATATATTTAAATTTTATGAATGAAATATGTTTTTATAAAATGCCATTTAACTGATATAATGTCCAATTGTAGACTATTATTATATTTGATTTAACGGTTGACAGTAATTAATAAATAGGTTTCTATTTACTGCTACTAATTCCTCCTCTTCGTAGTGGGCGTTAAATACACCTACGCCGTACAAATAATTGTATATTGACATACCTGCCATACAAATATAATACATACTGCCGTACAAATAATTATATATTGACAATTATTAGTACCTAAGTACAAATAATTTTATATAGTATTAAATATGTAATATTTTATAAAATAAACAGATGAATGTTGACAGCATCCCTAATGTAATATGTATTATAATGTGTATGGTATATTTTATTTTTTAGTACGTCTGTAGCAATTTTCATAATCACTTTTATATTATATTTAAAATCATATAAGATTCATGGTTCTAGTAACTTCATTTTCTTTCGTTTTCTTTATGTACTCATGTAAAATTCATACACATATATGTATAAAATGTTTACATACTGAAAACAATTTCTTTGGATTTAATGTCTATTCTACTGTTGTAAGTCTAATAGGAGGTGTCATAAATAAAGGAATAAATATATTCGTAGTCATTTAATCAACATTGATTGATTGTCTAATTGGACTAATTGAAACAAAATTTGTTGAATAAACATTTTAACTAATAAGTAGAATTCATTGTATGACACGCATATATTGTTCAGTCTGTGTATACCTGATAATGTGAATTAATCAAGATTATTCATTTTATTTAATTGATTAAGCATACATGTAAAATAAACTTATTACATGTATATAAAATATATAAAAGCACTTTAATATAAAAAGTAAAAACATCGATCGATCAAATCTAAAGTTATCAATTTCAACACATATTACATATTATTTCAGTAAAGCTCTAGAGCTCTAGAGCTCTAGAGTAAAGCGCCGATTATTTTTATATCAATCAGAAAAATTAGGATGGGATTTTCAAATGGATATTCAGAACAGAGTGCTACGCAAAACTTGGTTAAATATGATTGCATAATTAGGTATAGAAATTAGATGCAATAGGTAACAAATAATTGGGATTATTTTTATGTTGTATAACATATTCTTATTGACAACATATCTATTATCCTTATTAGAGCAATCTAAAGTCATAAGGAATGTATTATATATTACATAAACTACATTAAATTCATACTAAATCAGGTATTAGAAATCAGTAATAAAATATATTTGTTATCACCAGATTTTAGGCTAAAACCTTGTTTAATTAAAAATAAATAGATACTTGTATTAGCATCACTATTGTACTGGGAAGTATTAATATTGTGGACAACGATAGTTATGATTCAACAGATATTTCTGAAAGGATAATACTCTTTGTAATGTTGAAATACTTATTTGTTTATTTAGCTCTAAAAATATACATAATTTCCTGTGAAAACCTATTCTTTTATTTTACACCTGTGGGTGTATTTTCTGATGATATCAACTATATACACGATGGTGTGTCGTTCATTCGTTTTCTAAGTTCGTCTAAGTAAAACATACGCAGATATAAATACAAGTATCTGAACATTGCATTTTTCAAACTACGTCACTATAAAGTGATGCATGGTTAGGGATTTTTTTATATGTGCATCCAAAAATAACAGGCCTAAGAGCTAGAGCAGCCCCTGTTGAGATCATCGTGTCATATCTCTGTAGAACACGCACAGCATGTTTTATGTTCTACACTGACATTTATGCTCTTTTTATTAGCCGTTAAGTTGGACAGCTTGAAATCGGTCTATAAACTAATTTGATTTTATAGACTTATTCGGGCAATTTAGTATATTTATTACCTGGTATTTATTTTCGATTTAATTCCGGTTAACAAAATTGTGTAAAATCATGAAAATGGATTCAAAACTATTGTGAATTCCTTTAAAGTAAAATTTTGCTTCGGGTTTTGTATATCTTCATTGTTGAGTGGCTTGAATTTGTTTATAAATAATTTACCGTTTATAATCATTTACTATTTTAGAATACCTTCAATTAACGAGAAATGTGAAAAAATTACTAGAAACTGCTTTAAAAAAATAAGTTTTATGAATATTTATGTTTCTTATAAATGCTATAAATACAATTAATAAAAGACACAAAAACTTAACGTATCAAGTACTTCATTTTCAATATATACCAACATCTTAAAATTATATTAGATAAACACTAATTTAAACATAAATGTAGATGTATTTAAAAGAAATTTGACATCTTTAACACTCAATCTTTTCAAATTTTACCTACACCGAGAGAACAATTTATATTATTGTTAATGGATTATATTTTTGACAAATAAATGCTGATTTTGAATATAGCGAAATAAATATAAGTTTCACTTAACAGAATAACCTCGAATATATTAGCAAACTCTCGATCCATGAATATATATTAGAGAGCATTTACTGTTCTCATCCATTATGTAAGAAACACATTTTTTATATGAAATATTCACTCTAAAATAAAACTATTGGTTATTATTTAACTTATTAAATAGCAATGCCCAAATGGAATGCGAAATAAATATATCTTTATGATAAAATATTCATATTTATGTTAAACAAATTAAAAGTTACCATATACCAAATCAATATAATACAACTATTTTAGTTCATCAGAGTCTAAGTATGCTTCTCTCATTTAAATTCACAAAATAAAATAAAATAAAAATTTTAATAAAGAATATATTTTACTGTAATTTCGTTTCCTAAATTATATTCCGCTGTGGGTACTATAACTATTGATACAAACTATTTGGGATAACCAGTAATATTTACCTACTATATAACGAAGTAAAACTACAGCATTACAGCCGAAATATGAGTGAATACTACACTACTAGTAATTAATATATAGAATTTCAGACGCTTATTTTAATTGAACTGTACTGCACTCTCTCACGGTCGTACCTATACTGAAGACACGGCTGCCTTAAATCGGTGGAATATAAATGCCGCCATCATGCTTAGATATAAATAAGAGAATTACAGGTGAATAGTAAAACTAAAAAAATAATACTAATTTTCTAATTATGGTAAGCTGTAGTTTTACAATGAGTTCAAATATTTATGATAAATACATTTTACCCAAATAAAGAATATATTGATGACTAAGCTTGCCATCATTTTAGGATAAAATGAAATGATAAAAATAAGGGTCAAGTAAATGAGGATTTTTATTAGAAATAAACTGTTCTCTCGCTGTGGAACATTTTGATACTGACTTTGAGTATTACTAATCGTAACGCCTTATCCATTCACAGGTCATTAATTTATAGTTTTACATGTTTTACATTATTTTACCTGCATTTATATAATTTTTATATGTTTGTTTATATTAAATTATAAAAGGATGATATGAAACTGAATGTAGGTATTGACATTAATTTGTAGTGGTTGATCATGGCCATATATAAAAATACTTCATTCGGTTCGAAACTTACGCAGGCAACTTCTAACGAGGATTTATATTGCGTAACCCTCTATAGTTGAAACCATATGTAATTGAATTACATACTTTCTCCTTCTCAGGTAAGCAAGCGTGATGTATAATATAAATCATAATACCGACAATACATTCAGATTACTTATAATATAAAATTTTCCAATTGCGTAAAAAGGTAAATGAAAAACCGTTGTTATATTAGTTTGTTATGTTCGTTGTGGGGTTTTCGTTGAAAGTTACAGTGGCATAAAAAGGTCCTGGATTACCCCTGTGCCGCTGTTCGGTAATGACATGAGTTATAGCCATCAGAAACATTTACTGGAGGTGGGTTTCGGTTCTGTTCCCGAACGGACATACGTATTTTAAATGAATACCTATATAGCATTATGCATTATTCTACAATGTCACCTGTCTTCCTATTATTAATTACCAAATGATTCCACAGAAGTCATTAATAATGCAAGTTTAAATTTCTCGTACATCATATTGATATAATCTAATTTAATAGATGAATAAATATATTTTGAAATACCGACCATTAATGACCGTAAGAGATATATTAACAATAGAGACACAATTTCTAGATTTACGATATTCGTAATAACAGAAAATAAGGAATGCTGAATAATACTTAATTTTTGCTATTGGTATTACTCAGACACATGTTGTCTTTTCCACTTTTTCTACTAATTTCTGCGTATATTTCTGTTTAAGTATTTTTGGCTAGATTTAGGCTAGCCGCACACGGGCAACATTTTAGTCTCGGTGATTATATAAACTACTCGCTAGAAAGTTGCCCCTTCTCTGCCAAGCTCACGCAGGCAGCTTAATAGTTGCTTGTCCATCAGTTTTAAAATTGATTTCGTCGAACTACATGCATTTGAGCCCTGTTTCCAAGAACAAGAAAGAAAAACCAGAAACAGTATCGGGTCCATCCAATGATTAATAGGAGGCTTTTAAACGGACAATTTCATAACTCAACCACAATTTTTTTTTCAATACTTTATCGGAATAGTCCTTAAGTTTTGTATTGTACTACGCTTGACGTTTTTTATTGCTTCAATGAACGCCTCCACGTCAATATCAAATTGAGACATGATGGTTCCTGAGGACTGAAGCAATTTTTTAATTGCCCGTGTGCGAAGTTATATTTGAACACGTAGGGTCTATTTCTTCCGCAACAGCAGTGGCGGCTATTCAGGTGAAGTAGGTGAAGTGCCACTTCACCAAAGAAATTGAGGCTGGGTTTCCTTTTTTTTATATTTTTGGGATATATATGTAATCATGTCTTTAATATGTACATTCAAATAACTTTTGTTATGAAAAACCTATTATATTTTTATGTATGCTACTAAAACGCCGTGTTTACATTGGAATGTCCTTTAAATTTTCAATAGTCCATGGCGCGCGTTATCTATAATATATATAACTCGCAGGTGCAGAGATGAAAATCAAGTGCCCTCAAATATGCACTGTTATAGCAGGTTGCCATGGTAACGTGACGTCACGCAATAGCATACGTTTAGTCTGTCTTCTCCCTCCACCTAGGTGAAGAGTTTCCCGAGATTTTATAGGGTATCTGGCACTATCTGCACAGTGGACTTGCATCTATGTACTGGAGCGTGGTCTGTTTTTGAATTTGAGCGATTTATTGAATTTGCGTTGTGTTTTCATCATTTTTAGACTTGTTTTTTTGAATGACCAACTGAGTGCTCATAATAAAAGATAATTAGTGATTTTTCAACTTTGTTAGTGACAATATTAAATGAAACAATAATTTACATTATTTATAATGAATCCAGTTAACGATATTATTTGTAATTTGTTGGAAATACCGTTATATCGCAGGAAAGACGAAGATAAAATTGATGTTTTATTGGAAGGAAGACCTACGACTGTTTTATCAATATTCGCCAAAAACAAAAGATTAAGAAATCTAGCAAATCTTATAACGTAAATTTCAAATCTGCTTGGTTCACAAATTATAAATGGTTATGTAGCAGCCCGATGTTAAAAAACTATATTGCTAGCCCCGTTTACTATTTTCTAATAAACAATTGGTTTGAAACAGGAATGTATTTGTACATGTTTTAAACATTACGAGGGCATTATATAAACATGCCGATTCTGCCAAGATATTCTGTATGATATCCTACAAAAAGAATCATTAGATATTAATTTTTGCGTTCATCAAATAAAACAGACACGTGAAATATTGAACAAAAAGAGAAATGACGACTTTTTTAAGACAATTTTTAATAAAGCAAGTAGAATGATGGAATTAAAAATTACAAGACGACAATACGCTGGTCTTGCTAACAAAGCCATTAGTACAAGATATAAAGCACCTTTTTATGAAATATTAGACCATATTTTAATGGAAATAGACGTCAGGTCTCAGGACGTCAGGTTCAGAACTGCGAAAAGTTGAAATTTGTTTGTCTCACTGATACTGCAAAATTTGAAAAATATAGCTCGTGTTTTCCTTCTAATGCTTTTGAAAATTTGAAAAAAAAAACGGAATGAATAAAAAGAAATTTTTAGAGAAGTTTACAAACTGTTTCGTATAATTTTATCTATTCCATCAACAAGTGCATCAGTGGAAAGAGGCTTTTCGTATCTTAAACGTATAAAGACGTATTCAAGAAATACCATTTCCCAAGAAGAAATCTTTAGCAACTGGTTCTATCGAGAAAGAATTGTTGCTAGAACTAAAGAAGGATCAGCCATTTTACGAAGATATAGTAGATAACTACGCCTCACTAAATCGAAGAATTGATTTGGTGTACAAAAATTAGATAGCTATAAGCTTGGCTATAAGTAAATCTTTGAAAAGAAAAATTGATCTACTTTTTTCTAACTGTTTGCACATCTTCACTCTTCACCTATTTTCTAACCCACGAACCGCCACTGCGCAACAGTTGAGTCGCCCTCCGAATAGGACTGGTTGGAATTTTTTAAGTTGTTGCAACTAAACAAGTAATTGTTGCAAGCAATCTTCTGTGTGCGGGTTATCATAAACAACAGTGTGTTCTATTTTCGTGATTTAAAAAGTTGCCCATGTGCGGCTAGCCTTAATGAAAGTGACTTACTTAATCTTTCCGAATACTCACCAGTTAACGTCTGAAGGCCGACAGATCTTTAAAATTATCTTTATATTAATAATGATAATACTAGTAATAATACTAAGTAGTAATCTAGTATTATTAAACACTACATACATAATATGTATATTATTTAATGATGTAGAATAAATATTTTATGAAATAAGTGATTGGATTCAAACATATGCATGCGTGTGACTTGCCTTTAGCATGCAACAGTTTTCTATCAATGTTGGTGGAGGTAATAGCGCGATTGTTTCACATTATAGTAGACTGTGTATTAATTTCGATATCACAAAAGTTGAATCAACAGGAGTTGCAAAATTAGTGACAATTATCAACGCAACTATCAATGCAATTATAAAAAGAAACTGACGTGCTATTCAGTAGGAGTGCATCTGGTATTCGCAGTGTAAGGTTAGATAGATTTTAAGAATAGTGTAGGATTTGTGGAAAAATTCATGAGAACAGGATGATCATTGAATATTACTGTAGGGGAAGATCTTCTACACTGATAGAACAGTTTATTTCTGATAGGATTATTGTACCGTTGCTCGACCTTTATTTGTTTGCAAGTTAAATATGCTAATTTTTAGTGAATGTAATGTATTCTACTCTACCATTTAAACTTAGTCAGCAATATATTCTTCATTTGAGCATTTTTTTACCAGAAACGTATTTAACCATTGTTAAATTATGGCTTACCATCAGAGAATTATTATTGTTTTCTATACTTCTATTTCTACAGTTTATTCTTGTCGATTAAATTT
Source organism: Rosalia funebris (assembly GCA_037954035.1). NCBI lineage: Eukaryota > Metazoa > Arthropoda > Insecta > Coleoptera > Cerambycidae > Rosalia > Rosalia funebris. The sequence continues at coordinate 29,827,559 of JAZFAV010000032.1, read as the reverse complement.
TCTTTGGGTTACAAAATGTAATTATACATTTGATAGATCCTCTTTGATACTAATTTAGTTTTACTATTCACCTCTTGCACTCTCTTTATATTAAAATGATTAATCATTCATAAGGGATAGATAGCTGTATCTGAGTAGGTACGTTCTTATGAGCGCTTACTTTCTATTAAATTCATTATGACGGCATCGATTATATTGCGCTGAGTTGGCAGTTGTGTCGGTATATATGTAGGTATACAGGTATGATAGCACGAGAGCTTACAATTCATATAAAAATCGTTATATATAAGTCAAATATAGTTGACTTGCTTATGTAATAGGTAAATATTGTCAGTTAACCTAGTTATTTCTTAATTATTTATTCATAGTTAGATCCATAATTGGATTCATTCAATGTGTAATAAGTTTCATTATGTTTTTATAATACATACATATACAACATCAAAATCATCATCATATCAAAATTACATAGTATTACGCAAATACGAGTTAACAAACTTAAAATATCTTACGCTCAAAGTAGTCTGTCATGAAATCCGATTTAATTCAATTCAAAACTATACATGTTCTTCTGCGTACGAAATTAGCGTAGTAATCGATGTAGTTAATTAATTATAGTATCACTAGGGGTCCCGTAAGTCATGGAACGTAAAGGAATCGACCACCCAGTTTTCAGTATTGGAGAGACGCCACATCTATCATGTTTACACACACGCCTTATTATTACTTTCAATAAAAAACATTCCTCAACTCCTATCGAATTTCTGCATAGTAACCAGTATCCATTTTTTTATTATTACTTTATTGGTTGAAAGACTTCCTGTGTAACTTCATAGTCAATACTAACACGTTTGGGTATATTAGAGGAGATAAAATATTTAATTTGAAATGAAAACTTGCTTACAATTCATTATTATAGATTTCGTGAGAAGCCATTGGAATTTGCTGTTGATATGATAGGATACAAAAAAAAATGACGAGTAGACGATTTAGATATACAGGCAGACGTGAGAGGTTATCGTTATCGATTAATGTTATTTTATTCAACTCTTATCGTATATGGAAATGAATCAGAAATATTTTTGTTAGGTAACTAATAATATGCATGTTTCATGTTAGAATAATATGTTCACTCCAATATACATACATAAAATGTGCTGTGGTTTTTTGCTCCATGTAAATATTCTGAGATATCATTAATTCTTCTTGCACTAGAAACAGTAGAAACATTATTTCGAAGAATTTTTTAATCGTGTGCATTGTGTGTAAGAAATGAGGTTTAAAGTTTTCTTAAGGAATAAATTTATTTCTTGCAGTGTTATCTCTCTTCCTGTTACATTGCCTTAACTGAAAGAACTGCCATAAATAAAGTTTAAAACAGTTTTACATTCAAAATGAACTTAATTTTTTGTTATATGGATAAATACTCGTTGGTGGTATAGACGTCCTTATATCTAAATAAATGTCTTTGTAGGTATGCAGGTGTTTTTCTTTTTCCCTGAGATTCGCTTTAATTACATTCGCCACACAAATTGACAAAAAATTCGGTTGTTATTCAGTCATGAAAAATAGCCCTTAAGCAAATCTAGCGTAACCTACGAAAAATAATCACCGAACGTAAACGTAAAAATCTGTATTTAATTAAAGCCCCTAGCAATGATCGATACAAAAAGACATTTATACACGAGCTCTAGCCTCGCAAAGTGTTGAGGGAACTGCCATCTAGCATGCTATGCTCATGGCTCATGGCACACTAGACCCAAACAATAAAAATACATCATTCGCCAAACACACCTGACAAATGAAACACTGCATCTTTGATTTATACACACATAAATTACTGTTATATATTAAAAGTGTACAAACAAAAATATTAAAACAAATGCACATTTAGTTACGTGATAACAGTGTATATAGGTATATCTATTTGCTTTTAAACAAAACATTCTCAAAATTTATTTCTTATTAGATTACCTAAATTTTGAATAATGTCATTTAAAATTGTTATTAGCATTTATGTGTATAAAATTATGAATTGTCAAAATTTATCACTTTCACCGTACTTTAGAAAGCGTTTCCCCAAAAATAACCATATTTAATGTCGAAACTTTTTGAAATGATTATTAAAATCACATACAACACACTATTACAAATAAATTATTTATACATTTTTTAATAAATATTTATTTATTTATATTATATAAATATTTGTTTTGCTAATTAAACATAACATTTGCAAATACTTTGTTACGAAATATGTATATGTATTAAATGATAGAACAATAAAAATGTAACTCAAAATCTTGTGAAACTTATGCTTATTTTAAAATAATAAATATTTTAAGGTCGATTTTCGTTTTATTACCCCATTTTGTTAGGTCTATTCACAAGTATGTTTTTTTGTACATCATATGTAGAAAAAATTGTTATGTCCATTTTAATCATATTCGTAAAATTTAGTCATAACACATAAATATTGCTGGTCCCTATTAAAAGTACATAACAATGAAATTTACCTATTAGCTAAATTAACAGCTACACAAAGGATTCCTATAGTGTATTTGGGCCCTACAATATTCCAAAAACCGTGTAATTAAACTTCTTGAAATTCAATGCTCTATAAATATCATAGTAGTCTATTTATTATCTACCATACCATAACATTTATTACATAAATGTTATGGTAGATAGGTTCCATGTTTAGTTTGACTCCTGTATCTAAAAATAAGCCCTGCTTTTTTTCTTATAGCAGTAAAAAAATGACATTTCTAAAGAGAGTATGTTTTCGCTGTATTATGTGCATATATTATTTATGATTGGATATACGATAGGAAACGAAATTATGCTGAATACAAATTGTATGAAACTGGAGATGTGAATGTACACTATCAGACAAAAGCGAAGCAACTCTTATGATTAAATTGATTTTTTAGATCATCATCATTAGGTCATCAGTCCTAAGACTGGTTGGACGCTAACCTCCAGCTTCTCCTATCTTGTGCTAACCTACGCATTTCGCTAATTGTGCTACAACCTACATCCCTTACTATTTGCGAGCAGTAGTCTAATCTAGGCCTACCTCTGCCTTTCTTCACTCCTATTTCTGTCTCCAAAATATCGCGGACTATTCCCCCATGTCTCAGCAAGTGGCCTACCATTCTATCTCTTCTCTTCTTTAAGTTTTTCCACATACTCCTTTTCTCGCCGACTTTCTCCAATACTTCTTCGTTTCTAACCCTATCAGTCCATGGTATTTTCATCATTCTTCGGTAACACCACATCTCAAAAGCTTCTAATTTCTTCCTACTTGCTTCCCCTACCGTCCAGGTTTCGCAGCCGTAAAGTGCCGTGCTCCATACATATGTTTTCAAAAATCTCTTCCTTGTTTCTAAGTTTATTACCCCCGAGCATAAAAGTGCTTTCTTTTTGTTAAAAGCTACTCGATTTTTTAGATAAGTATTTAAAATAATATTGGCCACCAGTGAAATTAAAAACCATTTAAATTAAAGCGTCATAGTAGTCTGCTATCATGAGTGAAATGAAGTTGTTTTCAAATGTTCAATAAGCTAGTATGTAATAATTTATTTAAACAGTGCACTTTGTTTGTACGCGACAAAAGTAAAGCAACTTTTATGAAACTATTTTAATGAAAATTAATAGGATATCCGTTGTTGGCTATAACTTTTTGTAAACGACGCGGCATTGATGTAATTAAATTTTCGATTGTAATATCCGCATATTAGTCCAAACTTCGTTAATTTTATCAATTAAAGCCTGTTTGTTTGGGAATCTTGTGGTCCAAATCTGACGTTCAACCTCTTCCCACAGGTTCTCAATGGGGTTGAGGTCCGATGATTGTGCCGGCCACTGCAGAACCTGGACATTGTTCTCCTGAAACCACTCCTGCACAAGGCGAGATGTATGCTTCGGGTCATTGTCTTATTGAAATACATATCTCAAAGGCATTCCCCACTCAGCATAGGGCAACATAACATTTTGGAGTATATCCCTGTATACCAGTCGATTCATAGTCCCGTCTATAAAGTGTAATGGACCTACTCCACTCCACGAAAAACAACCCCATAAAAACACATTACACCTTGTCCGTGCTTCATTGTTGGTGTAACGTACTTTGGGTGAAATCTTGTATTAACCGGACGCGTTACACGCCTCATTCCGTCAAAATTAAACATTTTGTAACGAGTTTCGTCGCTAAATAATATTTTTTTCCAGTCTTGAACCGACCATTTCAAATGTTGGCGTACAAAATCAAGCCTGGTAAGACGATTTCTTTCGGAAACCAATGGTTTCTTAGCCGGACGTCTGCTGTAAAGTTTTGCTTCAACTAATTGTCGTTGAACAGTCCTCGGACTAACTTCAAGTTCGGGAATTTCAGCAATTATTCTTGGTCCTGACAACCACGGATCTCTTTGAGAAATTCTTTTGATTCTTCTATCCATCCATAATGTAGTTTTCCTCGGCCTTCCTGATTTCGGCATTTTTTCCACATGCCCTCTTTCATTGTAACGGGAAATTATTTTGGACACGTTGTATTTAGGCAAGAGAAACTGCCTAATAATCGTAGCCATACTTGCTCCATATAAAAAGGCGTTTACCACCATTTGTTTTAACTCTACACATATTGGCTTACCTTTTGGCATATTTATTTCTGTAAAGATAATAGCGAATAAGCTTAATTAACCCACATTTAATTTTTATACTTACATTTATTGTATACCGTTTTTTTCGTCCAAAATCAAATAGTTGCTTTACTTTTACCACGCACATAAAATGAACTGTTTAAATAAATTATTACGTATTAGCTTATTTGACATTTGAAAACAATCTTACTTCACCTGTGACAGCAGCCTACTATGACCCCTTATTCTAAATGGTTTTTAATTTCCGCGGCTGCCAATATTATTTTAGATAGGAATTAAAGAAAATATATCATAAGAGTTGCTTTACTTTTGTCCAATAGTGCATATATGGACCCAACGCCAAATCAACCTAAAAATATTGTCAATATGGATTCTTTTATATTCATTTGCATTTAAACTATGAGATAAACAATGAAACAACATTGAAACAGAAAAATATCCCTAAAAGATTCACTCGTAAAATTTTGGCGTAGATGATTTTGCAAATACGATAGTACGGAATTTTCTGAATTGATTGAGCCGTTACTTGATGAAAATCCATATTTATACAAAATTAAAACCTTTGCTGGTTACATTTTCACTTTGTTTGTTAAACATAACAATTGTTTCGCCAACACAGTGGCTTCTTCAGATGTTGATTGTTGTCAGTTGTTGATGTCAGTTTATGTACTCAACATCTGAAGAAACTGTGTTGGCGAAACAATTGTTATGTTTAACAAATAAAAAGTAAAAATCTAACCAGCAAAGGTTTTAATTTTGTACGGAATTTTGTGAAATAATTATAAACCTCTAAACGAAGGTGGGAAATTTGGATGAATCAACTTTTTATTTTTAAAATTCACTTTAAATTATATTCACGTAATTCCATTTAAATTACATCTTGTGCATCAAGTACGAGCATATTTAGATGAGACCTTTCTTAGTAAATAGGACATAGGAGCCATTCAATGACCGGCTACTTTACCTGATTTTTTCTTGCATAAAAGTCGAGGTTAATATTAATCGAGTTAATATTAATATTAAAAGTCGAGCCACAGAATATTAACGAGACGCAAAAATGAATAAGGATGTACTGACAATGCCGTACAAATGTTGGAATATATAAATTTAATCACTTCTGGTACTTAAAGAAAATAACTTGAATTCTTGCACCTTGTATCCCGAAACTAAATACCTAATGATGAAAATTATTATAAAAATTTATACTTCAAATACTAATCCCTACAAGGTAGTAGTACATAAATAGTACTAAAAATGTGCTAAATGTCAGGAAACTCAATGGTCCACACGTTCGATGAATTGTACTCACGATATTGCATCGTTTCCATACTTTTAATGGTACTTCTTCATTAAATCGTTTAAAGAAATAACTAATGTATTTGATTTATTTTTTAAGCATATGCAACATAGACCCAAAAAGCGCCTTATCTCTATTTATACCATATTTAAGAAAATTTTATCTGTAACTGTATATTACCTAAGCAGCGCTGAGTTTGCGGTTGTAAAAATTAGATATTAATGGTAACCATGATATCCACGATGGTAACCATGAATCCTACATATACTACTATATCTGCAGGATTATTTAAAAGCAACAATATTCTTAATTGTTAATCCGATGGTTATCCTGCCTATAACATGGCAAAAATCTAAAATAGCAACATTTGGTACACCTGTGAAAATAAAATCACAAAACTATTAACAGCAAATGAACACACGTTTTAAAACTGACCATAAAGTTATGCACGATATGTCATTTAAAAAGACAAGGAAAATACCGTACAGATTTTCTAAATCAGTGCGTAATTTTTTCAGTTATATTGGTAGTCGGTGGAAAAATTGTGTTCTGAAAATAACTCGTTTAATTTTTTTTTAATTATCAAGCATCCTTTGAAGGCTCAATAACTTACACGAAGTTTGATGCTATTGTCGAAAATTGACGTTGTCATGTTTTAAGAAGTTTATTTACATAAATTAACTAAACCCAAGCGCCTCATACACTCGGGTTTGGTCGTAGTAGACGCTGCGTTCCAATGTAACCCTTGGAGGTACAGTAGGTCGTTGAGTTATGTTTATCATCAGTAAAGAAATGTTGTTCCGAGAATAACGGATTTAATTTCTCTTTGTTATCGTATATATTCTTTGAAGGTTCATCTGACATGAACTGACATCAAACCTGATAGCATTATTGAAAATTGATGTTTCAATGTTGTAGTAGTTTATTTACATAAATTAACTAAATTCAAGTAGGTACCCTATACACCTTGATTTGGTTGTAGTACACGTTATACTCTAGCGTAATGCTCGAAGTTAGGTTGTTGAGTTATGTGGTCATCAGTAATAAAAAATGTGTTCTGAAAAAGGGCGGTTTTTTTGTTGTATTATCATACACATATTTTGAAGGCTCAATAGCAACTGACACGAAACTTGATATCTTTGTCAAAAATTGGCATTTATATGTTGTAAGAAGTTTATTTACATGAATTAACTAAATCCAAGTACTCAATACACCCAGATTTGGTCGTAGTATATGCCGTGTTCTGAGAACACGGCTGAGGGCCTTTAATTTTTTTTTAATTATCATATATGTATATGCTTTGAAGACTCAATAACATACACGAAACTTGATGCCATTGTCGAAAATTGACTTTTTGTTGTAGTAAGAAGTTTATTTACATTAATTAACCCAATTCAAGTGCCCCATACATCCGTGTTTGGTCATGGTATATGCTGTGCTCCAGAATAATGCTCGGAATTCGGTTGTTGAGTTATGTTGGTCATAAGTAAAAAATGGTGTTAATTTACTTTTTTTTGTGTTATCATAGATATTCTTTGAACGCTCAATAACAAGTGTCAGTTGTTATTGAGCTTGATATCATTATCGAAAATTGATGTTTCGATGGTGTAAGAAGTTTATTTATATAAATTAACTAAATCCAACTGCCCTTTGTATTCAAATATTGTATTAAAAGAAATGGCGTTCTGAGAAAGACTTAATTATTTTTTCTATTATCATACAAGTCATTACATATGCTTTGAAGGCTCAATAACAACTAATACGAAACTTGATGCCATTGTCGAAAATTGATGTTTTGATGTCGTAAGAAGTTTATTTACATGAATTAACTAAATTCAAGTGCCTCATACACTCAGGTTTGGTCGTAATACACGCTCTGCAACAGCGTAACATTCGGAGTTAGGTTGTTGAGTTATGTTGGTCATCAGTGAAAAAAATCGTGTTCTGAGCATTTAATTTTTTTGTATTTTTAATTATTATACATATGCTTTGAAAGTTCAATAATACTGTCAGGAAACTTGATTTCATTTTTAAAAATTGGCGTTTCAATGTACTTAATAAGATGTTTATTTACATAAATTAATCCAATTCAAATTCCTCATACATTCGGATTTGGTCATATGCTGTGCTCCAGAATAATGCTTGAAATTAGATTGTTGAGTTATGTTGGTCATCAGTAAAAAATCGTATTCTGAGAATAGCGCATTATTTTATTTGTTATCTGATGTACATTCTTTGAAAGCTCAGTAACAACTGACACGAAACTTGATATCATTATCGAAAATTGATGTTTCGATGTTGTCAGAAGTTTATTTATTATAAATTAACTAAACCCAAGTGCCCTTTATACTAGGTTTAATTGTAATACATGCTGTGCCTCAGCGTAACGTTCGGAGTTAAATTGTTGAGTTACGTAGGTTATCCGTAAAAAAAATCGTGTTCTAAGTAAAAGGCGTTTAATTTTATCTATTATCATACACATGCTTTGAATGCACAATAACAACTGATATAGAATTTCAAAAAAAAATAAAACCCGCCACAGGTAGGATTCGACATTTGTCCCGGATCGGACAGGTTTTATTTTTTGAAACCTTATCTGATCATGCAGAAACACAAGAAAGGGGTCGAGGATCGCTTCTGGGTATAATTAAATGCCTGGCGGGGCTTTAGCCCGAGGAGTAGTTGTTTCCTAGAACGATTATGTAATAGCTTTGCTATTCGGGAACTACTTTGATAGCCGCTTGGCGGCTTGGTGGTTCCTTTCTCGATTTCCGACTTATAAGTTACTAACTGATATAGAACTTGATGTCATTGTTGAAAATTGACGTTTCGATGTTGCAAGAAGATTATTTACATAAATTAACTAAATGCAAGTTCCCCACACCCAGATTTGGTCGCTGTGCTCCAGCGTAACGCTCGGAGTTAGTTTGTTAGTTTAAGAGATAGTTTGTCTTTTGTACATGTGCAACTATACAACTTTACTCAATATGTCAAATATATTATACTGTCAAATATGCTTTGACACAATTGAATGAAATTGTTTTCTTTTAATCCCTATGGGAAAGTACCGTTAATTATAAAACCTAATACATTTTACTGGATACTAATAAATTAGTCCTACCCCTACCACTTTTAGATCTTATATACATATAGATTGCCACGAAATGCTTTATATGTTATGTCATCTTAATCGACTAAATTCTTCTTAATCGATAAATCATAGGTTGTATTTATATATCATTATGATTTCTCAATTTTTAGCAGTATTTTGCATATAATACCAATTTTAAACCGTTGTGCAACAATATGCATAAAAATATAATGGTAATAAAGTAGTGGTATTACATATAATTTATTAAAACTATTGTATTAAAATAAAAAAACTTTAGGTGTAATATTAATCCATTAGGTATATATTAGATATGTATCAGCATTGTCCAGTTCTGGTTTTAACTCGTCGTTGGAATATACCAAGTAGCGCTTATTTTCCGTCAAGGATTTGTGCAGAATACCACCATTTCTAGCATATCCGTATCAATACTTACACGCCATACTGAAATAGAAACTGTTCCTATAATTTTATTAAAAGTATTTTTAATGTTATTAACTTATTTTTAATTCATTAATTTAATGTTTACAAGTATGACACCTAATCACATATTCGTACATTAATATGAAAAAATCACTGACATCAAATTAAAAATGGACTGTGAAACAAAAGTCACCTTAATATACAATATGATATTAAGGTAAGAACTTTCAAATAAATACGGTGGTGTAGATTATGTAACAGGTATTCCGCAATTCTCAGGGATCATTATTATAATACACTTGTAAATATAAATAATACTGTTTTATATATGATGCAATACGAGTATGTAGGTAATTTCATGTGCGTTATAGATTTTGATGTGCATTCCTTGTTAAATTAATATCAAGGAAGAATGAGACACTGGTCTTTGGATACATCTCCCTCAAATAATTGAATTGCTTTTTGACTTATTATGTTTTTGGTCAATACAGAGCGTGGCAATTTTGAGACCAAGATCATACATAACTCCAATTATTAATTACTTATTGCCTATACTTTAGAGAAAGATATGCAAAGTGTCTCATACATTATTACAGAAAATGATCATATATTAGATGTTACAGAACATTTATTACTATCTAATACAACGTTTTCATACAGCAGTAGGTACATTCTTGAAAATAACTTGAATAAAAAACTTTAACCTTTTTCTACTAACAAGAATTTCAGAGCTTCTGCCATGAAAACTTTACTGATTCTTAATTGGTTCACTAACTGCTCACATATTGAATTTAAGATCCATTTATTATTAGGATTCTGTGTCTAGGCTTCAGTTTTGCGTTTAATTTGATTTGAAAAATCTGTAGTATGATATATCTCGAATATTTCATGAATAAATAATGAATATACGTATTTTTTTTTTCTAAAATAGGTTTTTAACAGGTAATTTTTCAAACATCATGTACGATGCGGTAGATTTTTATATACTTTTTTATCACATTGATATATTTCGTTATATGTCCGAGTGAGTAAATAGTTTGAAATATTTCTTTTTTGAAATGTCAAATAATAATAAATGTCAAAAACTTTGAAAATGGTTAACTTAAGAAATCATTAATAATATTTCCATCCTGACTATATCGTAAACTTGAATATCAAACAGTTTCCACGTAAAAACGTAAAAGCGTAAATCAATCTATTTTCTTTTTCTCCAAAAACTACCTGTTTACGAAATTAATAATTTATTTGATCTCCACACTATACTATATTTATATATAGTGTATCTATCTATATTTTATTTAATAGTACAATGTATTTACAAGTACAAGTAGTTTTTCATTAAATGTTTTATTAGTTGGAGTTTTTGATACTTTACAGCTTAAAGCAGAGTTTTTACATACCTAACGTGAAAATATTAAATTATGTATTTTATCAGCCGTTTGTCTGACAGAGACCTCACATTCAACTGTTTTTTCTATTAGTTAGTGCTATATTTCCGTCATTATAAAATTACGTTCACATTTCAGTAAATAAATTAGCAGCAGTACAGTATTAATTTAAGACTTCTCAGAACAAATAAGTACACAATGTACTTTACAATTCGAGGTGAAATATCAAATTACAGATATTTCCTTTTTCACTGCCTTATGTTCTGCACAGTAATATCATCAAGTAATTATAAACTACAATAATAGATACTTACTTGCACGTTAACGCTTTTACATTAAAACACAAAAGTAATTCTGTAGTTTAATAAAATGTTTCAAAATATCATTGTCATTAATTTGTAATAATAATGCATAGTATTAATTATTTAAATATACATTATTTGAAACAAAATACACATCAACATTAGGAAAAAAGTAATTATGAAAAAAATTCCATTGCATTTCATACCGGAAAAAATAATATATAAGATAGCGTTAACGTTCTGCCTTAAGTGAATTTATATCACAATAGATTAATTACCAGATAATTCGTTGGTGCAAATACAATGGATTAGTTATCCTAGTCAAATTATGATAAAATAATAATATACGTGATCTTTCAGAATTATATTTCAATTTAATTGAGGATAACGTAAGACTATAGATTTGAATTTCCCATTATATATTTTAAAATTTATAGAAAGTATGCGGTATATCGCCTATATAAATATATGTATATAAACACCCTGTATATATATTTTTTGTTAATCCGTAATTAGTAGAAACAGTTATACTATAGTTAGTAAGAACATTATCTTAAATATACATTATGTTATTAGTGAAGTGGATATTATTATATTTTGTAAATAAAAATATAATTCGTGGTCCAAATAACGTATTGTTAGTTGCATACCTAAAAATGCATTTTATATTTGCCGCTTGTAAATACCCAAGGTGATGCAGGTGGCGACACTAATGGTATAAACTAGAAACTTAAGTTCTCAACAGCCGCTCATGTGCCATCTAGTTACGAGATACCCGAACCAAAGCTTGAGCTTTAGATATTTCAGTAGGAGGATCTTGTACTTTCCAAAGTGGTGGGGTGACTCGATAGGGGAGTATATTGAAGAGAGATGAACCTATGTTATGATTTGGTTCGAACACAGGATTGAAGTTGGTAAATATGAAATATATACGTAGGGTATAAATAACATTTATTCTATTTGAAATAATTTTGAATAAAAGTTATTTATAATTAGCAACGTGTATTAACAGGTGTAGAAGTATTTTTTAAATATTTCAAATGTATGGTAATTTCATACACAATTCCCCCTTTTAGATTTGTGTAGTTGTTAATTTTGACAATGTACCTAACAAGTTCTTATGTCTCAGGAACATTAGAATATTTGAATGCAAACTACTAGAAATAATTATTGATATATTACAATTATATTCAACGGTAGCAGGCAACATGAATTGTAAATATCCTTAGCTAAATTTTATACAGGACATTTTATAATACATACTGCATGCTATTATTTTTACATGGTAAGTCATAAAACAATCTGAAGGTTTTACTTTTTAATAAAATATATGCACTTATAATATTTATAAATAATGCACGTACATATATCGAACCAAATAATTATTAAAAATCAGTCAATACATCCCAGTAAGTGCGTGTGCCATACCCATTACTTGACACTGTGTTTTTTGAAAAATACAAATAAAATATATTATTTTATTAATATTAATTTAGTATTAACTTGACATTGTCGAGGGTGTATATTTTCAATTCCATGCTTCAATGAGAATTGTTTAATTTATTGAAATGAGTTGAGGAATTCTAGAATGAGCTGATAATTTCATAGATAGAAATATAACGGATTTCAATAACACCATCATAATGCGAACCATTCAACCGGTCCTCGTAATGCTATGCATTTGTTAGAAAATATATCGTTAAAAAAAGTCAGGGCCTATATCTTAAAATGGAGAACGTTTAATCTTATCATAGTAAAACTCTTTAGCGGAACATTCAGAACTGGATAAAAATCAGATGGTTTCTATTCAGGTGACTCTAGAAGTGATTACTTATTCCCTTGTCGTTTTATGTTCCGGAAATGCTTCGCGTATAAAACAAATGGGAAATACTCCATATTTTTGGAACTAAATTCACCGGTGAAACATTCGGAATAGCATCATTAACATTGAACATAAATCTGCAAAAGCAACTAAATAAACATAACTAAGTAAAAGCAGAGACAGCAGTAGAGTAATGATATATATGTATACCAGATATATCATAAACCCTAGAGTGACCTTATTATTCCAGCACATATCTTTCCTACTATTTTATATTTCTGAGAATCTTTCAGGTAGGATTATCTTGTAAAGATACCATAGAAACAATAAACCATTTGAACCGTGGAAACATGACAATTTCTACCAACTCCATAAAATAAATTTCGTTGCTTACTTAATGTTGGTTCTGTCAATATATGTTTTGTACTCTTTGTTTTCAAAAAGGTTAAAGGTATTCACTTCGATGTAGATCTTACGATGTGTAGTTTACCATAACGTTCTTGATTAAATAGCTCTTAAGATAACTTGTGCAGTAACACAACATTCATAAGCTAAATAACTCATAAGCTAATTTACTTAATCTAAGCTCTCCGGTTCTGTTAAATGTTGTTCTTTTTTTTAATAAAAGGGTAATTTTTATTAAACAGTTGTAAAATACGTTCATCAAACTATTTTAAAAAATGATTCTATTATTTTTTAAATAAATTGAATTTTGGAAGCACCACTTCGCAGCACCACCAGTGGCTCACCGTGCTGTATATTAAAATTTTCAAGAACAGGAAAATTTTGTGTTCTATAATCTAAAAATATAACTTCACAGATACGGAGATAAAAGAGAAGATATATGTTTTCAAATCACGCAGTCCGTATAACTAATTACATTACACCCAACTGAAACATTTTTTCAGCACATTTTCGCAACCATCCAAAGATTCCTACATAATTTTAATGGTTACACCCAAATAGTCTATTCTAAAGAGTATACATAGTTATAGCGGAATAAGGGGGTAAATTATTAGAATTATATATGTAAACATATGACATCATATTGTATTACATATATATTATACACACTTATTATTAATAAAGCGCATTTGCTAATATGCAAAATATAATTTTTCATAAAATTGTCGAAAATCTTGATTATGTCTTGATGTTTTGATTGGGCTTTTATTTTTTAATATTTAATACGTAATATTCAATTACGTATTACCTGTTAATTTAAGTAGTGTTCGTATGTGAGAATTCGGATACTTATTCTTAAACTTTGATTTCAAACTTAAAACTCATTACTCCTATAACACACGAATGTAGTAACATATTGTCTATACGTAGAATAAGGCATAATAAAACATGAAACGAAAATATTTTAGTGAATTTAATCGAAGAATCCAATCTCTGTGAATAAATCATTTGTCATATCTGACACGAGCCAGGTAGGTAGGTGTTTCGTAATATGGCACGTCTTCCACTAAGAACCGAAACGAGCCTTACGGCTCCTTTAAATAACGGTGATTTTTACTTGCATTACGGCCGGTTTTCATGGTAGAATTCTTACACCCTCTTCCATTGTACAATAAATAACTTAAGAGGGCAACCCCCTGTGCAATATGTCAGTGGTAGACACCCGGGGTGATACAAAGTGGGTGGTAAATAATATGGCCGATTATTATCTGAGCGGTATTTACAACAATACAGAAACTGTTATTTTATGAAGTAATTTGATTCGTCAGCTTCTTATAGGTCAATAAATATATTGTCTATTATATGTTACAAGGCTTTTGTGAAAAGAACGAAAAATTATTTTGAATTGTCATATATAAATCTAGAACTTTTTCAATGAAATACTTACAATAATTTTCAAGCACTAAATATATACTAATGCTTGTTTTTCGTTTCTAATTACAATAATATTATTATTATATGAGATTGTATCAATATGTCTGTTAAAGATTTATATAAGTAGATATTTTTTTACCATAATACAGAATATCGGGAAAATAAATACGTTATATGGGCGTTATAGTTTCTAAAAAATATAACGCTTTTATTTTTAATACAAAATTAAAAATAAAGAAAATTTTGTGTATAAAACATTCTCACAAAAATATGTTTTTTACTAATTTTGGATATTTAGTCCGATAAATATTATTCTTGTTGTTTAATATGTACATGTAAATTTCTTGTTTGAATTTCATAACATTTCGTTACAAAAATTTAGATTATACCATAAGCCCTATTATAATTAAATTTTAGCTAAATGTTGAACGAAGACTCATTCAAGCAATGCCAAAAACTATTAAATTTAGCTGTAAGAAATAAGAGAAAATTAAAAGTTATAAGGAGATCGTAATATGATATGAAGTGTACCTCTTATGATTGAATAATATGCGAAGTTTTTCCCTACAAATGAAGAATATTTTTGTAATTGTATTTTTTTAGCGAAATATTTTTCCCAAGTAGTATATTCCAGGTCACTTTTCGAGTCGCTTGAAGAAGTCATCATTTACCATTTGTCCATAAAAAAACATTATTGCGCTACTATTTTAAATAAAGCCTCGTAAATATACAAATATAGAAACATATTTACACATAAAGATAGATAGAAATAAAATAAAGCATGTAATGGACATAACATTCCAGCTAAATATTTCTAAAACTATCAATATTATTTTTCTTCTTTCTTAATGTTTCTTAATTCTTAATTTTTTAATTTTTGTGTTTTCATAAAATTCCTCTACATGTTTTCAATTTGAATATAGATTTTCTAGATAACTATAACTAAAACGCAAATATAGAAGCCCTTTTTTAAATTTGGACAAGATACATTTTTCAAAGGATATGTTCAAGCTAGACATTTCTGAAAAAAAATCGACAGGTAATAAATTCAAATATTTCAAGTGTGGTGGAGTGCGGTGTGTAAGAGTAGTCGCTGGTGCAAATACCAAAGCGTAATAAGTTGAACGTTTTTGTGATAAAACAGCTAACTAAGTTAGTACAATAGGTTAGGTATATCCCTTATATGTTCTAAATATTGAATTAATAAGTTAAAGAAAGATTACCAGTAGTGAAATGCTGATCCAACTCTAAGAAACGGTGGATGGGCATAACATTAAAATGGTGTAACAACGATAGTTGACCCTGATATTTTTATAAGATCAAAAGATTGTCGGTACTCTGATCTTGTACAAAACAATTTCTTTCCTAGAGAAAAAAAAATGCTATGCTTTAACGATTTGCTGTTCTGGCGACGCCTGTGACATCACGCAAAACCATTGAAATCACGTAGACCAAGAAGATTACTTTAAATTTCAATATTGAAAACAAATCAAGGAAAGTAAAATTTTCAAAATAATGCTGCTGGACTTTGTCTTCAAGTATACCTAAGTGTCTTCAGTTTATAATTTTGTTCAAATTTTGGGTTAGAAAGAAATTATTTCTTACGCATCTTCTATGAGCTATAGCAAAATGTAACACCACTGGAAAGAAGCAAAATAAAAAAATAGGAGCAGTAGGGCGTAAGTTTCAGCGGTCAATACTAGCGATTTGCCTTCGACTCATCTTACTAATTCATACTGTTTGATCAGCATTCAAAATGATTCATACGTAAATATTCATATTCACGATGCGTATGATATACTTCCATATACTGTATGATAGATTTTGTCAAAAAAATAAAAGAGGCAAATAAAACCCTGTATAGTTATCTAATGTTGGGAAGTTTTTATTTAACGGGCTCATATTCACATTTATTTATTACATTCGCATTATATTCAGTTTCATGTTAAGTATACACGATTGTTATACGATATCTTCATAGATAACATCGGGAGTACAAGTTGTATATGGAGGCATACGCCGGTCTGTACGCCATATTGACATCCATCCATGATGCCGAAGTGAAGATTCACTGAAATAATTCATACGAAATGTGTACGAATCATATGAATTCTACCACTAAGTTCGATAAGTACTGTATCGAACTAGTAGAGACAAAAGCCGAATATCACTGTTATTCCTTACAATTTTCTGCCCAATATATTTGGATGCGTATTTAACAGAAATGGCTCGTGTTTTGGGTGAAAGTTTTCTATCCTTAAAGACAATATAGCAGTAGTACAATTTCAAAGTAGCGATTTTAGTGAGGAAGATGAAGATTACCCACGCTCGGGTCGGCCAGCAGAAGCAGTAACGCCTCAAAACATTGCCGCCCTGGGGAAATTACTCAGTGAAGACAGGCGTATGACCCATCGCCAGATTCAAGAACTTTTACGCATTAATTCATCGTCCGTTCATGATATCCTGCACATCTACATGCACGTGAGAAACGTTTGCTTAATTTGGGTACCACATTTACCAACGGAGGAAGAAAAGCACAACGATACCAGAATGGTACAAAAAAATCGTAGGTGGAGATCACAAAACTCACTCAACGATAAGCCAATGATTGCCGTATTTATTAGGAAACGCGGTCGAGTGGAGAGGGTTGTAATCGATAAACAGTGGTTACTAGTGTATGTGTGTACACATACATAAAAATGTTTTCCAAAAGTTATTGAAACACTAGAAAATGCGACGTAGATGAAGGTCACGGCTCGGCACATGGCTTCTTCATCATGACAATTATCCAACGCCCTAAGCAAAGGAAACAACTGATTTTGTAGCCAAGTCTGACATTACTCTTTTGGAACATCCTCGAAAGACTAGTTGCGATATATACCAAAGTGTCATAATGTTTATACGTCAAAAAATTGAGTAACAGTTAAATAGGCGTTACCAATGTAAATACCAGTAATATCAGTAACAGTACGGTAAATAAGGTTTTTGGAAAAGAAATATGTAAACAAAGTATCACCGCGGATTATAATGAATTAGTCGCTTACAAGCTATAATAAGTAAACATTTAATCAAGAAATACATCTTACCCTTGAATATATACGACATTAAAATATAATCGAGATATGTGTTTTAAGGAGTACCTATGTATTTAAAGATCAAATTTAATGTTTTAATTAAAAATATGATTATATTATACCGTTAAAAAATAAAGTTTTAAAACCTTAAAACGGACTTTTCTGCATGTAGAACATCTCTATCTCGATATTGAGTGGCCGAGAAAAAATAAACCAACACATAAATGCAGAATATGTGTTTTATGCGACAGTTTTACTTTTTTCAAATAGTCCACCATCGTGCTTTCTCATGACCCATGGACAGGGGAGAGTGTGTCCTATCCACCTCAAAATCAATAGATGTCGTCTGGTAGACGTCCCTAATCAGAATCAGTCAAAACCCGATCGATCCGACACGATTTAATTGAGTGATCGTGTTAACAACAAAAAATTCTCAAATAGTCCACCATTGTACTTTCTCATGACCCATGTACATGGTAGAGTGTGTTATATCCATCTCAAAATCAATAGGTGTCGTCTGGAAGACGTCCTCAATCAGAATCAGTCAAATCCCGATCGATCCGATACGATTTAGTTGAGTTATCGTGCTAACAAGAATAAATGCCGACGACAATGACAACGATGACACACACACACACACACTTCAAAACATTTTTTAAAAACCATTTTTTGTTTGGTTTTTAGGCTGAAAGACGAAAAATAAACCGAAAAAAAATTGTTTTTTCACTTTTTCTTTACACGATTACATTACTTTTCCGCGTATAGTGGAGTGCGGAAAAGTAATATGATGATATGGTATGAGTAAAAAAAGATAAGACAAAAATTAGATTTTAAATATATAAAGTCATTTGCATTTTAATTAATAACAAATGAAATATGAGATTCATTTCAGTTATTCATTTTATTTTGTTCCAGTTATATTTTGTTTCTCATTTAGAATAAAGTGTGCGTAAAAATTAATAAAGTGAATATAATTAATAAACATTGAAATTATCAATACTAATTTTTTATTGTAGAGATTATCGTATATTTGCTGTTTGTTAAGTAATTATTTTAATTAACTTGTAGATAACGTAATGATTTATAATACTTGTAGAATATTTGGGAAAACATTGTAAATTATCTTGAAATTCAACGTACCATGCTTGTGCAGTATAAAGTTCGGATAAAAAATGGTGCTCGATAAACCAGTTAAGGTCTACGACCTAAAATTACTATATTTACTTTAATATTTTAATAGCTACTATTATTTTAGAGTGCACAAAATGAAGGCTTGAATTTAGTATTCTGTTTATCAAGTAAAATATTTTTTGCCGGTAGTGATTACATAAACATTTTCCCCAATAATTTGTGAATGATGTTAATATATGTTCACGGATGGACTTAATACGATGATAGTATGCAAATGTAATTTTAAAGTCATCATTTAGTGCTGCCTTAGGGTAATGGCGTTTTACCAAACCAAACCAACTGCATTAATGAACTCTTCTAGACTCAGACAGACATGTTTATACCCACACAGAGTTGCACGCGCTTCGGACCATATCGCTTATTTATTATTACAAGTACTTGTAGTGAACGTGACCTAGACGTTGGAAGAAATCATTAAATTATTACATTTCAGTTTTCCACTGTTCAGATTGCTAAATTTACGAATGAGGTATTCTACAAGAACAATCCATCATAAATATTTATACGTTTCACATTTTTCTATGTGTATACAACGAATTATAAAGTACTTATAAGTATAAACGAATGTGTATATTCATCTTATAACCCACTTACTCATACTTTTTGATTACCATACTTTAACCCATAGAATACCAAATATATGGTTTTGCTAAATGATTATGTAAAATTTATTCTCATATTTATTCCCATTAATCATTCATACACTCTGATACATGGAAAACTGTATCATTGGTTCTACGTGTCTAAATAAAACAACTAAATATCTCAGGATACATTTTCTACAAGCAATTAATTTCACGATTCGATTAAGAAATCGGTTCTAGTACAAACTTGTTCTAGATATGTAATTTTATAAAGATTGACAATCAGTCCGTCGCGCGTCGTGTGGGCTGTGTAAATCTCTAAATAACCTATTAGGGTTAGGGAAATCAGTTAGTTTTCACATTTTCCCTGAGATAAAGCTCTTCTACGAGTATATCCTGGTCTAACCTTTTCATATAATGATGCCACTGTCACTGTAGCATTCTCTATTAAAAATTTCATAAACTTTTAAAGTACTTAACAGCTATGAAAATATTTAAAACATCTAAGAAAGCCATACAATTTACGCTCTAGTGTATCTGAACTTTAAAATTAAATTATAATTTTAAACTTATAAATCTTAAATAAATGGTCTCGAATGCCAGTTCTACTTAATCATGAATTTTTCCTTTATTTATGTTTTCCATGTGCTTCTTGTTTACTTAATGACAAAGATTTAAAATATTTTTTAAAGCCTAAAGAACTTTCGAAAGGAAATAAAACCCATTTGGAATATTAATACTTTCTCCTATGACAACTTCGAGTATATTCTTTTGTCACGTTGTGCTTTGTTTATTGAGTTCCATCAGCAAGATCAAGCTGGGTTCAATATTTTACGTACAATACCAATATAAAAACGAGTACCAACAGTCCTTTCAATTTCAACAACCCAACTATTAGAACATAAATCAGTTAAAATTGAGTATATACTAGGAGCTACCCATTTGGATGCCCCTAATGGCGACGCCGTATAGGCAACTTTGTATAAATCGCAATAATTTATATAATGTGTTTACATAATATCTAGGTTATCAAATACCACGGCGAAGCTGAATCGAATTTCACTTAATTGCGTGTACCTACATCGATTTAAATATGTCAGTCTTAGAGACGGCACCTCGGCTACCGCGGAGTAACTTCGAATGTAGCACTCTCGGTAAGCATCTTTAGTTGCTAATAGGTACGTTGAATTGCCCTTTTCTAAATAAAACCTAACAGCGTTGCTACTCAGGAATTACCATGGTATGGAATTATAGATACTGGAAGAATACTTCGACAGTCATTAAATCTAGGACTTATAGAATTTTAAGCGATTTCGTTTAACTGGAAGTACTTCTGAACTTGAACATATATATTTATCTTTTGGTGGATGTATATGACGATCTGGCGACATGGTTTAATCATGAAAGGAGTGTTTGATAAGATCTCAGCTAGTTACGAAGCAAACATGTCGAATAATAAGTATTACATGTTATTATAAAATAATGTATTCAATCAAGATGATAAAACTTGGTAACGTATTTCACGTAGTGTATGTGAATAAGTATAATAAATTATTTATTAGTATTATAGTGAATTGTTTATCACTAGACATATTGTCACACTCTATTCTGATAAAACTATGATATTATGAAAATAGAAAATTTATTTTTTACATATTTAATAAATTACAGTTGGAAGAATCAAATTACCTATAGTACCTATATACACTTGTATAGATATACTAAAAAGTTATCACAAAGATGTACATTTTATACCCCAGAGACCTTGGTTTTCTATTTATTATATTAACTGTTATATATGAATACTTAAGTGGTGAATAACTTTTATATAAATGCGGTAATAATGCTTTACAAAGGCACAAATCCATTGATTTCAAAATATAAAATATGTTAGAACGATATACTTAAATAAAGTTAAAGTTTATTTTCGTCCAATTGTTTGCAAATATACTTTTCGCAATATTTAATATTATGTTTCTATGTATAACATAATAAATTTCTAAGCATTTGGGTACCAAAAATAGTGTTAATGCCGATAAAATAAAATATTTACTATATCCAAATTGACGAAATCATTACACCTGCTGTACCTACTAATCATCTTCAAGAGATAAAGAAAGAAAGATATAGTTTTTACATGATCAACTATCATACCATTTTATGATAACATAAGGCGATTATGGTTTACAATCTTGACATTAAAATAGGTGATTATTCATTTGCCGGTGTTTTTAATTTGAATTTAAATAACATTGATGTTTCGGAGATATGCACTTACTTACTTAAGGATTTATAGCTCAATTTTCGTATGGCAGTGTGCTGAGCTTGATATGCGTAAAAAGCAATTAAAAAGGTACTTAAACCAACTGAAAATTAAGCATGTGACGACCTTAAATGAAGTCGACATGGAGCATGAAATACAGGTTGTGCAGGTCTGACGCCATTATTCATCTCTTTTATTTTGATTTTTAGATCGCGAACTCAGCTTGTTTTTGTTTCCCTGCATGCGAAGAGAATTCCATTCTACGTTGCATTTCTCTTAATTTTTACCAATCGCCATTTAATCTGTCTCACTTCAACTTATTAGTGGCGCATACAGTGCGTGTATGCCATAAATACAAAGTTATGCTATACCGATACCATATAGAGAACTACTATATCTATATTTAATATAAACAGTCGTTATAGCTAAGGATTTAATAATTTATGTGGTGGAGTATTCGCATTCGTTGCTTCTGATGTTTATTTTTCAGCAACGTG
Organism: Rosalia funebris; assembly: GCA_037954035.1. Taxonomy (NCBI): domain Eukaryota; kingdom Metazoa; phylum Arthropoda; class Insecta; order Coleoptera; family Cerambycidae; genus Rosalia; species Rosalia funebris. Next base: position 29,805,109 of record JAZFAV010000032.1, on the reverse strand, counting down.
GGAATAAGTCTTCGGTAGCTTAAGAATCCTAGTTAATTAAAGGACATTTTCAATTATCGGCCACGTCGTTAACTGTATTTATCACTACGTTACATGTTTTTTATAAATGTATGTATATGTACTCTTTTGTCGTAATCTTTGCATTCACTTTACCATAATTGCAACAAAGGCTTTTCCAATATATTTTCTTTTAAAAATTTAAAATGTGCATGTCTTCTTATTTTCCTTTCAATAAATGGATTCATATTTTTGTAACTTCGTGTAAAATTCTTTATTCATATAAATAATTACACAATGGATGTAGATGCACAATGAATTGCCGTTTGTATACCTACATATATAAAGATTATTTGCACTTAAAAGTTTTTTGTATATAAAGATTATTTTTTACAATTTAACAAACAATGAAGAAAAACTAAAATTAGACGTTCCTATAATTTTTTACTAATTACATTTAATTTGCTTTATTTTATTAACCAGTTGTTATTTTCAACATATACCTATATGCAATTCTATGTATTTAATGTATAGTAAAGTCTTTCACTAAAAAGAAAGAAATACCTGATATTCAATTAAATAACATTTGTCATTTAATGGATTATTGAAATGAAAAGTATATCTACGTGATGACAGTGTAGGTATATAAAAATGATTTATAAATTACAACAGATTAATTTACAACAAATGTCGAGTTGTTTATCGTGTAAAATGTAAAATAAAGAAATTTATAGCTATTACAACCAGCAAATTCAATGTTCGAGTATACGGCTTTATTAATGCAGATTTATGGTCGACTGTCATTTTGTTAATCAAATAGGAAACCTGCTGTACTACGCAAAGTATGTTGCTGTGCATACAATACATTCCTGAAAGATTTTGCATTGATATATTAAATTTTCCTCATTTACCAACCTTTAGAGTTGTATATTATCTTAGATAAGTTTCAATTTATCGGCAAACGGTATCCCCAGACCTTTAGAAAATTAATTTGTAAATAAGTAATAAATCTCTCTCTGTTTAATAAAACAAAGGGTTAAAGTAACTCCCCAGCTTGAGATTAAATACCTAGCTGCTTCATTTTGCCATTAATAATTGGATTCTAGTTAATAAAAAGTAAAGGTTTCTAAACTTATAAAAGTAACTTCATGAATCTTTTAAACTTTAAAAAGTTTTAGAAAGAAAGAGTAAATCAATATCCTGCTATATAACTTAAAACTTTGAAACTTTCAAACAAGAGCATAAATTCGTGTGAGCTCACTAAAATTCATACAAACTAATTTATAGCTAGTTTAAATTTCAAATTAGTGTCAGGGCAACCCTAAAGCTCTTCTAACTTCTAATTCTCCATTTCGAGTTCTTACTTCACACTTACGCGCGTTGGGGCAGGGAGATTGCGGCATTTTACACTTAGAGGGCCCAATTTGCAATTACCATTAATTTGGATTTAATCTGTCAAAATACCATTCTACATTAATAAAACATTGAGTCGAAGGGCAACGCAGATTTCGTGTTGGCCCTTTATCAATTAGCGTTTCTTTGCATCTTGAAACATTATTTTATGTTAACTATTGTAAAGTAATTAGAATATAATTATATATATTAAAAATAAAATTAGTTTATTTGCATTATATTATAACACTTGGCAAAATTAAATAAAAGTAACAAATCATTTAATCTTTCCTTTATATTATTTGGTCTAGTGGCTGATATAGGAGACTTATCCTATATCTACTTAATAACGTAAGGTGAAAAAGAAAATAAGATTTATAAATCTTTCGATTTATAAAGTGATCAATTTACATTGTTACAAAGTATAATTTGTTTTATGACCTCTGAATCTGTATACAGATTCAAACCTTCGAAATTTTAGTATAAGTTTCAGTAAATGTTGAAGTATATATTATACATACTTTCTCTAATACTTACAATTACTGTATTTTCATAGATTTATTGTATTACAAGATAAACGTACGCCATACCATCTAATATATTTATTTTAATATACTTAAATAACCAAACTATATATACGAAAGAACCAATATTATAATAATTTGGTGGATTTAAAACTCAAAAGCTTATCAATATTACAAAAGGTATAATAAACTGCGGGAAAGATATTATTCTTCAACATAAATGTAATTCCTCGTAGCTATTAACTGGGAAAAGGAACGTGAACCAAATATGTATCTGCAACTTCAGTTGGTAATATGACAGGTTACTTATTTAAGCCTACTTAAAAGCAGCAAAATTTTTTTTAATATTCAACAAAATATTTATAATCTACCTAATACACAAGCGATAATAAAATGAGGTGCAATAAACAGTAAATTTACCTGACAAACATTGTTGGATATAAGGATAACTTTGAGATGCATAATATGTGAACTTATATCATTCTGATGGAAAGTTTAGCTATCAGCACAGTTATAAAACTGAAAGTAAAAGAATAGTCAAAGAGGAAAATGCTATAAAAGAGATGAATTGGGTATATTCGCCGGTTTGTGTTGTTTAGAGATTTGTTTTGTTGAAAAGAACAGCCCAACAAATTTCTGAGGAGACAAACTTGAGATTGATTCGGTCAGTATCTGAAACCCAAACAATTATTTCTAATATAATACCAGTAATATTATTCTCGAACAATTAATTTAACCACACATTTAACAAAACAATCATGACAATTGATTGGAACTGCTGTTACTGGAGAATGTCATCTCTAGTAAAATCAGTTCTAGTCAATAACGACAATATTCACATTTATCCAAAAGTCGTTAATTGGGTTTAGGTCTAGCAATTAAGTGGGTCAATTTATAATCGGAACCCTAAGGAGTAGAGACCCACTCTTTTGTTAATTTAGCATTTCTTCACCTACATAAAGCAGCACAATAATATTAACCTAAACGTTGGATATACAAATTATAGTATTGGAAAGAGAACACCAGAATAATAATCCGAGAAACAACTCCCAAATCATAAGTTTTGTCTGTATATGATAAATATATATAATAAATTTATGACTCTTATATACTACTCTCTCGCTCCTCAAAACTAAGCACTTATTTTAACACTTATTTCAAGAACGTTCATAATCTTCTTAAAAATGTAATCTATACTGCCATTAAAATCTGAGATCAGTTTTCACAAACACTAAAGTATTATACATTACTCAACGCGCGTTTTGCTAACTAAGTTGATATCATCAGGAGATTAAATGAGACTATTATATATTTCATCATCTCCTGGTAATATCAACTTGGTTGGCGAAACGCTCGTTGAGTGACGAATAACCTTTGGGTGTTGGAATTCTAGATTTAATAGTATACTGAATTTGGAACGTTGTTGTTACCAAAGAAGAAAGTTTACCAGAGTAAATTAAATACATTTTTCATGCTATCCGATAATGCTTATAAACAGTAAATAAATTGTTTTAGTTAATCAAAATAACATTATTATATTAGGTGTTTTTCTATGGCACAGTTTTAAAATGTTTAGAAAAACTCCTTGTAATAGTTTCACATTTGTTAAGTAGATAATTAATTTACGTACGTGTTTTTTGAGTACTCATTAGATTATATTTCTACTTAGAGTAATTATTGATCTTTAGAGGTTTTTCAGCGTATCAGAACATTCTTTTTTCCATTTGCTAAAAATAGTAAACCATTAGCTCGTGCTAATGGGTGAGGTGTTGTACTAAGACTGATTTCTCTGGTCTCGACTCTCGGGATAAAACTATTCTCCTGGGTGGTCACTAATTAAGATTCAGGTTGATTACAATTGTCGCTAACGGTAAGGCACGCGGGCTGATCGCTAACAAAGAAACTATCTGTACCTAGAATTACGAAAAAGGCAATGTTGACATTGTTTACACGTCGTTATTATGAGCAATGCCCCTTCAGCTGAAATCTGAACCATTTCAGATATTCTCTCCCTGTGAGGTCGCTCCATCTTTGAATCTATATGTCTTTTAATTGTTCTTATTAATGACAAGATTCTGGTCCCGGATTTTTCCACTCAATAAGGATGCAAACGTTTATGCACTAAGTCTTACTAATTAATATTTTTTTTGTGAACAATTATAAGAAACATATTTCATTACAAGCTGCATTGTACATAATTTATTAATTTTGAATTAGTAGCTATGACCAAGATATACCATAAACTGCAAATTAATAATAAAATAATGTCGTTCTATACCATCGTTTACAATTGTATGTATCTGTAAGGGGCATATAGATATAGAATCTGAAGTATATTAAACACAATGTATACAAATAAACATTTTGTGCAAATATTCTATCGATCACAGTTAAATTTAATTTAAATTTTACACGACATACATGATAGTATATAAACTGTAGTTGAATAGAATTTTTCGCTAGGTTAACAAATGGGCTACAATAAATATTGGAAATTATGTCGCGAGTGTATTTGATCGCCATCGGGTGACAAAAACAAATTACGACACATCAACTGCCAACAAGCGAGTAATTTTTCAGGATATAAAGCCGTAATATATGTCTGGGAAAATGTTATATTTTAGATTAAATAAACACAATGTTCATTACCCATAATTTATTGTAGTTGTGATATACTTGCAGGGAGCGCCGAGTTATGTTTGTGGCCGGGCGCTATTACTCGTATTCCAAATTTGTACCTAGAATTGCGCTTATTACACCCTGGGCAATGTGAATATGAATAAGAGAACTACGACAGGCAGTAGTTTTACTCAGTATTCTCCCATTTCTAGCATCACAGTACCGCATCATTTGTCAAATAAAACATGCGAAACAACGCTAAAACAAAGCTGGTGGGTTAAAAAATATATACGCTGTATATACATAATCTTCGTTTATATGTACAACTACTATTTAAGTCTTCGTATAACACAGCATACAACGGAAACAATCTATTTTAAATGTTTGAATTAAATCTGTTTAAATGTGTATATTGATCTGTACAATAAATATGCAATGTCAGTGCCATTGCCAGTGATTCTTATTTCTTTGTGTATACATATCGCAAGACAAAGAAAGTAATTCATTTAGCTTCCTTAATTGAAGCTGGAAGTATTAAACTTTTTCTAGGACTTTCCATATTTTGTAGCGATAACATTTCCATATCATGCGGAGAACTAAATTTCATTTACGTTATATACTATGATTATGACAAATATAAATCATTAGCATGTAGGTACTTGGAAATTCCTATAATTTTTAGTTTTATTGAAACACCATTTATTGGCTTATTTTGATTAATCGTCCGTAAACATTTTTGTCGCTACTTTTTAGATCTATTTAAGTTTCCAATTGTCCATGAATTGTACCATGAATTAAATATGTTGAAAAGAATTTTATTGAATTAATAATTGTCTATTTTCCAGAAATTTTCCTATAAATGTTACGTGTTTTATTTATCACATCGTTATCATTTACAAAATAAACAAAAAATATACCATAGGATTAGCAAATGCGATTTGATTAATAGGCATAAAGGAGCTCTTCACATGAAAGATCAATAAAACTTGTAGGTAATAAATCGTCTGACAAACAAAGCATATTTATACAAATATCCGTATTTCAGTCACAACTTTGTCTACGTTTAGCTATTGGGTTAAACACAAACATTGTTATCGAAGGAGAAACTGCCATGCCGTACAATCGACTTGATTAAATAAGCTCATTGAATTCAATCTCTTCCCAAGCAATCTATCCAATTTTCCACTAGTCTTATCTTTTTCAAGCAACCCTCCCCTATGATGTTAGCCAATCACGGGTTGTATATATAAGTCACGTGAACGACCTTTTAGCTCCAACACAACGATTTATTTTAACAGCTATAAATTTACTAGCAAAATAAAATTATGTCTACCTAGATAATGAGATTAGTTTTCGAGACATGGTGAATTTAAGCAATCGGTATGATTTATTTTGTTATATGCATTCTAAGAAAATATGTTAATAAAGTTCAGTGATAAGAAGTGATTCATTTACATAATTAATTTCATGCAATAAACTCATACATGCATAACATAAATTTGTTCTAATTAAATTATACATAATTACATTACATCGTAAGTTAATGTCGCATGCTTTGTATCGTCGCCAACAACGGCTTCAGGAATAAAAACATTTTAGAATTAAATTCTGCTTTACATTCTTACACACCACTAATTGTCTTACTAAAAAATTATGTTGGACTTAAATTAGCAATTCCTTACCCTTTAGCAGAAACTCGTGGTACAAAATATACGCGCAAAGCTATCTGCAGCCGTGACATTAAGAGAATATGGAAATATTTCGTATCAAATGCCGTTACACAAAATGTCACTTTATCTGCAATTATTGAGCATCCAATCTTGCTATACGGCCATGTTCATATAATTTAGTTACATTTTTAACCATTTCGATTGTTTGTTACTGCATACCTGTGAGGTATGTAACATTCTAATCTGATTATTATACATTTGTAACAAACAAAACACACACAATAATTAAGAAATAGACAAAAAGAAATTATTTCGAGTATACACGAAATCTATAAAATATTCCACCAACTCAAATGCAATGTTCAGATACAATTTTCGATATCATTGATCTTTTTTTCCTAAGACAAAAATTACTATTCCAAATAATCAGTATTTGATTTGAAACATTTTAATTAGAATATTTATTATTGCAAATATTATTATTAGAATGATAACTCGTAACTCAATGAACATAAAAGGCGAATAATGATGAGAAGCTAGTAAATGTTGATGAAGAATGATATTGACGTAGATATGATGAGTGGGGAATGATGTGCATTTCAAATTCTAGCCATCTTGAAAATTATCTCAACATTACTTGTTGAGTACAATGTTTTTTCTTAGTACAATTCTTCAATAATTCTCAAAGAAAAGTATACTCTACAATTTCTTATGTTAAGAACTCTTGTAGAAGTATATTGTTTATTATAGTAAATTATTCGAGGAATTTTGCATACCCGTGATTATTCTAAAATCAGGTGTTTGTATAATTTGTATCAGTTCTGATGTAATTCTTCTCTTTATCACAAGTGCAGATATATGAACCATATTAAGACATCAACACCAAAATAAGGAGCTTCATCTTGTTGAAATAAAATTCTTTGGTAGGAAACATTATCATTTTCATCTTGATAAACAACTGCTAAAGCTGGACCCAAATGGAAACGTAAACATTTTAAATATATAGCGGCAGTCACATTTTCTTCAAATAAATAATACCCGAGTAATAACGACTTCTTATCATTTCAGCTCATACATCATTTATATTGCACTGTGTATGGGATTCTCTCTTGAATTCAATGAGGATTCTCTTGAGACAAACATCTGCAGTAATGAGGGCGAATTGTTGCATTCAAGGAAAATTTGCTTCATCAGAATAAACAACAAACTTCAAAGATTTGAGATTTTCGTTATAGCGTAACATATCCCTGACAGCATCTAAGTTGCTCCAGACCGAAACAACCAGTCGGTAGTTACTACGTGATTTGTACCAATATACGACATCACAGTTCAAATCCCCTACACCAAAACATTGCAGTCGTTGTAAGGTCTTGCTATTATAATTATAGGTATACTTTCTATTATAACTTTCTATTATATTATAATATAATTATAATATAGTTTTATTACTTGTAAGTAACTTTATTTGGATGGTACGTTATTACCAAGTCAGATTACTTTAAAATTATTAGAACAATGAAATATCAACAGCCTTGTGGTGTTACTTATTTATCACTTCTAGGCTTTTTTGAATTGTGAAGTAGTGTCAAAGTAGCAGTTAAGATGCAGGGAGGTTGCTTGATACTTTAGCATTACCAACTATATAGTAGTAGTTTAGAGTGAAAATTACATTTAACATGGTTCATAAACAATCCTTCTACGTGACATTCACTAATTTTATTGCACATCAAAATAACTCTAAAGTAATTTTTTAAGTATACACCATATTTTATTTACAAATCGTTGGATGCCATTATGTTAAATTAAATTTCTGATAATTGTTAAAAATAATATCGTGTGCTTACTCAACACCAAAATATGAAATGAATGCGTAATTATATTTATTTAATTAACGGCGATATTTAACACATCTTCCCACAATTCTTATCTACTCCCAAGCTCTTTTGTTGTAATTTAGGTATCTCTGACTAGTGACAAATATTTCAAGTCTCAATGGCGGTAGTTGTTATTTAGTGATGTGTAAAGTTGCTGACGTCTAAAGTTGAAACGTAGAGATTCTAAATATCTAGCAGCAGTCACATTTTCTTCAAATATGTAATTCCCGACAAAACGATTTCATCTTCCTAGTCCATGCATTTACATTACTTACACTGAATATGTGATTTTTAAATCTAATTAAGATAATTTAATGTTCGCAACATGATATCTTCGAAAAATTGTATACGTAAATCTTAATCTCTTGTACTAAAATACTTTTCTCTTTTTTTTACAATTTTCCAATTATGGATTGGTCGACATAATTGTTTTAACGAAATTGCCTAGTAGAGGTGGTGAAGAAAATATGAATTTTCAGCAATACATTGAATTTACTGTTTTCACTGACTTGAGGTTTACCATGCCAAGGTAGCCTTTTGCATCACCAGTTTTCAAAAATTGTTGAACTATTCTAGTAACTGTTGATCTTAAATTAAACAGTTCAACAGGATGTTTTTGATTAAGCAACTGACGAGTCCCCTCATAAGATATTGAGAAGATTCGTTCCTTAATCTACCTGCATATTCAACCATCAATAGCATTTCAATTCTTTTCTTATTCAGTTAAATTATCCATTTTTATTCATACTTTATTGTTTTATTAAATACAATACCTAAAACTACCGCCTGAAATAGTCAACTTGACAGTAACACTAACACAATAATCAGTTTAGTGATCCGATATTCTTTCATCAGTTTTGATTTATAATAGTTTCTGTTACTTTTTGTATATGAGAAAAATTGATTTTTAGACATTATTAATTTGATTTACGTTTTCAATTTTAAAAATAAAGTGTAAGGTGCAGTACAACATTTATGTTTAGTCATAATATCTGACATATTCGCGATACGAAATATCTCTATCCGAGTAGTTAAAAAACATTTTTATTTTTCAATGTAACCATATTTAATCATTTTCAGTTTAATACTCTCTATCTTATGAACAGTAAATAGGAAACAAGTAATATAGTTGTACTTCGAAAACTCTAAGAAATTGTTTTATGTTAAATAATAAATTTTTTGTTAAATATGAAAATTAAATCATTTTCGTGGTCATGAGGAATTGAGTTCTTAAATTAATATAAATAGAAGGTGGGCTTGTATAACCTAATTCACCGTTTCTATAGTTGGGATTGAAATTTCATGAATTAATGGCTAGATCAGCGGCGGGACAATTTATATTAAAAAAAGTTGTACAGCACGGGATAACTATTCAAAGAGCAAACGAAAAACAAGCAGGGCGCTAGATTGCACGCCGCATCTATTTAACATGGGTTTAGTTGGACGATTTAATTCCCCACCGAGCTTTAGATCAGACAGTTCGGTTTGCACTTGCCTAAAGCGATAGAACATGCATACACTTAAATTATCGGAACTTCCAGGCAATTTCTAAACGATGTATTATAGTGTCTCTTTCTGGTGCACAATGTTGGCCCTCTTGCATAAGGGAGATGATAGAGCACGAGTTGGAAATTGGCGTTACCCAGTTTACAATACGCCGCCACTACCACAGAAGCGCCACCGGGATGGGAGAGGAGATTAAACACCAGCACAAATGAACAGCCAATAAAGAGTTGGCCCGTAACCCTAGCATATTGCATAATATTTTGTAAAGGTTTCATACACGATGTCTTTACCTTCGTCTACTCTAATTCTCATTGCAAGCATATAAGTCCTCTCCACATATTAGCAAGCAAGACCTATCTAAATATCTTCTAGATATTTTAATACTTAGAGTAAGTAATACTTGAAAAGTAGGATTTTGAACTTGCGTATATTTTGTCTTCCACTCAGTGTAATAGATTTATTGATGTGTGTCTTGATGTTTGTAGATCTAACGCAGTACTAAAATTGCGTCTATACTCATTCCCTATTAAAATAGGCTTTTAAAGCTAATTCATTCGAGATAAAAGATTAGAAGATTTAGCTAAACTTATATTTAATAGTTAATCTTGAGAGAGTGTTAGAACGATCAAACGGCTTCTGCCATTAACTGGCGATGCCAACTTGGTTGACGAAACGTGCATCGCGTGCGGCATTTTATTTCGGTGTTTGTGGAAAACTGATTTATTTTCATCAAATTAATCATTTTAAATGAAATATACCCATTTAACGAATAACCAACTGAAATGGGTAACTACCGGCTGGCTGGCCGCTAATTTCTAGCGGATCGTATGTCAGTGGCCAGAGAAGATAAATATATAAATCTAAGCAAGGCTTGTCTAGATATACCATTCTTCATATACGATATAAATCCCTGTCTCTCGTCTATTACGTGCTAGACAAAAAAGTCCCTATCTACTACAACAATGAGAGTTCGGCAAAATTTCCAGGTTAGAGATATCTCCTAAAGTCGGTGATAGGCCTTGGTAGCGAAAATAGCGCGACGTTAAGAAATAGTGCAAAAAGATATACGTATGTGTTGCTGGGTAAATAATACGAAAGTTTCGCGCTATTAACAAATTGAAGGTAACTCAAAAGTTTTATCAACTTTATTTTAAGGGAAATAGTAATGTCAATACTAAACAACCCTATGTGTGAACTTATTTCAGAATTGTATTCTATATTATTAATATACAATAATATACATTACGTTTCAAAACTTGTTAATATACAATAATGTATATTACGTTTCAAAACTTACCATCCACAATAGTTGAAACTTGAAGGAGGGGTATGAAGTTATCAGTCATCAGATGGAAACTCTGAATAAATCAAAACCTATCTTTCGTTTTTCATGCTCGAAGCTATTTCACTGATCCTATCACTTCAACTTCAAAAGTAACTAATAATGGTTTATTTATTATATATCTTTCTTGGTTCTGTTTATAATATGATCAAAATAAATAACTTATATCTGTACGAACAATTTGATTTGTGAAATTTTACGTTTCACAAACTGTAAAAAAATATTTAGCTAACGGTAACTGACTTTTCTTGACCGAGTTGGTTAACAGATACAATTTTAAATACTGGCATAATGAAAATTCACATGTGAACTTGGAAAAGTATTGGACAAAAGGACAAAAGAGGGAGAAATCAGAGAATGGCTGACTAGATCTCCAGATGTACCACCGTTTTATTTCTATCTATACATCTAACTCAAAAGTGAGACTATATAATTTTGAGAAACTTTTTAAAATACTTAACGAGCAGCTAGCTATGAAATCCATGTAGTAAGTGATTACAAATTAAGTTATGTGGCATGTTTTGAAATTTCTAATACTTAAATGATGTATTTCGCCATGTTTTAAGCTTCATAAATGTTCATTAAATTTAGAAATTAGTATGAAAGATTATTAGTATCTGTTAATAGACAATAGATACCAAGAATGTTGGTATCTGTAAATCTGCAGATTCTGTTAAAAGAAGCCACTGTAAATAGAAAGCTGAATATTTTTACAGTTCTGGAAACAGCTTATGAAAATTTATTGAGTATTTGATTTATTTATTAAAACCAGAATACATGATATTCTTCTATTATAAAATATGTTGTCTTTAATATTTGACTGGAATCACACGATGAGGCCTCCTTCACCTTGTAAGAGACTTTGTCGACATCTAAGGAGATCGATATTCAAAACTGTTTTTGCACCAGCATTTGGTTTACTTCATGATTGATTCGATAATTTTTTGTGTACTTTTATATAAGTCTTTCATGGTTCATTGAATCTGAACCGATGTTGATTTATTCTAAAAGTAAATAATTTTTAACATAAAAACGTCATGTCGAGATCTTTGGAAAAATATATATTTTGTTTAGATATCTTAATAGACTATTATTCTATTATGTTATGTTTATATGATTGTATGTTATGTTCATATTCACACCGATAGTAATTGAATATATTACATTAATTCATAGTTTGTATAAATAATAAAAAAAAATATGCGGTAATCTATGTTTTTGTGTGGTAACAAAATAAAGTGGTTAGGTGTGTTTTCATTAAAGATAAATATTATTTTTAAATTATTACTATACCCACTAATACTATAACTTTACAAACTATCGCTTAAAAATACTTTACATTAAGTATTGACTGTTGCGTAACGTTTAGTGTACACGTGACGAATTCTAGTATGTAAAACTTGTTTGCATTTTGTAATTCCTTGTTTATACATATTTCTTGTATGAAGTGATAAGCACACATTTTTCTCATTTTTATTAATACTTTCTTCTAAACACAATAACATATTAGTTATTTAGAATGTTTTATACAATACTTAATTTAAAAAAAATTTATGACATATAACAGAAACCAGATACAACACTTAAATGCACCTATGGAGAACTAGTTACCCTCCGTCGCTGCTTTATTGGCACTGACCTAATTTTTATAATTATGGCTACAAACATATAATTTTGTACTCTAATTCTAAATTTAAAATCTTTAAACGTTTTCTAGGTTTGATAAATAAACTCCGAGAAACAAGTACATATCTTATTTACTTTTAATATCCTATTAATTATATGTGTGATTTGGTTTAAAAAATTACCTTCAAACTATACTAATTAATAATAAGCGAATATAGGTCATTACGAAACAACTATTTACTATGTGTTACAAATAAAAGCTTTTGTTACAAACTATATCTTTCACAGTACAACATTTGTTATGACACATTAGAAAATTATTAATGATACGCAGATGAGATTATAAAATATTTCTAATTTTTTTCTCATTATTTACATGATAATAATGAAAAATATTGCAAAAAAAATGGACCCCAATTTTTCATTACTCATCAATAAACAACGACTTCGGATTTTTTATTAAAATAAACTACTAAACACTATTTTCAGCGCTAAAAGTTGAAACGTTAACGTAATTTTAAAATATCTTCAACAATGAACTGTTACCAGTCCATTGTTCTAAAGCTAGCACCATAAACTAAATGTTTTTTTTTTTTGTTTCAGGTAAGTGTAACAGCAATCACAGTAGGCGAGGGCGTATGGCATACAGTAGGTGAGTGTATCGTATTAATACATAATTGAATTCAGAGCACATTCTTGATTTTCTTGAATTGCTCGCATTTATTTGCAGCAAGTATTTATTTGTATGTGACATGCAGAGAGGTATGTGCATTTTGATTTTCTTCTGTGGCGGCCATTCATCATTTTAATGGGTACCTGTTTGCTTACTTGGAATTATTGCGAAAGAAACATTTTTTGTTCAAAAATTATATTGTTTGCGTGATTCTTTAATGATCGCATTTAAAACTATTATAGAACGCGTTATGCTGGCAAGAAATCAGCTCTGAATGCACATGCACGTCCGTCTTATAAAAATTCCACCTCTAATAATAATTTGTGCTAACGGAGGGACCGTAACTTAAAACCGTAATTCCTATATGTCAAAAATATTATATTGGTGCAGTTGTATATTATACAGGGTGTCCTATTTATGTGATACGCGAATAACTGTTAAAATTTTTTTATAGAAAAATGCCGTGACGTATTTGTTTTTTAATGACAGTAACAGTCCTTGTCAACAGATGTCCCTTTTGACATCAAAATCTATTACCATTACCGTCCTCTTTCGTAAATAAATAACTATCACATGAAATAATTAAAATATAAACATAGGTCGAGTGATTTATGATTTGAAAGGAATTTTGATCCTGATAATTTATTTTTGTCGTTAGCCAACTTGTAATCATGAAATTTCAGGGATGCATCTGTTTTACATAGCCTTGAGACATATGTGTCCAATTTATCTTGTGACATAAAAATACTGGATTTAGAATACTAGAAAAAAAAATAACCTAGCTTATTTTATTCCTATACCAACAATAGTCTTTTATAAAGAACGTCTAATTGTAAAAATTGTATTACCGCAACAACGATTGCGCTAGAGAAGCTGCGCGCATTATTGTCGAACTTCTTTTGGATAAAAACCTTCAACCCAAGTACATAATGGAATTGGTGAGAAAATGTGATGGTACTGGTTCAGTTTAAAATTAAAAGAAAAACATAATCGCATACATACCGTTACCAATGAAGATGATCAACAAACCATTGGGCTATTTAGATTTATAGATATTGAAGGAATTCAATGTAAAAATATTAGTATTAGTGCTTTCAAGAATATGGAGTATCCAGGAGTTCCTTGTATAGAATCTTTAAACTTGCCAGATTCCATACCTATAAAAATTAGTCTTTTACATGAGCTAACTGGCAATGACTGGGATGGTCGCTCACAGTTTTGCAAGCTTATGTCTGAGAAAATCCTACTTTGATTTATAAAGGCTGGTTCTTAGATGAGTATTTTTTTTTCTGGTAGGATCTGTGAATAGACACAACTGCAAGCATTGGTCTGACAAAAATCCTTATTTTTATACTAAACATCATACATAGAGACTTAATGTCTTTCTGGCCAGACTTAATGCCTGTTCGAGCATCCAGAGTAATCATAACATTGGACCTTTTCTTTTATTCCAAGAAACTTGAATGAAGAAATTTATTCTCTTGATTTATTAGAGATAATAATAGATCCTATGGTGAGTATGAAGTATTAGCAATCCCATGAATATGGGCTATTGTTCCAAGAGGATGGAGCTCCTCAACAATATGATGTGGGAGTACCAGAGATTTTCTGAGCGATGGATCGGACGCTGGAATCAAATAAAACCGGCTAGATGTCCAGATCTGACATCACTACATTTCTTTGTGTGAACCTGAAATCAAAACTTTATGCCACTTAATCTGGTACTGTAGAGGAGCTAAGGACACGAATTATACATGAGTGTCAACGAATCACATCAGATATGTTCCAAACAGTTCATATACAATTCAAACAACGATTGTACTACTGCATGAATTTCAAAAAATAAAACCCGCCACAGGTAGGATTCGACATCTATCCCGGATGGGAACCGAACGACATACAGCTGTTTCGAACTTACTAATTCTCATCAGTGCCGTATACGGTACGCCGATCCAGGACAAATACCGAATGAAATCTGTGGGGTATACATCTATATCGATACGATCTATGTCAGTACCATATAAGTCGGAAAGCGCTCGTGTCGGTTTTAATACAGGTGCGTATTATTAGAAGTGTATCGTTTGGCATGTTTTATTATGTTTAATCTCTTCGCTTAAATTGCGTCTTTTTAAATACCGTACCTTATTGATTGAGTGTTGTGTTTTATTTAAATATATGCAGAGTTTTCTAAACAACAGTGTGTCTTCTCCTCGAGTATACCAAGAGTAGTTTGATTTGATAGTCAAGTTTGATTTGGTAATATATAAGATTGATTGATTAATATAAAATAATAGTTTCTCCTCATTGCGATTCTGGTAACAAATGACTTTCATGTGCTTATGTGTAGGTACATTTACTGAATCTGGGATTCGAATCGACTATAGTTGTCATTTATTCCTTTTAGGTCCATATGACCAGATGCATTGGTGAAGCAGTTTTTATCAAATATCCTGATCACGGATTGGCTAATGTGCAAAAATAGACCGACCATTGCCGATATCAGGATCAAGATGCCTTTCAAATGGTGTGTTGCTCGACCTAGATTGCCATTTGAATATTTTAGGGGGATAATTGTTTGCGAGAGGAGGTGTCAGTAACAGTAACGGTTTTTATGTCAATGTCCCGTTTCACATCGAAAACGATGATCGACATGTCACATTTCCGTATAAAAAATATTTCAACAGTTAGTACGGATGTTTTGTTTTAAATATGACATCCTATATATCTAGTCTCATAATGAACATAACGTAATGACCCATAAGTATATGTAAGTTGTTCAGAATAGAAGAGGTGTAAATAATCCAAATAGGTGATAAAAAAGGATTCTACGCATTTACACCAATACCACATACTTTAAACTTCTGCAACTGTTCTTATAAATTACTTTACTTATCTTATATTTACATTGGAAATAGGAATGCAATGTATTGGTTTATTTAAAATTATACCGCATCCAATTATATTTATATTGAATCCAATTATCTCGTAAACGTCAATTCAGAAACTTTGTGAGTCTTGATAATATTGAGATGTTGTCATGGTTGTTTAATTTAAAGACCGGTGTTGTTTCATTTTATAGATTATGTACATCGTGCATCGTTGTTCTACATGGTGACAATTCTGTTAGGGTTTAAGAAGCTGTACGAAACGTTCGTTATTCGTCGTTGCTGGTATCTTTAATGGTGACTTCTAGTTACACCAAAAGAAGGAAACTTTCGGAACTGTTACACATCAATATTGTTCAAGTTTGGTATATGGATAGAGCAACTTGCTCGTTCGGTAAATCTATTTACCCCGTGATAACGATTACTAGATAGATAAAATCTCAAATTATAGCAGATTCTGGCAATAGCCATACATTTGGCAATATTACTCCAGTCATGTTTTTCCAAACACGCTGTAGATTATGAATACGCCTTGAATTTTGTTGCTGTACTCGTAAGACTTATGATTACAAAAATAACCAATAACCAAAATAACCAGTTTGTGATTCATTTAAATCGGTTGTAAAATCTTCTCGTAATTGAGAAGATTTAAAAATTCAGATAAGCAAACACATATTAGATGACAAAATAGAGAACAAAATTATTTTCCATTCATTTGTCATTACAAGTAATTGATGACAAATACTTTGAACACACATTTATCAAATATACCTACGTGATATTTTATTTAAAAAATGTTGGGTGCCATTAAATCAAATAGAATTTATAATAACTGTTTTTTATTGCGCATAATCAAAATATTAAATTAATATGTAATTAGAAATACCACTGCCATAATTTTGAATATTTTTTGTTAAATTTTTTTGGAAAAGAGTTTTGTCAAATAATATATATTTTCAAAAGGCGTTTCCTTACTTTACGTTCTACTATAATAACTTTACTATAGGTTATGTATTAATAATAAGAATGGTATTTGCATTTAAATAATCTTAACATGATGGAAACACTGATATGTATACAATTAGAGTAAAATACTTTTTAAATGTACAGAAAAAAGAAAGGCTACGGTCTTTGCAGTATCTAAAGTAAAGTAAAGTCGCAGTATATATGTATATCGAATCGTTGCCGTTCCAAAATACGACGTGTCTTTGTTACGGAAGTAGCGCGTCTTTGCCGGGTAGCCGCTGTAACGTAACAGCTGAGTAAAAATTATTCTCCACTTTAGTGTTCAATATTATTACGTATAGGAGGTTAAAATTTACGTACTACTGGTGACAACAATTTTCAAGCTCCAACGGCAGTAATTGAGACTTTTCATCGTCTAAAAATGCTGCTGGTGTATATTTGAGACTAAAGTCTGCAAAATAAATACATTGCATTGGAAGTTACAGTTTCCTATCAATTTTCTAAAAAAATGTCACATCTTTAAAAAATAAAAAAGTGAGTCATTTTATTAAAAAGTTAATTATCAACTTGGTCATCAGTGTTTTTACGACAACTAAAAAAGAGTTGAGATCATTTAATAAAAATAAGTAAATCTTTTGAAGATACTGATGGAGAGTTAAACCTTAATCAAAATGGATTATTTACAATCTCTAAACATTTTCTCACGTCAAATCGATGATCGAAGTTTTACGACCGCATAATGACCAACAGTTAAAATTTGTGAAAATATTATTATACAAAGATACACATTTATTTGGAGAATTTAGTAATCTGAACAACTTATAAAGAAACGTTTGTATATGTACATATATTTTTTAAGGTAATATACTTTATATAATCAAGACATTACTTTTAATAGGTATTTTTATTTAAAAAATGATATATAGTTGGTAATATGTAAATTACAAATAAATAATAACTTAAAATACATTCCAACTATTCTACTAACGTTGCGAATTCACTCATATCATGATTTTATCTTTACTGTGCGCTCATCAGTGCAATGTACCCGACAGTGGACACACTTATTGAATTCAGAATACTTATTGTTAGTAACATATTGTTATTAACGAATTAAAAAAAAAGCAATACATTCAGTAGAACTGGAGAAAAATAAACATAACTGTGTCAGAACACAATATTTCAAAACAAATCTGAAGGTTTCTCTTTTTTCTATTCTATCGATTTAAATTAAAGTTCAGTGTAGAAATTCTCTAGATAAATCGAATCTGTTTGCAATTGAAAAAGAAAAAAAAGTAACGTTTTGTAGATTCCTATTTTGATTTTTAATTGGTGCTTGCTGAGTTGCGTGTGAGAGTGGGTAAGGGAACCCCAGTTTTAACTTCAAACTAAATTCTATTTTGGGATTTTTTTTTCATTTTTTTATGTAGGTAGTAAATCCCTTAAACATTATCTATAATTGCAAATTAAATACACATACAGTTATTAAAGATTAATAATATTATACGCCTTCAAATTAAATTTAAAGCAAATATAATTGTCTCGACATTAAGATGTATCTCAGAATGTTTTCTGAATACCTAAACTCGGATTGCGTGGAGTAGCGGCAATCCGCTGAAAGTTTTATAAATAAATATGTGGCGTTCAAATCAGGCGGGATAGTAAAAAGTACGTCTTTTCTTAGAGCATCGTTTCGCAGCTGCCGCAGAATCCAGTCGCGGATAAGAAGTAAGAAGTGCTGCATAAATGCATTGATCATTCGTTGGGTCGCCTGCCTCTACCTCAGCGAGGGAACGGGTTTAAGTCTGGATACTTTTGGCTTTGCAAAACGCTTTTTGCATTAAGCTGCCTGCCGAGAATAAAGACGTTTGCCATGTCGAGCCTTGACCAATGTTACCTCCGAAGTGCGTGGTTTAAATCTTTCGCTTCACTGAAAGTAAAACCAAGACGAACACTGAATAATTTACAGACCTCAGATTTATTATTTGGCCATTTATTATGCCAATTTTGACAAATTTATTCTTCGAATTCATTTAATCGTTGTACTCTTTAGTATTCAACATTTTTATAGCAATAAATAAACTCTATTTTCGCGGTGTATTATAACTTCACGCCTATTCATTACTGATTAAGGAGATCGAAGTAAGTAGTCGTTTGGAATATAAAGTAGCTACGAGGTACATGTAACTGAAGTGAGAAGTGGGTGTTTTCAAATCCGCATTTCATTAACAAAACATTCTGCACCCGCTGAAGTGATACCATCCTTTCTAAGAAGAGTAAGGAAATTTTCTGGTTGTTGTATAAGTAGTAGGATCCCCAACGCGTAAATTAACTATGCGCTTTAGTTTGGTGGAACTACAGAAGTAATTTGTAAATGCACATATAACATTAAAAGAAGGGGAAAGATGGTGATGATAACGCTCTAAAAATCCGGAATGCCGTTTAAGAAATCCGCGGGAGCTTCAGGCTCACTGCTTTCCTCACACACGTTACAGACGCATGCAAATGTGTTTCCATGGTTACAAACTGCATGGCATAAATTAAACCTGCACTCACCTCCCGTGAATATTTCATTTCTAGAATAAAAATATTATCCGACGACTATTGACCTATACAACGTAAGGTGATTTATTAATTTCTTCGTCTTCAGGAGATTTGTATGCAACGTGAATAACGTTTACCTTCATGTTGAGACTTTAACATGCAATTAAAATACACTTTTCTCCTAATTGGTGCGTCAGGCTATAAATAAGATACTTTAATAAGTTTTTCAAAAATAAATATTAGATATATATATATATATATATATATATATATATATATATATATATATATATATATATATATATATATATATATATATATATATATTATCTTTCCATGTTTCTCATGAAATGCAATCTTTAATAAACGTTTAAAATTGAGATAAACATTCAAGGAGTTTATAAAAGTACAACCCAATAATTTTTTAAATATTGGAATGTACTAACTTAAGAAGGTTATCTTCTAAGTATCACATGAAGATATAATGTAATGCAATCATTTTGATAGATTTTTCTGAAATATAGATATTACTAAATTAATGTTTGAGTTAATTAAACTTTTTGTCAATAGTAGAACATCTTACGGCCAGAGAATTTTAAGAGAATTAATTTAAATTCAAGATTGCCTATATTTGAGAATCAATCGAAACTATCTGATTACATTCTTTCTTAATGGTACTTTTAACAATTTGGGTGGTTATAAATAACAACTATACATATTTGTTATTTGAAGTTATACTTAATATATTTTGAAAAAATGTTAATAACTATATTATGTCTTTAAGGTTGCAATTTCAAGAAGTAATCAATATCAATTGTAAACAACATTTAAGACTAGTCTATTAAATAATACAATGTATGGAATATCACTTTACATACATTAACTGTACGAATTAATTAATTGATTTTGAAACCCTAAAAATGTCCCAACATTCTAATTTAATGAATATACTAATGTAAACATTTAATTTACTGATAATAATAGCAAGATTAAAGCAAAATATTGTCTACGATTATTATTTAAGTATCGTCGAAGTAGTAGTGTAGTTTTTGTAAATTTCTAACCTATTAAGGTTAACCTTGTAACTTAAGTCTATAGAAGGGAGTCCATCATGGTCCTACTGTGGTGACAAGTGTTATTTTCGTTAATAGGTTTAAATATTTTCAGTTGCCTACACGTAATAAGTATTTATATGTCACGATGAGAATAGTGTTGATCTAATTTATAAAAAGTGCTTAACAAGTTCTTAAGAGTTATATCACTGATTAATGAAATATAGTCAACTTAACTGCATATATGTATGTAAGCACATACAGTGCGAGGATTATGTGTTCATTTCTCCCCCCATTCCACTTTTTTATCAAACCAAAAGAAAATGTTGTTACTTTTCCGCACTCCACTATACGCGGAAAAGTAATGTAATCGTGTAAAGAAAAAGTGAAAAAACTAAAAATTTTTTTGGGTTTATTTTTCGTTTTTCGGCCTAAAAACAAAAAAAAGTTGTTTTTAAAAAATGTTTTCTATGTGTGTGTCGTTGTCGTCGGCATTTATTCTTGTTAGCACGATAACTCAATTAAATCGTGTCGGATCAATCGGGTTTCGACTGATTCTGATTAGAGACGTTTACCAGACGACATCTATTGATTTTGAGGTGGATAGGACACACCCCACCCTGTTCATGGGTCATGAGAAAACACAATAGTGGACTATTTGAAAAAAGTAAAACTGTCGCATAAAATACATATTCTGCATTTACGTGTTGGTTTATTTTTTCTCGGCCACTCAAGTTTGAGATAGAGATGTTCTCGATATAGAGATATGCGGAAAAATTCGTTTTAAGGTTTTAAAACTGTTTTTTTTTTATTTGATCTTTGCATGATTTTATACACAAATTTCATCACCACCATCAACCCTCCCTCCCACCTCACATGTACCCCTTTATTGTATTTAAATAACAGGGATTATCAAATTTTTTCCCTTCAAAAAGGATATCGGTGTGCAGAAATCGCAGTTTGGTCAAATGGTTACATATTAAGAAATAATATCATCGATTGATATCATCGATCATCGATTATTCATCGAGAGAAATTTAACAGAACAACAATATCTGAATATACCCATTTTATAGGCATTAATACATCGTTTAATAGTGAACGTTCCTGAAAATAATCCACAGGAATTTTCTAAGGATATAACGAGACGTGATACCCCCATACCATGCAAATACGACATTAGATAAATGTTATATTTCCGAAAAGATGGATCGGACGTCGTGGAGCAATATAATAAAGCCATCTTAGACCTCTCGATTTATTTTCAAAGGGTTACGTGAAGTTAAAAATCCATGCAACGCAGCTAGAGTCAATTTTGACAGCGAAGAATTGTTGAGGAATACGCTCAAATTATTAGAGGCACTAGAAAAGTTAGAGGGGCAACAGGAAACTGGGAAGTGAACGGAGGACATTTGGAACACCTTTTGAGAAAAAAAAGCGTGCAATTATTGTAAGTCGATTACATTTGTCGAATCATATCTATTAAAATATCTCAGTGATCGTTTGATCCCATGTAGATTTAGATACACTGATGAATAGGTAATTTCATGCCATTTTTTAAGGAATATAACTTGATATTCCTTACCATGTAAAATATTGACGGATCGTTATATGGAGGAGGAGTTACTGGTGGGCATAAAATTTGTGCAGAAAATTCTGCTTTGATTCGAGCAAATCAAAGTCGACCTGCCTGACCGTTTTTATTTTGCCATAAAAATAAAAAAAAGTAATCCTCGCATAGTATCTTTGCATTTTATTGTGTAAAATCTCATGGAAATGCTTAAAAGTAACATATTAAATGCTGGATTAATGCCGCTAAATTGTATTTATTTAAAATGGCATTCAATATATTTCTCAGTTATTCTTTAATTCTACTTACTATAAAGATTCTAAATACTATGATATTTCTACTCAGTTGAAATTGTGTTTAAAAACTCAGAATACCTACTCAAAAGATTTATACACGATACTCTTCAACATTTTTATTTAATTTTAATTAATTTCACTGGAATATAATTTAAAATAGAGAGGTCTCGTTTCAATTAATTTCACAGAAGTGTAATATAAAATAGAGATGAAATTGATTATTCATAAAGAATAGCAGATATTTTGAGCTATAAATCTATCACATCGGATAAAACTTATTAGAATGGGTATAATGATTTTTATTACAAATATCATTCTCACATTTGTCACATTTAGCTGAGCATAAGTAACTGTAATAATATGATTTAAGACTAATGTAATTCCATATGAATAGGGGATAGGGAGGAGTCCTTAATGAAGTTTCTTTCTTCAGATGACAATTTAAGACGGTGGACGATGCGGCGGCAAGTGTCTCATTCTTGGGGACGAGCGCCTTGGGACGAGGAGAACGTACCCTGCCCCTGGCCTCAGGTTCCTTCCTTCCTATATAATACCCCGTCTACTCTGTCTAGCACGTCCCGCTAGAGATATATTGCTCCCAATGCCTCGTACATAATTTCTCTCGAGCTCGCAACCACCCCCTTCCCGTTCGCTATACGTCTTAGATGCGATTTCAGAATTTGCCCCTAACCACCACGCGAGCCAGTATCTGCAAACATCAATACTTGCTTTTCAGAGGCCATTAGACATACGAATAATATTTTTGTCGCTGGTAGCGTGTTCCTTCTTTATCGCGACAATTAACTCTTGGCTAAATTTATGAAATTTGCTTTAGGGCCTTGATAAAGTTGCAAGGGGTGAAGAATTTCGATCTAAAATGGAAATTGGAGTGTCACATCCTTTTGTCTTTTACTTGCGTTGGAGTTTTTGTGCCTGCGGCGATACGTCGTAGTGCCAAGTTGAGATAACCGAAGATGAATGAGGACAGCCAGCGTGCTTGAACAAGAAAAATATTCCATTCCAAAGTTCCTTTGTCTTTTCCCTTGACTTTTCGGTTTAATGCTGATATATGATTGTGATCGCATGTCACTTGTTTCTGTTATAACATGATGTAGATCTAAAGAATTTTCCAATATTTAAGGATTTATGTTCGCGTGACGAGTACCCTAACGTTCCTTCCTTAACTGAATATGCATTTTGTCCTTTGCGGCGACTTAGAATTTTAAGTCCGCTGTTTAATTCAACAATGACAGTTTGAAAGACGAATGGTCGACGCTAGCTCGATTCTCGTCACCGCTTTTTATTTTCTGTCAACTACCAAAATAATTCAATTTAATATTTGGCCATTACAACTACTACTGCATTTTTACGATTCGAAGTCAATTTCCCACAGTCGATAGCTACGAAGACTGTACTTATCGGCTCTGCTATCGGATTACTGGATCCAATTACGGGAGCCGCATAAGGTGAATGAAATCATGAAATGCCTTTCAGATACAGATACTAGATAGGCGTGTGCGACTCTTTGATATCTAATTAGCAACTTCGCGTGATATTTTTTTTGGCAAGTTGAAATGTATCTTAAGCGAAAGAACTGTGGTATTTTCATATATTTATGTTTGCATTTATGTGATATAAATACAACAACAAAAAATAGGACACCATATATATAGAGACCATTCTTTATATAAAACATAAACCCCATGTTGCATCCAGAGCGCACTTCACAAAACAACTTGGCATTGTCAAGAGATGATAATTGAAAATAAATAGTATATTAGCATTTTACGGGGATAGTATTTTATAATAGTTTTTGTTGTAAATTATACGACATACTTATATAAGAATACATACTTTCTGTAAGGACAACAGCTTTAATATTATTTTTTAACTACTATATTTTTAACTAATGATTAAATAAAAAAAAATTAAAACAATTTTCCCCAATCTTTACATCTGAATAAATTAATTAGCTAGAGTGAAACTGAATTTTTGTATTTTATATTGCCAATAATTTTAAATTCGTTCTTACATTATGAATGTTAAGTATTTATTGGGGTTAAAGTCGTGTTATAATTTTATACATCAAAGCTCACCATAGATCTGAGATAAAGTCAAAAAATAAAAGTATTCTTGTGGAACTTAACAAATATTTGTTGTCATTTAACAAACCGTTTGCCCCACCAATTTTATTGCATTTTAGCTAATTATAATTGAAATAGTAAAGGTAATTTCGTAAGAAAAAACTGATGTAACGAAAATAAAACTCATAAATATGGAATTAACCGATAAACAGTAATTTGTTAACTTATGTATAATGAAATGGTTGTCGACGTTTACAAACTATTTTCTCCATATATATAAAAAATGAAACAGATATTTTCATACCAATAATAGGTTTAATTTTTCTTAAAACGTCCACATTTTGAAAAACCTGTAAAATTGTCTTCACATTACTAAAAATGAAGGACTAGTACATAAATGAAGATTGATGTGAATTTTCTAAAGAGGCAAGTTGAGTTATAATAAATTTACTGTTTTTAAGAGATTCCACAGAAGAATATTCAGTTATGACTAGATCCGTATATACACTTTTCATTTAAATATTATCGGACAAGCAGTGCATAATATGGAGCATTTTAACGTGTTGAAATATCAACAGGTCTTCATCGGAAAGTTCATAATTTTCGACATCAGTTATGGTGAGATTATTGTAATTAAGTCTCCGAAAATATTAACATTTCTAGATGCTAGTTTTGAACTTCCGTTAAAAATATTCTCACATTAGTATCTCACTATAGCGACTAAAAGTGTAATTAAAAAAAAAACAATTATCAGAAAGCCGTCATTCAAAATGTAATTTAAATTAAGAATTGCCTGGTCACTTATGCCTTCTAAAACTGACAGTCGTTTTCATTAAAATCCTGTACCTTAATCAAGAATATTGATTAAATGAAAAATTATATCGATTATACCTCACATTGAGTAAACCATAAATTGATACAAATGCAAATAAACTACAATGTAGAGCGTTTTATATGTAGCAAGAAGGCATTAAAATACATAAATTAATCTAGAATTTACTTAGAGAAAGTTTTTAAAAGCGTGCACACACAGAAATTTACCCGCTGCGAAATTTAATCCTCAGGCTGCGAAAGGGGAGGTTAACGAGTTAAGGAGACCCAAACTTTCCTCGTTGGGACTTGAACCCAAGCATATAATCAGATCCCCAATACCAGTCTGCCACTCCAAACCACATTACCACTCACATTGTTGCGGATACTTATATAGAGAACACGATAGATCACCCGTCCACGTCGTGGCCGCGAACTATACTGCTGCACTTTTATTAGATATGCATCAGGAAATTGATTTTAATGTCCATTGTATTATCTCTAATTCTCTCGAGTTTATTTCTCTAATTTTGTTAAAGAGTAACTAGGAAGGTAACATCAAGAAATAACGTAATGATATATTTTCGATATCTTCCCCTGAAACAGACAATAATGAATTAATTTTTTGAATTAATTGCTTTCTTAGTTTTAAAATTGTCACGCTCACTATTGACTAAAAGCATAAATAATTCAGAAATGTATTCAGTATTGATTATATTTCAGGGAAATGTATTGAAATGTATTACATTCTTGATAGTCCATTGAAAATATACAAAATATTCATTTCAAATTAAAATTATGACTAGTTATGTATACTCGTATATGTAATACTACTAAGACTATTAAAAATATTACTATAGGTCTATAGATAAATATGCAATCAGTGGGTTTCAAAAGTAATTCTAATTAATATTTCGCGTAACGAAATAATAAAAAGTAATATTAAATGACTAAGTAATTTATTTAAAATATGTGAATACATTTGAAATTTTAAATAAAATGTAGGAAAGCATTTATCATGACAGATTCGCAGTTCTGTTTTCATTATTGATATATCTTCATCGAGATATCTTTTGCATATATGTGCATTTTTTTGTGTCCGTGTGTGTGTCGTTGCCGACGACAACGACACACACACTTAGAATTTCTTATTAGCACGATAACTCAACTAAATCGTGTCGGATCGATCGGGTTTTGACTAATTCTGATTAGGGACGTCTACCAGACATCTATTGATTTTGAGGTGGATAGAACACACCGCAGCCTGTCCATGGGTCATGAGAAAGCACGATGTAAATATTTATGTTCATTCTGAGATTTTAAATATAAACATTTAACGCGTTGCTGATTTTGCATTGAACGAAAAAAACATAAATATTCAGCCTGTATCATATACGAATGAATGAGAAAAACAAATATTTCGTTCGATCACAAACGTATTGATACGGCACTGAAGCAGTTGCCAATGAAAAAAGTAAAACTGTCGCATAAAACACATATTTGCATTTATGTGTTGGTTTATTTTTTCTCGGCCATTATCAAGTTCGAGATAGAGGTGTTCTACGTTTTAAAACTGTTTATTGTTTTACTAGTCAACGTATCGATGACATTGATTAGTCGTTGATATATAATTGCGTTTTATAATTGTTTTTATATTTGCCTTGCTTTTCGCGTAATACTTACATAATTTATGTTTAGAGGAACTCACACTTCGAAAAAGGATGAGGAGACGATAACGTTAAATAGTTGAATAAAAAGAAAACTTTAGGTCTGGATAGTTAGTTTGTAAGACATTATGCTCGTATACATTATATTTTCGTATTATAAATGTGCTTTTTTAATCTTTTTATATGTTTATAACCTAAACATAGATGTATCTTCAACGCATTATTGACATTCATCAGTTCCGTAATAGTATCATTGATTCATCAACGGAGACTCTAAGTTCAAGTTAACTTAGTTAACATTTTCAAAAAATTGGTTGTTATCGTATCAAAACATATTTATTGTAGATAACGGAATGTACCTACTCAAAAGAAGTACATCGATGATGACATATATTTATAACATTCTATTTGTAGAATTGTGAATTCATTTGTTCGTTCATATAGTGTTAACTATATTCCAAACCTGTTTCGACAATTCGTGGAGTTCTTATAGAACATTCAGTCAAAAAATTGAACTAGATAACTGTATAGGCCGAATACAGGGATCAAACGAAATGAAAACCTATTTTCTTTGCGTTCTTTGTCGACTACGGCAAGATATATATTATCGACGCAATCATGATGATTTGAGTTATACTCAGCTTCAGTAACTATTTGTTCATAATTTAGCGTACTTGTATAATTGAAGTAAAATCTGTATTGTGGCTGAAATCATCAATAGCCAATCGTTAACATATCGAATAACAAATATCGAATAACATTATCTAATAACAATGTTCTCAAGTACATTGATTTGTGTGTTTCCAAAGATACCTACATTATGAAATGTAAACTAGCAAACTCAGATGTTCAGGTTGCTTGAGTACGTCACCATA
Source organism: Rosalia funebris (assembly GCA_037954035.1). Taxonomy (NCBI): domain Eukaryota; kingdom Metazoa; phylum Arthropoda; class Insecta; order Coleoptera; family Cerambycidae; genus Rosalia; species Rosalia funebris. The sequence continues at coordinate 29,777,137 of JAZFAV010000032.1, read as the reverse complement.
TACTTAGTTATTAATTACGAATTGAAGAATTACACCAACAAGTGTTACCAACTCTACTGCTTTAGACCGAAAAATGACTACTTTATTTAATGTGGGCTATCCTAAATGTGTATAGTGGGATGTGGGATGAAATATGTAAGCTTTAAAGACTAGTGTTCAATGTAATTAATGTAAGTTTGTAGGTTATATCTTTTACGAATCTTACATACACAATTATCTTTGAATATTTAGTGGTAAATTCTGATTTTCAGGTGATGGATATAATGTAAGTAGTAACAAAATGTTTATCAAAAAGAGATTGAAAAAGAGTGAAAAAGGAATTTAAATTGGTTATTAACCAAACTAATTTTCATGTAAACAAATGTGGTTAGTCACGATATAGAAAGGGTCATAAGCTTCGTATTTCACTGTCTATTGATTACTAAATTGTTTCTAATATTGTATATAAGAGGTTTAAATATTATATTAAGATACGTACCACCTAGTATTGTTATTTTTATCTGCTTCTCAATATTGTTTACAGGGAACATAATAAAAATTTTAAGCATCATATATTTGGCTTTATTTCGGCGTAATATAATGAGGTAGTAATGTGTCAGGGTAATATCGTGAAATTCATTGCAGCGTTTAGGATTGCGCTAATCTGACGGAATTACACACGCCGTAATTTGAACGGGAACGACTAAGCTCCCCTTAATTTAACCATTGTCTAGAAAATACGTAAACCGTTATTATTATAGCTCAACTCCCTTTTCATCATTTTATTAACGATACCCGTACATGAAGTTTAATTTGATATAATTCCTTTATTACGTAGTTTACTCGTCAATTTTCCTATGATCAAGAAACACGCCATAATTATTTATAACTAACTTGTTGAAAAGCGTGTCTGGATTATGTTTGCTAATAGCCTCCACCATTAAGGTATAGAAAACTATTAGGTACGCAATTTCTTTCAATATCATCTTATATATGCATAATACAAAATTTCAAAATAACGTGCTGTAATTTTTTTTTAATTGACGGAGCAACATGAAAAGAAAATAAATATAAATCAAATTACGCTATAACAAGTTATTAATATTTTGCCAGAAAATATTGGTATTATTATACACGGAAACAAGGATTTATTTATTATGGATGGACTACGTTTGTAACAAATAAATACTGATTTTGGATATGGCGAAACAAATATAAGTTTCCCTTAAATAAGTAATAACTTCAAACATATTATTATTAGTAGGTAAACCCTAATCAATGCAACCATATTAGATTGGATTTAATATTCACTTTTATTAGGTAAGCTTTGAAATAAAACTATTACTTATTTTACATATTAAGTAATGCTGCTTAAATAAATCTGTTTATGTGAAATAAATTCTATCTTTAGGATAATATATTTAATAACAAAATCGTCACAAATTATCATATATCAAATCAATAGGATATTACTTACTTACTACGTACTATATGCGTACTATACTACGCATTCCCTCACTGTCGTGTCTATGTCGTAATCCGGTTGCCTCATGCTAGCGCAATATAAAACACCACCCTCATAACGTATTTCAATTGTCTGACTGGTAAAGGTACATCTTATGTAAATAGACAATATACAGAGAATCCAGCTATAATCATATAAAACGCACTTTCATATGAATTGAAATCCCCTAAATTAAATAATCATCTGTTAAAACTATTATCAATTTAAAAACATTTTGTATATTTTTAAATTGATAGTAACAATGACATATTGTATATCGGTGAAAATATTAAAACTTGTTCTGAAGTTCATTAACCACATCACATCATACATCTAATGCTGACAAGTCAACTATAAGTTACAAACCATAAAGTTGATAGTTTTCTTTGCTGGTTAACCGACATCACACATTTAATTTCTTTCAATTAGTTTAAGTGGCCATACAGATCCCTCTTGATGATGCTGTTGTATATTTTCCAAGAGAGTGCCCATAATAGGCACACTCGAGAAGCTAAAAAAATTTTTTGTGTATTAAAATATAAATGAAGAACAGCATATAAACGAAGAAATGTCTATCCCACGTACATTCTTAATTTTTTACCCACTATGAATTTTCTGAAACTTTCATTCGATATTTTTAATATACTAGTCAATATAGTCATTTAAATTTATATGAGAATTATTATGAACCTGATATTACGAAATTTGAAATAGATGAATAAACTGAGATATGTAAATTGTGAGCAGTTGTGATTTAAGTCTTTTATACATACCGATGAACAGTTGTGAAGATATAATGGTTTATCGAGTGGTAATATTTCAAACTCAAAGGAGGATAAATTAATCTATGGCTTAATGGAGATCACATCAAGTGTTAAATTGGTTCTATTCACTTTTTTTTTTGTACATATAATTCCTCAATACTAATGAAGGTTTGATTTTCAATGGTTTGATGGTTTTGATACCATCCAAACAAATGTACGATACATCTTCATTATCCTAGTATATTGTTCAAATGTTTCTCTTTCTCAAAGAGGATATTAAGGAAATAATTTCTGAACAATATTTGTGTATTTTGAAAATTTGCATATTAGTAATTATGTTCTGTGAATCAATTCTTACTTCTTAGGCATTGTTAGATACCAGTATGACTTCAATTAATACTTAAAAATAATTTTCGTTGAGTTGAATTACCTATGATCCATCGAGTTACGATTATGCAATTTTATGAAGTTTAACAATAATTTTTTAGTCGAAAAATTTTTATGTTTATACATCTTCTATATAAAAATAAACAGGTTATCGGTTTGTACACTGATGTGCATATACTAAAACTACCGTTTTTTTATTGAGATAAATCAGTCGACACAAATAGACAAATTATTGCTGGTAAAAGTCGTTAATTCGCTTTGTCAAAAGTATAAAGTTGATAACTAAAAAAAATTCTTCGCATTTCGTATATACATATCCATTAATAAACATTATTCTGCATAAGTTTTAAAGAATGTGTTTAAATTAAAAAAAAATCCGATGGTGATAATCCAAAATAAGTCTTCCATTTTTCCACCTATAGTCATCAAAACAATTCTGAAATGGAAACGTAGGTACGAAAGATAACTCAGGAAATAATAGAACTCACTATTATTCAGACAAAGTATATAGTGAAAAAAATAAATACGGTTTTGCAGAAGCGTTTTATACTTTTTTACGACGAAGCAATTCGTAAAGTAACCGTCCTCGTATATTCTGAAAACCTAGCAAGTTTCCCTCCAAACTCGCGAATTCTTTACATAAATTGCGCGGAACGGTTGCATTTTCTTATGCAGTTAGATAGAAAAGCCGGGTATCAAGAAGTTGGATACAAAAAGGGCCATCGTCGGATTCGAAACTTTCGAGAATACGCCAGTGGAGCTACCTTGCTGTTTTTACTCTTATATCTAGATTAGAATAGCTACTGATTCCGCATTTACATACCTCTATGGACTTCCACGCGTATCTTTCGTTCAATTTATTCACGACTCCACTCGCGCATACACTTTGCGCACTTTAAATTTTAGCTAAACAAAATAAAAGGAGGGTATCGAATGCAAATTAATTGAAATTGTCCTTAACAACTGCATACTTTCTCATGCACGTTTGACTCTGTAATTAAAGGCAGTCGACCTGTAATTTACTGCATTTTAACCAGACATTTTGCACTTCTGTAATGTTAATCAGTTAATCCAAAACATGTAGCGTTTTTTATGTTCGATAAATACATTCACCTTAGTGTATTATTCGTAAGACATTATGGATCTATAAAATTAGTAAAAGATCGCTACATGGTCGTAGTTCGCAAACAATCAAGTTAAAGATTATTACTTCGTGTTGCATACTAAAAATACAATAGAACGGTTCGTTCTATTTATATAATTATTTAAAAATTTTTGGTAATAATAATCTCAATATGAAAAAAAATGCGCACAATTTTTCCTATACAGTTTTTAGACAAATTTTAACCAATAAGTTTTATATTTAGGTGGATTAGTTTAAGACGTTTACAGATTCTTAATTTGCCTTTAGGGTAAATGTTTAATAATATCTCTACTTGGTATCACTTCTTTTATAATAATAATCGCAGGTTTGTTTGTTCCTATTACTTAGCTAGTTTCTTAGTATCTAGTTTGTATCTAGCTGATTGTTTGTAAAATGTATCATCCAAATTTTCAACAACATTTTGTATTTTGTGAAAGGTAGATAGAAAAGAAACGTAACGCAAATTGCAATCTTAAATCTGTCAGGGATATTTCTTCTAAAAAGCATTTTGACTTTTTGAGAAGTTATGGATTTGTAGTCAATAATATAAGAAGTATATTCCAATTTTTGAAGTGTTTATTTCAATGTTAATTTTTGACGAATATATGTATAAGATTGTCGTAAATGTGAGGGTAAGGTGTATAATGTTTTTTAATTTGTTATTCTTTTAGACACGTATGTAGACAACTAGTAGACTACAGTATTGTACTTCACATTTATGACCGCAGTTTGCAGCATACATTTACAAAAGATATTGGTGGCTAAATGGAAATTTTCCAAAGCCAACAAAAATTGTAATTTATTGGGGGATCCACCCTTCATATCTCGTAGTATATACGTTGTGCGACATATCTGTTTATTCTTTTATATAATATAAAAGAGTTTTCTTAGTAGACACAAAGCCTGAAAGTGACGATTCTATTTTAAACGTATTTTTTTTCCTTAAATTCTACTGTGTTGTTATTTTTATCTATCGCTATATGTGCACTAGTAATTTTCTACAAATTATTTTAAATACTAATTTTATATATCAGTATTTAGCGAATTAATGATACCTACTTTAATACTTTATAAAATTATCGAGATACAAGTTATACATTTCTTGTTGAAGAAGAGGGATCAGTAAACTACCCTCGACCGACGTTAATAATATGTCAGATGGAGTATCTCTATTAAAATTCCTATACAAATAATAGAACTACACTATACATAATATAAAGATGCGGTAAATACTTTTCTAATATTTATAATACCCAAAATATGATTTTTGCTGGTGGCTTGAGACTCTGTCAAACAATTACAATTTTAACGATGTTGGTATCAAACAGTTTGCAAAAGGCTATATAAAAATTACTGCTGCATGTAACAGTAAACTTAGCCTGGCGATGTTTTGTCTACCAAACTCCGGATACATTTCCCTCACTTAATATATCTCTGGTAACGTACTAAAGCCCATAGACGGTGCGTGCTTTAAAATAAAATATATTTTCAACTTTCGGCATGCAACGTGCTGCCTCGCCACGAAATAAACTATATTTGTATAAATGTCTATTAAATTTGGTGTATAAATTACACAGCTTAACACGTCACATAAATTTTAAATCAAAGCACGCCAAAGTTCACTTAACATCCGTAATTCCTTTTGCTTTTAGGTTGGTGTAGTGGAAAGCAATTTTCTTAGGAAATGGTTTACTTATGAAAGTTATAAGTTTCAGAACAATTTAATTCGAATTTTGGTTTAAAATACGAGCGAGGCATCAGCAAGAAAATCTCGGGTGTATGAACGTCAGCAGACAAGTAATCGGCCACACTTGCCCCAAACGACTTTTCAAACTACCCTTATTGCATGAAATACTTTCTGATTCTTTTTCTGCCAATAAAACTTTTGGGGTTATATTTGACCGTTTAGTAATCATATGAAATTTAAATGTATGGTAAATTTAAAATGTAAACATTACACAAATATTATTATGGAGTAATAATAATACGGCGTCAAATATTTTTTTATTTAAAAAATGTAATTACATATTATATACTGTAACATTTATGAAATTTCTAATAATTTAATTTTGATATCAAACATCTAATTTAGAAACGTAAAAACAGGGTGTTTAAGGTTATTAAAATGAATAACGATGTAATCTAAATTTATCTTAATTGTTAGATAATAAATGGTATGAAATATATGACGGAAAATATAAAACATGCAATTGGACATACGTCTCGTTTTCATAATTTAGTTAGCAAATTGTTCTGAAAACAAGAAATCCTCTAAACGTCTCATTTAATGTAGTCGCGTCAGAAATAAACCACTTTTATTTTTAAATAATTATATTGGCTGGTGAAAAAGAAACAGATAATACTTTATTTAATTTCTGAACTCTCCATATCTTGGAGGCAAAATTTCGAAAATAGTTTTATGTGTCACAATATACGGGAGAAATGTTTATTTTAACTTGTTATTTCAGTTTTAAGAAACTAATTATTTTAATATTAATATTTAAAACTAAGTTTACATAATATCCTGATAATGTTAACTTAGTTGGTGAAGTGAGCGTCTATAGTAGATATAGTATTTTGTAGAATAATTTTCGATAAATCGTTTTTAAACCCGTTATTAAAAAGAAACCTGAATGCATTATGTTAAAAATGACTATTGACATTATGCGACAATTTACAAAAGCAACCTGGCTACATCAATAATTTTCATTTCTTTTCTAATGTCAGACGAAAGTTACACCATAAAAATTATGCTTTATGATGGTTACGCCAAGAGAAGAGGTATAGTGATATAAAATTTTGCTGTTTGCTATATCTTAAGATTCATTCATCATTATTTTTTTTATCTAACATAATTTTAAATAAGTTTGTTTTATTACATGAAATTTATTAAACTCTTCCGATCTAACATTAACTATATCATGTTCATTTTATTTCACCTTGTATAGATAATTATTAAAACCACAAACAAGTATTAACGGATTAATTTATAAAAGCATTCCTTGTAATAATTTTGTTAACTTCCATGGCGGATATTGTCCTTTATTAAGATATTCCTTAAAAACACAGTTTTTATATACATAAAAATTTGGCTACAAACAATATTATATATGCTAATGGGAAAGTGGGCGCTTTCAGTAATATGAATAATTCATATTAATGAGTGCGTGTGGGGCCTGCAAAGAGAATGTACTGCTCATTGCTTATTTTACGCCATTATATATCGAATTTACATCGTTATATTAGAGTATAATAATTGTAACGGGTGACTACTTGTATCCTCGTTAATTCCTTAATGTTTATATGAGAATTTTATGTAAATAATATCGTCGTTCGACTCTCCTTCGCTGTCGTTGAAATTGTGTATAGTATTTTCGGGCGTCTAGTCTAAGCATAATCCATCAGTACTATTACGAAATTGTGTATGCTCAATATAGATTGCAATGAAAAATTATTGCTTGATTGCACGCTGTATACTTATCTAACGATATATTACATATTAATATTTTGTTAATATTTTAACTATTTATTTAACATGTATTTTATTACTAACATTTTATTATATTTGAACGTTACATATTATTATTTTAACATTAAAATATCTTAAATGATCGAGATACGGAGGCTATATAATAAGTACCTAGGCCAGAAATTGGGCTGCTAGTATTTAAAAAGTAATATTTTTCGTAAATATAACTTTTCACAATAATACTGTCAAACTGTCAAGTCGCTACGTGATTTAGTTTGTGAATGCCAGTCATTTAAATAGAACAACTTTTGTTGATTTTACAACAACGGAAACTTAATATCGAGCAATGATAAAATACTTGTTTTTGAAAAGGACAAAAAATGATAAGATTAAAACGGATCTCAGCGAAGATTATGGGGACTATGCACCTTCGTTATCAACCATAAAATATTGGACAATTAAATTCAAACGTGGCCGTACAAGCAAGATCGTTCAGGTCGTCCAAATGAAGTTACCACGTCAGAAATGATTGACAATATCCATGATATTGTGATGAACGATCGGAGAGTGAAAGTGCGTAAGATTATGTGAGACTGTGAGCATCTCAATTGAATAAGTGCAGAAAATTCTTGAAACTTATTTGGATATGAAAAATCTTTCCGCAAGATGGGGGTCACGATTGCTCACAATTGACAATAAACACACACGTGTGTTCAGATGTAGACACACGTAGTGTTTAGAACTTCAAAAGAATGTTTGGTAATGTTACGACACAATAGGGATGATTTTGGCGTCGGTTCATAACCGTGGACGAAACATAGATTCATCACAGCACACCAGAGACTAAAGAACTGTCTGAAGAAGAACAAGGTGAAATAGTGGGTTTTCCGATGTAAATCTGCTCTAAGTTTGGAGTTAGAGCAATCGTATTTTTTAGAGTGGATACGAACGATAGAGAAACGGTGGACTGAGCGTATCGAACTGAAAAGTGAGTACGTTGAAAAATAAAATAAGTTTTACAAAAATGTTTTTTGTCAAGGCCAGGTACTTATCATACAGCCCTCGTAGATGACAAGTTAGAATAAGATACAATACAAGAATATCGAAAACGGAATGAGAATTTTACGAAATTGAATGAACCTATTTTTAATAAATGTTTATGTATGTTTATATACAAATACGTAGGCGTTACGTATTTCTATACGTAAATTTGGGAAATACCATGTACTACTAAGTGCATGGGTAAAGGCTGTAATAATAACGAATAAATAAATGACACTATATAAAAAATACTTTAACTCTGTATATATTCAGTTGTTGCTATCGTATTTATTTACACCTTACAGTATCCTGTCTAAAAATCCAACAACGTTTAAAATTTTAAATACATTGCGATGCATAATTTCAGAAAATGTTGAATTTGACCGATATTTAGACGTTCTAATAGATTCAATTTAAATATCGCTGCAACTTTTTAAAAACATCATATATATTTGAGCATCAATCGTCTGCAGCGATGATTGATAACGTTTTTATGTACTTCCCACGTATATGCGACATTTCAAGTACGCTCATTTTTATCTTTCGTAGTCTCGAAAAATTAAGACAAGATGTACACTTCTATATTATTTACATATTATTTAATTGTGTTTCTCATTCTTCGTAGTGTAAAATAATGTTTACCATATTTATGAGTCTCATACTGAATGTTAAATAGTTCCAATGTATATCTGAAATAATGTTGTGGTATCAGTAAAATGGTAATTGGGGGTGGTATATTGTTGGAGAATATAACCTTATACCGTCGCAAATGGCCGTTGGCCTTGTAATTATTTTCTTTGCTGCAAGTGATTAACTCGTTTGTTGATTTATATTTGTGCCAGCATAATTTATAGCTAAGCCAATCTGACATGTTGCATGCATGTAGGCAGAAAGCATGGTTGCGCTGTTGCATGTTAATTTGGAATTGAACTTTAAAAGTATAAGTACACTCTTCCTTTATGACAAACTATTAAGTGCTTTCCATCATCACGTTATAATTTTAAATATTTTCGTTTATATGATTGTAAATCGTTTACAAGTTACTTTAGAGAATATATTTTATAACGAGTTGTGTAGAGTAAATTCATCGATAAAACGATTTTAGATAATAGGAACTTTAATAAATAACCGACCACAAGCAACCAACAAACGACAAGATTTTACAGCATCTCAGATGGTATAAATTTTCTTATTTGTGGTTTTCTGAAGGTTGAAGCAGCTTTCTAACGTTCTATATATCTATTAAGGATGAGCGAGATCAGTTCTTTCACTGAGAATGAATACTTCTACATATGTACCTATATATGTACAAGAGGCCATTTAGGAATTACATTAATTAATACATTTTCTTCAGTGTTTAAATTAAATTGCGATAGATAGTAACTATTGATTTTTAATGATGCCTACTTCAATATCACTAATCCGTAATTATAAGATGGACATGACTGCTTTACATAAATACTTTCTTTACATACATATATACTTACTTCGCATCTATAACATTATAGTGCAGAAACACGTGTCATATATTATTACTTTGAATATATGTATATTTACTAATATATAATATATATTAGTAAACTGATATAAATTCAACAAAATAAATCAATATTTCATGTAGCCAAGTTCGGTGAACTCAACCAGATGGTACAAGACTATACGAAACTACTACGTTGTTTTTTCGACTTATTTTAAAGAAAACTTTTATATCGTTAAAAGTTATGAACTCGTTTGCCTTTGTTCTGATTGCCTTGTTACTTTTGGAAACTTTATATTTTCCAGATGAAATAATCCAGTCACTGAAACTTAACTGTATTAGTTACAAGGATAACAATGAGAGTTATCGCTAGATATGCCCTATTTTAATACGTACCAATTTACAGTTTTATGTTCTCATTTTATATTTGTACACATACATTTTTAAATTAGTGTTGTGTCTGTCACACTTCCTGAGAAAGTATTCATTTTTTTTGGCAGATTATAGGGCATGAATGGCATGACATATGTACGAAAATGTTTGGATTAGTATCTGAACTTTATCAGAACTGAAAATTTGAAATACAATATACCTACGTGTATTTTTACTTGTTATTCGATTATATTAAAATTGTATACATATGCATTCATTGTATATTGTGCACATTGTGTTCAGCCATGTTTTAATTCACCAACTTATGACAAAAAGATTAGAGTCCATAATCGAAAGATCGGATAATTATCCTAGATGAAGATAAGGTAAATCAAAAGTTATTAAGGTAATTAATGTTATTAAGAGTAGTTAATTTTTTGTCGGAGAATAAAAATAAGGAACTCCAGAAAACAGTTTCGGCTAACAGACACTGTTTGAATACAAAATAACGAACAAAAACCCTTTTTATCATTTATATAATTTGTTACACCAAGAGAACTATTTATTTATTATGCTGACAAATAAATGTTGATTTTGGGTATGCTGACTTGGATATTCTGATTTGAATATGGCGAAACAAGTTTATCTTAAATAAATAATAACTTTGAATACATTAACAAACTCTGGTCAACGGAAATATATTAATTAGGATTTTGTGTGTCCATTCATTGGGTAAGAAATATATTTCTGTTAAGATTGAAATAAAACTACTGGTTATTATTTAACATATTAAGTAGTGATGTCCACATATATCTACTTATATGAATAAAATGCATCTTTAGAATAACATATTTAGTTTGATGTTAAATAGATCAAAAGTTACTATATACCAAATCGATACCATATACCTATTTCTGTTTATTAGAATCATAGTCAAACAACTATGATTCTCGTCGAAAAGCACGAAGTAAAGGCATGAAGTAAAATAAAAAAATTTTAACAGAAAACTTATTTTACTATATTTTTTCTAAATTATATTTCAGTATAGATACTATAAATATAACAAAGAAATGGCCTGGGTAACCAGCAATAGTTATCCACTACGCGCAAGTAGAAACAATTACCCCAAAATGTACACCTGAATAAATTTTAAATATGTACATAATACAATTCAGGTACTCCACTCTGTCATTCGGAATGTGTCAAGTCAATGTAATAATAATAATTATTTTAATCCTATATAAATATAAAAATAATTCTACAATTCTTTTATAGAAAGGTATTCGTGTTATATAAGCAATGATATTGCTTATAGAAATAAAATTTTATGAAAGTTAACTCTACAATTTTTACAGAAAAGCTTCTGTATTATGTAGGCAATAATTGCCAGATAAAAGAAAACTTTATGAAAGTAAGGAAATTACAAATTCACTTAACATGAATGTCCGCAGTTTTATAATCCTCATAATAAACATACACGATAACCTAGATATTTTTGGGTTAAGCATATTAAGCAGATATAGGAATTATTAAACCATTAATGAGGCTTTTCAAAAGATTCTGCCTGTACTGAATAATATCTATGTATATAAAATTTTCTCATAGTATGTGAAATCCTGTTAACACCCCATTTTACAAACTCTCGAAATATAGAATCATAGTGCGAAATACCTTCCAACTAAATAATGGCTGCTGTGAATAGTTGAAAACGTTTTCTTAAACGTTAATTATTTATATATGATACCAGTTGATGGAGTAATAGAGTGTTGCATGAAAAAATAAATTCGCTGCTCAATTAACAAATCAGCGAATAAATCGTGAAAAGATACTTACCACTGGTTCTGGTTACTTTTGGAAATACATTAAAATCATGTTTAAAATATTTAAACAAAAACAGTAGGTATATGTGGGTGTTCCGTGCACTTGTTTTGAATAAATGAAATGATTTGAGGCGTTTTTACGCGCGCAAATAGCGTATAAAATGGCATATAAAAATCCAGTGAAATGAAGTGTAAATGGTGTGGTATTAAAGGTGAAATGGCCGTCGGTAAACGCGCAAAAGCCGAATAGGGACCGGTTACGAGCCCGCCGAGAAGCTCAGGATAAGCGCATGTCAAGCGTTCTCCGTTCGGGCCTGTTCTAAGTTCCATGGCTGACGATGCTTAACTATAATTGAAATCCTTTATTACTGTTATTACTTACTAAACTGCCTGGTGAAGTGTTTTATTGTGCATAATACTCTTCTTTTCACACGGTCGATCTAATTTTCATCAGATATTCAAATAAATAAATGTAATACACTGCAAAATGGTAATATTTATTAGATATTAATTACTAAAACACTTATTTGTATATAAATTATGTTTATAGCTTGGCTGTTTCCTTCTACAAGACAAGTATATTGTTACTGTACAAACGCATCGTTGTACATATACATTGTACCTACTTATTTTAATAAATTGTTGACAAAAGTAAATCATTTGGCACTAGTACTATTACTCATTACACTGACATCATTTGCCATTTCTATTCATCTATATACTCTTTTATCGCAAAAAAGTCAATTAATAGGTGTAGTTAATTAATAAAAATAATGCACATACATATGTATAATTTACGACATAGCTACCTACCTATGTGCACAGATATATTATGTAATTATATGTTCTGTCAAATATATTTTGTACGTATGTAGAACTACTTTATATAATTTCCTTTTTAATAAAAAAAAAAACTAGAAAATATATCATTAGTAACTTTAGTGTCAGTCAACAAAGGTGAAATATATCTTATATACCTACCTACTCGTATATATTTATTTCCGATCTCTAACCCATAGAGATGGTAACTCGAATTAACAAAAACCGAGTTTAAACAAAATATGTATTAAATTTTAATTATTAAAAAAGATCCATACGAATAGGTTCCGAATTATAAAGTTTAATGCAACCTTAAACAGAGTAATTACGTTCTTACAGAGTAATCTATATCTTGAGACAAAAAAAAGATTTTTTCAAAGGTTTTGGTACATGTGTACTTATAGTTTATTTCATCGCTATTTGCCAAATAAAAAATATAAAAACATATCGTGGCTTGTTTTTATGGCTAGGCTCAGGTAGACTGTTCCGTTTATCGGCGGGATAAGAGAATTTTTTATATGGCAAATAGCGATGAAATGAGTAGTATAGGTAGTTTATTTCATCTCTATTTGCCAAATCAAAAATCCCAAACGGCTCTTGTCTCATACCGTGGCTTGTTTTTAAGGCTAGGCTCAGATAGACTGTTCCGTTTATCGGCAAGATAAGACAGTTTTTTATTTGGCAAATAGCGATAAAATGAATAGTATAATAGGTATCCGTTTATTTTCCTTAACTGTTGAAGTTTAAAGTATTTAAGTAATATTTATTTAAGTAAGTTTAGTATTTAAGTTCTCAGCCAAATTGATAATAAAATGAATTTTCTAAAGATCTTTGGTTTGTTAAACCATCATCAGAGATCTATAAAACATATATTGTTAATATATATATATATATATATATATTAGATTCGACAGTATTTTTACATTTATTTACATATTATAGCGATCATTATGGGTATAGTTTATTTCATTTCTATTTTCCAAATAAAAAATCCCAAACGGCTCTTATCTACTACCTGGCTTGTTTTTATGGCTAGACTCAGGTAGACTTCCGTTTATCGGCAAGATAAGAGAATGTTTTATTTGGCAAATAGCGATGAAATGAATAGTACTGTTATACACATTACGTCACGAGTGTTTCCGTGTTGAGTATGGTCAACTGTTTCAATATTTAAGACTGTGTGATAAATCATATTTATAATATTCGGAGATTACGTTTTCTACTTTAGAATACGATGGGCGTGGAGCTCAGTTGTCAGACGCGGAGCTATAAATGTGCAGCACGTTGGTCCGCGGCACTATATGGATGGGCGACTATATGTATGGACACTATGTGTATTCTCCTATAGAGGTTGCTACGACAATGTCTGAACTAGGAATGGGCCCAGTATTGGGATGTCATTGTATGCTTAGGTTCGAGTCCCAGCGGGGGCAGTTTGATACCTCTCCCTGAGCATGGTTTATCCTTGTCTTTAAGTGTAACTTTCCCCTCCGCAGCCTGAGACTTTAGGGGAAAAGAAGTTGATTTCTGTGTTCAAGAACTTCGTATATTAAGTGATGTCTAGGTATTATTTGCTTGCTATTATCACCCTTTTATATTTATTTTAATATGGATTTATTTAATACGTTTTAATAATATTGAGCTCAGATTATTAGTGAATATTTATGAGATTCGTGTATCTCTTTATTTGAATTATTTCGTGCATAGGTAAAAACGTACACAATACAGAAAATTATTCAAATAAAAAATATCATAAACATACAGATTTTATTAAAATATTTTTATACATCTCTACCAAAGCTTAAAAGTAATATTTAGAAGAGACTTCCGATACAAATATGCGATAGGAAGTGTTATCTCCGAATAATGTAAACAAATAAATAACACATCACCCGGTCTTAAATACTAAAACAGACAAGCCTAAACACTCACCACAAAAATATTCGTAAAACGATATGTAGTATATGTATATAATAATACTCCTAATAACCTTTGTCAGTATAAAAGTATTTATTATAAAAAATCTACAAATCGAATGTGTGATATAATATACGTAATAAATGTTGTGTCTGATAATGACGTAATAAACTGAGACGTTGGGAAAGTCCAATTATTATATTTATCATATTATCTAAAATCCCGAGTCTAAATTTAAGACACAGACGTAATCAAACTGTTTTGCACTATTCAGGACTGAAAAATTCGATATATAACGATTCTATTTTCACTTTTGGAGGTAAGAATTGATAAGACCGAAACAATTCTTTAGTGAAAATCAAAAAAACTTGAAAGAAAGAAGAATGAATTTATTTATTAAATTAATACTAACAAACAATAATACAATAATGCAGTAAGGGAATGTTATTTCCTGTTTATAAATAATGTAATAATAATGTCTTCATATTTGAACTGTTACGTCTTGGTGCAACAAAATTTCAGTAACAATTATAAAATAATTATCAGTAGATACAGAGTGATTAACGACGCAGAACATTTTTAGTCTGTCATACATATTACACATAAATAATAATCAAAATATGTAATGAACACTTATGGATTTAATTAATCTCGGTGCAATTAACCAGTACATTAATGAATTGAGATTTATTTAATTACTTAATTGTCTAATTTGTGTTAATTATCCTATTTATTATTCATTATTTTAGTAGTACGCCTTTAAATTACATGACCTTTCAACGCAGCTATAATGTTACAATGAGTAAAATATTTCTTGAAATACTAACCAAGTAATACAAAAGCCTTTATAACTTAAAAACATTATATAGATTATAAGTAATTTTATTTAAAGAAATATTTGTTACATTTCTTAATAATTTGTGTTTAACTGAAAAAAGTTCATAATAAAAATATATATTAACTATTGTATTAATATACTCAATTAGACTCA
The DNA here is from genome assembly GCA_037954035.1 of Rosalia funebris. NCBI lineage: Eukaryota > Metazoa > Arthropoda > Insecta > Coleoptera > Cerambycidae > Rosalia > Rosalia funebris. The sequence continues at coordinate 29,761,453 of JAZFAV010000032.1, read as the reverse complement.
TAAGTTGAACTGATTATAAGTTAATATTCATTTTATACAACTTAAATGTGAATTTAGTTTAATTTATTTCAGATTACCTACTACTTATACACAAGCTACATACCTTGGTTCTTGTATATGAAAACTGTACATTTTTTTTTGTATCCACAACACGTTACTAAAATCTATATACCAGTCAAAGTCAAAATAAGCTCACAAAGTTGTTTACCCCGCTTCATAGTTGGTCAAAATATGACTAAAAGTTATAAGCTGTAAAAAATCGTATTATAGACCCAACGCGGCTCAAACTTTCTAATTTTACAACCCTAAACTCACCCTAAAAACTTTCCTTTCCAGCAAAAAACGAACAATCAATTCAATGAAATAATAGTGTACCATTCGCCAACTTTCGAATTTTATGATACTTTACAAAAAACTACACGAAATGAATATATAGGTACCTGCGGTTTTATTTAGAAATATTTAATGGAGAAGTACAGTACCGTTATTTAACAAAGACGAGGTTCCAATTAAACGGTAAAATTTATGATAAATATATGTATACATTCCCGCCAGGAACTAAACGACTCCCGCCAGTACATTACGAGCGACAAGCCTGATTGACTATACACCAGTATTAAAAGATTAGCTGAGTAAACCGAAAATTTACTAAGATATCTTTAAATATTTTTAATTTACAATTAACTATTACTTTTCTCTTAAGGTTGTTTCAACTTTGTCATAAAACAAACAACACTACAAATAGTGGAATTATTTTAGAATCATAATTATTGTTGATAATAAGGGCCTATATATAACCTATACGGAGAGAATAGTTTATTTTTGATAAAACGCATTATTTTATTTTAAATTGTAATATTAGCCTTACTATAATGAAAAAAATAATTATATTTTGTATAGTTCTACTAGCTATTTTTATTTATCTTTGAAGGCAGAAAATATCATTATCATTCAAGAAATCTTAAATTGGTTCTACTAATCGTCTTCATATTATATATTAAAATGATCACTTCCATTATGCTAAGTAGGTGCATATGTATATATCAGGTAATTGTGGCGAAATATTGCGTTAACATAAGGACATTAATCTACACCACCGTCAACAATTCTCTACAATTCAATTAAGCATTTGAAATTACATAAAAAAAAACTAATTTAAAATAATATATTACGTGACATTATTATAATTTAAGAAAACAGAGTATACGAATAGTAACACATATTTCATTAACATTTTTTGTTTTATTTTAAATTTTTCAACGAGAAGCATTGTCGAACTGAAAGCGGTACGTCAAACGAAGTCAAAAACTTGCTCTCGCATCTTAAAAATGGATGGCACCCATCCACATCCCATTCTCCTATAGATATTGTCATTGTCAATAATCATTTTGTATTGCCGTTTTGTACTATCGCATAGGCTAGTGAATTACAGCCAGTATTATCATTATATTCTTGAATTCGATTCCCAAGAGTCCAACTCAAGACGCAAGTTTAGCACGCCTCCCTGAGATGCCAAAATATGGGTGTATTTGTCCTCGTTTCTGTATGTAACCTTGCGTTTCTCATCCTGAGACTTTAAGAGAAAGTCTACACTGAATGTTGATTTCGGTGTATCTGCGTTTCTAAATTTTTTAACTCATACATACATAAAATTTACCTCAAAATTAAAATTGTATTAACCTATAACTTAGGTATATTAGAAAGCACAATTTATTTAAAATATGTAGAAGTTATATTTCGGAAAAAAATTTCTTTATGACATTAAAATTTGTATAATTACTGAAAAGTATGAAAAGAATGTGGCACTTGGTTGACTGTGAGACTTGTTTCACTATGAGAGTACACGCAAAACTTTGGCTTTTTACCAAACCAAACTAAAACTACATTGGTAGCAGTTATTTTTTGTTTGACTTGTAATTTGGTAATAAAATTATTCTTTTAAAAATAGTATTAAAAATTGTAAAGTTAATTATTACCTATCTTTTACACAATTACCTCCCGCAGTTAAAAAAAATTTAAATGCATAAATCGTCAATGTGATGAATTATTCAAAGGAATTCATATATACCATACCTACTTACTTTATTTGAAACTACTGAAATTAGTCAAATTATTTAATTTCTTTATTTTATAATTTTAGAGACTGATATAAATATAGTTTATTTCATCTCTATTTGCCAAATAAAAAATCCCAAACGGCTCTTATCTCATACCCTGGCTTGTTTTTATGGCTAGGCTCAGGTAGACTGTTCCGTTTATCGGCAAGACAAGATAGTTTTTTATTTAGCAAATAGCGATGAAATGAATAGTACATTCCTGGTTCCATATTTGAGAACGCGGAAAGATACCCATGCTCTATACATTTCATGCACATATGCGTTCAGAAAACAAATGTGTCACAAAAAGCTACCACGCAATAATGATGGATATGACAACTTACACATAATTACAAGTGTTTCCCATTCTGCTAAAGGAGCGCTTGCCTTCTCTTCCTGAATTTACATATCCCCTCAACATTTTCGTCTTGAACCTGAATTTCTAATGGTGCAGAAATTTAGCTAGTTCTACAATGAATTGACAATTAATAGATGTTTCAAAGCGTACAAACAACCATAGTGGGTGAGCTAAAACCTGGTGAACAAGAACAATGCTGCTGATATGTTTTTGTGTTCTGAAATCATCAGTCAGAAATTGAACATATCATTTCGCTATAATACTTTTATCGTCATCGTAAAGATGCCAGTATATAATGACACCAAAATCCCTTGAGACAACAAACATGCGGTTATATTTTTATTCTTTGTTTATGATGCGTTTGTGGCAGTTACTCTTGACCGCTAGCCAAAATCGGACATGGTCTCATTCGGGGATCGGCAAAGAAATACCCAACAGTTATCCCCCGCTAATGTTTGCTATAAATGTTATAGATACTTCTTTAAACAAGTATTCTGATCGACTATGTATTCGATAAGAAAGCTGAATATCTACTCAACAACTGCTACGTGTTCCGTTATAATGCATTATACAGTTACAGTAGGAATTTCTAGTTGAATTTCGGGGATAGTTCAGTCTATTATATTAATACAATACGTCAATTAGGTTCCTCCGCCACATTATGTGTACCACCTCGACCCTTCGGAATATAATTGCGTTGATCGTAGTTACTAATTGCATTTTGCATCTCTTGTCGAATGTTTCACGATGTGAAAATAATTAACAGTTCATTATATTCGAAAGATTCGCAATACTACTCATATCAGCGTCAATAAGAAACTGATGCGTACTTAAAAAGCGGGACTTTTATACATGAGATTTAAATGAGATGGTTGATATGTAAACGTTGTATGTTTTCTTTTCGGTTTGTCATGATGTCTCGCATGAGCACAATAATAAATATAACTATAGTCAGGTTTATTATCAGTGAATAGGTACATGGTATTATATGAAAATTATATTACAAAATAAAAACTTTTCCAAATTGACCGTGGGTACTTTTTTCATCCATATAAATTGCACTTATTATTCGGTAAAATGGAATTATAACTTGCACGACATGCAGTTATTGATATAAAAAATCTATTATATACTTACATAGTGTCAATGTAAGTATTTGGGTGCCAGTCTTTATTTAATAATAAAACATAAATTATTTTTGAGGTAAATATATAAACGAAAGGACATAGCTAGTACACAAAGCGGAAGTGCTATCTATCGCAATGCGGAAGACCATGGAAAGTGTAATTTAGTAATTTGTCATCGTTGCCGAAATCGGCTATGGGCTTAAGTGGCACATTCATCAATTTCCGGTAATAGTTTCATCCTTGTATGTACATACCGGCACCCGGCACTTATTGACCAAATTATCACGACATGAATAGCAATATGTATATTAATCCCACAAACATTAAGAAAAAATTATATGATACTAATCATAAGGAATATTCACAGAGCGGTTCATTGAAAGAAAGCAACGCATCTGTAGATATAATACTTACATGAAACACTAAGAATAAATGATTCGATATAACCTATGAACTTTCCGCATGCAAATATTCTACTTGTAACTTTGTAAGATAACCTGTAATATATAATCCTGCTGTCACATAATCTATGATGATAAGTCTATTTGAAATTGTGTAGAATATTTAGTGATACAAGACCATTACGCTAGTTCGGTTATGACGTCACGAGTTTATAAGCAAAGATAACTAATCAATAATACAATACTTTAGATATTTAGAACTTCATACAAAATCATTCTTTTCTTTTCACGTATTTAAAAATCAAATGCTCTTAAAATATGAGTTCATATTATAGTAGCGTGAAATATTAAATGTATTTATATTTTCGAGTCGAATTTTAAAGATTAGGAAGTGAATGTAATAATTTCAAATTTACTCACGTAAATCAGAGCTCGGTAGTATTTTCTGGGCTGCAACTTAATAAGATACCTTGTCATTCCCACTGAAGTGTATTTTTGGCAACTAAATTTTAGTTCACGCATGTGTTTGTTTATTTCAAGATTTACTTTACATCCACAAAGAGAGCTTGTCGACAGATTTAGGACCCTGTTTAAAGATTTAGCGTAAGTGCGTTATAATTCACGTGTAATTTTTAATAATGATAATTGGCCACCACTTAATCGTGTATAACACGTAAGTAAGTACCTACCAGGAAAAAAATGTTATTTTACATTTTTATATCAGCAAACCTTTATGTGCGTTAATTAAGTGTATAAAGGTGGATTGTATGATATTCTTTTAACTTCGTTGTGGATATACTAGAATTATTGTTGTTTCAACTATTGTTTCTATGATATCTGATTTATGATCAAAGTTAACCCTCTGTAGTATAATTCTGATCGTGCTTGAATACCTTATTTTGGAATATCTAGTCTAGCGATAAGTACACGTAATGTCGTAAAGATAAGAGTTAAAATATATGTATTCTTTTGACCGTTTTCGTTTTATTCTGATAACACTGTCTTGGAAATGCACCTTGTTTATAATAGGGTATTACAGCACATTTTTTTCATTATTACATTTTTTGTGTATATTTTTGACAGCATAACAATATGGCTAGTTTTTTTTTTCTTTTTACTTACCATTACTAATTAAAATATATAAATAAAACAAAGTTTTATACATTCTAGTTTTAAAATATAAAGTTCTTCGATATCTAAAAGCAAAACAGTTTGACTTCAGTATATAAGTACATATGGTATATTTCAATTTAATCGTCAATCACTCATTGACAGTTATTATTGAAAAAAGTAGGAACATGGTTTAATACCTACACAAAATAGATTTTGTAAAAAATTAGGTAGTTGCAGTAATACCTATGTTTTTTTCACAAATTTGACGAAACGTAAAAAATACAACAGACAATTCTACCACATATATTTATATGTAACTACTGTACAAATACTGTTTTATTTGGCAAATAGAGATGAAATAAACTATATTTATATCAGTCTCTAAAATTATAAAATAAAGAAATTAAATAATTTGACTAATTTCAGTAGTTTTAAATAAAGTAAGTAGGTATATATGAATCTATATGTATTTTATGTAATTTTGCATTTTTAAAAGACATTTAGATACTTATTTCAAGTCCACCAAATATTTCAAGAAATTTTGAGTGGAAGATTTGAAAACTTGTAGAACGGAGAATATCCGTTTATATTTTTTTCAGTATGAAGTTTCCATGTATTTTTTTAACTTACATCAATCACTAGCAACATATAATTTAAATTTTATTGCAACGAATAAAAACGGTGAAATCGTAATTTTCAAGCTTCATGAAAATGAAAAATCAATCCATGAAAATTTTTATACTTGGTATTTTGAAAACGCAACTGGATAATGAAACTACAATATTAACAATTTGGTGGTTGCTCCGACACTAACAGTTTTAATTTATTATTATTCAGAATATTATTCAAAATACTTTTCAGCATATCGATTTATTTTCTGAATATTACTTACCTACCAATTTTTACCTTCATAATGATTTTATATAAATACCTTATGTCCAGACAACTGACAGTAAGTATTTACAAGACAGAAATATTTGAATTCGATGTATCGGAGATACTTTCATATTTATTTGAAAAATAGGTAGATCTGTAAATTTCGGTAATTTATCATTTTAAGATAATTATGTATGTTGTGGTAATACCTACGTACATATACTCATATGTAGGCTATTATGGTGTCATTATATTAGATTTTAACAATTTTAAATGAACTAAATAATAAATGTATAATATTATTAATTCTATATTTTATCATTAATAATGGGATAATAATAAACTTTGCTCTCTAACACTTTGATTCATTTCATCATGGCTAGGACACTGCCAGTGAGCCATGTTTTTGTTCGACGGCCATTACGCAACTCACAACGGGCGACTATAATACCGAATTTGTGGTTGAACTAATATCCTCAGCACTTTTAAAGGTCACTAAAACACTTTGTGATATAATTAAGAAGATTTTAACACTAAAATAATGGTGGTTTCTTACAAATTACTTGGGATTTTACTAAAAACACATAAGCAAAAGCAGCACTATCGAGAATTCAACATGGCTGACACGCATCCTGACGAGTCGATGGCATTGGGTGAGTGGTGGGGTCCAATAAGTTGCGCGCATAGAACTTAATCTAATCCAAAGGATTTGAATTGGTATTTTTTAGTTTTTAGCTTTTAAATCCTTTAAGTTAGTGATATCAATGTATATAAATTTAAATGTTAATTGTAACACAATTAACGTCTAAATCATCATATACGTCGCTATTGAGGGGTACTCGCAGGTAGGTCAAATTGGTTAGGTATATTTTTATTAGCTATTAGTAAACACTTACAGGCCTAAAATATTAATAGGTAGGTATTATTTTATGCTTTGGTAAATCTCTAAGAAATACGTATAAATTAGCTATTTATATAATTCGAATTCATATGTTAAATACAAATATTCTATAAATTTTGGCCAAATGGAAAAAATAATTTTTCCAAAATAAAACAATAAAGCAGTCTACAATTACCAGAACTTAGTAGGTATTTATTTTAACTGTTTTAACTGCTGGGTACTTATTTTTTGTAATATGTTTGTATGAAACTTATGAAATATTTGAATATGTAGGTATAAGTATATATTTTTTATGTTATATGTGGTTGTTAATGGTTAAAAAACGATCTGCAAACAACCATTTACTTAGACACATTGAAAACATTTACCAGATTTTAACAGCATCATATTTAATTGTAGCACATTTCCGAATATTGCTTAGTTTATGTTCTTTAAGAAATCTTGTTTTTCGTAAGTAGGTACGTTTGATTTTAATCGCTTAATCTTTCAAATGCTTTTGATTTGATTTCCTAAGTGTTCTTAACTATTGTTTTTGATACATAAACTAATGATTTGTCGGCATATTCATACAAATATTTTTTTCTCAGTGTATCTTCCTGGTGACTTCAATAGAATTTCAATTATCATTTAACTTTGTTGTTTGTGCTTACTTAAGGTTTGGTATAGTTAAGTGAGTAGGTATTTAGCGTATCTAATAAAAAGAACATTCCTGAATACTAACCTGTAAACAAATAAATAAGTAAGTGGTGTTCTGTCAAGCATCGTGAGTGACAGGTGTAATAGAAATTAACAAGTCATAAATTGGCAAAGACATATTTGATGAAAGACGTAATTAACAGGATTTTCACACATTTCCCAATTTGTCAATAATATTTTAAATGTGACGCAAATTCATTTTAAAATATATGAAAATGATTGATGAGTTGAGACTGTTGTATTCTTTCTTAGAAAGTATATATGGTAGTTTGGAAATGCAAGCCTTATTGACTTTGTTTATGATCATTTAAGCTGCGAAAATATTAATAAAATACTTTAATTACGTTACAGCTAACATATATCATAAATTAATATACATTTCTGTTTACTTAATGATTTAATAAATGCTATTTTTAGTCTATACACGATATACAACTTGCCATGTACTGTAGTGATAGTACTGTAGTAGTTATTTTTATATGAATTACATAACAAATATTTTATATATAATATAAATAAACAAAAATTAAAACCGTCAAACTCATTAAAGGCTCAACAGTAACCATATAACCCACTTTAATGTTTACGAAATTAAAAAGGGAATTATAAAATTACCTTCGTATCGAATTAAGCTCACAAATGTGTGTGAAAAATTAATTGGGAGACGCCATAAGATATAAATATATGTATATTAATTGTAAAGTACGTGAACACTTGCAAAATATTCTACATCCTCTTATTTTGCTTATTCAGGAAACTTGGCTGAGCTCGTAAGTACGTCATGTAAGATGTCATTTTATGAATGATTTATGTTTGTATGCACGAGTGATTTTATCTTTATAAATGTGTTTATAATACTCTTGTAGCCTAAGGAAAGTAAGCGACAGCAAATCATTTGCATATACACAATAATTCACTTAGACTCACCTTTTTTTTTTGCTTGCCAAGTATATAAATAAACTTTAGTATAATTTCTATGCTGGAATAAATATGCGAATGGTAATGTATCTACCTATTATACTTTTTTAGAATGGTTAGTAGAGGACCAAATTCTTCATAAGATTATTCAGTATACCGGAGGGTCCATTAATAACGGTCCTACCTAACCTAGAGTGAAACTGTTATGCTCCCTATAAAACAGATTCAGTATCCTTTTTAATGCCGATAACATTACACGTAAAACAATCGCTTCTGTGCGAAAAAGTATGTATTATTGGTAGAAATCGATGTATTGGTAAGTGAGCACACCATTGAAATATTATTTCTCATATATATTATTGTAATTATTGGTTGTTTTATTTTAACCCAACACAGCGGTTGTCTACTGGACATTAGTATTGATTTAGTTGGAAAAAATAAGTCCATGCGCGCCATAAAGCTTGAACGGGTGTGATTCCAAGGCTGCATAAAACAACGCTTTTCCGGTGTTGCTACGCAGCATCCATGATCTTATGACTTTTTCTAGCTTTATTGTTAATAGAAGATAATATATGTTAACTTAGAAACAGTCAAAAATCAATTATCTTTATTGTTTTCGGGATAGAAATAATTTTATATTTTTATAAATAATGTATTCTTGTTTTGTTTCCTCCATAATAAACCATCAAATTTAACTATGTTAAACGTACTTGTATATCACTAAATGTTATACACTTTAATGTTAGAATTTTCCTATAAAGAACATCAGTGTTCATCAATGGTTTAATTTTAAAATACAGTTTAGTTAAAATATTACTATTATATCATTATGTCAGGAACTTCAAATATAATACAAGATTATATTCAATATTACTATAATAAAAATAAGTCGAAGAAAACAAATGTTTCTCGCATACTTATCGTTGTTTACGATTTATTTATGTATTCCAAAACTCTTTATTCCCAAATGCAGAGTATAGATTTAATTTTCTTTGCACCATATTTAACCATAGATGTAACACCATTTATTTATTAATAAATATTAACGAGTCATTTTATGCTCTCGGTAAATGAACCAATTTAGTTATAACAATAAGCTATTATAAAATATAATCATTAATAGTGGTAGACGCCAAACTAAATAATCGTTAAAGCAACAATATTTAAATTTTGTAAGAGAATTTGAGCATATACTAGAATTTTTCTAATTTGAACCCCCAAACCTCTATCCCATCAAAATTGTTTCGAGTTTCAGAAGATAATCCATTTGTAAATAGAGAATCATATCTCCTTATTTGAATTTAAAGGGGAACCTATCGGTTGACTAGCCACTAGACGGATCACCACTGACGGAAACAATCTCTAAAAATATCAGAGAAATAAAAAAATCTATTAAATCCGTTATTATCAACCCAAATTTTTCAACAGATTTGCTGAAGCATTTTGTAGATACCTATGTCTTTTAATAGAGAGAGCTCTTATTCTTTTAAAGACATATTATCTTTAGTTTATGACCAATTGAATGCCAATATTTGCATGTAAATTACGATACAAAATATGTATAATAAATAATCCTAAACTCAGGAGTTACGACACATAAACAATTTATTTTCCGGAGTTTATATTCACTCAAGTTGATTTAGTATAAAAGAAGGTTATGAAATCGAATTAATAAAATTAAGTTTCTTATATGAGATTGGTGAATTATATGAGTATGCATTTCATTTGAATAAAACGCCTGAAATTCTACCATATAAATTATCTAATCTTCATGTTACATTTAAATTCAATACTTAAGGTGTACTTTAATTTGAAGTAATGATATAGTTTACTTCCTTTTGTAGTACCTATACAATTATGAAAAAATAATGCATTATTACATGATATAATATAACTTATAAACTTTTATATTCTGCTATGTGGTAACAGAATATCGGTATAGACACGACGAAGCTATACAATTAAATTAAATTAAGCGTTTGAAATTCTATATCGTAAAGATGACCTACATGTTGCAGTTGAATTCATTTAGGTGCATATTTGAGGTAATGTTTATTTGTTTATGTAGTAGGTAAATACTACCGGTTATAGGCATTTATATCTATTTTGAATAAGTACAAGTATGAAATAAACAATTTAGAATAATGCATTAGTGAAATATTATTTGAAAAAAGAAAATACAGTGAAATATATTCCATCGAATGTTTTTAATTTTTATTTTGCAATTTTCAACGAAAAGCATAATAGAAATAATATCATAAACCAATGTATTTAAGTAACATTAGTGTAATACTGATATTAATATGCTACATGATAGTCAATAGTTTTATCTGAAAATTAATATTTATTAATTAAATATTCATTTCTTTTCCGCTAAATGAAAATATTCGTGAGAGTTATATCAGGCGAGTTCTACAAAGGTCTTTCTAGGTTCTCCTATTTAATACATAATAATATATGTATGTATTTATCGTGGATTAACTTTAACTTTTGTTTGTTAATATTGAGAATATCCTTATTTGCTTTTATAGCTATTTAACAAATATAACATTAAAATTGGTTATAAGCTCTAAAACAAAATAAATGAACTGATAAAATTCCCCCATAAATAAATGACAGAGCAGTTTCATCAAGCCCTTCTCTGTTTGCATGATGGCTGGAAAGCCTTCTACAACACATGTTGCAGGAATGCACGAGAACGATGTCTTTATGCCGACCGGCAGATGCCTATGGAGATATCATACTTACTAAGGGAATGACAACTGTTTATATCCTCTAAATCAAATATGCAGGCTGCCCTGTCAACTTGTCCGATATGTGCCATTCTCCGTTAGCCACTACCTTTTAATTACTCGACATCTCTCCATGTTTCTGTGGCAATTAAATTTAATTCTAGAACAAACATTCTCCTTGTACAGTGTATTGTAACCTTTAAAGAGAATGGTAATTTTTTTAGTGATATCGCCGCACGATCATGCATCCACTTGTCGGTTTTGTTGCACAACTGAATATATAAGAATATGTGCTGTGAAATCCACGTTCAGGAAAGACAATCAACTAAATTGAGATGAACTTTTATTATACTCTTATATCGGCTCGTTTGAATTTTAAATATAGATATTAAGGTCTCCCCCTATAAAACACTTCAAGCGAATAACTATAAAACTCCTTTAGGCTTCTTTATGAGTTTCTAAAGTATGGGATTTTCAGAAATATTACCCTTATAGACAAAACTTTATTGCACTGTCGGCTATATCACTGCCTCAAATGGTGACAAACTACCTCCATACGTTCTCATATCGGACACAGGACACGACGTACGTGAACTCTCAACATTTCGACTAGTTCGAGTTATACTTTACCATTGTTAAATTTGCATGCTGTATTTATTACGCAGCTTGATGTATCGTTTATACGATGTACGATAAAAACTTTTTTCAAATATTGTTCCCAAATAAAAACTATTCTAAAATCTAGTAAAATCTGCGCTTACCGAAATGACTAGCTCTGGTGTGCATTACCGCTAATTCAAATATAAAATAATATAAATATAAATTAATTCAGATGAAAGAATCAGCATTAAATATAATACTTTATAAAAGGGTATGCCAATCCGATCGATATATGTATATGGCAGGTTGGTTGTATTCAAATGAAGTAATGAATAAAAGGAGCTTTGTAGAAGTGGAAAATATTAAAACATATTTGCAGTGTAAATCATTTAAATAATATCATCAAGAAATAATGCAATGACACACTTGCGATACATTTCACTGAAAGATAGGTAATACTGAAGTAATTTTTTTAATTATGATTTTGGTCAATTGGAAATACCATTTTGGAACCAAGAGTATAATTCTATACATTCGTTCATACTTACAAAGCAACATATCGACAGTATTTCCTTAGATTATTCATTGATGGTACATTCATTTCATGCGTTGTAAGTAGTATATTATAGTTAACTTCATTTAAATTTGTAAAACATTACACAATTAATCAACCAGCACTATCATAAGTCAATTAACTGGAAGGATGAATTTAATTTTTGTCTAATTTTTTGGTGAATTTAAATACAATTTCCTTAAATGTTCAAAAGTTGCCTTCTTTTAAACAGGCTTAAAACAAATCAAATTATTTCGATGCAAGTTTCATCCAGTTTTAGTTTTAGAAAAATTTAAAATTGTAGTTACAATGCGTAAGATAAACTAGAAAGTACTAAAAACTATTCACATTGGATAATCAAAAATTTTTTACAAATATAACACATATCCTATATTTGCCTTAACTAGAACCAATTTTTAATGTAGGTACAACATGTATATTTTGATAGCTTTATCTTCATTAGTAGGGTGTCTTGCGTTTTATTCAAATGAGAAATAACATACATAGCTGACTAAAATAACTGATTATCGAAATAGGCATGGAAGTACAAGTGCATGAAAATACCGATTATGTATTTAGACAATCTCTGCCTGCTCTCAAGATTTTCATTTTTTATTGTAAACTCCATTTTTCTGTTGATCATCAACCGCTTCATTTACTAATTCACTATTTATAGCTAATTTGAATACGGATTAAAAAACTTTTATCATCTTCTTTTGCGAATGGGATAATAATACTGATCTTATCTTCTTTCTTCTTAACTAACTGTAATCATTATTACAAATATCTAAAATAAAAATGTAAACAAAACAGAAATGACCAATATGTACTTTCGCATTTTCCACTTTTTAAAATTTCATAAAACTTGTAATTGAAGCTTTCCATTTATTTTGATGGCACATGTAGTATTAGAAGTAGATGAATGGTAGTCCAGCCTTAAATAAAAGGAAATATAAATAAGAATAAGAGCTACTCAAAGGGCGTTATACTCATAGGTCATCACTTTGTATGTAATTCTCTTTGTTAGTACTTTTAATACTCCCAAATGGTGTTATACGAAGTATATTATACATTTAAAGCAACATGTAAAGCAACTTTACCCGGTAATTTCCAGTAACGAATAAGAATACAATTCGAAGCCATTGTCATGGTTAATTTAGATTTTGTGTATAAATTATGTAATGTTGAAACATAATTGTAAATATCGTAAATAGTAATTAACGTAGATAAATGTTACCATAAACATAATTTACGTTAATTACTGGTGACACCATTTTTTAAAAGCGCTATTAATTGTTAAAATGAATACGTTGTTACTTAGTGCAGGTAATAATTATTTGGCATAACTTTCTTTGTTCTTTATAAACAAGCTGAACAGTAATTCTTGACATCCAAAGATTGATTTGCAAATTTAAATATATGTTGACTTACTGCCACAAAGGTTTTAGATAAAGTTTTTAGTAATCTTAAGCTAGATGAAAATAAATAATCTAACCATAATTTAAAAATTGCATACCTGCAGCACATGTAAAGGAAATCATATACATACTTATTACTGAAAAATTATTTTCAACAATTTACCTAAAATAGAAATTTACATAGGTACCTATCTCTCTACCTGTGGCGAGTTTCATTTTTTGAAACCTTATCTGATCGTGCAGAAACACGAGAAAGGGGTCGAGGATCGCTTCTGGGTATAATTCAATGCCTGGCGGGGCTTTAGCCCGAGGAGTAGTTGTTTCCTAGAGCGATTATGTAATAGCTTTGCTATTCGGGAACTACTTTGATAACCGCTTGGCGGCTTGGTGGTTCCTTTCTCGATTTCCGACTTATAAGTTACTGATAGGTACCTATGTATTTGGTTAATAGAAATACTAAAATAATATATTTACATTATATATAAAGATATACTGATTTACTTATGTGCATTCTTATATAGTGTTCCCGTTGTGGTTTGATGCCCTGCTCCGTGAATATAACGTTCTTACAGCAAAAGAATTTCTATTTTAATGTCTTTTAATAACTAAATTGGCCTCAGTGTTACCACATCTAAAAATATATAAATCATAAATAATAATGATCATTACTTAAATAAAGAATATTATTTAACCATTTTTTTATTTAAATTAGAGTGCAATCAATGTTATTAACCCCACGAAAAATATAATACATTTTCAAGTACTTATTCCACGAAACGATCTCCTATAAAGGAAGTCGATTCTTCCTTATTTGTAATTACTATCACTTTTCTAATTTGTTCTTATGTTGTAATTAACCATTGAAAATACATTTTAAGAAGAGAAATTTTAGAAATGCGATGAGAAACGTGGCTGGGGCTGAAGACTATATAAAGCGTATCTCCGTATGTATAGTTTTGATGTAATTTAATGTTATCATGTTGGCATCATTCCATGGTATGTATGGTTTATATCCTGACCAGACATGGATAGCAAGAACCCCGCCTTATGAAAAACTGGCATATTGCAGTCTTGAACTCGTTTCAATTTCAAAATGGCAACTTCGATAGAGAAATGGATTTTGTTTGAAACGTTAAATGCAATATATCTTAAATGTCGCGTTACTAAATCAAACTAATATAGTATCTACATTGCAGAACCCTATGTGTAAAATATACGCAAACGCCCTTTCTCGATAAGATTTATATATTATTTATATTTAGGTTTACTTTAATAACATTTTTCATTTCAGTAATTCAATTTAGCAGGTCAGCTCATTATTAATCCGAATTGCTAACTTGATTATGATAAATTTTTTTAGTTTTTCTAATATGCATTAATTTTGTTTCCGCATATATTTCAATAGAATTGTTAAATTATAAGTAAAAGCCAATAAACTACATCTGGTTCATTTACAGGCCAATAAAATATTTACAAGCAATGTGAGGCGTCGATCTAAGTAGAATATCAACCAACCACATTGTCACATCGACAAGAGTTGAATAGGAGGTAGTAATTCATGAATAAATAAATAAAATCAAAGTCGCGTTGCGGGAAATGCGCTTGGCTGTATAGTCTTTTGAATTTATGGAAGTTCGTTAGCTCGTAAACTTCGAAGACCATCCCATGTTACGGACTGAAACATTGCACCCCGTAACTAAGCAACTGGCCACAAAGATTTGTTGTGCAATAGCCAACTCTCGCGGTCTCAATTAGACGGTTTATGTTCATAATTCTTTATTATTTTCGTTGTTGTGCTTCTGCCACTTCCTATATACAAATGATTTTAGTTGCATCACGCCCAGAAATATTTATATAAACATTTAATAGGCCTTTCGATGTCATAAAGTGATATTTTACCTACATTAAATTCATTAGTTTCGTTGGTGGTGAATTGCTGAAATTCATGTCGACTATGGCGCTCGCATGTTAACAACTTCAGCAGGGAGTCGAATAAAATAATAAAATATATCATGGTTTACAACGAAGGGAGCGTGATGAACCAATTTACACGGAAAGTTTCTTTTTAGATATTGTAAATTTACTGCTGTCGATTTTTAAGTGCTTGAAAAAATATTAAAGACAAATAATTTTCATTAAAACTGTTTCGTATTTAATAAAGCTATATGAAAATATTACCGTAATAAAATACAGTAGAAATAGAGCAGCGCATAAAGGTTAAAGCATCTAAACAAATCTGAAGTCCATTTAAGTCTAAGGAATGAAAACGACTGACAATCAATAAAGCACTAAAGCATTCGCTGTAAATTTTTTGTTCGAAATTCTGTTTGGCATAGTTGTTTACCTAACAGACTATACATGTCTACTGCATGTATTCATTTCGGTAACCGTGTCATTCATTATTATCCTCTGGTTGTTTTGTATTGTACGAAAGTTTGTGACATGGTTTCTGATATTTCCCGCGTATGTTTCTCGGACCATTATAAAAGTTTATTTCGGTAGCTAATGAATGCTGTGTCTCAAGTTAAGAAACGAGATATGCGATTTTACTAATTGTAGCATTATATTACTCAATAACGGTTGTTAGAGGCATTGGGCCGGCACCTAAAGAGCAAAGATAACCTTATCGAATAGCCGTGAAGAACTGCAGGATTGGCCAAGTAATAAGAGCCAGCACGGTGGAGTAACCGGTTCTATATAAGGCCTCTACACGACAAGTCTTGGCTGCTGTCACAGGCATTTCCTTCGCTAATGAGATGGAATTGGACGGACAAGCTTTTGCAGTTCGCCACTTTTCTGCGATACACGGTAAAAAAACTGAATAACATTAGTTCTAATAATATTCGAAGCACACGAAGGCGACCTATAACAACTTCTAATGGCGATTTTGTATTAAACAAGTTTCAGAAGTATAAAACAGTAGGATGCCAGCGGAATTCTGACAAGATCACGATATGAAAAATGTATCACCGACCAAAACTGATTGGCTTCCACTATACGTTTTTGTTGCAGCGGTTCTCTGTCGGTATACTTTCATTATCCCAAACATATAGACGTCTTTTTGTACCCAACTCTCTTGACATCGCCGACCAACCTCTTAGGGATGCTTTAAAATAGCTAAATATAATCTATAATTTGACACTGTTTAAATATATCATTAAGGTTGCACAAATTTTAATTTTAATTGCATTGCGCTTTTAAGTTTTACTTATTTTTACATGAAATTGAAATACTCGTACACGATTTATAAAACTGCCGTTATTTCCTTCTCCACACGTCCCTACTCAGTACTTTATTACCAAAAATGTTAATAACTGTAATGAACTCATATATCTTATAGTTTATTACTAGAACAGCGATGTACTAAATTAACAACAAAGCTTCTGTATTTAACAACAGAGTTAGTTGTAGTTGGCGTTGAACGCGGGGCTGTGGTGCATCATTAGTCTGCAGTGCCGGTATAACTCATGCCTTGGAACCGCAATGTGAGTAACTGCAGGCTTAATAATGTCTACAACGCTAGCAACATTACTCCTGAATACAGCCTCTATAAGGGAACCACCAAATTCTCTTCCCCGTTTTCCAGTTTTCTTGGCTATTGTCCTTTTTATCGCGTTGATAACATAGCACACGTTTACAGTAAATGCCTTATTTACAATTTTACCTTACCAAGGTTATTTTCAAAATAAGATAATATACATAAATTGCTTCTGCTATTATATGAGTACCTGTATATTTTCCACATGCAAGAGTTTCAATCATATTTATTATATACAGTAAACACAAAATGATCCTATAAATATTTTAATTTGACATTATATAACTGAGGCAAAATTTTAATAGGATACAAAGTAAAATAAAAAATAAAAGTAATATTATTAGTGGTATTTTCAAAATAATACAATTTCATTTCAAAATAATACAATAGTATTAAATCTAGATTATTTGATCATATTTATGGCATATGCAATTTAAGACAGACATGTTAACTAAATAACGTTAAGTATTAAATAGCACTATATAAGACAGGTTCAAAATAATTCAATACCTATTTCATTAACACTATTAATTATTATATTTGTTACCAGCGCCACTAACAAAATGTATTAATTTGGAGGATTTGGATGTATAAGTAGGAAGTGTACTTTAACTAAATGTGCAAAAGCAAGAATAATGAAAGTTTCTTAAGAACAGTAAATAATTCTGGATATAATGAAGTAATCTGTCTCTGGGATAAGCTAACATTTTATTTGTTTTTTTAGAACTGAATACCAAAAACAGAAAATAACGTTTTTCTTATATAGCACTTTTCCTCTTCAGTAATATTCTCTACTTCAAAATATATAGATTCGTAGTGATTGGATTTATTGTACCTATTTAATATCCTAGTACAACGACTGATATGCAGGGTGGTTCCTAAGTAAGTACAAAAAATTTAATAGAATATTCTTGAGACAATTTTATGAAAAAAAGTTCATATGAACATATGTCCTCAAACGCTTCGTTTCCAAGACACAGGGTGGTAAAATTTTAAGAAAAAATCTTTTTTATAATATCTGTGATATCACTGTAAATATTTTTGTGAAATTTGGTACACGCATTCTATGCATCTGGAGGCACACAGTTTTTGCTTAATTAATTAATAATGAATTGATTAATTGTTTATGCATGATGGTGCTCCCGCACATTTTAGCTTAACTGCCCGAGAATTTTTAAACCAACAATTTGCCAACCGTTGGATTGGTCGAGGTGCAAACTTACCATGTCAACCGTGGCCTGCAAGATCCCCGGATTTAAGTTCATTGGATTTTTTCTGTGGGGTCACTTGAAAACATTAATTTATACAAATCCTGTTCAAAATGTGGACGATCTTAGAAACCGGATAATTCAAGGATGTGACAGAATATGAAATACTCCAGGGATTTTTGCACATGTGTGAGAAAATATGAAGAGAGCTGCAGCTTGTATCATGGCTGAAGGTGCCCATTTCCAGCAAGTATTATAATTTCATATGAAATGTGTTTAATAAAACAATAGTAACTGTAAATGTTAATAAATCGGGATTTAATTTTTGAAACATCAATTCATTATTAATTAATTAAGCAAAAACTGTGTGTCTCCAGATGCATAGAATGTGTGTACCAAATTTCACAAAAGTATTTTGTACGTTTAATAGTTATGTAATTGCTCTCAGTGTCTAAATATTTCTCCCATTATTTCTTTCAAAAATTTTTTTTAACAATGAAGTGAATTTTAAGGTACCTAATTTGAAATTAATAAGTCCTCTCTAAGAATTACTAGGTATCAAAGTAGTAATTAGGATTTTAATAGTTAAAATTATCAATTATGTGCTAGCAATCTAAAGTGAGAACTATCTTATATATATATATATATATATATATATATATATATATATATATATATATATATATATATATACGAGTACACGGTCCACAAAATATATTTAAAAATCACTAGTTACCATCGTACCTCATGGCGTACTAGAGCCACTATAAAGGTCAAATCACTCTTAAAGATCGCTATTAATAAACGTTCTAGTCGGTTTAAGCCTGCCACTGTTAAAATAAACTGTTAGTTCATAAAGTCATGTCAAGCGGTGAAAGTTTTATTAAAAATGTAGATACTAGCAATTTTAAACACTTTAATATTTAAAAGCTTTATAACAAAAAAAAAAGACGACAAACACTTCATAACAAATCAACAAAACTACGTATAAAAAATGCTACATAGGTAAAGTAATAGTTAAAGTTTAAGCTAGTTTTATTATAAGCAACAGAGGCGAATTTGTTTACTTTTTTAAATTGATGTCAATAGTTCCATTTTTCGACCTAAAAATATAAATGTATTACCATGAACAAGAACAATTATTCAACTAGTGATTTTTACAGAATAATAGAAATCAGTCGTGCTTCTTAATACTAATTGTATTATTTTTTAAGTCCAGGAAAGTATATAGAGAGTTAGAACTATTTGCAATGGAAAACAAAGCAGCAGATAATTTTTATCTCCTAACGACAAGAAGAAGACGACAAGAGACAATATTTAGATAGAAGAAGATTACTTTTCGCCGTCGTTGCTCGTCACGCGTTTCTCTTTTATTAGTCGTTCAAAAAGTGTTTAAACCATATTAAGTATAAAACATGAATTACATCCTTATATAATAAAAATATCGCATCAACTTCCCGACACAACGGAATTTGGTGGCGCGGGTGTTTCATTTAAAAAATGCATAATTTTTTTTAACGGAACTGTCAATAAAGAAAAATCTGACGTTGATGTTATACGAGAATATACAATACCTTTTTAGTGGGAATGAAAATGCAGAAACTTAGAAATATAAGGCAGCAATTTCTAGTTTTTTGTCAATATGTACATGCCCATTTCAAATACTATATTTGCCCAAATTCTTGTTAAAATTGAATAATAAAGTTACATTTTTCTATAGTTACATTTATATTTTCTATAATTTCAGTATAATTAAAAATTCAGTAATAAAAAACATTTAAATGTGAAGTAAAGGAACTCCTATTTTTCATTTCATTATTTTCTGTCCCATTACATTACTGGTTTACCAAATTCTTCTACACTGCTACTCATCAAAGTATTTTGGATGCTATATCGGAAAAAAGTTTGTTTTCTACCTTCTTATTCAGAAAGGTAATAACGCAGGTGGTAAACTCTTAACTTGCATATTATGTAAAACAGAGGAACGATTCTACGATATATGATGATATGTGGATCCGATTAATAATAACAACAATAATAATTAGTAGATGACCTTTACAAAATATTGCACAAATCACTAATTTGTTTGACAGTTTTAGAACATACATTAGAGGAAAATTATTTTTCTTCTTCCTTCTTGTATTCGTAGCACATTGTCTTAGATTCTTAACAATCTGAAATATTTTAAAATAAATCATATCACGAACATGACACATTTCTTGTAGTTCAACGTAGTTACCTACATAAAGTCTCTCATAAGACACAAAGTTTTGTTTCTTTATGCAATTATGCAGTATTTTTTTCATTTCAAATCAATTTTTGACCAAGCAAATAGTATTCAACTTAATGTATTGTGTGTTTCGTATTTCTTTTAAGGTGTAAGAGAATCTATGGCCATATTTTATTCTTATGTGCAGTGGATTAATATTTACTTACGATGACGATACTTTGTGGAAATAAACTGTTTGTATTCTGAATTCTAAGATAAACCTAAATTGAGGTGGAATGCAATATAAAGTCATATCTCAATAGTAGTGTATTCTGTAGTATTAAAAATGTAGTAATATTGCCAATACCCAGGCTATACAAGTGGACATTTTAGAACACGCGTTATCAGGATAATTTCTGTTTTTGGGGTGTGGTGGTTAGATCCGTAAAGCAATATTCTGAACTGCTAGGGAGAGAAAGAAATGGTCCCAAGGACGGAACGTGACCGCAAAGATAAACCTTCTCATGATTTATATTTGCACAACTATGAATTTTTGTCATAAATTGCTTCTCATACATTTGAATTTGTATATAAATCGATATTAGAATATTATCTTCTGAACTTTTGCATTATGTATCACTTAATCACAAGTACAACATCTTTCATGTTAGTAAAATTTGTACTCGGAAGAGTTATTTATCTATCTATATTATTTTAAGTTTAACATCATATTATTTGTACTGAAGGGAACGATTTTAGATGAAAGATACTTCTGCTCTCCAGCACACAGCCACTGTTAGTTAAACTTTATTGATGTGCAAAAGTTTTTCTATTTCCTTAATGGTTTATATTCCATCAAAAATGATCAAATAAGACAAACAAGAGCTTCATAATGGACTGTCGGGAAACCAATAGTTAGGCTCCAGCTAGTTATCTAACATTTAACGTAATACCCGTTATTATACCCTGGATTATGTAGCAAGGTTTAGTTTAATTAAACGCAAGTTTCTGAGGAACACTTTTGTACATAAAACTTCGTATAACTTTGTATATTTTGCTAACGTTTCTCAAGAGTAATCTATATGTTTAATTAACTCCAAACATGTTTGTTGTAAATAACTATAGAAATTAGAATAATGAAAACAGAGAGATAACAAAAAGGGATGACAGAAAAGTTATTATCTTAATATCATTATCATCCCCTTTTGTCATTTAATCTGAAATCGCCTTATAGCCTAATCGTCACTTATTTAAACGTGAAATTAGAAAATTTACAAACTAGAAATTTATATAGAAATACTTAAGTACACTGTATTGTTTCATGTAATTTCATCATTGATTATTTAAATGTATATCACAATTTTTTTACATTTAAGTAACGGAAGCTTACAAAATATTTGAGTGGAGATTCAGTTCAGAACAGGTCGCAGAACTAATTAATGTCAAGTGGTTGCTCCGCGACTACAACTTGGACGAGCAACCTGTCGTTTTCTCCTATGGAGGTGTCTCCAACAATGTCATTCTTACTGTATTCTGTCGTAGGGGACAAGGCCCATTATAGCCATAATATACAGCTTAGCAAGATAGGAAGAGTGTAAGATTCTCTCTGTATGCGTAGAAGAAAGGGTGAGGCAGCATTCGAAGGGAAAAGGATGCACTTTACGCGCAGTCTGTGTCAATATATACTCATGGATGGATATTCACTCTGGCAAAGGTCTCAATGCCACTGAGTAAAGACCAGGCTATTTATTGCGCATCTCGTGGGCGGTCCTATATCGCAGTTTTAAGACTTATTCCTATTTTTGCTAAGCTGTACTTGGGTTCGAGTCCCAACGGGAAGAGTTTCGCACTTGTCTCTGAACTGAGTTCTCCTAATCTGTCTTCTCCTCTGCACTGGCGCTTTAAGGGATGGAAGTGATTTTTTATGTTTTTCAACTTTTTTAAATTACTGTATGATCTATAAAATTACCGTATGATATTCACTATTTATACTTGTTTTAAAGAAGTAGGGAATACTGAAAAAGGTATTAGACGAGGTTACTTAGAATCGACAATGTATGTCGCAAAGTGTAGCTAGCGATGGTCTTTATTCAGTCGAATTGAGATCTTTGCAGAGTGAATATCGATTAATTTATATTGAACGTGAATGTGAATGTACACAGAAAGTACATTTCACACTTTTCCCTGGCAGTATATGATGTGATATTAATCCATTTACTTTTGGATACCATTTTCAAAATTTCTGCTGCTTACAATACGTGACGCATAAAGTTTACACATAACATGTAAGAAATTACCACACTCTTCTTTAAGCAAACAGCCTAAAGAATGCATGATTGCGACAGCATCAGTTATAAATAGTTACGGTTTGTTTCTTGAAAATTGAAATTTTTCTCATGTATTCGGCTCCACTGTCGTAATTGCTTTAATAGCTTTTAATTGCTCTCGTAATAGCTATTGAGAATGAACGCAATGGTTTAAGAGGACCCTATGTACGTATTATAAGATATTATTTTAGACTTGTCATCCCGTCCACACATAACCACAGTTTTTTTATTTTGTAGGTCACGTTTGACCGTTGTTAGCTCTCCATAACACAATAATTACTAATTAATTAATAATCAACAAGCGGTCGAGCTATATGGACGACGGATATTGACTGTAGAAACATCTAGCGGTGACTGAAGGCTGGCGTAAATAGTCAGCGCGATGAGCTTGGTGAGCCCCATTCCAGTCTGGACCAAAATTGTTCGCTCTACTTATTATTCGCATTCTTAAAATGCTTTTATTACCAATACAAATTTTTGTTTTTATAATATATTTAAAATCAACTAAAACTTTGTTACCTGTCTTTTCTCTACATAAAAATATGAATATTTTTCGTATAAATGGGCCAATTTAATTGCTGCTTAAAAAGTCGAACCTGCAGATTAGAAATAGCGTAAAGTTTGTTAATTAACAGATAGCTATAACTTCTGTCAATTAATAGCTCTTCATGACAATATGCAGAAACTTCAGTTAATGTTAAAAAATTTAAAACCACGAATATCTAAAAAATGGCAACACCTCATACTAGTATATGAAAGACTATTTTTCTTCAAAAGGAACTTCCCAATTAAATAAAAATGTGTCAATTTTAGTTCTTTTTTACTTATTGGATAAATTTGTAAATATTCATCGATAAATGTAAAATGTTCATCATATATCCATCAGTAACATAAAGTCGGAAATCGAGAAAGGAACTACCAAACCGCCAAACGGTTATCAAAGTAGTTCCCGAATAGCAAGGCTATTACATAATCGCTATAGGAAACAACTACTCTTCGGGCTAAAGCCCCGCCAGGCATTGAATTATACCCAAAAGGTATACTCGACACCTTTCTCGTGTTTCTGCACGATCAAATAAGGTTTAAAAAAATATAACCCGTAAAAAAATTTCTCGATTTCCGACTTATATGTTACTGACAGATCGTATCGATAAAGATGTATACCCTACAAATTTTATTCGGCATTTGTCCTGGATCAGCGTACCGTGTATGGCACTGATGAGAACTAATAAGTTCGAAACAGTTGTATGTCGTTCGGTTCCAATCTGGGACAAATGTCGAATCCTATCAGTGGCGGGTTTTATTTTTTGAAATCATATATCCATATCTAATTGTTTTTTGAAATGCAATTTGTGGGGGAAGAAAAATATTCAATTAAACGTAATTTTACAATATCATTCATAAACACGAAGAAACAAAGAAAGAAATAAGCGATAAATACAATTAATATTGTTCATAATATAGATTAATACTGTAGCAGTTTTGCAACTTTCCTTTATAAGCGAAATTAGAACCATGTTTAAACTTAAACCAATGTAAATTCGAGTTTGGATTTCTACTGATGGCGACAACTATACTGCCGAAATATATCGAAATATATGAATGTATCAAATTGTTGTAGGGAGATTAATCTTATGCATATGATGCCATTATAAAAGCAATTATTGTTTGATGTTGTAAGCAACAGAAAATGTTTTTTATTTTCTCTGTGTGCAAAAATATATAAACATATAATCATACATATAAATATAAACATATAATATAACGTATATAATATAACATATAAATATATAAACATATAAAATATATAAAACAAAAAAAATATAATATATAAAGTAATAATAAAGTAGATGCTATACCTATAGTTGATTAAAGTAATCATTATTCTTAGGAACTATATTATATATAAGTAAGATACAATTTGCTAGTTAATATACATATCTCATTACGCGATAATCAAATTAATAGGCAATGCTTAACGCGAAATATGAAACGGCATAAATTTACATTATGTTTATGCAGGCGGCTAAATGTAATATGTCAATATTTAATTGATGTACAGTCTATGGGAATTATGTGTAATAAATTCCAGGGAAACCACCATAAAGTGTGATTTTAGTATAGTTCAACATCAGAAGTGTACGAGAATAACTATTGTGTACCTCTAGCCATAAAATAAACCGTGTAAATCGTTTCTGCATTATTTTTGTGGAAGGTAAAGAAGTGAAAACCGAAAAAGACATACCTAACGATTTTGAAGGGAAAGTCTAAGAGTCACCATTCAGTTTTTTATGGTCAGAATCTATTTAAATGTTTTTTAGAAATTACAGGGCTCCTAGCTTTTAAAGAGAAAGTTTCTATAACAAAGGGTGCATTCTTTTTATTGCTTCAAAAAGGATTTCTTGGAAACGTAGAGAAAGTTGGTTAAATCATATATCCTAACATTTTCATATTCGGTAGTGAAGTGCTGAAGTAGTACGCCGACATTAGATTTCAGGATCGGGTGTGTAAAACATTATTGCTTTCAGTAATAAATAGTTTTAGTGAAATATTTAGTCCAAATTAGTTAATTTGAGTGTTTTAAAAGATGTGCGTACGTGCCGTGTGCTTTTCCATACAGAATAATTTGAAGGTAGTGATAAATTTTCGAAAATATTTTTCCAAAGGTTACCTTCCCTAATGGAATACAGGATGTCGAAATGTTAAAGCGATAATATATTTGGCAATTAATTTCGGGCGGAAAGTGTAAGAAAGATTTATTTTTAAATTTAAAATATAAGCGGGCTGGAAACTAATTCACGATGAAAGATATATAAATGGGAAGCCAACGAACGCAGTGTCATAAATAAGACAAACGTGTTAACCATAAATTCTTGGCGTCTCGATAAAATTGTAACTGGATTACTATATTTATATCGAGATATTAAAATAAAGCCTAAAGTTTACGAACCTAAGTGATCTTTTTAAAATACTCGTACAATTAAGATGCACAACAAACACGAAAACATGTTGTGAGTTTCATATGTAATTCAATTAGATATAATACATTGGCGTTAAATACCTCCAATAGCCGTAGTGCTACCCTTTTTTGATCTATACCAAAGACGGCCAAATTGAATTGCAATAAAAACAATACTTCTTATATTTGATAATTTAAGTAAATATAAGCAACTAACGACAGTTGGAAGGTATGAAATTGAATTTTAATTTAAGCGAATGGTGTCTTAATGATATTAAATTAAAAATAAGGTTATTACAGTCCATAGTTCCACTTATTTGTTAATCAGCAGCAGAAAAAATCTATTTTTCTGAAAAATACTAAGCACAAAACAACTTGCGATATTAATCACTAAAAATACTAAAATATATGAAGTGGGAAAGTAGTAATTAGGTTTCTACTACCTTATTTTCTCAAATAGTTTGTTGCATTGTCATTAATTAATTTATTATTTCATACAATATCATTTTAGAGTAGAAATACTGCATATTACATATTTATGTATCTATGCATTTAGTTCAGTTATATAATGTTAATGAATAAATTGTTTGTTTCCATTTTTTCATTTAATGAGTGAAGTAAATCTATTACGGTTAATATTGATAAATAAAATAACGCAAATGGAACTCCTTAAAAAACTCTTCAGTGGTAGGGAAAAACCCTTTCAAAAAGAATTTATCTAGATATTGAAACTATAGATTCTCAATGTTAAGGCTCATACGTAAAAACATAATTTTGCTTGATGGAGCCGCTCTAGGCATTTTGTTTTACTACAGTCTTAGATGACTGTATACTTAGTAACCATACGTATATATTTTAATTCAATATAATTTTATCCACATATTAATAAAATACAGTAGGCAAAAATATTAAGTCTAGGTCAAGAATCGAGCTAGACCTAATATTTTTGCTCGCTTAATATTTTTTTAAGATCGAGTTTTGAGTCTCATGTTTGTTAGTACCAATATACGATATCTTAATATTAATTTCAGGCAGATCTATATGACGCTCATTTAAATATTAACCACATCTCACAATATTTTTTTATAAATACGATTTTGTAACCAGGTAGAATGATCTCTTTGTAAAAGTCAATAAAGATCAATATTGTTAATTATATAAAATAAGTATTTTCTGTAAATAATACCAATTTAGTAGCATCAGATTGTAAATGAAATTGATAAAAAGTAATAGATATGCATGGAACAATATTGTTGAAACTTTGGGATATTAAATTTTAGTTCGATGAAAACAATTTTAATTTTATGGTGATTTTTAATCCAATTTCTAATTCTTAAAGCTATCTATAAGACGATACTTACGTAGGTGAATAACTGAATAAGAGAATAAAAAAGCTGTTCCGTGTTTAGAAAAATAATTTTATGTAGCTTTTAATACGTCATATACGAGCCGTTTTGAGTTAATAGATAATGTTTATCCATAATTTCTTCAGATCTAGACCCAAACTGAGTGTTCCTTCAGTTTCAGTTTTGAAAAAAAAATGTATGTTCAGTCATTACTAACTTCTTTGATTCGATAAATATTTATGCAGTGCAATAGCATATTAACTGCAATATTTCAATCTTCATATAATTTATTATTTCCAATAATAAGGGTGATAGCATCGCCCTTTTACGTTTTATAATATATAAGACATTCTTTAATGATGTGCGACTAAGTACTAACTAAAACGTTTTAAGGACCTCACTTATTCTAATTTAATAGTAACATTCAAATTAGTTTAATAAATAAATCGACTATTGTGCTGATACAGTCCATTTGTTTTCAGGTGAGGAGCATAGTATGTTTGGGAGTTTATCACTAGGCACCCCGTTAACTGGTAATTAACTGCAACAATAGCAACCGTGAGTACATATCACATGATCCATCTCATTCGGCTGAACATCGTCTCTTTCTCTCTTGAACCAACAGCTCCTTCTCTTGTGGTTCGGGCTAAATTGTAGGAAAGTGTGGAGTACAATCCATCCGCCAGCGAGAATATATTCCGCCCAACTACTAGGGTCGCACGATAGCCCTATGTTGAAGTTGGTTAATTTCTTGCATCTGTTAGACGCTGTACGCGATTTTCACTTTGAACGACCGTTTCAGTTTTCGAAGAAAATACTATATAATTTTAGTTAATGTATAACATGAATTAATGTCGACATTATACTTATATAACATATGTGGTATTTGACAATAATAAATGAATATCATTCACCTTAATTTTATCGAGTAAATTCTGAGGTAACATTAACATACACCAACAACATACAGAATGATTTTTCATAATAGTTACTTGATTTTAAAAGTATTTTCAATTTATACTGATGTTTCTTGAAAATTAAATAATTTAAGAGAATAATTCAAGTATTTCCAAACTAATATAATACCTAAATGTATATTTTTTGTACATAATCGTTAAAATGCAATTTCTGTACATTTTATTAATTATCCTCATAATCTACTTACACCAAAACACTATACACTACACTCGACGCGCGTTTCGCCAACAAAGTTGGCAACATCTGCAGATGACTAAAACTCAGAGAGTTTTAATCATCTCCAGATGATGCCAACTTTGTTCGTGAAATGCGCGTCAAGTGTAATGTATAGTGTTTTGGTGTTCTGTGGAAAACTAAGTCGGTGTTATGTTCACACTAAAGGTTCCGACTTACTCCAATAAGTAGATTACTAGTACGTATGTTACTGAAGCATATAGAGTTGTATCTTTTCTTCTTAGGACGCACCGGACGGTACAATTAAATAATATCCTCGGTCTACATCTACTAATAGTCAGTCGGTATATTGATATCTAAAAATGTTATAAATGGTTGAATTGAAATTGGATAACATAAATCAAATGTAAACTCTCACAACACGACATATTTAATCAATATCTACCTAATTTCAATAATCTTGATTTACTGGCATAGATACGGTGGTTTAGTTTCTTCTAAGTTGCATATAAAATTACAAAGAAAAATGGAAAATATCAATATACGCTGTGTTGGTATCCTTCAATATATGTACCTACATATCTCTTTGTATTATTGTGGTTGAGAAATTAGAAGAGATATTATTTTAGTAATACACGAAAAATATGTATACAGACATATATAAAACTAGATAAAACAAAATATTACTATATTTATCACCGGTTAGAAATATGCCAATATGTTGGAGGGTATATCAAAAACATATATAATTAATGGCAAGCTCTAAATTCATATCCTTTTCTATTAATCAGAATATTCTCCGTCTTTTATGTTAAAGGGGATATGTGGCTTAAATTTTGTATATCTTGGAACTGTACACAGAAACCATTGTAGCACGATCTTATCGAAATGTATGCAGTATGTTTGAAGATGCAGATCCGGACGTTATCTTCTTTAGTACGTGGTTCAAACGGCATCTTTAGCTGGCACTGGCTAAAATCCCGGAAGGAGGATTCTACTTCTCTCGCTGTGAAAGCTTGGTAGCTTAAAACTTCTAAGTCTTGGTTTTACATTATCCTAATTTATTACGTCATTTATACCAAAGTTTTACCAATAAAGGATTGTTAATTCTCACTCGATTGATGTATCCCCTCGTTTAGTTTTGCTTTATTGATTAGTGCTCGTGCCTTTTAATATAAAACTACTCTTAATGTGTTTCTCGCTGAAACCTTATACGAAAATTTATCTCAGATATTTAGCAGTTCTTTTTATTAGACATTATGGGGTAGATAATTTGAAAGATAAGTTATGTTGCAATTGTAAAAGTCGTTTGGCGAGCGATGGCGGCAGACTAGATTCATGGCACTTTTGCAGTCTACATACGAGTAGTACACAGGGAATTCGTGCGTACATTATCAACAAAGCGCCGTTCGGCGTCGCGACGCTGCTCGCAAAAACTTGCAAAAACTAGAAATATACGAGGTATTATCATAATGAAATTAGACATTATGCATGAATAATTAATGATCGCGAGGTATAAGTTACTTTATTCAAGTTTAATTACAATACAATGTAGATAAGTTAAATCGTGCATTTATAAAGACTTTTATAAATGTAGTAATATTCTTCTTTGATTCAAACTAACGTAATTTGTTTTTTATTTTAGGTGTATATATATATATATATATATATATATATATATATATATATATATATATATATATATATATATATATACAGTGTGGTCAACTTTGGTGCTGTGTGCATTGCTATCTCCGATATTTTTAGAGATAGAGAGATAGACAGTTAAATAGTGAAAGTTTTAAATAATTTTATTTATCTTTTCACTGCATTATCAAATTTTCTCTAACTATTTTCGTTTTTTAAATAATTAAAAAAACATGATGATGCACTCGGTTTCTTGTTTCTGAGAAAATGGCATTTTTCTCGTGGCAAACTTTTATTTTTCATATAGACGCGATATTAGATTTTTCTACAATTCAGTAGTGTTTCTTATTCTCTATTGATGTATGATGATAATGATTTATAACATGATCAGAAAATTATTGGATTTGAGGCTGTCATTTTTAATAAAATATTTTTTTTAATTAAACTTTAATTTTAATTAAATAAACGTTTGTGCTTTTGATAACGTAAGATGGGAAAAAATGTTCGAGATACTAAAGAGCGCGGGAATGAAGTATAGAGATAGGAGAGTAGTACACAATCTATACATAGAGCAAACTGCTGCTGTTATAGAAGTAGAAGGGGAGGAAAGGGAAGTAGGTATTAGGAAAGGAGTAAGACAAGGATGTACGCTATCACCACTAATTTTTAATCTGTACATCGAAGAGGCGATTAATGTGGTAAAAGATAGAGTGGATTTCGGGATTAAAGTACAGGGACAGAAACTAAAAATGCTGAGATTCGCGGATGATATAGCAGTATTAGCATCTAGTAAGGAGGAACTAGAATCAGCATTGAACGAAATGGAGGCAGTGTTGACAGAGGAATACGGAATGAGGGTGAATAAAAACAAAACTAAAGTGTTAGTGTGCAGAGGGCGCGAGAGCAGAGCAAAAACGAAAGTACAAATTAATAATGAAAGATTGGAGGAAGTTAAAGACTTCACTTATTTAGGAAGTAAAATAAATTGGGATGGAAGAAGCGATAAAGACATAAAACAAAGAATAGCGCAGGGTCGAGTAGCTTTTAACAAAAAGAAAGCACTTTTATGCTCGGGGGTAATAAACTTAGAAACAAGGAAGAGATTTTTGAAAACATATGTATGGAGCACGGCACTTTACGGCTGCGAAACCTGGACGGTAGGGGAAGCAAGTAGGAAGAAATTAGAAGCTTTTGAGATGTGGTGTTACCGAAGAATGATGAAAATACCATGGACTGATAGGGTTAGAAACGAAGAAGTATTGGAGAAAGTTGGCGAGAAAGGAGTATGTGGAAAAACTTAAAGAAGAGAAGAGATAGAATGGTAGGCCACTTGCTGAGACATGGGGGAATAGTCCGCGATATTTTGGAGGCACAAATAGGAGTGAAAGAAGGCAGAGGTAGGCCTAGATTAGACTACTGCTCGCAAATAGTAAGGGATGTAGGTTGTAGCACAATTAGCGAAATGCGTAGGTTAGCACAAGTTAGGAGAAGCTGGAGGTTAGCGTCCAACCAGTCTTAGGACTGATGACCTAATGATGATGAAACGTTTGTGATGAAATAAGTATGTTAGAGGAAATAATATTCTAATAATTTAAAAAGTAACAATAATGAGCACTACATAAACTGTTCAATATGTTGTCTTTCTTGCTGGGTACACTTATTGCCCCTCTTCAACAAATATTTATACACCCTTGTGAAGGTATTTCTATTAATTGGGGCCAAGGTATCTCTAACACGTTCTTCAAGGACTAACATATTTTCTGGTGCTTCAAAGGAGTGTACTTAATTTTTTGCGTATCCCCATAAATGAAAGTTCAATAGGCTGAGGTCAGGAGATTTTGCTTTCCATAAAACGTTTCCACTACTTACAGTTTCATTAAAAATGCCCTGTAAATATTCAATTATAATTAAAAATGAAGGACTCAATTAGATCCGTTTCTTACAAAATGTGTAACATTAATTACTTTTTAATACAAGGAAATAAGT
Source organism: Rosalia funebris (assembly GCA_037954035.1). Classification (NCBI taxonomy): domain Eukaryota; kingdom Metazoa; phylum Arthropoda; class Insecta; order Coleoptera; family Cerambycidae; genus Rosalia; species Rosalia funebris. The sequence goes on along the minus strand of JAZFAV010000032.1, from coordinate 29,729,292 downwards.
TAGGTTTACCTATGATACCCCAGTAGACATTAATGCAAAATCGGGTTTGAAACCTTTTTGGCGGATTATATGAGAACTGTCAGTATCACAATAATGAATAATGAGTATTATGTCTGTTATAAATGTGCCTATCTGCAACTATTCTCGTTGCTGATAACTGGTCGTGTCAGCTCATAATACTTTTGATGAAAAAATTGAGTCTTAACATTTTTGCTGATACCATTCACGAAATTCAACTCGCCTTCCAAAATCTTTTTCATTCAATACCTGAACAATTTACTCTAAAGCCTATTATGTAAAATGTAAAAAATGTAAAAAATTATTTTTACATTTGCTCTAGATATTTGTAGCAAATATATTTCTTTTGCAGAGGATGTATGATTTTCATTTACGCATGTTACGCACATTATTCGCAGTCTGGCTATTCGTTATTAATATTATAATTTTAACTTCTTTTTGTTCCAATTTTCCACAGTCTAGCAGATTTATTATCAGGCACTAAAATCCAGATTGGTTACGTTCAGGGAAACGTTCTTCATATCTTCTTTAGGCTTCAGCCATATTCCTATTTAATTTAATGTAAATCTCTAATGTCTACCTCTCCTTCGTTTGTTGACATGATTACGATAAATCTGAATACAGTAATAACTGGTAATAATTAATAAAATTTTAACAAGAAAGAGAAAAATGAAGGAAAACAAGGGATGCGTAAACTTTGGCAGCACACAATAACAAATCTATTCAATTGTCTTGTACCTTTTTTAAGTCTCATAGTCAATATGAGCAAAATTAAATTAAATTTACGACCTCAAACCCTATAATGTTTTGCCCATGTGATACATAATCGAAAAAAGAATAAAAAATTCTATCCAATTGTAGAAAAATCAAAAATGGCCTCAATATGAAAAACAAATCTTAATGCCATTTTCGCAGAAACAAAGGGCTATAGATTTTTTTGTTACTACAGCTAAACGCGCCTTTAAAAAGTAGTTCATGGAATGTACCTGTGAAATGTCGCCACATCACCAATTAATTATCCCTTTAATTGTCACCAATTAAAGGGATATGAAGCATTGTTGAAAGTGCATCATCCTGTTTATTAGTAATTATTTAAAAAAGAAAATAGGTAAAATTCGGAAATGCAGTAAAAACAATTTTTTTTAATCTTTGCCAAGTTAACCGTCTTTGTATCTCTAATAATACTCGAGATAGCAATGCATGTAGCACCAAAGTGCCCCACACTATATAAGATATATAAACATTCTAATATGACTTCTGATCACAGAAATCTATCAAGGTTTTCTACAATAGCTTATTCTTTTGTATGTCTTGTATATTATATCACTGATTATGTCTGATCAACTGTGACAATCTTTAAAGTCATAAATGACAGTTCTGCGTATAGGTAACATACTAAAACGTCACGTGTTATTTATTCACGTAAATAAATATTCAGTGCATGTGCAGTGCCTTACATTTTAACAATAAGCGGATCGTATACTCTTAATTTTATATTCGTGTTTAATTTGATCCATTTGTACATATTTTGTATACTTTGGTTTAGTTGGATATAATTGATCTAAATAGATATTATTATTATTATTTAAATAATATGCGGTTTAAATATATACCATATATCCACAAATATATATATATATATATATATATATATATATATATATATATATATATATATGTATATGTATATATATATATATATATATATATATATATATATATATATATATATATATATATGTATATGTATATATATATATATATATATATATATATATATATATATATATGTATATGTATATATATATATATATATATATATATATATATATATATATATATATATATATATATATATATATATATATATATATATCTAATATATTAACTAATATTTAGGTCATTTGTCCTTAAATGATTAGAATAAATTACAATGTTCAACTATATTAAAACAAAAAGAATGCAATTATACATTTTCAAAATGTTTATATTTTTATCGTCGCGAACTATTTTTATTATTCATTCACTTACACGCAAATGGTTAGAGACAAACTAAATATGCACCCTAACGGAAATTTCAAAATGTTTATTAATGGATATTTCAGATATTAGACAAGGGTCTTGAATCGTAAAATGCTCGAACTACGCAATAAGCACACTTACATTTTTATTTTATGGCCAAAGACGCTATAAATTTATACAAAATCGCCTATTATAGTTTATATATACCTCAGAACTGAGTGATTATATTCAGGCATTTATATGCAATGATATTTCATATTCGTTCATAGATCTAAGAAAAGATAAGCTTGAAATATGTTACACATGAACATTTTTAAGCGATGCCACAGTTATTTACCTTTTGAAAGTATCATAACCTAGTGAAAAAATTATTATTACACCATAAATATATAAAAACTATATTTGTTTCTTTCATAAATATCGTTTATATGCTGGAACCTTTTTGTATTTTCAAAAACAATTGTATGTATATAAAAATATTTACTATACGAGTATACTATCTGTCATTTTTCCTAATGGTTTTTATTCTGTGTATTATTTTGAAATTTAGACATTATGTTGATAATGATTTTGAAGGCAATAAACGTGTAATAAAAATATCATTATTTAAAAAAAAGTAGCTTGTATTGCAAAAAATACCTACCAAATTATTTCCGAGTTATAGAGGGTTAAGTATTTGTAGTTTTCTCATAAATATATTTTCTCATAAATCTTACGTATGTAGAAAACTTAAGTTTTCTATATATTTTTTTTTACTTTTGAATAAATATTTGTGTTGTAATACAAGAAATACTAATTAAAGTGTTGTTTTTACTTTTTATCTACATTCATCGTTTGATGTAAGCACTCTCGAAATAAATCATTGTGAAGTATGAATTCTCAATTTCAATAATGGAGACATAGGTTAAGGCTTTGTTAAATCATATATCACAATATACATCAGACATCACATATTAATGTGGGCTCCGAAGTGACTCATGCGTAAGGGATACATAACCTAGACATATTGCTCATGGAGTCTCCACAGACATTTATTACATATTGATGGCAGACCAGGCTTAACGTCATTGGTTATTTCAAATGCCAATAGGGCAGATGCCATTTTTATAATTCAGTATAATTTTAAATTGGCAATAAGGCGTGTTATTGTATCTCTGAGGGCAAGCAGGGCCTAAATCATCTTTGACAAGCAACTATTGTGTTTGAAGTGTCGGCATTGTTCCATCTTAACTGAATTCTGATCACTTTCCTCCATTGGCAGATGCGTGATTTATGTGTATACATTCTTGGTGTATCACCTGAGTGCCTAGTGCTTTAAATTTGATTTTAATAGAAAAGGCGTATAGTAGATTTTCTTAGCATAACATGATATCCTGAAAAATAGAGGCATTGAAATGGAAAAAAACTTTTTGCATCTGCTCGCGTCCTAACTGTTCGTCTAGCGAACAAATCCACAAGCTCGTCATTCGTAAAGATATTACATAAAAATCTAAAAAAAAATCGTCGTCTTATTTTATAATTTTCAAACGTAATTAACTAATACCGCGGAACTTCAACTGAAATATTATATCTCTCGTGGATATTATACATTTCTCCAAAAATAGTCTTCCGTTCTTCGAATTTCCTAATAATAGCTAAATACTGTAATGGTTTTGATATAAGTTGCAGCTACCAAGTTGACATTTTGTGAATACACTTTGACCCAATAATAAATTGTTAACATTTCTCTCATAAGTTTATATTTTTATCGTTACTATATATTATATTTAATATATTTATATAAACAAACTATAACATAACCAATTAGAAATAAAACAAATTCTAAAAAGACAAAAATTTAGAAATGAGCAGTGGCAGTAATTATGATTTTTTATATTTCATGTACATATCGAGTCCATATGTAGGTATATCAAAATTTAGTGGAGAAGTTAGGACTTACTATAATATCATGTATATAAATAACATCTATTTCATAAAACACAGCAGTGAAATTCACAAAAATGACGCCGAGTCATATTAGGATGGTATTAGGTATGATAATGCACTTAGGAAGTGCTCGTCGTATTCAATAATTCAACTAATGCTTGGTTAGTGCTTGTCAAATTTCACACTCATACCGCTAATTCTATTCAGGATTATTACATGCAATTTAAATGAAAAGTACTTAAATATCACGTTCTACGACAAGAATCAGAGTTCAGATAAAGTTATTGATGCAATGGGATGTACAACATAGTTGTAATTGTTGAATGAGATTATGGATGAGCAATTGACTCTATGCGGACTAGTTAAAATAGTGAGCATGATATGACTCTCTGATCGACGTTGTAAAACCCAAGGGTAAAATTGTGGATGATATTAACGTTGTTGGCAGTGCTTTAGTGTGGAGGATTTATGCGACTATTCGAAAAATTCCTTTTTAATTAAGCACATTTCTCGTTGAGGAATCATTTGGTAATTGCCGGAAACTTTGCATATAAATGCTAAAGTAAGTTTGCGGAGATGGTGTCTCGTTTTACAACTGTCAAGAATTTTAATTCTTTGTCCCGAACAGGAATTTTATTTGTGCGGAAAGTCTGTCGGCTGTCGGTCTGTTGTTTCAGCGGCACGAAGTCGGGACATGCCTGACGCTTGCTTGGTTTTACTTGTAATTGGAGTCTCATTTCCGACGCATTCAGAATGGCGATAAAGGCCGGTTTATTCTTTATAACGAACACCGCACTTAGAAAATTTTAATTGGCCACGTATCTCCATCCTTTTTTGGCCAGTCGTCATGTCTGCGACACAGAGCTCACGTTATTCGCGGTTCGTATTTAGTACCTGCATCGATTTATCATCAAGAAATGGTTCGTTGTCGTGGAATTATTTAATATTATTAAAATATTTGCAGCGGTAAAAACGCCACTGTAGACCGGAACAGCAGTTGCAAGGCAGGTGCAACTTCTTTCGTCCTTTTCAGCCGGTGCCTTCAAGACTGCAGTATTTGTGCAACGACTGCATTATTTAATTAGTTGCAATTTTTTAATGCACGCATTAACAACCTTGCCAGTCCAGATTAAATTATACAGGGATACCTTTTATAGACTTATAGATACAAAATGTGTAGCAATTCGTTAACAAGTTTCTCTAATTTTCCCACGGAATTACTATACTATCGTTCCAGTTACCATTCATGGGTTACCCTTTAGCTTTCGTTTTGAGAAATTAAAAACTTAATTAACGTAATTAAATCGCCACAGATGCCACATTAATGAAATCTGATCACATTAAAGATATAGCCTTTATTCCATAACTTTGAATGATTGTAAAATAGTTTGCCGAGGTATGTAAACTTAAGAATACCTTCTGGGCCTGTTCAGTATGTACTTATTTAAGTGCAATATGATCCAGATTAGTATATATCTATATATACTAATCTGGATTGACTGTATTTCTTAATCATTTATAATTAATTATCATGTAAGAGACATTTACATACAATAAAAATTATGATTTCTACTTAATAAAAAGTACCTATGGGTTTCGCCAAATATAACCAACAAGTTTGTTATAACATGTATATCAATTAAATAGACATTTTCTAACAACCAACCTAAGTAACCAAGTTAGGTTTTCTAAGTAATCAACAGTGCATTACACATGTGTATACGTTATGAGGAAAAAAATAATTTTCAGACCTTATACTCCCTATTTGTTCTATTGCAAATTAGTCAAAAATCTATCAATAAGTAAGAAATTATCAAGATACAAATCTATCATTTTTGTTTGTTTTTAAACATAGATTTTTTATTCTTATTCATAAATAAAATCATATATAATGAAATTTTTATATGTAAAAATTAAAGAGAAAATAACTAATAATCTATTATTGGTATGTGTATGAAAGGTTTGGAGTTTAATTTCTTTTCCTTCCTTAAAATAATTAGACTTAATAACGGTATATGAATTTAAACACGTTATGTTAAACAGTTTAAAATGTTTCTTTTTTCTGAATGTAATGAAACCAAATTTTTGGTACAAACTTAAAAGCTGTTGATGCGACTAAAATCGATGAAATTGGACATAACATAATATAACATAAACAGTTATAAACACTTTCAATCAATATAAATGAAGAGAAACGCTCTTGTTCATAATTAAGTTAACGACAAATTTTAATAAATTCAACGAACACCATACTTGATCAGTGTAACTCTACTTTAACTATATTTGCAGTGTTTCTGCAAAATTTAATCATATTCTCCAAAATTTAAAACATAGTCAAATTTTAAGGGGTAGCTTAATTTGCATATGGCTAACATTTAATAGATTTTATTTCAACGCGCCTTTCATAGATTATTTTATAATTTATTCCAGTGAAAATTGCGCGTTAAGCCATATTTTTGTAAACCACTTATATACACCTTCCTATTGCCAATTCATTTCTTTCTCACAGCTAACGCGCTAACATTTGTTTATCCTAGTCCTGACTAGTCAAGTCCTGGTAGAGGCCAAATAAAGACGGAAGAAAGCTACTTGTTCAAATAAATAAAACGGTTTATATCCAGTCGCTCGACGAGTTAACTTTTTCCATTTACTTACATATTAACTTGGTAAGTACGGGCTACAGGTTACTTAATTTTATCTGTTAATACCGTTGCTACTGTTAATCATAATGTACGTAATAGTTTACATTGTATGAAGATAAATGTTCTATATTATAAATATAACATATAAATTATGCAAGATATACGTGGTTGATTGTGTACGCTGTGCAAGTATCATCAAATTATAATGATACTTTATCATGATTCATCGTACATACATATTATACGTGTACACATTTGATTGTTGATCTGGGACAAAAGTTAAATGTATATACTATATTAAGTAAATACCAATAAGAAACATTTGGTTATAAAAATATATGAGGACAAGCTACTGTTTCTTCAGGAAAAAGTTTATTCCAAAAATAAATTGTGAACAATATCTAGGTGTCACCTTTAGTTGCGTGTTAACGTTTCTTATTGGAATTTTATAACATACATAACGTTTGTAAGACGACTATTTTATATAAATTTATATGCAAAAGACGATGAGCGATAAAATTATCCTTAGAATATCATGATTCAGGTTTAGTATACTGGATACTGGGAAAATACCACTGAATGTCTTTCCTCGTTAGCAGGTAAAATATTGACCGGAACTAGCAGAAAATGCAGCGTAAAGAGTATAATATTTCACTTCAAATCTGGTATTGTAATTTTATTAATGAGGTGCAAATGTGCACACTATACACGCGTTCACATATTATAAATAATGTCATGTATATACTATAGACATACATATAATATTTAATATGTAAGTATTTAGCCAGTTGAAAGGTTTTTAAGCGTAAACGCTGCATAAATAAAGGTAAGGATGGGATGTTTTATTTACAACAAAGTGACCATTCATATCGCTTCGCTAACTCATTAGCCAGGATGAGGCATACTTTGTATGAGATATTGTCAACGCCGTGGAATCGGGTGGGTAAGCTGTACGTCACGTGGTTGTGTTGTAACTCCGCCTCTCATTGTCTATAATTATAGGTTCAAACTTAACTTGGTATACTAGCTAATAGTACGCAATTACGCTACTGTAAATAATAATTAATCGCTTTCTGATTTTCCTTGAAATGTGCGGCGTCATTTATCAACATTCCGTTTATTCAACAATGTTTCTTCCTTGTGCTGTTTTTAATATGCGTACCTACAGTTGGGTATAATAAATACTAGAGCTGCCTATTTCCTGAAAATAATTAAGTACGAGTATACTAATTACATAAAGAATGTTAAAATCATATATTTAAGGTCTTGTTCCATAGTACATGAAAAAAGTAATGATATACAGAATGTCCACGTTTTATAGGACATTATTTCTTTTTTCGAAACCGCTTGTGTAGTTGTGTGTTATGGTTCATTTTTAAACTTTTCTACGTACTTCATACAGATTGTACTCTGCATAATATATCGGGTGGTCCAATAAACAAATACCTATGCAGAATTGAACTCTGATTGAGTTTTCATAGACATTGAAACTGGCAAAGTTTAGCATTGAATTGAACTCTGGTAAAGTTTAGCGAAGCAAACAAACGTATTTAAACTGACAAAACCTGATAAGTGATAATTTTATAATGGTGGAAACTCCTTTGGCAATATTTCAATAACAATCTAAAAATTCATTGTCTTTGTCATTAGATGGACTCATTATATTCAAATATTTGAACTATAACGTATCTATATTAACATCCATTTTCCTTTTTTCTTCTTCTATAGAGAAAACCAGGCCCTGCAGATACCTTGATGTGGAATTCCTCACGAGGATTTGGAAACCAAGGTACCAAGTCATTATTCATTATAGAATAGAGTAGAAAAGTTTTCAGCTCTCCTTGCTGTTGAATGGCTTGGAGGAACTCCGTCATAATTTCCTAGGAACACTACTGTCAAAATATGGCAAAAAAGTAAAAGCTTTTAACAAATATGAAGACCCCCAACCAACAACGGTCCTGTAAATTAATTCTTTATAGATTTAGATAACAATCACTTAAATGTTAACATCATAGATAGTTGTAAAATTTGCGTAATTATCATGGTAACTATTGTAAAGTTAATTGTTCTTATTATTTTTATTAAGCTTATTATTCACTTGCGGAACGTAGGATAATTGTGTTTTACAAGCCATAAGCATGTGATTTGATAGTGTTGACAGAATGAAGACAGGTTTTTCGTTAAATACTTACTGCTTCGTGGTTACAAAGTTTTTGAGTCTTTTAAATAACTTTTCGGTAATAATTTTAAATAAAGCAGCGTTTAATACTTCGCCCAAAAGTTTCGATAAACTGAATTAACTAAATAATGCCACAAAAGTGAATAACAACAGAATTTTTTTAGTTTTTCTGTTATTTAAAATAGAAACAGTAAACAGTTATATTTTTTGTGCTATGTTCTAATTCTAATAGGATGATATTGGACAGAAGAATAATTTAATTCACTAGTTTAGTGAGAATATACGATCGAGTTTGCACGTGAATTATAATCTCACGATAAACTGGAGTAATACCATAGTCTAATTGCCTTTTGGGATAATATTGAACAGGTAAATAATTTAGTCTATTAGCCCAGTAAGAGTACTATGATAAAGTGAAAATCTGAAAAGTATCTGAATTAGATTTTGTCATGAATATTATTAAAATATATTTAAATTAGAGAACATGTTTACATTTTATGTAAGATCTAGGGCAGCCCGAGTCGACCCGGCCCTTGATGGTTGTCTTGCCTCTGTTGGCAATAAGCTGTCTGTTTCCCAACATATGGTCTATCCATTCAGCGATTATTCTGGGGGTATAGCATCTACCTAGTGCTCCGCTAATCACCCCCCTGGATGTGAATTGAAGGCTCCTTCAATATTAAGGAAGGTGCCGACAATATATCCTCCAGAGTCCAGTTGTGCTTGTATCGATGACACAACTTTATCCAGAGTTTCCGTTGACTTACCAGCTTGATAAGCGTGCTGGCTCCCTTGAAGCGGTCTCTCCATTAGGACAGTATCCCGAAGGTACCTGTCAACTAATCGTTCGGCCGTCTTCAGTAAAAATGAAGTGAGGCTAATCGGTCGAAAGTCCTTAGGGGACGTGTAACCGACTTTGCCCGGTTTAGGTATAAAAACAACCCTTGTTCCTAGTCACACTTTTGGGACCTTCTTTAGTGCCAAGCTAGCCCTGATGATCCTTATAAGTGGACCAAGGTAAAGAAAGCAAAGAAAGTATCTTCTGATTTCTGTAGAAGTACCGGGTAAATACCGTCCGGTCCCGGTGATTTATATGGATCAAAGAACCTCAAGGCCCACCTCATTTTAGTCGGTGTGACTATGTCCTTCACAAGTTCGCTGTCGTCCCCCTCTCGGTTTACCGTCCAGGTTCCATGTGCCCCTATTACTAGTGAGTCGGAAATGTCTCCCGTCCCCGGTCTATGAAAGCCCGGAAAATGTGCTTTGATGAGATGGTCTAAGGTTTCCTCATCCGATTCCGAGAAATTACCGTTAGGTAGCTTGAACGATCCTAAAATCGCTTCCGGGCTACGAGCAAGGATCTTGTTCAGCCGTGCTGCCTCAGTCCCTTTATTTATCTCATTACAGAAAGAGGCCCAACTACTTCTTTGGGCTTCCTTAACCTCAGCCCTATACTGATCCCTGGCAGTTTTATAGTCCTCCCAGGTTGTACGGCTGTTACGTTTTCTGGCTCCCTTAAGAAGGTTTCTTACCTTGCATTTAAAGTTTTCCAACTTATTGTTCCACCATCTTACCTGGCCTTTCGGCCTAGCTCGTTTAGGCGTACAGTTCCCTTCATAGGCTTCTATCAATCCTCTACTCAGTCGTGAAGCTGCCTCCTCCGGTACTTCCCTCTCACTAATTCTAGAAGGGATCCCCCGAACTGCTACTAGAAGATCTGACTTGTACTGTTCCCAATTTGTTAATCTGGGGTTGCGGACCCACTTCGTCTCTTCATGCTCCCCCACTCCCAGATCAAACTTAATAGCAGAGTGATCAGAGAGTGTAGGTTCATCCGAGACTCTCCAGTTCCGCACGTATCCCGCCAGGTGTTTGGAGCCTAAGGTAATGTCAATTACTTCCTCCCTTATAGCATTATGAAAAGTGTGTGAGTGTGTGTGTGGGTGTGTTCCCCACATTTAAAATATCTAGCTCTGTACTTACCAGATATTTCATGAGCTCCCTACCTCTGCTGTTGGTGTTCGTGCTACTCCAGACCATATGGTGTGAGTTCGCATCACATCCCATCAGCAAAGGCAGGTTGACTTTTTGACAGAAGTCCACAGGTTCCTTCACCTCCGTTGTTGGATTGTCCCTGCTGTCATATGGTAGGTAGACTGACGCTATGACCACCTTACCTACGTTATCAAGCATCATAGTTACTGCCATTAGATCTCCTATTGACCATTTCCACAGGGGTGTGGCACTGATGTTCTTCACTACGATGCCGGCTCTGGGTCTGTTGGTACTACTGCTCCTGTAACAGAGAAAATTACCCAGCCCCGTTAAAGATCCCCGGACCACCCAAGGTTCTTGGATGAGTGCTATTCCTGTGTGCATCTTAGCCAGATCCCTCTGTAGAATAGCAGAGGCCTCTTTGCTTCGATGCAAGTTAATCTGAATAAATTGGGTTCGCGTTAAAGCCATTTTGTCTTTCCCGCTCCTCCTTCATTGCTTTGGGCCTTCCTTCCCTCTTTCGGTTACTTTAATAGTGACCCGACCGAGGTGGTAGAAAGGCCTGTATTCCGGTGCCGCGAGTGCCCTGGCATGAGACTTGGGAATCTGCAGCACTAGGAGCTTTTTACCCTCAGCGCTAGCAGGTTCTCCGTCCTTTTCCTGCGGCGTACGCACTACTCGCCACGCCGCAGTTTTTAGGGTGGGGTTGAATGCTTCCAGATCCCGAAGGATCGCCCCAGGTTCCTCCTTGGAAGGAAACCTGGCGGTGGCTTTCAGCGGTCTCTGGAGCAGCTCAACGCCCCCCATTTTTATTTTCGGCCCCGACCAGGTTAAGGTGGTTACTATCTCTAGCAACCGTTCCCTCGATCCCTGGTCGGAGGCAATGAAGATAAATGCTCCCCCTTTGCAGAAGGATGTCTCGAGTCGGGGCCAACTCTCAGGGGGTACCGTTGGCATGGTCCCGATGAAAGTGTCCCTAAACTCGGTAAATTCCTCCCGCGTGAAGAGCCTGTCTGGGTAGTCCTCCGCTACCGCTACTACCGTGAGGGGATCTGTTTGGTCACTATATTCATAACGTTAGCTTTATGTAACAAAATGTATTAACTACAAGTTTTAACTTGCAAGTAAGTGCAAAATCTAAGAATTGATAGATAAATAACAGTTATGAAAAGCGAAAATAAAAATTCCATCTCGTTGTATACCAATAAATATATATATAAAAGGGGAAAAACTATGACAAAACGCAAACTTGAGCATAATGAAATGATCATTTGTTGGATACAGCAAAAAGAAAAGTAGTAATAAAAATATACAAAATAAATCACATGGATTATGTATTCTTATGGATATTTATTACTTAGTGGTAATTACCACTAACGTAATTAAATTGAATAATAGTCTTGAACAAAACCACAAAATTTCCAAAATGTTTTTACTGTAATTGAAGAAGTTTCCTGAATTATTAAATAGACCCTAGTATATCCTATCTATAATATAATAAAAATACAAAAACTTTTTTAGCAAAGTCATCTGAATAAGTGATTATTGATTTTGTTTTCATATTTTAGTTTAAGTTTAATAAATCGATTCTTTTTTTTTTTGTAATAATAGGTAATGTCAATAGTTTTTGTAAGTGAAATCTTAAATTTAAGAATAACGGAAAACCAATTTTTTGCTGTTTATTTGAGTAAGTAATATCAAGAAAATTTATTTTTAATTCAAATTATTGAACCTCGAAAATAATTTAAACTGATATGATATTAAGAATTTTCTCTTTTAATGTGTATAACTTAGTATGATAATACATTTTCAAAAATCTATGTTTGAACAATATAAATCTAATTTAGCTTGAGTACAAGAAAAAAATATCTATTGCTTATAATATCTATATAGCAGGATTTACAAAACTATTATATATCATTGTTCGTGACTGATACTACATCTAACTGATACTATAACCTTTGTAATATCTTTATAATTTGCATAACTTAATGCTTAATACAATTACCATTGGATTACGATAACATGCATCATAATAATCGATATTAATACGATGCTACTAGTTCAAAAATTAATTATTTTAGGGTAAATGTTACTTAGAGCATGATAATATCGTTTTTGGAAAACTTCAATTTATCATTATTTAAGTCAGTATTATTTCAGTGTTATTTAAGAGTAAATTGATCATAACATAATATCGCATATTATGATATTAAAGCCATTAAATCTGTCACAAGGACGCTTTTGATTGATATGGCGACATTTTGAATAGCGCAACTGCCAATTCTTTAAACATAAAACAGGGATTACAGGTACCAAGTGTGATATCAATAATTACTGCAACAGAAACATCGAAACTTAAACCAATTCCAATTAGATGACGATATCCATCCAATTCCGTGACATTGGTATGGTTTGGGATAGGCGTAGTATTTTATTTCATTCAACATATGTAAGATCCATAATAATTCCAGTAAATATATTAGTGTATCACTACAAGAACAAAACATTCAGGAATTACATTTTAGACTGGAAACCTTTTCGTTGCGTTAGCTGTACATAATTTAAACAAGAAAAGTTACGGATATAACCAGTGGCGGCTCGTGATGAAATGAAACGGGTGTTCTGCACAGGGCCGATCCTAGGGTATTGGCCGCCCACGTGCAAATTTCAAACGTATCCAAACTACTGGCGCCGTAGGAGCTGCAAAAAAATTGCTCCGCAGGCGAAAATTTTTAAAATTTTCAAGGTCACTCGTTTTCCTGATACTTCAGAATTTTTATGTAAAATCCGTTTATTCAAAAATATAGACTTTCACAAGAAAAATTTTTGGAATTTAATACCTTTTTGAAGAACATTCATGTTTGCCGTCATATTCTTTGGTTAAGAGAAAAGGCTTGTAAGGTGAATTTTCTACTAGAGGGTCTATAACACTTAAAATATTTTCCGAAAGAGTTTCAGCGTCACATTTTGTAGGTTTCAGGTATGTCCAAAAACGTTCAGTCGGTTCACCATCGAGAATATATCTTAAAACTACCACTAACTGAGTTTTTGCAGATACATCAGTAGTTTCGTCTGCCATAAATGCCAAAAATGAAGGCTTGTTAATTTCTTTAATTATTTCTTCATGACATACTTTTAATATACAGTCTAAAAGATCATTTTGTATTTCTTTAGAGGTTCCTTTAAATACTGAAGCATTTTGTAGATGCCCGCTTAAAGTTACATCAAGCTCAGCAGAAAAATTTATCAAACCACGAAATATCCCCGGGTTTCGAGAGGTTTCAGCTTCGTCATGTCCTCGCAGCGCCAGTTCAAAGGCCCCACAAAACTTTATGCAGTTTATAATTTTTGACAAAACGTATCTCATTTTTGTCACATTATCATTATGCTTTTGCACATTTATCCAATAAGCTGAATCTAGCTGCGCTTTAATATTAGTTGTTCCTAATAAAGCTAATTCCATTGTATTATGTAGATGGCTTTTGGAGTTGTCGTGCTTTTTTATTTTTTCAGTTAAGTGCACCAAATCTGTCGCCCCTACCTCCGTCCATGCTTTATCACCGCCAAAAAGTAAACAAGGAAAACAAAATAACGCATTTTTTTTGTTGCACCCACAAGTCCAATTGTTCTTCGAATAAACGTCTCTATTAAATTGACGTTTATATGCTTTTCCGCGGCTAACACCTGCAGTCTCAATAACAATATCGGGCAATGGCCTACCATTGTTTTTTAAATCAATTTTTTCTTCATAAGAGTATTTAAAAAATCGCTTCACATGAACTAAATTATAAACTAAATCCATTGTCACTATCACAGTATATAAATATTAATAATTAGTACAATAAGTCACTACACAAATTCACAAGACAGTATTTAAAATCTCAAATTAACACGAAATAGGTACGATTTACGCCCGCCCGAGGAGTAGGAAGGAGTAAACATTCACTGATGTTGCCTTAGCTGGAAATAATACAGCTCACTGACCGTGTAAATTCGCGCATTTACGAGCGCCAAGTGTGGATTGTCGCGGGAGTTGAGGGGGAGGACGGGTGTGCCGATCCGTGCTGAGAGCTACCTCGTGTGGCCCAGTTCAATGTACCGCGACGCACTCGCGTAGAGACCCAGATAATTCATCTGGTCTACTACTTAATAGAGGATGGCGGGCAGAATGCGACTTTAACGCAATAATTTGGTTAGCTGCACCAACTAACCAAATTATTTTATTAATAAATTTTAGTAATTATTATGTCGCGAAAATATACAAATATCTAATTTTTTTGGCAGTTCTGCAGCTCTGCAGCACCTATACACCAGCCGCCCCTGGAAATAACTTGACTAATTGTGAAATACCTATACACAAAACATGTCAATTTCTTACTCGACTAACACAGTAATATCTGATTCAGTACCTGCACTTTTAGATTACTTAATTCTTATCCTCTATTAGGTACAATAAAGGATAATTAAAGTAATAAGTAATGTCACGAGTAAACCGTACATGACGTAAAAATAAGGGGCGTATCCAGGACACTGCGCTGACATACACATAAAGATAATTAGTACAATATACATATTAGTACATACACATAAGAGTCACGGATACACGACACTGTACACTAATCATGTTTAGAGTTTCAATGTATTAACATAATCTGTTCTAAATGTTCAGGAGTAAAACTATGATTTTTATTACTCATAATCCATTTATATATGGAAAAACCTTCCAACACTTACAGATACAGCGGGAACATATTTAAAATATATGAAGTTTTTCAAGGAGAACACGTATAAGTATATTGAGAAAAGTTGAGAAAACTCTACCTCTCTGCCTACGAGGAGTTCCTCAATAGCACACAGTGTACGAAATCTGGGATTATGTGACAAAACTGTTTTAAATGTAGTTTTTATGAATTCAGCCTAAAGAGTGTACTGTTAACTGAAAAATCAATTGTCGCAGGTCAAATATAATGTTTGCTGCGTTTACTAACTATTGTGTATGCAGAGAAAGTATATGTACTCGTACATTGAAGGTTCCTTATTGACAAATAAATTTTTGAAAAATGGCTGTGTATGCGACATGAAATCCTTTCGAATAGCTATGTCATTGAACGCCTGCTGAGCATGTGAGATAGAGAGTGCATAGTTTGCATTTAGTTTGTTGATCACCTTCTTTACATAATCAAAATGAACATAATAGTAGCTGTCGCCTCTAACTATATGCCCCAATGCATCACAATAAGCTGTGGTGGTGATGGCATATTCGGCAATTCATCTTGAAATAGTATTCTTCGTGAAGGCGTTTTTTAAAATGTCATGTTGGCTATTAACATCTCGATTGATGGATAGTAGTCTTTAAGAAGTTCTGCAAGTCCATGGAGTTCGTGTTCTAATATATTACATGTAATAAACTGACATACTGTACTTGTATGTGTCTTTAAACGCACTGCAAATGTTTCATACAGGAAGCTCCATCAAGTGTATAAGGTAACAAACGTCCTTCATTGTTCTCCAAATCGTCGCCCCATATTTCTCTTAGACTGCCATCCACCAATTCAGCCACCGCCTTTGAATTTGTCACTCTAACACTTTTAAGGTAAGTAACCCTGGTCGCATTGGCATCGTCTTATGCATTTCGGCAACTAATACGTATGCGATGGTCACGCTCGAATCATCGATGGTTTCATCCACAATCACTCATACGTGACTAATGTCCACGTGTAATGTCACGCAGCTCAGAAGTTATGTTTCTAAACTGCTAAACATTGGATTGACCAGCGTGTTCGACGGTATGTTGCAACTAATCACTGTATGATAAGTTGCAACATATAACTGTGTTAAATTGTTTTAATTTTCCTCAACACTCCGATTGCCACTTAAACGAGTTTTTTGTTTCTCTGTTACGACATGTTCTATAACGCCCATTTTTAAACTCCATAATATCATACATTGCACTATATTGCCTACATTATATCGTAGTTCGATGGTATCGACTGCGTAATGCAGTTCGAGAAAATCATTCGCCCATTTTCCACTGTGGCACGCGAAGGAAGTTTATATAATATGTTTAAGTCTAATAATGATATTAATTCCATTTACAATAAAATATACATACATGCGAGCACTCGTTACATCTCACAGTGAAAGTGCGCTATTACACTACAGAGACCTTTTACTCTTACCGCAGGTAGTCGCTAGATTACTGATCCTTTTCGGTGTCGCGCATATGGAAAATATATCTGATTATTATCGATATAAATATAAATTTCATTAGTAATAAGTATTATATATAGTTTTTTTGAACAGAAAGTTCAAATGATAAGAGTTAATATAAAAAATATATGTATATACTAAAACAATAAACTATTTTGCAAATGTCCTGTTGTGACATCCAACATATTTGCGACGCCGATACATCATGCATTGACCACACCCCTGATTTTTTCATAATGCAAACGGGTTGTATCGTTAACAACAATCATCGATGTTAGCAAAAAATATAAAAATGTATATTGTTACAACTCTATTTAATTCATTTTCATGATTCTCTAAATGTTTAACCATTATTGATTTTACCAGTAAATAATATGTTTCATTTCTTTATTTTAGTATTAACAGACAGAAAGTAATAATATTCTTTATAAATAACATTTATTTATTTATTTGTTATTGTTAAATATATTATTAAATTAGTATTAATATAATATATTCCTAGTTAGTAAACTAGGTATTAATCAATTAATAGTAATACGTGATAATTAAATGCCCTGATATTAAGTATACATCCTAAAAGGATGAGTGACTTTAGTGATATTTTTTTAAAATTAACTTATATTTACTAATCCTAATATACATCAATTTTAACTAATGTAACAATTTGATATATTAATGAAATTGTACGTATATTGATGCTATTTCAAGCCCATAATATGGTCATCAAATGGCCATCAACTGTATTAATTTTCTTTTCTTCGTAGCAGTAACTATTAAATGGTTTGCAAATAAATTTATGGTAGCTCTGGGGCTAAGCATGGTGTAAAATACTAGTTCACAATTACATCGATGCATTACAACCCATAATTACAGCCAGTGATTGCAGTAATTTATTAGAGGTAATCTCATTACATATTCATTTGGTCCTTAATTGTTTTACTAGTATTAAACACTGTAACCACGCATAAGGGTGACATCCAAACATATAATTAGACATGTCAAAATTTTCAGGTTCTATGTAAATTGCTAAATAGTCGTTTGTTCTCATACATGCATATTTCTATACAACTAAATGAAGATAGCGGTGTTTTAAAGTCGGGGCTATCATGACATATGCCGCGTGATTATGATTCTCGGTCGCAAACACGAAATCTGGTTGGTCTGTTCTAGCGATCTCATCTTGGGAGGTCTCAAACTATATTTCTTAAATACGTTTTATACTTTTTAACAACCACATATATCATAGATTGTACATACCTGCCAAATGAATAACTTCATCTTGTTATATGGCTTTGTCTCGAGGCTAGTGTAGGCATATTTAGTACACTGCATATACATTCTGTACTTTTACATTCTACATAATATTTTAATTTTTATATTTAAAATGTCCTTATGGCACAATGCAAAACGTTTCAGTTTATTAAATCAAATTTAGAATAACCTCAAAACCATATTTCGTGAAAAATGTTATCGGAAAATTAATGTTGTAAAGTTTTATTTTGGTTCATCATGATTATTTATTATGTAACGCTCGTTTTTATATAATTATGTTTTCTCATAAGCATATATTGGAATCATATCTTAAACAGTTAAATACATTTCTTTTACTGCATTTGTTTGGTAACAAAAATATTCATTTCTATATATTTATTTTCACTTGTGAAACCAACACAAACATAAATGATAACAAAGATGTTTTTTTATATAGACTTGCACTTTTTATTTAAAAAAGATAAAAGAATATTTAGAAGCAAAGAGGTCCTTCCATTTATGTACAGATAGAATGTGCATATCGCAAATGTATTTTGAATCATTATAAAAGTAGATATTATAATAATTCGTGAAAATTTATTGTTTTTTTGGATACGGATTACATGTAATATTCAGAAAATATCGAATCATTATGAAAACTTTCACACAGAAAATAAATATTAAAATCGCACTAATAAATAAAAATATCATTTAGTAGAAATTAATCTAAAAGCACAGAGTCCGCCAAGGTCGTATGGTGTTTTTGAGACGACTTTTATGCACGCCTGCGTGGAGCGAATGTTTTCAGGATGGTTGATATCTACTCGTTGCGGGATGCCATTCCAGTAGCCATGGAGCCGTGGCCTGTGGCACATCGTGTATTTATTTACAACACTTTCATTGAAACTTGTCGTTCTGTAGTGCTCTCTGGAACGATTCCCTGAGCGCTTGATATCGTTGCGTGAGGATATGGAATGGCCCCCTCGGTCACCAGACCTGTCACCTCGTGACTACTTTTTATGGGGCTACTTAAAAGCTAAAGTCTACGTAGACAAACCGCAAAAGCTCTTTCTGAAACCATAACGCGCGAAATTGAAGGAATCCTTTCAATTTCGTGGCATGCTCGAAAGGAGTATGAAGTTGACTTATGTTATGTATTCTTCAATGACAATACACGACTAATGTATAAAAATAATATATTTTAGAATTCCTTCAAAAATAACCTTGTCATTCTTTTCAAAAACACCATATCTCCCTGACGGACCCTGTTCAAGGAATGTTAAACATTAATAAAGAAATATAACACGAGAAGGAATCCAGGGGCGGCTGGTGTATAGGTGCTGCAGAACTGCCAAAAAAATTAGATATTTGTATATTTTCGCGACATAATAATTACTAAAATTTATTAATAAAATAATTTGGTTAGTTGGTGCAGCTAAGGCAACATCAGTGAATGTTTACTCCTTCCTACTCCTCGAGCGGGCGTAAATCGTACCTATTTCGTATTTCGTGTTAATTTGAGATTTTAAATACTGTTTTGTGAATTTGTGTAGTGATTTATTGTACTAATTATTAATATTTATATACTGTGATAGTGACAATGGATTTAGTTTATAATTTAGTTCATGTGAAGCGATTTTTTAAATACTCTTATGAAGAAAAAATTTATTTAAAAAGCAACGGTAGGTCATTGCCCGATATTGTTATTGAGACTGCGGAAAAGCATATAAACGTCAATATAATAGAGACATTTACTCGAAGAACAATTGGATTTGTGGGTGCAACAAAAAAAATGCGCTATTTTGTTTTCCTTGTTTACTTTTTGGCGGTGATAAAGCATGGACGGAGGTAGGGGCGACAGATTTGGTGCACTTAACTGAAAAAATAAAAAAGCACGACAACTCCAAAAGCCATCTACATAATACAATGGAATTAGCTTTATTAGGAACAACTAATATTAAGGCGCAGCTAGATCAGCTTATTGGATAAATGTGCAAAAGCATAATGATAATGTGACAAAAAAGAGATACATTTGGTTAAAAATAATAAACTGCATAAAGTTTTGTGGGGCCCTTGAACTGGCGCTGCGAGGACATGACGAAGCTGAAACCTCTCAAAACCCGGGGATATTTCGTGGTTTGATAAATTTTTCTGCTGAGCTTGATGTAACTTTAAGCGAGAATCTACAAAATGCTTCAGTATTTAAAGGGACCTCTAAAGAAATACAAAATGATCTTTTAGACTGTATATTAAAAGTATGTCATGAAGAAATACTTAAAGAAATTAACAAACCTTCATTTTTGGTAGTTATGGCAGACGAAACAACTGATGTATCTGCAAAAACTCAGTTAGTGGTAGTTTTAAGATATATTCTCGATGGTGAACCGATTGAACGTTTTTGGACATACCCGAAACCTACAAAATGTGACGCTGAAACTCTTTCGAAAAATATTTTAAGTGTTATAGACCCTCTAGTAGAAAATTCACCTTACAAGCCTTTCCTCTTAACCAAAAAATATGACGGCAAACATGAATGTTCTTCAAAAAGATATTAAATTCCAAAAAATTTTCTTGTGAAAGTCTATACTTTTGTATAAACGGATTTTACATAAAAATTCTGAAGTATCAGGAAAATGCGTGACCTTGAAAATTTTCGTCTGCGGCGCAATTTTTTTGCGGCCCCTACAGCGCCAGTAGTTTGGATATGTTTGAAATTTGCACGCTGGCGGCCAATACCCTAGGATCGGCCCTGTGCAGAACACCCGTTTCATTTCATCACGAGCCGCCACTGAAGGAATCGATTCAAATTTGTGGCCATTAACATTTTCATAGACGTTAATTATATTATAAAACTAAACATTACATTTCTACAAATTATTGGGAATTATTGTCATATACTACGTTAATTAATATTTTCTTTATGGAAACAATGTAAATATGATTTTTAAAGCCTTCATATTATACAACTTATGCAGACCTGGCAAATAGGAAAATTATAAAAAATATAAAATATAAAAAAATGTAAGACGAGAAATAGAAAAATTCATGTTCTAGAAAGAAACAGATTTTATCCATGTTGTTACCACTACAGGCTTTCGCTTAAATGCTGCCAGGAAGCTAAATTTTGCACAATAGATGAGCCGGGATGCATATTGTAATCGCGAGAGTAGCTATCGAATGGGAGGGGCCGCTCTTTAAGATGCGTAGTTTTGTATTTATATAATACCTACTAAAAATTATGTCTTATTTTTCTTTATTATTATTATGCCTTTGTCTTGTCAAAGGAGACTAGTGTTCAACTGCTTTCGCAAACTTTTTTAAAATGGTAGTTTATACAACCGAGGAAAGTGGTATGGAAATAATACTGCTTCGGTAAGTTATCACGGAATTTACGTCTGCATTCGAAGATAAGCCAATTCCGACGAATCAAACAATTATGACCATCATTCACAAGTTTGAATGTTTGGGATGGCGTCGGGGTTTGATGTCTTGTAGATAGTAAATAATCTTCATGGTGATGATAACGACGATAGAGATCCGCTAAATGAAGAACACGAACAACAAGAAATACATGTTTGTAGCTTCGAGGAAGTAAGTGTCCTGTTCCAACAGGCAAATCTCTACCGAATTTAGTGTTCCTGATCGAACAGTTCGGATTACTTTAATAAGAAACGAATATGGTAGTTATAAGGTTGCAATTACTCAAGATTGCAAGATTTTTTCCCGAAGATTGTATAAGACGAATAAAGTTTTGTGAAAGTATGATGGACACGGCTAATTAAAATAATAATTTTATTATTCATAGACCAGAAGTCATTTTCCTTACATAGTCATCATAATCCATCCACAACTGGATACTGGTCAAGGGAAAATATGTAATTAAGTTTGCCGCTACAGACCCAGTAGCCCCACAAAGCTAACGCGTGGGCTAGAGTTCTACGGGCAACGTTATTGGCCCTATCTTTACTAATGGCAACCTTATATACAGTAGAAAAACATTTAAAATCAAAAAACTGTTGGGAAATCATATAATCCTGAATGTTTGAACTTCATAATTTGATCTTGGAGATTTGGTATCAGCAAGATGGTTGTCCTGTTCATAATGCGAGATGAGTACAAGCGTTTTTAAAGAATATATTCTCCGATCATATTATAAGTGGAAGGGTAACAATTAAATGGCCTCTAAGATCCCCCGACTTGGCTCCAAATCATTTATTTTTCTGAAGATATACTAAAACAAATATTTATGTTTACAAACATCAAAGAACTTGTAACCTTGATGAATTACGTGCTAAAATTGTAGCTGGCCTTGACGCCAGAGATGCTCACAACCATTGGAAATAACTTTTTATATTTAGAAATTTACTTAAGGTAGTTTGTCCGGAAACCTAGTTTTTTATAGAATTAAATACATATAAAGAATAAACTTCCCGAAGGAAATTGTTCAAATGAAAAAATTTTGCCCACACAATAAAGGAAATATTCACCATCAATTGGAACTTTTTGCATGGTTTGAATGTACCAGTTGACTAAAAGTTATACATTTAATATCATAACGTGATAACATAAATTCAATAACTGATTTATTGAAAAGATAAACATTCTTAAAATATGCCGTTTAAAATTTTCTTGGTAAGTCGAGAACTTGTCAATTAGCGTTTGGCAACGCAGCGGTATACATTTTACCAGTCACATCTTAAATTTTTGCCAAGCTCGCTCAATTCAACAATACGTCGTCCAATGTTTAGGTTAGTTACAGTGTTTACTTTTAGCAAGATTCACTTTTGCAATAAAATTTAAACTTTCCGCTTTGCAAATTTTCCTTTATTCTCCCCCAACTGATCCATAAAATCCATTTTTAGTTGTTCTATAAATTTTCTTTCACACTCCGAAAAAGTTAAAGACAGAACGCAATGTTGCCATGTCTTTAGTTTTAACGAATAAACTTGTTATTGTGCGTATAAGTATACATGAAGTGTCTGGGTAGAGTACAGTCTGTGAACAAAAATAATGAACACTATACTACTGATATTCCATATATTTTACGTTTACCCGCGCATTTATTTTTGGACCAGATGATACCGCAGAAACTACCTTAACCTTAAGAGGCAGTTTTGAGTCTCCTATAAAATAAAATATTAAAAAAGCATATTTCTTGTTTGAGAGTTTGTTTTTTTCCGTTTATTTAATAATAATATATTGTTTATTTAATTTTTTCTTAGAACATTTTGCTTTATTTATTTACGTTATTTAATCACTTATTAAATGAATACTGGTTTTATTTCACGCTAGAGGTTAAAAATATAATCATGTAAAACGTAGCTACCGTTACTTATTTGAGCATTTCTTAAAAATGGATGAAGTAACTTATTTCAACTGAATAAACACATAATACGAGTACAGATTACGGAAAGAAAACTACACCCCACAACTTTTTAAAGCATACTAAATATTTTGAGAGGGGGAAGTTACTGATAGTAATGTTATTTCGTAGAAAGGTAGTCCTACTCCAAATTATAAAATACGGTAGGCGTACTTTGCATTTATCTAATGATGCTTTTCTACATTAGACATGTAATTGTTTGTCATCATGTTTGTCTTTTAGATACATCTTTTAGATATATGATCCATATCTTGATAGAATTGTAAAAACAGAATAAACTTGGCATCATAGTCGTATGGTCGGCTCGTATCGCGCACATAGGTTTACTATTTCTTTTCTTTTCTGCCACACACAAGTAGTCCATTCAATATTTATAGTTACCAGGTCTGTACATAGTATATACCACCATAAATATTAATTAAAAGTGTTAATATTAAATGATAAGTGATAATATCTAATAAATGAAATAATTTATAGATCTCATATCACTGCATTTTGTATAAAATAGAGGATGTGCTTTCCGAGCTAGTTTAAATATGTGCAAATATTTATGTTATATTTAAAATTAATGCAAAATTTGGGTTATCAAAAAGTACACCAAGTACGTATATGTATACTGTAACATAATAATTTATGTTACCTTGAATAAATTAGTTTTCAGTTTTTTAGTTATTTAGCGAAATATAACTATAACATATAAAATAAAATAATATAACATATATAAATAAACAAACGACAAAGGTTTTTTGTTTATTTATATAAAAATAATGTATTGGCTAATGCTTTAACCCGCGTCCTGTTATCGTCTCAAATCCGAGTTGCGTAAGCGAATTGTCGAATCCTAACAATTTCTAAATCCCATGAGACAAATAATCCTCTACCAAAACTCGATCGCATAGAGACCAATAATTCTTTAGTACGCCCCTTTCCTGACATTTTGTTTGTACATTTTTCTACAAGATAAAGGAAATATAAATCAATAATAACCATGGGAATCAGATGTAATGATAAGATCGCACGCGTATATCGTTTCAAGACACTTTTAGATTTATTATTGCCAGTTCCTTACATTGTCTCTGAATTTTGATCAAGTTAGTATATGCCAGGTTTAAGTTTAAGAAGTTACCCTTATGTTTCACAGAAAGGGGTTTTTGAGGTTTTGTTTAATTTAAATAGGTGTTTAAAATTCTATAAAATTTGCTTCTCCATTCAGTGTGGCCTCCAATAAGCACAAAGGGAATTAATTTATATATATTAAGGATTAATAAAGTACACTATAGAAAAATGTATTATATTTCGTGTATGCAAGAATTCCATATGAATTTATAAGGTATATGTATATAAACCAAATAAACTCGGCACAGAGAAGAGAAATTGAGATATGTAAGACATTGCGCAGCATTTTAATGCAATTCTGTTTATAAAATATTTATGATTAGTACTGTTACGATCCTATTGTATGTAGCAGCGTGCTATACTTGTACTAGGATCTGGCGGAGAGAGGTAAAGTTGTTATAAACAATAAAAATAATGCCGTCCATAAATCGAATACAGAGGTGGGTGTGAAGTTGCAAAACAGCGGCCGTATGCAAAGCTTTCCTGGGATCTTTATGAACATCTATATAGTTTTCAGTTGGTTGTCTTGCAAATTGTGTGCAAAATCGCACCTTTTAGAATACCCAATTATAATATCGAACTTGAGGCTACTGCACCGGTGTTTGATTAAAATTACATGTAAACTTGGTTTCAGCTTGTTTTACATTCCATTGTTTGCAGTCGAGAACAAAGGAATTTCGTGCCGCATTTCTCTTAGTGTTGTTGTAAGTCTTAATTTTTAACCGCCTCCATGATTATTTATTATTGCAATAATGCATTATGCATTTAGCTTACATCTTTATTCCACGTATATGCTCTGTTATGATACGTACTCCGAAATTTAATTTTATTTATTATAATTCCAGACGCACTTTGCATATAATGACTTAATTTAGCCTTTACCTTTGATCGATTTAAACACTTAATACCCTTGCTCGTTTTTTTTTTTTCAAACAAAAAAAGTATATGCGGGCTATAATACGACCACTTAATTGAGATCATGGATGGTACCAAAGTTTTTATTATACTTTTAAGGTAAAATTATATATGTATGTGGGGTAAATTATATACTGCCTATGGTTTCACTTTTAGCGGGTTTTAAGTTTTAAATTATAATGCTCTGCATACGTAGTAAGTGTATTTTCCACATATTTTATATCTATATAGGGATTTTCAGTAATTTTTCAAAAGGTGTTAACTAAACACGCAGATAACAATATAGGGCGGTACTTAAAATCTTGAATATTTTTTATGGAAACAGGGAATACAAAAATGCTGAAGTAAGATCTTATTATATAATTTACATTTAGAAAAGGTGAATTACTCAAAAAGTTCTATAGGTAACATAATCTTACCTAGTTTCAACTTTTCCTTTAAAGATATATATTTCTAATTTGTGCATGCCATGTAAAAGTAGTTACAGATAGGATCAGAATGTTCTGCTGGTGAAACAATTTTCGTAATATTAACAGTAGTAGAGCGCTAAACACCTACAGATAATTTATTTATATCATTGTTCTGTGCTACACGAGATTCATTAAATTTCACTGAATATTCTACCACGAAATATGAAGATACGGGATTGTTCACTCAACGACAAATCATTGCACATATGCACTTAAACAGACCACATTGAGAAAGTCAATGGTAGCATATAATCAGACATTACAATATCGAAACTAATAAAACTAACTTTTTAAAAAATACCCTGTGTGGGGTTTTCGAGTGTAAATACCTTTATATTTTGATTTTAGTCATGATCGTTAAACGGTGAATAGAAGTATGCTCTAGATAAGTCTGGATTTTCACATTTCCCATTAAAAAAAGTTTAATGAAACACTTCATACGTTGCCCTGAAATAGAGGCTTTTTTTGTGTTAATGTTAAAATCTTGTTCAATGGAGGGTACAATTATTTCGAGCCTATGAACATAAATACATAATTAACTTTAGAATTATTGATTATTGCTTATATTTCAGAGAAACTTATTGAAAGAAGCTCATTATATTTTTTCTATAGTAGTATAATATATAGTCAATTGAATGGTAACTTTTTTGTGAGTGTAAAAAGTATTATGAACTACCGCAGTGTCGTCTTGCTGTACACAGTATATATCACAGTGTGTGTATAAAGAGTTACTAATTATTGGCGCATCTGAGCAGACAATACGTGAACTAGAATAAAACATTGTATCAGTAAGATTTAATAAATACAATCACCTAGTACAATACTCATTCATTCTTGTTTAAATTTTATAATCCACTCAGAGCGCAATTTTTTATTCTTTCGTTTTTGTTTTTTAAATTCACATTTTCATAGGAATTGGTTTACTCATGTAGATGTTTGATTTTCCGCTTTCTTAGTAAACTCTAAATAAAAACATAAAATAGGACAATCAGTAGAAGGACAAGGATAAACAGTAGAAGTAACTAGTTCACTAGTTCTACTGTTAGCATAAGACATATGAGTAGCATAGGAAAAGCAGTGGAACTAATTCCTCCTCATAAAATGTGCTTCTTCAAACGTCAACTTATATGCAAGCACATTTTATTCGTTAACAATACAGATCGTTCACGAACTCAGCACAATACACTTCAGTACATGACTGCATGAAGATAATTGATATTCAAAATAGTGACATCCATCCTGTTGCACCAATATGCCAATGATTACTATGTCAAATAAATCATACAGTTATCAATGTGTAAACTTATAAAGGGTCTTTCAATAATGGCGCTCGATTTTTAAACGTAAATAAAACAAGTTGTGTGCGAGATATCCACTCAATTTCTTTATTTGAAAGAATATTGTATTGCATTAAGTATGGCATATAACGTATCAAGTGTCCGTCATGGCTTTGTTTGGTGGCACGTACTCGGCCCACTTTTTTATGACTTTCTCGCATAAATCTGGCTGAATTTGCTGGATGGCGTTCGTTATGTTGACTTTGAGGGCATCGATTGTTTGCGGTTTATTTGCATAGGCCTGCGATTTAAGATAGCCCCAATGGAAGAAGTTTAAAGGCGTTAAATCGCACGTCGTCTTTGCGCAAGCTAACCATGACCTCAAATCGCTCGTGGAGAATGTCCATGTGGCATGCGCTGTGTGGCACGTAGTACACTCCTGTTGGAACCACATGTCGTCAGTATCCATAGCATCAGAGTGATATGAGATAGCCCCAAGGGAATAAGTCTAAAGGCCTTAAATCGCACGATCGATGGCCAGTTCGCGTCGCCTTTGCGCAAGATAACCATGCCCTGAACTCGCTCGTAGAGAATGTCCATCGTGGCATGCGCTGTGTGGCACGTAGTGGCCTATTGTTGGAACCATATGTCGTCAGTATCCATATCATCCACTTTAGCCACAATAAGTTGCTTATCATCGATCTGTAGCGCTCGCCGTTGACGGTTATGGCAGTTCCAGTTTCGTTTTGGAAAAAGTATAGACCGATGATTCCTCCACACCAAAATTCGCATCAAACAGTGACTTTCGGGGATACATTTGGTGCTGATGTATCTCGTGTGGATTGGTATCGTCCTAAATCCTACAATTTTGCTTGTTCACGTATCCATTAATCCAAAAATGGGCCTCGTCGCTAAATACGATTTTTTGGCGAAATTTGGGTCAACTTTCAACTGCTCCAGAGCGCAATCAGCGAATACACGATGTTGTCTATGATCGTTTATCATAAATTCCTGGTTTAGTTGGATTTTATAGGGGTGCAGACCCGTATTAGGGACTTGGATCCCTAAACAAAATTCACCGATTTGAAGTCACAGAAAGGTAAAATTTTTGTGAACGACGAGAAATTGCCTTGGGTTTTCCCGTACACTATCACGCACAGCAGCGATATTTTCAGCAGACCTTGCGTTTCAGTGACGTACGGGTGTTGGCTGATTATTTATTAAACCGGTTGACTCGAATTTGGCCACCAAACGTCGAATAGTCGACTCGACGGGACGGTTGTGGTGAGGATAAAAATCACGTAATGCACGGAACGTTTTTCGAATGGAGCACCCATTTTGAAAATAAAATTTCATGATTTGCATACGTTGTTGAATGCTATAACAATGAATAGCCATCCACTACTGAAAAATTCACAAAAAATTTGACAGATGTTATTTTAATTACATGGTCACTATAACCTAACAAATTTCGAGCATCCCTATTGAAAGACTCTGTACAATAAATTTTAAATTGAAGTATTTATAAAGAATATATTTAATCTAAACATAGAAAAAGAATAACACATATCTATGTTAGAACAAATGTTTAGAAAATTGGAAGATGATTTAGAACAACAAATTTTTACATCTAGAGGATTAGTAGAGTACATAATTACTGGAATTTAAAATTATAAATGCTGGCAAACCAATTTTTCAGTCGCATGCTGTAAATTATAAATATTCAATGTTTTGTTAAAAAGTACCATAATTAACCCTTCTCTTAGTGGCCATATTTGAATTTTCACACATTCCCTTCACGAATTTCCTTGATAAGGCCAACTTGGTTGCCGAAACGTACCTGAAGTATATTGCTTCAGTGTCTTGTAGAAAATTTGTAATTGTACTGACTGTATTATTGTGGTAAATCCTTAATTATAGCATGTTTCATTAAATACCGTATGATGAAACGAGATGTCTATGGTTTGTCATTGAATCTTTATATATTACTGATATACATTACATGAAAAAGTAATGTGTATAAGTGTAATGTTTTCTAGATGTAGATTTAGTAACTAGTAGAAATATAGTTCGTAATTTTGGGCGTTATCTGAAACCCAGGACGATAATGTATAGTATGTCTAATATTTGCACTATTATATAAACCTACCAATTAGCTAGCAAATCTTATACCTATTTAGGATATATTAATTAAAAATAGATTTATTATTCTTATGGTAAAGGAACCTACTATCATACCAGGTGCGAATACCTAATCAGAAAGTAATGCAATTTATTTAGAACTTTATACATTCGTAATATATATTTATGTACATTCATACCTTCTAATCCTAAAGCAACAATAAAAAATATTAAAAACATGGTTCGCATATATAAAAATGACAATTAAGAAAAATTAAATATAGCTCTAATTTTAACTATGGTAAACATTCAAATCGTATCGAGAACCTAGTTAGAAAGCCGCAAAGAAATGCTATTATATGATACTTTACTAATTTCGTTGAAGATGGCGGAAGGCTTAAGTTCAAGACATGTTTAGAACCGGGGGTCTTAGGTAAACTTGCAAAGTTATGCGCAACACGTAAATAGCGCTCCAGTAAACTACCATTTGGCTTTCATTATGGCCTACCCCATTCCAATATTAAATCTTTGTTTTAATTACCCTTATATAAATTACAATCACAATATATCTTGTTGTGCGAGTGTTGCTTGTATATGAATTAGTTTTCAGGAGCGCACTAATTATAAGAAAAGTCGATGTAACACTAGGGAGCCTCTACAGAATGGCTGGAATCCTTGACGAGGTGGGTGCCCGCTGTTAAAACAAGAAAATGTGATTTATACTGTCTTCTGGACTCACCCTGAGGTTTGCTGCTTTACATACACCCACTTGAAGATTTTAAATTTCTCTCACGCCCGATATGGCTTTTCTTATACACTTTACTTTTTTACATGTGTCCCTTTTTATGTAAGCCGCACATTCACTTATGATGATGAATGGTCATTGTCGGTTTCTCTAACTGTCTATTTAAGCGTATTAATGGATGTATCTCGATTCCTTCTCTTATTTTCTAAACCACATCCATACGTATGTATACAGTGATTTCAATAGAAAGATGCTATACGTCTTAGAAAATATTGTATATTCCAATACTACTGTTTCACCATCGTAAATTATTCTGATTTATTGACTTAAGACAACCTACTTAACCATTCCGATCTTTGATTTTCTATTACTAATAAATCTTTAGTGTAAGTATATATCAGATCCGTCGACTTTGTCTATAATAAAACTATTTTAAATGAATACTGCGTTAAATAATATAATAATATACGGCATATATTCAAAGCTAATAAAAATATTTTTGAAGAATAGCGGTGAACAAAAATATAATGTGTGGGTAATATTTTACAATTATTTTCTTTCAATCCTTCCGTTGAAAAGAAATGTTAAATTTATGTAGAATTTATTTACAATTTATAACTTAACAAACTTACATTCGTTTAAACTTCCAATAAATCTTATAAAAGCGACACCGCATGATGAAGTACCTTCCTTAATCCAACCCGACCACAACAAATGATACCTAAAAAGGATTTGTTGATATTTTTCAGACAATTTAAGTGTTTTTTTGTTGGTATCTCGTCTTTTAGTTGATGAAAGTTGATATCAAACAGATAGTCCAATTTATCTTATTATACATCGTATGGAATAAAGAATAGGTAATTTATCACTGTCGGAGAATAGTAAGCGGCGTAGTTGAGAGAGGTAGGGTGAATTATGGGATACGAAAGCTCCTGGGATGGTGTATCCCTAAGCAAAGGTGCGTGGGGTGGTGGTATACAGGGATGGCATTGGAAGCGGAACAGCATTATGGCTGCTAGGTCAGCACTGCCCATTAGGGATTTAAGAACTCTGAGAGAAATCCCATTGAGTACCCAAATATATTGTAGATGAGTGTAATACATTGTTTAAAATATATGAATTTAATTAGGAGTCATCTGAAAATTTAATATGGGGCAAGGGAACATATTCCTCTTAATGCTCTATGAGTTTTATTAAAGTTTCGAACAGGCTGAAATTGAGAGATGCTTTATATTACCTGGATATTCGTTGATGTTATCTACGCTGATAGAAATTGATGAACCATCGAACACCGTCGATATCGTCTTCATTACCCTCACCGCATGTTCTCGTTTTACATATCTAGATGCACGAAGATTACTAAACGACTTTTAATGCTTTAACTCATGCTATTTACAAAATATATGCCCTATCTGTAATAAAATTTATTCAAGTAGCCCGACTAGGGGAAATATCTCAATCAAGCTTCTGCACACGCAATTATCGATAGGGTCATAAACAAGGCAAATTCTATGCAAGTCGAGTATAAAGACTGGGGATAAATTAATACTGGTCTTATTAATATACGAGTCTGATACATTGGCTTTACCGACTCTTTGGTCGCGATTCGTTTATCCAGATAAATACAGCTATAAATAACCCGTGGCTTCCAAAACTCTACGTGATTAATCACACACACATTTACTAGCGCTGTAACTTTGAGTTATTTTAATGTCAGATGAGTTATCTTTACAATGTCCTTGTAGTGGACGGTTACGGGACCAGGTGCGGAGTAGCTCAACATCTTAAACACCATTAAATTTCTATTAAATATTTATCCCGCGTGTAATTACGGTGTTCCGAAAAAAAAAAATCTAAATTTATATTTCGTTTTATGCTGATCAACTTTTACAATTAGGAAATAAATAGCCATTTCATATTAATAGTTTAGAAACCGAATAGTAGATTTACTATTCGTTTCCTTTGTTGCGACTTACTTTTTGGTCGCAGGTTTTTGTTTGTTGTAATAATAATTCTCTTACGCTACATTTCGCAAAACAATTTCGCTATTTCTCAGACATCTAACTAATTTCATAAGTAGAGAGTCAATCTTCTGCGTCATTGTTTTTGTTCATATCCCAAGTTTGAACATATCTAATAAATTTTCGAATTATCCCGGGGGCAGCAAACTTTTTGCTAAGAAAGTTATACAATCCCGATAGCCCGGAACTTATTTAACCTCATCTGTTTATGCGCTTATTCGGCAGATGCCGTCCATCTTTTCAGACCGTACTGCTCGCTTTTCGATTTATGGGCTCGCTTTAATTGGGGCCCTACGTTCCATGGCAGCACTCTTTCTCGGAGACCCACAAATTGTTTCAAGCAACCCCCGCAATTTGTTAGACGGTCCAAACCTGCATACATTCGCAAAAATAGGGTGACAAATCATTTGGACGACATTCCGTACCCTTCTTCTTATTCGCCGTGCAACAGTAAGTGGAAGTAATATTACTTCCACGACATGCCTAAGTTATTTACGAGACGGTAAATTTGGGGTGTGCGTTTGTGTTAAATTGGATAACAGCCAGTACGCACCCTTGTATAACGCCGCGTATAGGTTCATAAAAATATAGTGTAATATCTTCTGAATTATAATCGTTCCCTTGACATATAGACAGATTAATGTAAAAATGCTTTAATACACTCGTCTTATCTAAATTCTATTTGCATAGAAAGTAGGCGGGAAGTATATAATACGATGATTTCTGTGTGTACTACTCTTATATATGTACTTATTATTTTGTTCATTTCAAGTTTTTTAAAACGAAAAAAAAATATTTTTCTTTGACGATAAAAAATAAAGAACTTAATTTAAATTCAGTATAAAGATCAGAAGCCCACTATAACATTTTATATACACGAATGTTTCATAAGTACTTTATATTGTTCTTAAAAATAATTCTCGTAATAAAGGATGCAAAACGGTTTCTCTCTTGATGCAGATATAGACAAGGCAATGTTTCTAAATCAAATATATAGTATAAAGTACTCGTAACATGAAACAAAATATCTGGTTTTGAGTCTAGTTATTCGTTGCGCGATGTACACTCTTGAGTGGACGCATTGATTACGTTAGACTAAATTATTTCAGCCTTTTAAAAGTGCATGCATACAAATCTTAATTAGTTTACTGTTTTTTTTTTATTTTGCATTTCCAACGCGGCCTTTACAATTATTTTAAATTGCAAACCCAATACAGCTTCAAGTTTTAGTCGGCTGCTCCTCATTTTCGAACACTAAAATTTTATTTTTTAATCAATTTTTTTCAACTTCAATCGGCAATCAATTTTTTATTTTTAAATGGAACAAAATAAATTTTGTATTGAATCCAATTCAGCTTATTTCTTTGAATTCAACTATGTATCACAATATTAGGATTGACTGACACAACATGTCAGGGTTTATGGATAAAATGTGTAAAATACTCCTTTAATATCAATTTCAACTTATGTCAAAATTATGAAGCTAGCCATGAAAAACAGAGAAATTAAATCACAATATTATAAAATTTCAAAATATAATGATACAGAAAAGGGCTGTAGAAGAATTTCTCAAATGGTCCATAACCTTGCTAAGACATAAAACATAAGTTGCACCTTCTAGTCACTCCATAAATAGTATTTGAAATAAAATTCGGGGATATATCGCGACATATGTAGATAATTTTATGCTTTAAAATGTCTTCGCTATCAAACGGGTTAAATAAACTTTATCTTTTAAAGATAAAGATTAAGATTTTTAGCCCTAGAACCAAAAATCAAGCAGTGTCAAGGTCCGGGGATCGAGCAGATCTGAACCGGTTCATGAATGCCTCTCTATAGTTTTTTAAAATTATCATAAATTCAGTTAACATTTAGTCCGGTATTATATGGAATAGCTTCATCTTGCCGGAAATAAATTGTATTAAGTTGTGTAAGAAACAAATCATTTAAAAAGCGATCAAAGTCTTAGGTCAATAATCGATCATAGTTTTCAGTTGGAGTACTATTTATGAATAATGGACATTTCAATCTATCATCAAGAATACTTGTATGTTCTTGTTGCACAATGTTTAAGAAAAAATTACAAAATTGTTCTCATCGGTCATGACTATTTTCGTCTACTCCTTACACTTTTTGATAAACATATATATGGCTGGCTTTATTAGTGCTGTATCAATAGGTTTTAACAGTTTTCTTATGTATTGCAATCATAGGCAACTTCACGATTCCAACATTTACTAACATATTTTCGTTAAACATTCTCAGAATCACTTATAAGTCTTTCTGGTTAGATTTCTTGAAAGCTGCACAGTTCTTGAAGCTCTAACGTAATCTCAATTTGCAAACAATCAGTAAAACGCATCGTTTACAAACGTACCGCTTCGTAAATATTTCGATGGCACCCGTGGTAATCTTTAAATACATCAGTTTACTCAGTCACTATTATTTTTATAAAAAAAATTAATAACGAACATCAGAATAAAAAAAAACAATAAGTGTCTCAATATAACTAAAACTATTACAGCTACGCGAGAATCGACATTAAATAGAAACAGAAATTAAGTTTGTTCGAGGATATGCAACTTTACTGAGCCTATTCACCTAATGTCTAAACTGTCTTACATTGCTTGAACGTAAAGTCAATTCTTCTATTCTTGCTCTCAGCAAACATACAATTAGTTATAACAGCTTCGTTGAAGTCTGGCAAACCTTGCATACATTTTTTCTCTATAGACAACATTGCTAAAGGCCGTCAGTCTTTCTTGATTCATAGAACTCCGTAAACATATTTGTTTTGCTTCAGTGTTGAAAAGTTTGAATGATCATTTTTTTCCTACATTTTTTTTTAAACTTTCTGTTAAAATCTGTGGATTTGGACTTTGTAGTCTGCGTGAAATTAAGTTCCGGTTTTGGTCTGCCCGCATTTTTAATTGCAATTTTTTGCTCATAACTTAAAGAATTAAAATTGTATTTCGAATGTTGTACGGTGAAACTGTTCGTATCCATGATGTTTAATTAAATTTTAATTATGGTCCGTATGTATTTATATCGATATTTATTTAATGCCGTAATAACCTAAGAATACTACAAAATAACCGCACGTAGTTCACTGAACGCCTAATAGCGATGTAATGTAATATTCACAACACAATCTAGCCTCTGGTTCACACCAAATTTGTGCTCCATTTCATCGGAAATATTGTATAACCCCCGCCACCCGCCAAGTCGCAGATGCCCACAAACTCGACGTAAATCACGCCCATTTCTAGCACGTGCTCCGTCGTTGTCACCATGACAACGAGACATACAATATAACAAACCGAGTCCCAAATAAAATAAATATGCGGCGCGCTGCATTCCACAAATTCAAATAATAACACTAATAAAATAACGTTTAGATATTTGTATTAGGGTCTCGTAATAGATTTTATTTATTAATGCAAAGTATATTTTACATTTATTGTAATATTTGAATTCTAATTTGCTTTGGGGGTTCACGTGCTCATGTGCTCTGATGAAGAAGCCGCCACTGTTCGTATCCCTTCTTTCAGCTTCAATGTTCTTAATAAAAAATTAAATGGAAAAATTAAAATAATATAATGACAACTTAGTTATACTAATTTAATAACTATGGATGCAGTAGTTATAGAAATTTCCTGTGTTAGTTCTTTAATGACTACTTAAATTGTTCATTGTGTATGAGTATACGAGTATAATGAACGTCTGTCTGTACTTGCAAATTATACAAGGGATCAAACCATTGTCTGTTCTGAAGCCCTAAATGTCTCTTCCGCCTGCATATAACATCCCTGTTAGATTAGAAGCTTCCACGGCTTCCTATTTTACTGTCTTTTAATTTTAATGAATACCATGTAAAACTAAGAGGCAACCCATTTCGGTTTGAGAAGTATCGAGAAAAAAATAAGGAATATTCCCATTTTTTTATATTTGTCGTCCATTGGATGTACCAAAGTATTACCCTTTTAAATACTTTGTGAGTGCTGAGTGAACGCATAGTTTTTATTGTAATCATCAGACACCACTTTCTGTTTTTTTTTAATCACGATACAAAATTCACACTGAAATTGTTTTATTAACAATAGACAATCATTTAATATTTTGATAGTACTTAAGATGATAATAAATGGAATTGAATTAGTCAGGTACTTCAGTTCTCTGTTAGAATACAGGAACCGTGCTATTTAATCACTTTAATGTTGCCCAAGTAGTTCTGGAATTTGAGAAGGACTACTAAGGACTACAGACTAACATGGATTCTTAATTTATTTTTTGTGTTCTGCTTCTTTTAGGTCTCCCTTACCTCCTATATCTGAATTACAAGTTTTTATTTTTATCTCACCATTGAGGCTTTCCAATTAAAAAGGAACCCTAGTCCCTTGAGACCCGATGAGACATAATATAAATGCATTATTTCAGCTCAGTAATAAAAACGAGAGAAAGCAGTTACCATAATCTTACTCACTATACACAAGTTGCATTTACCCATTTATAATATACATATTGTGGATACAAACTAATTCAGATTATTTAGTTTATATATATATATATATATATATATATATATATATATATATATATATATATATATATATATATATATATATATATATATATATATATATATATATATATATATATTATATAAGTGTAGAATGATAGAAACAAAACGTTAATAATGATGTTGATAATTCACATAACGCAGTTAATAGAGCCAACGACAAATTTTACAAGTAATGTAGGACATATCGTGATAAACAATGATATTTATTTGTATTTATACAAAGCCAATACGTATACAGTACAGAATAATGTACTGCCCCAACTGTTACATCAATTCGGTAATTGTGTTTACATCACGCTATCCGGAGCTATTCGACGTCGTGTACAGTAAACTTTACTATCCCCATATAAACTGCCAATTCTGGGGTAGCAAACTAAGTTTGTCAAGTGGCTCACGGTAAATAAAATTATTCACCAATTGTATTAACCAAAATGTAGTAGTTGGGTCAAATCTAATTGTTTCATTTATAGATGAGATCAATTATGATTTATATTAAAGTATACATACCATATAAAAAATTTTTATTTAAACAGGCAAATATTTCCTATACTATTTATAGAAAATTAAATACATTTCATATAAATTCTGCGTATTCACATAAAATGATTTGTATGCTAGTAGTTTTTTATAATGATTGACTTTTGTGTTGACTTTTATAATCGCCGCTTCAAGTTTTTCTCTAAAAATCTGCTTAACCAGATATGTAATTTACAACTTTTTTTGTATTTAGGGATGGCGGTGTTTTCCATTTTTAAAGAAAACAGTTCTGGACTATGAATACCATATGAATACCATATGAATAAAATATGAATACCATATTTCAAGTATCATCTGGAGACAATAACTGACACTCAAATCACAAACCACATTAGTATACTATATACAGACAATTAAAATATGTAAACATTATCAATATAGCAATAAATTACACTCAAAATTGAATTGAAATATACAATTTATCATGATGGTTAAAAGTTTGTTAACAATATAATAGTCCATTTCTAATACAAAATTACTTAAAAAAAAAGCGAATTAAATAATTTTTAAAAATGATGAAACGCTGAAGCTCCAAAATTAACCCTCGTGGAACTCTCTACGTTATAATAATTTTATAATTATTTTTCGCTTTTTAATGATCTGCGCTCAGGCTATAAAATGAAGGCATAATAAATAAGACTAAAGAAAAAAAAATTCGATCCAAGTCCAACCAATTTATATAGTATCACTTTTAAATACGATAAAAATATCATACAAGTAGAGTTTATTATACATCTTTAAAACGTTCAAATATAAAAGAAATACTATGAACTTAGGAAGTCAGTAAAATGGTGAATGCGAAATTAATATCGGGATATGTAAGACAGATTTACCACTGATTCTTAACAGTTTTTGATGCCACTAAATATACAGGATAGTAATATTACCACATTTCTGCAATCATCTTGTTTGTAATGATTCTGCGCAATATATTGGTTTGGAAATATTAATAGGCGAGTTAAAAGGATGATTTTTATAATTCTAACACATTTGATGTTCACAGTTCTTTGTTTCACATATATTATAAAATATTTACATTTACAGTTTTTAGTCTCATATATCTATTAAACGCCTTAATTCTTTTAAAAATTCATTATTTTATAATCAGTAAATGTGAATCTTCTCAGAAAATAGTAGTTACGACAGTAATGTTCTATATTTTGGATATATTTTAAGTAATAATATATAATGTTATACGAAGATATATCTATTGAAAAGTCTATTGGAAAGTGTACCGAATAATATTGGGCTGTTACTGATATACATACGTCAGAGTACGTTACAAATCTAACATATCTAGGTACAGTTAGACAGTAAAGTCCTGCAGCAAGTTTATTCTTATCCAGGGCAAGGTAAACTGCAAACACCCCACCAAACTGACAACAATAAACTTCCACCAATTCTATTGTTTGTCAATCAGGATAAAGTAGATTTCAGGTGTAATATTGAGTGAATCCGTAATTTTTCAATACAGACCCTATAGGAAGAATAGCAATCGAAGAATGATATAGAACAGAAATAGATTAAAAGTCTATATTAGAACAAAATAATATAACCCTCAGGTCTATAAACACAGAAGATGCACATCAAACAATGTTTCTTTGTCAGAACTCTTGTGATTGTCGCTCTGGCGAAAACGGTGTAGCCTTTTTAAGGAATGAGTTACGTAAGTCACGTACGTCATGAATGTACTGAATATCCTGTTCAATTAGTTTGTATTTCATAATTCCTCATCGCTGTACTGAAGATTACATTATGTAACATTTAAATGTGAGTAACTAAATTTTCAACACTGACTTAAATTATCTTTTTTATGTTTGGTGAAAGATTTAAGCAATGTTTTTAAGCAATTATTTAAAAGATAGTAACAAATATTCATATATGAATAACAATAGTAATACAAACAAATAATTAATAGATGTAGATATACATATAGGTAATGTAAAACTAAGACTAGTATTACGAGTACAAGATCCAAATGAAAAAATTACAGAAGATTTATAGATTTATAAACTTGATCAATTGTACTACAAAACTACTTGTAGATACTACAAAATATCCAAGTTGTCCGTCAAAACTGAATAATGTTTAATCATGTGAAAATCCGGGACGCAGTTGTTAAATTCATATCGGGTAAGGAAAGGTTAAAAAATTTTAAATAACATCGCAAACTGGATCTAGATATTCTGATGTATATTATTAGACTAAGTAAGTTAGGGTAATCGATTATACTATTAATCAATTTATGTTATATAATGACCTGCTGCGCCGTCTTCAAGAGCAGAACAAGAGTATCAAGCCGTATCAAGAGCAGAATTGAACATGGAAAGTAATACGTTATGGGGATATAATACGTAAAAAAGGATAGAATAATACGTCAATGTAAGGATATTCGTCATCAAGCGCATAACTGCAGATTTCATAAAGAATTATTCGACTTTTTCAGATCAGATTCCATAGACATATAGTAATAGACTACTACGATAGTATTGTCTAATTATATTGGATTTTAAATTCTCTAGAATTTCTAATAATAAAACCGTAATGAATGCGGAGGTAATTTACGTCTATATGCAAAACTTAAATCTGATTTGAAATAAACGCCCAAAATATATTCAGCTCTACTTAGGACTGTATTGTCCAATCTGTGATGAATAGATAAGAGTTTACTGTCTCCTTGTCCCAGGTGTGGCAACATAACTTTCAAAACGCAATAAAACCCATTTTATGAATCAGAATTTTTTAATTTTTTTTGCTTTACACAGTTTTGAAAATCATATTAGATAGGTGACGCCCCCTATTGCCCATACACTGAATAAGCCGATTTCTGGCGTTTGTCATGACCTTTACCAGCATAGCAGCGGGTATGTTGGCAATTTCTACCCGGATGTTGGCTTTCAGGTCTTGTAGGGTCCTTGAACGGTTGACATAAACGCGGGATTTCAAAAGTCCCATAAAAAATCACAAAGGGCTAAATCCCGTTAGCGAGCTGGCTAACCACTCCAAATCGCCCCTTATTGAGATGAGGCGTTCCAGGAAGTATTTCTCAATACATCCATCGATGCCCTTGAAGTGTGCGCCGTTGCTTCGTCCTGTTAGAATTAAATGTCCCCTAAATCTAATTCATCAAGTCGTGGAAAAAAAGTCCTTCAACATGTTCACATACCGGTCTGAATTCACTGTCACTGCAACCTCATTTTCTTCATAAAACCAGAGTTCAACAATTCCAGCTGAGGAAATTGCACATCACACTGACTTTGGGTTAATGCAAAGGCCTTTGATGCAATTTTCGGGGATTAGTATCAGCCCAATAGTGCATGTTCTGTCTGTTGATGCATTCACTCAAGAGAAAATGGACTTCATCACTGAAAAAAAAAATTGCGTCTTCTTGAACGTTTTCGAGAAGCGCATCATATGCGTTACTCCGAGAATTGAAGTCACGTTCGGAAAGTTCCTGTACAATCGCCAACTTGTACGGATGGTAATGAAGGCCATCGTGAAGAATTCGCCTCACTGAACAATCGAAAAGTCCAACTGCAGACGCATGTTTGCGCTTAGAACGCCGTGGGGATCGCAAAATTGACGCTCTCACTGCCTCAAAGTTTTCAGGAGATCTGATGGGCCAAGGGACTCCAGTTCTTCGACTTGTCGCACTTCCGGTTTGTCTAAACGTAGTGACCCATGTAACAATTGATTTCCGGTCCGGGACAGGGCCCAACGGGGCTACATTGAAGCGATTTCGGAATGCGCGCTGGGTTGTGATCACAGACCATCCGTTCGAAAAGTAAACCACAACGGCAAACGCACGCTCCTCACTGCTCCAATGCATGACGGCTACTGGCATGGAAGAAAACAAAACTTTAGAACCACGCCTGTCGAATGATACTACTTCCGCCCCCAGCGACCCCTACAGCCTGAATGCTGCGAATTTCAAAAAAGGGAGTTATGTTGCCGCACCTTGTATATGACATGGCATTATATTTCCTTAAATCTAAAGATACGTATGGATTGTTCATAGAACACTGGTCATGGATGTCTTCTAGTACCTTATGAAGCGGTCTAGTCAAGCGGTTTTCCAACATACTTGGGATAACATTTTTATATCTTACATAAAAATAACTGACCGCATACTATCCGTATACATAAAAAACTGAGTATGTTAATTATCAATAATTATAGCGTTAATAAAAATTAGGAAAATGTAAATAATATGAAACCTGATATGTGTTTATATTTTTTTGATTGAAAACTGTGGTATTGACATACTGAACTGTATTTTGTAGATAACACTGAAATAACAATAAGAGGTTGTTGAGAAAGACCGAAATAATTCAATTTATTTATTAGAATGGAGTGATCTAACTTGTCGAAGATTAGAAAAGTCCATATAAATGATATCCACTTGGTTTCATTTATATCCACTTACTTTTCAGATATAAATTTTATAAAACAAATCAAATTTGTAACAGTTGTTGTATGAAACCGTGCAACATGACATATATCATACCTGCCTTGACACATGATCGCTCATAGAAAACCTTAACAAAATTACAAATAATTGTAATTGACCTATAATTTTTTTAATGATTATAATGATAAATTCCCTATCGGTTGTAATTCATATTCATTGCAATTCACAAAATGTCTAATGCAATACATATAATAATATACATAATAAAAATATTTCTGTAGTATAATATTCTTAATAGGTATTCTTATGAGTATGTATATGTGAATATTAATTAACATTCAGATATATAATCTAGCCAATTAAATAAACTAAAAATGCCGAAAATGAACTAAAATGTATTCAAAATTGTATCGGTTTCCTTGATTGTTCCTGTGATGAACTTATGGAAAATAATAACATTAAAACTAAACTCTTTTAAAACAAATTTTTTCTCTCAGTGTACATTTTTATCTAATTATTTTATACTACTTATGGGGATATTGTATAAACGTTAATATTGGAGAACAGCGACAAAATTGAAAGAAAACGTGAGTTACAGTAAACAATTCTGTGAAAGTATGTTGCAAAAATAGCAATTAGAAGGACCCGGTACAATTAAGGTCATTTATCGGGGGTTCGGGCGTGACCGGACGGAAGCCATAGATAGTCAATAATTCAGTGATTTCGCGTGCGTCTGTGCCCCTGTGGAAAGCAGGGCCGCAAAATGCGTGCACTGCACCCCAGATGTTTCCAGTTTGCGTAGAAACCAATGCCGATGGCAAATAAATGATTTACGTATGTTGTTTTACAAACCATAAAAGTCGTCGTTAAATTAACAAGATAAGTTATATATAATTCCTAATTTGGAACCAGAACTTTGATATACCCAATGCAGATGCACGGGAATAGGAGAGCAAATTACGGGAACCGTGACGGGATGCATGTGTTGCTCATGCTTCATAATGCTATACGGTGCTACTACACCACAACATAATTCATTGCGTTATGCTGTTCCAGTCCCGATCTAGTGCTGAACTCACGCCTAGTTAATGAGATACAAGTGATCTGCCAAATTTATGCAGGAAATTTACAAATAAATATAACACAGCTAAATTTACTATAGTTAAACTACAACTAATTGGAGTTAAAAATAAACAACCAATAGTATTATCGTTAAATTTAATTAATCCTTATTGTTAATAGAAATATGGATAACATAAATAAATATCAATAGAAAAACATATGGACATCATTGTTCTGTTTTTACACTTTTAAAATATTTTTAATAAAATCTCCACGTTTCACTTCTAGTGGCGTTTTTTTTTTTCGCGATTGATGTCAATGATATTGTAAATAGTCTCCCAGCATCGATCCTTTAAAATGCGTATATGTCGAGAACCTATAAAAAATAGTAGTATTTAGTACACATTAAACATACACAGGCCTCTTTCGTCAACTTCAGTAGGCCGCAGTGGAAATAGCAGAAAGAAATTAATATAGATTTTCCTCCTCAAAAACTGCTTGCATTCACTTTTATCATCTTCGATATTCCCAGTGGTAGCCTCAAATATACTTGAAAGTATGAAATAAAATGTCTAGGAATGATATTTAATAATAATCTCATGTAGTCATCTCGCATAAAAGTCCATTATTGTAAAATTCAAAAGACTATGAAACAAATACATGTCTAGAAAAAAGTGGGACTCTAATGAAGATATACTTACCACATTATTTATATCGCTCATATTGTCTAGGATAGATTATAGCATAGTCTATTCATCAGCACGACAATCAGTTATACAATCACTAGATACGGTTCACCTTCTAGGAATCATACCTCTAGATATAGGGACCATATATAGAGATATGGACCTCTATTGTGAATGGTTCCAATACTTAAATTAAGGTAAGGGCATCTTTTACTAAATTATACAACACGCATTCCACTACAACTATCACATTTACTTAACTTACAACATGTTACTAGATACCAGATATGATCAAGTATACGCTAGCCGTCAAGTAGCCACTAGATCAGCAGTTATTTGTGCATGAGAAATATCCAGTAAATACAACATTGTCTTATCTAGATTATTTCCAACAAATTACTTTGGATATGGTGGATATCACAAACACCCGCTTTGTGATGTCCAACAGATGCAGGTTAGACTAAATATCACATGCAATAAAACGATTCAATCTCTGACACTATCTATAGATCACAATTCACCATACTCTTAGAATTTAGTGACGCTTTGATAATTCATATCGACGCCACGCGACGGGTCAAAGACTGATAGCGGAACGGGTTGTGCAATATTCGTCTCAAGAGGAACACATAGCTGATTTCCACTTATGCTAACATATATGTATATGTCTATCTACATATATGCTTATATATGTCTTATACATATATATGTCTTAGACAAGCTATACATCCTATATAGCTTGTCTAAGCTATATAGGATCTGGAAAGCTAC
The DNA here is from genome assembly GCA_037954035.1 of Rosalia funebris. Taxonomy (NCBI): domain Eukaryota; kingdom Metazoa; phylum Arthropoda; class Insecta; order Coleoptera; family Cerambycidae; genus Rosalia; species Rosalia funebris. Next base: position 29,684,949 of record JAZFAV010000032.1, on the reverse strand, counting down.
GCAGATCTGTCGCGACTTCGATTACTACAGTAATTTTCTGATATGATCAGATTCATTTACCATCCTCACCCACTCAATATCACATATTTGCATCACTCAAATAAGAAAAATATTTCTGCTTAGATACAGGACATACGGGGATTGCAAGAACACTGTTAATGTTAGGAGACATATCATAGCAAATCCGACGCAGTACAATTAATTAAGATGTCGATCTGGAAGAAATGTGGGAGAAATATCGAAAGATAATAATATATCAATATCAAATCTTGAAATAAATAAGTATTCATCATTTTGAATCTTAACGACATAAATATGGACTGTGAAAACTGTCCTTTAAAATAGTAAATTAATGAATACAGTTATGTGGTGTTACTTCTACAATGCAGTATACTGTATTTGTATTTAGTACAAAGTAGTATTTGATCATCGTTCTGTTCGTGAAAATTTTCTACTCAACGTCAAATCAACTTTTGATAGATTTAATACAACGCGAATTGAAAACCGCATATCAATTGCTTAATAATCAGTTAATATAAATATATGTTTTGAATATAAAAATAACTTTATTAATTGTGCTGATAGCGAATTAAATGATTTTTTCTCTTTTTTATTTCTTTCTGAATCATTAGTTAATGAAAGGATTGTAATGAATCTACTTTTTGCTTCATTTTATTAGGTTATGTATAATGTTCAATCAAAGTTGATTTTGGGCAAATATTTTTAAATAATAATATAAAATCCCTAAGGACTAGTCTTATATTTTATTGTTGAACCTATAAACCTATGGTTGTATATAACAAGTCATATATATCGTCAAAATTTTAAATTAATAGTACTCCTAGATTATAGTATAATATTATTATCTTCAGATCTAGTAGTCACTTGTGAACTCATGATATGATTTGTCCGGCATTGCTACATTTTATTTTAAAAAATTTCAGTGTTGCATTTTCAAATTACAAACAGCTTACACCGCGAATATAACAACACGCCTCTCATATTTTAAAACAAAAATTGATTTACACAAATTCGATGATCGATAAACTAATCCGAAGTCTAAATACAATATCGCTTGCAGTTATACAAGCCATCAAGGTTTATTCACTTGATTCTACACTTCGGGCGAGTCCGTACCTGGAACCATTTCTTACCTGGCCATGTATAAAGACCTTTATCTCTGTCAAACCTTGACTAGAAATTCTTCCCGGGTAAAACAGCAGGACGTCTCAACTGTACACCAATCATAACGTTTCTTGCTCCAAGAGGAAGAATCGTGGCCATCTAAGATTTCTCCACAGTTGACTAGAATATCGTGCATGTTGCTGACACGCCATTCCATTCTTAATTAAAAACAATTTCTCATAAAATGTTCCACACGTTTTATGTTTGTACTCGATGTTCTGGATTGAACTGTTGCTGATCACAAGGTAAAGAACGTTGTCTTAAATAGTTTGACAGAAAATGATAACTTTAGTAATATATTTTTTTCTTGGCATGCGCAAACCAGTACTCTTTGTTACTCATGAATTGAATAGTTTTGAGTAATATTTAATATATTTTTGTAAAAAAAAATCTTATATAATTTATTACCATTTAATTATTTGACAAATTAACAATTATACATATTTCATTAATCCTTAAAGTATTTATAGTCACAATTTTAATGAAGAAATGGGAATCTTTTTTATTTTCCTTTCTTGTATTTAAATTATACGTGTATAACTAGTTGTCAAAAATTACATGGGTGTTTCGTAGTAATCTAATAGTTTCAAAATAATCTAATAATTATTAGAAGTATTTAGTTGATAAGGAGAAATTAAAATGATAGAATTAAAAAGTAAGCATTTCTGGACACAAGTTTAGTTAGTGAAGACATGGTATTTTGTTTATTTCAATTGTTTCTATATTCCTTTGATTTGTTTATTTATATTAAAAAATTTAGTATTATTATATTAAATCAACATATAATGTTTATAAAAAAATTATATAAACTATATATAAAAGTGTAGAGAAAACTATGTAAATAAAACTATGTAAAAGTGTGAGTAGTTTTAAACACCGTATGAAAAAGAAATACTATTGAATAAATTATACATTTTTTTGTGTGTTTGAAATATCTGATTTGAAACTACAATAAATCGATATGTACATTTTTTAATAACAACTCCCTTTAATCCACATTTTAGTTTTATAAAGCATTAGTTTTATTTACTGTAATTATATGATACACAATGATGTTTGCCACAATTGTGGGAAAAAGAACAAATTATCAGTCGTCAATCACAGGTACTTTCAAATATATTTTATAGTGGAAAGAACAACTATATCCGCATTATTTATGATATAGTTTAACCAATATACCAATATACAAATATACTAATATTTTGGAAAATATATATTATTATGTTCCGTGCACATATTTTATTTAAAACTCACTTGTGTTTTATCAGCACAATTAAGTCATTGCTTTATTCGATAAGAGAAAACATTTATTTAACTAACTTTATAAATGTAATTTGTTTGATTCTGTCATAGATAATTATGTGGCTTCATTTGTATGCCTATTTCATTAATTTTTATATTACCTTAACATCTTTGCATCAAACTCTGATGAATTAAATTTCAAATGTAAACACCAACCATGTAACAAGTATTAAAATCAGTAAAATTCCCTACATATATTGATTAATAATTTGTCAAATTTCATAAACGATTGTATTATTAGATTATTACTGTCACTTTGTTTTATATTCAGTTCATTAATTTCATATTATAGCAACAATTTAAATTTTGCAATATTTCGATAGATTAACTTTTAATTAAGAATGCTAGTAAATATTGGAATCGAATTAGAATATTTGACATTTTGAATAATTATATAATTCTATATGAATACGAATATACATATATTTTCTTTAAATCGGCCTAATTTTATACTATACAACGAGTTTCAAGCCATCTTAAATCAGCCTATACTTAAGCGAGGTTAAACCGCTGCTAGTGTGTAGTGTAAGGTAACGTACAATTTTTTTATTCTTATTTTCCTTTTGCGCATTTAAATTATACCTTTATAACTACGTGTCAAAGATTAAGTGGGTGTTTCGTAACACGTATGAAAATAATAATTAGGCAGATGAAATCGCTTTAAATGGTTTTCATTTTTGTTTATTTGTACCTTTCGAGACAAATCGATATAAAACTCTTGTTAATTGTTATCGTACTGTGTGGTCTTAAACACCATTGAAACTACACCGCGTTGCAACTAAATAAAAATAACAAAACCAATAAGAATGGTTTAAATTTAATGCTTTATTTCAAGTGGGATTATTCTTAGTTTTATCTATGATCAGAGTTCGATGCAGCAACCTATTGTCCTTTCTTCTTTTTGGTTCGTCAGTTATTAATGTTATATTATATTATATTATATATAATATTATACACCGTTTTGAAGCAAAGCATTCGTAATTTTGTGGTATTAAGAATTTTCTTGGTTTCTTCATAGTTCACCTTTCACAAATAATATTTGTACATCATATAAAATATATTGTATTCGGTTTACTGACTCGAATGATTCAATACTCAAAATTCTTATAAATTAATTAGTTATATTAATTTAGTAATTTCTTAAAACACGGTTCAATATATACAACCATTAAAATTTAGTTTTTTCATTAGTTACTTTGAAGTAATTATTAATTTATTATTTAACTAATGTAAGTTTAATACACTTCATGAAATGATCAAATTTTGGCTGGTCTGAAGAATAACAATATTTTCATTAAACATAATATAAAAAGTATAATTGATAGTGTAAGGTACATATTTTTATAATAATACAAATTTTTCAAATAATTTTTAATTTTTTAAGACATTTGAATCAATATAGGTACAAGGAATTTTGTGTAGGTTCGCCGTTATATTTGACAACCTACATGTTATATCAATAGAGTACTACATAATCTTACTACATTATAGTATTATACGGAAATTATTATAATTTATATGTAGTTGCTTATATATGGTATCGCCACTGATGAGACATTCAAGTGGGAAGCTCCACTCATGATGCAAAATAGTTCATTTATTATCACGTATCCGAATGTAGGTAAGAGAAATGGATGAAATCTAAAATTATTAAGATCCTTTCACCGATAGTTATTGTATACGAACTCTTATAAACAGTGGCTGCTTAGACATAAGAGTTCCTGGCACTTACTGTATCAAACGTCTTGATACAGGTATCCTACATATTTTTCAGCCTATGTAATATAAGGAAGAATTTGTAAGATACTTACTTAATAAATTATAACTTACATAATACATGTTATAGTTTTGATCTGAAATTACACCCTCATGGGATAATACTCACTACACACTTGCCCCCTAGTGATGTAAATTAGTCACCTTCACTCATTTATGAACATTACTATACGTTAATATACAAGATTTTCCAGGTACCTATAAATCATCTGACTTTTACTCAGTCGTTACAAATAGAATGCAAAATAATATTTCTCTATGAAGGCATATAATACCAAATATGTATAATAACATAATATCTAAAATTAATAAATAGATCAATAATAAAATAACCCAAAGCAATGGATTAAAATTGTTTAAATTTGTATAAATGTGTCACATTATAAATTTCTTAAACTGACAACACATTATTTGTGTATTTTGTATATGAAACGCCATTTGTCAATATCAATTTAATTTCCCTAACGTATATTTTGTATCTTTTCAGGTGCAAATGGACTCCGAAGAAGAGGCCGTCAAACGTATACGAGGTACCAAACGTTGGAGCTCGAAAAAGAATTCCACACAAACCACTACTTGACACGGCGGCGGAGGATTGAAATGGCCCACGCATTATGTCTAACGGAAAGGCAGATCAAAATTTGGTTTCAGAATCGACGCATGAAACTCAAAAAAGAAATACAGGCCATAAAAGAGTTAAACGAACAGGAAAAACAAGCGCAAGCCCAAAAGGCAGCGGCCGTAGCAGCAGCGGTGGCCCAGGTGGACCAAAATTAGTGGATTAATTCGCTGGTGTTGGAGGATCAAATTTTGCAAATTTAAGGTGAGTTTCATTTTCGTCTAAAACTCGTGAGAAGTATATGATACTCTCTAAGTGAGCTGAAATTTTCTCACTGGCGGGAATCATGGAGTATCAATGTTTTAACACCTACCTTTGAAAATTTGTATTTATATACATGTACATTATTTTATGTCAATGTGATTACTTCTGTCATGAAGATTTTTATTTTAGCCAAGCTTTTTTAAGTTATTAAATTACATATATTCCTGTGTTGTTATAAATACTATTACTGGCAATTATATTATTTAATACAGATGGTTGATGATATATACATATAGAATGTTTAAAATAAAGCAATTCATACACCAATAAATTGTTATCTTGTCAATATTTAAAATTTATTTATTTCGGGGAATACAAACGTATTTTAAGGATCAGTATAAAATTTATGAGCTTAATTAAATTCATAGTATATATAATGTATAATATTTTATGTATGTATGCATATGAGTAAAAAGCGGATACACAGAAAATAGTAGCATTAAAAAATATATACTATTTAAAATATTAGGCTGTCAGATTTATATAATACATTATACTGGCATAGGTATTCATAGGTAAAAGGAAAAAATATAAACGTGAATTAACTAACATTAAGCCGAAATATTAATTTACAATATTATTCGTTATTAATCATCTATTCATCGTGACAAATCTTTTAAACGCATCGAAATATATGCAAATAAATTATACAAGTTTACGTTGTGAATAATTAATTTACTGTATGTAAATAACTTCACATATACATATATCTGTTGATATATGTATTATTTTTATATTAATTTTATTTAAATGTTGTTCTATGGGTTAAGATGGCTTCATAAAAAATAAGAAAGTATATAAAGGTCTAAAATAAAGCAGTCTAAATAACGTTTAGTTTAGAACTTAAAAGAAAGAATACATTGCAATAATTGAATGGCATTCGTTATTGTTACTTAAAGTCGATTCAAATACTAAATTTGTTAATAAAATTGCAAGATGGATTCATGTATTTCCTTACATCAGATAGTTAGAATAAAATGATCACTTAGCTGAACTAGTGTTCATCTATTGAATTTTTTTTTTGAGAAGTAGTGAAAATTTAAACACCAAAAAGCATTTTGTACACATTTATTGAAATAAACTATACATTAACTATCTAGCGATACTTTATAAGACATTTCCGTGATAATTTTTTGGTAATGTCCAACATACCTTATATGTTATTGTCAGTCTAAGAGAGATCCCAAATATATCACCAATCAGCACAAACTACAAATACGATAACATATACCAAACACTAAGATACATTATTATTGTAATATATTATTTGTTACCAATGAATTATGATTTCTAGGTTGTTGATAGATATACCATATGAAAGAATGTGGCCTTGAGAAACTAAAAATATATAACAATTGTAATTCATTTGAAATTTGACGATTGCACAAATTGTTTAATTATATTACAGATTCTCATTAATTAAATAATCCTCGATGCATGTTATAAAAACTAAGGCGCCTTATGTATACAAATACATTGTGTATATAAATATATGTCTGTATTATATATGTAGTATCTGTTAATGACATATTCTAAGAGAATGAATAATTTTAAATCGTTTTTCGACGACTGGAAAATAACAAATTAGAGATTACAGTTTACCATAGCCATGATACTCCGACTGTTTCAGATTTGTAGATTTAAAATTCAAAAACTATGAAAATTTAAAGAAATACAATAACAAGTACATAAACCGGTTGATAATGTAAAATAAAAATATTCTTCATAATAAAAAAGAAAACCATATAGAGAAACTTTCGTGACGTGCAAGTTGAAGTTTACTTGTAAAGCAAAGTTTTGATCATTTTAACAAAACGTATAGTGTTCTTCATTATGAATGGTAATTTACTAGCTGAACTGAATTAATATTCTGTAGGTTTATCGAAATGAATAGCAGCATTGGTGTAAGAAATGCAATTAAATTGATCAATTATGAAACCTCGGAGGGTGTGAGCTACCCCGGAACTCTTGCCAGAATGCAGTCCGGACGCCATCTCTCACGCCAAGTAATTACGCAAGGGGATTTTCTCTGCACTAAGATTAAACAGTGAAATTCCGTGTATAAATTTGGAGGCATTACAAATAACCCAATGGAATCACAATTATCCTTATTTTCTTTTAATGCCCGCAATTTTAGGGTAGATATTTTTTAATATTTATGGTACTTATTTCTAAGTTTAAGGGTAACCAAATCGCTTCACAGATAAAAATAGAAATGAACCACTTTTACACATACATATGCAATTTCTAATGAACGAAGTTGTGTCAAAATTTTTCACATATGTATATATAGGCTAATAAAATATTAGAATACTGTTGTAATATTTAATACAATAGTGTAATACAATTTGCGACTATAATAGTTCATTTTTAAACTACGGAAATACCAAATCAATTAAGCTCCTAATTATTTTACCAGAAAAAAAACACAGTGCTCTAAAGTGGCTAATTAAGTCACAACGTAATTAGCCGCTTTAGAGTTGGTTTTTTGGGTTAGTACACATACCCAAAAAATGGCTTAGGTAAAGAAAGTATAGTAAAGTAGTAATGTCTATAAACTAACCACGAAATGGGCTAGATTACGAACCGTCTTGCGATAATGAAAAATATAATTCATTTCCTATATATTATATTAACTAAGCAATACAATTTGTTGCAAATTGATTTAAGAATTTAATTTAATACAGTTTTAACATTTGAATAATGTAACAATTTTAGATTTTACGCTGTATTCAAATAAGAATTTGAATTTACTCTTTTTAAGAATTTACTTAAAAGATACGATTGAATATGTCAAGTACTTTAATACAATCAAATTAAATGTTTTATCCCTTCCCCAATGATTAATAGATGATAGTATAATAGATAATAGTGATAGTAGAGACTACAAGTATGCTACCCGTAGAAAAAATGTTTTCTTCCGTATTCGTAGAAAGCTTTTCATATTTTTTACTCAATACGAGTATATACGAATTATACTCAGATTAAATATGAATGCCTTACGCTTAATACAACAAACATTTGAAAAAAAAACACTTCTAACTTGTATATCAACAGTTTTTTTTCTTCTGCTCTCATATATCTCATTATTTATGTACTAGACTCTGCTTGCGTACACTGCATTTAGAAATGTAAACAGTAACATTCATATTTATCAGTAAAATAAACTAAAACGTGGTAAAAACAAATCGTAATGAATACACATATTTCAAATAAAGATAATGTACTAACTCTTCAAGCTATTGTGAAAAAGACGATAGTCGAACCATCTCTCTAGGGTATAAAGGGTTCTCTGCTAAGAATAGTCGGACAAGAATAGAAATTAAGTGGTAACTGAAGTTTATGGCTGTTGTAAAGTCTTTGAGGTTACACACATCAGATCGGTTTTCAACCATGTCGTTAGATCATCACAGGAAAGGAGTTGCTGGAACAAGATGGCCATCAGATCGGCTGGCTTCCATTTTATGGCTCTAGAACTAAGTAAGGGATTTTCTCTTTGGACTCTGCGGGGGATCATTGTAGTTTTAAAAGACCTACTGAGTATTATAAATTATAATCGTGTTAGAGTCTTCACAATAATTCCGTTAGCAATGGCACTATTGTAGAAGATGTAAATAATTGTAAACGGCTGAAAATGTAACTTCTTATGTATAGAAGAATTGCAAAATAATTATTTAGTTAAATTAATTTAAACACGTTTAATTAAAAAAAATATTTTACGCGAGCTACATTTTGGCTTGCAAATTATGACGTTTAATTATATTCCAGTATCAGAATCTGGAAATAAATACCTATATATTACGTATTATATGGTTAAGATTAACAATTATTATATTCATTTATGAATACTGTAATGATAACACCATCCACCCTCATTCTTTATAATTATATTATAATCATTATGGATATACTAAAAACATATCTATGTATATGTACTTCAGTAGATTTCACTATTTAAAATTTTAAGTATGAACATATGTTGATCCTTATCTAGAATCCTTTTAAAGACATATTTCTTGCAGCAATGATGATCTGTTTTATTATCTACAATTTCATCATTACATATTTTAAAATTCATTATACAATATCGTGCGAAATGTTAAATAACCAATCATTACGTTACCCGTTTATTATTTGTGGTTAGACTTTAAAATATAAAATTAATTTAGGTGATATTAAAATTTAAGATGGTATGCTCGGCATATTTAAACGTAAAACATTTACCCATTATTTATGCATATTACTTTTAAAATTACTGTTTCCTTACAAAGTTACAAGATCTGTAATTATTAATAAATGAGCCAGCGCTGTAAACATGTGCCGTTACAGCTGGCAATTTTCCATGCAAATAAAATCGAACGTAATTACTTAATTAATAATTTAAGTAGCTTCACCATTTGTAAATGGGTTCCATTTAAAATTTTTATGCTCTTTATATTTTGGTCATCCGTCGATGATGACCAAACAAGTTAGTTAAAAAGTACCATTTCAAATAGTGCAATGTTTTTTTCAGTACCATCCAATATTTCTGAAGATTAACAAAACATTTATTCTGTTTATAACGAAAACAACGAATACCATGAGTTTCTTTAGATTCAATGAATTTCAATGAACCATCAGTTCCAATTCGTTTTATTCTTGTATTTGTATAGAATTTTGTCTCTTGCATTTGTATATCCCTTCTTCGCATTTTTCTGTTTTATATTCAACTTTGGTTCAAACTGTCCATTTATGATCGGTTTAGTTTAAAGGTTTGCAAACGTAATTCTTTGAAAAAAAAAAAAAAAAAAAAATATATATATATATATATATATATATATATATATATATATATATATATATATATATATATATATATATATATATATATATATATATATATATATATATATATATATATATATATATATATATATATATATATATATATATATTTGACGGTTTATTTCAAAGAAACGGAGAAATTGCGAGTTCTTTATTTTATTTTGGAGGCAAATTAATTCCGAATGGAAGATAATCTAATGTGTTCTGAATGCAGTACCAAAGAGTATGCTTGAGATAATACCCAAACAATAGATTGGATCACAAGGGAAAATATTAACGGTTCAATATTTTTGTAAAAGTTGTTGGAGCAGAAAAAATATAATAATTTTATTAAACTGACGACGTTTTACTTATTGTTTGTATGTACTTTCCCAAAAATAAACTTAATATGAATAGGAAAAATATTTTTAATATAATACAGTAAACAAAATATTTACAATAAAGTTGTCTTACAATTAAATACTGATTATGGAAAAGCGCAATAGTTCTATATGAAAGACTTATATAAATAATTTAATATTTTATCTTAAAAAACCGTCTGTTATATCGATAAATTCCTAATTTTAAGAAACCAGTAAACTGGTAATTAATATTTAGAATTATATAAAATCTGATGATATCTGATCACTTAACCAGATTAGGAGAATCACTATTTTCTATAGTCATTTGCACTAAATTTACTATAAACTTACAAGTAATTAATTTGATAAATATTTTCTAACGAAATTATTTGGATTTAACTAAATTAAACAATAATATTGTCAATATTTTAGTGAATTGACAATTAGGACAACATCAAAATATAGTTAATAGTAAACTAATAACTATCACTGCAAAAAATAACTATCAAATTAAATTTATTTCTATAATATGAGTATTAATGATAATAATATTAGAATTATCTTCTCGTATTTGAAAATTTGACATTAACCTCATTCAATTTAATGAACGTACCGAATACAAATTTTATAGAACTAATGCAATTTTCCATGTTTGTTATAAAAACATGGTACCAGTTATTAGTCCATGTTTGTAATAAAATAATAAAAAAGCCTAAATATAATTTCCTAAAAATAAACCGATTTTTCATTATAGCCTGCTTACAATCTATCATCGTGCGTATCTAAGTATATAAATTTTCTTTTTATTTTTTCCTAGACAACTTCAAGACATCGTTTCAACATTCATAATGAAATTGTTATTTTACATAATAAATTTATTTCATTACGTCTTTATATGCAACATGTGTTGAGAACGCGTGGATATCATAAGAAATTTTCTTTATTTTTTTTATGTTTATCACGTTTTAATATCGTCTCAGTCTGTTTAGTGATATGGCCACACTTGTCGACTCAGCTTCGTGTGCATATTACACCTATACTTTGTTTATTTATATGAATGGTATATGAGCAACCGATTCAGTATATTTCTCACGTTTCTCCTCAGTTAAATATATTGCACACACTACACACCATTTAATTATCTCAATACAGGGTAATTTTATTTGTGCATTATATAAAATTGTACTTGTACATATGCAACCAGTAATACGGCGTGTAACAATAACACCTTCATATTAAAACCAACGGTGGTTCATCAGGGTAGATAGGGTGGGGCATTGGTTAAAGTGATTAGACAGGTTGGGTTGCCATTCACTATTTTAATATTTATATAACATGCAAAACTCGTATAATCAGCAGCGCTATACTACAATAAAATGTATATATGTATTTGTGCTTTTTTAGTACATCTAGCGACCACGTGAGGGAACAAGCAATTGCGAATTCTAACGAGGAAAAACGAGAGGCAAGCCTCCCGTCTTCTGTCGGTTTAATAAAACGATGAATTTAAAATGTGTTTAATATTGCCGAGTGTAAAAGTAAAGTAATATTTAACATTCAGAGACAGCTTCATATTTGCCTCAAACCAAGCAAATAGAAGACTTTAAACTACCTTCGTTGTTATTTTGTTCAATAAACAGTTTGTTATATGTTCGTGATTAGATGCGCTTCACGGTTGTGCTTCATTACATTTTAAGGAAAAATATAGGTTTATTTACGTTTTGTTTTAAAACATTTATTTATCAGCTATGAAAACTATTGCATTGTCTTGGTAAGTGGAGGTTTTGCTCATATGTTTGCCTGTTTTTATTAAAAATACTCGTGATAAAATTATGAATTAAACTATAAATTGCAGAAATATCAATATGCAGAAATAGCAATATGCAGATATTTGGTTGAAATGGGGCCACGGTAATCACGAACTGCTGTTCGTGATGATTTACTAATCATTCAAAATGCCAAAATAATGTTTTAAGAAAACGAAATGTTGTAAACATTTCAGATTCAAGTTGTAAAGTTGACATTGAATGCTGACTAACAATATTTGATCAAATTCCGTTTCACTCGCCAAAACATCGTGTTTTATAAAAATAGATGTCTAACAAATGGAAAACATTTAATTTATCTAAATTTGTAAAAAAAGATATTTAAACATCAGGGTCATGGTTCCTTAGAAAACTACAAATAAAAAAGCGAAAAATCAATTGCACCAGTATATTAATAGAATCTAAAACATTGTTAACAGAAAACCGCAATATTTTTGTACTATAAGATGGTGATAAATGTAACGGAGCAATGTAATTATAATTATAGTAAGAATCTGAAGTATAAAGGGAATCCGAAATGTAATGTATAAGTTCGATAAAATTTGTGCTAATGTTCTTTTCGAAAACCACTCAGACATATCAAAAGATGCATTTGAAAGCTTTTAATTTTCTTGATCCGTGTTGTTAAATATTACGACGTAATCGATATATTTTTTAATGATTAGCTCCATATTTATGGCATTTGAAAGAGGATTTTTTTACAATAAAGTAAATTAAGGAATTGGTTACATCAGAATTTCCTTGATATATATGCCAAAGCAAGTGAAAGTTTAGTATAATGACGGAAACAACAGAATTAATTAAATATAATAATTTCTTCATAAAATTAATAATTCGTATGCTAATACTGCCCTGCTGCATTAAGTCTAAACGAAGAATTTGTATTATTATTATTGCTTTGTTATAACACTTTTTGTTTCCTGTTATATATCAAAAATTCACTTGGTCCTACATAAGTTGTATAATTCCTTCAAATGGCGCAATCACAAATGGAGCTTTCTATTAAAAAAATTCTGACGCCATAACTTTTAAAAATTCGGCCCGAAAAATTTTAGGATAGCTCCCAAACAGGGATTTCAAATACATCTTTTGAAATAGCCGAGTGTTTAGAAAATCTACCAGTTTTATAGTATTTATACATTACTATTCCGATTCACTGTATACTCGTAGGAGTATGCTATAGAAGACTATATAAGAAAGACTATTATAATGTTAAACGACAATGACATATATAAGAGAGTATTACGGGACCTAACAAAAGAAATTCAAAATAATATTAATAACCTGGTTAAATAATGGCTCAGAAAAAAATCATTGAAAGGAATCAGTTATATAAAAATATTTGTTGATAAAATGAACATAAGAAAACCAACTCATATGCCACAATCGCCATTCAACTTTCATTTATTTATTTAAAATGCACCTTTACTCAGCAATTTTGTCAGCCCGACACATAATCTCTTACAATTTTTATCGCACATATTACGTAACGTTTAGGAACAACGGCATACCACCTAAAGATTCGTGGCAATTTTGGACCCAATAAAAGGTCAAATAGTTCCTAAAGATCACATTGTCGTTAACGTTGTTTCACTATACACTAATATATCAACAGATTTTGCAATGGAATGTGTAAGAAATAAATGGACTGAAATCAGTAAAGTAAATATATGTACATCTATCACAGAAGATGCCCAATATTTTTCATATATTTTCGGAACAGCTGAGTGTTTATATATTTCCGCCACCATAGCAAATTTAGTAATTGTACTTGAGAAAAACTTGAATAAAAAATTAATACCCTCTTTAAATTTGAAACCATTATTAAAAAAAATATATGTGGGCGAATGCATTATTTACGTACAAAAATATATATAATAAATCTCAATACAATAATGTACAAGTAATCAACACTTCAGTTCGCTACCGAAATAGAAAAGGAAAAAACATTAACATCCTAGATTCAACGATCTGATATAACGAAGCTGGAATTATTCAAAGTTGAAAGATACTGGTTCAGGAAACATATGGTCTCAAAGATATCTAAATTTCAATTCACATACACCCAATAATTATAAAAATAGTATTATCAACAGTCTATCCGATAATGCCTTTCAAACTCGAAGAAATATTGAAACAGGTTTTGAAGTAAAACCATATGTCTAACGTTAACAACATTCGTGTTTTAGGAAAAGAACTACACATGAAATTTCTTGTGAAGTCTTCAAATTATCTACAATACAGTTTTCTACAAAACAAAATTTAAATACCATTTTCATATACTAATTTGCACTTTTAGAATAACTCCGCTCATAGTCAAATGGAGTGAGATCAAGATACATAGGTGGTTGCGCGCTTTATTAATCATGCATGAAGATGTTTGGAATTTTGCTGAAAATTAGATGAAATTTATGTACTATAAAGAGTGACAAACAACTTTATGAAAGTATAACATCTTCGGTCATATAATTTTTTATGGGAAGCGACTATACTTACTTCCATAGTTTCAGGTGTCAATATCCACAACACTGCAAGTTCAGTAACCTCGTCATGACCCCGTTATCTAACACTGATCATCATGTGATGTGTAGATTAGTTGTATTCTGAGGCGGACACCACTTTTATCTCAAAAGTATCTAATCCCTTTATTTGGTGATATGAGGAAAGCGTCCGTTGTTGTAGTAATATAATTATAATAAACCCTTACAACGTTGACACCTACCCACTTAATTAACAAACATGTCAAATAAATAATAGGTAGCTTAGGTAAGTTCGGAATTTGTTATTAAATGATATAAAGTTGCGGTTTATATTCAGAATATGATAATACAGCATACACATTTTTTACTACCATATAGCACCTTCTTATGGTACTATGATGCCCTTATTATTTTTTTCAAATATTTACATACTATGTAACGTTCTATAAAATTACGGCTTGTATCTTAAGTGAAGAAAATATATCGTTTCAAAACTTATTAAAAACTATCCATTACGTCATACTAAATAAACAGTTTTAAAACCTTAAAACGGACTTTTCCACACGTAGAACATCTCCATCTCGAAATTGAGTCGCTGAGAAAAAATAAACCAACACATAAATGCAGAATATGTGTTTTATACGACAGTTTTACTTTTTTTTTAAATAGTCCACGATCGTGCTTTCTCATGACCCATGGACAGGGTGGGGTATGTCCTATCCACCTCAAAATCAATAGATGTCGTCTGGTAGGCGTCCCTAATCAGAATCAGTCGAAACCCGATCGATCCGATACGATTTAATTGAGTGATCGTGCTAACAGAACAAATTTATCACATAATCCACCATCGTTCTTTATCATGACCCATGGACAGGGTGGGGTGTGTCCTATCCACCTCAAAATCAATAGGTGTCGTCTGGGAGACGTCCCCGATCAGAATCAGTCAAAACCCGATCGATCCGACACAATTTAGTTGAGTTATCGTGCTAACAAAAAAAATTTCTCAAATAGTCCATCCCCGTGCTTTCTCATGACCCATGGACAGGGTGGGGTATGTTCTATCCACCTCAAAATCAATAGGTGTCGTCTAGGAGACGTCTCCGATCAAAATCAGTCAAAAACCCGATCGTTCCGATACGATTTAGTTGAGTTATGGTGCTAACAAGAATAAATGCCGACGACGACAAAATGGTTTGGTTTTTAGGCCGAAAAACGAAAAATGAACCCTAGAAAAAAAATTTTACCGGATTACATTACTTTTCCGTGTATAGTGGAGTGCGGAAAAGTAAAAAATATTTGATGAAAGCAGTATTCGATCGATTTAAAAACAAAATATATTTATAGCAATTATTTTATCTTTTATATATATGTTAAAAATAATTTTATAGACATACGAGTATGCAGGATACACATTTTATAAAATAATGATAAACATGCCAAAATTCGACATTTGCCGGATTTAAAATTTTTTTTAATTGATTCTTTAATAATTATTTATACTCAGGTATCATATTTACGTATCGTTATTGGACCTAGACCACCAATTTATGACCAGTTAGACCACCAGTTTATGACCAGCTATGGCATTACAAAATTAGATAAGATTTCTGAATTCAAGTTAAAGGAGTTCAAGTTAATCGAATATTTTTTTGTATAGATCATGAAGATTCGAATCCAATCGAAGATGTTTAACTTATCAAATCAGAATTGATCTAATTACTAAAAGCAGAAAATTACTCTTAATTGTTATTGTTTGAATGAAAAAATAAAATGCTTAAAAAATTATTGATTGAATTTCGGAAATTAAAAAAGGAAAAAATACAAGTTATATGTATTTAATTGTAATATCATTTTCAGGAACAGTAACAGAAACATAGTTTTAGTAGTAAAATGTAATACTATTTTTTTAGTAATTGGAAACTCAATTTCCTATCTGTTTTCTAGTATTTTGTCATATGCAATACGACCCAAAGACAGCCGGTATAAATCAGAGTACATATTTTACAATATATACAATTTTCAAACTATGAATTTGATGTTTTTATCTACCTACATAATTTTGTTATAACTAATAATGACATACATCCCTGTTTATCATTTACAATCACAGAAAATGCCGTGAGATTATGATTCCTTTGGTCGAACAATGTTAAATTATATCATGAATAATATTGTAATAAAATGCTTGTGAATTAGATATAAATTATTGTCCTCATTTAACAATATTTAACCGTTGTATTATTGCCATCTAGTGTTCCACTAGCGAAGCCTCATAAACTTGGATTTATAGCTTTCCTCAGAACGACACAAATGTGAAATGGATTATTTAAGTTTAACGTATATAAAATATTCTTATTAATTTCAAAACTTTATATACCTATCATTGTTTATTTATATGTTCGGTATTATACGCAATTTGAAAAGGAAGTTTCAGGAAGTGTATATTCGTGGCTCTATTAAAACAGTACGCCACACACGACATGGGGTCGTTATTCAACTGCAGTTGACGATACTAAGTTGGTTCTGAAACTGACTAACTGCCGACGTTAAGCTGTGTATAAACTTTATAGTTCAGCCACTTACTACTAGATGGCGGACGCACTATTTCATGGTTTATATGTTTGGTGGCGTTACAAATATTATTAACGATTAATTTCTATAAAACATGCTTAATTTCTACGATTAAAAACTTTGATGGTAAAACAACTTCAGTTCTCATGACAATTCTGGTTATTTTATGCTATGGAAGAATGCATACGGTACAATAAAATTAATATGAAAGTAAATAAATAAAGAAACAGTATTTTTATGTTGCCATAAATAAATGTCTACCTACGCCAGTTATGAACATATGTATGTACCTATAGTAGCTAGGTAAGTGCATAGTTCAGAGAAAAAATATCTCTTCTAACATATTGAATATATTGACTATTGATGTTGTTTTAACAATTATATCTTACAATACGTTTTAAGTTAATTGGTTTATCATCAGAGTCGTATGTGGCGATCTGATAGCTATCTTAACGCACTATAATCAACATAAATCATTACACTTTTTTTTTTTAATTATTCTTGTTTATATGCTGTATGTTTATATTCTACTCATTTCACTATTATAAAATTTCGGTAAGACAATTAGGTATCTGATGTTTCAGAGTTTCATACTTTTTTATTTAAAATTGGTCTTCTTTGTCTGTAATACATAAGTATATTACTACATTTTTAGAATTAATTTTATTATCATTGTTTATACAGAACTGAGCAAATATGTGTACCAGGTCAAAATCGACAAGGTAGATTATGGATATATGGAAATTCTAATTAGGATAAAAAAACTTTTGTAGGCTTTTATTTTGGTTATGCACTATCAAGAAATGTTAGACTACTTTCGATACTTTCTCTTTAAATATAGGCAATAACGAATTAATTTTCATGTTTAATTATGCTCTTGGTCTCAAAATAGCCTCGGCTTTTATTGACTAAAAGCACAATTACCTCAATTAATTCATTACTGGCCATTTCAGGGAAGTGTAACGAAAATGTATCTTTACATTATTTCTTTATCGTACCTTAAGTGTCAATATTGTTTTAGCTTTGACAGTTATATATTTTTTCATCTATACATTATGAGCATTTTTTTAACCAGCAAGTAAAATTCTGATAAAATTCTGATTTTTTTTTCTGATTTTCAGTTTCTGATTCTGATTTCTCATTTTTTCTAAATTCTATATTTCTCATACAATGCTAACGTGTACGAGTTACAGTTTTCTAAATAATATAGTAAAATATAAAATAAAGATTAAATTCAATAATAAGATTCTTGTATCGATGTTAAGTTTATCAAAAACATAATATTTTTGAGAAAATATTTTTTTTCCTTAATCGTGTCATAAAAATATAATTGTCCATATTGGAATAATGAAAATTCCGATTGGATAGAAGGACTTCACGTGCAGTATTCCCGTATTCCCACAAATCATCCATTGGACGAAAAATAATAATAGAGGAGGTATAAACAAACCACTTTCTTTCCTGAAAACACGTTTAATATAGCAGAATTTTTTAAGCATGTATAAACAAAGAATCTGGTTAATACATATTCTGTATTTAGTAATCCCCTGATATATATAGTTGTTAAAAGTTGTGAAAATCTTAGAAACAAGAATTTTTACCAAGTTTTTCTTTAAGATAAATCTCTAGTTCGATTCGAAGCTGAAATACGAAGATATTCTGGTAAAGTTATTTTAATAATATATATCAATATTTATTCTACAATAGTAGAATAAATACAAGAAGTTTGATATTAGCAATATGGGGCTTCACATCATTATAGAATTGTAACAATACTTAAATGAACCATCACTATAGAAATGTTTGGCTCGTAGAGAAAATAATGTTGATGGACCAACAGGATTACCAGAATCATTTGCCTTTATATTGTTTTTTATTTGTTATTTTTTTTATCATTTGTCTATTCAACCAAACCTCGATCTTTAAAGATATTGGCAGATAAAACTTTCATATAAATTCTGTATATTTAGAATAAATGATGAGTAGCTGCAGCAAAATTCTTTAAATATGTATTAAACAAACCGCGAAATATTTTATATTCAGTAATCCATTATAGTTGAAAGTTTTGAAAATGCTACGCAATAAAATATTTACCTATTGAAGGATTTTTCTCTTAAGAAATCAATGTTTCGATTGAAAATGAAATACATATTAAAAAATTAGAATAGTTCAAGTCTTTAATACATGATTATATTTTTCATAAAATTTACCCCAAGAACTATTTGATTAATGTTATCAATTGACTCGTCGAGTTGAATCATTGACAAATATTTCATAAATTCTTTTTGTTCGATGTCAGATTCGCTTACGATAATTATTCTAATTCTATTATGTGCATATACTTATGTGTTATTTGTAAGTACTTGTATTTGATTTGTCCGTTCTTCGTGACGCCAAATAATGTATTTGACGACTGCTAATACATAGAACGGAGCCTACCATTTTCCGCTCTCTTCGTTGCTCTCGTAAAGACCATCGTAAAATGTTCGCAATCCCCTCTGGTAGTGTTCAGGGACACTTGTTAAAGATTTGCCATGAAACGGCCGATAAAAGAGAAATAAAACGACCGCTTAGGGTCCTCATCTGTCCCATAAGGGTTTGAATCCAAGCTCAAGTTATGGAAGAGAATTCAATCTAAAAACAGTAAACAGCTTTTCTGCTAAAACTTAGGTATCTATTTTATCTCGTAAAAAGGCAATCGATTCAAATAAATAAGAAATTCCATTCCTTGCTGTACTTGCTGTCAATTGGTGTATACGCTTTTGAGACCCGTATGAGCGAATACCTAATTGGAGGAATAAAAGAACAAGACAATAATAGTACTTACTCTGCGAAAAATCGAAATTGGTATCGCCCACTAACAACTGAATATTAAAAGGGCGTGATGAACTAGGTTATGGACAACTCAAGATTTGGATAGAGTACACAGTTCATAGGTTCCAGTAAAAATAAAATTAATTAAAATGAGAGGCCAATTACAGACGGGAAACAAAACAATAGAATTTAATTAAGCAATTTCGATTCCTAGTCAGTGCTGTTTAAGGTAGAATATCACACCTTCAAACACTAAGGCAAACATTAATTAAATATGTGTACAGTGGGCCATCATTAGCATAGTGTTATCATAATAAATTAGAGATGGGTATTACACTCTCAGATAAGGCACGTTTTAATTTATATTATGTTTTAAAGGTATATTTAAGATGTATCTTGGTCATTATATCAATTTATTATAATTTGAATAAATTGTTATGGACGATGGAATATATTACTTGTTTAATTTATATTCTGGTTTTTATTTGTACCTATACATAGATATCAATATGCTACCGGAAAATAACATCATTAATTGCGAGGGTGTCGTGGGAATAATAAAATACATTCTCTATTATATGTTAAGGATGTATCCTCCAGAGACAATATACCAGTATAGAAATATTTAAACTTCAGTATACTTTAAACTTTAAGTCGATTAATTTTATATCCGATATCTACGAAGGATTAGTACATACAATATGTTCTTACATAAAAATGCTGTAGTAATAAACTAAGTAAAATATTAATTAATAATTTGCCTACGACATTAGAATTAAAATTAATATAAAGAATATTAATAAAAGAAACAACTTAGTACACTTGAAGAGAATTTGCTAACATTCCATTGCAAAATCGAAATTTTCACGGGCGCTATATGAAGATCATTTTTATTTATTAAAAACAAAGGAGATTTGTAATGTCTAGTTGGCATGTTAGAAATATATCTCTTGTGGTTTATTCTAGAGTTTAATATCCATGATTGTAAGCTCAAGTAATTATTGTCTATATGAAAATGTTCTATACAAACTGAATTATTATTTAATGTCCAGTATGTAGAGGTAATCAAAATACGTAAGACAAATATTTATTACTTCTTTAATGTTCTGCATCACATGCACCATCAAGAAGGAATGTGATGCAACATTTTGTATACGTTACTTTGAAATACGGGCAATAATAAATTAATTATGTCCTTCTCTTCTTATGTAAATGTAAGTCTCAAAATGGCCATACCATGACCATAAGTCCAATTTACTCAAAAATTAATTAATTAATGCCTATATTTCAGGGAAATTAATCTAACGTGTCTCATTACATTCTTTCGTGATGGTACATTTAGATTTGACAATATGTTATTATAATTGTTAAGCAAAATGTTTAAATTTGCTGAATACCGTATTAAGTATATTATATTATTTATTGTAAATAAGTTAATATATACAAACTTCTAATATATTTTTTATTATACTCTATTGATGGTTATTTTGACATTCTGAAAAGAATATAACTGTAAATGCCACCATTAATTTTTGTCATCTGTATTCAGTATATTTGATTAAGTACTTGTTAAGTAATTGTTTGTATAATTGATATGATTTTGAATATACATTAATATGTGGTAGTATATGTATATATAGCGATCTTATGCACTTGAAGGTATAAGTTTTATGAAAGAACTATGGAAGATCTACCTTTCCAAATATTTACTTGCACCGAGAGTAATACTAATGTCCAAACATAATTTGCTATAGTGAAAAAAATAAATAATAAAGATGTATACCACCCACAGAACTATTTCAATTATATTTTTTATAATGTACTGACAGTATATTAGATGCATTATTATAATCATTTTCTCTATTCGATCGGAAATAATATAGGCTTCAAATAAAGTCTCTATTCACTTATGTGTACCTCAAATTCAAAAAATTGTCATGACTTATTTGTGATTTCATATTTATATTTAGAAAAAAATACTATGGCTTAACTCATAATATTATATTATTATTATATAATTTCCTTAGTGCTCAAGAAATCTTTGTATTAAAAGAACTTCTTCAAAACTGGAAATTGAGATACATGCATCCACACACACAAACACATCATTTGAACGCAGAAATTGGCATTCTTTCCCTACAACCCCCGGCTACGAAGGGGATGACTACACGAGGACAAACGCCTATACTTAAGCATAGGTACCAAACTCCCGTTGGGACTTGAACCCAATCATACAATGAGACCCCCAATACTGGGTCCAGTCACCCGGATCACAATACGAATGATATTGTCGTGTCGTACATCTCTGTAGGAAAATTATGATTAGTAGCTCCGCGTCGGGCAACTGATTTCCACTTATTGAATTCCCATCGTATTTTAGACAATGATATAACAGATAAATCACTAATATCCGAACAAACTGCTACTAACACGGCAAGGCTTTCGATTAATTCCTTATGTTATTTCCAAAAATGAAGTGGTACTTTCATAAAAGCAAAACACCTTAGAAACATAGAAACATCTTAGAAAATATTTTAGAAAAAAAAAAGATTTTACACTGAAATAATGATTATTAATATAAAGAAAGCAAGCTCAAAAATTGTATAGAATAGCCATATTGTATCTAAATAGTACAGCCGTCTATTGATTGACTACAACAGCCAGCAGAAAAGATCATTTAATTTCCCATTACATTTTGAAATATAAATTGGATGTATAAGGTATTCGGACTCACCTTGTACATCTATCAGTTTAAATTATCGTTAGTGGACACAAACTTAGCTTTATATAATGTAATTGGTCTAAAGTTGTAAACACCCCGTATATTAATATTCTTTAATAGGACGAAATCAACTGAATAGACAATACGATGATTCAAAGAAAATTCAGAATATGAAAATTATATTTCTTCTAAATGTACCTATTACTCTTATATTCGCCTCATCCTGTGTGCATAAAAAATTATGTTTTAATTTTTTTATTTCTCAACTATATTATTTAATTATAGTTAAGTGAAATTATGTAAGTTGAAAATAAATCCGTTACGAATTTCAGCAACAACACGAAACAATTGTATACTAATATTGTTTGTTATTAACAACGTTAGTTGAAGAATTTAGAATTATTTTTTAGAATGCAGAACACGCCGCCGCACAAAACGGAATGAATAAAAGCGGCATGATTAAATATTATTTACACTTCCGAATTTTAATTTTAGAGCTCATAATTAAGTGCTGATTAATGATTTTTTGTAGATACGACAAATGCATGACCGACCCGAATGTTCCACTTTAAAATCTCATTAAAAAACAGTAAAGACTGACATGCCATAAACGCCAGTGAGTGAAAAAGTAACATGTAATAAAAGTCTAACACACTTCTCAGTAGTTAAAGTGATTTTTATGACCTGTAAACGTGGTCGTAAAGTCGTAATGTCCCTCGTATTACGGTTGCATGTTTACAGCGTTTACTACATCAGTTAGCTGGATCAACAAATATTCCGCCTTTTATTGGTCGTTATTCATATTTAGTTTATTTGTATATGGATGCCGAGACACACGACCGTCCCGTTTAAACACAACCTTCTTTGCAGACATCGTGAATTTGTTATTATTATTATTACTTATTAAACATTATAAAACATCTTTATTGCAGACTCCTGCCATCTAATAATTTACTGTCTAAACAAATACAATTAGCAGCTTTATTTCCTCATAAATCTTGTAGTTACTAATTAAATTTGTTTGCTATCATTATTTCGCTCTTATATTATTAAATCCCATATAATAGAATGCAATCTTTTTCGTTGTTATTTTATTTTTTGTACACGAGGTGTGACCTGTTGTACACTGAGAGAAAGTTTGTTTTATACAAACAAGTAATATTTATTTTAATATAAAGTAAATCAACTATTAAGACATTGTTTTTGTTAGAGAACATAAATAATCCATTATCCAATAATGTAAACTAAAACATTTTGAACCTTGAAAGTTTATTATAGTTAAAAAAAACTTCTTATTAGCGTCATTTTTTTTATCTTGCGTTATTATGTTACTTATCTACTGGGGCGTAAAAGTAACCTCTAATCTAATGTAAAAAAAAATAAGGTCAATCTAGGCGGATAATTAAGAAAAAGTCTGAATAATATGAATATTTTATTAGCAGCTTTAGCAGCAAAGAAATTAAGTGATTTGTATTAATATCGAAATATTCAAATACATGTTAGTCAAGGACGATACTTGTAAATTCTTCAATATCTGCCAAGATAATTCATTTTGTTTTGAAAATAATTCTAGAAATATGTAAGATCAGACATCAAGTTTATTTTTTCCTTTCTATTTCGCTTCTTTTTCTAGAGAGGATATTCTGGTTCTGGTTCTATTCGTTAATATTATTTGTGTTATAATGCATTATACATATATCATATTATGTTTGCCACACGTCACATCATAAATAACATCCATCAATAATAGAAATAATAATCTCCGAATAACACGGTGTTACTCCTACTAAGTCTACTGTAATAAATTTATTTTTATTTCTAGTTACATTAATTATAAGTGCTCTAGAAAATGGTATTCCAATAGACTATTAATACTGATTTTCAAAAGGCCTTCGACCGGGTAAATCATTAATTATTGATATTAAAAATTTCTTTAAACTGCATATCTATCTAGCTCGCTATTTTATTGGTTTAAAACCTATCTTAATAGACTCTATTAATATTGATTTTCAAAAGGCCTTCGACCGGGTAAATCTTTAATTATTAATATTAAAAAATTCGTTAAACTGCATATCTATTTGGCTCGCTATTTTATTGGTTTAAAACCTATCTTCTGGATCGTAAACAATACGTTATAAACATGGACAAATCTAAGCAGTTAAATGTGATACTGGTATACCCTAAGATCATACACGGAGCCTATTACGTTCTTACCTTATTATCAATGATATAAAAACTATATTAATAATACTTGTAATAATGATAATTACAGATAGTAATGTATTATTATTGCAGATGCCAACAATTTTATTGACTTGAATATCTAGAAATAAAAAATAAATTACGGAAAAAAAAAACCTAAAAACATAGGTAACATACAGCAAATAATAACTTTAAAAAGTGTTCAACTATATTGGATAATTCTATTTGATGGTAAAATATGGGTTTACTTACATCTTATTTTCATATTATTGACAGCAAAGTATTTAGAATGTGTGGTTTTGGTAAAACATGTGTCAGAAGTTTACGAATATTCTAGCAACATTATTGTTAATTAACTCTAATTTGCCTAATATATTATATTCGGTATATTAAAGTACGGTAGTATAAAATGGTTATCCACTTATCAATGTCATATAAACCAGCTATAAAAGGTACAAAATCAATTAGGAAATATTTTAATGTTCCAACTTAATATTAACTCCAGTAATATTCTGTAGGTATCGCACTTTACAAATATATAAATGTATTGCGTCGCCAAAAATATTTAGAGTAAATTCAGACAAGATATTTATTTTTAAATTATTTAACAAATGCCTATTTTTTTATTTACTTTCTTTAAAGTTGATTTGTTTTAAATACGCCCACATATATTTCACCAAATATTTTCTATTCCATTTAACATAAGTAATTGTGGTCAACGTAGTTTACTGACCAGGTTAAATAAAAATAAGTGTAATATAATCGATACTTTTAACTTATTTATTACCTATATTTATGTCCTTCGTAAAAATGTTATATTTTATATTTATTTTTAATTAAATCTTTGGCTTTTATTTAATACGGCTTTAAAAAAGACCTAATTTTAATTATTTATAATAATAATAAAGTTTATTTAGCACTACATATATTATTCTTAAAATGAATCACAGTAAAATTAAATAGTGAAGTGTAAATAAGCATTGTAAATGTAAATGTAGGAGACGGACGGGCAAGAAGGATATGTTAATTTTAAAAATAAATAAAAAATATATATCTTAATCATAATTATTCTTAACTTTGTATTTATAATCTTTGGACATTTGCACATTAATAATTGAAATCAAAATTCTAAAAAAATTAATCCTTCATTGATTAATATATGTTTTAATACAAATGGGCAATTATCCGTTTTGCCCACCCATAGCGGGCAAAATGAATACATAGGTCGGGCAAAACGAATATTGGATACTAATCAAAGCAATCGTCACAAAAATATGATCCTCGACCTGGATATGTAGAACAAGCTTCATGAGTCCACTCTCAACAAACTTCGTGGTGTATCCAGTCTTCTATGGGCGGGTGAATGTATGCTTCTTTGTACACAGAACAAAACTTAAAAACAAGCATTATGCAACAGAAGTCATACTTTTGCAAGTTTTGTTCTGTACCTGCCATTTTCTTTTTTTTTGCGATTCGACGAGCCTGGAACTTCAAACGGAAATTTCTTTTTAGCTACTATAACAACCTGTTTTTGTTTTGACGCCTTCTTTATTAAACTAGAAGCAGCGTCCAACGAAATTTTCTTTTTAGTTGCTGAACTATCCTGTTTTCGTTTTTGTGCCATTTTTATTGGTATACTAGTCAATATTTCAAATTTTTGTGGTTTTCGTCATTGTATATTTCTTTTCTTTAATTCGACAGGTATGGGCTGGATTCCTTGTAAAACATTCATGTTTGATGCATTATCTGGTTGTGTAATTTCTAAATTGTCATTCTCGTCAGCAATTTTCTCATTCTCATTTATATTGGAATTTTTCTCATTTTCATTCATTCTGGATTTTTGGTAATTTTCTTTTGCAGGGATATTTTTCTCATTTTCATTCACAGAAGTATTTTGTTTACCAATTTCATTCGTGGTAGTACTTTATTCATTTTCACTTATGTTGGTATCATTTGTATTTTGCTCATTTTCATTCACGGTAGTATATTAAGCATCGTTTATATTGCGGTTAGTGACATTTGTTTTTGATGCAATATTTGCAGCATTCATTTGATAAACCTCGGAAGGCGCAAAATGTTCATCACCAATAATGTGCCTGTTGAATGGATGTATGCCACTTGCACGGAACCCACTGATTGCATTAGATAGTACAGCTCCATTTAAATACGCTCCTGTAAAAAATCTCGCTATGTCGTACTGATTGATGATTTTGCCCAGGTGTTCCTTTTGGAAAGTGTTAACTTCGATTTCAAAGTATTTTTTTATTGATCCGTAGACTGCAACATCTAATGGTTGTAATTTATGAGATGCGTGAGGTGGAATAGATAAAAATATTACATTGTTTTTCGTTGCAAAATCAAGTGTTTCGTAACTTTTATGCGATTCATGGTTGTCTAATATCAACAATGCCTTATAGTTTTCAGTGGAACGCACTTTTCCCACGAAAATTTTCAGCGAGTCCAAAAACTTTTGGGAGTTTACCCATCCACTACCAGTAGTGGTTGCTTCTGCACCAGGAGGAGCACCATCTAAAAGCCGTGGATTAATCTTCTTTCTTTTAAAAATGAAAGACGGCGGGATGAATACTCCTGTGACACTGCAGCAACATTACTGTAGTTAAAACTCCTTTTTCATTTCTTGAAATAATCCCAACCTGTTTTTCCCATAGGTAGACAGGACTTTAGGTGGTTTAGTCGATGAAGTCCTCACTCCAGTCTCGTCCATGTTGAAGATCATATCAACTGCAATGTGATATTTTTCTATGACTTCTTCTAACAAAGAATAAAATCTATTTACAGCTTCTCGATTAAATCCTTTCACTCGAGCTACAGAAGTTGGTACCGGTGATCTCAAAGTCAATGATGGGTGACGAAGCTTGAAATTTTTGAACCACTATACCTTTTCCAGCTATATTTTCAAAACCTTCCTTTCTTTCTAGCAAACTCTCCAGCTACCTGCAAAAATTCTGTTCGTGTGAGGCCATAAAATAAAAAATCCATTTTTTGACCATATTTCAAAAGCTCTTCCTCTTCTTCCACCGTAAAAACAGATTCAAAACGGCCTAATATATTTTTTGAGGAACCGCTTTTAATATGTCTATGTAACGCTGCGTAAGATATACCATATATTTTACTCGCTTTTAATGTGGACGTCTTTTTAGCTTCTTCCGTAGCTTTTGCTAAGCTTTCTTCAGACCAGTTGGCTCGGCTGGTCTTTCTCTTATACTCATACACCAACTGCTATAGAGATAATTATTTGTTAATACATACACTTTGATCATTATTATTTGATCATTAACAGACTATGCATAAGAAGGGCAAAACGGATACTATCCATCTAACCCGGTTTCGTTTTGCCCGTCTCGTACTTTAGTGACATAACCTAATATCCCACAAAAATGGTGAAACAAAAACTTAAGATGAATATGTTTGTTGGACGTCTATTTATATCAAACTTTACTAGAAATATCAAAATATGGATTGCTCTGAATATAATAAAATAAACACAAGGTATTTACAGTGGTTTTATCGTAATTTTTTTGAGAAAATCCAATTTCCTTACACTAAACGCGTGGCTAGTAACCTATGCTACCGGACGAGAATTGACAGCAAGTGCATGTGTATAAGGTGTCGAGCAACACTGGCTCTATTTCTTTCTATCGATGAAATATTGAACTAGAACAAATATTCTTTTTGCCCGCCCTCTCCGTCTTGCCCGTCCGTCCCCTATGTGTAAATAAAATATTGATACTGTTATTGATTAAGTGGTATTTATTAGGAAATTCAGGTTTTATTTTTTAAGTAATTTCAAGTCATAGAAGGCATAGCATTCCATTGTGGAATTGTTAATGATTGAATTTATGAAGATTTAATATTTTATAAAAATTTATAATTAAACTTACTATTTACAAATTTTCTATACCTAAAAGAAATGTAATTTATTATTATGGTTTAAAATACACTGAAATATAAATTTTACTTGAAAATAGTTAAAGTTGTGTATTGTCACAATTAATATATAATTATTATATGCAGATATAAAATTTATATAATTAATTTTCACTCCTGTTAACGAACATTATTATTTAACAATGTCTCTTTTCTTATAATTCTAATGGTATTTTACTATTGTTTATATATTATGCCGATTCAGCATCGGCATAAGCTGATATATCATTTACAATATTAATAACATATTAAAAAATATCTATGGAATTATTTTGATTTATTTTGTCTCAATTTTCAATCTGTCTTAATAGCTATCTTATTAATATATCTTATTTCTTAATAAACCTACAGTAACTAAGCATAATATGTGTATATGTTATCTCACTAATAAAACATTTATCCCACCAATAAGGTGGGATAAATGTTTTATTAGTAACTAATTAGAAAGTAACTAATAAGTTACTTTCTCCGTTAATACACTTTAGGTATCCTATTATCTAAATTGTTATTATGTGTAGTACAACTTTAAGATACATAGGTAAGTCAATTTATAACTAATAGGAAAATAATCGCTAAGGTTAACTTAACTTTCATTAAATGAATGTTAGTTTAGGGAAACAAATGTATAGATTTATTAAAAAAAGGATAATATTTTTAATTAGTAAGTTTAATTAGTTTGAAACAGGTGTCGCTTGTCTACGTTAAATACTAATATTTTTACAATTTGTATATCATTTTGCAACTATTTATGTATAGCGAAGTTTATCGAAGAAATCTTACATTTTATCTATTGTGTATTCAATATTAAAATGTACAATATTTAATGACTTACCACCACGACATACTTATTTCTTACAATTTTTGTTTTATAAAGAACGTTGTGCATTGGAGGATTATTCATATGAATTTTACCACTAATTGCTTTGGTATACGCAGTTGAATTAACACGATTTAATTAATTAACTAATAATTATTCTATTTTGTATTATTTTTATAATTTTTATACAAGTATATAAATTTAGATAGCGAGCCTTTAAGCTATATTCGTTTTGCTCTTCAGAGGAATACATTTTCTCCGGAAAATTATGTAATTATAAAATGGAGTAGAATTCCAGGTTGTTTTGATGTATTGCGTTGTAGTAATTTTTCTTTTCATTAATTAAAAACATAAAACAGTGCTCAGGAAAAATATGGTCGACTGCCTACTGTCTAGCTTGAGTTATATTCCTAACAACACGTGACTACTTGGGAGAGAGGGGCTGATCAATAAAACATTTCCCCTTATTCGCCCACCCTTATCTACAGAAAGAAAATCGTTACGGTGAAGAATGTAATAAATGCCCTTCCACAAGTTCGTTCTATTAGCTTTATCTGATACTTTTTCATTAAAAGTTATGCGGAAAGGATTTTTATTTCTTTTATGAGCAATATATGTGCGTATGTTGACCTATTTATGTATTTTATTTTAAAATATAAGCGATACATTTTTAAACGAACATTTAGTTTCTTACACCTTATGAATTCGCTGCTGTTGATGTGTACGTAGAGCAACCTAATTTTATCGTACGCCACAAAAGTATCTGAGAAAGAATATGATTGAAGTATATAATTGAAATAAAAAAAAAATCCTTAGGTTTATAGAAAACTTCAAGGATATAGATAAAAGAGAAAAATGTAAATTTATGTAATAAAACTAATGAAAATGGTTATTAATTATTAATATCTGTATAATAAACTCTGTTATGTTTCTTGTTTCTATATTAAGTTTGAAACTAAAAATTTGTATAAATTATTACCTCGCTCTTAGAACAAAATAAATTCAATAATGTCATGAGAAATATATTACTGCAAAATATAAATATGTAAATACGTTATATCAAGATCCTATGAAGCATAATGTTAAAACGATTTTGTGAATAATTTGTAATGCGTAAATAAGTTGACCTAAAAAATCTCAATATTTCCATCATGAACCGTGAAGCGAAACAACCGACTCTATGAATATGTATCACAAATCCGGTTTCGAATAACTAAAAACATGGCCTTCACCTGAGATCCCACAGTTGACAGCTAAACTAAGGACCTCCTAAGTTTCAACATTTGTTTGTATCTCATTTATTTTGGGCTTTCTTATAATGGCTGTTAAGTCATTTGCACAATATCTTCGCCGTCGAGTTTCGCTCATCTCCAGTAAATATAAATATTGCGCCTAGCAGGAATCCCAGAATGTGTCAGATGTGATATCTTCCAACACATCTGGTAGAGGCCATAATACAATACAATGGATGATATTTTTGATATATACCTGCACTACCTGACCACGCACCCCTGAGTTTATAAAAATGGCTGACGATCAAGCTCTGCCTACAGCCGTTCACCGGATATTTACACTTACTAAATAAGCAGCATTACAGCTATATATGCACAAGACAGTTACATAATAAAATAAATAACCTAGAAAGCATAAATAATTCTTTTATAAAATGATAACTGTTCATATACAGTGGACAGTTTATCATAAAAACAAATACTACAAATTGTACACAGTAATAATAGTACACTGTTATGGGCACACTGAAATAGCTATTTTAACCCTTAATGATTATGTGAATATGTGGTTAGGGGTTCATATGACCCTCGAAGAATTAAGGTTACATTTATTAATATATAATTGACTACAAATAGACAAATTCCTTTCTGTATTTCATGATATATTGACACTAATTTTGTGCCAGTAGAGCTCTTAAAGTTCTATTGTTATAATATAATGAACTATATATTAACTTATGCTGTTATTTAAGAATGGATATTAGTATTACTTAGTTATAAAAGAATATTAATATAGTGATAATATAGAATAAAAAGAAATTATGTCATGGATGAGTGATTTATTCGATTCTCCTCTATAGGTTGCTGCAACGATATCATTCGTCGTGGGTGCCAGAACAGTGGACTGGGTCAAGTATCGGAAGTGTCATTGTATGCTTGAGTTCGAGTCCAAACGGGACAATGTGGCACCTATTTCTGAGGATATGAGTGTTTCTTCTCATCTCTATATGTAACTTTTCCTTTCGCAACCTGAGGATTTTAGAGAACCAAGTTGATTTCTGTGACTTCAGACCTCATTTCAAATGAGATATATTTACGTTGATGGACTTGGACATGCATCCACAACATGGATGAGTAACCTATCATAGTTTCCTCTAGATGCTTCTGCAACATCATTCTTAGTGTAGTCCAGAGTGGTGGATTAGATTAAGTATTGGAGGATGTCATTATATGCTTAAGTTCGAGTCCCACGAGTTTGACACGAATTTTTGAGCATTCGCGTGTTTGTCCTCCTCTCTATGTGTAATTTTCCCCTTCGCAACCTGAGGATTTCGGGGAAGGATGTTGATTTCTGTGGGTCTAATCTTGAAATGATGAGTTTACATTGTTAAAATAATTTTTAAAAGTGTAATACTCATTTGAGAATAACAGAGAAGCTTTTGTTACCTAATTCTAATTATCTAATTACTAATTTATTACCTAATTATCTAATTACCCAATAACTGATACATACGTATATATAGAACATGTACAAGCGTATATTAGCTTCGATATCCTATGAGCATTATTTAGGAAAGATCTATGTAGTTATACAGTTTAATCCTGAATAGTTGAGTGTACCTACAGAATGTAACTTCGTTCGTCTTCACGCTTTTATATACCTGATATAAGAAATGCATAAATCAATATTACAGAAAAAAATTACGTTGGTAAATGTATTGTTATTTGTTGTTAATATTTATATAATGATGTTATGAATTACCATGATTATGAGTTAATAGGGGATGGTGTAATCATTTAAAAAATTTCATGTAACTCGAAATTAGAGTGCGAATCATTTAATATAAGTAACCTTGGAAGAGTTTTATAAAACTTATTTTAAAATATTTCTCTGGGGCCATAGAAATATTTTATAGATTTGAAGTCTACCTCTTGGAACCAATAAGAAACTATTTAAGTATTATATTTGTGTATATATTATTAAACACTTTTATTCGCTGTCAATACTTGTAATCGAAAAGTAAATCTGTTTGTACACTGTCCATGGTACATCCATCTGTCACATGGATGTGTATTAATATGCATTAACGTACATACCTACATATTTTATTCTTTAGCACCAAGAACTAAAGTATTCATATTTTCACCACTAAGTATATAAGATTTGTAAATTTCAGTCAATGCAAAAATTTATTCTATTCCTATCTTATAGACAGTATTATAGAACTATAATGTAGCATTCGATGATAATTTCAATAGTTGCTTTGATACCTAAATAATTGGCAATGATAATAACAGAATAACTGCCATCAGTTTTAATTATATTTGAATATAATTTGAATTTGTATGTGTGAATATTAAATGTGTGCACTTTTCCTATTGTAAAAAATGTTTCGGCTATTGAATGATATATAAATACATAAATAAATGATTAAACCATAAAATAAGAGTAAGAATTTTGAATAAAAAAAATAAAAAAGTAATATTATACATCAAATACTACAAAACATATAAAAAAGAAAAGACTTTAATATGAGTCATCATATATGAAAAATCATCTTTAAAAGACTGTTAATTACTGTTGGTATAACTGAAATTATTAAGAGGAAAAGTGAAAATTGGCTATGTCTTTATTTAGTTTTTAATGCTTTAGGCGATTTAAATAAATTTTTAAACTATTTTATTAAATGTGTGCACTTTTCCTATTGTAAAAAATGTTTCGGCTATTGAATGATATATAAATACATAAATAAATGATTAAACCATAAAATAAGAGTAAGAATTTTGAATAAAAAAAATAAAAAAAGTAATATTATACATCAAATACTACAAAACATATAAAAAAGAAAAGACTTTAATATGAGTCATCATATATGAAAAATCATCTTTAAAAGACTGTTAATTACTGTTGGTATAACTGAAATTATTAAGAGGAAAAGTGAAAATTGGCTATGTCTTTATTTAGTTTTTAATGCTTTAGGCGATTTAAATTAATTTTTAAACTATTTTTATAATGGGAATTTGTGGTAAACTGGCCTCCAACTTCCTTCGCTTTGAAAGAAAGAAATAAAGTAACAAATTACTTATACATATGTATGTATTTTACTCAAAGAAAAAGTTGCTAAATATATATCACTTACTGAAATAAATGCCCATATATTCACCGGAAGAAATAGCAGTCATTAAAAAACTTCTAGCGTATTTGAAATTTCGATTGCACATATTTTATTAAATGTGTGCACTTTTCCTATTGTAAAAAATGTTTCGGCTATTGAATGATATATAAATACATAAATAAATGATTAAACCATAAAATAAGAGTAAGAATTTTGAATAAAAAAAATAAAAAAAGTAATATTATACATCAAATACTACAAAACATATAAAAAAGAAAAGACTTTAATATGAGTCATCATATATGAAAAATCATCTTTAAAAGACTGTTAATTACTGTTGGTATAACTGAAATTATTAAGAGGAAAAGTGAAAATTGGCTATGTCTTTATTTAGTTTTTAATGCTTTAGGCGATTTAAATTAATTTTTAAACTATTTTTATAATGGGAATTTGTGGTAAACTGGCCTCCAACTTCCTTCGCTTTGAAAGAAAGAAATAAAGTAACAAATTACTTATACATATGTATGTATTTTACTCAAAGAAAAAGTTGCTAAATATATATCACTTACTGAAATAAATGCCCATATATTCACCGGAAGAAATAGCAGTCATTAAAAAACTTCTAGCGTATTTGAAATTTCGATTGCACAATTCGAGTAAATGTTTTAAACTTGTGTCATAAAGAAATAAATATCGCCAATTAGAATTGTGGGTCTACTGGGACTAAGAAGAAAGATAGTGGTCCCAAACTCCCTACTCAATCAGTTGTGGCATGCCGAGTATCGAAACAAAGAAATTGTACTTGAAAAGTATTCCAACAAACTAGAGCGATAGGCATCATATCGAGGCTGGTTTTAGAATGTGCTA
Source organism: Rosalia funebris (assembly GCA_037954035.1). Classification (NCBI taxonomy): domain Eukaryota; kingdom Metazoa; phylum Arthropoda; class Insecta; order Coleoptera; family Cerambycidae; genus Rosalia; species Rosalia funebris. The sequence continues at coordinate 29,650,043 of JAZFAV010000032.1, read as the reverse complement.
TTTCTTCAACGGCAATAACTCGCTACAAGTCACAATCTAAACTACTGTAAAAGTTTGGTCACGGCAAATGCTTTTACGACTATCAAGGGTAATATAAAGAAAATGAAAAACACTATATGTAGTATTGTCTCAGAAAGGTGATACTGACAACTAGTCGCGTCTTCAAGCCAACAGGAAACACAATGCCGTGTTCCCCTTCAAGTTCCGGTTTTCACCAATACGGCTCATGCTGGGACGCGGCCCTTGTTCCTGCTTCACATTACGTCTCCTTAAAGCCAAGGTGTCTGGTTTAAAATGCTAATCTTCACAAATAGGGTGCGCGTTATTTTGAATTATGGTTTTGTTTTACATTTTTATTGCGGTGGCATTTATAATAACGTTTTTCAATTTGTGCTCGTATTTCCCAACATTCCACCCACATAATTTTGGAAAGAAAATGCAGGCTAATGTATTTCTAAGATGTATGACCTTATCAACATACCGGCTCATTACATAACACTTAAGATACATGTGATCTTTGCTATGTAATCGAACTTTTACGGTCTTTACGGAATATTTATACATATAGTTAACCATGCTTATCGATATTTAAAACAAATCATTCAATTATGTTAATAGTAATTTAATAGCTTAACCGTTTATTGCTTCCAGCACTTTAATTAAATACGGTTCTTATTTTATAACTCTATATCTGTATCCAACTTGTTTTTACCTTCTAAGGATCAAAATTATGTATAATTAAATTAGTTTCTTAATAACTGCAATATTCCTACTAATTAATAGTTATATCTATATTATGCAGTAGTTGGCTTGGGTAGATCAATTTAATTATTTTTCGTAATGGAAAATATGTATACATATTTAAATAGAACTTACTCATATAAACAATCAGTAAGTAATGACAGCCTAGTGTATCCCAAAAGTAACATGAGGTTATTTTTTTACCTGTTTAACTCCAAAATCATTGATTCAAAACGATTACTAAAATTACCATGTTATGTGCAGAAAATGTCAACTTTAATAATTAATTCTTATTGACTACGAACTTTGTAAAAACAAATCCGAAACAATAAATGAATATTTACCATTTGCACATCATTTTAACATATAGCACCACACACATAATTCTTTTAAGCAGATATTAAGTACCTACGTGCTATTATTCGTAATATTGTGTATATTAGTTAACAAGTTATTAAAAGTTAAACAAATAGATACATATATATATATATAAATCCCATATATTTGAATACATATCAAAAGTGGCTAATCACTATTAAACGTGCAAGGTTCTATTAAAACTATATAGATCACGTTAGTAACAAATGCGAATAACAGAGAGCAACATTACTGAAAAATATGATGAATACTGAAAAATATGAGCAATATTACTTAATTTTGGGATATACTATAATTAGATAGTAAAATAATAAAAAATTTCTTGGTAAGAAATTATATTATTATAATATAATTATATATTTTGCTTCTTATGAAAATAACATTTTACTAAGAAGATACTTTAAATAACTATTTAAATAACAATCAATATGTTAGCTCACAGAATGAAATTAATGGGCAAATAACACAATGTGGAACGTTTAAAATTTGTGATTTTGTGTGTTATTTTTTAGATGAAGTGTGTCGATAAGTACATTGTTATAATTAATGATTCATTATAAATTTACATGATACACACCATAAATTTAGCTTTAATCAGTTTCGCTGAGTAGGATATGGGTTAGTTAATTTTTGTTTAAAGACTTCAATGTATCTTAAATCTATCCTATTTATTTTATTTGAAAGGTAGGTTTAATTATTTGCAAATATAAAACCATTTATTATGCGCAAAACTATTCACAAACTAACAAATAAAACACTCATTTAAAAGTTGTGTGAGGTGGCCAAAATAAGTTTTTGGTTGGCAAGCAGGAAAGTTTTGAGCAGCGCCTTTAAAAATGAATGCGATCGCCCTTCAGTACTATGAAAACAATAAATTTCCACTTGCTATCAGATAAAAGTGACACTGCAGTTTCTAAAACTTAAAAAGGTACTCAATTGCATTCAACCAACCGGGAAATGAGAAGACCACAGATAAAGAACGGCATAGTACAAGGAAGAAAAGAGGCTGTGAACTTTTAAACCGGGACCGCAATAAATTGTTTAATACAGATGGCACTGCCATCGCAAAGAGGCAATGGGCATCTGGAGATAAAGTTGTTTTAGATACAATACGACATTTTAATTTTGACATTAGTTTATTCAGCCACCGACCACATCTTCGAAGATGCAGTAGATAACGAAAATAGTGATAAACCTTAAAAATGCACTTCTGTAGTTCCCGTTTAAATTAAGTTTTGAATTCAGTAATGAACGAAGTGAGGTGTGGAAAGAAAAGGCGATAAGTAAAGTTTAATAATAACTTATTGCCATAAGCCTATGGATTACACGAACCATGATTACGAAGCACACATAAATTCGAGGATTTGTCAATTTAAAATGGGGTTAAATAATTATTTATTACTGATATTCTGTAATGTTCTGTACCTTAATTTTCGGGTTTTTATTTTAATAGATACAATTAATAAATTTTTGAATTACTGTATGTAAACTATAGAGCATGCACGATATTACGGAATTTCTAATATTATATCTAATAATGATATTGATACATTTCATACAGAAAATACAACGTGCTACCAAATATATCATCATATAAGTGACATATGATAATCAATCATAACTATTAAGAAAATAGATGTATAATATTTTTTAATACAGCTGTTTAAGATGTTACGGAAACATATTAGTATTTTAACTTTAATATATAAAATTAACTTTTCTATGAAAATAACCCAATCTTTCTTTTTAAGTAGAAATTTTGTTACAAAAAAAATTTAAATTATTTGGCCTTCACCGACACCGTTCTATAATGATTCAGAAGAAATGAAACTGATACCATACATATGTTTAGATATTTTATTAAATTTATTGGAGTTGCCAGTTAATATACACAATATATAGATATATTTCAGTGTCATATTCTTCTATTATAGAACTGTGGTATCTTCTTTTGGTATTAATATAATTTGTACCGCGTTTGGCGTGGCAGATCGGGCCCAGTATTGGGATCATTGTATGCCTTGGTTTCGAGTCTCAGCGGAGACTCTTCCAACTTTATGAAATGGATGTGTTTGTCTTCGTCTATATATGTTACTTTCCCCTTTGCATCTCCACAGCCTGAGATTTTATGAAAAGGGAATCGACTTGCGTATCAACTTCTGTGTATCTAAAATTCAGTAGTGTAACTATTGTATTATTTTTGGTTTAAATACAAGAGTCACATATTTAGTTAATCGAATAATCATCATCATATGTGAAGACTGCATGAATATTATTTAGTTAGTTATTTGGTTACTTAAATTAATTCTCTAATCAATTAAATTTACAAACTTCTATAAAAACGTCGCTTATTACAGGTGTGAGTAAATAATTATATAGAAACTTATACCGCATCATAAAAATACATTTTTATCTGCTAATTTTCTTAATAAATAGGAATAAAGTTTTAGTGAAGAATTTGTACTCATAATATAAATTGAGTCAACAAAGAAAATATGTATACTGCTTTCAGTTATCTGAACAAGTTGTTTAGAATAGACAGTAAGACTTTGCGTCTAACTGTACATTTATTAAAACACTTGTTTATATATAAAAAAAATTAAAACATTTAAAATAAGCAAAATAAGTAATGTTATTATTTAATATATGACTAAAATATTAATATTAATATGTGCTTATATAAAATAACCTTTTATTATATATAGTAGATTATATAAAACTGTTAATTTTATTCTCGTTATCCACTATCGCACATATTTATAATTAAAATATATATTATTATAACTCCAATTGCCACCATCACTTCCGTAAATCTATAAGCATATTCTAGGAACCACGAAATAATATTAATTGAACAAAAATCCGATATACTCGACGGAATAGAAATATATGTGCATATTAGCAAACATGGCAAATAACGTAATAAACGTAACAAATTATAAAACTCAATTTATCTGACTGCAAAAGAGCCCGCAAACTTTGAACATAATTTTTATAGCAATATCCTGGCCACTGATTTATACGTACTATCAATTCAAAGAGAGTACTCAGCAAATTTCATTCATCCATAAATTTTATACAAACCCAAAACTGCTTTTATGTTTGTATAGAAAGCGGATCCTAAAATCCAAACATATATATTGATGTATATTAAATTTTCCATAATGTATCCATTTTTATTTTAAAAATAACTATATAAGTAATCAATTACTTATTGTTGTATTTATTATGTTATTATTTATTTTATATGTCTCTTATGTCAGTGCGTGTCTATGTTAAAATTCATATTTTAAATCCATTTCAGTATTGTAACCTATAATTGCAATTCAATTATGACCTTCTAATTATAGAAGCTTTTAAAAATGCCATTATATTTTCAGTCCTCTACCATTTCACCCTATTCGCATATTCGGTTATTTCACGTGCCGCTAGTAAATCTTTACCCACACACTAAATTTTTCGAGATTATTTCACAATTGCTGGATATCCTCCCCTCATTCAAAGTGTTTGAAACAACACAATTCATCATGTGCTAATTTTAGATTATCTATACACGCTCTATTTACATGTCCAATGGTAGGTGTAAATGTTAAATAAAATGCCATATTTACGCAATATGATTAACATATTTTTAGGAATTGAATTCTATTCATAGTATAAATTTAAAACTCATACATTTTTGAATACTTACAGTATATATTTTTCTTTGTGAGATGTAGATATGTGGGTAAATTTTAATGTTGTTTACAATATTTTTAATTTATTACTATTTGTAAATGTTAAATCATGGAATATATACGAAATATATATAAATAATTTTTTGCTGCGTTAATTAAATGAAAACTACTAACAATTTTAAGAAAAGGAATAACTTAATTATATGCCTGCCGCATGTCAAAATGCGTTGATTAAACATGACCATATAACGATTACTATACGGTAGGGTAAGAATTTGTGTTGCACTTTCCCTTGAAAGAATATCGTAAGCGCAGTGGTGCACGGCGTTTGAAAATATAAAAGATTTAAAACGTATACAAATTTTACCACGGTGGATCACTCCAAAATAATACGCGCACTCGGTTATGTATTACGATTGGGATAAGACACGAAAGAAGTAAATAACGGACGTGAGGACGGAATAAACAGAGATATAACATGGAGAGCCGAGTTTTACATCTTCATTTAAAGTTAGTAGAAGTATGTAGGTAGAATTGTTGAGAATTTAAAGCGAGTAGGGAAAAGAAGAGATATTTATTTAGATTAAGTTGACATCTGTGGGAGAACTCTGTTACACAACATATTTTGTATAATTATTAATTTATGACTAACACGCCAGATTTTTCGTTTTCGGTTGTTTTGTACGCTGCTTTTACTATGTCAACAGAAATACATGAAACATGGCACCATAAGATCATCTTTTATCTTTTTCCAACGTAGAGAAACTTTATGAAAAGATGTTGCAAAAGGAATATTAAAAATATTCTTTCATGTTTTGGTATCATTTCATCTGCCCCCTTTTATTCACTCTTGAGATGTTCGAAGTCATAATTCAAGATTTAAAATATGCGTTGTGTTAAGCGTCAAACGCAGACTTAGATTTACTTCTCAACTTTTTTTTTATGAATGAATTATAATATTAAATAAATAACCACAGTATATTTGCATTATTAATCATTTTCGTGTTACCTGTAAAGTTGTAATTTATTTGTATATATATAATGGGTACAAGAATATAATATTTTTATGAATAACAAAATTATTCCTATTAAAAAAAAGATTGAAATAATACCAGGTATAAATAAATATGTCACTTAAAGAAAGCAATGATCACTTCGTTTAGAAGTAGGTAGTTTAAAATATAGGCTACTTATTTGAAACGCTGTTTGAGTATTCACCAAGTTTACCTATGTTTATAATCCTCTTTAATTCATAACTATCATATTATAACACCATTGAAACAAATATACCTCTACGTGAAATAAGATAGATCACATCTCCATTACTGAGAAATGGAAAACCGGTATGCAACACTTTTTTGTTTCAATTATCATAAAACCCTTTAATCGTACATTGTCTATTTTTTATAACCCGTTAATACCACACACCAATGTTTTACCAAACTATTACTTGTGAATTCAAGGTAAATAACTTGTCAGCAAAAATATTTTTCTGACTTCAATAAACACGGAACTGGAAAATCACATAGAACATTATTATTCGTATATTTTGGATTTATTTATTTCTATGATATAAATCAATCGTATTCTCGAATTACAGAAAAATATACTTATAATTTCCTTTGTTCCAAGGATGTAATTCCACCTCACTGAATAGCTTATCCTCAGTCTTTTCTATTTAAATACAATTTGTCGTTACTGAAACCATACCGACAAAACCATATATTACTGAATATACGATTAGCATGAAAAGCGCATAAACAAAAAAGTTCTAGAATGTGAATATTCCGATGCCAACCGGAAGACATATTGGATGATATACTACGCAGCAAATGGATACATCTCTAGCGCCTTTTCGGTAATATTTATATTATATGCAAGAAGTGTTAGTCTAGAGACGGAATATATTTTATTGTTTTAAACAAAAAAATGTTACAGTCGAGAACGTTAAAGCTAGACTGCAGAATAAAACGTGATTGTAAAGTTTGAAACCACACGTAGGAATTCGGCCTGTATTCAACACACATAATACCGTGATCAGAATGATTTGTAGACCAGCCTAAAGTACAATAAAAAAGATAGAGCACAAATTTGGATAATGCATATTTCACACAGTCATAAATCATAATGTGTGCTTCGACTTGGAATTTCTCATATACATTTCGATTCGAGAAGCAATTTCAACTTCAAGTATAACATATAAAAGACGTTAAATAATGTGCGAAGATTATGACTATATGAACAAGAACTTTAATTTTGTATTAAATAATTAGAAGAAGTTCAAATATATCGAATTAAAATTGTGCAGAAATAGATAAAAATAATGCTAGGATAGAAGCATAAACTTTTATATTTCAGGTAGAAATAGGAAACATAAAATACTACATTTGAATTAAAATGAATCCTATTATGAACGAGTATATTATACCCAAAAAATAGTGTTTAGAAACAACGTAGCTTTAAACTTACATAACGTATTTATTTAATTATGAAATGTAGTATTTAAGCAGGTTTAACATAACTTCATATCAATTAAAATTTGTAATTTTCGTAAAATAAGTTTTATATAAATACAAAATGTGTCAAAATTGCTTCCACATTTTGTATAGACATATACGCGTAGATATAATTTTACAAGTTGATCTTTATCTCTGAAGCTGCACACCGTGGTTGCTGCATAAGTGCTTGGTACTAAGATACCGTCCGTCGCATAAATCCGAGATATTTGAATCGATGTAGGTATAAGCAATGTAGCAATGCAAATATACTTATTTCGTCTCTGTGATTTTTAAATCGCGTAAATGTGCCGAAAATTTGCAATAAGCCATGACTGTTTGCACACAATGTGAGAAGATTTTTTATACGAAATTTCCTGATTTAGAATATGGCTGGTTTCAAATAATGTTTTTGGTTTCTAATTGAACTTTATTGACTTTTAATACATCTTTATGTATAATGCATGTACATAGTCAATATAAATAAAAAAATGTCCAAAGTTGTTATACCGAATTTATCTTCGATTTCATTTTTATGCTGTATTCGTGGTACTTGGTGCTGTACCCGTGTACTGAATAAGCAGCCATTTCATCACTTTTGGAATAAATATAATCTACATGGAAATTGCCTAGCTGAAGTACGTTGCAAGATATTTGCCATCTGTTTGAGACTTGAAGAAAAACTTGAGTAATATTAAATCCCAAACACACAATAAAAATTGTGTGTTTGAGTGATTAGCCGGGAACGATACAGCAGATTCTAAATAATATTCAGTAACCAATGTTATAGTATGTACACTTGATCCGGTTCGGCCTTCATCTGCGTCTTTACTAATCAGAAAAATATTAGAAAATGTACTAGAGAAGCAATTCGGCACGTGGTTTTAACTGTATTATGAAACGTTCAACTTTCAATACATCAAGTGTCACTATTTTATAGTGATGACGCCGCCGGTGATTTCTATGGGCCGTTGCCTTAAAAATGTGTCATATATATTACTGTATATTTCATGCGTTTTATCTTATAGCCTATATTAGCCCACTCAACAGTAATTTTTATTTCAAATCTCCCGAATGCACTCGATAATTGCATAACAGTTACCTGGTATTCCAGAACCCACACAACCAATATGTACACGATGGAGAACGTTTTTAGAGGTAGAGTTTTATTGTTTGCAAAATTTATGAAAAATTATGTCCTGAGTTTTACAGTTTGATTTTAAAGAATTAGCTACTATTAGGGAAACTCAGATAAACTTTCAAGATGTTCAAGTGGGAGCAGATTTAAAAACTGTTCATAATAATCACAGAGGACTAGCAAATGCCAAATTACAAAATATTTTAGTATCCTGAGGTGAATCAGTGAATTATAATAAATAGTAGGTGACGGTGCACAAAGCGCTGCAAATTTTAAATGACCAGAAATGTATTTGCGTTAGAAAAAGAGTTGATAGTGTAAATAGGGAAGATGCCAGATTAACACATATTTATAGTAATAATGCAGACAGAGATGCATTAAATAATTTCAAAGACTATTTTAGCTATATAAAAATTACATCTTTAGATGCCGAACGGTAGATTTCTTTATATAAGAGTATATAACGACATACGGAATGCTATAGGTATTAAATCTCGGCCAATCCGAATATATAGTGTTCAAGTAAAGTATTACGTATTACATAACTTATTGTAACTTATACGTTGCTTATGATACGACGCTACTACTGACAATACATCCAAATGGGCAATTGTATTTATCTTCAGCTTTGTAACCTTGAACGGAAATGTATGAACTAACTACAGGATTAGACTTTAAAAATATAAATAACTTAACTAAACTTCTAGTGTGAAGTTATGTATACATTACGCTCAACTTCATGAAATTATGTATACATTATGTGCAAATTTGCAGCTGTTAATATATTTGTCTATATATCTATAGTTTTAATTCCAAATTTATATAGGTTCTACTGTTATCTAGACATACAGACGTGAGACACTTACCGCACAATTTGATAAAAGTGTATAGATAGTCTTGTTTAAGGTGGGGGTATATCGACGGTCGTGCATAGGGCAGAAGTTTTTCAACTGCATCTATTTTGCAAAGCTTGTTAACCACCAGATTAGCAGACGCGCACAGTTTCATCAAATCCCAATGAGATCCGCTACCTTCCAAGCCCAGGATAAATTGGGGGATTGTTCCGGCTTACAGTTGAGTAATGCCGTGTCGAGTAGCGTTTGCAGCTCGATATATCTGCCGGAGCTTCCATTCTATATTTAATTCCGGATTTATATTTGCCCATACATCCTCAAAATTTGATGCATTATTATACCTTGAAATATAATTTCGAGAGCCATATAAATCCTCAAGTTGGGTAGTGGTGGAACGCGATAAGGAGCGACGGATTGCCGCGCCGCTAGCGAAGATCACAAAACAAATAGATCAAGATTGGAAAGGAACCAACCCAGTTGCTGCGTTTTGCTGGTCTATGCATGCTGTTCGTCTCCCTACAGACACAAATTCACTTCTTTCTCTACTAGACAGGAAAACCGGATGTTGATTGCGACAATCGAAGGGAATATACGAGAAATGATATCGCTTCTCTAACAAATTGTTCCCAGAAAGAATGGCTATGTCGATCCGAATAAAATAGAACCGTATATTAAACCCATCCTTTGCACCTAAACACATTGATTTAACTTTTTTTAAGACATAAAATAACTTCTGTATTTATGAATAATCCTTTATCTCGTATTTAATTATTTGTAATACTACTTAAAAATGCAACAAGTAACGTATTTCACCTATATGAAATTGAATTTTTTCGATGTTTTTAAATTTGATAAGAAATGTAAGCTTACAGTTATGCTTATGACAATAAGTTTATTTTACAATTTTGTAATAGTTAACGTAAGCACACATTTTTTTTATTAACCTAAAGAATAGCATGTTTGCATAAGAAAGAAATTATAGTGATAGGATTTTTTAAAAACAAATATTTGATCAGTTAATGTGTAAATGCGCATAACAAATAACTATGCACACTTTGCAATTTAACTATTTATTTTCAGATATACATCATTGACTATAATACTTTTTTATAATCCAAACAACATCGTACTAACACATGGGAAGGGGCGGAAACCTTCGATGCAGCTACACAAATAGGAGACCAGTTTTCGACGAACACCGAAATATTTACATACGTATTTCAATGCACGTTTTGCCAACCAAACTGACATCATCGGGAAATGATTATAAATTGGTCTCCTGTCTTCTGTTACTAAAAGTTACTTTGTGTACTTCAGATTTTTGTAGATAATCGCTATCCTTAATATATTTGATTATTCAAAAAATACTTTTTGATTTCATAGATTGTACTAAGAATATATAGGGTCTTTCAATAGGGACGCTCGAGATTTTGTTAGGTTATAGCGGCCATGTTATTATAATTTTTATACTCTGTCAAATTTATTGCGAATCGTTCAGTAGCATATGGCAAATCAGCGTGGAAGGTTATAGCGTTCAACAACGTGTGCAAATTTTATTTTCAAAATCAGTGCTCCATTCGAGAAACGTTCCGCGCATTACGCGATTTGTATCCTCGCCACAACCTTCCCGCGGAGTCGACTATTCGACGATTGGTGGCCAAATTGGAGTCAACCGGTTTGATAAATAATCAGCCAACACCCGTACGTCACTGAAACGCAAGGTCTGCTGAAAACATCGCTGCTGTGCGTGAGAGTGTACGGGAAAACCTGAGACAATCAATTTCTCGTCGTTGACAAAAAGTCTTGGCCTTTCTGCGACTTCAACTTGGCAAATTTTGCGTCTGGACTTGGGTCTGCACCCGTATAAAATCCAGCCAACCTAGGAACATAAGGTAAACGACCATAGACAAAAAAATCATCTTTAGCGACGAGGCCCATTTTTGGACGAATAGATATGTTAACAAGAAAATTGTCGGGTTTGGAACGATACCAATCCACACGAGATACACCAGTATCAAATGCATCCCAAGAAAGTCGCTGTTTGATACGGATTTTGGTATGGCGGAATCATCCGTCCGTACTTGTTCCAAAACGAAACTAGCATTGCCATAACCGTCAACGGCGAGCACTACACATCGATGATAAGCAACTTCTTGTAGCCTACACTGGATGATATGAATACCGACGACATACGATTCCAACAGGGCGGTGCTACGTACCACACAGCGCATGCCACGATGGATACTCTGCACAAGCGATTTGAGGGCATGGTTATCTCGCGCAGGGGCGACGTAAGTTAGCCACTGAAATTGTGCGATTTAATACTTTTAGACTTCTTCCTTTGGTGCTAGCTTATTTATCGCAGCTCGACGCGAATAAACCGTAAACAATTGATGCCCTCAAAGTCAACATAACGGGAGCCATCCAGCAAATTCATCCAGATTTATGCGACAAAAGTCATAGAAAATTGGACCTCTGGAATACATACCGCCAAGCAAAGCCGCGGCGGACATTTGAGCGACGTTAAATTCCATACTTAATGCTATAAAATATTCTTTCAAATAAAAAAAGTGAGTGGATATCTCATACACACAACTTGTTTTGTTTACGTTTAAAAATCAACCGTCCTTATTGAAAGACCCTTTAGAATAAGTTAAATGGAACCTGATGCTTAAAGGTGGTCATTAAATAGATAATTATATAAATACTTTTTGTGGGTGATCATCAGGGGCGGCTGGTGTGTAGGTGCTGCAGAGCTGCAGAACTGCCAAAAAAATTAGATATTTGCATATTTTCGCGACATAATAATTACTAAAATTTATTAATAAAATAATTTGGTTAGTTGGTGCAGCTAACCAAATTATTGCGTTAAAGTCGCATTCTGCCCGCCGTCCTCTATTGAGTAGTAGACCAGATGAATTATCTGGGTCTTTACGCGAGCGTGTCGCGGTACATTGAACTGGGCCACACGAGGTAGTTCTCAGCACGGCTCGGCACACCCGTCCTCCCCCTCAACTCCCGCGACAATCCACACTTGGCGCTCGTAAATGCGCGAATTTACACGGTCAGTGAGCTGTATTTTTTCCAGCTAAGGCAAATCAGTGAATGTTTACTCCTTTCTACTCCTCGGGCGGGCGTAAATCGTACCTATTTCGTATTTCGTGTTAATTTGAGATTTTAAATACTGTTTTGTGAATTTGTGTAGTGATTTATTGTACTAATTATTAATATTTATATACTGTGATAGTGACAATGGATTTAGTTTATAATTTAGTTCATGTGAAGTGATTTTTTAAATACTCTTATGAAGAAAAGATTGATTTAAAAAACAATGGTAGGCCATTGCTCGATATTGTTATTGAGACTGCAGGTGTTAGCCGCGGAAAAGCATATAAACGTCAATTTAATAGAGACATTTATTCAAAGAACAAATGGATTTGTGGGTGCAACAAAAAAAATGCGTTATTTTGTTTTCCTTATTTACTTTTTGGCGGTGATAAAGCATGCACGGAGGTAGGGGTGACAGATTTGGTGCACTTAACTGAAAAAATAAAAAAGCACGACAACTCCAAAAGCCATCTACATAATACAATGGAATTAGCTTTATTAGGAACAACTAATATTAAAGCGCAGCTAGATTTAGCTTATTGGATAAATGTGAAAAGCATAATGATAATGTGCCAAAAGAGAGATACGTTTTGTCAAAAATTATAAACTGCATAAAGTTTTGTGGGGCCTTTGAACTGGCGCTACGAGGACATGATGAAGCTGAATCCTCTCAAAACGCGGGGATATTTCGTGGTTTGATAAATTTTTCTGCTGAGCTTGATGTAACTTTAAGCGAGCATCTACAAAATTCTTCAGTATTTAAAGGAACCTCTAAAGAAATACAAAATGATCTTTTAGACTGTATATTAAAAGTATGTCATGAAGAAATAATTAAAGAAATTAACAAACCTTCATTTTTGGCAGTTATGGCAGACGAAACAACTGATGTATCTGGAAAAACTCAGTTAGTGGTAGTTTTAAGATATATTCTCGATGGTGAACCGATTGAACGTTTTTGGACATACCTGAAACCTACAAAATATGACGCTGAAACTCTTTCGGAAAATATTTTAAGTGTTATAGACCATCTAGTAGAAAATTCACCTTACAAGCCTTTTCTCTTAACCAAAGAATATGACGGCAAACATGAATGTTCTTCAAAAAAGTATTAAATTCCAAAAATTTTTTTTGTGAAAGTCTATATTTTTGTATAAACGGATTTTACATAAACATTCTGAAGTATCAGGAAAACGCGTGACCTTGAAAATTTTCAAAATTGTCGCCTGCGGCGCAATTTTATCGCGACCCCTACAGCGCGAATAGTTCGGATACATTTGAAATTTGCACGCGGGCGGCCAATACCCTAGGATCGGCCCTGTGCAGAACACCCGTTTCATTTCATCACGAGCCATCACTGGTGATCATCACCATTATGCATGGGTGATCACGCAGTTTAAATATCTACAACAAATATTCAATTTCTTTATTGTGTGTTTCTAGTTTTAAGGGTTTAAATATTTTTTTCAGATAACCGAAATTTAGGCAATACTTATATATACATTCTTGACCCAAAATATGGTGAACGTAATGAAGAATAAATATAAGTACAGGTTTAGAAAACATAACAGTCACAGTTTATATTTAATTTATTGCATTTTTTATGCGAGGTAGTATATGCAATACTTTCAGTTTTTAATTTATTTTGTTTCTTAATTTATTTTGTCTTTACGGTGTGACCATATACACGGCACGTCATTTATCATTTTGCATGCATTAAAGACAATTCACGAAGCGGACATACAAGACATGTTTATTCGGAATTCATAATAAAGTGAACAATGTTTAAGGACTGGCAATATGCGGGTGCAACAAAAACGCAAGTAGACTTATTAAATTTGCATTTGGTGGAATTTGTGTTCCAAATGAAGTCGGTTAATCATGTTACCGCTTGGCGGCGTACGGGAGAATTGCAGACACAAAGCCAGTTCAGTTTTCTGCGTTACCCACTCGGCAGCGCCGGCAGTAAATTATTGCATATTAATCTCTATGCTGCAGTATTAGTTACGTTAATTATACTCCGCCATATTGAGAGCAGTCGTCGAGATGAAAGCAGACCACAGTGAGGCAAGGCCGAATAAGTCTGCAGCATAAAAACAACACATTTTAATTAATACATATCGAGGAGCCAACATATCATAAATGAGTTATGAAGATTTGTTATCTTCAACAGGATATACGCGAGTGTAATTATCAAAATTAATTTAAACAACAAATTACTATTTACAATAACGTATGGCTTATTAAAAGCATAATAACGCATGTTTTAATGCATATTGTAATTCTATTAATTGAGAAATATTAAAGGCACTCAGATATAAATTAGTTTTACAACTCACACATTAAACTCAATACTCATATCGATGGCAACAGTGGGGGTTTGGTAATGTATTTATTATCTCTATAGCTCTATAGTTCTAATCAGCTACTGAGTGTATACATCGTTGTAACATTGTTTCAATCCTTTTTTTATAAGACGCTTTTAAAGGTGTCAAAAAATCCTTTCATAAGCTTGATTAATTATCCAAATGTAACCTATCTTGTGCGTTTCAAAGTACTATAATAAAATTAATGAAAATAAACAGTTTTAAAACCTTAAAACGGACTTTTCCGCACGTAGAACATCTCTATCTTGAAATTGAGTGGCCGACAAAAAATAAACCATAAATGCAGAATATGTGTTTTATGCGACAGTTTTACTTTTTTCAAATAGTTCACCCTCGTGCTTTCTCATGACCCATGAACAGGGTGGGGTGTATCCAATCCACCTAAAATCAATACATGTCGTCTGGTAGACGTCCCTAATCAGAATCAGTCGAAACCCGATCAATCCGACACGATTTAATTGAGTGATCGTGCTAACAAACAAATTTCTCAAATAGTCCACCATTTTGCTTTCTCATGACCCATGAACATGGTAGAGTGTATTCTATCCACCTAAAAATCAATAGGTGTCGTCTGGGAGACGTCCCCGATCCGAATCAGTCAAAGTCCGATCGATCCGACATGACTTAGTTGAGTTATCGTGTTAACAAAAAAAAGAATTCTCATAGTCTACCGTCGTGCTGTCTCATGACAAATAGACAGGGTGGGGTGTGTCCTATTCACCTCAAAATCAATAGATGTCGTCTGGGAGACGTCCCCGATCAGAATTAGTCAAAACCCGATCGATCCGACCCGATTTAGTTAAGTTATCGTGCTAACAAAAACAATTTCTCAAATAGACCCAAGGGTGGGGGTGGTGTATGCTATCCACCTCAAAATCAATAGATGTCGTCTGGGAGACGTCCCCGATAAAAATTTTTTAAAAACCATTTTTTTATTTTTAGGCCGAAAAACGAAAATTAAACCCAAAAAAAAATGTTATTTTTTCACTTTTTCTTTTGCACGATTACATTACTTTTTCGCTTTAGTGGAGTGCGGAAAAGTAATAGATACACTCCAATTGAAGCGACGCTACGTGGAAATATGACTCTTGTAGATATTCAATACAACATTCACATTTTATTGAAAATATAATTAAAAAATATGTAATTTAAAAGAAATACTGATAGTTATAAGATTATAAGTCAAACACCGACTTGCAATATCTAACATCATTATTGATTACGTCAACATTATATGTTACGTTATATGTATTAAATAAATACTATCTTTAAACATGTTTATTAAATAAGCTATGAAAACATATTTATTCAATTAAACACATATAATTTATTTGCAGATTTTTTTTAGAAAGTAAATTAAAAATTAGAAAATCATATACTCGTATAATGAGTGAGCTATAATTAAACGAAGCGCTTAATAATGCTATAGTTCATTACCATTCTAGGCATTCACAGCAAATTCGTAAATAAGGGGGCGTTCTGTACGAAAGAGGGGCATTCTGAATAGGGCGACCTATTTTTCAGAATAGTTTTCGTCGTTAAAATAAATTTTATAATTATAATTTTAATTTATACCGTTAGGTAAAGGTATAGACTAGGCGATGAAGAATTTTGAGGTTCTATATTAAATTTTGATATAAAATACAGAGGTTATAACAAAGTAAATTACAAGCTTTGATGAATGGGGTGCTTGTGCCAGCCATTACGTGACCTCGGTAATGTGTGCGTTCTGTATTATCGACATTTTGGCAGGGAATTTAAATTTTAAAAAAGTGCCCCCGTCTTAATGATTCAGGTATGAAATTGCAAAATATCAGTGCCTGACGGAATTTATTACTTTTTATAAAATTTATATTAAAAATTATTCCGTGTTTATACGTTTAAGATTCAGATTGTTATTAAGTATATAGTGCGGGATGCTACGGGTATTTAACAAGGAAGAAAGGAAATTATATTTTTATAAAAGAGCTTATATTATTTATTATACGTCTACACATTATTTTATCGATGAGAACTGTTTTGAAAAATAGATCTGCATTATTTCGTCTTCTCTTTTATGATGTAAATTATTAGTCCAATATTCAACTTACCATTATACAACTTATATAAGATTATTAAGTATAGAGAACCATGTGTCATATTACTATAGAGTTATAGAAAGCCAAAGATCTACAGGCCAGATTTAATAAATCCCCTATGAAATACAAAATAGTTGTAAAAATATTACATCAACGCAATATTGGCGATTTTTTACTCTAATACGGGATCGGCAAGAGATAGTTGATTTGGTTAGGGAATGAATTATTTAGAGTGTATACTGTAAGGTGTAATTAATCTATATTTTTCGTATATAAAAATAGATGATGATACGTAGCTCTTATGAGTTTAACACATTTAATGTATGACGTTATACAGTTTACGTTCATTGTCTTTAAATGAAATATCTGAATGTTGAGCTGTCGGGCTATAACTTGTGCGGGTAGAACATGTATAACATGGCGATATCTTCATATAACGCAGTTGGACAGCTCTCGTATTTCTTGTATCAGTACTAGGAAACACCCTGCTGGTGCGCGGAGTTATATATTGCGGTCAACGATTGTACCTTGTAGTACTACCAGCTAGGCGCCCTATCTTACCATCTATTCTAAACGGTTTGTTCTAAAAGTACTATTCACACTCGGTGTATAAAATATCATTCGTACAAGAATAAATAATCAACTTCTGACAACCTAACACGTTTTTGTAATATATTTTATTCCGTAACATATAAGTCCTTTGTTAAAAAAATTACTAAAATAGTCGCGTAAGGATATTGTGGGAGCTTCATAATGTGCAGTATATTATAGATGTGGACAGATGTAGATGCTCTAGTACAATAGCAGGCCTCTATCTCACTTGCCAAAATTCAATTAAGCCAAGTTACCTCTCGGGCGATTATTTTCTCTAGGGATGCGAATCAGTCTCCAGTAATGTGCTCTTATCACGCGATCCCTCATATTGGCGAAGAAGTATTTTCATCGTACCACAACTCGAGTTGTACATTCAACAGTCCTTCATTCTATACTTTCAAACTACGGCATATGAACTGAAATTGCTTTATGTAGTCTTTGTTTGTGTGTATATAAAATGCACCATGTATGAAAAGACATACATTATTGTAATTTTATAGAGGGTTGATACATTTTAAAATGTGCTGAGTGCGCAAAGAATGAGCTATGTGACGTTCGCCGCCATACTGTCGCACCCCTTCCATTTACGCGACCCGCATACACATCGAATTCGTCTCTTATCTCTCTTCAAACTCAATAAATAGGAAACTGCACAACTCCTTTATCCATCTCAAGTTTTCTACGAAACTTTTTCATTTTCCTGAAGTTCGATCAGATATACAAGCCTTTTGATACCCTCTCCAGGCGCGACAGGAACCACACAATGCTGCGCGCTGTTCAGTCTACAAATACACTTCCTTTGATAATAAACATAACGCAAGGCGATATGTATATCGATATAATATATGAAATGTTTCGTTCCAGCTTATCTGAGACAACATATATTGAGACAACAAAAAGTGAAAATTACTTTAAAAAGTAATGCTGCGTAAAACAATCTACCTAAACCTTTAGCCCATCAAGATGTTCAAGAGAAAGCTTTATTTCTGATAAGGGAGCACATGTATTTGACCTTTAGTCAACCTAAATATGCTAACTTGTAACTAATGTAATGTGTTTTAAAATAATCGCAAACAATATTTTTCTTTATCTGGACAAATTCTCTTTATCAAAAGTATATCTGTTTATTGTAAGATTATGGCATATTATAATTAGAAAAGTATTATTCTTATTGAACAGTCCTACTATGTATTCCTTTTTTTTTTTTGAAACGCAAAATATGGTTTAATAAATCAGTTTGATACTAATAGTTCTAATAAGTATTCATGCGTCTCCCTCTCTTACATATTAAAATGATCATTAATTTTAATATAAGGGGTAGGTACCTAAAGCAGAACACCCATTGCGCTGAATATCTCAGTATCGGCGTTGTAATATTGCGCTGGCATCAGTATAGTCGCGACAGTACAGGACCTATATAATACAATTAAAATAAGCATTTGAATTTCTGGATCGTAAATATTATCTGACCTGCAGGTTGCTTTTAAATTTATTTATGTGCAGGGTGGGGCGCGTAAATAGTCCACCCCCTTTGTTTTAATTATTTTTAATATTTTTGAAAATTCTAAAGTGCTATCCCATGTAACTTTTTTAAAAGAATTTCAATTTTTCTATGAAACATTTTTTACAAAGCATTTTTTTATGAATTTCTTTGGTTTAGTTGTACAGCAAACGTGTCAATACCAGGTTTATTATTTCGTATGGAACACCCTGCACATTTTTACATAATTTGAAAGAGAGAACCTCCACTACAATTCATAGTTCAGAAGGTCTTCTTAATTTGGATGCCTACTGGATACCGCATTATATTTTTAAAAACGGACATACAATACTTCAAAGTACCTTTTCTATATTATTTGAAATATATTAAAAGTTTGACTTGGGCGCTTGTAGTACAATTTGATGTATGCATAAGTTTCTAAAAGTACGATTGGTCTCTTTCAACTTACATCCATATACAGTATATGTAAATACTTATAAAGTGATGATTTGTTAGTTATTACTTTATCTATACTATCACCATGTTTTACAAATGAAATAATAAATTATGATTTAGTCCTTTGATATAAGTTCACATATTGTTATTATTATGTTATGCGTATTAAAAGTAATTATGTTAAAATTGTATTTTTTGTAAAATTATTATTAGCAAATATTTTGCATAAATAAAAAAGACATATTGACTATATTTCAAAAAATAAAACCGGCCACAGGTAGGATTCGACATTTGTCCCGGATCGGAACCGAACGACATACAGCTGTTTCGAACTTGTTAGTTCTCATCAGTGCCGCATACGGTACGCCGATTCAGGACAAATGCCGAATGAACTTTATGGCCTATACATCTTTATCGATATGATCTCTGTCAGTAACTTATAAGTCGGAAATCGAGAAAGGAACCACCAAGCCGCCAAGCGGTTATCAAAGTAGTTCCCGAATAGCAAAGCTATTACATAATCGCTCTAGGAAACAACTACTCCTCGGGCTAAAGCCCCGCCAGGCATTGAATTATACCCAGAAGCGATCCTCGACCCCTTTCTCGTGTTTCTGCACGATCAGATAAGGTTTCAAAAAATAAAACCGGCCACAGGTAGGATTCGACATTTGTCCCGATTTCCGACTTATAAGTTACTGACAGAGATCATATCGATAAAGATGTATAGGCCATAAAGTTCATTCGGCATTTGTCCTGAATCGGCGTACCGTATGCGGCACTGATGAGAACTAACAAGTTCGAAACAGCTGTATGTCGTTCGGTTCCGATCCGGGACAAATGTCGAATCCTACCTGTGGCCGGTTTTATTTTGTGAAACCTTATCTGATCGTGCAGAAACACGAGAAAGGGGTCGAGGATCGCTTCTGGGTATAATTCAATGCCTGCCGGGGCTTTAGCCCGAGGAGTAGTTGTTTCCTAGAGCGATTATGTAATAGCTTTGCTATTCGGGAACTACTTTGATAACCGCTTGGCGGCTTGGTGGTTCCTTTCTCGATTTCCGACTTATAAGTTACTGATATTGACTATAAATGAAAGCTTATACATACATCTACGTTCTTAAACGTTTTACGATATGTTCTCAAATGATGTTATAAATCATCTTTCCGTATATACATAAGTAACGGCACCACAAAGCTTTCAGACTTGCCGATTTGATAATTTTCATATGGGACCACCTACATGTTAGTCCAAAGTTAGATAACTTTCATCAAATCAGTCCAGTGGGTCGGTCCTTACGCACGAAGACGATGTGAAATAATATGAAATAATGATGTTGGTGAATATGTTCAGAATTTATTTTTAAAACAACACAAAAAACATTCCATTTTCTGAATAGTATTACTGTTTTCTTTGGGTGAGTCTATTTTTTACAATTGCATAAGATATTTGCCTGTCATTTAATGGGATACTTTATAATGACTTTAACATTTTTTTCTCAAAATTTCAAATCTAACTCGATTAATATTAAAAATCACTTATTTTAAAAACAGAAATATTTACTTTTCTTCATGTACTCGTTGATAATACGTGATTTTGATCCTCTGAAATTGTACAATATATACACTAATAGAAGCAGCACTTTATTACACCAAAATATCTTTATACTTTATATACAATAAATGAATATACTATATTTTATATACAATTTTTATTGACCACTTCATATTTGTACAAAACAGTATGTAACGCAAAGAAGCTTATATAAACGTTATATATCCTTAAGATTACGTAACGGAATTAGACAAATTTTTCTAATTTTAGAACTGCCGCTAACATGTTAATAGGTTATTCAAAGGAACAAAATAAGTCTAATAAATTAAACTGTATATCTCTTACTTTACAGCTTCTTTACTAAAATAAAAATATTTACCAAAACTGCGACGCTTAGAGCACTTTACCGAAAGAGTGAATTGATGTTTGAAATACCGACATAATTGTCTGTAGATAAATGATGTTTGGTTCAGTTGAGCTGGTCCTATACAAGTTGTAAGAAAGTGTACATAATTTTAACGAATTTAGCTGTCGAAGACAATAAGATTAACGCAGTTTACATTAAATAATACTCGCATAATACCTTTAATAAAACACGTTTAATAATAAGTATAGTTTATCCTACTGGAGCACTGTAAGTACAGTACTGAAATTCTATTAATCTTAAATGGGGAAAGTTTGAAACTTAAAAAGGTATCTGAATCAGATATGTGAAATGACGTTTTAGGATAATATATTGAATTATGAATAATATTTCTTATGATAATTATGATCACTTAGCAGTACATCCCGCAACTTCATGTTGACAGTGTCCGATTCTTTAACAGCTTCTTATTGGTACAATATTTCTCTTTTTAATATGAGATTAATAATTTGAGTACAATTTGAATTGTATTTACATTCATTCTATTTTTATTTCTTTATCGGCTGTAAAATAAAGACTCTGTTTGTTATACTTTTATTTTTGAGTTGAATCTAGTTTAAAACGATATTGTATTTTAGTTCTCTCATCTTTAGGAAGAACAGTTACATCGTCGCATATAGATATTATTCATCGTGATGTACAGTAAAGTATTACCTTAGTAAATTGTTGGGGCATACCAAGCTAACATGAAATTAAACTCAAGTAAAAGAGAGCCAATTAGAAGTGGCAAGATAGAAGATTTATCTCCATGGCAACGGGTTAACTGTCTCAGAGTGAAGGATTGCTGGTCACATGGCTGCTTAGGGTAGTGCGAGTTTCGACCATGGAGGGAACATAAGAGACCTTTCCAAGTAGCATAAGGGATGAGGGCGGCACTTTGCCAGCATAGATTACCAACATATAAACCCATTTTATCATTTGAATAGCTATTTTCGTATCGCCCTTACAACAGCAATACTTTGATATCGCAAAAACAAATATACAATTATGAAAATGTATATAAAAATTAGTATAATTGTTATATCGAACAATAAAGTTTTCATAAACAGTAAAAATAAAGGATCTTGTGACCTATAAATGGCTGGTGTATCTTAGAATTATATAAAGATAATAAAAATCGGCGGGTAGTAGCTTTGAGGCTAATTGAAAATTTGTATGTGTTGTATCCTTCTTAGCGGGGCTCGCACAATTTATGTCTTTAGCAAGTTGGTTTATGGCTATTTTACAGAACTCGTTTCGCGGCCGCAAGATGTCTCTATCGTCAGGAGGATAGCTTTATGGTTATTTCACAGCAATTAGATTAGTCTGTTGTAATTCCAGTTTTTGTGCGATCGCGAATCCGTAACAGATGTCGTTTGACTTATTGTCTGTTCTTTTATTTCTTCTCTTTTCTTTAATATCCTTCCGGCATTATATCATTCTTCTTATTAATCTTTGCGAGCGAGATAACATTTAATAATATATCCGATAAATTAGAAGAGTTTTTTTTGAGACAATATATTAATAGGAACGGCTTGTTTGTATATATGATTTCTAAAAATAAATTTCAAAATGGTGATGTACATTATCTGATCATGTGGTCATACTGACATTCTCAGATTTTAAATAATCGGAATTAAATATACCTAGTTTATAGGGATGAATAGGTATATAAATAATATAAATCATATAATATTACAGATATTTATCTATGAAAAAGTCTTATTCAGAAACTAAAAAGTTATAGAGGGACTAATTAAAAAGTTACAGATAGAGTAATAAATATTTATGTTACTGACATAGTTAAATATAATTTACATCAACAAATATCAAGAAAGGTAAGTTTCTAGACAATCATATATTTGTACATTTGTTTAGATCACTCATATTCATCAGATTATTAATCGCTGACGATAATTGTCTGATTTTGTTTGATTGGATTGAAGATTTGACCAAAATCTTATAATTCCCACATGAAACCAGCAGTCGTTCATCTGTTTACAATAATGTAGGAATATACTTATATTGTCCCTTTTTATTAATTGTGTTCATTAATTATTGCTATTTTTACTAATTGTCATTTATAACTTAAAATATTAAATAATGCCAAGCCTCATTATTATAACATAGGTATCAGAAGTTATTATTAAAAGTTACGTAAGAACTTATTAATGATAAGTAATATTTTAGGTGTTAAACAATGTTTTAAATAATGTTTATTTCTTTTGTTTGTAATTATCCTTAACCATTCTGCTTTGTAATGGATCACAATTTATGTTAACCATGACACCAATTAATGAACTATAACCTCTACAGAGATCCAGGTTGATTGAAGGTGATACTTCCTATTCCTAATGATTTTTTATATGTCGCTCACACGTTTTGTAATACCTATTAACACTTTCAGGTCATACTCTTGGCAGAAATTATTTAGATTGACAAATAAAATAACCCGTAATTCTAAACTCAAATAATAAATCTAAAAACAAATTTCGCTTGGTGTTACTAATAATTTTTCTTTTACTGTAGGCGTGAACTTGAATTCATCAACCACATTTCAAATGTGTATGATAAAACTGATGACTAATTGTATTTTTTTAAAGAATCACATAAAGTTTCTAAATATGTACAAGAAACTATATTTTGTTTTTCAACGAACTGGCGATTAACAAACCAGTCCATTTTCCAGAGAAGAGTAATTTAAAAATGACAACAGAATACGGTGTGCACAATTTTCATTAATAATACATTTAATAATGACAAAAATAATATTTTTAACGTTTCCTTACATTAAATGATCAAAACATCTGCTTTCATTTAAAGAACTGAGGTGAACTCATCTTTTTAAATTATTAAATATATTGTATAATTAATTTTCTGGAATACCTTTAATTTCATTAGAAATTGCATCTTTTAAAATACACGTATGTATAAACGATTTACATAAATTAAAATTTTTGATGATCCTAATAAATAGAAATCTAGTGGTGTCGAATCCATTGATTGTGGTGGCCATAGATTACGGTTAGTTATTCGGTCATTATAAAATTCTTGAAGAAATTATAAGGTTTACGTAGCAGCTGTTGCTTCGTATTATTATAAACGATGCTCGTGCAAATATCCGCATGCAGTTGGTCTATAAAAAATTCAATAATATTGATTCGATACTATAAACGATTTACATAAATTAAAGTTTTTGATGATCCTAATAAATAGATGTCTAGTAATGTCGAATCCAATGATTGTGGTGGTCATAGACTACGGTTAGTTATTCGGTCATTATAACATTCTTGAAGAAATTGTAAGGTTGACGTAGCAGCTGTTGCTTCGTATTATTATAAACGATGCTCTTGCAAATATCCGCATGCAGTTGGTCTATAAAAAATTCTATAATATTAATTCGATACTATTTAGACTTTATGATACCATAAAAAATATTCTCAATTATTCTACGCTGATATAGATTCCGAGCACCCAAATTTTGATTTTAATGAGGAGTAAACTTGATTCTCTTAACATCTGAACATTTTCTATCGACTGACAATAAGTACTATAGTTTTGTGAATTTAGGTGATGGTCTAAGAAATGACCTGATATTAAAGTTTATTTAGACTAGTTCACATTTTCCATACTTTCTTCTTCTTTCTTCTTGTCCCCGGTAATATACTCTTATAACATTACCAATATTTTAATATCTTGTCATCAAACATTGTAAATATGAAATTATGAATGGATAAATCTCAAATTACCAAATATTCTTAGGCAAACTTTTATTTTTTGATAAACTTATACAAAAAATTAGGCGAATCTGTTATAGGTACATTGTTTATTTCGATAAATGTATGCACTTCTTCGTCACGAATTCTTAATAATAAGTCTGTTTTAAGTAAAAGTAATGCAAGAATTCCTAAAATTCAGGGATCAAATCATTAGTTTGATGACACTAATAAAAGTGTCAATTGATACTATACGAAAGTAGTTTTATAATAGATGTCACTTTAGAATAGCAAACATAAAACTAAAATAGTATATTCATAATTATAGTGATCATAATTCCATAAATAACTGTTGCTGTTTCTCTAATTAATTTAAACAGCGTAGATCGGACTTCTGGCATGTGAGTTTGTTAGTTCAATCCAACCAAAAAACACATTTACCAAAAATAAAAAAATATTCAAAATTAATCGCTAGAAAAACTATTAAGTTAATAAAAGTGTCAGTGATTAACCTTGCCTAACCAATAATGGTAGATATATCCATGATATATTCATTTATTTAATAGGAAAATATAATTACGTGGAAATAGATTTCAAGAATATAGTAACGTTTAGATTTACTTAAGGATCCCCCATGTGTGAATTACAACCTGTAATGTACTACAAAAACTAAAAATACATTTCATTTTAAAAATTAATGACAGACTGATGTCAATAGGTCAACTAATTGCGTCAAACTCGATATATTAAAATTGATACACTATAAACTAATTTTACAATGAATGTTTCATCTATACTAAATTTTGCGGGAAAACATTTCAGTTTTATTCGCGTAATGGAACTGAATTCCATTTTAAATTAGATCCAGTATATGTATGTATTTAATTTTACTAAGAAATTTATATTTCCTATTTATCAGTATCTATCAATTCATTAAGCGACTTACATATAACGAATATCACACTACAAGTATCGAGGTCAATATGTAACATGTTCCACATTACACTATAGAAAAAAATCTGATTCCTTCTGTAGAAAATTTAATTTTCAAATATGTTGTTTGAACGAAGTATTTGTTCTATTCAACTGACAAAATCACGATGATACAGATATACATATTTTGAAAGAAACGTTTGAAGGTCTTGTCAATAATGTAGCGCAAAGTGTCTATTTTCCAAGAAACTATAATGTACAACAGTGAGTTACCTTGAGTGCTGTGATGTTTTTTTTTTTCGCATTACGCTGGAAATATATAATAACCATTTCAGGTAAATCTCTGAAGTGAAGGACGTCAGTATAATAAAATACTGTTATTTTTTGAAGAAATTTTTATTGCATGTTTTAACTTCCTTGCTTAGTATTATTTGTTAGAACCTACCTGGGTAACAGCTGCTCTGCTACGATGAGTATAATAAAAAACGGTTTATGACTAAAGTAGGTTTAGATTTGTGTAATTTTATATGCGATGGAAGAAATTTGCATATGTATACTTTACTACAAAAATTCCTACTTGTATAAATTTAAAGTTGTGTTAAAACCATTTTAACCAAGTTATAAAGCACTACAATACGTGTCTGAGTTGATGTTAATATAAACAGTAGCATGGTTGGTTAGGCAACATGAGGGCGTGAATATAAATATCCGTACCTATTTATAAAGATAAATAGAATCTCCAAATATAATGGCTTTCTGATACGCTTGATTTGAAACTAATATATAAGTGTGTAAAAAATATAGAAATGAAGTGAATACAAATTGTATTAACTTTTCAATTTATCGTCACTTCAATTTGTTTTGCTGTTTTTAAGAGAAAGTAATTGATTACTCTTCAAATATGCTTTTGTGTTTCTTAATTAATTTTAAAATATGTTCAATTTTGAGATGCAATGTGTTAAAAATAAATCTAATGAGATAATACTGAAAGGTTGAAGCATTTAAATATATAATTCATAAGAGAAATTACCGAAAAATAATTATTCATAGTTACTAGTTAATATACTAAAATATATTGCTTTATGTTACAGAACCATATAATAGTTGATATAAATAAAAAACGTATATTTTCAGTATATTTGTATAAAGGGTAAAATAGTTAAAATAAAAAAATAAACGTTAAAAAGTGTTCAGTGCAAACATTTATTTCATTCACAAATTTTTAGCGATCTTTAATTTAAAGAATCTTTTTCAATTTTCTTAAATAAGAACAGTGTCATCTTTAAAATATGATAAAAAAAAACAATATTATTTACTCAATGTGTTATATTTGTATGCACGTACTAATGAATGTAATAATGCAAGAAATAATTACTTATTAGAAAAATATTGTATCATTTAAGGGACTGTCTCTTATTGGGTTTCATGACTAACTATCCAGATATAAATATTACATTGATATACATCAAATTAACTGCTTCTTCCACAGGAGTTATGCTCATACTGATTGAGTCGTAGTATCACGATTTTTCCTAATTCCCATACAAACTTCTCCGTGGGGTGTAGGTAATTCTATCACTTTATCTTGGTGGTAATTAACAAGTTCGTGCGCATGTTCTGATCTTATGTGAAATCACTGTGTTGGAGGCCGGGAAACTGAATGAAATCAGTAATCAAGATTCCCTGTGTAACATCTCAATAATGCGCATCTATGTCTTAAAAATTCGCTACACCAGAGACATGCTAACCTTCTTGTTAGTACTACTAAAGCACTGAAAGATAAGGAAAGTTGCTGTTTTATGTGCTTTAGCAGTATCTTTAAGATTGCCAACGTCTCGATGGTAGTTGATCGTCTTTAATGATAAAGAGACTAATGCGTTTACTGCTTTAGATCCTCTATTAACATTTTAAATTTTATTTTCAAGATTACAAAATAATTAACTATACAATGTTTATCTATAAGTCACTGGTGAAGTTTTAAATTTGCTTAGTTGATATTTTAGAACATGACTGGAATATTTGACAGTAGTTGCTTGACATGGCCACCTTAGTTTCGTTAACTTGAAACATCGATGTGAGTCATGCTAATGCAGGCTTGTTCTTTCATTAGTGATAAATGTTAATGCAGTTAACTTTGTCTCTCCTATAGGTACGGAGTTTTGTTCAAAATACATTTCAAGCATTGTTTAAAGGCAATATTTTATTAGAGAAACTTCTAAATAGCTCAATGTTTATAACGTGTATAGTATCAACATAACTGAAAAGTCCTGCTTTTGTTTTTATTTGGTGTATGGCGCAAATTAAAAGTGTGGTTTATATTAATAAAAAGCGAGGGTGAAAACCGAGATGAATATCTGTGGATAAAGCAATTTAATTTTAAATAACAAGTGTAAATGACATCCCGCTAATTATGGTTTATCTTTCCATGTTCCCTTCTAGTTAATCTTCATATACAAGCTAAAAATTCATTTAATTTGACTTATCATAATTTATTTGTCAGCTGTTAATTGGCACGTTTATGCAAATAATGAAATAATACCTTCACCATCTAGCCCGAAATAATTAAAGCAGCAGTTTAATGCTATTGTTTACATTGAATGAATACAAAAACTGCAATGTGATTGATTATTAATTTTGAGGGATATTAGATTTAACTTAAATTTAAAAATTACATTAAAGGTTAAGTTAAAACTAATAGTTAAAAACTGTCAATAATGGAAGATTTCAGGAAATAAAGTTGTCTAAGGTTATATTTGTGAGATTATAATTTATTAAAAGCAGCATATTACACACGCAGCATGTACAGAAAATAAATAAATAAGTTACGTAATAAATATGTAGTTATTAAAAATGTATGTGGTTGCCATTATTCTAGCTGAAACTTTGTTGAAAACGTCTGTTCAAAATAACGCGCAATCGAATTCAGTATGCTATCGATTAGTCTAAAATGTGTACTATATGTAACTTAATCAGTTAAAAGCTATTAATCATATAATATTTGTTGCTCTTACATACGACTATTTTAGAACCCCTGAAATTACACTTTTTCCCAATTTTAATGTAGATTTACAGAATTATTTAAATCTTTAGAAACTACAGTCAATTATAATTATTATCATAATACTAGAAAAAAAATTTTTCCTTACTGGTCTTTGTTAATTAAACATCTAATGTGCTATTTTTATTTTTATTTGTACCGAATATAATTTTTTCTAAGAACAAGGAATGCCTTTATTTCCAGTTTTAATCAAACGTATTGTTATGCAATTCTTTACCTTATTACATACATAAAAAATAATATACCAATTAATTTATGTGGGTCTTGAAACAATAAATATCCAACAAACATATTGCCGTCTGAAATATGGAGAGGAAAAAAGAAAAAAATAGTATAAGAAAAATTTCATTTTGTCTGTCCGAAATTGGGACATGACTGGATCTGATTGAGAGTATTCACTGTCGTGTAATATCAAGTTTGATAATTATCATATCTGTTTTTGTTTATTTCTGTTTAAAAAGTTAAACATATCATTTAGTTTAATTTTATTTTACATACCTATTGATACTGTTAAGAGCATTGTTACTATCTAGATTATTTTTCAAACGAATAACTTACGACGGCGACGGCGCACTTACAATTTGTGTTAGACTCATTATTAGATACCTACCATTAATTAGCATATTTTTGCTTTAGGGTGTATAGATCATTAAATACATTTTAGATATTTTCATGGTAATAGTATGGGTATGTGGTAATGAAAATTACTTATAAGTAATAAGGTTTATTCTGCTTTACAGTAGAAGTCTGATTTGTTACGTAAGTAATTTTTGGCATTATTTCCACAAAATACTAATGTGCAATAACATTTAAAAGATTATTATAACTAATGAAAAATGGAACAACTGACACAAAGAGAATCAACAAAAAGATAACATATTAGCGCATTAGGGGCACATTCACAATAATGGTCACATTTTCACTAGATTCGTATAATTTTTCATAATTATTAAACCATAATAAACGTGATAAAATAATATTATTTTTATTTGCAAGATAATAGAATGATAGAATTCTGTCTCATATTTTGTAATTAGCTTCTACATTTCATTCGCATAATTTTAATAAATGAAATGAGTAATGTACTATTAATTTTAATTAATAAATTAATAACAGCTAATGATTTGTATTGAAATTATTTAACTGGATATTCCAGCAGCAATATTATTTATTATTTCTCTCTGACAAATAAAATTATGATAATGATTTAAATATACAATTTGCAATCTTTGCATTCAACATTCATATTCGCGTTTTAACATTTGGGGGTGTTTTTATCGGTCGAACAAATGGGTTATGAGTTATGGAGTGGAATTGGTGGAGATCAGAGGTCGCATGTGGCAGTGTTGTCAGTGGTCAGTGCATTGTGTTTATCTGATTGTGTTAAATGTTTTATGATTGCATCGTTTCGCGCAGATATTTTATTGCATGTGTAACACTTTTATTTTGTTGTGTATAGAACTGCACAAATAGTCTACTTGCAATTATTTCTTTACGTGATACATAAGCTACTAAACGATTATTCATGCGGTCTATTCAGGAGTTAATATTTCATCACGAACGGTATAATTCATTTGTTTGACATATACCTTAATGTATCAAATCACGGTGTAATTGATTTATGGATGGCCGGTAGTCACAAGCAACTGATATGCATTAACATTGTGTAAACTTGCTTCGTATCATACATATTTCCAACGTCTTATTACACATGATTTCATTGTTGACATGTTCTACATTCTGTATGAATTTTTGTTTTGATAGATGCAGTTCGATGAAACTCAGTTGTGATACCAATTTTTGATATGTGTATTAATATTTTCAGTCGACGAATATGTGAATAATATTTAGGAGAGTGGGTTTACTTTTAACCTATATATGTATATAATACTTAGTTTCTAGTCAGTTTGCCGTTTTCGAATCGAGCTAGTATAATTTGTCTCTTATTTATATATTATTTATAAAGCTGTAGCTTAAGTCTATATTTTAGTAACAAATCATATATTTAAAATTATTCGAAAAACATCATATAGAAAGAAAACACAATGTTTCTTTTCGAAATAATACTTCTACTAATATCGACAAAATTGTATAAATACTGCAACCTGGCACTAATTTTGACATTTTTAACATTGGCATTGATGTGAAGGGGTAGTCTGCTAGGGATTTTCCTCCAAATTCGATGATGTATAGTTTATTTCATCTCTATTTGCCAAATAAAAAATCTCAAACGGTTCTTGTCTCATACCGTGGCTTGTTCTTATGGATAGGCTCAGGTAGACTGTTCCGTTGATCGGCAAGATAACAGAGTTTTTTATTTGGCAAAGAACGATAAAATGAATAGTATATCAATTTTACTTTTATGCAATATTTATTGGATAATATAAGTTAAATACTTGACAATTATAATTGCAGCTTGTATCAGTCTTATCAAAGATGCCGTTAACCAAGGGGTAGATTTATTTAATGGCTTCCCCGTCATTTAAATTGCAGAAGCTTACATATATGGTACTTTGTTAATCGTCGCATACTCGATAACTTCGGTATAAGCTTAAATTATAATTGAGAAATATTTAATCATTTTCTTCTATAAAATTTTGGATGAAAATCAAGTTAGTCATAATCATCGTTTAATTAAAAAACATCTGTAACAGATTAATTAAAAAAACACAAAATCTATTTAGTAAAAAATGGCCGTCGGTTGACGTTGACTTTAAAATCATCATGAATGCCAGGGTATTTATAGAACTATTGAGGTAGATTTTTTTCAATCGAAGAAGAAATGCTAGAGTTATGGTTGCAGCGTTTTTTATAAGACATCCTGCATATTGTCATATGGCGAACATATGACAGTATTATGTTATTACATCATATATTATATCTGTTGATCTGACTATTCAAGGTGAGAGAAAGAGAAATGTACAAAATATTTCACAGACTTAAACACTAAATGCTAAATAGATCTAATAAGCATACTGGTTCTTCCGTAATACATTCTTTCGCATACGTTGCTCGTAAAATGTATACTCAGAAGTGTAAAATTAGAATATTGCATCAATCTTTATTAATATTTATCAAGTTAAGTCGAGTGCAAAATCGCTAGTTAACAATACAGGCACTTATCGTTACAGTCATAGTTGGACGTGTGCTTGTATATCTTCTCTACCACTGTTAAATATACGTACAGTACATCGAAGAGAGACCGACAGACGAGGATGTTACTAAAAGGTAAAATTAAACGTGATGTGAAATTTTCTTACCGGTGGCGCTCCATCAATTGCCTGGCGAATATTAAACAAATCTTCCGGTGACATACTTTACGTTCTTGACCTACGTTAATGTACTAAATGTAAATGTGGTCACTATGCCCAATGACGGCAATTTGTACTCTACATTATGATAATATTATGTTTCAGCTTTTATGTTATCTAAGAATCAGATAGAATATTCCAATAGAAAAATAAATACAATCCCATAGAAATAAGTGTTCTAATAGAATTCCAATAATTTGAGTCATCTAATATATCTATCAGTTCGAAATTATAACTTGGATAAGACCAATTTCTTACCCTACAGTTGTTAATACTTAATTTTTGAAAAACCAATTTAGTTTGTTTTTACCCGTTTATTTTTAGTTTTTAATAGCCATGTAGAATTTATGTGCGTGTACCTAAAAAAAGTAATAAAAATGTATTCCAATAAATATTATTTTTATATAAGTTTGAGTCATTGTTGAAATGTACAATATAATAGATTTGCACCATGCAGCGTTGAAGAATGGAAAACATTATTACGGAGTTTAACAAAAATCTACTTTCAACATATGTAATTTTTCATTGAGTGTATCAACCTCAATACAAACCAACATATACATGAGTGTTTAATGGTGCGACAAATTTCATACAGCAGCGTATTATATGTCAAGATAAATATCCTTAGACATGGTCTCTGAGATACGACCAGAGCCAAGTAAGTGAAGCGGTTCAAGAAGAATAGAACTCGGATAAATTTATAAACGCTGATTTACGGCGGCTTGTATCGTCTGTCCTGTAAACTGCAAATAAAATTTTAAATTTTCTTTATGAATGTATATTTCTAAGTGGGGCGCATCTCCGTACATTTTTCTGTTCCTGATGTTTTATTTCAATAAAAAATATAATATAAAACAACATGCCCATGAAAATTATATAAAATACATTGCATTAAGTGTTACATTGTTCACTAAATCCACATTTACTTTAAGTTTTAGGTTAACTGAATACAGTCACATTTAGATATATATATATATATATATATATATATATATATATATATATATATATATATATATATATATATATTGTCTCTTTAATGAAAATGACTTTAAGTAAAATCTGCGTTTACCTATTATCTGCGTAATTAGAAATTAATTATACAATAAATAATCTATCAAATAGTAATATTTAACCTGTTCGGGTATGCTTAGAACATTTTTTTGTCAAAGCAACTAAGTACTTTATTGATTTCAAGTAAACTTTAACATCAGCGCAAGTTGGAGGATTAATACATTTTACTAAGGGACCTGTTAATGTTCTATGGTACAAATAATTAATAAAGTTTAAACAATAACTTTTGTATTGATATTTTGTAATTGTTTTCTAATCTTAATAATGCAAGTAAAAGTTATAACTTACTTAATAAATGAAGAAGGAAATATATCGAAGTTACAATTGTATTTCAAAATAAATATTTCTGATTTATAAAATAGTCTTTTCTATTATGTACGTACCATCATCGTATCATCTATTATGTACGTACCAGAAATAATATAATAAAGACACTTTTGATAAGTGCCTCTCAAAAATAAGCCAAATTGAGTTCATTTTTGAAGCTAATTATGCTCTTGGGTTTAAAATGGTCATGTACTTTATCGATAAAAAGCATAATTAACTTAAAAATCAAATCAATAATACTTGTATTTCAGTAAATTGTATAGAGGGTAACACATTATATTCCTTCTTGATGGTATAATGGCGTTGCCATTATTTATTTTGTTTGTTAAAAACCAAAATATAAACGTTTGGTAAGAATTTTTATTCGTGGTTACATACTGGTAATTAGTAATATTGACGTTTTGTTTTAAAAAATTGTTATTGTCTGTAAGTCTTTCCCAAATTATTCAAAAGTCCTGTATAAAATTATTGATTTAACATTAAATAGATATGGCAAATATTTTAGATAATATTCTGCCAATGTGGGTTAAACTGATATACGAAATACAACTAAATTCCCCTTTTTTGCATTTATCATACTGGCTCTTGCCAAATATACTTTATCAAAATATATCGTCACTACATGAGTTGCCTTTGTAGGCGGACGGATAGTCGAGGTCCATCCATAATTTATCGAGTTTTGTTTTATTATCTGACAAGTTGTATAGTAATATTTTTCTGATAAAAGTTTCAAATATAAACGGAACGTGTGTGTATATCTGATTCTATCTATCCGTGAAAGGTCATTGCATCGGAAAATTCCCGGTTTTATTGAATGAGACATATATTGGTGTTGGTTTATTTAATTTGGTTTGGCTCTAGATTGGCTTTAAATTGAAAATGTCTTTAATATTAAAATTATTATTTACAAACAACTTTCTTCAATTATCCCTTACACCTAGGAACATAATTATCAAAAGACAAAATAAAATTGTCAATAAAAACTATTTGCTATTTAGATGCGGTCTTTTTTGTTAAAATAAATATTGTACGAATGTGTCAATTGGGCATATCTATATTATTTAATGGGAAAATAATCATGTAACATTTTTAATTATTTTGCAGTAATTTTATAAAAGAATAATTTTCAAATTTTTATCTTTCTAATAAAAGTCAAAAGTTTCTCGGAAGCTTGAGGCTTGCTGTATAATAGATTATTAATATT
Source organism: Rosalia funebris (assembly GCA_037954035.1). Lineage (NCBI taxonomy): Eukaryota > Metazoa > Arthropoda > Insecta > Coleoptera > Cerambycidae > Rosalia > Rosalia funebris. Next base: position 29,615,083 of record JAZFAV010000032.1, on the reverse strand, counting down.
GTAACATTTACTGGATGCATGATCTGATGAAAGAAAAAAGTTATCAATTGGCTTCAATAACTAAATTTTTGTCAAATTATTGCAGGCCCCCAAATGGCAATGCCTCAGGCGTCCGGGAACAGGAAGTTTTGCCAACCACCCAGGAAATTCCACTAAATCGGATCATCCTGAAAAGAAAATACGTACTACAACCAAAACTGGGACACCCCCTGTGAAAAATGTGTATACTTATAGTGGATAATGTAATATATTATTTATAATCCAAAGTAATAAAATATTTAATAGTGATAAAATAATTTTTGAACGATATCTTTCCGAATAAAAGTTTTAAAGACAATTTTGTGCGATCAAATACTTAAAAATACGTAACTGGTTTATGTGCCATAAGTCAAAAATTTAACGATATACGTAAAATATAATCCCAATAGACTTAAGTCTAAATTATATAAAGAATATTATTATATAAGTGACTGAATATTTCGTTTTATTTTCATAAAAATGTAAATACTTGCTATAATAGCAGTGCTCTTGTTTAAGTACATAACATCAAAATTTGTAAATAAATAATTTTAAAGTGACTAAAAGCACTTAATTTGTGCAATATTAAAAAGTAAATTTTGGTGTTAATATACATGGTTATTAGTGGCAGTTTTCAACTGTATTTTTGCAATTAAAATGGATCTCTATTTTTGTTTGTATTATAAATATACTAGGTAGTAGTGTCTTAGTATAACTATGTCCAACTGAAAATTGTCGTTGTTGTCAAAGTGTAAATCAAAACGTTAAAATTTTTGTGTAGAAAATATCCTTTTTCTAAAAACAAAAGAGTATTTTCTTTTTAATGGTATGTGTGTGATGAGTATATAATTACTGAATTATTAATATACATAAAATGCCCAGAGAATCTTTAAAATTCTTCACAAATTCTTTAAAATCATATTTTGTGAGTTAATACACAGAAAGAAATAAAGAACATGGAATTAGTTAATAATAATAGATAAAAACAATATCATTAATATGATGAGTTCATTATACTTACGTAAACATTTTGTTATAATGCAATAAAAAAAGTTATTAATACTGTGATGTATATACCGTAAATTTATATTGATATAATGACAAATATGTATTCTCTTAAAATCCGCAGGGTGTTTACTGTTATACACCTTTAATCAGCATAATTCATTGTATTAAACCACACTGTTCATTGATACAAGGAATAACATATTACTAGGACCATCGTTGTTGTTATAAACCCGAAGTACCTTATGATAATGATCAGAGATTTCAGTTACACTTACTGGACATCTACTCTGTACAGAGGAATGCAGTAGGGGTGTATAACCTCCTAATATAATATTAGGTAATAATTCTGTAGAATTATATTTTTCAATTGTGAGGTGGTATAATTACAGAAAAGCAGACGGGATAATTTGCTAACAAGCAAGATTTTTTCTGCGATCAAGGAAGATATTAACATTACAATAAAAAATTACCTACTAACTGTAATAATAAAATTGTATATATTATAATTGTATATTAAAATTTTAAATCACGCACTAATTAATGATAAAAATTTTAAATAGAAATTTTTTGTTGGGGTAAGCAGTGAAGACACGCAAAAAAATGTATTTAAGTATTTATGCTAACCTTTGTAATTCTCTTTACGATGTATGACATTATTTAAATGATGTAATAAAACATAAAAACTGTCATGAAAGATTACATGGCATTACTCCCTGGTATTGTATTAAATAACAAGATTATTAACTTATGAATAGTGGTTGTTAACAAAACACATTTTGTTTTTAATGCTGCCTAATTACCCACTAAAATCAATCACTATTAGACATAGAATCAATCACCCGTAGAATATACCCGATATTAAACAATAAACAGTTGACATTATGTTGACGAAACCGAATATCGGTCGACAATTACTGACCAAAATCATTGTCACAATGCCTTCTTTCATTATATTTACGTAATTTTTTCGTTCTGTGTATTACCTTACCACCGTCAATATTAATTATTAACTACTATTTTTGTACTACGGTATTGATAATAATCATGAAAATAATATGATTATCAATTATGAAAATGTTATATAATGATTAAAATAGTAAAATCATTATATATCAATACCGGAATAGTAATCAACTTGTCAATAGTTATCTTTTGGGAAGTATTTGATTACATGAAAAAAATCTATCTTGTTCAGTATAACAATATACATACTAAATTTGTTCAAATATGATGTATTCCCTAACAAAAATTTTTACGTCTTGTCATGTAAAAGCTGAATTGCCCAGCCACATTGGAATTTTGCACAAATTTGTATATATAATACATAATTTTTATTTTCTAACGTTATCTGATAATAGAGCACCGCTTGTACTAATTTTTAAAATTCTTTTTTTTGTAATATAATGTAAATACAAATTAAACCTCCTCGTAAGAATTTATGCATTTGTGCGAATCGTACCTAAAAAATAATTTTAGTGATAAAGTTCTCTAATTTAAGGTAATTATGTTTTAATTAAGTTGATTGAAACGAAAGTACAACAAATGTATACGTAAAAAATACTACCTAGTAATAAATACGGAAAAGGGGACTTGTACCTTGCAACCCAGTGTGTTTGGGCTTGATTTAGGCTGCGGTTATTATGAAATAATATCTGTACATAGAGCTGTAAAATTCTCATAGGTAAGGATAAAATGTATACTGTTTATCTAGATATATTGTTTGTTTGTTTTTTGGTTTTATATGAAAGTTATGTTGCTTATTTGTTGCTCAATTTTCATTTTCCAGTATGTAATATATGCTCCTATCTTCTCTGTCGTCTATGTGTGACCGTAATTTATTTTAATAAAAGTCATGTTCTCAAAACGTTCTCTTATTTTATTAAGTCTAAATCATACCACATCATTCTGTTTATAGTTTTTTCTTCTTCTTGGTGTTTTGTATACAGTACAGTGTCCGTATTTTTGAAATGTGTTAAATACTAGGCATAGACCAGACTTTAGATATACACTTAACACCGACTTATAGGTATGCTAATATTTTTTTGGGAAAAATACAATGTTTTAAATATGAATAATTTAATGTAATTTAAAAAAAGAATGCTTTCCATTATATAGATTTATGTTGAAGGTTATTGCTGAGATATATTTTAAATGTAGTATAAAGCAAGTTTACTTTTTGAAAGTTTGAAATCTATTGAAAACTAATTTAATAGTTGTTTTATTTAGTTCAATAATCTAATTTTATAAAATTCAAGTAAAAGTGATTTACCTTAGACCTTAGAGTTATAGTATCTTAGAATTATACTGACGTTTCTAAGACAAACACTTTCCTCAAGAAGCTCCTCAAAAAACATTGATGTTGTGCACTTCTGAAGAAAATGGAACTTAAAAACTTACTATAATTTGTGTTAGTGATAAAGGCACCGGTTATGAAGAAGATAAGGAAATAATAAGTTATATATTGCATTGCCAGATTACGAATATCAAGTTGGTTTCTTCTTTTCGGAAACGCCTGGTTTGTAAGATTACTTCCAAAAACTCCTAAAATAAACTGATGCATACACACTAACTTACATTTTTATTAATACCTACAAAAGTTGAATGAAAAAACATATATTCTTATGTATTGCTAGATTGTATACTTAGTGAATAAAATAGTATATATTAAATTTTGAGTTAGGCAATAATAACCAAAATTTAATTTCTAAAATTATTAGTTGAGAATACACGTTTTCTTAAAAAAATAGAGATTAGAATATGCAATTTTTTCATGGGAAAATAGACCGCTAAGATATGCTCCTTCATTTACATAATTAAAAAAAATATATTAGAACCGTAGTATTCAACCGGAGTATATCAGTTTTCAACGTTTTAGTATGATATAATCGTTCATACTTATTTTGAGCTTAAATATTGAATTTGAAACATCTCATATTTATTTTTTGTAATTCAAATAGTTTCCAAATTCTAAACTGGTATATCCTACAATTGTTTACTTTAAGGAAAATTCGTTCCATAAACACTCGGGTATTCAGGAACAATTTATATAACACTCACAAATAGCTTGGATATTTCAATCTTTTAGAACTTCATATTCCAAAAGCCATGCCATTTCCCAAAGGATTATATAAATTCTATGGCAACCTATGTGAAAAACTCATAGATAGTATGAAGTGTCTCTGGCGAGAATAGAATTCTCGCCAGAGTATATAAACCCAATATATTTTGAGCTAGTGATTTCTGAGTTGTGAGTACATTTAGGAAATTCCTAAAATATAAATAAATTTTTTTCCACTTTTCCACGTCAATTTTTCTACTTTGAAATAGTGGAAGATTTATCAAACCGAAAGTCTTCCGCCTAAATATTTCGCATAGTGTAGAGCACAGTCTTGGCGATGATTAATCTGTATTGGGATAGATATAAATATAAACAGAAATCCATCTTTACTAAAAATACGTTCTAATGATAGCTCCTCTGAATGTAAATATTTAATTAGTTTGTGTTAACAGACAAGCTAGCATTGTAAAATAATACAGTTTATCATTTTAACGAGAAGTCTTAGATTTGTAACCGTAAACAAAGCAGAGACAACACAATAAAAATAATAAATTAAACTTCCGGTATTTGCGAAGTAGCCAGGAAAAGCAATCAGCTTCAGTAAATAATAATTTTCAGCGAGGTGCATGCTGAAGCCGAACATATATTAGAGCTGCAATGAATCAGAGTTTCAGTTAAATCCACCTTGATGAATGTTTTTGGCTTCATGCCTGTATAAATCCTCAATGCATACCAATGAAGTACGCTCCATTCCAATTTAAGTGGCTACACACTAAAGCGTTCTTTCTCTTTTTATTTTAGATAAATTCGTTGGAAAACTAACTAATATCAGATGTATGCTACGTAAACGGATCCTTATGGAGCTCTTTTTATAAATAAAAGAATCTTTGGTCGGGTAATAATTCCTGCCAGAAATAATTCAGTATCTTAATACTTGCAAATCTTGCAATAAATAATTAAAGACACAATTCTGTTCTGCTCTTATCTGATTGCTAAGGTTTACGTATCAATTAAAGCAGCTTATTGAATAAATATCCTCTGAGAATGATATTATAATTTATATAGATATAGAGACCTAGGGTTTAGATTTACTATAAGTACAATAAATATAAGTGGTTATCTGTTAAAACAAAGAACACTCAAATACAAATTATAATAATGTTATTTAGGTTTAAAATACGCTTAGAGTTTACACTAATACATTGACTTTTATGTCCATCTGTATCATTTCTTTATTCAGATATACGCTAACTTAGATATTATTTACACATACTACGCAGTTTTGTATTGATTAATTCCCTAGAAAAGGCAAAAGTAGGATTTATACAAAGAAAGTAATAGGTTATCACATTAGTTAGGTATCCTATCAGTTAATTTTATTACAGTTCTAAAATTCCTAATACACAATAAATTATAAAAAAACAAAAGCCAACAAACTACATTCTGAAGATTTCAATATTTCCTCTTAACTTGATTTAGTTAAATGTATGTTATACATAAATGGCTTTATAACAAAAATATTTTAAGTACAAATTTCAAAACAAGCACATCTCTATAGTGATATTCCATAACATGAATATATTAAAATTTCTATTTGAATTCGCGGAGAGGCCTCATTGAAATACATACATATAATTGATTAGGATAGTTAAAGCTATATATTACACGCTATTCAATTCAAATGTACGTGGAAAGAGATATATTCAGCTTAATTTTCTGTAGGACAAAACTGGGCTGTGATTTAGGACCATCAAAGGTCAACTGGCACTAGTCCTAGAACTGATTCTAAGGTGTATATAGCCGACCATTTGTTCGTCTCCGGATTAATTTCGAAACCGCATAAATTTTCTTGCAGCCGACCATTCGTAAAAGGTCATATATGTTGAAGCCTATCGAGTTAGATGTTTGACGATATTCAGTTTTGTTTTCCGAAACATACATTTACGAAACAGTGAGTGAAGCGAACTTTCTTACATCGATTTATTGCAGATATATTCCACTGTGATTAAGTTTGTTATAAAATACCCATATTATTGCTGTGATTATTTTAGTATAAAATCTAGTGTTACACAAAGGAATGTACCTGACACTAGAGTAAGAGCTGTTGCTATTTATTACAAGTATGTTGATGATCCAGCAATGGTAGCCTCATATCAAGACTCGACTTCAGCTTGGAAAAATCTATAGATTAACTTTAGAGGTGGCTTAAGAAATGACGTATTTTCTGTCAGGGCAGTACAAAACTTAATACCCTGCTAGATAATAGGACCAGTCAGCAAGGCATACCAATTGCTCCTGTTAGATTGGAAACCTACTTCATAGATTTGTGCAAAATACTGAGACAAAGTGCTAGTCAAATCTAACGCGCTATCCAATGAAGTGTTTCAATATAGTGCTGATACTAAAACTTAAGATAAGGCAAGGAGTCTTTTACCCTCCGACATAATAAATTAATATAATTAAAGACAATACATTATTATCTTGTCTTCGGTATAGTAAAAAACTGATTTTGTATTAATATAATATTAATTGTAATAGCTATTGAATTCCTGTATTTAGGGTAATTGAACGACAGTAACTAACCAAACCTGATAGCTATTAAATAACTATGGTATAACTTTTTAACCAGTCTGGTATATTGTTGTGTGATGTGTGTTTGATTACCTAATTATATCGAGAATAAGAAGGGAGTCTAATCTAGGCCTACCTCTGCCTTTCTTCACTCCTATTTCTGCCTCCAAAATATCGCGGACTATTCCCCCATGTCTCAGTAAGTGGCCTACTATTCTATCTCTTCTCTTCTTTATGTTTTTCCACATATCTCTTTTCTCGCCGACTTTCTCCAATACTTCTTCGTTTCTAACCCTATCAGTCCGCGGTATTTTCATCATTCTTCGGTAACACCACATCTCAAAAGTTTCTAATTTCTTCCTACTTGCTTCCCCTACCGTTCAGGTTTCGCAATCATATAGTGCCGTGCTCCATACATATGTTTTCAAAAATCTCTTCCTTGTTTCTAAGTTTATTAACCCCGAGCATGAAAGTGCTTTCTTTTTGTTAAAAGCTACTCAACCCTGCGCTATTCTTTGTTTTATGTCTTTATCGCTTCTTCCATCCCAAATTATTTTACTTCCTAAATAAGTGAAGCCTTTAACTTCCTCCAATCTTTCATTATTAATTTGTACTTTCGTTTTTGATCTGCTCTCGCACCTTTTGCACACTAACACTTTAGTTTTGTTTTTATTCACCCTCATTCCGTATTCCTCTGTCAACACTGCCTCCATTTCGTTCAATGTTGATTCTAATTCCTCCTTACTAGATGCTAATACTGCTATAGCATCCGCGAATCTCAGCATTTTTAGTTTCTGTCCCTGTACTTTAATCCCGAAATCCACTCTATCTTTTACCACATCAATCGCCTCTTCCATGTACAGATTAAAAATTAGTGGTGATAGCGTACTTGTTTTACTCCTTTCCTAATACCTACTTCCCTTTTTCCCCTTCTACTTCTATAACAGCAGTTTGCTCTTTGTATATATTGTGTACTACTCTCTTATCTCTATACTTCATTCCCGCGCTCTTTAGTATCTCGAACATTTTTTCCCATCTTACGTTATCAAAAGCTTTTTCTAAATCTACAAATCCTATATAAGCGTTCTTTCCTTTTTCTATTGTTTTCTCTAACATTACTCTTAGCGCTAGAATAGCTTCGCGAGTTCCCCTATTTCGCCTAAACCTGAATTGGTCTTCTCCTAGTATTTCCTCTATATTTTCCATCCTCTTCTGCACTATTCTGGTTAAGATTTTTGACGCATGGGAGGTTACGCTAATCGTTCTAAAGTTCACGCATTTGTCGGCTCCCCTCTTTTTCGGTATAGTAACGATAATGTTCCTCTTATAATCCTCCGGCATCTTGCCCGTTTCGTATATGTATTTTACCAGATCAAACATCCTATTTACTACTTTCTGTCCCGCACATTTCAAAATTTCTCTATTGTTCTTTAGCCCCCTTAGTGCTATTTCAAATTCCTCTCTCAATATAGGTTTTCCTACATCTTCCCTATCGATGCTAGATTCTTCCTCTAATATCTCTCCTAATTCCTGACCCTCGTATAAATTTCCTAAGTACTGCTTCCATCTATTCGCTTTCTCCTCTCTTCCGATCAGTATGTACCCCGATTGACTCCTAACGTTTCTACTTATTGTTCCTATATCCCTGAAGTTCCTCTTAATTATTTTGTAAGCCTCATCGGTCTTACCTACTTGCAGCTTATATTCTACTTCTTTGCATTTATCCTCTATCCATTGTTCTTTCGCTTTTCTACATTTTCTAATGATTTCCCACTTTATTGCCTTATAAGTTTTCAGTCCTTCCTCGTCTCGTCTGTTTTTGTAGCCTCGTCTCTTTTGCATTAAGTTTAAGATTTCGTCCGTTATCCAGGGCTTCCTAGTTTCCCTTTTCTCGTGTCCTAAAACATCCGTAGCCGCGGAATCTAGACTATTCTTGATACCCTTCCACTCAGTTTTTGAGTTCTTGATTTCGTTATTACTCGCTTTATTTATTAATTGATCTGTTTTCTCCTGGAACTTATCATATTCTGATCCCTCAATATGTCTACATTTATACGTTTCTTATCCTTCCGGGTGTTTAGATTTTTGAACTTTAATCTAGCTTTCATGACTACCAAGTTGTGGTTGCTGTCTACATCTGCTCCTGGATAACTCTTACAGTCTTTTACTTGATTTCTAAATCTCTTCCTAACCAGAATGTAGTCTATCTGATACCTGTCTATCCCTCCTGGCATTTTCCAGGTGTACCGCCTCCTAACGTGATTCTTGAACAATGTGTTCGCGACTACCATCTTGTGCTTTTCACAGAATTCTATCAGTCTGCTACCTCTCTCGTTTCTGTTTCCTAATCCATAAGGACCTACAAATTCTCCTTCTTTCCCCTCACCTACGACTGCGTTAAAATCTCCCACTATTATTAAATTTTCATGACCCTTCACAAATCCTATTACCTGCGCTATGTCCGAATAAACGGCTTCTAACTCTTCCTCACTGTGGCTAGAAGTAGGCATATATTACTGTTTTCAGTGATTACTGTTTTCAGTCGCTTCGAATCTAACCTGACCATCATTACTCTCTCGCTGTATTGTAGGTAGCTATCTACACACTGTCCTGCGTTCTTCCGCATAACGATTCCTACTCCAGCGTTTCCATTTACCGATCCTGTGTGTATTACCCTATAGTCACCGCTCCAAAAATCTCCTACTTCCGGCCAGCGCATCTCACTTATACCTACTATATCTAATTCTAACCTATCCATTTATATCTTCAGATTCTCTAGCTTCCCTGCCTGTCTCATGCTTCTGACATTCCACGCTCCGACTCGTAAAATGCTACACCTCTTACTATCCCTACTATTGCACTCGATCACGTCTCCCGGAACAGTCCTCACCCGGAGATTCGAACGGAGGACTATTTTACCTCCGGTGTTTTTTGCCCCAGGAGACGCCATCATTATTTGGGATAAGCTTTCTGTTAGCTGTTCTGAGGATTATAATGTGGTGGTTTCCTCTTGCCTTCCACATCGCAGTCGTGTGTGTCATAGCACCATACCAACCCCCATGGTTTCTGCCACTATGACTATTGAGAGAGCTGCTGCCCTCCTTCAGGGACTTGTCTTAGTCTGGTTTTTCAATAAGGATCCCCCACTATGGTTAAACCTATGGTACGGCTCCTTAAATCATTAAAGCGCGCAAGCCAACCCACCCGTTCTAGTTTGTATTAAAACTTCGTCAAGGTGCAAGTCCTATCGGATCGGATTTTAATTACTATGGAGTATTAATATTGTAAATCAATAAACCAATATCATCAATTTGTACTGTGTATAATGGTACGTATCATTATTATTTTGTATTGTATTATGAATGTAATGAATTTTGTAATGAATTATCTATGAATTGCAATAATGTCAAGTCTAACTTTCAAATAATCTGACAAAATTTAACGCCCCTGTAACGGAGAAGGATTTAAAACTATTAATTTTGTTTCTGAAAGTTATAATTATATATTTCACAATTTTGTATTCTATTACTATAGTCTGTTAAAATCAATTGATGAAGCTTACGTCAAAAGCTTAAATACTCATTATTAATTATTTAATGAATTATCATTTGTAATAATGTCAAGTCCATGTAATTGAAAGATTACATCATATCATTTGTAATTGAAAAATAACATATCCTAATCCTTAATGTGCATCGTAGTAACAATTAATTATAAATGAGTATAAGTATATCTTACTTCACTACCAAAACATATCAATTTTGTTTGAATCTACTGAATTACGATATGTGTAACAATGTTATTGTTTTATAAACGTATCAATACAATAAATAATGGTTTAAATTTGTATCTTGCATGAACTTTTATATCAAATAAAGTTTTCACAATAAATCATCCAGCATTCGCATTTACACTATATTTTTAAAACTCACTCCCCTGACGCTTATACGCCATACAAAGATATAATAAAACATATTTTAAACAAACGTCGTACCATCCTATTTGCGAATTCTAAAATAATGCAACGCATGTATGATAAAGTAAGACTTATATCATAAGGGCTAAATTTCACAGGCGGAAAACTTCAGGAGAGAAATGATGGCGAGCGAAATCGTTGGTGGAATATCAAGTAGGTAGGTATAGGGACAGCATCTTATATTAAGCCTGGAATCGTGGTCTCAGAAGAAGTTATTGTATGAGCCAAAAAATTGCGATTTAACTTATTTGCATAACTTTTTTAAAGGTTTTTTATACGCTTTATATAATATAACAATAAAATAATTTACTTTATTTCTGCTGAATTACGCCATGGTCATTAACTTATATAGTTGGTCAATTGTTGTTATAGAAACAGTATTTTACACATATACTTTTCATTATTCGTTTTGTATGTGTCCCTGTATTTGAAAAGACATCTTAATGAAATATTTGGTAGAAGTATAGCACCTGCCACATGTACCTGCCAAAAAAAAGAAGTGTGTGATGTTCGAGAGATTGGACTCCACCTCTTCTACTGCTTTCTCCCAAGAAAATAACTCTCAACTAAAATTCCAAGAGAATCTGTTTTCAAATTTAAACTATACTGTCTATATTTTGGTGTTCTGTTAACTCATTGTAACATTGAATCTTCTGCGCATATCCTGAAGTATAAGCGTTATTTAAAGTTCATATCTAATTTAAATAAAATAAAGCAATCTTCCTCTAATGTAAAAAATTAGGTTTTACTAAAAAAGGTGCTGCTTCCCGGATCTCTGGTTTAGTGTAGGTCAAAACCAGCAATACAAAAATATCGCCGAAAAGATATCTGTGTCTCCGCTTCCACCCCGAGCGTACTTTGTTGAAAGTTGACACTTTCGTTACAAATTTTTCGTTACAAAAATGATCACTATTGAATAAATGGTATGGGTTAGTTTCTAGAACCTCATTAAAATGCCCATGGTGTCATAAATGTTCCGATTATAAGAAATTATTCGCCGAGATAATGAAATAGTTCATTAAATGTGGTTATTAGATGAATTTTAATGTCCCTGTATATAGGATTTGAACGAAAGAGCATGTGTTACTCTCAGACAAAATAATCGTTCAAATCAAAACTCCAATCGAAAGTCATAATTTATGGAATTTGAATTTCTTTCAGGCTATAAATGAGCTTGGCTCTCAAGTATAAAATCCTAAATCCATGAATACTTTAGGATATAAAAAATGACACCATAGAATATGTAAGGTTCTACCCGGAAGCTGCTAACAAATCTCGATAATTCCGAAGGAACTGTAACTCTATAAGTGATCTAAAATTTCAGCGTCATTAAGTAAACTATACGATGAAACTAATTACTAAAGTAATATCAAAAAGCTAATATTGATAATCAGTTAATTATTCTCCAAATACAAGAAAACAAATCAAGACTTGAATATCTGTACATCTACAGATTCAATACATAGAAAATAGAAAATATACACATGTATATTTTCTCTCGATAGTTTTAAAGTGGAGTGAATTAATTTAATAATAGTATAGTCTAAGTTGCTAATAGTTTTGACAGAATACGTCCTTGATGTTAAACGCTCAACGCTCATAGATGTGGTATTAAACTCATATATAAGAAAATAATACATTCTAGAAACATACGAAGGGATACCCAAAAATAATGAGAATTATTTTCTGTAGGCAAGCGGGTTGGCAATGCTATGTCTTCTACTAGGTGCGTTTACTAGACAGTCTCCCTGCTCAGTCGACCAAGTATATTTATATGAAGCCATTGCAGTGGGCAGAGTAATATTTTCTTAAGCCCGTCTCAACGCTTTCAGCAATTTTTCAATGGTAAACTTTAACAAGCAACGCGCCACCATCACATTTTGTTTCCTATTAAAGAAAACAGCGGCATATATAGTTTCAATGCCTTGCAAAACTTATGGGAGAGAAGCTCTAAGTCAGGCAAGAATTTACCGGTGATCTTCCCTGTTCAGAAGTGATTAAATGTCACTTGAAGATGAACTCCGTGCGGGTTACCACCAAACGTCCAGAATAGACGAAAATGTTCAAAAAGTGCGTAATGCCATCATGTTTGATCGCCGCAGAACAATCGACGAATTGGAGAAAACGACTGTATTCCGATGACCAAAGAGAGAACCGTCTGAAAGTATTTCAGGAATTGAAAGAATGAGCACAGACTGGCCCTGACACAGACTTCGACACAAAACAGCAGTCCAGTCAATGGAAGATACTTGCCCATCATTTTCCAGACCAAAAGAAGCACGGCATCATCATCATCATTAGGTCATCAGTCCGAAGACTGGTTGGATGCTACCCTCCAGCTTCTCCTATCTTGTGCTAACCTACGCATTTCGCTAATTGTGCTACAACCTACATCCCTTACTATTTGCGAACAGTAGTCTAATCTAGGCCTACCTCTGCCTTTCTTCACTCCTATTTCTGCCTCCAAAATATCGCGGACTATTCCTCCATGTCTCAGCAAGTGGCCTACCATTCTATCTCTTCTCTTCTTTAAGTTTTTCCACATACTCCTTTTCTCGCCGACTTTCTCCAATACTTCTTCGTTTCTAACCCTATCAGTCCATGGTATTTTCATCATTCTTCGGTAACACCACATCTCAAAAGCTTCTAATTTCTTCCTACTTGCTTCCCCTACCGTCCAGGTTTTGCAGCCGTAAAGTGCCGTGCTCCATACATATGTTTTCAAAAATCTCTTCCTTGTTTCTAAGTTTATTACCCCCGAGCATAAAAGTGCTTTCTTTTTGTTAAAAGCTACTCGACCCTGCGCTATTCTTTGTTTTATGTCTTTATCGCTTCTTCCATCCCAATTTATTTTACTTCCTAAATAAGTGAAGTCTTTAACTTCCTCCAATCTTTCATTGTTAATTTGTACTTTCGTTTTTGCTCTGCTCTCGCGCCCTCTGCACACTAACACTTTAGTTTTGTTTTTATTCACCCTCATTCCGTATTCCTCTGTCAACACTGCCTCCATTTCGTTCAATGCTGATTCTAGTTCCTCCTTACTAGATGCTAATACTGCTATATCATCCGCGAATCTCAGCATTTTTAGTTTCTGTCCCTGTACTTTAATCCCGAAATCCACTCTATCTTTTACCACATTAATCGCCTCTTCGATGTACAGATTAAAAATTAGTGGTGATAGCGTACATCCTTGTCTTACTCCTTTCCTAATACCTACTTCCCTTTCCTCCCCTTCTACTTCTATAACAGCAGTTTGCTCTATGTATAGATTGTGTACTACTCTCCTATCTTTATACTTCATTCCCGCGCTCTTTAGTATCTCGAACATTTTTTCCCATCTTACGTTACCAAACGCTTTTTCTAAATCTACAAATCCTATATAAGCGTTCTTTCCTTTTTCTATTGTTTTCTCTAACATTACTCTTAGCGCCAGAATAGCTTCGCGAGTTCCCCTATTTCGCCTAAACCCGAATTGGTCTTCTCCTAGTATTTCCTCCGCTCTATTTTCCATCCTCTTCTGTACTATTCTAGTTAGGATTTTTGACGCATGGGAAGTTAGGCTAATCGTTCTAAAGTTCTCGCATTTGTCGGCTCCTCTCTTTTTCGGTATAGTAACGATAATGTTCCTCTTATAATCCTCCGGCATCTCGCCCGTTTCGTATATGTATTTTACCAGTTCAAACATCCTATTTACTACTTTCTGTCCCGCACATTTCAAAATTTCCGCCTGTATTTTATCTACACCTGGCGCTCTATTATTCTTTAGCCCCCTTAGTACTATTTCAAATTCCTCTCTCAATATAGGTTTTCCTACATCTTCCCTATCGATGCTAGATTCTTCCTCTAATATCTCTCCTAATTCCTGACCCTCGTATAAATTTCCTAAGTACTGTTTCCATCTATCCGCTTTTTCCTCTCTTCCTATCAGTATGTCCCCCGATTGACTCCTAACATTTCTACTTATTGTTCCTATATCCCTGAAGTTCCTCTTAATTATTTTGTAAGCCTCATCGGTCTTACCTACTTGCAACTTATCTTCTACTTCTTTGCATTTCTCCTCTATCCATTGTTCTTTCGCTTTTCTACATTTTCTAATGATTTCCCACTTTATAGCCTTATACGTTTTCAGTCCTTCTTCGTCTCGTCTGTTTTTGTAGTCTCGTCTCTTTTGCATTAAGTTTAAGATTTCGTCCGTTATCCAGGGCTTCCTAGCTTCCCTTTTATCGTGTCCTAAAACGTCCGTAGCCGCGGAAGCTAGACTATTCTTGATACCCTCCCACTCAGTTTCTGCGTTCTTGATTTCGTCCTTACTCGTTTTATTTATTAATTGATCTGTTTTCTCCTGGAACTTATCTTTCATATTCTGATCCCTCAATATGTCTACATTTATACGTTTCTTATCCTTCCGGGTTTTCAGATTTTTGAACTTTAATCTAGCTTTCATGACTACCAAGTTGTGATCGCTGTCTACATCTGCTCCTGGATAACTCTTACAGTTTTTTACTTGATTTCTAAATCTCTTCCTAACCAGAATGTAGTCTATCTGATACCTGTCTATCCCTCCTGGCATTTTCCATGTATACCGCCTCCTAACGTGATTCTTGAACAATGTGTTCGCGACTACCATCTTGTGCTTCTCACAGAATTCTATCAGTCTGCTACCTCTCTCGTTTCTGTTTCCTAATCCATAAGGACCTACAAATTCTCCTTCTTTCCCCTCACCTACGACTGCGTTAAAATCTCCTACTATTATTAAATTTTCATGACCCTTCACAAATCCTATTACCTGCTCTATGTCCGAATAAACGGCTTCTAACTCTTCCTCGCTGTGGCTAGAAGTAGAAGAAGAAGCACGGCAGTGATATCAAATGTGAAATCCATGATGGTTTGTTTTTTCGACATCAAAGGACTCATTCACATTGAATTTGTTCCTCAGGGTACTACAGTGAACCAAAATGACTATCTGGGAGTGCTAAAATGATTGCGTGAGGCAGTGAGAAAGAAACCTCGATCTCCACAATGGAGGTCATTGTGGAGATCGAGGTTTCTTCATCATGACAACAAGCCTTTTCATAACGTAGAAGAGGCTAAGAAAAAATCATCTAATGGACAGTATTTTGTTTTCAAGATGTTAAAATAAAAAAAACATTAAATAAATAATTCTCATTTATTTTGGGTACCCCCTCGTAACAAAAGAAAATTGTGAGCATGTAATTTTCCACAATCTATGATTTTGAATTTACTCTCACTGATTCTGAATAGTTTTGTGAGTTTGAATACGATTAATTGAAGGATGAGTGATACTATATACAAATTTTGGAAGATTTATGGTAATCATTAATAATTACAATTAATAGTTTTCTAATTCATAACATTCATTTCTTTGTAAATAAAGTTAAAAATACTCTGATATATTTAAAAATTAATGTGACGACGCTCTTTTACACATAATTTAATTTTTCTTAATTTTGATCCATTATTTATCAACTTGCACTTAAAAACCGAGTTCAATATTTGGACCAAGTGGATCACAACCTACATGTATGTACAACCAAATTGTCGGAACTCAGTGCCAACAAATTTCTGTTATTTACACCTTAGTTATTATTTAAGCGATTAACTATTTTCATATGGATTTTTATGTCATATGAATTATTATACACATTAAAATTATTGAGGATACACACAAATGTACACTTACACAACATATACACATGAGCATGAAATATCATAACGGATGAGCCATGTGACTATGTAAAACTAATGGATGTTATTAGTTTTATCTAAAGACCAAGACAAAGTTGAATAAAGAAAAAAATAAAATTAAATAAAATAAGAAACAAAATTACCATTCCCAAAATTTAATTTTGCTATTAGATTTGCGGTCCTTTTACATTCAGAATTATATATTCATATTTAAGAAAAGTACATAGATTAAAAACTGCCAATTAAAAAATGAAGTACTTACTATTTAACGTAAAAAAGCATATATTTGGACAGTGGAGGATAAACAATTAGACAGCCAATAAGAATGATGGAAAGAGACTTGATATCAATACAAATATGGTAATATGGTAACTTTCTCATGATTTTCAGGCTAATAACCTGCTTAGTGTTTACAATAGCAACTGTAGTTGCTACTTTTAATTAATTAAATTTAGTATTGCTAACGAATATACTTAATCCACACATTACTCCAATTAGTACTATGAATTATCTAAACATTTTAGATCGTTGAAACTTATTTCCATATTTGAAATTTTCACCAAAATGTTCCCAAGGTACTGTAGAGATACTAATAAATAAATAAGTGTAAATTGAATTGTGTAGCGCACATAAGTACTTTTATAGGATACACAGGATAAGACTAATACCTTGATGAATCTATGTCTATCGGACAATTTCTCACTGAAATATATTGATCTTCTGCACGTACTTATATAGAATGTACTTATATATTCTTCTCCAGGCTATCTTCATTAAAAAAAAAAAAAGATTTTATTTAATATTTACCATCTGCAACACCCTCTGAATACGATATGTACTCCATCATTTTAAACTCTAGTTTTTCAATAAACCATGCTTACTAGTCGATTAATGCCTTATCTAAGCATCCCAGGATATTATTATTAATATCGTGCATGTAAAAATACTCGTGGTTGTGTCATTAATTGGTTTTACCATGGTGGTACTGATGGTTTTCTGGAATGCTATAGGCAACAAAATGAAGTAATTGAATATTGATCAATACGATAGTGTCGATCGGAATAAAATCGAGAAAATGTAATTGAAACTGTATAAAATAACGTTAACTTTAGATGTTCGGTATGAATTTCTATATGTATACAAAAATCAACTGAAAAACCTACTTTAGATATTGATGGCATATAATATGTCATCAACATCTAAATGACACGTTGATACCAGATACGTATTATGTGTACTATTGCTAATTGTAAGAAAAAATATAAACGCAGACATTCTTAATCGGGGTTTAGATGCAAATTAACTATGAATGTAACAATTAATATGCACTATCGCATTGTTTTATGGAACAAATGGGACAAAATGGAATATATACAGGACCCAATATTTTTGTCAGAAAGAATAAGACACTTTTAAAGTGAAATAAGTGTTCCATTTCAATTGTACCTATATTTATGTAATTTAATCTACATTCTGGTAATGAAATATCAGAATAGGTGCAAGTATGGTGTATTGTAATGAAGTGATGTAAATTTACGAAATGCTTATATATTTAACTAACGTAGGCACTAACATAGCCTAATTTTTACGGTTGTGTTACCCAGATATCCATTCAAATCCACCAACCCAATCGTTCTATTGCAAATGTTCCAAATTAATAGGTAATAAATATGTCTCAATAATATTTTAGCTATTGATTTCCATGCGCACCATTGTCTATGAATAATCCTGCTTATAAAGAGGAAACGGTTTTAAAAAAATTAAAGAACAATTATTAATTTAATAGTTGGATAAATTCTTGACAACATTAATACGTGAATATAATAAATAACTACTATCTGGAATCTGACAAATACAAAATATAAGTAGATGTTACTTCGTTGTTGTGTAAGACAAGTACATACATACCAATTCAATGATGTCCTTAAACGACAGTGTTCACCATTATCATAACGTTTGCGTCTAATGACAAATGAAACTGAGTACTCGAGTATTTGTCAGCGTCAGTTTAGCAGAAATCGCGAATGCATTGTTCAGGTTTTAGAGTTATAATCTACATCATGCGATTACAATACACAACACTGTAGTATATTTGTATTAGCTTTATACCTAAAATTTTAAAGTTTTCAATCATCACTGTATACAATTTTAGCAGTTATAAGTTTGTATCATAAAAGTGAACTATTATATCATATTACACGAATAAAGGTGGTTAAGTTTTGCGTTGACGGATTTTCCACAAAACAGTGTGGAAATTGCTAAAACTTATTAGCAGAATGAGCTCATTAATTTAGCTACTGATAATCCCGAAAACAAATATACAATCACAATTTTTAATTCGATGACAAACATTTGTGGGATGTTCATTATTACTGACAAATCCGATGAATGTTTTTATTTATTTATTTTTTTGTAAACAAGTTTTTACAATGTAAACAAGTGTTTACATAATTCGTCGATTTATGTTCGCATATCCACAAAGAAAATGTGTATCTCTCATTGTGGGTATTATTACATTAAATAAACAGTTTTAAAACCTTAAAACGGACTTTTCCGAACGTAGAACATCTCTATCTCGAAATTTAGTGACCGAGAAAAAATAAACCAACACATAAATGCAGAATATGTGTTTTATGCGACAGTTTAACTTTTTTCAAATAGTTCACCATCGTGCTTTCTCATGACCCACGAACAGGGTGGGGTGTATCCTATCCACCTCAAAATCAATAGGTGTCGTTTGGGAGACGTCCCCGATCAGAATTAGTCAAAACCCTATCGATCCGATACGATTTAGTTGAGTTATCGTGCTAACAAAAAAAAATTCTCAAATAGACCCAAGGGAGGGGTGGTGTGTGCTATCCACCTCAAAATCAATAGGTGTTATCTGGGAGACATCCCAGATCAGAATCAGTCAAAACCCGATCGATCCGATACGATTTAGTTGAGTTATCGTGCTAAAAAGAAATTTTAATACGGACGACAACGATACACACACAGACAAATTTTTTTAAAAACCATTATTTTTGGGTTTTTAGGCCGAAAAACGAAAAATAAACGAAGAAAAATGTTTTTCCCATTTTTCTTTACGCGATTACATTACTTTTTTGCTAGTATAGTTGAGTGCAGAAAAGTAAAATATCTCGTGAAATACTTATTCAATCTTATTGTTAGATAAAATTTATATACACAGTTGTAAAGTCTACAAGTCTCGTCTACTTCGACAGTGCGCATCTAAAGAAAATGTTAATGTGATTCTAATTATTGGCGAGATTCGAAAACATCTACATGCAGCGGTGCAACGGAAATGAGATATATTCTATTTCCTGTTTTCAATAAGAGTTATCCTAATCGACCTATCTCTAGAGCATACTTTCGACAGATACTGCAGAACGGGTAGTATTCAGGATAAAAAAATGGACTCCTAGGCATTGCAGAAAACTAACAAATAAATATTGTTGATAAAATAGTCGTGAATTCCACACAACTTGCAGCGCAAATTGCAAACTGGGCAATACTGAACGTAATTTGCTTTGTAATTGTTTATTTTTGACCAAAATCTATTCTTACATACAGTGCTATTCAAAAGTCCCCTCCCCCCCTCTTATCTTTTTAACGATTATACATAAACTAGTGAAATTTGGTAACTGAATATTAAGGGTTGTAAACTTCCCTGCTAGTGATGATAGATGACGTATGCGTCAAAGATGACGTCACAAGGTCATTGTGACCAATAATTTTAAATGGAACCCTATGGCAAGCGACACCTCTTTTAAAAGGTATCGAAAAAACGTATTCAATGATACTAATATTGTTTGTATTTATGGTAGTTTTGATGGATTAAATCAGTAATCAGTAAACTTGGATAATAATTTTAATTACAGATTCAAGAATCAGTACCTACTTATAGTAATTGTTCGAAGTGAGCTCCATCTACTTCGTGACAGTAAAACATCCTATTGCGAAACTCTTCTCGTACTTTTTCAAATGTGTCTGCGGAAATAGCCCTACATTCTGTAACAATACGTTGTTTTAAAACATCTATATTGTCAGGCTGAATGGCTTAAACCTTCGATTTAAGATACCCCCACAGAAAAAATCTAAAGGTGTGAGGTCCGGTGATCGAGGCGGCCATTCCATTGAACCTCGTCGTCCAATCCATCTACCAGGATATTCTTCATCCAAATACCGTCTTACTGCACCGTAATAGTGTGGAGGAGCACCATCCTGTTGGAATGTTATTTCCAAAATGTCGAATTCATCTTGATTATCTTCCAAAATTTCAAGGATTAACGGTTCTATTGCATTTTTCAACATCTGCAGATACACCTGACCGGTTAAGTTGGTATTTAAAAAAACAGGCCCAACGATGTGGTTTCCCAGTATACCTGCCCAAACATTGACCTTCTCGGGATACTGAGTATGTGTTTCACGAAACATGTGAGGATTTGCGTCACTCCAATATCTCACGTTTTGTGTATTTACATTTCCATTTAGATAGAAAATACTTTCGTCACTAAAACAAATTGTTTTGACATAGTCTGGCTGTTGGTTAATTTTAGTCTCCATATTTTCACAAAATTGCAGTTTTCGGTCTGGATCGTCGTCTGAGAGTTGATGAACCATTTCTAATTTGTATGGGTGAAATTTGTTTTTTTTTCAACACCCTGTGCACTGTACTTTGACTGACTTCACAGGTTGATGCAACTTGAGTTGTTGAAGAAGTAGGATTTACTATTACTTCTGCCAGTATATCAATTTCTTTCTTATCAGAAATTTGTGGTCTGCCAGATCGTTTTGCATCATTAATACTACCCGTTGTTTTAAACTTACGAAGAAGCTCTCTCAAATAAGTCCTCGAAACTGGGCGATCGGGAAACCTTTCATTAAAAATGTGTTCTGCTGCATGAATATTTTCTCCAGTTTCACCAAGTATTAGGATCGCTGCTACTTTATCACCTAAAACACGTACCATTTCTCTTCTTGAAGCACTTAAACGTTCAGCTCACAACAGTTTAACAAATTATTGAATGTACAAATATTTTAAAATTACCACAATGTACTAAAACAGTTAAACGTTCGATCAACAATACACAAATTATTAAATGTATAAAAACTTTGACAGCTAAAAAAACATCAAATTGGGGAGACTTGCAAAAACGTCAGATTATTTACTATTCAACTATCCAGTGGCAGAGCTTGAATTTTAAATTTTATTATTAACTGATTTAATTCATCACAGCTTTGCGGTTTTTGAAAGCCAGTTGTCAAAACTGCCGTAAACAGACACAATATTAGTATAATTGAATAGGTTTTTTAGGATACCTTTTAAAAGAGGTGTCGCTTGCCATAGGGTTTCATTTAAAATTATTGGTCACAATGACCTTGTGACGTCATCTTTGACGCATACGCCATCTATCATCACTAGTAGGGAAGTTTACAACCCTAAATATTCAGTTACCAAATTTCACTAGTTTATGTATAATCGTTCCAAAGATAAGAGGAGGGGAGGGGACTTTTGAATAGCACTGTACATATATCACGATCTAATATCTATACCTATTCACTATATATATAGTAAAAATGGCGGAATTATATTTTCGCACTAATTTTGGATGTACAGTTGTCTAAACTTATTCCATGTCTTTATATATTTATGTGATTTTAATGCCCCCCTTTATGTGAATAATAGAGATACATCATCACGATAGCAGATCAATAAACTAAAATCTTTTACCAAATCAAACTCACCTCATCATTAGGTCATCAGTCCTAAGACTGGTTGGACGCTAACCTCCAGCTTCTCCTATCTTGTGCTAACCTACGCATTTCGCTAATTTTGCTACAACCTACATCCCTTACTATTTGTGAGCAGTAGTCTAATCTAGGCCTACCTCTGCCTTTCTTCACTTCTATTTCTGCCTCCAAAATATCGCGGACTATTCCCCCATGTCTCAGCAAGTGGCCTACCATTCTATCTCTTCTCTTCTCTATGTTTTTCCACATACTTCTTTTCTCGCCGACTTTCTCCAATACTTCTTCGTTTCTCACTAACTAATACTACTCTAATAATAACTAATAAAACTCACCTAACTAATGTAATTTCAAAACAAAAATAAACTTCTTAAATCTTAAAAAAATTTATATGTGCTTCTAGATATAGTCTATTAAACACATATGTTTGATTTAATGTTTTCTGTACTCGTTTAAATTGGATAAGTAAAACGGAAATCTTCCAATATAATTTAACAGTTACACAAATTGGATTTGGATGGAACATTGTTGTTGGACAAATTGGATGGAACAGTTGCACAAATCAAATTTTAATTTGATTTTTTTTAAATTGTTATAATAAGCTTATTTTATTATGGTTATACTGTATATGTTTTCATTTTTATCAGTCTGGTTATAACATTGATATACTACATTTTCGGAAATAGAGAAACATTATTTGGGGCTGGGTTATGTCATGCATTACTTGTATCAAGAAGAGCTTATGTAATTTATTGGAAGAGATATAGATGATCTATAAACAAGTAAATTACAATAAATAGTCACGAAAGAGGATAATGTTTCTTCCATAAAGCTTCTATGCAGACTATTTTAGGGGAGGGTACACATAAAAATATTGACAAACACGCGTTTTCAAAAATAAGTATCCGTTCAATTTTGTAGGTTCGTGGGCTGCGAACATAACTATTCTATTATTCTGATAGTATATTTAAATGAAAAATATCGTGTAATTATTTAACAGTAAATAACGCGTGAGTGGGAATCGACATTCGCAGAACGTGCAGGAGTTAATGTTTTCGTAAATATACGTAAATATATTTTTCGCCAATTAAGTTGCAATTATTGAAATGTTATTAAATAAAACTGTCTTGCTTGCCAAAAATAAAATCGATCTTGTTCTCAAAATTCATTAGGATGATCAACATATGCTTATGTGTTGATGACGAATTTGTGGAAGTTCCAGCCACTATTGAGGTTTCAACCGCTACAGGGTTTTTCATCCCAACTGAGGTTCCAATCATTACTGAGGCTCCCATGGGTACTGAGGTTCCAATAGTTACTGATGTTCCAATCGCTACTAAAAATGGGGCCAAGGTTGCGTAGAAGGGGCCGCATCACATTTTTGCTCGATTATGTCTTCTGTAAGAATGCGGGAGATCCACCTACTCAATAACTTTTAAGGGGTTGGAAACCACATTTTGAGCTGTTCCATTAAATGATGTGTGATTGATAATAAATTGACGTATGTTTTAAAGGCAGTGCGTCTTAAATTGATACTGCCTCTTTCTGTATGCGTTGTATAAGATGTTTGAATGAAATGAAATCATTATATATAGGCAGGTTAAAATGTATGCTGCATTTATAGGGTGTTTCAGTGGGAACTATAGGATTTTAATTGTGTGCCATTTGTGTTCTGTCAAAGATAGGACCTCAATATTTAACTATTACCTACAAATTATACAACATCAATATACAGCAATTAACAGTTCAGCAGCGAACTGTTTTATGAAAGTGAGCGATCATTTACAGTTACATTAAGAAAAATTCGCACAAAACTAGGACAATACGAAGTGCCTACAAATTTAACTGTTCGTAATTTAATCAAGAAATTTGAAGAATTTGTATGTTCTGTTATTGATAAGGCAACACCACGTCCTCATCGTGGTCGGCCAGATGAAAACACTGGTGAACTGAGAGAAAGTGTACGGGAGTATTCAAACACATCAATTCGTCGTCGTGCATAACAACTGAATATGTCAAGAGCTGCCACGCATCGAAACCACCACGTATTTTAAAGAAAAATCTGCATCTCTCAGCATACAAAATTCAGTAGACGCAGCAATTAAAAGTTGCAGATCATTTACCAATGTCATACATTTGTTAATTTGGCGTTAGAAAAGAATGATGCTAATTTTTGCAACAAAATTTTGTTCAGCGATGAAGCACATTTTCATCTTGATAGATACGTCACCAAACAAAATTGTCGAATTTGGAGTGCTGAAAATCTCCATACTGTTTACCAAAAAGAAATGCATTCATAGAGATGCACAGTTTGGTGCGTATTTTAGAATGAGGAGTAACTGAACCATGCTTCTTTGAAAATTAAGCTAGTAATGCTATCGCAGTAAATGGAAAACGCTATCGTGACACGTTAAACAATTTCTTTTTTTATAACAAACAATTTAGCCACCAAATGGATTATTTGGATTTGAACAACATGTGGCCTCAGCAAGATGGTGCAACACCAAATTTCCGGATTATGTCTCGCGGAATATCAATTGGCCTGCAAGATCATGTGTTTTCACACCACTGGACTTTTTTCATTAGAGTTATGTCAGGTAAAAGTGTACGTCACCCAGCCAGCAACAATAAATGACAAATCAAATATTCAACGCGTTATTTGGGAAATCGAGCCAGTTTTATGTGCCCTTATTACGGATAATTTCGCTAAATATCATGCCAAATAAGTTGAGGCGGCCATATGAATGATATTATTTCCATTTGTAGCCGTATCGTGTCCATTTTATAAAGAATGAACGAATAACAAAACCCAGTGCACATATAAACTGCTTATTTACATATTTGACATTTAATCAATGCAAATATTATTTCAACTCTCTTCTTGGATGTTCTTACAAACTCTCCACTCCATAGAAAATAATACATGGTTATAGACCTCTATTTAGTTGAGGTCAATAAACAGGTTTGTAAATATAAGACGCATTCCCTCATCATCCCAGTCATATAAAAAAGTGGTAGTATTAAAAAGAGTTAACAACAATAAGTCATTAATTTTTAAAATTACTATCGAAAACAACAAACACATATTCGAGCTATATAACTTACTGTTAGTTTTTATCACATCGATGCACCACCACCGACTTAATTTTCGCAATAAGTGATAATAAGTCAGACATAATAATGTAAGTTGAATAGTGTCAGAACTTTTTTGGATGTGAGATGAAATGGCATCACTTTTTTATGTTGATAGTATATTGTGGGATCTCTGAATCAACAATATGACTATTGGTGATTTCTACGAAAAAGTTTAATCAACGTTTGTGAGCTGATTTTTTTCTCAGTGTAAATATTTACATAGTAACAATAAATGTACTAATCTCAAAAGTACAAGGATGTATATGCTTGTAATTTTTGATATATGGATAGATGTATGAGAAATTTTCAATAAATATTTTTGTAATTTCGTAAAGTCCTATAACATAATCGTTATGCTATGATTATGATAATGATCATATTTGTACATAATTCTTCTTTAATACACAACTCTAGTATATCAAGTTTAATTTATAATCGCCGAAGAGAAAGTTTGGGACTCGGTTTCGGTAATAATGAAACTAAAGTTATATTGGCCAATAAATCATATCAGTAAATATATACCCGACTTGGAAGCAATAAATTACAGGTGATATATTTTCTAATTTGGAATTTCGAGAAAGAAACCAATAAGGTCGTACGGGAAGATCACGCAGAGTGAGACATTGATGAAGAGAAATGGCGAAGTCGCCGAATAAGCGAGTAGCCTAGTAGCGTGTTCTGCAACAGCTCTGATGAATGTCCCGCGTGCTCCAGCCTGAATACTTAATGTTTGATTGCTACACGACATACCATAGACAATTTAACCATCTAATATAGATATATGCTTTAGTCCCTACATGTGAAATAAACTACAAATAAATATAAATTGCTTTTGTCTTCTGTTATCTGAAATTTGTTGCAAAAAAAAATGTTTCACGAATTGTAGAGAAAATTTTCCTTAAGATTTTAAAATTACCTGGATCTGAATTATTTTAATCTGTAACAAAAAAGTATCTAATACACATACTGATCCATGTGTTCCTGAACATACAATGAACATAGAAATCGGTTGTAATAAATGTTTATTGTTTACGAAAATTCTTTTTACATTTTATGTTTCTGTAACCAAACAAGGATATTATTATTTTTATATTATAAATGGATTAGAAAATATTGCTTTAAGCTACTTTTTTAGTTAAATATTTACAAAGTAAATTAAAATTCACCATCACTATTCCACATTCCACACCTAGAGAACAATTTATTAACTGTGTTAAATAATAAAATGTTATTTATTTAATATACCGAGCAAATATAAGTATTTCTTAAAGAAACAAATAACAAATATAAATATATTAGATATGATTTAATATACTCATTTAGTACATAATTCGTGATGCGAAACAAGTATTATCGAAAAACATGTGTTAGCTAATATTTAGCGTATTAAGAAGTAATGCCTAAATAAACTTATATTCAATATAAATTATATTTTATGAAGATTAGATTATATGAATTTGATTATATTAGATTATATGAAATGAGTGTTATCTTTAGCATAAAATATGTATATTGATGTTAAATAAATCAATCGCTAGGGCCTACCAAGTCTATACCATATACCGATTTAAGCTTAACTATACTTCTCGTTGAAAGGTAGGAAATGGAAAGACATTACTTTTACTGGAATATATTGTACAAAATTTGCTTTGGAAAAATTATTAAGTATTAAATAAATAGGAATATTTACAAAAGTACACATTATTTCCAAAATGCAAATAAAAATGAATATAAAAATAAACAGTTTTAAAACCTTAAAACGGACTTTTCCGCACATAGAACACCTCTATCTCGAAATTGAGTGGCCGAGAAAAAATAAATCGACACATAAATGCAAAATATGTATTTTATGCGACAGTTTTACTTTTTTCAAATAGTCCACTATCGTGCTTTCTCATGACCCATGGACAGGGTGGGGTGTGTCCTATCCACCTCAAAATTAGACAGACAGACAGGCAGACAGACAGACAGACAGACAAACACACACACCACACACACACACGCACGCGCGCGCGTGTGTGTGTGTGGTGTGTGTGTATTAACTTTCGTTACATTACGTTTTGTTAGCATATTCATTATTTTAAATTTCTTATATTTTGGGTAAAGGTATATTCGCATTTTTTAATTGCACAATTAAATTTTTTAAGTTAATGGTATTTTTTAACTCAGCGTTACTTGATAATACCACCTTTGTCATTGATTCTACTTTTTTGTGGTTTATACATTTCTTAGTTCATTTTGAATTTATTTGGGATTGCGCAAATACAAGATAGTATTATCATCAATTCACAATACCCTCTCTAAATTGCATAACTTATTGTTAGTTCATAATAAAATTCCTTCGTATCTGCAGTATCTTAACTGGCAAAGCGACTTACTGGCACACATCATAAGAATATTTATCAAACTAAGATGTGGAAGGATCTATCCTTCCACACCATAGTTTCCTCATCTTGTATATCATATGGGAAATTTTGAATATCTAGAACTTTGCTGTGAAAAATCTAGCACTTTGCTCCGTGTCCACAACATGGATGGGTAACTATATCGTGTTCTCATATAAATGTGGCTGTGATAATGTCAATCGTACTAAGATCCGAAGTGGCAACACGTTCCATTATTAATATCATATTGGATGATTCACTGGGTTCGAGTCCGACCGGGAAAAATTTAGCACCTCTCGTTGAGGATAGATGGGTGTCCTCGTCTTTAACCTCTCGTATGTAGCCTTCCTCTTTGTACCTTTGCAAAAAAAACTTCAAATTAGATAATTAGGATTGTTTATTAAGAAGATCATTTTATTAGAATCACTCGCTCACTAATGGTAAGTGAGTAGTCAGAGTGAGACTAACAAATTGCACATGACCGCAACTGCCCTATTTGACCCTGCAGATTAAGATTATATATGATTTTTAAATGCCCTTATTAATATAATGTTCTTGCGTCCTTCTTTACGGGTATAATGATGTGCTGAAAGTCCTGTTAATAGCAGGCAAATATTATGATCAGTTAGTAGTTTCGAAGTTGTAGTTCATGGTTGTATATCTTGATAGCTTCCTCTACAATAAGAGTAAATTTGAAGGAATGTTCATGGAAAAAATTCTAAGGAACGTTCGTGATGCAAAAATATCTATGAATTCCTTTTAATAGGTAGACAATATACAGCGTGTCCACCTAGTGCGCGAATGTCCAATATCTCAATTAAAATAGAAGATAAGTGTATAATTTTTATATGGCATAATGTTTAAGGTCAATATAAAAATAATGCACATTATGCAAGGTATTTATTTTTTCTGGACGAGTACCAACTTTGATTTTTCAAATGACAACATACATAGGTTTTTCTTCTTGATTTTTGCCACTAATTTTATTTTTTAATAGTTAACATTTCTAGGTTACTCCAAGCCTCAGCAGAATGGTCAACAATAGAAACTCCTTTACGCGATATACAGAAATTGACCTGTGAAATATACAGTGTGAAAACTGCCTTACCAAAATGTGCCATTATAAAATACAATGTAAAAAATCTTTACCTGTACTTTAACCAAATGTACAATGTGAGAAAATCAACTATGTTAATTAATGTTCAGTGAGTTAAAACTTGTTCTTCGAAAATCTCGAATAAACATAATTTGAATTGACGTACATTTTGTTACTTAAATAATTACTTCTCAATAATATTGTTATGCAATTTATTATATAAAATAACTAAAATCAAATTTTGAAAAAATATCTAAATATTGTCTTCGAAATACTGAAATATAAAGTTATATTAAACTTCTAAATGATTATTAAAACGTCGTCTGTTATCGTTGCAAGTCCATATATCATCTAACTTTATGTAATGACAAAATATTTTAATAAAATTGTTAAAAGGATTCGAAAAATTCTCTGTTCAACCAATTTTTAAGTGGCCATGTTGTGGTACTTTAAGCAAGTTTATTTAGCTATTTTAGAATATTCTAGCATTTAGTTTCATAGGCATATTAGATATGAGATGAAATTGGTTATCAATCAAGTAACATCACTTTTATTATGAATTCATATATTAATTAATATTTATTTTGTTATTGTTGATAACGTACTGATGTAAATAAAACGTAGCATGCTTATGTGCTTTTGAGAGTTAAGTCTAACTATTTTCTAAATATTAAATAAAAAATATACTAGTAAATGAAAGAAAACATTTGGTGGGTTTCATAAAAATTGCAAACTATATTTGTATCAATTGTTCCGGCTTTTATGCCATTCTCAAAGGTAACAAACTTTTACTGTAACTCAGTAAAAGTCTTTGAGTAATTTTCTAAAAGTTTTTGTGTAAAATCTCAGTAACTCTTCGAGAATATCATAAAAGACGAAACAATTGTTAGAAATAGTCTACAATTTTTGTGGAATCTACCAAATGTTTTCTTTCATTTACTAGTCAAAAATGTTTTACCAAGTACACAGCGATCTCTCCATTTCTAAAAAATATACATAAAGAACATTATAGATCCTAAAAATCCCTCTGTGAAAATGAAAATAGTTGAGAATGCAGATATTATGGAATACTCATAACACATAACAGAAGCACCCTAAAAAAACTTCTAGGGATAGTTATTATGAAAAATAAATATTCATATTCATATGATGAAGGTGATACAAGTTGTTTATACAATTGTTAAAATATTCAAATGTATTTTAAGGTAAGAGTTATGAAAAAGTAATAAGTTTTAAGAATACTTTCAAACTGAAATACTTTTTGTTAAAGGGAGCGAGGACATACTCGTTAAAACAGAGTCGGAATGTGTGCAAAGACTAAAACGAAGTAGATAAGATCACAATAGAATTAGTAATACACGTAGTCACGTTATCTAGAAAATGATTGTGCACAAACTGACTACAAATAAATGACTGATAGTGAGTTAATAACACAATAACACATGAATATAGAGTACATTGGTTTTATGAGCCATACTTTTAAGATGATCAGTGTGATCATGGCTCATTTTAAAAGTATGGTTCTTAAAACTAATATACAGTGTGATCATCTAATATCCCAATATCACTATGATTTGTGCGTGATGTCCTGTGCTTCCAGTTTCGTGTTTCACTTGCTAGAAAGCTCTGGAAGAAATAGTTACCCCAGCGGGAACTACCAGGTTCGAGTTACATTCGAAAAATATTTCCACCGCGGATGTGTAATACTGTAATGAATAACTAAAATTATGGTTAAAAAAATTATACGTGTACGTTACTGTGAACGAAATAACTGACATTTAATTGAATAAAATGGTACATGTTCTTGTGTGCTGTTTAAGAGTAAATGATGACCGTTTCTTTGCCTACCTCTAATAGAAGTGTAATAAATACTTATAAAATAATAAATGCAGTAATAAATTTCCTCTTGATGAAGGCATTGCTGCTGAAAAACTGCTGTCAACTTCCTGAATGTGAAAAGATAGAGTATCCTTACACGAATCATGTATCTTGTATAAGATATTTCATTATATGCAAGAAAAATTATATATAAGTCAATTATACTACCCCATTTTATGTACTGTGCGTCATTATTGTATTCTGTCAATATTACAAAGTTAAATGAGCTTCAAATTGAGCAAAACAAATGTCTAAAAGTAATATTAAGATGTAGCATGTATACCCCAGTATCTGTAATGTATGAAACGTTGAGGCTCAACAATCTTAAAACTATATCGTATGTCCAATGTATGGTGTTTATATACAAGATGATTCATAAACTTGTCCCTGATTATCTAAGTGGAATAATACGTTTTGTTTCGGAGGTGCATGACTACGATACCAGGCAGAGAGAGGATCTATATGTGATCCCTGCAAGAACGTTGAGCGCACAAAAGTCAATAACAAATGGTGCAATGATTGATTTTAATAAGCTGCCCAAATATATAACTGATTGTGATACTTTAAATAAATTTAAAACAGATTTGTACAAATTTATTAGTTATTCTGATATTAATTAACAAAATGTTTATTACTTATTTATTTAAGTTAGTGATAAATCACAATTTTTACAAAAACTAGTAACTATTGTAATTTGCTTGTAATAGTATTATTATACTAAATAAAGGTCTTATAATTATATTATATTATTGTTTAGACCATGGCCTTGTTTAGATATTGAAGAAAATTCTAAAACAATTCAATAAAACTACCAACTTTCACAACATAAAATGTATTTTCCAAGTCAGCAAACGAAGCGGGCTTTCTGAAATATTTTTTTAAAGCTATGTCGTTGGTCAAATGGTATAAGGACAACCGGCCCTTCACGCTAGAATTCTAGGGTTCAACACCGAATGACGACAATAATTGGTTGGGGTTTCTTCACATGACCACTTGACTTTAGGTTCGAATCCGAATTGATATGGATATTTATAGGTATGGCCATCTCTTCTGAATGTAAATTGTTCCATAATTACTTCGCAGAAGGCTACCAGATTCCCTGAATTGACTCAGTGTAACGATGCTACTAGCTTGAAGTTAGCCTAAAGTGCCGTCTCGGATTAATTCGGGCATGGGTTCGATTCCCATATCAGTTGGCTGGGCGTGTCCGTGTAAACCTCCAGGCCTTCTGGAACCAGTGAGGACGCCATGCCGAACATGGATACAATGTGTCATATCACTTCTACTACTTTCTGTACGATATTCGAACTCTTGGGATTATACTGTACGTGTATAAATATTTAATTTCTTAGATATCGATTAATGCACATTGTTGTCCTTGTTTTAAAATTAACTTGATGACATGATAAGGCATTACGTGTGTAAATACACATAATATATTCAATTAATCTTAATAATGTAGTATTCTCCACACGTAGATGTGGTTGCGTTTCCAGGAAATTAATGAATCTCTGAGAATTGTCATCAATTTTATTGCATTAGCTGATGTAGTAATGAATTTTATCGTGTACATGTGAAAGTAATGCATATTCATCATGTGCCATAGCGGTATCCGAAAGGGAACTTGGGGTTTGGGAACGTGTCTCACAGAGGAGTTTCGCTATGTGGGTAGGTAGTCTCTCGCTTTCCATCCCTTGGAAAACTAAAGTGAACTCCATTCCACCATTCCCGAGCGTGACTTCGCATACGCAACAAGCACGCACCCTGAAAAATGTCAATTTGTTCTTCATTAATACTGGATATTAGTTCTGACAGCAGAGAGCCATAAATTTCCTAAATGCCGTAATGAGTTAGAACCACCTCTAGGCTTTGTTTCCTATTTCAACTCTTCGCATTCATCTATTTAGTTGTATGGAAATAAATTATTCTGAGCCTAGCTCTTTAAATAATTATAATTAAAGGATGTCGATGTTTAAGATCTGATTAAACGATATGATTTCTATTCCGGTCATGTTGATTGAATATAACATTACAAGTACAAGTAACTAAAAGTGGTTGTTGATAAATCAGATTGAAAGTCACCGACAGCTTTAAAATAAACTTAATATTACATATATACGTAAAGAGATAAGTTGTCAATAATTTTTCATTAACTCAAAGTTACCTTACACATCGTATATTAGTAGTATTATATACGTAGTATGCTACTCATATACAAGATAACATATTGAAATATTGTTAAAAATTCGAGGAAAATTTAGAAAACAGTTCTGTATATATTTAATAATATGCATATTTATATATTTACATTTTTTATTAATTTATATAAGTGAATTTTGAGAAACTGTATTAATCCACAGAAACTTCCACAATTAACGATTCATATTGTACTACAATCATTATGTCATATATCATAATATAGCTATGGAGAGAATAATTCGTTAATTAAATCAATAAACTTTATAACAATATAATACACTCGTTACCTGATATCTCATAGCATAGCTATAGAGAGAAGAAATTAATTAAATCAATAAAATTTTTCTATTTATTCATCTGATTATATTTTTTTATTTAAATTTGTTTTAGGTTCTAAATTAGTTCAACAAAAAATAAAAACGTTGTATGCTATGCTATAGAAAGTTTCTGTTAAGATAAAGCAAAACGATATTGATTAATGTTGATGACTTATCTTCTTGATATTATTAATTATTGTTTAGCCTTTAGTTTGTAGTATTGTTTAGTTTTAGCATATTAATAGCATGAGAAAATATACAGATGGATAAATAAATGAGTTATTAATTTTTTATTTTCATTTAACCATTCAATCACAGAACAAATTATTGGTCATAAATTTTAATTGTATTGGCAGACAATTTGAAATAGCAGCGGCTGGAAATTACTTGCAGATGCGTTCAAACAAAATTAGTTACTATATCGGTGAAAAACAGTGTAACATTTTCGCTAAAAAAAAAATTAAAACTAATATTCAACCAAAATATAAAATTAATGATAAACATAATTATTTTTCCAGGTAAGGCCTAAGCTCAAGTATTTGCTTTAAGATGTTTATCAGGTGAGTACAATTAATCACTATTTCAATACAATTTATCATTTTTTTATTTCATTATTAAATAGCAGAAAACTAAGGGCCAGACATTTTGATCGAATTATACCGGGAAAGTAATTTGAATATGATAATTAAATCCTACCCCTAAATAGCGATAAATTTAGAATAATCTATGACTCCAGATTGTCTTACAGGAAATTAAGTTTTAGTAATGAGGTAAAGAACTCATATACCCTTAGGATATACCTGCATCATGGTATATGCTTGTAATTTTATATATAATGTTGTTCACGGTATATGAAAATTTGTTGATAACTACATAATATTTATATTTATATTTATATTTATATTTATATTTATATTTATATTTATATTTATATTTATATTTATATTTATATTTATATTTATATTTATATTTATATTTATATTTATATTTATATTTATATTTATATTTATATTTATATTTATATTTATATTTATATTTATATTTATATTTATATTTATATTTATATTTATATTTATATTTATATTTATATTTATATTTATATTTATATTTATATTTATATTTATATTTATATTTATATTTATATTTATATTTATATTTATATTTATATTTATATTTATATTTATATTTATATTTATATTTATATTTATATTTATATTTATATTTATATTTATATTTATATTTATATTTATATTTATATTTATATTTATATTTATATTTATATTTATATTTATATTTATATTTATATTTATATTTATATTTATATTTATATTTATATTTATATTTATATTTATATTTATATTTATATTTATATTTATATTTATATTTATATTTATATTTATATTTATATTTATATTTATATTTATATTTATATTTATATTTATATTTATATTTATATTTATATTTATATTTATATTTATATTTATATTTATATTTATATTTATATTTATATTTATATTTATATTTATATTTATATTTATATTTATATTTATATTTATATTTATATTTATATTTATATTTATATTTATATTTATATTTATATTTATATTTATATTTATATTTATATTTATATTTATATTTATATTTATATTTATATTTATATTTATATTTATATTTATATTTATATTTATATTTATATTTATATTTATATTTATATTTATATTTATATTTATATTTATATTTATATTTATATTTATATTTATATTTATATTTATATTTATATTTATATTTATATTTATATTTATATTTATATTTATATTTATATTTATATTTATATTTATATTTATATTTATATTTATATTTATATTTATATTTATATTTATATTTATATTTATATTTATATTTATATTTATATTTATATTTATATTTATATTTATATTTATATTTATATTTATATTTATATTTATATTTATATTTATATTTATATTTATATTTATATTTATATTTATATTTATATTTATATTTATATTTATATTTATATTTATATTTATATTTATATTTATATTTATATTTATATTTATATTTATATTTATATTTATATTTATATTTATATTTATATTTATATTTATATTTATATTTATATTTATATTTATATTTATATTTATATTTATATTTATATTTATATTTATATTTATATTTATATTTATATTTATATTTATATTTATATTTATATTTATATTTATATTTATATTTATATTTATATTTATATTTATATTTATATTTATATTTATATTTATATTTATATTTATATTTATATTTATATTTATATTTATATTTATATTTATATTTATATTTATATTTATGTTTATATTTATATTTATGTTTATATTTATGTTTATGTTTATATTTATATTTATGTTTATGTTTATGTTTATGTTTATATTTATGTTTATGTTTATGTTTATGTTTATATTTATGTTTATATTTATGTTTATGTTTATGTTTATATTTATATTTATGTTTATGTTTATATTTATATTTATATTTATATTTATATTTATATTTATATTTATATTTATATTTATATTTATATTTATATTTATATTTATATTTATATTTATATTTATATTTATATTTATATTTATATTTATATTTATATTTATATTTATATTTATATTTATATTTATATTTATATTTATATTTATATTTATATTTATATTTATATTTATATTTATATTTATATTTATATTTATATTTATATTTATATTTATATTTATATTTATATTTATATTTATATTTATATTTATATTTATATTTATATTTATATTTATATTTATATTTATATTTATATTTATATTTATATTTATATTTATATTTATATTTATATTTATATTTATATTTATATTTATATTTATATTTATATTTATATTTATATTTATATTTATATTTATATTTATATTTATATTTATATTTATATTTATATTTATATTTATATTTATATTTATATTTATATTTATATTTATATTTATATTTATATTTATATTATATATTTATATTTATATTTATATTTATATTTATATTTATATTTATATTTATATTTATATTTATATTTATATTTATATTTATATTTATATTTATATTTATATTTATATTTATATTTATATTTATATTTATATTTATATTTATATTTATATTTATATTTATATTTATATTTATATTTATATTTATATTTATATTTATATTTATATTTATATTTATATTTATATTTATATTTATATTTATATTTATATTTATATTTATATTTATATTTATATTTATATTTATATTTATATTTATATTTATATTTATATTTATATTTATATTTATATTTATATTTATATTTATATTTATATTTATATTTATATTTATATTTATATTTATATTTATATTTATATTTATATTTATATTTATATTTATATTTATATTTATATTTATATTTATATTTATATTTATATTTATATTTATATTTATATTTATATTTATATTTATATTTATATTTATATTTATATTTATATTTATATTTATATTTATATTTATATTTATATTTATATTTATATTTATATTTATATTTATATTTATATTTATATTTATATTTATATTTATATTTATATTTATATTTATATTTATATTTATATTTATATTTATATTTATATTTATATTTATATTTATATTTATATTATATTTATATTTATATTTATATTTATATTTATATTTATATTTATATTTATATTTATATTTATATTTATATTTATATTTATATTTATATTTATATTTATATTTATATTTATATTTATATTTATATTTATATTTATATTTATATTTATATTTATATTTATATTTATATTTATATTTATATTTATATTTATATTTATATTTATATTTATATTTATATTTATATTTATATTTATATTTATATTTATATTTATATTTATATTTATATTTATATTTATATTTATATTTATATTTATATTTATATTTATATTTATATTTATATTTATATTTATATTTATATTTATATTTATATTTATATTTATATTTATATTTATATTTATATTTATATTTATATTTATATTTATATTTATATTTATATTTATATTTATATTTATATTTATATTTATATTTATATTTATATTTATATTTATATTTATATTTATATTTATATTTATATTTATATTTATATTTATATTTATATTTATATTTATATTTATATTTATATTTATATTTATATTTATATTATATATATATATATATTTATATTTATATTTATATTTATATGTATATGTATATCTATATCTATATCTATATCTATATCTATATCTATACTTATAGTTATACTTATACTTGTATTTATATTTATATTTATATTTATATATATATATATATATATATATATTTATATTTATATTTATATTTATATGTATATGTATATCTATATCTATATCTATATCTATATCTATATCTATATCTATACTTATAGTTATACTTATACTTGTACTTATACTTGTACTTGTACTTGTACTTGTACTTGTACTTGTACTTGTACTTGTACTTGTACTTGTACTTGTACTTGTACTTGTACTTGTACTTGTACTTGTACTTGTACTTGTACTTGTACTTGTACTTGTACTTGTACTTGTACTTGTACTTGTACTTGTACTTGTACTTGTACTTGTACTTGTACTTGTACTTGTACTTGTACTTGTACTTGTACTTGTACTTGTACTTGTACTTGTACTTGTACTTGTACTTGTACTTGTACTTGTACTTGTACTTGTACTTGTACTTGTACTTGTACTTGTACTTGTACTTGTACTTGTACTTGTACTTGTACTTGTACTTGTACTTGTACTTGTACTTGTACTTGTACTTGTACTTGTACTTGTACTTGTACTTGTACTTGTACTTGTACTTGTACTTGTACTTGTACTTGTACTTGTACTTGTACTTGTACTTGTACTTGTACTTGTACTTGTACTTGTACTTGTACTTGTACTTGTACTTGTACTTGTACTTGTACTTGTACTTGTACTTGTACTTGTACTTGTACTTGTACTTGTACTTGTACTTGTACTTGTACTTGTACTTGTACTTGTACTTGTACTTGTACTTGTACTTGTACTTGTACTTGTACTTGTACTTGTACTTGTACTTGTACTTGTACTTGTACTTGTACTTGTACTTGTACTTGTACTTGTACTTGTACTTGTACTTGTACTTATATTTATATTTATATTTATATTTAAGTAATATAAATAGTAATGTCTGGTATAATGCTTTAACCAGAAATAGAAAGCGGGATATGTATACATGTTATCATCAATATCTAGTATTTTTAGAACCATACGATCTACATTTGCAGTCCGTTACTGTACTAAATGACTCAATTACAAGCAAAGTTACAGGGGTTATTACCATCAAAAAATATATTGAGAAATCAAAAATTAGTCAACTATATATTAATTAAACCGGAAACGAAGTTCAGAGAGATAGTAATAAATTCAACAGGCCAACCACTACTAGATGAAGGACATCAGTGTTTACCAAAGGAATTAATTTTGCTTTTGTATGAAAAAAATACCGAGACAATCTATTATTGCTGAATTCGTAAAAGCAATTCGAAGATTATGGAGTGAAGATGCTGAGGAAGTAAGACGAAAAGCATGCTAAATCGAGATCAGCAATCCATCAGTCGGGAGGAAGAAAAGGGATTTAATTTACAATTAGTGAAATTAGTAGTAACAAAAACTCAATAGTATGGAAAATAGACAAAAATAACGCGAGGTCGGTTTCAAATAAAAAAGAATACCATGTAAGAATAAAAGATTTTCTAACTTTAAAACACTATGCTGACTTATAGAAAGATCCGACATCACAATTTGAAAAGTATACAATAAGATCGGTTGTTAAAAAAATCATCAATACCTTTGTCAGAACAACGACTTATTACCGAATGGAACTACACCACCACGACTATACGGTAACCAAAATTTATAAGCCTACAATAATTCTTTATGACCAATCATCAGCACATGTGTTTCATCGACATATAAACTAGCTATAAACGTCGCAGAAATACTACAACCTTATATAAGCAGGATAAATAGTTATATGAAGAATTCAGCATATCTTATAGATATTTTGGAAAATTTAGAAGTAACTAAGAATGATACAATGGTTAGCTTGAACTTTTTTTTACGATTAACATATTACAGATAATATTGTCCAAAAAAATTACCGTTTACGTTTTGATCAGTTAGAAGAATATAACAAGCGCTTCTTTCTAACAAGAACATTGTTCTAGAACTACTAACGAAAGATGTATTCTACTAACGAGTTGAAGTGTTCTTGCATGGAGAATCAGACTTGTATATGATCATTAATTCAGCAGTAGCAGAATATTTACATGCCTAAGAACCCGAATGACATAATTAATTATGGTAATGTGAAAATATTGGATGGAAGATTTCATTACGCATTGTTAAAAGAGTCACTGGAAATTAAGGAGGGGTGAAACGGAGGAAGATAGATATCGCCTTATTTAGAGATAAGGCGATAATATTCTCGATTAGCATTGTCAAGAACAGTCGTGGTCCACCGAACATGATCAACAACGATGGAAGTGGAGAAGAACTATGATGCATAACGAGGAGCAAAAGAGCTCAACATCACTCCTTAGATTTTGTTTGAAAATATTGATAGTATCATCAACAACAATCAACAGTGACCGACATAACCTAGTGGAATTTGCTTCATCAGTAATGTGTCCAAGGTTGTTTCCATATTTCGTATTTATTTTGTATTTGAGTTATGTTGAGTTTTGTAAGGATTTGTGCAGGATATTTCAAATATTCTTTTATGGAAATAATAATTTCTCCTATTTTTGCAATATGAACCTAAACATCGTCAAACAGAAACGAAAAAGCTGCAGTTCAACAAGATCATTACATAAATGAGCAATCAACCTACGTTAAAACTATGACATTTATGTTATCCCACAAATCGTCATTTATTTTCGACGCTAAAAGTTGACTTTTAAAGAAACTTAACTAACCAAATAAAAATACATAAACACTTATTTTTTTGTTGAGAAAAATATTTTGTTAATACCTCCTATGTATTGTTCCTTGTTTAATTCTGTTTATATGAGGTTAGAGATGGACCAAAACTAATATACTCAAATGTAAGTAACACACTGTATAGCGAATATCAGAACATTGTACTATTCATAGCTTAAATGAGACGGACTGTAATATGTATAATAAAAACACAATATTTTACCCTGTATAAACCGTAACCGAAAAATAATGTAATATTTTCACCCGAATGAACTGTGACAACAAACACGCAAAAATATTGTTCTTGTTTCGGGAAACGCATGAGCATGCATGCAACACCTGGTGGCTCCATCCTTCATCGCTGTCAGGCGGCTGATTGCCTCACACCGCAAATCTACCCCGTACCGGGGGATGTTCCCACCCACCCCATACTGCTACATCCCGTCCAACCCGCCTACACCTCCAACTAACTCGTGTACGCTTATTTCGTTTACTAATCCACGTGGATTATAAAGGCCGCAGGCCGGCTTGCAATTTGATTGTATTTTATACTGTTTCTTGTTCATGTTCTATTATAGCTTCTGCGTCAAGTTCTTGTATGGTTTGTATGAGAATATTATTATATCCGTCTATTTATCATCGTGTACACATCCTCATCTGTATTGCTTTTTTTAATTATTTTTTCAGTCGAA
This sequence comes from Rosalia funebris, assembly GCA_037954035.1. NCBI lineage: Eukaryota > Metazoa > Arthropoda > Insecta > Coleoptera > Cerambycidae > Rosalia > Rosalia funebris. The sequence continues at coordinate 29,574,203 of JAZFAV010000032.1, read as the reverse complement.
TTTAATGAAATGTATACGATGCCCAATGAAATCATTCATTAGAAGTTTTAGGAGTTCATCGTTTTACTTTTGTTCAGTCGAAAGAGAATATGAGTTTTCATGTTTTGTGTAAGATACTTGGATACTTATCTCTGCATTAAAGTAATTTTAATATATTTTAACTCTTATTTTAGCGTGAACAAGAAATTTAATGTCTCTTTATGCTACTTAGAAATTCTAAACTTTAAAAAGTAATTTCATTTTTGTCTAAATTATTTGTGTTCATCAAATTACTAAATCGTACAGATTTAGTAATTTGATGATACGTAAAACCACAAAAAACTTTTAATTTTTTTATTAATTTTTTTTCTTACTACCTACTAAATTATAGTAGGCAATAATGATTCTGATGATGATAAGATAATCTGTAGATCTAAATTCAAATAATAGTTGCATAAAATAAACAATCTAAGACAATATTTTATATTCATTTGGTATTATTAACAACTGTTCTTTTTTAGAATTGGGATTTGAATTGGCATTTATGAATTAAATATGCATGATAAAGTTATATTTCTTTTTAAGAATCAAGTAAATTTTTTTTAATATGTAACGCAAAAATTACACTTTATATTTTAACAATGTGGCTATTAACAGACCAGTACCATTTTCATAAGAAATAAATTTAAAAATGATACCACAAAAAAGTTACTGGTGTCAAATTAAGCGATCATGGAAGCCATAGGTTCAATATCTGTTCTATACCGTTCAGCATTTACATATGTTATCATAAAAAATAATCGGCCTAATTACTTTGCGGTAAAATGCAGCTATCTAAATTTCAACCTTAGTAGGGTATACAGTATACACTTTTATACTTCTAGTGTGGATTCTGTTAATAATAATAAGGGGTAATAACTCTTGCACTACAAGACTTTACCCGCTGCAAGTGCAACATTCTTACCGTTGTGCATACAAAACCATGACATTTCCGAAAATGTTGTTTATTATTTTGTTATAAAGATGCGTTACATAAGACCTATTTACCTGCCTGAGCAGCAAGTTGACGTAAAGGTTTAGTTGAATTAGCAGTTAAATATTCAAGAACATTTTTCAAAGTTCTTACATAACTAAATATAAATTTAGTATATTTTATGAGAATATTGGAAAGAATTTGACGCTCTCCACTAGAAATAATACATCAAGATCAAAATATGCCCATTTAAATATTGCTGGTTTGCCATTTTGTTCAAAGTAATTGGTAAAGTCGAACATAAATAATATTTGCAGTAATCTTATAATTATGATATTAAGAGTTACTATCATAATTGGTTGTTGATAAGTCATTTGATAAGAACTATTACCATTACTACCATTTTAGTAGTTAAAACTGTTACTGCAAGAAATTAAAAAATAGGCACTGGTACCACAAGTTAATATCCAGTTTACCCAAAGAATATGCACATATTTTTGATAATTTTAATTAATATTAAAATATAATATATTTCTCTCCAAACAATATCTGAGGGGGTAATTTAGCAAAAATTTAATTGTGAATGTAAAGCGTAGTTACTAAATAAGTAATGTGCTGACCCACTTTTCTTGCATTTAAAATGGTTGCAGCAGATAATTGAAAATACCATAGTACGAAACCAACGGTAAAACAAAATTGGACTTCTCAAAAATAGATACATTTACTACAACCCTTTTTCAGACCTTTCGAAATAAAGTTATCGAAAATTTTAAATAAGAAGACCCAAATAACTAACTGAAATTATACAATTTCTTACAGTGTATACCAGGCATGCCTAACACGCGGCCCGTCAATACATAGGTTGCGGCCCTCCGAGACTTTTTTTTTACGTTTTGAAAAAAATATTAATTAATAATTTTAAAGTAAAACTTTATTTTTATTTATATGCAGTTTAGTCTAATGCAGTTGCAGTATGCAGTTTAAATTTTACAATTTCGTCTTTTTACTTCACTTCTATCTATCGATATTCAAATTGTTGATGAAAACATACAAATGGAATTAACTGAAATCCAATGTGATTCATTGCTGCCATATTTTTATACGTATTTATTTGTAGATCGGTTTCCTAAAATGTTATCGTTTGTTACGCGTATACTGGCTATGTTCGGAAGCACTTATTTATGCGAGCAACTATTTTCTTTAATTAAAAATAACAAAAATTAAAAAAGCCAAGATTGACCGATCACCATTTATCATCAATTTTAAAAATTGTATCAGCTCAATATAATCAACCCAATTTCGATGACTTGCTTTGTGGAAAACGATGTCAAATATCTTCTAAAAAGTAATATTAAACTGTGATTCTGTTTATTTCTTATTATAACTTTTATTTTGGTTTTTATAAAAAAATATGAAATATTTATAGTTTAAGTTTAAAAAATAACATGGAATATAAAATGTCTACTATAAATTGTAAAATATTTTTAGTTTAAAAAATAATATGAAATATAAAACGACTATGGATGCATAATATATAATACATTAAGCTTGACATTGAGTTCAATAAATATATAATACATAATATAATAATTCTAAAAATAGTATTTTATTAATTTTTTGAACATTGAAAACATGTGGCCCACAACTTAATACAAAATAGATCATGTGGCCCATAATATCATATGAGTTTGACATGCCTGGCGTATACCCTTAAAATAACAAGATTTATTTTAATACAATGGTTATATGATACGATAAATGAGATCTAATTGGACTTGGCAATTAAACTTCTTACTCGCATAACTATGGATATGTGAAAATGAAAGAAGAAAGGCGGTGATATGATTATGACTAACTTGTAATGATACAAGTGGAATAATACGACAATGTAATGTTTTCGTTTTATTCTTAGGGTGGCTAAAAGGTTTAAGGCGAAGTGTGAAATTTTAATGTTTTTTCTTAAAATTTCTTGTAATTCTCTTAAATAGAGGCCGTTTATTTGGAAATCTCTCTCATGAGGAATCACTAGTTATATCATTAACAAGGTTACTCATCGTGAAATACTCTAATTTTTTTATAAACACTCTCAATAAATTTAACTAGAATCTTGGTCAGAATCTGGCATATGTACAAATATATAGGTTTCAGAATCTGGTACAGTGGACATAGTTCTGTATCTGCATCATCCAAAGTAGATAATTTTGTATAATCAAATTAAGTGACTACCTAATAACTCTAGAAAGATGATTGAAAGAAGAAAGCACAATGGAATTCTCTCCTTGGTAGAATAAAATATAATTAAAACAGCAATTAGCAAAAACATTTTATTTAACAGTAGCTAAACAAAGAAAGTGATGAACTTCCCAACAGAGTTAGTTACTTGGTGTTTTTCGTTTTAATTGGATAAATTTGTTGAAGTGACAAATGTTGAATGTACCTGCAACAGTTGGCGCTATGTAATACTGTGTGATAATTTGATAAATTAAAATGAATACTTCTGCATAAGTAGCTGTAAGTCAAAGCTAATTAAAGAAGAACGTGCAACATGATTTTTTTTAAGTACAGGCGCAAGAGGACCATAATTCTTCCTCTAACTTAAAAGTAACTTTCGTTGTAGTTGTAAGAAACACACTTATTAATTTTTCTTGGAATTACAAAAGCAGTTAGCTGACTGTGGTATGCGAAGTAACACACAAGAATCATTTGTGAATCCAGAGCAAGCTCTATAAACATAATAATGCTGTCTAGTTTAACTTGGAGGCCGCATCGTGATGGCAGGAACCAGGAATGTCGCTCGTCTGAGCGCATTCCATCAAATGTAGCTTCCTAGTCACATTACGGTGCCTGCAAAATATGCCAACTCCTTCTAGGAATTTACTATTCCACTGCTATGACAATAAATACCCCAACTTGGTCTCATCAACGTAGGTGAATGTAAGCAATTACCATCATCTAGGAAACCCGGAGGTTTAAACATAAGTGAACGAGTTTCTGATGTAATAAAGTACCACAATCATTGCAAGGATCTCAAAATGCTAATACGATATTCCAATTTTAATTAATTAGTAGGCTACGTTAGTTTTGGAAGCTTGCTAGTGGAAATTTGATGTAATTAAATATCACACGCTATATTCCGTATTATATGCAGGGTGTCCCGTCATGGATGAAACAAATCATTAAAAGTCATGGATGAAACAAATGGAGGTGATAGAGAGTAATTTCCAATCAGAAAATACCCACATGTTCTTATTCGATTCTTAATGGTTTGCAAGTTATAACCATTTTTGTGTTTTTATAAGAATCGCTACGTTTGCATAGAAAAATTAAATAAAAAAAAACAGGTGTTTGAGGGTAAACTCGTAACAAAGTGTTTTTATAAAATATATTCTCCTAATTATAATATCTTTATTCACTTATATTGAAAAAGTAAATATGAAAATGATCTTTATTTTCATATCACGATTGATTTTTTTAATAGAACAACTTGACTTTTGAATGAGCCTGACAATTAAAATAACTATTCAGAACAGAGGACCACGACTGCAAGAACGCCTCTGCTTAATGCTATTTCAGATACTTTTCTTTCTAATACTTATTTCTTAAGATATTTTTATTATAAACATAACTACAGTTGAATAATTATCCTAATTTTGTAAAATCACATTATATAAAAGTATTCTACTTGCTAGCCACAAGAATACATTAAAGTATTAGTTGTTAATAATTTATTTTTACACAGGTAAGAAATTCAATATAATGCAAAGTTTTACTATCAGAGGGTAACATGCAAACTACAGAAATAAGGAGTTTATACTCCAACCCATCTGCAAATGTCTTATATAATAAGGACTAAACAAATTAGGTCAAAACAGCTATTCTCCTGGCTATATGCCAAACGCCGAGCACTGAATTACAGGACAAAATTTGTCGTATTTTTGTCTAACAGAGTTAGCACTAAAAATACAGTGATTGTTCTAAAACCACCAAGAAAGATGCAAAGTATCACCTATCTCAGGATATCGTTAACTGCAGACCGGTTTCGACCTTTCTATCTTAGGTCTCGTCAGTGCAGTGTACTGAGACAGTGCAGTGTACTGAGATAGGTGATATTTTGCATCTTTGCATCTTTCTTGGTGGTTTTAGAACAATCACTGTATTTTTAGTGCTAACTCTGTTAGACAAAAATACGACAAAATTGTAATTCAGTGCTCGGCGTTTGGCATATAGCCAGGAGAATAGCTGTTTTGACCTAATTTGTTTAGTCCTTATTATATAAGGCACTTGCAGATGGGTTGGAGTATAAACTCCTTATTTCTGTAGGTAAGAAATTATTAAGGAATGGTCTTGATGAAGTGAAAATATTTTTATTAAGTTAGTTTATGGCAAATAAAGTAGTTTTTTACAACAGCTGTTTGAAGTGAATAAGAAACGAACCGAGAAAGCTACAATTTTGCAAAGAATTGCTATTGGAGTAGATTGGAACCTTTGGTGTGAAGATAACACTGACTTAGTTTTCCACAAAACACCAAAATACTATACACTGCACTCGAGGCGCGTTTCGCCGACAAAGTTGGCATCATCTGGAGGTGAATAAAACTGCAACGATGGTTAAAACAGTTTTAATCATCTCCAGATGATGCCAATTTTGTTGGAAAAATACACGTCAAGTGTAATGTAAATGTTTTGGCGTTTTGTATAAAACTAAGTCAGTGTTAGAGAAATGCTAAGCAAATCAAAAAGTGATCCATATTTTTCGATTAAATTTTATGGGCAGACGAGGCCAGTTTTTGATGCACCGGAATTTTTAATATCTATAATTTACACCACTGGGCTGTAGAATACCCATGAAAGATAAGGACGGACCGAATTTAATACCACTTAAGTGAAAATTTGTAGATCGGAATAGTGAATAGTCATTTAACTGGATTTTTTGCGCTGCCAGCGAAATTCAGAGTCAAGCGATATTTAATATTTGTCTGGTCCGTAACAACACATATACTAACAGGTAGATAGGACAAGGAAAGGCCATCCCGTTCGCCAGAATTTAACCCTGTAGATATATTTCTATAGAGTTACTTTAACTTTTAAACAGAATACAATGATAGAGAAATATCTTCATTAGATATTTCTCTATCATTGTATTCTGTAGAATATTATCTTCACTAGATAAAAAATAATAATCATGCCCTAAGACAACTCAGCAGAATGTCATTCAACGAAGCAGGTTACGTATTGAAGTTAGGGGGAGCCACTTCAAGCATATGTTGAAAACGCCTACCTTATTTGTAAATAAATTTGCTTAAAACTGATAAATTACTACATCTTTTTTTATTAACAAACAAAATTAATAACAACATAAATACTGCCATTTCCTGATATTATTTTCTAATACAAGACGTTTTATAGAAACATGAGTTTACACTAATTGTACTTGTAATGTTTATTGCAAATTTACTGTAAAACTATGTACATAGTTTTTTTACAAGACTTTTCTCTGCAAAGAGAAAGCGACTATTAGAAAATAAAGGTTAAAGTTATAACCATTTTGTGATTGGAATAACAGAAACGGTTATAAGTTGCAAACCGTGAGGAATCTAATACCAACATGGATATATTGTAATTGGAAGTTGCATCCTCTATCACCCACCACGATTGTATTGATTTCGAACACGTGTTCATGAATATGAATATTGTGAGTGATAAAATCGCTCATCGTCAAAAATACGTACTGCTCATCGTTAAGAAAAGTGACAACTCAAAAAGTGTCTGTTTTGCATTAGCACTTAACACATTAGTACTTAAACTATCCCCCAGGAGCTGGAAAAGTGTTAAAGAAAGCTTAGTTGACATTAATACAAGTCAGCTAGAATCTTACTCTTGACCATCAGAGCATTTTGTCAGAGCAACTCAAAACTGTAGAACTCCAAATAAGAAATAACATGTTTGTTGAGAATGATAGCACTGCTATAGTATACATTTTCGTATAGTATAAATCTTCATATACTTCATATATAGGTGCATTAAAATGTTGATTGAAGATACAATAACTGTGTTGTATTTGTGAAAATCACAGAAACACTGTTTGGTTCAAGTGATTCTAGTCTCTTCTAGTCTAAGGTGATACATTTTAGTTCAAAATAAATCAGTATTCCTTGAATCAATAAGATGTGCCCCCATCTCAAGGGAATAATGTTTATCCTGTTGGAAAATTTCCTGGCAACATTTTAAAATAACTTTTAAATTTTGAACTTCTAAACAATTCCAATATAAATAGAACCTGAATTCAAATTATCTTTCTGCAAGAGAATCTACCGAAGTCAGCTTTGGAGACAAAATTATCATTCGTTTATATTCGCATATTCGCGTATTTCGATTGATATATCAAGATGGGGCAATAGATTCCAAGTTACTTTTTGTGTAGTAAGGTTTTTAATTGACAGATAATATCGCTAGTGAACGACGTGAATATGCCCACATACCTTTTCTCTCCAATTATGTAACTGCACTTCTGAAAAGTAACAGTTGAATACAGTAGCACATTTCCAGATTAAAAGTTACCAGATCTCAAAATATTTATTTACACCTACTTGAACGTACTTCCTTATCTCATTTTCTACGTTGGTAGACTATTAAACCTGTATTATAAATTCCTGTTATTATATGGGCCACAGTTCTCTCAATTAAAACAAATCAAACGCTAGCATTCACTTCCTATCTACTCGTTATTTTATAATTCATTTCTCGAGTAAAATTTACTAAAACTGAAACAGTTTTTCAAAGCAGTTGCGCACATATGGAGAGTAGAACACATGAACAATATGTTTTAATTTTCATATACTACACTAGTTATTTCTCATTGCGGTATTTCATAGAAAGTTTTTAAATAGCATCAATTCTATCGAATCTGAGTCGAAAATTATCTCGACCTATGAAAGAGGAAATTAAAAATTCGAATTAATGACACTACTTTGTGCAGACAAGAGGAAGGGGGGGTCTATATAATTATATCATTATTCAGGTAATTATGCTTTTTCAGTATGTGTATAAATTCCATATATTGTTAGCATATATTCACATTAGCGATAGTTAATATTTATTACTTCGCCGCCCCTCTTTTTTGTATTATATTAATACTGTGAAAAAATCCAGACTCCATCTCGTTTTATTTAAATATGTGTGTGGGAACATGCCTACCTGTTAACTAAATTAAGTTGTAATTTGTGAGTGTGAATAAATTTGAACTCATTTTATTTGATAGTGTTGAGTTACCATATTTAGCATTGGTTTCTAAGTTAGAGACAGACTTAAATTAATCTTTTACTTTGAAAACACGTAAAAGTTACACGTAGATTATTTTAATGACGGCCTCAACTATAACTAACTGTAGTCGCATTGTTAAAAAACAATTAAAATGTAATGGGCTTGGGAACTATTTTACAAATAGTTTAACGTCCAATAAATCATTTTATGTTTCTTCAATCAAGCTGTCAAAAGATCACTTTGAAAATTCAAATAACACACTCGACTGAAAAATGCATGTTTTAAAATTTTTTAAATAAATATTGAACTTTATGTATTTAAGAATTTTTTTTCTCCATATATTCATATATGTTAGTGTATAGTATACGTTAATCAGGTAAGAACTACTTGGGAAATTGAGGTTTTCTAATCTAAAGGGTAATACAGAAAAGTGCCAAATTAATGTCACAACGGAAATGAGTAAAACAACTACTACGTGTTTATACCACTATATTTTCACAGAAACGTGACTGCAGTTTCGACAATTATGTCATTTTCAAACGATGATTCAACTAAGAATAAAATACAAACATTCTTAATTAATCAATTTCCCAAATTAATGTGGTTATGAAGAAACATGATGATTTTTTTTCGTAAAAAAAATTCTAGAAATTAATTTGCACCTTGGAATACGATCTCCAATAATATTTGTATGAAAATTCGTACCTTGAAAATATATTATTAGAATTTTAATAACGATAATGATTTTAAAATGTAACGAATTGAAATTTATCAAAAGAGAAGTGTTTAATATACAAGATATGACATGTATGTGTATAATATATAATATATAAGATATGAAGTATGGAAAAATCAGTATTTAATGAAAGGTACAAAATTAAATTACATAAAAAATAATCAACTACTCTAATAGAGTACTCTAATTTGTTGTTGAAAAAATTAATTCATATTTCATAGTCCAAAATTAACTTTAATGAACTTAGGGATTTCTATTAATAAATTCAAATACTTGTATTCGTATTTTTCCCCCCAAAAAAGTGTATGGGGTTAATGGCAGTTAATGGGCTATTTCAGGAGAATAGAACACGTTTAAAATGTAATATAGTTCCTTGTATTCATTGTCTAATGTCTTCTTATTCGTACTACCATGACGTGATGGTGAATGACTTAATGATAAAGAAAAATATTCTTTTATAATGTTTTTTATTCACGTTACTATAACTTAATATTACTTATATAATTTTAGCAATATTATGTTTAAAATGTATGTAAAAAATACTTGAAAAGAATTGGATTATAGTTAGAAAAGTTATTATAAGAGTGAGACTTATTTTGTATTATTAGTGTTTCTGAATAAATTCCCACCAATTGAGACTCATGTTAAAAGGGTAGAAAGAGGCTTTTTATTTACATTTTAGAAAATTATTTTAGAAGAAATATTGAAATAATAATTTCTAGTTATCGAAAACTTATAAGATGGCACAACATATGAAGAACTTCTTCTTGAAAAGTAGAAATAAGTACGTTTCCTTTGGAACTTGAAACTTAAGGGGTAATATAATGCTATAATTAAAGGTACCATCTTTGTTGGTACCTAATACCTTTATAGAAGTAATCTCAATTAGTTGAAAAATATGAAAAAATGAGTGTATCTATTAGTTGTACCTTTACGTGTATCTCCATTAACAATAAGTGTCATTTGTACATATACAGGGTTTCTCACGGCAGCCGTTCTTTAGAAGTTTTCGTGGTTAGAAAAAACTTAGAATTCTGAATTTCTGGACTCCAGGGTTATTCAAGATTTTCTTTCATTTTGAAATATTTTCAAGGTCATACCACTTCCGGTTATCCCGGAACTTGCCTGTAACTTCCTTATTTTAAATAGAAAACCTAGTATATTATTTCATTTTTGTTTTCCTGAGAAAATTTCATGAGTTCCATGAGGTTTCCCTATACCTATTTTCAACTGTTTCTTAGATATCTTGATTATTTTGAAAATTTTGAAAGACCATTTTCTTTTAGTCATTTCGACTGCGGTGTTAAGCGCTTCTAGGGTAGACGGAAGCACAAGAATGGTATTTTCGAAATCCACAAGGACAATTAATTCATCGTAAACAGGGTGTCCAAAATTTTATCACCAATTACATCATTCTCAAAGTTGAAAAAGTTCGTTATTTCAAATATGACACCCTGTATATTATTGGATGATCGGATGCAGAATTTGATTCTGCATCGATTCGCTATAACTTTCCCTATACCTATTTCCAACCGTTTTCTTGTTAATCCATTATTTTTTATTAAAAGCCGATGAAACTCTAAAAGTCCTATCTAGTAAGCCTTGATTTTGACAGGAATTGAAACAATGTTGATTTTATGTCAAAGCAGTATCAGCTCACAAATTCGTGAGGTATCTACTTACAGTTCTAGTGGTTTTGTTAGTTTTCTCAAGTATAGTTTATAATGGAGAATATTGAAGAATATTCCAATAATGATTTGTTAAAGTTGTTTTATACGCATGGTGAATGTAGACGAATTGTCAGACGAACATGTAGACTTTTTAACGAACGATATCCGGACCTACCAACAGTGACTCCCGGAAAATTCGCAAGAATAGGAGCTCGGTTTATGGCAAGTGGGAATGTAAGGACAACACGAAATCACCGAAATCCCGTAATAGATAATGAAGATAACGAGGTGAATGTGTTGGCTTATTTTCAAGCTTATCCACGGAGTTCAACTCCAGCAGCAGCGCTGGATTTGGGTATTTCAAGAGCATCAATCCACAGAATATTAAGAAAACATAAAATGCATCCTTTTTCTGAGATAGTTGTACACGGATACGTCTTGGTGACGAGGCAAGACGAGCCGACTTTTGCGAGTTCATGTGCATAAATATGACCGAAGATCCGAGATTTCTTCAAAAGATTATGTGGACTGATGAATCAAAATTCAGCAGGCAAGGAATTATAAATCGCCGAAATAATCACTACTGGGCACAAGATAATTCACACGTCATAAGGGAACATAATCACCAGGACCACTTTAGTTTTAATGTTTTTTGTTTAATTATGGACAATAGAGTGGCATATCAAGTGTACGATGAAAATTTGAATGGGGATAGATATCTCGAGATACTCAGAGGGTTTGTTAGTGATTTTCTAAATGTTCTACCTCCACGTGACAGAGCAAACTGTTGATATCAGCTGGATGGTGCTCCAGCACATTCCACAATAGCTGTACATCAGCAGTTGACCTTGATGTTCGAGGATCGGTGGATTGGCCCACAGGGACCCTGAAACTAGCCACCTAGATCACCCAACTTGACGCCCTTGGATTTTTACCTTTGGGGCCGTATAAAAGAACTAGTGTACTCTAGGCCTGTACAAAGTACGCAGGAATTATTGAACCTTGTTCACGATGCGTTTACTAATCTAAGTCCTGACGAACTTCGGGGGTTTGTTTCGCGAGGAGTGTATGAGAGAGTTATCCAGTGTTTGAACCAAAATGGCGGTCATATAATTGTAATTTTACGTTCATTTATTATTTCTCATAATGTTCCAATTTTTTTATATTTTTCATTTGTTATTACGTTCTAAATTTTGTTATGTTCCTGTTTTGTTTTCATCTTATAATTAAAGTGAATTTCTGCCGTTTCAGTCGTGTTCATTTTGTTTTGAAAAATAAACGATGTTTCAGTTTCTGCCAAAAATCACATTAAAATAGAAGATATGGACTAACACGAAAATCGTTGAAAATAGGTATAGGGAAAGTTATAGCGAATCGATGCAGAATCAAATTCTGCATCCGACCATCTAATAATATACAGGGTGTCATATTTGAAATAACGAACTTTTTCAACTTTGAAAATGATGTAATTGGTGATAAAATTTTGGACACCCTGTTTACGATAAATTAATTGTCAATGTAGATTTCGAAATTGCCATTCTTGTGCTTCCATCTACCCCAGAAGCGCTTAGCACCAGTCGAAAATGGGTAAAAGGCACAGTGTTGAACATCATACATCCCTTACTATTTGCGAAATTTTCTCAGAAATCCAAAAATGAAATAATATACCGGATGTTCTATTTAAAATAAGGAAGTTACTGGCGAGTTCCGGGATAATCGGAAGTGGTATGACCTGGAAAATATTTTAAAATGAAAGAGAATCTTGAATAACCCTGGAGTCCACAAATTCAGAATTCTAAATTTTTTCTAACCACGAAAACTTCTAACGAACGGCTACCGTGAGAAACCCTGTATATTTATAGCTATGTCTACTTAGAGCTGCATCATATGACATTCAGTATACATTTGTTCAAATTATTGAATCGTTCGTTGAATTACACTAGTATTACCACTGGATTTGGTATGAAAACTCTTTCTCTCTCTCTTTGCATAACTTTAATATATCACCTTAAATTCAAAATAGTTTCGAGCAAACTTGTGGTGCATTAACTTTATAATTGACATTATTATGATTATTATTATTATTTAAAATATTTTTTTTGCAAAATACGTATATTGAATTTAAGAAAAACAACATTTAACTTAGGTATATAATAATTGTGACATCGCCCAAACTCTCGGGTCCGAATCTCTGCATTAAGTTATCCGACCGGTATGTCTGTATCTGTTTTTTAATTTCGGCTTGTAAAGTTTTAATAAAAGCCATCTCCACATATCTTTTCTTTATACTGATAATATCGAAAGTAATTTATTTTTTGTGGAATTTTGGTCGGTTTGCGTTCACTGACAAGATCTTTACATGTCCACTGTAAGAATGAGTGAGTGAGGAGCAAAGGGTTATCGGGATACCACTTGTTCCGAACTCGCCCAGGGTTTTTTGAGATTTACGAGGTCGGCCTATGATCCCATCACCTGTTCTCAGGTTTACTATAGTAGGTTAATAAACCACTTATTCATTTGCAATAACATATTCAGTCTTGGAAATATTTCATATAAAAATAGCAAAGGGCAAAATACGTTAGAAATAAAAATGTTATTACAAAACTGCTTCTGGATATCTTTTGACTATAAAATATAGATTTAAGCAATATACAAATCATGTATTTTAGAAACAGGACTTGTTTTACTAATAGCCAATAATGGCGAAGCAAATAGTATTATTATTGACGATCTGTCGAATTTAATTAAATCAACCAAATAACCATAAGTATAAGATGTAAGTTAATAATGGAAAAACCAGAATAGGTTTAGTTAATCATTTTATGTATCTTTATTTTGACGATGAAATTTGGCAATAAAATTATAATAATTGATTATTAATACTGTTTATGTTCTTATTAGCTGTAATCCTAAATACAAACAAGATTGGCATCGATATAATGGAGCGATTACAATATATCGATAAATGGTTATACATACATCAGTGTAAAAAAATAAATATAATGATTTTCAATATAAATGAGTTTTTTCAAAACTAATATATATATATATATATATATATATATATATATATATATATATATATATATATATATATATATAGGGTGTCTCAGTTGAAGCTATAGGGTTTTGCTATTATAATATGTGCTATTTGTGTTCTGTCAAAGATAGGACATCAACATTTAACGACCGTCATCTTCAAACCATACGACGATAACGTACCGCGATTAACTGTTCAACAACGAATAGTTCATGTACAACTGTTTTATGAATGTGAGCGATCATTTACAAGTTGCATTAAGAAAAATTAGCACAAAATTACGACAAAATGAAACACAGAGTTAACGGTTTATAACTTTATCAAAAAAATTTAAGAGACGGATCTGTTATTGATAAGGCAAAACCAGTACTCCTCGTCGTGGTCGGTTAGATGAAAATAGTGAATTGGGTGTTAGAAAAGAAAGAAGGTGATTCTGATTGTTGCAACAAAATTTTTTGTAGCGATGAAGCACATTTTCATCTTGACGGATACGCCAGCAAGCAAAATTGTCGAATTTGGAATGCTGAAAATTCACATGCTGTTCACAGAAAAGAAATGCATCCACATACATAGATGCACGGTTTGGTGCATATTTTGAAGTGGCGAGTAATTGAACCTTACTTCTTTGAAAATTAAGCTGGTAATGTTATTACTTTAAATGGGGAACGCTATCGTGACATGTTGTTAAACAATTTATTTTTAACTAAATTGATAATTTGGATTTAAACAATATGCGGTTTCAGGGAGACGGTGCAACGTGTTATACAGCACGTGCAACACCACTGGGCGTTTTCTTTTTTGGGTTATGTCAAAGAAAAGTGTACACCACCTAGTCAGCAACAATAAAAGAAAATATTCAACGTATTATTCGGGAAATAGAGCCAACTTCATGTTCCCGTTTTATGAATAACAATTTTGTTAAACGAATGACATCATGCCAGATGAGCCGAAGCGACCATATGAGGATATTCTTCTCCATTTGTGGCCGTATCGTCTCCATTTTATGTTGAAGAATAGAAAACCTCAGTTTGGCAAATATTATTAGTTTTATTCACAAATCACATCCTATAGTTCCAAATGGGACACCCTGTACGTACAATAAAAGTTTGTTTGTAGTTGCTAAAGATTGTATTATAATAGGTGATCTCTTGCAAACATGCGTGCCAAAAAATATATTACAAAAAGTAACTATATAACAGTGATGTATATTACACGTAACTACAGGTATTGTTGTTGTTTACTTTCCCCCAGAATTTCGGCACACTCCTTGCAATATCCCATCTCGATTTGGACTTTCAATGTCTCACAAATATCTAGCCAGGGTTGATTATAGATTACTATATTATAACGATATTAAATTGTGGACAGCCACAAATTATGGAATGTTTAGAATAAGGAGGTTTGTTCTATGTAAATCAAGATAGCTGTGCAGGAAAACCTTGACACAATGCGGGTTTTGTGAAGCTCGGAATTGCCATAGAGGAGTTACTCTCGTTTTTCGATTGCTAGACATTTACCGCCTATATTTGTCATTAATATCGTTGATGTTGTCTTAATACACATGGATTTTGAGAACCCACTACTGTTAGTATCCGTCCTATCGCCTCCGAATTTCCTCACAAAAATCTATAATATTTTTAAGGAATAACTTAACACTTATATCTTTCTAACTATATAAGGAACACTTTCATTAAATCTTTGTGAACATCAGATGTACTTTTATCTAGTTCACACAAATTTTCATATATTTGCATTGATCATTATCAGACATAATTACGCAATTATTATCAATTCATATGGACGATGTCGAAATACAATATGTTTTATTACACTGTGGAGAATTCACTCACTACCCATACTAACGATATCAATAAACTAATACTTCCTTAAAATTCAGGTCACCTTTATGCATGTACATGTCTGGATGAGATGGTCTATTATAACCCATATATCTAAATTAACGTATGTGGTATAACTCCAACAAAATTAACTTATAGTATACGAAATGAGAAAATAAAGCAATCGTTGCCGAATATATGAGGATTTGCAAATTATTCGAATCCATATGTCATTATTAATACACTCAGCTCGCTATGGTAATTTTGCATCATTGTAATAATAGCACCAGTGTTATTATTATCATTTTATATTATTATTATTATATAAATTTTATCTTTATATATAATATTATTAGTATTTTAACCTAGTATAATGGTCATATCTTCTGTGTATCATTAACAAATTTTGTTCAATTATATAATTTTGAAGTTGAAAGCATTTTTGTAAAGTGGTATATATGTGTTGTGTAACATTTTCAACAAGACAAATCTATAATATCTTATATAGATACGATGCATATTCAAATAGGTTGGTTGCATGATGCGTAGTTAATAAAAGTGAAGCATTTTGCTCCGCGTTTACAATATGGATGGGTGACCTATAATATTCACCTATGTGAGGTGCATACTGTGGCACGGGGTGACAGACTGGAGCTAGTATCGGAGATTTCGTTGTATCTTTGGGTTCGAGATCCAACTGGGGGGTTAGTTCCTCTCCCTGAGCATGGATATGTTTGTCATCGTTTCCGTGTATACTCTTTCCCTTTCTTAGTTTGCGGCTTTAGGGGAATAAAATCCAGTTATGTGTGTCAAAAAGTATAAACTTTTCTTCCTTGGCTTAAGTATTAAGTTGTGACCCGGATGGAGCAAATGACTAGGTAATTGTAGCTTTTGCTGACAAATATTTACAGTATAAAATCTGTATTTTTACTTTTCCGCATTCCACTATACACGGAAACGTAATGTAATCGTGTAAAGAAAAATTGAAAAAGAGATTTTTTTTGGGTTTATTTTCCGTTTTTCGGCCTAAAAACAAAAAAAAAGGTTTTTAAAAAATTTTTGCTGTGTGCGTGTCGTTATCGTCGGCATTTATTCTTGTTAGCACGATAACTTAACTAAATCGTGTCGGATCGATCGGGTTTTGACTGATTCTGATCGGGGACGTCTCCCAGACGACACCTATTGATTTTGACGTAGATAGAACACACTCTACCATGTACATGGATCATGAGAAAGTACAATGGTGGACTATTTGAGAATTTTGTTTGTTAGCACGATCCCTCAATGAAATCGTGTCGGATCGATTGGGTTTCGACTGATTCTTATTAGGGACGTCTACCAGACGACATCTATTGATTTTGAGGTAGATAGAACACAACCCACACCTTGTCCATGGGTCATGAGAAAGCACGATAGTAGACTATTTGAAAAAAGTAACACTGTCGCATAAAAACATATTCTGCATTTATGTGTTGGTTTATTTTTTCTCGGCCACTCAGTTTCGAGATAGAGATGTTCTACGTGCGGAAAAATCTGTTTTAAGGTTTTAAAACTGTTTATTTAATCTATAAAATATTGTCGTGTTCAGTTCGAATCGTGATTTATCAATTATTAGATAATTTATATTCTATCTGCACACTGAAGCATTTTGATGTACTTACTCCACACTCATTTGATTTAAAACTGTCTATTTTTGTTGCAAAGGTATATAAAGATATTTTTGTTACTGATTAAATTATATTTCCATAGTAATTACTAAATTATGTAGAATCACTATTGTTACTCGTACCAGTAACAAAATATCACATATACTTTAGGATGTGCTGTATGAGATGTTTGAAAACTCAAGTGCAGTTGTTGTTAATTTATAATATTCATCTAGTGTCCGATACGAGTATATACAGAGTTATGGGAATATCCTGTAGTGGTAGAATAATTTTCATTTTCGAGGAAATTCTATTCCGATAGTATCAGCAATGACTGACTACTTCAAATGTCCTGTAATTGGCACTATTTGTTGAAAACAATATTAATGCAGGAATGCAAACTACTAGTAACTACTAACTACTTAAAATAAAGGAACTGTTTTCATAATAATTCTAAGTCTATAATACATGCTCAGAATATCTTATTTGATCATCATTTTACAAGAATTTAATTTTGTAATTTCTACAAAAATTAATATAATCAGAAATAATAACAAAACTGAGAGTTTTGGATAGTTGTTGAAAGTTGCAACAATGTATTTAACAATAACAATTGTAACAATGTAATACATTGCTGCCGGCTGCCTATCAAATATTAACCGCGATTACCGTTAATTAATTGTATTGTGATTAATTTATTTTAATGAATTCCAACTATATTTTTTTAAATGCATTAAACGTTAAATGAAAAAAAAAATGATGCGATGAATTAAAAAAAATGGCTGCCAGCTCTCACTCAGCCACAATCTCTAGGTTACCAGATGTAAACAGGTATATCATTGTTAATCATTTACACTCATCATGTAATATACTAAAATATACTAAATTGAAGTTTCATTTTTGCTGTACACGATAAACACTTGGTTGCCTGTAAAAAAATGGCTGCAAGTAGTTGTTGCCATGATTTGAATTAATTGCTCTCGCTTTAGTGCGAGCAAACGAGTGTAAACAAGGATACAATGTGGTGTAGTTAAAGTAATGTCTGTATATAAAACGTTATCAAAACGTATCGTACCAAATAATGAATTTGCTTTTAAAAAATGTATTTTAATATGAATTTAATAAACCTAAATTATTTTTTATTCATCTTATTCTTCTTCTTTTGAACTTCTATTAATTTAATCTGAATTATCAGAGCTTTCATCTATATCAGTACCTTCATCCGTGCCTTCTTTGTCTTCAGTTACCTTTTTTGATACGGATAAAATGTCTTTGACTCTCATCGGCGTCGGGTCAACAGTGAACCATGTTGGTTTTAACGTACCATCAATTAATGACCAACAGCCATCTACGTTCAATTTCACACAACATGTATTTAGCCACATCGAATTGAAAAAAAATAGTTCGTAACGTTTTCTGCTTTAACAACTTCCAAAAATCAGTTTAGAGTCAAACTAATTAATTTTTTAAAAATTTTTCGTTAGTTCTTGTTACTGAATATTTGTTTTTAAATATATGATATCTGACCTTATTTACACTTATATTTTTTGACGCCATACATAAGAGCGGTAAGTTTGTTTGGACACACAGACACACAGAAATTAGAACATCCTTCCCCAGAAAGCCTACAGACAGGTTTTGTGTAGGGGAAGGTTACACATATAAACGCGGACAAACACCCAGCCCTGAGGGAAGTGCCAAGTTCCCTCTGGTGAGAATCGAACTCACGCAGACAATGTGCCCAGTATTTGGCCCAGTTGCCACCCTGTTACCAAATACCAAGTCAGCACCACCGCGGCACCATGAGAATAAGACCATGCGTCACCCATCCAAGTCGCAACCGTGC
Organism: Rosalia funebris; assembly: GCA_037954035.1. Taxonomy (NCBI): domain Eukaryota; kingdom Metazoa; phylum Arthropoda; class Insecta; order Coleoptera; family Cerambycidae; genus Rosalia; species Rosalia funebris. Next base: position 29,555,215 of record JAZFAV010000032.1, on the reverse strand, counting down.
AATCCATTGCTTGACTTCGAACAGCGCAGGTCCGACAATGAACGGAGTACGCTGCCTCATCCTCTGAGTTCCTGGAAAACATTAATTTTTTATCATTAGGAACGTCAATCCAATCAGTCATAGATGTGAACATATTTTGGAAAGTCTTGTTCTTTGAAAATACTTTAAATACATATTTTAGAAAAATATATTTTTAAAGCAAATTCATTATTTGATAAAAAATATGATTTGCATCTTTCTATCTCTACAAATTAGATACTAAAATCGTAATATAATTTTTTAATGTCATTATTATGAAATACATATTTTATTGCCCTAATTGACAATATTTATAAATTGTTTTTTTCAATTCTTGCAGCTGAGATAGTTTTGATAACAATTTATATAGAAGAAATACCTTAATTACACCTGTTTGTAACCTTGTTTACACTCGTTTGCTCACATTTATCTAGAGCAAGAGTAATTAATTCAAATCATGGCAACCACTACCTGTGGTCATTTTTTTACAGGCAACCACGTATTATCGTGTACTGCAAAAATTAAACTTCAATTTAGTATAATATTTTATTGAAAATACGATGAGTGTAAATAATTGACAATAATATATCTTTTCAAAAAATAAAACCCGCCACCGGTAGGATTCGACATCTGTTCCGGATCGGAACCGAACGACATACAGCTGTTTCGAAATTATTAGTTCTCATCAGTGCCGTACACGGTACGCCGATCCAGGACAAATGCCGAATGAACTCTATGGGGTATACATCTTTATCGATATTATCTCTATTAGTAACATATAAGTCGGAAATCGAGAAAGGAACCACCAAAACCGCCAAGCGGTTATCAAACTAGTTCCCGAATAGCAAAGCTATTACGTAATCGCTCTAGGAAACAACTACTCCTCGAGCTAAAGCCCCGTCAGGCATTGAATACCTAGAAGCGATCCTCAATCCCTTTCTTGTGTTTCTGCACGATCAGATAAGGTTTCAAAAAATAAAACCGGCCACAGGTAGGATTCGACATCTGTCCCGAATCGAAACCGAATGACATACAGCTGTTTCGAACTTATTAGTTCTCATCAGTGCCGTACACGGTACGCCCATCCAGGACAAATGTCGAATGAACTCTATGGAGTATACATCTTTATCGATACGATCTCTGTCAGTAACATATAAGCCGGAAATCGAGAAAGGAACCACCAAACCGCCAAGCGGTTATCAAAGTAGTTCCTTATATAAACAGAAACAGCTATATGTCGTTCGGTTCCGATCCGGGACAGATGTCGAATCCTACCTGTGGCGGGATTTATTTTTTGAAACCTTATCTGATCGTGCAGAAACACGAGAAAGGGGTCGAAGATCGCTTCTAGGTATAATTCAATGCCTGGCGGGGCTTTAGCCCGAGGAGTACTTGTTTCCTAGAGCGATTATGTAATAGCTTTGCTATTCGGGAATTACTTTGATAACCGCTTGGCGGTTTGGTGGTTCCTTTCTCGATTTCCGACTTATATGTTACCGAATAATATATCTGTTTATATCTGGCAACCCAGAGCTTACAGCTGACTGAGAGCTGGCAACCATCTTGTATTTAAGTTCTTCACATCATTTTCTTTCAAATAACGTTTAATTCACTTAAAAAATATAGTTAAAATAAATTAGTTACCATATAATTAATTAAAGGTAATCGCGACTAAGTTTTAATAGGCAACCCGGCAGCAATGTATTACATTGTCATTAATCATTTATTTGTTAAATTAAGTTTCATTAAAAAAAACAGTTACCTCCAGGAATCAGCTTTCGGATCTTAAACTACTACACTGTATCACCACTTTACACCCTCATTTTATCATACTATATTATACGCATACAATATATTCTTACCACTTATTACAAATTAAATATACACAAATGGATAGCCACATGATAGCTGTATTTTCTGTGCCATTATCATTCTAGTCACTATCTTCATTGTTCGGTTCAATTATATTCATTAGGAAAGGAACCAAACTGTAAAACGATTCTTTTTAAGATTCATTTACGCATTGACTACAGAATTATGGTAATATCAATACCACTTTCCATTACAATAAATATACGTTTTTAAGTTTTTATATTTTTATTTAAGCCTTATTTGTATTGGAGGTTAATAATTATGTACAGGTTATTTATATAAAGGTTACCACAATGTTTATTTAAGAGCGAACAACTTTACTGGACTTGTATAGTCTAATTTTGTTTGTTTTGTGAGGCGAAATTTAATACATACATAAAAATTATTAGGAAAGTTAATATATTTCTTACATCTGAATTGCCACTGACTGTTATAGTTGTAGAAATTACGTAAATTAGTTTAATATAACAGCACATTCCACATTAAAATGTTCTAGTAAAAAGTGAACTGCAAGAAATATGGTTGGGGTTCTCCGCGATTTATTTGCCCAATTGTATTTAAACAGCTCCATTTGCAATTGCCTGAAAATAAATGTAAGTTTTATTGTATCTTAAAGGCAATTAAAGTTTTCGTACAGTAAGGGATCGGATTACTTGGCTAGATAACTTAATTTATAAGTTCTAGAATTCACATTATTCTCGAAAATGTTTATATCTTCATTCGTCGTGTTGACAATAATTCATTTCGAAGTGAGATTACAATTTCCATTCCACTGTTTCTTACAGTAAAGTCTAGGAAGACAATAAGAAAAAACAAAAAAGAACGGACGGCTCGTGAGTTATTGTGTGTAAGATAAACGGGTCCGCTCCAGCTCGAAATGAAGTCTGGCGGGAAATTTATACCCAGCCTTGCTGCAATATCTCCAACAGAACAGAATTGGACTAGCTCCGAGGAAAATAGGCTACTGCGGGAGACGCATTTTAAATTAGCTTTTTATTGGGGGCTGTTTAAAGGCTTCACTTACGAATCTAAGCGGTGCCGCTTTTTATTGATGCTGAAGATAGGTTTTCATTCTTTATGGTTGTGTAACTTCTCTCTTTACATACAATCTCTCCTCTTCGTATTCCGACAGTTTCACTTAACAAGCATTTTCGGAAATATTCAACCTCGACCACTATTATTAAATCGCGTACACTGTTGAATCCAAAGCAGTCTACAACATGCATGCAATTTAATCCTATGGTAGTTATAGAGTTGTCTACATTCTACATAAGAAAGGACAGTGTTTACTTAAAAAAAGTGTAATTTCAACAAGAGAAAGTGTGCTTGTTCACAAAATTTTGTAGTGATTATTTAGATAACATACAGAAGAAATAACTGTATGTATTCGTTATACAATGATCTGAACTGCTTGTAAGATACATACCCCGAACCCTCACAAAATTAGTATGTAAGTAGGAATTATTGACAATCAACTCATTTTACTTTCCCGTAAAATAATTTTTCAATCTAATCTTGTTCTACTGAGTGTTTTGCTCATCAATCTACAGATAAATTCAACTTTCGGCAAGATGAAAACATACACTTGTATTTACTAAAAGGTGGTCCAACCAAAACGCACGATGTTAATTGTAAATAAAACAAAAAGTTTTCAGAGAATTATCTTAATATTTTTTATTATGATAGAAGGATCTATGACAATTATGTGTGAAACAAAATATCGGCCACATGCTCGCCACGGCTTCGGTGGCATACCTCTATCCGATGGTCCATATTTTCAATGACTGATGTTGGAATATTACATTCAACAATAATTATTTTAGGTTTAAAAAATAGTCTTCATGCGGTGCCTGAAATTAAACATAAACATTAGGTCAGCATTTATGAGTTCGGGTAACTCAATATCGAATGTTTAACTGTTCAAATGTCGTTGAAATAAAAATTGATTATTTAGCAAGTCAGTCTGAAAGATTATACGTTAGAATACACATCTTAATTTCTTTGTACGTAATTTAGTTGTTATACAGAGTATCAATAAACTCGTATTGTCTTCAAATTGTATCTTTAATTATTTATTCTCCCAAGTACTTCGAACAGGTTATGGGCCCAGGTGCGTCGCGTAAGCTCACTTGTAAGGGAGAATAATTAAAAGGTACATCGCGAGTGATAACTATTGTTGTATAGACAACTGGAAAATGGCGGAAAGTGCTAAGTATAACATCGAAAAGTTGAACGGGCAAAACTACCAGTCCTGGAACTATTTAGTGAAAATGTTATTAATAAATGCGGATTTATGGGATGTAGTTTCGACTGAATTACCAACACCGGAGGAACGAAACGGCACCTGGCAGAAGAAAAATGACAAGGCCTTATCAACCATAGCCTTACTTGTCGATGTTAGTCAACTAGTGCATATCAGAAATAAGGAATACGCGCATGATGCGTGGGAAGCACTAAAGGAGTATCATCAAAAATCGAGTTTATCTAGCATGGTTTTTCTGTTAAAGCAAATTTGCAGGCTATCGCTAGATGAGAATGGTGATATGGAAGCACACATAAGTTCATTCTTGGAATTATTGAATAAACTGGCCGCTTTAGGGGAAGAAATTAAGAACAGGTTTGCGGCAGGCATTTTGCTGGGAAGTCTTCCAGACTCATACAGTTTTTTAATCACAGCGCTGGAAAGTAAGTCATCGAGTGAATTCACGCTTGAATTCGTAAAAAGTAAATTAATCGATGAGTACAGGAGGCGTCAAGGAGCTTTGAAAAGTCAAAACGAGTCAGCCATGAAATCAGTACATAATAAAAGGATCCAAAGTAATCAAACTGCAAGTACAGATGTAAAGCAATGTTACTTTTGCAACAGGAAAGGTCATTTTAAACGGGACTGTTTCAAGTATAAAGCGTTTAAAAGAGAAAAGACCAATAAAGTTACTGAAATTAATACTGGTGACAGTGATGAAGCGTGTCTTATGGTAAATTCAAGTTCAACTGACGTAAACAGGGATTCTGCTTCGTGGTATGTGGATTCAGGAGCTTCGAGTCACATGGTAAACTACAAAGAATTTTATACCCAATTTGACGGTAGCAGAAAAGGCGTTGTGAGGTTAGCGGAGAAAGGGCAACACTCCAAGGTTCAGGGTATAGGAACAGGATTCATCAAGTGCGCGAATAGTGCGGGAGTGAATAAGCTAAAAATCGACGACGTGTTGTATGTGCCGGACTTAGATTCAAATTTACTTTCTGTGAAAAAGTTAACTAGTGCGGGGTATAACGTGCAGTTCGACAACAATAACTGTAAAATTGTCTCAGGCGGAAAAGTGATTGCGAGTGCAAGGCCGGCGCCCGACTTGTACAAGCTGTCAACTGTAGAACAGGCACTGAGCATCGTGAATGAACACTCCAGCAACTGTCAGCATACGTGGCATCGACGTTTTGGGCACAGGGACATAGAAGCAGTCAAGCGCTTGATGGAAAGAAAAATGGCAATCGGGATTAATATTAAGGATTGTAGGATTAGGGAAACTTGCAACTGCTGTGTAAAAGGTAAAATTATTCGTAAGAGTTTCCCGAAATTTTCTCAAAGCAACACATTTAATATACTTGACTTAATACATACAGATGTTTGCGGTCCCATGAAGACTGTTACTCCAGGGGGTAAACGGTACATTCTTACTTTAATAGACGATTTCTCAAGATATACAACTGTGTATTTACTGAAATATAAGAATGAAACTGAAAAATATATTAAAGAGTTTATCGAGTTAATGAGTAATCAGTCAGGCAGGGTACCAAAGGTTATTAGGTCAGATAGGGGTGGCGAGTACGTAAATAATGCGTTAAGGGAATATTTAAGCGGTAAGGGCATAAAAATACAATACACGGCGGGGTACTCTCCAGAGCAAAACGGTGTTGCAGAGAGAAAGAACAGGTCGCTAGTAGAAATGGCTAGGTGCATGTTAATCGATGCGAATTTACCAAAGAAATTTTGGGGGGAAGCAGTTGTTACAGCCAATTATCTGCAAAATCGACTACCTACTCAGTTAAAACAGAAAACACCGTTTGAGTTGTGGCATAAAGTCAAACCTGATGTGTCGAATTTGCAAATATTTGGATCTAAAGTGTATAGTCATATTCCAAAGGAACAAATTAAAAATAAATTTGATAAAAAGGCAGAATCACTAATTTTCGTAGGATATTCTGATGAATCTAAAGCATATAGATTGTTAGATTTAGATACAGGGCGTATAAAAATTAGCCGTAGTGCGGTATTTCCTGAAAGAAATATTCGTGTTAAAGAAAAAAAGATAAAAGATGAAGAAGCGACTATTGAGTTCAAAAAGGAGCAAGAAAGAACGGAGCCAAATGACACTGGGAGACATGAGGTCGCAGATTTCGAAAAAACTGAAGAACTAGAAGAAGCTACGGAGGAATTTAATGTATATGAAAGTTCAGGTACAGAACAATCTTGTGGCAGCAATAACAGCTATCAACCAAGTGAAGAGTTCTACATAGAGCACGGATGATCGTACTTTGAACATCTGAAACATAATTGAGATTCAATGTCGTTGATGTGCCGAATTATCTCATCCTTTAGCTCTTGAATTGTTCTTGGCTTATTGACGTACACTTTTTCTTTTAAATATCCCCAAAGAAAGAAGTCCAATGGTGTCAAATCACATGATCGTGGCGGCCAATTAACATCGCCACGACGTGAGATAACACGACCATTGAATTTCTCGCGCAAAAGTGCCATTGTTTCGTTGGCTGTGTGGCAAGTGGCATCATCCTGTTGGAACCACATATCGTCCAGGTCCATATCCTCAATTTCTGGCCACAAGAAGTCCGTTATCATCACGCGATTGCGAACACCATTCACGGCAACTGCTTGGCTGATCTCATTTTCGAAGAAGTACGGCCCGATGACGCCGCCAGCCCATAAATCGCACCAGTCACTTTTTGTGGATGCATCGGCTTTTCAACAATCACTCGTGGATTCTCATTTGCCCAAATGCGGCAATTCTGCTTGTTAACGAATCCACTGAGGTGAAAGTGTGCCTTGTCGCTGAAGATGATTTTCTTTGTAAAGTCACCATTCACTTCTGTCTGTTCAACCAACCATTCGGCGTATTGACGACGCTTGAAATGGTCAGTAGGCTTCAGCTCTTCAGTCAATTGAACCTTGTAAGCGTGTAAATTCAAATCTTTATTCAAAATTCGCATCAGTGATGTTCGTGAGATGTTCAATTGTTGGGCACGACGACGAGTCGAGGTTGACAGCTCTTCTGCTACACTATCGCGAACAACAGCAATGTTTTCTGCAGAACGAACTGGGCGAGCATGCACAGGTGTTTCCACATTTCCTACAGACCCGGTTTGCTGAAATTTGCGCACAGTTCTCCCGATTGTGGACACATTTGGTCGATTATGCTGACCAAAAAAGTCACGAAGTGCACGAAATGCATTTTGATTTGAAGGCCCATTTTCGTAAAAGGCTTCAACAATCTTAACGCGCTGCTCAATTGTGTACCTCTCCATGGTTGAATTTGTCAAATACTGAAACAAAGAAATGTCAAATTAAGTTGGGCAAAAAACTTGACGTTAAGGTGTGACTCACAATTAACATCATGCATTATGGCTGGACCACCCTTTAGTTGATATTTTTTCGGTGTGATGCATTTTAATAAATGAATCAAAGGCGTAAGAAGAAGTACTATTAAGAAGAAATCTATTGAATACTAACATTTTCTGAAATATGATGTAATATTTTACACGGTGTGCATATAGAGACACACAAGTCTAGTGTGAAATGAACAGAGTGATAGATTTTTACTGCTCATTGCTGTGAATGTTCATATTGGTAATGGAGTAAAATGAATACGACGTCTGATGTCTGATGTTAGTTAAACTTCACCATCTTTTGGTATAAACGTTAATCCAATTTTAACTCTTTTACTATTTACATTATTAAAAAAACACCTTTGAAATGGAATTAACTTCATTGATACTCATTTTGGATATATATTAAAGTAATAATATACGGTATAGTATACAAGTTCCAGATATATTTATAAATTCGCGTAATAAAATCGTAGCCAAATATTTGAATTTCATATTTGAAGTACTACTTGCGTCTGTTCTATTTAGCTTTCTGTGTAAATATTATATTATATATAAATATTATATTTAAGTTAACTACACACTTATCACTATTTTACACTGTCATTTTACCACACTACATTATACGCATACAATATATTCTTACCACTCATTACAAATTAAATATACACGTAAGTGGATGGCCACATTATAGCTATATATTCAGTGCCATTATCAATTATAGCGGCTACCTTCATTGTTTGGTTCAATTATATTGATTACGAAAGGTACCAAACTGTAAAGCGATTATTTTTCGATAACAATAAACTAAGATTCATCTACGCATTGACTACAAAATTATGGTAATATCACTTTCCATTACAATAAATATACGTTTTTATAGTTTTATTTAAGCCTTAAAATTTGTATTGGAGATTAGTAATTATGTAGAGGTTAGTTGTATAAAGGTTACCACAAAGTGCGAAAAACTTTATTGAATTTGTATGGGCTAATTTTTGTTTAAGTAAATTAAATAAGTAAGAAATGTGCCTTATAGATGTACACAACGCCGGTTGGTTGGGTATCTACTAATAAATCTTGTCACAATAAGACGATTTATTTTTTCCGATAGTAAAAATTTTAAAATCAAACAATTTTAATTTAGTGGTAACGGTAAACATAGGTACCGTTCTCACATTTTATAATTAGGTGCATTCTTAAAGAGATTAATTTATTATTATTAATAAGTAGACAATAAATAAGAATAACAGATATAAAATATTACTTCACTACTTACCCACCGAAATTCTTTCTCAAATGACATTCTCAAACTTTAACACGTTTTGCAAACGGGGATTTTCTCTTCACTAAAAATAACATTTTTAATATTCACGGTAACATTTATATTATTACATCTTAAATAATAAATAGATATAAGATAAGAAATGACAGATATACAGAATATGCTATATAATTGTTACTGTGTTTACTTTATCGCCGCGAAAGACAAATAGATTTGGTACACACATATTTGGTGAAATCCTGCAGCAACTTTTTTGTTTTTAAGCCATCTAGACAATTATTTCGTTACCCTAGCAAATTTTCCACGGTGCATCTAGATCACTCAGTACATGCTAGTTTTGATTTAATTCTTTTATATTTTTTATATTTATATAAAATATTTAATATGTAAAGGATCTATTATAAATAGATCAAATAGTTTTAAATTTATAAAAAATTTAAATTATAAAAAGTTATAATACCATAAAAGAGCAAAGATTCATTGAATTGGAATAGTTAGTTAGTATATGTACAAGTCTACTCTAGTATGTCCACTGTAAAATTTGGAAATTTTTGGGGTAAACTGCTCAACTCTGTATGAAAGTTTAATTTGAAAATATTATTTATCTATCTCTGTTGCAGCATTGGTTTCTTCTAAAAGTGTAATACTGAAAAAAACAAAAATGATGAAATTTAATTTTTTTATGATTTTCGGATGCATCCTCTGTTGAACTGGAACTGGTTACCAAAGTTTTGATATCTATTGCAGGAAGTTAGTGTCCTTTATAAATCATTGGTCGATTATGGAGTCATTGTAGAGCACAACGAGTTTATATACCGATCTGTTTACGTGAGAAGTTGTATTCAACAACTGGCAAAGCTGCCAATATTATACAGTCTAGTATAATACTTGGCCTTCTTGAACAGAATTATGTGTAATCACCACGGATTACTCTATACAAATATGTCCATTTTTTTCTGTACCATACTAAAACTCTTTGAATTGCCGTTGGTATTCGTCCTCCTTCGTTACATACTATTCATTTCATCGCTATTTGACAAATAAAAAACTCTCTTATCTTGCCGATAAATGGAAGAGTCTACCTGAGCCTAGCCATAAAACAAACCAAGGTTATATTTCAAGATTTTTATTTGGCAAATAGTGGTGAAATAAACTATACATATTTTTTGCATTCGCATATTATCCTTATATGATATGTGAATGCAATAAATATGTATGTAACGACGGAGGACGAATACCAGGGACAATTCATAGAGCCTTGGTATAGTACAAAAAAAACTACTCTACTATCCACATATCTATGTAAACTTATATTTGGGTTTAACAGGGTATAAACTAGTGACTTCCTGTTCAAAACAGTCCATAATAATATTCGCAACCGCTGATAGTAGTTGTTCATAGAAGTTATCAGTAAATAGGAGACAAGTTAAAGACAGACAACAAAGCAGTTTTGATTATAATTATCGTATTGGGAATAGAGACATCTTTGAAAAGAGATGCCGCATCAAAGTTGACTAGAGAATCTGTGGAGTCGAGGTGGAGAATTCAGTGGACTTTTTTTAATTTCCCGTAGCTCATTAGTTATTAATATAATGTTATTTCGTAGTTTGTAAAAGAAGTAAAATATGGCAGTACTGGAACCTGTAATATAATACACGTCATTAACGTTGAATGTCATCAGAAGAGCAATACGTAAAGTCACTCATCCATTTTTGGCATGCTAGAATAAATGCTTGATTTGGTTACATCTTGGATATCTATATTTGGATGCCGTACATGGAAAACACATGTTACATTTTGGATATCCATCAATACAATCAATTCGGTTGATTAGAATTTCTTTACTTGATTGTTTATTTTATTGCGCAAAATGCCTTTTGACTTTTTGAGGTTTTTAAAATATTTTCATACGCAAAGGATACATTTTTATCCTTACGTGTGCCATGCGACACATTATGTAGTATATGTAGTGAGAAGGAAGTTTAGTAATACCTGAGATGAAGAATATGATGAGATAGAGGGTAGTCCCAGAAGTACCCAACCTAACAAAGAAAACAATAGATTTGGGTAAAATATCTTTATTTCTCTATATAGTCTCCTGTTAGCTCGATACGCTTTTCTCAACGATGTTCAATAGCTTCGATATCCTGACAGAAATCGTTGAGCACCTCAAAATGGCCATCAACTGCAAACTCCACCTCTTAATTGTTGGCAAATCTTTTAGCGAACGATGGCCGCCGAGCCATTTTTTCAAGTTTGGAAACAAAATAATTCGAGGGGACTAAATCTGGCGAATGGAGTAGTGAGGAAGCAATTCGAACTTTAACTCATTGATTTTGGCCATCGTGATAACTGATGTGTGAAATAGTGCATTGTCTCGATAAAACAAAACTTTCTTTTTTGCCAAATGCAGCTTTCTTGATTTTATCACTGAAGCGCTGCAATAAGTTCACATAATACTCCCCGTGGATTGTTTTTCATTTCTGAAGATAATCAATGAAAATTATAACACGAGCATCCCAAAAAACTGACGCCATGACCTTGCCTGCAGATAAAACTGTCTTCGCCTTTCTTGGAGTCGATTGTCCCCTTGCACTTCATTATTTTGACTGTTCCTCCACAGCTTTTCATGTTTAAATTTTCAGCCAATATGTTATGTACAGCACATTTTGAAACGCCTACCATGTCGGCTTGCTTGCACACTTTCAGTTGACGGTCGTCCCATACCATTTTGTGGGTTTCCTTCACCATTTCTAGCTTGGTCACCTCATTTGGCCTACCACTGCGATGTTTATCATGGCAGTTCACATGGCCTCGTTTAAACTCTGCCACCCAATATTTTCCTGTTGTAAACGAACGAGCAGTCTCCCCCAAAGTAGAATCTAGCTCCGCTTGGTTTGATATTGGTTGAACTGAGGCATTTTAAATGAAATTATTGTATCATATAACGATGACCAATTTTTTTCATATTTACAAAATAAATGAGGGCGTTCATTATTGGTGGCTGCCAAACAAATACTCAACAACGTAGCGTCGTCAAACTTCAAACTTAAGCTTTATAAGGTTGGTACTTTCTACCATAGTCATTCGCTTCAAACGTAGTAGAGTATTAATTAAAAAATGCATCCACTGCATTATAGAAAAGGAAAATTGGTAGCATCACGGAAAAATAAGAAGGTGGAAAGTAGTCTATAGTAGTAACTACTAAAATATTTTCTCCTCGTGTTCTGTTTCAGATACGATATACATTCTTAAGATCCATAAAACCTGACATCATTGTATCAAAATATACAGATATGAATAATATATTTCACAATATTATATATCCATTAAATTGGAGGCCTGATTTACCTTCTGCTAACTATACGATTGACAGAAATTAGCAGTTACAAAGCCGAAAACGTGTCAGAAGTGATTTCAGGCCCATTTATGTATTCGGTGTGACTACATGAATAGTTCCAACAGACTAAACAAGAAATTTGTTTCATAGCCAGGAAGAAGTGCAAGAGTGCAAGAATATGAATACAATTTTGCATTATGACAAATATTGTAATGCTTTATAGTGTAACACCTGAGAATTACTTTACTGTTATTTACCATATATTCATATAATAAGACAATGGATTATGAACCATTTAACTGAAGACTTTTTGTTACTTTTCTATGGGTGAGAGTTCCTTTGAAACGTTGTATCGTCTATACTATTGTTCTAATGCTGTTGAATGCTTCACGGTTTATCAATCGAAGCAAACGTAATTGTTTTATTTCATATTGCAATTGATATCCTTATAATTTACCATTATTAGTAGAACCCATTTTTTACTCGTCTAGTATTATTTCAGATTTCGCCAACTCAAATAAAAAAGTTATTATTTTAACGTTTCGGTCTTAATATCGATCATCGGAGATACAGCTACTGTTATATTACAACTATAATAAACTATAAAACAACTTTTGATTATTTATTAAGTTATGGTTACTTAAAAGGCATTTATTTGTAACATGGAATTTAATTATTTTATTATTATGCATTTTATGTAAAAGTTTTGGTGTAACTGAATTAGAGTTCTTTCGGGTATGGTGTGTATTTGGTTGTTTTCAATATTATCCCAAGAAATACAAGGCGAGTAAAATATAAGTCATATCTATGGTTAAGAAAATGAAAAATATGTATATATAATTAAAATAACGAGGATATGAATTGCATAAATTGCAATTCATATTCTCGCAATTGCAATCTGAATGCATAAATATATAGCAAAATTAGTGATGCTATTGAAGGACACAATTAACATTTTATATAACGTAATCTTAGTTGAACTAATATAACTGAATCAAGTTATTTAATTATTTTCTAGATTTACATTTATTTTGGCTCTCTACGCCCAGAACTTGTGCCCTTTTAGCATACTAACAAGTGAACGGATTTGGGCTATCTAATTTGGATTGACATTGTCAATTTATGGGTCACACGAAAACCATAAAATAAATATATAGTTAATTATGCAAAACAGTTTTGTCGTATTAATTAACATATATTGAAATTGTATTAATATGGTCACGCAATACATTGCACAAGAACTGACTAACTATTTGCAGTTTAGTTTCTTAACTTTAATAATATAGAAAATATTCAATTAAATTACATGCCGACTCGAATATACATTAAATTTAGTATTTCCCGATAAGATCAAAAGTATCCGAAATACTAGTTAGTTTTCTTCTATTCCATTGCCGTTTCTGCTATAAAGGAATAACGTGTCCGACAAGGAAATGGTTTATTTATTCCAAACTTCCTTGGACGACTTCACATATAGGTTTACTGGGATCTTCAAAGTGACGTTTGTTTTTTATTTGAGACCCATTTCGCCTTAACCTTCCTTTCTAGTATATCATTTTAGATCATTGTTGTTTATCTGAAAATCCGTGAACGATTTATAGGCCAATATAGGTTCTATCGAATGGATTGAAGGATAATGTAATAGTTATGAGAAGGATGAAATATTTATGGGCTACGGTCACTTATCTCTTTATCTTTTGATTTGTTTGTTTGTAAATCCATTGTTCGTAAAGTTTCACGAATATACGATATATATATATATATATATATATATATATATATATATATATATATATATATATATATATATATATTCGATGACAAACATCAAATTTGATGACAAAGTATAAATATAGATAGATAAATGTAACATACTTATTATTCACTTATTCACTAGTAGGCTATTCACTTTATTGAAAAATTAGGTCATATGTAGTAGTTTTTCAATAATATTAATCATGATGAATAAAAAATCCAACTTTAGTGGTTAATATGCACTACTCAGAAGGACTGGGCGGCTTTATTCCAAGTGGGTGTAACTGCAACTATAAAGTTTTTATTTATTATATACATACGTCATCGACTAAATTCATTAGTACGAATTTCAAAGTGGCTATATGTTACTTAATCGCAATCATAGGCAATCCTATTTTTAAGAAATAAAAAACATATAAATGTATGTATAAGTAATAGAAAGTATATATGCATATCCGAAATTAGTAAATTCAATAAAAATTTGTTATGGAATTTGAGCTGACAAACACGAATTTAAAGGTAATACAATCCTTCCTAGGTGGTTCCTAGATTTCAACCTCTGGGAAGGAACTGTAATCTTCAATGCATCAACAAAAACAGAAAACCACTTTTCCAGGAACCCCGAAAGATATGTTTCTCTACGCGTTTCGCTAACCAAGTTGAGTTGGCATCATCGGAAGATGACTAGAAACAATTTTAATCATCTCCCAATGATACCAACTTGGTGGTGAAATGCGCGTCGCGAAACGTCCAGTATTTTAATATTTATGGAAAACTAGTCCCTTGTTTTTTTATTTATACTATCATGATATATTTTCTTCGATTATTATATATTCGCTTTATTATTGATACTGCTTCATACTGTCTCCTGTTACAAGAGGTAAATATATATTTAATATTATTGTAAAAATCGTACAATCATCTACAGATATTTTATAACCATTACAAGCAACTATATTATTAACTAAGGATCTAGTATACTAGTCCTGGAGAGGTTTTAAAAATAAATCGAAACGTAAACTTCATGTTAAATTGCGACATTTATTTTATTAATTTTAATATTTCGGTAATTATATATATATATATATATATATATATATATATATATATATATATATATATATATATATATATATATATATATATATATACACGTGGACAACATGAAAACACTAAAGGGTAAATGTTGTTTGATTGATGGAAATTTGACTGACAGTAGATCTTCGGAGGTTCACGAGAATCTGTAAATTGTACCGATAGGGAGCTTGGAGCATCAGCTATCGACCCAACACAAAGAATCGATGACTTAATTACAATGGAATTTCTCCTTATTAGAGAAGTTAGGACTCCATGATCCCGAAAAAGGATAAAGTACAATTAATACCAATCAATCCTGGCTCATTAACATAATATGAAAAGACAGGAAAGATCATTCTGCTAATACAATCACTAATAATAAGCTATGAAAGTACCAGCCTGGGTTTTGAGAAAACCAAAACGTGGATTAAAGAAAGACTGAAAATTGGACAGACGGGATGCATGGAATCGTGTGGTATTTCCATCACAGAACTATGAAAGGCCCCTTTCATGAACCCGTGACTTTGGAAAGTCAGGAGGCGGGAGCAAGTAGACTGGTACCTAAGGGTACTACTGAAAATAAGAACTTTGAGGGGCGACGTCCATGGGGCTTCTCGGGAGCTCCTATAGAATGTGAGACTAACTCTATGGGTGAAGCACCTGATTTCTAAAAGATTGATCCCAAAAAAGATCAGCTATAACAATGACTACACAGATCAATCAACGTTTCCGGGTGGCTAGGACCAGTATTAATGGCCACCTCGGCACAAATAAAGCAAAAATGGTACTAATCCAGAAGCCCTAAGTAGCCAAATAAGAAATCACCTCATGAAGAAATTTAGATGGGAATATTTCTGTAGACTCATTTACAATGTCACCCAGGACGTACATATATATGTATACATTCCTAATGGTGTACCAGGCATATTGCTACAATAGTTTTACTTTAGGAATAAAACTCTACCTTCCCTGACCTGTGATTTAGATAATGGCAAGAAGGACGTCGTTGTAACTACACAACACATCTTACTACACAAACTTACTGTTCGATAAACTCTCGGGATGGTCAATCAGCTGGGTATTGAGCTTGTGGATTACAGGAAGACTTCAATTATTGTATCAAGAAAACATCAATTGTTGTATCGTGTTATGAGGAAGCATGCACCCTGAGAATATCCGGAATGGGTTTGAGCACATATTCGTGATGCAATAAACTTACCTAGTTGAGAACAGTAGTTAAAAATCTCTACAAACCAGCGAGGAAATCTAAAAGTGATGTCCTTTGGATGGCATATCGAGACGAAAGCATACAAAAGATTGATTCGCTCCAAATAGAAAATCGTAGGGATCCTCTGTGGTGTGTGTGTGTGTGTGCGTGCGTGCGTGCGGATGCGTGCGGGTGTGTGTGTGTGTGTGTGTGCGTGTGTGGGTGTGTGGGTGCGTGCGGGTGCGTGCGTGCGTGCGTGCGTGCGTGAGTGCGTGCGTGGGTAGGTGCGTGCGTGCGTGAGTGTGTGTGTGTGTCTGTGTGTGTGTGTGTGCTTTTTTTTTTTTAGAGGGGGGAAATGATTTACGCACCATAGGTACTTTAGACCCGTGTGTCGGACACCACTTTGCCTTGTGTTGCCCCCGCGGTACCGCCGGTAGGCATTACTTTGCGAGGGTGGCATCAGCTATTAGCTCTTCTACGATTACATATGTCCTTCATCCCTCACGATTAATTACGAGAAGCCGCTGTTGTTGAACCTCTCGTATTTCTTCGCTCCTGGTCCTCTCTTCGGAGTCTCGTCATGACGACTGTGGCGAAACTATTAACCGCCGACCAGTTAGTCTCCGTCTCTAACATCGACTCCACCAGCGTCTCTGGTTCTGGTGATGTCCCAAGTGCATCTACCATCTTTTTTCTCTCCTCAGAGAAGCGTGGGCACCGGAGGAGTACATGTTTTGCATCGTCCGCCACTTCACACCCCACCGGGCAGTCTGGTGAATCTTCGTGCTTGAACCGATGAAGGTAGGCCCTAAAGCATCCATGGTTCGAGAGCATCTGAGTCAGGTAATAATTGACTTCCCCGTGCTTGCGGTTCAGCCAAACCTCAACGTGAGGGATGAGGCGATGTGTCCACCTTCCCTTCTCGGATGCATCCCATTTCTCCTGCCACTGTTGGAGGCTATCTTGCCTCACAATTTTCCTCAACTGCTCTTGCTCCTCCGGGATGTTACTTCGTTGCTCATAGAGCTGCTTCTTCTCCACTGCTAACACCTCTATGAGCATCATTCCCGCGATAACGCACACAGCGTCGTCGGATACCGTGCGGAAGGCAGACAACACCCTGAGTGCACTGAGCCGATGAACTGCTGCTATCTTCCGTCGATACTTCTCAATTCTAAGGGCTTCACCCCAGATGGCTATTCCATATGTGAGTATGGAGGTCACCACTGAGGCTAGTAATTTCCTCTGGGGTTGACGAGGTCCACCAATGTTTGGCATGAACCTCGCCAACGCAGTCGCCACTTTAGCTGCCTTGGTTGCAGCATATTCTGCATGAGTCTTGAAGCTAAGTCTTGTGTCGAGCATCACTCCCAAATGTCTAATGTAAGGCTGTGAGGTAACAGTGCACTGTCCCACGTCAAGGGTGATGGCCTCCACTTTCTTCCGGCTCGTAAACAGCACTGCTTTAGTTTTGTGATCAGCCAGTTTGAGACCGGCTGACTCCATCCACTGCTGCACTGCTTCGTAGTATTCTCCAAATATACGCTGGATCTCCTCCAGGTGCTTTCCAGTGATAACTAGCCCCGCGTCATCCGCGAAGGCCACCATCTCAGCTCCTGATGGCAGTCTCATCTTAAGCAGTTCGTCATACATGATGTTCCATAGGAGAGGCCCCAGCACCGAGCCTTGAGGAACTCTCCCAGTAACTCTATAGTATTTTGGATCATCTTCCGTATCATATATTAGTAGTCGATTCTCCAGGTAGCTTTTGATCATATTCCTCAAGTACACCGGTACACCAAGTCTATTCAGGGCCAGGCAGATGTTTTTCCACTTGACTGAGTTAAAGGCATTTCTCACATCGAGGGCTGCAAGCATGCAGTACTGCTTACTTCCATTCTTCCACCGTGCTCCAGAGATTGCGTCCTTCCCTTTACCGACAACTTGATTGATGGCGTCGAGGATCGACCTTCCTTTCCTGAAGCCGTACTGGTTCTCTGCCAAGAGATGTCCAATAGCGGCCTCAATCCGATTAAAGATGATGCGTTCCAAAGTCTTTCCGGATGAATCCAGCATGCACAATGGACGATAGGATGACGGATCATTCGGTGGCTTTTTGCCCTTGGGCAATAGAACAAGTCTCTGCCGCTTCCATCGCTCAGGAAAGGTTCTCTCTATGAGGCATGTATTATACATGTCTATGAACATCCCTGGGGCAGCCTTCACTGCCGTCTTCAGCGCCACATTAGGGATGTTGTCCATACCCGGTGCCTTACTACTCCCAACTCTGCTATTCGCCCGAAGCAGCTCCTCTCGGGTTATCGGCGAGATATCTTCGTCTTGTTGCTCCACTTGGTAGCTGAAGGCTCCTGCTTAGGGAACAGAGTACTGACAATCTCTTCCAGTTGTTTGGGGCATGTGGGTTGTTGTCTTGACTGGTTCTTGAGCCGAGTCATGACGACCTTATAGGGTCTTCCCCACGGATCTTCGTCCACTATCTCGAGTAACTCTGTTCAGCACTGCCGTTTTCTACATTTAATAGCTTTGGTTAGTTTGGACCGAGCTAACTTGAACTTCTCCTCGTATAACGGAAAGGTGGGTTTCCCTTTGGTTCGCTGTGATAGTCTCCTCGTTCTGTGGCACTCCGCACGGAGTTTTGCGATATTATCATTCCACCAATAGACTGGCGTGTGTGGGTTCATATTTCCTCTCCTCGGTATGGTGGCATCGCAAGCATTTTCCACCTTGGTCATGACATCATCGACTTTCTCCTCAGCTGTTGTTCCATTGGCGCCGGTACATTTGATTCAGATACGCATGGCGTTCTCATCAAAGACACCCACTTTCCAGACAGTGAATGCGCTCTCCTTTGGGGGTCTCTTCTTGGACTTCAGCCACCATGGGACTCTACAAATTATTGCGCAATGATCGCTCTATGTGTAGATGTCAAACACCCTCCAGCAGGTGTTGCTTTTGGCAAGGCCGCTGCTGAGGAACGTGAGATCGATCATCGAAGTGGCTTCTCCTTTGACGAACGTCGGCTTTTCTTCATCATTTAGCAGGGTAAGGTCAAGCACGGAGAAGGCTTCCAAGAGTGCTTGCCCTCTTTTCATCGTCTCCTTGCTACCCCACTCCACCGCCCATGCGTTAAAATCTCCAGCGATGGCAACTGGACTTCGCTTTCTGACGTCATCAACGAGTCGATCTAATGCCCTCTCGAAGTCCTCATGAGACATACTCGGTGGCATGTAGCAGCTGTAGAAATATACGCCGCTGACCTTCACCCTCACGAAGGCTTCCTCGAGATTTTCCATTACCTCCTGGAAGGGATGTCTGCCACAGGCCCAGATGGCTACTGTGCCTGTCCCATCAGTCCTCCAGGAGGGTCCGTCAAGGTTCTTGTACTGGTCAGCAATGATGACCACATCCACTTTTCCCTCGCGCACCGTTTGAGTCAGCAAGTCTTGCGCTGCTTCGCAGTGGTTGAGGTTGATTTGCACTACTTTCAACGCTATTTTTGAAGAAGAGCTTGGTATGCCTAAGTAACAAAATAACCGGGCGTCATTTTTGATAGTAAGTTGGATTGGCGAGCGCATGTAAGGAACAAAATAACAAAAGCACGCAGCAGTTCTGTCATGAAATTGGAAAGTCATGGGCTTTATTGATTTTATATCCAATAGATTTATAATATGAAATCTATTGGATGCATACTGCTGTTGTTAGGTCATTGCTAATATACGGAGCAATTGCCTAATGGTGCAGTCAGTCAAAAAACCACGGCTCTAAAGTTATTATGTTCAAAGGCTAACTTATTGAACTATTAGTGCGGCTATAGTTGTTTACAGATGCCTTATGGACGGTTCTGAGACTATGGAAGATGAGTGAGTAATCTGCGAGATAGACGCGCGTCTTGGATGAGGCAAGTAAGCAACTCCTTCTTCTGGACGTAAACGTTGATCAAGCCTTCCCCATCGTTCTATTTAAAAAGAACTATTAGGTTGGACTAAATATATCATTTATATACGACTTCCTGAAACCGAACATTTCAGTCTACAATTGGTGGTTCAAGAATGCTAGGAAGGTTTCGATATGGGGTTTTTTCTGAAAATCCAAACCTTCGAATCAGTGAATCATTGGACATCTACGCCGCAGTATTCCAAGCTGAAATTATGGGGTGCTACGAATGATCGTAGAAATCTACATACATGCTTTACTACTAATCAAGAGATTAGTAGTAAAACAGTGGCATATTCACATACAGGAAGGCCACGGTGTTAGCCCCGGACAGTTTCAGGACTAACTCCGGGCTGATTCTGCAATATAAGAGTAATTGAATGTGTTAGGGTAAACAAACGACGTCTCTTTATATTATATAAGGAGACACATAGGCAATTGCAGAAGCGAGAAGGCGGATAACTTGACACATCGAGGTTGTAGTATTGAGGAGAGCGATGTTCTGTTGGGACCGAAATGAGAAATAGCACTAAGTCACCCGAAATTCCATCATAATAGACTATACGCTGAAGCGCATATAGATAGGTGGGTTAAAACTAGCACTAAACTGGTTGTAGCTAAGCAAAAATACTTTTAACTTGTTGCAAATTAACAATATCGCTTCAATCTGTCTCGTACAAATCTACGAATCCTAGGTTGCGAAGCATCTCTATATACTTTTATGGAATGTACTGTCACTCCTACGTATAGAGAATGCAATCTGGGGGGATCAGATTGCAGAAAATACCTAAAAAACTATTCCACACTATCAACAAAACGAGAATCTAGTTTACGGAACTATTGACCGAAAACGGCCTATCTTCGTCAACTACCACCAACTGTACTTCATCTCTAAGTTCACGTAATGGAATAGCTGAGGAAGTGAGATCGGTGTTTGGCGATAAATTGGCAGTTCTGATGGACGCAACATAGTAGGCTCGATATGATGGTGGATTTTGTCTATCCTCCCTTTTATAGAATTGGAATGCACGTAGCTAAAACTACGTATCGACTGTAGCCTCTAATACCGTTCCTCAACACGTGGAGCCATTAAAAGAGCAGGATATCATCCGGTTAAAATATCAAATTAAAAGGTGCCTAGTGGTCTATCACACAACACCAAACCCATAATAGCTCCTTTTGTCAGTGGAGACTTAAATTGCATCAAACTGCATCCATATTTATTTATGACTATGCATTAAAAACAGTTAGCAAGATACTAAAAAAATTAACCTCTGATATGTTGGTAATCGTTCAGTAATTAGATATATTTAGTACAACGCAGCACATGGTTCTATTGTAGAGGATGTAAGATTTCAATTTGCTAAGCTTCTCAGATTCATTTTGTAACAATCGTCCTTATTACCTTATTAACTTATGTGTAGCATATCAAAATAGCTATTAAAAATTACAGAAACGAGTTTATTTAAAATCCCACAAAATGATATTCACTAGTAGTATGTAGAAGTAGTTCACTGGTAGTAGTAGTATTATTATCATTCTCATCCGATAAGAGTGGAAATTATAAAACTAAAAAAATATTTACTTACCAATTATAATTTTTAACTATCTACCTTTTATACTTTAGTTCAATTGATTGAATTGTTAATAAAGTATTGCGAGTGTTCTATTTTGATATTGTATGTAATATGTTTTTGGTTATATTGTGCTTAGTGCTAATCTTCCATCTAACCCCCCGACATTCACAGGGACCTACACAGGACACATATACATATTTTAGACCCATTAAAATATTATGATCCTTTGTAGTATGTATCTGATTTGAAAGAGTAACTAATTATAGAAATATTTGAGGGCATCTAAGGAATTCTAGATAAGTAGTATTTAAAAAACTAAAATTCTTTTGTCCTTTCCCAATTAGTGGATGCGATAAACTAATGTATGAACCAATTAACATACATCAATATTCTATTCAATCGTATAATTTTTATTGAATACTTATTATGAGTCACATCATTTTATGGAGTTATAGCTCATAAATTATAGTTTGATACAGATGCAAATGTCTGCTGAAAGCCCCGAATTGTAAAAAAATTAATCTGCATTTCTAAGTGGATCGATATATTTTTATGCTTATCTATAAAGTGGGTATATAATCCTTCGTTCCTGAGTGGAGGGTTTTTGCTTACCCTTATTTATAGCGAACGTTCGTGAATGGTATTGACACATCTACGATATAGATTTATGTATGGAAGTTTCTTTATCACGTAAGTTGTGGTGAATTATGGCGTTTGTAATACGTACGGTGGTTAGATAGATGAATAATTATGAGAATTTCTTTAGGGTTATATACATATTCCATGTACGATTATTATCTTTTCTCCCCAAATGGCTATTTAAATTCCCTCTTTCACGGTCGTTGTCCAATGGCGTAAACTCGTCCGGGTTATGCTGTGGTCGTCGTCGAATTCGTGACAATGTTTCGCTCATCAATCATCTCATCATCTTACGGCATAACCTGTATGTATACTTCTTTTAATGCATAGGTATTCGTAAATATATAAATATAAAAATGGTTCCGAAAAGTAAATAAAAACAGTTTTTGTTTCGATTTCTTTTACTTGCTCTAACGCTTAATACTGAATAATAATTATAATTCCTATTAGCAACATAATTAATACTCAAAATAATTTAAAACTGCACGCAAGTAATAAATATTAGAAAACCATGAGTACACATTGAAATTATAAGCTATATTAGTGATATGTTACTTAGTTTTTTACATAAGGAAAAAATACATAGTGTAGTGATAAGTTTAAAATAATTTCCGTAATGATGTTATTAAACGATTTTTCGAAAAACTTTGAAACGTCAAACATCATTTTTATTGTTTAAAGAGACATGTATTGACGAAAAATTGTTATTATTTTTTATAATAACAATTAACAATATTTTAATTGTTATCTGAAATATTTTTTTTTCAGATGTCTTAAAGCCGTAATGTCATCAATCTTTTTTTAAATTACAATCATCTCTCTTTTTCAACAAACAAATGGATTATCTGGAGTAAAGTTTTCCTAGTATAACAGTACTTTATAATTAGAGATTTTATTATTTACCGTTTGTCCATAAGATAAGAATATTTTTTGAGAAAGATGCGAATAAAACAAATACAATTTGTTTTGACAGAGATTTTAAAGTTCAAAATGACCTCCATTATTAATCTGCTATTTGTCGACATCCTTGTAAATACTTTGTATTGAACATTCAATAATTTCTGGGTAGACAATTTCTATTTCGATTCGAATTCGTTGCTTTACATGCTCTAAATTATTTGACCTAGTAAAATAAACCTGCGATTTAAATTAACCCTACAAGAATAAATCCATGGAGGTCACATCAGGTGAATGTAATGGCCATCAGTTGGTGTTCGTCACCCTATCATTTATAAGGGTAAGTATTTTACAATTTTACTCCTAAAATTCCTAAATGGGGTACCGTTGCAGTCAAGAAACTTAAGAAATCCATTATTTTTAAAGAAAGAGAAGTTGAAATTTAAAGAAATGCAATGCTGACGATAAAACTTTTAATAACAATAATATGAATATTGTGCCACACTTTATCATCATGTTGCATAGGTATATTATATAGATTCAGTTTATATAGGAATATATATCTTATCTTATTTGAATCTGTATTTTTATTTAGAAAAGGGTAGACACTGGTTTTATTATTTTGTGAAAAATATATGGTATTTTGTGATTCTCAAACATGAAATAATTTTTAATCCAATTCTATGTGAGACTTCAAAAAATAAAACCCGCCACAGGTAGGATTCGATATTTGTCCCGGATCGGAACCGAACGACATACAGCTGTTTCGAACTTGTTAGTTCTCATCAGTGCCGTACACGGTACGCCGATTCAGGACAAATGCCGAATGAACTTTATGGCGTATACATCTTTATCGATACGATCTCTGTCAGTAACATATAAGTCGGAAATCGAGAAAGGAACCACCAAGTCGCCAAGCGGCTATCAAAGTAGTTCCCGAATAGCAAAGCTATTACATAATCGCTCTAGGAAACAACTACTCCTCGGGCTAAAGCTTGGTGGTTCCTTTTTCGATTTCCGACTTATATGTTACTGACAGAGATCGTATCGATAAAGATGTATACGCCATAAAGTTCATTCAGCATTTGTCCTGAATCGGCGTACCGTGTACGGCACTGATGAGAACTAACAAGTTCGAAACAGCTGTATGTGGTTCGGTTCCGATCCGGGACAAATGTCGAATCCTACCTGTGGCGGGTTTTATTTTTTGAAACCTTATCTGATCGTGCAGAAACACGAGAAAGGGGTCGAGGATCGCTTCTGGGTATAATTCAATGCCTGGCGGGGCTTTAGCCCGAGGAGTAGTTGTTTCCTAGAGCGATTATGTAATAGCTTTGCTATTCGAGAACTACTTTGATAGCCGCTTGGCGGCTTAGTGGTTCCTTTCTCGATTTCCGACTTACATGTTACTGTCTATGTGAGACGATATAAATAATTTGTAATTGTGTCATTTTACTGTATGTAGTTAATAATTTCACAGAATGATAGTGATGCGAATATCCGTAATACAAAAATAAATATTTTGCTAAACTGTGTCTAATGGTAAGTATAAACTACGTTTGTATAATTATTTCATAAGATTATAGAAAGTCGTAGTTTTATAATATAATAAATAAATATTTTTGATTTTAGTTGAAAAGCTCTATAGTTTATTGGGCATGTCTTGAAATATTCCTCATTTATATTAACACCGATTCCAGTAAACGAGTATGTATGAAATCCCAAACCCCAGAGTAATTAGTTAAGTTAAATTCCTTGTATATTTATATTTGCTTCATGATTAATTCTAAGAAATCCAACAGACCGATAAAGACTGTTAAATTTAAGTTTTCAGTTCCCCATTCAGTAACGTATCAAATGTTTAGGTTTTGGGCACGTTTGCTTGTGTCGCAGATCTATATCAACGGCTTTCTTGAGATAGGTCATCTATATGTATAAATTCAATATTATAGCCGTTAAGAGAACACAATAAGTTTAGCGGTCAAACAGTATGTAACGAAATAAATATTTGAATAAAATTTAAAATCGTTTGCCAGTGTTTTTCTTAAGTAGAAAAACTCGCGCGCACAGAGTATTTGAATCAACTTGCATCATTCCACCCTTACTCTGACATTATACTCTGTTCAGCATAATTTTCATTATCCATTGAACATTGCTTTTTTTTCGAACCCTATCTCATATAATATGCTCCACTTTGTTGTTTACCCATTATGGCATTATAATATCAAATTTTATATAGGTATCGTTTACGAACCAATATCACCTAAAGTAACCTATTAATACTTAATTCCTTTTTTATTACATGGTTCACCGACAAACACTTTTCTTATGTCCAAAGTAATGATTTTTTTAATAAGTAGGTAATGAATTTATTTATATTATTTACATATATAATTGATTGCCCAGATTCAGATTCATATTAATTATAGAATTTAATTTAATTACGAAATGTTGTTTTTCGAAAGGAGTGTTCATTTTTCGCATTTCTGTTTGTAATTATCCTTTTGAGTGGGATTTAACAAAATTTATTAAACTATTAAATCATAATTAGTCCGTCTTGGTGAAAATAATTATTATCCAGGGTATGCACGATTTCCGTTACCTCGTTACACGTGCTAGAAGAAGCACAGACTTTTGAAATGTGAAAACTAAATGATGTTACAATGGGGAAGCTAAAACACCGGTTTTTCACTAACGTTATCTAAATCGAATCAGAATTCCAAAATTCGGATTGGAAGCATATTTCACCATGCAAGCCAGTTTATAGATTTAACATAAATGTTTAACTATATCCCAATTTTATGTATACAGCTCATCAAGAATAGGAATAAGTCTCAAAACTGCGATATTGGACCGCCCACAAGGTGCGCAGTAAATAGCTTTACTCAGTCGAATTGAGACTTTTGTAGAGTGGATATCAATGAATATCTATTGAATGTGAATGTACACAAAGTTCGATCTGGTCGCGCGCAAAGTGCATACCTGCTTTTCCCTCCGAATGCTGCCTCACTCTTTCTTCGACGCATACCTAGAGATTCTCACACTTTTTCCTATAGGATAACGCCAGCGTCAAAGGTTCGCGCCCACTGACAGGTCCTGCTCGACTTTCTGTTCCAGTCCGAAATGTCTAGAGGTATAGCCAAATTTTTATGGAGGTAAATTATTCTACAATTATTTCACAAAAATATCCGTCACTTGTAGCTAGTTCGCTAGTTGCGTGTATAGGAGAGTCTATTCCGAAGGTACCAAAATTTTATCCCCATTACAATACAGATGATAAAGGAAAAATTTGTTGGATTCTATTCCTTCATTAATCTTTGGAAATGTCTATTTAGGGCAATACATTGAAATACTTATTGATAGTATAAATAATTCCAAAAAACCATTAAATCCGACTAAAGCATTTCAGTAATGATATTATTTATAGTACCTATATATTATTTATATAAATACTTTAAAATCTGCAGTACATAGCGAATAATACATAACATATTTTGTCTATATCCTCTTTGATAAATATGTAATAAAGTAGTCGTTGACTGATGTTATAGTGAAAAGAAGTAAAACGTTTCTGGTAACTAGAAACAGTACAATCATTTGTTATTATTATGTCACTACGTGTTATTATTTCACTATGTATTTCCAACGATAAATAGGGTCACAACTGTATGTCCACGGTATTTCACAGTTAAAAGTTCTGCTACAGTTAAAATGTTTGCTCTGAATCTATAAACATGGAAGTAGAAGAATACTTGAAGGAGTAATCCAGCAAGTAGTAGTATCAGAAATTTTTGCCATACTATCAAATGGGCGCTGTGCAATCTAACGATATCTTGAATATAACGAGATATATTCCATTGCTGAATGCTGACGATGCAATATCAAGTTCTTTTCAACCGCCTACACCATATTAACTATCTCAGATATTTGGTATCATATTTGTATAAAACTAACCCTCCATCCTTACCAATTTCGAGAAGGAAGTTAGTAGATTCTCATTTCTACATACGCCAACATATGCAATAATCAACATAAAGCCTAAGAATGTTAACAAAATTACTATTAAAATTACATAGGAAATCCTATAGCTTAGCATTTAATATCATTCCATGTTACATTCGCTTTGTTATTTCAAAATTGTCATATCAAAAATATATTTTAAGTATATTTTACATCATAAGAACTATTTTACTTCAACTAACAATTTTTCGTAAATATTTTACGAAACGTCTTAGATTTCTTATTGACGTCTTAGATTTATGTTTACCTTTTTACAAGCGGCTTGTCATTTTTTCATACCTCAATCTTTATTTTTCTAGTAATAAAATGAATGCGACATTTTCATATTTTTTTCTAGACACACTTTAGCTACATATTTTAGTTGAATTCTAGTGAGACTTTCTGTGTAAGACAAAAACATATTACATTTTTAAACGAAAAAAATATCTGAATATTATTTCAAAAATCTAACGTATTATTACAGGATTAATAAATTTCATGCATCTTGTTAACCTAGTTGGTACACATTTGCACCACACATTTATAGTATATATTTACACTACATTTTTACACCACATCTCGGTACACATTTACACGAAAATATTCCAGTGACTTTTTTAGTCGCTTAATCATAATTATTTCAATTTGAGATTTTAACACATGTTTTGTTCATACAAGTTCTGTAATAATGCTAACTACAAATAATAGTGTCTGTTTCAATAATAATGCTCAATACTATTAAAAATATACTATATAAAAATAGGTAACCAATTTTCCACAAACATTGCAAGATTATATGTCGCTCAATGCGCGTTTCCACAGCCAAGTTGTCATCATCAGAAGATGATTAAAACTAACTTTTAAACTATCCTAGTAAACCGTGAGCTTGAACAAAATCCGTGAAGTTCAAGTTCATTAAACCATTATGAATAATTTTTCCGGTTGTGCACTAATACCTCATTCCTCGTAAATATTTCTCGTCATTTTAATTAGTGAATAGTGAAGAGATATTTTTCCATTTACTGCTATATAGTATCTAGTAGATACCTTATATTTTATAACTATTTTTTGCATGGTTAGTAAACTAGTAATCACATAATATTCTGTAACCATGATTTAAAATAATAAAATTGAAGTTGGTAATTATGATATTCCTATTATATTCCTCATTATACGGTCTGACATTTTGCATATTATTATAAATCACTAACACATAGGTACCATTACAATAATTGATGGAAATATTACAATACCTTACTGATTACACATTAAAATACCTTATTGATAATACAATGACTTTTTTATAGTGCACAAATGAGAAAGATAGCTCAGGACTCGAATAAGTAACTTTGAATGAATAAATAGTAAACATTTAGGAACAACTTCTCAAATTATTAAGAAACATACGCTTTATGATAGTTGGATACAAAAATTAGCTTTCAATGGTGAGTTTAATGATGATACGCAACTTTTTTCTCAGTGTAGTATTTCCTTATTTAAATATTTCCTACAGTTTATATTTTCGACTGCGTACAAATGTATGTACTTTATGTATATTCAAGAACACAATAACCGCAACTGTGCACTGCTAAGTAAAGGAAAACTATGGCTGAAATGTTTCCAGTTATAATTTTTATGACTCACTTTTTGGTGAAACAGATGTTCGTTCTCTTTCAAATATTCATGAGAAATGTTTTTTTTTTGCGTATTAAAGTGGGAAGAGACACGTAAAAATTAAGCAAACGCAATGATGAAATATGAAAACTGGTAAATAGCTGGAGATTGTAGAAGAGTGTAGAACAACCATGAGTGGTATGGACCGGGGTTTGAAGCGCAGCACTCGCGAGCCCGCCATTCGGCAGCGATAAATCATGGGTTACCACATTGTAGCCCGGTAAATCATGCGGGGCTGTCGGGAGCGGGGCGGGAGGCTCAGCGTGAAATGAAACCCATTCGTCTCTGTCACGCCTGCACCTCTCTCTCTTTTGTTCGTCCAGCTCCTTTCCACCAACTTCTCTTCGTAGTGCTCTGCATTAAATTATGTACTTCCACTCTTTAGGAAAGGGTTAATATGTTATCAGGGTTCTAAAATTAAACCCAATCGATAATTAAACTAAGAAAGTATATTTTATTATTATACTAACGTATTACGTAACCGTGCTAGCAGAACAGTTACTTACATATAGGTAGCTCGATTGGGAAATTGAACACATGTTTAAATAGCGAATGAAGGTCACCATTGCAGAGGACCTGTTTATTTCATCAGCTTTCTTTTCATAATTACCTACCTCGATTTGATAGAGAAAAACAGGTTCGAAAGCCATAGACTAACTTAAATCTATTTTTAAACTTGGAAGTTTAATTCGATATAGATATAAATTAGATTTTTTTTTTTTGAGGATATTCCCATTCCCCTTAATTACTACATAAATAATCTTACAGTAATTTGTATAAACTTGTGGACATGGATTATTAATGATGTAAATGTAAATCTAAAAGAACTTCATTAAAAAACATCCAAAGGTTATAGTATAAAATTGATGATCGTTTACTGGATGAATGGATATTATAGCTAAACCATTAAAATTATTTGGCAGTATAGATTTGTAGTTATTATTTATAATAAAATATAAGTACCATTGCCAAATTCGAAGTATATACAGGGGATGTTAAAAATTATTATGTGTTCCTATTGGCAGTATCAAAATGTTTGAAATAGATGATTGGTATTTGAAAGTATAATAATGATACTTATATAACTATAATTTTCTTGCATAAAAATGCAACTGTGTCTAGTAATAATGGCCGATATAGGTACATTTAATATAGATGGAAACAACATGTAACATTATAATTGTGAGTGTAGTATATTTTTTAAATATTATATTGTAATCATAATTATATTACACCATCATATGTAACAGCTGTTATGAGCTGTTACATCACATAAGTGTTTTCGATACTGTTATCATATAAGACGTATTAATAATTTAGTCACACTACTCTATTATTGCCCTATGGAATTATAGAGAAAATAATGTTGAGTATTTTGTTTAATTTCATGTTGTACTGGATCGTTAGTATAACACGTAACATCAAAGAATAGCAAACATCTAATTAAGATAACTCATAACTCTTAAACGACATCTCTCTCTATTTATGTAATGATCAAATATGAAAACTGGTTTGAAAAATTAAAATACACGGTTAATATTATTGTCAATATCGATATTGATCAATATATTGAACGTGTAAGGAGTATATTGAAACAATAATATTGATAGCAATAATATTGAAAGAAATATTGAAATTGAAAAAAAATATTCAAATGAATTGAATCAGTTTTATTGAAGGCCCGTTAGTATATTGAAACGGCGTCAATATTATTGACACGTGTGAGGGGTATATTGCCATATTGTGCAATAAAACGTCAGTCATTCTAGAGACGCAGTAGAGAGTGTTTGAGTTGTCTGTGTTTTTCCTCCTTTTGAGATGGAAACTGATAAAAGTGCAGGTGGTGAAAAGAGTAAACGAAAGAAGTCGCAAGACAAAGAAGAAGAGAGGAAATTCATTTTAAGATGCATAGAAGTAGATACTGTATTTACATTGAGTTTGAAAATAAAATAATAAAATAATAATAAAAGTGGTTATTTTGTCATTCAAAAGGGGCAATATTTTTTATTAATGTTTGGTTTGGTTATATCAGTCCATACCGGTTTTATGGAAAATTAAATCGGACGATTACATGGACAGAGAAAGAAAAGCTCCAGCAATGGAACGGTTGCTTTCTATTTATCAAGAGAAAAACCCCAATGCGACGACAGAGGATAAAAAAAAATTCAACTCCCTCCGAACCAACTTTTGAAAAAGGAAGGAAACAATTGAAAAAAATTAAGGATTCAAAAAATTCAGGGGCAGGAGCAGCTATGTACGAATATACGTTGTGGTATTTTGGCATTATAAGCTTCCTCATCGACCAAGAAACCAAAGCGATTGATGATGAACATGAGGTAGGTTGCAATTTCATTAAAACATTTATACCGTTGTAAAACTTTTGTTATGAACTTTTATTTTGTATTTATAAAATTATTTTTGTACACTGCCAATGTATGGATCCCGGCCCACTAAAATATTCTATCTCTAGTAGCTATCTCTGATAAATGTGGCACTGGTAGAGTGATGATGTGCATTTCTGTTAACATTTAGTGGGTGTACTACAAAATCTCGTTTCTCCAAGAGCCAAGTACTATTTTTCCAGTTTCTACAAGTTCTGTGTCCACGAATAAGGGTCCATGGACATAGAGACTTGCAGAAACTAGAAAAACAGTACTTGGCTCTTGGAGAAACGAGATTGCGTTCTAATAACTACATGCCAAAAGGTTGGCATGTAGTTATTTGAACGCATTTTACTTATGTAGTTGTGTAGATAACAACAGGCCAGTACGAACTTCTTCGGGGGATAGGTGAATGGCTTTCTGAAAAATCCTGAATCTGGCATCAAGAATTCCAAATACCTTTTCCAAGACTCCCCGGACTCTACTGCAACGGTATTTGTATATACGTTGTCAATTGGTGAGTTTGCTTCCCTTACAGGTCTTCAATAAATTTTCACTTAGTGAAAAGGCATTATCGCCAACAAAAACATTTGGCAGTTTCATTGCAAAATTGGGCAACTCTTCTTTATTGGGAAGAGCTAGGGTGCCTTCAGCCAATTTTTCACCAAATTTTGTGTAGCCAATGACACCACCGTCCGAAACCCGTCCATTTACCCCACAATCAGCTATAATAAATTCATAATTAGCATTTACTACAGCCATCAATACTACGCTGAAAGCTCCTTTATAATTATAATTTAGCTGAAACAAAAAAAGTATCTAATTTGATAATATCACAAGTTGAAGACAGATTTAATTCGGTGGAACACCTTGACAACGCAAAATTGATCGATAGTGCGGGATTTAGTGCGAATTCAACAGTATTTCCTGAAGATAATTTAAACATTGCGGTAGAAACATACCCAATATTAAACAAAAACAGATTAAGAACTGAACTGACAACATTATACGATAGACAAGATCTACAAAAAATTGATAGTGCATTTGCCTTTGTTAGATTTTATACTTCGTAATAATATCGAAGATACTTTTGTAGAAATTAGTAAACTTTTACGGATTTTAGTTACAACGCCAATATCTACTACCAAAGCAGAACGGTCTTTTTCTATGCTAAAAAGAATAAAAACATTTTTAAGAAACACTATGTCGCAAGAACGGTTGAATGTTTTAGCTATGTTATCAATAGAAAAGGATTTGGTTAAAAATATTAAAAAATTTAATTAAAGTTATAGACAAGTTTGTTAGTTACAAAAATCGCATGGACTTTATTTTCCGACATTAAAATGTAAGGAACAATTTTCTCAATAATTTAGAGTTACTTTCTTTTACAGCCCTCACCCCTAAAATCTCACCAGCCACCACTACTAAACATATATATATATATATATATATATATATATATATATATATATATATATATATATATATATATTTAATATATATTTATATAAATATATATATATATATATATATATATATATATATATATATATATATATATATATATATATATATATATTTACTTGATAAATAAGTGGTCGTTATTTAGCCCTACGTATATTCAACATAATTAATTAACACTTTGTATCAAAGTGTACAGCGTACAACAAAAGAGATGTGTAACAACTACTGCTAAAATAGATCGATAGAGCGAAAATGCTTCACCGACAAACCGTCGGTGCGCAACTAAATCTGTCAGCAACAACTGAGTCTGTCAGGAACCACGACGCATCTGATTTTAAAGAAAGATCAGTATTTGCATAGAAAATTCAGTTAATACAACAACTAACAGTTACAGACCATTTAAAACGTCTTACATTTGTTAATTGGGTGTTAAAAAAAAGTGATGCTAATTTACAAAATTTTGTTCAGCGATGAAGCACATTTTCATTTTGACAGATACGTCAGCTAACAAAATTGTCGAATTTGGGAGCGCTGAAAATACACATGCTATATATATATATATATATATATATATATATATATATATATATATATATATATATATATATATATATATATATATATATATATATGTTCTGTAGTAGTATCCGAAAATTAACTAGATTTAAAATACACTGTATAATGGCACTGAAAAGTTTATCCAACTTTACTACATGCTAATTATAGCAAGTAGGAATAGAATTATTTATTAAATGAAAAATTAAAAGAATATTTCATTATTCTCTAGAAACTCTTTACAGTGCTTTATCTGTCACCTGTCAGGGCATAGCCAGTAAACAAAAGATATTTTAACAATTTAAAATATAAAATATATAAATAAATCGCATAATAAAGCGACTCCAACATTTTATTAAAGATTATATATTTTCATTAATTTTGCATGGAAGTGCAAAGTATAGCCTGACGATGCAAGAAAATATAAGTGAAAAAGAAGATGAATAGCTGCAGTGTGCAGGATGGCACCAGCAGGCGCACCAACGACCAGAGATTGCAAAAAAACTAATATCTCTCCTCATGGACATCGGCAAAGGAGGGAAGAGAAACACAACTCATATTACATTTCGCAGCTTTGCGGGGATTTATGATATGGAAGATACAGCATGTTATTGTGCGTTCTAGATCTGAATGAGAAATTATTATTTATTATCCTGAAAACCTCGACAATCTAGAGAGTTAAGTTAAGAATCATCGTTTAGTTTTATAGTGAGATGGATTTGGATTGTAGGTAATATTTTTTTCTTATTATTAGATTAGTCAACCTTTTCATTTACCTTTAAATCCTTTTCACTTCACAGCTTTATGAAAAATAACTAAATATTTGTTATATAGTAGAAAATTGTGTTCTTAAGGAGTTGTTTCTCAAACAATACATAAGTGAAAAATAAAATTAAATTATAAACAGGAAATAATAACAATTCGGCAGCTGAGTTGATGTGATTTGAGATTTACTGGAGAAGACATATAATAAACTCTTCCGTACCTTCTTCAGGATTTGTAATCATATTATTTTTTATTGTTATAGTAATATTTCATAATTTAATGACACCGCTGATAGTTACATTATGATGAAAAAACAGGTAATTTTATTCTGAACTTCTTCATTGACAGAACATACATTGTAACTCTTCTACTACAAATCAGAAATGTCTATAATTTTGATTAAAACCAACCATAGGTGTTTAAATACTTATAGATTAGTGCCTTCTTTAGTTTGTGAAAGATACTGGAACTTATAGACAGCATCATTAGACAGCATCATATATTAGTCGAACAAGTGGTGTAGTAGACAACACTCTAGTCTTTCACGTCAGTGGCAACAAAAACTAGTCGTTTTTTTTTACAAGATCACTAGACTTTCGAATCTGAATTGACATGGATGTTAATAGGTATAATCAGATCTTCTGAGGATAAATTATTTCAGAAGTATCTCGCAGAAGGCCTCCAACTTCTCTGGATTAATATCTGGGTATAACGATGATACTCGCTTGAAGCTGACCTAGATTGTTGGCTTGGAGTAATCCGGCCATGGGTGGGTTCAATTTCCAAATCAGTCGGCTGTGTGAATATCTGGGGTTAGATAGAAGACTAGCATTCAGCTAAACTTTGCCCCAATAAAAGAAGAATTATGTTTCACGTCAAGATACAAAGTTTATATCGATTAAGCATGTTTTGTTTTGTATTAGAATTATTACGGGTGTTAGAGGTAACTTTTAAATGTAACATATTGTATGTTCACACTATTGTGTACACTATACATCTACTTAATTAAAGCGAGTGATACAAAACAAAAAAATTAATTAGAACTAAGATATTATATTTTATAACAATATTATTCTTAAAACTATTTTATAAAACTGACCATGTTAGATACTGTCATCACTGTAATTCCGTGGTCTTCCCAGATTTAATTAAGAATCTAATCGTTTAATAAAATTTTGAGGTGTATGTGGGATGTAGGTATTGCAAAAGAAAACGCACGTTCTTAAAATGTGTCAACATGCCAAAAAAATATACTATTAGTAACTTACACTAAATGAGGTTTTAATTATATATACTACCTGTGATACAGCGTTATGATAAAATTTCCCACAATATTCATAATTTTGTTAT
The DNA here is from genome assembly GCA_037954035.1 of Rosalia funebris. Taxonomy (NCBI): domain Eukaryota; kingdom Metazoa; phylum Arthropoda; class Insecta; order Coleoptera; family Cerambycidae; genus Rosalia; species Rosalia funebris. The sequence continues at coordinate 29,519,790 of JAZFAV010000032.1, read as the reverse complement.
TAGTTGATCCTTTGAAAAATTCTCAAACACGTCGACCATCATCACCATGCTGTCCATGCTATATAATCTTGTAGCTTACAATTAGATCAGAATCTGTTAAAAATGAGGATTACCATAAGATTTAGTAAATTTACATTATTTTTCCTTATACCCTGTTTGTTTTAAAGTGCCCTAGATCTAATTATACGTTAAATATAGAAACTAAGTTCATGAATTGCTAACTTCCATGGACTGGTTCGATGAAGTCTTGGTTTACGTATGGACATTGTGTCAAATAGAGATTTACAATTAGTATCATCGTGGTTTTATCGTCCATTGCATTGCGGTTATTTAAACAATTACAATATCTCGATTCAATAATTTTTCAAAGAACTACCTAACACTGCCCTAAGGAAGTCGTATTCGGCGAATATAGAAATATTGGTCTATATTGACATGGGAAAACGTGGGAAAGATTCAGAAACATTAGGTCATGAATTCGACAATAACAAATAGAAATAAACAGTTTTAAAACATTAAAATGAACTTTGCCGCACGTAGAACATCTCTATCTCGAAATTGAGTGGCCGAGAAAAAATAAATCAACACATAAATGCAGAATATGTGTTTTATGCAACAGTTTTACATTTTTCAATTTTTCTCGAATAGTCCACCATCGTGCTTTCTCATGGCCCATGGACAGTATCAGACACAGGTGGAGTGTGTCCTATCCACCTCAAAATTAATAGATGTCGTCTAGTGCACATAATCAGAGTCAGTCGAAGCCCGATCGATCCGACACGTTTAATTGAGTGATCATGCTAGCATCAATTTCTCAAATAGTCCACCATTGTGCTTTCTCATGACCCATGAATATGGTAGAGTGTGTTCTATCCACCTCAAAATCAATAGATGTCGTCTGAGAGACGTCCCCGATCAGAGTAAATCAAAGCCCGATTAATCCGATACAATTTAGTTGAGTTATCGTATTAGAAAAAAAATTCTCAAATAGTCCACCATCGTGCTTTCTCACGACCCATGGACAAGGTAAGATGTGTCCTATCCACCTCAAAATCAATAGGTCAATAAATCAATAGAGACGTTCCCGATCAGAATCCGTCAAAACCCGATCGATCCGACACGATTTAGTTGAGTTATCTTGCTAACAAAAAATATTTCTCAAATAATCCACCATCGTGCTTCCTCATGACCCATGGACAGGGTGGGGTGTGTCCTATCCGCCTCAAAATCAGCAGGTGTCATCTGGAAGACGTCCTTGATGAGAATCAGTTACAACCCGAATGATCCGACACGATTTAGTTGAGTTATCGTGCTAACAAAAGCAATTTCTCAAATAGTCCACCATTGTGCTTTCTCATGACCCATGAACATGGTAGAGTGTATTCTATCCACCTCAAAATCAATAGACGTCGTCTGAGAGACGTCCCCGATCAGAATAAATCAAAGCCCGATCGATCCGATACAGTTTAGTTGAGTTATCCTATTAGAAAAAAAATTCTCAAATAGTCCACCATCGTGCTTTCTCACGACCCATGAACAAGGTAAGATGTGTCCTATCCACCTCAAAATTAATAGGTCAATAAATCAATAGAGACGTTCCCGATCAGAATCAGTCAAAACCCGATCGATCCAACACGATTTAGTTGAGTTATCTTGCTAACAAAAAATATTTCTCAAATATTCCACCATCGTACTTCCTCATGACCCATGGACAGGGTGGGGTGTGTCCTATCCGCCTCAAAATCAGCAGGTGTCATCTGGAAGACGTCCTTGATCAGAATCAGTTACAACCCGAACGATCCGACACGATTTAGTTGAGTTATCGTGCCAACAAAAGCAATTTCTCAATTAGTCCACCATTGTGCTTTCTCATGACCCATGAACATGGTAGAGTGTGTTCTATCCACCTCAAAATCAATGGATGTCGTTTGGGAGACGTCTCCGATCAGAATCAGTCAAAGCCCGATCGATCCGACACAATTTAGTTAAGTTATCGTATTAACAAAAAAAAAATTCTCAAATAGTCCACCATCGTGCTCATGACCCATGGACAGAGTGAGATGTATCCTATCCACCTCAAAATCAATAGGTGTCGTCTGAGAGACGTTCCCAATCAGAATCAGTCAAAACCCGATCAATCCGACGCGATTTAGTTGAGTTATCGTGCTAACAAAAAAAGTTTCTCAAATAGTCCACCATTGTGCCTGTGTCCTATCCACCTAAAAATCAATTGGTGTCATTTGGGAGACGTCCGAAATCGGAATCAGTCACAACCCGATCGATCCGACACGAATTAGTTGAGTTATCATGCTAACAAGAATAAATACCAACGACGACAACGACACACCCATACACAAAATGGTTTTAAAACCTTTTTTTTTTTCTAGAAAAAATAATCCCGAAAAAATTTAGTTTTTTCACTTTTTCTTTACACGATTACATTACTTTTCCGCTAGTACAGTGGAGTGCGGAAAAGTAAAAATATCTTTGCTTCCTTCAAAAACTTACATGCCTAAAGTCATCTAAAATATAGCGTCTTCTAATCGATGTTTTACTTTTTATAATGTTTTAGTTTTATTATTTACCTACTAACTAGGTAACTGAATTTTTTGGTATTATCTTGTATTACTTTCCCGCTACATTACTAAAGCAATATATAAAATATAAACTCCTTATTTCTGTAGTTTTAATATAAAATATATTCTTCAAATATATATAAAAAATGTACTAAATAAAGTTTTCAAGTTGATAGAACTAGCAGACGTTTGTTATTTTTCACCTCTTAATGTTCGGTATCTATTTAAATTGTGAATAATATAATACATTCATATGATTAAAGATGCTTAGAGTTCACAGTGGTGTTACACTCGGGTAACTTTGCGGCAACCGATATATCATCGTGTAGACTTTGTCTACATTTGAATTTTTGTATGTAGAAGCAATTTAATTCAGCTTTACAGTGGTGCTTGACTAGTTATTGTTTGTTTTATAGTATAAATATTCATATTATATCGTCCTTGCTATTTTTGTATAGCATAAATATTCCTAAAGCTTGCAGTAATACAATGGCTTGCGCATAATATGAGGTTTCGAATAATATTTGATTTGTAATCGAAGCTAGTTGGCCTTTAACAAATATATATTGAAATTGAGGTACGTTGTAAACTCATTTACCATCTTGCGCGAGAGACTAGAAAATAATATTAAATTCCAGATACACAAAAAACTATAGTTAGTGTTCGCGAGACAACGGGCTCTAAAAATATTTTGTGGACAACGTTATAGTACTATTCATTTCATAGCTATTTTGCAAATAAAAAGCTCTGTTATCTTGCCGATATACGAAACAGTCTACCTGAGCCTAGCCATAAAAATAAGCCACGGTATGTTTTGAAATTTTTTATTTGGCAAATAGCGATAAAATAAACTATACATACACTTGATATGCTTTGAACGTCATTTGCGTATTTACTAGACAGTAAATGATGACACGAAGTATCACGAAATTACAGCCAGGCGTAAATCTGATAATAACTACGTTACAAATATTTCAATTTTCACACATCAAGGGTTATTATTTTCTAGTGATATATATCGCGCAAATATCTACATATACTTTAACTGATAAGATCGAAAAGTTGGTAATAATTAGTTATTTAAGCGTGAAACTCTCAAATCCTCGCCAAAATTTGGCAACTCCCCTATTTTTGAGGGTGCTGAATAAGAGTAACAGTTTTTCGCGGTCGAGCACAGTTTTCAAAAAAACGAATATTCAACTTTTCCGCACTTAACATCACTTTTTTCTTCAAGAACTTTCACTTTACATTATGTGGATACCTAAAATAAAGTATATGTAAGTAGATGCTACAATACTTCCTTTATACATATTATACATTAAAATCGCCATAAACCTTGTTATTCATTACGAGTTTCTTAATTTACTTGCAATTTTTACAATTTTCATGCAGCCGTCCATTTGCTATCGAAGCGTCATCTATTAAGTCCGATTACACCCTCGAAAATAGGGGAGTATCCAAATTTTGGTGAATATTTTATGCTAAAGTAAATGATTATCAAGTTGATAATGAATGGTTAAAATACACAGAGACATTTTAGAGATAATTTGAAACCAGGAAGATCGGAAGTAAAGCAGTGTTCAATAAAGTGTTCTCCCATGCCGATGCCTTTAACAATAATTTAAGAAAAGTTACTATTTACCAGGCCAGAAAACATTGCAAACTTATGTACGATCTGGGTGGCAACGCAGCGGAAACAATACGAAAAATCAATTATATAAAACAAAAAATGTGATTATATATGGACGAAACGATGGATTGTAAAAAAATTATTAGTGTTCCGACATCCTTGAGCCACCATAGCCGATTCTTAGTCGCTGGGGGACATGATTACAGGCAGCATTTTATTATTTTGAACATTTATATAAAATAAAGTATGTAGTATTACAATTTGATTCTAAACAGACAGCTGTTATCAAGACAAGTTAAGCAGTATTTCAATATTCCACAGTTGAAGCAGATTTATAAACTATTCATAACAGTTATAAGGTATTAGTGGAGGCAATAGAAAAATTATAAAATCTTTCCTTGTCGTTAGTGGCGTAACTATAAATAATGGATGCTATATACACACAGACATATAGTTCAAGGTACCAAAAAATAATAGTATTATAGCAAAGTTTGACATTTTTTTTAAAAGATTTAGATTTTACCAGACTAAAAGAAATGTACATTGTTTCTGCATCTATAGATCTATTATAGTTATATAATTGTAATAATTATTCAATTACTTCAATATTACATAACTAAATATCGAAGTCTTTCTCTTCGTGTAAGAGTATCTTTTCGCCACAGCGAACACCGCTCGCTGAAGCTGAAACAACTGTAACATACCTAATGCTGCAGATGTTTAACCGAGCTAATTCAGTGGATAATGCTGTTTGGGAGGGTAAGCAGGTATTTTACATTGTTATATAAATTATAACGTATAGTCAGGAGCTTATTATTATTTTATTACTAAACATTATTTATTTTATTTGAATTATTACGAAGCCACGAAGGTGACGCCTCTGGCACGCTGACGAAAAGAGCGGCTCTACTGATGCGGTATCCAAATATGCAGCTCCAATAATAATCCACACTGAATGGAGAAATATCACAAATAGTTACATTAATTTCCTAATACGGCGTACAGTTTCGTTCCAAGAAGATGGTGCAGCGTCACATTTTGATACAGTTATAACTTTTAAATATAAAAAATAACAAGGAACACTTGATAATCTAAAGAATGTTAAAAATAAAGTTCAACATGTTGTGACATTTTTCCCATTCGTTCAATAATTTCTCAAATTATGTTTAATACTAATTAACAATGAAACTTAAATTAGATGAAGTTGAAGTAAAATTTTTATTTTTTTAAATATTATATAACTGAGGTCATTACTCCAATACGAATTATTCTAAATATAGGTTGTCTGAGTGTTGAACCCGTCTTAGGCCTTTCATTGAACATACTTTTTCTAGTAAAAGTGATTGTATGCCTTTATGATTAGGTTGTATCAGCTTATATACTGTGTGATTACAAAAATTTGATATCTTTTTGGAATCAGCTAGTCAAGGAGAGTCAATAATGAACTGATTATTACGGATTATAATCTAAATTAATGTCATGGGGAGTCATAAGAAAATTCCATAAAGTCTTGCTGAAGATTTATCTGGCCCTACGAGTGTTAACAATTATTTTATAGAGTCTATACCTAAATGAGATCCGTGATGAGTAAATCGATAAATATTGTGAGTCTGAATTTAATAATGATCTGACATTCATTTATAGTCCAGTGAGTACCGAAAGAGTTAAGAAAATCATAATTAAATAAAAATCTCATAGAATGAGCCCAGATGGACTAACTGCAAAAATGTTGCAACGCTCATTACAATGAACATATGCGCCATTAACGTATATAATTAATACATTTTTTGAAATAGGAAAGTTACCTCTATAGGAAAGTATCGTGTATTAAACATAAACTTAAAAAAATTCAGAATAATACATAGTTTTACAACCTATTAGTTTAGCTTCCGGTCCTAATAAAGTCGCTGAATCTACAATATATGAAACAAATCCTCAACGTGTTTCCGAGAATGGAATAATTCCCCCAAATCAGGTAGGATCTCGATAACGCTTTAGTACCTCTAGTTTCCTTGTTAATGTAACTGATGAGCTGTTGACAATGTACAGGTTACATTTTTAACTCCACTAGATATGACTAAAGCCTTTTTATTCTTTAGATATTAGTTGTTCGAGAGCCATATTACAACATTATGGCATTTGTGAAAATATACTTAATTGGTTTTAAAACAACTTTTCGGGTAGTTTTAAAAAAAAGTTTCAAAACTTTCGTCACATACTAAATCAATTCAGATAGAAGTTCCACAAGGTTGTGTGTACTGAAGCACTGGTTTTTTTTCTGCAGATATTTAAAACATTGGTTAAAAGTAAATTAAAAAGGGATATACGAGTATACTTTCATCGGATTTATTTCAAATCTTGTACTGGGTTAGTCACCTAAAATTGACCCCCCCCTCCCTTTATTTCTCTTAATTTCAATCTAATCGAAAAATTCAAACAACAATTTTACATGTTTTTTATAAATTTTTGAATATTTAAACAAATTTTCAAAAACTCTGCAAATTGAAAGGGGACGAACAATTTTTTTTTTTTAATGGAACACCCTGTATTTTTTTACTTAAAAAGTTACCCACAGTTTTCTGATCACAAAAATATATAATTTTTGTATCTTGGTAAGTATAGTTCTTGAGATATTCATACAAATATATAGTCACATCACAGGAATAAGTTTGGCATAAGACCATAAATCAGGAGAGCTATATTTTTGAGATATAACGACACATCTTTTTTTTTTTAAGAAGATAAGTATGAAAATTCTTTGATGCGGCAACACATAATAATTATAATAAACAAATAAACCTTTATTAAAATGATGACAACAAAGTTTAATGAACACAAAACATAATTAACGAAATAATGATAGAAAAAAACAATGCGCAACAATAAATAACATAAAACCAATGAACTTTATTAATATTAAACATATCTATATGTTCTCCACGTATCCTCCGTTTCTATCAAGGCACAGTTTAATAAATTCATTTCTAACGTTTTCAAATAAATGAACATTTTGCCGCAAATTTTCTATTTCTTGACTGATACAGTCCTTCAACTCATCCGAGTTATTATATACCGAATTTTCGTATATGTTTTGTTTTAGTGTTCCCCACAAAAATAAGTCCAAAGGACTCAAGTCTGGGCTATTAGCAGGCCAATGTATAGGACCGTATCTTCCTATCCAAAATAGATATTTGTCATTTAAATATTCCGTTACGTTCCATACAGAGTGTGGAGGAGCACCTTCCTGTTGCCAAATAACAGAATTCCTGGTTGCAAGGGGAATATTATCTAAATAGTTCTCTACTTCACCCCGAAGAATATTCAAATACTGAACTGCATTCAAGGACCCATTAATGAATACGGGACACACAATTGTATTTTGATGAATACCGTACCACACATTTACTGTATTGGGTTTTTATCTTTTTTATAATATATGAATTTTCGGGCGCCCAATAATGTGCATTTTTCCTATTAAAAAGTCCAGCCGTTGAAAAGCTACTTTCATCGGTCCAAAATAAGTTTTTTAAAAAGTTATTGTCGTTTTCTGCTCTCTCAATCATCTCTCTACAAAAAGCTCTTCTGTCGGCAAAGTTATTTTCAGTTAAAAGCTAAACTGACAAAATACTATAAGGCTTATATTTGTGACATTTCAATATACATCTTATACTTGCTTGAGAAATATTAAATTCTTCTGCAGCAGCGTTAGTAGATTTATTGGGGTGTTCGGTAAAAAAAAGTAAAACGTCCACTTCTGCTTCTTCAAAACCTTCTCCTGTTTTGGGCTTCTTTCTTTCTCGTTTCTTATCTTTTAAGGATTCGCTGTCCCCAAACTTGAGATAAATATTAGAGAAAGCGTTCTTGGAGGGAACGCGTCTTTCAGGATATTTTCTTGCATATTCTCTTTTGGCTATATATTTGTTTTTATTGCTGGTTAAGTAAATTTCTAATATTTCTTTCCTTTCGACTAATGAATATCCCATATCACTATATTAGATATATTAACAAGTGTGTTAAAACTTAACTTAAAGCGTATTAATAATATAACAATCAAACATAAGCCAAACATAACATAACTGTCAAACGAAGCATTATTGTTTCTTTAAATCATTTCGGTTCATAGCTCTCCTGATTTATGGTCTTATGCTAAACTTATTCCTGTGATGTGACTATATATTTGTATGAATATCTCAAGAACTATACTTACCAAGATACAACAATTATATTGTTGTGATCATAAAACTGTGTGTAACTTTTTTAAGTAAAAAAATACAGGGTGTTCCATTAAAAAAAAAATAAAAAAATGTTCGCCCCCTTTCAATTTGCAGAGTTTTTGAAAATTGGTTTAAATATTCAAAAAATTTATAAAAAATCATGTAAAATCCTTTTTTGAATTTTTCGATTCCATTGAAATTAAGAGAAATAAAGGGGGATCAATTTTAGGTGACTAACCCGATACATATGTTTATAATAAATTAAATATATTAAATGATACTTATGCTTAGGGAGCGTTGGAAATCAACTTCGTTGATACAAGTTTCCTTTTAGAAGAAATCTGTACATTTTCAATAAATATATTCTCCTTCTTATTATTATTATTATTAGAGCAAAAGTCAATGTATCAGAATTTTCTAAAGAAGTATTTGTTTAGTCGAAAATTAATGTGTACGTATACATTATTTTACTAAATACCATATATAATAAAATATAAAAATATTCAGACTAAATACTTAACCAAAATTACTATTTGGTTAAATGTTTCATGAATGGGTTGGTGGTTAACCTGTTTGAAAATAATAAACAAGATACGTTTATATAGTTTTCAGTAAGTTAAAAGTGATTTAGTGTGAGTAGGCAAAATTGAAAATAATAGTTACGCAAAATATGTATTCAAATCCTTTGTTAAATAAAATTTACATAGTTTTGTGATAAAATAATTCAAATTATTTTGTGCTAACAATAACCTGAAATATGATTCCAAATATTTTATGGTTTTAATGTTGCGTGTGAGAGCGTGGGCGTGCAGGTGACCTCGCAGAGGGTTTCGGAAAATAAATCATTATTAAATGCTAAACGACAAAAAGAAGACAAATCGATGTATGGAAGGAAGGAAGCAGGCTCAAATAAGAAAAAACTTCCCATAAATCCTTCTTTCTTTAGCGGAGCACCAAACTTGCACAAACTCGAACTAAGTCCGAACATCGTTCACTTTGAATCATGGCTGCCTGGATGTCGTCTCCGTCGTGGCTGCGCATTAATAGAAGTTCTAAATCGAACTGAATTGGCCCTCTGCACGTGCTTCCAGTCAAGAATATCTTACAACACAACAAATATGTACAGTGGCGTCTTTAGAAAATTACTCGACGCCAAACGTGCATGAAATTATTCCGCCAATCAATATAGTTACATATGTATACATACTCGTATGTATTCACATAAGCTTCATTCTAAATAAGGACATACAAGTCTTTAATTTTTAGGTACTAAGTAATCGTCACGAATGGAGAAATACTGATTCTCTTGTTATGTTCATAAGAAATATAAATGGAAAAAACGTATTAATCTTTACAGGAACCTTACGATTACTGAAAAATAAAACAATAGAAGAAAGAGTACAAAAGATAAGAAAGCGTAAGGAGATAGGTGAGATTTTTGTTCACCTATCAGTGAAATTTTGGTCATGGATCGTAAAAGTGTCTGGTTTGTAAGGATGTATTTGTTAAATATATATAGATAAAGATAGATACTTCACTTCTTATTTTTTTTATTAACTATCACTATTACTGGCACATTTTTTATCAAAATTTAAGAGATCTTTAAATATTCGTATGTAAAATAATTGTATAATACATCTCTGTTTATAATAGAAATTAGTATAGTCAATTTTAAATTTCATTAGTACTAATGAAAAACTACAAAATACTAGTAATACATTTTTACTTCATTTATGTACAGGGCATTCCATTAAAACATTAAATAAATTGTTCCACATCTGGCTAGATCATATGGATAAAACTACAAGTCTAAATGTTAAATAACATGACATACACACACCACTTTAGGCTGTCTTTGTGAGACCTATGTTTCTTTTCGAAATATTTAAAAGAGTTATCCTTCGGAAAATAACAGCAGTGAGAGCTGAAACATTACATCAGCAATGTTGTGCAAAATATGTTTCTAGAACTAGAAGTATAAATTTTCTTTTTTGTTAGTCTATTTTTGGCACACAGAGTAAATATTACTATATTAATAACGAATATATCGTCCTTAGTATGTTGAATATAATTAATAAGAATTAATCCTCTACATTAGCTGAGTGTGGAAATTCATCGCGTGAACTAGAAGAATAATCCTGCTGGAATATTGTCTATGATAATAAATAACGGATTAAAAATGAAGAATTAGACATAGTCGTCTATGTTCTAACTGTGAAAGATGGTGGAAGGGGGAGTGATTTGGTTTAACTCGTTAACCTATTTAAACATTTATAGCATACTTTATCAAATATTGGCCACAAAAGTTGTTCAATCTTGTATGAAGAATTTTCAGCGGTCTTACCTTATTTTTGAGATTGTATTCACTACGCATAGGACTAGTAGATGGAGATTATGGTTATTTAGCTTACAATGATAGGCAACGTTCAGTGATAGCTCTCAGCATTTTTAGTCATTGCTAATTTCCATTCCATCTGTTTTTATGACACTTTAGTATATAATTACTTACACGGAATCACAAGTGGCTTCGCAAAATGCTATTACTGATTCCGATCCCAGAAATAGTCCCTATAGCCCGAACGGGCCAAAATATTGGCCTGAATATGTCAATGATTTTTCCATTAATATTCTCCTAATTAGCAATTCTTCTGGTCTTTTGTATATCCATAATTTCTAAACCTTTGGGCATGGACACTTGATGACTCACTAAGTCGAAGGTCTAGATTTATAGAGAATATCCTATATCCAGGCCTTTCCACCATCATCAATACAGACTAAAATGTATGGCTTCAGAGGGTTATCGGATACCTGATAACCCTCTAAGTTTGATACCTGATACATCTTGGGAAGGAGCTGAAGCATTTGATGCAGCAACAAATACAGGAGACTAGTTTTCCATGAATACCGAAAGATTACGTGTTACTCAACGCGTGTTTTATTTATCAAGAAGATGATTAAAATGACTTGTAATCATCTTCTGACGATTCTGAACTTGTAATCAACTTGGGTGACTTTTCTTGCTGCTGCTTTGCTGTTTTTCAAATACAAAAATGAGGAATATGTGATTCACGTCAGTCCCGAAGAGGTAGTTGCTTATCTGCATCCTCTAGAATTCGCGCCTGTACCACTCATATATGTATATATATATAATATATATATATATATATATATATATATATATATATATATATATATATATATATATATACATATATGAGTATATATATATATATATATATATATATATATACTCATATATGTCATATATATACCACTCATCTGAAAATATCCTATATCCAGACCGTCCCAGTATTATTGATTTGTCAGTATAGATCCAAATGTTCGGCATCAGAAATCAGTTTTTATCATCTGGTGATATAACACTCGCGTTTCGGCAACCAATTCATGGAAAACTGATTTCTGGTTTCAGATACTATTGATCAAATAAAAACATGGTGAATGTCCCATGCACGCACGACTCCAGAAAAGGCCGATAAAACTTAATCGGTGTGTAACTTCGCCGGTGAAGTTTTGGCATAAAAATTACCTTTATTTCTCTCCATCCCTCAGCTATATATCCAAAAGCGATGTATGCCAGATAGACGTTCACAAGTCATCAAGTTCCAGCGACTTGAGACTGAAAAGGTTTTTATAATCCAGATAACTGTTATATAATTCACCGTGTCAGCGGCCAGTACATAATCCTCCTCTGAGCTGACAGAAAAAGTTAACCTAGATTGGAGTGCCACAGTTGCTTGGCATTGAACACACATTACTGGGAATAGGGTATTAGCCAGTAACTCTAAGTTTTAGAGAAATGGTTCGTAAGGATTCTGTCCTCTTGTCTTAGAATGTCCGACTAATAGTGAGAGGCGTTTGACATAAGCTTCTTTAGACAGACGTTTAGACGTACATTGGATTCTACTCCATTACAGAAGATCATCCATAATATTTTCTGTTTGAAGGGAATTTAATGTTTTAATGTTAATTTGTGGTTTTTGTTGGTTTTGGTAGGCCACCCAGTTAACAGTACTTTTTTAGATATATTTACCTGATTATAAAGTTATTTAACCACTGTTCTTATTCAGATAAGTTCATTGCATGGCCGAGGTGTAATGCAACCTAATCCAGACTTTCCCAGTAGTTCTGTTTGCTCGTAACTCAATACAATGATCGATTGATGTTGTCGTACGCAAATCTCAATATCGATCCAATTTGACGTGTCTTAGTTCTAAAGGAGTCCTAGAAATATATTCCTGTTTGTGATCGGGGTTGCGATAAAACATCATTTCTACCCCTCTTGCATTTAGTTCTAATTGGACCCATCTTTAGTCTAATCTATTAGCATACCTCGCTGTCCCACATGATGTGATATGCTCTTAAGTCCAAACCAATAATACTATATTTCCATTCCATTTCTTAACTTATATATATATATATATATATATATATATATATATATTACTATTACCATTATTACCATACTATTACCATATTATATATTACTATTACCAAACTTCAGTGGACATGTTTAATATGAAAGTTAAGAAAGAAATGAATATACTGTTCTGCTAATATGTGCCTGCAAGCATTTCGCCGAATCATTATTTTAGAAATTTATAGCTCTTATCACAAATATTGTAAACTCGTAGCATCGAGCAAATCAAGGTCCCTAACATTCGGCCATCCTGACCAAGGGCATGTCCCCGGGCCCGCCTGCATCAGCCCCTAAACAGAAATAAACAACAGCAGCAATTTGTCTTTTAAGAAGTTTCAAAATTATTATTTTCTCTTTTTCTTCTTTTTTTTTTTTGACTTTTGAATTTTGTGATCAACTACTGGAGTACATTCGAATACATCGGTAATGGACTCAACAGATTATTCTGGAGGGCTGGTCATGCCTGACACTGTTTGGAGTGCCCTCAACAAAGGTGTCTGAACATTCCACGCTCTCAACAGTACAATCTGGATTCACATTATTTTATTGTGATTCTGAAAACCCAAAGACTCAACAGATAGTGATAAAAGTTAATCGAGAAATTTTACTCTAAAATGTTTACTCTAACTGCACAGCTCAGCTGCCATAATTAAATAAAAGAATGTCTAAAAAATTCGTATACTAGTCAGCTCAGAGGTCTAGTTCAAATGCTGTAATCAATAAAATAATCATTTGCACAACTCAGAGGCCTATCTACAGCTAATAGGCATGTTTGGCAAAACGCTGTAGTAAATAAAATAACCATTTGCGCAACTCAGAGGCCTATTTACAGCTAATAGACATGTTTGGCAAAAATATAGAAAACGACTAGATGTGTCTGCGAGTGTTATTGTACAACTCAGAGGTCTATTTAGAATTAATAGACGTGTTTGGTAATAATAATTTTGTAAAATAAACAATCAAATATATTAAAAAAAAAATAAGGTTAGTTGGCCTGTGTGCATTCTATAATCAAACAAATATCAAATTGACGTAGGCATTTTAGTGCATAAAATTTTTGAATAAAGTGATCAACAAAGGAATTGAATAAATGCCTAAATCGTGTTTTGTAGGTTTCACCAGAAAACATATAAATTACTCACCACTAAGTCAAGGATTGGATTTGACTAATTTTAATCTGTCGCTTTCCATAACTCCTCGAAAGCGTCTACGATTCTTAGAGAGTGACTGTACTTGATAGCGGACATTTGGTAACTCAGTCATCACTCGGACAGGACCAATATATTTTTGACACAATTTGCCAGTGGTTAAGTCTGTTAATGTCAAAGGTGTCACAGGTACTTCAGTACGTGACTGCTCCGAAGAGATTCCCCTCGCCACACATTGTTATTCATAACCCTATATAATAATATTTTTCAACTTGTTAATTATTTATGCTGAGGTATTAGAATTGGAGTTTAGTTTATAACACATCTCGCGACTGTGCCCTAATTTCCTACAATAACTGCATTGTGTACTTTCATTGGAAAAATAGTTGGAAGCTTGATGTCCTTGTTTACCACATTTAAAACAATGATTCGATCGTTGATGTTTGGTAATATTCTTATGATCATATTGATATTCTGTTTTGTGCTGCTCGTTGCAAGAAACCATATAATTTGTTTCTGTTAGGAAATGTAACAAACTCTCTGTTGCATTACACTTTGCTGCATGTGCGCTTGCTTTGATCAAGTTATTATTTATTGTTGAAATAATAACATCAGTTATGACTTCATCGGTTAGGTTTCAGTGTTTATCTAGTCGAAGTTTATCATAATAAAACGAAATCAAATACCTCTACGAGCAGGGCACTATACTTTCTATTTTCTAATAATTCAAGTCTGTTTAAAAATACTGCACTCTGAATTTACATTTTGCTTTTTTGCACTTTTATGGCGTCGTGAACGAGATCGTCTTTTACCATGCGTTGATTGATCACTCATTGTTTATGTTGAAATTGAACACCTGGAGGACGTTCCAAATGCACTTCACATGGACAAAGCACTACAGCACAAATGTATCGGTGTGGATAAGCATCCCACTTCTGATTTGTTAAAACACATTTCAAAATTAACAACTTTTATTAATATTATATATATATATATATATATATATATATATATATATATATATATATATATATATATATATATATATATATATATATATATATATATATATTACTATTACAAAACTTCAGTGGACGTGTTTAATATGAAAGCTAAGAAAGGAATGAATATACTGTTTTACTAATATCTGCCCGAAAGCATTTCGCCGAATCATTATTTGAGATTTATAGCTGTTATGACAAATATTGTAAACTCGTAGCATCGAGCAAATCAAGGTCCCTAACAATATGTATGTATATAATACATAAAATTTAACTGTCTCTTGCTTTATTCTCCCTCTTTATCTCAATAGCATCTCTTCCACTTAAATAAATAAATGAATACTAAAATAATTATCTCAGTAATGAATAATTTTAAATAGCAATACTTGCTGCAATGTGAAATGTAAAATTTGATATGAAAAGTTTTAATATTCAAAAAACGAGAATCAATAATTTTGTATAATGGTAATGTCACTAGTAAGTAATAAAAATTTTCACATAAAATGTATGCATATATAATTTATATAACTAAAATGTAATTTCGTTGAAGGCAATCGCTATTTTAGAGATTACTTTTTTATTTCAAACTAGTTTAATTACAAACTTTATATGTCGTATGTTCTTAACCAGAAATAAAAATTAAGCTGTACAATACACTCCTTAACACACAACAGATAACTTTCCTAAAATATAGTATATGAAGTTATTCGGTATGCGTTGTGATTATTGACTTACTACTAGTCTACCAGTAATAATAATAAAAATATCGCTTTCATATCGTCTGTGTTTTTTTGTATATATAAATCGAAATTGATAAAAAAGAGCTGTATCATCAAATTCTCTTATATGTACAAACATGCAGAACAATAAGCAGAGTTTACTCTGCCATCATCTAAATTAAATCAGATAACGTAGGCATGCAAAAATCTGTCCGATAAATAACGTAACCCGCTCATTAAATGTCATAAATAAATCATTCGGTTATAATAATATTAAACTGTCATCCTCAATATTTTTATCTATAAAATAACATAGTGTCTGGCACGACTCTTGTACATGTTCTGCTTTTAGAGATCTCAGACGGAGTTATCCGATTCCATAAAGTGCTTATTATGAATCAAAGAAGCAAATTGTATCAGTGTGAAAATACTTAGGGTAAAGTAATACGCTTTGCATTAGAGTTTGCATGTTATCCTATCTATTACTAATCTATTCTCTGCACATATTAATGCTAAAGCTTAGTATGAAACCTATTATTCTTAGTAAACAAATATGTATGTATCATCATCATTAGGTCATCAGTCCTAAGACTGGTCGGACGCTAACCTCCAGCTTCTCCTATCTTGTGCTAACCTACGCATTTCGCTAATTGTGCTACAACCTACATCCCTTACTATTTGCGAGCAGTAGTCTAATCTAGGCCTACCTCTGCCTTTCTTCACTCCTATTTCTGCCTCCAAAATATCACGGACTATTCCCCCATGTCTCAGCAAGTGGCCTACCATTCTATCTCTTCTCTTCTTTAAGTTTTTCCACATACTCCTTTTCTCGCCGACTTTCTCCAATACTTCTTCGTTTCTAACCCTATAAGTCCATGGTATTTTCATCATTCTTCGGTAACACCACATCTCAAAAGCTTCTAATTTCTTCCTACTTGCTTCCCCTACCGTCCAGGTTTCGCAGCCGTAAAGTGCCGTGCTCCATACATATGTTTTCAAAAATCTCTTCCTTGTTTCTAAGTTTATTACCCCCGAGCATAAAAGTGCTTTCTTTTTGTTAAAAGCTACTCGACCCTGCGCTATTCTTTGTTTTATGTCTTTATCGCTTCTTCCATCCCAATTTATTTTACTTCCTAAATAAGTGAAGTCTTTAACTTCCTCCAATCTTTCATTATTAATTTGTACTTTCGTTTTTGCTCTGCTCTCGCGCCCTCTGCACACTAACACTTTAGTTTTGTTTTTATTCACCCTCATTCCGTATTCCTCTGTCAACACTGCCTCCATTTCGTTCAATGCTGATTCTAGTTCCTCCTTACTAGATGCTAATACTGCTATATCATCCGCGAATCTCAGCATTTTTAGTTTCTGTCCCTGTACTTTAATCCCGAAATCTACTCTATCTTTTACCACATTAATCGCCTCTTCGATGTACAGATTAAAAATTAGTGGTGATAGCGTACATCCTTGTCTTACTCCTTTCCTAATACCTACTTCCCTTTCTTCCCCTTCTACTTCTATAACAGCAGTTTGCTCTATGTATAGATTGTGTACTACTCTCCTATCTCTATACTTCATTCCCGCGCTCTTTAGTATCTCGAACATTTTTTCCCATCTTACGTTATCAAAAGCTTTTTCTAAATCTAGAAATCCTATATAAGCGTTCTTTCCTTTTTCTATTGTTTTCTCTAACATTACTCTTAGCGCCAGAATAGCTTCGCGAGTTCCCCTATTTCGCCTAAACCCGAATTGGTCTTCTCCTAGTATTTCCTCCGCTCTATTTTCCATCCTCTTCTGCACTATTCTAGTTAAGATTTTGATGTATGTATGTGATTGAATAAAATATACTATATGCATTAATTGAACTACCATTTTTGTCATATTATTTTGTTGTTTTTGTCATTTTATTTTACATTTTTTTTTATAATGACAACCACTCCTTATGTTTCATGCCTATTTACGTCTTCCAAGTCTTCTACGTGTTTTAAATCATTTGACGTGATATGTATTACGTGACAGAGAAAGTCAACATACCATAAGTTGTTATTATAGTTCCCCTATTTTATTAATCTGGACACACTGTGTCCATCGTATAGTTCATACTATGTTCACAATACTCATAAAAGTTCACAATACTCATAAAAGTTGCCAATACTCATAATTTCATTAGGGCTGCTATTTTTCATTTCTATTTCATTTCAGTGCTTGATACGCTGAGAATTATTTGCCCTATTAAAACATAGACGCAATTTTACGTAACCCCACAAGAAATAATCCAAGGGACTCAAATCAGGCGAACGTGGTACCTCAGTTTTGTGATAAGTTACATAACAATTGTTTTGGGAGACAACAAATATTTTAGCGAGTTGATTACAAGAATATTATAAAAAATATTAATCGATACAAACAAAATCCTAACTATAAATTAAATTAAACGTTAAATTTGTTTGCTATTCATCTTGTGAAACGTTATTTAGCTTTTGAGCGTTAATTAATTTTACTTCTACAAAATTAAAACATTTGCTGGTTAGATTTTCACTTTCAAGTGAAAATCTAACCAGCAAAATAATTTTGTATAGATATGAATAATTGTATAGATAATTTTAATTTTGTATAGATATGGATTTTCATCCAGAAACGGCCCATTCAATTCATAATTTTACTTCGTTTTGAATCCTTTTAATTCTTCAATACTATTTGGTCAGTTAAGATATATATCTTTCATTTACGATAACCACACAGAAAGTAGTAGATTTAGAAATCTAGCTGACCATTCAATAACGTCTCTTCTTTTCTAGCAATCCACTTGCTGGAAAAGACTATGTTTAGTTAACCATGTGTTTACAATTCGTGATGCCACGCCATCCCATTGGTACAATATTAACTGTTCTAGTATTTCTGAATTTTCATTATTTGGATGCAGTATCACAAATGAAGCACTGTTGTAAGAATTCCAAATAGTTTTCAGCAATCATCATAGAAAATAGACTTAGGAATTGGGCATTATTTTTAGAAAATTCAATTCTGCGGTCGTAATTATCTTCCCGTGAATATATACACTTTGTATGTATGTCACTTATTTTTTGTCATATATTTTAAAACAAGTGACTACCATATTGCAAGTTTCGATCTGATTTTACGAGGTGTTCAGATATTCAACTGTGTATCTTAAGACAACCTTTGTTTTAAATTGCCTCTTAGAGTACCAAAAAAAGTTTTACTTCTATCTTACTTACAGTTAATATAATAGGTCTTCAGGTTACTTATTATTAAATAACTCACTAACCTTAGCTCCACAATCTTCATCATCAAAATTTCAATTCGTCGTGTTTCACTTAAGGGCGCTATATTTTGAAATCTAGTGACAGATAATCAGTAAATGAACAAGAACGTATTGGTAGAACGTTAATAGACGAAATTTTCTGGATGAGAAATCAGATGCATGTAGAAGCCGATTTTATGCAGCTCCATGCATCATAAATCAATATTAGCTGTGGTTTGAATGTGGTAGGACTGCATTAGACGCTTCAATCAAAAAATCAGAAACGCAATAAATATTTCTTTACAGATTTCTTCATAATTTTCTCACATTTATATTTTAAACATTTTCATCTTCCTATTTTAAAAAACCTGAACTAGACATATTTGAAGATCATGTTATCAAGTTTGATATAAATAAATAAATTCAACAATTTGCCCCACGAATCTAATAAAGATGTCATAAAGCCAATAATATAATTTTAGAGAATTTATAACGCATAATAATTTGGAACTGTTGATAAGAGAGAAATGAGAGAGAGAACAATTATCCATCTAATAACGATACATTGTATTGTACTTAGCGCACGATTTGCTAACTAAGGAGTGAATATTTCCCAATTATGCAAACTTGGTTGGCGAGAGGAGCACCACAAACGAAAACATGTAATCAAAAATAGGTTTTATGTAAAATTTTAAACAAAAAACTATTCCTAGAGCATAATCAATTCAAATGTTTGATATAAAACCTAATAAGACTTAACACGAATATCTCACTCAACACCTATTTCAGCAACAAAACGTCGTCATTAGGAGACGATAACACTGGAAAAGGACTAGTTATCACTTTTCGATTATGCCAACCGAAAACAGTTTCTGGAAAGCCAGCTTCCTGTTTCTCTATTGTATGAGGAAATGCTATTATACTCGTATATTCCCTTTTTTATTTCACATTTCCTTTCCATTCATCACCAGTTTTGTGAATCACATTATCGACTTACTGTTTGAAAAAATAAAACAAATATAGTTTTCCGAAGTACTTTTATCAAACCTATCTAATCAAACTTGTCTTTATCTATCATAAACTAGAAGACATGCCATTATGCTTCGCTCTAGTTTAATTAAAATATGTATTACATTTCACACCTATGTCAAATCTTTCTGTTATTATACGAGGTCTCCAACGACGAGTTCTCAAATTCCGACTGTAGATTGGATGAGTAAGAAATAGCCAGGCAAAATGTTCGTGTTTAGTCAATAAAAATGTTCGTTCGTAACATTTTTCCTTCGCGATATACAGGTTAATTTCTTAATTCAATCCAAAATTTGCAATGCGTGTATTTTCTAAGTACATTACAATTATACAAACAAATTTGATGTGCGATTACCTCTTCATAATAGGTTGTCACAGAGCCTATTCAAAAATTTTTGAAAACCCAGGACCGGATTAAAGGAAATTTAATTTAATTGTGTAAAAAGAAATATGCAACATATTTTTCTTCTTTGCGATAACACTTATTTTATAACGCTGTGAGAACACTGGTAATACGCAAAATTGAAAATTCATAATCATTAATAGAGTAATCTTTGCGAAACTCTACTAGAACACCTTAATGACTGATTATTACTTGTAGAATAAATTTAAAAGAGATGACAGGTTAAAATGAGATAGGTACTTTTTGTTATAGTATATTGGTATTGGTTAACTTCTTTTATTATCATAAAATTTATTATATATTCAACACAATAAATGACAATTTATTCTCATTAATTATAAATTAAAAAGTTTATAATTGTCTACAATTATCAATTATAAAAAATCAGTTATATCAATATTCGGCATAAATACTTACCCAAAAAGCGTTTTAATGGTTAGATGATTTAATCGGGTCCTAGAATATTCAGATTATAATTCTGAATAAAAGTATCCTTTTGTTTAATTTATTGTATTAATTAGGAATAAAGGAAAACAAATTAAACTAGATTTAAAGTATTATGTGAAATTTTACTTTGAAATTTTGGATTTTTCTAAATTCTTTGTATAAATAAAAGTACGACAGAAATCTAATCAGTGCTTATTTTTCCACTATTAAATTCCTATATTGAAGAAAAATGTCTTTCAGGGTGAATATTTTGACATTATAAAAAATTACTTACTTTATTGTTTCAATTATTACCAAGCGACTTATTACCAAGTGAGCTGGAAGTGGATTATCATTTGGTATTTTTTATACATGTCAAAAAGTTCACTCTGAAAACACATTTTTTAAATTCGTGTAGGTACTTCAATACATGTAAAAATACACGTATTGAAAGTTTTGCCCCAATTAAGAATCACCATGTATATCAGGAACCAAAACATTAAGAACATTATTATATAAGTCACCGTATATTAATTTTTGTGGTAGATTTTTGGTTTATTCCAAAAAAAAATTATTTATTTTATTATTATTTCTACTGACAACATTAACTTTAACGTAATTATAGTTGACATATGTATATAAAATATTAAACAGTAGTATTTTCTTTTGTAAGCAATATTCCCAAGTTTTTGATAAATCATCTCTTCCTTAAAATATATTTTGTATTATTAAAAACGTTTTATTGTAATTATATCGGTAGCTTTGAGATCAGTAATTGGAGAGAAAAACGTAATAAAACTCTTAAAGGAGTTAGTCTATTTCAATTTCGCTAATATTGAAACTCTTTAAAAATCCACCATGAAATAAAAGTGTTGACGCTAAAATTATGTTTATAGTAACAGTTATGTTAAGGGCACACTTGTTGTGTTCACCAGAGATCGCCCTGTCGGGGGATATTCTCTTCTTTGTCTCTCGCCTATCCAGATCTAAGGCATCTCTCTCGCTCTCTCAGCACAGTGCTGGAATCGAGTTTAGTACTTCATAAAGTAAAGGCGCACGCGAGCTTCCGAGGTTGAAATCTTAGGTTACAGAAGAGGGCTGTTATGGTGCCGTAAAGACGAGTGATTTGATTTTATGTGTTTCGGTTAAATATCGCTTTATCCTAGCAGGGAGCTCTTCCTTACTGCAAGGAATGAATGAAGTGTTAAAAGTGGGCTGTATTTTAAGATCATCAATCAGTCTGTCTTCATTTTACTAGTTTTATTGTTTCCACAACAGGTTACACTCTAATTCTTTATTAGTTCTTCTGTAGTCTCCATTTATAGATAGCAGGAAAATTGTTGCAGGATTTAGTAGGACATTTACTTCCACATAAAATAAGTACATATCTATTATATGCTATTTAAGGAGTTAACATAATTTTTGGTTTTTCAGACGAAATAGTGAAATTTAGATATCGCATGGCATTTTGAAAATGCCATGCGATAAACGTAATGCAGGCCAATCAATTATCATTCTTAAAGTTTGCCTTTATTGCATCTTATATTATATTAAAATAAAATTACATCTATTCATTTTGGAAACAATTATATAAAATTCTACATAATATAGTATGCTATGTGAAACTTCATAAAGTATGAGCAGTAATAGTTTTTATATACACTACAACAACCATCAGATATTTAATCAGTGTTGTAGCTAGGTGCTGGCTGCAGGGGCGACTGCCAAGGGCTCACATTTCAAAGGGGCACATTCGCAGACTCTATAAGAGAAGTAAATTTTTAACATAATCTCACATCTCAGGGATTTTATTTATAAAACTTAAATGTATAACTTAAATAAACTGCACTCCAAAGTTATTGTGTTGTTTCACTTCTTACAAAATAAATAAATATCATAATTTTTGGAGGGCGCAAAATTAAAATCTTGCCCTGGGCACTCATGACCCTAGCTACGCCACTGTATCTAACAACAATTATCCAATAATATAATATCGTTATTTATTGTCGGTTACCCCTAATCTGGAAATTTTGCCAAATCTCCACTTGTAGTGGGTTAGGGATATTTTCTCCCGAGGTAAGAGACTTCAGTTTTTATATTCTATCTGAGGAATCGTATATTTTCTAATCTTGTCTAAGTTTGTGTAGATTCCGTGATTTCTTTGACATACACATATAGCTTGTCAAGAATAGGAAAAAGTGTAATATTCTCTATGTGTGCGTAGAAGAAAGAGTGAGGCAGCATTCGGAAGGAAATACTGTATTGGAATGTACTTTATGGGCGGCCAAGTCGAACTCTATGTACATTCGATACACTCGAAATCCGTTCCGCAAAGGCCTCAATGCGACTGAGTAAAGAACAGGTTATTTAGTGACCACCTCGCGGGCGGTCTGATATCGCAGTTTTGAGACTTATTCCTATTCTTGACGACCAGTGCAAGGCACTAAAAAGTTATACACCAATCGATCCGTCACCCATCCAAGTGTTAGGAAGTACAGTCGTCCCTTGGTTTTTAATATATATTACTATATTACATGTACTATGTATTATTATTACATGTACTAGGTTAGTTTATGTAACGGCTGGCCAAAATTTTTAATATTAAATGAACCTAACGAAAAAATAACATCTTATTTAGTAGATACTTTATACGACATATTCCTTCACTTTAAATAAAACGTTCCTTTTTTAAAACCTTTATACGTATAAATAAACTCATTTGAATTACATACTGACCAATTTATTTTAATTTGAGTAATAAGACATGTTTAGTATAATGAGAATGAGATATTTTAACATGTACAGATCATGAAGATAAGTATTTTTGTTTTATTTTATGATGCATTCGATAATAATCCATTCTATAGAGTATATTTTTGATCATGGTTCTAAAATCATATATTTCTCGTCATCTTATTAAAATATGATAGTTGTGGTTCTATTTCTTTTTTAACTTTAGATATGTTATCCTTAAAAAAACATGAATCTTTTGTTAACAAACTTCCCTTGAATGAGTTTTTGATGACAAGATGCATCAAAGGAAACTTTTAGCTAATCTTTATCATGACCAACTTGGGTGATCTATTGATAAAAACTATTTTATAATAATTGATAAATAGATGGTTATACAGTAAATCCATGAGACGGACCCAGACTCCTAGAGTCTCCTTAAGATCTGTACAGTTAATAGATTCATGGTATTTATGGTTCATCGAAATATAAACGTTTGTAATAGTTCATCTATACAGTGCGCACGTCTTAAGGTGCGAATGTGCGAGTAACCCCTCTGCTGCATCAAATATCGATTCAAGCTACAAATATTTATCTATGTTTTTATTTTAATATTTAGCTTTTGCTTTTTGAAAATATCGACTAAATTTAATATCACGTCACCAATTTTCACATAACACAGATTACAGGGTTATTCAGAAGTAAATATGGCTATTCTATTTTTCAAATATAACTTTTAGGAAAGAAAGTTTTAACTAACAGTTGTAGGGAACTAGGCGAGACACTCCTTGAAATATTTGTTCCAACATACATACGTGGTATTTCAAATAAGTGACACACTTAATTTTTAATGTTTTACCCTGTATATTTGACGTATTCGTATTAAAATTTCAATTCGGAATATCAACTTGTTTTGAGAAATTCTTTTCTTATAATAATTTATTAAACGTCAATCAGAATCTACAATACTATGAGCTATTTTGTTAATTAAGATACTTGGAATGTAGTCTCATACAATACATGTCCTGATGAGGTTTTTCCAGTAAGAAGGGCCTCCTACACCTTATTTAAGGTCCATTGGCCCAATTCCTCTTAAGTATTCTGTCGTTATCTTCTTGGACAAGTGGTATTAAATAGCTGTTTGTGTGGATTTCCAATCGTTGGTGATGATTCTGGCTTCTGCCTTTGATCATTTCTTGGACTGTTGGGATTCGGAGGTCATGATGCAACGTTTGATTGGTAGCATACCACGGGGCTTCTACCACCGCTTAAAGGATTTTCGATTGCGCTCGCTGTATGATAGCTATGTTGAACTTACTAGCACAACCCTTACAACAGTTCAATGCTGTCAGTTCAGATGGGAATAATGACAGTTTTGTAAATTAAAATTTTGTTCTCTAGGCACATTTGTGATTTCTTCCAAGTAGCAAGTTTAACTCGCCCATTTCCATGTCTATCTGTTTGCGTTTTTTTGAAATATGTTCTTTCCAATTGAGTTTGGGGTCAAGATGGAGACCTAAGTATTTTGCGTTTGATGTTCGCGGTATGATTGTCTCATTTATGAATACTAGTGGATGCTGGGCTTTCCTAATTGTGAAAGTCACATGTTGCGATTTACTCTCATTGATTTTAATTTTCCATCTTTTGTGCCAATCCTTTATATGGAAAAGATGATCTTGGATATTTGCGGATACTATTACTGGGCCCTCATGGATTGCCAAAATGAGAGTGTCATCTGCAAATGTACCAGTTACAGTGTAGTCTAAGGTTGGGAGGTCTGCAGTGTAAATTATATATAAAATTGGTCGTAAAATGCTGCCCTGTGGGGCTCCAGATTTGATGAGTTGAAATTGAGAAGTTTTGTCGTTTACTTTTATCCTAAAATATCTCTGTTAGATATGACTTAATTAGCAGATAATATGGTGTAAGAATGGAGTGTTTGATTTTGTGTAAGAGACCAGCCAAACCACACCTTATCAAATACCTGGCTGATGTCTAAAGAGACAGCAGAACAAAACATTTTCTTCTTTACCGCTTTATTGATTGTATGTATTATGCGGTGGCCTTGTTGAGTTGTTGAATGCTTTTGGCGGAAACCAAATTGGTGTTCTGGAATTACCTCTAAGATAGGATTAATGCGTTGCAGAATTATCTCAAGTAATTTAGAGATGAAGGACACCAGACCTATTGGTCTATAGGAGGTTACGTCAGTTTGCTCCTTTCCAGGCTTTGGTATTAAAATGATTTCTGAAGTCTTTAATACTTCAGGCTAGTACTGAAGCCTTAAGATAGCGTTAAAGTTGTAGAACAACATAACTATTCCTTTTCTGTATAGTTCTTTTAGAATTCTTGCTGTTATCAAGTCAATTCCAGGGATTTTCTTGTTATTTAGTAGAGTTATATTTAATATGTTTTCTTTGATTTCTTTAGCGGAGATTAAATTTATGTCTGTGTTTTGTTCTGGCTCTGTATTGTTGGAATTTAGATTTTCTTGGAGAGTATGGTCTGAAGTCATTGAGTGGAGTAAATACTTTAGATGTTGTGCAAAGTTGTTGCTAAAACTAGATGTTGTGTAAAGAACTCCGCCTTTTTCTAATTATTGCTTCTGGCCCAGGTTGTTCCGCGTGGTGTTTCGACAAGTGTAGGAGATGAAACTGTTACTGGTTTTTTAGATGATTTAATTGGTCTCCATATTGAGTGATCATAACGATTAATATTTGAAATGTGCTGTAAATAGTTTTGGTCACGCATTTGTTTCAAATTTTATTTATTGCTTAGTCTGTTGTATGCTGTTTTGTCGTTAGGGTTATGAGTATGCTGTCATTTCGCCCTTGCCTTTTTTTTTCGGCTTTGAGTTTCTTTATTTCGATTGGGATATTGACAATCTGACTTTGTGTATCTAGGCGAGGAGCTGCTTTATTAGCAGCTCCTTGTAGAATTAAGGCAAAGTTGTCTGTTGTTGTTTCTATTTCATCTGGATTATTTAATCATATTTTTAAGTTTAGATTGTAATTTCTGTTTTGTATGTATTCCAATTTATTTTTATGCTGAATAGTTTATGTGGTTTTGTTATGTTTATTACTGCAATGCTAATAATAGCTATGATTGGGACGTGATTTGAAGATAGGCCATAACTGTGTGTTACATAAGCGTAGTATGATGTCATGCTATTTATAACAAAGAAATTCAGAAGATCTGGATGTGTTTATTAGTATCACTTAGCTAGTGCTTTTACAGTATTATTTATCAGTATTTTACAGTACTATTTATCAGTATTTATATGTTGCACTCGTAATTCTTGTATTAGTTTCTATTTTGGGATGTTATATTTTTCTTTAACACACCGATCTTCTAAATTATGAATTTAAGAGCTGTTGTTTTCTTTAAAGTAACTATGGTTTAGATTTTTGAGATTATTAGTGTTCTTGCGCTCGTATAGTCCAAGCTCAATAATTATTAAATATTAATAATAATTCATTTTCAAATGGATGCGAATAAAGTTTAAACCATTAAAGAAAATGCTTTAGTAGTTTTTAAGGTGGATATTTATGATCAATTGGTGTGGTTTTTATTATTTTTTAAATAGTAACATAAGTCTAAAATTGGTATAACGAAAATATAATGAGCAACATTGATTCGTACTAGGAATAAAATAAGTCACGTAATTTGATTTTTATATAGAAAACAAGCTTTTATACAAGCTATTTAAATAGTTTCGAGTTCTCCGTTAGACAGAATTCAAAATAAATTGGTATTTTATGCATAGCTGGATCCATGTTTATACATGTCTTGCACGTAGGTAATAAATTATTATTTCTCAGTTAAAAGAAATATCAAACTAAAATTCTTATTTTGACCCACTATGACCACTTTTTATCTAATAGCGTTTTAAAGATAGATGTATCAA
This sequence comes from Rosalia funebris, assembly GCA_037954035.1. Taxonomy (NCBI): domain Eukaryota; kingdom Metazoa; phylum Arthropoda; class Insecta; order Coleoptera; family Cerambycidae; genus Rosalia; species Rosalia funebris. The sequence continues at coordinate 29,492,310 of JAZFAV010000032.1, read as the reverse complement.
TATTCTAACGTAAACCTCTCTTAAACGTCTCCATAAATTTCTTTGAGAAAAGGGAAGCGGCACCAATAAATAATAATAAAAAATAGATCAAGGAAGGAAATATATAAAACAAAATAGTAATAAATTTAGTCGGTGCTCCAACGAACCATGAATGAAAACCACAATCATTAATCCCAACAAAAAAGTAGTGCAGTATTTTTTCGGCCCCTTTGAGTCCAGATATCTCAATCCCGGTCAATGTATGTTGCGGCTGCATCGCATGTTCGCACTTGCAGTCTTGTTTAAGTTTATGATCCCAGTGGTGGCGTTTTGAACAGCTAAGCGGAAGATTTATAAGTAAATGCTGCAATTTCTCAACACCTGTATGTTTTCCAAATATACCTGAATTTTAAAGTTATAAACCATGTTTATATTTATAAGCTTACTAACGTAGGTTATAACCAGCTAATCAATTTACATATAGAATTACTATAATAAAAGTGTATTGATGATAGTGTTATTGAGATATCAGTATGTTTATCTTTATAATCCTGCATGACATTTATATCCAAGAAATTACAAAGAAAATAATATCTTATAATAAGGCATACTCGACTTAATTTTGTTTTGTCATTTTTTCTTGAATGTTGAATAAAATTCATACCATGCACAGTGAGTAGATATGTTCAATCAATCAACGATAATCAATCAATCGATGAAAGTCGTTGTTCCATCTTTTTAAAATACATCGTCTACCTCCATTACAAGTCACGTTCGGGTACTAATAAATGTTTAGTTTTCTTTTCATGTTATACTAAAGAAAACTTAATTCGTTAAGATGTTGTCAAACATAAATATTGTTCACTTTTCAATACTGTAGAGAAATATAAAACGTTCAGCGTAATAAATAGTGCATATCTTGTTTAACAAATTTAAAACAATATGAATTAAAAAACTAACTAAAAACAGTATGTCTACTTCAGAAAAAATACATATAAATATGTAACGAATTGACTACAGCTATACCGGATATAACAAGAAATAACGCAACTACGTACGCAAATAGTCTAAGTAAAAAGCAAAACAAAAGACACATATAAAATTATTACAAACAAACTTTATTAGTTTGGACAGAAATCGAAAACATTTTCTGCCTCAGACTGCGTAAGCGAAGGTTATATACAGATATAAGCATAAACAGACCCATGCTAAGGAAGTGATGCCAAACTCCCCTCATCTCCAAGTACTGGGCCCAGTTCGCCACCCGGGACCACAGCTTGAATGATACTGTCGCAGTCAAGTTTTTTTAGTACTTCACATACTTATATTATACATCTACTATATAGATATGAATACTGAAAATGTTATTTTAAAGTAGTAAGAAAAAATAAAAATAAAATATTACCAGCCACCAAAAACATATAAAAAAGGTTATATATATACACAAATATGTCTTTAAAATAATTATTATAAAATTATAACAATATTATAAAATTTCATACAATTTCTCCTACTCTCTACTGCTTTTAAAACTCTTTTCATGGAAAATAAAAATTTCAATGTTCCTTCTGGCATCTTTGCATCCCATTCCTCTAGTAACTTTTCTTTTAGCATAATAGTAGATATTATATTATCAAACTCGCCATTCTAACATCTCTCAAATATGTTCCGAGTTTAAATTTACCGACTAGGAAGGTGATTAACACTGATCACTTTTTAATCACCATGCTTAACCGTTAGTCTCGATGTTTTACAGCAAATTCTTCATTTAGGTATCTCCAAATGGTGGTTCATCCATCGGAACCAAACACATGGTACTTGCTTTCATTACTGAAGGTGATCTTCAACCAAAAATCTTCCGATTCATTTATATACTTGTCAACGAATTCCAATCGCTTCCTTTTGTTCGCATTTGACCTTTTTCGTCGTGTAAGACGTCCGTGATAATTTGCTCTTCTTAGTACACTTCTTACTTTCAACACTGCTTTTTTATGTCGATGTGTCTATGTTAGTTGTTAACTGTATATCACTAATCTTCCGATATTTTTTAATTTGATAACTGATATGGCGGTTATAGGAATAAATATAGCATGCAGATTTTTTTGGTGCACGTCTAGATATTTTGCGTTATCAAGAATAAAAATTTATACATAATCCTAAAATAATCCTAAAATATTTTTAATAGTTTGCTTCATACAGATGAACTGTTTTACGATTATGCATCTAGGTCCCATGGCTAGCTACTCTGCATGCTAATACAGATACGTGTAAATTATTGAAAAGTAACCTATATTCCCTTTATTCACAGAAACAAGTATAGGGACTTTGTATTGTACATGTAAAGCGATAAAATCTCGATATATAGGTATCTTGATTTCATCTATCAAAAATAAAACAAAGAATTAAAGGCAATATTAGTAGGATGCAATAGGCAATATTAGTAGGCAACAAACTGAATGTAAATTAAAAATATTCATAAAATGTATAACACTAAATACTTTTATAATCCTTAGAATGAGAAAGTACCTCGAAATTATTGTTTTTCTCAAAACTTGTCTCGTTATTGTCTTCAAATTCATCTCAGGCTAAGTAGTCTCGAATTTATGTCTAATGTTTTCCTAAGATATTAAATAGTCTATCAAGTATGTAATAGACAACGTTCCGATCTTTGAAGTGCCAAAATCCTATTAAGTGACGGCAACAATTTGTAGTTTTTCTTCATTTGAGTACTTGACATTCGGTTCATAATTACTTCGCAGAAGATCTCCAAATCTATCGTTTAGAGCTGATCTAGATTGCTCGATCGGAGAAATCCAGACATGGGTGGTTCGATTCCTACATCAGCTGGCTTTATTTGTGTGTGTTCATGCGAGCATTTTGAGGTTAGATGGAAGAATAGCATTAAGCTAAATCTCGTCCCTATAAAAAATAAAGATGCGTAAATAAAAACAGAAAAATAAACGATTAAACATACGATTGGACTTTGCATACTCTCCTGGGCAGGAGCTCGAAAAGAAGACCAGTTTTCTAGGAACACCGAAAGATGATATCTTTTTCTTTTTACACGAATTTTCTACACCAGATACATGTAATTTTTCGATGATCAAGGAAAACTGGTCTCCTGTTTTTTAACGCCCTCTGTATAATAAAATTATTAATGATTTTTATCATTGATATCATTATAATCTTGTTTTCATTTAAAACCGACTGACTAGAATTACAAATTGATTTAATTGTTAATCAAACGATTACAATTTAAGAATGAGAATCATAGTTATCCTATTTAATCGTAAAACTTCAAATTATATTATCTAATATATACCAACGTGTCCTCTTAACGTATCTGATGAAAATGTTACCGTTTTCAGTGATTCCATTAATTTTATATAAATCTTTCAAGAGATCCTTTTCCTCCGCCTCTGATCGCGGATTGTTGGATATTCTACTTGTAGCCATAACTTTTAAAGTAGTTAGCATTGGGTGGGAACCATTAGGTATTTAAATAGTGTGCTGAATGCCAACAGGCCAAAGTAACTTATTCGGCAATAATACGACTTACCTGCCTACTGACTTACATTTTAACGATTTTGATTGTTATTGTTTGGGTTTACGAACTGTTAAGTGTAATTTAATTTGTCAAGTTGATTATCTATTGTATAAAATCAAATACTTAATAAATTTACATATCAGTGTCTGGTTTATGTTTTTTGATAAATGTGTTATAAGTATATGATTTTTATAACCTGTTATGTATTTTTTTATAAATGTATGTATATATGTGTAGGTAAGAGTTATGGATAATATTCAAAATGTTTTTATATACCACCAGAAAACAAATTATATAGCAAAGTATATAAAATATATGATAATAAAATTATCGTGAATTCTTACAAGTCTTACAAGAATACATTTTTTTCATGATATGCCTATAAGAATATTTTATTGGTTAATCAAAAATCCATACATACATATAAAGAGTAATTTGTATACAAAAAAATATTTTGATGTATGCTATATATTAATTTAAAACAAATGCCTTGTGGTAATATTGTTATCTTTAACAGAATCTTCGGATATATTCAACTCAGTCTTTCATTACCGAAATTAATAGTTTCATAATATAAGAAAATTATATATGTATGTAGGTATATAAATATACAGTGTGGTAATAAAGTTTTACACTATAGATATTTATAAGTTTGTTAATAAATTATTTTTTTTTAAACTCTGAAATAGAGCAACCTTATTTTTAAAATGATATTAACTGGTGTACAAATTTTATTATTTTTGTATTTTGTGTTTGACCTGTAACATTATAATAATTTTTTTTTAAATTGCCCCTCCTCTTTGAAATAAAAATTATTTCCTTAATAGTGGCCGAGTAAAGGAATAATATAAGGGATAATCCTCTACTATGGGGATATTAGGGAGTGCCGTTTTCCATTTATCGTTTCTAAAATAAACTTAAAATAGTAAAATACGATCACATTTGAAAACTGATGAACTAGAGAGGTATCTCATATTCAGGATCCGGTAGATATTTTGACTAAATATTAGTTCCTTACTGTACACTAATTTTATTTTTAAATTTGAAATCAGAAATAAAATCAATTTATGATTGAAAAAGTTAAATTAATTTCTAGTAAAACATTTTTTGCTCACAGAAAAAATGTAACAAAAGAAATATCAGATCACTAAACTGATTAATTATTATTATTACTGTCAAATTGACTTTGCCACGAAAAGTTTTTAAATATTGTATTTAGTAAGCAATGAAGTGCTTAAAAAAATCCATCAACAGTAATTAAACTAGTTAAGAAAATCGGTATCGGTAACTGGTAATGTAAAAGATTTACCTCGAATAAGGCAGACCTGAATGAAGTGAAAACACTAAATTAAAGGTATTGCTTGGTGCAGGCACTCTTACTAGGCCCTTGCGTTTAAACAATCAAGGCGGCCATTCCACAGTTGGAAAGTCTCCAAAGAAGAAAAATTCCATCTGTATAAAGTACATTTAGTGCAAATGACAAATAGGGGTAATACAGATCGTCGTATACAATTTTGCCAATTTTACGAAGATATATGTAGGTGTTGTAATTCCTCTTTTTAAGTTTGTTGTTTCTTCTTTCAAGGCGAGATTTTCCTTGAATGGAATGGATACACCGTCGTAATTGCAGATGTTAGTCTGATGAGAGTCCCCACAAAATTCAAGAATAGCGTCAATGTAAAATAAGTGTATGGGCTGGAATTACAGGAAGCTGTCTTTTAGGCACTTGCGTCCTTCAAGAAAATTTTACTTCTGGTAAATTGTACTCGAGATAGTTTCAGATTCAGCAGTTCTATATCCAAACAATGATAATGATGTTTCCGAGTAAAAAAAAATTGGTCTCAACAATATGGAGTCCCTCCTCATTTTAAAATCACAAAATAACCATGTCTGATTACTTCGTGACGATGTTTTTCCTTGCAGATGGAAAGGATGATGAGAACAAACTAAATGGACTTTATGTTTTCCTAACTTGATTCCTTCGTTTGGATTAAAATTATTTTTGTTACATAAAATGGAGTTACAATTTAACAAAAATTAAATGTCACTTAGGTTTTAGCTCCCTCGTCAGTCTTTTCAAAAAATAAGTTTAATATGTTTCAGAATTTTTCAACAAATCATTTAATAATAAAATTATTAACACTATGGAAAATATTACCACCACGCTATACGTGAATATACAAAAGTTGAGTCAATTGTAAACAGATTCTTATGCATTACAGTAAGCCTTAATTGATCTAAAATTATATTTTTACATGAATAAACTTCGTGTGTATATGAACAATAAAGATAACACTCTTAGAGAAAATATTTCGAGTAATCACAGCAATTTTACAACATGTAGTTAAGATGCATATGTTAAAATTGATGTATATGAATATGATCCATCATGATCAACGAAGTAAATGAATACGTTTGTGAACGAAAGAAAAAAATGTTATACGGTGTTTTCTACGTCCGGATTTTAAATTCATAAAATATTACATCAACAGATATATGCTGGCGGATAGTACAAAACAAACTTAGTTGGAACCTGGATATTTGTAGAAACTAAGTTTAAGTTGTCTCAAGGAGTGGATTTGGCATCACAAATTGTAAGATCTTGAGATTCATTATAGCTCACTTCTAATAGTTTCGCATTTTAATTAAATTTATAGTCTTATTAGATGAGAATTACTCCACAATTTGATATTTACTATCTCAAGATAAACAGGTATATAAAATAAATTCCTCAGATCATTTTTTCATCCTAAGTAACCACTGTACGAGCCAATTTGACTTCTTATGTATAACCAATTATACATACAATCCCATGCGTTCACACGTCACGGTGTGCAACACATATCAGACTCTCCTGTTCTTTAAATCTATGGAGAACCATCTCTCCTTTTAGAATCAATATTTTCTATCAATATCTTCTTCAATATTTTGTGTTTAAAAATATTTTGTGAACTTAATGTTTCAAACGTTCAGACTGTTGTTCCTGCATAGACATATACACGGATCTATAGTAATTATATATCTGGCACCTACGAACAGAGCGTTCACGATAATATTGAATCAAATCTGGCCACCAGATATTCAAATGGTATCTCTTTCCTATTAAATAGTAACTTATCTATTCAATCCATCTAAATTAACTCTGTTGATGATTTGTTGGAAATTATACCGACAATAAAAAACAATTTTCTGCAGTTATAGATTTATATCCACAGGTCGAATAAATTTGTATTACTTTGAAATTATATGTAATACTGTATATATTCATCATAGTAATTTTTATTGCGTTGTACCCCTTGTAAAGTTAAATGAATTTAATTAGATGTGTGACCATGATTATCATAGTAGTATTAAACATTTCCACATTAAAAAGCTAAACATTTTATGTATTTATTCAACTTGGACTTGGAAAATTGCCGGCATTGGGAGGTGATTCAAACTGATCAGCTATAATCGCCTTCTGATGATACCCACTTGGTTAGCGAAAGAGGCGTTGCGTGAATAATGTTTCGGTATTTTATGAAAACTGATCTCCTATTTTTTATTGCCTCATCGAAGGTCAAAAAATCATTCCAGGATCAGTGGCTTGGTCTAGTTCTTATAACCAGGCTGCTCCGACCTTCCGTTGATATTTTATTATTCTTATATTTTCCTTCCATTCTTATATTTTGGTACATATATATGTACCATTAAGAAAGAAAATCGTGAGACACTTTCGAAATGTTACTTTGAAATATTGAATTAATTTAACTCTTTATGATATGGCAATAATGAATTAATTTAATTCTTTAACTCTTGGTCATTAAAGGATGTGGAACTATTGAGATCAACAATATAATCAACTTTAAAATTAATTATTTATTGCCTACAGTTCACAGAAACTTGAAAGTGTCTCATTACATTTTTTTCAATGGCACATGTGGAACTTTGTTTGTGGATGTGATAAGTGATTTGTGAAATACACAATTTGTGTTATTTAATTCTACCTTTTGATTTAACACTTGGGATTATATTTTATGAATCTTTTAGATTGATAAATGTTATCTCAAGGAATCATAGACATTGAAGTATCCTAATAGTTGCAAACATATCTTTCTTTTTAAAACATTATTTTGCAGCGTTACAAATAAAACCTTTAAATACCTACGCATTTTCTCCTTGTATTAAGTAGTATTGTATTGTGGTTATACCGTGAGTCTCATTAAGGAATAATAAGTGCTCTATACATACATAGTTGCATTAGTAAGTCGATATATTCTAGTCATAACATAATAGGTTCTAAATAGTTGCCTGATATACATGATATCATATCATAATATCATATCTTAGAAACTGTCGTAGGTTAGGTCCTACCTATTATCTAACGCAACTTGTCTTATTGTATTACTGTGAGCGGTAGATGGTAACTGTACTGAAAGTGGAAGTCCAGGCAGTATAAGATAGGTTGTCTTCTACGTCTCAATTATTACTTCACAGGAAACCGTCCTTGAAGGTAATATAATATGGAGTTAATGGGCAATTAACAATTTTATTGCGAGTTGCACTTTTTCGGTCACTAATTAGGTGTTAAAATGGAATCCGGTCGTGTCATGTTTTGTAATTTTACATTAATATTAACATGAAGTGATAAACTTTTGTAGGTTTTGTTTGATTCGACCATGTGATTTTAACTTGGCGCCGAAACATACTATTGGGGGTTGACCATAGTCACATGGCCTAGTTACGTCACTGGCGCTTCAACGACGCGTGTCGGAGCGAGAAAGTAACCTCATAAATATGGTGCGAACGAGAGAGACGTACATAAAGCATGGTTAGCGGGGAGCGTCAACCATTATCTTGCGTCCCCAATGCAGGCATTTCTGTTGGACTTACAGGCTAGCTTTAATAAGAGCGAGAGAAATGCCTGTGTCGGTCCGCCCATAAAGTGATCTAGGCCCCCTTGCCTCTCAACTCGATCGGGCGGAGCGCACGACGGCCGTAAACCATTCTCTAACACTTAACTCACGTATAGCGTAGGACAAGTTTGTGTCCGCGGTATCAAGTCAATGATATCATATGAACAAGAGACAAATAAGTCTATAAACAATCTGGTTCTTCCTGTATTGCTAAGACAGCACGCGAAAAGTTAACACACGTTTTACGTTTCAACACCTCTGAAACACACGCTTTCTTCTGTAGTGACCGATGGACTTCAGTTTCCGGGCTTCTTCCGGGTCCTCGTAGGCCTCCGGATTCTACTTCGGATCTGAAAGGTCAGTGGCTGTTTATTACTTCCCATTATTGTACGCCGGGGCCATATAATAGATCTATTCGAATAACGCTGTTGCATATACGTACACTTTACGCGCACCCCTTCGGTAACTGTTCATTAAAATGTTATAATCTGGCTCGCTGTATCCCCTACCATGGAATAATACCCTCCTTCGTGTTCCCCAGTGTATGATTTAATTTTTACGCTAGCATGAAAGCATATTTTCTGCATCCGCAGCGTAAAACTTTGCGCCAAAAGTTTATGTTGCAAAAAAGCATGTATACAACCAACCTAACCTCACTGTTCCATTACTTTACCTGCGACTATGTTAGACAATCTTCCCGTCGTTTACTCTTCTATGTCTAATAATCTCATATCACATTCTTAAACAACTTTTAAATGCTGTTTCTGTGTCATATCTTTCAATAATTGCATATACAGGACATGTAGATAGGCAAGCAAAGCACCAAATAGGTGCTTTGAATTGCATGTAGACTTGCATGAAAAATATTTTAGGTATAATATTAACTGATAAATCAATTATTAAATCATTACAAATATATAAAGAGAGTGGCAGTTATTATCATTGCTTTATGTTAAGTCATATACCTATACCACTATATTTTGATTCTACTACAGTATGAAATCAAAAACTTCAAAAAACGTAATAGTTTTTAAATATATAATAACAAAGCGCCTACCTATCTATATGTATAGACTTTACGCTCCCAAACGTGTTTTGCGTATACCTATAATTATAATATGGGTCATAAATTTACAACACGTCATGTTCATCGACTGCCAATATTACCGACTTACTATCTCTTCAATGGCTTTATTTTCTCGTTATAAATTCATTGAAATTATTATCCAAGCCTGTATTTAATTTTGGGTTTTCTTATTGCCTGGATTTGTTGAAGTGGATAATTTTAAAATTTAAATTTAGTTGTAACCGGCAGGTTATTCTTTCGGCATACTTTTTTTCATTCCATAGTACAACATGTGTAAAATAATTTTATTACTATTTTATTGCTCACATAATGTTTTCTTCCCATAAATAACACACCGATTATAACATAATTGGACTGTACCTATTACTTATCACTAAGAGGCGTTTACGACATTTTTATTTGACTTTTATATGACAAGTGACATTTTAATATCTTCCACAGATAAAAAGTAAGTGAATTAGATAATCTGCCGTACTTACGGAGGTATCTGCCTTTAAATACTGAAACAATAAAATAATAGATGAACAAGAAAATGGGGCGGTACTTAACTTCAGTAGTACTTTTCATCAGTACTACTCTTCTGTCATCATATTGGTATACTAAATGTTATATTGGTACATGATGGTCGGCATAAAGTCATCCTGGATTTATGATATATGTATATGTTACGGCTAGAATGGATACTTAGTTTTAAAACTAACCAGCTAGTTTGTAAACTAACTAAGTACGCTGCTATTTTGAAGGAATCGGCCATTTTCAACAAAATAGTGGATGGCCAGTGGATATTTTACAAACTAGCTGGTCAATATGTAAACTGTCTATTCGCTATGGTTTATGCACACATGTTATACTAAGTATTGTTTTTATATTAACCATGTATTTTAGTTAATTCGTATATTCATCATTCGTGATATTGGCTAATATGTTTACTACAATTGTTTTAGTTACTCAAAATAACAAATTTACTGGCTAGTTTCTAAACTAACCAAATGGACTAACAGAATAAGTAGACAGTTTACATATTGACTAGCTTGTTTGTCTGGTATTGACTAGCTTTATCGACTGGTCATCCCCTATTTTGTTGGAATTAGCCGATTCCTTCAAAATAACAGCGTTTAGTTAGTTTACTTACTAGCTAGGTATGTATTATAGTTAGTTTTAAAACTAAGTATCCATTCTAGTGGTATCATATACCTACAGCAAATCTAAAGAAAAGATATATGAATGTCTGGATGAATCTCTTTAATACAATTATAAAACACCTACTTAATTGGTATTTATATTGTTTGTATAGTGTATATTTGCATATTGGTTTGTATATTGGTATTTATATTGTTTGTAGAATTTCTCCTAATTTAGCGACGAAAAAACTCAAGTTAACTTCGATAATAGTATATTGCATCCAAACGAAGGTAATATATACATAATAACAATCAAAAATACAAATCTAAGATATGTATGGTCTGAATAAGTCAAGATATATATGGCATGAAAATTGAATTGAAATTTTGCTAATTTACCATTATAATTTATAACTTCCAGTAGTCCCTTCGGCATAATTTCTATTAATTTTTCAAAAATTTTTATAGAAATATTTTCCCATGCTGAAACAATACGATCTATTAACTGAATACACATATTCAATAGAATGTAATTGTGGTTCATAAATTGCTCGGGCAAGTGTTCCCCTAAGATTTTCTATTAGGTTTAGATTCAAAGGTGACCACTCGATGAGATCATTAAAACAACATTTTGTGGATGTATGATGATGTATGGGGCATTATCTTGCTAGAGAAGTATTTCTTCGTTCAATAGATACCACAGTAATAAATGGCGAAATAAACTGTTCCAATGTAGACTAGTACTTTCTCGCATTCATTTTTCCTCTTAAAAAATAATAGTTAATTTACTCCTTTCCTACTAAAAGCCACCCAATCATTACAGATCCACCTCCGTGAGCCTCCATGTTTCTGCGAACTGTGAACGTTTTTTGCAATGTGAATCTTTAGCCATGGTTTTTGATTGGATTTCAGTTATCTTAAATGATCACATTTTGGAATTCACTTACGCACAATACTTGGATTGTATTGTAAATTGAATGTTTCAACAATCGTGGATGTGGAAGTACCAATATTTGAAGTTTCTCGCAACACGGCAGGTTTGACTGTTTTTGAAGTCTTAAATGGTTTTCCTGGCCTTTTTCTATATTTTTTGGCTCTTAAGGCGTAAGATGTTATTAACTACACACAACGATCGCTCAATTATTTTTGCAAGTTGGCGCTGTGACAATTCATACTCGTTAAAGTCTAATATTCTTTGTTTTTGAATAGCTGGAAGTACTCTTCCTCGCGGCATTATTAACACAATTTACTTTACTAAACCGGCAACGAAAGTATTCTTGTCTCTACTTACCTCGAAACTACTTCTTCTAAAAGTCTTCCTGTCTCTATACTTCGACCTTATCGCAGCTCTGCCATATGTCCCAGTTGACAGTACACTAGATGGTATTACGTCATTTAGAAGCTCTGACCTTATACTTATTTATAGCTTCAAACATTACATTGTTGCACAAGGGCTGCATTTCGTAGCTTCAATTTCATCCTAGGACCTTACTCAACCCTTGGATTGCGTAACTATTAAGTGGTTTATAAAAGCTTGTTTAAGATAAAGTACCTACGGATCGTATATAATTTATTATTTATGCATATTATTAAATTATTTTATCACATTAACTTAGTTTTCCACAAAACACCAAAACACTATACGCTACAGTCGACGCGCGATTCGCAAATGAAGGTGGCATCATTTGGAGATGATTAAAACTCAAACTAAGTTTTAATCATCTCCAGATAATGCCAACTTTGATGGCGACACGCGCGTCGGGTGTAGTGTATAGTGTTCTGATGTTTTGTGGAAAACTAAGTCAGTGTTATATTCACACTAAAGGTTTCAACCTACTCCAGTAAATTATTTTATGCTGTTTACTGCTGATCTTATAATTATTCAGTAGTAGGAACTTCACGCCTAAATTAATTGGTTTCCAACAACCATAACATCGGACCAATAAAAATTAAAAGTAATATTAATATTCAATAATCACCTAAACGAAATTGAGCCAATAAATTTCTATATAACACATACGTATTTGAATTGTATTATTTTAGTGTTACGATATTTACATATACATATACAATGTATAGAAGTTAATATTATTTAATATAAGTAAATAATTAAAATAATTGTATATGTGAAGTAAATAATAAAAAAATATTAACTTTTATTTATAGACAGGTTTCAAGTGTTTCAAGCTAATTGATTAGGGATAATCCACAAACTACTATCACAATCAAAAAACTATACACAAAAATGATCAAGATATAGTATCACTCTTATGTGGTGTCTCATTCATGATATTCACTTTTGATGGCACATGATGTGTTCGAGAAGGATGAACGAAAATAAATTAAAATGTTTCTGAACAAAGCTATACTGCCTTGCTTTCAAGACAATATGAAATGTTCAGCACTTTGTCTTTGCAATTATATCATTTTTCATTGTACCTGCTGTTCTTGTAAACATATTACCAAGAATGCTAATATATTAGTTTTAATTCATTTTATAGCCCCTCTTATCTATTCTATACTTTTTATTCTTGTACCAATTTTTTTTTGTTAAATCTAATAAAGTCAATATCTGCTTAAAATCATAATTATAATACGTTAAATTGTGTTTTTTATTTTTAGCATATTTTGCATCACTCGATTACCTTTATTTTCTATTCCAAAACCAAAATCTAGAAAGTTGAAGGATTTATTATGAAATGTTATAAATTCAGCAGCATTTTCTGTAATCACGGTATACTAAAATGAACTGTAAATCGATATTAAATGGTGTCAAATTTTATTAAAATTTATATTCAAATTGTAAATTATTACATATTATGTTACTTAGCTCAAATTAACGTTGGAAACATTTCAGGTTTATGGTTATACTAAAGAACTATTTTGGCTCGTGTAATTCAATATTATTCATGTCTTTCATTTGGAATTAGATTTTTAAACTTTCGTTTAGAGTTAATATTAGTCAATGTATTAGTAGTCAACGAAGTATTGACAGCATGTGTACCATCTTACTGCACTGATTTTTAGAAAATATTGATATAAATGATGATAACACTGAGGAGTATTAGATAACTTACCCCATAGTACACAATAATACATAAGAGAAAAATACGTTTGGTTATTACTCAGCAAGTACCGTTTACTAAATAATATGTTAAGTAAATAAACTAAGCAACGTACAAAATACATCAACACTTAATAGTATCTTGTTCGCTTATGATTATAGTTGTCAGACGTGGGTGGGTTAAAGGCTGTTCAGTTATATTTTTGATAATAATTTGATAATCACGTTATTATGTAATAGGTATTATATTAATATACATTTTTAAAAAGGATATATGAACGAAATCTTATGAACTGAAATTTAAACCTTAAAAAAGAAATTTTAGTTTAGGTCCCACAAAACATCTATACAATAATATATAAATATCAAAGTAAGTGTAAATTTAATATTCATGAGTTGTATATATGTATGTAGGTCAGATATATTATTTCTAACAGATTTGCGACACTGAATCTATACCGTAACGAATGCTAAAAAAGGCCGTTTCTTTCAAAATCCCTTTAGGGTCATCTTTGACCATGAAATAAATGTCCATAAAGAAGGTAAAAAGCTTAATATTAGCTGTACCTAATAATGCAGAATGACCTCCATAAAAATCAGGTCCCATGGTGCGCGTGGGTAAGTACTATACATACTGCGTGTTCTTTGCAGTAGATCAATGTAATTCGAAAAAATTTTGTATTTAAAAAATCTGTAGTTTATTAAATACGATATACCTATCAAGATAAACATTTTCAAACAAACTAAATTGTTAAGTTGTGTATATAAGAAATATAATATATTCTATATGAATATTGAAAATATTAATGTAAAATGAATGAATCGTATTTGACTCACTATAATACGTATAATTTCCACAGAATTTTTTTAAGGTAGGTATTTTAATTTTTCAAATCGAATAAAGTGGAATTATCCTTTTTGGTATTGATCTGATCTTAATCTACTACGAATGTTTAACAGCTTTTCGGTAAATATCAATTTTCCGCGTACATCTTATTTAATGTCATACCATAATGTCTTTACATTTGTTCTATCCTAAGAAAATGCCTATTTTTTATATAAACGAGTTGGCGATCAAGCCAGGCATATATCAAATTAATTATTTATTATCATCTTGTTCTTCGGATTCAATATGGAATTTATTTTAAGTGATAAGGACCTATTGAATAACATATACATATCATTTTCGTTGCGACAATCGATTTCTATTGAGATTTGTGCTGCTTATTGAAATTTGAAATAATTTATTGGTTAAATCTGAGGTAAATCATGTTAAAATTGTGGTGTGATGTAGTAATACTAGATTTTCTGGTATAAACTTAAATTGTCTATGGTGCATCCGAAAGTGAAATACTTCTCGGATATTGGTCATTCTCCCTCAAAGTACATGTAATATTTTACAAATTCCTCAGACTTTATTTTTTTTATAATATTGATAGAAGCAGAGAAGGAATCTCTTTTAACCGGTAACATCGTCAATAGTCTGCAATTCACGAATCCTTAATCCATTAGAAATAAAAGAAAATAATTTTACACTCAGGCAATATTATAAAACAACAATGTGAATAATAAACAGAAATATTTCGTAAAATTAATGGTATATTTATTACTGCATCATTGACATTATAGTCATATGTTTCGGATTTAAGAATTGATCCGAAATATACATATGTACTTAGGAACCTTCTACTACACCGAATATCCATTGCAACATAGCTTTCTGGTGAACTTAAAACTAAGATTTGTTTTTAAATTTAAAGTTTTAAATTTGAAAATTAAAAAGTGGTCATTATAATTAGTATAATTTTTTTTCAATAGTAATTTCGACTTTGGTGCAATATTTGTTGGAAACGATAAGTTAAATAAGTGTCAAGATTACCTTGAGTATATATTCAAAGATATCAAGTACATTAACAAATGGACAAATATCATTTAGGCTATTTAATATTTGAAATTATAAAAGAGTCTATTAAATAAACAATATATGATATTCCATTTGAAGAGAAAAAATCAACGTTCGTCATTAACAATGACGTAAAAATAATGAGTATTAGGTTGTAGAATTAATAAAATCATTAATTTAGTTTTTTTATTGCACAAGAAATATCGTATATACGAGTAGTATGATATAGAAGCAATGATTTTAAGCCGATGGTATTTATTGACTTGTTACGTCTTTTAGCCTGTATATTTAAAAGACTGATGAAAATAACATTGAGCCTGATTATAGAAGTAGCTATTAAAATTAATAACTGAGTGGCTAAGTAAATTTAAAGCCAGTTGTATATTAATTACTAACTGGGAATTGACATTTTAAAGAAATTAATGTTATAGTTTTATCAACAATAAAAAGAGAAATTGCTAAGTTTTAATTACTCACTATAACATATTTCGAGATTTGTTGGAAATGTATATTTTGCAAGATGACGTAGATGAATAGAACGGGGAGGTATGCAGTTTAACTACGTAACGTACGTTGCGTGATGTGATTTTATAAATTAAATTACTTATCACCTTATTTTTGTATACGATTTGAGAATAAACCATAGAAACTTAAGATATATGTATAACCCATTTGAAATACGTAATAAGAATAACAATTTTCCTTCTCAAAGAAGTAATGGGATTGGGTAGTTTTGAAACGAAAATACTATATATGGAAATGTTAAGGTTATATTCATTGATATAAAACTGTAGTGTCTTTCATTTACAATATTTCGATAATTAGCAAGTTGTTACCATTTATATTTACAGCACTCCTTTTTAGCAGAAAATGAGCATTAGAGTGGTTAATGTAGTTATTAAGGAGCAAGTAGTTTAATAATGACCGAGTTGATCACTGTTATAACATCAGACTAATTATTTCCACTAAGTACTAATCTTATTAGTTGCCTTTTAATTTAAATAGTATAAGGTAAATTTAAATCATGCGAGTTAAGTTTTAAAGACAATACATTTAATACAATCAAGTTGCATAATTTGGTACTGGCTACTTTAGTCAGTATTGTAGGGTTTTATGTTGTAGATGAATAATTCTATTACCTATATCGGCAGATGAATACTTATATTACCTATATTAGAGTATTACCTATATCGGTTTATATTTCAAATAGGATATGTATAGTATTAACAAGTATGTATGGAACAAGTATGATAATACAGCAACACAAAAGGGGATTTTGAATAAGCGTCTATAGAACTATTATTATAAATAATATAAGGTAATTACATATGAATTACTACATATTTATGTAGTTACATAGTTCTAAAATTAATTAAAATTAATAATACTTTACATACATAATTATGTTATTGTCCTAATTGTTTTCTGTGTAGCTTTATTCTCAGTTTATGAAATCGTTTCTTCAGATACGAATACAAAATATTACCAAAATATTCTAAAGTAATTCATTAAATACATACTGCAAAATGAATAATCTATTACTTTATGATAATACAAAATCATGACAGTATGGTCTATACTATATTTAACTAATAGTAGAATTTCATTCTGTGCTATATAGTTAATTGTTCTGTAAATAACTATTCAGATTTGAAGATATAAGTAACGTTTTGGAATTCACGAAACCTTTCACTACCCCAATTTTCTAGAAAAATAAAATACTCTTCCCTTCCGTGACATTTAGATAAAGAGAGGGTAATTATATTTCTCGATTTTTGCACATGTCGTTATCACTGGGACTCTCAATCAAATTCACTTAATTACATATTATGCTCACATGAAAACCACATCAATTTAATTAATTCAATGGAAAAGCAGGTGGTTGGTAAGATAAAGAAACATATTTGCCATATATAGGTTATAATAGGGGTATATAGTAGAAAAAAATCGAATACATAGTATGATAATTTAAATTATGTAAGTAGGGGTCTAGAAAGCTGAAGTATTGAATAGGAAGCGTCCGTCCGTCAGAAGTCTGTAAACAGGTGGCCAATAACCATAACCGTTATTATAACGCGACCGTTTCTACACAAATGAGTTGTAAATTACGACCCACTGTGCGCTGGTAAACACTCTATTACGAGCCAATTCCCTTTACTTGCGGGACAATTGCGGGTATTATCAAAACTCTTTCTCTACTATGGAATAGACCTCCCCTGCTGGGTAATTAGAAGTTCCTTATCATCACGGAACGGGATCTATCTCGTAGCCGCACGTCGTTGATCAAACCATCCGCTCCGTCTTCCAGCTTTTTGGCTTCAACTTTATGACACCACTGTTTGACGCTTATGACGTTGTTTATCCTTTTCTAACTCGTTGGGAAACTGTCGCAAGTTAGTTCGGGTCGTACGGTTTAAGTTTATGTGACGTCTGGTGTATTACACACTTCTAGTAGATTTTACGAGGGGTAAATGCGCTATTACTTCAGCAATGTGGGTTTATGAGATCTAGATGTTGCACTGATTTCTTGATGGTTTTCCACCTGTTTCATGACAGAATAATTATTGTCTATTGTGCCCCGCCTTACCCGTGGTTATTTATTATGTTACATATTGTGTTGGATGTTCTAGTTTTATTAATTTACTAATGCTTATTTTAACATTATAATTGTTTAACTAACTTCTAGTGTATCGTTCTCCAAGTATTAGTAATATAAGAACGTCAAATATTTACAATAATTACCTATATAACTTTAACACTGAAAATGTGAAACTGATCGTCGGATTTGATTGGAGTTAAACTTTATTTTTGTTTCAGATAGGACTAATCTTATTTTATTCCGATAAACTTAGAGCAATATAAGCATTGGTAAACTGAAAACGCGAAATGATATGAAAATAATATGGAATGATTAATGCAGTTTAAATTGGCGATACATAATAATAATTGATAATGGCGATACAGTTTAAATTTAGTTATATAACAACAATATGACGCAAGATATATCATTTTATATACTCTGCTCAGAAGTGGGGCTTATAAAAACTCTAATATTATAATAGTTTGCGTATTTTGCCACTACCTTTGAGATTGCTTTTCTTACCAAAGGTTGTTCATCAGTACCTTTAGTAGCCCACAACTGAATTATACCTTTTAAGAAAAATAATTTTAAAAAAGAAAATTCGCCGCTATACTTTATTACAGATAATCGAATGCAATAAATTCACAAGAATTATTCACGATATTTATAATATTTGAAATCGGTTGAACAGCGATGAAACTGTCCAACAAAATGTGTACTAAATATAAACTAAAGATAAAATCACATACAATAACAATTAATACACTAATCGCATACAATAATAAGATATAAGGCAGTACAATAAATCAGCTGTAGATGATAGAAACTCTGAACTTTCCAGACCCCAAAAAAATATATGATGGTAGGTAGCTAGTTTGCCTTATTATAAGTAATTGTAAATGTATACAAAAACTCGCTGAATGTTCAATGTTATTGAGCCTATGGGCTAAATAAATTACTGGAGGCTTGATGTGAATAGCGCAGGAATTCCAAAATTAACAGATTTTTATTAAAATTATCAAGTTGTATTATTATTCTTATATCTTAGGGGAGGGAAAATAGAGACAAACATTATATTCCTCCTAAAATAGCAAAGAAGGTTCAGCTTCTGTTGTCTCCTTTAACGAACCACCAGTGGTTTGGAGCTGACGTCTGTCTTATTATCGTGATAATACATCATCATGATGATAAGACATGATCAGAATGACGATGTATTATCATATCAGATCTAAACTCAATAAGATATTCAAAGAATATTCAACTCAATATATTATCAAGATATTTAATCAAATCCAGAATTAACAATTTCTTTCATCCTCAAGTACCTTAATCTTTTTAAGAATTACAACAGGTATTTTAATGCATTACATTTTGTTGATTTTTGTTTTTGAACAAGAACTGGGTTTATTTTCGTTATTTTCTATTTGTATAATTATTTTTTGAAAATAATGACAAAAAACTGATAGGTATATTTTATATATGATCTATCTTATATACTATATAAGAATATGTACGCTCCATAAATAAGTAAATGCTCTAAAATAGTGGAAAAATAAATTTAACACGATAAACTATAGAGTCCACGTAATGTTTTCATGTTATGTAAAATAACTTGATGTAAATAATAGTTACGTATTTTTTAATATACATAGTTTATTCTACAAAAAGTATTTGATTTTCAAAATGAGTCCATATTTTTTAAGTAATAAATATGGATAGATTTCAAAATGCAAGATGTCTGTAAAAGTTGCACTAAGGACATAATAGTAATATATTTCAGTAGAACCAGTTACCACTTAACTCTTCATTAACAATATGTTTTTGGATTTGAAGTAAAATTGAACATATCTATAGCTAAAGCCAGCAATGCTCATGACGATTACCAATGTAAGGTAAAAAATATATTTTTAATGATAACTAACTATTCATGCGTGGTCCATGGTAACGCTGTTTTTATTTTTTGAAATAAAATGAAAATTTTGAAAATGCTGTATTGATTTCTTTATCAAAAAATTAGGTACCTACTTTAAATACAAAGTACAAGTTACAATATAATGCGTTTATTATGTTATTCTTAGTTTTGTTTTTAGTAAATTTCAAATAATTTCAGATAATTAAACAAACTATACTACAAAGAAACGGCTAAAGTTTATAAGTCCATGTTAGCTTTGGAATGTAAAAATATTAGATAATTTTCAAATTGCTCTATTGATTTGTTTATTAAAAAATTAGGCACCTACTCTAGATACAAAGTACCAAATTAGGCCTTTATATACATTTTAATCATATTATTCCATTAATGTTATTTTCAAAATTTGAAGTTTGTATTATAAAATAAAGGATTTATTCCAGTTTCTTGTTTGGAATTATGTTTTTAATATACATTATACCTACCCAGAAAGTATGAAATTTAGTTATATATATATTTTTTGCATTCTTAAGAAAAAAAAAGCGAATATTTTTTCCTCAAAAAATTTTTTTTATTTGAAGTCACATGGGAGATTTCAGTTTTTCCCACCACAGATAGATCACAAGTAATGACAATACATATTATTTAATCAGACTATACACTACCTATATTTTATTTATTTTGTTACTTAAAGAATAACTACAATTTGTTATCTATTTTATATTAGGTATTTTGCTTTTAAATTTCATAGACGTTCAAAGTAAAGATCGTTAATAGAAATAGTAAAAATTTCCAAATTTAATATTTCAAAGCGTTAAGTTTATTTTTATTTCATACTCCGTCTAAAATATTTGAAGGCTCGACTACCTATTAATAACTATGTTCAAGATAAAGACAAAGATAAACAGATGCTACTCATTAACGAAAAAAAACCTAAATTTGTTTTTACTGGATTGATTGCTTAATCACGTGTTTGTTATTAAGTTCCAAAATAATGTGTTATTTAATATTCTTATATTTTGTTGAGTTAATATATTTTACTTTATCCCCATTCAACAGCAGAATTTTTAAATTCAGGATGCATCTCACTGTTCGTTGCTAGCATATTTCGTTAAATAGGGTCAAGTTTCCATAATGGACTTCCAAATTCTCCGGCCATATCTACTTACCAGTAACTAATACAGAATAGCCGTCGCTGACTAATAGCTTGGTTCCTGAATCTATAGTCAGTTTATTATAGCCTTCCGACATCGGTCATTTCGTACATAATTGCAAAATGGAGGTCACTCAAAAAATAGAAAATATCATATAAACTATAATTCGCTCAGCAAGTAACATATAGTCATTTCCCTATATTTAAATGTTGATAGCGTGTTGATCAAGTACAGTGTTATTATGAGTCAGTTTGAAGTTGATTGTGGACGTGAAAGGATCGTTAAGTCCGCTAATATTTAAGTTTGTATTACATACTACTTACCTGTATGTTTCAGTGTTGTTGTTATGTTTTGTGTTTTTTATGGATACACTTTATTTCGAATTTGTCAAGGTAAAGTCAAAGCGAGGATTATCGATAATTTTACGACCTACCTTAACATGACGAAAACATTATTTTGATGTAAGTAGTTTCGGTTTATATCAGTAGTTCACTATCAATGGAACACTGTCAAAAAATGTTTACATGTCCTGATTTTTTTAAATATTAACGGAAATATTATTTTATTATTTTAACAAGATCCGTCGGAACGCTAACGTAAATCTGTAGGCTATTTATACGTAGATTTAGGTGTATTTCGTATATACGTACAAAATGTATAATGTACCTATTGGAAGATAATCATTAAAGTGCTTTGTATTAATAATCTAATAGAGTATTACCAGTTGATGCATCCTTAGGAACTAATGAAATTATGTTATTCATAGTTACGTCCTTCGGCCATTTCAATGAGAACATAACACGATATTATATTACTTGGTATTTTTTATAAACTTTATTCTCACATGTTTTAATGATTTTACATGGGCTGTTGTAATTTTATACTATCTTGTATTACTGTGAATTTATAATAAAGGCATACCTAGATCCTATTTGCATTGCCATTAACCTTATTGATATTATATAGATCTTTAAGTACTTATCTATATTAAGCAATGTATTATCGTTTATAATACAAACGAATAAATTCCTGACTTACTGAATACGATTATACTTGAAATTATAAAAGTTCATTGCGAATTAATTGTTTTTTATCTTTGATGTATTCATTTAACTCTTGTTTTTGTCTTTTTTTCTGTTTTATTTGAAATTTGAAAATAAATATAGTGAAATTACTATAGCGTACAGATGGAAGATACAAATTTCCTATAATGGTTATTTTGCAGTAGTGATTTATAAAGCTGGTAGCATTATTTACTACCACCAAGACCCAAAAATGTAATTTTGTAATGATGTATCGCAATTATTACAGTGTATATATATATATATATATATATATATATATATATATTCGTAGGTATCTTTAATATCAATTTATTTTTATACCAGAACATGGTATAATATTTCTATTACACAAGTTCATTCACTAGTTATACATAATTTGAAACAAATAGATTGAAAGTTCATTGAATAATCAATAAAGTTTGAGCGTAATATTAGTCATCATATGATGTTATTTCACTTATACTTCTTATTATATTCCACAGAAACAACAGAATACTAATAATTAAACATTTTATTTACCAAAAATAACAAAATAATAAAATTTTCGTAATAGAATGATTTCCTTCTTCGTAACATAACATAATTTGTAGTAACGTACGCTATAACGGAAATTAACATTAATGTTTTAACATTAAATTATTAACACTTTCATTCAAATGCTGCTGATAATAAAATCGAATCTTTAAATTCCCTGTATAAATGATAATAATTTTATTTTCTTAGTTTAGCATAAAAAAGGAAATCATTTATTTATTTAAAAAAAAGCATAACTTGTATTTTTAGTAATTGCTTTATCATCTATTTCAGGTATATTTTGTAAGTACATAGTGAATTCAATAAAATAAGATTTTTTCGTCAATACTTTTTTGTATCAGTATTTCAAATCATAGTTTAAGTACCCACATGATTATAATTATTCTTGTATATGTCCAATTTATAATATTCTAATTAATATAATATATTTTTTTATATAAGGATACAGTTTATATAAAAATACATATTGTTTATGTATAATACTTACATGTGTTATAAAATGTTACCCAAAGTAGCCATTCAATTGAGTGCAATATATTTGAGATAGTAATTGACTAGTGGTAACACTACATAACGAATCAGTTCATTTAATTCTAGTCATCTGCAGACTCAGACGACCCATTCGAGTACGGTTACTTATTGTATGTTAATGAATACTATAAAATATTATTACAGATGTAAGTAGGTACAATTTGTATTACGGAACATAATTATCTTCATAATTCTACTAGCTGTGATATTTTTGTTTGTGTTAACATATTCGATGTAGTTCATTAAGAGATTTTTCTTAAAGGTATTATCCTCTATAAAATAATTGTCTTAAAAATAACTATTTATTGCTCTTAATCATCATAGCTTCAGTGGATATATATTGGTATGACTGATATTTTGCTTTGTGTCGGATACGCTAAAAACCGACTTATTTGAAACCTAATATAATAACAGAAGTTTAAATGATACGAGAAGTTAAGAGAATTATTTACGGTTGCAC
Source organism: Rosalia funebris (assembly GCA_037954035.1). Lineage (NCBI taxonomy): Eukaryota > Metazoa > Arthropoda > Insecta > Coleoptera > Cerambycidae > Rosalia > Rosalia funebris. The sequence goes on along the minus strand of JAZFAV010000032.1, from coordinate 29,468,481 downwards.
TTTACAGTTTTAAAAATAGAAACCAACATCTAATATTAGAGGTAGAGAATAAGGAATCATATAATTCACGTTTGTTTCACCAAAATTGGTTGGTTTACTGACGCCGCATCAACTTGTACCCAGGAATTTTGTGATGTATGTAAATGTAAAAGGCATAATAAATAACAGACAATATTTAATCCATTTTCTTTTTTCAAAACGCATTCATTTGGCGGCATGCTAATAAATCCTCTTAGTGGCAACAAAGTGATTTGTGATGAAGATAAATAAATAAATCGACGACCTAAACGTATTAAAAAGTCAATAATAAACCTCCAATATATCGTCAATATTTTACACTTAGATAAATTTTCTGCGACAAATCTCCCTATAAATCCAGCAGTTAGTAAAATCCTCGTAGCCATCGTAATGAATGTAAAGCAAATAGTCTAATTGAGGGTCCACGTGAGGGCCCATATGTGAGTCCGAAGTCAGTAAATTTACAACCCGGTCTCACCGTTCTCGGATGCGAGAAGTGAGCATTGTTATTAGTATAGAGCACATAAACGATGTGTTTTATATAAACGAACACCTCTAATTCTTTAGATTTATTTTGCCTCCATTTACACACATACTTTACAAAATACAGTAATATTTACGAGTATATCCATAAACATAATTATGCATATACATACATCATGAATACACACATACGCAGGATATACGTAAGACCAACTAAAATTACGTCTCAATGTGACAACGATGATACGATTCAGATATACAGTGCGTGTCTAAAGTACTTCCAGTACAATACTCAGTATGTAAGATACTGAAGTGATATGAATCCTTATGTCTTTCGTGAGAGCCATACATAATTTCCAGAAAAAGTCATCGTGAGGACAGTAATATTGGGTATCTAATCATATAGTTGGACTAATGTTTTTAAATCCAAATTTAACGAGAGGGTGAGTGAATATATTGCAGAATGCTATCGAGCCTCTAATTTTGAAGATTTTAGAGGAAAATCCTAATGAATTTTGAGATCTTGAAATAAATTTTCAACAGAATAGTGCTCCTCCACACTATTATAATGCAGTAAGAGTTTAATTCAGTGAACAGTATCCCAATAGGTAGATTGGAGGACGTCGGGTACAATATAATGTATAATATAGGGTAGATTTATTTTTTTGAGTCTACTTAAAATGTAACGTATACCTACGCAATCCATTAGCATTGAGAATTTGAAGCGGGCACTCACTGAAGAATGTAGGTTAATTTCCGCGTAAATTCTTGAACAGACGCGAGAAGAGAAGAGAAAAATGAAGCTGTCAACCGTGAGTGCTACATCAATGGTGTAACATTTGCATAATTTCACCCGAGTAGAAATGACGTCGTTTAGATTAGAAATATTTGCATGGATGTAGGTACATGCATTCAGTACAATTCAGTTTAGCTTTGTCGTTCGGTTTGGTCATCTATATATTGTATGAATGTAGTAATACATATTATATGAATTGTTATAATTTAAACGCAGTTGTTTAAATATGGCGCCGCCCCTAATAAAGCATTCCAGTGGGCAGCTCTAATAATCGAATTATATCCATTGCTCTAACATCGTGTCGAACAGATTAAATAAAAATTATGAGAAAAGCTAAAACAGCTTAAACTTTATGTCGAATGTCGAATATGAACGAGACATCTAGATGACATCAAAAATACACAATTAGCAAATGCCAAACATAAATGCGATATTATGCAATATATTTTTCTATATAATTTCTGCAATCACCAAAAAAGAAGAATGGATTGTATAACGTGTATAATGAAAAACAAGATGACGTATATCCATATATAATATCTACTACTGTCATTTATATTTTCCTTAATTCAGCACAATCACCAATAATAAAATAAATGTAACAAGAAATGTTCAAGTAAAGTAAAAAAGTAAATTATTGTGTAAAAATTGGGAAGCGAGCTGCATGTTGGTACAAATTTGTTTTAGTATTGAAGTAATTTAATATATTCTATTCGTAAAATTCTAGTTGTAATACGATTATGACCATAATGGGGCATTACCTAGAACCTAATTAGAAGTTATTGTAGGATATAATTAAGTACATCCGAGTTTTGAACCTTCATTGTTTTTATATTTCTCCCGTAGTGTTTGATAATTTAGTTATATAGATGTTCTGCTAAAACTGTGCACATGAGATGGTTCCTCAAATTAGTTTCACTAATGGATATATAATTAGATAAAGTTGAGGCTCAAATAACACATGATAAATGATACCTTAAAATGCAGTACAGAAAACTAAAAGGAGAAAATGTATCTTATAGTAACAGATCCCATTTTATGATAAAAAAAACCTAAAGGTACTAATTAAATTTGTAATTTTATTTATGTTGAATACTTGGCTAATAATAAAATATTTAATATAAAAGGCAGAATATTTAATATAAAATTAGCCACCACGCGTCTACACATCTCTGGAAACGGCGGTCATTTCGGTGCGGATGTTGTGCGCTTAATTGCAATAGAGTTCGTGGTTTGTTTTCATAAACTTTCTCTTTAAAGTACCCCCATAAGAAATAATCAAGGGGTGTAAGATCCGGGCTTATCGGAAGCCAGTTTATGGTGCCTCGACGAAAGATCACTTTTTCCGGGAAAAGTTGATTGACAACCTCATATGATTGGTTTGGAGTATGGCAAGTGGTCCCATCTTGTTGAAACCATGTTTCCACATTGAAACCTTCAATCTCCTGCAGTTATGGAACCAGAAAGTCCCTTAACATGTTGCAATACCCACTCTCCTACCCTTTTTGGACACCCTATATATATATATATATATATATATATATATATATATATATATATATATATATATATATATATATATATGTTATATAGAATCCTCTCTTATATTAGGTTAAGACTTAGATTAATATTGTATTTTATAATATTGTAATATACATTGTAACAGGCCATTAGCATACAGGATGTTATGTCCAGAAAAGAGTATACCAAAGTCATTGCGGTTATCGCGTAACTAAAAACCTTTCGTGCTTATCATAAACCTACATTGTATTTTATCGCAATTATTGCAACTTGCTAAAAGCTTGAGAAAAACACTTCTTAGAACATTCCTGCAGCATCAGCATACAGAAATGTTTTAAATAGAGAAACAACCATTGGTAGCTTCAGTAATCGGCAAATACAGTAATCGGCAAATATAGTAATCGGCAAATATAGTAATCGCTCCACGAGTAGTCCGCATCTTCACATATCAGTAATCTTCGATTAGTCGTCGAGTAAACATCGAACAAGTCTAAATTAAATTATAAAAGTCGGTTACTCCTTTTTTGACATAGCAAAGTGTTCAAAATCGTAAATTAAAAATAAATTGTTTTTAAAAAGTTAATTAAATAAAAAGTGATATAAAAATTGGCGCAGTCAGTAGGATTTTCGCGCAACTTTAGAACACGGACATTGCCTAACTAGAGTTGTGGAATTCCAATTCCTAAGCGAAAGAACCAATAGAAGAAAAGAAACAAGAAGTTTCAAGAAGTAAGAAGAAATAATTCAAGAAGAAATAATTAAAGAAGAATAAACAAGAAAGAAAAAGCAACCTAGTTTTAAGAAGAAAAGAAGAAGGACACCCAGATAGAACACGGACCTTGCCTCACTGTCTGCGGACCTCTTCTCCACGATATTCAACATCAGCCAGGACAACCCTATCCAGAACACGGATCTGCCTCACTGGAAGTGGACCCTAGCCGACGAATGAAATCGACAACTTGGTAAGTCGCAAAGAATCATCTCGCTTACCCCATTATACAATTTTTTTGTGTATATTTTTATTTTACGTACAATACGTACGAATAACTGATATAAACCAGTGAATCGAAATATATTTGTCATAAGTCATATAATTTTTATATAATTGAAATCTTTTAATTTTAAAATTATTATTTTTTTTATTTTTTTTATAAAATACTTGATAATTTAATAACCAAAAAATGGCTGAAGAACATATTGAACCGTATAGGCTATCGGAAATTTTTTCCATAGTACCTGAATTTGATGGAAATCAAATTTTCCTTCAAACTTTTCTCAATGCAGTAAGATGTGCTTACGATATGGCCATCGATAACCAAACAATTTTACTAACATTGCACGTAAAAAATAAGCTCAGAGGCAAAGCCGCCGAGTTAATTAATTCCCGTAATCCATCCACTTGGGATGAGATTAAGTATTTACTAGAAACGCATTTTGGAGATTCTAGAGATCTCACAGCTTTAATTCAAGACCTACAAAGAATTAGCCAAAATTCTAACGAGTCTGCACTAAATTTCGTCTCTAGACTACAGACTCACAACGCAAAAATGCATGCGGCAATACAAAAGCAACCGCTTACCGCAGAACAAAAATCAGCGCAAAGTACCCTGATTGAAACTATGACTCTAAACACGTTATTAACAGGTTTAGACCCCAAATTAGGCTCCATTATTAGAGCAAGTAATCCGAGTGATATGCTTCAAGCTGTCGCCCGAATAAAACGAGAGCTACAACTATCATATTTTGAAACACAAAAATTTAATAGAACTAACAGACCACCCACTAATATTCAAAATTTTCCAAATAAGAAAATTTGTAACAACTGCAAAAGAATTGGCCATACTTCTAACGAATGTAGGAGTACCCAACAGAATTTCGGAACTTTTCAGACTAGACCAAATTACACACCGAATTTTTCGCAAAATTCAAATAACTTCCAACCACGTCAACCATTTAATGCCAATAACGTCAGACCTCAAACAAATCAAAATTTCCAACAGTTTCAACAAAATAGGCCCTCATCTATAAGACCAAACCCTAACTATTCGCAACAACGACCATCTATTATTAGGCCAAACCCAAATTTCACTCAACAAAAAACTCACCATATGAATAAAAATTATTGTGAATATAACGAATATGATGATACAGCTCATCAGCAAGAAATAACCCCACAATATTATCCGGATGATACCGCTCATCCATATAACTTTCAAAACCAATACTGTGAAGAATATTCACCATATGAGAACTATAACACATATGATGATACTGCTCATCAATTCCATGACCCTAACGATCCGACAGAACAAAATACGAATCAGGATTTTCACATCCTCGACCATCAAGACCACCCTCCAGATTCGGAGACAACCAAAATTCAAATTATAAAATGCAACAAAAACCGACAACCCAAAGACCAAAAATTCATGTAGATCAAAACCTCTTAACTGTAAATTCAAAAAATTTATATTATATTAAAGACATTAGCAAAACATTCAAAATTTTAATCGATACAGGCGCAGGACTTTCGATATTTAAACCTAGAACTTGTGAGAATTACACTAAAAGATTTTCGGAAAATGTTATTATACAGGGAATAACGGATGAACGAATTTTTATCAAAGAGTCAACACTTATACCATTTACAGATTCGGACCCTCATAAAGTATATATAAATGACATTGACATAGAATTTGACGGACTATTAGGTTCTGATTTTTTGGAACACTATAATTGCATAATCGACATTAAAAATAGACAACTTATAACCAATTTTAAAACTGTCCCACTATTTAAAGTTACTGACGATTACGAGCAACAAGAAAACACACCACCAAATTTAGAAACCAAAATTATTAAAAATAACATTTCGATCGCCCCTCGTACTGAGCAAATATTTAAAATTCAATGTAATCTCTTTAATACGGACGCTATTTTAAGCGGTCAAGAAAAAGACAAAGTACGAATTCCAAATGCTCTTGTAAAAATTAATGAAAAAGGAGAATTTTTAACATCAATAATTAACGCGAATGAAATTCCAAAAATTATACATTTCGATGATCTAAAATTAGAGCCCATTAAAAGTTCAAGTTTATTAAATACAAACACAGTAAATAAAAATCAAAATTACACAGACCGAAATTTCGAAATTGAAAATCAATTGCGAATTGAACATTTGAACGAGGAAGAACAATTTTTAATTAAAGAATTATGTTTAGAATATTCAGATATATTTTACTTAGAAGGTGACAATTTGACATTTACAAACGAAATTAAACATACGATTGACACGATAGACACAAAACCTATTTTCACAAAATCATACCGATACCCTCACATCCATAAAGAGGAAGTAAAGACACAAATTTCAAAAAAAATTGGACGCCTCCGGGAAACAAAAATGGCGCGTTGTCGTCGACTATCGGAAACTAAATGAAATATCCATAGGAGATAAATATCCTCTCCCTAATATATCCGATTTACTAGATCAACTAGGTAAATGTGAATATTTCACAACTTTAGATTTGGCTTCAGGTTTTCACCAAATCGAAATTGATTCAAAGGATATTGCAAAAACAGCTTTTTCGGTAGAGAACGGACATTATGAATTCACTCGTCTTCCCTTTGGTTTAAAAAATGCCCCCGCAACATTTCAGAGAGTTATGGATAACATACTCTTAGGTATCCAAAACGAACGTTGTCTGGTATACATGGATGACATTATTATTTATTCACCAACAATACACGAACATATTAGTAGATTAACTGAAGTTTTCAAACGATTAAGGAACGCGAATTTAAAAATACAACCCGACAAATGCGAATTTCTCCGCAAAGAAGTCGCTTATTTAGGTCACATAATTACACCCGACGGAGTAAAACCAAATCCAACAAAAATTAATTGTGTAGCTAATTTTCCTCAACTGACAAATCAAAAAGAAATTAAACAATTTTTAGGACTAGCAGGATATTACAGACGATTTATACCCAATTTTGCAAAAATCTCTAAGCCTTTGACGAAATTGTTACAAAAAGACATATTATTCCATTTTGATTACGAATGCCAGAAATCCTTTAAAGAATTAAAAGAATCGTTAACTTCAACCCCTATTTTGATATATCCAAATTTTAATGAACCCTTTATCTTAACGACAGACGCAAGCTCATATGCAATAGGAGCAGTTCTATCCCAAGGACAAATAGGAAAAGACTTACCTATAGCTTTTGCATCCAGGACCTTATGTCATGCCGAAACTAAATACTCCACAATTGAAAGAGAGCTTCTCGCTATTGTCTGGTCGGTCAAACACTTTAGACCTTACCTTTTTGGACGTAAATTTAAATTAATAACTGATCATAGACCTCTAACTTGGCTACTATCAATAAAAGATCCAGGAAGTCGCCTAGCGCGTTGGAGATTAAAGCTTGAGGAGTATGATTATGAAATCCAATATAAACCAGGAAAAATCAGTAAAAACGCTGACGCTTTATCTAGAATAAAGATCAATCATTTCCAAAAATGTTCAGAATTTCTTACAAAAATTTTAACTTCAAATTCAGACAATGAATCAATAAATTCAGAAATTACAGAAATATCCCCAGAAACATGTACACAGGAATTAGAGACATTTGTAAAACTTTATATGACGCAATCTTTAATTGACTATAACAAAATTAAATTTACTAATGACCAACTATTAGACAAAAAACACAAAGACGTAATAGTATTCTTTAGGAAAGATAAACTAGAAGATCTTCATTATAAAATAATAGAAGACATTTTTGATGAGAACCCAAAATTTGATCACAATAAAATAAATACCGTATCTAGCAAAACTATAAAACATCGCAAATATTATATAATCTTATTACCTTTTGATGCAGATGAAGTAATTGAAACAATGTTTGTTACCTTATACAAGGATAAAAATACTCTCGACCTTTCGAAAACATATTTTGTCGAAAATAATCCAGACCTTCCAATTTTAGAAATGCTATCATTCATCTTCACTGAATCAGATCTAAATTTAACAATTTGTCAAAATTTAACAAGAACACCGGACGAAGATCAATTTCCTATGATAATAGATCAATACCACAACGGTAAAGCAAATCTTCACCGTGGTATAAATGAAACTATCCGGAGAATACGCGAAAAATATAATTGGCCAGGATTAACAAAACACGTAGAGAAATACATTCAGAACTGCGAAATTTGTCAAAAAACAAAAACGTTACGTAAAAATTTAAGCAACCCTTTAGTTATCACGGAAACTCCAAAAACACCTTTTGAGCGAATCAACATAGATATTTTAGAAATTCCAACAAAAAATCACGTCCTGACAATTAGGGACGAATTAACAAAATTTACACAGGCATACCCTCTTCAAGACAAATCAGCTAAATCGACAGTCAACACCCTTCTTTTGTACTTCCAACATTACGGAACACCTCTCCGAATTCATTGTGATTACGGCAGAGAATTTGACAATTCGTTACTAAAAGACTTATGTACTCTTTACGACATCAAACTGACTTTCTCTAGCGTCAATCATCCACAATCAATTGGATCTGTCGAACGATTCCATTCGACATTATTAGAAATGATACGAGTCAATAAAGCAGAAAATCCAAATGAACATCCCTTAACGGTTATTCCATACGCAGTAATATGTTATAACAACTCTGTAAACAAGACCCATGGTTTCACACCATATGAATTAGTCTTCGGACATACATCTAGTCGTCCTCCCGAAACACTATACAACCAAAAAGAACTGATTTCTAAATATGTTCGAGATTTAAATAATAGAATCTCATGGTACTACAAAATAGCACGATCAAAAACGAACCTCCAAAAGGAAAAAGCGAAAACGCGATTTGACAAACACATTTCGGAAAATATACCTAAATTTAATATCGGTGACAAAGTCTATGTGAAAGAATCACAAATAAAAAACAAACTTCACAATAAATTTAATGGCCCATTTAGAATAAAAGAAATATTTCAAAATTCAGCGATTTTACAAAATTTAGAAACGAATCAAACTACAAAAGTAAACTTTGATAGGATGAAACCTTATTCTGAAAATTAAAATCTAATTTCAGGTTTCTGCTTCTGATCGGAACAGTAGCCTCACAATATACCATATCTCCTATAAATAATACCATCGGAATATATTTCCATAAGGAAAGTGAAGTAGTGATTTCAAACAAACAATGGACCCTATTAGTTCACAAAAACATATCGTCATTGAAAAATGCTTTCAAACATAATGAAAACTTATTAGAAATTCTTTTACACGCAGTCAACCCTACTTTCGAAAATATGAACCTATTTCGAGGAGAAGTTAAAACCCATGTAAGCCTGCTTACGCAAATCTCTAAATCAATACAAGAGAAATTAAATGAAATTTATTTCGACACCAGACGCTACAAACGAGGACTTATTAACGGTATTGGCTCAATATTTAAAACCATCACAGGAAATTTAGACTCTGCAGACGGAGAATATTATTCAGATTGTATTAAGAAACTAGCAAAGGATGAATTCCAATTAGAAAGTTTATTAAAAAACCAAATTTCAGTAACAACCTCTGTTATCAAAAACTTTAATGCCACTATACAAAAATTACAAATTGACGAAGCCACTTTTAATAGGGACATAAAAATTATTTCAGACACGATTTACAAAACAGCTGACAAAATAAAAGTCATCGAAGCCAAATTGAGATTTCTAGAACAATGTGAATTTCTAATGGAGAGTTATTTGTATATCGAGGATCAATTAAACAATATCATAAATTCAGTCACTTTCGCGCGTTTAAAAATAATCCATACATCAATAATTAATCCGGAAAATCTGGTTACATCACTTCAGGAAATATCTCAAAATTTACACCAAAACAACCTGCCATTGGTTATCAAGTTATCTAATATTGCTAAATACTTAGACATAATGGAATTAGAAGCCTTTCAGACAGATTCAGATCTTATTTTTGTTTTGAAAATTCCATTAATTGATCAGCAAAGATACACACTTTTTAAATTATTTCCTATACCAATTCTAAATCACAGAACTGGATTATATCATGTACTGTCAACTTCACAAAGATATATTGCGCGTGACGATGATTCTTTGATGTACATACCCTTGTCAAATTTGAACGGATGCAAACAACTTTATACAGGAACAAAACTCTGTACAAATCTTTTCGCATATCCCATAGATGACAATGCCATGTGCGAGGCACGCATCTTAAAAAATTTAAAAACACTACCCGAAAATTGCGAAACGTCCTTAATATTCGCAAAAGGATATAACGTTCAAAAACTAACCAACTCATGGCTCATCGTAAACTCTGAACCACTTCAAGTCACTATAAATTGTAAGCAGATAAATACCAAGACAGAAATTATTTTCAAAAACTCCATTCTGACATTACAACCAGAGTGCAGTGCATTTGTAGGAGTTACTAAAATACAATCCAATTCGAAGGAAACCACCGTAAAGGAGCTCGATGCTCATCCTATTTTAATTCCATACAACTGTTGTCACGACATTCCCGACGATTTCGAAATTCCCAAATTACAACCATTAAAATTAAATAATCTTAATACCGAAGACCTCGAAATCGCAAAACATAAATTAGACGAATATTCAAAAACGCTCGATAATATGATTAATGAACCGTTCATCACCAAACATATTTCATGGTTCACGTACTTCACAATTGCTGCAATAATCGGCATTATCTTATTATACATCTGTTGTAAATGCCGAAAAAGAAATAGATTAGCCATTGCTATTACATCCAATTCACCGCCACCTCCACCTAGACCAAGGAAAACATTTAGAAGCTTCGCCAGCATCCTTCCCAGGAGAAGACCATCAATCAGACCAGAAGAACCATCCGAAGAAGATATTGAATTGAACTAATTTTCAGTGCTACAGTGCTAGTGCAGTGCTAGATTCCGTTTCAAGTTTTAATTTTAACTTTTAATCAGTGTAACTCACTTTGTTTAACCTTTATCCCAATGTTTTAATTCAATTATATTTCTATTTCTAATGTAATCCCATTGTCAATTTAAAGAAAAAGTTTATATGCAATTTCATGTTTTACGTGCTTGCATGAACTTAACGCCATCGATTTTGTAATCGATTTTTACAAAAAGTTGTTGTATGACACCAACTTTTATTATAAGGGGGGAGTTGTTATATAGAATCCTCTCTTATATTAGGTTAAGACTTCGATTAATATTGTATTTTATAATATTGTAATATACATTGTAACAGGCCATTAGCATACAGGATGTTATGTCCAGAAAAGAGTATACCAAAGTCATTGCGGTTATCGCGTAACTAAAAACCTTTCGTGCTTATCATAAACCTACATTGTATTTTATCGCAATTATTGCAACTTGCTAAAAGCTTGAGAAAAACACTTCTTAGAACATTCCTGCAGCATCAGCATACAGAAATGTTTTAAATAGAGAAACAACCATTGGTAGCTTCAGTAATCGGCAAATACAGTAATCGGCAAATATAGTAATCGGCAAATATAGTAATCGCTCCACGAGTAGTCCGCATCTTCACATATCAGTAATCTTCGATTAGTCGTCGAGTAAACATCGAACAAGTCTAAATTAAATTATAAAAGTCGGTTACTCCTTTTTTGACATAGCAAAGTGTTCAAAATCGTAAATTAAAAATAAATTGTTTTTAAAAAGTTAATTAAATAAAAAGTGATATAAAATATATATATATATATATATATATATATATATATATATATATATATATATATATATATATATATATATATATATATTTGTATTATGTCTAAATGTTGCTACTAATTTAAATTATGCGTCCTTTAGAGACATTTGTAGTACTTCAAATGCGAATATTATATATTTTATTTATACAGCGCTTACATATATCACACTGAGTTGCTGCACTGAGTTGGTGAATAAAGTTCATTAACGTTAATTAGTAAACTAATTAACGTAGACATATTTTACAATATTCGAATAAAGCAATATTCAAATCTCTATTTATAATCTTTCATAACAACTACATTATAATACACGGACAAGTAACAAGAGATATTTAGTATATTCACAAAAACACAGTACGTATATTCATTCTTTGTATATGCAACAAGTCAAGATGAATTTGCTATCAAGAAAAATTGTAATGTGATACTTTGAATACAGTGCCCTGAAATGTAGACACTATTGAATTAACTTTCGAGTTATACTATGCTCTTGGTCAACCGATAGCACGAACAGTTTTAGAACAAAAGTATAATCAAATAATAATTTGATTTTAAGAACCTAAATAAATTTATGTAAGATAGTATGCAATAAAACTTACAAAATTGATTTAGCAATAGGTTCTTTTCTAGTAAATCATATTTGAGTATAGTCGTAAACAGCACGACGTAACGAGCGTGTAGGTTTTTACGTCTCCTTGCCAAGTCAAATACATCCCGTAAACAATAATTCATTTTTGTTGACACGATGTTTATTTTTGAAAAGTTGAAAAACTTGGAAACAACAAAATTCCAAACAAAACTTACTTAATTTGGCTTAATATTTTTAATATGTAATCGAAGTTCTTGCTTCTGAAATTTTTAGATCTATCCTCTTCAAAGCCATACTTTTCTTTACTTTAAGTAGCCCCAGAACAATAATCGCACGGTACAAGAGATCTAGATACTTGGATGAATACAAGATATTACCACGTCTAGAAATAAGTCGGTTCTGAAATATGCTGAACAGTGGCATTATTATACACCGGACAACCATCTTGGAATCAGATTTTATTTAACCCTGCGCCTGATAGTTTCTGAATAAAGTAAATTCAAATATTTTTGGTTATTTAAGTTACCGTTATTATAAAATGTTTCAATATGTTCTAAGTACTGGGTTATTAATTGCCAGTTTACAAATATTAATATTTTTGACATCATGGGTCTAATTAAGATGAACTGATTTTCTTGTGGTGTTCATAATCTAGTGGAGTTGAACTGCACCCGGCTGTGTAGCTCAAAGTTGCTAATAATATTGCAAAGTGCAATTCAAAATTATAGGGTGAAGTTTTGACAGTTCGCCGACCGGAAGATGCTTTATAAATGAAACTAGAATTTGTTGCGATGACTGACTTTGGTAATACCATTTAACAATTCGAACTTTTTTGGAAAGTCTTTCTTATTCAAAATGTCTCGAAAGACATTTTAAGGAATTATAACTTATAACACCGCTGAGATTACTCTCTCAGAGCCCAAATCGTACTTATTCACTAGTATTCACTTTACATGTAAGGCTTGCAGATGCAATAGATTAATATTTGTGCATTACATTAGTACACCATCCCTTGCAACTTGACTGGTATTTCCTACGATCCAGGAACCTTGTCTATATAACACAAGTACTTGAATCTTATTCTCAACGATAAGGTAAAAGACGACGATGTTATTGTTTTTAATGCGTTGTTAACGAATAATAATAACATAAATGATATAATACGATAAATAATATACTCGTTGAAATTTGTACTGACTTTATCGATTATATCTGGTAGTCTTATCATTTGAAAAATTTCAGTGTAACCTTTTACATATAGGGTGTAATTAATTTTGCCTATTAAAACGTTTATTGATTTTTTTTTATTTTATTACTTTGTCTACTATTTTATACAATGTATTATTATTTTATTTGTCATTTCTTATTAATTCTTGTTGCAATAGTAAAATACATAGAACCGTCAAAGTAACTTCATTTGATAAGAAAAATTTCACTATATTTTAGTACTGTTAGGAACTACGGTTCTAATATTATTGGACTGTATACATTAAATAATTTAAAGCTTTTTCTATTGATCACAATATAACTCTGTTTGTAATAGAAATAATCCATAATTTTACTATAAGTAGTGATTCAAAACAAGACACCAACATTTTCATTTTGCAAATTAGTAGGTTTTTAACAGTCTAATGGACAGATTAGTACCTTGTTAGCTTATTAGTAGTTTGTTTTAGGTAACTGGTGGTTACGGTGGCTTTCAACTAGTTTTGAATATTCTTAAAATATATTTCTACTCTTTCTAAGCAATTTTTACTAAGAGAAAATGTACCTGTAGGTCCTGTCTTCTTTTTTCTTAAAAAAATTTAATTTTTATTCATTCCGGCTGTAGAAAATTAAACTGTTAAAACTATTAAACAAAAAAAAATGCAATTCTCTAAATCCTCTAAATAAACAGACCTCAACTGTAATGGATTTATTTACTAGCTCTATATATAATTTAATACAATTCACAGAATTCATTGGAAATTCCGGACACGTTAAATATTTCATAATTCAGTTTATTAAATTAAAGCTATTCATTTCACATTCACGTTGTTGTTCTTCAGATTATTAGAACTGTAAATCTTACAGCATATGAACTGTCAATTAGTTTATTGCATTAATTTATTTTGCTATCGAAATGTTAACGTTGAAATAAAAAATGTATCAGATTTCCACTATTTTAATTATGCGGATAAGTACTTTTAGCTGAAATACATCAGAAGCAACTTGATTGCTTCTTGACTTGATTGCGTATGAATAAAAACTAAAATTCATAGTACCTATAAACTGGATGAATGTCATAATGCTGGTGAAACCGCACCATTTTATTATACATATATTTAACATCGAATGCATATGTTTTAACATCAAATAGCCTTTAGTCATATATCGAATGCATATGTTTCTAATGATGACTGGTTTATAATGATTTTCTGCATATAAGTTCATTTGTAGGTGTTATGTATATATAAGTACATCTTTAAATATATGTACATTTTAAACTGAAAAAATCAAGTATAAGATCGAATTCCATCAAAAATTGTTTAATGCTTCTTTACATTAAGTATACTTAGTAGTTAATGTGATTAATGAGCAAAAATACAGACCTATTTAAGAGATTTCATAAAATAATTTTTAGAAGCATAATGGTAATTTATATGGCTAGGTAAAGGTTTAGATTAAGTAATGAAGAAGTTTTAGATCATAAATTACATTTTAGAATAAAATACAATAAATCTTAGTTCCTGGATTTATGTAGGTAATGAAGTCTTCTCAACACGACTTATGACATAAAGTTTGTTAAACTTTATTATAACTTCCGAACTATGTTAGCAAATGTAATGACTGATCTGAAACTTCTTCAGTATTTAACATAAACCTTTATCTCTTCACGTAAAAATTACACTTCCATATACAATTTACAATAAATTTCCATTTACATTACATTACTTCCATTTACAATAAAATTACAACATTATTTTAACGTTGAAAATTAATCTCAAAAATATTCGCATATTGAATGTGCCACTTTTTGCAGAATTTGCTAGAGCTATGACGATTTTGGAATACCAAAATCTGTAATTTGAAAACGTAATGATTCCATATTGAGAACAACAGCCTCAAAATTTTTATGGTTATTTATGAAGGAAACATAATTCTTTGTACAAAAAGATATACACTTTTCTTATTCTCATTTGTACGCAAAGTATTATATTCTCGTAAATTATAAAAAAATGTGTTCTTCAAAGAAGTTTGTTTTATATGATGCAGTAATGTTTAATGTAAACGCCTGTCAGTTACTAGTATATAATAAATCACATATTTTTTACTATAATGTGTAAGGTCATGTTCAGAATATAATATTTCACCTCAACTGTTGGCACTCGTATAAAGCTACACAACAAGAAACATAAATCTAACACCTACATGAGCCAAACATTTGAAACTAAATGTAAAAGTTAAATTTTAAAATTTATTTCGGTACAATCTATTGAAAATTACTTATAGATTTAAATACATTAAATAAATATTTATAGCTATTACTTAAGGTTTTTGCATATTATGTATTTTATGTATTCAACCGGTTTGGAAATACATTTTCTTCTCTCGTGCATAGAATAATATTTTAGCATTATATCTACCTACTTCAAGTTTTGGTATATATTCTTAAATACATATACCATGTGTTCTATTTAAAATGAGGACACCCGGATATTTTCATCATTTTATTAAATCCGGATTTGAGCTTTGGCACAATTATAGTCCTATATAAGACGTACATTTCCAGGCAACCAACTTTCTTTTGGGCAACGGCAGTCCCCCAAATGGTACCAATTCCAGATATTTTGCTTTGCGTTGAAGATATCGAAAAAGGTTATTAGAAAAAGTTGTTCAGAATCTAGTTTGAGCCGCAACACCAAATTTAATTACGGAATTTGCATTTTTAGTTCTTTCAATATTTTCTTCTCAAAATCCACACACAGTTACAATTTTGGTTTTCCGTTTAATACGATGTCATGGAAATGGAAACAAATATTGAATAAAAGTATCGATTTAACAAAAAATACATTTTAAGAGAAAATAAATCAAACAATTAACTTTTGATAATTGAAATAGTAAAAAATACCAACAGTTTAAAGGAACAAACAAAAGTTTTTAAGATACTCGTAATTACTCATTACACATAAATAAAAATTTTAATTAATTATCGGATGTAGCCTTGTCAAGTAATACTCCTTGAATGTGAATATATTTCTCAATTCTTTTACGATTATGATCCAGAGCTACTCTTCTCAGCTCTGAAATGTTGATTTCGCGACAGGGTCGTCTTATTCTAGCATAAAGTTCACTGTTCCCCAGAAATAAAATGATCTAATATCGGGGGACCTAGGAGGCCAGAGTTCAAAAGGACTATTTCTTCATATCCAGCGCATTAGAAAATGTTCGTTCAACCACTGACGAACAATTCTGGAATTATGGATTTACGCACCATCTAACTGAAAAAATATCTCCTGTCGCACATTGACAAGAAGATTTTCAATTGCATCCCATAATTCCGTATCGAAAAAGTTAACTAAACGCCCAGCATTTAACGAATTATTAATGAGAAACAGACCAATTCTTCTGTCTCCTAAAATTCGAAAAACCAGTATTCAAAGAAAGTTAACGTATAGTGACGTTAACTTTCTTTGAATACTGGTTTTCATAGCTAATAATCCAATGAGGATTTTCTGTAGCTCAGTATCTACAGTTAAGAGAAGATACCACTCCATTAGTGGTAAATGTAGACTCATCAGTAAACAAAATTTGATGTAGAATATTCCGGTCGTCTAAAAAATTTCCCTAGGCCCAATAGCAATATTTTAACCTCTTATTTTCATCTCCTTCTTTCAAAGTATATATAATTTTGGTTTATAATGCTTAATTTAATGACTGAAATATCTAATTTTCTCCTTGTCGATTTTCAAATCTCGTAGACTTGATCTTGGATTTATTTGATTTGCTACTAAGATTATGTTGTTTTCAGTTTGCGGATGTATTCAATGTGGTTGATCATTCTGAGATCTTTTAATAACACTGCCAGTTTCATTGAAAAGAGCATTTATGAACTGCAGTTCTAAGACTAATAGTAACTGGTAAAGGATGTCTTCGGTTAAATTCTGCGGCTACTTCTCTGTTACTATGAGCCCCATCAAATAACTTTATTATCTCGATTTCTTCCCGTAAGTGCAATGTTTTACAATTGTAAACTAGAACTTTACACAATATAACTCAAAGTTTGGTCAGAAAATATCAAAATTTGTTTTGACATTTAATTTAATTATAGTTTTTGATTTCCCGGCATCCCGTTAAATTGAAAACCAAAATTGTAACCGTGTGTGGAAAAATACTGAAAAAATTAAAAATACCAATTTCGTAATGAAATTTTGTGTTAGGGCACAAACTTTTGAACAAAAATTCTTCTAATAACTTTTTTCTATATCTTCAACGCGAAGCATAATCTCGAGAATGAGCCCTATTTGGGGTGCTGCCGTTGTCTCATTTTGTTACTTAAATTTAAGTTAGTTGCCTTGAAATGTACGTTATATATATGTAGGACTACAATTGTGCCAAAACTCAAACCTGTATTTCAAAAGATAACCCAAATATTCGGCTGTTTACAATTGAGAGAACATGGTATATAGATATACAAGACAAGACGTATATGGCACACAACCTTGAACTTCGATTAATATTTATAGAAATCGCACAGAACCTCATGCTTCTGTTCAGTAACTAATGCTGAAGAGGGCTTTATTGATAACTGACTTCCAAAGTTGAGAAATTTCAACTTTATATAACCCATATTGACTCGCATAATACTTTCTGAATAATTGGTAGCTAGGTATTAAATTGTCCAGGGGCCCCATTAATTCACACAGACACTGTAGAGCTTGTTTTGTTGATTTTTAATTTATGGTAGTAGGCGGTTGTGGCTTATAGTTATATCCAGTTAACATAGTGAATAATCAGTACCCAGTAAATATTGATATACATAATAATATGTATTTGCTAGAGACCAATAGAACTTTACTATGTTACCTGTAAATAAACCTTATAATATATTCTCAACGTAGTTGTGACCTGGAAAATAAAATTTAATATGAAGGTCAGAAAAACAATATTCCATCGGGTATCTTCATAACTAAATGATTATTTTACTGAAAGATATTTGCGTAAAATGAGTTGATTTTAAATAATTTACGTTAGTGAAATCTGTTTTCAAATAGTTAGGAATGAAAAGCACATCCTCATTTGAGAACAGCAAATTTATTTTATGAGATAATTATAGTGTATTTCTGAATTACTATAAGTTACGGTACATTTCTAATACAAAACTTAATACGTAACAAATTGTATCTCACAACATTAGTACTCTCGCAGGAGTCGCCAACCCATCGGTTGTGAACTACCGCGGTAGTTTGCGTGAACAATTCTGGTAACTCAAAGGTATATCCTAAAAGACCGAGAAATTATAGATTTTTTTTAAATTATTATGTTACAACAGAGAGGCATTAATCGCTATAACAATCATAATAATTCCGATACTACGTTCTCACGTTAGAGCACGTTGAATTATATTATAATTTAGTTATGAATTACCGGCCTCTTCAGGGCATCGTACGCCCCGACGCTCAGCCGCTGACATCATCACGCTAGAACTCTTGGATTACCAAGAAAATTTTAGTGATCCAGCGCAGTATAGAGCATGTAGGAATGATCTGGGCTTATAAACCTACGCGATGAAGTTGCGCTCAGTTCTATCTTGACCAGCCAGTCGACTTAGAGTTGACCTGCAAATAACCAGAGGCTAATGTAATAAAAAAAATTATGGTAAACAGTAGTAAAAATATAAAGTCATATTATTACCATACGGAGTGGGAAGAACAATATTTCCTTTTACAAAAATTAAAGGTAAAAATATATGTTTATTATGTATCGCTTGTGTTTCCGCTGTGCTAAAAAAGAAAGGCACCATAAATTAAAAGGCACCGTAAAAGTTTTGAAAAATAATTTCTTTTAAATTCTACCGGGATAATCGAAAAATC
This sequence comes from Rosalia funebris, assembly GCA_037954035.1. Lineage (NCBI taxonomy): Eukaryota > Metazoa > Arthropoda > Insecta > Coleoptera > Cerambycidae > Rosalia > Rosalia funebris. The sequence continues at coordinate 29,449,218 of JAZFAV010000032.1, read as the reverse complement.
ATCGAATGAATAACAGTCAATATTTTTAAGATAGTTTTTAAGATAAATTCACAAAAATAAGGCTGCAACTAAGGCATTCTACCGCGTTAAGATGTGATTGAGATAACTGTAATTGTTTTTACCTGCATATTGATGAATTTACAGAATTTATTAATGCAGAACTTTTGAAGGTTATTAGAATAAAGGAATACTACTGGACGAGACCTGTTCTTTGTTTGAAAATTATAATTTTATCTGAGAAAGTCTCAATGTTAAAAATTGTAGGTTTGATAATGGATGGAACTCCATCTTAGTGAGTTTCAATAACAGTCTCATGGCATTATGTCGCAAGGATGTAACAACTTTCCTGCAGTTTGCTCAAAAAGAAAAATGATGTGGAAACTTTCTGAAACTACATCACGTTATGAAATTGATAGTGAAATTTGTGAACAAGGTTAGATCTAAGATATTATTCAAGATTAGAGCTCAGAGACAGACGATTATTTAAAGGACTGACGAATGAAATGGACTGTAAATATGGGGATTTACCGTGAAGTCGAATGGATGAGTAGAGGACGAGTATCCAAACGTTTTAATGGTGTCCTAACTATCCTACTTTTTTAAATAATACGATGAATCTATTTCTGTACTGGAAAATTCAATCTGGCTAGAAGATTTTGAATTTCTTGTGAACGTTACAAAGAAGTTAAATGGGCTTAATTTACTAATTTAAGGGATATAATTGGCGAAAATGATATCTGATATAAAAGCAATTATCAAAAAGATTGCGTTTTAAGAACACAACCTAATTACCCACAATACAAACACTTTCCCGTTCTTCCAGAAAATGTCTCAAAATTCGTTGCAACGCTATGGCTGTAAATATCATGTGCAAATAATTCATAACTTAAAGGATGTTTTTAAATCTCATTTTGAAGATTTCAACGATGATTTCTTAGCACTACTGCGAAATTTGCCACTGGTGTTATGCAGCACTTTAGCGAAAACGGTGCTGCAAGTTGTTAGGCTTCAAAATGATTTAATTCCAAAATCCTTGGTGCCACATAGAAAATTTCTCTGGTCTTTAGTGAATAAAGATAAATAGATAAATATTCAGTTTTAGTTAGGGTTGTCTTAAAAGTGAAAACATTATTCAATTCGACCTATTTGTGTCAATCTTCTTTTTTCAATACGATTAAAAGCAAATATTGCAACCAACTTACAGATGAACACTTGAATAATTGTATTCGAATGGTTGTAATGAACTATACTGCCAATTTCAAAATAAAAATTATCGATGACTGAATGTTAACCTTCTCATTAAAAATATTATTTTTATCTAGATATGTTTTTGTTTAGACAAGCGATCCTTTTTCGTTATTTTTATTAACTAATACTTTTAAAAATTTGTAACATGCCTTTGTGTCAAAATTTTGATTATTTTTAAAATATGTATGTATGTCGAAAATAGTTGTGTATTATTTATTTAATTAGGTTTAAGTAGCTCTCTCTCTCTCTCTCTCTCTCTATTAAAAAATGGCTCAACACACTCAGAAAGTTGACGCCCGCACTCTAACCTCACAGAACTCTTGACAGTATCATACTTGCTTTCCTAAATATAATGTACTAACACGTTCAGTAAGTATAATAATAGATATTTCACATAATTTGCAAATAAATTAAGAAACAGGTATACCAAGATTAATCTGTTAGAAAGAGAATTCCAAATAATATCAAGCTACGCACGACGACTATAAACAAATAATAGTAATTAATGAATCAATAGCAGATAAAATGGAATAATATTATCTATACTACAGAAGTAATTACTAATTATTATCAATTTATACTAGGAAATTCTATTTAATTCCTTGGATACTACAGAAATTTTACAATTTCTTATTGAATGTTTTATTAAGTGAAAACCAACGGTCAATACGATGAATGGGAGCAATTATGAAATTATTGTTAATGATAATAATCACTTACCAACATTATCTTCTGATAGCACATCGTAAGTTGAGATAGCGTAATAATAAGTGTCCGTCCTGGAATGATTTCCTGTTTTTGGGAAGATATTGACAGTCGCTATTTTTTATTTAAATTTACAATTTATAAAAAACAATATCATCAAGGTGCCTTCTTCTACGTCGCTGTATCGTGCAACCTAAAATTTCCTATAACTCGCCGACATAATGCTGGTTCAATTTTCTCAATTTCCTCGCGTATTCCGGCTTCTAACTGAAGGAATGTCCCAGGAGTATCAGTGTACACTTTATATTTCAAATGGCCCCCATAAAAAAAAATTAATTGGCGTTAAATCGGGACTTCTGGGCGGCCAATTAATGTTCTCCCGCTTATAGATCACTTTTCTAGGGAAAATCGCTCTAATGGCTTCTATTGATAATTTACAGTATGGGCTGTAGCCCTATCTTGTCTGATGTCTAACAAACACATGGGCACGCACATTTACCACTACCACATTCCGAGATGGTCAACAAACAAACATGAGAAAAACAATTCAGGATACGTTGTATCACACCAATCTTCTACTAACCAACTTCTAGTTGCTTGCAAATATATTGTCAAAAGGTATATAAAAAACTTGAAATAATAATACCATGCCGAATATTATTATTTCTATTATTACAGATTTACATATTGTACAATTTTATCATGTACACTATTATTATTTATTAGAGATGTACATCGGATAATACATACACAATTAAAATATATTATATTGATATTTTTTGCATAAAATAAATCCAATAATTATTGTCTACACTCGTACCATAATTATTTAAAGGAAGTAAACAGCCCATTACACACTGATTGTGATATGACAATAAAAAAGATGGATAAACTTTCTTCATGGCAAATGACTTGGAAAGAACTTAACTTGAAAGAAAATAAATGAGTTTTAGTTATTTTATGGATTTAGGAAATACTTTCTGAATGTATCACAAAATAAATGATCCAAAATTAATTAGTACCTTAAGGAATTATTATGTTTGGTTTGTTGGCCCGTTTAATCGTAAGTTTTATATACATGTACATGTTTTCGAGTTGGCCTCTATTTTCTTGTAATATTGCATGCGAACGTTCCATTAGTATTATCAAATCGTATTTCACAATAACCGTAAGATATGTGAAACAATTTATCTAAATATCCCTTGGTAGGGTGAGTAAAGCAAAGTTATTACCATTTGGCGATACAAAAATTAAAAATATTTTACCGCATTGTGGATATGTATTCGTTGGTTGCCGTTACATTCCACAGAATGAATTTCGTAACATGGCCACTAAAGGTGACTTTGGGAGTAGAGCGACCACTTCTTAACAAAAACAGGCGACCTTTTAACCAGCATAACGTGGGTTTACTTGACAGTGAGGATGTCAGTGGTATTTGTTTTAAAACTCCAACGTTGAAAAAATAACATACAAGACTAAAATTAAACGAGAAAAGAATGGGAGATTCACCATGAGTAATCCTAATATAAAGTATAAATAACTTTAGTAAGTCTTTGTCTGCGTGACAAGAGACTGGGTTTAGAGACACAGAATATATTTTGCAATGACTTAAAGCAGATTGTATTATTCTTAAAAAAATTGAATACTTATGTACGTATAAATTTTACAAATAATAAAACAAAAGAAATTAATCAATTTATGGGTATGTACTGAAAAATATAGATTAATTGGTAACCACATATATGATAATCAAGTATTAATACAGAAATATGGACAAATTACACAATCCAGTTAGAATCTACTATAAAAATGATACATTAGTAAAAGTTGTTAAATACTTCTGCAGAAAATTGTAAAACTACTTACTACGTATTTAAGCCTAATAGCCTTGGACCATGCTTAGAATAAAGTTACCAAATCTTATTATTTATTATAATACGACAAATAACTCATTGTTGATTTGTTTTTTAGACCCACTAATTATCAGAGTTGGCGACTTGAATGTCTCATCAGTAGCGGCACCGTATATAAGCCAACTACGTATAAGTTATGATAATTTATATAATATGTAATACTTACACAGTTAGTATTAAAAATCCAGATTGGTTCGCCTAAACGTCTGAAGCATCGAGTTTAATTCTAAAGCGGTTCCTGTGCTCGATGATATTCGGGAGCGAAAATTATATTTTATAACGAAAATGACTATATGGCAACGAAAGATCTAACATTTGCATAGTTAAAATGGTCTTTGAAATTCATGTAGATCCGTCTATCTTAGTCCATCCGTCGTTCTTAGAGAGTAGACTGTCAACCCTATTACTATATATACCTTAACTTGGCCAAATTTAAACTGGATTTTTCTGTATTACATTAAAACATTTAACAACACAAATACCTTTCTCGTTATTTTAAATTGGTAATACTTTTTGAACGTCTTCTACTATTTTTAATTATATACCTAAGGATGATGAAAAATTTTGTAATTTGATTATGTCGTCTACCAGTTACTAATTTTTATGCATATAGAATTTTTAAATCTGATACCACTTGAACATTTTATCCCAATTTGTTCTCTAGTACATTTTTTCTAATATTTTACTGGCCAGAAAAAACCCACACATGACGGTCGAAGAGAATTTTACCGTGTATTTGGGATTTAATTTTATTTTCAAGTCTGTTACTCAATTTATATGTAGGATTGTGATCTAAAGCATATATGTTATCCAAAAGACGAAATTGTTATCCATTCAATATGAATAATGACACATTACAACAACGCAGTATATTTTAAATTATGAAATTCCTATATAAACTTTTTCACACACTGCGTAAAGAGTAGTGTATTACTGCAAATTTTTGGCATATTTGCTGTATACGAGAATCATACATGAGATAAAAATACAAATATTTACACTGTCACATCGAATGAAATAACAGCTGGTGAAACATGACGACAAAATTAAACTCAATTGTTTGTACCTACATTGATTCAAATATTTCAAGTACGTACGTCAGGTAACTCTGCAGCTACCGCAAAGTTACCTGAATGTAATACGACTGATTATTAGGGTCAGCTATACTAATTATAAAAAAACTATTACAGAATAATTAATGGAATTGAGCCTAAGAACGATAGAGTTAGGATTATGTAGTCTTGGAAAATAAATTTTGTATATCGTATATTTTAATACCCTTAATGCGTGTAACAATAATATTACTATAATAAAGTCACTTACCCTACTGTGAAGAAAATGACCTAAGTTCAATTAAACCGGAACAGTTTTCATGAGAAATTGTGCGTTTATATGTATGTGCTTGTATGTATATGCTTGTGGACTAGAGTAGCATTACATGCACTATGTAAAAATAATATACTGTTAAAATAAATAACCAAACGTAAAACAATAAAATAATATTAGTATTAGCTTATTTACTCTATAATCACGGATTTTATATAATTAATATGAAATTTTAAGGAGAACTGAGGGATGAACGATTTTCATTTCTCGGCTAATACTTATATAGAAATATATAAAATTTAACTTAAAACCCCCGGATAAACATGAATGGCTACATGTCTACGTGGGTCGTATTACCGCGAATGCCTGCCGCAAAATTTTATTACGTTGGCTGACATTACTGCAATGTTTTCGACTAATGCCTTGTCACTGAACATTTTTTTAATTTTATGCACAGTATACGAAACGCAATTATATTATTTATTGTTGTATAATATCGTTGTATTATTATGTAGTGTTGATGTATTTAAAGTACTAGTGATTGGTATATGATTGTAATGAGGTTATTTATCTAAGGCAGGTCTCAACATTCACACATTTAAGTTATTAGAGATCATCATGATTATGATTTTCGGCAAATTTCAAGATTCAGATTTTTTCAAATAAAAATGTATCTTTTCAAAACTTCATTTTTAATTACAAATAAAGTTTAGTGTCCTTAACTCATGTATGGATATCAATTGTAAATTATACATAAACATCAATAAAAGTGATTAAGTAACTGTTCGCTAGAGTTCAATTTATTTACTTGTGTTCAATTTCATTTTCATTGTCATCCCACATCAGTGGATAGAAAATAATAAAAGCGTAGAGCTTATTAAGCCTAATCTTAAGCCATTAATAATATGCGTACAAACTGTTTATAATAAATCTGATTTAGTTTTTTAAATTACAAATAACATGATTTAATAATTACTGAATACTTAAAAACATTTTGTGAGCATACCTCACAATTTATCATGTTTGTGTATTATTTTAGATGTGGTTATATTCATTCATTCAGGAAATATTCACACATTTCATTTATTCACCCTTTAATTTTCTTTACTTACATAAAGTGGAGTTACCGTTAGATATGAAGTTATTTATCAGGAAATGTACGGTAAAAGATAGGGATGGCAGCACAGTATATATTATTAGAACTACAACCCTACGATTCCTACAATGTCTGAAGAATATTTCTGTAAGAAGAATGACAGTCTCAAATGCATTAGTTAGTATAGGATATGTTGTAGAAAGCGACCTAGACCGTAGAAATTAATCTGTCATTTTGATTTGGTTATGAATGGAGGACAAAATGTCATTCATTAACAATCTGACAAAAATCGGCACGTGTGTAAACAATGAAGTTAAATAATTTTCAATTTCGATTCGAATTAAATCGATGCGCTAAATAGATGCGCTAGAAGACGACGATCTGTATCTTCCTTTTTCAACTCTTGTGCTGAATGTATCGTACTTTATAGGGGTAACGGAATTTCCGAAATTAGTGTTTAGTCAAATTTTCTACAAGAAACTTCTGTATTTGAAAAACATTTAAATTTGTAAATGTAACTTATTTTACATTAAGTAAACTTCAGTCTTGCGTATATCAAATGTATATGGCTTATGTGCTTCATTTTACTTACAACTGCTAAATTCTAATAAAAACAAAAAAGCAGTTTTTGATATGATATAAATATGTCTTGCAAGAGCACCTATCTTTTAAACCCATTAATTATCACCCAAAGTTTAATAGCCAGCCCGAAAAGTCTCATGGTTAAAGGTAAGGCAATTGGTTGCACGTTACTATAAGAACTCTTATCCTCTTGAGTGTATTGGCTCATAAGATGTTTTGTATAGCCGGTAGCTCCAACATGTTTCCAGTTTCTAATTGCTCATATCTGATACGTATTTATAGCATGCAATTATGGCGAAGCTTCAAGTTTCCAGTCTTAGCAAAGTATACAGGCGAGAACTTCCACGCTATACACAAGCATATTCAGTAACTTCCTTATAACTTATCGCGCTTCAGCTATGTCATATAGGTATTTCATTACCAGCCTGATTTATAAGCTGATTTATTTACTGCAAACTTTGCGAAATGTGTATAATGTTGCAACCATGTCTCAGTAATTAAAATAAACTTCCACCACTTAATGCCATATTTCTGTGCACAGAGCTCTGCGGGAATATACCAGCAGAATCAATATGGTTAAAATTATTACCTTAGACAGATCGTGTAATATATACAACGAAATTATAACGTAGTATGAGGTATACATAATATGACACAAAAATATGGAACACATTATGTATTATTTCTAAACAGATATTTATAGGAAAACTGTTAAAATAAGTCGATATTTCTTAAATATGCACTTGTTATATATCTGCGGAGTTTATGAAAACTCCATAATCAACATAAGGTTAATCAACAAGGGAAGAAAGAATGAAATTTACAGAGACAAATTGAATTTTGACTGTAGATATAAGATGAATACTCAACATCAAGTGTGTATATTTTTGGTACTATATTTCAATAATATAGTACTCACAATAGAGTTTAAAGAGATCGGTCAGAAAAAAAATTGGACGTTCTGTTTAAATTTTAGGCTAATTTTCATATTAGTTTCAGGCCACTAACTGAGTTATAATCTTATTCGTCAGTGGATACCAATCTTCATGTATTTCGAAGTAAGCCCCAGTTTTAATTAAGCTTTCGTTTTTATTTTCGATGTGGCACAGATTAAAACAAGAATTTAATTTTTTATCAGTAGCAATATTGAAATCCATTACACCAGGACTTTACCCATTCCTCCTATGATTGTTAAATCTGTTTTTAATTCTGTTAAATTTATTTTAAGTCTACTAAAACTGTTGAAATAGTTGGAACAGTTTGTGAAAATAATGAGTTTAAATAAAGCGGTGACTGTTTTAGAAGCCTTAAAATACTTAAAATATACGAAAAAATACGTAAAACAAAATAATCATTTCTTTAAATAAATTCCTTAAGTGTACCCACTTTACAGATTATAGCGTGATGCGATCATGTTCACCAGATAATCCTAGGTCTTTGCCATTTTAATGAAGAACATATTTTTGTTAAATATGTACGAGTTAAAAATGTTAAACGTAATGGCAAACTATCCTTCAGTGTTGGTCCTACTAGGCTATATATATTCTTCAAAATATGGTTTCAGTATAACTGAACGAATATATTCCGTGCATATAAACATTCAAATAGGCAATACAGCCTTATACTAGAAGAAATCCTCAACACATCTTCGTTTAAGGAATGATTATTTGTATATGTCAAATATGTTACTATGTTAGCAAATCATACCTTAGTGTTAATCCTACTAGACTGTACATATTCTTCAAAATATGGTTTCGATATAACTGAACAAACATATTCCGTGCATATAGATATCAACAATCAAATAACCAATACGGCCTTATACAAGAAGAAATCTCTAAAAGATCTTAGTTTAAGGAAATGAATATTTGAATAAGATTACTACCATCTGCAGAGTAAAATTGAGGTACGCTTGTTATCTATCCAAAACTTCTAAACCGAATCGGAACAGCAAACAGTGATCATCTGATCATAGTAAATAGCCTCGAATACATGTGGCGTAGTATGCGATTTGAATCGTTTGTTCTTCGATTGCCAATACTACATACATAAATGTCTCAGAAAACTCGCGTTTGAAAGTTACGTAATCATATCTACTAATATTAACAGTTTGCCAAGTCTAAAAAATATTATAGTTTTCAATGTATTAATACTACCCTAATGTAAGTTTAAAATATATGTTGCCGAAAATAAAACTGGTTCATGTTGTAGTTATTGCGGTATGGTTAACTTTGTTACCTTTAATCTCACCTTTTATTGATAAACCCTCCTTCTTATGGTCCATAGTTAGCTGAGAATAGTCTATCCTTGAATATGTCTATTTTTTACTATTTTCTTTTGCGTTTGTGATAAATTAAATATTTGAGGATTTTTTTAATTATAAACTCTATAAATAATTAAATAATAACTCAAGTCAAGTTTTTCCACATTCAAGTATTTTGAATGTGGAAAGTATTTGATTTCCACATTCTTGTGAAAGTAAATAGAGTAATGATTTAATTATAATTCTACAACTTCGGACAAAAGAACTATAATTGAAACAAAAATTAATTTGATAGGACCTAATGTTTATAATGTAAGTAAATTCTTTGTTATTAGATAAAGTTTTACTGCTGGTTTATACAGAATATGTAGCAATACTACTACCCACCCTGTGGTACATTTATTGACGTATTCCATCTCTCTGTGTAAATTGAATACATTTGAGTGGATTCGTTGTTTACCTCGTGCTCCGGAAATTACTAAGCCATGCTAAATTTTGATAATGCTACGGTATTACAGTACTTTGAATATTCTGAAACTGATCTCCCTATAAATGCTTGACTCCAGTCCTCACAGGATCCATATTGTAACCCTCAACATGTTCTTGAAATAATAAATTAATGGGTCCTAAAATTACAAAAATACAGTCATATATATTGAACTCAGATTTTATGAATATTCATAGAAAATATAATTGAGGAAATTAAACATTTCTGAAACAAAATATTGTAAATTTACGATAAGTTTTTTAGAGTCTGGATAAAATTCAACCATTCGACAAGTTCAGGCCATTCAGAATGTTGAATTCTGAATGTTATATTCTGAATTCTACAGATATTTGCAGACCCAATGTGATTCTAACAGCTTAGTTCAAAAATAATTTAACTTTGATGTTTCTATTATATTCTCAACCAAAGTTTGTACATATACGTAAATAAGATTAATTTATTAAATAGTCAAAAAGAACGTTAAGTATCTATCAACAGACCAATACATAAAGGAATTGTTTAAAATGTATTGTGCAAATATCTCTGTTTTTTTTTTAGATTTTTAAGGTTTTTCATCGGATATTACATGACTATTATCGTTAATAAATTATGGTAAATCACGTTGAATTTCTACACAATTTATCTAATATAAACTTCAATAAAATGATATTGATCATAATCAATAATACTGAAATAACGTTCAATAATATAACGAACGAAAACAAAATGTGTCATCAATTGAGTGTACGTTTCTAAAATCTTTATAGAGAGGAGGTACTATTCTACAGGACTATACTATACTATAGGAGGTACTACAAAATGATATAACTAGTTTACTGTAGGTAGCTATTCGATAAATGTAGTTCATAAAACCCTAAATACTATATATTTATTTTATTTACTTATATATTAGTGGATGGCACTAAAAACAAATCTAGTAGGTCTGTAAAACAGACATAACCTACTAGATAATTCCAACCTTTAATATACCCTGAATATCAAAGAGAATAATGATATGGAATCATTATTCTATATATCAATCCAAAGTATACCTCATTTCTCAATTACAAATAAAAATTGTTATACTCCTGTCTTCTGACACTTATTATAACAGGTGTTTCTAAATATTGGGTGTAATAGTACGTACTAGAATCTTTTTAATATTATATTTCAAATTCTATGAGAAACAAAATTCTCGTAGCAGGTTCTTCACTTCACCTTATCATTAACCTTTCCCTGAGATATTGAATTGTTGCATACAAATTACTTTTTTCTCATTGAGAAATAACTATTGATATTGGAACTACAATAAATAAATAATTGTGATGAATGTATATTATTATTTCTTAAAAATATAAAATATATCAATCGTTTATTATACCTTCTGTAAAAATTGTTTATTTAAAAGAGGTCTGTTTTTATTCACAGAACCTCATACCCAATAATTTTTAATCTCTGTGACAATGCCGGGCTAAAAATCGTGAACAATATGAATGGAGGGCATGATAATAAGGATTGTGACACTATCTTTAAAACGACTATATGGCAAACGCTTTTATATCGTTTATACATTTAGTATCCACTTAATATTTGTCTCTTGTTAATTTATTATGGTTTTACAAAATTTAATTTTTTTGAGAGAAATATTAATATTAATTAATTTATATTCTCTGTTGTTCCAGGTAACCTGAGATGCATTGTTTTCTACAAGTTTTCCATTGACATCTATCTGTTGTTAATACTGGCTTAATGTAAAGGTATGGTAACATAAAGTTATACTATTTAAATAAAATTGCTTTTAATAATATACTTCAAATAGATGTAGATATATCATATTATACATGTATTATATAAAAACGTAGAGAATAATAGTACTTACATTTGACTTTGTACCTACCATTACGATTTATAGTCATATTCGTAAAGATGGAGTGCAAATAATCTCACTGTTTGAGTTTGTAAAAGATAAAAGTAGTAGTTGCATCAAGAGTAAATTTAGAAAATTGTTTAAATTTACATTATACCATTTGATAATGTTTTAAGGATTTTTCATAACCAATGTTTTGAATACAAAATTAATATTACTTATGCTTCTACTATGGGTAGATATTACGTAATAAAATTACAAGTCTGCATATACATATCTGTTTATATATCACATTTACTCACAATTTCCCGAGAATATTGTATAAGATTGGCTTGAAAATATATTTTAAAGTCAATGAAAACAAAAAAGAGTTTACGACTAGTCTAAATTATCAATATTATTCGTGGTATAATATATAATTATTGATGAAGTAATGAACGACATAAATTGTAAAGCTATTGCATCAGAAATTAATATTACTGTGACTTTTTGTGGTTATAATCTTTTTACGTTTATTAATTACATTTAGTAAGTACATTTTTGTTGTTTTAAATGAAGTGTTAAGTTGTTCCTGAGATATTTCGGGTTTGATCTTTTTATAAATATTTTTTTCAAACATAATTATTTAGATTATGTAGAAAGCTTATTTACATAATAGATGTTCTTATAATCCACGAAAAAAGCAACAATATCTGACGTTTATGTAGATTTTAGCAGATGGACGTTATCATTGCGCATGATGTATAGAGCTCAATTATACAGCAACATGGCATTGTTTTAGAGGTTGACAGTAACATTGATTGATGGAATATCGGTTCGCCGATGCATGTAGTTGAATTAACTGCAAAGAGCTGCAAAAGCACTTTTTTAATGTCGCCAACGATAGTGTTTGCTGATTTTTATTTGCGGTAACCAGCTTATTTTATTGAGAAATCACGTTAGAATACAGATCATGAATTAAGGATTTTTCTATAATTTTATTCCCCAAGCAAAAAATCGAGACGTATTTGTTCTAAAGCGACAGTGTACTAGTTGACTCAGAAATATTGGAAATGTATACAGAAATACAATTTTAATTATGTAAATAAATATTCATGTGTTATGATTATGAATATTAGTAGGTGAATGATATTTTAACATTGTGAGTCAAATAGTGAACGAATATACACATTATATAATACATTAACATGTGATTATAGCTAAAGTAATGTAATGGTAATGTATTAATGTAATTCAATGCTATTATACGTATAGTAATCTTTCATAAAGTAAAGGGCCATTGTCCTGCTGCAACATTAAACATTATCTGTATTTTAGATAAGTATATTATATCATTATGAATTTCATGCAGATACATTCCTAAAAATGACTATTTGTTTCGGCATCTCTAATACCGAATGTGTGTTATAATGTATCATATTAGATAATCGTTGCGACTGACTATCAAGCAAGAATTAAATGAGATTTCAGCAGATAATAGTAATTGGAAAAGTTACAACCAAAACCTAAAATATTGTCTCTCAGTAATCATCATGAGTTCTCACTAATTTCCTGGAAAATATTCTTTAATGTGATAGCGGCCATCAAATAGAGTATTGGATAAGTTACTATTATCTTTCAGTAAACAAAAAAAAAACTCTATTAGTGATGCAAATATCTAGAATTTATGTTATTTGATAACTTCCTATCATTATGACAATTATGTATTCTTGAAATAGTGCCCTATTTCTTGTTAAGTTTTCATATTATATTATTCTGTGAACATGAAAAATATAGTTGGAGAGTAAGTCAATTCTTTCAAGATGGACTTTGTCAATATAATATCTACATCTAATTATTTGACTATCCCTTGAAAACCATTGAAAACTGTTTTCTACCATGGACAAGGAAAGCATATTTTTATTATCATCCATGGCATACTAACGGTGGTGGGAAAATGAGGCCTGAATAATAATTACGTTAGTTCTTTTCGTTAGTTGTAAATATAAGAAGCTTACTTGCTCATATTTTAATTTCCGATTTTTAAAGTTCCGATTGTTGCCTCAAATTATTATTAATGTCTTTAATCCCTTTTTTAATGGTATAAAATCTTTAGTCATAATACATATAATGTGCTCTTTTATATACGTAACACAATATTTTGTTTTAAAACACATTGTTTAAAAATATGCACTTGCTTAGACACGTAGCCCCCAAAGAAAATTAGTATACGACTATCCTAACTTTTATTCACTATCATATTGTTGACATTTTATGTCAATATAATATCGTAGTAGGCACATTAAGTATCTTAATCGACAAAGTTATTCTCGACATAAATTTAAATTTTAAACTTTTAATAAACTTTTAAAGTTCCACAGCTTATTTTGTGATATTCTAATAAATGGTGGATATTTCTGTAAATCAAAACGTATATCTTTACCCAACCATATACCCAAAAATTGATCAACAATTTACAATAAGGACAGTACTAAAATATTTCATTATATTAGATAGTACCTTCTACTATGATCCTCTTTTGACGTCTTCAGAATTGGGTAATTAATTATTAGCTTAAATTCATTGATATTAGCAATATTCTTAAAATCTAAAAATGTCAAATTTATTATGCCGTTCTTGATGAGACAGACATCGTGTTAACCTGTAGATATTATATATGAAAATTGTCTCATATCATAAGTCTAACGATTGGTAGAACATTAGAACATTATAGTGAAACAGTGAAAGGAATGAAAGAAATAGAGATTTAATATCAAATTTGATAGATTTAATTCGTCACGTTATACATATTAGCAATATATACATATATATATATATATATATATATATATATATATATATATATATATATATATATATTGTCTTTATTAATATTAAAATATAAATTCAAAAAAGGTTTAATTTATTTTGAATATAACTGTTGCTTTTAAAGTTTATTAGCATCCTATTAAATATCAAATAAAATTCTTGTACGTAGAAGGAAAAACATAGTTAATAAATCCTTAACAAGTGTAAAATATTAAAAGAATGTATTTCATACAAAACAAAGTTTTTTATTATAATAACCGATAAACAATTATAAGTATGAAAGTATTCTGTATATAATTATATGCTAGAAAACGTTAACAACTTTTAAGGCGTGTGGCGTAAAATGGCTATACAATAACTTATTTAGGTATATAATATTTGTACTCATAAAATTCATCTTATTTCTTATTATTTACTATAAATGCTCATAGAATTAAAAGTTGTAAGATTTAGAAAGTAGTACTTTTGAAAATTTCCAATATGGCTGACTTCAACGTTGTAACGTTTATAATTATATAACGAGTTGACATCATCGATGAGACCATCACATCGGTTCCATTCATTTCCTTGTTGAAACTTTTTTGTCATACGCATACGTATCAAGTAAATTTGCTGCAAGGTGAACATTTTCGTAATAATAAATCTCATATTCAACCACTGTTAGAATATTATTCCTAGATCGCTCTCTATAGGAGGGCCTTAGAAATGATCTCGTTTTTATATAACGCTATAAGTATATACTTTTTCACTTTCAGAACAACTGAAAACATATGTATATACATGATAGAAATAAGATAGGTCTGCAACGAGTATATTATTTTATAATCACCTTCTATGAGATTATTAATTGACTATCCCTATATTTTAAAACAGTTTCACAAGTATTACATATATACATAGGGCTCGCATGTAGTCTCTGGGGTTTCACTAACATTTTCATGAAAGGGATACTCATATTCTTATGTGCCTATGATATTCACAGAATATCCATTTTTTCTACCTGGTTTGCCCTCAGTTTTGAGTTTATATAATATCGATAATTATTTTGCTCAAGTGAGCCGCAGACATGATAATGAGTTTCACCGGAAAGCTATTTTTTAATCCCATTGCATTATGATGAATATATTATCAATTTCCTCAATAGAAGCTGATAAAATATTGCTAAGTACACAGTTTAGATAGAAGTAGCCGGATGTTTCCAATGTTACCGCCAATATTAATATGATTAATATTTTTATCGGAAAGAAATTTGTAAGGAATTCGTTTTAAATAATTGTAATTCAGTGCACATTTGTCATTTAAAAGTAATACGCTGATCAAATGCAAATTACTTTCAGTGCGATACAATTCATTCAAACTGTAAACGCGAACTCTTAATAGTGTTAAAAAATGAACAATTTTATATTTATCAGTTCATCGACGGTTAAATATAGAATTCACTCATTCAGAATATTTATGCGTCAAACGTAGACATATATAATAAATGATGAATAATGTATGTAGTAGTGGTATGACTATTTTTGTCTGAATACTACGACCTAAACATTGCAAATCCTAACATGCGGCTAGGCAATAACAAAAACAATAATAAATTTAATTATTTTGTTTCAAGAAAAACGGTCACGTGAGTTAATCGTATAAAGCGCGCATTACCTACAGGGAAATGAATGACTTTTATGAAAGAGTTATTATTGACACTGAAAGTCAGAATATTAATATGTAGTTACTAGTTTTACACATACATTTTCTTTATCTCAAATATTATTCACCTACACTACCTCCAATTCAACACTAATTGAATAACCAATGATTGTACCGCTTGATTTGATTTGATGCAGAACGTGTAAATTATAATGGTAAAGGACATCACAGGTTTCAGTCACATGTGGCTTACAAAAACGATATATAGGCTTCAGTAATTGTTTCACACAATACTCAAAATGTTGTCATTAAATGATTTTTTGAAAAAGTCAGGGACACATCAGCATTAGTGTCTAAAGCACATCGGCTGACGGAAAGATTTTACCTTTTCTCAGACTTTTTGCTTGAGTTGTGAGAGAGTGGTCATAGAAATTTCTAGAAGCAGCCCCTCTTTTGTTTTAACAAAAATGAATTCCTTAAAAATTTCCAAATATAATGGTAGGTACCATTATACTCAAAACTTTAATGTATGTATGCCATTTTTCGCTCTTTTAAGGTCTCTTTCTTTAAGGAAATCATATCTTCTACCGTTGGAGAGTATAACACTGATTTAGTTTTCCACAAACACAAAAACACTATACACTACACTCGACGCGCGTTTCGCCAACAAAATTGGCACCATCTGGAGATGATTAAGACTTATGGGAAAGTTTTATCTTCCATCCTTCCGCTTCCAGCTATCTTCCATCCTTCCGGGAAGTGGCAGATCCGCAGAACTCCGTTCGCGATGTTCAGCAACGTGGCGACTCCTTTCTTTGGCAGCCTCCTTAGTGCTATGTTGCCGATGTAATCATGTCCCGGAGCTTTCCTGATATTGAGGGTACCCGGGGTGGCCTTGATCTCCTCCATGGTCACTGGTCTGAAGTGGAACCCGTCATCGGCGGCATCGTCGATACGGCGTGCCCTCCTCCTCCTGACGTCCTCTGTCGACTGCTTGTCCTCTTCTTCCGGGTGATTTTCGCGGCACTGGAGCTCCAGACTGTCGACGAAAGTCATCGCTTTGTCTTCGTCGGTGAACACGAGCCCTCCTCCTCCGTGTAACGGTGGAATTGACGGTCTCTCACGGCGGACGGCTCTCTGCATTTCCCACAGGTCGAGGAACGTCAGGTGTCGATTCCACGCTTCCTGTCTGTCTTCGTCCAGGGCTGCTTTGACTCTCCGGCTCAACTCATTTACTGCCCACCTCTCCTCTGGTTGTCCGGTACGCATGGCTCTGCATTTCGCCGCCCTACGTTTCCTGATCAGGTTCTTTGTGCGTTCTGAAACGAAGCAAAAATGTCGATTATTTTTTCTTACCCTTTTCTCCGTGGTGCTGTCTCTCATTGCGGCCTGGATGTCCTCGGTCAGCCTGATCACTCACAATAATCAGTAGTAGCTAGTCCTATTTACATGACCACACGCCCTCTAACTAATATACATGATAAGTGATAAGTATAAAGAAGTCGTCCTTAGTGCTGCTAATGCCGCGTATAGTTTATAATGTGGACAATTAAAAACTTTGTAATGATTCGTTTCATTGCGTATTGTAAAAAGACATACGTAATATGGAATAACGTTAAGCCAATGTGATTTAACATCAAAATATCTGTAAAGATTCACATTGCTAATTGTAAAAAGACATTTAATATTTCTGAATTATTAGAAATGAATATTCTTCAACTTAACGTTTCTAATATTTATCTCTTATGTCTTAAACTATATTAGTGACTGACAGACGCAAGATTTAATAAGTTATCCGATGGTACAGAAAATAAATGGTAACAGATTTAAAACATGTCCATAGTTATGTAATCTAGCCTCTATGTAGGTAGAGTAATGGTAAGCAAAGATAAGGTCTCACGCAACGTAACATAAGTACGGATGGCGAAACACTTACCAACTGGTTCTTGCTCACCATGAACCTCATGTCCGCTTTCAGAGGATGCTTACTTTTTAATTTCACCGCATGATTTAATTAAATGACAGGAAATAATACTTTAGTTGGAGGACAATGCACGATTTCATATAAACTTTTAGTGATTCCTTATACCTGAATGGTAGATATATCAAAAATGAACTAACTCCCATCAGTATAAAGTCTATTGTCAATAAGACTTTAATAATTTTTAATCATCTGTCAGTTATCAACAGATACATTTCTAAAATTATATACAGCAGGGTGAATATGATCACTTGCAGAGTTTAGATATGATTACTTTAGAGTTTACGTAGAGTTATGGTCAGTTTCAACATTAGTTATAATTTTATTATACGAGCTGTATGACTAATCAGTAATAAATAAATCGATATTTTATCAATTTACCTGATTTCTTTGAAACACTTCATAGTAATAAGGTTAATAATAGAAGTGGTTTTAATATGCAATAGTAAATTTGAAGTCGCATATATGTTCAAAAGACTTGCTTACAAATTGGCACATTCAACAAATCGCTTTAGCTTATCAAAAATACATATATCATATGACATCATGTGCTAAATTAGTATATATTTACAATGTCACTATAATAGAAAATATATAGTCGAAATATAGACTAATGTTACCACATGAAAGTTCATTATTTATAACCATAAATAACAAGTTAATATAAATGATATCATGGACTTGATTGCCAACAAATCCAAAATAGCTAAATATTCATCCTATTACAAAAATGTTACCTCCTTATATATAAATATATAATCATTATAATATAATTATTTTAATACAAAGTACTGAGATAACATCTGTGGATAATATAACATACCGGAGAAAACATAAGTGTGCGTGAAATTGGCAGCTCACCAAAACGCGCCAAAATTGAGATAATATATGACGACTACTGAATATATGCAGCTACACTTATTTACTACAGCCTTCATATTTAACACTGTATAAGTCCGAAATAGCTTCCGTGTTTTAACTAAAGCACCGATTGAGGTAATTTATTCAATTTTAATTTAAATTAGCTTGGCTCTTTTTATGAAGACTTACAATATGTAAATGTATAAATAAATGTCTGACATGAAATGATATTAAACAAGTAAGATTTTGTTAGAGAAAAATATGTTAGTAACTCCACACCATTTTTATTTAACATCTAATATTAACAGCAAATACAATTTAATATGAAGAAACAATATTAATAAATATTAAAATTAGTATTTATTAATATTTCAGCTATTAATTAATATTATTAATTACTTTTATAAATGTTACACGTAAATATTCATCTATAAATAATATTAATGTTAAATGAATAATTAACGTATGTCAGATGCATAATGGGAAACATAAACTAAAACGATACGATAGCGTTATACGAGTAGGTTTAGTAATGATCGCATTTACGTATATTGTTCATGTAAAACCACTTGGAAAATTGATTGTAAACGTAGGTGAGTTTTGATAGCCATGATGTCGTTGCATTTGTTCGGCAAACTTACTTACCTATATATACTTCTCTAGATAATTAATTTCAACGACCAGTTGCTTTATTATGTTGTGGTACTAATTGTAAGTCCCATTTGTTTGTTCAATTTCACTTGTGAGGATTGGCTTATAAGGACAACTTTTTTAAGGTAATCTTGATATAAACACGGATAGTACTATACCAATAGCTTTATTTGGAATTTGTAGAGAACCAGGAAATGTAAGATGTAAAATATATAATCTACCTATCTCAATTTAATATGATGCATTTTTTATGTCTAGAAATTATTTTTCTATTCCTATTATGAAAATATGTGTCATAGCATGTAAATTTTTTTTGTATAACAATCACATATGTGCTAGATTTAAGTATATACTTAGATTTCAATGTTTTGAAGTCATTGTGTCAGTGACCTATAATGATACGTTCATGTGGCGTAAATTATTGTTTCAAAAGCTAGGTTTTGTTTTTTGAGTAAAATAATATCTCCTATACTAATTCTCGTACCTACACAACTACATACACATCTGTTCTCTACGAATCATAGATTTGGCCATAGTTATAATATTATTCGCATATGGAGATTAAACGACGGTCAATAATTATTGGTTGCAGATTTAAGTAACTGAAACATTTTTTTTATAAATAAAAAAACATGAAAAATTACAAATATAAGTAACATCTTTATCGAGGAGTAGTTGTTTCCTACAGCGATTACGTAATAGCCTTACTACGATAAAGATGTATACCCCACAACCTTCATTCGGCATTTGTCCTGGATCGGTGTACCGTATACGGCAGTGATGAGAACTAATAAGTTCTAAACAGCTGTATGTCGTTCGGTTCCAATCCGGGACAAATGTCGAATCCTATCTGTGGCGGGTTTTATTTTTTAAAACCTTATCTGATCGTGCAGAAACACGAGAAAGGGGTCGAGGATCGCTTTTAGGTATATTTCAATGCCTGGCGGGGCTTTAGCCCGAAGAGTACTTGTTTCCTATAGCGATTATGTAATAGCCTTGCTATTCGGGAACTATTTTGATAACTGCTTGGCGGTTTGGTAGTTCCTTCCTCGATTTCCGACTTATATGTTACTGACATAAATCGAATCGATAAAGATGTACTCGTATACCCCACAACTTTCATTCGGCATTTGTCCTGAATCGGCGTACCGTATACGGCAGTGATAAGAACTAATAAGTTCGAAACAGCTGTATGTCGTTCGGTTCCAATCCGGGCCAAATGTCGAATCCTACCTGTGGCAGGTTTTATTTTTTAAAACCTTATCTGATCGTGCAGATACACGAGAAAGGGGTCGAGGATCGCTTTTAGGTATAATTCAATGCCTGGCGGGGCTTCAGTCCGAGGAGTAGTTGTTTCCTATAGCGATTATGTAATAGCCTTGCTATTCGGGAACTACTTTGATAACTGCTTGGCGGTTTGGTAGTTCTTTCCTCGATTTCCGACTTATATGTTACTAACATAGATCGAATCGATAAAGATGTACTCGTATACCCCACAACTTTCATTCGGCATTTGTCCTGGATCGGCGTACCATGTACACGGCACTGATGAGAACTAATAAGTTCGAAACAGCTGTATTGTCGTTCGGTTCCAATCCGGGACAAATGTCGAAACCTACCTGTGGCGGGTTTTATTTTTTAAAACCTTATCTGATCGTGCAGAAACACGAGAAAGGGGTCGAGGATCGCTTTTATGTATAATTCAATGCCTGGCGGTGCTTTAGCCCGAGGAGTAGTTGTTTCCTATATGGATTATGTAATAGCCTTGCCATTCGGGAACTACTTTGATAACTGCTTGGCGGTTTGGTAGTTCCTTCCTCGATTTCCGACTTATATGTTACTGATATTTAACCGGCCTAAATCAGATTTTTTTATGGTAACTGGGTATGTACATATAATATATATCATATTATATAAATCATTATAACTTATATGTAGTTACGGCGTCAACACTGATGGGTATTCAAGTGGGCAGCCCTACTAATAATTTAATAAATCTATTCTATTAACTACTTGTTAGTTAAGATAATGAATTTATCTTTAGTATGGAGTGCCAAATTACAGTTTTCGTCTTTAAAATAAATAAAATTTTCAGCTTTTGTTATTTTATCCAATTTAAGTTGACCTTTATTTAACTCAAAATACGGTGAATAAATATATATTACCTACTCTTAGTAAAAATTAAAGAACAAAAACCATGTAAATTAAATATTTACCTTGTTATGTGTAAATATATTAATAATTTATATTATAATTTATTTTATTCTTCCTATTTAGTTGCATTGCAACTTAATTTGCCATCTAAAAAAGGTCATTCAAATATGTTGAATCACCTTTGATTCAGAAGTTTTTAGTTTGAAAGGAAGAAGAAATACAACAATTACGATTTATATTTGTATTTCTTCCAATTTTGATATTGAATCTATGCACTTTTAATATGCAGTTTACTCCTAATTGTATTTTATTCTTAACATTTAGTTATACATACTGTAGTTATTTCATGAAATAATACAGTATTCATATAATTGTTGAACTGCCTTAACCACTGGTTAAATGAATTTCTAACAATCCACTTTTTGTATCAATGTACGTTTTCCCCTAAAAATAAATCAAGATCATATAAACACGCTGTATATTAGTAATTTTTCTCAACTCTACGCAAAATGTTTGTTAAAGAAAAATACTGTTATTCGCCAGATTTCTATGATACCTTTATATAATAACAATTTTGATAGGCTGCAGAAGGATAATATTCTATTACGGATATGATTTTAAATCCTATGCCCTTCCATATTTAAATTACTTCATATAAAGTGTATACATTTAGTATAAAGTATGGATTAATGTGTGTGTTATGGTTCTATTTTTATTGTATGTAAGGTACTACATTCATAACAAAAAGTTTTATATTTCTTTTGTTTCGTAATTTCTTTAAAGAAATTACGAAATAAATATTATTCAATAACCGTAATAATATAATTCCAACAACAGTAGTTAATTTGAAACAGCAACGCCGTAAATAAAACAACACTTAAAATATAAACCTTATAATTAATGACTTCTCACAATTTAATAACTGACTACTATATAAATTGCCGCGTCATATGTCAAGATGGCGGTGTGCGTAGCTTTTATTAACTCTCTGTTTTGTTTTTGGTGGAGCATGGCCAACTATTTTGCAGTTCTACCAAAGTCTGGCCAAGAAAGGTGGCACAGACGCATGGCTTTGCTAGAAATATCGGCTTCTCAGACGTATCACCTGTCGGCTTGTCTTCAAAGCAATTCCGATGCATCTCATTAACCTACAACAGCTCCTCTTCATCATCTTAATTATGGCTCGCACCAGAATTTACCATACTTAGTATCCAGCTTTGATGTTTCTATAAAGTTATAGTGGGTAGAGTTTATTATCAGTACGCATCCTGAATATTTTTCGTGTATAACGGAATTCTTATGACCAGTTATATTAGTAGAAGAAATAATATGTGCTGGTATACCTACAGTTTGTCCATATTATCTATGACTCTTTTAAAATGTGTGTTGTGTCTCAATTTTTAACGATAGACGACGGAAAACGATATATAAAAGTATTCCAACGTTTCGTATCAAAAACTTGGTTGGTTGGTACATTTTAAGACAATCTTAATGCTATAATTGAAATGACAATAATAAAGAGTATAATTTAGTTTAGATAGGCACCATGTTATTACATAATATCAGTGAGCTATTATTTTAAGAGGGGTGGTCTGAATATGCCAAAGTGCAGACGTAATTTGAGAACAATTTTTATCGTCAACATTGTTTTGACACAAAACTTTAAATAGTTTCAGTTTATATAAACTTTTGTATTTTATTTCCACATATAATATTTAACCTGACTTATTTGATACCTAATCTAAATCATTTATTTCGCCACGCAAATTCGCGTTAGGTATACTTTTAAAAATTATATTGGCGATGAAATCTATTCTCGAAATTAAGTCGCGTATTTAGAACACCCCTCTTAATATATCAGACGAGTAAGCAACTGCCCCCTTACTCATATCGAAGGCACCTCCAGAGCATGCCTCTAGAGGCTTCGAATCAAAAAACAAAAGTTACCACGTTGTTCGCAAGCTCGATTTAGTATGTTGATTTTGTCAAAATGCCGAAATTCGAACGAAAAGCATTTCGAACATCGACCTAAAAATTTCGTGACACGCACACGAAAACAGGCGTTTAGTAAATATGGATAATCCTACTATTCCAGCATATAGAATTTCTTTCTGTTCATAAATGTTATTTAAATAGCTTTATTAATTGACAAAAGTGAGCGATTGAAAAAATCAGATATTTTCATACACTAAAAAGGAACATCCACTTTATCCGTATAGATAATTGTTTTGTAAATAAATATCTTGTTCATAATTGTTCAGCGGATTCAATATAGACTCTTGGAGTATGTACATTTTAACTATTATGATATCTTCTTGGCAACTAACCATTATTAAAATTTCAATACTCAGTTTCTTTAGTAGATACATAAATATAATATAAAACGCACAACAATACAAATGTCAAAAATGTTGGCTGATTTCTACCCTGGCAAAATGCAATATAAGGTACACATTACAAGATACACATAGTACACAATGATATAATATATAATAGATATATGGTCACTAAAATGTATGAAGTACGATATACTCGTAATATGGATGTTTGAATCTTCAAATGTTATTTTAATATTATTGCAAGATGGGTTTATACATGTCTGATTTTTCATTAAAATTGCAAAAAATAATAAATTTAACAGTGGAAAATTAAAAACCTATTTACAATTAGAACAATATATTAATGCAGAAAAATAACCTTAATAGATATGTGATATGCTTCGTATGAATATTTAAACTTTCAAAGAATTTACATCGTATGTTGTAATAGATTTTTGAACAAGGATAGATATAAAATACGCATACTTAGTGATTAATAGATTTAATTTAGGTTAATAGATTGATTTATTTCTGTACAAGACTATGCTCATAACATAATCATTGTCTAATCCTCAACGGATAACTAGTGTTTCAGCTTTTTTTTTTTCATTTAATATACCTATTTGCACCATTCTCTGACCTTTATAGTCACTATTGGCTATTGTGGACCTTGCAACTAAATTAAATAAGGGTCAAACGTTTAATAGTTTCATCATACATAATGAAATGGCAATGACAGGAAAGCCACATTGTTTTCAAAAGTAACTAGTGTTTTGATTAAATTTGTTTGGACTTTTTACAGATAAAATTACAGTGACACTATTGATACGGAAGATGAGGTGGCACTTCGCGATGGAATAGAATATAAAAACTGCATGGTTTTAATATTTATGGTTTAAATACACTATTTTCCTACACTTGTCTATAATTTCTATATGAATTTTGTTCAATAATTTCACGACAAAAGAAGGACATTTTTAAATAGTATTTAATATTTTTCTGAAAACTAATGTCTACTTTAACATTTAAGCGTGTTCGGCCCATTAACTTTTTTTATTTGTTATGTAAGAAAATAAAGGTCAACGTTATAAGCAAATGAGGAAAAGGAAGTATAATCCACGTGTCCATGTGAAATGAATGAAAGGTGTATTTAAAAGTCAAGAAGCAAAATATGTGCAAAATTCTTAAAAGTGAAATTTCTCACCATAGCATCCCATACATAACAGAATAATATAATGTTGAAGTAGGTAGGGGAACTAGAACCATTGTTGATATGGTATAATCAACAAACTTTAGTTTCGCCTCCACAATATTTTGTTAGTCTCTCTAATTGCGTAGTAAATTCTCGCTGAAGTCATTTTTTGCACTCGAATTTCGCAATGCATGCTGGAAATGATTTATTTAATGGCAACCATGAATTATTAGATCTGCATCATAAGAGTCGAGTTGTAAACGATGATTTAATTTCAATACCAAAAAATAAGTTGTCTAAAGAGGAGGCATAAAGTCGGTCGAAAGATTAATTTATTTACAACAAATTACGGTAGAATTGAGTCCAATGCCTATATTGTAGACGATGCATGTAATCAATGTAGCGGCTTAATGTGAACATGGAGAATAAGATTTATAGACTGGAGAGTCAATAGTATGGCGTTATATGGACATGGCTTACATTGCATTACATTATGTGCCACTTCCCTGGTGCTACTGTCCCAGTCAAGGTAAAAATCCAGATTGTACGATAACCCACTTAGTAACTATATTATTTATTTACTGCTGATTATATTTATCTTTTATCCTGATTGCGACAAATTGTGTAGACCATTAAACAGGTGCTTTTTGCACATAGATATTTATTGCAATACTAAAAATTTGTAACTTCAATCCAAGTAATTAATTAAGTATTATGTCTCCTTCACGGATTTGTGTTGGAAAGTTAATACACTATTTAATATTCCTTGTATACATTATTGTTACATTTAAGGTGCGTTAAGTGCAATCATTTTCAGTGGCGATTTGAGTAGTTATATTCACTGCAATATAGCAGATGATTCTAAATTTTAGGTGTTTGTAAATTTTATATTTTTGTAAATAAACATTATTATTATTATTATTCTCAAGAAAAGGTAAATATGTTAGGTAATATTTAGAGCCCATATTTACATGTAATAAAATAACGCTATTTTGTGTAGTATTTTCTTTAATACATTTAATTTTTATTGCAAAAATTGTATAAAATAGGAGATATAAAAATTCACACTATTTGAAATTCACAGTGAAGTTTCTGTTAACCATAAATAAAAATTTACTAACCCCCAAAAAATATCTCCATCTGTATATCTGCAGTTTCCCACTGAAGTAGATAACACGGCACCGGTAGGTAATACGGTTCAATTTCACTGCATTGTCATAATAGCATCCAAACATAAAAGAACTGCAATATGCGTAGGAAGTTAGCAAATCCTATATGAAGTCAAAAAATACCATACACAGTGAGTTAACAAATTGTGGATATCTGTGGATACCGAATGATACGACAGATAATAAAAGAACAGTGCATATGATACTGCACAGTTTAGAGTCTTTAAAAACGATTTCTCATTTCCTTTGCTTATCTGTAGTAAATGGCTATAGATCAAAGCAGAATTTATATTGAAAGTGATAATTGAGATTTTGTGCAGACTTTGGTATACAACAATTATCAATTTGCTGCTGGTCGCGGACGGAGCTACGATATGGGTAAAGCTGGCAAAATATATCTTCTAGATTTCCTTCATATCACATGATTACCACACGCATTTCATCTGGTAGCAGACACCATTAAAAAGAAAGAGATATTCAAAAGTTCCTGGACATATCATGTAGGACCAATATCGGTTCAGGTGGTAATGGACTTCCATTACCATCTGAACCGATATTAACCAAGTAGAATAAGTGGCTTGATGTAGTCCCATATAGTAAGAATTTTGAGGCTGTGACCACAGCTGTTACAGCATGCATTCAACAATTACAAAAGACTGCAATCAGTTACCTTTAGCTTGCTATCATTGATAACTTATAAACATCCCTGGGCACCTTGACCTGTACATATAATATAGAAATTGCTGTAGGTTAGAAATTTACTGCCGTGTTAAACAAAAATACAGATTTACAGAGACTACGATTTGAAAACATGCACAAGCAACCAACAGGGTACAAAAAATATTTGAAATCTATAAATATTACTTCTTTATGTGTAAGGTGGTTTCTCTCCCACTATAAACATGTATTTTCACTAGTATCAAAGAAAACACTTGGTGGGTTTCAATCAGGCAGGTTGACACCTACCAAGTGTTTTTTTTTTCATTTATTAGTCAAATATGATTCACCAAGTGCCCAGCGACCTCTCCATTTCTACAATGTATTTTCACCATTTCATATACGTTTATAGGAATCTTAAACGCAAGTCCTTGCTTTACCGTATCATTTAGCTTCATCAGCATCCACATTCTAGTAGTAAAAGATGAGTTGATTTAATAATTTTTTATGTATATGCATCTTGTCTGTCTTATGGACGTGGAGCTTACTGCAGTAGGTCTATTATAGTAACATAATCACAATAAATGAATCTGCTTTACCATTACATTAGTTCTCAACGATTGGAAAAATATTGTACTGAACACAATACCTTCTGATACCTGATGAACGTAACCAATTTCGAGCGTTGGACAAGCGGCGAGTGGCGGTGTGTTCCTTGCTTTTGTCGCGATCTTGGTAGGAAAGGAGCTGCGGTGTATGTATGTTTATATCTGACCCATTTTTAAATAATGAAATAACATATTACTTTGAGACGATTCACTCCGTCAAGTCATGTTGCGTTGCCCTATTTGGAACGTATAACGTCTTCCCTTGCGCTTTACAACTCCTTCGAAAGAAACATGTTCCACCGAAACGCGTAATGAGAAGTTATTTGATTTAGAAGTTAGTATGACTACTATTTTCAACAATCTGTATAGAAGATTGGGTTACATCGGGTTTGGGGCAAATAGACGAATTTTGCACATTTTCAGGTTGCTGACTTCCACTGTCGAACTAATTTCTTTCGCTTAAAGTATGTTTATCAATATTCTCATCGTGTCTTGTCTTAAATGTTTGTTTACACCCAATTTCATTGAGAGGTGTTTTAATTTCAAATTTACTTATTGTCCTTTTGTACCTATATTTGGGCTTTATAATGTAGAAATTCCATATTGGAAAAGGTTTACCTGAATATTTTCATTCTAGATGTAGATAGTATAGATATTAAGCTACAATAATGTATTTAAATAGAATTATACAACACTATTCTACAAATTAATATATGTACATATTTTACGTCATCCGTACAATATAATATCAAATTTAATTTGATATATTAATCCAAAGGTGCATACAAGTTTATACTTTTGACTCGCCAATAAGTGCATATCAACTCAGGACCCATTCCTCAAGTCATTTACTAACCTCTAACAGAAATAGTGCAAGGAATAATGTTTCGGTGCCGTGAATAAGTTGTAACAAATAAACGGCGATTTATATTAGTATTGCAAGAGTATCTTAGCAAAATTATTATTCATATAATAAATTGATGATGATTAGAGGAGGCAATTTTGGTCCGGGTTTCAATGGTGCTGACTGAACTCATGGCGCCGGCTGTTTGCACCGGTTGATCATCGACTTTCGGTTGTTGCTGAGTCATTCTGCCGTCAATATACGTTGTCAATATGTTCGAACGATTAACGATTATTGATTAATTAATCACTGTGGTTCAGTTCTATTTGCGTGTTGTTCGTTGGTGCATAATTGTTCGCAGTTAACAACGAACTTACATAGAGCTAACAAACAGCCATTTGCTGACACCATAAAAAAGTTTATAGGAGAACTTAACATAAAAAATAATTGCAACAATTGCAAAAATAATATGTTTAATCTGCGGTACACCTTTGATGTGCTATTGCAAAGGAAACCTGGCGTAAAACATAATACCCAATTTATGTTTGATTCAACTCACGCTGATTGCTTGTAATACCCCATTTCGTGTATTATATAATAACCATATTCTGTTCATTCTGGAATAAATACATCATCAATCAGCAATTACCAAATCAGTCAACGTTGTGAAATGAGGTACCATGTGCGCGGAAGGCAATTGAAAACAGGATTAAATTTGAATTACAAAATAAAAAACTGTGGTTGGGTGAGCGAGATGACAAATTCTAAACAAAAATGGTTAATGTTACGTACGTACACTGGAAATGACCATGTCCTGTTCATCCTTATTAACTAGTATTGTGATTATTTTAATTATGGAAATATTACATCACTAGAGGTCGAACGGTCCTCTATAACATTTTTTTCATTACGGGAAACAAATTTCGATTAAACAACTGGAAACATACCTGACGTTGCGGATCTTTTACCGATCTCATCCAGTTTGTGGCGATGTTACTTAATAGGGTAAGCGTTGACAGGTTATGCGTACGCCTATGATACCCGGCAAATTTTTTCCGTAAAATTAACAAGAAATATACTTATTATAATACAGATCACGTTATCTCATCAAAGCTGCTTACTTGATCAGTTTCTCTCACAATCAGTGCAATAAGAGGAGTCTGTAGATGATAATTTAATTTTATATAATACATTTTAGATAAAATATTTCTCCAAATTATATTGGAAAGACGATTGAATATTTTATTTTTTTATAAAGTGTATTATTAATATGTTTGCTACTAACACTGGTTGCCATTTGAGTGAACTTTATATAAAACCTAATTCACTTATACCTTGACTTGCATATTAAGGTATAATACACCGCATTAAGTATTATTATTATTATTAAACATAAAAAAGTTTTTTTATTACACAGAAATATACAAACATGTCTATCCCATTTTCCAGGAAGCCTCTTCGACCTATAATTAAGTATAGGGTTTCATCTATTAAATATCATTAAATACATTTCCATTAACTGCTTTTTGGTGTCTGAATAATAAACGCGTTCTTGATTTCACATGCATATGGAGAATTAAATGAACTGTAATCGGTTTTTACGTAAGCGTACATCAACTGGCAACAATAAATTTCCGCGTGTATTTTTGTTTATATTGCCATGCGCAAAATGGGTTATAATACCAGAGACAGCGTGGAATCAATAAATGATGTTCAGGAACGCCATAATTTAAATTAACGCTAAATTAAATTTTCAAATCATGCCAGAGTTAATTTACATTGTAACTGTAGATATATTTGTTTTATTTAATACTAGAGTAGGATTTATTATTTACCTGGCAGTGCGGCATTTTCAGCTTACAGTTAGTTGCATAAATAATTACTAGAAGGAAATAATTTATATATATTTGGCACCAGTAAACATATTCATTTAATACTCGTTTAACATATGTCATTATTTTTAGGTCTATATATGTGTATTATAAAAATGTGTATTAAAATTCTTAATACATAGTATGAGTCAAAAGGTTTAACCAAACATTTTACGTTAAAATATTTCTAATAATTAACGATTTACTACCTACTTATATTTATTTACTGATAGGTACTGATTATATTATATACTAGTTTCTACCCTGTTTCTATAAAATGTTATATTGCATATAATAAGTGATAAAAATGTGTTATATTTTTAATAATGATAAAACATGGCATGATGTAATTAAAGAAGTTAAAATTGGTTTTAATCAATTTATAAAATAGTTATGCTCTTATCTTTCCATCATGAATTTAAAAACAGTCCATACCCTATGCTGTACATGAAAATATTCCTCATTTAAACGTATTAGAACTTACATTAGTAAAAATGGACAATGTAACAAAAAATTCAAATTCAATATAATAGAACTATTTTTCATGGCTCTAATCCTGAATTAATCTAAAAGAATATCTTCTCTGTAATATAGTGGGCATCGCCTGTTACAGTGATACTTCTCTAACTCGATCCCTCTAGATCCCTTATACAAGATAGTTGTATATAAAAATATACAAGTTTCGCAAAGAAAATTTCACTATATGGAGAATTTTGAGTTATGAACGCTAAAGTTACAGAACTTTGACTTTACATTAAATGGTAGTTGGTGTTCCATCTTTGTAATATCGTTACAACGATGCTACCACAAATTAAAAAAGGCATCGTTCAATCTTTGTTATATACATACAAAGTTTCAATACCTACTTGCTTAATTCAAGAATTTGTAATGAAGTTGAGTAATAAAAAGGGAAACAGTTGAATTACATTATTTAAAAAAGTGAGGAATTGATCACACAGTCGAACATAGTCTTGCACACCGACTAATATATACGAAAAATAACATGACAAAAATTTACATTTTTTCTTAAAGAAAGATAAACAACAGATAATCAAAAAAAGAAAATTAACTTTACATACACCAACAAGTAGATAAAAATTATTTATATCATAAAAATTAATGAAATTATAGTCTGTATGATAAGTAGTAAGAGCAGTAGATATTATGTAAGTAAATATATAATTTTTGTCTGTACTTGTGATTACATTTTGTGTTAATATCAGCATTTTTTTAATTCAGCAATTTCGGATTTAATCTCCCTCATTATATGCACATCTATCTCTTATATTAATTTTGTATGTATGTGTAGTGTTTACTATTATCAAAATTAATCATTATTTTCATATCACTATATTCATATTAGACCCATTTCAAAAGTACTTGCTTTAATTAATTTTATTAATATGAAAAAAAAAAATTAAACTATATGATATCCAAAATTTAATTTTCTTATCTAAATTTTCTGTTTTAATCTTTTTTGGACTAGAACGTTTCAAATAATATTTTTGAAAACTAGTTCTATATTTTCTTCCAATTTCGTCATTTAATATTATATTAGGTACTTAACATTGTATAGTTATGAAGAAATAAATTGTATGAAAAACTGAAATAAGTATTCATAGTTTTAATATTGATACCTCCCCAATTCCAATTTGTTTTTGCTTCAACTAAAAATTTCAAACAAAAACCGACTCCTCTGTTAATAATTGCGACTACAAATATACTTAGGAGACATTATTTTTATTTTTGTTCTTCAATTTTATGTATAATGTTTACCAAAGGTAATTAACATAACTATCCTGTTAATTTTACTCTGTTTCTCATTTGCATCTATAATTTATTTTGAAGAGAAAATTAAGATCAGATGATATCTAATTTTTTTGTTTATTACTTACGGAAACTCGAAATAATAAAATTGTAGCATGGATAACTGTTACGCGTAATTCTATTTGTCCCTCATTATCTTCTGATCCCACTCACCGGTTCCAATTAAGGACTCAACTGATATTAAAATTAATGCGGCCATGTGTGACTTCAAGACCTGTTTTGAATATGGCTGGGGCGCCCATTATATTTGTTACATCTAGCATAAAGCCCTGTTTAGCTAAAAAGTTATATACATATATAAATGAAAATTCCTTGATATTGAGCTCAAATTCCCCTTCGATCTCTTAACTAGTAATAGAAGAGTAAAAATAGTGTAGCATAATTTGAATAAAATAATTTTTTTTTAATATACTTCATTTCTAATATATTTTTTACTTCCATTTATTCGTAGTCTACCGAATGGTAATAAAGAAATGTTGTAATATTTAGCGCTAGGTAAGAAATCGCCAAGCAATCAAGTTAGTGCACCTACACCTGCAAGGCCTCATATGTACCACATATATGAACGTAAGGTTTATTATAAATTAGAGTACTTTGAGTAACCTTAAAATTATTTTAAAATCTATGTAATTTAAGTCGCAATAGATATATTTGGTTACCAACCAAGAATCATCGTTAAGATTCGCAAGCGATACTCGAATTCTTGAAATATTTCTACATTAGAGACAGTTGCGGTATCTCACAGTTGTATTCCGTAACTCCACATGGGTTTAAGGATCACATGGTGGGCAGTTAACTTGCTAGCCATAGCTTAAATTTTCTATCGAATAGCCAGTAAATTTTGGAGAATTTTGAACCAAGTTGCTTTCTCTTCATAAAAATATGTTGTGTCCTGTACTTTGCACAGTCGACATGATTGAGTTGATTTCTTCCTTAAAATCAGTGTGACGTGCTAATATTTCGTTTCGTTAATATTAGACCCAATTTTTTTGGCCACCCGGGAATGCTATCAAGAGGCTTGAAATGCAGAATTTGATACTTAGTTGTATGCCATAACCATGGTGTCATTTGAAAATATGGCTATGTGCGTGATTGCCGTAGTCGTTAAGTCAGCAGTGAACATTTAAAAAATTATGAGACCCCCACTTCGGGAAAACTCTTATTGTATCCGATAAATACTACTTATTTTCTTTATTTATTTAACCATAAAATATATGTGTAGCATCCAAAAATGCAGTTGAACAGTACTTCTGATCCTCAAAAGTATTACTTATAATATCCATTATCCAATATGCTACGATTCTAGCATGTCTTTCATAAAACCGAAACTGATTGTTTTGGAACACTTACTTCAGTAAGAAATGACTTCAGTTTATTTAGGACTATCTTCTCATAAATGTTGACAAAACAGGAAAAAATGTGATGAGGCTATATACACAGTTCTATGGGTGTCAGGTTTGAAAATTAAAATGATTAGTCCAACTTTTCATTGTGATAAATAGTGGTCAGTTCTAAATACTACATTATGAGTATATGCCAAGGTAACTAAAGTTTTTTCTGCTGTAATTGCTTTATGATTTGTCCAGTTATAAGGTCAATTAAGGGACATTTCTTTGGATTAAAGTTTGTAAAGAATGATATCCTTAACATCACAATTTTTATGGCTGTAATGGGAAGTGCCATTTGGAATGGTATTTCAAGGAATGATGTTACTTGTTCCTCCTCTTCTTGTGACATTTGTGTGGGGAATGGCTGAAATACATTAGCTAGGTGTACTTCAAAAGTTTCAGCCTTATCTGTCCTCGCCTATATCTCATCCTGTTTTCTGATTGGCGGTATGCTATCTTGTGTTTTATTTATTTTTGCTGTCGTTTTCCACAAATAGTAATCGTCAGTTTCAATGGCGGGTTCATACGTTACATACTTCTTTATTTATTATAAAGTGCGTACTGTGCGATACTTATACTTTATACCATAAAATACATATTTGCTGTATTTTTAAAACAGTATAATAATTGTTTTTGTATTATCTTATAGTTTCCTTTAAACTCTAAATTTTGTATCTTAAAGTATAAATCGATTTAATTGTTATTGATTAAGAATATGCTATCAATTCAATCCGCAATTCTATTACGTACAATATAAATTAATGTAAATAACCTGCAACAATCGAGAGAACGTCGTAAACACAGGAAGCAGGAGAATAAATGGAACTTTGATAAATTTTTCTGTAGGAAAACATTATAGAGGGTTTATAGTTGATGACTTCTTGTAGGGACGTTGTGGCGCTTGAGATAAGAGAACTAAAGATAAACAAATGAAAGATGGCCCGAAAAAATCCACAGCCATTAATGTGGATTGGAATGAAATATTCGCAAGCGCTCTTCCGTTATACTGATTAACCAACTCATGCGAGGAAATTTAATGTAGAAAACTTTGTTATGTAAACATTACCATATTTATTCGACAGTCTTGTATTCCTTCCACTAATGCAAAGTATACTAAGCAGTTGTTTATTACAAAGTTTCTTTACATTCATACTGGTAATTATTGGATAAGTATGTCAGTAGTATTTTAAACTTTGCAGATCATCTAAAGTCTTTTTATTAGCTTCATAATGTATATAAATATATTTTACTTTAGAATTTAATGAGTGAGGAATTTGGTCAGTTTAAAGCTAACTGTGTGGTGTAAGATGGGACCGATAATGTTATACCAATAACACCAAGCATCACCAAGTTGATCTGTTTACAAAATTATTGCTACAATGAGCATTATCAACATTACAATAAGCAAAGCTAAAATAATTTATTATTAGTATACAGCAGATCATTAAGTATAATAAAAACATAGTGGGCAATATTATAATTGTTTGAGAAATACATCCATCATTAGTTGGCGACACATGTGTCCAGCAACTACGTTCTCCAGAGATAATCCATAGGAAGAGCTGAGTTGAATAGGCAATATTTTTTTTGTGCGATTACTATTATACAGAATTAAATAATTTAATATTTTCCATGCTTTTAATGTAAATATATATTTATGTTTGATTAAATTTAACCGTCTTTAACATTAGAAATAATGTTTAATGGGCATTACAAAATCAAAGAATTAATAATTTCTTATAATTTCTAGACTCTTAGGATTATTTGATCTAGAATGAAATAAATAAAATGTCGTACTGGATTCATCCTTTATTATTTTTATCGATTGTATTAAAAAATTTCCGCTTAGGGGCGTTTATTTTTACATAGTATTTTTGCAAGATGTATGAATCATCCAATTTTTATTTACATTTTATGCAAATACAAACATTGATAAAGAGCAAATTATTTATTAGCAATTATTTGTTAGATTTTGTATATTTTTTAAATATAAATTAAAGCCCTTCGTCGAAGTGATAAACTAGTCTATACTATACTTTTATATTTATTTCACCCTGTTTGGTACTATAACGAAACAGGGTGAAATAAATATAAAACTGAAAGTACAATATTACATAGTAAGTATGCAAGCGTGTGCAGGCTCATATGTAATTTAAATGTATTTAATTTTGACGTGAAAATTAAATATATTCCTATCAAAATTAAAGAAATATTGACCTACACACCATCGATCATAATTACCGCGTATATATCATACATTTCTCTATGATACTGTCAACCTGTCGATTGACAATGACAGCAAGAACAAAATAGCGTCAATGTTTTGAACAATTTATATACAATTAAAATCCTCAATACGAATATAGTGCAGCCCACAATTAAAAGAATTAATGTTGCAATTTTTCATTTTATAGTATTTGACAGTTCTTAAATATAGGGTTGAAGGTAATAAAAGCCCTAATTGTAATACTATTGTTATTTTGCACAAATAATCGACAACTTATCAAACAAAAAATCGTGTCACAATCAGTTTTTGCTAAGCCAGTTGTCTATTTTTAAAGATATTTTTTGCATAACGTTATTAATTTTGACAATATGTATGTCATGTCACAAATAAAGTTCTAAATTTGTATACACCTGGTATATACGTACATTATCCAATGTATGAATATGAGTTCCTAGTTATTAAAAGTTCAAAGTCAATGAAATACATAGAGCAAAGTTGAAGGAAAACATAGATAAATGATGTTTTAAGTCGCCTGTGATTTTACTCTCTTAGAAATAATTATAAATCTATAAATCATTTAATAAAGGCGTGAAGTATATCTGGGTGGCATAAATCTAATGAAGTAAACATTTCGCAGTATATTGTTTATACATGGAACTGTCTACTATTACTTCGTAAATCTGCTATAATGAAATAAATGATCTTGAATTTGCAGATATACATGGTCTCATCCATGTATATATGTGACTATGTTATCAAATTGTCAACATAAGTTTATAAATTAATCTGTAATATGTTTAATACTGTTCATTATAAACTTGCCATGATGTAAAATTTTATGTAATATTGAAAAGTCAATGTACGATATTTAAAAAAAAATACATAAAATTATCGAATCGAATTTTAGTACCATGCTAATTAATAATAAAATGTTAATAAGTCTACATGATATCTCTGGTGTATATATATTTAAATAACAACGTTACAAGTAAACGGTATTAAACAGCACGTTTACTTACACTTTTTAATGTACCCCCATTAAGTTCTTATTGTATGCTTGCGATTTACATTTTCATTCAAATTCGCAGCATGTTATTTTGAGGCGCAGATATGCTTGACAAAAAATGCTATGGCCCATTATGGCTCCCCATCATTCACTCCCAAAATAAGAATATCCTTAAGCTAATTATAATGTGAAAAATATCACAACACGAACTCCTGCAAATTTATTTCCCATTATCTGTTTTTTCCCGCTCTCCATCTCCGAAGTTTCCGAGTTTTTTAGGCACATAACTCTCCAACCGGGTGCATATCCAACTTTAGATTGTATAAAGTATAATGTACAAAGAAACCCCTAATGTAAAATCGATGGAACACCATTACAGTCGAGCTCGACTTCTAACTTCTCTAAATCATTGGACCAACCGTGTTTCGTTAAATTATTTGCAAGATTCCACTTGTGGAGAGTAGATCTTTATATGTTCGTTTCCATGACGGGGATATTTCTTTATCAACAATTCATCAGGGATGATTAATTATGAAATATGGAAGTGCTATAGGAAATGAAATTAAGAAGGTCATGGTAGTTAAAGATATAATTCATTACAATGTATGTTCAAGTGAGTATGATGTATCAATCAATATGATATTAATCTTGTATAAATATATACAATATTGTAACGCATGATTACAATCAGATCAGGTGTTACAAATTGTAACATGTTTTTTACCAAAATGTGATCTCTTACTCATACATTTAAATTGTCTATTAAAACATAACAGCTAGTGGAATATTAATATATAAATATAATAGTACTATAGTAGTTAACTAACTTATTGTCAACAACCACAAATAACTAATAGATAGTGATGAAGTACACCACATAACTAAGCTCGCTCCGTTTGCTGAGATACCAAGTTTTCGCTGAATTGACTGTCGAGATGACTCAACGACTGACTAGTTCCTTGTGTCTGAATTATTACATTAAAAACACCAACTGATGTGTCGACTCGACCACTATAGTTTTCGGTTTATGGAAACATAATATATCAAATCGATCTCAGCAGCAGTCAAACGAACAAATTAAATCACGACAAAGACATTTTTTATATAATTTTACATATATAATTATAAACTATAATAGATAATAGAAATACACTTTTTTGCTCATTAGCCATTGCCTATACATATAGCTATAAAATTATAATAGATTTTTATATTTTATCGCTTGACGTTAAATATTTTTTGAAAGAGGAGAAATTTAAGTGTTTATAAAATTTTGTATGACATGTTTTAAATATAATCATAGAACATCAACCCCCATTGGATGACAATATAAAGAGACAATACAAATACATTACTTTTATTGCTGTGAAAGGATGGTGAAAATTAGAAATTAATATTAGAAATTAATATTAGAATTCATATTTAAATACATATTTAAATTAATATTGTGTCCATATTAGTTCATTTAGAGGGTTGCAGTCAACATTTTGTTAAGCCTTATAGGCATGCATATTTCTGCACCACATGTTATTGCCAGGAATTATTAAAAAAAAATTATCCGTAAATGATCCGTAAATGTATTCTAATACTTTTCTGTCTTTCAGAGCGAAAACGGAAAAGTTTTAAGACACTGAAGTCCCTTGGATTTAGGAATTATTCAGAATAACCAAACAAGGATAGCTAAAACCACGCATATACTTTGTGCATACAAACTGAATTTTTCGTTCCAAAAACTATTTTGTTGTTTTCCTAAATAAATATATACTTTGGTATAGTGATATAGCATGTAATGTTTTACTTTGCTGTTTTATCACTATGAGAGATGATAAAATTCAGCAATGTATTCATTATCAATGAAAAGTAAACAGTAAAGCACTATGACGGGATTATAAATTGATATACTTGTATTCTAAATATAAAAAATTGACAAAAGAAACATATCGTATAATTACTTATTTCGAATGTAACAACGCAGTATTTATTCGCCATAAATACTGTGTTCTGTACTATCGAGTACAGCTAGAATAACAACCTGCTAAAAATACATCTATCTCATATAGAGACATTTTGGAATCATAGATGATCAGCGATCAAATACGTTTGAAATGAAGCTAGATTGTCATTTCTAGTGTTACATATACATCAAAGGTGAACAGACATAAATAAAACAATGTCGTAGGTACCGCAATAAAATCTTTATTTTCATGTAATGAAATTTAATACAAATTTTCCGAAATTTGTGTGGTGAAACAATTTCAAATGGATATAAAAAACTTAATGTAATTCTTTCGTTTTCTCTTCATAGTAATCATATGCAGATATTTGTTCTTATCGGGGCAAATTCTGACGAACAGTGTATTAGAGCCTATTATTAAATTATTTCAGCAGTTATATGTGATCAGGATATAAAGTTTTTTTTATTTATGATACATTTGTTAAAGGATATGCCTTTTTAGATAAATATACCGTATGAAGAAAGGACCGGAGCGGGACAAATATGAATTATAGCTGTATTTGGAATAGTTGTGAACAACCGAATATTATACGAGTCACGCAACCGTAATGTGAAATCGGAAGTGGTTTGTTTATCACAATAGAATTCAATGCGACAAGGGCAACATATTAAACTACAACTAGTACGTACGTTTTTTTACGCTAGTAAATCTACTCGAATTCATTCCTGGTCTCCCTAATGATCCACACTTCAACGCATACCTGAGTATTCCGAAATATTTATTGAAGCTTGAAATAGTATATACATATATAATTTGGAATACCAATGGCGTCCCTATTGTTGCGTACAGTGTACGCGACATGCATAATGTGTAAGCAATCACAGCAGAGGGACATCCAGAAGGGGTAGCAGGGTAAAATCTACACCAGTGAAATGAAACAGCTGTGCTCAAAGGGGTTGACTATGCATGATCCAATTTGTCATTGTTTCATTCCCAACTAAATATTAACTACAGCTTATTAGACTTCCAAGCGGAATTACATTTAAACTTGAAATCGTATATTTTTCCCTGCCTTAAATAGCTTTAACTCGAATATAATAGAGTAGCTGTTAAAATTAATATATAATTAACTTACAAGTAGGTATCTCCAAAAACTTTTGATTATTCTCGTGATAGATTCTTCCTATTTTCTTAGTACCAAAGAAAAATGATAAATGTACTACAATGTAAAAAATTCTACATAATGTTAAAGGAACACAATTGTTAAACAGATATTATCTTTATTATTTCCAAAGTGATATTTTAAAATTTCAGTGAACGAACGAACAAACTCTTAAGTACACATTCTATTGATACATTTTGCAAGCAGTTAGCGAGCAATTCGTTAAGTAACATTTGTCAAGAAGTGGCAGAAATAGTAGCCGATGAAGACACCAATTTGATTATTCGATTTTATTGAGAATTAAAGAAAATGTACACAAATTTTCAACAGTAGCAGCACCAGTCCCAGTTAGTTGAGCAGTTGAATAACGCCTTAGACACAATTACTATTTTGGTCTATTAATACATAACATTGCTATTATTAGTTATAAGAAATTTTGTCTCAGAAGGCTTCCCATGATCAATAATGGGAAAATTGATAATCCTAGAGAAGTCATATGGCATCCCCAAAAACTGGACTCTATATTCAGACAAGATTTCAAAAAGTTAAACCCGCCACAGGTAGGATTCGACATCTGTCCCGAAAGGGAACCCAACGACAGACATCTATTTCGAATTTATTAGTTCTCATCAGTGCAGTACACGGTACGCCGATCTACGATAAATGCCGAATTAAATCCGTGAGGTATACATCTACATCGATACGATCTATGTTACTGGGTCTATATTGTTGAAAACAACATAACAGGATCATTTCTGATATGAGGTATTTTAAGTAACCTATAATTATTCAAATTTGTTAAGGAACAAGACAGGGGCAACCTTTACATATATGTTCCCACGGAAACTACTGATTGAAACATACGTTGACCAGTTGACAATATTTGGATTTGAAAAGAACATATTGGGAGAAGTTCTCATATGAGATGAGACATCTTAAGTAGGTACCGAACAATTATTTTAATCTGTTAAGAAACAAGGCTGTCCCAACCTTTACGGCTATGTTTTCATGGACACGATGTATAACAACATACTGGTTATATAATACTTAGATTGCAGAGGATGTGTATTTGGACATAATATTTTCTGCATACTGAATTAAATAAAAGAATAGTAATCAAATTGGAAACACGTGTTTGACTCCCTGATTTTTATTTTTTTGCACACCTCTTGACATATACAAGTACATCAAGCTTGTGAACCGCGTGCTAGCTTATATTCTAGCCATTTTTTCCTTCCCTATTGTTGTTAACTAAAGAACTATTTGATCGAAATTAAACTAAACTGACCAGAATCCAATGTGGTTCACCCAATGTTCGGTGTTCATAATATAATATCCAATTATACTAATCTAATTTATATTTAGTCTATATCTAGGTTATATCTAGTCTTCTCAAATAACTATCATTCGTGGTAAATTATGACATCGTAATTTTTTTTCAAAAAAAATCAAACTAATTAATTAATATAAAGCTATTACTTAATATAAAAAATATTAATGTATTTTGTTATTTCTATTTTTGCACCATGAAAATAATAACTAAATATGTAACATAAAATATCGTACAAACTTTGCAAATCTAGTTTATTCATAGATCAGGAGTCACATACAGGATTACCATATTCTGAGCAAGTCAATTTCAGCACGTTCAGTGATATTTGAATGTAACATGTCAAGTGGCAATAGAGCGTCTTTAGAAATGGAAAGTTTAATATATAATCGTTATATAACAAAAACCGCATTTCTCCCCTGGGCCAATACATTACGAGCGCAGAAGGTTGGAAAATTTAATATCACCAGCTTGTATACCGCTGTTCTCGCAATTCTCCAACTTTCGGTATTTTTCCATTACATCACATTCTCGACGACCGTTGTCTGCACTTATGAAACGCGTGTTCTGTGTCCACTACCAACGTCTAGTAATAAATTAAATCCACAAAAAGAAATTTACCCTTCGTATAATTAGACATAAGGACTTGTGGGAAAACTAATTACATTCAGCAAGATTTACTGCCTAGAGGATAACGAAAAAAGCGTTCCTACTTCGGAAACTTTTATTTAAATGCCGGTAATAACTTTCTTTGGTAATACCCTTACCGTTTAATCTAAAATGGGTCTTAAACGAACGTCTTGACGATTTTGGATTGATATAACGTAATCTTAAAATACATACATAATTACTAAATATGTCGATATAATTTAAATTCACTTTAAAAACAGTATTTGGCATTTAAAATTAATCCTTTTTTGGTAGTTTTATTGTTAGTTCATTAGCAGTATAATGTTTGTTTATGTAATATGACTGTCTTGTAATCTTGTGATAAGACTGGACCTCCCAAAAATGAGACAAAAAAAAACAGCACGCTAGTTTTTTAACACCAAAGATTACACGTTACTTGACGCGTATTTTGCCAAACAAGTTTTAATCACAAGAAGATGATTAAAACTAATTTTTAAACTATGTATATCTCTAGTCTCTATTTATACCTAAGGGACATATTTTTGTGTTCGTCAAAACTTGATTTGTTTTTGATACCTTTGTAAGCATCGTAGGCATCTTCACTTTGGTAACGATTTCGCTTCACTCCTCAGAACATAGAACTTTTCCCCTGACATCATTACATAAATTGTTTAGTATAAACTGTTCCCTCTCACTTCCGTAGCTGCTTCTGTTATATGTCTTCATTCGGCAAGTTGAAGGAGCTTATCCTTGTTGAGGTTAATATCATTCGAAAAACAATTGAGGTATATAATATTACTATTAATTCCTCATATTAATTCCTCAAATCAACATGCATTTCAAATTTAAACCGTTATGTAACGTCGACCTGTTTCCATAACTGAAGGCTATTCTATAAAGAAAAGGATTTTGTCGAACCCCACTCTTATAGCGGAGGGCTTATCTTTTACTTACTTAACATGTAATAAATAAGGGACTCAGGTTTTACATCCCATCCGAGTGATGGTATGTCTTCTACACAAACTTCACCTACGTTTGTGTAGCTTGTGCTTATATACTGACATAAGCTGTTAGAAGATATGGACAAGATAAGTGCTCACCCATCCAAGTGGTAATTCTGCGACCGTGCTTGATATTTAATATCGATAATATGTGCGAAAAATAAGCCTAGATAACCGCCCGCTTTCATATTTTGGTTCGCTACAAATAGTAGGGCCCTAATTTAAAAACTGTCATGTTGTTATATTTCATAAGTTATGTGTTATATGAAATTCGCACTGTATTTTTATGTGTTTAACTTTTATTTAATCTGTGTTAAATATTTTAAAATCTCATATTTCTAAACCGATTTGAAAAGAAAATATTCTGAAAAGAAATGACTAAGATTTGCTTAATTTATTCACACTAACACTAAAATAGGACAACATTGATGGCGGCTATTTTATTATAAAACTCGACATCTTCAACTCTAGACGATATTTTTTAAAATTGTTTACACATATCCCAAACTGGTAGACAAATGGAATTTTATTTTTAGGCTACAACCAGGTACAAGTATATTATCTCTTATTGAAATTACGATGTGAAAGAAAGATTGTACGAACAATATTATTTTAACAGCTTAATAAATAGTAATATATTTCAGTCATAAATATTTATTCCGCTTTCATGGAATACATTAATTATAGGTTATAAGAGGAAACAAAAATTGTTAAAATTACAAGATGTTTATTCAGTTTGACGTTAGTGTTGGCTGAAGCTGTAATGAAACTTAAAATTTGTCATGGAATTTTGAAAATAACGAAAAAACATGTTTATATAATATGAATACTTGCTAAAACAACACTATGAATTGTAGAAAGGGAAGGTGCATATTTATGCTTTGTATACTTTAAAGAAATGAATAACAATATATATTTTTTAAAAGTATAGCTTTCGACTATTTAAATAAATAATTTCTGAAATTTGAACAATTCCAAAATGACAAACAAAAGTAACAGGTTTGTAAATCTATTTGGAATGAGATATATCAATCTTTTTAACACCATCCATCAAGCTATTTTAGAAACTACACAAATAGCCACCGTTCTGAACGTCCAAAATGCAGGCGCAATGTCCGAGAGAAGTGCAGGTTAAGACAAATAATAAATGGCTGTATTATGCGCGAGACACACCACAGTGATGATTTTAATGAAAATATCCCTGGGGGAATGGGGCATTGACATATATCACAGTGAATTAAAAAGGGCGTTCAAAAACAATATAGCACTAACAAACTTTTCAAAGATAATTTCCTTTCAGCGGTAACCATATTGCGAATGTAGAACTCCACTCAAATTTTAATTTGAATGAACTGAGCTATAAATTTAATGTTAGAAATATAATGCGCCATGCTGGCGATTTCAACATCAGCTAAATTTACATCGTTATTGCTTTCAGAATTTAGTGCCCCAGTGTATGCATGTACTTTTAATTTTTTACTGCTAATATACAAGAGTTCATTAAAATCTGTGTCTACTTAAATGAAATAAAATTAAGGTTGGTCTATCGCATACGAGAACTTTATATAATCGTATTTCTTTATTCGGAATTCCTATCCGCCCTCGCGAGATCTTCGTGTATACTCACCCCAGTCACCAAATGGTGATATATCACCGGCGATTTATGAGCTCAGATACGACAGGGAAATTGCAAGAATGGCGGAGTAATCTATCTTTGTTGGGGAAGACGAGGGTAGAAAAATAAGATAAAACCCCTAGAATTTGTCTCTCAAGTGAGCAAAAATAGCCTACTGTTCAATTTCAGATACATATTGGACGTTGATAACTTCCAAGAG
This sequence comes from Rosalia funebris, assembly GCA_037954035.1. NCBI lineage: Eukaryota > Metazoa > Arthropoda > Insecta > Coleoptera > Cerambycidae > Rosalia > Rosalia funebris. The sequence continues at coordinate 29,404,615 of JAZFAV010000032.1, read as the reverse complement.
CCTTATTTATTATTAATGAAATGTCATTTCTTCATGAAATATAGAAACGGTAAATTTATGCTCGTTCAAATGTTAAATAATTATAACAATACTCGTCGTTCAGTATTCAAAGAATTTAATAACATTTCTTTAACTAAATTAAGAAACATCTGTAATAATTAAAAAAAAATTATAGTGTTTTATAGAACATAAATTAATCCAAAAGTTAGTATTTTAATACATTGTGTATTAAGTACTAAAAAAATGTATTTTCTATTATTTTTTAAATAACTTTTTATTGTCATTGATATAATTGTGCGAGATATTTGTTTAATGACTCATACTTTTATGGAAATCAACATCTTCGCGATATACTGATCTTAAATTGAAGTAGATATATGATTCAGATGAGATGTATGTTATTTCAACTAAAATGAGATTTTCTATTTATATGGGATTTTCTATTTCTTCTCTCACTTGGACATGCATATTATCTATGGATAATATTTAAGTATCATAGAATAGTACATAACAAGCAGTTATTGAACTGTGACCAAAAAGGTGATATATGGTTAATCTGTTGTTGTTAAAATCTTCATATTTGGAATTCCTTAAAGGCTGTATTTAGAACAAATAAGAAAGCAAAATGAACTGGGACTGATACACTAAGGGTCTTGAAGAAGGAGGCTTGGTCTATAGAATGGATATGTATAGCCCTCTGAAGGAATATGAAAAATGAATTAGGCGAATATGTCTAAGAAATATTTGTTTAACATAATAATGGAGATCTACGATGTGGTACACAGAAACTAATGAGCACTTCAGATGAAATTGGTCTCGCATTTATAAAGGACGTAATGACGTAGAAGGGAGAAATATGGTAGAAAAATATATTATCTGTAGGTCACTGATCTGTATATGGAACGACCTAAACAAGGACTAGATCTATAGTTGACTTTTAGAAGAAGATTCTTAAAATTTCGTATTTTATTTATTTGGATATTTATGTTAGCAATATTCTATGTGAGTTGTTCTGGTTTATCCTATAAATTATTTTTGCATTTTGATTCATGTATTTCAACTAGACTGATTTTATACCCATTTAAATTATTAAAGTACATACCTATGTCAAAATCTGCCATAATATATAAAAAGCAATATCACAGTTTTCTTAGACGGAATTAAAATTATGTGAAATATAGTAAAATAGTTATTAGGGCAAAATTAGGTTTTCATTTTATGACGGCATATACAATAAAAATATGTAAATAAGTATAACAGAATTATCCACAACCGAATTGTTGGCAATCATATTGGTCCTAAATTTTTATCACTATAATAATCTTCGTTCTAAAATACAAAATCGATACCAGCATAATTGTATTTATATCCCCTTAAAGATTACAAACTAGTATTATAAGAAGTGTTTTTTATCTATAGAAGCTATAAATTTTTTCGTACCCTGTTCGGCAACAAATCATAAACAGATAAGCTGCAAAATAACATCCATTGTAGATAGTTTAGAAAAGAATGTTAATTTTAAAGGACTTCAAAAGAAACAAATTAGATAGCGAAATCAAGTGAATGAAAGTAACTACATCAGCACCCCATAAAGTATCCCGGGCTTGTATTAAAAATGCACGCATTAATCGGTCGCCAGCTCTTAAACGAAACAGTAGCGAATTTCTAAGACCACACGAGAGGGTCCAGATATTTATTGCACATATTCATTAGGGAACGGATTCATCAGCGAAATGCGCTCGCTGTATCTCATGATATGCCACCGACTGAATCATGGACCTGATTACCTCAGGGTCTTACGATGCGCCTGCAGAAGATGAATAACCCTACAATTCTACTAAAAACAACCACGCAGGCTACGCCTTTATTTAATATCGATTAACTACCCCTTTAGTGAGTTTCAGATTTTTATTCTTTATTGTATTCCATTTTAAATAAATGAGTCGTCTAATATCATATTATATGCGAAATAACGTTATATTAATGTAATTAAAGACAATATGCTTTCCAAATCGAAAAATTATTATCGGATGAAATTATTAATAATTATAGTTGCTAATTTTTGTCATGTAACTTAATAAGTACAATTGCATATAAGTGTATGATGGAATAAATCATGCAATACAAAATAAACTTTAAAAAGAGAATATAAATTTTACGATACTTAAATAGAACCCATTACCATATGGAGAACTGCTATGAAAACTATTTATTACAGTTGATATCACTAATGTTGTGGTAATAGCAGCTGTAGAGTTGTTTCTTAACAGAACACAACTAGTCAAGGAATTAATAATAAAATAAAGTTTTGTCCCTACATCAGTCCTACCATTCGACGTCTGTGAAATTCATGGACAATAACACTTCCATCTTGTACACCGACTTATCGTATATCATATTTGAGGAGAATGGAACAAACCCAAAATGATGAAAACCTCTTTCTGTGGTACACTTTCTGAGATTTGAACACCAAGTCAAATATATACCGATGGCTTAAATATATTGGTGTAGGCACTGCATTTATAACAAACGAAAAGACACATTTTGGGAGTCTTTCTTGCAACTCTATTATCTTCATGTTCAAGTTGTATAGTATCTGGCAGGCCCTGATATACAGTGCTATTCAAAAGTCACCTCCCCTCCTCTTATCTTTGGAAGGATTTTACATAAACTAGTGAAATTTGGTAACTGAATATTAAGGGTTGTAAACTTCCCTGCTAGTGATGATAGATGACGTATGCGTCAAAGATGACGTCACAAGGTCATTGTGACCAATAATTTTAAATGGAACCCTATGGCAAGCGACACCTCTTTTAAAAGGTATCGAAAAAACCTATTCAATGATACTAATATTGTGTCTGTTTACGGCAGTTTTGACAACTGGCTTTCAAAACCCGTAAAGCTGTGATGAATTAAATCAGTTAATAATAAATTTTAAAATTCAAGCTCCGCCACTGAATAGTTGGATAGTAAATAATCTGACGTTTTTGCAAATCTCCCCAATTTGATGTTTTTTTAGCTGTCAAAGTTTTTATACATTTAATAATTTGTGTATTGTTGATCGAACGTTTAACTGTTTTAGTACCTTGTGGTAATTTTAAAATATTTGTACATTCAACAATTTGTTAAACTGTTGTGAGCTGAACGTTTAAGTGCTTCAAGAAGAGAAATGGTACGTGTTTTAGGTGATAAAGTAGCAGCGATCCTACTTGGTGAACAGATACTTGGTGAAACTGGAGAAAATATTCATGCAGCAGAACGCATTTTTAATGAAAGGTTTCCCGATCGCCCAGTTTCGAGGACTTATTTGAGAGAGCTTCTTCGTAAGTTTAAAACAACGAGTAGTATTAATGATGCAAAACGATCTGGCAGACCACAAATTTCTGATGAGAAGAAAATTAATATACTGGCAGAAGTAATAGTAAATCCTACTTCTTCAACAACTCAAGTTGCATCAACCTGTGAAGTCAGTCAAAGTACAGTGCACAGGGTGTTGAAAAAAAAAACAAATTTCACCCATACAAATTAAAAATGGTTCATCAACTCTCGGACGACGATCCAGGCCGAAGACTGCAATTTTGTGAAAATATGGAGACTAAAATTAACCAACAGCCAGACTATGTCAAAACAATTTGTTTTAGTGACGAAAGTACTTTCTATTTAAATGGAAATGTAAATACACAAAACGTGAGATATTGGAGTGACGCAAATCCTCACATGCTTCGTGAAACACATACTCAGTATCCCGAGAAGGTCAATGTTTGGGCAGGTATACTGGGAAACCACATCGTTGGGCTTGTTTTTTGAAATACCAACTTAACCGGTGAGGTGTATCTGCAGATGTTGCAAAATGCAATAGAACCGTTAATCCTTGAAATTTTGGAAGATAATCAAGATGAATTCGACATTTTGGAAATAACATTCCAACAGGATGGTGCTTCTCCACACTATTACGGTGCAGTAAGACGGTATTTGGATGAAGAATATCCTGGTAGATGGATTGGACGACGAGGTTTAATGGAATGGCCGCCTCGATCACCGGACCTCACACCTTTAGATTTTTTTCTGTGGAGGTATCTTAAATCGAAGGTTTACGCCACTCCTGACAATATTGATGTTTTAAAACAACGTATTGTTACAGAATGTAGGGATATTTCCACAGACACATTTGAAAAAGTACGAGAAGAGTTTCGCAATAGGGTGTTTTACTGTCAGGAAGTAGATGGAGCTCACTTCGAACAATTACTATAATTAGGTACTGATTCTTGAATCTGTAATTAAAATTATTATCCAAGTTTACTGATTACTGATTTAATCCATCAAAACTACCATAAATACAAACAATATTAGTATCATTGAATAGGTTTTTTCGATACCTTTTAAAAGAGGTGTCGCTTGCCATAGGGTTCCATTTAAAATTATTGGTCACAATGACCTTGTGACGTCATATTTGACGTATACGTCATCTATCATCACTAGTAGGGAAGTTTACAACCCTTAATATTCAGTTACCAAATTTCACTAGTTTGTGTATAATCGTTAAAAAGATAAGAGGGGGGAGGGGACTTTTGAATAGCACTGTATATGGACTATAACTGTAATACGGAATTTTTAATTATACCTAATAGACTCCCTAAATTCTATGCAGGCTTTTGAAAACCATTACAGTAAATGTCCTCTCGTTCAATGGATTCTGGATTTAATGACTTGGCTTAGTATACACAAAATAGCTAACTCTGTATGGTACCCAAGTCACATAGGGATAGAAAGTAATGAAATGGTAGATATCGTTGCTCGTGAAGCAGACAATACCCAATAAGTTTAATATAAAATATAGGAATATAAGAAAATATGAAATGATTCATAAGCATTGAGCAAATATGAAATGCACGTCAATATGTATTAGCACCTTCAGAAAATATTTTCAATAATATAAAAAAGATACATTTGAGATAAGAAAGACACATTTGATCTATGCATGTGGCATCTATATTAAATACAAATTCATAATTTATGACTTGATTTATTTTTTCCAGACACCATTTTAACAACTAAAAAAAAATGACAGTATTTCTCACTGTCTTAAATATAATTGAATATAATTAACAATAAACCCAAACAACAAACATCAACAAATCAGGTGGGTTATCATCATCAATACAAAATGAAAAATGTGTTTTTTTCTGTGACAGAAGTTACGAAGCAGATGCTCGAAATGGGCACCTCGTGAACAAAAATAAATTATATTTAAATTATGTTGTTTCTTACAGATTGAAAAATATGCTTGTATTATGCACTTTTGTGTATAATACGCAGATAAGATGTGGGTTTTTGTTCAATAATATTAGCTTTGGACTCCAAGTAACTCCAACGAAGAATATCTAAGGATATTAAATCTGAAGGATGATCCAGCAATTTTATTATCATTATTCTCACCAATTATTGTGAATTGGTGAATATTATTCTACAATTATTGTTATCATTATTCACCAATCTAATTCACTAGCTGTCTGAGTAATTTTGGTTTAAGAATTCTTGGATGAATCGATTATACTAAAAAATATCAGCTCTAAAATATGTTCGATATTTTCAAATCCGTACTTCTAAAAATATTATATATACCGTAACATAACGAAACCTTAATTTATTTGACAATATATATTTAACAAATTTGGATTAGCAGTACATCTGTTGGCATTTTTTTATTCCAACACAAAATGTGTCACACCTTGCCTACAAAGCTTAGTAGTAGGAAGATAGATGTACGAGAAATGCGCGTACTCTAAGGAAAGTTCTGGGGTGGGTTGGAAGCTTTGGTGAGAAGATAACACTGACGTAGTTTTCCACAAAATACCAAAATACTATATACTACACTAGATGCGCGCTTCGCCAACAAAGTTCTGGTGATGATTAAAACAGTCTGAATGATCTCCAGATGATGCCAACTTTGTTGACGAAACGCGCGTTGAGTGTACTGTATAGTGTTTTGGTGCTTTGTCTAAAGAAAGTTACCAATTCTCCTTAGGGGGATTCCAAGCCCTCCAGGTATGTAATAACCTCAGTATTGGACTCGGACTTCCATTTCCGTTATACACACTGAATGTTATTAGGGCGACAGATTTACAAAATCAAGATGATCATTGCCCATTTATTTGAAATTAGTTTGTGTCCTCGTATGTTTATCATCAAAACAGGACAACCTACCTTGAGGTGACTACCTTGACTATCACACAATTTAGTTCTCCCGTCCAAAGTTTCCTAAAAATTCCAAACAAAATATTTAAGTTTGAAATTTATATTTATGTAAAACTATCTGAATAGCTTCTCTATATCCAAACGTAGATACAAAGCTATGTTTAACGAAGATAGTCGTAGAGACACAGCCATATGCCAGTTGTACAGCTTAGAATCTACAACATTTTTCTTATATAAACTTCTAGTTGAATATACTTCTAAACATATGTATATACTTCTAGTTGTTTACAAGTTATTTAATAGATCTTTAATCTGGTAATTTCGCCAACGTTTATATATAATTAAAACTTTAGATAGAAAAATTTTTTTAGTATCAGTTGCTGTATAGGTAAATACATTTTTTTGATTCTTGGACGTTCTTATCACACTTAATTCTAAACAGAAAATATTTAGAAGGATTTTAAAAATATTGGATAAAGATTAATTCTGCGTTACTTGAATTTCAGAGTACCTAGTTCTTCTCATAGTTTTATTTAAGAAATCGAAGTATCCATCTTTATTACTCGTAAAATTTGTAGAGGGGTTGCCCAATATACATTAAAATTAAAATTACACAAAAGCATTTAAAATGAGAAGTCATTTACTTAATCACCCTCTCTATCGTAATTGTTTTTAATAAAGGAAATTATTATACAAATACATTTACAAAATATAGATATACAATAAGAAAGCGTACATATGTACAATATACATTAAAAAATATAACATGACTTTCTAAATATAACTGTTTATGAAAAATATTAACTGTCAGTTAATATTTCTTGGAAAGAAATTCAAAAGAAAATAAAAAAAAATGCTATAATGGCCTGTAATAACTGAGACTCGTGTGCTCTTAATGTAATATTGATTATTGAAGGAAAAATGAAAATCATTATAGAAATCATATAACTTCTCTGTGTTAACGTAGTCATTTGAGTCAATTGAATTAAATGTGAAACCTTAAAATTTAAAATAAGTAATTTATATGAACATTCAAAATTTAAGATTCTCTATTCAATTCGGAAACTTTACAAGTGCATAGTTTCTGGAATATATATTATGGAACAACGATATTGCATGTATTCTGACAATTTAGTTATCCTTCTTTTATATAAGATACACAAACTACAAATCTCTTTAGTTGGTGTTCTCTAAAATTAAAACATGTATAACAACTCGGAACTTCGCAACTACAGCACGTCAAAGTCACCCCTTATTTAATTATTGTTGTCGTAAAGTTAGCACAAGTAGCAAGCCACACGCAGAACTATTCAACTAAGTCACTTCTGTACAAACTCTTGACAGGATACTTCTGTTGAAGTTTCATCTGGGGAACGCTGGTCTGGGACCTGGAAAAGCTACATCGCGCCAGAAAACATGACTTGGTGCGTTGTAGATTTTGCGAGTATTTATGCCCCCATATATATTTTCATTTCGTGAGGATAATGGATGTGTAACAGAAGTATCCTCTTCAGTGTCAAATACGGTGGAATGTAGATAATACTTTCGAGATATTTAATTAGTTTCTTTAGTTTTATTTAATAAAGTAATTAATCTCTTTACCTCTAGAAGATTGCATATTTTTTTATTACATGTTCTTATATTAAAGTCAATTGACATTTTTCTTTTGTTCTAGGTTAGTCTCCTCACCAGATACACTTTTCTCAGTTGGAAAATCAGGTAATTTATTTTCTCAAATTTGTTTATTTTGGAATGATTACTTTTATTTCATTTATTGAATTGAATAAAACTCACTTTTCGACGCTTATTTTTGACATTGTCACAGCAAAATTTCACAGGTTGAAATACTGATATATAATTTTCAGCTATATATTTAACAACAGCAAAAATATACATATTTTTTCTAAATTTCATAATCTTGTTTTAATTTGTATTTCATGGACATAAGTTAAATAAATATGTTAAATTTTTAGAAAAATAAATAGCAACCAAGATCGATTAGGAATTTATGCTCTACTATGCAAAAGTACCATATACTCTATTTTGATGCATTATGTAATAATAAATAAATGTTTTATTAAACATATTTTTAAAGGAGATAATACATTAATACGTTAATTTAATTAAATATAAACTCAATTGAAATAATTCATACATGAAAATTTTGATATTTGGATAAGATAAAATTGAACTGTAAAGAATAATGATGGAACTAATTTAAACAATTTGAGTTACATAAAATATAAAATATTCTGCGGATAAGTATATATCTGAAAAATTATAGATTCGTAGAAGCACAAACGAATTTTTTTCATTTTCGAATCAAAAGAAAATGGCATTCGACTTGTTAATTTTCTCAGTTTCTGTATTAAATATATTTAACGGTTAAACACTAACATTTAGAGCAATATCTTTCTTTTGATAGGTTTTACTATCTCTTGTAATATCAATAATTAAAACCATCGATTCGCGATGTTTGTCATAACAATAAGGTAAACATGAAAATTTAAATCAACGGAATCGTGCAACCTTGAAGACTATGGTAGACTAGGCTTTAACTTACGTCTCCCTATACGACCAGCTGGTCGTTCACGGTAAAAGATGGGACACGGATATGAAAATATTCGAGTCAAGGACTACCACATTACGCTGGGTTTATGCAGCTTTGTTATTCTATTCCAATGTAGCAAATTACAGAATTTATTACTTCACATGTATAGTCGATTTCGTTATTAGTAAAATGACATTGTTGAAATAGTGTAACTTCAATTGTATCACATGAGATATCTTATTCATAATGGAATGGAACTGAAGATTACACATGCAGAGTGTTTATAAATAAGAAAAAAAAGTTTATCTTATTAGATAAACTACAACAAAAATTTTAACTTTTTGTATTACTAGATTTTACTCCTAGTAATCCAACTGGTTTAATTTCTTAACTATCTGAATGTAGATTTACCGCTTACTTTATTATCCTTCAATAAGTATTGGTTTAATGAGCTATCACTAAGAGAATATAGTTATAGCAAAATTGTTATTATAATATAGTAACAAGCTAAGTTACTTACATACGATAAGTTGGTTGACGCGGAGCTAACAAATTTTGTAAAATTTTACACCTGTATTTGAGCACGGATGTATTTGTATTCATATATATACTGCTCGTCAAAACTGGGAAAAAGTGTGAAATTCTCTAAGTATGCGTAGAAGAAAGAGTGAGACCAGATCGAACTCTGTGTATATTCAATATATGTATAAAAATAATCGATATTCACTCTGCAAAAGTCTCAATTCGACTGAGTAAAGACTAGGCTATTTACTGCGCACCTCGTGGGCGATCCGATATCAGAGTTTTCAGATTTGTTCCTATTCTTGATGAGCTGTATGTATAATCACCCCCCCCCCTCAGTCTAAGGATTTGTTTAAGGATTATGACGGTCCGAATGTTGTTGCAAACACGTTTACAGGAGAATATGCTATGTCACTTATCCGCTTTGCGAACGTCAAGTTCTCGTCAAACACTTGACTGTTTGATTGAACTGAATGCCCACCGTATAATCTATAAATTCTATTACTATAGTTTTGCAAATATTGATCGTACTTTTTTGGATTGTAAAAGAGGTTATTCGCAGAGGTCAGTTATCCGCAATGCTCCTGAGTATTATCGCATATGACGTTTACAATATATTACCTTTTAATTGTCGGTTTTGTAGTACATATCCAAAACTGCAGGTCGAATAAGTGTCATTGCACGCACAACACTGCACAATAATTATTTTTAGAGTTCCGTTCAGAATTTTTAGCATGTTAAGGAATGTTCCGTTCTAAATGTGCATCAGGAATGTTTAAGCATATCACTTTAAATCCATATACATATGGATATGTGGAAAAAGACCTTTCAACGTGTATAGAACATATTTAAAATATAGCATATTTAAAATATATGAAGTTTTTCAGAGAGGTGTACGTGCACGTGTATGTTAAGTTGAGAAAACTCTACTTCTTTAGCCATGGTAAGACTGACAATATCACATATAGTACGAACTCCAGGAGTGTATTAGAAAAACTGTTCCCTATTTAGTTTTCTCGTGTTCAGCAGAGTGTCCTGTTAACTGAAAAAGGAACAGACTCAGGTTAAATATAATGTGTACTACATTAATTATTTTGTATTTAAGGGAAGTAGGTGTACATTCAAAGTTCTTCATTGACAAATAAATTCTTGAGACATGACTGTGGTTGTACAAATCTTCCTGAATAGTTAGGTAATTGAACGCCTGCTGAAGTGTGGGATAGAGTGTACTTCGTTTGTATTTAGTTTGTTGATCACCTTTTTTTACACTATCAAAATGAACATAATAGTACCTTACCGCCTCTAACCATGTGCCCCAACGTGTTACAACAGGCTGTAGCGGTAATGGTATATTTGACAGTTCGCCTTGAAATAGTTTTGTTCGAGACGGCGGTTTTAAAAATGTCTTCAAGTTGGTTATTAATTTATCCATTGTGGGGTGGCAGTTCCTAAAAGTTTACACAAGACTATGGAGTCATACAAATTGACATGTGTTTAAACGCACTGCAGATGCTTTAATATGGGAAAAACAGCCATTATATGGAGTAACACAAGTAGTATAGCAAAACCAGTACCAGGCCACCCTCGGATTTGTCCGCGGACATTTGATGCGGATGGCATGTAGTCATTGTTGATCTGAAGAACTCTTGGCGCAGGTATAAAACAGGTCTGTACAGGTATAAAACAGGTGTGTATCGGTTTAAAACAGGTATGGTAACCTGTTTAATGACGTCATGTTTTTTTCCTAATACCACCATACCTGTTTTAAACCGATACACACCTGTTTTATACCTGTACAGACCTGTTTTATACCTGCCCAAGAGTTCTTCAGATCAACAATGGCCACATGCCATCCGCATCAAATGTCCGCGGACAAATCCGAGGGTGGCCTGGTACTGGTTTTGCTATACTACTAACACAAGTCCTTTATTGTTCTTCAAATAATCGCTCCATATTTGTTCTTATACTATTATCCACAAATTCAGTCACTATCTCTGCATTTGTCGCAACTAACACTTTTAAGTTAGTTAACTGTGGTTGCATCGTTCGGTGTCGTAAAAATGCATTTGAGAAGATCACTCACCCACTTTTCTACTGTAGTATGCCAAGAAAGTTTTCGCGATATTTTTAAGTTTAGTAATAATATTAATTTAGTATACGATAAAGTATACATCAGTGAACACTTGTTACATCTCACAATGCAAGTATACAATTACTGACATAGATTCTTTCTTCTTACAGCAGGTAATCGCTGGGTTACTGACTCTTTCCAGTGTCGTAGAAGACAAATGTGAATTTCTTGTTTTTATTTGATGAAATTTCATAATTCAATTTCATATCTACGTTTATGGATATACTCACGTTGGTTCGAATCTGGAATGTACGATTTACTCGCGGCCATTATTTATCGTTGTAACTATTCAGTGTCAGTGTGCGACTTGGGCTTTGAATTAATCAATGGAATACCTAGCTAGATGCGTCATATGTGGCTTGTAATGATTATCTGTTATAAAATGTTCTATATTTTGTATTTTGATAAGATTTTTTTTCTGTTTCTAAGCAATTTTTTTTTAAATTGAAATATGGTAATCGATGATTTTCTTTATTGAGTACATTCTTGGTACATTCCTAATTAACTTACGTGTAGTGCGCTATACAGCTATACAGCTTATATAGCTTATGTTTTACATAAGCTTCTCGTGACGGTGCGGTGGTCAATTATTTGTGACTAATAAATTACGGGTAATACATATTTCCGAAGAATGTTACTGTTTATTGTATAGTGCTGTATATAGTGCCATTATATTGTGTATTTTAGGTTTTGTGAAGCTGTCTTGATATATATGTATATATATATATATATATATATATATATATATATATATATATATATATATATATATATATATATATATATATATATATATATATATATATATATATATGTATTTGATCGCGATAAATCAAAAAGTGTGTTTCTGTTATAATAGAAATAATTAGCTGCAAAATATTTCATATGAGTCATACCTTTTGTAATGGAGAACATTTTGTTTTCATTGTATGACGTAACATTAAGTTCAAGTTTATATATTTATTATACGAGTGTATTTCCCATTTATTATTTATTTAATTTTTACCTATTACAGCTTTGAAATTTTATTATATAGTGGCTACTAATTTAACAGTCTCGAGGGAACTGATTACAAGCACCTGTCGTCATTGTATATGCAAATTGTCTTGGTCGTGGTTGTATTAATCTTAAGGTATGTCATTATCGAGGTCACTATCGACATTGTTTTGAATTAAATAGTGTGTACTCTAGCGTTGAGTTCAAAGCAAATAGATTTACATGAACAATTTTGTCAATGGGATTATTCACGTTAAATCCTCATTATATCTTCAATAACATACCATTTCTTGGGTTTTCTTGATGTGGTGCCACTTTTATGTTAATGTGTACGATATATTAACATATATGTTTTATTGCTATGTATATTTCACATGTATATAATTTTAGTTATCGGGAGGAACATATAATATTTTTCCAAATAAAATTCTTGGAAAGGGTATAACTGGATAACAAGGGGGTAAGATGATATTCTGGTAGAAAGCTACATTCTCGATAGCATATATCTATAAATTAGCATTCAATGCAAACTGTATTTAAAATAAAACAGGGGGGTAAAATTCCCGGTTTTTGCCCCAAAATATGACAACTTGAAGGATGTTTCCAAACAAACATAACAATATAATTGAAAGGTCAATTCGGCAATTATAACGACGTTTAAAAAAATACATATTTTTTGATATTTTTTAGTGTGATTGCCTTTCCCTCACAACCTTTATAATTCACAAGTTAAATATATAACATAAATTTTTCACAAGTTTTGTCCATTGAAAGAATATATTTTTGTATCCTGAGAAGCTGAGACGGTGGAAGATATACATATATAAGGACATAATTAACATGAAGAGCATGTTGAGCGGTTTGATCTATCATATCAGACTGTATTCCAAGGTATTATTGATTTGAGCTTCCGATATCAGTTTTAGACCAAGACTAAATATTACATTATTTAAAACTAATGCCCCTAATCTAATAATGCCTTGATAATTTTTCTAATTATTATGTACCATTATACTGAAGATGATGCGAAATTGTTGGCGAAACGCGCGTCGAGTGTAGTGTATAGTGTTTTGGTGTTTTGTGGAAAACTCAGTTAGTGTTATGTACCATTATGATCGGGTTGCAAAAAAAGATATATTTTATACAAAGGTTTGATGTATCAAGTGATTATACCGCAACGTTAATTACCCTAAAAGTTGTTAAACATTTTTTTTTAGTTTCCATATTATACTACATAACCATGACGACATTACAAAAAGTTAAAAATTACAAAAGTATTATGTAGAAGTACAACTACTACACATCATATATTTTGCCAGATAGCATTACTCATGTCTTAAATATGTTTTAACGGAAAATCACATTGCAATGCCATTTATTCCTTTTTTTACTACAGCATACACTTTACTACTAATACATACCGATGTAGTCGTGAAAAATATGTGTTGTGCAGAGGCAAAATGTGTTGAACTTGGTGGGAATTATGAAGACTGTGCTGTGAAGATAAGCTACCCTAACCTCTTTTTATTTTGTTTTTTTAACCGTTATAATTGTCGTTAATATAGCAACTTTTATGTTGAACTCTCTTTAGTATGCCACTAATATACATTTTTCTTCAGTCATCGAGTATACCCAAAAGAAAAAAAAATTAATCGGTAATTTACCCCATCCTACCTGAACATTGCGCCTATCGTCGCGAAACATCTTACTCTCCCACCTTTCCTCCTTATGATCTCACCTACATCTTCTAGTAACTTCTACGTTAGTGCAGTCGCAAAAGCAAACTGCTATAACTGCAAACCATATTTACTTAGAAAAGAGAAATTTATTTGAGAAATATTTGAGAGAAAACGTACATAGCATTCTTAAGAGGCTGGGAGTTTAAATTGGGATAAGACGTTAGACTTTAGACTTTGAACCTTGGACCTTAATCTTAGTTCTTGGACCTTGGACGTTAGACCTTGAATCTCGGAATTTGGACCTTGGACCATAGATCATACATATTAAATATAATCGATATCGGATATTATACGTATAAACTTCATAACATTCCTACTTCCAATGAGTAGTTTAACCCCATCGCCGTATCACGAAAAATTAATGAAAATTGGAAACATTGTGTTCCAAAATTTGTTTGAAAAACTCTCGAATTACTCAATTTATTACACGATTCTGTTCTACTGTCTGTATAGTCGTAATACCTGGAAAGTACCATTTAAGTTCATTTTTACAGCAAAATAAATTAGATTTGTTTCCATTCCTCTCCAGAGTATATGATATAATTACATTATTTAGTATAGTAGGCCGTCACGGGAGTCGAGTTGGCTAGAGTGCGTTATGTGGCAGAAGTTACTGACTGTCTTGATCTTGGTTACATTCCAGGCGCCGGCACTGGCATTATCGGTAGGAATGGGTGTTGTCCGCGATTTTTCCTTGTGTATTTCCCATGAATTGGGTAATGTATTATAATAATTAACGTTTTCTTCTATGTTATACTCATATAGTATGATGGAAACAGCATTGAATTAATTTATAATATTACAAAAATATAAACTATAAACAAGAATGTACTAGTCCAAAACATATTTCGCTAACTATATTGGTCTCATCAGGAGGTCTGTAATTATTTTGGATTACTGCAATGATGAAAAGCGCGTCAAATTCAGTATGCATTAAACATTCCGCAGTAAATACGTTTTTCGCAATAACGTTTATTATAAAATAATTACAGTATTTAATAGTTCTATTATCAGAAATTGGATATTTATTTTTTATTTAAAAATCAAGTTGAATAATACATAAATGAATTCCAGATAGATTTACATTAGAAACATTATTACATTTGACCGACATGCATCAATAATTTTTCGTGTATTTCAATAATAAATAATTTATAAAAAGCCAAGCAAGCGTTCACATAAATAGGGGTCGACGATATCTTTCCTTGATTAAACTTCATTCCGATTCGGTAAAAGGTTCCCGATTTCCACCTACGCTCATAAACAAAAGAAACGCAACTAATCTTTTTCAAGATATTTGATAAAATGATTTATTCACAAAGATAAATAACTCGAGATAACCAATGTATTCGAGCTAACTAAGCAATCTACTTAACAGTAAAAGTCAGCTCCTATCTAACATGTAAATTTGAAACAGCTTAAGTAAAATATATTTCTAATTATTTCCGGGAAGCCTGTCAAAAACTCCTTTTAATGTAGGCTGAACCTCGATAAATTGTTCAGCATAGTTAAAATAAAGTAACCATAATTAGTTTGTTCCACATTAAATGCATATATTGAATTTGTCGACAGGTATAGTATAATACACTTATATGTATGTATTTTATCAATGAATACAGTGAATGTTTTATTTCAAGATATATATAGGGTGCTTGCATGACACAAACACCTATTTTGTCTGCGTATGATCATTTAGGTAACATATTCTTGAAACTTTAATGACCTTTGATTCTATATGATTCTAGATTCTAAATTTATACCTCATACTCTTCATATCTTACCAATGCATTCTAGTTACAAAAAAGCTCGTACTTGAAAATAACATGGAAACAAATTTTCAACAGATTATACATTATTGACAAAATAAACATTGTGTATGTATTTTGAGCTTTATTTATATATAGCATTTTCATATTTGTTCTCAAATTACATTTTAAAAATCCTACACAAATTTACAAAATTGTATATCTTAATGCATGAAAAATTATTTTTTAATAGTAATGAAATAAACTTGTACACTTTTATTAAAATTTCATTGTACAAATAAAATTAAACTCATTCTGTAAATATTTGCAAAAATGAGAAAAATAACAATAACTCACTATTATTTTATTATTGTAATACAATTACAAAAAATGTCATCAATAAAAAAGATCATTTCAATTATACATATAAGTAGACAATTAAATATTGCCTGCATGTTCATAACAGTAATCGACATTGTCAATTTATTTAAAAAGCCAAAAGTTTTTCTCAGTCCAGTGATGCCTCTGTTTAAAACAAGTCAGCTGAGAAATACGTTTCACAGTTTACTTGCAGAATTTCTTAAATATTGTCCAATATGAGGACTATATTACGCCATCGGTTCATATAACTAAACTGCATATGCATATATATATGCAATTTATTTCTGAGTAAGTCATCAAACTGTCTTCACAAATTGTTGTTTATATACCGACAGAATACCACTTATGTGGAATTATCCACTTTGATGTGAATTGTTAAACTATTAAATGAGTTTCAGTATTTTATTAAATACTTACATAAAAGATGCCGCTAAAAGTAGAAATTCATAAACATGCATAAATTACATTATGAATAAAATTAATTATAAAAAATATATATATTTTTATTCACAGTGATATTATTGGTTACGGTATAACCTATTAAATACCAACTTACAATAATTATTATGAATGCATATTTAAAAAAATTAGATAGCAAAGGAGCTAATCGTTATTTATCAGTATCCCAGAATTAAAAAGGTTAAATGAATTAATGAATTTATTTCGAACTAAATTTATTGAATTCGAACGGACTATAACATTTTACTAGGAAACTCCCGTTGGACTATAATGAAGCGTCTAGTATTGGTTTATGTTAGTGATATTCGATATTTCAATAGAAACTTCGCTTTTAATTGTAATTGAACTTTCTTAATATATTTATACAAGAAGTGGGAATATTAAAATTTAATGTTACTACCGTTATTTATAAAACGAAAGCAAACAGGTCAAGAAATAAAAACTGTCCTTTACTAAAACCTTAACGTGTTCTGCCTTTCTCACGGATACTCACAATCAGTACAGTTAATTATCAGTCGTTATTAATTAAATCCATTATAAATATTATTTTAATTTCTTGAAATATCCCTTTAAATTTTGCCATTGGATAAAATTATCATGGAATCCATTTGGCTAGTAACAAAAGTTATCCATTGAAACGATGATATACGTCTTTCTATAAGTAGTAAACAACTTTCAAATTAAAAAATTATAGTACAGGATTATTGTACAAATACATTATATTACATTCTATACTATGATTATACAATGGGAATAACTGTATAATATAGTTAATATAATATGTGAATAATAACAAAGGTGTGATATATATTTTATATAGTGTGTATATATTTTAATAAAATAAAGGCGAAATATAAAACCGTTTTAACTCAAAAAGTAATAAAACAAAATTTCTTAGCTAATATGATAATAAAATAAATCTTATAAAAATGAGTTTGAAATACCAAAAGAAAGCTGTAAGAAACACAACCTGTAAAAAAAATTAAGCAACAATTTTTAAGATATGTTTACATGTATGCGAAAACAATAGTATGTTATCTAAGCAAGATTGAATTTAAATGAACACGATATTTGTTTGGCATAAATGATTATGAACTATGAATTTATATTAAAATATATTTGTTTATAGGACTTTATTATTAATAATGAAATATATTATGATCAACGATAATTTAAATATTTAATAGTAATGTGCTAGTTCAAAAAAATGTCATATTTCAATGAAATAAATGGAAAATGCTGAACACTTTAATTACTGAAACCACTTTAATTACATCTAACCGAATTTGACTCAAGTAAATTGATATTTAAATAAATTATACCTAATTTTATATACACACTCCTTATGAGCATCAACCACGTTAGCATTCCATACCATTCCTACCACTCCATACTATTTTTTTAAAGACAGTTATATAATATACATACTTCTAAATCTATGTTGTCAATAAAAAAGTGTTCTGGAATAAAACAACATTATCACATATGAAGAACGAAGAACGAACGATTACGAGTTACTCGACGCACATTTCGCCGACCAAGTTGGCACCATCAGGAGATGATTTTTATGATGATGCGCAATTTCTTTAGCATTATAGAAAACGATCTACTTTTCAATAAATAATTAATTAATATATGTAAATAATGAAATTCCTATTATATCCAATTTTATGGTTTTCCATAAATATTTAATAAGCTTATTAACTTAGACAAAGTATTATGTCATCTAGATCATAATTTATTTTAACTATTCGTCTTTGTGTAAATATCGATATTAGTAAAAAATATAGATGTATGTCAACTTCACTTTTCACACACACTTAATAATAAGCTTTTGAAATATGATAAATTATGCGATGTCAACACCCCATTTGGGCATTCACTGATTCTCCCCCATAATTATATTTATTACAGCATAGTTGACATTGAATATCGGATACGGGATATTGATAGATCTTAATATTTCTTTATCTGTATTTAGGAATATCCACTGATAAATGATGACTAAAAATATTATACACGAATATACATGGATAAAACGTGTTAATTAATATTTAATAACGAATATTAAGAATTTAAATACTATTTCTTATTCCTTATGTCTAAAACCTCTGATACATGTATTTACGTTAGTTCTTATATATTAGAAGTTTTTTTTTGAAGCCAAGAAGCCAGTTGAAGCATACATTTTAAAAGTATGATTTAAAAAAATATTCATAAAATATTTATATATCTTGCAAAAAACGTTTGTTCTTAAAATAGTTACATACATTAGTTACTAATAATATGTATTTATTCAAAATTTTTCCAATATTTATCGTCTCATATAAAGCATATCTCATATTCACTCAACTCGATTATTTATATTGTTATCTATTATTTTGTTATTTTAAATTCGGCTAATACGTCAAATTATATTTCCAAGAAGTAACATAAGAATTGTTATAATATGAAATAATACCGCATGAGGAAGAGTGCACCATAATATTATACTTATCTTTTCTCTGTGATTTATCATTATTACACATTTAATATTACAATTTGACTACGTCATATACAAAAATTGTGTGGTATCTCAAAAAGTCAAAGTTTTATATTCACTAATTAGATATGTTTACAATTTTTTCTCCTTCTAGTCCAACGATATTTCCTGTTTTACTATGTATAATTATATTTTTACTAAGATATGAGGTATGTAATTGCGATACATACAGTCTATATTAATCATTATATGCAAAATAAAATAACCATTCTGTACAACAAGATACGAGTGTTATTTACCGTAGGAAATATTGAAAAGTTTTGTGAAGTCATTGGTATTATTCAATTATTAATATTATGGTTGTATTAAAAATGTCTTACATATTCGCAACCATTTTTCTCAGTGTAGTTATTGATATTTACAAAGTACATTTAAGAAATGAGAAAGGACTCTACAATATTAGAAAAACTGTGTAGTTATTTTTAACATTTTTAATTTTCATTTTCGCTCTAATGAAATGCCAATATAAAACGTATACCTGACAGTAATAACACTTGGCGGTAAATTTCATAGGACTGAAATGACAGTTTCTTTAAAGCAACCATCTAATTTACTTTCTGTTCCCACTCAACACGAATTCCTCATAATTGGATCCATTATTACACTCTCATTTTCAGGTAAAACATCAACTTTGAATAGTCCCGTTAGTCGGTCAGACACTGAATTTCAAACTTGGCCAGAGGCATATTCGATAATCGACAACAAAAGTTTGAAAATCCTTATAGCTATTGGCTGAAATCCCCCTCTCTGATTTATCTGGTCCTATCGGTTACCCTTAATGGCCTTCAAACGGGTCCTCGTGAGTTAGACTTATCAGACCCCCATAGTGTTATGCAATCCCCACTCAAAAGAGGTCTCGTCCTTCCCATCTAACGCGGTAAACCTCAAACGATTTAAATTAGTAGATGCTCGAATCAAGAACAACATACGCCAGCTTTTGTTACTTCATTATATTCAGTCATTCCACGTAGATGCAATAATATTAAATTTTTATTTTTCTTTCTTTGGGGGCGATTGTGTAGTGCTTTGGTTACTTTTATTATGACTGTTTTTCTTGTGAGTTAGTGAACATGTTTAAGTTTTGGATGACTACGAGGCTAAATTAATTTTACAGTGAGTAAATCAGAATTTAGACATGTAAAATATAAATTTGAAATAATAGTATATACATATATTGAAATATAAATCGCATTGTTATAAAATTTATTTTAATTATGGTATATTAATAAAAGAGATAAGATTATTTATTACCTGTCGAGAATGTTATAAATTTATTTTAATTCATTTTAATTTATTCCTGAAAAACACCGCCGTTGATGTATTTATTTCGTCAATTATAAAATAAGTATATAAAAATTAATAACCAATTATCCGGTTGGAAATTTTTATTAATTATGTTGTAGATGGATATTTGTCATTTACTCACTTCAACTTTTGGAATTATCAAGATATTTACACATATATATATATATATATATATATATATATATATATATATATATATATATATATATATATATATATATATATATATATATATATATATATATATATATATATATATATATATTTGGAATGAATTAATACATTGATATAATAAGTATATTTTCACATTAGAAACAATTAACTAATTAAAAAAGGTCCTTTTAAATCTTCTATTTATGTTATTTTAGTAATCAATTAATTCTACGCTCAACAAATAGATTTATGTATTTATCTTAAAAAACCACAACAAAGGAAAATATTTTCCATTAAATATTAGTTCAAATTATATTTATATTATATGTCTATAATTATATTTATATTATAAGTATACAAAATAACCTCAAAATTTCAAATGAGAATTGTCAACGCTCAAACACATTCAGACACGCAATCACCAGCGTTTGTGTGTTGTAACCACTTGCAAATTGTCTTCAATATCTTCTGATTCTCTTGCGGAATAGCGGAATAATATACGAGTATTGGTAAATCATTAACGGACAGCGTACTTCCCTTGTTACCCTTACTCCGTTCTTGGACTTATAAGGGGCATAGTTCGTTTACAGCAACGGCAAATAGTAGATATAACACTAGAACCTTGAAATTGTCTACACAAACTCTAAATATTATATTCTGCAGAAAGCTTCTTATAAAATAGGGGAGATTACTTAGGACTTTATTTAATTTTTGTCAGAAATTCATAACGATAATGAATAATTAAGATCGTTAGGCTGGAATAATACGTTTTAATAGAATAATAAGTTTTTATCTCGTCAGTGGCTAGATTACCCCTTGCATTTTAACCCCCACACATTTTGGAGTAGGAATAATAATGATGTTGAGTACAGTTTTAAGTACATCGACTTTCTACAAAATATAATATATTTTTGTTTGAATATATTAGTGAACTATGCTTAATATATGACTTAATACATCCCTAACTTACATTCAATAAATAATATGAAGCAATAGACCTTCAGGTTATATCCCTAAGTAAAATGTAGCTTACTTATTTTTGAATAATTTACACAGACAAATTACGTGAAATTATCATCGATTTATTTTTTAATAAAAATATGCACTTCTAGCATCACGAGCTTTTAACGTGTCACTTTTAAATAATAGGTTTATAATACATTGTAAAAATCTCTATAATCTAAAATCCAGTCATGAATGGTGACTTGAAAACGCCAACTGCTATTATATGAAAGTATTAATAATTTATTATAATAATAATAACCGCCACTCCCTTCAATATTGTGAGGGGGAGTGTTAGGGGCAGATAAATTGTCAATAACGTCAACAAGTTTTCTCAAAAAAGAAAAAGGTTTTTTTTCTTTACATCACGAATTTTCATCAGCCATGGAGTGCTTCATATAAATCAGTAAGGAGTGTTTCATATAAAAGATTTTCATACACATCGTAGGGATAATTTTTTTATATATTGTAGGCCATTATTTAAAGAACAAAATAAAACACTAATATAATAGGTTATATATTATTAGGACATATTATATAATGTAATTTTAAATTAATGTTAATCATATATTCATCTGATTTCGCACATAAATAGTGCAGCCAGATCATTAGTAGTTAAAGAGCGTACTTGTTGTATATCCAGAGATGGTTTGTCTCATTTAATATTAAGAATGTGTTGTACCTATAAATATATAGAACATATTAAATATTCATTATGAATATTAAACTGATATTCAGTATATCTTAATTAATATAATAAAATAGTTGATACCGAAATTTTGTCAGATCTTGTTATGTCACATTTAGGGAAGTCTCTAAATAATACTCAACATAGTAAAAGCCGCATTTTTTCCCTGAACACATATAGAGAACATATAAGAGTTTTAAAAATATCAGCAGATATTTTTCAAATCTATAGCCTTATTAATTAATTCCGATCTACGTAAAAATAAAATAATCAAAACAACTAATCGGTATAATATCATAAATTTCGAGGAATTTCATAAACGCATATTTATAATAATCCCTTATGACTTTTGTCACTTTCATTCAAATAAATTAGTGACATAACTTTTTCCTTATATTTTACATAATTTTTTCCTTATTTCTGCCAACATAATAATATTATTTCACTTCTAACCAGTATAAATAATATTATAATATTAAATAATATTATTATAATATTAAATATTAAATAAAAAAAATCCCATATTCCCTATTTAAATGAATGTATTCAAAAATTAACATAAAATTAAGAGTCCTTAAATAAACCATTACCACATGTTGCTATAATAGCAAACATTCTCATCATGTAATGTTAATAGTAATGTATAAATTGTTATGTAAATAAAATATGGATTTGCAAGATTTAGAGATACGTTCGAATCTCCAGAATGTCTACGATTCACCATAATTATAAACATTTCCTGAATACATAACTCACAAGTGAATAAATATTCATTCTTAATTTAATTGTATATTCACTTAATCATTTAATGATCTATTGTCTTTTAAAAGGGTACAAAATCTTGTGTTTAGTTTATCGATACATTAATTATAGTACTGAAAAATAGAAGTGTGAATTAGTATTTCGCTATAAACCCAAATGGCTCCAATGTAATTTACTTGTATCCTTTAAAGGTTTTGTTGTTAATAAATTGAAGAAGGCAGGTGCGCTGTTGTGATAAAAATGTTAATTTAAAAACTGTCACTAACTTCCCCTTGTACAATTTTCTTTTAATTTATTGCTGCTACTCAGTAAACCACACACATTTTTCTGAACCGCGTGAATGCAAGTTAGTATAAAATTCTACAGCAATAAATTTGTAACTTTTAAATTTTGTTAAGAAAGTTTATAATAGTTGGACACATATTTGAGAGTGTTTAAATCATTATAATCTGTTTATCTTCCTTTATCTAAACTTTGCTATTTCGCTCCTCGTATCGCTCTTCCCAGAGGACACAACGGCCCCTTCCTGGTTTTGGACGCCATTTAACTCAACCGACTTTCCTTTCCTACTCCATAATCTCAAATCGGGGATGTCATTATTCGGTACTTACTTATATGATATTATATGGCTCTTATATTATGGACCAGCAGCTCAGAATTTATTCAAAACATGATTCAGCTTAGTTTTACTTCAATACAAACTACATATTACTACATTCTTTACATACATTATATACCTGTCTATGGTAGCGGCTCACATAAAGTATCACATATAATTAAATAGAAATAAGAAATTCCAAAACGATGTTAACCATTGATTTAAAGAATAATTATTAATATTTCGTCAACATCTGAAATAATATCAGCTGATAAATAAGATATTTAATTATTATTTACTTTAATAGATTCACAACCCGTTAATAAAAAGTTAATATCGATTTTAATTATAATTACAGTTATATTAATAATTAATATTGTAGAATAATGTATTTCTTTGACAAGCACAATTGGGTTATGAATAGGTAAAGACAGTTGGTAGATGATGAATAGTTAAAGTTGTTTGAATCTTCACTAATTATACAATGAAATAGTGGATAATAATAATCATATTCTTTGATAAACGGATATCAAATGTATTTGTTTGTTAATCACATAAAAAATTAAATAATCAACCAGTTTTGTGATATTGAAAACTGAAAGTGAATCTCATATTGAAAACTTTCATGGTTTACCATTTTTCTTCACTCAAAAGATGAAATTACATTATAAAATAGCATTTACCTCTTATTATGCCGCAACTAAATACGTAATTAACATTATAATAGTAAACAATACATTTACACAATTATTATACAATCACAAAATTAAAGAACCGTATTTATGCAGAAAACATATTTACTAACAAATCACACTTACATGGTTTTTCTTCAGGAAAGGAATAATGATAGTTTCTTTAAAAAAAAAAAGTAATGAAATTATGTAATTTACCTTCATGTTGACAACAGTAACATAAAACCTATTTCTATTTATACAAATTGATAGTAAAGTATATTTTATAACAAAATTTTATGAAAATTGAATGCCATTAACAATATACAAAGATACAACTTAATTACGTCCTTGAAAAAGAATAGTTCTAAAAAAATACCACCCTAGGTTTGATAAATCTTACAATTCCTTTTATAAATTATAAAAATTATATGATAGTAACACAGATAAATATCAATAAAACCATAAACTCATAAAGTTATGTCATCGTAATTTCTCAAGCGAAATCGCTTAAAATAAGTGTGCTTGAGGTTGAAACTAAAAAATAAACTGTTCTTTTTTTTGCGGTAATACAATAATTTATGACAGGCAATAAACTAAATCATTTTGAGGAACCATAAATTGTCACCTTTTGACCAAATAGGTTACAAACGGTTAGTTTTAGGAATATTTTGTAGTTTTTTTAGACAATTTAAAGTGCATTGCTCCGTACAGTAAAACACCTCAAAGCGCAAAGGAATCCCGTTTCGTTTACAAGAATTATTGCCAGGGAAATAGTTTTTGTTCGAAGCCTTCAAACGTTACACCGAGGTCAGACGCTCGGTTGATAGAGGCCTTAACAACCTTTCTAGAAGAATTTAAAAATACAAGGATTTTTTGTGCGTTTTATTGTATCTAAACAATGGTCTGCTTTTTTGAATGGCAGAGGAAATGCCAAAGAATGCGTGGAGTTTATTTACAGAAATATGTGATCCGGTATTTCTGTAGTTCATATTAATTCCTTCCATCTATACAACAGCGAAAAATGTTAAATTAAATTCATAACGACTATACATAAAATATTCATACATATCAGTTTAGTTAGATATAATATGGTATATTACGTCAGTAATTAATAGTTTTACTTACAATTAAATATAAATAGAATATTTTAGGTTACGTCTATGTACATACATGGATACTTTTTGTTATACAGTTAGTTAAGTAATACATACCATAAATAAATACTTCTTTTCAATATTTTTTGGTAAAGATTTTAAATAGGATTTACTTAGTAGATCAAATTATCCATTCAATAATCCTATGCATTCTACTGATTATGATAAAGAATCGGTAAAAAAATAATTATATACAAATTTATATATGCATATTTCGATAGTAGTGTTATCATCGTCAGCAGATAATGTTGTTTCTTATTCGATTTTCTTCTTTTTCGTATTCTTGTTTTACCTCATTTATATTCGAATAAGAATCATTTGTCCTTGGGAATGATAGTATTAAGTAGCTATGGATATATGCACATGCATTAATATATTTGTGGTTATAGTTAATATATATAATGATTAACTTTAATTATCTTATATACGCTTACTCTCTAATAATTACAAATTGATGAACAATATAGATATATGTACATACCGTGAAGTTTAATTAATTAGGGGTTAGGATGTTGCGCGCAAACCGTTAATGACAGAGGGGTCGGGTTTATTTGACCTCACGCACATACCTATTCATAGTGTTATTTTGTCGTTTATCTTGTTCCTGTTGTGTACTGTTTTGTTTGGAAACTTGCTGTCTATGATGTATAAAAAAATTATAAAAGCAAACCCACAATCCGTTTGATTCTAGATTTATCGTTTTCCTTATTTGACTACAATTAGTAATTTTGATAAAAAATAGCAAAAGTTGATAATTAGATAAGAAGATACTGGCTCGCAGCTTCGGAAAGAACATTTGCAGAACAAGCATATGTATTTCCAGAAATTATGCGATTAGACACATAATTTGTTAAACTCGCCGATATCCTGCGAAAATGGAAACTAGAAAAAGAACAAAGATTCAGATATTGTTATTAGAATAGAAATATTTTTACGCAGTGCGCAAATCACGATCTTACTATTCATTGGAAGTTAAATAAATATCGACAAATCATTTGAATATCTCAAATAAAATATATCTAGTAGGAATTCCTCTTGATTTTAGAAATCCTTTATACTTTTATTCAATACTCCAATATACTTAGATAAACTTACATATATCTCATTCCTGTCATGTGGAACTACTCCTTAATAATTTATTCGTATGCCTCTTCGATTTGTCGATTTTGGTTTCTACATTTTCACTTTTCAACTTAAAAAAAAAAGTGCCTGCAGGAGAATAACCTCTCATTTTTGGATGTTATTCTATTTTTATTAAACATCGTGAATGATTTATTTATGTTACAATTTTTTTGAGACTTTTTTATTTGGCAAATAGCCATGAAATTAATAGTACGCCTGCTCTCTTTTGAGTCTATTTTACTTAGGGGTAGTTCTGTTAGGGTATTTACCTATCTTGCGACTGCATAATAGCTCTTAACACGTTAACATCTCATATATTAGATATTACGTTAGAGATTGGTAACTGTGTTTATACTTTTGCAGAAAAACTAATTTTGTGACATCCAGGGAATATTTAATAATACTTTTATTGTTATAAAACATTTTTGATTTTTTTGTGAAATTGTGAATTTATATAAAAAAGCAGCAGTATAAAGTAACATTCAATGTAACAATTAAATGTGAAAATTTTAATATAGTGATAATGAACCTATATTTTTATTAATTAGTACACAAGTGTAAGTATACATTTAAACGATATGCCTACGAATAAGACAATATAGAGGATCTTTAAGTAAAACACTGTTTTAGTTCTATATTGCATGTTTTCTTCTCTTTCTCATACATAGGCTTTTCATAAATATAAAATACAGCTTGTTTGCTATCAGACTCACGAAAAAAATGGTGAAAACGTAATAAACAGTTGTTTAAATACTCTTAGCAGATTAGCCAAATATAAATGCTAATTGGGCGCGATTTTTTGCCGATACGGTTATTCTCTGTTTGCACGAGATAAAATTAAACTAATGATTTATTCCGTTGTCCCCTTCTCATGGTGGTTCGTATGAGAGACAAATAGCCAGTAAGCTACGGTATGAAGGCCACTGTTGTCCCTCTGCCTAATTGCCATGTAATAAATGGACATATATAATTGCAGGCCACAAAGAATTCATTTGTTATATAGGGGTGTTTTAGTTAATAAAATGCATCGGCTGTATCTGACAACAAACTTATCTTTTATGCTTAAACAGCTGGTTTATCTTCGCAAATGAAAATGAAAATTATTTTTCAATTTACCATTTATTTCACTTAATAATAAAAATATAATTTAAAAGTGTCATTGCCGAAATTAAGTCGTGTTCTCAAATCTATACGTTACATAACAATTCACAATATATATTATCGACTCAATAATTCACAATATATTGATTTCAATAAACAATTTTAATAAACCAACTTCCAACCATAAACCAACGTCCACAACATAAAAGATCCTTTGACCTTGGGTATATAAAGTAGTTCGATTAAACTTAGTTGTTTTTCTTGCAGTGGTAGAAAACTGCATATGGGGAACAGAAAGATCATAAACAGGTGAAGATCTCTTTTCGTTACTTTTTTATCAATATTTTCATAAATGTGGTCAGCGCTGTAGTGTATTCAACCATGTGAGTGACCTACATTTGTACAATACCAAGACATAAAACGTTTGCATTTACTCGATCAAGACTTGCCTTTTTACATGATATTTGGTATTATAATCATCAGGTATTCGAACTGTGCAGATTTCAAGATTTTGGTACAGTGCTACAAACAGACCATGTAGTGAACGTCCTCAGCTTTAACTCTCAGGATCCTTTTTCAAATATATATTGTCGTGTATTCTCGCCACCTTTCCCTCGTCATAATTATATCCAGAAGACAACTCCATGTCAATTTACGTGCGAGAATATCTTTCTAGTGATAAAAGTTTTAATCTATCACTAGATTAGTTAGTGCTGACTATAGATAAGAAGATTGAACACAGCCAGGTCGTCAATAGAAGTCACATTTTGCTTTTCCGCTCTCAACTATACCAGAGCGGAAAAGTAATGTAATCGTATAAAGAAAAATGGAAAAGGGATTTTTTCCAGCGTTTATTTTACGTTTTTCGGCCTAAAACAAAATTAATTTTGTGGGTGTGTCGTTGTCGTTGTCGTTGTTAGCACGATAACTCAACTAAATCGTGTCGTATCGATCGAGTTTTGACTGATTCTGATCGGGGACGTCTCCCAGACGATACCTATTGATTTTGAGGGGATATAATACACTCTACCATGTTCAAGGGCTATGAGAAAGCACAATGGATTATATAAGGACTATTTGAGAATTTGTTTTTGTTAGCACGATCACTCGATTAAATCGTGTTGGATCGATCAGGTTTCGACTGATTCTGATTAGGGACGTCTACCAGACTATATCTATTGATTTTGAGGTGTCCCCCACCCTGACCGTGGGTCATGAGAAAGCACGATGGCGGACTATTTGAGAAAAATTTGCCGATTTTGCATTGAACGAAAAAAACATATATTCGGCCTCTATCATACCTATTAAACGAAATGGAGGCAGTGTTGACAGAGTAATACGGGAGGGTGAATAAAAACAAAACTAAAGTGTTATTGTGCAGAGGGCGCGAGAGCAGAGTAAAAACGAAAGTACAAATTAATAATGAAAGATTGGAGGAAGTTAAAGACTTCACTTATTTAGGAAGTAAAATAAATTGGGATGGAAGAAGCGATAAAGATATAAAACAAAGAATAGCGCAGGGTCGAGTATCTTTTAACAAGAAGAAAGCACTTTTATGCTCGGGGGTAATAAACTTAGAAACAAGGAAGAGATTTTTGAAAACGTATGTATGGAGCACGGCACTATACGGTTGTGAAACCTGGACGGTAGGGCAAGTAAGTAGGAAGAAATTAGAAGCTTTTGAGATGTGGTGTTACCGAAGAATGATGAAAATACCGTGGACTGATAGGGTTAGAAACGAAGAAGTATTAGAGAAAGTCGGCGAGAAAAGAAGTATGTGGAAAAACATAAAGAAGAGAAGAGATAGAATGGTAGGCCACTTGCTGAGACATGGGGGAATAGTCCGCGATATTTTGGAGGCAGAAATAGGAGTAAAGAAAGGCAGAGGTAGGCCTAGATTAGACTAATGCTCGCAAATAGTAAGGGATGTGGGTTGTAGCACAATTAGCGAAATGCGCAGGCTAGCACAAGATAGGAGAAGCTGGAGGTTAGCGTCCAACCAGTCTTAGGACTGATGACCTCATGATGATGATCATACCTATACGAATGAATGAGAAAAAAAATACTTTCCCTCGATCACAAAAGTATTGATACGTCATTGAAACAGTCGCCAATGAAAAAAGTAAAACTGTCGCATAAGATACATTTTCAGCATTTATGTGTTGGTTTATTTTCTCTCGGCCATTTAATTTCGAGATAGAGATGTTCTACGTGTGGAAAAGTCCGTTTTAAGGTTTTAAAACTGTTTATTTCCTGCCTAATTGCCTCCTATGGGGGGAGACAACTCCTCTCAAAACATAATATTTTGAGAGAGGAATAATGTTCAATCGCTGTATCCCACTAATTCGAATACCACAAATATATCCACAAAATATATCACAAAATATCGAGTCAAATTTATATTGAACAAATCATTAAATTCTGGAAAGGGACTGATACCCTCGATGCAATAACAAAAACAGAAGAGCAGCTTTTCACGGGTGCTGAAAGATTACTCTAAACTCTACGTTACTCGATACACATATCGCTAACCAAGTTAGCACCGTCAGGAAATAATTCAAAATGACTTTTAGTTAAATTTTTTGACTTATTTTAATCGTCTTCTATGTATCCAGTGACAGCCTCCATCTTACTCCTATCCTACTGAGAACATGTGAGATTTCATTGTTCACTTCACATTGTTCATATCATTGGTCACTTCATAACCGTACTAACTCAGTGATTAATACAACTGGAACAATATTCATTAAGAGACCATCAACCACATGACTGCTCCAAGGCACAGATATGTGAATGCATTACTTAGAAGACGAGGAAGGCATACCGAGTATTAGCCAGCTGACAATTTGTTTTATTAGAGTTTAGAGTTAATACATTTTTTCAATTGTCACATTTTCTGGTTAACTTCATTTTCTAAACGTCCCAGTTTGTCTAGCCGTGTAACAAGTAGCCGTGTAACAAAAAGTAGATTCAAAAAACAATATAATATTTTGTTTTGCTAACAAATAAATATCTTAAATAATACTGAGGAATCCAAGATTCTTGACGTTATATGTAGCTTATGATATAAACTACATGAAGTGGATAATATAACTCTATAATATGTTAACTCTATTGCGTAGTTTAGTTGTAGGCTAGGATGAAACTATTATTGTAAACTACAAACTATCTGTATTCTATTGACAAATACTGGCCAAAATTCAATTTTCTTATAGCTTTTAGAGCGAACATCAAGGCGAGATAAATTTTTAACTCCGTGTATATATGTTTTCGTCAGAATTTCAGTTTCATCTATGCACAATCAGTTAGATCTTATTGATTGTGAGGATCAAGAGACCTAAATAATTTTCTTATTTATTGTAATAGAAAAATATATCAATATAGATTTAAATCAATTTGAATGCCATACCTTATCCTAGACATATTGCAGTTTTAACAAGGTTAGTAGGTAGATTATGATTCAATTAATTTATAGTATTGCAGTATAATATCTGGTTAAAATAGAAGTTTGAGCAAGCAGAATGTGATTTATTTGCAATAGACTACGATTAATTAAAGTTTTATTTGCTTCGTGTTGTAAATTATACGAGTACATACATGAGTTAAATAAACAAATGCTTTCTTATTCCGTCGATGATCTGAAAATTATCACTAATTTGATTGCAAGTCCATACGGGGGAATTATAGGACTGTTGTAATTGCGAGTAATTGATTGCCCTTAATTGCTCCTCTGTCAATAGATTATAAACGTACGATGTAAGTTTGCTTGTGGTTTTATAGGCTTAGGAGTTGTGTATAAGCAACAACTGTATGAATAATAATGCCAGATATGCTGTATACCTACGTAACTTTTATTTCCATAAACGTGTATCAATTTAATACAGTTCATACGTCGATACTTAATTGTAGTTACTCAGTAATATCCATTATGATTTATAGTGGATGGGTACTTACTTGGTACATGAGAGCGATAACATCATATTAATTTCAATTTTTATATTTTTAAGTACCTACCAAATGTATTTATATAAACATGAATCTGATTTTATATTGTCAGTATATTTGTCAAAGTAACTTATCGATTTAGACAATGGAAGCAATATAAAATTATAAACTATTGTATATTTTACAAACAACAAAAAAATAAAAACATTCTATTTTTGTTTTCGGTGAAACAAAAATAAACTCTACTTTTCAAAATGATTAAATTGTAATATGTAAACGAATCGAAAAAATATATATATCGCACCCACAACTGTGGAAAACAAAAACAATTAATTAATATCTTGTATACGAATCTTTCATTTTTAATTACTGCTACATTCTTTAGGGCAGAGCTTATATTAACGTAAAATAATGTTATTGGGCATGTTATCCCAAGCTTATTTTAATGCTTCTAACAGTTCTATTTATTTTTGAACCGTCCTGCCAATGTTCGTTTAAGAATACCAAATAAATTTTCAATCGGATTCAAGTCCGGTAATTGAGCCTGCCAATCAAGGATTTGAATTAGATTCTCATGAATGCAATCCATTACACAGCGGCGGCGTGTTATTGAGGGATGTTATAGTATTAATATAAGCAGCATTTCCCATTCAGTCTTATAAAAATAATGTTATAAGATATGTAATGCTATATTGTATTTAATAGATAACAATTTCTAATGTGCAGTCCTTGAATTTATACAGAATATAACTTTTTGTAATGTCGTCATAGTTATAATATGGAAAATTTTTAATTTTTAAATATCTATTAGCGTGGTTTACCACAACATTGCGGTACTATCATCAAAATTGTATCACATTACGAAACTGATATATAACACCTTCTCATAAGATATATATTTTTTTCGTAGCCCGATCAAAAGGGCACGCAATAAATACAAAAATTAATAGTGCAGTTTTAGGGGCTCTAGTTTTAAATAATATAATATTTTTTGTTAGACTAAAACTGATAGTGTAAGCTCATATCAAAAATACCTTTGAAGATAATGTGACGAGATAGACCAAACAGTTCAACATACACTTCATGTGGATCCGGACCTTACATATTATCTTCCACCGTCTAAGCTTCTATGGTGACAGGGTATAAAACAATTATTTCCTCAGTGGACGAAACTTTAATATTAATATTTCTGTTAATACTTTTCTTGGTATTATTGATATATATTTTTACAGCTATTTTACTCGCATTTAGTTGTGAATTTATGTGTTATATAGAGATGGAATGTGATTTGTCTTGGATTTATCTCGCATTTTTTATATTTAATCTTCTGTAACCTTCACGTATTATACACATACAGCACAGTGGGAAAAATATAAACCGAACATTTTTAACCCTTCATTATTTCCAGTACGCACCTGTATTCAAGGGTTAATATTTTGTAGATATAAATGTCCTTGAGAATGCAGTTTTCTACCAATTTATCGAGCCTATTGAGGCGGATATATCTTACCCCCTTCTTATCCAGCTATACCCTTTCATATAGAAATTAAATCAACTAATCAATCTAATCAGAAAACATTTAGATGGATAATAAAAAGCCGCATTGTATAACTTTATTGAAATACGAGTATTACTATTGACTTATGGAGACACTTCAGATTTTGCAACAGAAGAATTATTTGATAATTATATTTTGAGGAGCCGCGACTCATACATTTACGCATATTACCATTTACAATTTTATTTATCATTTTCAATTTCAAATATTACGATCAGCTTAATGATAAAATTAAAATGTTATAAGATGACCTCGTCGCCTTATATACACCAGGTATTTCTCATTATTTGTTATATTTTAAGTTTCACATATAAAATATAACAAAACTCATGTGAACTGCAGTGAACTGAAGATTAATGAAGAAAATTAAATTATATCTGACGAAGGTTTTATCGATACAAAAAAATACCTTGAAATATTTGAACCTCGGGTAAGCCCGATATATTCCCTAGTATTTGATATCACATACTACGGAACCTTATGAGAGCTTTATATTATTAGATATCAAACATCTTTTTATATTGCGAGATAGGATATATTGCAATATTACTTAATTAAATGTCCAATCCAGTGCAAAACAAGAAGAACTTTTACTAACAATTTCTAATTAATATGAAAAGGGTTTAGACACTTGAGATACGAGATTAAAACACATAGCTTTCCATTATAAATAATAGCAATGTAAAGGTAATTAAATTATTCTAGAGACTTACTGGAAATGAAATATTACAAAAAGTTAAACTATTTCCGTTTAACTTTTTGTAATATTTCATGCATCATTGCAAGTAATAGCAATTTATAAAATAAATACAAAAATGGGAGTGACTACCTTTCACATTAAAAAAGTACTATACGAAGTATTAGTCGAATTCGCAAGCACATAAATGAAACAATCACCCGCCTTCCTCATTATTTCCGTAATATTTTACTTCAACGAATATTTGTTTTTGTATTTTTATAGCTAATTTGTAAACGTCAACATGTTATTTTAATTTTCCATCAGGTCGTCAACAATCATCAAAACGATAGGTATCAGTGAAAATTGAAAAAAAAGTGGGAGACTCCCTTAGCTACAATATATTATCATAGTCATTGTTATTTACTAACATAAGTCAAAAGGATCAAATTAGGGATTATTCATTTTCGCGTTGGTTAAGGTTGTGATGAAAATAAAATGGAAATGATTAGTGAAAAGTATTAAGAAATTGAAATTTTGTTTGGTTTATTTCGAGCTGATTTATGTCTGCAAATCAAGTCTTTATTATGAACTATTTATTTGATCTTAGGGACCACCATCTCTATACAAATGAATATTGTAGATATTGTACCTACGCATAACTTAATTGCTTTGGTAATTGAATAAGATTAATCGTATTTGATTTGGTTTTTTGAAGATTCTCATAAAATGACTGATTCTTCTAGTATTGAATGTTGTATTTGTAAAAAATATATTAAATTGCGAGATTATTAACTGCCTCAGTATTGGAGTGTCAGAGGTTTGTAAGAGAGGGGGGGGGTTATAAAGTTGGGTAAAGAAAGCATTAGTAATAAGCCCACAGTAAATTCAATTACCATACATTGGGTAAACAGTTGGAGGATTTGTACTTAGACTTATAAGGAAATATTGAATATCTGAATCTAATATAAAAATTCAGATTTCCATGTTCATTATATAAATCTAAGACAAAAATAAATTATATGTTTATATAAATAATTTTTATATTATTATATTGAGCATGGCAGAATTAATGACATTATCGCACTCGTATAAAAAATAAAAAATTTCAATGAGGAATGGAAATATAAATAATTCCATTGACAGAGGAATAGCCATTGGAGGAATAATTGACAGCATTATATTATTTTAGACAATATGTAATTATATTACAATTGAAAACAGCTGAAACTTATATTTTATGGTGAAAAGTTTTGCTCTTTATTTTATAGAAATGGGACAAATATCAAAAAGTTAATTTTGATGTGTTAATTTTGATATGATTTCTTATATCCAAAATAAAGTAATTAATTTGTAAACGTATTGTCTTTAAACGCTACTTACGTACAAAACTAATTTATAAATTACTTTTATTGAGAGTATAATTAATAATTTCTCCGTTCTTTTTTACTTGTGCTGTCATGCTTTCATCAAAATAGAAAAACCTACACTGTTTTTTATTTAGACGTTATCGCCATTACTACTTCAAAAAAATAAATATAAAAAAATATAAACCCCAGTAAACTCCATTTTCTCATATTTAGAAACTTATTTAACATTTCAGTGTATACATATAAGTATCTATGAAGTTTCATTTTCATAATTAATATTTCTTAAAGTTAAAGATGTGCAACTAATACAATTTTTAATTGCTAATAAATTATTATGCCCTGTTATGAGCAGTAAAGATTTTTAAGTACACCAAGGTCTTCAAAATTACTGCCACAAATTTCGCTTAGAGTAAATCGTATTTGTTAAATTTAAAAGTCTGGATTTCAGTTCTAAATTTCTGGAGTTAAGCCGCATCTGCCATAATGGATTAGGGTTGAGCCTCGCGCCTAGCCTAAGTGCGAGACGAATCCTCGGCCCGCTGGATCTGACAGCAAACAGTTCCCTTTCCCCGCATCCTCAATAACACTCCGTAAGCCTGACCCTAATCTAGCAGTCTGACAGCTCACCAGCTGCTTTCAGATAAAGCTTACCGTAGACGTTGGCGTTTTATAAATTATTTATTACATCTTCTCATAGGCAGCTTCGAAATTAATTAGTAATAAATCATTGTCTGTTTAACAGTTGTTTATGTCACTAATTCTAGACAGTAAAGTAATGCAATATTAATGCGTAAATAAATATGAATGTGATCAAAATTGGTTAGTCTATATTAAGCTTGTGTTTATGGGCAACAACACAATTTCTAACTGGAGATGTGTAAAAACTACGGGTTATTCTAGGGGTTCTCAGGCCGCTGCCCTTTTCGGCATGGCCTCCACATTTATCATGGCTTCCTATGATTTATGAATGTAACAGGAGGAATTAAATAGAAAATGTCAAGATATTTTTATTCTTTTCGTTGTAATTTCATGGGGACGAATTTATTTATTAAATTTCAGATTTTAATTTATGATTATAACATTTTATAGCAATACTGAAATGCTGAAACATGGTATATGTAAATGTGAGAAAAAAGGAGGCCGAAATTGGTAAATAAACTTCGACCACTTTGTAATGTCGATTAAAATTATGCCGTCTTGTTTTTAGAGACCATGTTGCAATATACTAGTGCGCGTTTGTCAAAATAAAAGGATGGCATGCGCCATTTAGCATCTAAGTGGCATGGTATTATGTGTTTAAGAAACCTAAAATTTATTGTAGCAGTTAGTATTTATTTTAGTACATCGTTGTTTTGTTTTATAAAAATAGTAGAAGAGAAATACATCATAGAATCATCTCATAAAATGTAATGTGACTAAGAAAATGTCTATGACAATAGAATTAAATATAAACGGCCATTCTAACTTAGAACTGTCCTATTCATCGATGACTATTTAACTCTTCCATCTACCCATTCTGTGAAAACACTATATTTTGGTATTGTTGCATATAGTAGGCGGAGCTTTACTTGGTTGATAAAATATTCCTTCCAATAGTAGTTATGCATTTGCATCCTTGAAAATGAGCAGATTAAGGCTGGACCTATTTTCTTACACATAAAGTTATATGGTTGTTGTAAATCATCCGATGACGGTTTATCCAAGTGCTCACGCCGATATGCTTATTTGCAGTAGTTCTGTATTTCTTCCATACGTAAGAGATTATATCGCTAATGCAAAATGTTAACTCATTAAAAAATGTGGGTTGGTAAAGTTAATAATTCAGGGTTTCAATTCCCATTTTTATCTCAATTTATTTACGTATAATTGGCTTATTGAAATCTGTATGAAATCCCAAACCCCAGAGTAATTAGTTGATATAATTCCTTGTATATTTATATTTGCTTCATGATTAATTCTAAGAAATCCAACAGACCGATAAAGACTGTTAAATTTAAGTTTTCAGTTCCCCATTCAGTAACGTATCAAATGTTTAGGTTTTGGGCACGTTTGCTTGTGTCGCAGATCTATCTCAACGGCTTTCTTGAGATAGGTCATCTATATGTATAAATTCAATATTATAGCCGTTAAGATGACAATAACTTTAGCGGTCAAACAGTATGTAACGGAAAACATATTTAAATAAAATTTAAAATCGTTTGCCAGTGTTTTTCTTAAGTAGAAAAACTCGCGCGCACAAAATCAATATATAACAGGATATGGTCCAAAATATAGCCTGAATATGTTAAAACAAAATTCAAATTGTCTTGGAATAATTGTTGTTGGAAACATTATGTAATTTTGAATAGACAACTGGTATGTATAAAACACAAGTATATACTGAAGTATGAATGAACAAACCATGTTAATTAGCAATACTGCTATTTTTTATATAATTAGGTGTGTTAGACTTAAAAATCAGTACTAAATACTACAATAACTTTACTCAAGATATTGCAGATGAAATGTGCTATAAATTAACCTAATTATTTTAGCTCAACATTTTCAATATATTACTTTTAAATATCGTGTTTTAGAACGAAATGTAATTGCGTATGACACTCATATATATAGGAAGTTGCGTGCTGTACGACGTGTGTAAAATATACATTGGGATATACATTACGTCAGATAATCATCTACTTTATGACTGGATAAACGTTTGCCTAAATTATATGGCCATTTATAAAACTGTGTTTTGGGATCATTTTAGCAATGTATTCGTTCGGGTTTGACACGTTTATAAATCGGTAATTGAGCTATTGCATTTGACGGCTTATAATTTCGTTTTAATAATTATTTGGATGCAGTCTAATACAATTCGTATCAACCAAATTAACTTTCTTCTCCATTAAATTTGTAAAACTCCAAAATCCCAATTATTTTTTATCAATAACATTTATAATTCTAACTATAAATAAATATCACAATTTTACGCCTCTTCCGAGTCTTCTATTTTTTTTCTTATTCTTTTATACCATTTTTTATTTTACATCTCTCTTAATTATTACATAGTATTTTCAGTAATTTAGTTAAATTTAGTACAGAAACGAGGTGTATTACTTCCACATGCAAGATTTGAAGAAATATGAAAAATAGAATAAATAAGTCACTCTTACGTATTTCTGTGGTTTGTAAAATTATATTAATTTACATTTAAAAACTTTTATAAGGTTTTATAAAAACAGTTTTCAAATTTGATAAAAAAATATTAAATATTGTATTTTAATATTGATCCAAAAATGCAAATTGCATAACTTAAGGTAACCCGGAGTCCTCCAGACTAGGGTTTTCAAGAATACCATGTCTCTTCCAAGAAGTGTGTTGGGTTCTATGTGTATTTTTATTAGAAAAACTAACAAAAAGCCACCGTTCCATCTTGTGTTTATCAATTATATATTTCTTAAAAGGAAAGTTTCAAGGCATTTGTTTTTTCAGATTACAAATCCGTTAGAATTTATTAATGAGTGTTTCTGTAACATGTTCAAGAAAAATTATTGAACTGTAATTTGCAACAAGATATATAAATGTGCACTTTCTTACCATATGTCACCATACGGTTATGCAGAATAAGTAAAAAAGAGCATATACAACTGTTTATATCAACCATGCATCTATGCATAAAATTATGTCAAGTAGTGGAAGAATTGAGTTCAACCAGTGAACAGTTTCACGGGCCATAAACCATGCACATAAATAAAATCGACTTTATAGTATGAGGTTGAAAATTGATAGATTAAGAGGTTAAACTGTAACATTTAGTTTTTATGTCTTTACCACAAGCTGTTATTCAGTTGTGGTTTGTCTAAGGTAGTTAGATTTATTACTTCATTCATTGATCGGAAGTCAGAAATACTATTTATGCAAATTTAAAAACAATAAATGTTGATTCACTCATTAATCAAAAAGATATATTAAATAATGAACAATATTTATCAAAAGTGTATGCGGAAGTATAATACTTATACTAACTAATGTTATAAATATTTGCATTTTTCTGCATAAGCCGTTTTCCTAATATCAGTTAGTTTTGTTTTACCCATCTATCTCTCTTGCGCTTAACTTTATATCTTTACTGCATACAAAAATCTTAATCTCTGTAAGTGAAAATTTCCATAAAGGGCACATTTGATTCATATCTAACATATTAGAGAGTGTTGGCAATAATAAATCAACTCGTATCATATCAACCCAAACTATTTATGTAAGATACGGTACACGCTATA
The DNA here is from genome assembly GCA_037954035.1 of Rosalia funebris. Lineage (NCBI taxonomy): Eukaryota > Metazoa > Arthropoda > Insecta > Coleoptera > Cerambycidae > Rosalia > Rosalia funebris. Next base: position 29,364,981 of record JAZFAV010000032.1, on the reverse strand, counting down.
GTTAGAAGTAAGCCATAAAGTTATTCCTATTTAATTGCCAATAAACAAATGTGTATCTATAGTTTTTATACTAGTTGTAATATTATTCTATTATTGATTCCGAGATTATGAATTGAAGGTGCGTTTTAACTACCGTGCGTAGCGTGTACAAACGTTATCTGATACTATTACAGAAGTAAGTTGAGCTACACCTACAGCCCTTTTTTTTCTAAGAACTGAAATGAATGTTGTTAATAAATTGACTTTACCTTCAGTGGAATAACTCCAACATACTCAATGAGTATTTTCGTGAGATATGAAATAATAGTCCAAGGACCGCAGGCTCGGGAACTTAACTTAATTAATTACAGAGGCTAACAAGGATTTTGTGATCTCTTGACATTTTTTTTACTTTTTGGCTTAGTTACATATGTACCATGAACTACAGAAACACTGTTTTTTTTGTTTCCATCACGCATCAGTACTGTACAGTGTACAATAATTTGTAGTTTTTAAAACCGAGGTTCTATGAAATGAAATTTTGCCTCAATCTTTGCGGCGCCCGGGCTCCTGTGTTTAATCGAATTGAAATGTACACACAAGTATGGGGGGATTTACTGAGACAGAGTTGGCCGTGAGGGAAATTCCCATTTTATACTATTCAAGTATTTACATAGTCGCTGTAGTAAGTTCTTAATGTATGTACGTTTAGTGGTGACATCGCGGCGTGTGATTTTATTTTGTTTTAAGAATGGCTAGAAGTTGTAAATATACACTAAATATATTTTGTTATGCGTGTGGCTGTTTCAAAACCTAGTTCAAAAAACGTTATTTATGCCAATTTGGTTGATTCGGTTTATTCTGCTGCTACTTCATATTAAATTAGGATTAGTGAAGTAATACTTAAAAGCAGTGGCGGTTTTACTGTAGGTGCATTTGTGCAGTTAGGTGTTTACTATATTTACATTATCATTATACATAGAATGTTCCGATATCTAACAGTCTCGCTTACAGCTTGTTAGATGTTACGAGAGTCGCCAGCTTTACAATTTATCAGATTTATCTACGGGATATTAAATCTGCAACTCCAAATACATAGCGCGTTCAGTTTTCATCTAACACACATCAGAGGACCGTTTAACCATGTGTTAGAAAGAGAGGGCTTGGGCGCGTGAAACAGGAGATTTCTATACGCATGTATATGAGATTTGCGTGCATTGCACGTTATGCACGCAAATCTCATATACATGCGTATAGAAATCGGTGGAATATATAACGGAGTTTTAATACGCGAACTGTACGAACCGTTTCTGAAAATGCTGAACTTTTAAAAGAATGCTTAGAATGTATCTTTGACACTGCGGGAAATGATTACAATACAAAGAATCAGGCTCAAATGTTATTGGGTTATTTAAATAACGCAAACTTTAAATACTGGCTCGCGTTTTTCGCCAAGGTCATGCCTCATTGTGAAATCCTTTTTAAAGGGTTTCAGTCTCGATCATTGGATGCTGTTAAGATGAGCGGTTATTTGCATAATTTTAAAGACGCAATTATAAAAATCCGGACAACTAATTCGCCTGAAAAAAAAAACAATACGATCTCATAATGACATCATTTTCTACAAAAACTAAGGAAGTGTGTGATATATTAATTACCCAAACTAAAAACAGATTTGAGTTTAAAAAACACCTATTAGCGTCGATACTATTTTTCCCCAATAAATTTAGTGACTATAAGAAGCAATTGCCCATTCAAGATTTTGACAATGCAACGAAAACTTATGGATTTTTGGACAAAGTTAAATTGAAAAGTGAGTTAACGATTATATAGAGCAGGTAAGATTTTCGTGAAGCAGCAAGTTGCTTAGCATTTTTGCAATTAATTATAGATCGAAACCTGACGGACTGTTTTAGTGATACTGTTTTATTATTAAAATTAATTCGTATCATACCCATCCCATGACAAGTGTTGAGAGTGAACACTGTTTTTCGACGCTTAAATGAATTAAAAACTATTTGAGAAATACAATGGCGCAAGACAGACTAAAATTCACTTTGCATGATAAGTATGGGGAAAGTGCTAATGGCAGCGATTCCAGATTATTAAAATCTGGATTTTGATGTTCTTGTAATTGACGTTTTTGCGAATTCCAAGAACAGATGAATGGATTTTCTATATAAATAACCAGGCTTGGACATAGGTAAGTTTACTTTAATTTTTCGTTTATTATTTTACCGATTACACCCTCAGACAAAAATGACACCGGCCGCCACTGCTTAAAAGCTATAGGTAAAAATGGGAATTGTTTTAAGTACTTATGTGGCAAAGCTCTTTCTGAAGCAAAATTAAAGCAAGGCATTTTCGTAGGACCACAGATAAAAAAAAAATAATGCAGGACCAACAGTTTGAAGAAACAATCACAGAAATTGAAGAAGAACCTTGGATATGCTTTAAAAATGTAACAGAAATTTTTTTAGGAAATTATAAACATCTGCAGTATGGGGAAATTGTCAACAAAATGCTGGATAAATTTAAGCAACTTGGTTGTAATATGAACATAAAAATTCATTTTCTGCATGCTCATTTGGACTACTTTCTAAAAAATCTTGATGCTGTTAGTGAGGAGCAAGGTGAAAGGTTCCATCAAGACATAAAGGAGATGGAAAGAAGGTACCAGTCTATGGGATGTGACGATAATGGCAGATTACTGCTGGATGCCGAAAAGACAACATCCAATAAATCATAATACAAGAAAAACTATAAAACGGAGTTTTTTCTTAAAAGGGGAGAGATTGTGAAAAAAAGAAATTATAGACTCAAAACTATTTGTGTTGTTGATTTTTACTATGGTTTTTAATGTTTATTAAAATGTAATTTTTCCTTTAGTTTTTAATTTATTCTGATTATTCAGTTAATCAAAAACCTTACGTGAGGAGCAAAAACGGAAGGTAGATATGAAATCAGCGTAAATAACTCACTTATATTCACTTATCAAACCCAAATCAAATTTCAGAATGTCAAAATTTGTAGGCCAGTGTTATCAACATATATACAACTGCTTGCTTGAAACAAATGAGTCCTCTTGTAGGATACTGATCTCGTGATGTTTTTATATTATTCTTACTACGATAGTGTACCTACTAGACTCGCATAGCAGGCTAAAGTTACTCGCAAACATGAGCTCCTCTGCATTATTAGGCATAATGCGTTGGGACTTACCAGGCTGGGTCTTCTAGAAAATTCCTGTGATTGAATGTTCTGATGTACTAAGTTTAGTTAAAATATTTATTTTTATATGAAAACATTTCATTAAATTCCGTGTGTTTTTTAGATCTATTTGAAATTATTTCCCAATTTTCTCATAGTTGTTTTGCGATCCCTGTACATAAAAAAAATCTAGTTAATATATAAGTATCTGTAGTAAAAATCGACCGTGTTCTTAATTTCTTTTAAGTAATATTGCACGAAATGATTTTCCTCTAAAAACCACGAACACAAATAAAAAGTATATATGTTTTGTTCTATTTACATATATGGGTAAATTATAAGTACTAAATAATGAAAATAAGAAACACAACCCCAGTTTGAATTAACACTTGCATTTAATAAAACTATCGTTACAGTATACTCGTGGAAGAATGATCGAATCAATTTGCAAGTGATTGTGGTTACCGACTACTGATTACCAATTGCTGTTAGAATTTCCGTCAAAAGAATGTGACCTCGTATTTAAACAAATTAGAAAATCCCCTCCAGTGAGCCCCAGTTGCAAAATCCAAAGAAAGTTAGATTTCCTATCGCTTATGGCAACGAAAGAAATAGTCCTACTACGCTAAGTGATTGATAAATGGTCGTATTAGACGACCACACAATAGAAGATGCACTAGCGTACAGTATTTACGATCATCGTGGATGTACGTTTGGCATAAAAATTGCAATAATTATAAATGAATTAAATAAGTAAATAAAATTATATATTCTCCGCCCGTTCGCCACGCGGTAGGTTATAAACGTGTGCAAAATTTAATCGAAGTGTACCGTCATAGGTGGTCTTGTGTATTCAATAATAAATATATCAATGAAATAGTCGTATACAGTATAACAATAGCACATTCCCAGAATTCTTTAAATAAGTAATAATTGGTGTTCTTAACTGTTATCAATATCATTTAGAGTATTTATATAGAATTTAAGCTTCCTAGAAAATAATTGTTTCATCAGGTGTTTTCTAATTTGTAGAAATAAAATAACAGTAATTTGATAGTATGACAGTTAATACATATGTTGACAACCAAAACCATGGCCATAACCTGGAAGAATTTACTTCATTAGATAATAACCGTGTAAATGCCTGTACTCCAACCAATAGAATAGTTTTTATTGGTGTTATAGAGTTTAAGTTACCTCGACAATGTTTTTGTCATAATAATTTCTACCACTATTGTAGTTACAATTACAAATTCATTCACAATTAAATTTAAATACATAAAGAAGTATAATAGTAAGATAATAAAATATAGACATGATTTAACTGTATTATCCTAATCTTTATATTTTTTACTTGTGATGTAATACAATATCCTACTCGTTGACTTTAAGTATTAAATTGCTGACAATGAGTTGCTTCAACAGTGATAGCTTTGCAGATAATACATTGGGAGTTTAAATAATATTTATTTGTAAGTGCAAGCAGGTAAAAATTTATGACGTGTCGTAGATGTACTTATTTATTTATTACTAACACAACATTCAAAATTATCTCTATACCGGATAACCACTAGATAACGCTCATTCCAATAGATTCTTTATTTTAAATATGAAATTTGACACATCAAATGACGGTGTATTTCGTTACAAGTCGTTTGATTATATATCATAATTTATAGACTTATTTTGTTGTCAATTTTTATCAAATAATCTGTTTTTTATTGTCAACGAATCATTACATAAAGGATGTGAGTGAACATGAGTAATGAATCAAAGAAAAAAAAAGGTCATGAAAATAAATCTTCTATTTTAAAATACATTTTTGTTAGCTTATATGTATAGAAATATAGTTTTCTATTAAAAAATTTTAGTTTATGATTTTTCCTTATTACAAGATCGCTGTGTGCAGAATGCTCTTCTTATATCTGAAACGGCAGAAAAGCTATCGTCTTTGCAGGTGAAGCCGAAAGTAACAATTTTGCCAATAATGCCAGTTTTGCCATCAGTTAAGAAAAGCTTATTATACATAAATAATTTAGGTATTTCGTTCTCAAAATTAAACGTACATAAAAATATTTTATGCACAAAAAAATACAATTCACGTATTGCATATTACATTGTTTTAAATAATAAATATAAACATAAATTTTATTGTGTTTTTATTATACATTGGTAACGAGTTTTATAAATATTTTTAAATATTAAATGAAACAATAGGTAGGTATTTCATATATAATAAATTGTTACACAGGAAATACTTGTCACAGACTATGTGAACGTTTTTATGTATCAATAGAACTAATGTAAACAATAAATACCAAAGGCTTTTGTTTACTCTGTCTAACCCGTAGGATGCAAAATATACCGAGCGATAATGTCAATAACCCAATATAGTGTAGGAAAAATAATTGCACTTTTTAATGTTTGAATCGCAAATTTCGAGTATAATTCTACAGATATTTAACTTTTCAAATCTTGTTTAATAATGCTTCTTGAGTTATTAAGGTGCCTAGAAGCCTAAAATTTTGTCATGTACCTACAAATTTATACGCGAGTTCCATTTGACATCCACCTCAGTGAAGTGGAAACATTCTTCTACAAATACGTATTAGCATTTACTTTATCAACGTAAATACTAGGTATATAAATAGCGAATTAGTATACAATTATACGTATATTAATTTACTATTTATATATTAAATCGTTTATGCCATTAGAACCGTCTTATTGTATTGTGTTTGAAAAAAATAATCAACAGTAATTTTTAGTTGTTATACTCATTTAGAAATTTAATAAAATACTCGCTTGCACTATTAGCTTATGGCTTATGAAATAATAATATTACATTACATTCATAAAACATAATCTTAATGTGATGGTGTAAAAAATGTATTGATACTAAATTATTATCTTCAACATTTATTCAAACGATTACAAATTCTGTCTATAATTAAAACATCGATTAATGATTATATTTATTCTGTTGTTGGCTATCGAATTTGACAATCTGAATACCGAAACTCGGTAGCGTTTATTGCATGCCCAAAATTTCTATACTTTAATTAGTCACGTTAATGCTGATCAATTATGTTTATTGATATAGAAAAGACTTCAAAATCTTTAAGTTATGGCAATTCGTTTATATTAATTTAGTGTACAGATAAAACACTATAGTTCAGTTGTATTTTGTTATAAACAAAAATACATAAGTAATAGAGATGCTATTTTCAATAATTAATTACAAATCCCATATCATCACCATAATTTAACTGGCACATTCCAAACAGTCCCCAGTCAATTACCATTAGGATATTTATTCTCCACCTCCGCAAGTATTCTATTTTAAATGAAAATTTAAAATTAAATGAAGTATGAAAAATACATATACTCTGTTTTATCATGTTCATTATAAACTTTATACAGGGTTATCTATTCACCATTTCTATTCATAGTTTATTTCATTATCTATTCATAGTTTAGCCAGATATCAAGTGATCTGGTACACTTTAGTACCAGATCACTTGATATCTGGCTAAACTATGAATAGATAAAAGTTTTTCTAGTCTGTATAGTCTATTCTATTACCAGATTTGGCCAAACTCAGTTGAAGTAGGCAATAAACATGAGGGTAAAGTATCTACATAATGGACTTCATAATCTGCGAGAAGAATAAAAAAAAAAGAAGCTTATTTTAGACTAATATCGTTCTTTTATTTAAAATGTAAAAATATTTACCCTGAATTATTTTATCGTTAAACATACCACTAATTATTTGTGTTAGTTGTTTAAAAAGCTATTTCATTACTATCTAAAATAATACTTCGTTTATTTTTTCGCGAGCAGAGCATAGGCTGACTTGATGTATATCCCAGTCATATCACTAATGTTAATCAAGGAACGGCCGGTATGACTGAAACGGATGACCACCACCGGTTGGCTTGCCTATAACTTCTAGAGGCTTATATGTTAGTGAACTCGCAGAAGCTACACAAACTTAGGCGAGGTTTATGTAGAAGACATATCATCCGTCAGATAGGATGTACTACGCAGTCCAAATGTGGTCACATCAGTTGCACAACAAAACTATGTCTGTTTATATTCCTAATAATATGTATGTCCAATAATATATTGAATTACTATAGATCAGAATTACCACTGATTTACCATAGTTTTTATTGCAAGGCTGCTATATTTATGGTACCTTAATTTCAAAGCGATTCAAATTACCGACTGAGTAGTTATCAGAATTCAAAAGTTTAAATACATAAATTGATCTGCTAAAGCCTCAGGCTATAGCGGGAAAGGTTACACATAATGACGAGTATAAATATTCATACGCTTAGAAAGAAGTGACAAAATCTCTCCGTTAAGACTCGAGTCCAAGTATACAATGATATCCCTAAATACAATAACTGGTCTCAGTTAACTACCCTAGACTACGGCGCAAATAACATTGTTGCAGACATCTATACAGGAGACAACGAAAAATCCCCATCCATGTTGTAGGAGAAACGCAAGGGCCTGGCTTTAATTATTAAGTCTACATAGAATACTGAGCTGAATAAGCATTCTATTCTCATGAGTTGGTATCACTTATTCTTGTATCTCAACGTCTGGAATTTAATTTAAGTTGGTTGGTTGAGTTTGGGAGACTTTTTAATCTCTACGATCAATAAACACTTATACGCGAAGTCTGCGATTTCACTAAAATAAATATACGACGTTAAAAAAGTAAATAATATCATCTGCTCCATGGAAAACTTGCGAAAAGACAAACCAAATCAAGAATTTGTTTCAGGTAAGGATTTGGTTAGTGAAAAAAATAACCTCACTTAATGTTGTAATGTTGAAGTAGAACCTGTAGTATCTATTAATATTTTAGTGTATTCTAGTGTGTTTTCAGTTGAGGGCCATAAAATAGAGCGCTTCGATCGTCTTCATATTAGATCGTAAATAAGAAATCTTGTAAAAATATAATGTTTGTAATTCATCATTGTAAAATTATAATGTTAGTGTAACCAAATGTGTACATTTTAAAAACCATAAATCCCACAGTAACATGTACATATCCGTCTGTCTAGTATACTTAACATTCGAGATAATAGAACTATTTTGAGCTACCCTATTCCAATTCCCAAATGTTGGAAACGGCGTAGCTTCCTATTGGAAGTTATCGGTATCTGTTACAAGTTTAAAGGTGACTTATTAAATAGTTACGTAATAAATTTAAAACAAACGTTCATTTACTAATTCTCATAGCACAAATTTTAATCTTATATTATTATAATCATTCTTTGAAAAAAATCAAGTATTTGATTTAGTGCATTCGAGATATAAAGGAGGAACTGATTTTTATTTCTAGACCAGAATATTTTCTAATTGACTCTTCCATTAATTATACTTTACTGCTAGTAAGTAATTACATAATAAAGTTGAACCAACTTAAATATAAATGTTTATTTAAATATGGACTACAAAATTACCACTTATGGTTCATTATTAAATTAAACAAGTTATTGAATTACAAATCACAATTTACTGTTTAGATAACGTGACATTCCATTTTACAACAAATGACATGACAATGTTTTTTTGTTTTTCAATGTACAAGTCGTTTCAATGTACAAGTTGTTTGTGGAAAGCCAAATAATCTTTAAAAAATCGTATATTGATTTTACAATTTTATAAATTCGAAATCAATAATTAAGTTATACTCAAAAGCTTCAACTACATACTAATAGAAACTATTCACTCTTTTGCGACCACCGTATCATAGTCCCGTTATGTAACAAGTGGCGAAAAATAACATCATAAATTATTTCGTATATATAATTAATATGTGGTTTTTGATTGTCAATGACAAAATAATAATCAGTATGAAATGTGCAATTAAAAATGGCAAGCTGGCTGTGAAGGGACGGTAGTAGCTATATATTGCTGTAATCTAAACATTTTATTAATACTACAAGAAATTAATACGCTTATTTTTACATTTTGAAAGTATTGAGATAAGATTTTTCATCTGATTTTTAAAATATCTGTGTTAATTAAAACAATGTTCTGTTAAAATCGGAATTGTTTTAATCATCATAAAATGATTGATAATTATTTAACCATTACAATATTTTAACCATTCTAAAAATATTATATATAGTATCAATACAACCATGTTTTATGTCATATCGTAATCTTTTTTTCTACAGAGTCATAATATAAACAAGGAAATGGCAATGAAACAAAATAACTAGAAGTGACATGGGATAATCAAAAACAGATACATTTAATACAAATGTACGGACAATCCAGTTGGGCAATAAACTACATTAATTACAATATAATTTATTGTTTATTTTTTCATTTTTATATAAGCTTATTCATATATTGACTAGATTATCTGACTCATTAATTAACTAAAACATTAGTGTTGAATAAGTAACATAATTTTCATTGAATTTTATATCATATAATGTAGTTATAATATTTTGTTTGGTCCACCTTATAAAAACTTACTTGGGTTTCAATCATAACTGTTACAGATTGTTGTATTATAAAAAGGAATCCTAAAACTATAGAATTCTGTAATAAATATCGATGACCCTAGTCGAGCTCTTCTCCACCAGAGGGTCTCACAAAATTTTGTAGCGCCCTCCATGACTACAGCGGTGAACCTTAAACAAGTTTTCTTCGGGACTGTTACACCAAAATCGATAACCGCATATCGCGAACTGATCGTGGCGCCAACTGCTAACGTTTAAAGGTTGTTTCTCTCTTCATTGGATTTTATCGAATTTTGTAAGGAGCCATATTTACAAAATATTTGCATTTTGGGACACAAATTTCAAAATAAAAGTGGACGAAAGTTAAAATGTTCCATGGTAAATCCTATGTTCATATACCTATTTGTTGTTATGCATCATATACTATTAATTCCATTGCTATTTGACAAATAAAAAACTCTCTTATCTTGCCGAATGGACAGTCTACCTGAGCCTAACTATAAAAACAAGCCACGGTATGAGGTAAGAGCCATTTGGGATTTTTTATTTGGCAAATAGAGATGAAATAAACTATACATTCATCATAACTTTTTGCACATACATTCAAGTTATATAAAAATTATATCTGAATGAGTGAATTCTACGTATATTTTGTTACAATAAATATACATTCTAAATTATTTTTTTAATTCAGTGATCACCTGTGTTTTTAGTTTTTATTTTTGTTAACTAATACTAGAAATTAAAGTACAATTAAGAATTTCAGAATAGTTTAAATTCAATCTGCCTAGCAAAATAATTTAAATTCAATAAAAACATTAATCAATATTGAACAATCACGTCATCATTAGGTCATCAGTCCTAAGACTGGTTGGACGCTAACCTCCAGCTTCTCCTATCTTGTGTTAACCTACGCATTTCGCTAATTGTGCTACAACCTACATCCCTTACTATTTGCGAGCAGTAGTCTAATCTAGGCCTACCTCTGCCTTTCTTCACTCCTATTTCTGCCTCCAAAATATCGCGGACTATTCCCCCATGTCTCAGCAAGTGGCCTACCATTCTATCTCTTCTCTTCTTTAAGTTTTTCCACATACTCCTTTTCTCGCCGACTTTCTCCAATACTTCTTCGTTTCTAACCCTATCAGTCCATGGTATTTTCATCATTCTTCGGTAACACCACATCTCAAAAGCTTCTAATTTCTTCCTACTTGCTTCCCCTACCGTCCAGGTTTCGCAGCCGTAAAGTGCCGTGCTCCATACATATGTTTTCAGAACAATCACGTACGCTAAGAAATTTAAATGTTTGATATACATATATGTATGACTAATGGATGTTTCATCATATATACTTTTAGTTGAAATTAATTTCAAATACAAAAATGATCATAAATAAAAAAAGAGTTATATTGATACTGATTTTGAAAAGTATAATACATTTTAAAATTTAAGTGCAGACTACTCAAGGGACACTGTACATGGACAATACATTATCTCCTACATAGTATATTTCATATTATTTTTATGTATGTATGTCTATAATTATGTTTTCTATTATATTATTTATTATGTTTTATATACCCGCTCTAATTAATAAACATATATTATGTATAATTAATATATATTTATTAATTACAGCGGGTAAAGAGCAATAGTCCTGCTCGGCCTGTACTCTCTTATTCAAAAGCCATTAGGTTTTCCAGAATATTGGCATTATGTATTGCACAAAAGCTGCATGTGTTTTCTTTAGTCGTAGCTTCGGTCAAAGATAATTTCATTCAACATTCCGTGAACAATGTTGGAAGATGATAAAGGACATATATTAATGCTGTATTATGTCCATTGTAAAGGAGCATTGGAGCAGAACTTGTATTTTATATGCCCCTTTACAGCAAACAAAATGTAATGAAAAAAAATTTTATCTATGCGAAATGTAATAAGATTCATATACTGATATATTGGCATACTCATCAGGCCATTACTAATTAATATTGAAAGGGATTTACCTAAGATATATATAGATGATTAGAATACGTCGGTAGTATACCCTGCTAATGTCTAACAATTTTGTATATAGCATGGGTTCGAATCTTATCTTCGATACTAACAATGTTAGAGGGACGAATATTATTCAGGTTTTTCAAACATAGAGATAGTTTCCTTTAAAAGTAATTAATTAATGTCCATGTTGGTATTCTGCTAAATAAAAAAAATAGTTTGAGTTTTAATTTAGGAATGTAAAATTAACAAAAAAAAATTAATAGTTGCTACTTATTGACTTTATTTGTGCCTAATTATTATACTGTCATATGATATGATCCTATGTACAATGTTGAAGTTTTTATGCCTCTTTGATTGTTTACTTAACTTCTGAGACTTTATACGGTTCATCTTCATGAACCTTAAAAGTTAATAATGTACCTGGTATATTTTGAGAATAACATGTATATGAGAGGATGTAACAACATGTTTATACAGAATTGACTGATTATGAAGCCGAAATACGAGTACATTAATTGAACCAGTATGCTATCTATCAATGATATCCAGAATTTCCATAATAATTAGATATTTTTTTTATAATCAATTTATACGAATTTCTTACTTCCTCCATAACATCCAGTATATTCTAAAATACTAAAAAATAATAACTATAGCAATTATAATAATTTGGCATTAACTCTTGCACATAAATTCAGTTATTCTGTTATTTCTTAAAGATACCTGATAATTACCCTACATTTGACTAAACACTGATCACAATTCATATGTTGTTGATCATAAAATCATTTGTTCTGTTTTAACTACCTATAAATTTATAAAATATTAACGTGCGTTGTTGTATAATATTATTTAAAGTTCTAAATAAATAAACCAATTAGATGTTACCTGCTACAGATAGTTAAAAGCCCAGGTTTGGGTTAAAATATATATATATATATATATATATATATATATATATATATATATATATATATATATATATATATGTGTGTATTTATTTTTTAAAAATATGTATACAAACATTTAAAATTAATATACTCTCGTAAGTTTACTTTTATGGATGAGTGGAAAATAATGTGGACAAAATTGTTTTAGTTGCCAAAGTCGGTAGATTTATGTAATAGACATCAACACAATTATCTTTAAAGTCAAAATCTGAAGTATTCACAGTTCTTTACTATTAATACGTCAGAGGATAAGAGAGGATGAAAATTACAGCAATAAATTAAATATGAAGTTCAAATTCTTAAATTGCTATTGATATTTATAAATTATGAAGGCAAATTATATATTACCTGAATGCACCTGGATTACCTGCATCATAATGCTTATTAAAATACATAAAATTCTTGACATAGTTGCATGTAGGTAATCATTAGAGCATTACACTGTTCAACTTATAATAGAATCTTATACAGATCCACATCTTTTCCGCTATACATGTTTATTTCTTGTATAATCCCATCATACAATTTCCATCCTTTGGTGGCCATATAAATACGCATAGCTAATATACTAATCCATGTTGAACTTTTACATTCATATCTTATAGTAAAAGCCATGTGCACCGTCAACCAATCAGCTGTTGGTTTGAAAACCTTGCGTGTGTTGGCTTAAAACGAAATTATCCATCATACCTCCATACAATTTTAGTACTATTGTGTAACTTGCTAGAAACACCTTCGGCGACATTTTACGTAGTTTTTTGGCAAACGCCATTTTAATTATCCTCAGTAATTATTACATTACTTACAAATATTTTATAAGCTAGTGATAGAATGTGCAGTTGTGATGTGGATAAGTTTCAAGAAATAACGTATGATGCTGAATAATAGCTAATAATACAAATGGACTTATCTATAGAAAACAATACATATGTTATGGTTTTATCCAGCATCCATTTGCTTATATTATTTTTATAATTAGGTAATTTTAGCTCATTACATTTTACAAATTATATTAACGCCAAATAAATTAAGAGCAATAAATGATTTTTGAAAATGAGCGAAAAAAGACGTATCTTAACGTAAATAGATATACACAATAATGAATGTGTGCTGATAAATTTCTATTTAAGGTATCCTTTTATGGTTTATTTAATAAATACAAAGAAACCAGTAATGTATGCACCTATAGTTCATGATGTTAATGTATTACTATTCACTATCACTAATTTACTATTTTATTTTTAATGTTAATACTTTGTCTATTTCTCTTCCGTTTGTTTCTATTAACGTATAAAGCAGACTAATGCTGTTGGTACAATACCATACAAATTTTTTACTGTCATCAATCAATTGATTTTGCCAATTGTTGTTATTTCTTTAAGTGCATTCAACAAAATTAAATTAAGATGTCATGTGTATATAGGGTTATATTAAATCTATTGGTATCTTCCTTTGTTTCATAAAAACTAGGTTGTCCTTATTATAGCTATAGTTATTCCTCTTGCTCGCGAAGCTCTTTGTTCTGAAATGTATTTGAAATATTGTTTTAAAACAGGAATTTTGTCAATGAATTTGTTAAAATGTTTAAAAATCTTCTATTTAAGGTAAATTAGTTAACATACTTTGCTGGTCCCGTGAGTTATTTGTTTTAATGAAATTATCATTATTTCTCTTAGTCATGCCATTCACCTTAATTTTTCTTTATTTGTTTATTTTTGTTAACCCTTGCTTAAAAATAACATTCTTACGGTATATTAATGGGTTTAAAATATTAGTTTCATATCATGGTATCATGAGGAATAATATGAAATACCTCTAAAAGATATATATCGACGTGTTTTCATTATTGTCTTTGTAGATTTTAATATTTTAGTGCTTTGCCTATCGTCGAGTATTTAGTGGACTAATAGTATTTATTGATACTACGTCTATTCTATATCTGAAACATTAGATATAAATTTTTCGCAACTGTACATTTTTAGATGTGTGCGGTTTAGATAACATTACTTGCAAAATGAATATTATTTATTAATATAATCATATACATACAAGCGAATACTTGATGAAATTGAAAACTTACGATGAAGCGGCAATTTATAGTCATTTATTGGAAGACAAAACGCTCTTATGATCAACGCTTTTTTTACGAAGTTATATTATCCTCAGTTGATTAGTCACTTACTAGCAATATGTTCAAATATTTATGACTCGGTTGTTGGGAAAAATGTTACCTATATACAATAGACACAAAAATTAAGGGATGTAAAATAACTCCTAAATTTTTAGGTGAATTTCAAAAGGCTGTATATTGGAAAAAAATAGCCGCAAAGCAATTTTAAAAAAGTTCAAGTATATGGTTTTCAGATCTTCAGATCGAAATTTTTTATTATCAGCAGTTTTTGAGTAATCATAAGAAAACCATCAAAAATATGTTTTCCAAATTTTTGCTTGATTTTCAAAAGGTGCACGGACTTCAACACATTTTTTTCAGTGATTTCATCATAAATCTTTTTTAAATAATTTTATCTTCTTATATTTTAATGGTCTAAAAGCCTGGTACAATGAGTTATCGTCGTTCAAAGCAAAAAAGATAGTTTTGACTTTGGTAGTAGGGTTTTAAAAAATGCAAAGTAATGTTTACAAGTTATAAGTAGTTATTGGTTTTTGAAAAAAAATAGGTGCGAGAATATTGATTGGAAAAGTGGTAAATAATCGCGTATTTAGGGATATTCGCTTAACTTGGCATAACTTTGCAAACAATGGATAGACTAAGGATGTTGACTGTTGTCTTTCGCACCTCAAAGTATACCAAAGAAACTATGAAAATTTAAAAGCGCTGCAATTTCTTTTCATTGTGTTCGGAATGATTGAATTAGTCGCTGTTTCTAAAAGTCAACTTAAGAATAAATTTTTAATTTCGTATTCATTTTTTGAGGTTGAAAATGTTTTTTAGCAATAATCCATATTTTATTTATCAAAAACTGTTAATTAAAACCGTACTTGAATTTTCTGTACGATCGTTATTTCCCGAATAATTAATTACCAAAGTGAAAACCAACTATTTTGCTTTGAACGACGATAACTCAGTGAAAAATCATTTTGCCAGGCTTTTAGACCACTAAAATGAAAAAGGATAAAATTATTTAAAAAAGATTTATCATGAAATCTCTGAAAAAAAATGTATTGAAGTCTGAAAGCAAGGAACTTTTGTTTCCGATGGTTTTTTTATGATTGCTCAATATCTGCTGATGGTAAAACTTTTGATCTCAAGATCTGAAAATTGGAAACTTAGAGCTTCAACTTGCTTTTAAAATTGCTCTGCGACTACTTTTCTCAAAGTTACATCGCTTTGAAAATCACCTAAAAATTTAGGATTTTTTTACATCCCTGAATTTTTGTAACTAGGGTGTTTTAGCTGTAGATTAACAGTTGCAGTATCTTCATTAAAGCCCATTTTATTTACACAGTAATACTGATATTTACTACGGTAATAGTTATATTGGCGTGAGTATAAGTTAGATGAAAATAAATGAAGAAAAACGATTTTACAATTTCAAAATACTAATTTTAATGGTAAAGATTATTTAAAAAATCAACTAAATTATATATTGAAATTGTGTACCATTGGCTACGTGACAGTATCCGATCATGCAAATAATTTCAATTCTTTCTCGTTCAGTTAATTTAAGAATTTTTTTGCAAAATAACAAAGTTACTAGTCAATAAATATTTCAAATACACCGCTTTAGCTAAAGAAAATATTAGAAATGTATTTAAAGAAATAACTCCAAAAACCGATAAAACTATTTAACGAGGTACAATTTCAAGTTTTTATCTGACAGCAATAGAAAATATTATCGGTCACTAAGGCCACTGTCAGGTAGCCAATGATGCCATAATTTGAACACTTACTTTTGATGATTTTTTTAAATACCTAATCATTGTCTTTAAATTTAGTATTTTGAAATTGTACAATCGCTTTTCTTTATTTCTTTTATTTAACATTACTCGCGCTAATGTAATTATTACCCTAGCGTATGTAAAAAATGTGCTCTTTCATATTCCGTAATAAAAAAGGAGGTTACTATTAAGAACATCTATCGATGACGTATCTCTCACACGAATCACCCTGTATTTATTAATTGTTTTAAAAAATGCGCAACTAAAAATAAAAATAAAATTTATAAGTATATCTCGATACAGTATTTTATTCATTTATGAACTGATTTTAAGTGAAAAAGAATTTATTTATAGATGGAGAATTTACAGAAAATGATTGCCTTTTCGGATATATTTTCGTTCTTAGGAGCATGGTTTGTAATATCAACTAGAACTAGATGTTATGAAATATGACATAATGTGTAATATTCAATACAAAATTGGAATAATCACAATTTTATCAGGAATTATATCAGATATGTATAATTTGGGAATAGAATATTTGTTTTTCGCAGATAGTTTCAAAGACAGCACAGTAAATTTCTATGGTTTTAGCTATAATTAAAAATAACAGTTGCAAAAATTACCATAACGGTGTTACAGGTCAGTGCTTCTAAAATAATAAAAATAAATAGTAAACTGAAAACGACACTGAATAAAGACATTAATCAGATATTGGAAGTAAGGCACACACAGAATGATTATGATATTGCTGTTGACTTTTACGAGTTTTACGATGTGTTTAATGCGCATAACAGTCACGGAATTGGTTTTATGGGATCGTAAAGCAGTCAAATAAGCGCATGTGCTGATAAGCTTCCTCCAAAAGCCCGCGATCTGGGAGGTTATGTTCAATAGCTACTTAAAACCTCGTAAAACTGTGTCAACTTGGTTAAACTGATGCTAATAATAAATTAACTTCATCGACAATCTATTACTTTTATTGTAATGGGTAATTTGCTCGTGTACACACATTGGTTTTATGTGTATTTAATTTTATGGTATTAACGTAATTGCGGTAATTCCATTATGCCCATTGGAGAACCGTTTACTTATTCTTCGCACTTTCCCATGCCAGTATTTATTGCCATTATAATGTTTTATCTTAGTTCGACTAAATTATCATGTTACATCTACGTTTCTAATTTATTCGTTTGATATTCGAAATCCTTAATTATTTTGCTTAAAAATATATTACAAATATCTTTCTGTGTCTAATAAGTAATATTTTTATGTAGCCTTGAATTAATATTGACAGAACTGGTAATTTATCTAAAGTAGTTAAATAGAATTAGTCAAATGTGTTTAATGATTCCGCAAAAATTAATTCGTGTTTTAAGAATTAATTAAGGATAAAAAATACATTTCAATATTTATTAAAAGTAGTTATAGATTACACAGTTTACCGTTTTCAGACCGTTCCATACAGGGTTGGATAAATGTGTTGGAAATTATATATATAAACTATATAAACTAAGTTCATTCACTGACATAATTTAAATATCTTTTCAACAATAGTGACAAAACTTGAACGGTTTGCGCCTCCTGGTTGCAGAAATGTTCAACAAATTAATTGATATGATAACATTAAACTATTTGGATAAATAATTGAATAGTTAATACTGATGTAAGAAACATCAGTATTAACTTTTAGTATAAAAGTTTCGATGATTGAACATTTTATTTACATTTTGCACTAATTAGTATGTAAGTTGACATAACAACCGATATCATTTTTTCCGGTTCGTTTCCAATCCGGGACAAATGTCTAATCCTACCTGTGGCGGGTTTTATTTTTTGATCTGATCGTGCAGAAACACGGGAAAGGGGTCGAGGATCGCGTTTAGGTATAATTCAATGCCTGGCGGGGCTTTAGCCCGAGGAGTAGTTGTTTCCTATATCGATTATATAATAGCCTTGTTATTCGGAAATTACTTTGATAACCGCTTGGCGGTTTGGTAGTTCCTTTCTCGATTTCCGACTTATATGTTAATAACTGCCAATACTAGAACTGATCAGAATTCTACTGGATCTAAGAAACTTCTCTTCTACTCAATTCTCTCAAAATATAATGGTATGGACGGGGACAATTCGATGAAATATCATCAAATAATTTTTTAGAAGATTTAAAAAAACGCTATTTATTTCTATAGATTATGTTCAAATCAATCATTCCTGATTCACTTATTTCTAAGTAACTAAAAATCATACTTTTCAATGAAATATGGTATAACATGATAATTCTCTATTCATTATTGTGTTGACATATTTACGCAGAAATGGCTAGGTTGAAGAGGAAATATTGAATGAATGTCCTGAATTTTAAATCCCTTAATTACTTAAAACTTCGTTTGTCGATTGATTTCATTGGGCAGCTGAAAGGTCCAGTTTTGAACATTTTATGTGAATATTTTTCTTATACAGTTTGTAATTGTTAATATTTTGAATAATGATAATTTCCTATTTCCACTTGAATATCGAATATACATAAAACTGTTAGTCGCAGAAACTCAAACTCAATATTACTGTATATTACTGTAGTTGTTAAAGGAGCATATATCTATTTGAATATAAACAATATATATGAAATCTTCTCTGATCATTTCGGTTTGAAACATTTCTCTCTTCTTTATTAATTATTTCAAAGATTTTCTTTAAGTTTTGTATATGAGAAAATAAAAACCAATACTTATTGTAGATTGTATTATTTTCTTCATTTTACAAAGAGGAGTATCTTCTTCCTCTAAACAAATATTATGGATCCGCATACCATGGGACGAACACTTATTGAACTGTATTGTATTGTTTTCTTCATTTTACAGTGAGGAGAATCTTCTTTCTTTTAATGGAATAAGTATTATGGATCCGCAAACCATGGGACGAAACACAGAAGGGATGAAATAAAAATGTAGTATCAAAGTATATAATAATTGTACTATTATTATTCCAGCATAAAAGCGTAATGTCATTATGCAATATAATATCTAAGTTGATACCATTACATTAATATGTCATACATTTTTTGGTCAACATTTTCCGCACCTATGGAAATCGTTAACACATAATCACAATTTACTGTAAAATGATATATAATAATATAAAAACATGGAAAACTATAACAAAACCTATGGTCTTATTTTGAAGACTGTTATCTTTCTTGGTACATGAAATATATAATATTCGTAGATCATAATAGAAATATGTTTATTATGTATAAATAGAATTACGGTTAGGGGTTAGCCTTTCAGTGCAGTGCACCTCATTTTTGTTATATATTTAAATGAAGCAGTATACATATACGTTTATCAATGATGCGTATAGTATTTGTTTCAGGCGTAGATATTTCGAAGGTAGCAATTTCCTTCCATAATTATAAAAATAAATGCAAAGGTATAATTTGTATGAACTATTTGTTGACGGACAACCTTGATTAATATAATTAAAAACTGTATTACTGAATGACGGTTGCTAACTATTATTTGAAACAAATAAGGCAATTACATAGTAAACACGGCAGTAATCCAATTGATGTTAAAGTATTCATATTTAATTTATTATAATTATATATTTCTCTAATTATAATATTTATTTTTGTTCTAGGTATGCGCAGATTCCTTAAAGCGTTTTGTAAGTATTTGTTTGCTTTTTAATGTTTTTTTATATATACTGACTCTAATATAACATTGTTTAGATTGTCTGTTAATTAAAAACGCGCAAATAATTTTAAGAGCGTCAAGGTTGTAAAGTATTCTAGTAAAGTGAAGGGCAATACATTTTACAAATCTTATGAAAATCAATCTGGTCTCAATGTCGTTACACATTTTTTTTAAATGTTGACCGTGTATATCTCTTTTCTTTTTGTTTGGTGGCTATGGGTGCTAAAAGAGGAAGGGAATAAAATCATGCAGAAGTTAAAAAGAATAGCGAGTCGTGGCTTAAGGCAGGGTATCAAAGAGCGTTGCTATTATAATAATAATCACATGGGCAAGTGGCGGGTCGAATATAAATCATTTTGCGATCCGCCTGGTCTGACGGTCACTCACTTGACTGATTTATTGATTGAACTGTCGGTTTTGCTTCCATCATATTTATTTTGTATTTTGTAAAGTGTTAATTAAACGAGAATAATTGTTGGTTGACAAATTCCCTAGTATAAAGAAGAAATAAGAAGTATATAAAAAATAGTGTTTTAGATATCTTCTATCTAATATGTATAATCCAAAACATTCCCAAATACTTCAAAACTAGACCTATTTCCCAAGTACTTCAAAACTAGACATATTTTAAAAATTTAAGCAAATGCGTCGAAATAGGAGGTAGACATCCTGAAAGATGTAACAACACTAACGCAATCTACACCCTTATTGGTGAACGCAAAAGTGTAGCGTGTATTAAACAGATGGCGTGATCGTCAGGGTGCTTTTCACATTATCTCACCCCCGCCGTGGATGTGTGCAAGCGCCCCTCACAACGAATAGGGAAGATGCTTCCATACTTTCATCTTTAAATCAATCGTTCATAGAACACTACATCGCACTTTTGTGGTTCTTAGTATCACTACGTACGTTTATTTATAATTAAATAATTACACTAATTGAAAAACAAATTAAAAGAGATCATTAACAAGTATACCTACTTGTTCATACACTTCAGTTTGCATGTTTAATTTTAAGTATACGTGTGATATGTGCAGTGCAGTGCGATATAAGTATACAGAAATTACAGGGTCGAATTTATTTATTTGTAACACTGACAAAAATAAAATGAAAAATACATAAATAGGAGAAGGTGTGATTTGAAAATTTAAAAATAGGTTAAAACGCGAGAACTTTGTCCTAAATAATGTAAAGTTTGCAAAAATAATTAGAAATTAACCAACGAAACTGACTGCAAGCGCTATAGAAAAGTTAATACAAGAGGAATGCAGGAAGTTGTACGTAATTTTGCTTAAAATTTTTACTTTTCCGCGCTCAATTATACTAGCGAAAAAGTAATGTAATCGTGTAAAGAAAAATGGAAAAAATAATTTTTCGTTTATTTTTCGTTCAGCTTAAAAACCCCAAAAAATGGTTTTTAAACAGTTTTGTCTGTGTCGTCGTCGGCATTAAAATTTCTTGTTTGCACAATAGCTAAACTAAATTGTGTCGGATCGATCGGGTTTTGACTGATTCTGAGCGGGGATGTCTCCCAGATGACACCTATTGATTTTGAGGTGGATAGAGCTACCCCACCCTGTCCATGGGTTTATTTGAGAATTTTTTTTGTTAGCACGATAACTCATGTAAATCGTGTCGGATCGGTCAGGTTTTGACTAATTCTGATCGAGGACGTCTCCCAGACGACACCTATTGATTTTGAAGTGGATAGGATATACCCCACCCTGTCCATGAGTCATGAGAAAGCACGACGGTGGACTATTTGATAATTTTTTTTTGTTAACACGATAACTCAACTAAATCATGTCGGATCGATCGGGTTTTAACTGATTATTATCGGGGACGTCTCTCAGACGACACCTATTGATTTTGATGTGGATATAACACACTCTACCATGTTCATGGGAAAGGACAATGGTGGACTATTTGAGAAATGTTTTTGTTAGCACGATCACTCAATTAAATCGTGTCGGATCGATCGGGTTTCAACTGATTCTTTTTAGGGACGTCTACCAGACGACAGCTATTGATTTTGAAGTGGATAGGACACATCCCACCCTGTCCATGGGCCATTAGAAAGCACGATGGTGGACTATTTGGAAAAAAGTAAACTACCGCATAAAACACAAATTCTGCATTTATGTGTTGGTTTATTTTTTCTCGGCCACTCAGTTTCGAGATGGAGATGTTCTACGCGCGGAAAAGTCCGTTTTAAGGTTTTAAAACTATTTGTTTATACCGTTTTGGTGGCAAAATGCAGATTTTGATTATATTATTGAAATAGTAAACGTGTAGTTGTCAAATTAATTTATTTTGAAAGTGTTATTAGCGTAATATATTTATTTAGAAAATACTATTTTGAGAATAATATTTCATAAGACGTGGTAATTTTCTTTTTAGTATCAGTAACGTTGTCATAAAAAAATTTAATATATTTGCCATGAATTATATATTTATTTATTTATACAATTACCCACCGGCATTATATGTTATTTACTGGGCAGGAACATAATATGAACAAATTGTACCATAGTACTAACATAATATTTTTACATATAATTTAATTATGTATATATCACAGTAAAATGTATCAAGAATGTCATGAACAGTGGAATAGTTATACTAAAGCCGCTCAATGTATATTCATTGGGGACGTATATGTGCTCACACGTGACAATGAGTAAGGACAGGGAGTCGGATAATCAGCGTCTCCGCTCGATCTATCGACTCTCGCAGTAGTTAATAAACCTTTTTAGTGATGTACTATGACATTTTGATTCGAACGTTCGTTGCAAAGTGCTAATTCATTGCGTTGAATGTACGTAGTGTAAAAAAATGATAACTTGTTGACCAAATAAATACGTTTATATAGGAATTTACAGACTTAAAATACGATAGTGCAAAAATAATATTTAGTTTGCGATAAACCTTTATTGTGCTGTGACAAAATGATCTACGAACGAAATATATAAACACTGTGCACTGCACAAATATAACTTATTTTTATGTTGATCTAGAATTTACTATTTATTTTACTTAATCAACAAACATTTTGGCATATCTTGGATAAATATATTTCCACCTTAAAGTTACTAGGCTGGAAAATATTACAGAGGTATGTCTCATCTGTGCGAGAATAAATTGAAAACAATACGAAATCTGAATTACACAACTGGAACGTGGTTACAGGCGGTATTTTATTACTTTGAACATTTCCAGAAAATAAAATCTGTAGTATTACAGTTTTATCCTAGAAAAGTCAAGCGATACTTCAAAATCCTCAAGTTCATGATTTACAAAATATACGTAACAATTACAAGGGACTAGTGGGGGCAATAGAGAAATTACAATATCCTTCCTTATCGGCTGCAAATAGTCGATGTTATACTCTCTTCTGTAAGACTGTTAGAGAGAAAAATAACATATCCATAATTGTTAAACTTTAGACATTGTTTTGTCAGCTTAAGGAAATAATGTTCCTTGATATTACATTGGCTACCCTCCATCTCTATTATTCACAAGAAGGGACAATATTAAAATAGTACAAATAACTTCCATAGATCATTTACACATCTGCAGGTGAAGATGCACGTGCAAGATCGTAAAATAATCTAAAATGTAACCGTCTTGTGTCTGTCTATTCGTTAGTGTATATTTTATTCCTCACACATATACGAGGCGCACTATTTATATTTTGAGCCTAATAATAAAAAAAAAAACATTAAAGTCTTTGAAAATTACTTTATTGTTTTTCAAAATTCTCCTTCATGATCTATACACTTTTGCATACGTTCGAACCATTTGTCAAAGCATTTCTTCCATTCCGCTTGAGATATCTCTAAAACATGTTTTTTAAACGCATCAACGGCTTCTTCCGCCGATGAAAATCGTCCACGCAATTTATTTATGACGTTCGGGAACAAAAAGAAGTCATTGGATGCCTAATCAGGACTGTACGGCGGATGACCCATTAATTCGATTTCTTGAGTGTTCAAACATTCGGTTGTGTGAGAGCTCGCATTGTCATGATGAAGAATGATTCGACGGCACTTGTTTGTTTTTCTTATTTCACCGAAGACTTCCGTCAAACAAATGATTGTGTACCATTCATAATTAACCGTCTTACATTCCTCTAAAGGCACTGTTGCCACACGACCAATTTTTCAGAAGAAACAGGCGTCTATTTGTTTCGAAGTGCTTCGAGCGCGAACAACTTTTGTTGGATTTGGTTCATCTTGAAACACCCATATAGTCGACTGCTGTTTACTTCCGGTTCATACGCATAGATCCATGATTCGTCACATGTTACAATGTTATATACGTATTTTGAAGCACCGCTATTTGAAGCATTTGTTTGCACCAGTCGACACGAGCATCTTTTTGAGATTTTTTCAAATCATGTGGAATCTAACGAGAACAAACCTTTTTTACAGATAAATGATCATGCAATATTTTATATATGCTAGTCGAACTAATGCCTAAGGTTGCCTCAATCTCACAGTATGTCACATGACTATCTCTTGCATTATCAGTTTTTGCACAGCATCAATGTTTTCTGGCACAACTGATTTTGGATGATCTTCACTACTTTCGTCGGTGAGCGAATGGCGGCCACGATGTACCAGTGTTTCGCAGTGGTAAAAGATGGGGCCTTATCGCCAAAAGTAAGTTGATCGATGCACTCTTGTCTTGATAATCCACGTCGAGAGTCATAATAAATCATCGCACGAAAATGTTCACGAGTTAATTCCATTTTTTCGCTGAGATACAATTTTCAAATCACTGTAAACAAGTTGCCCTTAAATGATAACATGTTCTCAAGAAGGTTATGGTCAAAAGCGTTAAGCTTTCCATTGAAAACATCAAATGGCGTCTGACAACACTTAGTGTTTCCAAGGCTCACAATATAAATAGTGACCCTCGTATTCTGATACAACTTGTAGACTTTCCCACTGTGTATACTCGTATTTGGTTATACAAAACAATAAATTTGCGCTTGTAGAATGACCTTTATAAATCCATGCTAGATGTAACTAATATCATGTTTTACATGATTATACAAAAAGTCATGTAAAAAATCTAAACCCTTGTTAAAATAGCATATATAGCAATAGCATAGTATGTAATAGCATAGTATGATGATGATTTGGATGATAACTTGATGAAGCTAAATCATTTCTAACAAAAGGTTATTACCACTTACCAATTATGGTTTATAGGTTTGACATATTTTCGTTAGTAAAAGTAAACAGTTACGCAAATACTCTAAAATAGTTACTTATGGTAAATGGTCGGTATAATGGATCTTAAAATCTGTAGCACTTAATGCTGTTGTGTTGTGAAATAGTCAGCAAAAATCAAGTCCGAATACGTACTTAAAAAAAAAAAACTAAAAAAAAGTCAAACAAGCAGTGGTTTGGTTTTCATATATTTATTACTAAACTCATCTATAGTTGTTATTTATTCAATTGTTAGATTGGTTTGCGGATTGCCTGACAGATTTCGCAATTTCTAAAGTTGGTTTAAGAGCGAAAGTATTCACATGCAAGTTTGAATTCATAATAATCAATAGTAATTTTCATGTAGATTATTTATAATATTACATTGATTTGAATGCTTTTCTACTTTCTGTAGAAATATGTTTATTACTTCTTCGAAGACAGGAGAAGTAAGTTTTTGCTCATGTTTCTGGAATATAAAATTTAAATTAATAAACAGATAATATAATGAAACTGTTAAGTGGTATTTGACAGTTAAAATATTCTCAGGTGCGTCTGCAGGTTGCCCATGTATGTCATTAAATGTCTTCTTGAACTAAAGACCGATTGTTTCAGTTAAAGTAATATTGTGACTTATCAGGAAAAAATAATTGTAAGATCAAAAGGAAAATTCCCCTGAAATACGCTTTGGTCTAGACGAATTATGAATTTATTTTATTTTATGTATTCCACTCTGTATAACTGGTAATTCTATTATAGGAGGGTACTCTTCGTATCAAAATTATAACCACAAACATCCTTCAAGTTGAAAGCAATCGGTTTGTATCTATTTGTTGGAAATTTTTTGTTGATAATTGGGGCCATTTGCGCATATTCCCACATTGTTTCTTACAGTAATCAGTACGTTTGTGTGAGGCCAGAAGAGTAATGGCCGCTTACAGGCAGCCTCAGACGTTGATAAATTATCAGCACTGTGAAAATAGTCGGACTTCATTTACCCATGAGCATTTTAAATTCCGTATTCCCTGACGAAGCGTGCCGTAATAAGAACATTAAGTTTAAGACTTTTCTCTATATATTTTTTTCTGCTCTTGAAATTTGAAGTGCAAATTTCTACTCGACAACTACTTATTATCCATTGAAAAGTAAAATGACATAAATTGTTTTTAGGAAAGGTCATGTTACTGTTCATGTTACATAAGTTAAAGTAATAATAATAATACGGACCATTACTTAATGCACGTTTAAGTAGATAATCTACTGGTAAACCAGATTTACAGTATGAACTTGAATTGTCCATGGTCTCTATCATCAGAATCGTACAGTTTATATGGTTGGGAGACCTAAAGTTAAGTAGATTAAATAACATTAAAGGCTTGCAAAAGAAGTGTGGTCTTCAAAGCTTTTACTAGATAGTTCAAAAAAGCACTCGTACTGAACAACACACTACTATCTTCGCCAGCAGAGTTTGTTGTTTCTAATTTGTTACAGTTTACATTCCTATAAAAAATAACAGTCGACTGACGAAGACCATTTCTGTCCAAATGTGTACATACAGATGCGTTAATCTGTTGTTATAGTTAAGAGATATATAATAAATGTGTTGAAAAGGTTTTTTAACTTACTGAACATGCTAATTAATCTTAACTTTTTAAATTTTACTTTTGCAAAATAAGTTATTAGTATCAAATACAAAAAACTAACCTTAATTCTAAACTCCTTACAATTTTTTAGTAAAACTGAAAGTTTTAGAAATACTGAAAACTTACTGGCATGTTATACATATGCATATACATAAAATCCACCAGTTAATTATTGGGCGTAATTCTTTATTATCTAGTCTACTTATTTTTACTACAATTTCAGTTGAAGTTCTAGTTGATAATTAAGCTGTGCTAAGCTGCACCTGTGATGTTACTGCGAATACGTTTTCTATGTAAACGCTCAAGGTACAAAGATTTAATGTTCATGTTTGGAAAAGTTGTATTATAAAAAAAAACATTTATTAGAAAAAATATATAATCAGATAATACAATACTGTTACAATTACATCGTGGGTTAATAATGTTGTTATAGTTTATTGTGGATTACCAAAATCCAGTTTCCCATTTAGAAGATGTCTCTGCACTTGCCCGATTCTGGTACGACTGAATTCCGCTGAAAATGGCTGAAATGCATAAATAAATATGTATATAGTAGGTACTATTCATTTCATCGTTATTTGCCAAATAAAGAACTCTCTTATCTTGCCGATAAACGGAAAATTCTACCTGAGCCTAGCCATAAAAACAAGCCACGGTATGAGATAAGAGTCGTTTGGGATTTTTTATTTGACAAATAGTGATGAAATGGACTATACTATATACTATAGTAGCTTATGCTAATTGTATGGAAGTAATCAATTACATAAATAATTATATTACTTACACTTAAATATAAATATATACTATTAAAATAATTTAAAATTATAATAATCATTACTATTATTATTGTTTTTAATGAAAAATTAAAGGTTTATTGTTTTATATAAATCATTACGTGTATATTCTACGTTTTGATTAATTTTATAGAACTAACGTAACCTTAAAAACAATTTAGATAACAGCTGAACTTGTCATAATTCTAGTGAAAGAACTAGATGTATTAAATAAAATATTTGACTTCGTAAATCAGTCAAACAAAAACATCCCATTTTCTCAAGGAGCTCCACTTTTAATTTATATTAATTTAATATGCAAAATAGTTATATTATTGCAATTGATTCAGTGCATTCGTAAACGTTCATAAGAATCAGATGAAACTGTAAATTTATCATGGAGTTGTATGTACATGTTTAAATATAACATAAAATAATGTTATGAGAGTATATGGGAGTATATATGTATAACTAAATAGAATAATAAGATTAAAATAATAACATGTTTCGAATCATAAATTCTTGTACCCCAAATTTGAAAGAGTTCAATTGATCCATAGATTATCTAGAAATTCATATACTGTTAAATAAAGTATAGCTATCATAATAGTATAATATCCGATAAGAACATTATCATTACACGAGTTAAAATTGAATAATTTGTCAAATTAATGCGAATTAACTAATAAATTAATTAATAAAGTATATCTTGTAATAATTAAAACCGAAAGAAATAGTTTTGCGGTGGAAATAATTTTCTGGCATGCAAGTTTATTTTCATAATATTAGTTAATTGTAATACCACGATGTAGAAGTGAATTAAAAAAAATGCCTTTAGCATTCAGCAGAACGAATGTTCTGTAAAATGCAGATCTCGATATGAGCAATCAGATAGCGCTTTACAGGGTGTCGTTAGAACACCGCTCTGTCCATTGTGCTGTCCGCCATATCAAGAATTTGTAGATGATATGGGAGCAAGAAAGAATAGCCGAGAACAAGTCCCGCTCAGGCGCAAATAAAAGATTTACATCGTAGTTTGCATATGCCTCTGGCCTGCCGACTTGACTTGTCTAATGTCCACGCGAGAGTATTCAAAAAGACAACTGGAATGTCCTTTTATTGAGTTTCAAGGGTTTCTTACAACCATTTGTATTATGAATATCTTTAAAATATTCATCAAGAACTAAACATTGTTTACGTACCATATCAAAGATGTGTAACAATTTACTAATACTTAGGAAATTAAATTTAGATAACAATTCGGTTTTAAATTTAATAAAATGTAAAAATTTACATATAAGATGTCATAGAAAACTATTGTGTAGTCTAAAAAGTTCGTTCGGTTTTCCGAGTTAACCACTTACGATACGGCCTATGATGTCATGCGCACAGCTGCAGCTTTGAAGCCTTCCTCCCTATTTAACCCTGATATTTAACTGTTGTTTACTGCTGTTGTATTCGTGAACTCGTTTTATTATTGTTGTGTGGTGAGCTTAATTGAAAATGAGTGAAACCGAGAATTTTGGGCATGTGATGCTTTTTTATTTTAAAAAAGGCAAAAGAGCGGCTGAAATTTACCACAAATTGTGTTCTGTGTACGGCAAAAATGTTATTCAATGTCGAAAGTGTCGAAAGTGGTTTAAGAGATTTGAATTCGACGATATTTCTCTTACGGACGCCCCAAAGTCAGGCCGACCTAAAGAAGTCGTTCCTGCGTAATTACGAACCTTAGTTGAAGCAAATCCTCACCAAACCATACATGAGCTTGCATAAAAAATCGAGACGTCAAAATCTAATGTACAGAATCACCTTAAACAACTCGGGGTTGTCAGTAGACTCGATATTTGGATTGCTCACGAACTCAGCGAATCCAATTTAATGGAATGCATCAACATCTGCGATATGTTAAGGATTCTTCAACGTAGCGATCCCTTTTTGAGAAATATGATCACTGGAGATGAAGAGTGTATCGTTTACGACAACGTCAGTCGAAACAGATCGTGGGGAAAGTCTGGTGAACCTTCTCAATCCACACCAAAGGCAGAGCTTCACCCCAGGATAGTCTTGTTGGTCCCGAGGACCGAACCAATAAATTCGGACATTTACTGCGAACAACTACAAAAATTGAGACAAGCCATGCAGGAAAAGCGCCCAGGACTTGTAAATCATAAGAAGGTCGTCTTCGATCACGATAACGCTCGACTTCACACTTCTCTGCAGACCCGGAGGAAATCGTTGCAATTAGAGTGGGATGTTTTATCCCATCCACCGTATTCTCCAGATCTCGCGCCCTCATATTTTTACCTATTCCGCTCTATGAATAACAGTTTACGAAAGTTAACATTTGCCAATGACGAGGAAGTCAGAAATCATTTAAAAAGGGTTTTTTTGCGAGCAAACCTCAAAGATTTTATGAAGTTTACTGAAAGATGGGAGAAAATTGGAACTGAAAATGAAGGAACGTATATTATTCATTAAAACAATTTGTAATAACTATAATGTTAATAATATAAATGTATTGTCCCATTTGTATTCTTTGTAAACTAAGTAAATATTATTTTAAGTGATGACCAAGGCTACCCACTTGGATGCCTTGTCTATGACGCGGCGTATCTAGCACCGTAAATATATTATACACATAAATAATTATAGAATATATATGTAAATATTACATTTGCATAATACTCCAGTATGTATAATAGCAGTCAAATACGACGATAAAGCTAAACCGAATTGCCCTGAATTGTTTGAATCTATATCGATTCAAATGTCTCAAGTCAAATAGGCGCAGAGGCATCTCGGCTGCGGTGAAATTACCCGAATATAATACCACTGATGCAACACTCGCGGTGGGCAGCTTTAGTTATTACCACTCAATACCTTTCCACGTTTATTATCCTTTATTTTACATTTGTATTTGTAAAGATGGGGTCTTCGGAATAATGCTACGTATAACATTATTCTTAAAAGTCAAAGTAGTTAATCTCTAGCATTATTTTTTATTGTAGATTTTGGTTGATATTTTAAATAAAATATCTAAATAATATCCCCAGAATATGAAAGATGTATAATAATAAATTCTATTTGCGTGACCGCAGTACTCAATAATAAAGTTAAATGTCTAACCCTATCATAAAATTTAAATGGTACTAACCAAATATGTAGAATACATCAAGAAACCATACTACAATTTATAATAAAATCAAATAGAATGTAAAATGTATTATATTATTAGTATTCTTGTTTGTTTGATTATATGCATGTTATTTCGGACTATGAAGAGCGCTATCAAAAGTTTGCTTAACGAAATGGACGAGCCTGTGAATACATTATATAGCAGTGTCATCATATAATAAATATATATTGTGCCTACTTTTCAGTAATACTACGCCATAAGCCGAATTCAAATGCCCACTCCTCTATCTAATTTCTAAATTCTCATTTTCTATGTCGCCAATCATCTTTAAGCATAATTAATATTGCCTACCTACCTCTTTTAAGCCATGCCTCTTTCGTTGTTAAAAATGTATGGTACTACACTGCAACAATAGTTATTCTAAACTGTTTAACAGAGTACAGAATAAATTTCTAATTTATTCTGTAACTACCTCTCTCGCTGGCTGCATAACAATTCGATTAATCATATAATGTGTGATCCTGTGTAAAAGAAAATTTAAATAATCGATTTTTAATAAAGTCATCATAAAGTAGTGCATGAAATCTAATTGATTTAATATATTTGTTCATTGTTAATAAGGTTGTAGTTGAGTCATTTTGAAAAAAATATATTTATTTATATTTAGAAAAAGTTATATAACATTTTCTCAATATATCTCAAGCTCTGCGTAAAATTAAATAATTATGAGTATTATTTATTACATCGCTATTTGCCAAATAAAAAACTCTCTTATGTTGCCGATAAACTGAACGGTCTACCTGAGCCCAGCCATTAAATGCTCAAACGGTTCTTATTTCATACCACGGTATGAGATAAGAGCCGTTTGGGATTTTTGATTTGGCAAATAGAGATGAAATAAACTATACATACTCTTATGAAGTAGGTAAATATTTAATTACCTATAATTATAATGCTGTCCCGAAAATGAAGGAATTTAGTTTAAAATATGGTTTCTTACGGTTAGACGGGGTCCGCAGTAAGTATAACGTACCCTTGTTTAAAAATTTTCTTTAGAAGTTTTAAGAATACCGGAATAGGTTGGAACCTTTGGTGTGAAGATAACACTGATTTAGCTGTCCACAAAACACCAAAACAGTATAGACTACACTCGACGCGCGTTTCGCCAACAAAGTTGGTATCATCTGGACATGATTTAAACTGTTTTTGTAACTTTGTTGGCGAAACGCTCGTCGAGTGTATGGTATAATTCTTTGGTTTCTTTGTGGAAAATTAAGTCAGTGTTAAGTTTTAAGAAATAAAAATGTTTCTAGAAAATCAAAACTTACTTTAATAATACCTTCGGAATTTTAATAATACCTTTTACTTTAATGATGATTTTAAGAATATATTAAAATTTATAAATATAAGTGGAGAATATTATAATTACATGTGCATTTCTTCTACATATTCTAGAATGTTATTCAGGTTACACTAGATTATTTTGCTTTTGTTTTGATTTTTATCACATTCAGTTTCATTTTGGTCGGCGATTTAAGATTATCATGAATAAATTACAGAATTTGAAAAAAAAAAGAAATGGTTGTTTCCAATAAAGATTGATCTAACATTTTAATATATTTTCTGCTAATATATACAAATTAAAAAGTTTTAATTACCCTCATTTATTTCCTTTTTATAAACGTTTATGGACAGTATATACCTAGTTTCATATGGTTCCACATAAATAAATAAATAGATATTGATATATCTATTATATATATATATATATATATATATATATATATATATATATATATATATATATATATATATATATATATATATATATATATATATATATATATATATATATATATATATATATATATATGTCTATATGAAACCCGGGATCCCAATAGCTAAGGACTTCTTATTTTCACAGATACCAGCCGCCACTATGAGAATTTGTTTTTTTTTTAATAGTTCAACATATTTCGCTCCTAAAGAAATAGGAATATATTCCCATGAGGCAAGTAAACCATCTACAGTAGCGGCGATAGGGGTGGGCACGGGTGAACGAGCGCCCAGGCAATATCCTTTTCGCCCAACCAGTCGCCCAACCTCTTATAACACCACTATATCACATTCGCACATAAAATAATATATTTAACGCCCTCGCCCACCCTAGATATTTCCTGCCTATTTTCGCCCAACCGCAAAATAATGCTAGCGCCGTCACTGACCACCTACTAAAGAAAATTAAATAAATGCCGGCAATTAAGAAAGGTGGAAACTCGTAAAATGGTAACAGATAAAAATCAGCTATGCCTCGCTCTTCACATGAATTTGTTTTTAATGTTTTATAACGTTTTTTTCACTGTGTATGTTGGGATTTCGGCTGCTATGGATGTGCTGACGTGGGATAGTTATTCATTATCATGAATAAAGAAAAACCGCCCACAACACATTGTTTACCGAACAATTGACAAAAGTGGGAAGTTTGTTGTGTCCACATAAGGCATACACTACATGGTGTATGTTATGTGGAGTAGTGTCACCATATATAATTCACAGTGATACCTTCTATCGCTTTGAAATATATTTTTCTTCCCTTTCAAAGATTCTAGTAATTCTTTCAGTTGGTGGCTATTCGAATAAAATTCGCTTCATTTATTGGTACAGTTCTCCAGTTAAATTGTATTGTAATATATTCTGATTATTTCATAGTTACAAAATATTACAAAACAATTTTAATATTACAATATTACATTTGACACTTGATTATTAATCATCTCTCATCTAGGAGGTCATCTCATTCAAACGTGCACACGTATAAAGATGATCTGCCTTTTAAGTATATATCAGTACGTATACTGGTGTAGGTAGTAGAGCGCATCTTCCGCGTTATAGCAGACTGTGTATTATTTCAGCATGGCAGTGAAACGTATTAACGACAATCGACAAGAGAGAGAGGCAGGATAGACACTATAGTCAGAACTTGATCTCGCTAGATTTCTACGCTATATTAGTTTAAATTTAATATACTCGTAGAAATAACCATGGAATCTTTCACGGGGTGTATAAATTGGGGGAGAGGTGAAAAACTGTTTTTCATGAGCAGAACTAATCGTTGAATGAAACGACCTGCTGTTTTCATTAAAATATTATCAACGTGGAGTTGATAGTAAGATAGAGTTGAGTTAATAAGATAGAGTTGAAAATAATTTTAGGTGAAATGGGAGTTTTTAATCATATCAAATTTTCGTTTCAAAAACCCGTTCATTGATCACAACCCTGTATATTTAACTGTTTACCTTTGGAGATTCTTTAATAAAATTTAATAATTTATAGTTAATGGAGGACAGAAGCATTCAATGAATATTTATCTAACTCATAACTAATAAATATAACATTACACAATACAAGCTATCTTTGGGAAATTATTATCGAAACAATTAAATAGAAAATCTCCTTCGTTGGTTGGTCATCCAGTAATTCAACAATGAATTACTAGATGAATTGGGAGGCAATATAAAATTATCTGAAAATCTAAAATTTTAATTATATTGTACATATAAAAATTATATGTTTGGCAATATCAAGGATAAAGAGTGCTTATGCCTTGATCGGGAATCGAACCCGGCTCTCCCAATTTCCGGTTGGTTGCTATGACCGCTGAGCTATCGCGGCACACTCATCCTTATCTTTACCATTATCCTTGCTAATGCGCCAGTTAAATGCATCATTACAGTACTCCCTCCCTAGAGACATGGTTTGTCTCGATACAATTTAACGGAATGTGACCGCGTTCGCCATTCTTACGAACCGTTGTTCGGTAACCCCCGGATCATAGGGCGATGGATAGGACGGGAATCGAATCCGCGAATTTGATATGTAAGGGAGGTTCGATGTACTGGAACGAATCACATCACGTCGGGGTCACCACTTTGGCGATAGCAAGGATAAAGAGTGCTTATGCCTTGACCGGGAATCGAACCCGGCTCTCCCAATTTCCGGTTGGTAGCTCTGACCGCTGAGCTATCGAGGCACACTCATTATCCTTGCTAATGCGCCAATTTAACGCGTCGCTACAGTACTCCCTTAGAGACATGGTTTGTCTCGATACAATTAACGGAATGTAACCGCGTTCGCCATTCTTACGAACCGTTGTTCGGTAACCCCCGGACTATAGGGCGATGGATAGGACGGGAATCGAATCCGCGAATTTGAGATGTAAGGGATGTTGGATGTACTGGAGCGAATCACATCACGTCGGGGTCACCACTTTGGTGATAGCAAGGATAAAGAGTGCTTATGCCTTGACCGGGAATCGAACCCGGCTCTCCCAATTTACGGTTGGTTGCTCTGACCGCTGAGCTATCGGGGCACACTCATTATCCTTGCTAATGCGCCAGTTTAATGCGTCACTACATATGTATTGTTTTCGTAAAATAATAATTAAAATCATTAAAAATTCAGCGAATGACTTTTGGGAAAAACTCTTGGACCCATCAAATTTTATTTTTAGTTGCGCATTTTTTAAAGCATTAATACATTCAGGGTGATTAGTGTAGAAGGTATGATGTAATTGACAGTGTTCTTCCTAAAGATATTGACAATGTTCAAAAATAATTTATTAATCGTCTTGGCTACTGTCAGGCAGCAAATGGTGTACAATTTGAATATTTAGCTTGGTTGATTTTTTTTTAAATAATCATTTACAATAAATTTAGTATTTTGAAATTGTACAAATATTTTCTTTATTTGCTTTTATTTAACCTATACTCACGCTAATGTAATTATTACCGTAACATATGTAAAAAAATGTATTCTTTCATATTCTGTAATAAAAAAGGGGTTACCAATAAAATAATATTAATGACGTCATATCTCCTGCAAGCATCACCATGTATGTATTAATTATATTTTAAAAAATGCGCAATTAAAAATAAAATTTGACTGGTCCGAGAGTTTTTCCCAAAAATTATTGGTTGAATTTTTAACGAATTTATTCATTAATCGAAGAAAACACCGTATACTGACGCTCTTTATAGAGCAAAACAAAATTGTCCCGAATTATTATTGCATTTTATTATTAACTATTTACTAGATGTCTATGTTTGGTCAGGGATGTTTTGTTATTGTTAAATTAGAACTTCGTAGTATACTTTACCTAGATACAGTAATTTATAGCGAGGATATAAAAGTTTTAAAATATGCATTTATAAAATTACAACTAAATCAGTAAACCTCCTGTGCTTTTACTTATTTCTGGATCTATTTGAAACGAATGTGGAGTTAAAATTTTAATAAAGTATGTGAGATCTACTCGAAAAAATAGTTGTCTAAAATATTTATAACAATTTTAAAGTTGAAAATTTTAATTCAAAAATGCACATAGTCGGTGATCTATTTTGAACACTACTGTTGTTATGCACACTACTCTTTCTTCGATAAATAAAAATAAATATAATATTTGCTCGGAATAATAAGACCAAGACCGGAACGAACATTTCATTGTTAACTAACATACGATAGAATCAAACTGAAGTGAATCAAACATCGCTATTATGAACGAACAAGAGAATGCTTTTTCTGTTCTTCAATATTCTCAAATTAGAATTAACAAAATTTAAATAAGTATAGTAAATAATAGATTTTAACCGTGTGGGTATAAAATACATTTTTAATCTTATAATCGTTATTTTTTATAATTATTATTTAATGTATTCGAGCGATTATTCTCGCAGAAAAGAAGGTAATATACTAAATAATATATATGTATATACTATATCGTACATATTGCATTTAATTAAGTACATTATGCAATTATTAGGAATCAGTTTATAAAAATTCTGTGTTACCTATTTCTCGCAACTAGACATACCTCGCCTTCAACTACGTTACAAATTAATGTCCATTTCTTGTTTGATATAATGTATTCAACCAAACATTCTAATTAATTACTTTGATAAATCTATCCAATTATCCAAATTACCTAGATAAATTATTTAGGGTAATTTATTCAAACAAAATTACAGAAATAAATACAGTGAAATTCAATTTACTTATATTTTGACGAAACCATTACAGTTGATTTAGATAAGAATTAAATATATCGACATTAGAATAGTCATAAAATTAATTTTTAAATGATCCAACACTTATTGCTTATAGCCCACTTGAGTATAACATTAGTTAAAATTTTCTTAGATATTTCTATTCTATTCGCTAGCAATCTAAAATAAAAGCCTTACTTCACTAATTTGCAATTCCATTACGTTATACAGGATGTTCCATTATTCACCATCCTTCGTCGATGTTATAAATATCAAAGTGCTATTCAGAACAAACATATACGTAATTGCATACTAGGGAACGAGAAAGTTGTTAAATCATAAATGTATTAGTATTCTCTGTTAAGGAAGGACATAATTACCTACAATAAAATTTAATCTTCTATAGCACGAAAAACCTAGAGAATATTTTGTTCGAAACTCTATATCTAGTAATGGAGCTTCAAGAAACTCTAGATAGCTACATACTTGTTTATCTTACTATACATATATCGGTGTTCTAATATAAATAAAAAAAAAAAAAAAAATAGGCAGCACCATATGTTTAAAACTAATTCTCCAAATTTCCAAAAAGACTAAATAAGTGATTTTAAAAATAGGTAAATAAGCTATTTTGAAATTTAATATAACTGCATATTTGGTTATAACTCAACTAGTTCGATATCATAAAATAAATAACAAAGAATAAAAAAGACGAGTTAAAAAGAAATGTTTCAAATTTATTTCAAGACATATTTTAAGAAATATTTCAAGAGAGTAAATTGGGTAGCAAAAAGTTATGGATTTAAAGCTTTATTAATAACAATAGATATAAAGATCCAATGTTTGGAAAAAATACCATTTTTAAAGACTAAATGACGCCCCTATTTGTGACCCATCGACCCAAAGAAATAAACATGCATTGACCTTCACCAGGACCGGTGTATACCCAAATATGGTCGTTAATTTGATGTTTCGTTGTCTTATAAGTGAGACAACGAAGAGAATATAGCTTGGATTAAACTTATATTCTGTAGTATCTATCATCTCATATCTTAAGGTTAAAAAGATTTAATTATACCATTAAGTAGCCGCTAAAATTATGCGGTGGGTAAAGTGCGTTATAAGAGACCTAAGGAGCAATCACACATTTGTACCAGAGTGAATAATTTATTACATTTACCCACGCATGGGTTGTACGATTATGATAATAAAGTGGAAGTAGACCTTCTGCATTGCAATATCTTGAATCAGCACTTCGTATGGTGTCCATAGAACTGTCGCGGGAGTGTTGGCAAGCGACGACACATGACAATACACCTTTTCTTGCTGATTGTTCATTGACGTGACATGAGTTTTTGTTACCTTTTCTTGCCCACTTCGCCACTAATTTGCCACTTAGATAACCAGGGCGTGGAGGTCGCCTAATTTGGAATAGAGTTTGAGTCTTTGACTTTAACTGATGAAATGTACTTTCCATGATCTGTAGCCGGTTAAAACAAAATGTTAGTACTTAATACATTATGAAACTGAAAAATACATTTATCAAAATTTATATCGAAAAGATATTTACATCGAAAATGAATGATAGTCATTATATTAACGAGTTTAATCATTAATAGAAAATAAATTATCATGGTATATAGTTTTCGTTTATAAAACATTGGTTTACACAATTATATCTGTCCTACAGGATATGATATTATTAAAATTTCTTTGGTTAATTCTGTTCAGTTAAGTTAGTTCTGTTCAGTTTTTTTTCATTATGTATTCTTTACATATAATAATATTAAAAAAATGTTGATAAGGTAAAGGTTATTATTTAATAGAACGTGATATCTCACATACTTCCGGTTATCCGCTCATTTTTGTAGTTTACCGTGGAAACTCTTACATTAATAAATTTCTAACGTATATAAATGTAAATAATACTTTGGATAAAATAAAATAATATTGAAGAAAACACATACAAGTGAATAGTTAAGTATGATTATTTATTAGACTGGACTTTAGTTATTTAAAAAAATTGTTCAAAATTAAATGCTTGTTTGTATATTCAATATAGTTTGAAATGAAGTAAATTTTCTTGAAAGTAAGATCGGCAGTGGTTATTTTCTGACAACATTTATTACACAACAAAGATCACTTTTATATTTCATGATATTTTAAACAAATCTCAGAGTTCATCATAAATAAGTAACACATTTCATTATAATAATACACATATATTTAAAAAATGTAATACTCACATGAAATAAACATTCAAGACTCAGATCTTTCCAACATTTTTCATACTTAGAGCCATTTAAGAAACATACAGATATATAATATTTTTGATAAAATAATATTGAAAAAGAAATACATATAAGTGCATAATTGACTATAATTTTTCTACTCTAATAATTAACATCAATAGCTGTTAAAAAATTCTTCAAAATTCAATTTTTATTTATATATTCAATATAATTTAAAATGAAAAAAATTTTCGTGAAAATAACATTGACGATACAATTTTCTGACACTATTTATACAAAAAAAAAATTCAGCTTTATCTTTCGAGATAATTTAAAGAAAAGTCATAATTTATCTTAATAAATGTATCATAAATAACTAACACATTTCATTATGATAATATACATTTAATAAATCTAACACACGAAATAGTCCGAGAATAAAGTATTTCCAATATTTTTCCTATTTAGAGCCATTTTAGAAACTGTACAACATGCACTGACTAATTTGCAGTTAAACTTTTTAACTTAAATTATTACACTGGGTTAGTAAAAAGTAAATTATAATCCAGATAACAATAAACACTAATTAAGATTAAATACCTGTAGATATCCAAAAAATGGCGAAAAGATGAAATGGAATACTAGGTACCATAGCACGTCGGATAAAACTTTTCATCACCGTTCTCCTATTTATGTCTTCATTAAGAGAAGAAAAAAAAACAAACTAACCGAACCATTAATTTTAAAATGACTCACCAATGCTTTTGGTAATAGTAAGGCGGGACAGGTCGTCGGGGCCATAGTCGCTGAAGGCTGTTCCAGCCAGGGGTGGTACCTAGACAGGCGGAAAACAGAAATTCGATACGCTCCCTCTAAATTTCCTTGAGAAGCCTATGGGATTAATAGAATTATTTCTGCAACAAATAATGCTGCATATGTGCATTTGGAAATATATTCCCGCAAATTGTATAATACAAAATATAATGCATGAGAGATATATACAGAGTAAATTATGTTTTAGAACCAAACTACTTGTGTATTGATCTTTAAGTTTTTATCACACATTTTTACTTAATATATTTGATATCTATTTGTAATAATTTAAATATAATGCACCTAGAGAACAATTTATTTATTGTTAATGAATTTTGTTTAAACCTAACGAATATTGATTTTGGATATGACGGAACAAAAATAAAATTCTTTTAAACATACTGCAACTTTGTATATATTAAAATCTGACTTATAAATAAATGTTAGAATAAAACTTAGTTAATATTTAAAATACCAAGTAATGATGCCTAAATAACTTTGTATTTGTGAAATAATTATCTTTCTTTGGCATGAAACTTGTACGTCGGTTTTAAATAAATGAAAATTTGCCATATACCAAATCGGTGCTATATCAATTAAATTTTCCGTCTCCATGAAACAGATGAAATTAAAAGAAGCACTTAATTGGAATATGTGCTCTACGAAACAAGAAGCTGGCTATATGGAAAATTAAGGTCGAAAAGTCAAGTAATCTATAAGCTAAGAAACTACTTAGTTTAATCATCTTCAACTTTGTTGGCAAAGTTGGATAGTTTTAATCATATCCAGATGATGCCAACGTTGTTGGCGAAACGCGCGTCGAGTGTAGTGTATAGTGTTTTGGTGTTTTGTTTAAAATTAAGTCAGTGTTTTCTTCACACCAAAAGTTCCAACATACTCCAGCATCAAAAACAACACGTTCTGTAAAAGTTAAAGCAAAATTTCCAAACGTTTTTATTTTCTGATTCACATTGGGCACTAGCTACTAGGTCTAGCAGTATAGTAAAAGGCACAGATGGGATATGCAAGACATGATTATCTGATAGGTGCTCGACACAAAGGATAATGCTCATTTTGATACCTAAGAGGAAGTCAGATTATTAGAAACAAAACTACGTTTAATATAGGATTTTTTGTTAAATGTAAAATTATATTTGCCTCCAAGGAATGTTCTGTTCTCGATGAAAAGATGATGGGACTGTAAAATACATAATAATTTTTAAACAATATATTACTATATTATATACACATGTAGACATGTTAGAAACTATAGTAGGGCATAATTTTACAACGAAGAAATATATTTTCTGACAAATAAAATCTAAATAAGAAAATATTGTTGATTAAAACTATACATTTTATAGCAAAATACATTTCATTTAGTATATTTTCTTTTAATAACTTTATGCTTAGTAGAAAGTAGTTGATAATTTAAAGAAACTTCTATTGACAATTTGATGGATACTATAGAACTTCATGTCACTTAGATATAAAATACAACCTTAAATAAAAACTTTGTTTTTAAAAAAATGCAGATTGCCAAAATTAAGTTAAAGAATATTTCAAAATCGTGAGTATTACTTCGCGAAATTTCAAAGTAAATAGTTTAGAAATATAAATTTCATATACATAGTTTCACCATTTTTTAGATGTCAGTTTTTTTATCATATATCATTCTCGGTTATATCTAGATGTTAATATAAAAATACAAGAACTTCTTTAGACTTTATTTTTGTGCATTATTTGCCTGAATGAAAATAGGACACCACTGATTGCCCGACAAAGAGAGCTAGCTTATAAATAAGTCGTCCATAAATATTAATAAAATAGACAACTCCAAATAAGTTTTTTTTAACAGTAGGTGACTTGCAGCTGTACAATTCGTATTAGCTGAATAGAAAATGCGCAGGTCAACTCGCTTTTATAGTTTCACCAGCACTTACTTTTATAAGCTGCAACTGTTAACCTGAGGGGAGTTCATCCTTGCACGATTAAGCTTTATAAACCTAGAACAATTTCCTCTCAGACCTCATTATAAATATAAAATAAAAGTTGTCGGAGATAAGTACAGCCATTAAACGTTGCCGTTATTCCTCAAAGGAAAATTTTATATGGGATATTCCCCACTAGATATATTAATTTCCGGTATCATTAAATTGCCGAAAATAATTTTTTTTTTGCCTTTCCTTTCTTAGAGGGTTACATTTTAATACAGTATATCAGAAACTTAGCTCGATAAATTTAAATTATTGTGTTGCAAATATTGTGCGAATTAGAAAAAAGTGTAGTAAATTAAAAAGGAAAAGTATCAAAAAAGAAAACTCAAAATTATCTGTAATCTATCTCTACTCGTAAAA
Source organism: Rosalia funebris (assembly GCA_037954035.1). Classification (NCBI taxonomy): domain Eukaryota; kingdom Metazoa; phylum Arthropoda; class Insecta; order Coleoptera; family Cerambycidae; genus Rosalia; species Rosalia funebris. Next base: position 29,322,536 of record JAZFAV010000032.1, on the reverse strand, counting down.
TTCATATAATTTTAATTAACTGGATTTAATTTATCGAATTAAAGGATGTTGATAAATAACTTTAACTTACAAGAAAAAATTGAGAAGGTTATGAAAATGTTATAATAGCAAGGTGACTTTATCTACCACTCTTTATTTTTCATAATAACTTTGTACTTTATCGAAAAATAACTTTTTACTTTTGATTTCCTCTCTTAGGGATTACATTTTAATATACTACATAAATTAACTCGATAAGTTTAAATTGTCGTGCTGCAAATATTGTGTGAATTAAAGGATGTACATGACATTAAAACTTACAAGAAAAGATGGGTTTATGAGAATATTATCATGATGGCTTTATCTACCATCCAATTTATACCCAGATAGAATTTGACAAATTAACAATGAAGTCTGCGTAAGTTTATTAATTGCAATAAGAAATTGTTAAGAGATTATGCTATATTAATAGATTCTAAAGATAACAGTTTAAGGTTCTTTTATGCCATTCGATGAGGTGAACAGTTGATTTCATATGAGCAAACCTTATTGAATGATATCGATTTGGAACTCTTAATTATTTATTGAACATTATACCATGTAATTTATGCTATAAATAGCAGTTTTATAGAGAAATATTTAGGCACCACTACTTGATATGTAAAATATTAATCAACAATTTTGTAACAAATGTGTTTCTAACCTAACGAAGAGATTACTACACCTTATCTAATATATTTGCTCGGATGGGTTGAATAAATCTTAGTTCAGTATGTTCAAACTTACTTTTTGTATTAGGGACTTTTATATTTGTTTTATATTCAAAATTAGCATTTTCTCGATAAACATAATTCATTAACAATAAGAAAATTTTTCTTTCGGTTTACAATTTTCTTTCTTGAATTCTATGTAGGTAGTTACTTAATCATTACTGCTTTTCCAGGTATTCTGATTTAATACAAAAATAACTTAAAATAATTAAATGTTTATTTAACAAAATTTAAATTTTAAAATAATTTTATATCGATAACATTACTTGCACAATCGACAACTTATATTTTTCTTCATTTATTTTTATAAAAATTCAATTGGTCTTTGATTTAATGACTAGAGTTAACTGTTTTGTAATAATACAATAATGATAATGATACTAGATAATAATGATAGTATCCAATAATTATATGCAATGAAATAAATTCTCTTATAAATATACCATAAATAATTTCTATTGTAAATATATCTTAGTTTATATATTTATATAAGACTTTCAATAGTGTTTTAATTTTATGAAATAGGAAATTCATTTCGTAGGAAAAATATTCTAAGCCTAAGCTATACAATACATATATTAAGAAAATATGAATAATTAGAAAATCGTTTTCTTTTTTTGCTCAGAATATTCTAATACTAAAGAAGGGCTTATACCACTAATTGCAAGTAAATAAGTAGGTATATATGTTTGCTATAGAGCCTATAGACGAATTATTACTTAAAATTGTTGCATGAAAAGTTTTACATGATAAGCATTGCCATAACATATCCATTAAATACAAACTTTATTTGTTAGACCTTTCTTTGTTGATCAGTAGGACTTTTAATACTTTGATCTTATACAAAAATAACTTCAAAAAGTTAAATGCTTATTTAACAAAATTGATTTTAAAATAATAGTATATTAATAAAATAACCTCCAAATTATATAATAAATAATATTTAGTACTATTAAAATTAGTTAGTGTGCAGAGGGCGCGAGAGCAGAGCAAAAACGAAAGTACAAATTAATAATGAAAGATTGGAGGAAGTTAAAGACTTCACTTATTTAGGAAGTAAAATAAATTGGGATGGAAGAAGCGATAAAGACATAAGACAAAGAATAGCGCAGGGTCAAGTAGCTTTTAACAAAAAGAAAGCACTTTTATGCTCGGGGGTAATAAACTTAGGAACAAGGAAGAGATTTTTGAAAACATATGTATGGAGCACGGCACTATACGGCTGCGAAACCTGGACGGTAGGGGAAGCAAGTAGGAAGAAATTAGAAGCTTTTGAGATGTGGTGTTACCGAAGAATGATGAAAATACCATGGACTGATAGGGTTAGAAACGAAGAAGTATTGGAGAAAGTCGGCGAGAAAAGAAGTATGTGGAAAAACTTAAAGAAGAGAAGAGATAGAATGGTAGGCCACTTGCTGAGACATGGGGGAATAGTCCGCGATATTTTGGAGGCAGAAATAGGAGTGAAGAAAGGCAGAGGTAGGCCTAGATTAGACTACTGCTCGCAAATAGTAAGGGATGTAGGTTGTAGCACAATTAGCGAAATGCGTAGGTTAGCACAAGATAGGAGAAGCTAGAGGTTAGCGTCCAACCAGTCTTAGGATGACCTAATGATGATGACTATTAAAATTCATTATTCAATTGGCTTTTGACTTTATAAACTAGAGTTAATCATTTCGTATGAGAAATACCTACTCTAAATCATATACTTAATACATACGTTATGAAAATACTACATAGACAATTAATTAAAAGAAAACTGTATCACTTAGTATATATGCTGTAGAAATCATGCATGCTGTAGATGCATCTTTGCTATAGATGGATCAAAATAATCTTATTAATACATATATTCTATTTTATTCTTGATGTGGATCTCGGTGTATATTATACTATATATATATATATATATATATATATATATATATATATATATATATATATATATATATATATATATATTATTGTGTGGCAATCATCAATTTTCTATTTTCAGTATTATGAGAATTATAAAAGGTGGTCCAACCAAAACCACGATGTTAATTGTAAACAAAACAAAAAGTTTTCAGAGAATTATCTTAATATTTTTTATTATGATAGAAGGATCTATGACAATTATGTGTGAAAAAAATATCGGCCAAATGCTCGCCACGGCTTCGGTGGCATACTTCTATCCGATGGTCCATATTTTCAATGACTCTGAGACATAATTGAGGTTCAATGTCGTTAATGTGCCGAATTATCTCATCCTTTAGCTCTTGAATTGTTTTTGGCTTTTTGACGTACACTTTTTCTTTTAAATATACCCAAAGAAAGAAGTCCAACGGTATCAAATCACATGATCGTGGCGGCCAATTAACATCGCCACGACGTGAGTTAACACGGCCATTGAATTTCTCGCGCAAAAGTCCATTGTTTCGTTGGCTGTGTGGCAAGTGGCACCATTCTGTTGGAACCACATATCGTCCAGGTCCATATCCTCAATTTCTGGCCACAGGAAGTCCGTTATCATCTCGCTATAGCGAACACCATTCACGGTAACTGCTTGGCCGACCTCGTTTTCGAAGAAGTACGACCCGATGACGCCGCCAGCCCATAAACCGCACCAAACAGTCACTCTTTGTGGATGCATCGGTTTTTCAACAATCACTCGTGGATTCTCATTTGTCCAAATGCGGTAATTCTGCTTGTTAACGAATCCACTGAGGTGAAAGTGTGCCTCGTCGCTGAAGATGATTTTCTTTGTAAAGTCACCATTCACTTCTGTCTGTTCAACCAACCATTCGGCGTATTGACGACGCTTGAAATGGTCAGTAGGCTTCAGCTCTTGAGTCAATTGAACCTTGTAAGCGTGTAAATTCAAATCTTTATTCAAAATTCGCATCAGTGATGTTCGTGAGATGTTCAATTGTTGGACACGACGACGAGTCGAGGTTGACGGTTCTTCTGCTACACTATCGCGAACAACAGCAATGTTTTTCGCAGAACGAACTGGGCGAGCATGCACAGGTGTTTCACATTTCCTACAGACCCGGTTTGCTGAAATTTGCGCACAATTCTCCCGATTGTAGACACAGTTGGTCGATTATGCTGACCAAAAATGTCACGAAGTGCACGAAATGCATTTTGATTTGAACGCCCATTTTCGTAAAAGGCTTCAACAATCTTAACGCGCTGCTCAATTGTGTACCTCTCCATGGTTGAATTTGTCAAACACTGAAATAAATAAATGTCAAATTAAGTTGGGCAAAAAACTTGACGTTAAGGTGTGACTCACAATTAACATCGTGCATTATGGTTGGACCACCCTTTATAAATAATCAAATTTTTATTGTAGATAATTACTTACTCCAAAAGACACGATTTCCATACTGAAATCCTCCACCTTCTTATCGCAAAATAACCATCGAGGACGAATCTTTAAGGATAAATATTTATTTGACTCTTATTTTTGCCAGTGTATACTCATTATTTCTGGAACTGTCTGAATATAGAAATTTTCACGTCGTATGAACTGGAAAATATACCGTTATATTACGTGAATATTCGATTAGTTTGGTACTTATGATTATGAAGTAGGAAGTAATTTAAATTCTTTAATAATTTAAGGTGTTATTATAATTTATTATATGGTTATGTTCCTATTCTACACATTGCAGGAACCGAATTGAAAAAATGAATAATACATAATGCTAATTAGATTTTACGGCAGTATTATCTCAAATTTCACGGTACAATTAATGAGATTTTTATAATTGTTCCTTTGTTGGCCGTAAATCAAAATTCATATTGATGCGGTTTCGAAATTCAAGAAAACTTGCTCATGGACACAATATAAAACTGTTATAGAATATCTTTCACTACCTCAAATAAATTTTCTTTTATGTGACTTTCATCTACACTCTTTACACCACACATTTACACAATATTAACTTTATCATTATCTGAGAAAATCATTATTTGTTCATTAATCCATTGAAAACTGTTTATCGAAATTTAATAGAATGGATACGAGTGTTATTGGTATTGTTACTGATACATTCAAAATTGAATATATAAACTCGATAAAAGTGTTACAATTTTATTGTTGAAAAATTGGCGCGGCATAAAAAGGAATGCCTTCTCATATAATTTAAAAAAAATTTTGAATGTTTGGTTCAGTAAGCCTATGATATACATATGTATTTTTTATTAAATCAACTATAAATTTTAATTTATTAAGAAATTTAATTAGGTATAAGTTTTTAATATCAACCGTAAAGCTTTCTTAGAATTTGAGAGACAATATTTTTTACATATAATGAGGTAGAAGGTTTTATAGAATCAAATGATAGCTTGTATAAATTCTGTCTTAAGGTAGTTTGTCCGGAAACCCACTTTTCTATAGAATCTCATCAAATTTGGGGTACACATAAAGAATAAACTTCCCGAAAGAAATTGCTTAAATGAAAAATATTTGTCCGTACAATAAAAGAGATATCCAAGTTGAAACTTTTTGCATGGTTTGAATGTATCAGTTGACTAAAAGTTACACATTTTTCATCATAACTTGAAAACTTTTCTATGCATATTTTCGAAAACCAACTCATCTATACATTAATGTATTAAGAACAAGAAATTGGTTGTTGCCAAATTTGTTGATAATATAAACATTTTTAAAATAGACTAGTTTAAGTTTTGCTCCGTAAGTCGAGAACTTGTCAATTAGCGTTTGGCAACGCAGCGGCATGCATTTTACCAGTCGCCATTTATGTTATTACTGCACGTTCGTCACAAACAATATCTAGATTTGAATTTAGTCCTAAACGTTTTTTTTTATTTTTTCAAGTGAAAGAACGTTTTTACATTCACATCTTAAATTTTTGCCAAGCTCGCTCGATTCAACAATACGTCGTCCAATGCATAGGTTAGTTACTCTGTTGTTTTCGCAAGATTAATTTTTGCAATACAATTTAAACGTTTCTGTATTACTTTTCGCTTTGCAAATTTTCCTTTATTGTTCCGTAACTGATCACGATAAAAATTAATTTTTAATTCTCCTATAAATTTTCTTTCACGATCCGAAAAAGTTTACAGTCAGGTTAAATCATATAACTTAAGTGTATGTCTTATATATTATAAGATATATACAATCACAACAGATTCAAATCCGACATAACGCAACGTTGCCATGTCTTTAGTTTCAACTAATAAACATGTAGTTGTGTGTATACGTATACGTCTGTGTCTGAGTACAGTCTCTTGAATAAAAATAATGAACACTAGGCTACTGATATTCCAACTATTTTACGTTTACCCGAGCATTTATTTTTTGATCGGGCGGTACTGGAGAAACTACCTTAAATATGTGCAGAATAAAAAAAAGTTAAATAATAATCCGGGGCCATTAAAAAATAAACTATATGAAATGTTAAATATGGTAGTATAAAGGATGGTAAAAATCCGAGTTATCACAAGAACACATCTATTTTCAACACAATTTCTTGTAAAATATATACCATTATGAATCCTATTACTGTCAGCATATCAGAATATCAGCAAGAGAATAGCGATGAACAAGAACATTGCCTCCTGCTTTTATTGAACTTTATAGGCCTTAGTTTCTAACACACTATAAGCAATATAAACATGTATAGTTCATATCATCGCTATTTGCCAAATAAAGAACCACAAAACATAGCCATGGCTTGTTTTTGTGGCTAGGCTTAGGTAGACTCTTCCGTTTATCGGCAAGATAAGAGAGTGTTTTACTTGGAAAATAGCGATGATATGAATAGTACTACTTGATCGACAAGATTATGATAATCATAAATCATTTAAATTTTATTTCATGTTTTGTTTGATGTGAAATACTTTTAAACAAACGTGTTTTATATAAAACGACGACATAGTTTTTTAAAATAAACATTTGAAAATATATCGTATTAACTTTAAATTCTAAGAACTCTGCATTAATCCTTATGTGAAATTGTTTACTAATAAATCGGGGAATACGAATATGATCATTCAGTTATCGGATGTGGAGCTAAGAAACGTGCACCACTGCGCTGTGAACTTTATTGACCTATCTTATTCTCTTTTAGAGGTGGATGTAACAAAATCATATATATTGTGGGATGAAATTCCAAATTGGGCCATGTATTGGGGGTGTTGGTGCATGTCTGTGTTTCAACGGGAGGGTGTTTGGCACCTCTCCTTGTGTTTTCTCCTCTATATGTGTAACCTTCCCTTCCACAACCAGAGGCTGTAAGGGAACGAGATCGATTTATATGTGCATGTAAAATAATATTGTATATTGATGGGAATAATATACATAAAACTTCTTTATAGGTGTTACAAGGGTGAAACTTTGTAGACGTTACAAAATTTCTTATAAGATTGTCACACCTACAATAATACAATTCCACGTTTGCCTAAAATTCTATTATTTGTATTTGTATTAATTGTATTTGCTATTTGTATCTAATATAATTTTTTTTAAAACAAATTGTTTTAGATTATCGAGAAATGTTTAAAATGATATTTTAAGTAATCCAGAAATATGTTAGTAATATTCTAGTTTCCTATACTACTTTTGTGTACTTTATATCATCTATTTGTTTAACAATAAGTCAGATAAATATATATGTAAATCAAAACTGCACAAGCCAATTTATGTAGAGAATATAATTTCTCATAAAAGGTTATATTCAATCCAGTTTTAATGTAACATCTCATTTAATATAATATTTGTTTATAAATATAATTACTTGCTCTAATTTTACAAATTACATGAACTGGTCGAATAAGAAACTTCCAATAATTATTAATAATTAACGATAATTAATCAATTATAATTTATAAATTGGTAGTATTTGTTCATTGTGTAATAGAATCAAAATACATACATATTTTTGGCCAACATAATTTCATTTTAATATTAACTAATAAATGAATTGTTTGCATTAAATTAGATCAAAAATATTGTATATGTGAATGTAGCTCTTAGAATATTATATTTCTCTTTAATATTACTAGGAACCTTCCATACGCCTTTATAACGTAACTATTGTCAGACTTTCTTTTTTCACAAATATTGGTCGTCAAAAATAATTCAGTCGGAGCTTTACATTTTTTATAGATATATTCGCCTTTTACAACAGAACATAATAATTATGTATATTATTTAAGCAAGTTTACATATTATAATAGGTTTAGCTTTTGTCATTGTAAGGTACCTACTTCAAATAGATATTCCAACTCTACCTTCTCTTTTTATTTAATTTGCCTAGATCCAAGAACATCTGCTTTATTATTAGCGATATCTAATTTGATTTGCCCCTATAATTTTCTAATTTTATCAGCCCATTTCTTGTGTACTTTCATTAACTTACAACACGCCTATCTTAGGAAAGTTAATTATACAGTCGAATATGATTTATGACTCTACTTGTCCTAGATTTTTTGCTAGTAGAAATAACCCGTGTTGATAAATTTCGTTAAAATATAATTTCATAATTTGAAAACAGTTGAGAAAAACTCACAAGGAAGCCTTTACTTTTGCCGACATAATTAATAGCATTCGGCGCTTTGTGTTAATCCAGCGAAAGTAAACTTAAAAAAATCGCAGAGAATAAAATGTATTTCCGACTAAACTGGCGGCAATTTCATGAGTTATAGCGTCATAATTCAAGTAAAGAAAAGAACAGTTGGCAGGCCTAGTAGGTGGCTGTCCGGCCCATCGTCGGGACGCCGGCGGTGACGCCGTGTTTTATTCCACGCTACGCGGTAAATGCATCATTGGTCGTGAAAACAATCATAAATAAAACATTTGGTAGCGTAAAACATCATCTAGCGAAGGTGGGGGATTTTATACTACAATAAAAATCGATGATAATTATATGGAGCTTGGATATGCCCCTATTCAAACTGATTTTTGGCGATGGTGGCGCCCCTTTGCGAAGAGTGGCTTACGTCAGAAGTTTCAGCAGTGCCCCAGAGATGGCGGTGGATAGGGGATGAGAAACTTTCTGGGTGCTTCCGAACTCGGGTCATAAACATCAGCTTAATGTCGTGTTAAGTAGTCATAAAGTTTTATCGCTTTCTAAGTAATAGTAAACCTTTTAGTGTTGTTTAATTTTATTTTTATGGGCTGATTATTTGCTTACATAATTAATAATTAATTTCATATATTGTGAACTGAAAATTCTTGTTTAAAGTATTTTAAATTCTTGTAATGCTTTCTCTCCACGTAAACTTATTTATGTATTGTTTTTGTTATTTTGGCATATTTATTAAATAATGCATCAAATACATAATACATCAAATAATTGTATCCTCGGCAACATTATAAAAATACGCACATATTATGGCGCTTCTTAAAAATAAAGTTGATGTTGATCAGTTGCTGTTTACAGATGTATACATATGTAAAATGTTTCAATGTCACTTGAATGCAATTTTTTCTTAGAATTTCAAGGAATTTTAGATACGCGTGTGACTACAAATATATTTTATGTTTATCAACGCCAGTAGATGCTTGTGTCAAGCAATTTGTTTAAAGACTTTTACATCTTTTGTTTGGCGTTATGGATATGGTAGGAGATACAAATTCTGTTAAATGGAGAATAATGCGTAAATAGGATACTATCCTATATCCTAGTGGTACCAATCTCAAAAATTGTTTCGTTTTTGAATTATTTCAAAAAAAGTATATTTTTCGAGTTCGAATTTTTTTGCACGTTATTTATAAAGAAATGAACAATAAATAAAGCATTATATTAAATATATAATGTATTTATATACGTAACTGGTTCCAACCATCAATCAATGGTTTGATCGAACACTTTAAACATTTAACACGAAATAGCGGAGGACGAAAATATCATTGTCTTCGAGGGGTTTTATTTGTTTTTCCATATTTTTTATAATAACAAAAAAGAATAACCCATGTTCAAATATTAATTTTAAATAAATGTTTTTCGAAATAATTCAAGAACGAGAAATAACTTTTTATATTGGTTATACTTATGAGTTTTATGACCATTTCTTCTATATCCAACCGAATTCGTATCTCCTATCATTTCCAAGATGCCAAAGATGTTCATTTTTATCTTGGACACAGTGTATATCATACAAGATAACTAAGAAACGTAATTTATGTTGAAAAAGTTACTTGCTTTTTATAAATAAATAGCAAAGCACTGGTTTATATAATAGTTTATTTATTATATTGATATGTATCAAAATTTATTTGTTAGTCAGTTCACAATTCACTATGAAATCATAAATTAGTATAAATGGTAAAATTAATATTTTAATGATATCTAGAGATTATATCGCAAAATTGTACGTTCTGGATTCGTGGTGTCTGGATGTATCTAGTATTGTAGAAACTATTTTTTCAGACAGTTTGTGTAGTTATGAACAATATAGTAAGTATAGTAATTTTTATCGTTTACAGTAGTGAATTATTGAATATCAACTAAATTATTAATTACTAAGAAAACGATAAACCAAACTGGATATCAATATGGACTAGCTGCTTGTGGACTACCTGTGTTCTGCAGAGTGTTCAACTTAAGAGTGTAACATCTTCTTTGTTAGTTTTTCTTCGATTTGATACCAGCGTTCTCTTTTTCAAAATATTCTCGACCATTTGCGTTGAGTAGGTATAAAAATATTCGAATTGCAGATAGCAAGTTACAGAAATTACAAAGCGTGCGTATGGCCAGCGCCCGGAAACAGTTGCGCGATATAGAAAATTTTATAGTTATAGAAGTTATAGTTTTAGTTATAGAAGATCAATGTACGAAAATATTGATAACTTTATTTCATGCTATGTGGTAAATTCTTATTTACACATTTAATTTCAGTTTAATACATGCGGTAAACAGAGCAAGAAAATATTATTTAACTTTTACACCAGAAAATATTCTGATTTGGAAACAATATACTTAGATATTAGGTACCTTCAACATTTGTGGTGTCAGTATCCTCCAAAGGGTATCTTTGATTTATAGGCTCGACTCAGCATACCTTTTTAACGCTTCGAAAAAGTGTATTCATTTGGTCTCATCGACGTCAATACCATTGACGTTATTACGAAAAGTAATGCACCATTACTTTTGTTTGTTTTCGATTCAAATATGCTAATTAGTAGTTGTAAATCTTGAAGCATGCATTGTCAAAAGCCAGGCTCTATAATTATTACGGACAACGATCAGCAGCAATGTTTATCAGACATTCCAACCACCTAAAATATAGGAAAAACATGAAAAAAATCAATTGCTCCAAAAAATTATTACATCACCTTCACCAACCAATGATAGGTATTTCTTTTGTTAAAATTGTTGTGTCTCTCATAATGCGGCTTCCTTCCTCTCTGTTAAAATGGTTTAACATATTATGGCTGTTTTCAAACCTGCAGAAAAATATGATGTGCCAGTCAGTGATATAAATGTAATTATTGGCGTATTAATCTACTCGCAGTCTTGAATTAAGAAGTTTCTTTACATTATCTATATAGGAAATCTGCTTACTACAACTAAACAGTATAATTACGGATAACTTTCATTAATTGATTTGCTGTACATTTTCCCGTTCCTAGCCAATTTCGTAGGAATTATTTTTTCTTTATTTTCACATATTTCAAAACTACACTAATAGATACTACACAGAATAAGATATGTTAATTGTTACATATGTATTTAGGAAGTGATCGTTACGATACGTATATAATAATAAATATAATGTTTATATTAATGGATTTATAATAAATATATTTCTATTATTGGACTTGAAATATTGAATTTGATAATTTTTGTGACATTTTGTGTAATTTTTAATAGTAAAATATACTGTGATGTAATGGATACAGATTTCTTTAGATTTACTTTTATTCTGGTATTTTTCAATTTAAACTTGAAGTATGGTCTTTTGGCCATAAGTAAACTTTAATGATTATTTACGGCCAATGGTTTATTCAATTAATCTAGATCCTATAATGTATTACTAAATTTGAATACTTTCTACAATAGTGCAGTTAGTTTTATTGATGCCTGAATTTGATTATTACTGTTAATAGAACAAATTTTAAATAAATATTATATGAGTAGTTTGGTAGTATTATCGTATTCATTTTTTCATATATGTAACTATTAAAAAATTACAAATCTTACTATAGTATTTTTTTGTTTAATCAATTTTATATAAAGCTCCTTTTGTTGTTTTTCATCTTGTGATGTTTGATTAATAAATATACAAATACAATTGGAATGTAAAACATTATTTAACAGTTAATTATCGCGGAATCGTTAGTTGAGTATAGAGTATATTTATTGAGTATATTATGGAGTAGTTACAATAATAATTTCAGAATAGCGATATGAGTAAATAAATAATACATTACTGTTTGGCGATTTAGTTAGATTAGATTTGGTTTAAATTCTGATAGGAAAGGTTATTTGTTACATCCTAAGTATGTTCCTTCTTTCCATGTCTTTGCATATTTAATAATCCTATGTATTATTTTCAGGTAATGGCAACTGTTTGGATAAAGCCCACTCTCGTTTAAATCCAATTTTCTGTTGTTCCCGGTGAGTCTTTACATTAAGAGTACTTTTGACGCTCGTGATATGAAAGCACATGTGATGTGCATTTGGCCTCGTGAGGGAGGACGCTTGTACCAGGGTGCAATTAAGAAGCCCTCAGTGAGGGTGTGTTACACGAAAGCTTTTGGCAATTAGGTGTTTCGGTCCATAGTTTGATGGAAGCATTAGGGCAGACCGGTGTAAATTGCAACAATAACCGACAGAAATTCGCTACTGGTCTTGTCAATTATTTATAGCCTGCGAGAATTTAACACACCTTAACTTAATTTAGCTTCAAAATTCGGTTTAATATGACTTCACTGACATATTAAACTGAAACTGTCTATTTATTCGTATATTTATTGACTTGTTGTGTCCCACCGCGATATAAATGCCAATTCTAGAGATTAAAAAATACGCACCAAAATTAAATGTTTTACGTATAACCAGATCTTTTAAATATTAGGAATTACATAAATATTGAATATTGATAAATTTGTATTTACGTAATAAGATGAGAAAGATATGATGAAAAAGGTATAACACGGGATGGGAATCAAATATACGGCCTAAATTTATTTTTGACATTATTTTAGACATTTTTTGAAAATGCTCGGATAGGTCGAATTTAATCTAAAATATACATATATATATATATATATATATATATATATATATATATATATATATATATATATATATATATATATATATATATATATATAATATCTATATATCTAAATGAAACTATAAATATACAAGGTAATTGCAACGCAAATGAGGACTCCTTAATGAGTTAGTTTCAGCGACCTATAACACATATGATTTAATTCAACAGATAAGAGATCAAATGTATGGAAAAACGCAAAAATGAACAAGCAAAGATTCTTAAAATGAAGATTAGTTTTCTAAAGTGGTCGCTGTGTTATTTAACGATATTTTATAAGGATGCGACTGAATATATCAGTCGCATATCAGCACTTAAATAGTGCTGATATGTACTTACTTGTGTGCTGATATGTACTTACAAAACTTAAATAGATCATTCACATCGTTATAAGACAGTTTTTCCTTGAAATAAAGAGAACACAATATTTATAACTAATAAAAGAAAGTCGGTAAATATATTTCTACAGAAACAGTTATCTTGGTAGCCAGTTCATGTCGCCGCTGCGTAAAATAACCATGTTTTCAAATCGCTTGTGTAGAATGCCCATCGTGGCATGGGCTGTGTGGCTCGTAGCGCCGTCCTGTTGGAACCACATGTCGGTATGCATATTATCCAGTTTAAGCCACAAGAAGTCGCTTATCATCGATCTGTAGTACTTGCCGTTGACGATTATGGCAATGTCAGTTTCGTGTTGGCAGAAGCACGGACCGATGCGATGATTCCGTCAGACCAAAACCCGCACCAAACAGTGACTTTCTCCAGATGTATTTGGTGTTGGTGTATCTCGTGTGGATTGATATTTTCCCAAATCCGACAATTTTGCTTGTTCATATATCCATTCATCCAAAAATGGGCCTCATCGCTAAAGATAATTTTTTTTGCGAAATTTGGGTCAACTTCCAACTGTTCCAGAGCCACATCAGCGAACACATGGCGTTATCTATGGTCGTTTACCTTAAGTTCCTGGGTCAGTTGGATTCTATGCGGGCGCAGATCCAAGTCTCGATGTAAAATTCGCCAAGCTGAAGTCGCAGAAAGGCCAAATTCTCGTGAACGACGAGAAATTGATTGCCTCGGGTTTTCCCGTACACTCTTACGCACAACAGCGATGTTTTCAGCAGACCTTGCGTTTCGGTAACGTGCGAGTGTTGACTGACCATTTGTCAAACCAGTTGACTCGAATTTAGCCACCAAACGTCGAATAGTCGACTCGAACGAATAGTTGTGGCGAGGATAAAAATCACGTAATCCGCGGAACGTTTCTCGAACAAAGCACTGATTTTGAAAATAAAATTTGATGATTTGCACACGTTGTTGAACGCTATAACCTTCCATGGTGGTTTGCCATACACAATTGAATAATTCACAATAATATTGAGAGATGTTGCTCTAACAACGTGGCCGGTATAATCTAACAAATTTCGAGCGTCACTATTGAAAGACCCTATACTTTAACTATAGAATTATTTTGTAGTTAATAAACAATATGATACTTGTTTATACTAGTAGAAACTCAACATATAGAAATTTTGATAATGATCAGTTATCGAGGTAAGTGCAGAAGTCAAGCAAAAGTTGCTAACGTCTTTAATCACAAGAATACTGATATTCTCAATATTCTCAAGAGACCGTGTCTAAAGTTCATGTACAATTTCGGGGAGTTGGACATTAAACCATTAAAAAGAAAACCTCATTTGGTAAAAGACGATTTGATAGTAGATATTTTATTAAGTATTCAAGAAGAAGGCAAGCATTAACTTCACATCAAATTGTCCTAGAAAATAGCGTCAGTAATAAAACTCTTTGAAGTGTCTCTGTAAAGAAAAACTCCATCCCTATAATTACATTCGCCTAGGAACAAATAAAGGACAATCTAGTTTTGTAGAGTCCGAAAGACAGAGCTGAACAAAAAGGTCTTGTTTCTTTTGAGTAGCCACCTAGATCACCAGACTGTTCGCTGTTTTAATTCTTTCTGTGGGGATATCTCAAGAACATATCCAACAAAGCTAAACAGTGATGATCCCAAAAGAGGAATACAGACAGAAATAAATAGTATTTCAGCTGTTCTACGATAGAATATGTTTTGCCCATGAACAAATAGAAAATATTTTTAATATTTATATTAATTTAACACATTTAAATGAACAATAACGTTACAATGAACTATTTAAACAATCTAACACAGTTGAACAGTACTGCACTTAACTAATCAAACTGTATATCTATTTTTTTATAAGACAATTATTTTTTATTAAAATCGACGTGTCCAAGTTTTTCTCATAAATCTCTCAAAGTCAAAAGCAAAATTATTTTCTTTCCATTTTATATAAATATACGTATAGTGAACAATAGCGGTGCAATCTTCGTATATAAAATAGGTAATAATCTTATATAATTTCTTATTAGTCTTATTTGAATAGTTTCTTATTAAAATGGGTAACAATTTCTTGTATACGAACTAATAAGATACCGCTTTATGTTACGCGTGTACTGTATAAGAGAGCGAAAATAAGTAAAAAAGTAATCCTTGTTCAATCATTGTAGGGATTACGCGTATCGTGTATACTATATTAATGATATATAACAATAATCCTTTCTTGCCCTTGATTATATGGTATGCTGGCTGATCGAACGAAACTTGGTAAAACTATATCGCACTCATTTTCTGGGCAACGATCAATTTGCAACTAATTCCTTCTGGTTTTATGCTACACTTACTTGACGACATCCTTTTTTTCGCCAAAGGAAAAAACTGCTACCTTTTTCAAAAAGGCAAAGCAGTGTTACGCAATAAAGGTTACATTAAATGAGTAATTAAATTCGAGCCTAATTACATAAATATAAAGAATAAACTATAAATATTGAGATTCTCTAACAATTTATTATTGTTAATATTACTGAAAATATTTGCAATAGATACTAAATTTTATTATCAAACAATGTTTTGTTAATTCAATAAAATAAGTTATAAGCATATATAACATATACTGCTAATTTTTGTTCCGTTATTAAGTAACACATTATCGTTTAGTATTAAAAAATGTCCGTAGTGCTTCAAACTTTGTATACAATCTCATTATATAGTTGCTCAATTTTAGGACAATCTTCATGTCAGATATCGATATTGAGAATTATTAGGTTAGTAAAAATTGATGGTAAAAACAAATATATATTTGTAATTTATTGTATGTAACAGCAAATGATTATTTATAGATCTATACACTGATATATGCTTTAAGATAGCATACCGAAATAGTACTACAAACATATGGTTGATTTCATCTCTATTTGCCAAATAAAAAATCCCAAACGGCTCTTATCTCATACCGTGGCTTGTTTTAGGGCTAGGCTCAGGTAGACTGTTCCGTTTATCGGCAAGATAACAGAGTTTTTTATTTGGCAAATAGCGATGAAATGAATAGTACATTTCATATAACCTTTGCCAGTGGCGGCTCGTGATGAAATGAAACGGGTGTTCTGCACAGGGCCGAGCCTAGGGTATTGGCCGCCCGCGTGCAAATTTCAAACGTATCCAAACTACTGGCGTCGCAGGGGCCGCAAAAAAATTGTCTTGAAAATTTTCAAGGTCACGCGTTTTCCTGATACTTCAGAATTTTTATGTAAAATCCGTTTATACAAAAATATAGACTTTCACAAGAAAAATTTTTGGTATTTAATACCTTTTTGAAGAACATTCATGTTTGCCGTTATATTCCTTGGTTAAGAGAAAAGGCTTGTAAGGTGAATTTTCTACTAGAGGGTCTATAACACTTAAAATATTTTCCGAAAGAGTTTCAGCGTCACATTTTGTAGGTTTCAGGTATGTCCAAAAACGTACAATCGGTTCACCATAGAGAATATATCTTAAAACTACCACTAACTGAGTTTTTGCAGATACATCAGTTGTTTCGTCTGCCATAACTGCCAAAAATGAAGGTTTGTTAATTTCTTTAATTACTTCTTCATGACATACTTTTAATATACAGTCTAAAAGATCATTTTGTATTTCTTTAGAGGTTCCTTTAAATACTGAGGCATTTTGTAGATGCTCGCTTAAAGTTACATCAAGCTCAGCAGAAAATTTTATCAAACCACTAAATATCCTCGGGTTTTGAGAGGTTTCAGCTTCGTCATGTCCTCGCAGCGCCAGTTCAAAGGCCTCACAAAACTTTATGCAGTTTATAATTTTTGACAAAACGTATCTCTTTTTTGTCACATTATCATTATGCTTTTGCACATTTATCCAATAAGCTGAATCTAGCTGCACTTTAATATTAGTTGTTCCTAATAAAGCTAATTCCATTGTATTATGTAGATGGCTTTTGGAGTTGTCGTGCATTTTTATTTTTTCAGTTAAGTGCACCAAATCTGTCACCCCTACCTCCGTCCATGCTTTATCACCGCCAAAAAGTAAACAAGGAAAACAAAATAACGCATTTTTTTTTGTTGCACTCACAAATCCAATTGTTCTTCGAATAAATGTCTCTATTAAATTGACGTATATATGCTTTTCCGCGGCTAACACCTGCAGTCTCAATAATAACATCGGGCAATGGCCTACCATTGTTTTTTAAATCAATTTTTTTCTTCATAAGAGTATTTAAAAAATCGCTTCACATGAACTAAATTATAAACTAAATCCATTGTCACTATCACAGTATATAAATATTAATAATTAGTACAATAAATCACTACACAAATTCACAAAACAGTATTTAAAATCTCAAATTAACACGAAATACGAAATAAGTACGATTTACGCCCGCCCGAGTTGGAAGGAGTAAACATTCACTGATGTTGCCTTAGCTGTAAAAAATACAGCTCACTGACCCTGTAAATTCGCGCATTTACGAGCACCAAGTGTGGATTGTTGCGGGAATTGAGGGGGAGGACGGGTGTGCCGAGCCGTGCTGAGAACTACCTCGTGTGGCCCAATTCAATGTACCGCGACGCGCTCGCGTAGAGACCCAGATAATTCATCTGGTCTACTACTCAATAGAGGACGGCGGGCAGAATGCGACTTTAACGCAATAATTTGGTTAGCTGCACCAACTAACCAAATTATTTTATTAATAAATTTTAGTAATTATTATGTCGCGAAAATATACAAATATCTAATTTTTTTGGCAGTTCTGCAGCTCTGCAGCACCTATATACCAGCCGCCCCTGATCTTTGCTATTGAGCAATGTGGGTTCATCGTCGAATTGTTTAAATACCAATTATTGATGACAAGCGTGGGACTAAAATAATGTGTGATAATGTAATCACATTAATATTCAGATTTATATTAAGATCTTTGGCGTAAAAGATACTGCCAAAACTAGATGTAAAAGTTTGGACATTAAATGTATTGTTATGCTAAATCTAAATTTTAAATATAAATAAATGCATAGACTGCCACGTTTATGATTATGTATTTCAATGTAGGCGAACAAAAGGGATTTTACACCCGTTATATTATGGATTGCAAAACTTTTGGCGAAACAACTGAAATTCAGCTGATGCGTGGGATTGTTGATTAGACATTTGGTGAGGATTAACATACGCGTAAATCATAGAAGATCTAATATATAAATATAAATATCATAAATCTCTGTATTCTCCTATGTTATTTATTTATTTTTCATGTAGCGCACCGTCAGTAAATTCAAATTAATTCATTAACGACAATCGGTAACCTAGTTAGATACGGCTTCACCAAAATAGATTACCTAAATGATCAATCAAGAGGACAACACACAATTTCATGGTACTTTTCTTAGAATGTATAATTATGACTAAGACAACCTTTGTTATTTTAAACACGACATTAAATCCCGAAGTGTTTTTTGAATATTTAATATTTATAGCTGGATAAAACACTTTGCATTAGTGCTAATAATTTTAGAGATATTAAAAAGTAATCTTAATGATCCCTCAACCAGAGATATAACGTAATAATTAGTTAAATGGGTAAACAGACAAAAAAATATCGTTTTGTTAAAAATAATCTAATAATTGATTATGTAAATGTAGATAGTAGGAGACGTCATTAGGTACACAGCGCAGTGGAAATTCTAAATAAAACTTAAAATATTTCCACACTGTAGTTGGTACTAAAATTTTATATCCGCGTATGTGTGTTAGGCGTAGTGTATATATCGATATACGTCTAATACAAAGTGGGATTTAAAAGAAGAAAGAAAGGTGACTAGATACAGTTACATATATAAAAATTGTGAATGTTTAACGTTGCAATTAAACAAATGTGTATATTCTTTGAAGTAATGTGAAATATGTTATTTAAAATGAAAATAAGTAGCAAACATTTACTTTTACATTATCTCTTGTAAGTTTAAGAGATAATTAAGAAAGATTAATTAATAATTTTTTTTTTAATAATATCGCAGTATTAATTATATTTTAAAATTGACTTAATACACTGCAAAATGTGTTTGATTTAAATCTCTAAACAAAATCTCGTATTATTAAAGAGTGTAGTATTGTTTAAAGGAAAATAATACTTTTAAATATTTTGTATAGTTTGATGTAGCCAATAATATATTTAATATCCTCAATAGCAATTTTAGACGTTGATACGGACCAGCTACTGTCACAACACTGTATGTATTACCGATATGAGACAAAAATGGACAATATTTTGTACTTACTGTACTGTTAAGGTGCGTCCAAACATGCAACAACGATGCGTAACGTAATGCCGCCCCGTGACATATTTAAAGGCCCCACGGCGTAACATAGTAACGTCGTCGCGCAACATCCGAGCCTTCCCGTAGCTTGTCGGTTTTTCAGCGTTACATCAAAGGCTTGTACCGCGGTGGCGTTACGCATCCCCCTTCCATGTCTGGACGGGACTACACGACTACGTTGGATGGAACGGCGTAGTGTTACGAACTGCTATTACGCCTCGATATCCTGTTGTGTTTGAAAAGTATGTGTCCTGTTGCGATATTGTGTCACGATGGTAAGTTACACGTCGGTGTTACGATACGCTTCGTTGTTGCATATCTGGACGCACCTTTACGTTACGCCAACCTGCTGTTACAAAAGCGCTTACGTCATAATTACAGAATTATTACGAAGAGACGTATGTAGGTGTCGTTATTTTAGTGGAATTTCTTTAGTCTATATTGTAGCATTTTCTTTGTTTTGTACGTCTAAAAAACTACCGTATATTTTGTAATACCTACAATAGAGACAAATGCAACATTGACTATTTCAGAGTTGTCGAAGTACAAAAATTAAAACTTTCACCATCTTTCTATGAAATATTATAATGACAGATAAAATAATGATGGGCGAGCTCATTATATATATTTTAATAAAAATAAGTGTTTTAAAAATACAACAAAAAAGTACGAAAGTACATCAAAGTTGTGGAACCCGTATATTACGCGTATGTCGTAATTTAATAAGTATTATTACGCATTAATATCATATTTTGGGGCACTGAGTATGCGACGTTATTTTTAACAGTTATTAGAAATTTCATTTAACCTAACGGCATGCAACAATTTGTAAATAAATATGGCGTATATTTAGAAAAATATTTTCTAAATATACGCATTTGGTGCGTAGTGAGTCACTTTGAATAATTGTTTATTTGTTATGCAATCGTAAGTTTCACTCTAAATTACTACTGAGTAGCTGATAACTAAAAAGGATTAGATGAAGTACCTAGAACCAACTGTTACTTTGTTTAACTACTTCAAAATTATGAAAACTTCCAAATGACATAACACTACATGGTTATTAGTATTGTATACTACTTCATTGTTCTAATAACTATAAAGTCTTTTGATTTTGTAATGATGTACCATTCAGGATATTTCAAAAGTTACTTAGAGGTAATAGAACTATACGACAATATCCAATTTAATGTGATTTTAACTCTAATGTTAATATATTTAGTACAAATCACGTAATAACCAACTACTGGTAGTTCCGGTTAGTTGGAACGACTTAAATGCTGCTTGGTGTCAGGTAATGCACCATCCATAACAGAATATGATAAATGTTAATACAAGAAGAAGAACGCCATAAAGCAATATTATTTTGATTTGATTAATATCAAATTTACACAAAAAAGTTGTTATAGATCACTATTTCCTCGCGATTCTTATCACATTTTAATGTTGACATATTTTTATTAGCACACATACAGAATAACATGCTTTTCATTATTTACACACGAGACCACCGTCTCGATTCTGTCTTTTAAAAATTCCGCTTAAAAATTTAATGCCATTAAATTTATGTTATATGTATATCATTAGTCACACTGACCATTAGCAACATATATTATAATTTCTAGCTAATATCATTTAGGCCGAAGCAATAAAAAACATGCTGTTTTTAGATAGCCGATTCTTGAATGCTATCAAAATATGGAAATCATCAATAATTGCTGTTCTAGTTGACAGAAATTAATTATCAAATCCAGTTCATATCAAAAATTACATGCTTTTAGTACTATTAACTAATGACGCCTTTCACAAATTTGGATATCTCTAATTTTTACCGTTTACTTTTAAAAATTTTATTTACCACAGGAGTTGTTTAAATTGCCGTAAATATTTTATGCGGAGCTAGGTCATTTATAATATATTTTATTTACTTACTGCGAAACACAAGTTATTTAGAAGATGGAAATTGCTTTTTTTGTTGTTTTTGCAGCGAGTCTATAAAAAGTTAGTCTGGCCGTCATTTTCTTTCCGGGCGAGGGAGTGGAACGGAATTCCAAACTGCAAGCAACTAAATATCAAGCGGTGAAATGTCTCCCTGGGGATATTCTGGTGTGATTTCATGCCTAAAAAGAATCGACGATCAGTTTCATTTCATTTGTATAAATGTATTTAACTTAACAACATTTTACACGTAAACCATTAAATTTATGTATCTGTCTACGGTCGTTTATTCGTATCAGCTCACTTTCATTCCAGAAGTACAAATAAATCAATATTTTAATTAAACTTAGATTACTGTATGTACTTTGAATTTATACATAAATTAGTAATAAGATATCTAAGCAAATCAATTTAGTAATTTACAATTATAATTTGGTTTAAATCTGGCCTACTGGTACAAGGAATAGGCGGATCTCATTACCGAGGAAACAAGAAAATTCAAATCGTCCCTTAGATTTCTGTATGAAATTTGAAGGGGAAATGGTTGCCTCAGATTGGGGTAAATTAAACTTCCACGTTCAATCACTTTATCTGTAACTTTAAAAGGATGAGAACCGGAAATTGCTTCCTATTACATTATTATGTAACAGATTTTAAAATGTGTGTTTAATTGTCCAATACCACATTCCCTGCATTTTATAATTTTCATAGCCCCTTCTATTTTTATGACTGAAATGTTTAAATGATTATAACTTGCTTTAAATATGCCTAGAGAATATCATTGGTAATTAAAATATATTTCAGCAAAAAATTTGAAAGGGACCGATTTAAGTATATGTATTAATTTACTACCTTTTGTAAAAGTACTTCGCAAAAAATGCAATGAATGTATATTAATTAAATACTCTCTTTAGTATTACCTAGTTTTCCTGGATTTTCTGGAGTCCATATCTAGTATAAGTAAATGTCACAAATATTATAAATTATCTGTTATTAAATATTACTATCTAATAATTAATTATTTTCCTGTTATCCAAATGGATAAACTGACTGCCGAGAAAAGCTATAATATGTATAATTATAATAGTTCATTCGCTCTGATAATTGTTAAGAAATGATTGAATCTGTATATTATTTTCTACAATATATTAATATTAGTAAACATACAATTGTGAAATTTGTGTACATTTTTGTGTACATATGCATAAAAATGGGCATACATATAAAATAATAATATTGTATGCAATAATTCAAGTAGTAATCTGCATAAAAATGCTTATTTACTTTTTTTTTAATCGATTCTAATTGTTTTAACCCAGTATATTAAATATGACATAACATGAGAAAATGTCGATGCCAATTGGACAAGGTTTATCTGTCAGTATATTAAATAAAATGTAATAAGTAGAATATGTATTTACATAATCTACTTAATCAGCTAGTGTAAAATTTGACAAATATATTGACATCAAACAATACAAATAACAATAATAGTGAATCTTTACTTATTATTATATTTAATGCATTTATAAACTGATGTAATCATAACGACAAAATAAAGGTTAAATAATATCGTAAAACATTGCGATTAAATGAGAGTATGTAAAAATAATTATCTCAAATCGTTATACCAAGTATTTAAGGAAAACAATCTGAAAATTAATAATTAATTCTGAGAATGAATATAGTTACTCTGATATTCCAAAACTGAAAATGATTTGTTGTTCTACCATATAATGTATACGTAGACACTAAATATTACTTTATGATTGGAATTTAGGAGCATCTTGATTTTGAAAACAATCCGTGAAGGTATATTACAGATATTTCGCCTGAAATATCACTTTTAACGTGTAATTTATGATATCCATTGTTATAACTTGCGGGTATCAAGGTAATAATGTCGTAAATTAATACAAATAAACATACGTACTTATTATGTAATAACTATGTATTATCATACTTATCACCTAAGAATCTATACATATTTTTTTCGGAATTATTGTATTCACGATTAACCGTATGTACATATACACATTTAAGTTTATATATGATTGTTTTAAAGAAAATTATATTCTTCTGCCTATGTTGATTCTATATCAGCTATCAGATATAGGTTGAATCTATGAGGTTTTATATACTCTTGCTGTTTTATCAACGTGCGGTATAAAACTGTATAGATTAAAAATATTTATTATTTATTTAATATGCTTAACTTAACTTTTACGTAATTTATTTAATTAATACATAATTAAACGTAATTATTTAATTCACACTTAATTAATTTTATTTAATTTAGACTAATTATAATTGGGCAATAAAATATATTCGTGAAAAATATTATTTATCATATAATAAAACTCATTGTCAAAGCCAATTATCAAAGGATTTTCATACTTTCTTGAGAGTATGCGCTTTACACACAGAAATTGACCTCCTTCCTCTAACTAAAATCTCGGGCTGCAATGGGGAAGATAACACATAAATATGAGGACAAGTTAATAAAGTAATCAAATAATAACCTCGAGAGAACTCATTCAAGAACTCGTGAATATATGATACAATAAAATAGATACTAGCAATATCGTGTACCCGAATCTGAAGAGTTCGACCCTACCATATGAAAACAAAAAAGGAAAATTAGGAAATCTACAGACAACCGTTTCACACAGATAGCAAGCTGCCGCACATAGAAAAAAACTATACGTGATCATTAGTTAAGTTAGGCATCATAGGGAAGTGCCTAATGTTACAAACATAGCGGAATGAAAAATTATTTCTATTATATTTAACGTATATTTTGCAAGTATCTTATACAAATAAAAAGTTGATAGTAGTGTACCTACTGACTGCATGAAATTTGCTTTATGCATAATATAACAAAAGTCTTTTATCTTTAACAGTTCTTCTTACAATTAGATATACTTAGATATATATTTAAAACAAACATTCACTTTATCTATTCTTGCTGATAAATCGAATAATCTTATCTTACAATTTAGTTACTTGAACATCACTATGTTGATCTAGTCTAAGCCAATAAAATAAATTAATTTATACTTACGTTGCTTCCTTTATAATGTCGGGATTAATCACTTAATTTACTTTACAGAATTGTTAAATAACTAGTAGCAGTCTACATTTGTTGAGAACCTTATTATGACTGTTCGACAACTATCAATTGATAAAATAATTTCCTGGGCTACCCCTGAAGATACCGCCAAATGCAGAGGTGAAAGTTGCCCTAAAATTTCGTAATACCTACCGGTGTAGACCCTCATTATGTTTTATGACTCTAAGGTGGCTCCTAACAGACCTAACAACAATTTTATCTAGAGATCCAGCTGTTCAACAATAAGATTTTAGAAATACCCAAAAAATGCAAGAGAAAGTTTTTTCATGGGAGCTGCCTATCTTTTGTGTGAACTAATTTGTTACGCAAAAAGAGAAATCGTATGTAACAATAACCGTCAATAGGACTTATAGAAACGTTGATGTATTTTGTTGAAACATTGTATGTACATTTTTCCAATTTACATCGGCATAAAGATGAATGAATGCAAACTTATATTCCAATGCAAATTAATGGTTCGTTTTTAATATTTTGTATTAAAACCTTAAGGTTGTATACATAACTAAGTGGATGTTATATTAATATTATTAGGTAATTGATAGTTTTTAAGGGGAGAAAGAGTTTAATTTAATAATATGTATTGACATTTTTCCTTATTCCTACAGATATTTATTTGAAGCACATGTTTCCATATTGAAAAAATATAAAAAGCGGAATTTTTGTTATAACTAAATTAGCAAAATTATTTTGAGAAAAGAAACGACAATGAGACGATTGTCAAATAATACCTACGGGTAATGTAAAAGCAATAATAAAATATTGGCGAGATACATCTGCCAAAGAAACATATTTTTATGATTCCGATTTGTATTCAATTCATATGACAAACAATATAATTACAGTTTCTATATCTCAAGTTTCTTTGATATATTTAGATTATACATTTTATCGCCTTGACAGTGGCGGCTCGTGATGAAATGAAACGGGTGTTCTGCACAGGGCCGATTCTAGGGTATTGGCCGCCCGCGTGCAAGGCGTCGTAGGGGCCGCAAAAAATTGCGCCGCAAGCGAAAATTTTTAAAATTTTCAAGGTCACGCGTTTTCCTGATACTTCATAATTTTTATGTAAAATCCGTTTATACAAAAATATAGACTTTCACAAAAATTTTTTTTGGAATTTAATACCTTTTTGAAGAACATTTATGTTTGCCGTCATATTCTTTGGTTAAGAGAAGAGGCTTGTAAGGTGAATTTTCTACTAGAGGGTCTATAATATTTTCCGAAAGAGTTTCAGCGTCACATTTTGTAGGTATTTCAGGTATGTCCAAAAACGTTCAATCGGTTCACCATCGAGAATATATCTTAAAACTACCACTAACTGAGTTTTTGCAGATACATCAGTTGTTTCGTCTGCCATAACTGCCAAAAATGAAGGTTTGTTAATTTCTTTAATTATTTCTTCATGACATACTTTTAATATACAGTCTAAAAGATCATTTTGTATTTCTTTAGAGGTTCCTTTAAATACTGAAGCATTTTGTAGATGCTCGCTTAAAGTTACATCAAGCTCAGCAGAAAATTTTATCAAACCACGAAATATCCCCGGGGTTTGAGAGGTTTCAGCTTCGTCATGTCCTCGCAGCGCCAGTTCAAAGGCCCCACAAAGCTTTATGCAGTTTATAATTTTTGACAAAACGTATCTCTTTTTTGTCACATTATCATTATGCTTTTGCACATTTATCCAATAAGGTGAATCTAGCTGCGCTTTAATATTAGTTGTACCTAATAAAGCTAATTTCATTGTATTATGTAGATGGCTTTTGGAGTTGTCGTGCTTTTTTATTTTTTCAGTTTAGTGCACCAAATCTGTCACCCCTACCTCCGTTCATGCTTTATCACCGCCAAAAAGTAAACAAGGAAAACAAAATAACGCATTTTTTTTGTTGCACCCACAAATCCAATTGTTCTTCGAATAAATGTCTCTATTAAATTGACGTTTATATGATTTTCCGCGGCTAATACCTGCAGTCTCAATAACAATATCGGGCAATGGCCTACCATTGTTTTTTAAATCAATTTTTTCTTCATAAGAGTATTTAAAAAATCGCTTCACATGAACTAAATTATAAACTAAATCCATTGTCACTATCACAGTATATAAATATTAATAATTAGTACAATAAATCACTACACAAATTCACAAAATAGTATTTAAAATCTCAAATTAACACGAAATACGAAATAGGTACGATTTACGCCCGCCCGAGGAGTAAGAAGGAGTAAACATTCACTGATGTTGCCTTAGCTGTAAAAAATACAGCTCACTGACCATGTAAATTCGTGCATTTACGAGCGCCAGTGTGGATTGTCGCGGGAGTTGAGGGGGAGGACGGGTGTGCCGAGCCGTGCTGAGAACTACCTCGTGTGGCCCAGTTCAATGTACCGCGACGCGCTCGCGTAGAGACCCAGATAATTCATCTGGTCTACTACTCAATAGAGGACGGCGGGCAGAATG
Organism: Rosalia funebris; assembly: GCA_037954035.1. Classification (NCBI taxonomy): domain Eukaryota; kingdom Metazoa; phylum Arthropoda; class Insecta; order Coleoptera; family Cerambycidae; genus Rosalia; species Rosalia funebris. Next base: position 29,295,331 of record JAZFAV010000032.1, on the reverse strand, counting down.
CGACTTTAACGCAATAATTTGGTTAGCTGCACCAACTAACCAAATTATTTTATTAATAAATTTTAGTAATTATTATGTCGCGAAAATATACAAATATCTAATTTTTTTGGCAGTTCTGCAGCTCTGCAGCACTTATACACCAGTCGCCCCTGCGCCCTGATATTCATGCTTATGTTTAATATTAATATTTTTTTTTCGGAACCATAGATGTAAAGCAGATGGAGAGGTTCGCAGCGACCTGGTCGATTTGACCATCTGGGTCCGCGTCGGCAGACCCATTTTTTTGGGCGTGGCTTTATTTATCGTGGTGGTCAAAGCGACACATAATTTCCCCATATAGCAGGAGACATGCTCATCGAGTCAACACATCAATCCGTGTTTTCTAATGTGACAATTCAGGCGTAAGGAAGTTATCAGTCGTTAAGCCATCTTGACGAAAACCGCTCCATCTGTCTCCACCTTTTGCATTTTCGTTGCTGGAATGTAGGCGGGAAACCTTACATTTATATAACATTGTAAATAATTAAGTATCTAATAAAAATTATTAAGGAGTACATGCAGGTCATAATGTAGTAATGTCTGCACTACAAATATACTTGGTGTAATTCTTGCTACGATGGTCTTCAAATCGCGCGTGGAAAGTTACATGCAACTCATTTATAACCTAGGTTATTTTTTGAGTATCAGTGCAACATATAAGTATCACTCCCTTCAACGTATACACACATTTTATATACACGAACTCGACCAAGAAAAGTAGTCAATCTAAAATAATTACAAATATGTAGTTACACGTGTAACCTAAAATTTTGACTACCATGCTACATTCTTCATACAGTTGTTGTTGATGCAATTGTAAATATTGCATTGATGATAAGTGTGAACTTTTAAACTTGAAGTGATATCTGATGGACTATATCATAAATATTTTAACTTTATTGGATTATCCTACGAAGGGGTAGGATAATCCAATAAAGTTAAAATAGGTAGGCGAATTTTTGATACAGCAACAAAAACAATAGATCAGTTATTCACGAATATCGACGAGTAAGATTATACGATATTCGCCGCGAGTTTTGCCAAACAAATTGGCATCAGGAAATTATTAAAACTGTTCAATTTATCAGTTTTTGGATAGCAATAAAAGACATTACTCATGAAAGGCATACAAAATTAGAGATAAATGAAATGAAAATTGATATGCTCGTAAAAGATAAACCAATAATTATTGACAGTTATTGTAATTATTTTATAGGGATTGGTGAAAGACTTCTCTGAAAAAAAATGTGTTCATAATAACATACCTCCTCCAGCAACTAAATGACAGTTAAATTCCATCTTTCTCCCACAAACCAATGAATTATTCTTTTTGTTTCGTTTATTATTCTTTTTGAAAAAATCAATAATAAACTAGGCATTTTCAACTATGGACCTATCACCCTCATATCCAACATTGCAAACATTTTTGAGGAAATAATAAGAAGTAGAATTGAGTCTCACTCAAAACATCTCTTACATATCCTTACCATATCCTTAGTAATATGGATTTAAGAAAAAGTGTCGACACAAGATCCAATCAGTCAATTTACAAACTAAGATGAGTGTGTAAGTCTTTAAATGAAAAATGATAGGAGTAGTCCAATCAATATTGAGTGACCCGGTCACTAATTATTGTAAACAGCAAAAAAAAAGTTTGAGCATATAGAAAATAAAATTTCAAGAAACTTACAGTGTTTTGCTCTCAAAATGGCGTCCGCTAACATAACCTAAAAAATTCGCAAAAGTCAAAAAAACGGTTTTTCGTGAATAAAAAAGAAAGTTGTGCTTGGATTGGAAAAAGTTAAATGAGAAAGTTGTAGATAATGAAAGAATCTTCGATTCAATTTTTATGAGCTCGAATCGATTCATTACTTTTCGAGATATATCGAAAAAATCGTTGAAAATTACGTTTTTTTTTGCTCTAAAAATAACAATATTTGATGAAAACATTTAATAATTTCAGAAAATGTAGTCCTAAGTGAGGCGAAAATTATCGTTTTTGTACAATTCAAAAATATTTTTTTTCCAAAGTCATAGCTGTTTCCATAAAAAAAGGTGTTTTCGTAAAACGGTTCTTCCATCGAAACGGATGGTCCTACAGACTTGTTCGAGGGCTTATTTTCTTTGTTAGGAGTTGTACTATAAACATATTTTTAGCAACAATCGATTTTTTTAATTTTTTATATAACAAATCGCGTTTGAAAATGACGTAATTTTCGTACATCGGTTTTTTGGCAATAAATTCTTGTAATAAAACCGATGTTCGAAATTCACGTCATTTTCAAACGCGATTTTTTATATAAAATATTTAAAAAATCGATTGTTGCTGAAAATATATTTGTAGTACAACTCCTAAAGAAGAAACTAAGCCCTCGAACAAGTCTGTATGGCCATCCGTTTCGATGGAAAAGCCGTTTAAGAAAACTCCTTTTTTTACGAAAACAGCTATAAGTTTGAAAAAAAAATGTATTTGGGAATTGTACAAAAGCGATTGTTTTCGTCTCACTTGGTACTACATTTTCTGAGATTATTAAATGCTTTCATCAAATATTGTTATTTTTAGAGCAAAATAAAAAAACCGCAATTTTCAACGGTTTCCTCGATATATCTCGAAAAGTAATGAGACGATTCGAGCTCACAAAAATTAAATCGGAAGATTTTTTCATTATCTACAACTTTCTCATTTAACTTTTTCCAATCCGAGCACAACTTTCTTTCTTATTCGTGAAAAACCGTTTTTTTTTACTTTTGCGGATTATTTAGATTATGTTAGCGGCCGCCATTTTGAGAACAAAAAACTGTAAGTTTCATGAAATCTTATTTTCTATATGCTCAATTTTTTTTTTGCTGTTTACAATTAGTGACCATTTAACATAGGGGCTCAGACAGATCGATTGGACTAGAGTGTACCTATATTGGCAAGCGAGTGACTATTTTTGTAAGTCCTTTTAAATGATTCTATGTATATCGGAATTGTCGGTAAATATAATTAATTATTAGTGTCCTAAATTTATCTATGATGTTGTTGCCTAAATTTTCACTGATTATTATTTGTCATTATTTATCGTTGTCCTTAATTTTCTATTTTTAGTTATGCTCGCACGTACTGTAACATTTGTAGGTGAAGTATGGTATGTACGTCTTAATAAACTTAAAATTACGACATTATGTACCATAAGTTTCTTACATACCTTTGTAATTTCTACAGTATAAGTCTTCACAGTATAAGTATACCTCTTAAGACTTTTCGTAGAAACATTTTACATTTATTTACGAATTGTATTTCTGAAGCAAATTGAATTTATCATATAGTACTAATTTGATGCGAATAAATACATTATTATTATATTAACCGTCGTCGATGTTCGTTCGGTCAATCAGTTGTACTAATCTCCTGCTTTTATTGCGTTATGTAATTATTTGACTATACTATAGGGAGTGTAAGTGTATCACCGATGTTTGTTAACCTGGAGGGGTCGTCTACCTCTTATAATAGAATCATAATAAAATAAGAGTAAAATGACTACAGTAATAATTACAGTTAGATAAATATTACAGTTTTGCACTTCACGTATATTTGTTGATGTATGTATGTATATAACGAATTACGCATTTTACGATAGACTGAATTGCAAAATCTTTACAATTTTTTTTATCCGAGAAGGTGTAAACGAGGCTATAAAGCATTATTACTGGGATCGTAATGGAATATATAATAAAAACTTTGCGTGATCTCTTTTTAATCTGACACGCTATTTATGTTTATAATGATTAAATGTACCCGGTAAGGCACTAAGCTTATTAATTTAGTGCGGAGGTTGCATGTTTAAAGATCGTCGATTAGACGATTACCAGTATCACGTACATACGCAGATAATTGCAAATGCATCATTTACACAATCTGATATCGAGGACATGTAGAGCTGTACTTACCAAGACTAATTACCAGAGGCTTCCGATAGAGAATGTATTTGTTTGTATTACACCTACTCTGAACGAGCTGTATTTATTCACGGATCTCTATGCAGCTAATTTACTACTTCTTGTTAAGTGTACTTTGCTATGGTTATATCAAAGTTTACAGAATATAATTATATTATATATTCTGTAAATTTTGGTTATATCTTTAAATTTCATAAAATGTCATAGTTACAAACCCAATTTTAAATAGACTACAATAGTTTATTACTTTTTAGAAGAAGTGAAATCAAATGATGAAAGGAGATGTTTATGTGCCAAATACAAAGAAACGTTATTCTATACAATAGGTTAAAATTTGCGCATGTATAAAGGTGACTTACCTTTTATGTACACATTAGTTGACTATAGACGCTAACGTCCTTCAGGTAATGCGGAGAGAGTCAGATCATTATTTTGTATCATTCTAAGATGTTGAACAATAACAGTGTTGTCATAATATCATTGGTCACTGCCTACTGTGTGTTAAGTCATTACTGCGCTTCCATCAGTATCCAAAAAATCCCTTCAATAACTCAAAATGAAGTTAAAATGAGAGAAATTATCAATTCGAAGTTAGTATTCGCGTTATAGTTCAAGAGGTAACTCGGTCCAATATTCTATCAGCTGGAATGGGCTTTGGATGAGAGGTGCAGGCCCAGCATGACTACTGCTCTTAACTTCTAACTTAACGCTTAACTTGCACATAAAATATCAAGACCCGCGTGGCACTGTCAGATGGCACTGTAGAGTGCTTTACAGTATTACTGCACTGTAGTTACAATTACAGTCTGTTGAACAAGAAAGGAACCCTCACTTTTTGAAGAAAAATAAAAAATATCTCTCTCTCTCTTTTTGTGGGCGTAATGTACTATCGGTGGGCTACGTCGCCATTATTAATTAATTTCATTGTCGCTCGAAACGTTGCAGTGAGCAGATGTTCTTCGAAATGAGTACTGTATACGCGAAATGGTATGAGGCGTTCTTCTTGTGCACACACCCGAAAGGACCAAAATCATCTTATGCCGCTGTCGCTAAAATACTTAAAAAGTCGAAGAAGTTCGTTTGTGAAATGGGTGCACCGGTATGCATAATCAAAAAACGTCGATGACTTTCCACGACGGGAAAGATGAGAGTGATGTCCAGCAAGCAGGACAAAGTGATCTTGCAGCTATTATATTGAAGTTAACCCCACACTGCGACTGCACGAAATAAAGGTTAAACTAGCTAAACAGGGAATCAACATCAACATAAATACGATCAGGTATAGTTTACGCGAGGCAAAGCTACTGTACCGTTTCACGAGCTCGAAACCCCTGCTCTACAAAGCACACATGCAAAAACGCATGATCTGGGCAACCGAAAATATCGATCGCAATTGGTTGATCGTAATTTTTTCTGATGAAGCGACTTTTTAGACGTGGATTCGGGTAAAGCATGCTTGGTCTGTCCGCGGTACAAATTTCATTCAGTGTACTGTCAAATACCCTATAAAAGTCAATATTTGGGGATGTTTCTTGGAGCGTGAATTCGGCTACTTGGAGCTTCTCACCAAGAATTTGAATGCAGAGAAGATCGCCGAAATTTACAAGTGTCGCCTCCTAAGACCAGCCCACCAGATGTTTGGATCTAATAACAAAGATTGGGTCTTACAAGAGGACAATAATCCGAAATATCATAGTCGCCTCTGCAGGGCCTGGAAGGAGGAAAATGGGATCATTACGATGGATTGGCTCTCCCAATGTCCTGATGTCAACTCTATTGAAAATTTATAGACCGTCATGAAGGGCAAGCTTGCAGGGAAACCTGTTCACAATTAGGAGCAGCTCTCAAAGGTTCCTCGAAAGATATGGCGTTCTCTTTCCACTGATTATGCCGAAAAACTGGTCGAAAGTATGCCCAGAAGGTACCAGACCATTCTCAACAACGGCAGCGATAATGCGGTTTATTAATTAAAGGCGCTATAGCATACCTATTGAATGTACTTTATGTAAAAATTGGAAATAAATATCTTTTGTATTTTTCAAAAAATCGCGGTTTCTTTCTTGTTGAACAGACTGTATTCTTGTTGAATAGACTGTATTTGTGTACTATTGCCTAAAGATTTTGCTTCTTATTGTGAAATGTTATACATTTTCATTCGGAAGTGCTCTTTCTGTTTAATCGAGCAGAACTGATGTAATACGTTGTGATGATTCTCAATATCCATTTTTATTAAGAAAGTATCCACTATGCTTCAGACAAATATGGGCGGTGTATGAAAGTTTAATCTTTCCGTATCCACCCTCCGAACAGGACCAAGCCTGAGTTTGGTTAGTGATCGAACAAATTCCTCGACGGTACAAATCATAATAAAACCGATCAGAATAAAATGTTGAACGTGGCTATGATTTTAATAGCTTTACATACCGGCATCTGTACAATACAGGAGAAAGTGGTACTGCGGAGCGACATCTTCAGTTTCTGACTGATATTGTGTAGGATTGCAGATCATAAATTAAGACCAGCAACGCCCTTGTCTATAAGAAAAATATATATTTTTCATATTTTTTTCTCCATGATGTTTCATTACTATTACTGGTTGCTTTCCATAATATATTTTTGTTCCACGACGTACATTGGCATGATATGATAAAATAATAATGACCCATTATTATTTTTACACCTATCGGGCTATCTGGAAGAAATATAAAATCTGTTCAATCAGGCAAACTAGTTAAAAAGTCTTGTTCTACCGAAAAAAATTAAAAATTCTTGATTCTTAAATATAACTCAATTTGTAAACATTGTTGAATTACAAACGTTTAATTCATAAAACAAGGATATAGCGAAGACTAGCTATTTGAGAATTTCCAATTCAATGTGGACTTAAACATTAAAATTAACTTAAGGAACAATATACGAATAGATAATAACTAAAGTTTTATTGAAAGAGCAGATATGCGGTAAATAGCACATGTAGGTAATTTTCAAGTTATTGTTACCTTCGACAGTCTTATTTAACAAGTAATAAATATATACAGACTTTACTACTTTAAATGTTTTACAACTAATCGAATGATACTGCTACACATTATAACAGGAGAACTAAGCCTTCTATTTTATCTGGAATTTTATTTATTTACTTGGTAAATAAATAAAAAAATATTGTATCGTAATAGATACGATACAATTTATTAAACATAATGGAACTATTTTGTTCAATTACAATTCTGTTATCAAAAATGTTGCTAATATTTAAAACTGAACGTTAAGAATAGAATTAAATTTATGTTACCCAAATTAGCAAAGTAGTTTGTTTATATAGTTAATATAGTTTAAAGTTAACTGTACAGATTATTTATTTTGCCTTTAAACCAAAACGTTTGTTATATAATGTATTTTAAACGAAATTCACGAAATTCGGCATTGTCGATATAAATCGTTATTTATTTTTATGTTCCCTTTTGTTTTATTAGTTTGTGAATTTTGATAATTGTCAAATAAACGATATACGATAAATAATAAACGTTTTAAATCTACGATTCAGTTAAAGTCAAATACATACCCGTATTGCATTTTTATGGCAGTTCATTAATTATAAAAAATGTACTAGCAGATTGCGCCATTTATCAACATTTTGAATTATAAGTGCTATTTTAATCAATAGAATATTGATATTTTGAAATATGAATATATCTAGTATGCAATACATAGTGAATTAAGTTTGTCCCATACGAAAACACGCGAAATTTATTGGTGTACTTAATTTACGGCGTGTGGACAGAAGCATGTTTATAGACATCATTTATATTTAGCGTCTGTATAGTATCATTAATTGATTTTGTTGGATGATATATAAATCTATTTAGCACATATGAACTGATTTATTTACAAAAAACATTCATTTCGTAGCAAAATGGCAATGTATAGGATTACATTTTTGGGAGGGGTTTTGCTTTGTGGGGTAAGATGATCTCGTAAAAGGAAGGTCAAAGGGAGCCCCTGATGAATCTCTCTTTGTGTGTACCCAGTCGTCTGTGTACATGGAGACCGGATTTTGATGTAAGTAAATCACACTCTATAGTATTGTAGAACGTTCGGACACTACCCTCGTCTTATTCGACCTGTCTAGCGATTTTCTCCTAATTTCTCATTGTCTTAATTCCCGGCACTTTATTAATGCTATTTTGATGTTGTTAGTGAAACTCAGAAAATGGCCCGTTATTTATTGCCTTTTACTTTCCCCACTTTTCCGACAATCATAGTTTTCCTTCCACGCTGCTTTATCGCTAAACTTCCCCTTAGGCTTTTCAATGAATTGCACCACTTATTTCATAGCTATAAGGCTATGTTATAGTGACACCAAAAACAAATTACATTTGAAAATTTTTTCTTAAAAAAACAATTATAATATATTTGATTCTGTCTACTAAACAGCACATAAAATACGTACACTGAAAGTCAAAAAGTGAGTGAAAGTTATTTCCATCTATCGACATTATAATACAATTTTATTAATGATAAAAATTATAAACTTATCGTATACAAAGTGCACAATGTGTAACATGTTACATATATTCTTATTTTCTAATTTGTAGAACTGTAAACTAGGAAAAATATAAATATAGATCAGAATAAAGAATTATACACATAAATATTAGATTTAGTCTTAACAAACCACAATACACTGTCTAAAATATGGTGTAAAATTTCACCAATTTTACAACAAATGGGGTACATATAAGGACACACCAATCTGATCTGAAGTGAACACGGCAAATGCATAATAGAATTTTGCCACTCGCTGGTGCGATTTTTTAAACATATAAAAGTATTTGGGCATAAGTTGATTAATTAGAAATCAAAAACAGCCATATTGTCTCATGTTTCAACAGTGTTAATGTAAAGACTACATGGGTGTGTACCATAGAATAAGTATCATGCGGGGATTATAATCTACCCTATGCGGAGTAAAGTGTACTGTAAATTAAAAGTGTTCAAGTTTTACCCCCGCAGATTTGTAACAGTATAACAAACTTCATTGTCGCATTGCAAGAACGTCATTAATATGTGGTACAGCTTAGCAAGAATAGGAAAAAGTGTATGATTCCCTCTGTATCCGTAGAAGAAAGGGTAAGGTAACATTTGGAGGGAAAAGGATGCACTTTACGCGCAGCCTGATCGAAGTCCATGTTAATATATATTCATCGATATTCACTCTGCAAGGGTCTCAATGCCACTGAGTAAAGACCAGGATATTTACTGCGCACCTCAGGGACGGTCCGATATTGCAGTTTTGAGACTTGTTCCTATTCCTGCTAAGCTGTATATTTTTTATACGTTAAAGAATTAACTTCTCTTTCTTTTTAGAAGTATATTTTGTCACATCTGCTTGTTCAAATTATATTACCATTCGTATTGCTTACTTTATGTTAGGAACTGTATCCCTCTTAAGTATAGGGAAGTGTATTAGAAAATATTATATATTATATATAAAGGGTGTCCCATTTGTGAATAAAACTAATAAACTTTTAAAAACTAAGGTATTTTATTCTTCAACATTAAGTGGAGACAATACAGCTACAAACGGAAACGAATATCGTTCATATTTAGTTTACTGTCATCTAATTTATGCATGCTGACAGATGCAGATTTTTCATTAAAATCCGATATGCGTGGGTTCCTGACAGATTCAATTGTTGTGCACATTGATGTGTTTCGATACTCCCGTACACTTTCTCTCACTGCGCAATATTTTCACCTAACCGATCACGACGAGGACGTATTAGTTGAAATTTCTTGATTAAGTTACGAACTGTTAATTCTGTAGGCGCTTTATTGCGTTCTAGTTTTGTGTTAATTTTTCTTAGTGCAACTGTAAATGATCGCTCACTTTCACAAAACAGTTGTACACAAACTGCTCGTTGTTAATCGCGACATGTTGACGTCGTATGGTTTCTAGATGATAGTCGTTAAGTATTGACGCCCTATTTTTGACAGAACACAAGTGGCACGCAATTCAAATCCTATTGTTCCAACTGAGACACCCTATATTATGACGAACATTATATATTCGGCAATTTGGATTTGTTTCAAATTCATAGAAGAATAATTTAAGGGCGTGTAGTTGCTTTTTTCATATGTAGCGTAACATCATCAAACAGTCCAAGAAGAGGAGACTATTTTATCCACAACTCAAAGACTCCATACTCTTTAATAGCTGAAAATTTTAAATCTAGTAGGGACTGATATATTTAAATATTAAATAAATCTATCACAATTAAAGAAAATGTAAAATATATTTTTTTATATTCTCATTTATTAAAATACCGTTAAAAACAATAAAATATTTGTTAATATAAATAATAACTAACAATTTTAAATGAAGATTGCAGTAGTTAGATTAAAATGAACATTAAAGTTAACTCACTTGGAATTATTTGGAGAACGAGGTTTGTATTTATTCCAATGCATTCCACTATATCTAATATTGCATAATAAGCTTCTATTAATTTATAATAGAATAATATTTCCTAAAAATGGATAAATGATTTGCTTTATGATGGTGTCTGATATATCGCGCTATAGAAAAAAAAACCCAGTGTCCTATTTTCGATATTCCTATAAACGTAATACAGAAACTATTTTTTTTTTTGTAAACGATAATCTACACTGTTTATTATTTTCTCTTATTTTTTATGAAAAAATAAAAAATGCAAAAAATAAAAAAAGATTATTTTATGTATGACTGCTGTGAAACTATGAATGTTTTTTGATATATTTGACTTGTTTTTGTCTCTATTTATTATATGGAAGAAACCCTAACCTAACACTACAGCCAGGCGTGTGGCAGAAATTTAGTGGTTTTAAATGGTTGATTAGTAAATTAAAAAAAAAAATGAGATGGAAATATGTATTACATACCATCAATAAGTCATAATAAACTTCAGATCAAGAATTTAACGACCATTTCTGAATATTTAATTGGTTGACGGCTCATAATTTGGGAGATCATGATCAAGAACACCATTTAAAAGCTTTGAAGAAAATACATATTGTTTTCATAATGGTTAACACGTTGATTTATTGCCACATTGTATTTAAACTTGTACTATATAAATCAATCTAATAGGAATATTCGGAATCGAAACATTTAATTTTCATTTCATTATGTTGAAAACATTTTATCACAGGTTAGCATGTTATTCCGCGGCCACTACATGGATAGGCAACCTATTCTCCTATATAGAGGTGGCTGCGGCAGCATTCTTACTGTTGTCCAAGTGGCAAACTGGACCGAGTATTGGGGTGTCATTGTATGATTGGGGAGCACGGGGACCAACTCCTCAGTGGGGGGAGTTGGGCACCTCTTCCTGAGCATGGGTGTGTTTGTCCTTGTCTTTATGTGTAACGTTTCCTTCCGCAATCTGATACATTAGACGAAAGAAGTCGATTTCTGTGTCCAACCCTTAATACTATTGTTGTGAAAGATCAAAACAAAGAACAAAAGTTACTATTTCCTACATAAAAATTTTCGTCATTTTGTAATGAATATGAAATGGATTCATTAAATCATTTATCAAAATTGATACACCATCCATAACATATATTTTATATGTTCGATACTTGTAAGACATACTGTCATACTTTTATTCAAAACCACTTCCGTCATTTAACTATATTTCGTGCATTTTCTAAACGTTGATATTGTGAAAAAATGTTGCCTCGATAGAGAAACAGTGTATTTATTAGGATTAATACAGTTATTGGTTTTCAGTAAAATAGACTATAATAAATAGGGTATTACAGCGTGCTTCACATAATTTAAAATAAGATGTAAATTTCGAATAGTGTAATTCATTGTCATTATTTGTATTAATTTGTTGGTTGTTAAGCGTGACGTACGTATTATTAAATAAATTATTGTAAACGATTATAGAACGCTGCCATAAATTGTACAGAATTGTATATTTACATAAAATGATGTATTGACTGACATTTCGATTGGTGTAAGTTGGTAATTAAAACAGCAGCAATAAATATAACCAAACCAGTTCTCTGAGGAATATTGGATTTGAATTGATTATATCCCAATTATACACTTCATTCCAGAATCAAACAGAATTATATAGTAAAAAAATGTATGTAAAGCTGTTTTGTATTTACGAATTCTAAATAAATACATTTGCAAATCATACATATTATAAGATATTAGAATTAGTATGAAGGACATGGAGTTGGTGTGAAAAATTTTTATGTAACACATCGAATAACTAATTTAGTTTAAAAATCGTATTAATAGCGTGAAAACATAAATGGGCTACATTTATTTGAAATTTGAAGCTATTATATGAAAATTAAGATGCCATGACTAAACATAAAGTTGCATGTCAAACAATTTCTTTCTAAAATTACATACCACGAAATAAGTTGAAGTTTCACAGACCGTAATTTTCCGGTAGACGTTAGTTGATGCCGTGTCAGAGGGTCATTAGACCAATGTGGGTGCTATGCCGCCTCTGTCTTGGGTAGGAGACACCCTGTGGTACCAGAATTATCTTACTGATTACTAAACAAAATCATGTTCTACCCTGATAACAACAAGAGATACTTGTCGACTTCCTTCCATAATCAAAACGAGTCTTTTGTTCATTATTTTAACTGATTGTATCTAAAATAGTATTAAGACTTACTGATAATGAATAATTAAATAAATCCATCCTCTTAGGGAAACTGAAAGCTGAAATATAGAAATATTGAAATAAAAACTAGATATTGTCATTATGCAATCAATTTCTAAGTCACAAAGTGTAATAAAATAATGACACTAAGCATAATGCAAGCACTACCTAAAATTATTGTTATTGAAAATTATTTAAAAAATGTATTTCGAAATTTTTTTGCATTGTAGAGATTGTGAAATGTGAGAAAATCAGAATTCAGATAAAAGATCGTAAATCATAACACATTCTATGAACATTGTATATTCACTAACTGTAAGGTCATTAATTTCTGAATATCACATAAAGCAGCATTCTTATAATGACGGTAACAGTAATCCATATTCACTTTTAGTTATAACTTATTACAGAATTATATTTTAGTTATATCTTATTACAGAAACTATATATAAGTTGCATCTAAAGCTACTCATTTATAAAAAGAAAGAGCGCTTAAAAATATGGAATATTATTTTCGATGGGGTGCTTTTATGGGAATTTTTTGTTGATTGAATCCTCAAAAAAGTGGTAGAATTAACCTGTAAAAATGAAAACTTTTAGCTTAGTTCAGTTAAAAAGTTATACAACTTTTCACAGCTCATAAAATTTTCTTGGAAATGACCTTCAACTGCTTATAAAGTAATAGAAAATAAATACTTTGTTTAAAATATCACATATTTTGTATATTTGTAGAGTCGACATACATTAACACAATTTCAATACGTCGATTTTAATCTACAAAAAAGCAAGTTACGCAAAGTTACAGAAGCATTATTATACCAACCCCTTCGTAATTGTTACATACATTTACTTGTTACTGACCTATTCCTATCAGCCAGATAAAACAGTGACAAAAGGAATTTTCTGTGAAGTTAAAGGAACCTTAAAAGATATTTAAAAAAAGTTTACTTGTTAATAAAGATATTTTCAAAAACAAAGACAATGTTTTTGAAAATATATTTGTTTAAAAAGGCAAATAGTAAAAGAAGGTAATTAAAAACTGAAAGAAACAAATGCATATCTTTATTATTCTTATATATTTTCATTCACTATGAATATCACGGCGACTTCATGCTAAAGCGATAAATTTGAGGAAAAATAAATAATTTAGTGAAGTCGACGAAATCCGTTTAAATTAGATAAAAAGTAAGAAAGATATAAAGTTTGCTACAGTATTAACAATGTAATCCTCCATGTGTTTAAATGCTTTATAATTCGTATACAGGATTTCAGGATAGTTTGTGGCATAATTTTAGCAGGGTAATGACCTTATTGACAGAGACCTAAATTTTAAATTTTACGGCAATCCAATAAAAAATAAAAAAAAACCATCATGTCCCCTCCTACAGATCGCTAATGTGTCGGACCAATAAATTGTTAAGTTAGATGGCTGGTATTTCGTGTCAGTACACGAAATATCAGCCAATAGTCAACAGTTTGAGTATTGTTTTACACATTATCCCTCTCTTTCACTAATCGGGACAGTTTTTTTTGACACTTGGAAAGTGAAATTTTAAGCTACATATATTTGAGGTATGCCCGTTAACGTGAACAGGCAGTGAAATTAGCACAGCTAAATTTCCGATTATGAACATACACCTACCATGACCTTACTCGCTATACGTGATGTTGAGTATGTTACTCTGAATGTTACCGTTAGCGTAGAGGAGAGACAGAAGGATGTTATTTACAACTTTTTTTAATTCATGATGCGCTTTAGTTTTTTTTTTGTTTTGCTTAGTATCTGAGATATGTATACATAAAGTTAAGCCATAAACTATCCTGGAACCCTGTATGTTAATATATCTTATAACTTTCTGTATTAGCTCTATTATCAATTAGGTATGAAATTTTAAAATTACAGATTTGAAGGTATTCTCATAAGTTTAAAATAATATTAAACTAATCAGATTGAGACATGTTACACATTCTTTCTAAACCTTTATTTAACATCAATTATTTATTTTCCAGTGATAAGATTGTTTTTTATTTTGATTTAAGTATTTACATATTACCCCAGTGTGAAGTTAAACCACAAATAAAAATTATAAAAACAAAATAAAGTCCGGTAACCTATATTGTATACAATAAAATATCTTATACCAAACGCATAAATTACTAAATTCACTATGTAACTAGTTGTTTTCCAATTATTATTGTAAATTTTACGATAATAAATTTCACAGTAATACATAAATTTCACAGTAATACATAAATTTCACACACTCCATGAGTATTAAAATTTTACACACTGAATGAGTGTTAAGTTTTAAACTATCAATTGTAAAATTTTACACAATTTTTCCTCTCCTAAATGTAGAAATTGTGGTAAAATATTGACAACGTACATTAAAAAAAAAAACAACGCGAGATCAGTTTTCCACAAACATCCTTACGCCGCCACTGGGTAGGATATAAAAGTACAATGAACCTCAAATAATGACCATTTATAAATACAGGGTGTAACATACCTAAAGGTTGGGAATATATTCAACGGTGGATTTTTCAGTAAGAAAAAAATAGATTTTTTTTCATATAAAGTTATGCTCTACGGGTTTTCGTTTCCAAGCTATAGGGTGCTATAAAATTTGAAAACATTTATTTTCTCTAATAACTTTTGATCATTAGAAGATAATGGAACGAAATTTTAGCCGTAGCTTAATTTAATAATGCCCTAGTAACAAGAAAACATATACTTGAATGTTTTTGTTACTTTCATTTTTCCCTTCGTAAAACCCTACGGTACAATGCGTACGCACGCCACTGAGTAACTTACAAAGTAAATCTTTTTTCTGTAATTAGGGCATTATCAAATTAAGCTACTCCCAACCCTTATGTTACAACCTGTATGGCACAAGTAAAACAAAATATTAATCTTACACATTGAAACTGTAAATGTAACATATTTATTTTCATTTTTCGTACGGATCGCATGATCTGTAAATAAATTGTAAGTAAATTACAATTACTTACATACATTGTAAGTAAATTACCGATCAGTAAATTGTAAACGTAACTTTCTGATATCATAATTGATTCAGTCAAGATATAAAATTACCAGATCGTGTAAAACTTGTAAAAGATATGTAAAGCTGTAGTAAATCATATTTGCATTGTTATCTTATCCGACATGCCTACGTTACAAGAAAACTATAAAAATTAAAATATCCTTACCGTACATTAGTTTCCGTATATCATCTTAAATATACTTTCTATTTACCACCATTTTAACCAGATCATGTGTGTGTAAAGCCTCGATGCGATTCATAAAGAATGGCTTCTGTTCAAACTTTAGTGTTTACGTTTGTCCGTCCCCCATCTAGTTCCCAAACGCAATAATTGTCTAGCTTTCTCTGACGCTCGTCTTCTCCTCTTTCCTCTTCCCTCGCACATTTGGCAAGCAGGCAACAGTTTGAGGTATCCAGTTCTTGTTCAAGTTGTTCAGCAGTTTATCCCAACAGCAAGGACCATCCATAAGATTCAATCATCAGCTTAAACGTGTCATGTGACCAGGCGCAGCTGTTGTTCTCATCACGGTTTTACCCTACACCATTTTTTATGTACCTGTGAGGAAGTGAACAAATAAGTTCTAGTGTTTATAAGCCTGGAATATACTTTTTTATATAATTCTGTATTTTCTTTAACTAACCACAGCAACAGCTATGTCGTTCCACATTTTACATATTTTAATCGTCTTATTGAGATTACATTTATATCTTATGGTATTTTGTAGAATCTGTAAAGGTTATCAAACATATTTCAATAAAAGTTTTATAAAGTTTGTGAACATTTTTAAGTGTTGCAAATTAATTTTCAAAGGAACTATTGAAAATCTGATCATCCATAACGGCGGCAGTATAAATATATTTCTTTATATATTTATTCATATAATAATATTTATATTTTTATTTTATATCTGCATTATTTATTTGTTTTAATCTCCTAATAGTTTTTATTTATTTCCAAAATTTAGATATTACTTTTAGTACAGTATAAGTTTTTTTTTGCATTTCGCATGTTATAAGAATGTAAATTTTTATTTATAATTAGAAATTATTTGAAAGTAATTTAATCTATTCTTAACTAGTTTAAAGTTATAGTTGGAAAAAATTGTGGTATTCTTTGGTATTTGAATTTGGTGCGATAAATACCTTTATAGGAAACCTCAACATAAGAGTATATATTTCGAATAATAATTATATATGTGGTCAATTAGTTATATAGTTTTATCCTTCAGTATTTACGATTTTTATTTGTATTGCACTTATTAGATATGGAACGAGCAAAATAGTAAATAAATAGCCATAATACATGCCCGATTTAGTAAGTGAGAAAGAATTGAAAAAAATTAGAATCGTGCATATTGTTTCCTAACCTAGGTGTACCAGTTTTCCTAAATTACGTATATAACAGGGTTTTGGTATATCATTCAGAATGAAGAAATCGTTAATATCTCGATTTTTTGCATCATCAACTATTACGATTTTTTGCATCATCAACTGTTACGATTTTTTTTTTACAATCAAAGAGGTGTACCACTAATTGTATGATAAAAACATCCTAATAAATTCGAAAATACATAATACAAAATTTTCAATGTTCTTAAAAGATTAACTCAAGTTAAACTAAAAGTTAATGAATTTGAAAATTACAAATTTAATTGCACCACTAAGAATTTTTTATAAAAAATCTTATTCGAGAAATGATTAAGAATGCATTACGTTGTCGGTTAAATACTATTCTTCTATCGCGTATGGATGAGTAACTTCCGAAATTTTCAAACGTGTGTTTATTCATATTCATGTAATCATGTAATATAATTATATTGTACAGTAAAGTAATATATAATTATTTAGATGAATACAAGTTTGATTTAACTTTAAAATAAAGCCAACTGTTCATTAATATATCCAACGTGATGATTATTTTCTGAAAACAACTACAAAAAAACTAAATTGCAAGACCCATCGAAAATTATTATATTCGAATATTCATCAATTCTAGGAATATCCGATGAAGCGGCGTGATATCTTTGTTTGTAGTGCTGGAGTTAAAAATCAATCAAGATAAAATTTTACTTTGTTCCGTGAGACGCGCATATTTAAGTCAGGGAAGAAACCAATAATTATTTTCGTTGGTGTATTTTGGAATGAATTTCCAGACCCAGCTGTCTATTTCACATCAGTGTATTCCCTTGAAGCGGGTTCCACACATGGCATTCCTCTCGAGAGTGCAGAAGGAAATAGCATTGTCTCTCTCTCTGTGAATTTCGTCTCCAGCGCCATATATAATGCGTCATGCTTGCCTGTCTATCTGCTTCCAAAGCCTTAGAACGCCCGCTAGCTACTAAATCAATACCCAACCCGTATTCGTCCCACTTTACCCCTCATCATAACGCCACAGCTCATCTTCACCACCACATTTGGGAAATTGAAAATTTACCCCAAACTTTTTTAGCACTGATTAAGTTATGAGATAAGATTAAAAATAAATAGTTTTATTGTACGCCCAAAACAAGAGCTAACTTAAACTAGTTTGTCACACATTATATGCCTATGTCTATAAAAAATACAACACAGACATGTATAGCTCACAACAGAGTAAATTAAAGTTACATATATTTTCAATTTATTGTCTGGCCTAAGAAAACTTTGGTTTTTAAGAAGCACTTTAATATCTACGAAGCCAGTTCCACTAGTGCGATAAATGTGTGTTACAATTTCTCCTTGTTAATAAATTGACAAACTAGCACCACAGGAATCAATATGGTAAATACTTTTGTAAATTTTGTAAATAATAGTACGCTTGTGTATCAATTTCAATTACTCAGTTAATTCTTTTATATATATTTCTCATACTTATCCATTTTTCATTTTATTTAAATGCAACTAAATGTAGTTGAGGCTGAGTATATAAGAGCTTAAGGAAAGAATATCTATTTATCTGATCAAAAAATTTTGATTAAAAAAAACACAATTTTTAAACACTACTGAACGCCAACTGTGTCAACTTAGAAGTAATTTAAAGTATCGCTATAGTATACTGTGGAAAAACTTGGGTAATTGTGTTCTATAGAATTGTTTGCAACAAAATCATTCGTACGGTGCTCACAGATGACAGGCTAGGCAATATAGGGGATATCACTGTATGCTTGAGTTTTGGAGCCACATGGGGGAGAGTACTTCTCCCTGACGTGGTGTATTTATCATCATCCCTATGTATAACCTGCCACTCCGCAGCTTGTGGCTTTAGGGGAAGAAAGCGATTACTGTATCTCAATTATGTGTTCAATATGAAGATTACTGGTATTATTAATAAAATAGGTCGACGTGGTTATCTACTGGCTAATTTTTCTTTGAGTGTAGAGGAAAATTTACATTTCTGATATAGAGCATTCAACTGATCGTGAAGTGATAATGAAATGTTTTAACGGATAGCTGAGTATAGTAAGAATTATAGGAAAGTAAATAATATGATGATATTCCGATGCAATACTGCCTGGATAACAAATTTTTAATTGCTTCAGTATTATTTAAATGTTGACTATCCACTCAGTAATTCATATTTACCAAATGAGATATTAAGGTTTCATTAGAACAGAATCTCCCATATTAATGTTGAAAAACGTTCCAGTGATGTTTTCATTGTTTTTCAAACCTAGTAGAAGACAAGAATTAATATAAATCGCCAGTAACATCACTGCATAATCTGATAAAAACATATACATAGCTATTCATATCTATGCATATATATATGCATATCTCTTTTCAACTAGTTCGTCTATGAAGTTCAAGGATCCATATTCAGAACAAGACAAGTTTTTAGATGCCGAATGTATGCGTTACTCTACCATTACTTAATGAAATATATCCCATATGAAATCTAACCCATATATATGAAATGTAAGAACAGTAGCGGACTAAGGGGGCGGAGGGGTGACCCGCTCCGGACCTCCGATCCTGGGGGGCCTCCACATCTCAAGAAGACCTTTCAAATCCGAAACAAGGCCAAAATATGGGTCACCGACGGGCTTAGTCCGCCACTGTGTAAGAATGAGCATAAACGATTATATTTGCACTCGTTTTCAAATATCTGAATTTTATTTTCTTTAAATTTATAAATTTGCTTTAGTTATTTTGATTGAGTCTAATAATATGGCACGTATTTGAGAAGAAGAAGTTAATACGACTCGAATTAATGAAACCGCAAGGAATCTACATGGAGTGGCAATTATTTTTAATGAAAAATATTCTATTATCTTCTAATTCGACTGTCTTTATTTCTAGAGCATACTTACAACAGATACTGCAGAGAAATTTAAATTTATTATTTTCCATTAATCTAGAATTTATTTTTAATGTAAACACAAAATAATAACTTAAACATACACACCTCGGTATATTTTTATTTACTGTTCTGAATTCCTTTAACTGTAGTAATATTGACAAATAATTTAATTTAAGATATACCTACTGGTTTTTTCATGCTTAGAGAGAATACTCATTATACGCATATTACACATTAAATATTATGTAACTATTCAGTTATCTGCATAGTACATGAGTATAAATGTATTACTTTATTTAACTTCATTACTAACTTTCTCATTTAGTAAGAAACAATAGGTATAATGACAAGAGAATGAATATAAAAATATTAGGTGTACTCACACGATGGTTACATTTGGAGATCCATGTTTTCCGAACAAAGTTTCCGAACGCCTTCCTCTGTTCATGAAAAACGCTCACGCCAACGTCAGTTCACTACAGTTAATCTGAAAGAGATGAATTAATCCGAACTCCATGTCAGCCAAACACTCTAATTTATGGCTGCAGGAAATGAAATTTTGGCACCGTTTTATCTAAATTTAAAATCTCTGTCGGCACAGAAACTACCATGCAATTAGTTAGATAGCATTTTATTGTAATTAAAAAGTTAGTTCGAAAGCATCAAAACATGTTGATAAAAATATGCTTGCAGGTTATAACTAAAATGATCGATCCCCATCGAAGTCTAGAATACCTCCGTTGTTTTCATTTCGGTAAAACCTTTTAGCAATTGGAACATTTGATTTTGCTTTAGTCTAAAACCGTGAAAGTAATATTACTATTTCTAATAAATGTTGATAGATGTATGGTAATTCGTAATATCGATCAGTCGGTGTCAAATTGACATATGTATAATGTGATAAATTGTCAAGAATTGGGCAATAAATTGATAAGTGCTCTACAGAATGTGAAATCAATATGCATTACTAATTTTTAATCGAATTTTACTCTTTTGGTTTCGCTGTTTTACATCCTATCATCTTCCTTCATACTTAGAACTACACTTCACTAAAGTAACAGTAACAGTTATTGTTGAAAACAGACAAATATATGATCGACTTGAGTTATACATAGAATTTTAAAAACAACAATATTATGTTGTTCTTATTTTATTGTATTTTAAGCAAGTTATATTTAAAAAAACCCGCATAAAACCTTGCTATACCATTTATCTACAAACAAACATCTGTAGATTTCGCCGACCCCATTGTATAATTATAATAAAAGGGTTTCGTGAACGCCATTCTATAGTAAAATTTTACTTTATCGCATAAAAATCTACACGAGCTAAGCTCCTCCCACATAATTTTGGTCACGCATCATCATAGTTCAATATTTTTCTGGAGATTTGTGCTGATATAAAATACCGCATTAGGTACTTAACTATAAAAGAAATCTATAAACAGATACTTGTTTTATGTCTACTATATTTATTCAGAAACTATTTGTCACCTTTAACAATAGTTCTTGTTTATAATAAAACGTGATAACACAAAAATAAAAGTAATAAGATTGCCTAACATGTTGTACAAGGAAATTCAGCAAATGTCGATATGAAAAATGGCGAAGGTAAATAAAGAAAAACGAACATGATACTGTCGGTTCCGGTGAAGCGGCACAGTTCAGAGACGTTGAATTAGCATTCCGTTCACAGCGGAGACTTCACCAGATTGAAGTTGGAGTGCAGCTTAGATCATGCCAAAGCAATTGGCAGTCCACGATTCCACCACGGTCATGAATTAAACAATCTATCTCCAGAAGCGGCTGGAGGTAGGTTCTCTCTTCGCCTTATGACTACATCATTTGCCACGATGATTTATTGTATATTTCACTCAATGCTTTAATTAGATACTGCTGATGACATTATTATTTATTTATGTGGATGTTTAAGAGAAACTATGAGTCTGTATTAATGTTGTACTTGGTTATAAATTATATTTTAAAGTTACAGTGCCTCCACAGAATTCAATAAATATCCGCTAAATGTGTCAGAAAGTTTTCAGATAGTGTTGTAATAGACAACATATTTATATTGCCGTTTAAATGTTGTATATCCGTATGTTTTCACTAACGTATAATTTTTCAACAATAAAATATTTTCCATAAAAAAATTTACAAATATTTTTTATAGATATTACATTAACTGTCGTATATTTAGGAATAATGCTAAAATCATCATGATTTCTTAGCGAGAAAAGTTTACAATACAAAAACAGTATTATTAACATAATTACTATTAATTAAATTATATAAAAAAACTATATTTACACTATACATTTTTCTAGATAATTGTAGTTTAAATTAAACCCGTTGTGATTTTCATGAATGAAGATAATATTTATTCTATTCACTTTTCATGATCACTGAACAATATTCTTAACACTACTCTAGGGCTTGTTGGCATATAACAATTAGCATAATTATGTGTTTACTCCCATTATACCCAAATAACAGTTACTAAAACAAAAAATCATTTATTATTAGTCTTTTTACATAAATAAATAATTTCAACAATAATAAATAATAACTATAAGGAAAAAAGTGGTACGTGATAAATTACGTACATATTTAATTTTACATAAAAAATCTTATTAAAAAATTATTAATACTTTATGTATTTTATACTTACCTTATTAAATAAGATATAAAATGTATAATGTAAAAATAAAATAAACTTATACGCAATTTGGAATCATCAACAAATAAAAAAAAAGAAATACAAAAAACGATCTATCCTTAATTATAAGCATATTTGCAAAAAATACTTGTAAAATTTTAGAGTATCTTGAATTATTTGTTCGAAATTTTCCATTGTGAAGGGAAAGTATTCTGTTGTAAACAAAAATAAATTATATGTATTAAAATGGGTACTATGTAAAGGTAGGTATAAACCTGCGCGCCGCGCGTTCATTGCTCGTCTAATGTTCGTTAAAATTATTAATTTTAAAGAACCTTACGGGATCCAGAGGAAACCCACGAACATTTAGTAGATATATTGCATTGTAGATAACCATGTCTCTGTCACGCGATAAAAATTATGCCGTTTAGGTGATGAGTGGTGCTTTCTTGTTAATGGAAAGTTTGTGTAAAAGAAAAGGAAACAACAATGTTGGTGGCATACTAACCTGTTTAAAAAACGGAATGGTGCCGAGCTTATTATGGACTTGAAGTCGCAAGAAATAAGCGGTCAATATAACAATTTTACTCGACATTTTAATCCGACCACTCCATTTTTACCGCTGAATAGACGTGCAACAAAAACAGTGAGCCTCTCGCGCCCCCTCCAAATCTGTACTGCGAACACACAAAGCGTTCGTAGAAAAAGCCGACATGAGGTGGATCGTGATGCGCCCTGTGCGTACTGTTCATGCGCAACTCGAAAACTCCGTACTATTCTAGAGAACTTGCTGCACACGCGCAGCACGCAGATGTATACCCACCTTAAAGAGAGCAATAAAGAAGCATACTTATACTAGTGTTGTCTGCATCAATTGTTTTGGATTTCATAGATAATACATTTTCATATACATCACTAAGTTATAAGAAAAATCTAAACTAACTTATACAAGGTTTGATGTTATACAGAAAGAATGACAACAATTCCTGGCTTGTTTCATTCAGCGTTTGACCTTAAGCGCTTAGCCTCTCAGGAATATTCTCCTTTTGGACTTTCTGTAATGATTACGATAACTTATATTTTAATGAACCACAAATAATTTCTAATTATACGTTTATAAGTTTTATATGTTTATAAGTTTGGACACATGGAAACTAGACTTCCTTTCCCAGAAAGTCGACAGGCAGGCTTGAGTAGGGGAAGGTTACACATATAAACGCGGACAAACACCCAGCCTTGAGGGAAGTGCCAAGTGCCCTCTGGTGAGAATCGAATTCACGCAGACAATATGCCCAGTATTTGGCCCAGTTGCCACCCTGTTACCAAATACCAAGTCAGCACCACCGCGGCACTATAAGAATGAGACCATGTGTCACCCATCCAAGTAACACCGGGCTATTCGTTGCTTGACTTCGTATAGCGCAGGTCCGACAATGAACGGAGTACACTGCCTCATCCTCCAATTGTATATACATATTTTTAATTGTTAACCATTAAAATATCTTTATCTCTTCAATATGTTTAAAACTATCTTTTTTAAAAACATTTTCCAAAATTTCAAATTCATCACTATTTATTTGAAGAGCATATTTGGTTATTGTGCATAGTCGTCTATATCTTAACGGTGATCTGACTAATTTATTTTGTTTAATTTTTATTATCATTTTCAGAATTAATATATAAATTCAAAAAAGGCAATTTGTGCGAACCATTAGAAATTAATAGCGATTCAATAATGCAAAGCCGGTTCTGATAATATTTAACTATTTTATTGTGCCAACGTACATATCCAGTCACACTGCAACGTCATTAGCGTAGAAAAACTGCTACATCAAAGAAACAGTCTTAAAACTCTTTACTGACTAAAACATCTAGGGATTAAATTAAGTATTGTTGGATAGTGAGTAATTACCATAATTTATTTATTTTATTAAAATGATTCGAAATTAAAGTAAATTATTTATATTATATAAATATTCGTAAATTACTAACTTTTAGTTAAATTATAATTAACTCTTATTGAAGTGACACAAATAAAAAAGTACATTTCCGCACGTTTCCAATAACATTAGAATATAATTCCTAAATTATTCAAAAATTCGTAATAGTTACGAAACCGTTAATAATGCAAATAAGGAAGCGGGTTTTTCAAAAGCATTATAAGGAAACATTTTCATGGTCTATTAATTACAGGATATTAAATGGCCCCGTGTACGTAAATAGATTTGAGACTAGTTATCAGCAAGTTTTCAGTATATCATTATATTTATAGTTCATGCGTTAATTTGTATATATTTTAAATACATCTCTGGTTAATCTACGCTAAAGTAATAAATTAAATATTTCTACATTGTTATTAGCATAGGAAGGTAGTAGATATTAAAAATGTTACAACTTCCGGACGTTAAATTTCGTTACATGACATTTCGGTTGGAAATGGGGTTATTCTGTTTATTTATGTGTCCGTCGTGTATTACGATCGTTTGAAGAAATAAACATTTTGTTTGGAACAAATTAGTAAAATTTTATTCAAAATTATACAAATTTTTACGCTATGAACGTCTGATAATAAATATTTTTTAGATAATGGATGATGATGTTTCAGAATTTAAGGAAGTTAAAACGAATCCCAAGTTGAAAGCTTTACGATCGATGCTGACAGCTTTAGATTCCCTCGTACCGTTTTAAGATGCGTTTCATTTTACGTTTAGCGGGAAAGTGTGCTTAAAGCGACGTCATCCTTCTAGGACACTTCTTCAACACACATCTATAAATATTATTTGATCTAAGTATTAACATATTGAGAGTATTTCAATATGGAAATTCAACCAATAATCTGCTTGGTATACTTAACAAACACTGACCAAATAAATAAACTGGAGATAACTTGTTTTATTCATATCGATTATTATCTCAATGATTTACTCATTTTTAATATTCAATAAAGGTTCACAGGTACTGAACTTATAGTTTATTTCATCGCTATTTGTCAAATAAAAAATCCCAAACGGTTCTTATCTCATACCGTGGTTTGTTTTATGGCTAGGCTCAGGTAGACTGTTTCGTTTATCGGCAAGATAGGAGAGTTTTTTATGTAGCAAATAGCGATGAAATGAATAGTACCACGCTTGAAACAGTGGGAAATATAATTATACGTTTTTATCTTGTGGATATTTTCATAAAATACTTCTAGCGAACATATTTTATAAATTACTTGACTTTAAAACGGCAATTAGCAAATTATATATTTTAATATACAAAATATGTAGGTAATATATAATGTACATATATGAAAAATATTTTTAGTAAACATTTTAAAAATGTTGAGTCAAGTAACTTTTTCTAAATATTAAAATAGACAAATATTTAATAAAAAATAGTTACGCATTAAATTATATTTAATTTTAAATTATAAGTTTGTCGATTATCTGGATCGTATAATATTATTCTTAATATTACCCGAAACTTTCCCGGTTTATGTAATATTATATATTTAATAATAACGAAGTTAATACAATTGCAATATCAACGAATCAATGGAATTCCATCCAAAATATATCCAAATTCTCAATCCAACCAAAATCCAAATCAACCATCTATCCAAAATCCACATTGTGAAGTACTTATATTGTACTCTCCATTAACAAAATGTTAATCGATAATCAAAATATCGTGAATACTGAAGTATCCACAATAACGTTTCAGTATCCACATTTTTCTTGAAAGCAACATCACAGTATGTTCAGTAAAATAAATGCCCAAAATTTGTTTAAAATTATTCAAAAATGGTTGGCGGAATATTTCAGCCATCTAATCTACTGTTTCCAATCTATGTTACGTTATTCATATTAAGCGTACAATATGTATAGTACAGTTCGTCGATAATAGGAAAAAGTGTGAGATTCTCTATGTTGCATAGAAGAAAGAGTGAGACAGCAATTGGATGGAAAAGGATGCACTATACGCGTGGTCAGATCGAACTTTGTGTACATTCACATTCAATATATATTCATCCATATTTACTCTGCAAAGGTTTCAATGCGACTGAATAGAGACCAGGCTATTTAATGTGCTGACTGTTATTTCTCTTCCTGCGTTAAAATTAGTTCTGTAAAAAATTCCACTCTTGAAATAGTAATAGACAAATCATATATCTAAACTCACATTAGTAATTTAAGAAAACTTGTCTCATTACTCATTATATTTAGATGGTTTACTACAAGCCAATTTTATTTAAAAAAGTAAAGTTATTATCTAAATTTGTTTTATTAAATTGTGGATATTAATACATTTGTGGCAATAACTCAGGTCTTATAATATTATAACAAATATATACAATTCAGTTTACAAAAAGAAAAATAAATAAATAAAAGATTAACGATTAGAATTGGAATAGATACATTTAAGTTAGGGGACGGACGGGCAAGAAGGATATGTTAATTTTAAAAATAAATAAAAAATATATGTCTTAATCATAATTCCTCTTAACTTTGTATTTATAATCTTTGTACATTTGCACATTAATAATTGAGATCAAAATTCTAAAAAAATAAATTCTTCATTGATTCATATATGTTTTAATAAAAATGGGCTATTATCCGTTTTGCCCGCCCATAGCGGGCAAAATGAATACATAGGTCGGGCAAAATGAATATTGGATACTAATCAAAGCAATCGTCACAAAAATATGATCCTCGACCTGGATATGTAGAACAAGCTTCATGAGTCCACTCTCGACAAACTTCGCATTGTATCCAGTCTTCGAAGGGCGGGTGAACGTATGCTTCTTTGCACACAGTGCAAAAATATGACTTCTGTTGCATAATGCTTGTTTTTAAGTTTTGTTTTGTATCTGTCATTTTCTTTTTGCGGTTCGACGAGCCTGGAACTTCAAATGGAAATTTCTTTTTAGCTACTATAACAACCTGTTTTTGTTTTGGTGCCTTCTTTATTAAACTAGAAGCAGTGTCCAACGAAATTTTCTTTTTAGTTGCTGAAGCATCTTGTTTTTGTTTTTGTGCCATTTTTATTGGTGTACTAGTCAATATTTCAGATTTTTGTTGTTTTCGTCTTTGTATATTTCTTTTCTTTACTTCGACAGGTATGGGCCGGATTCCTTGCAAAACATTCATGTCTGATGCATTATCTGGTTGTGTAATTTCTAAATTGTCATTCTCGTCAGCAATTTTCTCATTCTCATTTATATTGGAATTTTTCTCATTTTCATTCATTCTGGATTTTTGGTCATTTTCTTTTGCAAGGGTATTTTTCTCATTTTCATTCACAGAAGTATTTTGTTTATCAATTTCATTCATGGTAGTACTTTGTTCATTTTCATTTATGTTGGTATCGTTTGTATTTTGCTCATTTTCATTCACAGTAGAATTTTGAGCATCGTTTATATTGCGGCTAGTGACATTTGTTTCTGATGTAATATTTGTAGCATTAATTTGATAAACCTCGGAAGGCGCAAAATGTTCATCACCAATAATGTGCCTGTTGAATGGATGTATGCCACTTGAACGGAACCCACTGATTGCATTAGATGGTACAGCTCCTTTTAAATACGCTCCTGTAAAAAGTCTCGCAATGTCGTACTGATTGATGATTCTGCCCGGGTGTTCCTTTTGGAAAGTGTTAACTTCGATTTCAAAGTATTTTTTTATTGGTCCGTAGACTGCAACATCTAATGGTTGTAATTTATGAGATGTGTGAGGTGGAATCGATAAAAATATTAGATTGTTTTTCGTTGCAAAATCAAGTGCTTCGTAACTTTTATGCGATTCATGGTTGTCTAATATCAACAATGCCTTACAGTTTTCAGTAGGACGCACTTTTCCCACGAATATTTTTAGCCAGTCTAAAAACTTTTAGGAGTTTACCCATCCACTATCAGTAGTGGTTGTTTCTACACCAGGAGGAGCACCATCTAAAAGCCGTGGATTAAGCCTCTTTCTTTTAAATATGAAAAACGGCGGGATGAATACTCCTGTGACACTGCAGCAACAAATTACTGTAGTTAAAACTCCTTTTTCATTGCTTGAAATAATCCCAACCTGTTTTTTCCCATAGGTAGACAGGACTTTAGGTGGTTTAGTCGATGAAGTCTTCACTCCAGTCTCATCCATGTTGAAGATCATATCAACTGCAATGTTATATTTTTCTGTGACTTCTTCTAACAAAGAATAAAATCTATTTACAGCTTCTCGATTAAATCCTTTCACTCGAGCTACAGAAGTTGGTTCCGGTGATCTCAATGTCAATGATGGGTTACGAAGCTTGAAATTTTTGAACCACCCTTTTCCAGCTATATTTCCAGAAAAAACTTCAGATTTTCCTTTCTTTCTAGCAAACTCTCCAGCTACTTGCAGAAATTCTGTTCGTGTGAGGCCATAAAATAAAGAATCCATTTTTTGAACATATTTCAAAAGCTCTTCCTCTTCTTCCGCCGTAAAAACAGATTCAAAGCGGCCTAATTTATTTTTTGAGGAACCGCTTTCAATATGTCTATGTAACGTTGCGTAAGGTATACCATATATTTTACTCGCTTTTAATGTGGACGTCTTTTTAGCTTCTTCCATAGCTTTTGCTAAGCTTTCTTCAGACCAGTTGGCTCGGTTGGTCTTTCTCTTATACTCATACACCATCTGCTATAGATATTATTATTTGTTAATACAAACTTTTACATACACTTTGATCATTATTATTTAACAGACTATGGCATAAGAAGGGCAAAACGGATACTATCCATCTTACCCGGTTTCGTTTTGCCCGTCTCGTACCTTAGTAACATAACCTAATATCCCACAAAAATGGCGAAACAAAAACTGAAGATGAATATGTTTGTTGGACGTCTATTTATATCAAACTTTACTAGGAATATCAAAATGTGGATTGTTCTGAATATAATAAAATAAACACAAGGTACTTACGGTGGTTTTATCGTAATTTTTTTGAAAAAATCTAATTTCCTTACACTAAACGCGTGGTTAGTAACCTATGCTACCGGACGAGATCCGACAGTAAGTGCATGTGTGTAAGGAGTCGAGCGACACTGGCTCTATTTCTTTCTATCGATGAAATATGGAACCAGAACAAATATTCTTTTTGCCCGCCCTCTCCGTCTTGCCCGTCCGTCCCCTACATCTTAAAGGCATTGTGAAATATTTGAAACAAAAACTTTTCTGTTTTGCGTTTTGTACCATATTTCTAGTACACTAACTGGACCTGTATGATTGGAATATAATAGTTATAGGTATCATTGTATCAAAATTATATTTCAATCACATACTACCAGGACATTTTCGATGCCACCTCAACAGAAATTATTTTTCAGATAAGCGTTTTACAGACGAATTATTCAATAAGCAGTTATCTGAAAGCCGTTACCCGTAGAAACTGTTAGTCACCGAGTTTCCCATATTCAGACAACTACTGGATACTCGCATTTGATTCAGAGTGCGCACAACGTTTCGCGAAGGATAAGTTTTTACGGCATAACAAGTAATTTATACAGATCATTTGCATTACCAAAAAAATCAACATTGTATCTAGTATTTATGTAATTCAGATGTGCTGCGTCGCAAGTTCAAATCTTAAATTACCGATTGAGAGATAAAAACAAAATATATTAAAGAAAATATATCTACATATATATTTAAGAACATATAATAACTGTGACGCTGATTATAACCACGTAAAGGCATTACGAGGTGCTTGACCGCCAAGAGGAGATATTAACTTTACCAACATTTAATACTTTGCAAATAAAATATAATAAAGACGTTCTGAAATGGAGAATTTCCAGAAACACTTGATATTCAAAACAAACTCAACAAAGCAAATTTAAAATGCGCTATTATTTGTTTAGAGTTTATTAGTCGAAAGAACATCAATAGTATATGTGTGTGTGTGTCTGTGTATGATATCATAAATTTTGAAAGTTGTTGATCTAATTTGGTTCTTCAATATGTTTGTAATGATGCGCTGCTAGGAACAATAAGAATTTAAATGTTCAAATACGCATTCATTGAATAAAATTGTTTATGTAAATGTAATTTATTATATAAATGAAAAAAATGTAGGTATCATGCTGTGCCAAGTGGAAAGTAATGAGTGATAGTTTTTGGTTTATTTTTGGCGGCCAAAGTGTATATGTATTGAAAAGTTTGTTTGCACGCGAGCGTAATTCAATGTAAGCTGCAAAGTCACGGACCGACAGCTTGGTAGATACGTTCAGGGAATAAACACAAACGCCTTCGATATTCGTAATGCCTTTGTTGTACCATGGAGAAGGCGGGGGACGCATGAGCATAGGCGTCGCGGCGCTCAACACAAGTGCGGGATTACCAGCGACGGTCCAGCAGCCTCACTCTAGTGTCAAGTCGAATCGCGTTTGCTTCTCGTCGTTTTGTTGTAAATTACTTCAGTATTGCCTCGTGTCGTGTCTAATATTTTCGATAAAACAGGGTAAATAATGGCAAAGGAATATTTTTGATACTGTTCTTGCAAGTCGGCTAAACGTGCAAAAACCACAAAAAATAAACATAATCTCACTACCGACAAGTTTTATAATAATTGTCATTCAGCTCGCAACTCTGATAAATGATTGACTAATGGAGAAAAACTGGTTCGAGTGATGTTATAGAGACGTCAACAGTGCATTGTTTAATAGTGTAATTCTCCGTTTGAGAGATTTCGTCACGCAAATAAAAGCATGAATTGTTAAGGGTTGAGAGGGAACAGAACCACATTATGTTCAGTGATATTTCACCAATAATTAGCCCCCAATGGTTTGCTGATAGGCCAAAGTTATGACGAGTAACCGTCTGGAAGTTTTGCACCAGTGCCGGACAGTCTCGCGGTGATAGTTCGAACACGCGCCGTCTACCCTTGACCATGTGCATACAAAAGTGACGACTTATGGACTCAGTACGTCTGCCCTTCAATTTTCCTTTGTTTTTATCCAAAATGTTGCGACGAAGGAGGAAGTATCATCCGCTGTGAGGCAAGACAATCACGGTGAGTTTTTACGAAATTTATGGTGAGGGTGACAAAATTTTAATTAAATCAATTTTGTAACGTCGTCGCCTCTGAAACACATAAATCTTTATGAATTCGTTGTCCGCATGTTTTAATTAAATATTCGAGATTGATAAATGGTCGCCCATTGTCTGACAAAATATAAAACATTAATTACATTTCATCCACACCTAGATGTGAACCGTGTTTATTGCAAATTTCGAATATCTATTTGATATGCGAGTCGCGCTCTGCGATATCGTTACAGTCCAGTTTCAATTAATGCAACCGACGTTTAGTAATTTTAAACTATCCACTAACTGTCCAATAATTAAAATTTCTACATTTTCATTTTGTTGCAATTAATTATGGACAAATAAAAATTTATGGTTTTAATTATGTATTATAACCATTTATTAGCCGAACTGAACATTGAAAAAGCATCACTAATTAATAATGATAATATGGCCTACCTACATTTATCGACTGTGAATTTTTAAAACGTTTTAACTGTTATTTTAATCTGATGAATTTAAGTCAGAACCTTAAGAACTCATTACTAAAAAAGTCTAAGAGGTAAAACATTAAAATACCGTTAGAACACTTTCAAACAATAAGTCGGTTTAAAAGCTTTGAACTCTTATATTTTTTGTTGCAACATTTCTCCGACTACGCAATATCGCGTCTTAACGCTGTTAATAAAAAACTACATTTTAATATGCCGGTAGTACGCGGTTATAATTTTCTTAATATACTTAACAAATGCATTTAAAATAATTTCTGTTTATAATGTTTTAATAGTTAATCGTAGTTTTCAAAAGCGATAACCCACGTGTTCCTTTAAACCTACTTCTTTGGATAAAAATAAGAGATTTTCACTTAAAGTAGCTTTTTATTTTACTTAAGTTGTATATGTTTAATAAAAAGCTGTTATTGTAACAGATAAGTGATATAACATCCTCATTATGTATCCTGGAGATACCTGCAGATTTCCACTCATTCAACATACACCTAAATAAGAAGTATATACTATAAAGGGACTGTGTTTTCTGTATTTGTATCAATTTGTACTTAAAATTTAAATAAAGTAATGATAAAGTAGTGATTCAACTGTAGGTTCAAATCAGAATATATCTTCGGCGTGTTGAGAGCTTTGATACCTCGCACATGAGCCAATCCTAACCCTTTATTATAAATTTGTTATCTGCGTCACGCTTTTAGTTTTCAATAGGTATTATTGTAAAAGATACGGTGAAAATATAATATGAAAACTAGACAGTTTATTAAAAAAAGTTAGTTACCAATTAGAATATAACATTTTGTTAAAACTGCATAAAATTATTTCCGCAAGAATATAAATATTATATGCATACTTATTTTTAATAATGGAAAAATATTCTTACAGTAGTAAATTAAATTTTGCGTGTCACATAAGAATCTTGTGATTTTTTGTTGATATGGTAATATTAAATGGTTTTAAAATAATATAGTCTAGCGGGCCAAGCGATGAGTGAGAATTTCTTGTCTGGATCTATTGCCGTTGCAGTTCGATTCCCGACTGGGAAAGTCGGAACATATTTCGAGTGTTGCCTGTTACAAATCAAAATATAATTATTATTACTACCGCCACTCTTACTATGATACTATTTATTACTAGCGATAACTATAATTTGAAACCAAATTTTACTTATTATACATACATAGATATATCAAGTATGCAGCATACTATTTTTTACTATATCATGAATCATTAATGTTAACAAATAAGTCTGCTTAATGTTAACAAATAAGTATTATAATTACTTGTGTTCATTCTATGTCTCTATCATATCTATATTCCGTTAACTATGTTATATGCAATATACGGAAGCAGTCTGTAAAATAAACATTCGAGAACATAATGAAGTAAAAATGTATACTTCATCCAGGTGTTCGCTAAAATGACCGTTATATGAATATACGAGTGATTATTACGATAACACTCCGTCAATCAACTTTTCATAATATAAAGTGAAACAAATGCAATGTAATAGTACAGTCTGAAGTCAACAGAAAGTGCTTTTGTGCCTAAAAATATTACCAGCATTATTTATATTTTATTTGTTAAGAGTATTGATCTGTAAGTGGAGACATATATATACATATACATACATATTTGAACATACTCAAATTTGTAGGATATTAATGTTCTCTGGATGGTACAAATATGATATTCAACATAGTATACATTTGGATAAATATAAAACGTATGTATTACAACTGATTAAACAACTACATTGTATCTGTGATGAAGGCTTGTAATTTAGTTGTTATAAATAAATAAATTCTTGTTCTAGAATATATATTTCCATATAAAATTTGATACATAACAACACTACAGACATTAAAAACTCAGGCAACGGAAAGGGGGGCTAGGAAGAATGGAAGGGCTAGGGGCTATTATTAATATAATTTTTAGTGATGATGATGACATTGAAAATATAAAAAATAAAAACAAAACTGTGTTAATTCTTATTTTATGTTTTCTAACAGTTGTGACATTTATAAAATATTCATCAAAGAATAATTATCAATTTCTGACATGTATAGTGGCTTTATTACATGTATATCTCGAATTATAAAATTATCCTTAAACAATTATGTTATTCAAGTGTATGTGCAATCAAAATGTTAAGAAGATCTCAAGATAATATCACATTGGAATAACTAATTAATTGGTATAAATAATCAACATAATATTCAATAATAAGCTACAATCGACAATGTAATGTTCGACATTTTTCTTGAGAAATTTTAATTGTTCATAATTAATTTAGATTAATCCACATAATTAACCTTTGCGGGGCAATTATTTATATTCTTCTTCATTGTATTTTAATACTTAAAATTTGTGTAATTAATTTGTCAGTCCTGATTTATAGTAATTTTATGGTGCATAAGTATTCTTAATTAAAAACTACAACTCTGTTACTCTGATTAAGTCAGACAGAGATAATGTGGAAATTAAATGAAAAAATGCCAGAACATTGAACTTTCAGCTACATTCTTTAAAGTTTGCATCATAAATCAAAATTTGCGAAGAACACTTTTTCAACTTTCACTTTGGCGTGTATAAGATAAACAGAACATTTTAGTGTGGCATCTTTTTATACCCTCGTTTAAAATAGGCTATTGCAAACAGCAGACTTTACAGCGCTTATAATAACGACTGAGGGTGGCACTACTGATCTGTATTATTTGTATGTTTGCTTCTATTATTATGATAAATCCTATGCAAAATGAAATTTTGAGAAAAGGTATACCTACGAGCCTAATCTGTGCATAAATTGTTGCCATTCAAATCAATGATGTTGCAACAGAGACGCTACAAGCTACAACGATCACAATAGTGTTGCTAAAGAGAATGAATATACAAAGTATTATGAAGTTTTTAGCTCCAAACTGTCAGATGCACTATTTAATATAAACTAATAGTAAATATATTAGCTAAATTTAGCTTATGCTTAGTTATTGTTAATTGAGATACAGTTTAATTTTGTACTATTTTTATAAATCTCTGATACAGCAACAAAAACAGTATCTACAAACACATTTCATTCATCATTTAAAACCTTTTATTTCCCTATTGTGAGTATAATTCTACCTTATGCTAGCAATATATTCAGGGTATTTATATGATATAGTATCTATGTATATAATAGATATAAATAAGCG
The DNA here is from genome assembly GCA_037954035.1 of Rosalia funebris. Taxonomy (NCBI): domain Eukaryota; kingdom Metazoa; phylum Arthropoda; class Insecta; order Coleoptera; family Cerambycidae; genus Rosalia; species Rosalia funebris. Next base: position 29,259,953 of record JAZFAV010000032.1, on the reverse strand, counting down.
TGGTGGTGATTTTCACAGGTTGCCTTCTCCAAACAGAACAAAAGGGTCCCCCGAAACAGAAAAGGGTAGAAAAGCAGCTCCGTCCTTTTTAAGACCGCCCTATTGCTAGCATTCACAAGCACTGAATGATTACACTTTTTCGACTAATCATCTCCCGATTATGACAACTTGGTGGGCAAAACATGCAACTAGAAACGTGAAAACTTTTTGTGTTCGTCGAAAACTGGTTCTGTCATCATCACTAAAATAAACACTACATTATTTGACAATATTTGAACATAAGAAAACAAAAGTGTAGAAGTGAATCCACAATCGTATCCGATAGTATTTCCACGGTAATGGAAATAACCGTCGCGCGGTTAGAATGGAAACACTATCTAATAACCGATAATATCGCATTATATATAATTAATATATAATGAACGCTCTCCACAATTGCAAAAAAAAAACTGGCAGTATAAATATGTTAAGTGTTATATTCATGTGTTACATGTTTACATGTACTCAGGACCAGCAAGGGCAATAACAATAAGAACGGTAGAACTGCAAGAAAATGTGTTGAACATGGTAGAGGAAGATCCAAGTATCTCTACTAGAAAAATTGCAAATGCTTTGAATGTAAGTAATGGAACTGTGTGGAAAATTTTGAGGCAGCAGTTTTTGTAACCATACCACTGCAACGAGTTCAAGCTCTTATTCCTGCTGATTTTCCTCCGCGTATTGCATTTTGTCAATGGGTTCTCCAAACATTGGTTCAAATCCCACAACTACTGTCGCTGATTCTTTTTATTGATGAAGCGAATTTCTCGAGAAATGCAATAATGAATGTTCACAACAGACATGCGTGGGCTGAAGAAAACCTACATGAGGTAATTCGAGATCGTTTTCAACAACATTTTTCATTAAACGTTTGGATTGGAATAGTGGGTGACTTCCTAATTAGACCGGTATTTTTACCAAGAAGACTTACCGGCGAGGTGTATTGAAATTTTTTGGAACACTCACTACCTGGATTTCTAGAGGATATTCCATTGGCAATGAGAAATGTTATGTGGTTTATGCATGATGGTGCACCAGCGCATGTCAGTTTGGTTGCTCGTGGGTTTTTAACAGCAACATATAGAGATCGCTGGATTGGACAGGTGGACCTCATGGCCTGTTCGATCCCTGGATTTAAATCCCTTGGATTTCTTCTATGGGACCATCTGAAGTCATTAGTTTACACTACTCCAGTAGAAAATGAAGAAGATTTGAGAAATCCAATTGAGGGATGTAATTTAATAAAAAGCAACTTTCGTGTTTTTGAAAGAGTTAGGGAATCAATGAGGAGAAGATTGGATGCATGCATCCTAGCTGGTGATGGTCATTTTGAATAGTTCTTGTAAATTAAAAAGCTTTCAATGTCATATTTATGTAATAAAATATTGTTATTGTTGAAAAACCTTTATCTCCCTGTATCTTCGAAACAAAGTGATTTCCCGAAAATCATCAAAGGACAAAATATTTTTAAAATAACTCAAGGAATTACCTCTTGTCTACAGTGTCTAGAACCTCTTGTCTACAGTGTCTAGAACGAATGTAACTGTCTTATCTTTTAATAGGACAGTTGAATGGTACTAATCCTACGTTTTTATGTGTGTCGCTAGTATGTATGGAAACGGTCGATTGTTTTCTAAAGTAAATAGGATTGTCAACTTGTCATGGAATGTCCTGTATACTACCCGGTATTTCAATTCTTCTCGAAATAAAAAAAAAAATTAACCATTTTCCAGATATCGATAATGGTTAAGTTTGTTATTGAAATGGAGTTTTCACTATTTTTTGTTAAAAATCATGTACGCAAAAAGAAGAAAAGAGAAAACAAAGTACTTTCAATACACCGATGAAGGAATAATATGACATTATACATTCAAGGGTATTTAAACTTTCTTGAAATTGTGATTTTACTTTTAAATACTGCGTGATTTTGAAAGGAACAGATTATTACAAAAAAATATTTTCTTTGAAATCCTATTTTAATTTTTTTTATTTTATAATGTATTTAAAGTGTTTTACCTTTTATCTCCTAACGGTAGATAATAAATTCGCTCAATAAAATATTCTAATAAATTTAAAAGAGTATTGGGAGTAATACTGGAAATTTCATGCTTTCTTGTAACTCTTCGATATTTTGAGGTATATTTTTGCAAATTACATTTTCGATGTGACCCCACAGAAAAAATCAAGAGGGAGAAAGGAGTCAAGACCCAGTCCAGTTATCAAGAACAGTTTCCTCTAGATATTCGCATACCTCACATCCAAAATGGGGAGGAGCCCTATCTATTTGAAACTTTTATAACTAGATTATGTGATCAGAATTGTTTTCACTTAATTCTGTAAAAGTGATTTTTTATGGAGTTTTTCTCATTTAATAATTCTTGGAACAGAATATCGGCTCGTGTTCTGACTTAAAGCTAATTGTTGTGTCGAATTTGTCACCGCATCTAACACAACATCCAATGAATTTTCTTAATTTGTAATGCTTATTGGTCTTCCATTGTTTGATCGATATTTAACACCTCTAGTTTCATCAAAACGCTGTCTTTTTTTGGAAGCGGTTGATTTGGGAATAGGTTTCAGGTCCGGATGGATTAAAAAGATAAAATCAGTCATTAAAAATATTCACCATTTAGACAGAACTTCGTGCTTGATCACTATACCTAAATTTCAATACGCTCGTTTCACTTAAACATGATATTTTTGCCAGAAATTTATGTATTTTTGACATGTGTTAGATCAAGTCACTACTTTATGACAAAAGAACAGCGCGACATTGTTATGGAGTTATACACTTTCAAATGTCTATAAACTTGATGCAAGTGATAAAATTTTGATTTATTTTTCTTATAATGATAATTCAAAAACTTGACGGAGATTACTTAATTTTAGAGTAAGGGTAATCAAATTAAGTTACTTTTGTAGATTTAAAAAAAAAACTCTAAAACATTTGTATTTAACATTTTTCGCCAACTATCTTACTTTAGAAAATAATCCATCATTTCCATACCTACAAATATACAAACTTATATATTCATATACAGGATATTTAAGAGATACAATGAGACTATTACAAAAATATAACTCATGCAAAAATATTAAAAATAATGATATTTAAATTTCGTAATAGGTAAGTGATACATTTTTTTATTAAGAATTAAGACTTAAATTTAGCCACAGTCGGTGGTCTGTGTATATTCATAGATCGATGTATTATAGAGAGGTAAGCAAACAATATAAAGAAATTGATATGTTTATAATATGCAACTTATTTGTTTTTTTAAATTTCATTCTCGTTTAAATTGTACATAATAATCTATATATTTTGTTTTTATTTCTACTGAAAGAAGGTATATGTATTTGATTATTTAAACTTTGTTGAACGAATCTATCGAATTTAAATTGACTTTTTTCACGTAGTCTTTCTGTATTCTAAAATGTATTGTATTCTGACGAATTTATTTCCTTTATAAAACATAAAAACGTTTCTTAATGTTTTCATAGTGTTTCATATAGTGAAGTCATATATATTTTTTTTCGTTTCATAGTTTAAAACATACTTTTTCCTGGTAAAATATGGTTTCTCTATACCTAACCTAATTATTCGTTATAATGGGAGTTAGATGTTATTTTACGCAATATTTTAAATCGACTTTGTACGTACCTTAAATAATTTTTTTAATCATGTTTTGTTTAATTAGCTTCAGTTTACTGAAATAAAAAAAATAATTCGCATTTTATCGATTAACAATCACAATAGAATAGTATAGCTTTTATTTTTTTTTATAAAGATATATAGGTTATATAACTAATTTTAAAACATTTCCGGATTTATATGCCATTCAATTTTCATCGTTAACTAATAATTATAATTATCGTATATTAAAAACCGGTTCTTTGGTACAATTTAAGAACTCACTAAAATTAATAGTTTCACAATAAGTGTACAATTAAGATAACATAAAGCATTTGTTCCTATCGGAAAGGTTTCGCTGAAGTTTTTTAAAAAATATATTGATTACAAGCGGAAATTTACTTTTTGATCGTTAAACAGAAAATGAAAACCTTTTATATATGGTCAGTTACGTATAGTGGCTATTGCGTAATAATTGTTAGTTGCAAATTAATATAATATCGATTTGTGATTGAATTGTTAATTGAAATTTATTATTATTATTATATCCAATATTACTAATAATTTGTGTATTATAAATTTATGTTTCGTAAATACAAAAATTACCCTTTTCTTCCGCCATAATATTTTTTCAAATGTAAATCGATTCTACTTATTAGAGCGAGATATTTTCAATGTATATCAGGACTGCCCATTAAGATGGCAAGCACTTATGAGAGTATTTTTTGCTACAAGTACTTTTACTTGTAATATTTAGTAAGTTCAATTTGTATTTCATTATCGTCGGTATGACAGCAGCGTATATGCGTAAAAGTACAATTTTTACTTTTGATGTAAAGGAAACGTAAATAATATAAACAATAGTAAAGTATGATCAAAATGAAGTTATGTTTATTAATTAAACTAAATATTTTGCACCTTCTAGTTAATAGGTACAACCGTCAGTTTCATAAGAGAACAGCTTTTCTCTACAGATTATCTGATGAACGTTCAAAAAACTTCTTCAGATATATTAAAGATATGTAGTATGAATGAGACTGATGAATACTGAAAAAATGTTTGTTCATTATATACTCCAAAATTAAAATATTTTGGTTTTTTGTTTATAATTTAAGAAAGTAAAATAACGTGTCTTGCAACATTCGCTGTTGCAATAGCTTTTTTAAGCGATTTTAGTAATTTTCATCGCTGATTTGAAATTTGAAATTTTAATTTCTATGTAATTTGATGTTAAATATAAAGCATATCATAGTTAGTATTTTAACCCTATGATCTATCCTATAACTTTTGATATTTTTTTTTTTTGTACAGGGTATTGTGCCCTTATGAATGCCTCGTTTATTTATTAGCATACTTCTTGCTAGCATACTAACAGTCTTAAATATGAAATAGCTTCATTTAAGAAAAACTCTATTGTAACTTTTACTCAACACGGCTATCTGAGGCGTGATCACTCTTTAAGCAGGTATCTGCTTGTTTGTGGGCAAGTACTGCTTTAAAATTAAGTACTCTGCCTGTACTTACATGTTTGAAAAGTTGAAGAAGAAGAAGACGACTATGTGCTTCGGAAATATGTAAAATTTGCGACCGCTGGTTCAGTAGTTCCATTTCTGTAATTATTTTAAAAATGTTGGACCAAGTGGCAAGGTCCTGTCGAAATTTTTTCACAGTAGCCGCCACGGTTTTAAAAAACATTTCATTTTCATTGTCGTTTTCTTGGGGTACCTGTCCCATAAGTTCGTCAAGGCACCTTTTAAAATGTTCCCTGTCTTCCTATTTTCTTTCAAATATTTGTTAAGAGCAACATTTTATTGCCTCTTTTTATAATTTGACGGTTGAAGTACAGCACCGTCAGACTCTTGAGTTTCCGGGAATGGTGGGGTTTGTTCAGTAAGTATTTGCAGATATGATTCATGACGAGATGGTTGCTCAGACGTTTGCTCGTTTGGATCACCTTCCTCATCTCCTTCTAAGTCAGCAAAGTCAGTTTCTTTAGTCGAAGTTGATGGTTCATTGTTGGCTGTAGTAGGAATGTTCGTAAAACTGTTCCTTTCATCTGCCACTACATCTAATAATCGCAGCCGATCCCACCGACCAGATACTATCACGCATCGTTCAACGCAATAGACGTCTCTCGAAGCAGTCGGTCAAACGCATAGAGCGTATCGCGTCAGCGCCAGCGTGGAACATGTTGCGCTCTGTAGGAAAACAGTCCTACTAAATTTGTGGGAAGGAGTGGGCAAGTAACACGCTGAGCGTATCGCGTCGTACACAGCCTAAAAAACGCGTCGCTAGGAAAACAGACCTTAAGTGGCCAGCAGAGTGAGAGGGGGGGGGGGGGGGGGGGGTTCCATAAAGACCTCTTGATGATGGAAGAACGCTATCACTGCTATCAGGGCTATTGGGATAAACATATAACCACATATTAACCACATATCACTGCTGGAGCATCACATGAGATTGCACTGAGAATGCCTACAGGCGTATGAGCTATAAGCGTAAATTTTTGACCCAATGGGAATATCTAAACTTTCATCCGTATCAATTGTTACAACCCTATCATCTACCATTTACCACATTTATGTTGAAATGATATGTTTATGTTTATTTAGGGTAAAAATCGTTTGTACCTACTCATATTTGAATAAACGTCTTTTATTTTTATTTTTAAAAAGTTTAAATGTAAAAAATTTAGAAATCTAGAGCTTACAGAGCAAATCTACGTACAGATTTGAATCTAGCGCCTTCAAATTAGGTAAGAACAAGCGCTGTAATAAACGCTACAATATATTTGTTCCTTAGTATTATTCACTTTTTTGAAATATATTTAAAAATTTGAGTAGTAAATAAGCATGGTAGTAGTATTTGTATAGTTATTTTATGAAGTTACTTGGTAGTAATCTAGTAATTTATATTAATTTTTCAAATTCTTTACGTTTATAAAGAATGTAAATTGTAATTGTTTCTATTCTTTATATGTTTTACGTAAAAAATAAATCAAGTAAGTCATTGATATTGAATAAGGAAAGTTATTCGGTGCATCGCAGTTTACACGTATAATTACGTGTGTGTGTTACGCTTAATATTATAGTAAGCAAAGCGCAATAATATTGCCCCGCGCGCCGCCCCCTCGCTCATATCGAAGGCACTTCTGGAGCATACCTCTAGAGGTTTCGGATAAAAAAACAATAGTTATCACGTTGTTCGCAAGGGTCGATTTACCATATTGATTTTGTCAAAATGTCAAAATTCGAACGAAAAGCATTTTGTACAGCGACCTAAAAATTTCGTGACACACACGAAAACAGCCGTTTAGTAAATATAGAGTATTCATTATGGTAGTGCACAGCTGCAGCGACAAGGTTTTGTAATTATATCTATAATTTGGTAGTTCCAATTTGGTAGATTTGGATCAATATTTTTTCCAAAACTGCCGAAAATATGTAAAAAAGGACGCATCCGTTACCGACGTCGAGGTGGATTTTCTTAATTCAATTGAGAAGATACAGTACAGAAGTCAGTACAGAATTTGTTACTGACAAATTCTGTACTGACGGAATAAATGTCAATATTTTTCAGTCTATATCATTTACTGTACGTTATCTATTTCTACCACTACTAAATCTCTACTACTGCTATGAATAGTTTTTAATTTTGCAAATAATAAAACGCTACTTTTAACCATGTTCCTTATCGTGCAGAAATTTGCTATGGAGGTTCTGAAATGTCGTGAAACTGTTTATGAAATTCTCGAAAGCTATGGGAGATTTGAAGAAAACTGCTTAGGTGTGGTACATTCATACAAATGCATCTACATTCGTATGATACTTTGGACTAATTCTGCTGCAGCATATAATGCTTGAAGTATACACGTAATATGTATTAAATTAGAGCACCACAGCATAACTGCAGCCTAAGCATCACTAAGATATAGTAACACTTGATATGTTGCATTGTGATGGTGAATTGCTTTTCCTAATCTTTTACTGGTTAGTAAGGATGCAGATGGCGTTCGAAATGGATCAAATATATCTACTATAAGAATTAGCCACAGAATGTTTTTTAGAATCTATTGTCTCTCCCAAGTCATGCCACAGTATTTTAATGTGTATTTGGAATTTTATTTTATTTTCAAGTTTCTTGCGCCCATATGGTAAATGTCCTTGCAACTTGGACAATTCCCATGTAGGATTATAATGGTTCCAAAACTGACGAAATAGTTCTCTATTCCATATGAATGACGACATATTCAACGAATACAGTGTATGTACTACGCACCTCGTGGGCGGTCCGGTAGAGACTTAAGGCGGGAACACACTTACCTGACACAACCCAACGCGACGCGACTCAACACCACCCGACGCCAATCCAATGTCCAGTTTTCCATAAGAACATTTGCCTGACGTGACGCAGCGCCACTCTACTCTACGCAACGTGTAGCAACCATCATCCCCCACGGTCCAGATTATCGTCGAGTAGCGTCGGGTCAAGACTGTCGGAAGTGTTTGCTTTGAAGAAGGTTATTCCAAGGTTACCTCAAAAAACGTCGACCTATTCCTTCTGTCATGATGGGATCTAGTCAATCTGAACTGATTAAATTTGTGAGGGAGCATCCTTGTCTGTTTGACGTTAAAAGTAAATATCAGATCTCTTCTTCATATTCATCCTTAGAGCTCTCCATTTCATGAAACTTGTACTAACATGATACACACTGTGCTTGCGTCGAGCTAATATGCACGCCTCACCAAGATTCGATAAGGCGGCGGGTGACGTTGAGTCGCATCGCGTTGAGCTGCATCAGCTAAATGTGTTCCCCCTTTATTTTTGATAAGCAGTAAAGTAACACAGACGAGATAGAAATATAAATAATTACACTGCTCCAATGAACAAAAGAACAGGTGGTCAAACACGATGGCATAGTCAGACTGAATTACTTCAGTACCAACATTGATTCAAATATCTCAAATCCATGCGAGGGCATCTCAAGTGTCGCAAAGTTAACACCAGTACTATACGTAACATCAACGGCACCTCGTTTACCGGCAACGTCACGTCAAGATATAGTTTAATGCAATCTCTTTGGATATGTTCACATGGGCTGGCAATGCCACGAAACGTCAAGATTTCTAGAAAGGAATATTCTTACGTTCCTTATTCTTGGACAGTTCGGGGACCTTCTAACAGTGTAAACTTGTTGCCCATCATATACTGGTCATCACCGCATCATGAACGATGAACTTTGCATAGAAGAAATGCGGATGTTTAAGGAATTATATAACCTTACACAGCCCATCAGTTTTTCCTTAACACTGATTGTTTCTCACAATGTAGTGTTTTCTTTTTGTATGTATTCTAAAGAAACATATACAAAAAGAAGGTATTGGCCAAACGTACGTAAAATCAATTTTTATTCATGAAAAAAATATTTGTAGAAGGAACTTTCATCACCTACTAGCTCTCGAAATGATGTGTAATACCCTCCTACGAACTTCCTCGTAGCAAATATATTATCCACAATCTTCTTGCATGGCGGTTATTATGTCTTCGTCCAAAACAAGTGCAATCATTGTCAATTTTCTGATGATCAATGGCGACATGATTGAACTGAACTGACAAAATATATATGACATTGACGGTAGCGTGAATAGCAAGCAAATTTGACGTTACAAATGTGTGACGTTGCCTTTATATTCCAAAGCAAAGTACATTTTAATATGTGTGTATATAATAATATATTTAATGTATTACTAATCTACAGTCCTAGTCATAACGTTATATTATATTATATTAGTTACCTACCGTTACTAAGTTACGCGATTAACTAGATAATTAGCTAAGTTAATGCGATTTATCACAAATCTGCGTTTGCCCTTATTATAAGAAGTTGTATTAGATTTAGATTAATTCTTTCGTAAACATTTATCTAAAACACTATCCTATATTTAAAGACAGTTTTCATTTAATCAGCTTATAATTTAATTTTAAAGAAATAGACAACTTAAATTTCAATAAGTGTCGTCGAACGCGAAGGCCACATTTAATGACAGCCATTGATAAAGAGCCAAATCTTTCGATTAATTCCGAAAACGTCTAAAATACATCTTCACACTTCAGCAAGTATCGGTAATGTATTAGGTACGCGGGCCGGGTGAACTAAGTGATAACGCTTATAGGCTTCCTTGAGACCATAAAGTGAAGCTGAATCCGTGCCTTTTGAAGCGAATGAGGAGAGCTAAAGGCCAAGTCGCGGGGAGATTCACAAAATACTGCGGCATAACTTTCATTGTTCCGGTTGGGGTGAAAGTGAGATATTCGTCTTTCTGGAGACGAAATTCCTAGCCCTGCTAAGTGTTCCGTGCCTACTACTGAACACAATCTAAATCTTCTGTTTCCAAGTAAATATCTAACTAACAAGCTACTACTGTTTAGAACTATTAAATGACATTCTCTGTTTTCTATATAGCTAAACTAATCATTTTAATTTAATGGATAAAAGCGACAATTCTGCCCTCTTATAAAAATAAAATAGCGAACTATCCATTTCAATTGTGGGAAACCATAATTTAAAATAATAAAAAAATTCACTATGTAATTAATTGCTGTTAACAGAATGGGTAAGTTGACTGTGAAGCAAGTAATATTCCTCACTGATAAATGTCGAAGAGATGAAATACAGTCATAAACGAAAATGATCAGAAAATAGATAATAATAACATAAGGCAACTTAAGAAGTAGCCGAGACGTCTATGGCACGGTTATTGGGGGCAGTTTTTAGCCCACCAGGCAGCAGTTCAGCGGGTGAATCAATAAATGAGTCTTCGATTATTTGATTGAGTCTGATGTTGGAGTCCGATCTCTGACTGAGGCAATTGGCACATATATCAGGGATTGGCTGTAATCTAGTATCTATTTATTCTTGTATATAATGCGAACTGGATTACATTTTACAATACAATTTTTGTATTGTAAAATTTAATCCACTGTCTTTGGCCAGACTAGACTTTTTAACTTTTCGTTCCACAGCGTGGTTTTAAGATTGGTTTTTTTGTGAAAAAAAAATCCAATAAAATTCATATATCATGGCGGACGTCATATAATAAGGAATGTTTAAAAAATTAGAAATTATTCAAAATGAGATTGAGGAATAATTTAAACATATGTTACAGACAAAAACATAATTACAATCGAAATTCTACATCACAAGACCAAGTCGTAATAATTACAGGGGTGATGAAAGTTATTGTAGTCTATGTGTAATGTATACCATTTTATCTCGCTGGCTTGTATGAAACAAAAATTAATAAAAACAGTTTTTTTTTTAAATCTGCGTCAACATTCATATAATTCGTTTTTCGTCCAACGTTTCTCTTAACATTAAAAATACGTCACAACTAATATGGGTTAGTATAAATTTGTCAATTACAAAAAGTGAGTTTTATGTGTGAACTAGAGCTGACTGCATAATTCATATTGAATTTTAAAGAATGTAACCAAAAAGAAGTAAAAATATATTCGAACTGCTATTCGAAAAATGTATTCGAATTCGACATGAACTATTACAGTTACTGCAGTACAGTTACTAGATTTTTTTAAGTAAAAACACTTTATTATGTTAAATACTATTTAACATAATAAACATTTATTGCAAGATTTTTTTCTAATTTTATAGATTCAAATCCAAATTATTCCTATGTCTTCTAGCTGCAGAGAAAATTGTCTCTTTCTGAGAATCTTTGTATATCACAATAAATATTGAAACATGTTTTCATTACATAAATATCAACTACGATTGTTTATATCAACAAGAGCCGAAAGCGATCAATTACTGAAACTTATGTTTTTGATCTTCTACAATATAACTTTTATGTTGGAGAACCCACCTGGAGAATCTAACTGAGTCCCTCAAGTTTTATGAAAAACTTAAAGGAGGCTCTAATTTAATATGTCGAGGAACATTCTACGTTTGCGTATTTTAGATTCAAGTAATATTCATAGTTTTAGTCGTATTATAAATATTGTTCATTATGTTTGTAGTTTTCAAAGTACGTGCGCTTATGAAATTAGAAGTAAAAATTATTTAGAAAATGCTCGTTAGTGTTATTGGTTTGAACAATTATATATATTTATATGTCTTGTGTGTTCCATGACCCTAATAAGTTATGTATATACAAATGACTGACTGCGAATTAGTTAAAATTTCATAATAGTTCAACTGATCTTTTCAAAATATGATTAACTAACTGATTAAATAGCTGAGATAGCCTCTTGAGAAAGCTATTGAATTTAAAATCAGTTAAGTCTCAATGGCTTTCCTACGTATTAACGATGCGTTTGCATATTCAGATTAATGGAGCAGATGCATATTCACAATCATCCATAGAGACTGATGGTTAATATTCGGAGCTGAGTTGAACTAGTGTGGATGGACTCTATGAACGAATCTCTATGAAATTCTATGAAGGAGTTATTTACATAATACAGATTGAAGTAACCTCATGGAAACGAGCCAGCACGTAACTGATAAGCGTGAATTAACATTTAAGTATGAGTTACACTGCAGTTATTACTTAAGTATAAGTTCCACTAATTATTGCAGGAAGTACTGATGGAAGGGGATGACAAAACATAGTTGTTTACTTTAATTTCCTTAATGATACGTATATCAAACTTCTAAAATCCAGTAGTTTACGTCTGTATTACAGTTGTTTATATACTTTCAATTATGAATGAGTGGAATTTTCTACAAAATAAGATACTTGATCATCTTTAGACCTGTAACAAATCACTGATTTGGTCGCTGCTGCAATATCGCTTTGATCGGGAGTTTGGGATAAATGTGTAGTAGACTGCTCGAAGCAAAACGGGTTTCACCAGCAGAACTTATTTCCAATTTATGTTTAACTAATTGTTCTACTAAAACACCGAGTAATTGTAGTTTGTCAATTTCTTATGATTTTGTATATTATTTGAGTTTAAATTTAATTTCACGAAAAAAAAAAATGTTAGACCTCTTACAATTTCGTAACTAAATCAGATGGATTGCTATTTAACTCCGAATTCAGTCAGCTTGTAATTCATTTTTAATATTCGACAAATACCTTAGTAAACGATTTAAATGTAAATATTTCCATAAATTATCATGTAATAGTAGTTCAAATGATTCGAATGATCGCATCCAACATTCTAACTCAGCGAATGAAAGGTAATACTAACAAATACATTTCTGCAAGTATTAGTTATTAGTTATTATTATACATATTTTCTGGGTCAGTTTTACCATTTTAAAAACCAAATACTTAACATTTCAAAATGTTTAATAGTGATATTTCGTTACACATATGATAAAATTCATTTTTAAATTTCGAGTAAAATAAAACGTGAATGCTTAAATTTATCATGACGAACAAATATGTATTTCTTTCACAAATATTTTTTATGATTTAGTAGGAATTCGGTAGTATCGCGACCCAGTTAACCTGCAGAATTTGACAGGCCACAAAAACTTGGGTTGGAAACGGAATAAAAGGGCAAGAATAGTGAAAAGTCGAGCTACAAATCATGCGACTGCAATATATGACTACAAACCAGATAATATACCGAGGCTTTGTGTTTACGAAGTTGGCGCTTTATTCGCGCTAGTCCGCGAGAAATGGATAGGGATGCAATGGGGGTAACTAATGTATTTTAAAATATCCTTCAAACCCACGACTTGTCTGTATTATGCAAGAGTTAGTGGTCTGATTATAAATGTAAACTACAATACGTTATGCAGTTCGATCGTATCGAATAGTAAAATCGGTGGTGCCAACGTGTAATGCAACAATAGTGTTGACCTGTCCAATAAATCAAAATCGACGCGATACCAGTAGTCGTTACCGATATTTTTACGGTTCCTCGTTCCGTTTCGATTGAGTATCTGCTCACCCAATCACACGTGCTGATATGAAATGCATCTGCTGTTTAAAATAAATGCTTGATTTATTGGCTTTCAATAATTTTATAAAGCGATTATTTTATTAAACAATACCATGAAAATGGCGGAATGTTATTTATAGGTGACGCTAGTAGGATGTATGATATACCGTTAATAAATTTTGGGGAATGACGTCTGCTCCATACTACTATGGTCTTATAATGTACAATTAATCATGTGAAAGAAAAACAGCTCGAATGTATTTATGTAATTACGGGAGTGGAAATATTTAAAACTATAATGTAGTGTATAGTACAATTTTAAATAAATTTGTAACGCATATTATTATTGTCAGGCAATAAACATTTCGAGGAAATCTTTATTACTAATCAGTTGATTCCTTTTTATGTATCATTTCCATATTTGGGCTTGCACTGCACGTTACGTATGATGAAGAATATTAATGCATATGAGCGATCATAATTAAATTTAAACAAAGATATTTTTATAGAAGTAAAATGTATTTCTTAAATTAATACAATATACATTAAACTGAATTTATTACCAGGGTAACATTATATTTAGAAACTATTAGCCTCTTTGTTATTTTTCTTAATCTGGCATAGAGAAAACTTAAAAATTCGGGGTTAATAATCATTTGGAAAGTTGTCAACCAAACAAGAACCAACCCCTTTAAGTACCAAACTGTCCTCTCCTACTACTCTTATTTTGCCTATCTAATATAATATTTGGATTTCACTACCTAAACTCCTTCTAATATTGTTAGAGTTGCTATATTGGTACGATTCCACAAGTTCATTGAACGATTCCACTCATGATTACTAATTCATCCGAATTTCTAGGTTATGAAACAGTAGTTTTCCACTTTTAAATGCTTTTTAAAAGTGGAAAAGTATTACCACAAAATTATAACTGTCTTGTCGCTACTATTAAACACTGCAGCCAATAAACAATAAAAGCTATCTCATGGATTATTTTGATGGTGTTTACTTGTGTAGACGGTATTTTAACTTTTTTTCATGCCTTCTTTAAACACTATATATATTCTTGGCATGTGCTACACTTTTTTTATAAATAATATCGCTAAATCGTGTATCTTAAGACACATAGATCAAAACATATTTTTGATTTTATATAGATCAAAAAACATATATAACATGGCAACCTACATAATTGAAAATGATTGTGTTTTTGATCCATCCAAGTTGCTGTGTCATATATGTTCCTCAACATTCTAATGCCAATTTACACTAGATTTACGAAAGTTTCATTATACATATAGTTTAGTTACTATACTATAGAAGTGCGTCAACACAGCTTTCAATTACAGCTCATGTTTAACCACTTGTTGCCAATATGTTATTAAATAACATCAATGACTGTTGCTTGATTGAGTTAGTTGAAGTGTGTACATATCTTTAAATAGATGAAATAGATATATGTAGATTATGTTAATATCCATAATAAAACTGTTCCTATGAAGTGCCATGACAGCTAAAACTTTACTATAAGTTCATTTTTACCTATTGGTAATACAGATCGATTGGAGATGACGTCACACTGATGATACGCCAAAGTTATTAACACTGATTTATATTTTATTAGAACTACTTTCGATAGTATCAACAATCTGATGTCTTGATTCCTTGATTTTAGGGATTTATGAAATTCATTGTAAACCCTTTAACGTAAAATAGACATTAACAATTCGTTACAATAGAAGTGTATACGAAAACAATTAATCTATAACACGTTCACGCAATTTTTCTGCGCAAATTTCTCAAAAGATAAAATAAAATCCCCTTTATCTAGGGATATATGGAAGATGGAGGGATATAGTATCATAGTGGCTTTTGTTTGTCACATTTGTTAGAAACACATGGTCAGTAATTGCAACTCAGTGGTTCTTAAATGGTTCGTATTCCAAATAAAATTTGCATTTTATTCAATCAGTCTCATTAAACTCCCCGTTTAAAAATCAATCAGTGTTTTTCGACGCTTAAGATCAACTGATTTTTCAATTATGTAAGTTAATAAGGAAACTCTCATTTTGTAGGTATACTGTAATTGATAATGTTTAATGTTATAAAGTGGTTTTCTCTTTGAAAGATACATTTGTACTCAAAGCTTCTGCAGTAGTCAATGAGATGAAAATGGTTGGAAATACATTGTCTATTAATACTTATAACTTCACGAGATTTCCACATTGTGTCAAGTCAAAATCATCGCCTATATAATGTTTGCACAATATGTACAACGTATGAAAGGGTAAATCACTTGGAAGAAAGTGTAATTGCTAGTTCAGCTCAACCGTTACATCAACCTGTCTTGCTGCTCAAACAAGTAAATAGATCCTTATTTAAAGTATCATCAAAACTAAAAAAAAAAAAAAAAAAAAAAAAAAAAAAAACTAAATTAGGAATGTCGTATGGTTCGGTACAGAGTGGCAAAAATTTTACATTTGGATAAAGTCATTGTAGTCAACAATTTTATCACCTGACTTTTAGAAGCGAGAAAACTGACGGGTTCAATAAAAAATAATGATGACCTTTTGATCATGGGAAGGGACTGGGACTTTCGATGAACAAAAACAGTAGACCATTTTTTCACGAACCTTTCGAAAAATTACACATTTCTTAACGCGCGTTTCGCTAATCGAGTATTAATCATATCTTATTTTGATATGATATCTTATTATACTGATGAAGAGCATGGTTCCCTCTTAGTAGTTTTGGAAATTCATGAAATTATGATACTTGGTCTGCAGAGAATCCTCACATTTTAAAGATCAAATCTTGACCTTATTAAAAAATTTGGGTGACTGCATCTTGCAGCATAATTGCGCCGATTTTGTTTTTGTGATACGACAAATGCTGAATGGTATCAAATAAATTATAATCTAAAACGTTTTATAGAACTGAATGACGATACATTGCAAGAGGATTATTTTCAATAAAACTTTGCAATAACTCACACTGCTACGACAACCTTGATATTTCTTCAAGGATTTTATAATGACAATAATTAGCCATAACCTGAGGTCTCCTCGATTGCCTACTTTGACACCATTAGGTTTTTATTTATTTGAATCATTAAGAAATTCTATTTATGTATATCGTTTAAAATAGTTCAATACAGCTTCAACACAGTTGAAGACTTAAAAGATGTAATTTCTAACAAAATTAGATTTATTAGAGAATAGAGAGGCCAATTTTATCATACACGATTAAAATATGATTGATACATTCCAATTCCAGTTTATACAGTAAAATATCTTATTAATAACACCAAATGAATATAAAATGTGTTTTTAAATACTTTCCTAAACCTTGTAATTTGAGATTTGATTTATAGATTATCTTATCTGTCAGTCTAAATCATCATTGTATCATTTGTGGTGTAAAGCAACTGTATCACTTAAAATGTTGTTAGGCATCACAAAAATGTGAACTACACGGTCAATTGATTTGGATCCATCTGTATAATGACGTGATGTACTGATGTGTGTTTCTGAACATTACAAGATTCAATATCCTGTAATTTCTATTATTCTTAATTATACATGCTTTATCAAGAAACTTGTAACCTGCAAGAATATATATATATATATATATATATATATATATATATATATATATATATATATATATATATATATAAATTGTTATTAAAAAGTGCTTCAATATCATGCCCCAAAATTTCAGAAACGGGTATGAGTTAGACTTCTCTATAAAAAAACAAAAAGTTTGTATAAATTTAATTTGTTACAGGGAACGTCTAATAGAATAAGGAGGAATTGGTTTTATGAATTAATAAAAAGAAATAAAGGGACCTATCAGGTCTAGTAAATTAGATTTTTGAAATATGAGTTAATTTACAACGTAACGTAGGTATAAAAATAAAATACAGGTTGCTCTGAAAGGGCAAACTAAATAATACTGTCCGATACGCGTTGATGATTTTTTTTGTTTTTGAGCGAATATGATGGTTCGTTGGAGCACGGCTGTCTGCCAGTGCCGCTCTTCATTTCTCGCATTTTCCATCGCCATAAATCAAGGGACAGGAGACAGGCTAGCGGAGAGCACTCCGTTGCTATGGTTGCGTGGCATCCCGACAGTTCTGCGGATCGGGGCAAGGCGGAGGCAGATCAGAACCGGGGATTTAATCCTGTCGGGGATGTCTGTGAGATGGGGAAAGTTAATAAGAGTTTGGGAGGATTAAAAATAATCCCACTGTTTTGCAATATTGCTACGCAAACACTGTTTGTTAGATTTATAATGAAAGAAATTCTATAGGGAGTGTTATCAAAAGATTCTAATATTTTGTTTCTTTTTCTTTCAGGTAAGCTGTTTCACCACATTTGTCTCCTATACTATGGTAACGTACATTTGAATTTGAAATATATCGAAAATGCTTGGTGTGCCTAACTGTCAACTTAGAGAAGTTCCTTACACATTTTCAACCTCAACGTTAAATACTTAAGAAGTAATATAACAAAAGGAATGAGAACAATTTCATTCATACTAACCAGCTTAGAATTATCACAGAGAGAGAAAGCGGGCTTCTGAAGCGAAAACTTAACCTACCATGAGGGAAAGTTTGTTTTTGTTAGGGTGGTCAGGAACGGCCGTATAACATAAATCAGACATAATAGACGAAAGTTGCACAAGTTAAAGTAAAATATATTCTAACCTAAACATTGTATCATTCATAAATATAATCTAACAAAGATAACTAAGTACGAAATAACGCATAAATTAATATCGACAGTTTGTATTTATTAATACAATTATTTCCATATTATTATTTTTCATCATGTATCCCATACATAAGAAAATAATGCTATTTTAAAAGATTATAATTTTAGACAATTTGAATAGAATACGTTCAAATATCGTAATAAATTTCGACGAACAACTTTGTTGGCAAATACAATACATTGTGTTCAACACGACTATATGCAAATCAGCAGAAGGATCTTAATACATGTAATACGAGTGAGTTCCAAATGGGGTATCATCGTCTTTTTCTCTATTCTGATTCTAGATACAGGTCACTAATGTTGCGCGCTACAGTGGCTCCTTGTTATAAAACGTGGGCTACTGTTTCAAACTCCAATGAATGGACTCTAGTTTGTCTTTACCCTCCCCACATATATACATATGTACACGTTTCTAGGTCACTGTATCAAGTTTAATTTGCCGATAATGTCACTTTGTATCTTTATGGTACGTAAAAGCAGTGTAATTTTATTGGCGCTTTTGTAAGGCATTGAATATTAGATTTGGAGAGTAATATTTTAATATCGTAAAATTTAGTTTTTTTTTTCAAATGGATTTCGCCCAGTTTACTTTTTTGCATTATAATTTGAAGGGTCTGTTCTTGGGTTATTACCACATGCCTTAGAGAAAAATTATTCATAAAATGTATGAAACGTAAAATATATGTACAAACTGTAAAGCATATTTCAACATACTCCAACATTAGTTAAATGTAATAAAAAAACTTCCATTGTCCCAAATATTTCAAAACTTGTCAATGATATTGAAACTTGAAATGAAGTTTCAACTGGATTAACTCGTTAAAATGTGTTTCTTTTTTCTCTGTTCATAGGATTATACACATTATACTAAAAATTAACTATTGCATAGTATGGTAATTAGCAATTATAATTTGTAATGTTACTCAATAATGATGCAGGGGTGCTGAATTTGATTTAATTTTACTTATTTGTCAATCTAAGTCTCGTCAACTATTTGTAGTATTAAAAAATAAAAGTTTATTTGTGGCTTTGCAATAAAAACAAAAATAGTGGTGTATGAAACACATTGATACATCACCTTCATAATTCACAAACGCATTTTATTTCTGTTTGCAATACAATACAATATGTTAAACTTAGTGATTTTATAGTTTTCTTGTGGTTTTGCAAAATGCTCAATTTTATTGAGAGTTATTATATTTAGAACCCAATAAAATACAGGACATCATTCTTACTAATCATTTTCTGATGATTTACTTCTTTAACAAAAATAAACATTTGTTTGGGGTACACTTATAAAACCACTGGACTTGTTCATACGGTAACTTAATGGGAACTTATGCGAGATATAATGATTATAAATATGAATATTCACATACTCTATATTGTCATATTCTGTATAGTCATATGTATCCCAGTTTACAATTCCTGATTGTTCTTTCTTCTATATGTGTACATAAAAAATAACAAATACTTATAGTACAGTAAAATTTATGTTAGTATTAGAAATATATGCAAGCGTATAGCATATATGTATTTACGAGTATATATGGTGTCCCATTTAAAACAAAACATTATGAACTACTTTTTTGCATTTGGGCATCGGCAGCCAATGCCATTAGTCTAAAACTCCAGTTTCATCATATTTGTAATAGTAAACCGGAGGACTTTAAGAAGGGTATCACCTTTCCAATTGAATCCGGATCATTATTCTCAGAATACTGCACACTCATCCCAGAGACCAAACTGCGATCTAGACTAATATGGTAGTGGACTATAATGTATTCCACGGTAAGTTCAACATCACATACTTCACAGGCTGGCGCTCTCCTTCTGATTTCTAATAGGTGCATTGAAGTTAATCTAGTATGGCTGATTCTAGTCTCGTCAGGGCTACTTGTTCTCTTCGGGATAGTGATGCGGGTGTTATCCACTTTTCTAATTTGGTTTTAATTGGCTTGAGTTTAGTCTCGCTCATATTCCAATCATTCTGCCATTGTGTTCTTATTGTATATTCGATGTAAATTTTCATATCTTCTGTGCATATAGGGATATCCTCAATTGTACGGTCTTCAGCGGCTTGATATACTATTTTATCTGCCAGCTACAGTTCTATCGTTTCCAGGTATACCAACATGAGCCGGACACTAATGTGGCGAATTTGTTTTTTTTTTCATTTTTTTGATGGAATCGTGTAGGCACAGAATACATTGAACGAGCGGGTCTGAAGAAAAGGTGTTAGTGATTGCATATAGGTGTTGGTGATTGCACTTAGTGAGTCTGAGCAAATAAGGTAAGGTAAAGTGTTTGCTATGTGACATTTGACAGTATAGCATAGCTTTATGATATGCTTATATCCCGATAAAGAACACATTTCCCACTCCTTGTTGTATTTTGGCACCATCGGTATACAAATTATCGTTCCCTGAATATTTTTGAATGGTTTGGTAGAATAATGCTCTGTAACTGGCGTCACTTATGGTTCTTTTTTTGAAGGAGGTACATTCCAAATCGAAGACTGGTGGTAGTAGCTTCCAAGGTGGATTCTCAGTAACAGTAGTAGATAATATAGATGGGAATATAATGCCTAGGTTGTTAGCTGCTTCGTCTATAGGTAGGCCTATTGGTTTTGTAACAGTTCGACGAGATTCAAAGTTTTCTAGCTGTTGCTTATTAAACGTAAAAGCTTTATTTGGATGACCAGATTGTACAATGGTGTTTACGGCATAATTTATCAGGAATCTTTTCCTTCTTTGTTAGATCTAGGGTGGGATGTCTACGTCACAGTGTAGGGATGATATTAGTTAGTTCGAAATGCTCCTGTTGCAAATCTTCATGCGATACTTTGTATCTTATCTAGTAATTTTGGTTGAAGGTTTTGCTGAGGTATATTGCGCACCCGTAGTGCTGAGAAGTATATTTTTGATAAAATACGAGTTTTATATATTTGAAATAGAACTTCTCTTTCGACCCCCTAATTAATGTTTGATAAGCATTTTAAGATGTTGAGAGATCTTTTGCAGGTGCGTACTACTTTCTCTGTATGAGCTCCCCACGATAACTTTGAGTCAAATAGTAACCCAAGGAATTTTACAGTGTCTTGAAACTGAATAGGTGTTTCTTTAATAGTAAAATGAGGGTGGGGTAGTCCTAGTGCCGTAACACACTTACGTGGATTGTCCGCACTTCGCGTTCCGTGTGTGTTTGTCTGTTCCTCGTCGGTTACTTGCACAGTTGGGCGGAGAATCTGCGATCTGCGTTATCAGTTTTTTTCGAACTGTCAACTTCAGTGTCAAATTCGCTCGCCAAATTTTAAAGACATAATAATAGTAAACACTCTAACGATCTTATCGCCACTATAAGTCAAACGTTGAATGAATAATAATCACTCTACTCCGCTCTGTCCGCGCGCGGTTTCCGCTGAACTATGCAAGCACCAACTTGTCTCTGTGGGTTCCGCTGACGCGGATGGGCCGCGACGTGCGTGGAGGGGCTACGCGGACGGCTCCTCCGCGTGCGGATCGTCCGCGCAACTGTAAAGACTCCCATTACATTAAAGTAATTCAAACCACACAAAGCTCGGAACGCGAACACACCGCGTAAGTGTGTAACGGTACTTAGGCGACTGAAATGAAATGCTTGAGTCTTTGCTAAAACCTCTTTTCTCCGTTCCTTCAATTATTTCATTTATAGTTTGTAACATTTCCTCTATTTCGAGGGTGGAGTCAGCAGAGTAGGAAACCGCCAGGTCGTCGACATCTAAACATTTTTGGACAGATGACCTAATACATGCTACAATACTGTTAACAGCTATGACGAATAAAGTGACACTTATGGTAAAATCTTACAGTACACCCGTTTCCAATTTGTGACACTCTGATCTTGTCGTGCCGACTCTAACGACATAAAACGATATAAAATGTCGGGATTCCAAAAAACGCTTTATGAAACTTGGTAAATTTCCTTTAAGGCCGCATTCATATAAGCGTTTTAAAATCCCATGTCTCCAGACGATGTCATACTCCTTGTTGAGGTCGAAAAGTATTGCCGTCAGATGTTTCCGATTAAAGAGGCAGTTCTGGATGGTCTGAACAACTTATCGTTATTATTGTATTACTGTTCTGTAGAGGAGCCTCTTCCAGAAATTCAAAGCGAACAACATGAATTGAGTGTTATTACATCATTTAACACCATGACATGTATACAAAATTAAAACCTGTGCTGGTTAGATTTTCATTTTTTATTTGTTAGACATAATAATTGTTTCGCCAACACAGTGGCTTCTTCAGATGTTGAGTACATAGACTATCTGAAGAAGCTGGCGAAACAATTGTTATGTTTAACAAATAAAAAGTGAAAATCTAACCAGCGAAGGTTTTAATTTTGTATAAATATGGATTTTCATCAAGTAACGGCCTAATCAATTCAGAATCATGACATATTTTTAAACGTCCAATAAATATTAGAATACACTTATTCATCGGCAGTATACATTTCAAATAAGTAATAGATTTTTGTGCAGAGAAAAATATCATTACAAAATAAGATTACCTTACATGTTACACCAGGTAAAATGGTGCAGCGAATAATACCATAGGAGCTATAAAATGCATTATTTAGTTGCCCGCAACTAAAACCAGACGTAATCATTAAAAGCTGTCGATAGCAATAATACGTTAAAGCGCCAATGTAACATTATACTTTTTCATTTCAAAGTGAAGACCTTTCCAAATGTATTATTATAAAATCATACAAGGTAACATTATTTCTACACTAAGAAAAATCCGAACTAATCAAGGGAATTCTAATGCCTAATCAAGAGAATTCTGCCATCACACATTATACAATATTTATGTGTAGTGTTAATGTATCCCAGGAATCCTCAGAGTGGTTTCACAAGTATTTTGGTGGGTAGTACCGCATTATAGTAGACTGCATATTATTTCGGCATGAAATGTAAATTGACAAGATTTACGAAATTCAGTTAATGACAATGATCATGCAATTATATAAAAATTGGTGTAACTTGGTAATAGCGCGTCCAATATTCATAAAAAGTCAATGAAAATATTATAAATTGAGGACTATGCAAAACAATTATGTTAGGCAAGATATACACTGGTGAAAGTCAAGATGTTCCACACAAGTTGGCGATAGAACATAACGAACACATAAAGGATTTAAAGGACTCCAATAAAGGATTTCCTAGAACAGCGAAGCGACTGAACTGTAGCTGAAATTTCCTTCCAACTGGAAATTATTACTATAACTTTACACTACATGTTAACGAAAAACCTCAATATGCAGAAGTATTTGAGGAGATGAGTACTCTGATTTATCGAAATACGTAGTCCACTAAATATGTGATCTGACTTTCCAGTCTGAAGTTGTGTTTATCGACCTAGGAAAGTATCTATGGCAATTACGGTAAGCATTGGTGGTGCATGAAAGTCATGTGTTTTTATACCCACCCCTCGAAATACACCAGACTCAATTTTGAGTAGTTATCGG
Source organism: Rosalia funebris (assembly GCA_037954035.1). Classification (NCBI taxonomy): domain Eukaryota; kingdom Metazoa; phylum Arthropoda; class Insecta; order Coleoptera; family Cerambycidae; genus Rosalia; species Rosalia funebris. The sequence continues at coordinate 29,236,076 of JAZFAV010000032.1, read as the reverse complement.
AAGGTAATTGCCACAAATTTCTGATAAACAAAATAGAACATAAACGTGTTAATCATCGTTATGCGGGGAAGAGTCTTACAGGGGAATGTACAGTGGATATCTTCAGTTTTTGATTGCCGTGGTACATGATTTCGAAACATAGAAGAACACCAGTAATGTGCTTCTTCTCCATGATAATACCAGACCACATAAATTATGTACTGTGTGAAATATTTAGGCTGTAGAACTGTATTTAACTTGAAACTAAATCTCTTTATTCTTTGGCCACGAGAATTATGCCAGCTCTAAAACGTTTATGGCAGTCAGTCGTAATTAGTTTTCGGTTCATAGATTTCTGCGTCGCAGTGGAAGTTCAAATTTAAGATGGGAATTACCAAAAGGCGTTGGAGAAGGCGCGCAAATTGGGGAGAGTAGGCAAGTTGCTTCTTAGCAGGAGTAATATTTGTAATAATTATGTGTAAGTTTAAGTAACGGTTTAAGTAAAAATATCATTTATATCATATAATAGTGTAGGTTTTCTGAAAATTAGTATTTATTACCAATAAACTACTACAATGTTATCTCCATCATTTTGAGACATCTCTCTTTACATAAAATAAAAGTGAATCGTGTATACATACGTATATAATATACAAAATATGAAACTAAACAACTACCACATCCTAATGATAACATTGATGAATGCAATGATATAACGATATAATCATAATATATTCGTAAGTTACTTAATACAACAACATATTTTAAATATGACAACCATATAATCATCACATAATACGTATTAAATGTATGTCACGATATATCCTACATCTGCCTATTACAGTATTGAACGTAGCACCAAAAACACCTATTCTTGCCGTATCATATATTATAAGAAGTAATATTGGAGCGTTACATGTTGCATAGCCGCCCACAGCGAATAAGCTTTAAATAAGTAACGGGATTAAATTTATGTATTCTAAATTTTGTTAGCTGTTACAAACTCCCGTTTTTAGATTATGTCAGTTTCCTCCTCTAACGGTATAAATATTGTTGCATCCCATTTAACCATTCTTGTGACATGCTAAAATGTGTGTAATCTAAGTTAAGCTCGTGTTGTCAGTGAACAGAGCAGGTGTCTTTAAATATCGGTGCGTCGTTTTCTTCCTCTGATGCCAGGCTATTCTAAATGCTTTCTAATTATGTATGGCCTACCGGGATAATTTGGTATTTGATAACAAACAATTGGCTCTGATTTAGGGAGTTTATTTTAGATGTTCATTAATTAATTATTATTCGTGCGTTACAAAGAAAGGTAGATGGCATAGAGAGAGATATTCAAAAATTCAAATCAAAGATACATATATCAACGATCATAAGAACTGTTTTATATAATACTGTTTTATCTATTAAATTATTCAGAGATTAAATTATAATTGTCCAGAGATTGAATGAAAATGATTTTCGAAGGACAGTTTCGAATTTATTGTTTGATGTATCGTAGTAAGCTTGATCCCTTGTAAGTAATCCCTTGTAAGTAATTATTATTACAAAAAATAATTGTAATAAAAAATATTGGGTAACCAATAAATTTGATCCTTTATTGTAATTATACTCTGAATAAAGAAGTCTGTGTATGAACAATTCAAGAAAGTATCATATCAGAAAAGCTATAGAGGACATTAATGAAATGAAATGTAATACCTAGTATGAGTGTATAAGTATATGGTGTCTCAGTTGGAACAATAAGATTTGAATTGCGCTCCCTTTGTATTCTGTCAACGACAGGGCGTCAATCCTTAACAACTATCATCTACAAACCATACAACGTCAACATGCCGCAATTAACAGGCCAACAATCAATAGTTTGTGTACAACTACCTTATGAAAGGGAGCGATCGTTTACATTAAGAAAAATTCGCACAAATTAAGGACAAAATAAAGCGCCTACAGAGTTAACAGTTCCTAACTTAATCAACAAATTTGAAGAGACGGATTCTGTTATTGATAAGGCAATACCAATACGTCCTCGTCGTGGTCGGTCGGTCGGTCAGTCAGCTACATGAAAATATAGCTGGAGTGAGAGAAAGTGAACGGGAGCATCCAAACACATCAATTCGACGTCTTGCACAACAATTCACGAATCAGCAATATACGGATACGTTAGCAAACAAAATTGTGGAATTTGGGGTGCTGAAAATCCACACGCTGTTCACGAAAAGAAATGCATCCATAGAGATGCACGATTTAGTACCATTTTGGAGTGGTGGAGTAATTGGACTATACTTCTTTGAAAATGAAGCTGTTAATACCATGACAGTAAATAGGAAACGCTATCGTGACATATTAAACAGTTTCTTTTTCCGCTAAATTGATGATTTAGATTTGAACAACATGTGGTTTCAGCAAGACGGTACAACGTGTTATACAGCACGTACAGCCATAACTCTGTTGCATACCAAATTTCCTTATCATGTTGTCTCTCGGAATGCTGACATCGGTTGGCCTGCAGGATCATGTGATTTAATACCAATGGACTTCCGGTTTTATATTTCCGTATTATGGACAATTTTGCTAAACGAATGACATTGTGAGTATGAGCATGAGCTAAATGAGACACCCTATTCAACCTATAACTCCCAACATGTTATAGTATAATGCATACAAGAACTTTTATACTATTTATGGCAGACTTGGTATCTTTCAATTAAGTTTAAAGTTTGGGCACATAGAAAGTAGACTTCCTTCCCCAGAAAGCCTACAGGCAGGCTTGAGTAGGGGAAGGTTACACATATAAAGGCGAACAAACGCCCAGCCCTGAGGGAAGTGCCAGGTTCCCTCTGGTGAGAATCATACTCACGCAGATAATGTGCTCAGTATTTGGCCTAGTTGCCACCCTACTGACTTTCAGTAAGTAGGGCCCAGTTGCCACACTACTTATTTTAAGTAAGTAGGGTGGCAAGTGGGCCAAATACTGGGCACATTATCTGCGTGAGTTCGATTTTCACCAGAGGGAACTTGGCACTTCCCTCAGGGCTGGGTGTTTGTCCGCGTCTATATGTGTAACCTTCCTCTGAATCTAACTCATGCAGACAATATGCCCAGTATTTGGCGCAGTTGTCACTCTGTTACCAAATACCAAATCAGCACTACCGCGACATGAGACTGAGACCATGTGTCACCCATCCAAGTCGCAACCGAGCAGTTCGTTGCTTGACTTCGAATAGCGTAGGTCCGACAATGAACGGAGTACGCTGCCTCGTCCTCGATGTAATTCAGTACATCAATATATTTCACCAACGGATAAATAAGTACTGAGAACAAAAAGTAATTAAATACTAATACATATACTAAAAAATATGATCATAGTTGTTCATAGATCAAGAACGATGCCCTCGATTATAAATTTAGTAAATCCATATCTAAATATGTGTATATACCATAAATTTAGTAAATCCATATGTCACTTCTATTAATTTAAAGCAAGGATAAAGTTCAAATTTAAATTAGTTTTAATCAACCTGAGATGCAACTTTGGAGGTGTTATACTGGTCTAATTCAATATAGTGATTTAGTATATTTGGCACACTTTGCTCATAAGTTATTATAGTAAAAATAAAAGATGCAAAAACATGCACGCCTTTGCAAAAAAAAAAACAAAAGTACAAAAAGATGGCCTACGAAATGTTTTCTGTTAACGCATATAACAACTGCTTCAAACATTATTCTTACAAGATGCTTGTTAAAAAGTCATTTTCAAGAAAAAGGTACTGCTTATTAAGAATAGGAACAAGTCTCTATTGGACCGTCCACGAGGTTCGCAGTAAATAGCCTGGTCTAAGTAAGTAAATCGCCGAATGCTGTCCTCACTCTTTCTTCTACGCATACATAGACATGTCCTACAGTTTTTGCTATTCTTGATGAGCAGTATTGTTTTAGATTTTTGTGTTCGTTGTAAAATCATTGCAAAGGGGATCAAGAACAGTGAAGGATAATTTATTGACCCTTTCAACAATTGAATTTCTTAACGGAATACTTTTTCAGCAATCTACTTATTGTAAACTGGGATATCGATTTTAATATTATTAATTATTTATATTAATTATTATAATTTAAATATTAATCGGAGTTACAGTATTACGTACCTTATAATACATCCTCAATAAACAGTAATTTTACATCCTCAATAAACAGTAAAGAAATTTGTAACAGTTATAAATAAATATAGGTATATTTGAGCATAATATAGAACAATGGCTGTCCAAATATCAAATTCCACTAAAATTATTGTATTTGTTTGCCTGTAAGATAACACCATAATTTTTTTTATTATTGAATACAATGATATTTTAACATAACTGAATAGTAACAGTGTAATGTATTTTAGTAGATTATTTTGGAATCATCCTTATATAAAATTAGATGCATTAAATTAAATTTTTATTGGAATGTATTTGATTAAATACCTATTTATATAGATTGAAAAAGGGCATCCTTTCACGTTATTTGAAAAGGGATTGTTTTGATTCTCCTACCATGACGTCGGGGGTTGCTGAAACGCGCTGTGAGCAGCAATGGCGAGGAGCGAGTTGCTGGGGGTGTGTGCAACGGAGCGCGCGGACTATTGTTGCGAGACCTTGCACGGTTTGATAGTTGATACAATGACCCAAGTGATTAATGGGCTAATCCCCGCGCGGCATACACAATGCGCTAAGATCGCGAACATTCCGGATATTAGGATTCCTCGCCCTCACAATGCCAGTTTTCACCCCACTTGTCCTCCCCTACGTTTCCAGACAATGCGATCGTTTTTTTGCGTCAAGTTTATGGATCATCTCATTCTAGTTGGCCATGGTCAGTCCATTCTCCCAAGAGACACCTCTGGAATGACCAGAATCACTACATTACATATTACATGTTCATTATTATAATAATCGCCACAATATTTTATATTGAATATTAATATAGGTACCTCAAAACAGCATTATCTATTTATATTAATTTGGAAAATCCAAATATTTATAAAAACCAGATTTCACGTTCATGTAAACTTCATATGTCAAACCATCACAAAATTAAATAACCACTATCTTATTAAGCAATAGACTTGAAATATAATAATGTAATGATATAACGACATGGACAAAAATGTAGTAAATTTAATGTAACTATACGCGATCAATCTGATTCAAAATCACTTTAAAAGAAGTAGTAATGGTAAATGTGTTATCTTAATATAAGTAATATAAATACTAAGCTTTAATATAATAATTAGTTGTCTTATTGTACTAATATACTATAACCGCATAGTATATTACTAACGTAATACACTATATACATACATACCTGTATCATGTAGTATAGTGTATTACTAATGTAATGCACTATACTCCACAAGTTACAAATTGATGAGCAAGATATATGTACAGAACGAAAGAGTGGTGACTTGCGTTTAATTAAGTAGGCATTAGGTGATATTCCGCCGAATCCATTAGCGTGAGTGGGGTCCAATTTATTTAACCTCAGGCATATATTTGTAGTCTTACACTATCACTTTCCTTTTTCCTGTTTAGTACTGTTTCATTTATAAACTAACTGTATAAGGATTTTAAGTGATTATTTTGTACATTATGAAGATATAATAAGGAAACAATAACTTCTGTAGCTTTTAAAATTGCCACAACTGAGACCAGACCTACCAGTTGGTAATTATGTGACTTGTAGTAAATATATACCACTACAGTTAAAATCACTTTAAATTAAATCTAATTTAGATAACTAACAATACAATATTGGTATTATTTAATTGGAAATTTCCTCAAATTCGTGGAGTCCATGCTATAGAGTAATAAATTTAATTTTACAACTGTCACAATATGTACTTACCCAGCTTTAACGAGTTAAATGTGTAATAGTAAAATATACTACAGGAAATCAATTAAACTAAATGCAGTGGACAATATATAGATGAAAATGTCTCAAATACTTGAAAAGTGAGGATAGCCTTAAGGTAGTTTCTCCGGAAACTCACTTTTCTATAGAATTTCATCAGTTTTATCAAAATCGGGTACACATAAAGAATAAACTTCCCGAAATAAATTGCTAAAATGAAAAATTTTTGTCCGTACATTAAAGGAGATATTCGCCATCAAAGTTGAAACTTTTTGCATGGTTTGAATGTACAGTTGACAAAAAGTTTTTTTGACACTGTTTACATCATAACTTGAAAACTGTTCTATAAATTTTTTAGAACTCATTTGTGCATTAGTTTATTACGAATATTTTGATTTAAAACAATCGGTTGGTGCCCGATTTGTTGGAAAGATAAATATTTTTATGGTATGGTTTTGCTCAATTAGCGTTTGGCAACGCAGAGGCATACATTTTATCAGTCGCCACTTATGTTATACTGCACATTCGTCACAAACAATATCTAAAATTGAATGTAGTCCTAAACGACTTACCTTTTTATTTTTTCAAGTGAAGAACGTTTTTACAGTCACAACATATTACATTTTTGCCAAGCTCGCCCAATTCAATAATACATCGTCCAATGCTTACTTTGTTTACTTTTTGCAAGATTCACTTTTGCAATACAATTTAAACGTTTCTGTATTACTTTCTGCTTTGCGAATTTTCCTTTATTGCCCCGCAACTGATCACGACAAAAATCCATTTTTAATTTTTCTATAAATTTTGTTTCATGCCCCGAAAAAGTTTAATAAGACAGAACGCAACGTTGCCATGTCTTTAGTTTCAATGAATATACATGGAATTGTTCGCATACGAATACATGCAGTGTCTTGGTAGAGTACAGTCTCTGAACAAAAATAATGCACACTAGACTACTGATATTCCATATATTTTACGTTTACTCGCACATCTATTTTTGAACCGGACGGTACCGAAGAATCTACCTTAAGGAACGGAAACTCCAGTTTTTAGATGAATTAAATATTGTCAAAGAAATGTCATTGTAAATAAAATTGTATGTAAAAAAGTAGATTGTAACATGGAAGACTCCAACAATGATGATTGAAGGTAATCACGTTTATAATCACAGAATAATTAGAAACAACAGGAAAACAATACCTCATTCTTAGAAAAATAATATAAAATAAATACTAATATACTTTTATAAAAATAATAAAATAATATTTAGAAGACATTAAGTAAAATATTATGAAGCCACAGATTATACTATTAATCGAATATTACAAACTAGGAAAAATCATTTTTCGCGTAGATCAGTTCAGTCATATAATTGTATTCAGGACCATGCATGTTTTACTAAACTATGAGACATTGTGAACGAAACTGATCTGGTTTGCAACTCCAGTATCCACATACAACCCTCTGATTCTCTCCAGGAAAACCTGCTCGTCAATGTATGTGAGCGATATGTAAGCGTAAAATGTAGTTACAAATTATTTATCTGCTACATGTACATCTTATTAAATACATATTAAATTGCAAATTTATAAATATTTTGTTAAATACATTTGTTGGGACTACCATCTGCCCTTCGTTTAATATTATTCCTTGTTAAAACTCTTGACCTAACAGCTGATTTTCCTATAAAAATAAAATAAATGTAATAGTCAAGTACAAGGATTTGTATTTAATACTTTTCTCAAGGAACTCTGCTATAAATTGAACATTCATACAGAATTAAACATTCTACGTATCATCCATTAAAATAAGGACTTCTTGATCGGTCGCAAGGACTAATTGTAATTACCGATAAAAATTTCATTATTTACCCTAAGATTGTTATTATTTATAACATGAATAGCTGTTATTTAACTGCAAGCGAACTAAAAAATTTACTAAAAGAACAGTAAACCACGAAAATAACTAACTAAAGGAAAAGACTAAGAAAATTACAATGCAAGAGACGCAAATAAACAATCACAGCAATGTCAAGTAAATAAAATGTTATAGCGTGTTCTTAATATTGTTTCTGCGTTCCGTCAACGTAACATCTAATTGAACACATTCATGTCACGACTTTTATGGTCAATAAAATTACGGTAGTTAACTATACTATAAAGTTAGAATTTTGCGAAAGTGCTACCTTAGAGTAAAAAAATACTAGGTAAAGTACAACTAATCTAGATACTAAAAATAACTAGCTGAAAGGAATTAAGATTTTACGAGGTTTGTGAACATTAATGAAGAAACCATACAATGGGCCTGGAAAGTATGTATAAATTCGATAAAATTGGTATTTATGTTTTCTTTGAAAATCACTTGGACATGTCAAAATATGTATATGAAATTCCACTTTCAAAGCAACCCTTTAATTTTTCGATATTTTTAAAAATCATAGATAGCGTCAACGATATTTTATTTAATGGATAGCCGCATTTTTGAATGCGTCATTTGATATAAGTATATTTTTACGATCAGTAAAATAAAATAAGAGATTGGTTACATAATAATATAATAACTACAATGGCCACAATATTTGTTGGTTGGCAAAATTGCTGCTGGAGAATTATGACTATCACTTTAGTAATCCGAATAGAATATTTGATCCAGTTACATAAATATTCACGACCATCCAGTTAAAACTAAAATATATTTATGTGGTGCTAATTGATTATTTGTATCAGTACAATTATTATATGTATATATTATGACTAGAGCTGCCTACTTGTATGTACTACAAGTAGTGATGCCATCAGGACAATTCTGTGAGCGATGTCCTGTGCGATGATTTTACTTTTTCACACTCCACTATAAGCGGAAAAGTAATGTAATCGTGTAAAGAAAAAGTGAAAAAAGAAAATTTTTTTTGGGTTTATTTTTCGTTTTTCGGCCTAAAAACAAAAAAAATGGTTTTTAAAAATTGTTTGCTGTGTGTGTGTCGTCGTTAGCATTTCTTGTTAGCACGATAACTCAACTAAATCGTGTCGGATCGATCAGGTTTTGACTGATTTTCATCGGAGACGTCTCCCAGACGACACCTATTGATTTTGAAGTGGATAGCACCCCCCTCCCCCCTTGGGTCTATTTGAGAAATTTGTTTTGTTAGCACTATAACTCAACTAAATCGTGTCGGATCGATCGGGTTTTGACTAATCCTGATCGGGGACGTCTCCCAGATGACACCTATTGATTTTGAGGTGGATAGGACACACCCCACCCTGTCCATGGGCCATGAGAAAGCACGACGGTGGACTATTTGAGAAATTTTTTTAAACACGATAACTCAACTAAGTCATCTTAGATCGATCGGCTTTTGACTGATTCGGATCAGGGACGTCTCCCAGACGACACTTATTGATTTTGAGGTGGATAGAACACACTATTCTGTTCATGGGTCATGAGAAAGCACAATGGTGGATTATTTGAGAAATATGTTTGTTAGTACGATCACTCAATTAAATCGTGTCGGATCGATCGGGTTTCGACTGATTCTGATTAGGGACGTCTACCAGATGACATCTATTGATTTTGAGGTGGATGGGACACACTCCACCCTATCCATGGGTCATGAGAAAGCACGACGGTAAACTATTTGAAAAAAGTAAAACTGTCGCATAAAACACATATTCTGCATTTATTGGTTGGTTTAGTTTTTCTCGGCCACTCAATTTCGAGATAGAAAACGTGCGGAAAAGTCCGTTTTAAGGTTTTAAAACTGTTTATTTTTATATTAAATAGTCAATTCGGCATCTAAGTATGTAACATTTGCATAGCTAAAATAGTTTCTCGGATTATTTAGTGGATCCGTGTCAGCAGTGTTAGTATAAATATGTCTTAATCTTGATTTTTTCCCTTATTACACTTTAACATTTTTCTCTAGCACGAAATGAGGAGAAAGTTATTCCATTTAAGGGCCGTAGCACTTTTTGTTCGTCATCTACTATTTGCAGGTTCACCTATGAATAATGAAGTACTTTATAATTTAACACAGTTGTTCTACATAAGTCCTATGGATAGTTTTTAAATATTCTTCCACTTGAGCATCTTGAAATTTTATCTGACATTCTCTAATGACAACCACGTCTTTAGTATCGAACATTAAAACGAACTTTAATTTTCTGAAAATTGCAAATAATAAAACGCTGCCTCATTCCTCATCATGTAAGAATCGGCTATAAAGGTTCTGAAATGCCCGGATATTGTTTATGAAAATTCTGTGTATGTTTGCAAAATTACAGAAAAACCACTTTGGTGTGGGCTACATCGGAATAATACTTTTGAATCATTTTTCTGTGATGGCCTGAAGTATACACGTAATATGTTTTAAATTAAGATACGCATTTTAAGGGAACCGCCTCTGGAAAGCACCTTTGCGGTGCCATCACTAAGAAATAGTTACATTTGATGCAATGAAAGTTAAAATTTTTGTAATCTAGTTAAGATTAGATGTTAGTTTGCTAGTATATTTATATAATCTTTTACTTGCTATTAAATACGCAGATGATGGTCGAAGTGGATCATGCATACTATATACATATACTATATACGTATATACTACAACGTTGGCCGCTATATATTTTTAGATCAGTTATCTCGGCAATTGCTAACCACAGTTTTCTATTGTGTATTTAGAACTTAATATTATTTTATGGGCCCTAGGGACACATGGTAAATATTTTTACAACGTTGTTCGACTGGATAAAGGCCAACAAACTTGGATTACAAACCAATCATATTATTGTAGACTTGTCATATTTTATATCAGAGAATTGCTATATAAACCTTCTCAGGTTGTCACCAAGCAGTCATGTAACTGAAAACTTTGAGTATTTTTGCCCTATTTTGCCAAAAGTTACAGAGACGAGATAAATATAAATATTTGAACTACCACAATGAAGAGAATAACAATTGGCCAAACACGAACGCAAAGCTAAATTGAGTTGCTTGTATCTACATCTATTCAAATATTCAAATACATATATCAAGTTTACGTAACGACATATCGGATGCCGCGGAGTTGTTCGAATGTAACTCCACTGATGGGATGTGCAGCTTTAGTTATGAGCATCGTTTAAACAATATAGTTTAGGACCACGAATTGAATATTTGATATAATATTTTTTTGTATTAGTACAATTAGTGCATCGATTGTTTAAATATAGTTTAATAAACCCAACATTCCAGTTACTTTGGGAACTCCATATATAACAATTAAGTGAAGGCAAATCCATAAAATCATCTAAATACTTTGATCTTATGACAGTTGACAAATTATTGTTTTCCAACTTTGGCACCACCGACTGGTTGGGATCGCAGAGATAGGCACTCCTATGTGGCATTTGATTGGCGTCAGGTATTTGCCGCAATCAGTCACTGTCTACTATTACCTTTGTAAGTAATCACACATTTCTTTATACACGATATATAAACTGATTTATATACCCAATTTACAATTTACCCACAAAATATATTTTAAGAAAACTGCCAACTAAAAAAGATGCATATATATTTATTAACTTATAAATACTTTCCATGGTAAACGTAACAATGAAATCTAGTTAAAAGTGACGTATACTGTAATATTAAGCCATACCAAATTTTATTCATTAATATTATTGGTAAAATGAATTACACAGGTAGAATAGCTGACTCAAGAATAAAATATGTACAAAGTATATAAGAAATATAATCAAGAAAATATATATATCATATATGACTAAAAATAACATTTATGTTTAATATAAGATACATTGCCTCTACATTTGCAGCTATTCGAATGATCTCGCAACAGTCAGATTTTTAAATTTTGCTTTTATCTAAATTGTCGTAAATTTAAACTACTTAATTTATGTTCGTCTAGGCTGCCATCGGATAATATATTTAATATTGGCTACAACTGCGGTTTATTTTTATCCATCACGAGAAAAACATCCTATGTTTCTTTCCTATATAATAATTAAATAACCGTAAACTAGTTCTGAAGCTGCTTTCTATTAAATCTGCATCTGTTTTACAGTTATATTTAAATGAATAGGTATTATGACCTCAGAAAATTATTTTTATTCTCATTTTTAAGGTACACTAGTAACAGCATTTAATAAAGTTATAATTTGGTCAGATTTATAGACTCTTGAAATAAAACTCTCTACGCCACATTAATTCTGATATGTGGTCTGCGATAACTTTCACGTTTGATTAAATAAATTGTACGTTGCATCCTTGAATTAAAGGACTTTTAATTGCAATATTTTCAATTTCATTAATATACATGCTTCCTCATTGGACTACTGCCATCTTTGAAGATAATGTATAAATATCAATTACGTTTTGCTGGGATTGTTTTTAAATTTATATTGCTTTGATTTCGAGAGCATTATCATATCGAGAACGTGTTTGAGATGTTAGAAATATTACATTACACATTTCGAAAATAAAAAATGTATACAGCGGAGGAGACGTTATTATTGTTAAAGGCAAGTGATATATTGATCACTTCCAGTGTCTGATATTATTATTAACTAAGTCACACACACAAATATAAGAATTTCTTTCTAATAATCTATTATATTACTCTTAGTGATCCCTAAAAAAAAAAATCTAGATAAACAACCAGTCCCTGAAGTTCGTGCTAATTTCCTTGATAGAAAATTAGGCTCAAACAGCAGATCCAATCAAACAATCGACGAAGCTACTATGGCGACAAATACTCGTTTGCTTAGGAGAAGGTTATACTTAGTCGAAAAATATATATTCTAAATCTGCTAATCTGTTATAATATAAAGTTTATCTATCCAGCTGCTACCTTCTCGTCAGCTTGCCTCCCTCATATCCATTGAGAGTGTAATACATAGAACACTATTATATCTTGCCTTAGGGGGATGTGACCATTTTTGATTTCAAAAATGAATTTTTTTCCCTGAAACTCTGAATTGGATGGAACAATCTCTGGATTGATTGGCATTGGTCCCATGAAAATCTGAGCACTAAAAGTGCTCTAAATATTTTTTGAAAATAGCCAAATAGCTCATTTTTAATCATTGTGGCAAATTTGTTGATCAAGCCTAGATTGACTTATTTGAAATGGTTACGGCCCTATAAATATGAAATAATTCATTTTCATTAGATTAGTTTTCATAATTCTAATTAAAATCATATCAATAGAAAACGTAATATCAATGGGATCTTACCTTTCTTCTACATTCTCTTGTGATAATGACCTGAGCCACTTGACAACTCCAGGTGTTTCCATTGAACAGGCGTTTTTAACTCGAAAAGCATTCGATTTATCAGCGAATATCAATTTCATACTTAAATATATAATTTTATTTATTTGGGGTTTTATGGATGGATTTATTTCGGGTTTTTGATTTTCGGAAGAAATTTCTCAAAACCAATCAATTGTATGAACTTGAAACGCATACAGTATATGTAACTATATATAACTCAAATTCACAGTTTGTGGTTTTTAAAAATATTACTCAGGGACTGAGAAAAAAATAACTTAAAAAACTGGGGTTTTTACAGCTATATGTTACTAGGCACCAAAAATTGTTTATTAAACCACAATTTTAAAACTTTATAAACTAATTTCACAATAGGCTATGTTGTACAAGATGAAAAAATAATCAAGCAGAAATTTTAATTAGAAGTTGAGAAGACGATTCCGCCAGGGGATCACTTTTGCTATAAAGATAAAAGGCACCCCCGTCCGTAAAGAAATTGTTATTGGTAATTGAAATGTACGATAAATCTGTATTATGATATTTGATGGCACAAAGAGATCGATTAGTAAAGTAGACCAAATGTGATAATTTGTGCTTGAAGAGAATCTAATAAATTTCTCACATTGCTTTTGTTTCTCACATTTCTGTTGTCGTGCCATCTGTTGCCAAGACTATAGCACAAAGATCTGCTTACTTTTTGACTCCAAGAATTTATAATGAAGTACCAGTGGATATTAAACGAATAAATTCAATACTATTATTTAAAAAACAAATTAAAATATGAATCTTTAATAAACCAAGAAATTATGCACATAAACTAGTGGATATAAAAAATATATACTGTGTAGCAGATCAGTGAAAGTACTCATGTAAACCAATGTATTTGTGGTAAAATAAATTTTGATTTTGATATTGTAGTAATATATTTGTATTTTGATGTTATATGCTTGAGTGCATGTATGTTGCCGCAAACAAGTTATAACATAACTTTTGTGGTCTACTACTTTATTTGTATTTAATATATTTTATTGTAATACTTATTATTGTATTTTAATTTTTCTTTGCTTGTATTATGTAAATAAACTTTATTATTATTATTATTATTATTGCTACTCGTACTCTGCGTTCAAAGAATTATAAAATAGCTATCGCATAAGTTCTGGATAGTTATTACTGTACTGTATAAAACTTTTAACATGCCTTAGACCAGGCACGTGCAAATTAATTCGTTTTATAGTTGCTAAAGTCATACTATTAGAATCAGCATATCACTTATACTCTGCGCAAATTATTTCGGATATTCCAAATCAATAGCGCACCAGTCTTTCAACATTCAAACTTCTGCTGTTAAATGGTGAAAATGGGATTAAATACCTTGGCAGTGTTTGGACGTACTCCGACCAGTTCAATCAGCGCTTGTTTTTGCTCCAGTGAAATTTACGTTTCCTGTAGACTGAGCAATTTTTACCAGCTTGATAAATGTTTGCTGCCGATGACACCTATGAAATACGTCAAGTACGGAGGGTGGGTCCTGACGCTTTTGACGGTGGGTTTCCAATTAAAACTCACGTATGCGGAATAATGTGATATCGAGGCAACTTTTACATCTCAAAATGTATAACTGAACTTACGCCAATGTTAGAGCAGAATGATTGAATTGTATACAATTCCTATAATAATGTATGTTATCTAGTATGTACGCCTATTTCAATATCTCGCATTCAGTAAACTAAACTACCACATATAGATAGGGAGTTTAATTTAACATGTATAACACATTCCGGGAGAACACACGTTGACGATGGTATTCAAATTGGGGATGTATATTGTGGCGACCATGTTCCAACAATTTAGAATGCAGATTATGCTGAATACAATTTATATATGGTTCAACTCACAAAATTTACTGCAAATCCACATAATATTTTAGTAATGCTGAACGGTTAGTTCAAAAAGAATTTCAATTTTTCACGGGTATTAAAATTATCTTACAACTCCTTTCGACATCTTAATTATAAACGGGTACGTTTGATAAATGCACCAGACAGGCCAAAGACCGTCGAGTATAGTAGATTTCTACACCACCTAAAACTATGCTAATCAACGCTTCAATGTAACAAATTGCTCAAAATTAATATACTTGTCTTCTTCGAAGCTCTATGCGCCAACACCTAACCATATTATTCATAAGGCAGATATGAGGTTTGAATTTTAAATACACTTCTATTTTTATATTCAACGGTCAAGAAGAACATCTACATTTTTTTATTATGTTCAAGTAAGGTATTAGTTAATCTATTTGAGTGAATTAGAACATTACTTTCTGATAGTAATATGTAGATATTATAAAAATCTATTTTAATAATAATTTGTTTCGGAAACAGATATTTTAAACCACAATTATATATTCAATAATAATAAAATACGTAAAATGTATGTTACGTAATACGTATTTTCATGCATTATGCAGATGTTCACCATTACATATTTTACCCATCGATAAAGAAATTTAAGCGGTAAAACAAAAAGTATAAACAATACATTCAATATAATGTTCCAATGTATAGTTTATTTCACCGCTATTTGCCAAATAAAAAATCTCAAAACATACCGTAACTTGTTCTTATGGCTAGGCTCAGGTAGACTGTTCCGTTTATCGGCAAGATAAGAGAGTTTTTTATTTGGCAAATAGTGATGAAATGAATAGTAAGTGGCCTGTCATATATTTTTATGCTGTTTATATCATTATTTTTTTAATAGCCATTCCAATCCATTCTTTTTATGCGATATGAAAAAGGGATTTAACGTCTACCTAATCACTGAACACTCAACCTAATCACTAATCTCAAAGAAACTACACCCAAGGCACGTATATATTAAATTTTAGATTTTCATGAATGTGCTGTTTTATAGAGGACACTTAAAAATTAAATAGTGCAACTTATCTAGTTTGAGCCATCTCAATTCCACCAAAAGTGTGTGAATTAATAACAATTTGATTTAGAGTGGGTGAATTACAAAGCAAGCGTGTGACTAATGTCGGAAGACAATTTTACGATATAGAGAATTTCAAATTAGAAAGGTTTGACTTTAATTGAATTCAAGCCTTTGATTTCTTTTTGGAATATACAAGTTCTGTTTTGAAAATCGAAACTCTAATTTGAAAAATGATGTTACCAGAAATCCAAAGGAGGAGCATCGATATAAAAAATAAAAACATACATACAGCCATACTTCAAGAAAAAATACAAGAAAAAAAAATAATATCAAAACTTTTCCTACAGCAACTTTCAGATACATATTTAGGGTAAGCTAAATTTTATTTTATCTTGTTGTAGATAAAAATTACCGCTTACCAGGTATTTCCAGGTATAATATTTTAATATGACTTTGCAAAAAAGCAGTACGTACGTCGTTATCGTTAGTAGAATGTAAAATTTAATTTAGAAAAGGTATTGTAAAATATCAAGTAAAAAATTTTTCTGTGCCTTTCAACGAGAGGCATAATTGAACTGAAATATACGTGGTATTGTTTTGTACAAATTGGAATGAGTTTATTTAGGCATTATTACTTAATATGTCTTCAAAAGTTAGTTTATTTCAAAGAAAATTTTGATATAACAAATTTAGGAGTTAAGTAGAAGTATAGTTCTGAGATAAACCTCGCCCCGTAAAAATACAATTAAAAAATAAGGACAATTAAATGCCAATAAAAACAAATATATGTTGTTTACATAAAAAATGAAAATATTAACTCATACTTAATATGTTTGTAATCCATTTGCAATAAATAAAGCATTCTTTTGGTGTGGATATGTAGAAGTTTTTTCATATTGTTACTTTTTGTGATTTTTGTTAAACATAAAAAATATTTATTTATATTGTTCTTGCTTGTCTTGAAACCATAAATATTATAAAGCTCTTGTAGTTGAAAACGATTTCATAATATTGCAATAGGTTTATTTTATCATTTATTTTTCTTATTTCCAAGCCTTTGACAGGAACTATATATAGATTAATATTAGTGGTTATTAAATGGTACAATTAATGCATACATTTAATAGAATACAAAATCATTCTGATATAATTATTAAATAAAATTTTATGCGTGTATTAATCGGAGGTAATTATAAAAGTAATTGTTAGAGTAACGTGATACTTTCTAAAAAGGAAGTAATGAATAGACGCAGCAAGAAAATTATTAATTCTGGTCTGCCTTCCAGATAAAGATCAAATTTTGTTGTACATTTTAATTACTAATAATGAGTCTATTATTTCGGGAGAATAAATAATGTGACCATCAAGAAATCTTCCACCATAAATCATAACAAAAGCGGCGGGCCAGCATTTGGAAGACTCAATTAATAATAGCAAGGACCCTACCATGGCCGACGTAAAGGGGCGGACTGGACAACCGTTCAACATTAGCATTGTGCGTAACGCTTCGCATGGCAGCAGGGGAGCCAAGGGCCCGCCATCATCCTGCGAAATGCACCAAAAACCAGGGATGACTAATACTTTGTGTCAGCATTGTTACGGGCTACCATCAAGAACTCTAATGAATCTATTATGTGACTGAATGAGTTCCCATTGCTGCGCGAGAGAGATCCATTTTTCTGGCGGTAAGATGCTTAAATTACAAAGAACGTGTACATATACCAAGCTATTATGTAATGTATCTTAAATGTTTTATTATAGGATACAGTGTTTTGTCATTCGGAGTTCAAATATACATAACGTTCGTTAATGTTAAAAAATATTTAGGAATTATGTCACTTAAAACATGTGAATTAGTAAGCTCTTACCAGTTGTAACAGAGTATTCTACATTTGGTAATATTTATAGTATGCATTTAGGTGACCACAAAACAGAAATATGTGGGTATGTTGAAATGACTCTTGATAACAAATAAAATATTCAAATAATCTAGATATCATTATTACAATAAAAGTAGTAACTAAGAACACAATGTAAAGTTCTAACACTACCTCAAATTGGATTTGAGGAAAAACCAAATTATAATCTATCATACTTGAATCACATGAATATTCATTGAAACTGCCAATACACATCTTTGTAGGGTCTTAATAATATTTTTTCAAATTTCTCTATTTTAATACAAATCATAAAAATATTTATATTTTAGTATTTATGCAGTATTGATAAAGTATCGTCAGCAGGTTATGTTATTTTGAATAACAGAATTAGGTACTGTAAAACGTAATGTCAGCTAGTACGCAATATGAATCAACGATCTGTAAATTTAACATACAGAGATAATCTTTTGGGGTAATGTGAAACATTTTTTATATCAGTGCGATATAAATACCACAATTTAAAAGACTTTTGAACACACTTGCCATATTTCTTTTTTTAAGTTTATATACACAGAAATCTCTTTTTTCCCTAAAAGTAAGGTTGCAGAGGAGAAGTTTACACATAGAGACGACGACAAACGCACTCATGTTCAGAGAGAAATTCCCCCACGTTTAGATTGGAATCCTAGCATACAATGACACCCTCAATATTGAGCCCAGTCTGCACCCCGGACTACAGTACTAATGATATTGTTGCAGCTACTTCTATATAAAAAAATACTATAGGCCATCCATCCATGTTGTGAATGCGAAGCAAAATGCTACACTGCTATTAACTCCTAATATAACTTAAGGAATAAGAAGTTTGATGCGAGATATTTCTAAAAACTAAGAAGAAATGCCTATAATGTTTGGGTATAAACACAGAGTATATTTGTGTTTATTGTATTTATTATTTAAATTGTGTTTATTATTAAAATCCGTTATAAAATACACCAAATAAAAACAAAACTTATAATACTTAAATATATACATATCTTGAACTAAAATTTGATTCTTACGTATTAACTTATTACGTAATTAATTTAACCAGTTGTTTTATACCAAAGACGTGATGAAGATATTTACTACTAAATATTGAATTTATTGTCATGGAAAGCATCTAGTCCCATTCTATTTTCTAATTTGTGACTACTTGAAGACGTCACACTTAATATGTTAAAAGTGTTCATAAACATATTAACCATGTTCCTTACATGGTGAAATGATATGAGGACATAATTTTTAAAAAATTGTATATTTTTTTTATCCGTTTTATATATTTTCAAATCAAATTTGCATTTTATAGAAATCAATTACCATCAGCAATATGCCTTGAAGGATTTAATCTGTATATTTGTAAAAAGTTCCTAGTAAATACTTAATTCACAACGTTTGTAATGTCTCATTTACTGTAATAATCTCACCATGGCATTGAACACTTTCTTCGCATATATCCTACGCAAATGTCATAAATAAGGTTAACGAGAATTAGAAGGAAATTGAATTTTGAGGCATATTATAGACTATTATACTCGTAAGTACACAAGATAGATAATAAGTAAGTAAAATTGACTAGAATCAATTAAGGTGAACTTTTGATATTTTGAATCTCAAGATAAACAAGATAAACAAGATGAAATTTTCTTATAATTATATTCGTTTCCAAAAAAAAAAATAAATAAAAAAATAAAATGTGTATTACTTAACTAATGATATTTTTATTATCTGGTTAAATAGTATTACAATTTATATATAATTTTACCTTGTTCTAAGTTGTCAAAGCAACAGTGTCCGTAGATTGCACAGTCATGTGAATGTATGCCTATAAATTATCGCCTAACAGAACAAATGTCAAAGGAAACCAATAGCTAAAACAAATTTCTTTTCATCTTACAAACCACATGTAAAGCCTATTGCCTCTTTATAAGGGTTAAAATGTACCTAGATGTATTTAACTGTGATTTATTGAATATTTTTTTCTCGTTCCTATTAGTATCCCATTGTATAAAAGGGCATAAGTATGTTTAGTATATCCTAATTTGTAAATGTATTTTTTGAAATACCCATTGTCCGTTCTACTACATTTTCTTGCAGACGTACGGTATAATTTATTATATAAATCTGCCAAAGTAATTATACTAGAATTTGCTTTCGGTATTATCAACAGGTATTATACGTAAAAATGTTGTTGTACATTTCCTTGTAGATTTATAAACTAATAAAAAAATACGAAACAAGAAATGAGATAATATCAGTGTCCATACGTTATGTTGTGCCATAACGTAAGTTATTAAATCTGTACATATTTTTGTAGTAGAATTTCTGAGATGCATAATAAATTAAGTCGGAAAGTTGCGGGTTTCAGGGGCAATTACGCGGGTCGTGGGATTGTAAATACAGTCTTGAGTTGTGTAGAGTAGTTCCTGTAATTTGTCGTGATCACAGGTTCGGACATGTGAAATTACTTAGGCTTGTGTGGTCCCCATTAGTCCACAAACAAGAGCACGGGTTAAAACACTATTCACGTATGATATCAACATAGGTAAGTGGTGTAAGAATTATGATCTGGGTGCTGAAATAAGGGTAGGAGGTTTGGGCTTTTAGAAAAAGTCGGCATGACAACTCACGATGGAATTAACGGACTCGGTGAACGGCAGAGAAAGATGGATGCATCGTGTGCGTGCGCTCGGTATAGTGATGTCTGAAACGCTGACAGGCTGCCAGTACTATTACAAGCCACTTCAACCAATCCGCTGTTAGTTCACAGTGCAAACCGACTGTCGAGGCATAGAGTCCCGCTCGTCGCGCTTTTCAATTTTGACAGTTCGATTTCAAATCGTCAAGGTGTACCATTAGGCAATTCGCGGGTTGTCTCGCGATTGATCCCATGAATCATATCACTGACATCCCTATAAATCTTGTTCTGTGTTTTGTGTTATGGTGAAATAAATTAATTAAGTGATGTGTTCAATTAACATTCTACTCCACGATGTCCCTCATGAATTGTTTGGATTTTGTTTTAAGGTAAAACCGAACCCGAAATTCTTTAGATTGTACGCTCTGTGTGTGGTCTGAAGTTGGTCCGCTTCAGGAATCTTAATGCTATTAATTGACATGTTAAAAACGAGATGTGTAACGGGAGAGGCACCTCGTTTTAAAATGGTTTTAAACGGACACGGTTTAATGTATGCCATTATCCAACCACCGTCCTAGGGACTCTTATATAATACCCAAACTGGTTTACCGATTACATATCTGCATTTTTCAATTGCGGCAATGTTTCATTCCCAACCTCTAGAAATTAAGTAGGTTCAAATAAGCTTCTGATAAATACAATTATTTATTACCTTAAATTAATGACACTTAAATTATATAAAAACAAATTGAATTAAAGGATTATTTATTAGCCGGAATCAATTATATTAGCTAAAGTAATAAAAGTATCATTAGAAGATAATACTTGAAATTTAACTAACAGGTAATATTAATTCACCAATTTAAAAGTAATTTAATATTACATCGAATCTAATTAGAGAATCGAAACTAATCTAATTAGAATAATAATACAAAACATTATTTATGCTAATATGACACTTAATAATTTAAAGTAAATTGTAATTAATAAACATTTAAAATAATAACAGAAAAAAATTACAATGTTTTATAGATACCTAAATTAAATAATAACAAATTAAAATTGTATGAATATTCACATTTTCTATCTTAGGTCATATAAATACAAGTTTATATTTATTTTATATATTATTTATGTGAATTATTGATTGAATTAGAGATATAGGTATATTTAAAATGTATATTCAGAACATTGAGTTATTAGAAATTAATATTAAGGTTTAATAAATTATAATAAAATTCATTCAAATATTTACTTTCCTTCTTTTAAGGAAACTATTAGCTTTCTGTAACGTATTGTACCTGGCCTTAAAGCGAGAAAAAACCACAATCATTAGTAATTTTTGTGAAGAAGTCAGTGAATTAAGAGAAAATAAGAACTAAAAAAGTATCACATTGCGTCTAATTAATTTTCGTCATCCCGGTCTAAATGAACTCACTGAAAGCTATCTCCATATTTAAGTAATTTTCTTTTTAAGGCCATAAATTATGTTACCTTGCGGCTGACTAGAAAGATCTCTTGATTAACGTGGTCCAAGCCTTCGTATCCGGTACCGCAGATCCAACTTTGGGCTTTATGTACGTGGCGATAAGGGATTATTCCAAATAGAATCACCGTGAACACCAAACGTAAAAAACATGACCCTACATCTGTCCAATAATCGCATGCAATGTGTACGCGTAACAGCGCCTCATGTTTTTATCATCGGTAGTAGAGGCCTTAACAAATTGATTTTAAATGTCCTTTGAGAATTCACAAACAACACCGCCTGTTTTACATGATGATAATAGCAATTGATAGTGAGCAGTTCGTAATTGTATCTAATTAATTTTGGTGTTTATTTCACAAGTTTGCCTAAGTCATACTAAATAGCATTTATCACATCGTTTTATTATGTACAAAACAGTGGCAAGTCTGATTAAACCGATGTCTGATTAAAATAATTTAAAAAGAAATTATAAATTTTATTTACTTTTTTATGATTCGTGTATATTTCGACAAGGAACTGTATGAACTGTGAGATAAATCCTTCATCTATAATTGAATCATCCACTAATTTGGTGTTCATCTGTTTACAATAACGTTAAGAAATGGTAATCCATAATGCAGAAAATATACTATTGTATATGTATTTGAATTATAGATACACTTTCATTCCTCTTCTTAAATAATCTTTTATTTTTTTCCGCTCTACTTTTAATTAAACGTATAAATTTTTTTTATTTTCAAATATTTAAAACACCAAAAGCGTTTAGTCGTATTTCATAGGAGACAATCTAAGAGAACGCAAAATAATCTTTACTTATACTGTGTCTCAGGATTTGATAAGTTACCTGTTGAATTTTCTTGAATTTTAAGGTTTCTAACAGATATCCGGACATTACAACATGGTGTCTTAATCGACATTAAGTATTCACGACATTTTTAGTGGATTAAAAATATGTCATTTATGATTATAAGTAGATATATTGCAATTATAGTTAATTCATGAAGAAAATACCGCTCATAAATAAATTGTTTTACAATAATTTTTCTTCAATATCAGTTTTCTCTAAGCTGTTGCTATGTAGATTACTTTTGTAGCAATTTTAAGGGAACACAAAATCTTCCAAAGTAATTATTAGATACACCTTTTGGCTTGTCCTTTACCACGAGTACGTATTATTAGGGTTTTTTATTCGTCTGCCGTTGTTGTTACTGTCATACAATGGGAATTTTATTTCGTGAGTATTCGAGAGTATTAAGTATATGTTAACACTTTATCCTCTAAGTGATTCACATATTATCCCGCTTCCACTTTGTTATAGTTTGGACTGGAGTTTTATACATTGAAGAATAGAAATAGTTCCCTGTTCCTGAAATATCAACGGAACGTATATTTTAATAAATGTAAATTGCCTATATGGCCAGAGAATTCAAAATTGGTTTAAATAAATCTTGAAATGCCTGTGTAATAAACTAATAAAAGTATGCACAACTATGCAATTACAAATAAGTATAATATTTAATATTAATTAATTATTTAATATAAATAGGGTATTCCAAGAAAATATTCTAAAACATAAACATATGAAATAAGTGCAATAAAATATATTATAAACAGAGTTAAATCAAATAAGATTTGGTAAAAATAACTTTTAAAAAATATGTAAAGATAGAATTAGATCGGTGGTCTATAGTAAAAACTTCGAAAGACTTCACTGTTTTGTTTTATAAATGTTATATCGTGGGTCACACTGGTGTTATACTTGGGTCAATATAGAATTTAAAATTTCTGTTAGAGGTAATATCTACTCTTAAGTAAACTGCACAATTTTAATACATCGCAACATCGAATTAGCGCACTACATGTTCTTGTTATGAAAATTTCTTTTTATTTTGGATTTTAAATAATTACTTAAAATTAGTAAAAATCCAAGTTGATATTTTTGTTTTTGACTTATTCCAAGTTTGACAAGGAACTGAAATCTATAAAATAAAAGAAAAAATCAGAGAATAAATAAGAAGAAACATTTAGTAGCATATGGTGCAGAAAAATTAATTTCTTTATCGAAACCTTAATTTTTGGGAAAGGGCTGGAACCTTCGATGCCACAACAAAAACAAGAGACTAGTTTTCTACAAATATCGAAAAATTACCAACCTTGATTCGCCAATTAAGTTGACATCATCGGAAGATGATTAAAACTCTATAATATTAGTTTTAATAACATCCCAATGATGCCAACTTGGTTGGCGAAACCCGCGTCGAGAAACGTGTACTATTCATTTCATCGCTATTTGCCAAATAAAAATCTCTCCTATCTTGCCGATAAATGGAACAGTCTACCTGAGCCTAGGTATAAAGACAAACCACGGTATGTTTTGAGATTTTTTATTTGGCAAATAGCGATGAAATAAACTATAATTAAAAATCTTCTTTATAAAAATTGTATTTAAATGTTTCTTGAAATCATGGAGTCCCTATAATTTCCTCATAAATCAATGAATTATGTTTGTTCCCAGTTGAATTTAGACAAAAATGTATATCTTAAATATTTGTTTATATACTACGTATTTATTTTTTGCAGTGAATAATTTACTATTATATTTTGTTAGTAATCATTTAATAAAATATTATATCCGGTATTATACCCGACTGTACTATAGTACAATTATTTTATGAAGAGCAAGTCGGCAATAAACCGTGCGACAATGAGCAATGTATAGCTTACCTTCTGCCACGCGAATGCAGTAAAAGAATTTGTGCGCGCAAATGATTTATAGGCAGGTATGTGTCTGTCAGAGTGGATTGGTATGGAAGAAAGTCAGACATGCATCTGTCTTTGTCGCACGACTTATTGCCGACTTGGTCTTCATAAAATAATTCTACTATATATAATCTCTTGTGTTATAAAATCAACGTATGACAATAATTTTCATTCTCTCATCATCACTATAATCATTAGTAATTTATTTTAATTTCGATAAGTTATTCCCATGAATTCCTCAATATACCCCTATTTTTAAACCTTTATGTTCTTTTAAATCCTTTTAAATTGTCTTTATTTTCCAAATTTCCTAGTTTTTAATTTTGAGATACTGAAAATATTTTTAAAATTAATTTAAACTGACCGCATCTACTATCTCCATGATGTTCACTTTAATAACCACAACATTGGTACTGGATTACTACACCTTTCCACGATATAGACGAGTATTATACGAGCTGGATAAGGACCTTAGAATAGGCAAATAGTTATTAAGTTATTATATTAAACAAGTATGTAAATTGATATTACATTTCAACCGTTAAACAATTTGATTACCTATATTAGGTTTAAATTATCTAATAAGTATATATCATATATGTCAGATTTTCTGAATATTTAATGAATATTAAATTCTACACATAAATTATGGAAAACAGTAGATATGTTTCTAACACCTGAGCCAATATCGCCTGATGTTGTATTATAACAACCCCTGATCTTTTTCAATATCAGCCACTATAAATGTCTTGACGAAATTTTTCTCCCCATGGAAGCTCCTTCATTTGAAACAAATTAACTACATGGATGGAATACTACAATTTCTAAATAGTGTTACTTAATAGAATATATTATACTTGTCAGAACTATACCTAATGTGCACTACACGCCATGATTCTGAGTAGCGTAGTGACCTTTGAATAAGGGGGTGCAGGCCGAGCAAGACAACTCTTCTTTATCTACTCCAATATGGACAATATAATGTTATCGATAAACTTTATATTCATTTGCAAATTTTTAATAGGAGCGTTTTAAAATTTTATAATATAGAAATATATCTTTATATCTGGTATAAACGTTCTCAAATCTAGAATTTGAATTTTAATGAGAATTTATATAAGACTATATCGATGGCCAAGAAGTGATACCTCGTATCTTGAAATTGGCGATTTTACAAGAGGAATGAAGAACTGTTTTGAAAGGCTGTTTATTTTTTTCAATCCTTTTTTATATTTTTCTTTGTTCCTGAGGAGTTAATCAAGATGCCATGATTGTTTTCATTATAGTCTTATAATATAATAAATAATGTAGTTACAACTCTCACTGCACCTCTATTGGCTCACATCTATTGGCTATTTTTGCAGATATGGGATATCACTTCTTAGTCATCGATATATGTAATCTGTATGTAATTTCCTTATCTGTTACTTACATGTTTTGACTATGTTGCATACATTTAATAATATTCTCTTGTATCTGAAAATTCGGCTAATAGATTTTTGCATATTTCTCTTTTTAATAAAAATTTTATTTGTTGTATACATAATTAAAACATACAGATCACATTTATTTTTGATTTCGAAAGACAAAGCAGTAAATGAGATTACAAAGTTAGTCTATTTCTCATGTAAAATTGTTGATGAAATTGTTTACCACATGTTTATATCACCAAATGTCACTCAACACAGTTGATTTACTTTTAAACTAATAAGGTTTACTAATATTAGCTAAGTTGATCATAAAATAAGCAAAATTGCCAGAATAATTGCTCTTTATTATCTCTAGCGTTAACTCACAACATATCGGAAGAATATTCATCAGCTACGACCTACAGATGATACTTCTAGATAAGACTAAAAATTTACGAGCATATAGTTAACTGGACCAGTCAGATGTGTTACGAGTAGATAAAAGGTCATAGCACAGAATATATTTGGGGATTTTCTATAATCTAGGACCAGATTCAATAAAAAATATAAACTCAAAAATCAATAAATATTTATAAGAGATACCTTATTATTTGTTTATTCGTCTCACATTGTAAATATTTCTTATACTATCCGCTGGTGTGTATGTTCACATTTGTTGTGTCGTAAAATCATCACGTCTTTGGCGACAATACCACATTTTGGTATTAAAAATACACCTCCATGATGTGGCATCAATAACCGTTTGATGTAAATTTTAGTTAAATATTCGGTATTCACTTTGTACCTCTTATAGTGTACTATTACTTGTACTATTTCTTTTTTAGTTTAATGTACAATTGGGGTACAGAGATGTGTACTCAGATAGGAATGACATTCATGAAATTTTTAAATAGCTATTTGAAGTAATATTTGTGCTTGTTTTATCGAGCTTTCCATTGAAATCTATGATCTAATCGTTCTAATGCTAATTACTCTTCTAGATCAGTAGGTCGATAAATGTTGCGATCGTACCAGAATCCGTTAATTCCTACTAATAATTCTTATAAAGAAGGGATTTAGTTTGAATTGAAGATAAAAATATAAAATGTAAATAAAAATATAAAAGGCAATATACCTACATAATTATTTAATAATTTAATACACTATTGATACAATTGATATATATATATATATATATATATATATATATATATATATATATATATATATATATATATATATATGATTATTAATACTAAGTGAACACTTAGTATTGTGTTGCGTTGTTTATTCCATCGTTACGAAACACCGGTAGGAGTTTCCACCCACTCAACGAAATCCTACACCAATTTTGTTGAAATTTAACACATTTTTCAGTCATCTAGGCAATGACTTTTAATAAACTTGACCATCATTTTTATCGTTTGTTTCGTATCGTTTACTTGACAGATAATAAACACAATTTTAGTATAAGTTACTCAGAAATGACGACACGCTTCGGTCCTTCGGTGATTTAGTTTTTACTGCAAATAAGAATTTTAATATGGTAGTAACATAATTAATACACACAAGTAATTATTTAATAATTGAGTATATTCTTAATAATACCTATATATTATTATTAATAAGTAGACGAGGACTGATATTTAAAATATGCATAGATGTTACGTTGTTTACGTTATTGTTGTAATAATCCCTTCAAATTGGACAAAAAATCACTGATTTTGGGAAATTTTTCCTACAGCTAAGCGACCTATACAGAAAGTTTCGTTGGGGTTGTGTCAACATATTTTTCACCTAGCGCATGTTGAACAAAGGGTTGTTTATATATATATATATATATATATATATATATATATATATATATATATATATATATATATGTGTGTGTGTGTGTGTGTGTGTGCGTGTGTGTGTGTGTGTGCGTTTTTGGTCGTTTTTTCGGTTTTTTGCATTTTGCATTCACACAAGAGTATTACAAAAAAAAAAGAAAACGGTTTTCGCCCTCTATTGGCAAAACCGTGCGACTTTAAGAAAAGCAAAAGAACGAAATTTGTCGGAAATCTTTATATCTACAACTTTTATCTCTTGATATTTTTCTCTACAATGCATAGTTTTGGCTTAAAATCGAAAAGCAGCTCAAAAATGCTTCAGCGCGCTCTAGCGGCGCATTTCGAAAAAATGGAAACAGCAAAAACTGTAGAGAATCATAAGATCTACCATATCAAATCAGGTCATATTTTCCCAAAGATACATAGTTTCTCAGCAAATCGCAAAATACCGAAAAAACGGCCAAAAGCGCATATATATATATATATATATATATATATATATATATATATATATATATATATATATATATATATATGTCTATATCTAAAAAACAACCCTTTTGTTATCATGCGCTAGATGAAAGATATGTTGACACAATCTCAATACAACTTTCTGTACAGGTCGCTTAGCTGTAGGAAAAATTTCTCTCATTTTACCTAGTTTGAAGGGACTATAAGACACAAGTAGGGACTATTCATTTCATCGCTACTTGCCAAATAAAACACTCTTATCTTGCCGATAAACGAAACAGCCTACCTGAGCCTAGCCATAAAAATAAGCAACGGTATGTTTTGAAATTTTTTATTTGGCAAATAGCGATGAAATAAATATACATACCAATTTAACGAAATTCTTGGCAGTATCATCTTTTAAAATCAACATATTTTTTGGTCGTCTATGTAATTGGTTGTAATTACTTTTAATTAAATTGGTTATTACTCTTAACGCTTGCCTATTAAAACAGATAACACAGGTACAAGTTTGTTTCTGAAAGGAAAAAGAAAATCCGCTACGGACAGGATTCGACATCTGTCCCGGATGGGAACCGAACAACAAACAACTGTTTCGAACTTATTAGTTTTTATCAGTGCCGTACACGGTACGCTGGTCCAGGACAAATGCCGAATCAAATCCGTGGGGTATTCATCTAAATCGATACGATCTATGTCAGTAAGTTATAAGTTGGGAATCGATAAAGGAACCACCAAACCGCAAAGCGGTTATCAAGTAATTCCCGAATAGCAAAGTTATTACATAATCGCTATAGGAAACAACTATTCCTAGGATTAAAGCCCCACCAGGCATTGAATTATACCTAATAGCGATCCTCGACCTTTTTCTCGTGTTTCTGTACGATCAGCAAGGTTTCAGAAAAGAAAATCCTTACTCCTCGGAGTAAATGGAGTAAACAATTTTGTTAAAGTTATATAAATAATTTAAAGATATTTTATTTTTTATATTTATTTTTTTTTATTTAACTTTATTGCTTATCATGATACAAAAATCATATAGCAAGAATTTGTGATAATAATTAACAGAGAATGAAGAAAAACAAAACAGTAGTTATAATTCAAAATTTCATTAGAGAACATCAACATAATTGATCAGAAAATATGCTTTTATGTACACACATGTATAATGATGCGACATATACTTTTATAAATATTGAAAAGTGAAACAAAATTCCAGTAACGGAATAAAATAGAGTTGCAATTATATTTATAACTCATTAAAAATAATTGACCAGATTTTCAGAAAACCCATGATAAAATTTGACAATCATTTAAAATGTCTAATGTCTGAACTTTCAGATAAGGACACAATATCCTTAAGGGTTATGACGTTTTTGAATTATCGGGGGCGAATTTAATCGTACAATGAATGGAAAGGAATATAATTATGTTCTACGTCTTCAAATTCGAACAAATTACACAGAGTACATTAAACGGTTTGGTCGATGGTATAATAATTTCTATTGCAGTAATAGATAATTCTTCATTTGGAAGATATTCTAAACTGTGCACGTAATCGTGTAATACACGGGAATTTTCTGAAGTATGTAGGTACCTAGATATGTTGTTGTGAAATTTGAAAAGAATGGATAGTCATAGAATAAAGCATAATGACATTCAGCTGGTTTTTGTATATCATAATAATTTAAAGTTATACAAATTATAACATGAGTTTAAAGCCGCATTGCATAATATTCCCTTATACTTTGTAGCAGAAATATTTATTAAAATGGAACGATATACTCATACTTAGTAACAAAGAAGTATAATAATAGCACATTTAATTCACAAAATACGCCTATGTTTAAAATTAATGTGATGCCTTTACTTTATTATTAAAGTTAATTATTATCGGTTGCTGTGCTGTTATTTGGTGGCTCGCGGCATTCGACTGATTTTCATCGCGTTCCATATCCACCGCACAGCTAGAGCCAGGTCAATTTATCAATTTCAGTTTTCGCTACCACGACATTTTTGTGTTATATGGAGCTTTTATGTTTGCTGTAGTTTTGTACAGCAACATTAGCAGAAATGTAATATATGAAGAGTTCTCTATTGTTTGTTCTCTTATTTTTATATGTACCACATTATAAGATGATATATATCCATTTTCATAACAAACATTTTGATGTATTATAGGGAAAACAACCGATGCATTATCTTGTCAACATATCGAATGAAATGAAACTCAGTTCACCCATACTTTTATTTGTTTCAGAATTATAAAGCTATTTTGATTTAAAAGTCATATTGGCTTCTATAATTTTTTATTTTTTAATTTTCCATTAATTTGTATTTTAATATTTTATTAGCATATATACCTTTCCTCTAAAAATGTGAATTTAAAACAATGACATGAAGATCAAGAACAGCTCTTTCTATTTACCATACATCCACCTTTTTTTAATATAATATCCCTTCCTTTTGTTGTTTGTTTTTTATTTTATTTTCACAAATGTATGAACATAGGCCACGTAGAAAATACTGGTATTTGTTTAAGCAACATAGCGTTATAGTAATTATTACTTAATGTTGTTCATATTTTAGTTTGCCAGTTTGTTCGTGAAAAAATATTTATTTATTAGTAGTGCACAGCAAACCGTCCACAGCAATAACTATATTCTTGTCATAATATTCGTCAAATATATTAAGTTACTATTTCTCATAATTTTATTTAGTAAATATTTATGTACGGCAAGAGTATTTAAAATTCTTAAACGCGTCTGTAACTACTCTACAATTTCAAGTTTAGATTTATTAATACACGCTATGTTTATTGACTAGCATATGTGGCTTACTATTTCTGAATACATTTTTGTCATTATAGTGGCATAAGTATTACAGTTTACATCCACATGCATATGCCCGGAACGTAATATATACGAGTACTGTATTTACCTTGAAAATAGACTATTACACTGGTGGGATATATGATTTTTATATTTACTACGCAACCACATTAACGCCACATTAAGTTATTAAATTAAATGAAATATCTGTTTAGTGAATTACTATAAAAATCTTGTATTTTACCACATAATTTTTTAATTTTATCAGTATGAACTTAACAGAACAACTTTGAAGAAAAATGTATAGGCTTATTATGTTAACTAGCCGTTAATTAATCGTGAAAGTGATAATTTAACCGTTTTTGAATTTAAATAAGAAATTGAGTATTCTGCTAACTTCACATGAAGTTAGCAGAACATTTATAAAAAAAATGTGAAAAGTAAGTACATATAGGAATTTATCGCTTCTTAACCGTAAACAAATAGTATAAACGAAAGTTGAAAAAAATTAAGACAAAAAAATTATTTTTCAATATGAGTAAATTAACTCAAAACTGAAAGTAACGAAAACACACAAACACGAAAGAAAATTCATAATTTACATCTCCACAAAAGACCAGAGGATAAATTAATTAAGATCTGAGCTGAGAGCCTACTTTAATACAATTTGCGTCCACTGCAAGCGCTGCCATCGACTTCTTTACCCCCCACCCCATACTCTCCAGATAGCGAATATCCTATCGCCGCGGTGCCGCCTACCCGGCTGGACATTGATTATTCGTAAATACTCGGAAACGCGAAGATTGTCGAACCGCATAACTTTAATCGTAGATCTGTAGTTTTAGTTTGTCAATTTTAAAACTTCACTTAACGTCGATATTATTTACTCGTATTACTTTATTTTATTAGTGGTAGGGTTAAGTTAGGGTTAGTTATTTAAATCCAACATCGTTTGTAGAGAGGCATTACAGTAAATTAATAATAAGCTTATTTCTTTGTATTTAGATTCTTTACACTAAAGTGTTTTCAAGGATGCATACACAGCACTTTATTTCAGGAAAACAGGACTCTGCTTTTGCTGAAAACATTTTTTTTTAAATTCTATGTCGGCAAAGTCGCGGGTAACAGCTAGTAATAAATATATAACAAGTGAAACCATACAAAATGTTTCAATGATTTTAGAATTAAATGTATCATCAAGCAAAGCATTATAATATATTTCATATATACATTTCTAATTCAAACGAAAATTTACCAGAAATATGCGTTTAAGCTATATACTATAATAATTGACTTGATAGGAATGTTTAGTACAAGGACTAAACGTATTTGTGACATTCGTTATTATCAAATGTACATATGTCTTCATTGCAGTACACGAAATTTTATATACATATCGTATATTTAACCTTGGGACTGACAACAATAAGATAAACGAATAGAAAAGTTTTCTGGAATTAAAACAGTTACGCTCACTGAGTCCAATTGTTACAGACTGTTATATATACTCGTATATACATGTATACCCATTAAATAGTACACAGTTTACGACCTAGTAGTCCCACTTTACAAAACATTTCTAAGTGAGTACCCTTTAGATTATTCAATAATACTTATTTAATAATGTACGTTGATAGGTAGATCAAAATCGAGATGTATGGTTGTTTCCCCGCAGTATAAAAATAGCCAGACTCGCCACTTCAGTTACGTAGCGATTTTTCTCGACACACTGCGATTTTTCAATTGATTTAATCTGAAAGAAAAATGAGGTTAATTACTAACGTAATTAATGGTTAGAAATGTCAGACAATATGTACTACAACGAACGTAAACGGCTAAATCTATGCGTGCTACCTTTGCGAACATTACAAAACCTTTACCGCCAAAGCCCTTTTAATACCCCTCTTCCCTCATATACCGTGTAAAGCTTAGGACATGCCCACCTGAAGTTGGTAACGGCATTTTAACATGCGAACCCCGTCATCGTGGAATACGGACACATGGCTCAACATAATCTTATCATCTTAATTTTACCTTTGTAAAATGATTATTTTAAATTAGGTAACTTTTCTTTGTGTTAAAGGTGCGCAATTAATTATAGCCATTTGGGGTAGTTATTGACCTGTAACGATTAATTTTACGTACCTCATTTTAGGGACCAGGAAAAATTATACTTCAAGAGTTTAATTTAACAAGAAAATTGTATCTATGTTAAAACATCCTCTTCTGTATTAAAATGGAAACAGATGTTTCGAATATGACCGCTCCCATGTGATTCATGTTCGGTTTCTAACACACGTGGTAGTTTACTATTTTTATTTTGTTTTTAGTCAACATCAAAGATCGCACCACTTCTAGGGAAACACAAAATCCGATTTTATTTTTGTCACTACGTTAATCCAACAGATTGTGTATTTTCTTGACAAGTAGTGATTCGTTAATTAATATACAGCATGGAAACTTTTACAAGATCGTATTACGGAGATTCAATTTGAATAATAATTGTATTAATTTAAATACAAAATGTAGTAGCATGGTTTGGTATAAATCAAGGGGTAATTAGAGAATCTGACGTCGGGCCCTTCTTATAACACTCGATATGGAGCGTAGAACATACATATGCATGTCTCATTATACTGAGGAGTTTGGGTTATGTCTAATCAGGTTCGATTCCCTTTAGAATCATAAATCATGTTATGTTAACAAGGTTCGCAATACTTATGACTCTGCAAACTTTATCCCACTCAAACTACGCTGGTGGAAGTTTGCATTTTCTCAGCGAGTTCAAAATACCTACCAATTTGCTAATGATATAGCTTGAAGTGTCTAAGTAATATGTATTTACGGCGAAAATTCTTTGTCAGATTTTTACTAAATTTGTGACTTTGTAACTTAACTTTTCTTACACTTGTACTTTTTGATGGTTGCA
This sequence comes from Rosalia funebris, assembly GCA_037954035.1. NCBI lineage: Eukaryota > Metazoa > Arthropoda > Insecta > Coleoptera > Cerambycidae > Rosalia > Rosalia funebris. The sequence goes on along the minus strand of JAZFAV010000032.1, from coordinate 29,201,725 downwards.
CTATAAAATAACCGACTATAAAATAACTTTTAGTTATCATACACCGATTGGCACAGAAATGATTAACTATAAATTTATAACCTGAAAAACATAATATAAAGGTACTCGTACAGATATTCTGCAAAAAGAAATACACATTGTAGTGATATCTTGGCTTTTACTATATTTGTTACTTTTAACCTTGTAACTTTTTACATTTGTACTTTCTGAAGATACACAGTTTCTCTACTACAAACCGGCAATAAAATAACTTTTAGTTATACCTAATGCATTATACACTGAGTGGTACAAAAATTATTAACTCTAAATATGTCACTTAAAAAACATTACGTAAAGATACATGTGTATCTAGATATGTATTGAAGATATGTTCAATACTTTGTGTACATGAAGGCAAGTAATACCGTTATTTTTAAATAAATAATTTACATTTCATGTATTGATAATATTTTTACGTTGGTGAATTTCGTTTTTATCTTACCCGCATGCAATACTACTGGATAAACCATGTCAAAATATGGATAATGGACGTTCAATAATTTCGGAACTAATATTTTTCATTTCAATTTAAATTCATTGCTTCAGATCCTCTAAATTGACCCATTAAAATATATTCCATTTTAAGAATAAATCCAAGGAGGTCAAATCAGGTGAACTTATGAATTTATCCTCGCCGTCCTATCCATTGCGAGGAATAAATGGCCAGTGGTCTAGGTACATCAAAATGAGGTAGTGATCCATCTGGTTGAACCAAAATTCTTTGGTGGGGAATATCATCATTATCATTGTTTAGATAAAGAGTTGCTAAAGTTGAAGCTAAGTCGATATGTATAAATTAAATTTCTACCTGATTCATATTTTCCAGCTCAACAAACTTTAGGTGTATGAAACGAGATACGTTTATAATTCAAACACATTTTTATTATACTCTTATTTTTTATTTCGATTGTATACCAAGGTTTCGAGAATATGTGTCACTGCTTGAAAACAAACACAAACTGACATTGGAGCTACACAGTGGACAGTAATATTATAAAAGTTCTAAACTAACAACTACGTAAGAAACTCACAAAACCTCTTGTATTGCTAATACTTTATTATGCAATTACAATATATTATTTAGATACAACTACAAAATATATATTACAACAACTACAGAATTTCTGTTGTCGTTCTATTTTTGATTTAAGAAAATAAGATAGAGTTTCAGAAAAAATAAACCAGCTCAAATGGCTTAAAATTGAAAATACCTGTACCATATTACATATGTATATGGTACAGGTAGTACTTGTTAAGCATATATTAGCCTCTTCTTCATACCTATGTGAAAAACTTAAACTTAGAAACGAACTACATAATGTTCCATGCACATATTGTATTGTATATACTCCATGCACATATTGTATTTATACACACATTTCATTCTACCTTGTTTACTAAATCTTTTCTTACAACAGAGTTAAAATCTATAACTCTATAGACGTAAACGTCACGTCCTTCCAGATCATATTATGATGAGTAAGTATTTTTTATATTTACCATCCCATAAAGGTAAATTTTCGTACTCTCCTTATTATTTGTTAGAAACAAATTGCTGTATGCTTGCTATATTGTATACAATTATATGTTCATTTCGTTGTATTTTGATCATTTCCTTGATGCTGATGTTATTATACTGTTATACTTACAATACTTTTTAAATAAAGGCAATTATTATTATTATTATTCAATGTAACTGTATTTTACAACTTTATATTTAACACCCCTCTGTCCTATAAACTATAAATAGGAAATCTTTAAAATAGGATACCGTTGTACCTGAAAAAATTTCATTTCGAGAAAATACTTCATTTTTGTTAATAAAGAGTTTCAGATTGTTCCAATTTGAAAAGTGTTATTATCACTTCACAACGTCACAACTCATACACAAACTCTGAAAAGAAATAACATTTGTTCGTTAGTCAATGTTTTTTTAAATAAAGTTGACGTATTTAAAGGTTTTTCAAAAAATCGTGTAATAACAAAATTATTAATATGATACAGAACTATACACCACGCTGTATATAAAAGTTACTAAACACATACTCCAAATAACCATATATTACATGTTTACTTATAAATACACATATAATATATTCTTGTACAATTTGTATACTTGAAATTATATTGTAGTACATAACATTAATAATGCAATAATATTGAAATTATTTCATTAACATCCTCTTCTGTTTTCATTAACCATTCGAAGCGCATTTTATTGCCCCTTAACTGCATATTTTCTCGAATAAATATGATGGGATTGATGGGGTGAATATGCTAGCCCTTTATGTGTTTTAGATATAGTACTTTCGTAAAGTTTAAAGTTCGGACACACGGAAATTAGACATTCTTCCCCAGAAAGCCTACAGGCAGGCTTGTGTAGGGGAAGGTTACACATATAAACGCGGACAAACACCCAGCCCTGAGGGAAGTGCCAAGTTCCCTCTGGTGAGTATCGAACTCACGCAGACAATGTGCCCAGTATTTGGCCCAGTTGCCACCCTGTTACCAAATACCTAGTCAGCAACACCGCGGCATGTAATGCAATGAATGAATAAATAAGTAAAATGAAAGTAATGAATAAATTCGTAGTAAGGAATAACTTTTAGGAAAAATTCTCGGACTCGGAAATTTTATTTTTAGTTGCGTCTTTTAAAATATAATTGATACATATGGGATGATTTGTGTAGGAGATATGATATATTACAGAATGTGAAAGAGCCCAATTTTTCATACGCTACGATAATAATTGCTTTATGTTTCTTTATGTTTATTCATTACTGTCAGATAAAAACATAAAATCGTACAGAGAATCCCCGATGGATTATGGAATATCACACTCAAAATCCCCAGAAAATGAAAATCTGTGGTATGGCAAAGTTGACGGAATAGTTCTGGGTCCATATTTTTTTGATATAACTGGTGAATCTAATTAGTGCAACTTATTTGTATTTACTTCGAGACGACCTTATTCGCTGCGCTAATAACTGTATACATATATCCAGATGTAGAGGAACCTGATCTTCCTAGAAATTACCTTTTTTTTCAATGAAGTGGTGTACCTTCCCATTATGGGCACCTTTCCGCGCTGATTTAGATGTTGCTGAATCGTTGGATAGGGAGAAGAGGACTGATTGGTTAACCAGCCAGTTTGCCAGATTTGACACCCCTAGATAACATTCTGTGGGGACTCTTAAAAAAGTAAAGTGTAAAATGATCATTGACGTTAAATGTAGTATTTTGAAATTGCAAACTAGTTTTTCTTATTTTCTGTTTTCTAACCCTATACTCACGCTACTGTTATTATTACGGTGGCGTACGTAAAAAATGTGCTGTTTCATATTCCGTTAAATAATATATCGATGATGTCATGAATCACGAATCACCCTGTATGTATTAGTTATATTTTAAAAAACGCGCAACTAATAATAAAATTTGAGGAGTCCGAGAGTTTCTCCCATAAGTTATTCCTTAAATTTTTAACTAATTTATTTATTACTGTAGAAAAGCATTTAAGAGACAATGCAAACCTAACAAAAGTCATTGTAAAGGTCATTTTTATTTTCTATAATTTTTCTGATAATAAATTGAATTGTTTTGAAACCAATTATGGGATGATGATACACATTTTAGTTATTGGTGTACGTTTTTTTTATATTTATCTCTGTTTATGTAAAGTATTATTATTTAATATATTATGAATATTTGTGTTATTTATCATTTTACTGATATTATTTTAAGTTAGTCACAATATTTCGAAATTCTTCATTCATATATCACATTGTTTGTATTTTGACTTTATTATTGGCGTTAAGTAATATCAGAATTTGGTGCCATAACTGTACATGTTGATAATATTAGCCGTTTTAAAAATAACGTGTTAATAATTAACAAATAGACATATAGGAAGCTCAAAATTACCTCTAATGTTAAGAAAAACCCCTAAGGAGAAGATACATTTAACGAATACCATAAAAAGTTATCTGCATAATTTAAACATGTTATTTTGAATAACATATAACTATCTGTAGTGCTACAGAAAATTAAAAGGAAAAACGTGGGTAGCATGCAATAGATAATTGATGGATGAACAACTCATCTAAGTCACTAAGAATTTTATTGAACTGCAAATGATATGAACTTTTGTGTGAGTTTTCTCAACTAAAGCTACTCTCTACACTCTTTACCATTATATATTGTATGCGCCCCACGTTTTTGACATTAAATCTTCCAAGTATTTTCATGGCTATTAAAAATTCACAATCACAAATTCTCAGGAGTATCTGAATGGGGTTAGGAGAAATTATTTTATACTTTTTAATCCGTTTTAAAAATGTGCTATAATTTTTTTATGCAAATAATTACTTTATACTTTTTAGTCCGCTTTAAAACCATGGTATATTAAAATATTATTCAATTAATCATAACACAAAAACAGACCATAGAGCGAGTAAAAAACAGACAAGAAACCGAGTTCCGAGCTATGTTTAAAGTTTCAAGTCTTTAGTTCATCGGGAAGTTAGTTTAAAATCAATTGCAAAATTTGTACTGAACAGATAGACAGACAAGAAAGCGAGTTAAGAAAAGCGTGGTAATAGAAAAACAGGAAAGTGAGTTAATATCGCATTGTCATCCAGTTCTGATTGTAAGCTATGTTTAAAGTTTAAAGTCAAAAAATCAATTGAAAAATTTATACCGAACAGACAGACAGACAGAAAAGATAGCGAGTTAATAAAAACGTGATAAAAATAGTATTTGTTGTAAGAGAATAACAGGAAATGTTACAAATTTTCTGATTCAGCTTGATATATTTAGTAAGAATAGGTACCTATCGATCTGAAGCAACTAAACTGTTTTCATTTATTAACGTTTTCACTATATTCGATGGAAATCATGTATAATCATATTTTTCGTTCCATATTATACAAGTAAAATAATACTGTTAAAGTAACTAACTGAATTTTAACTCAATTTCAGATTTTTTCCACTCCGACATGCATAGTTAACATGCAAGTAGACGCGCAGTGAATAAAATTATCTCTTACATGTTACGTCCCGCACGAAATATTAATAACCTAGGTATATTTCCGTGCACTTACTATGTACTTGTTATCACATTTCAGCTACCAAAAAAAATCAGCATTTCATAACCATTAGTTAATCCTTGACAACTATTACTTATACCCAAAGTATCATAATGCTCAAATATTTCTTTTCTGAAAACTTAGTGCAAAAGATATACTAAAAATTAATACACCGATTTATAGACGGACATAAATTAGCGAATAACAAATTTTATAATAGACAAAATAATAGATAAGTAAACAAAAAATGTTAGACCTATAATGTATAGTACAAAGAAATATATGTCTTTTCTAATTATAACGGTATTAAATATTAAATTTAGTACTATAATAAATTAAAAAAAAATATTATATAAAAATTCTAACAGTATTGGATATGTGTAACCGTATAAGAAATATGTAGTAAGTAGCATAAATTAATATATATTTGAAGTATTTTTGCCCAAATTTTCGTCAATAGGTATCAAAGTATCCCATTAGATATACTAGTACATACAGTCGATGTTAAGGCTTAGATTACATACCTGAGTAACCATATTCTATGAACAATATTTTATGGAGCATTATGTATTATGAATGTTGTTTTGAATTTCTGACAAGTTAATTTTGTTTAAGAAAGTCTTAATTTTTTTATCATGTTTATCTTGTTAACAGTTTAGAATAGTCTGTAAGTAATTTGTTAAGGTTTAATTTTTATTATTTTCAACCACAATTAAAATTTAATTCGCAAAAGAGAAAAAATCGTATACACCAACCAGTTTCTTTTGGGTTGAATAATAATAGTAAAATACATACATATCCTTATTTGGCACCAACAAGTAAACCGTCAGATTTTACATTTTTCTTGTCAATATAAAATAATTTTCTTGTCTATTTTTGCGAATATAATAACAAATAGATATTATGGCGTGATTACATATACCTACCTTATTCTAAATAATCAAACTGTGGAATCTCGGTACAGTGAACAATTCCATTTATTAGCGCTACGTACTTTCTAGAACAGCGTTTGTCCAGAAGATCGTGAACATTGAATTATATCAAATAGCTCAAATGTTAAGTACTTAGGTGCTAGATCGAATTCTGTAAATTTTAGTATAGTAGGTGTGTATAATTTCACTAGATATTGTACCTATACTTGCAAATATTGTGTAAGTATTGGCATGAGATTGTTTTGCAAGAACTCAGTTGTTTCCCCCGAGCCTATATGAAACTACCTTATATGTCCTTATCAGTTTACTTATATCAATACTGTGTGAATATTGTGATATACTTAAATCACCTAATGAGGATTTTTCTCCCTACATTGGTTGTTATATAGCTTTCACATATTTAATCTTATATATCTTTGCTCATTATGTGGAGTAAATAAATACTGCCATTTCATAGGGTGATGTTTTGAAACGTCCTTGACATCAGTTTATCTAAATATATACTCATATTACTGACTCTCTGTAAGATTAGTTAGACTGGTATAATTTGCATTAAATCTTGCCAAATTTATTCTTTAAATTTATCCCTATTCCCAATAAATTATGACAATTAAAATTACCAAAAATATGAAGTGATTTATTAAAGGAATAAGTGACTTAATTGTTCACGCATTTACTCAATAATTTTAATTTAACACATTTATTCTTAATTGTAAGTAAAAAATAATATTAACCTATAATTCTTTGAAAAAAATGTAACTTATTTTTGGTGAATGAGTTACCACTACTTGCAACAATATTGTGTATTAAAGTTGTATTTTATTCATGAACTATGACTAACAATAAGATGATTAATCTTGGAATAGTTGTCTGGTATCATGTGGAAAGTTACGTACAAAAATTAACTCTAACCTACAATCGTAGTCGTAGCTATAATTTTATTTTTGCCGTTCCTCGCCTAGATGATTGTATTCGGTGATATAATGATATATTATTTGGGTGTTATCTGTTCCAATCTAAATAGCACCACAAAATTCTAAAGTTGAGATGTAGTCGTAACCATATTCTTGTTTGTATCATTTACTATAGAAATATAGTTAATTATGAAGTAGGTTGTTTTTTGTACTTCGACATTCTACAGGTTGAGCGAAAATATTTGCATCATTATTGGATTTTGAAACCATCCCAATGATTAAACTCGAGTTTACATACACGAGTGTATATTTTATATTTAATTGAAAAAAAAGCAAGGGCAAGATAAAAGTGATATGGTATATACTTGTATACAACCTTGTATACAAAGTGTACTTTTCTAGTGATGTTTATAAATGGTAGAAAAGATGTTTCAAAATATATTTAACTAACAATACTGTTCCTTTTTAACATTAGTAATCATCTATATAATTCAAAGCATGTGACAATACAACTGTAATAACTAGAGCTGATTTTGTCAACGGCTCATTGCCGCCGTATATGTGTGCGGGACGGTCACATATACGGCGTCATGTGTGAATCAGTGAAGTCAGTGAATCAGCGTCTCCACCAAATCGGTCGACTTTCGAAATAGTTGTTAAACATCTGTTTAGTGATGCACTGTGCATTTTGATACGAATGTTTTTGCGTTGCAAAATGCTAATTCATTGTATCGAATATGTGTAGGGCTAAAAATTATCACTTGTTTATCAAGTACATAAGTCTATATGGGAATTTACAGACTTAAAATACTATGGTAGAGAATATAATATATTTACTTGGCGAAGAAACTTTGTTATGCTTGGACAAAACGGACCGTAGGAAACATGTAAAGAGTATACAGAACAAATATGGAAAAGTGGCACAAGACTGGGGACTGAATTCATGTTTGACTTTTTTTTATGTTGATGTCATATAATTTACCATGTACTTAATTAACACGTATTTCGGCATTTCTGGGATAAATATAACCTCATCATTGAAATAACCAGGCTAGAAAACATTGCAAACGTATATAAAATGTGTGCAAGAATAAATTAAAAACAATACAAAATCTGAATTACGCAATAAAAAATTGTGGTTAGGTGTGGATGCTGCATGATGGTGTCACAACCATGCGTTCTGTAAGCTGTTGTCTTAAATAAAAGTGTGGTAACTTCTTACATATTACGTGTAAATTTTATGCTTTACATCTTGTGGCTCAAGGAATTTACAGATATTATCCAAGCGTAAATGGATTAATATCAGTTACAAAAGTGATGTTTCTCAAATCTCCTAAACATGCTCGAGAATTCCACAGACAGTGTCTGGCCATTCCTAAACAGCCACAGCCGATTCTTACTGTCATGGTTATAGGCAGAATTTTATTGCCTTGAACATTTCCACAAAATAAAGTCTTTCTGAAGCATTTTTTGCAAAGTCAAGCGATATTTCAAGCTACCTCAGTTAAAGCAGATTCACAAACTATTCATAGCAACTATAAGGAACTAGTGGAGACAATAGAAAAATTTGAAAATCCATCATTATCGGATAGTGGAATCACTGCAAATAGCGGATGCTGTATTTAAATATACCGTTTAAGGGACTCGAAAAATAATATTTATAGCAAAGTTTGACACTGTTTTAAAAAAAGATTCAAATATTCATAGATCTGTTACATAATAGCAACGATTATTTCAATTTTTAGTATTACATCCCTAGATGTCGAACGGTCATTCTCTTCATATAAAAACATTTTACCCCACGGCAAAGAAGATCACTCACTTAGACAACTGTAAATATGTACATACCTAATGCTGTAGATATTTAGGAGGGTAAGTATTATATAACCAGGTGCTTATTATTATTTTATTACTTGCACTACTTATTTTATTTCACTTGCATTATTGCGAAGCCACGAAGATGATATAACTACTGCTCTGACAGAACGAGGGGGAGTAATAACATCACCATAATTATTATGCAATGTAGTACGATTTGTTGTATTTGTGTGTATGTAAATTAAGTGAGATTGCTTCCTTAAAGGTAAGTAAACACTCTGTATATATAGAGTTTGTAACATAAAATATGAACATACGTAAATCTAGTTTATTAAGATATGAACTTATTTCATATGTGTACTAAACATCACCAGCGGGTTAATTGTAAGTCTCATCTTATTGTCTCCAGTATTTCGTTCAAATAAATCCATAGAATAACTAACTATATATGTAAGGCGTAACCCAAAAAATCTAATCTAACATACAATTTACACCTGATTTACACTTACAGCATTATGATAAATTAAACCGTTTGCCGCGTTTTTGTCCAATAACTTTTTTGAATTTGAAACATTTTTGAATGTTGAGTTGAATGTTGGGTGTCTAAAAACATCTCAAGCGGTAGTTTGGTATTTAAATACATGAGGATATACCCATTGTATATAGCTTTATACAAACTGTATAAGAATTTAGTGTAACAAACAATTACCTGTATAATACCGCCCGAGAAATGACATAAACATGCCATAAGTTGAAAAAGCGTCGTAAGGAATATTGTATATCGAAATAGTGCAGAATTATATACATATTTTTGTACAATTTCTTGAAAGAAATTAAATTAATATATGAAACGTATGCCTTTTGTAATTTGTTTGTATTAATATTTGATTATTAACAATTAACTTTTTTCATTGTCACAACCAGGTTTCTCATCAGACTATTTTTTTCTTTTATTAATTCGTGTTAATTTAGCCAAGAATACAAATGTTTTACTAGAGGAAACTATTATAATTATATAATATATAACTAAATTTGGAACTCCAAAACGGGGATGCATTATTGGTTTCAACACAAAAACTACATATATTTCATTTAATTCACTTATTTTAAGAAATATTACACGAGAAGAACGTTTTGTTTTTATATATTCTTAAGAATGGGTACTATCGTGTACTATCAATAATGCAACGTATAGTGCATTGTGAGATACAAAATACATTCCCCTATAATCTGGAATAGATAAACTGTATTTGTTCATTTTTTAAATGAGTAAGCTCTTGGTGTCAAAAAGATTACGCCCTCTATTAACCAAAACATAATTAACTCAATAATTAATTTAGTATTGCCTATACTTCAGGGAAATGGATCGAAGGTGTCTCACTACATACTTTCTTGATGGTACGTGTGTCTTATACAGTAAATAAGTGCCGAAAAATTAAATAGTAGTGCAAAAAATAGCATTTAGAGCGATTTTCAAAAAATAGAAATATTATCAATTTTATCGAATATAGGTACATTACTTTTCGAACTCATTGTATACCTTCATTATGAGACAAAATTTTGATCAATTGTTAGACTTACTGAACTTATTGTCAGGACGTACTGAAATTTCTTATATTTTATTTACATTTTGTATGTTGTATCTTATGATATAATTAGGCAGTCCTTTATAAAACAAAACTAAATTCTCTGTAAACGCAAATAATGTATTAAAAAAAGTATATTTTAATTTAAAATTTACATATGCTGTGGTAATTAATGAACGAAAACCATGTACCTGCCCCTACAAAAGTATTACAGACCATAAATAAATGGATACATAACTGGTTTTATTAATTGCGGTAACCAGGCTGGCATATAATAAATAATGGTATTGTTTTTCGCTCACATCACATACAGTAATTGAAATTGCATCAGTTACGAATTGCCTTGTTCGATAATTATATTCGTGCATAATTAATGAATCAATATTTGAGTATACATAAAACACTTGAAAATAGGATTTTTGGCTTTTACGATATTCTCTTATTTTTCGTATGTTAAAACTTTTTTCACTTAAAGCTTCCTCACTTCGTTTCTAGTATTACATATATATTATAAGAACAGTAAAAACAGTGTTTACAACAGAATATCTAGTAGAAAATAAGATTAGGTATATCTCTATAATACAAGTATAGAAAATAAAATTAGGGATATGGTAACATTCGAGTTAACATTTTTTTTTTTGTATACCTGCCATAATTATTTTAATACTAGCAGAAATAGTGTGCAAATAAAAATCTTGTAAGAATTAATCTGAAATATACTCGATAAAAGCAAGTTTAATATGTTTATAATATAATTAATATCTACTGCTAATATAATTTCTCTAATATACAAATTAGAGAGATCCGGGATATCTGAGACAATAAACAAAAAATAATAGAATACAATTAAAAATAGTGTTATATTATAGTGGTATGATATTTAACAACCAATAAACAAAAAGTATTCGAATACGTTAAGGCAAAAACTTAAATGTATGTATCAATTTTATATGGAATTTGTGAAACTAAGAGATACCGTCGCCAAACGTTAATAATGCGTACCGGCTTACTGTTACTTACGAGTTCTACCTACTTGGTTATGCAAACCACATGTTAGGTTTTCTATAAGTGCGTCTACATTTTTACTGGCCTGAAGAAATGCTAGAAACATTCGTAAGTATGTAAAAACATAAAACCAATAAAGAAATGTATCTAGTGAAAAAAATAGTTACGTTGACCTCAAAAGCTGAATTGAATTCTAAATAAAATGTCAAAGAATAATTTATTAATTGCTTGATATATCCTGTTATTTGTGTTGTGGAATAAATATTAAAATGTAATTAAATTTATATGTTGCAATTTTCCCGGTATGTGTGCCAAAATGTGTAATAGGCCATTTATAAAATATGTGAAAGATATACTTTAATATACTTATGAAGTATATTAGTGTGTTAAAAAATACCTATGCCAATGTAAATATATTCGAAAAGGTTCATTGCTCCATCAGTTGGTTATTTAATCAGCTGGTTAATTTTCTTAAATATTTGTATATAATGCAACTTTTAAGTTAACTCACAAGAGAATCGTGAAACATTGTTGTACGAAATTCTATATATTTCAGATTTATTAGACATCTAGTAATACCACTAAATGTGCCATGTTTGGATATTTTCTTATTACAAATATATTAAGTGCTAATTATTAACAAGAGCGCAATTAATATAGGAAGAACTTTATTTTCACATGGTGATAGCATTTATTTCTAAAAAGTTTTTGATTTTAAAAATTATCTAAGACATGTAAGTATACGCTTCACTTCATATTAATTTACCTTATATATGAAGCATGCCACACATCGACCACATTAATCTTATTATTTAATATTATTTTTATTCGCAAATAATATCGCAGATAGTATTCAAAATGTCCAAAATGGATATTTTGTGAAAGCAAAATGCCTGAAATTGAAATTGTTTATTATGATACTTCGAATATGGCACTTATTTTTCTCATACTTTCTCATCATAAAATTAATATTATTGCCACCACGCGATGTATAGTGTTGGATCTCAATTTACTATTTTTCGTCGATATAAATACAGGGTGTCCCAAAAGTGACGCCCGTGCTTTCGGAATTTGACTTTGTGAGCTAAAACAAATCGAAAGTTAAGAGTAAATTTCCGTTTGGCCCTCGTTAACGAGTTGTTGAGAAAACAACTTTAGTTTTTATTTCATTTTTTTAATTTAATTTCTACATAACATCTTAGTTAGTTTTTACAAAATATGCTCAATTAGGTTTCCTCCTACTTCAATGCAAACAGCAGCGATATATCATGGAAGCACGAACACTTTCTAACATTTCTTCATTTATTAATGCCACAGCATCATGAATCCGAGCCATGACATCTTCAGCATTCGCAACAGGTATGGAGTAAACCTTGTCCTTCAAAAATCCCCAAAAAAAAAAGAAATCTAATGGATTCAAGTCGGGCGATCTAGGTGGCCAAGATACGGGTCCACCTCTTCCAATCCACTTTCCAGGGAAAGAATTATTCAAAAACTGTCGTACTTGTACACCATAATGCTCTGGTGCTCCGTCATGTTGGAACCAACAGTTTAGTCTAGTTGCCAAAGGAATATCATCGAGGAATGGAAGTGGTAAATTGTCATTTAAAAATTGATAGTACAGTTCTGAATTCAGCCTATTGGGCAACATACATGCATTATTATGCATTAATTCAGCCCAAACGTTTACTAACCATCGTCTCTGAAATGATCGCTTCCGGATAAAATGGGGATTTTCATGAACCCACTGGTGCAAATTATGTGTGTTAAGATACCCTCCTCCTTAAATGTGGATTCATCACTCCAAAAAATGTTTTTAATGAAATGTGCATCATTGTCAACGTTACGTAACAACCATCTGTAGAAATTCACCCGTATCGGCATATCCCTGTCATGTAAAACGTGAACTTTTTGAGGCCGGTATGGATGTAAGCCATTTCTTCGTAACAATCTGTGAATTGTGGTTTTTGGAACATTTGCTTGCGATGACACACTGCGAAGGCTTGTTCTTGATTCTGTCTCAACAATGCTAAGAATTTGTTCTTCTTGATCAACTCTCAGTCTGTGTGGACGTCCTGAAAGTTTTTTTCGGGGATTCAAATTACCCGTCTCCAATAATCGATGTTCAACGCGTCTTATGGTTTTCGAATCAGGATGACGCCGACTTGGAAACATTTCCGCATATGCAGTAGCCGTGGCAGTTGCATTATCATCGCACGCACCCAGTGTTTTCAACATGTCAACATAATCTCGATTACAGTAGAAACGTTCCATTTCAAATTACTGAAATGTTGCAAAATTATGTAAATGTGACACAAGCAAATAGCGTTTGGCAATTTTGACATTACTAGCACCAAGTTTTTGAACAGAGATCTATCGGAGCCTGGCTAACGTGATCTCTTCTTAAAAAAGACATGGCAATCGAAACTCGCAATCTCGATCGAGTGAAGCCGCTATAGCATTGGTTGAGATTCACATCGATCCATTTTTTTAAAGGCTCGAATTCAAACTGCTGTGGAATTAATATGACACAATCACATCGGCTGGGCTCTGATTAGTTTCTTATGCGTTTTATTAGTTTTTTCTTCATAACTCGTTAACGAAGGCCAAACGGAAATTTCATCACTCTTAACTTTCCATTTGTTTTAACTCACAAAGTCAAATTCCGAAAGCACGGGCGTCACTTTTGGGACACCCTGTCTATATTAAGATAAAATCGGTTTGCACGTATTTATTTACTACCCGAAACTGAAATTTTAATATTCTTCTGCCCTAAGCATTTTTATTACAGACAAACAATAACGTTTAAAACTAAATTTTATACTGAATGGCGTTTATGTAGTGCATTTTACCTACCACCGCATGACTTTATTCGTACTGAATATAAACATTATTACAAAATTAACAAAACAACACTTAAATTTATTATGATGCTAATATTGAATATTGCTTGAATGATGCTTATTTTCTATTAGTATTCTTGCAAACATAGTTATATTGTTCAATATAAATGCTCTCTATTACGAAATTATTTAGGTCAGCAAGTTAATAGATTTGGTTTGGTTTGAACTTGATCCAATTCTAAACTGTTTTACGCATGTGATCTTTGCAAATGCCGTTTTAATTTTTTTCAATACTAGTTCGAATATATAAATCCTGTGTTTTTGTTTCTCTTAGAATAGGTTTGTAATGGTTCTTGAACAATTAAAACAGTTCTAATCAGTTGTAAGCAGTCTAAACAGTTTGTGTAATCTAATTTGTCACTTGCTTGACAAATCCACCGTGATTTTTGTACTATATATTGTATACTATATATATATATATATATATATATATATATATATATATATATATATATATATATATATATATATATATATATATACTATATCATTGGACAAGTCTATATTTTCTTAATACATCGCAATACATATTGTAGTTCAATGTTTATTTAGTGAAAAGTTAATTATAGGAGTTATTCGTATTCGTCTAGATTCTAGAGGTCGCAACTAAAATGTATTAAAAGTGATATCCTTCTTTGCTATCCCGGAATTTAGATAATAAGCTCTAGATGTCAGTAGAAGTTACTCACATACATTGAGAATTAAAGTATATCTATGTTTCCTTGTTGTGAAGGCCTTTCTGTGAAGAAACATTTCATATAGGTGAGTCATAATCAGTTATTAGATATAAAAAAGTGGTAAAAAGGATATGTACAATTCAAAGACACACGTTATATAGCAAGCGGGATTGAATTTATTTTGCAAAAAAGCATGTCTTCCTAGTTAAACATATTAGATAGGAAAGGGGGTAGTGATGCAGAAAGGAAACCTTGGGTGCAGCAATAAAAACAGGTATTTTTGTTGTTTCACCGACAGTTTTTACTAACACCGAAAAATTACACGTTACTTGATGATTATATGTTTCGCCAACCAAGTTGGCGTCATCAGATGTTTTCAATCATATTTAAGATGAATTTTAATCATCATGAAATAAACTATATTTTTCAGCTCCTGATCCCAATGGATGCTGATCTTCATATAACAATCCATTCGATTAATACCTTATCCCTATTTTTTGCAATAGTTATAGTGTAGATATGAGCGGCTATATCACTTTTTTGAGTAAAAAGTGATTTACAAAATTTTAGTTTTACGTTTTTAACATTTCAAATATATAACTTTCACAAACAGCGACTGAGAAATTAATCAAGGTCATTTATAATTATTAAATAAAAATAATTGATGTAAAAATATGATTACATACTTCACCCTTCACGTTTATTTTAAAATTATTATTGGTTGCGGCCCGTCAAGATTATAATAATGAAATATCTTATACATTGTATATATTTTTGTAATAAAGCTTTTCAGGGTATTTCTGCAAATCAGTGGAGATTAACGTTCATGAATAGAATAAATTACGTCTTTCAACTAATTGCTTAAAGTAAACGCTTTCTTTAAAGTAAACATATTTCGTACGTTCCCCGTATATAATATGTGACATCGTATAAATTAAATTCAATATCCACAATATTCTGTAGGCTCTTTTCATTAAATCAATTTACAAATATTTGTTCAATATGTTGCCAAATACTAAAATATATCTTAAGGTAAATATAGTTTAGCTATCAAACTATAATTATAAGCAGCTACATAGTTCTTTCTTCACATATTACCAGGAATATGTGAAGCGAGAGAACACGTAAATTACTATAATATACCTCAAGATATTTGAAGTGGATATGTTACCGGCAAAGTATGTAATCCGACATTGTATAGAATTCCTAGGTATTATATATAATTCCTAAAATCATCAGGCATTGTATGAAATACTTTATATTATATACATTTCCTAGGCATTATATGGAATGCCGATTGAATAACTGGCAATGCGTGAAAGAAACACAATGATATATTTGAAATGATAGTGTAGCAATCCAATCCCATAGTACTCCAATCTGATAATGGCAGGTTATTTGTGAATCAAATTATTTATAATTTGAAACAGTACTGGCCTTCATTGACTATTGTGCATAGTAAGCCAAGATAGTGTTAAGAGGGTCAACCAAGATGTCAAAAACATGTTGACTACATGGATGTAAGATAATAACAATGGACACTGGGGTGAAGGTTTAAGATTTGTACAGCTCATGAAAAATAGAGCTTTCATTCCGGAATCAAGCGAACAACACCTTATGAGGCTCTTTTTGGTAAAAGTAGGTGTAACATTACCAAATAAAGTTGCAAAATCTCTTGAAATTGAGGATGATTTGGAGAGAGTTATAAATAATATTATTAAACAAGATAATGTACAATACAAATACAACCTTCTCCTGATGTAACCTCCAATGCGATTGAGTCACCTAATCAATCTTCAGTTTCAAGGAATATAACTAACGAGCCATCAAATAGTTCATGTTGTGTATATTTCAAAGAGACAAATGGATCTCAGATTTGCAGAGGATGCAAACAAACTATTCATACCATTTGTGGTAGACTTGAAACATTAGATAGTGATGAGGGTTGTGAGAATCTTCGGTATTATGTCCTTTATGATCTAGAAATATAGTAGCAACCGAAAATCGACATTCTGCAGTAGAACACCTGAAACAACAAGCAGAAAGAATGTTAAAACATAGTGACAAAAATTTTCCGTCGGTATCTGTTGGTAAAACTGTAAGAATTCCAGTGCCCGAAGTTGATAGGGGGCGTGGTAATGCTCTAAATATTCTAGCTATTGTCACGACTAAAACAGACGATGGACTATACCAGCTCGGTACTAAGCAAGGAGTTTTTAAATCGCTCCATTCTAGATCCTAGTTTACAATTTGTCAAAAAGGATTCTTGGACATTAAAGATATTCCTGATAACGAAATTACACTACGTTCAATTGCAACTTTGCAGTCTACTGGAACAGGCCAAGGATTCGTCAACTGCAGTTGCAAAAGGAACTATGGAACAATGAAGTGTTTGTGCGTTAAGAAGAAAACACTTTGTTCTAGTAAATGTCACTCAAGTTTACCTTACAAAAATAAATAAGATATGATCCCATAGACTTTTAAGAAATAAATGTTCATATTTGTTTAGTTCCTGTTAAGTGTCTTAATCAAATATTTCTTTATTTCGAATAAAAGTTTCATTTAAAGTTTAATATTTCTTTTATTTAACACCTTGCCTAATACTATATAGGCATTCTATATAATTTCCAGGCATTCTATGAAATGACTAGGTAAATTATATAAATCTATTTAAATTAAAACAGATTTCATACATTGCCTGAAATCGTTAGTCATTGTATAGAATACCTAGGTTTTCTATAGAGTACCGGAATTTTATACTTTTCCGGTAACAGATATACTTAAATTTAAGTGCATTATGTTACGATAATTCATCAATAACGTGATCGTAAAACAAAATAAAAATATTTAGCTCCTGAATATTGCATTAACTATTCTACAAACCTGAGTTGAGGAAACTGTCTATGGATCGCTCAACGTTTTCCTCTAATACAATGTCACTAAGTTCATGCGATTGCTGACGACGCCTTTATCATAGCGAAACATTATTTTAATAAATATATGAGGGCGCTGGAACTCTTAGATTTTCACACACCGTGTCTTAAAGCTTATTTCAAAAAGCAATTTCACTAAAACAGAAATACAAAGATATTCGTGCTGTCATCTGGGGTGGCGGACTGGGGATTATTGTATGTTTGATTTCGCATCTCATTTGGATAAATTTGACGCCGCTTCGTGAGCATGGATGTGTTTGTCCTTGTCTTTATGTGTAACCTTCCCGCCGCAGCCAGAGGTTTTAAGGGAAAAAAGCGGATCCTGTGTGTCCAAACTTTAAACTTTAATTCGGTGGAAGTTATTCGAACAGTGTAATCCAAAAGCCATTAACCTAAACATAATGACCACTCCTGGCGGTCGATGCTAAACACCAACAAATAAACACAAACGGTATAAAATCACATTTGGTCTCAGTTAAAACATCCTTTCGACTGTCAAAGATGTATAACAAAGTATGTAACAAAAATACGTTACTTGATAATATAGAATACTTAATATTTTTGAACTGTTATGTATTGTTAAGTAAGTAAGTATGTTTGAACTGTTATGTATTGTTAAATATAGGTGTCAGTTATAAGGTCACTAAAGTGAAATACAAGTAAAACGCAGGATGATTATACACAAAAAAATACTAAAAAAAATTATAAACTTAAATAGAAATGAAGATATAAATTGCCTTCAAGATACAAGAGAACCATTCGTTTGTAAAAACGTCTCAATTATAATCCAAAATGTAATTTGACAAATCACATGTTAACAACCAGTTGTCTAGATGACGGATTAGTAATCTGACGTTGACAAATGATTACCTTGTAGTACCCTATCAGATCAAAGCAACTGTTAACTGCAACCATTTACTCTTCTAAAAGGTCGTATTACAAAATTGTTTACGGTAATGTTTATTTAATGACTTTATTTTCAAAAAGACTCACTTAAAGTACGCATTCCTTTTAAGTGGGGCTTAATAATAATTATGTACCTAATAAATATGATTTAATATTACAATCTTTTACAACTATTTTAAAAATATTTTGCTAATAAGGGCCGTTATTAAAAGCCCTAATAAGATTAATAAAGTTAATAAAAAACCTAATGAGTAAAAGTCTTAATGATAGTAATTCAGGCTTTAGTAACACAAAATAGAGTCATGAATTTGTATCAAACAGGCCCTGGAAAATTAATGATTTTCTATGACCCAAACCACAAAACACCGCATTGATTTATTTCATCGGTTATTTTAAATCACGAATACATTTTAGAATAATTTATATCAAAATCATAATATAATTGGCATATGTGCATTAGATATAAATTCATATACAAAAATAGTCATCATGTCTATAAAATTATTATCGTTTGAAGGTGGTGAGAACCGAAATATGGAAATGATGTTGAATACTGATATGGCCTCAAAAAACATATTTGCTAGTTGAGTGGAAGCATAAAATCATTTTGCATTTTCCCGGAAACTATAAACATGCCAAACAAAATTTATCTCAAGGGAAGGGATTTCATGTCAATTTTTATAAACGATTTTTGGTGTAAATCACATCATGAAATGATTTAAACTCCGGAAGAAATAAATATAGGTATGACAATGCAATCTGAATCGATTTTAGATGGATGAAAATTTGAGTAAACATTAATACAGTATAACACAGGTGTGGTCTAAAATATTATAATCGTCCATTAAATCATCCAGTAAACGTTGGGGATAAAATATGTTACCTTATACACGTATAAGCCAGTAACTTTCTAATTCTTATAGAAATTGTGGGTAGCATCCTATACTTTCAATATACCTGCTTCATCACAGAAATTCTGTTATTCTAGTTCTTATAGAAAATTACGTAAACGAACACAAAATTGGGTCAATAAGCTTGAGCTTTCTACAATCGGCACTCGGTTTAACTCACACAAAGGTATTTTCAAAAGAACAGCGTTATGTCAATTCCTAAAATTATGGCTATTGCGAATACCTGGTAGACCTGGTGACTAGCATTATTATAATTTGGTTGGGTTTTTTCTTTCATATGAAATGGAACTGAATCTCAATAAAAAACTACTCGTTTTTATGTATATATGTTAAGAACCAAAATAAGAGTTTGTGATCATGCAAGTTGTGTTAAATATTTATATTTCTTCAATATAATATCTTACCGAAACGTATAAAGTCAAGTTGTCAAAAATCTTACCTTTTATATATGTATAAACTTAAAAAATATAGGAATTGATAAATAAATGAAGATGAATTTTTACAATTCATGTCAGTTTCTATTTTTTCTCTATAAGTAATTTGATATATTACTTCCATATATTAGCAATTTCGGTATTAGAAACAATATTTCTTTGTCTAGATTTCTTTCAAGAACGGTTATAGAATTCTCTATACGGAATGTTCACAAACAGACAATCTGACAATGATTGTTTAAAAAGTGAAAATACAGTACTATAGAGATTTATGAGCTTGTAAAATTGTACTCACATACAGAGTGCTGAGAGATTGAAAAGTTTTAGGGAGTTCACTCTAAAGGTTAAAAGTCGCTAGAAGTTATTAATATATCTAACTATATTTTGCCGATTGAAAATTGTAAATGATGGAAATTTTCTGAGAAAATTCACTAGATGGTGATTATATACAATGAAAACGTTGTGAAAAGCTCATACTTAATTATTCGTTAACCGGATTTCGTTAAATCCCAGTAATGTCCAAGGAAATTGAAAACTTTCTGGAACCTTAAGTGGTGAAAGTTGAATATCCTTTAAACTGAAGTAGGTTACCCTTAACTTCATAATTTTTTTATAAATAAAGTCTAAATATAATAAAATCATAATTTTTTAAATATAATTGAGTTTACATAGAAGACAGATTCCTCGATTTATTCTACAAAAATACATTGTAGGAATCTCTACCATAAATAAATGGTGTATGTATTAAATACACTATTACATTACGGCTTTCTTTCAAATAAAGAAATTATTAATTATTTTTAGTTGGATAAATTATTTGCAACAAAATTATTTATCGAACATTTCTGCTCAATATTTTTGATAATATATTTAGTAATACAAATTTTTTAATAAATAAGATATACTTTAATTTCATAAAGTGGATAAAAGTAAAATTCATGTGAAATTTTTTTTTTCCTAAAATTTGTAAAATATAATTTATAGATTTAATAAGATGATTTTGTTATATAACAAATCCATTTTTAATAAAAAAAAGCCTAATAAGTAAAATACGAAGAAATTGTGATTAATTTTTTTCCCTTTTGTCATATACGCGGAAATTAAATTAATTATAGCATAATATCTTCATATAACGTAATCAATCGAACTAATTTAGTTTTAAAAATATATTGGAAAAAAATATTTTGCGTATTTGTACTTATTTGTTCAAATTTCTATGTTTAGGATATTTCATGTTCCAAATAATATTATAAGTATATATAATTACATTTTCATTTTAATATAAATGTAATATCAGAAAAAATCAATAGAGTGAAAGTTATTCACTGTACTTAATAAGGTTAATAATAAACTTCGTTTAAACGTAAAAAACCCAGGGTTTAAAAAAGGTCGTTAACCGTCGGAACACTCACACATGAATGGATTATTTCCGTCTGTATTGACCATATATATACATATATTAAGTAAGAACAGTTCATTTCAACTATCCTGAAATATAATAATAACGCTTATTGTTAGTATACAACTTACCATAGAAATTTGATTTAGAAAGAATAATTTATTTCTAAATGGAGAAATGAATTGTTATCCAGCAACAAATTAAAACGTTATGCTTTTATCTATGTTGAATTAGTTTACCTAAAACAATTTTTTCTATTAGTTGACAGTATAGTATTTTGTTGAAATATAAAATCTATACAATTATAGGAATATTTGTTCCTATGTCTAGTCATAGTAATATAATGGTCAGGACTTTTTCGAACTGAACTTGATTTGACGTCATATTATCGTAATACAACTATGTGAATTATAAATATAAACCTAATTAGTTATAATTAGCTTAATTAATCACTTTCGATGCAATGATAAAATATTTCCAAGGTAAGCGCAGAAATGACTAACAATAGAACAATCAACTTATTATATAGACCATTTTTAAGCAAAAGTGCCTAAATAAATCATAATGATTAATATACATGGAGTATGCTTAAAAAGTATAAATGTCACCTTGCTTATCGCTCTGTGTAAAAGGAGATCTTAAACGAATAAATAAAAAAAGGACTCACGAATAAATAAATGTAGTTTTTCATATAAATTAAAAATGCCTTGGGTATACCTACTTCCTCAGTGTACTTTAGTTACCATATTTATAACGAACAGGTTGTTTCATCCATAAGTTTACCTTCTTAATATATAAAAAAATCATAACATTTTTGTAATTATACTAATAGCTTTATTATTATGAAGGAAGATTCATATTAAGCAATTATATTAAATTAAACAATTATTTTTATTTCTATATATGTTCTAAATAAATTTTCTCAAGTTAATATTATTATGCAAAACAGTCCTATATTATGTACTCGTTTTCTATTATTTTACGTGTTTTTTTTTACAGAAAATTATATTTGATATATGGCATTAATAAATGGGATGTATACCAGAAGCAATTATTAAGTAATCAATTCCAGGTGACAGCAAGAACATAACTAGGTCAAAAAATTACCGGTACTACTATATTGTAATTTTCCAATAGACGTCGTATGGATAAACGGGTGCAAGGCCGAGCAGGACTACTGCTCTTGTATCCCCTCTTATCGCTAGAGGGCTAGTCCTCGGTCTTGTTTAAGAATTGGCGCTTCTCCCCAATTTGTTTCGCATTCAGAAGCAAAAGATATGCTCTGCGCTTGCTGGACAAAGAAATAACGGTGGTTTCGGGACCCGGAAGTAAAACTTTTGGAAATATTTAAAATAACACTAGATTACTGAAGCTTGTTATAGAGTGAATTATGTATAATTTATGTTTCATAATATGGCAGATGTACAAAATCGGGAAAATTTCATATTAGAAGTCAACTGTTTCATCTCGTAACACGGAAAAAGAGATATCACCATATAATTCTACATAAATTGTAAGAGGTGTTTTTCTTTTTTATGTATTGCTTTACCTGAAATTTATTTATCTTTAATTAATTTACCTGAAAATGAATATGAGTTTATATTTAAAATTATTATCTAAAATTATTATATTTAAAATTATTATCTAAATTATTTAAAATGATTATGTAATTTTTGGTTTAAGTGACTTTGCCTTTTGGATTTTTTGTAAAAATTTCATAATGTATCAAATTGATTTAATCATGGCACTATGCATACTAGTTTTGCTTACATAGTGAAATTAATGAATATGGGCTTATTAATAAAGGAAACCATCTCTAAAAGTCAAAGCTAAACATTTCATCGGCATCGGTTACATTCAAAACTTTATAGTTGCTCCATAATTAAATTATATTGCTCCATAACTGTAATTTTAGTAAATAAGGTCTTTTTTTAATATTAAACACGAATACAGTAAAATATCATTGCATATTTAATTTCACAACAAAATGAACGAATATGGTAAATTCGTGTATTAGGAATAGTATTCCAAACATATGGTAATATGACTAATTCTATAAATCTGTAAGATTCGTAAAATTAAAGTATATAATTTTCTTCCATCATCATTTATATTCAAGATTGTTATTACATCATCATTTTACTTTTTTTTTTATTATTCTGGGATGCTTACATGGTAAATCATGGTAATGGTGTTACGTAAAGTTAATTAAAGTGATGCAGTCTCCACACAGAGGTTAGATACATATATATATATATATATATATATATATATATATATATATATATATATATATATATATATAATAGTAATTAAAAATATGACATTTTTATGAGCAAGGCATTTTTATAATCACTATAATGTGGCAATTCAGATGATTCCATAAGAAAGGAAGCATATATAAGTAGATAAGCAGATAATCGAAAACCTGAATATGATCTTTAAAAAATATATTTCTGTGCAAATCTACCAAATCAATGGATGCAAGAAACGGAACTACGAGTGTATTATATCTTTAATTAAATAAGAGATCCAGATTACAGGAATTATAACAATAATGCAGATATATTTCAAAGGAAGTGAAACTTAACTAAATCCGTCATTCATTGTAGGTGGTTGACCTGGTTTCGATTTTTTAATAAACCGAGTAGGTTTTTCATTGTAGATGGTTTTATGATAAATCGAGATTAATGCAATGATAATACCAAAAATCAACCTTGAAGAAGTAGCCTACAATAGATTACAAAATGTACAGTTCCAGTACAAGTTCTAGTTAGACGCTAGATTTATCTGAAAAGCAAGAAGTTGAATTAGTCTTGTTAAGGTTCAATCAGTTAATATGGTTAAGCTGGTTGGTTGACTTATGACTTCAAGATCGCCTTGTTCTCTATTAAACAAAATCATAGTTAACTATAAAATTAAAATTGACTTATTATTGTCTATACTTTAGAGGAACTTTATTTATCGCAAGTATCCTAGTACATTATTTCTTGACGACACAATCTATTAAAGCAGTTCAGTTAACTAATATTGACCATTATACGTTTTGTGGAATTAACGTCATTGTTTTAAGGTGGATCTACATTGGAACCTGAAATTCACAGGAAATCATTAAATACAACATTATGTGCGTAATGAGATAAATATTTAACTTTTTCACATTTGGAAGTAGCACTACGATAATTGTCAGCAATATACTTCTATTAATTTGTCACGTAATAATATTAATGTTGATATCAGTTTTATTGATATTAATTTTAGTGTGTATGTGAACTAATGTTTGCATAAATAATGCATACGTTAATGCTAGATAATTCGAAAGACCTTAATCGAATTTATCATATGATCAAGAGAGCTTAGATATAATTTAAAATTACTTAGATGGTGCATTCATATCCAACATATCCAGTAATACGACATATAAGAATAATTATTCCTGTGGACACTTAAAGCTCTCTGATACTAATAGTGAAATCACCATGTATATATTAAATATATAGACAATGAGTATTATTATTAATATGTGAAAAGTTGAAAATATATAAATTGACAACAAATGATAATGGTTTTACGTATGTTAAATACGATACATACTATTCGCATAGACCAGATTTTAGTCACTGAAATATTCTCACGGGGTATTTTAGGATATAAGTACATTTTGAGGTGCACAAAAATATTCGAAGGTGTGAGCTGTCACCGGAGAATTATGAACGCATTTTATCGAGTGGAGCTGACTGTACGCCTCCCGGACACTGCTGATTCTGCAACGCTCCACTCATGTGTGCTCTTGTTGATAATAAGCCGGATGGATGCACCGCATCGCTTTCCGTAATGTCCACAATTTCTGCTCCCTTATGCCATGCCGATATTTTACTACTATGTACGTATAAGAATAAACTTCATCTCCCCCTATTGGCATTCTATAAAATATGAACCTGAATGATGTCGAACAAGTGGTGTCTAATAATATGTTTATAATAAATACTATTGTTCCAAATACATATTGGCTTACTTACCTTTCGGTAGTTTAATATGGAGTTAATATGCTAAAATTCTTTATACAAATGAAGAGGTTTATTCTCGGCTTTGGGCTTCGGAGGTGAAACAGATATTACAACTGCTCAAATGTAATACTATTACATTTGCATATGCAGATATCTGGAAACTGGTATTTAATTTGAGTGGTTGTAATATCTGTTCTACTCTCAAATGGAAGCATTCCCGTCCTCCAAAACCCAACCCTTCAATTTTAGAATGTCATGGAGCTAAGAAGTTAGCTCTCAAAGCTCTATTAAATTCCAAAAGGAAGGAGTTGGAGTTCCTTCGGACGAAGTAAATGGTTACATTTGAGAGTGGAATGAACATTGCAACCACTCAAATTTAATACCATTGCGGAAAGAGATCTGGAAATACCTGCCTTGGTTAGCAGTGTTATATGTAACTTGTGGCTATCCTATCTCAATCAACTTTCATAATTCATATGTTGTGAATTCGAAACTGGCAAAAATACTTATTTCACTGGAGGCATACCACAATATATTTTAACACAATAATAAATATTATCTAGTTATCCTTAAAGTGTTCTTAAAATACCATTAAATAACTTTCGCCAAATAACAAAATCTGAAACTAGTTCTGGTTAGAGTATATTTTAAGGATTAATTAATCATATTACAATATTCAAAAACATCGTCGACTATTAAATAATTTATGTCAGTATTAAAAATACGGAAAATGCTAATATTTGTGCTAATATTGCTGTGTAATTTTGTGTAATTAAATTCAAGGTGTATTAAAGGCACTTTCATATTCTGAATTAATGTTTGCTATTAATTTCATTTAGGAAAATAATATTTGCAGCTAATTAGAATTACATACTTTAAATTATTTGACAACAAAACAGTAAATAAATTTAAGTATACAGTAAATAATTTCCAATAATATTACATTAGTCAAATAATTGGAATTGGTGAAAATAAATGAACAACGTAACGGCTTTTACTATGTTTTTTATGATTAATTTATATTTATATTTAGGATGTAAGAAATCTACCCGATCATTAGTAGTGAATTTCAGATATATTGTTAATACTTTGCGATACTTTGCTCTCAATATTAAAAAAAAAATAACAATACATTTTCATAAGTCTTTATCATGTAATTTTATAATTGTTTTCTTATTTAACTAGCTGACGCAGATTAATTGAGAATACATATTAAATAGCCCGATTTTTTATGAGCATGTTTCTACACATTCACATTCCTGCATTGTTTCGAAAATAAAATAAAATATTATTTGTATTCAAAATATTTTAACAGTGATCATCATTTCAGAATTAATCCATATGATCTTTTCTAATGAAAATTTGGTTTTATTTTTGAAATACCTCGTATTGATCTGCTAATTAGAAAATAGTAGTAAGCAACATTAAATTAGAAGACAATAAGTTATCACAAATATTAAAAGTATAAATATAGATATTTATTTAAAAATTTGTTTTTTGATATTTCTCCGGAAATCCGTTATCTCTATTGATTAAATTTAATATGCATTTAATTCATTGAATTAATTGGTCTTTATGACAATAAAGACGGTAGGGTATAATACGGTAAAATGATTAGTTTTTTGTTATTTAACTATATATATATATATATATATATATATATATATATATATATATATATATATATATATATCTGTATGTTCTTAATGACCATTTCTTGAAAATTATGAAGGAAAGTCTGGCTTCGTTTTATATTTAGCTTTAGGTACATACACAATGAGGATGAAATCGCGGTATACCGTTCCTGTGTCTGATATTCCTTCTTCGAAATAACTTAACTGGAATAATTCGCTTGTTGTTTATACTCCTAGTTTATTTAGTGATTATTAATTGTTATTTAATAATTAATAATCTTCATTATTAATTATTATAATAAGTTTCATTATTAAAATTTAGGTATATGTTTTTATAAATATTAAAAATTAGCATCCCCATGTCAGTTAATAATTAAAAACATTTGTAATTATCAATAAACTATGGTGTGAAAGGAAATACATAATTCTAGGTATCAGAAATTGTATGATAGTATGCATAGTTTTACACATTTGTTTCTTACTATATATTTTTATATTAGACGTGTTCTCTTATGTATGCGAAGTCTCAAAAATATTTAAAACTGATGATTATTAGAAGTTAAACGAATAACCAACTAAATAACTCATTAGGTAAACATAGGAAATTGTCACATTATATAAATAAAATCTATAAGTAAAACGTGCCAGTTTTGTATATACTAGGTATTATGTAAATGTAGAAATATTAGTTGTTATTTTGTTCCTTTGAAAGTTGTTCCTATGAAATGAAAATAAAAACTTGTAAATATTTTCTCACTTTGTTTTTATTTAATACAGTTAATACATAAAATTAAACTTAAAAAAGACTAGTTCTATAAAACAAAAACTATTTCTATTCCCGTTTGTATTATACAGTTCATGTAACTATTTTTATTTTTTGTCACAAGAATATTTATTCATGATGTCATCTCTATACGATATAAATAACAAATCTGAACATGGATATCCCATCCTACACAGCAAGTAGTAGTAGTCTGTTGATGCTTTGATATATTGTGTTGTCTTATTTATTCAAAAAACAATATTAATATTTTTTTATAAAGATTAATAGGGAAACATTACGTATATTAAAACATTATTAATATCTCAGTAAAAACAAAACAAGAGATAAAGTTTTATAGCACTCCTTTGAAATTAAATAATGTAAAAATATTTGAAAAGGCCACTAAATTACATATTATCTATCATTTTTTACGTTATTATAGTTTAATTATACACTTATATATGATTATAATTTTAAATGGTTTTAATGAGAGATAATGTTATTAGCTGTTACAGAATAATAAACAATTTTTTATACAAACTTTAAAACAACTTACCGAAAATCTAATAAAAACTAAGATTTAACTATAAAATACAAGTGTTGCCTTGAACAACTAATTCGACACTAAAAAATTAGAGTAAGCCGTTCCAAGGAAAATTAGCAGCTTAATGTATTCAGAAGCCATTATTCTTCCTTAATAGAAGCCATGTTGATGGATAGCAGCCATGATTGTTTTGAATTTTTCCCGTTCCCCCTTCGGGGTTAAACTCCACCCTTCATTCAATCACTCTGGGTGTTTAACACCCCCTTTCCCTTCCAAAGATTGTCGATGTAAAATGCATTTTGCTGCCATCTACTGGTGATTTGTTAGATTTCTTGACCTTTAGGACTGTTACGTCTTTATATAAATGCTAAATAGTTTATCACCTTACTAACAGATGGTAGACTGTTCGTTTCTACAGTGGCGAAACGCCGAGGTAAACTGGGAAATTTAAGCATAGTATTATTGCTTTTTATAAAACGTATGATTTTAGATACCTACCCTATTTTTCTTGTGGAAAGACAATAGTCTGCATAATATATCTATGATCTTAGTAAATTAAGTACATATGTGACTAGCACAAGCATTTTTCTTAATTTATTTTAAAAACATCTAGAGAATTTGGTGGAAACCTGTTACTGTTTTTATTTCTCCGTGTTCAACCTATATAGACGCATGTCTTAGGTTTTCTGAGAAGAAAGCTGACTTGTTACATAAATAAAAGATTTTATGAGGTTTTATATCAAACAATGTTGACCTTAGTTACAGAAATCTTGGAAACCATTTAGAGTAGGTATACCAAACACGTTAGATCTTAAGAGATAATTTTTTATAGTCAGTGCTTTCATAATATTTTTGTGTTGCGTTGCTGACGTATTAAGATAAATATAATACGTAAAATAATTTCACTATATGCCTAATGCTGAAATAATAATGTTTGGTTGGCTGTATAGAAATGCTAATGTAATTAAAACGCATCAAGAAGTGTTATTATTATTCTGAAATATTTTCTTTTAATTACATTTATTATTTGTCTTAATTAAAGCATAGAAATACCTTCCAAATAACATTAAGAAATAACTATTATATACTAATTAGTGTACAAACTAAAGCTAACAGAAATGAATAATTACACTGGGAAAAATTACAAATTACAGAGGGAATTGTAATTTATTTAATGAATAAATAAATAATTAGTACCTTGTAATTAATATTCGTTTTATATTATCAATTATTAAAAATCTGAAACAAAAGATCGAAAATTGTTGACTGAAACTAACCAAAGTTGAGTTTTCTTAATTGATCACAGAAACAATATTTTCTTAAGGACATGTTAAACATTTTTGTAAAATGATTTTAGATGGAATGTATAGTTTATTTCATCACTATTTGCCAAATAAAAAATCTTAAAAAGTTACTTTTGCTTGTTTTTATGGCTAGGCTCAGGTAGACCGTTTATCGGCAAGATAAGAGAGTTTTCTATTTGGCAAATAGCTATGAAATGAATAGTAGATAAACAGAGAACAATATTCAAAATTAGTATGTGTATGAATAAAATTAAAGTATGTACAAATATTTTATTTCAAATAATTCATTTGCAAGAAACAGTAAATATGTTAATACTTAAAAAAATACCAGGTTGGTATCAATAAAAAATTAGAGTAAGCCGTTCGGGATTTAATCTGATCCGTTTTATTCATCGGGAGATGGTTAAAACGGATCAGATGATCAGTTTTATGTTTTTATGATGATCAGTGTTTTTCTTTCGATCATACCGACTTGGTTGTCGAAATGTGAGTCGAGAAATATGTAATCTTCTATGAAAAGGTTTTCATGAAAAACTGGTCTCTTGTTTTTGTTGCTACATCGAAGATTCCAGCCCCTTCCCAGGACGCTAACACTTATTTTCTCTAGAGCACAGAATAATACGAAATAATTCTGTAAATAATCCTGTAATATATTTTAAATTAATATTTTCATTTTAAATTCAGATACACTCATTTTTGATGTACCAACTTTTCGCCATATCGCACGCATAAATATTTTGGTTTGTATCTTTATACTTGCTTTACTTTGCGACATCCATTAGCGGAGTATTCGATATCCATCTACTCATTTTTCAACCATTATGTACCAAAATGTATTATTTTTCGAACTATATTATTTACCAAAACGCGTAATTGTATCAATTATTTTATCTAGTATAATTGATGAGAGACTTCCTATCACGGAAAATTGATTGATGATAATGGTTATACCACACGCGTACTGTCTAAAATTTTTATATGTTAAGAAAACCTTTCGCTCTTTCTGTCGGCACGGGGGACCATTTACCTAATTTTAATAAACAAGCTTTTAAATTAACTAGAAATGTTTCATTAAATCTGTTAATGTATGGTAATAAATGCATAAGAGGTGATTTTTTTAGGAAAATGTTTCAGCAACTACACAAATGAAGAAATAATCCTATAATTAAATGCTATAATATACCAAGACAAATGATGCTTATTTTATGAGTCGGTATTTTAATGTGTTCATCTTTCAACTGGTACCATTAGGTTCGTCGTTTTTTTCTCTCCCATGAATTATTCGTGCCACGAGTTTTTATTTGTACTTCAGTGAATATATTCATAAAATAGGTTTCCAGACTATTTATACTCCTTGGTATTTTGATACAAAATATTAACTTACAAAATGCTATTAAACCCTTTTTTTAGTTTTCCTATTGTTTTGGCTATTTAGTCAGAAAAAGAGAATTAATATTTTTACTTTAGATAAATGAAAGGATTTAATATTGATGAATTTACTTTAGATAAATAAATGAAATACTATAGGTTCAGTTATATTTATTATATTTCTAGACGAATAACAGACGATCGAAGATTGAATTTATGAACTGGGTTGGACTTTAATTATTACATTAGTTTGTTAATTCCTTTTCAGTTGCTGGTTGATAATGTACATATATGTAGTACAGATCGAGTAGATTTGAGCTTTGGCACAATTGTAGTCCTATATAAGACGTATATTTCGAGGTAACCAACTTAAATTTAGGTAACAATATGAAACAACGACAGTCCCCTAAATGGGGCCCATTCTCGATATTTTGCTTTACGTTAAAGAAATTGAAAAAAGTTAAAAGAGAAAGTGGTTCGGTGTCTAAGTTTCAGCTCCAACACCAAATTTCATTACAAAATTCGAATTTTTGGTTGTTTCAATATTTTTCCATGCTATGAAAATGGAAAAAAAAATATATTGAACAGAAGTGTCGATTTGACGAAAAATTCTTCATACTTTTCTACTACTACCCTACTCTCTACTACTACCCCATAACCAAAGAAATTTATTTCGATTTTTCCCCTTAAATGCAGATGTAATTTAATTAATAAACTAGGACTACTTTTGTTATTTAACTTTATGTTGGTTGCCTTGAAATGTACGTCTTATATAGGACTACAATTATGGCGAAAAGATCCGGGTGTCTTCATTTTAAATAAGACACGTGGTATATCTGCAACATTATATTTATTATTTCCATCTTTCTAGTTTTATATGTAATTTGTTCTCATATTTTCCTAATATGTGCCATTTTCTTCATACGACCATACGGGGTAACATAACTTATTTGAGTTAGTTATGTGTTATATTTATTATTCATTAGAACAAATAAACGAAACTCGTGTTGAAGATAGAAGTTCATATGCAAATAATCAGGTACATATCAGATAGATATAGTTCATTCGTCAGTTTTTTTGTTACCTTACGTAAAATTAAAATACATGTATTAACATCATGTAATGGATTTCAACATTTTAAAGTTTGTTTATAAGCTAGATGAGGTACGGTCCTATTTTGTCATCTACATCTATATGTAACCTAAAATATAAATATAATATAAAAAGTAACATTGCGTAAATACTACTATTACGCTATTATATCCACAAATTTGTTAACTTACATCACTAAAATGTTTTAAGAATTACGATCACGTTAATGCAGTTGAAAGAGTATATGTATAATAAATACACATTATGTACAATAAGATCCTCTGACTTACAGGCATAGCTAATCAATTTTAGAGTTAATAATGCGATGGGTTCCAATTCCAATGTTAGGGTTAATAATGCTAGTTAATTAGAGTTAATAATGCTAGTTGTGCATCTTATTAACAAAGTAGATAATTAACTCTAAAATTATAATTCATTAGTTCATTGTTGCCTCCATTTTAGGCAAATGTGTCGAGAGTGTTGATTACATTCTCTCTCGGTGACACCATAGACCTAAATAAATAGAACGATAAACAAATCTTTGCGAAATGCGAAAACACGTGGTCGCCATTTTTACCCAATTTTGAACGCGGTAAATTGGATTATTGAGCAGAACCGGCTTAATGCTACTCCTTGTCTTATGTATATTTAGCTAATACAATTAGTAAGTTGACTTTGGATATTCTAATGGACTTACTTATCTTTATTTCTGATGAAATAGATGAGTAGGTTCAATAAAATACGAAAAGTATTTTGGTATTTTATTGAACCTACTCATCTGTTTCAAGTATTATTATTATTATTAGGTATATTATATAGGTTTGGGCGTCATTAGCCATTGATCGCATGGGTAATCCCTTGGCGATCCCCTTTTATCCGGGTCATTATCCAAAAATGCTATCCCATAAAAGGAGCAATTTAGGCACGTCCTCCGCCTTAAGCCTCGTCTCCTCTATGATAACAGGGGTGCCTAATACAAGATACCTCTTCTTATCCAGTGCGAGGCAGGTGTAAAGAAGATGAATCGAGGTTTCCTCATCTTCTCTACAGTATCTACAGGCCGGGCTGTCAGTCAACCTCAGCTTGTGCTTATATGCATTCAGGCTACTGTGGTGGCCCGTTATGATTCCCACAAGGGTTCTGGCTTTGTGCCTGTTGAATTTAATGAATTCTTGGGCCCGTTTCTCAATCTCTGAGTATTGGATGAAGAGTTTGGTTATTCGACAACCCGTTACTCCTCTCCATATTTTATTGTGCTGATCTCTTTCCCAGCCATTGATGCGGTCTATGATCAGATTCCGACTTATTCCCCCTGCAGATTCTGGTCCATAGAAGTTTTCCCTGGTCCCCAGTCTGGCAAGGTGATCTGCAATTAGATTTCCCTTAATGCCATTATGCCCAGGTATCCATAAGAGTTCCACCGGTCCCTTCCCTGCCAAGTGGTTCAATGCTTCATAGTAATTATAGACCAGCTTCGACTTTATCGTTGCTGAATTCAGAGCTGCCAACGCCGTCCTGTTATCCGAGCAGATACATACCTTCTCCTGGGTTCGAATTTGGTCGGCCCCCAGAACACCGTATGTAATTCCAACTAGCTGGGCCTGAAGTGCGGTAGTGTACTTGCCCAGGGGGAAGGTTTTACCTATCCCGTCGCTTCGCCTATACATCCCCGCATCCGATCTATTCCCACTCTTGCCTCCATCTGTGTACCAGATGTCTCCATTAAGCAGTAATCCAGCTCGACCCTCCATCCAGCCGGTCTTATTGGTGAGGGAGATCTTATATTTCTTGTCAAACAGGAAGTGGACATCCGTACTGTCAGAGGACATACATGGGAGACCCTCCTCAGCTAACTCTCTTGAGAGTCTATTCAGGTCCCTTACCTTCCTATTCATGTTTCCCACCCTGTGCATTACCTTTGCGGCTTCCGCTTTCAGGATGACATTAAGAGGTGGTATCCCTGTCAGTATCCCCATCGCCTCGATCGGTGTTGATCTTGGGGCTCCTGTTATACTTCTAAGAATCAATCCTCTTAGCTTGTTAAGTCGGTCAAGTCCGGGTTTGAGAATTGCCTCATACATCCATTTCATGGTTTCCGGTTTCAAACCCCAGCTATTACCAATGGCTCTTCTCAGTTGCCAAAGTGTTGCTGTGATCTTGGAACATATGTGACTTAGATGTTTTCCCCATGATAGTTTCCCGTACAGGATTACTCCTAAGTATTTCACTTCGCTATTATAGCTTAGTTCTTCTGCTTCAAGTAAGTCCGTCAAATATTTTGGGCAGGTTAAAACTAAAAATACATTAATTACAACAGTTAAGAGGAAACCTTCACTAACCTCTTGAATTCGCATTTTCGGAGTCTTGAAGACACTGTACAGTATGTGGATGTTAATGTAGAGATACCTAATGAGATATTTTGTTTGTTTTTGTTGTCTTGATGGTGATATAATAAAAGTTGAAGTTATATTTGTATATCTCTGTGACAAACGTTTGTTTTAAAAATTTTATGCTGAAAAAGACGAAATCGACTTAAATCCTTTGAGACCTCTTGATTTACTTGGCTATGACGATATTGTACTTCTATTATCCAGACCTATATCTGATATTGTTATACATGGTAGGTCTTACACTTGGTACGTCTGTTTTCAAATATTTTTTCTTACAATGGAAATAAGAAAATCTGACTGTAAAAATGTCTGGAGCATGAATATTTATTGTATATTATTTCTTGATGCAAAAGAATAATTATTGCAAATTTGTCATAATGTTTTTTAGGAATTCTACAAATAATTATTTTTAGTAAGACACGAAATGTTCAGCGAATAAAGATAAGTACGTATCTGTCAAAATTTATATTCGACTTCTGAAGTAATAAATGTTTTATAACTTTACACCCCATTACACAGCAAGTCAATATTTAATATAATTATTCCACTAATAAAAATATTGTGAATGGTTTTATTATGAATTTGTGAATCTACATGACCCACTTCCAACAGTAGCGGCAGGAATGTGATATAGTGGTATTATAAGAGGTTAGGCGACTGGTTGGGCGAAATGGATTTTGCCTGGGCGCTCGCCCATCCCTGTCGCCGCCACTGCAGAAATTAAAATTAAATTTCTTAGTATTGGTTCTGCCTTAGATAATTTAGAAACATACTTTATGTAAATTTAAGCGTGAAGATTACATTAAATCATATAAATGTTACATGAAAAGATAACAGTTTTATAGGCGTTAGGTAAATTTGGTAAAGACGATAAGTAATAGATAAATGCTGAACGATAGAGTTCTGTCCTAAAATATAGTGTTCTGTTTATTTGTTGATGTTTATTTAATGTGTTTACTAAGTTAGTAGCATATAGTCATAAGTTGTTGTGACTATATTTATAATAAAATGTGGTACACATCATCGTTTTATAATAAAGTACAAAAAGTATCCGGAACTTAGAACTATATGATATCCTGTATTCTATACAAAAATAATAATATCATTTTCAATCAAAAAGTACCTTTTGGGCATATCTTCCACAATTTCTGTCTAACGTTTGGCGCTCGTTAATTTCTTTGTGAATAATCCACATTTTCATGAAGTTTGGGAATGGTATGCTCCAAAATGGAAAATTCAAAATCAATTTATCTTACTCAAAAGTTTATACCAAGACTGCATAATACAGTTTATTATATTTTTACATTAATATGTAAAAATATACTAATATGTATGTATTGGTAAAAAGTAAGTGCATTCGTCTATGTGACTGCAAATGCAACAATGAATTAGCAGTACCAATAAAGTGGTACACGTATTTGAGCGATGTTTAGAATTGGACCATGTTTCACTTGCTCATGTATACTATACTATAGTCATAAAGGACACCAAAACAGAATGTAAAATACTGGAATTAATTGAGAATAAGTTTATTCTGATCTTACATTTTAGAGACTTTAAGACCGTCATTTTTAAGACTGCAATCACCACCGATATTAGCACAGATGGTGCTAAAGACTATCGGTGTGGACTCAGATAGCCAGAGTGTTGTAATTATATAAATGTGAATATAAAGTGAATAAATGCAGAAAATTGTTCTAAACAACAGCATCCAACAGCATATAACAGCATCACAGTGTTATAGTGTGAATTCGGAATGAACGACTGAGTTCCGCTGATGTCAATGGTGTTAGACTATTTTCTTCTTATGGACTGCTTATATTTATCAACGTAAAAAGGTAGTTTTTGATATACCTATATAACAGTGTCCTGGAGTTTTTGCACTTTTTAGGTGACTAAAACTTGGTTATTAAAAACGCTATTTACATTTTTTTATTTACTATTACCATAATATTATACCATTTTTATTTGTACTTTTTATTTAAATTTACAATATCGGGAAAAGTGTGTATGAAAAATAACATCGTCAGCGTGCCTTCATTCATGCCCCCTAAGCCATGCGCATGCCGCTGTACCTCTTTAATGCGCTTAACCTAAAATTTTTGATAAATTGCCGACATAATGCTGGTTCAATTCACGGAATTTCCTTGCTTATTCTGGCTTTTAACAAACTCGCTAAGATAAAGTCCTAGAAGCATCAGTGTTCACCTTAAATTTCAAATAACTCCATAAGAAGGAATATACATCAATATTAAATCGGGACTTCTGGGCGTTCAATTAATGTCCCTTCTCTTAGAGATCACTTTTCCAGAGTACATCGCTTCAACGGCTTCCATTGATAAACTTTACAGTATGGGATGTAGCCGCATCTTGCCTGATGTCTAAGAAACACATTCGCGCGCTTATTTACTGCTACCACTCTCTGAGATCTTCAACAAATAAACGATGAGAACATTTCAGGACACCTTGTATAAAGCTGTCATACGGCTGAACCTCATAAGTAGAACTGTATAATCGGTGCCGCGTACATGTGGCTTGCGTATGGAAAGGTGTAGCGGGGGCTTCGAGCACGTGACGCGGAGTTCAATTTACGCTATAAACAAACTAGGTATCACAAAACACTCATTTTGTGCTAGGTATCCCGTTACTGTTTAACATTGCGACCGTGTGCGCTGCTTCGCAAAAGAAGTAAATCACTTTGCGATCGTAATTACATACATAATTTGTACAGCGTGCGTGCGTTACAAAAAATATCCACAGCGCCAAAGGCAAAAAGAAGACCGCTTGTCGACAATAAGTTTCAATAAGTGTCGACAATTTCAATAAGTTTATTCGGTACTTTCCAGATTTGATGTATGATGGGACGAAAATAGTGTCTAAAGTTTGTGAAAAATATTTATTGTGTTGCGACAAGAGAGACTTCAAAATACATATAAATAGTACGGAACATATTAATATAAAAAAGGGCTTGCCACGGGAAACGGAGTTCATTTTTGATCTACTTCTCATGTTAATTACCTGTCATTTACCACTTACATTACTTGACACAGCAGCATTTAAGGATTTTTGGAAGAAATACAATCCTAAATACCTATTTCCGACTAGGGCCACAGTGCGTACCATCTACACGTGAAAAAGTGGAAAGTCAGATTAAATCAGCGTGAATTGAACTCCGTGTCACGTGCTCTAGGCCCCCGCTACACTTTCCCATACATGCAATACTTTAATTTTTTTTTAAAAACATCAACGCAGCAAAGGCCTACCACTGAGTCCGTCTGAGTAAGGTATGTAGAGTTTAGTTATTTCTGTATTTCACATTGTTACAATCGACTTTAAATACGGTCCTGTTGCAACAAATAGTTGGTGCTCTAGTACATGCATTGAATACATACTAGAAAGCAGTAAATTTTCAATTATCACTAATTATTCTTCAAAAATTAATAATCCGAAACGAAGAAATATTTTTATTTATTCAAAATTAATTTTCTTTTCTAATTTGACACCTTGTAGACTCTTACATCATCTATATAAGGGAGTAAGGCCGTGATCTTAATTATACACACATACACCTATTATATTTTGTTTAGTTGATGTAATAATACCATAATTAAATTGATTTAATATTATGCAAGCATATGGAGAAAATCGATGATCGTCGTGCTTGAATTAATTTGGAGATAGAACTAGAGAAATTGGAGGTATTCGAGAGTAGATAGTTGCATTAAGGTAGAACAATACGTCTGAATAATCTGACGTGAAATGGACACCTTATTGCACCTATCGGACTAGTTGATAGTGTCTCGTGATTTACTGGTTTGCATATCAAGGGACCATTGAAAAGGCAATTGAAATCGAGCAGCGTAATCGCACATGATGAAAACAATTCATCAATGTTGGACGAATCGATAGAAAGCCCATGTAATAGCAACTTCATGAAAATGCAAACGGGCCGCCGGGTTACCACCGCCATCGACAAAAGGGCGCAAAGGACAAAGCAAGAGCGATCACCGATACTACGTTCTGCGCCTGGAATTTTAATCGACCTAAAACAATCTGCCTCCAACTCCCAACCGGAACCAGATAAATCCTATTTCGGTGCACTTCTCCCAGTACTTCCGTTTACTCGATCACAATTCCGATTAAACGCAACTACACAAAAGTGTCGACAGAAACGGTGATGTATAGCCTTTACCCACATACTAGGAAAAAAGTCACTCTACCTTATCAAACTTAAAAAAAAATCGCAATTATTACTTTTTTATGATGGATTTTAACCTGGACTCGCAGGTTAAATTTCGTCATGGAGATGTATCCTGTAAATTTTATTTAGTATTTTTATTATGGAAAAACAAATAACCCCTTATGATCCCGATTATATGAACTATAAAATTTCTAACGGCATATAAAGTCAGTCAATACGCTTGCTCAAATGACCTTTAGATACTTATTCAACGGTGTTGACCTTATTTTTCGATTCTATTGATTTGCTTCGAATATACGATTGTATGAACTATGAGTTTCTACACAATGCCATGTTGAATTAATTATTTCATTTGTTTTTTTTTAGCAAACATGTTTATTCGTAGAGTTTAATAACGGCTATCTAAAATATGGAGTAATGGAGACGCAGTCAGATTGACTAGCTAGTTAATTCCAAGATGTATCAGCTCAAGCTGTTTCTTGGAGGAATATTGAAATAAAAGCAAATAAAAAGAAAACAGATTTATCTTACTCATTCTCAACCTCCAGGAGATTTATGGAAGGACTTAAGAGAATGTACGTAAATTGTTCTGATAATTTCCGAAATTAAAAACTGTACAGAGAGATCATAAGTAATTTATATATACAAATAGAATATAACTTGCCAAAATTTTTTAGCAATACCTTTGGCACACAACAATATTAAATATGCATACATCGGCAGTACTAATGGTTTACTGCAAAGGAGTCGATGACAGAAGACTGTTCATGCTCTTGCCGACTACGATTTGGTTTAAAATTCTAAGAGTGCGCGGAGAACTGTAAACTGTAGTCGGTGATGAAAGTTGGGCTAAAACAGTATTGCTAGT
This sequence comes from Rosalia funebris, assembly GCA_037954035.1. Classification (NCBI taxonomy): domain Eukaryota; kingdom Metazoa; phylum Arthropoda; class Insecta; order Coleoptera; family Cerambycidae; genus Rosalia; species Rosalia funebris. The sequence continues at coordinate 29,162,013 of JAZFAV010000032.1, read as the reverse complement.
TTAGTGAATTTAGGTAAACATTTTCCGTAGATAAGTGTAATTTCTCAAAAAAATCTCGATCTTCGAGATTTTTTTCGAAAAATCTTATTTAGAGATAACAAACGTCTAACCTGACGTGAAAAGAAAACACACAGAATAGCATAAGATCAGGGGAAAAATGCGGCAGGTGAAAAAATCTACATGAAGATTTGTGTGTAGAAAAGCTCATTGTGCGTTAGGTCATAGTTCATTTTAACACAGAACAACGGAGCGCTAAAGTATATTGATGTCACCACATGCTCGAGATATTTAAAAAGACAAATCGAAAGCGTTTGATGTTGTTATCGGAAATGAGTAGAAGAACATAATCCTCTGAACTAAGTTCTGCATGATATATAAATTTCTGACCTGAAGCAAGTACCTCCTGCTCAATGTACCACTCGTACTCGACATTGACTTTTTACAGGATACTCCCATATAGACGGTCAGTCATCCTTCTTTAGTCATCTGTCTTTAGCCCCTTGTGACTTTGTTTTGATTCCTGAAATTTTTTGTCGTCATGGGATGCAACTGTGCCATTTGAAAGTGAAATGGCGCTACTAGAAGAAGCATGACCAACTGTTCCCAAGCATGATTTTGATGCATGTATCGAAAAAATATAGAGTATAAATATAGAGGAGATATATTTATCGAAAAAATATAGAGCACAAGTTAGTGCTTCATCTTTAAGTTTCATTCATAATGGAAACGTTTCAGAAGGACCAGTGTATCTCGTTTTTTCGCATACTTGTATAAGTTTCAGGGAAATGTAATCACGTATTCATTTGATAACGATTGATAAAAGTTACTCGTTCAGATTAGTATGTATCTATTTTTATTTACCTACTAATGCATTCATATGCAATAATCGACGAATTATATTTTTGTGCGAAATGAAATTGTATTTTAATCGAACCATACTCAAACGATTGGACCTATATCATCATCTACATTTTCATAAGTTAATTGACACTGATTTTGCACAGAGACTGAAGATGCTTGATAATGTATGATTTTCAAATTAAAAATAAAACTTTATTAGGTACGTAGAAGATGGTTCGTAGAATAGTTCAATTATTCAATTACTATTACATGGAAAGAGTCGAATGGCATAAATAACTATGCTGGTTTACGATAGACATAAAAATTGCACATAGGATTTAAATTTTGAATAATCTATTAATGTTAACAACATTTAAACATAGGTATAAGATACGAATAGCGAACTACCAGATTAGGTCATATTTAACTACGATTATGTAAATCGTGGGAAAATAAAAATATAAAGGAATTAAGTAAAAACTATGGTACTTAGTAAAGAACTACTACAATTTTCGGATAATGAAATTAATAATTAGAGTATAACACGGTATAAATATCACTTTTAAATATCTATTTTAGAGAACTAAGCACAAAATAAAGTCCTAGCAGAGGGTTGGAACATTTGATGCAACAGGAGACTAGCTTTCCACCAACATCGAAAAGTTATACATCGCTCGATACGCGTTTTGCCAACCAAGTTGGTATCATCAATCAAAAGATGATTCAAACTGATTTTTAATTATCTTTTTCAGTGCTTGTAGAAACCTGATCTCCTGTCTTTTTTTTTTTAGGAAATGGGGCGAGTTACTTTCTGAACGCCATAATCAAAGCAAAAAGGAATTTCTATATGACAATAACAAAATAAGAAACTATCTATAACTTTCTTATTAAAATATCGGTCTCGATCGAAATGTATTGAATACATGCATAATTTTTTTCGATAATAAATCAGTTAGGTTAAATGGTACCATTTTTATGATAAAATTTTAAGAATGAATGAATTAAATCACCCTAGATACCTTTTCATCAATTTCTTCTATTACTGTCAGGATGTAACTAGCCTTCATTTCGTACATTTGATTTAAATAATTGTTTAAAATTGTTGTTTATAATAAAATTTATTGATATCTATTAAAAACGTAATGCTTCATAAAAAACCGGAAATTAAAAACTCACATTCCTAAATAGCGAATTAAAAACACTTTTAAATAAAGCATCACAATCACTCTCATTGTAAAAGTTTAAAAGAGTAACTGTGAGTCTATTTGATTAGCGAAAGACGTATAAAGTTCGTTCCGAGTAATGCAATTTTAAAATAAAAGTAAAAATGACGTTCTTTTCAGCATTTTACTTAAGAATTATGTAAAGAATCTATTTATTAGTTACTTACGAGTATAGACCATAGTGTATACCTATTATATTGCAAATACTTTTGATAAATGTGCAAGCTCTCAAAATTCAAGTGAAAATCCAGTAAAATTTTGATTTAAAAAATTAAGCAATTAAGAGATATTAGGAGTACTTACGAGATTGATTTATTTAAAAATTAGAAAATAATTATTTTGTAACGATTATACTATTTTTATGATTCACGTAGATTTTCCATTTAGAACAAAGAAATATATTTTTGATCCCTTTTATGTCCAAACTGTTACATTAGGACATATACATCATTTACCAATAGAGTAAATTCATTATTCCCAAAAACTATTAAAATACACAAAATTTCAAATTGGCTTTTTAAAATTACACGCTTTTCTGTACCTGCCCATTTCCAATGTTTATTTGTTTTCGCGTGAAGAAGTCAAGAAGTGGTTTTTTAAATAGAATCCCTATATTTATTTAATGGATTCTTCCACAGCCTAACTTGCTAAAATCAATAATAATTTGTAATTTAGTACATTGTTTTTTCGAGTTATATACCGAAGATAAAAATATATACAAACTTGTTATATAGTTTTACATGTAAGTTACATATTTTATTTCTCCAGCATTCCACTTTTCAGAGTTCCACAAAACTTTTCAGAAATGTTTTTACACAAAAATCCTCGCGTCCCCTAAATGCCCTTTTTTGATGTCACTTTTTCCTTGATTTATTTGTTTCTCCTCGTGTTTTTTTTTGTTGACGTATGTATAATAAAGTAACGTTTAGAACGTATTACAGAAAATAAATATCAAAGAAAAGCTAACATTTAATAGTCAATCTGCTACAATATAAATTATAAAATTAAGTTTGAATTAAGCCTGGCAAATGAAAAGATGTATCAGTGTAGGTATTCAAAATGATTAATTTCACTAACTGCCAATACTAAGACGATACTAAAAATATTATAAAATATTTCGAATTATTACTATATTTACAATATAGTGGTATAAAACTTAGTAGTTGTTTTACTCATTTCCGTTGTGAATTATGAACTACCACAGACTAACGGCTTCCTCGATTAATTTATTAACTTAATATTTCACCGAATTCGCCCTTTTAGATCTTTCAAGTTATTCAGACTAATTAAGTAAGCTGTTCTCTTCAAGTCGTCCCATAAGAAACAAATCACGTATAAATATAAAATATCCAATTATTAACGAGAAAATCTTTTTGAAGAATTTAATGAAATTTATTCTGAAGAAATTAAAAACTGTCCAAGTTTAATTATATTTTTTTCTTAGTAAGTGAAATAAAGTATCAACATTGCAATTTTTTTTATTCAGAAAATAAAGCTATACAGAAATCCATTAAAAACCAATCTACGATATTTCGTGAAAACAAATGAACACTGGAAATGCATGGGTACACCAAAAAGGTGTACTTTTAAAAAGCCAAGTCAAGATGTCTTTTGTCATGTCGAGAAAATTTTATGACATCGATTTAGAAATAATGAATGTCATTTTTGGTGCGCACTGTATAACTATGTGGATATAAACTATGTGTATGGGAAGTTTCACTTTACTGAAGTATTTTTTTAAATAAAGTGAGTATATTAAATATATTATTTTCTCGTATTTCATTATCTTGGTTGACATGATTTTTTACATATTAAAAGTAATCATAATATTATGTATATATGTATATATAAAATCCTTTTATAGGTTGCTATATGTAGACGTGATTCACCTTTGAATTTGTATTGGTAAAAGAAATCTGCTAGCAAACTAGTTTCATTTCAGTAGTCGGTAATTCAGGATGGATTAAATTGAAAACTACTTCTTAAAACTCTTTACAACTGTGAACTGCTTTACCGGCATCAATATAATATACATCGGAGTAAAAACTTTGGCTTTTAACCGATAGGGGCGCAGATATCGAACTGTTTGGCGGTTATTTTTTAAACTCGTATTTGCTAGGAACTTTGTGGACGGACGGCTTACAAATTGGATATTTACAATACATTTTACCATAATATAACAAACAGTTTACTACTATGAACACACTTAAATTCATAATGAAGATGTAATTAACTACAACTTAATGTATTATTTGAAGTAGGTATATTGTTATTAAACTGTGAACCATTGCAAATTTTATTTATCATATTTTGGACAGTGAACAGTCCTCATGATGGTGATAATGTTAATTAAGGTTACAATAAAATAAAAACATAAAGAACTGAAGACGTAAGGTCGAAATTTAAGGGTCAATTAATTAATTTTTTAATATTATTGGAAAACTTAGATTATGAAACATATTTATAAGATTGTTTTTCTTAACCAATAATTTATTCAAAAATATATTAGTCACAGGTCTTTATGATATAAGAAACAAAATGTTTTGTTTATGTTCGGTTCGGTAAATTGTATGGATAATAAAATAGTGATATTTACGTCCACATTCACATATGGACAAGAAGTTCCAACAATATGGAAAAAATCTTCATTAATCCGTGTCGTTGTGGTAATGTCCCGAATTATATATTATGGAATACATTATATTCATATAAGAAATGTATGTTCTAATAAGGAAAACCGACAAGTTTTATTTTACAAGTCTTAGAATTTTTAAAATTGTATGTAATATTAAAAAATAAAATTTATGATACTGAACTAATGATATCATGAACAATATCTATTGTAACATCTTAAGATATTTGCAATCGAATAATTTGTTGATTTTAATTTATTTTCTTTTTCACATAGACATTTAATGTATAAATATAAATATATCTATGTATAAGATGTTTATGTGTTAAATACCTTAATGTTCCTGATCAATTTTATGTCCTACAATAGACATGTAATTCATGAATAAAGAAAAATTGTATGTATTATAATAAATAGATACTTTTACAAGATAGACTTTTACAACTAAAAGTTGATTTTCAAAAATTTATATATTTTGAAAATTAGTATTGATAATAACAAAATACATTATAGTTTTAGTCTCTCCAAGTTTATGAGGTAGGTACAGTGGAAGATTAATATGTTAATATTAATAAATAATATGATTTTTAATATTATTATATTAATAATAATATAATATATGTTATTTGTAAATAACTTCAACCATTAGAATATTTCAGAACGGACTTACGAGATGCTGTGAGATACAATTACTCCAGAAAGATCCTCAATATAATTTTGTATTTATGTAAAGCTTTATTTAGTTGCTTATATGAGTTGAGAATTTGCATGATTACATTGTGTAGAAGGCTAGGTAATAATGAAGATAATTTTAAAAATTCTTGATGACTCTTATTCACACATTTAGAAATATTTTTTTATATTATATTTACATTATCATTAAAGCATATACAAGTAAAATAACGTATTGTATAAGAATATTAGATATGTGTATTGAAGAAGTCGCCAGTAAATTGAATTAACCAAAATTAATATATACACCTTGAGAAACCACCAGTAGTAATTGTAGGTATATATTATTAAACAAAGCTTTATTTATTGCAACCGGGTTGGGCGCTAAATAAATTTTTGTTATTCGGAATTTTAATAAATGTTCGCAACCGTTTAAGATATTGTTGAACATGTATACGTACATATATAAAGTTTTGTAAATGATAACAAAATATATTTTTGTAGTTTATAATTTTAGTTTTTTTGTATGGTATTACATGTACGACGTTGTAGCATAATTGTATGGCAGGTATTAAATTAAATGTGTACATTGAGTCTGTTAGCGTAAAATTTCACTTCCAAAAAATATAACGTGTTTGTACGTAGTAATAATTTCGGTCGCAATGGTTTGACTGGTTAATATTGTCAACTATCGTTTTAAGTATCCTTATTATGTATTATTTTCATAGTTATGTATTTACCGTCTAATTTATATTATTTTTTTATATTTAGAATAAATGACTTTATTCAAAACTGACTTCTTTTTACGTGGTGTGTTTAATACAATACAATAAGTGTAGTTTAATACAATTATAGTTTATTGATTTAACTGGAATTTAATGTTTTTTTTTTATATTTGGATACTTGATAGGTTTATTGGATCTATTTTACATGGATCTATTCTACGTTTCAGTATTGTATAAATAAAATTATAAAATACGCATTTTACACGACACTGTTATAATTTAATTTAATACTTGAAGCATGTAAAATGTAATATTTATAATACGTAATATGTTTTATTCATAGTATGCCCTACGCTACATGAAAAATTGTTTTTTAAACACGACAAAATACGACATCGCATCATGTCATGCTAAAAGACATTATTCAATGGTTGCATTAGAGTCATGTTATGTGATAGCATTCTAGTTCCTTACATCTTCATTAATATGTTGTATATAACAGAATTACACCATAAGAAACTTTGTGTCCACGCGGAAACTTTTCAATTTTAAATTCAAATGACTTTAAAATATGACGTTCCTTGTTCTCCCTTTTCCGAGTATTTCACTGAATGAATAAAGTCTTAGGAATAAGGTCCCTCATGAATATAAACTGTTTCAATATTAGCATAACGCTTGATTTTCACTGTTTGAGTATTGATTGTTGTATACGGAGCAGCAACTAGGTTTAAGAGACAGGCGAGAGCTGGGGTTGTGAATATTAATTGGCCCTGTGCGGAGCCAGTTGCACCGCGAAAACCGACACATTTACACCTCATACTTCTCACCCTTGCTTTTATCCCTATGCATAACCATTCCATCCAAAAACACCCTGGAGTGTCAAGTTCTTTGATTAAATTAAAAGTTGTACCCCTACTGGGCCACTGTTAGTATTTACATGCAAATCTCATTTAAACATTTTAACCAATTACGTTCCACTGAAATTTTCTACGCTTTCTATTTATATATATTTCTTAATAATGCCTAATAAAATGCCGATATTCTTATTAATTCAGAATCTTTGAATTAGGAACTTTTTTGAAGAAAACAGGGTGTCAAAAACACTTCTTCATGCTTAGATGATTAATAAACATGCTTAAAAGAAAAATAAGAGTATATATAGAATATTATGTATGTAAAAGTATTGTGGACACTTTATTTTATAACTTGTTAAAACGTATTATTGGCAATATTATTTTATTAATTTTGCAATTTTCTACATAATCTTTTTATTGTAGCTTCTTGTGTTAGACGTTTAATAGGTCAAACGATTTTAGGAATACTCGTAAAGTTTTTATGAAACATTTATACCTCTCAGCGATAAATTACTGCATTATCTGGAAATGCCATTTGAATACTTGAGAAAAACGTAGGGACCTTTGAAAGATATTGTTTTTAAAATAAGGAATCCTGTTATTCCTGTCATCTATCAATGTTTGACAAATTTCAGTTATTCTGTCATACTCATATTTTAGAATTTCTGGAACTAGGTTTTCTCTGTACTTGTATTATTCTTTTTAACAGTCTAAGGATCGTTCCGTAATTATATCATTTTGTACTTCCAATATTAGTTATCTTCGTACATTTATGAAAGTTGTTAAAAGGAAATGTACTTAATCCAATAAACTGTTTCTTTTTATCTTATTATACACACTCAGTTACAATAAGAACATTAACGTTCTCTGATTCCCTATGCCTTATTTATACAATCAAATATTTGCGACATTTCTATATTTACATCACCGGTGGATCTTCTGAATAACATTTTAGTTATTTATTTAATATTTGGCATTAACAATTTACTGTATCATCAAGAAAGAATGTAATGACACTTTCGATGTTACCCTGAAATATACTTATTGTGTGCCTAACACTTAACAAATAATTAAATAACTTAACAAATAAATAATTAAGTGTTGCGTATACTTCAAAGAAATATATTTAGTGTCTCATGACAATATTTCTTGATGGTATATGGTAATTTAGGTTAAATTACATTTACTAACTGAAATGTCTATAAAAATTTTTATTAATCTTTGTTTGAATACAGTAATTAAACAGTAAACAAATAAAGGCTATATTTTATACTCAGGGTGGTGAAATTCTACAATTATTTTATATACTTACATATTTTATTATTTATAAGGACTTTATAACCTGCATCATATAGTCTTATATCTAATTTTAATCATTCTGTATGTCTCGATTAACTATATAAGTATTAATGTGTACCAGATATAGATATTGGAGATATTTAAAAGAAAAATGGCTTCTGTTTACAAGAAGAATTGATAACATCACAGATGGCGTCATATATTTGAGAGGTGTTGAAAGATATGCATCTAAAAGAAAATCTCGTATAAATTTTTTTTCAATATACTGTATCATACTTCATGATTGACTAAATAAAGTAATCCTATCCAAGAAATTTCTCTAATCACCATGAATTCAAATAAAAATTGTTATATTAAAATATATTCTAATTGTTTTTCATTTGGTTTATTTTGTTTTCGTAAATAAACTAGTAATAATTAAATAAGTAAAAAAAGGATAATTGTGTTCATTTTAATCAACAATTACTACAATTATTATAAAAAATAACAGTATCATAAGTAATAAAAATGATTCAATATTTTACTTCTTTGTTTTGTGCCAGCAATACCAGTAAAAAACACCACCAAGAAATAAAGTAATGAGGTAGTTTTGATGCGTTCTCCTGAAAAATTCACAATAATTAAATAATTTTTGGTGTTCTTTATGTTCATTGTTCGAAAATAGGCACGGGTTCTATTGACCGAAACATAATTAATTCAGAATTGCCTATATTATCAGGTAATATATCGAAAATATCTCAATATATTTTCTCTTGATGTACAAAAGTTATCGATTAACGATAGCAGGGAAACGATTTGGAGTAGGCTACACTTACACATTCAACGAAGTCTTAAGAGTAACGTTTAGAATTTTTCTATTGAGAAACAGTATTATATTATTGAAAAGATTAATTTATATTTATTACATCAGTTCGAATTAATATATCGAGATATATGTTTATAAATGATGCGGAAAAATTACGAAGCTAATGAAAATACGATATCAATAGTAGTACAGTAAATTATTATTTCTTGGTATCCAAGGAAACAACTGTTAAACATATATAGCCGCTTCCTGGTAAACGTAGCTTTTCATAATTGCCAGCGTAAGAACATTTTTTTTTCAGATTTTGCGAGGTCTGTGTTATTAATGTTATATAATACTTTATATTTTTCGCATTGCTGTAATAATGTCACGAGAAACATTTTCAATAGCTTTGTTTATTACATCGTTTCCTGTTAACTACATAAAAAAATACAATTATAGTATTTACAAAAGGTGCTACTTTAACTGGTTTATTTCTCTTGGAACTCTGCAGATATCTAAGAAAACAGCTTGTCATACCTACTCTGTCGGTATCACGTGTTTGAAGTTCATAGTAATGGCCATATACTCGGCTAGGTGTAGAGGTTGTGCAGGGAAGAACTTAACATTTAACTTGTTTAATGCGGCCATGTCAAAGGCCACGGAATAACGCTCTATAAACCGGCTTCAAATCTACACGAGATCTGGATATTCCCCATTCTTGGAACTGGTCTTTTAACGAACGAGAAAAATACTTGTTCGCTAGCTGGTATTTCTTATTTTTTTCTTGCATCTGAATATTATAATCCCATAATTTAACATGACTAGCTGTTTTAGAAAATATTGTTTTAAAATGTATAACAGTAAATGATAGATATATAAGCTCGAATATAAATATGTATCATACATCTGGCGAGTTTCCAACTAGGGTCTATCACTTAATATGTATATTTGACAGAATGAAATTTATAAGTAGAATTTGGTCGAAACCAAATTCCACTTATTTACTAATTATTCTCTATAAAATTTAAAGTAGATCTACTTTATTTTATATAGTTGTGCAATTAATCACTTTGTGCCAGAAAATATTACTAGCACATTACGAATACATGTTCATTGGGTATATGTATACTTTTCGTGTAACTTGGCAGCACTAGTTGTGTGTATATGAAATTACAGCATGGCATGATAATAGGAATAAAACAACAAAATTGTGGTTGAAATCTCATTTGCACATCCAAGCATTTTCTCTCTCTGAACCAACTCATAAATCTGTGACATTAAAAAACAAAGGCAGGGAGTACATCGAAACATGTCTGTAGTAAAAAATGTTGGTTTAGCAAAAAGTAAAGCTTGATGGCGGCGTCACGTTGGCTGACTGCGGTTAACGAATTACATGTGTGTGTGTGTGTGTGTGCGCGGAACCTTTTAGCTTGACAAATCGTATGTCGGAGACGTAGGGCCTTATGCTGTGGGTGGAGGCAATTACTTTTCCTATTAAACCCTCTTTCGTTTCATAAACACGAATGGCCGAATTCCGATACATTTTAAAAACAGAAACATCCGTTGAAACATTTTATCCTAATTTGTAAGAGCTAAACGAAGAACGAAAGTTTTTCGTCAAAATATTTGTTCAACTTGTTCAGTTTGTTCAAGAATTAAGAAGAATGTATTATTATTAAAAATAATAGTTTCAAGAGAATTGACAGAAGAAAGGTTAAAAGATAAAACTGGCATTGAAACGTATTGTTGTTAAGTAATTTATCAATACCATATATAACTCCACAATTTCCTATACTCATAAAGTATTTTTATATGATCATTTTATGCATCATAGCCATTGACTTAATTATAATAAATTAAGTCAATTAGGTTAAAGTAATTGGATATTATAACATCATTTCCACATTACATTTAGATTTATCTTTTTCATTACCACAGTGTGCTTACCTTTTTAAAAGATAATCTGCCATTTTTTGTAAATTACGGAGTACTGTAAGGAGATACAAGTATTTTAATTAAGTCGTTTACTTTTTTCACATGCCATGCAGAATAATTTGGTGTCATATTAATAATAATTATAGTATACAACATAATGCACTATAACTAAATACATTAGTGTTATAAGTATTATATGCATATAACAAAACAAACTCTTGTATAAACTGTATAATTTGCAATTTAAAATTGTATCCTGCAAATATTTCTCACATTACTATTCAAGATCATGCGCATTAATTACTAAGGGTTTAAACGTTCCAATGCTATAAATGTTAACATCATTATTAAAATAACACTCGTGCTTCACACAAATTTCATACATATAGATATAGATTAAATCTTGCAAATTTAAAAACGCTCCTACAAAATTTCACAATTCGGGAACCACCATGGCTAACTAATTGCAAATGTCGCATTCCGCGGACACATGTGTATATGAAGCGTAGAACCTACTGACGATCTGTCTCAGTTTACATGTGTCACTCATTTTCTTGGTCTACACTTTACTTAAATGTTCATTTACCATTTGAGACTCGATCCGAATTGTTTGTTGACGCTAATCATGAGTACACAATGTGCGAACGACGGCCTCTATAACCCTAGTCGGTATCATGATGTATACAATTGCTTTTATAATATGAAAGATAATACCTAATTAGCGTGTGTTTAGACAACATTCACTGATACGTTTTTTTTTGTTGCAGAAATATATAAGAGTTCTTTTTTATGTTGGATGAGGACTGAAGCACTGCACGAAGCCGCCGGTGTGGAAATTGTACAAAAGTGGATTTAAAGTGTAAATTAAGTGTAAATGGTAGTGCAAATGAAAGAATGCAGCTTTAGTGTTTAATGTGATTCTAGTGCAAGAACTCAGTGTAATATATTTGCTGTGATTAAAAAATAATTAGCATGAGTTCATACTTTGCGAATTATATGCCGGACATGAGAAATGGTGGTGTGGTATCAGCGGAACACCAACATCAACACTATGGAGCTGCCGTGCAAGTACCTCAGGGAGGTGGGGCCGTCCAGACGGATCCAAACTCATGCTCGGGTGATCCTTCAGTGGTTGGTTTGCGACAAGGCATTCCACCACACCATTACGGTGGTCCGCCAGCGGCTGGACAACCTCCCCAAGGGATGCCTTACCCAAGGTTTCCTCCTTACGATCGAATGGATATTAGAAACGCAGGTTATTATAATGCACAACAGCAGCAAATGGAGAGTTCTCAGTACCGACCGGACAGTCCGACTAGTATGCATATGGGCGGTAATGGGGCTCCTAATGGACATCAAACTCCTGTCGTATATGCTAGTTGTAAATTGCAAGCGGCAGCGGTGACACAAAACGGAGTGTTGGGCCCCACTGGTAGCCCGCCCTTGGACAGCTCGCAAAGTATGAGTAACCATCATATGGGTCATCATATGCAAGAACAGCATTCGCAACACCATCAGCAGGCTCACCATCCGCAACAACATATGATGTATGGTGGCCAACAAAATGCTAACATGCATCAAGCTCCTCCTCACCAGCAACCGCCTCCCCTGCAACAACAGCCGCAGCCCGGCCAGCAACCTCCCAGCAATACGGCCTCTGCGTTACCTAGTCCCCTTTACCCTTGGATGAGGAGTCAGTTTGGTAAGTTCGATACTTTTTTATAACATCCATTATTCCTCGCGTTAATCTGTAAATATCATCGTAATATTACAAACTAGAGTATACATTAGTATATATTCGTCATTACTATTCCCTATAATTTCCTATAAATGAATTAATTTCTTCTAACTTAAGTTTCAAAACTGACGTTCGTTAAAACTACAAATCTAGTTTCCAAATTTCTGAAGTTTCCAGAATTATTTTCTACATATCAAATTTGATTTTCACCTTTAACTAATTTGTATTTATTTAATAAACAGCATTCGTTAGTTTCTGCTAAATTGTAATTTTCTGAGAATTGTGAGGAACATTGACAATGAAAACTTCATTAATCCTCACGTTAATCTGTAGATGTCATCGTAATATTACAAACTGGAGTACACGGTTCTAGATATTGTATTGATTCAGATGAAGCGTAATATACCCAAAATAGGCTTTATTAGTCATTACTTTAACTATAAATTCCTATAAATTATGTCATTTTTCCGACCTAAGTTTCAAAATTTTAAAACTACAAATCTAGTTTCCAGTTTCCCCGAAACACCTGAAATTCCCGAAGTTTCCAGAATTATTTTCTTTTGTTTATTTCTAACTAATTTCTATTTATTTAATAAACTGCAATAGTTTCTGCCAATTTGTAATTTCCTCAAGATTCCTAGGAAAATTGTCCATGAAAATTATCCTTTGTGAAATATTTTGTAAACATACCTAAAAATTAATGTTTTATATGGAAATTTAAAAGTAAGAATTTAACACAATATTAGACTGTAATACAAACAAACACTTGACATTTTTAAGAAAGAGAATTTTTTCCCAAGTCAAGTTGTTTTTGATCTATTTTAGGTGTTCACGCTATTTTTTTCAATAAGTACGTAATATGTCTTGCTCCAGACTGTTCCTGAAATAGTTTGTTAACATAGTTTTATTAATAATAATCCTATAAATTCGGTAGTATAAATAATAATAATAGTTTTATTAAACAACATAAATAAATACATAATTAGGTTCATTTTTGCTTAAGCTATTCCGCTGAACTTAATGTGTACTTAATGTGTAATAATCAGTGGCGAAGCGTCGATTTAAGCAGAGGGTAGGCTGTCCTGAATTAGACGAGGGAGGGGGGCTGTTCATTTTTAATGCAATATATATATATATATATATATATATATATATATATATATATATATATATATATATATATATATATATATACACATATATATATATACAACTTACCTATATTTTTTGTATTCAATTCCATTCGCCGCGTTTTCTTTTCTGCAAAAACATCTATTCTTGAAGTAAATTGGTAGATTTTGCCGCTTTAATTTTTGAGTTTATCTTCTAAAGGTAAATTATTAAAATAACCACTCTTGTTAATTAAAAAGTCTATTAAAGCGGCAGTGTCTAGGGCCGCCATTATCCTTAAAAATAACACTAATCACTACGAGTAACGACAGGTCAATATTATAGCCACTGTGTTACTCAAACTGATCGATCAGGCTAGCTAAATTGCATATCATTTTTCGCGTACTCCCCTTTCCCCCCCGTGCACCGCGGATCTCTATAAAATCCGTTAAATCCAAGGCGGTAGAGAGTCAGCCCAGACTCTCAGTGCGCACGCCTGCCAAGGCTTGCGCACTGCCAGTTGCCGGCATGCTGGCGCTTCAGTTTAAATGGAGATAGGTATGATAATATAAACAGAAAATGTTTATCATTCTGGCAAAAACAAGTAGCAATATAAAAACCGGGTCTATCATCTAAAATATATAGGGTAGGTTGCGCCTTACAGCCTTAATGAACGCTACACCACTGGTGATAATGATAAATTATTAAATAAAATATATACGATACATTTTCAAAAGTAAATTTATAAAAAAAATGCAGTGTAGCATACATAAAATAATTATTTGAAATTGAATTTAATCATTCAGTTTAGAATTAAGCTTGCTTCTAAATAGATAAACTGATAACCGAGCCAAATATTTGATACTGATATCAAATATCATTATGTAAAATAGATAAAGTTTAAACTTTACGTACGAAAAATAATTTTATAATATAAAAGTTTATGCTGAAATTAGTATTTAAATTATTTCTAAAATTTATGCTATGAAAATCCGTCTATACAAATTTGAGGGTTTTATCTCTAATGATTTTACAAGTCAAGTTGCAATAATTTAGTACACGTACTATAGATATATGCTTCTAATTGAACCCAACAATCTTATATTATCAAACTTTCTTAGCCCAAACACAAAAATAAAATAAGCATTTTGTAGTTTTTCAGTCTGTTTTGATAAAAATAGACTGCAAAAAAACTAAATAAGAACCAGATAAGAACTTGTTCTTGGTCTATGGTCCTTGATATGTATATCAAGGACCATATACATGGACCATACATACCTAATTGAAACGTGAGAGTATCATAGTTTTTGCTAATAGTTTTTTCACATGAATATCTAAACAATTTTTGATAGTAAAGTACATACTTGTGTAAAGTGGTGTAAGATGGTTTTAAGTAAATCGTTTAGATGTAGATCAAATTTTAAGTCATAGTCAAATACAATTCCCAGACTTCTTTGTGTAGAATTTAGATTATAAGGTTTCAAAATAAATTCCTTACTCTTAACTTAGATAGTCTCAGCTGAAAGCATTCTATTAGAATTTATTTATTTAAAAAGTTATCAGACACGCTCACATCCAAAGCAGAAGCTATTGCTCAACATTCAAAATATTTTTATATTGTTAAAATAATGTTTTTCTATTGCATTCGTTTTTACGCACGTTCACTAATTTACTAACGAATATATGCCGTGCAGGGATATCCTCGAATTTGACACGCACCTCGATTATGCATACATTTGAAGGAATAGTTACTTCGAAGGATATGGAAGTATTAAGGGAATATTCATTTCAGATCCATACCATAATAATTATTTCTCTAAATTAATGCTATCTTTATTTTTTTTATTAATACATGTTTTCACGACATTTTTTTTTCGTTTTATTTTTTTCTTCTGCTAAAATGGGATACAAATGTAAGATTTCCGAATTGAATAGTTTCGCTATTGTTGCACTTTTCAAAAGTGTAAAAGTACAAACTGTCAGTTCGTGAACCATGTATCTTCTGTCAACACTGACAATAAGTGAACATGCATACTTATAATCTTTACTTGGGTTGTTCCTTCGAAGCTTAATTTTGAACAAAATGCCCACTTAACACCTCAATAATCTGCAGTTTAAGTATACCATGTTGGTACATATTTTATCATTAATAAGATCTGTAAGGTACTTGTCATATTGTCAATGCTGTTTCTTGGAAACATGCATAATTACTAACCCTTTGTATTTAGACTTATACTATACTAATGATGGTCCATTTTCTGTTGATAATGCGAGTATGGCGTTAAACACTGTTAAACAATGGAAAGGTTAAATGATATACCCCTAGAACACGAAATTCTATACAATTTTAAGAATACATTTTGGTATTTAAATAAAAATTCTATTCATTAGAGAGTAATGGAAAAAATCTTCATAGAATCAGCACATTACTATAACTAAAATAATATTTCAGTACAATAACTATTTTTTAAGGACGACCCCTTCTATATACATTCCCATGTGGAACAATAATATATAAACTAATCTTATAAATTGTGTTTCGAACGAAAAGTTGAATGTCTCTTTAAAGGCCTATTTGTTACGCAATTATCAGAATTTTGCCATTCAACGTTATACTAGGTACAAAGTTGCATAATAGACGTTTTATGCAAAAGGTGTACCAGTTCGGTTTCCGTCCTCTAAGTTTTAAAATGTTGACATTTATTATGCTGTAACAGATTTATGAGGGTTTTTTGGAATTGTGGTGGATTTTTGCATAACTTCCATGGATGTCTCAATCAGACAACTGTCCCTTCTGCGGGGGGTCCGGTAAAATTTTCATCCTGTTACCCACCGATGTTGAAATATTATAGACTACTTATATCCTCATCTATCATCATTATAGTGATTAATGGTATTAATTAATATTTTAAAGTTTTATTAGGTAGGGCTCAAATGTAGTCTCGGATATAGTGTAAATGTCATTGATTGAGAAATTCTGGCCCAGATAACTTTTAATAACCATATCCCAAATACAATAAATTACTTAAAGTATACCGAGCAAAGGACACCTGTAGGGTTTTATGAGGTTATTGTCCAATTTGAGGAGAAGTAAGTTAAAACCAGCATACCTATCAGTTCAGTGCTTGTTTGGGCTATGTTCAGATCAAGATGTGTGTGCTACATTACATTAACAACGTAATAGAGGTAATAAATAAAAATATATAGAAACTAAACTTTTGATATATTCAAATTGTACAATACTAACTATAATATACGTTTTTAGGACATTTGTTTCGATTAACATCGTTGATCTTATTTTTAGATTATATATGATCCATATTATTTCCGTCACTAAATAGTGTTGTTACATTTTTTGACTAGTATGTTTTAATTAAAGAATAATATTTTCCTCTAAGATCTACGACACTTTTTCCTTCAATAACATGAGATATAGTTCTTCCTTGTAATAAAATAAAATCGAAATCATAATTGATGTTTATTTAAAATTAAAATAAATAACAATGTAGTCTATTGATACTTATATTAAATAAATAGCAATTGTAGCTTTTTGTCATTGTCATTAACATAGTTCATGTATTAATGAACTAACATACATGTTAGTGTATTAATACTTGTACGAATTAAGCTACTAACCACCCTAAATTATAAGAAGTCATAACTCATAACCCCTATGTTTATTTACGTTTATTAGACAACAAATTGTGTATTCTGTAGGATCCGCAAGAAAATAAAGACGTCAATGCTATTTTAAACACTTTTTTATTTCTAGAATAATCTATAGGAATTACCAAAAAATTTAAAATAAAACAAACAATGGGTAAAATTTCATGTTATAGGTACATAAAAATTTTAATATTGTTTATTTTATAAATAGTTTTTTTAATTAAAACCGCCAATACAAGCCGTAACTTTTAGTTTCTGATAATTAATACAAAGAGGTTACCTCTAAATAACTTTGACCTAAATAAACAATGGAATATTTCAGTAGCATATGACTTACAGGACAGTAAAAAGTTGTTTCCCTAAAGATATATTAACTCATTATGAGTACAGTTGTTCAAATCACAAATACTGGATATTACATTAATATTTTGTGACATTATAAACACTGATGATTTTAACAGCCTGTTAGTTCTTGCAGTCTGGCAATAAAATATACTTTCTTGTAAAAATGACACATAATTAAAAAACGCCTTTGATTATTTTCAAGTTGATTAATATGATTTAGATGTCGGGGATACAAAATAAGGTATTCTACAATACCTTATTTGGTAGCAATATACAATAATAGTACAATACTCTAATTTGGAACGAACTAACACAAGATATATGCAGTGTCATTAAATGATGTATTTTTAGTCAGGAAATCAAGGGTTTTATGTGCATTAAGGGCCACATGATTGATATGTCCAAGAACCAAGATCCTTAATATATTCGCAATGTCTTAAAACCGTACCATCAAGAGGATCGTCAAATATTATATATTGTTTCTTTAAGGTATAAGACTAAACTTTATGTTTACTGATTGTTCATTCTCGAATACCAGGACACAACAAGGTCGATGCATTTTTGCAACTTCAATTGATCATTTAAGCAGGTTATATTTAAAAATAATTTTAAATCATCGGTAAAAAATGATAAGCATTGGAGACATGTCGTTAATAAATAACATAAAGAATAATGATCATAAATTTGAGCCTTAAATATTACCCTTGGATATGCATATATTTTTTTATATATCAAAAGCGAAAACGTTCAAATTCAAACAACTCTTAGTGTTAAAGTGATACAAACAATTTATTACTCTACTTGACAGGAATAAGATAAAGTTGACAGTTTTATTAATTCGCCAAAGTATTATTTTATGGCTTGTAAAAATGATGTGCGGCGGTAGCAATAACACGAATTAAGAGGTAATAAAATAAACAATCGTGCATTATATAGCCATGTAACCTAATAATAATTACCCTATGAAAAGGGTTAAATAATTTACAGCACTATCAAATCTCATCGCGTCACAATTTATCACCGGAATGCTTATTTAATAGCGTCGACGGTCCTCGGATTCGCACGATTGTGGCCCGAATACATCCTTGCTTCATAAATTCTACTCAACAAGTAGTCTATATACCGTGGCGGTTATATTGTTATTACCCGTGCTTATGGTTGCCAACAGATGTAAATTCCTACTCTATTAGTTTAATCGTTGCTTTACAACCATACTAAACATGTATTAATGACTTTTAGATTTACCTTTTGATTATTTCGTAGCAAACCGTTAATCCTCGCTGCATTGTTTTAATAAAAAAACTTAAGTAATTTGTTGGATTAATAACGTTATTCCACTCATCATGTTTTATTAATTAAGCGTAAAACAATGTTGGCCATTAAATTACTAGACAATGGAGCGTGTAATTTTATAAAAGAATGTATCTATGACTGACAAGAATTAAATATTACGATGGCAGTTTTACTACATATTGTCTCATTAAATAATAAACTACAGTCCGATCTAGTAGCTAACTGTTAGTCCTGCGTCATATCCTTTGGGCGAGTCATATCTACACTGAAAAAGGCACATACACCTATACATATGTATATGCATTTGCCCAACACACTATTTAATATAATTTTATTAATTTTATTGTTTTTATAAGTTAACAATTTAATTTTATTACACACATTAATTTTTGATATTATACTGAGAGAACTTAATAAATTACGTTTATAACAAACAAATGCAGATTTTGAATAAGACAAAACAAATAGAATATTTTCTTAAACAAATAAATTGCTCTGAATTGTTAGGTAAGAAACCTATTTGTTATGTATAATAAAAGTTAATTTCAAGTAATGGTGCTTATATAACTTTGTGCAACAAATTGTATCTTTACCATAAAAATATGTAGATTGATGTTAATAAATTGCCATTATAAGCAGGACCACATGAACTATGCGTTGTTTACCTAATGTACGTGTACTATATTTTGTTTATCTAAATTATATTCCAGTAGCATAACGTATTTCATAATATTAAATTATACATTACCTTATACAAACAACTGTATTAGTGTAAAATAGATAAAAATACCTGTGCCTCTAATATTTACATAATGCGAAAACAAGTATGTACATAAATACCCCAAATATGAAGAAGCTGACTAAATAAAATCAAAATTCAGGTCAAGTAAACTGTAAAACATGCCATTTGAGATGCTCATATTAATTGAACCGGATAAGATATGATATTGAATTAATTCTGTACTCGTATTATTAATGTATTAAATTTGACTATAATTATGGTGTACAATTTTACAAATTAAATCCATCTTAAACTTTGCATAAAAGGATTTATGGTATATATTATTTCTACTGCAATAAAAATGGTAAATTTTGCCACTTCAAATATGCATAGAGAAGCAATATTTATTTAACAATAGAGGTATTGTTTATGTAACCATCAGGAACACAATATGTTTTGCAAATGTTAAAACAAAACCGTTTTACCATAACGTAACAACAATCCTTCAACACTTTTTACTTTTTGATTCGCATTGGACCCACACTATATTTTTAAGAACTATACAACTAAAAGATCGTAATTATTTGATGGCACAACGTTGGTGATGGTTATTTTAATCCAGAAGTGGAAGATAAAGAATTAGAAAAACAATTGAGTCAAACAGGATTCGTTAAATGTAAAATTTAAATTTGTTAATAAGAAATATATGCTCGCAATGATGATATAGTAAGACCATGCTTAAAATAATACTACACATTTTTAGCTAGAAATTGTGATGGAGCATAATTTTACAACGACGAAATACATTTGACAAAGAAAATCCACCCAATTAAAGAATGTGTTGCTGATTGAGAGTAAAGTTACATTATGGTAAAATTCTTTGTTTGCGTGAATTTAGCATATTTACGTCGAATGAATAAGGTTCAAATATAGACGTTTTCCTTATCGCTAATGAACTCTTCTTTCAGTGCATGTTTTCGTCAATATTGCAATATATGAAATTTGCTTTAATAAATAACGTGACGAATTGTTGTTAACATAGTTTGTATAAAGACAGTTTATACTCTCGTGGTATAGTTAATTAAACCTAAAAAACGTAAATGCACTCGGAAAATAAACACTTCAGTAGTCATCATTTTAAAGTGTCAACAAATCGGCCACATTTCAGGTCACTTAAATATATAAGCTGTATTCACGATTTCAAACGTTTCTTCTAACGTCTTGGATAATCTATAATAAAAGTCAAATTGCGTCTTACAGTTTAAATAAACTAATTGGCAAATATAAAAATTGAGTAAACTTTGTATGTTTTCTGATAAACAATGTTATATCATGTGAAATTAGAAAATTAATGACACGTCTTGACAGTTTTCAATTAATATCCCATTAGATTATTGCAGTATCCTTTGAAACATAGGCCGTTCTTTCAATAATAATCATCGAAGATATACTGGTTTACTTTGTTCATTAATGCGTTACCTCGACATCATCTCCTAGAACTCCTGAATTTTTGATCGTTTGTCTAGACACGTTGCAATTAGTTAATTCCAAAATTACTCAGTGTATGTATCTGAAGTTATGAATGGCATATTATCTGAATATTACATTCAATACGTATATGACAAAAGTACATACAGACAATAAGAAAAATTATTGTTTTATTGTAATGTACGTAAAATTCAGTAGAAGCTGAATATATCAAATGTCATACATCGGCTGCTAAAAATTAGTTAGGAAGGTATTTAAAACGGCCATTTGTCGATAGTAACATGGAAAAATACACACGAAAAATAAATTCTTTGTACATACAATCGCACTTTTTTTAACTTTACTTCACTCGCTTACATCATTTAACTGGTCAAATCACACAAGTGGGTTTATTGCATAAAAGAGTCACATATCAAATCTATGTACCTTATTTTTTTGAGTTTTTTTGTTTTTGTAAGGTTTTTTAAATTATGTTTTATTGACTTAACAAATAAATCTTATATATTACTAAATGTAGAATAAAAACATTTGATTCAAAAAATGATTTTGTTAATTTTTATTTTTAATTATATATTTCTATTATACAAATAATGGTTATTCTTTAGCATTTCAAAGAAACCCGTTTATTAATTTTACACATTATTTTTTGTACATACTCTGCTTTCGTATGTTTTCCCTTTAAGCAAAAACAACCTAAATTACTAAATAAATAATATGAATTTAAAATATTAACTTATTTATTTTAATAGTACTTGTCAAATATTAAAATCGAACCAGTAAAATTATTTATGTTTTAATATAATAGCTGATTATGTTCTAAATATATACTAGTTTTTTTAAATGATTATTAAAAAAGTATAATTTGACCAACAACTCTTTGCTGTAGAGAAAAATTATTAACACATTTTCTAAGCTTAATAAATATTTAATTTATGTTCATGAAAGCGAACATTTTTATCCATCTTCATACGTGTATAAATTATTTTAAAATCCTTGATTAACATTCTGCTTATTATTTAAATAAATCTCTTTCCTTCTGCATCTATTTATTACATGAAAACACACCTGAAAATACTTCAAACGACAACACAGTAATTGTCACTGACAAATAACTGGAGAGCGACTGGCCACATTGGCATTAATTGGCGGTAAAAAAACACAGCTAAAACTAAATTAAGTTGGGAATGTTAACAGTCTCCGCAATGACAAAATATGCATACATATGCTGGCTACTGGATTGGTGATCACAAATCCTTATGTTGATATTTCTTTTTTCCTTGAAAGGAAACGCTGGAATAATTGAGAGATAGGGAATTTGTTTTGTAGCTGGTCCTTCTGCCTTTGACTTTTTCTACTTTTTGGTATAATTAATTAGTCAATAAATAAAATTATATCTGCCGTATATACACCTCAATATTTATTTGGCGTACCCATCACTAATATGAGGAGGAGGAGGAAGAGCAATTATATTTTTAAGTACATAAATTAATTATTATTCATTAACTTACTAAAGTGAAACATAATGTCCCAAATATATATTCTAAATGCTGGAATTTGAGCAGGAACATAACTAACATCCTTTTAATATTTCCTTTTGTATAATTTTGTTTACAATATTAATGTGTCGCGAACCTTTACAATGTTATAAATATTACAAAATTTGTAATATTTTTAGTACTTATATGGTCTTTAGTCCTAAATAATTTTAACTATATAAATTTATTATAACCTTTAGTTTATAACATAATTATAATAAATATAACCCAGTAAGAATAATTTAAAAATGATGAAAACAAAACATTGTTATCTTTTCTTATGAAAGTACATTTCAATTAATAATACGTACAGAAATTATTGACATGATAATTAACATGACGTATATTTTAGGGAGTATCTGCAAATATTTAAATAAATTGATTGATACCCGTTAATTTAAATTGTTATGAATTGTTCCTGTTCATATAAAAAGTATATTAAAACCCATAATGTGTGTGTAACGTGCACAAAACGTAGACGAGTGTCACAAAATCATTTACCATCTCCTTACTTTTATGTTATTATTTTTTTTTAATGATAATATAATATTTTATATATCAAGTCTTTCTGTTGGGATTTTTTAAAATTATATCATATTGGTCAAGTATACTGAGAGAACAGTCCATTTCTGACAAGAAAATATATTTATTCGATATTAGTTTGTTCATCGTAAATATGGTAAATTGTAGTTAATTTGAATGCATTTCACCATAAACTATTGGTAAACTGTATTAGGGATGTACTCCTTGTTTGGGCAAATTTGTTTTATTAGAAATATATTTGTTCATTGTAATTTTTTTTCTATAGTGCTATATATTATTGTGAACAGATAATTATTTAAAAGCATATAA
Organism: Rosalia funebris; assembly: GCA_037954035.1. NCBI lineage: Eukaryota > Metazoa > Arthropoda > Insecta > Coleoptera > Cerambycidae > Rosalia > Rosalia funebris. Next base: position 29,138,298 of record JAZFAV010000032.1, on the reverse strand, counting down.
TTAAATAATTTTACATTTAACTAATCCTCTTTACTATTAATTTGGTTTTACTAATCAATCGCCTGTTTCTTTCTTATATATTAAAATGATCATTTCCATTGTGCTGAGTATCTATCAGATAATTATAATATGTTATAAAGGGCGGCATTTTATACAGCACGACATAAGAAAACCGAATATTTGTATAGATACGACACTGCAAAAACTATACAGTTCAATTAAATTAATTAATTACTTACCTTTTTAGTAGGTATATATTACGAATTGTAGGTATTATTACATATTTTCATATAACAAATTTGCTTCCTCCCTAATAAATGAAAATATTAAATCTTGTCCAATATGTTTGTATTAATTAGGGTTTGCATTCGAAATTATTACTTGTTTAATAAAAAATTATGTTTGCTTTCTTCTATATAAAACAGTATTTATTTGCCATGAATAAATAAATTGTTCTCTCACTGTAGAATCAAGCACATCTATTTTAATAGCATCCACGTGTTATATATCAAACATAAGTAAAGTGAGCTGAATATTGTAGTACAGAATAGCTCAAGGATAAAATTTATTCATACTATTCAAAACAATTATATGATAGGGAGACTTTCTATTATATTATATTTAATATTGCGAAATATTTCAGTAAATATTAACAAACACTTATTTACAAAGAAATTTTAACCGAAGTAGATTTTACTTTTTAATGTGTTATTATTAATTTTGTTAGTTTATTCTGTATTGTATATTAACACACTAATAATAGAGATGTTTAAAAAAAGTCATAAATTGTAACGTACTTTTAAAATGGTCTAACATAACTTTTTGGACACTATCTATATTCAAACTATGCCTTTCATTCATTTGCTCTAAACTTGTATGTATCGACTAATAATTTGTTAATAAATATTTGGAGAATTCTGTTTTCAAATATTAGTGTACACTAAGACAATTGATTTTGTTATTTTTTTGTGTTGTTTTTATACCTATATATACAACCTTTTTTCTGTGTGTACTTTCTCAATTCTTCTTTTTAAACATCTTAGAATGAAACTTCGTCTCATGCATTTTGTAAAACGTCTGTTATTAAAATGTACTTGCTATTGTAAAAATATTAATGTAGAAAATGTTATTTATGCCCTTATTAAATTGATAATGTTCATACAATAATTTCCACGTATTCATGACTCTTAATACCAGCTTGAAATTGTAACTGACTTCTCACCCTTCACATCATACTCTAATTATAACTCCGGCCTTAATTATCCTTAATAATGAGATCTTGTATAGCGGGTATGCGTGTAGGGACCGAGAAACATATATGTTACAGTATATACGTATATATGTATGTATGTGGTTATTATAGTGCATACGTGTGAAATGCTGCTGTAGTGGATTATTTATGATAATACTGATATTTACTAAAGTAAAAGACACGGAAAACAGAATACGTTAAAAAGCATGTCCGCCATTACAAGATATGAGCAAGTGTTCTCATCTAATTAGAAATGCTGTCTGTTGGCATGACTGATGATTCTGCCTGTGGTATGACCCTCCATTCAACAGACTGTGACTTATCAGATAAATGCGGTCCGATCTTGTATCCATTCTAGTTGTGTCAGACCCATGTCAAATACCCACGACTGCCCGTCAAAAAAACGTACTAATCTAAGAACATAACCGCCGAATACATCAACCGCGCCAGTGCCTCACATTCTAACGTTCATTTTTGTTCCGTCCCGAGGGACCACCGACTGAACAGAATAAATGAATCCCAAAATGTAAAATGGAAGAGCGGTTCCATTATTCCGTAGATTATGCAATTGTATGTCGACGCACAATAAAAACTCATATTTCTTTGTCGCGTCTCTTTGTAGGAGTGTGATATCTTTGTTAGCTCGATGTAAATGGAATGCGAAATGAAACACAACGGCAGCGGGACTTTTTCTATAAAAAATATAAAAATGTCACCGGGCTTGAGCGCTTTTTGTAGTAGTATGCAAATATCAACAATGTACATGACATATGATAAATAATTTTAATTAACTTTAATTAAATTTTCATTTGCATATTTGCGAATATACATATTTCCTGTCACATTTGGAGATAAATTTATTTAGGAAACAAAATATAGTCATGAAGGTATAATATTATATCAGTATATATTCTTGTCGGCTATAAAAGGTTTTAGTTGTTTATATACGTCACTTGATTTTAAGTAGGTATTAACCAATCCTATATTTGGTATTATTCGAATGTTGCAATTTAAATAATGCTTCTTCAATTGTATTTCACTATAATAATTAACCTTGTGTAATATGATACCCATGCTTATACCATTCCTTTTATTTTCGATAACATATCTCTTGGCAATATTACGCTTAACGTAATATAATTATTTGAATCATTTATCTCAACAGAAGCTGACACAGCCCTTAGATAAGAAACTTTATAAATACTCATTTCTGTCCTTCATTACTAACAGTGAATCTTGTAAGCTTGAAATAAACGTTTTGTTGTGTCAACCCCGTGTCTCACTTGTATTACTGGCGCAGTCGGTAGTGGATAGTCGTTCAACGTTTCTGCTGTGTATCGAGCACTCTTCAATTTCCCGAAGAATCAGAAGTCGCTGATCGTCCGTCTCAACGGTTCAACTATCCAGAATCTTCAAAACGTAATCCCAGAGCACAACGACACCAAACGTAAGTAAACTTGCATTATTCCTGTTCACCCGTCCCTATTTTTGCACTGACAATTTTCAAGCTACTTTTGGAAAGTGTGTAATTTTAGTGACAACCTCTTGGAGTCCCGCATCGTGCGATATTCTAAGGGAAGCTTTTTATTTTTGTATCGTACAAATTAAAAAGATTAGGTTAAGAATTCAAAAAACAAGAAATTAATTTTATTAAAACATTTTAATAATTTTAAAGATAACTTCAGTAGAGATTAAATAATTACCATTTATTTTACTGTTTAAAGAATTTTAATTTTTAATTTTTCCTTACTTTTATTTTATTTTATTTTTATTTTTTTTTATTTACATTGCTAAGAAATTAACAATTGATTTTTTATTTTATTTTTATTTTTGCTAAGAAACTACCAGTTGAATTTTTATTTTTCTTTCTATTTTTATTTACATTGCTAAGAAATCACCAGTTGAATTTTATGACAAGTTTATACTCTTCAGAAGACGAAGATTATTCTCACACTTTAAGTAAAGACGAGATTTCGGATATTTCTGATCTTTTGAATAACACTCTTTCATTTAACACGATGTCTGAATTAGATTTGCATAAACTTAAGAACATTTCTGAATTTGTTCCGATTTTTTCTGGCGAAGAAACGGAAATAAGTAATTTCTTTGATGCTGTTGAAAACCTAATGGAAGTGTGCAATTCAAATGTTCCCCTACATATTAGAATTGTAGTAAGCTGCATAAAAACTAAAATTAAGGGCAAAGCTCTTCAACTTTTGAACAGTAGACCTGATATTCAAACATGGCCTGAAATAAGAAATCTTTTCTCCACTAACTTTTCAGATCATAAAAGTTTAGTAACATTACAGCTAGAGTTACAAAATTGTAGATTAAAACCAAACGAACCTTTGATTAATTTTGGCAATCGTTTAATTGAACTTAAATCTAAAATAATTTCAAAAATTCAGTTATCAAACATACCAATAAATGAAAAGGCTGGGTCTATAGCGTTTTATAAGAACCAAGTTTTTAATATTTACAAAATGAATATGCCCCTTAATTATGAAAACATGCTTAGGTATAATACCGCCATTACTGAATTAGAACACGCCATTACTTTTATCGACGAGCAGGTTAAATACGATGAGTTCAAACGCTTTGCGTTCGGACGACAGAATACAACACCTCGATATCCCATGTTACCAATGCCTAAACCACGCCAACAAACGAATCAACCGGTGCGATTACCAATATTTCAATCTCAACCCAATAATTATGCAAACAATTTTAATAACCCTGGTAATTTTAAAAACCATAATATACAACAACAACGCCCCTTTGGCACCCAAATACAACAAAACCAAAATAATAGATCCAACGTAAATGTGTGGAGACCAAACCCGAACCAAAAATTCGCTAGACCTACCCCAATGTCTGGAATCAGTGGAACGAATGCAACTAGACAACAGCCTAGTACATCAAGAATTCAGAACGCCCCAAACCACAACTGGCAACCAAGATACAACCAGCCGAAGTACATGGTAGAAGAACTTTTTAATCAAGAAACGGATCCTACATCGCAGAATCCCTGCTGGATGGACAATACCCCACTGACACCTTACGACGAACCCTCAACAAGTCAAATGGACCTCCCAGAAGAAAATCCACAAGGAGAAGAATGGGTATACTTAAACGACGGAAATGGAAACGAAGAGAATATACCGAATGATTATGAAGAAAGTCAAGAACAAAATTTTCCTGCAGCCCCGAATATAAACAACCGGACATAGTAGAACTAAACTCTGCTAATACACCGTGTTCGCTTCCATATATTAATATTCGAGAACCCCCTTTAAAATTATTGATCGATACCGGATCATCAAAGACCATAATTCGTCCCGAAATAATTCAAAAATATTACCCCAACCATATTTTCTCTCATGAAACACTTATCAAAACTTCAACCGGCAAATCGACTTGTCAATTCCAAGCAAACATCCCTTTATTTAAAGAATTTAATATAGACTTCGATTTAAACGTACTTCTGTATGATTTCCATGATTTCTATGATGGCATTTTCGGTTTCGAAGACCTACAAACGTTAGGTATCCAAATAGATTTCCAAAATCATCTTATCTATAATGACTACTTCCAGATTCCAATTTCTATTCGACAACCCGAAGAAATTTCACGTACTTATTCTTTAAACCCCGTCGAATGTATTGTTCGAGAAATCCCTGTCTCTATTGACAACGGCGAAATTGTCATCCCATTTCAAAAAACCGACAATTATCTTATTCCTTCTGGTATAAGCAAAGCCAAGAATGGCCTAGCTCAAGTCGAAATATTTAACACCAACACTTACCCTATCACGGCTCAATTCGATACACCAATTGATGTCCAACTCTATTCCGAGTATACTGGTTTTGAACCCCAAATTTCAAAAAACGATAAGCCAACTCATAATTCTCTCAATTTCACCAATCAACACATACAAAATCTTCTACGCACTGACCATCTCAATGAAGAAGAACGTTTTAACCTTCTTGAACTCTGTAAAAATTACTCACACGTATTTCACTTCCCTAGTGACAAATTAACTTTCACAAACGAAGTCAAACACCAGATAAAAACTACCGATGACACCCCCGTTCACGCAAAATCATATAGGTATCCTTATGTCCACCAAAAAGAAGTACAATTGCAAATTGATAAAATGTTACAAGATGGAATCATTCGACCTAGCTCCAGCGCTTATAGCTCCCCCATTTGGATCGTGCCGAAAAAACTCGATGCGAGCGGCAAACAAAAATGGAGGCTTGTGGTCGACTACAGGAAGTTAAATGACAAAACCAAGACTGATAGATACCCGTTACCTAACATAGCGGATATACTGGACAAACTGGGCAGATGCCAATATTTCACGACTCTCGACCTCGCTTCAGGGTTCCACCAGATTGAGATGCACCCTGACAGCATAGAAAAAACTGCTTTCAACATAGAAAATGGCCACTTCGAATACGTACGGATGCCATTTGGCCTCAAGAATGCGCCTGCAACGTTCCAGAGGGTGATGGATAATATATTAAAAGATCTGCAGAATAAAATATGCTTCGTATACATGGACGACATCATAATTTTCAGCACGTCGTTACAAGAACACCTACAAAACCTGGAACTGGTATTTAAAACCCTCGAAAAAGCCAACCTGAAGATTCAATTGGACAAATCGGAATTCCTCTGTAAACACGTGGAATTTCTTGGCCACATTATAACCCAAGATGGTATCAAGCCAAACCCGAAGAAGATAAAAGCCATTAAAGAATTTCCAATCCCAAAAACGGCGAAGCAAATCAAGAGTTTCTTAGGATTGCTCGGATTTTACCGCAAATTTGTCCCCAACTTCGCTCGTGTAACTAAACCCCTTACCAATTGCCTCAAAAAAGACCAAAAAATCGAGTTAACCCAAGACTACCGCAATTGCTTTGAAACTTGCAAGGATTTACTCTGCAATGAGCCTATCCTAGCTTACCCCGACTTTAATAAAACATTTACTCTCACTTGCGACGCATCCGCGTATGCAATAGGAAGCGTACTTTCACAAGATGGACACCCCATCAGTTATTATTCCAGGACATTGAACCCTGCTGAATGTAATTATAGCACAATTGAGAAGGAGTTACTAGCCATCGTAAATTCCGTTAAATACTTCCGACCTTACTTGTTTGGCGTTAAATTTATAATTGAAACCGACCATCAGCCTTTGCAGTGGCTGTTCAACCTAAAGGACCCTAACTCGCGACTAGTAAGATGGCGTCTAAAATTGGAAGAATACCAATACGAAATAAAGTACAAAAAAGGAAAAACAAACCAAGCTGACCCGCTCTCGCGTATCAAAATTGATGAACTTAACGCAATAGAAGAAGACAATATGTCAATGATAAATAACGCCCCCGATGTAAGTACTTTACTCGATAATCTACCAGAACCAGACCCAGAAAAGTTCCAAGAAGTTTTAGACGACTTAAATTCAATAGACGACCCGAATCGCGCGCCGCCCTCAAGAACTAACCAGACTATTCACTCTAGTCACGAAAACCCCATTCTAGAAGTCAAATACTCCGAAACACCCTTAAATAGGTATAACAACCAATGGATCCTCCTGGAAAAGGATAGTAATAAAGTTAATTCGCATTATGCAATACAGCCTTTCCCCAAAGTTAAAGAACATCACTTCCACCTAAAATCACGCTCATCCGACGAAGAAATTTTTAAATTTTTATCTCCATTCGTTCAAAGTAACACCACCATACATGCTCTATACTTCGAGCAACCAGAGTTAGAAAATAAGATCATCAGAATCCTTCAAAACCACTTATCTCATTGGCTCAAGTTTTTAATTTGCAAGAAGAAAGTAGAAGACGTAACATCAGAACAAAAACAACAACTGAAGATACGTTATAACCACGAAGGCAAAGTTACACACAAAGGAGTAACGGCTACCCACCAAGCTTTAATTAAGAAATATTTCTGGCCTAACATGTTTGATCACGTACGGGACTTTATCGCCAAATGCGAAACATGCAAAACGTGTAAAACTGACCGACACCCGGTGAAACCAATCTTTCAATATACTGAAACGCCTACGAAACCCTTTGAAACCATAAACATTGATACTCTAGATATCCAAGGACAAAAATTTATAACGATCATTGACACCTTTTCGAAAATAGCTCAAGCCTACCCCGTCGAAACTAAGACAGGCATGTCAATACAACGTGCGCTATTGAAATTTATCGAACATCATGGACTACCCTATGGAATCCTGGTGGATACTGGCCTAGAGTTTAACAACGCGATGATGAAAGATTTCTGCAATCTGCACAAAATTAAACTAACCTTTACTTCAATACAAGGACATAGTAGCAACGGCAACATCGAACGATTCCACTCTACTTTATTAGACAGCGTCCGATGTCTTAAACATGAAAACCCAAATGCACCCTTAGACTATCTAGTACAAATCGCAGTTATAAGTTACAATCATACAATTCATTCAAGCACCAAAATGTGTCCTATCGATATAATTCGTGGAGACGAACGCCCTGACCCTTTCGATATTAATGAAGAACGGATACTCTCAGAGTACATTAACACCCATAAAAATGTTCTAAAAAACCTTTACAATCAAATAAAAACCAAGTTAGACAAATCTAAAATGCGAGTCATAGAAAAAGCCAATGAAACACGCGAACTACCGGAAACTTTTGAACCCAACGAAGACGTATATATTGCAAATCCAGCACGCGGGAAACTAAACGAAAAATTCATTCAAACTAAAGTAGTAGAAGACTTAGGTCCCACTCTAAAACTGTTTCAACGTAAGGCACATGCTGAAGGCAAATATCATAAAGCCTATATCAAACGAAAACCCAGGCTTAAGAAAAAGAAAAGCGAACAAAAGGTTAATACTGAACCTTCTTTACAGGAAAAACCCCCAGAGGAAATTCAACCTATTGAACTAAGCAGCGAGACAGATGAAGGTGTTGACTTTGAGGATAAAATCCCTCCAATTACAATTAAGTACCAACCTGGTCCTTCTCACTCTTATTCACTACGCCTCCGCGATCCGAATAGAGACTATACGAAACTCCATTCACATAAATCGCCTAACATGTGAAACTAAAATAATACAATCGCAACATGACTTTATTCACATTATCGATTTAAAGGACGTAACAAACAATTTATACAAATTAAAATCCGACCTAAGCTTTTTCCAAAATAAACATAAATATTCTAATAGTACTATTAATCAGCAGTTAAAATACCTCGTAAACTTGACCGAATATAAATTAAATAATTTTAGGAATCCTGAAGTCAGACTTAAACGTGGACTTATAAACGCTATAGGTTCCGTTCAAAAAATATTATTTGGTACTGCCGATGACAATGATGTGCAAGAACTCCATTCTAAAATGGATACATTAATGTCCAATCAGGAAACTCTAACGCACGAAATTAATTTAAGAACTTCTCTATTTAAAGCTCTTAGCGACAAAGTTAATCAAAGTCTAACCCAGATAAACGCGAATATAGAACTACTCTTCAAAACGTTCAAAGAAGTTCAACAAGACTGGTCATACTTTGAAACTGGTGTCACTATAAAAAACGAATTTAATATATTTTTAGAATTATTAGACACTTTAGAGAATGCAGTCGCCATGGCTCAGCATAATATCATTCACACCTATTTTTTGCCAGTCCCAAATATACAAATTATTTTAACTAAACTCTCGAGTCTATATAAACGAGATCAACTGATACATCTTAGTAATATGCATAGTTACCTTAATCTTTTTCATATCTCAGCAACGGTTAAAGATCTTAAAATCTACATAAAATTGTCAGTGCCAATAGCCACCCAAGCACCTTACTATACTTACCATTTGATTCCCACGCCTTACCAATCCAAAGTTCTTATACCAACCAAACCCTATCTCATTGCAAGTTTACGAACCAAACTCACCTTTTGGAAAGAGGACTCCTGTCCACGGCTAGAAAATGTATGCCTGTGTAGAAAGGATAGCCCATACAACCACGACGAGTGCTACCTTCCTATTCTACAAGGAGAAAATCCACGATGTAATCTAACCAGCGTACGACTCGGGGCTACCATAGTTGAACAAATTGCAGAGACACAACTCATAGTCGTCCCAATACAAAGGACCAGAATCGAAGAAAATTGTAACACCCCCATGGACCACTTCATCGAGCAGCCCTCAATTGTTACCTTAGAGAGCTGCCCCGTAATTATCAACGACGACATCTTCAACGCCAATCACGAGCTTCCCGACGAAACGTCCCTGGCGTTACCTACCTTCAAATTGAACTCAACCCCAACCGCAGAACTCCACCTTCAGGACATAAAACTACAGGACCTAGCTGACCTTTCCACCCAACTTGGCAGCCTACACCCTGTGCGGATTAAAGACTTTGGAAAAAACAATTCTCAGAATACTATGTTTTATATTTTATTATCTATACTGTTCATGGGCTTGCTTATTTATATATACCTCAAATTTTGCCATCAAAAGGTAAAAATATTACTTCTTAAGAAGCCTACAGGTCCTTCAGAACCTGATAGCCTTCCACCTAGGGAAGGAGGTGTAATATGATACCCATGCTTATACCATTCCTTTTATTTTCGATAACATATCTCTTGGCAATATTACGCTTAACGTAATATAATTATTTGAATCATTTATCTCAACAGAAGCTGACACAGCCCTTAGATAAGAAACTTTATAAATACTCATTTCTGTCCTTCATTACTAACAGTGAATCTTGTAAGCTTGAAATAAACGTTTTGTTGTGTCAACCCCGTGTCTCACTTGTATTACTCTTGATTTCCACGGAATTTTAAAAGACATTTCATATTATGTAAATAATGTCTACTGGTTTTTGATTTGATTCCTGAATATTTTACTTAATACTTTGAAAGAATGAGTGATATTTTAAGAGATAACAAAGAACAGTCTTCTAAATATTTGATTTGGTAAATCCAAGACATATATAATTTTTGTGATAATTTAAAATTGATTCTAAAAAACTATTACATTGAATACAATTATCTTACAATATGTAACACTGGAGTAAATAGTTTGTAATGGTTCTGCGAATGATTGTTTACATTTATTTTTAGAATTATAATAAAATAAATTTCATACGATAAAATATCATCAATTATATAACTGCTGGTTAAATGTTAACGTGGTTGAACTTGTACATTATTAAATCATATAAAATATTATTGATTATTTAGTTTCTTATCTTTATACAATTCAAAATTATATTTATCGTTTCTTATCCTTTATATAATTCAAAATACGTAACAGTTATCAAACTAAAGCGCTATTACGTCTATATTATACTAGTAGACTGTATTTCACCACCTATTTTTTATAGAACGTGTCGTAAAAGTAAATGTTGCGAAGTATTACCTATTTACTAGTTAATAGTAGACTAAACGTAATTTATATATAAATATAGCATGGAATTATTTATTATACCCAGCCGGGCATCTCGGATAGTAGTAGATCTTTAATCAGAATAGAACATATTTTTGTTATGTAAACCTGAATATCGAACAATATGTAGAATTCTTATAGCTAGGTTTATTTATATGAAAACGAAAGTGTAACGACAAATGGATAATTTGAACACCATGTCAATTAGTATTTATGTTGTTTAATGTCATAATGAAGATCTAATAAGATTTAAAAATCAAATACTATTACGAAAGGTTTTTTATTTGCATTAAAAATTATGTTATACGCTGTTATAAATTAAATAAATGTACGTAAAGTAACAATAAAACTAATCCCATGCACTTACGGTTATTATTAGGTCAACGGTCAATAATAAACAATTATTTACAAGATTGTGACAGTTAATTGATATCTAAATTTGTAATAAATTACTTTTTAATAAGTTATTTATTTACTGACTTTGATTTCTTTTCACACAGTTTTTTTTTGTTTGTATTCAAGCGGAAAATGGAAAAAATAATAATTTGCTACTGAAAATATATCAACTCCGCGAAAGTGAAAAATTAAGAGCTAAAAATAAAATATATATTTATTTACTTAAAAGAATATTTAAAAACATGTTAATAAAAAAAATTATCGCCATTTAGTTATTATATCGTTGGCCATTAGAATCAAATGAAAGTCATTCTAATACGCTAAATAATGTATTTAACACACATCTAAATCTAATGTTAATGATCCATCAGTTCATTTACCTGCTGAATCATGAACTAAAATAAACTTACTATTCATTTCATCGCTATTTGTCAAATAAAAGACTCTCTTATCTTGCCGATAAATGGAACAGTCTACCTGAGCCTAGCCATAAAGACAAGCCACGGTATGTTTTAAGATTTTTTATTTGACAAATACCGATGAAATAAACTATACTTTAATCTTAACACTACCTAAATAGTTTTTTTGCAATTAACAAATTTCGAAAAACATTAGTTAAAGATTAATTAAGACTATCATTAATATTTCCTTACATTTCCTTGTGAAGTATGTAAAACAATAACTAATTACTATAACTAACTAGAATATAAAAATATTCTAAATAGGAATATAGCAATCACCAAGAAGTTTGCATCAAGTGGAGAAAACAGTTTTTTGTTTTCGTATTTTTGCGCCAATAACTTGTGCATGTTCCAAGATCGAATAAACATGTATGAAATATATTGTGGGATTTTTAATTTAGAAAACGTTTCTCGAAATAATCAATAATAAGAATTCATTATTAAAAAAAATTTGGGTCACATTTTGTTTCATTTATTATTTTCTTTTAATATCTAAATTACAAAAATTAGTGTCTTAAATATGTATGTTGAAAATCTGTGAAACCACAAGTAAAAATCAATTTAATTCTTGGTGGTTTTTCGAAGTGAAATGGAAGGCATTGTCTATATCATTTATATCCCAATTCTGATAGATTATATAAATGTCCGCAAAATAGTATCAATCGACAGTATGTAAACTAATAACATCAGATTTCTTATATAAATAATTTTCATGCTGTAGCTAAGTAAAAACATGTCGAATGAAATTTTTCAGTCAGTTTTCATGTAAACTGTTGTTTCAATCTCTTACGCTATATACTGACCGATCTTTTCTACTTTTTACGCATCACAAATGTTTAATATAACAAAAATAAATATGTAACACTGTTTTCATTATGCGGGCAGTTAGTTCAACTGGCCCCGTTTTTCGGTTAACCAGTGGCGTACAACCTTCATAAAAACCTAGAAAAACTATAAAAATATCTAGAAACGTTTTAATTTCGAATTACAAATGTTACCTCTCGTTGATAATGCACAGATGAATAACATAAAAATCAGGGTGATTTTCATAATGGAAAATCGGACTCGAATACTATATTTTAAGTGTTAACTATTGGCCCCGCATAGAGGGTAGTAAATGATAAGAAAAGTTGAGAGTGATTTTGAACTATGTCTCCAAGTCACCAGTGAATCGTATTACGTGCAATGATGGTCGCCTGATGAGTGCAGATAGTTTACTATTATACAAAGTTATTTTATAATCAATAGAAAAAGAACAGCTGTTGATGAAAAGAGCTATTCATCACAATAATTCAGCAATAATTGCTGTAAAACGTTTGTGTAAATTGTATATTATTCATTTCATCGCTATTTGCCAAATAATTTGCCAAGGTTTGTTTTGAGATTTGTTATTTGGCAAATAGCGATGAAATAAACTATACATATAAGAAATTTAGGGAATTTGGTCAACGTATAACTGTAAAAGAAATTGCCAAGATTAGTTCTGATAATCTATGGAAAAGTCCCAGAAACTATTCCCCTTTATGATAGACATCATTATATGCAAGCTACTGCAACATTAAAGTTGTAGTTACGTTTGTCATCGAAATCGAGATTGAGAAATCTAGACTAAAGTATAAATTGTATTTATTGGTTGGAAAATGGGTGCCTTGCTACCGAAAAAAAAATCATCATCATTAGGTCATCAGTCCTAAGACTGGTTGGATGCTAACCTCCAGCTTCTCCTATCTTGTGCTAACCTACGCATTTCGCTAATTGTGCTACAACCTACATCCCTTACTATTTGCGAGCAGTAGTTTAATCTAGGCCTACCTCTGCCTTTCTTTACTCCTATTTCTGCCTCCAAAATATCGCGGACTATTCCCCCATGTCTCAGCAAGTGGCCTACCATTCTATCTGTTCTCTTCTTTAAGTTTTTCCACTTCTTTTCTCGCCGACTTTCTCCAATACTTCTTCGTTTCTAACCCTATCAGTCCATGGTATTTTCATCATTCTTCGGTAACACCACATCTCAAAAGCTTCTAATTTCTTCCTACTTGCTTCCCCTACCGTCCAGGTTTCGCAGCCGTATAGTGCCGTGCTCCATACATATGTTTTCAAAAATCTCTTCCTTGTTTCTAAGTTTATTACCCCCGAGCATAAAAGTGCTTTCTTTTTGTTAAAAGCTACTCGACCCTGCGCTATTCTTTGTTTTATGTCTTTATCGCTTCTTCCATCCCAATTTATTTTACTTCCTAAATAGGTGAAGTCTTTAACTTCCTCCAATCTTTCATTATTAATTTGTATTTTCGTTTTTGTTCTGCTCTCGCGCCCTCTGCACACTAACACTTTAGTTTTGTTTTTATTCACCCTCATTCCGTATTCCTCTGTCAACACTGCCTCCATTTCGTTCAATGCTGATTCTAATTCCTCCTTACTAGATGCTAATACTGCTATATCATCCGCGAATCTCAGCATTTTTAGTTTCTGTCCCTGTACTTTAATCCTGAAATCCACTCTATCTTTTACCACATTAATCGCCTCTTAGATGTACAGATTAAAAATTAGTGGTGATAGTGGTACATCCTTGTCTTACTCCTTTCCTAATACCTACTTCCCTTTTTTCCCCTTCTACTTCTATAACAGCAGTTTGCTCTTTGTATAGATTGTGTACTACTCTCCTATCTCTATACTTCATTCCCGCGCTCTTTAGTATCTCGAACATTTTTTCCCATCTTACGTTATCAAAAGCTTTTTCTAAATCTACAAATCCTATATAAGCGTTCTTTCCTTTTTCTATTGTTTTCTCTAACATTACTCTTAGCGCCAGAATAGCTTCGCGAGTTCCCCTCTATCGCCTAAACTCGAATTGGTCTTCTCCTAGTATTTCCTCCGCTCTATTTTCCATCCTCTTCTGCACTATTCTAGTTAAGATTTTTGACGCATGGGAAGTTAGGCTAATCGTTCTAAAGTTCTCGCATTTGTCGGCTCCTCTCTTTTTCGGTATAGTAACGATAATGTTCCTCTTATAATCCTCCGGCATCTCGCCCGTTTCGTATATGTATTTTACCAGTTCAAACATCCTATTTACTACTTTCTGTCCCGCACATTTCAAAATTTCCGCCTGTATTTTATCCACACCCGGCGCTCTATTATTCTTTAGCCCCCTTAGTGCTATTTCAAATTCCTCTCTCAATATAGGTTTTCCTACATCTTCCCTATCGATGTTAGATTCTTCCTCTAATATCTCTCCTAATTCCTGACCCTTGTATAAATTTCCTAAGTACTGCTTCCATCTATCCGCTTTCTCCTCTCTTCCTATCTGTATGTCCCCCGATTGACTCCTAACGTTTCTACTTATTGTTCCTATATCCCTGAAGTTTCTCTTAATTATTTTGTAAGCCTCATCGGTCTTACCTACTTGCAACTTATCTTCTACTTCTTTGCATTTATCCTCTATCCATTGTTCTTTCGCTTTTCTACATTTTCTAATGATTTCCCACTTTATTGACTTATAAGTTTTCAGCCCTTCTTCGTCTCGTCTGTTTCTGTAGCCTCGTCTCTTTTGCATTAAGTTTAAGATTTCGTCCGTTATCCAGGGCTTCCTAGCTTCCCTTTTATCGTGTCCTAAAACGTCCGTAGCCGCGGAAGCTAGACTATTCTGGATACCCTCCCACTCAGTTTCTGCGTTCTTGATTTCGTCCTTACTCGTTTTATTTATTAATTGATCTGTTTTCTCCTGGAACTTATCTTTCATATTCTGATCCCTCAATATGTCTACATTTATGCGTTTCTTATCCTTCCGGGTTTTCAGATTTTTGAACTTTAATCTAGCTTTCATGACTACCAAGTTATGGTCGCTGTCTACATCTGCTCCTGGATAACTCTTACAGTCTTTTACTTGATTTCTAAATCTCTTCCTAACCGGAATGTAGTCTATCTGATACCTGTCTATCCCTCCTGGCATTTTCCATGTGTACCGCCTCCTAACGTGATTCTTGAACAATGTGTTCGCGACTACGAAAACAAAAATAAACAACAATTTATATGATCACCAAATTGCGAAACACTATATAGTGATTTTTTATTCCCATGTGAATTTCCCATTTATATCTTATTTATTATGTGAATTTGTTATGATTCGCATGATTCATGATTTGTTAGGTTATGATTATGATATTTATTATGTAACATTGATGCAATACTTAAGTGGTTCTTCAAAGTCAAGATAGAAAAGATGGTGAACTAACAACTAATTCACAGGTAACTAACAACAAATAGGCTTTCGATTTTTCCCTGAACAGGTAATTTTCTGAATCGGTATTCCAAATTGCTGGATGCAGTTTTCATATGCAATTGGTTCGTCCGGATTTTTTTGCAGCCGCTTTATATAATAAATATATTCCTTCGTCTGAACTGTGTGATAAGGAACATAGGCGTCACTAGCGATTGATTTTATTTGAAAATAATTATTTGAATAAATAAAGATTTTTAATATATCACGTTTTTAAAACTGGCTAAAAAGGATAACGTAATTTCTCCTAGCGCCATACAGATTCCTAACCCCATAAAAATGATCCTGAGAATTTGCGATTGTGAATTTTTTAATAGCTATGAAAATACTTGTAAGATTTAAAATGAAAAACGCGGGGCGCGTTATGCGAAACGTTACTTATAATAAATTAACATTTTACTACTAACTTATTGTCGAGCATTTAATTTGTTAATATTATTACCGATACATGTAATATTATATTTTTTGATGCAATTCTGTTATCTACAAATTTAGAATACAATAAGGAGTTTAAATTTTGTTATACACATTATTATTTTAGTATATACGTTATGGTGTATTTGTAAAGAGTATTTAAACGGAATCTTTCATAATAAATAGATTGAACGAATAAGTGACCTCACGAGTATCTCACGAATAGA
This sequence comes from Rosalia funebris, assembly GCA_037954035.1. Lineage (NCBI taxonomy): Eukaryota > Metazoa > Arthropoda > Insecta > Coleoptera > Cerambycidae > Rosalia > Rosalia funebris. The sequence goes on along the minus strand of JAZFAV010000032.1, from coordinate 29,121,805 downwards.
AAATATATGCAATAAGTTAAATATGTGCTCAAATTTTAGAATAAGTCAGGCAGGAACTTTACTACAAGAGCAAGTAAATAAAGAACATTTGGAATATTTATTCTAATTTTATATATTTAAATTGACATTTTCTTTTATAGTTATTTAATGTCGGCCTATTTCGCTAACTTTGTATTGGGGTAGGAATCTTTCACTTGTCTAGCATGTAATAGACAATGGACCTATGGTTATATCTCCTATCTATGGGATGGTATGCCCTCTGTATAAACTTTGCCTAAGTTTGTATCTTTCCTAGCTTTTCTAGATTCTGTGAAGCCACGACCATTAAGCCGGTAGAAGTTATAGGCGAGCCAGCTGGTAGCCACATATTTCAGTCGTCATTGCAATGACTGTTACTTGATTATTATCAATGATAATTGCACCAAGTCAACCTAGACGACCGCTTGTCCAACAATACTATTAAAAATGTTTATCAAGTTTTTCAACAATCTAACAGGATAATGACTGTAACTAATCAATTAGTTAGATAAAAAGTGTCATAGGTCATTAAAGTCAGCTCATCAAGGTTAATTAAATCTTATAGAAATATACAGGGTGTTGCGTTTAAGAAAAAACGAGGCATCTCATACTATACTTACTTGAATCACCCTGTAGATTTAGAAATAGACCTATCTGAGCGACTCTCAGAACTCTCTAAAGTTACATCTAAAAACTAGTTTACATCATAAGTGGTATACATCCTGTACGTACATAATATATACTTTATAGATTATTTTGTATCTTGCAAAGTCTTATGATGTTCTCTTTCACCCTAAGGTATTAGAATATCAATATTCCCCACCCGAATTTCTGTCTGCAAATAATGTAGCAACCAATAATCTCAATGTAAACTATTTGGCAGATAAGAATAGTGATTTAGAGAAATTTCACTTTAATAACTCGTTTTTTACTAAATTTTAACATTACATTATTACAATTATTTACTTATTAAAGTTACATAAAATGTAACATTTTATTAAACAAATCTTCATAGAGAATTCTGAATTTGTCGGTACAATGCCTTTTCATTATAACAATGTTTTATAATACCACCGAGTATTATAAAACTCGTACCATATAATTGGCAACACTGCTAGTTCAATTTTGATGAAGTTGATATGATTTTGGTGATATTTTGAAAGATATTTGAATAAATATGTATTTTGCGATAGTTGCCTGAATATCGAATATATTTTGAACTGAAAATCATCCTCATGTTAAACTTATTTGCAATGTATTGGTATTAACATTAATTGCATGAATGATCCTATTAATTGCAATATAAACATATTGAAAATCAGTATAACAGAGGGGACAACTTTCATTCCCGTTACTGGTATTTGTCATTTATTAATTCATGTGTAATTTTGCTTTTGTTTATCTCCAAATGTTTAAGAGTTTAACGCACCGTGACTGTGTATTTTAAATCGAAATAGGTGTGCAGTTTGCCAGGTATGACACTTGATAAATCGTTTCATCTGAAATAGCCGTCCCACTCTAGCGAAGTATTCAGTAAGAATAAAAAGCTACGTTAATTAAAGAAGCATCGAACTAATCAGAGTTCATGTCTGTGTTGAAATAAATCAAACTCAGAACAGTCGGGTTAAAATAATTACATGTCTTGTTCAGGGTAGACTAGCGTTCATCACGGCTCCGCTGCATCCGAATCTAATATCGTTAATTAGATAACTGAAAAACCTTTTGGGAATCGAGAGAATTTTAAAACTTCACGTTCAACTTTTATTAATGTATTCTTGCAGACTCAAATTTAATCATAACATAGACCGAAACAACATCACAAAAAAGAGAAACGAAATCGAATCAGATTATTGGAGGGTTTCATTTCGGTGTGCTCTCAAGCGTTTTCCGCACACATGTTGGTTTTTTCCTCCATCTCTGTGTTCACGACGGAAACTACCATTCATCTTCGTCACCCTGCTTTCATGTTGACTGCGCCCCTAGATTTCCAGTTAAGGGCTTAGAAATAAGTATTGAGCGTTCTTAAGTAAGAATCCGAATTCATCGCTTCGATAACCTATCTCATTAAAATTAATTAAAGAGATGATGCTTTAAGTGCTTTGATATGATAAGCCACATAGTGATTAATGTCTTGCCCCCATACTCCGTGAATGACAAGTTCATTATTTTATTTGTTGAAATACTATTACTTCAAGGAGATAAAGTAATCAATTCAGTGTTACAAACTGTTTACAAAATGAAAAGTTATTTGACCCTGACATTTCATGATGTTAACGTATTATTATTTCTTGACATACAGGAGAACACTCATTTTGAAAATATCTGACGTGGAATACCCACTACTTTTAAGAATGTATCATCGTCAGGTAAAATACTTGAAATACTGTATTGTAACTTGGTTGTCTATTTAAATATGTGATAATGTCCCCTCTTGCCAATATCGATGGATCAACGTTACACTAGCGATACTATATGTTGAGGCCACTTTAGGTCAACGCGGATTGTTTTAAATTTAAATATGTCGCGCCACACAGTTGGCAATGGACAGTTGGCAATTCCGCAATATCCTCCCTAAATTTTCCTAGTTCCTAAGATTCATGGATTTTCCATCAAAAACGCACGTGTGATTTGTATCAAATTCCATCGTAGTGAGATAAAAAAACTAAACAATCTTTACAAGTGACTGTACGACCAACATATATATATATTCTAAAAGTTAGTGCCACGAATATTCTTCACGGGGCCCCCATCGTTGAGAATATATCAAGACGTAGAAATCGACAGCTACCAGCCATTTGGAGTTCCATGCCTCGCCATCCACTGGTAAATAATTCCTACAAATTTACTCCTCGATACATGTACGTTGCCAATTGTACAGAATCTAAGGTCCTTCGTTGCAAATTGTATCTTTTCGTAAGGCCTACAGCTGACCATTCTTCGTATTCACCCTTCAGGTTTATACACTATATATTTCTGTTACTATATACTGTATTACTAATATTATTATATACACTATATTATAGTGCATATAATATTACTATAGTATATAATTTTATGATTATTGAAATATAAACTTCAATTTCCTGATAATCTAGAATTAAAATTAAATATACATCAAAAGTAATTCATATTCTTACTGAATATGTAGCAAGACCTTTATATTTACATTACAATCTCTGACTTATTTTCCACATATTTGTCACAACTTATGTTGGAATAAAATGCTAGATTCATATGTATTTCTATTATAGTAATTCCATGTTATTTTCCTAGATATTTTTTCTTGAGATAATAAGAGTGTTACTTTCGGCGTGTTTTCCTTTTACCACCATTTTCTAAGCTCTTTCCCTCGGATTTCCTGAAAACTGATGGTTTTTTGGAACAAGTGGATTTGATGAAAAGTTTTTTCCTCTTGCCACTCTCTTTTCCGGGTAAGGCAGGTCTGACTTCAAAACTTAAAACAAAATGGGATTGTTATTTCATTACCACCATTAAATAATATTAATTAAAAACTGTTACATTAAAATCAATAAAAAATAGATACTTAAAATAGGAACTAGATAGAATTTAGTATAGTTACTGATAATCAAATAAAACTAAAGTTGAATCCAAAAATAAATGTTTCAGTTGATTGGTGATGTCTTCTACGTAGCTAGACTCACATTTTTATAGATACATAACGTAATATACTGATACATACAAAAATAGGTGTCAGGTTATCTATGCGGATGTCTATTAGTTAACATTATTTTGTAATTACTACGTTTATACAAAGATTGGATCATTAAATTGCAACATTTAGAAAAAATGTTTAAATTCTTCTAACTGGTGATGTCTTCTCTTCTGTCTTCAGTCGATGTTCTCTTCTAACTTGCTTGTGGTGGGTAGAACAATGATTTTCAAAAACATTGATAATTGTAAAAACAGAATTCTTAGATTACTTGACTTACTAAAATCTTAATTTTAATTAAAAATGAGTTCACAGCCTTAAAAATGTAAATATTGAGCAATTAAATAAAAATGAACAAAAATCAATAATGGAATTGGCGGTACTATTACTAATAAAATACACAAATAGCACTTCAACTTCAAGAATTTAATTCACATCAATTCACGCAGGTCTTCTCGGTCTCATTTTTTTCGCGTGGATTGTGAAGTTACTACTGACACAAATAGAAACTGGGTTCAACAGATTTAGAAATATTGTCGAAGAAAATATGTGACATTAGTACATGTTTAATTATTCAAAAACTAGTAAAATATTCTACTTTTCACAAATTTTGTTATTACCTAATACAGACAGGATTTTTTGTTGATTTAGATCAAATTGGTAATAATATAAATTTGAAAATTACCGCTCCAATAAAATTTTATAATTGATATTACAAATGACTGGACTGTTTGTCTTATATTAGACATTATATGCACTCGAACCATTTTATTCTAACTAGCAACTAGCATTATAACATGTTATATACATACCACTTTCACTTGATATCCAGATCTGATCCAGTCAACATGTTCAGCCATCTTCAGGTAGTTAGGATATTAAATCCAGTGGCAGGCTTTAATCTGAAGCTTATTTCAACTATATGAATCATATATTACAACCTAAAATAGGAAGTCCTATTATAAGATTATAAAATTACTGTCCTAAACAGCTTCTTGATTAAGTCAAATCTATTTTTCCATTACAAATTTCGCATTTATAGAAAACAAACTTTTTAAATTATTGATGAATAGTAAAATATTGCCAATGGTGTTCCTCATCGAGTAAGAATCGGCTGTGGAGATTTTCGAATACCAGGACGCCATGAAACTTCCGTGCGCGTTTGGAGGATTATTACACGAACACAACATTGAAATGAAATCGAAGGGAAATTCGGTATAAAGTCTTTTGTCACTTTTTTATTTATTGTTGCACTGTTTCCAGGCTTTATACATAAATATCTCTTAAATGTCAACAAGCTTCGATTACATTTACATATCAAACATATTATTTGAGACCCATATATTGTAAATTGGGCAATATCCATATAAATATCTCTGTAGGAAATTTCTCGCACTGTGCACAAACAGTCCGTGTTACTGCAACATTTCGCTATATTTATGTTATAATGAAAGACGACAAGATATAAATATATATATATATATATATATATATATATATATATATATATATATATATTTTAGACCGCCATAGCGAACCAAAACAACAGATGGCCAAGTACGACAAGGTTAAACTGAATTGGTTGTACCTACATCGATGCAAATATATCATGTCCACGCGATAGTATGTCGGCTGTGGCGGAGTTAACCTAGTACACCCACTTATTAAGCACTCACAGTGGGCAGGTTTACTAATCAAATATAGGATACTATAATTTTTACTTTACAAAATGGCCATTTTTTTCGGACTTTGTTTTAATCAAGATTCATATTTTTATCAAGTAGACCGCATTATTGAAATGACTATAATGATTTCACTTAAGGATAATGTGACACAATTACAACGACTACTGTTATTAGTAGTTAATATACTTCTAATAATAGTCGCGTAAATGGAATATAGGTATTTCTTACAGATGTAAGAAATACCTATATTCCATTTATACACATAAAATATAAAATACGGACTAAGATTAGTCCGTATTTTCTTTGATTCTGTGTATATGCTCCTAAATTAATAGGATAACTGTACACACTAAAAGGTGTACAGATTATTATGTAGAATATAAAAGATTTTTATGTATTTAAACTTGTATTTGCCTATATAAGTTAAACAAGCTAATTTTAATAATCTTTACTTTTTTAATGAAATACGTGTTGTTTGTTGAGTACGTCGTCATTTTTGAGGGAGATAATGGACAAACAATTTCTTTTCAATTTCTGTTTAATTACCACATTGGTTTTTTAGCAGTATCTCAACTTATTAGTCATCTTATGGTATTACTCCAGAAACTTGAAATTTTGAAAGTTCACTATTTTTTGAGAAATAACAGTATTCTCAAGTCGTCATTAGTGGCTTTTTAGATGCATACATTTTTGTATCGTAACCTATAGGTCCAATTAAAAAATACTTTTTAGAATCCCTGACTATTATAGTTCTATTTACTTTTCTCGATTTCCTTGTTTGTCAAATCTTTACATCTACAGGTCGAAAGCTTTCATTACAAAAATTATTACCTGGAGCACGTCAAGACCTCAGAGAAAGCAACAAAAATTATAAGGAAAATAATTATATACATCGGATTGAAGGGAGGTATGTTCGGCCTTGTGACGCCAATCAAACGGGGCTCTAGGCGGTCTTAGCCTGTATCTGAGATAATGAGTTTATAAACGATGTATAAATCATTTCCATCTTTCTGGACATGACGCGCTTGCGAAATTTCAAAATACACTCCACATAATAATTACGATTAGTTCAGCTATAATAAGATTCTTGTCAAATGTAAAGATGATTATGAGAAATCACTGGCATTAAGAACAGGAAAACAAAAATTCCCTTTGGCGGTTGTAACCGGATTTTTTTTTTTAATATTTGTTAGCCGCTTTATATAACTGTTATGCTACACCCGCTGATACAAGCTATTCTAATTTCAAGGTAGGTGTAAGTATGGTAAATCATTGTGCAATAATGATCGCCATATGTTAGGGGTGGGGTTATTTCCAAATATGCTTAGATCGTTAAAAGAACAAAACTATTTCACATTTATTGGACATTTAAACAAATTGTTGATTGGGATATCAAATTGATATATAAGCATTACAGTTTGTTATTATATATTCTGACATATCAGTCATGCTCACATATTATATATAACTTATATAAAATTCATATAATGGAAGTTGTAAGTCAAAATTGGTAATACCTTTATTTAACCTGGTAATATAATTAACCATGAAAATCAGAAAAGATTGTTCCCATTCTTACATATATTTGACATTCATAAAACTACCAACAATGTTTAATTAGAGGTTTTTGGCTTAAATACCTTTCGTTATCATGAATAAAGTCACATGATAATATTTATAACAAAGGGCTATGTGCTATGGTCCTAATGTGATTCGTCAAGAAACAGAAGCACTTATTAGCATTAATTTTGAAGTAAAATATAAGCCCAAGTATATAGTTCTAATGACATAGATAATCGAGAAATGTATAAGAACTGATGAATCAATCAGGGAAGTTAAAATTTTTTTAAATATTTAATATTGGCAAGGCAATCATATCAGGGATAAAAATTTTAATTTTTTTGCGTGTTAATTTAAGTGAAGAAGTAGGATCAGAAGTTATTCATAAAAACTGTGATTGTTACAGCAACCGATGTGCATCACTGTAACTCTCCACTAATCTATGCAGTAGACGTACAAAGAAGACATCTCCAAAGAAAACTGAAATATTATTTTCTACAGAGAAAATTATTAGTTAAAGTAGAGACTTATAAGGGCCATATAACATTTGGAAATATCACTGCAAACGAAAATATAGAAAACGCTATTTGTTCACGTTATTCAATAAGTTCCATTCAAATTATACGAGTATAAGTTAATTTGAGACTATAAGTTATAAACTAAAACATCCTCCAATAATTTTGTTTCCCTGTAATTTATATCGTACTTTAATATTCACATCGTATATACAGTTAAATATCTTATTAAAAGACAGAAATTCTGCACCTGTTGAGGAGGTGATAATAACTATGGAAAACAGTATGTGTCAACTGTTTTAAGGATGTGATGATTGAAAAAACATTTAAATATGGAAAGGTGTTATTGTAAAAATGAGAGTATTGTTTTGGCGTACAATACACACCCTTATTTTTACGATTAATTGCTAGTAATAAACTTTTAATAATTGGCATTCTGTCATTACAATATATGCATATATTAAGAAATCCCTTTATTTAAAGCTGGTTCAAATTGACATGGTTTAATATTTTTTTTATTTCTGACAATTGATGTTTCTCGCATCTTTTTTCTATTCTCATTTATCGTTTCTTCCTTAGAACATTTGATTACAGAGGAAATTAAATACATTACCCAACACATTACGTACGTCTATTTATATTATATGTATATTTTAAGAATGTTAGAGAATTACTGGAAAATTATGTAAATCCAAACGAAGGTCCACGTTTCTTTTCCACGTTTGCACTTTTATTACCACCTCGTTGAACCTGAATGGCCATTGTGGGTTTGGGTGAACGCTATTTTAAATTCATTTATTATTTGATTATTATTTACAGTAAAATTAAATAATCATTAATAAATCATTTAAATATATAGGTATCTAAATTTTATTAGATTGCTACTGAATTTGGCAACCTATTATAGGTTATAAACTAATCAAGCTAATATATCAATTACCTGTTGAGAAATGATCTGTTTTTAATATATAAAACAAATAAATATATTAATATATTATAGTATACATTTTTTTTCAGAGCGTAATAAAGCAAACCATATTTTTCTCTAGATAATACCACATATTTTTATGGTATATATTCGTTTGTATTTATAACACATATTGTGATTTCGTCGCAGTCACAGTGATACCTTTGGAAGGTGTAAACCATCGTCGTTTTTCAGAACTAATGACACTGCAGAAACCTAAAATATAATCGATTGTTATCATAAATATATGGTATTTGCCATAGCGCATCCAATGATTTATGAATGTCGCTAACTGTATGTCATCTTAAAAATATGTAATTAGCTAATCTAACAGTTTGTCTAATCTAACATTCTCAAACAATATGATTCCATTTTTTCTTACCAATTGCCAAATGAGTTTCCTAGCTACCACAATGAAGCTAAATACTTAATTGTATGTTATATATCCACACATGCCTTTTAACTTGCAGTATATGATTCGTAAACCTATTAAAAATAATATTAGTAATAATTTTTGAAAACGGCAGAACATAACTCATATGTTTCTATATTTTTCAGAGAGGAAGAGAGGTCGGCAAACATATACCCGATATCAAACCTTGGAGTTGGAGAAGGAGTTCCATTTTAATAGGTATTTGACGAGGAGACGAAGAATTGAGATAGCGCATGCTCTTTGTCTGACAGAACGGCAGATCAAAATATGGTTCCAAAACAGACGCATGAAGTGGAAGAAAGAAAATAAGACCAAAGGAGAAGGGGGTTCAGAAGGAGGTGGCGATGACATTAGTCCTCAGGGCTCACCACAATGAACTGCGTCAGCATAAACCACGTACCTAAAAATACTTTATAGTCATTGCATTTGCTTTTTGTCGGCAACGTCTGACAGAGAGCCATGTCTTTTTGGCAGGAACTCTTCCAAATTCCCCTACACAACCATAATGACCTCTTACAAGAAAGTCCTTTTTGTGTATAATGAAAGTCGATATATTAGTTCCGATAAACGCGATTTATAGATCGATCTTATAGTTTATTTATTTATATATTGTAGATAACATAGTCTTTATAATTTTGCGCGAATTATAAATTTGGACTCGTAAAATAAACTTTTAAACTATAGAGGCCAGTGCAACGTGCAATTCAGTGAAAGCAGACGGACTGCCAAATTCTTAGTGAAAAACTATGCCGGTTTAAATTTTTTGTATAAATATTTTATATATTCCTATAATTAAAAAAAGTGGTTCAGATTAACTTCAACAAGATTCACTTCTCATTTTGGAAGATACGAAGGTCAGTGACTGACATTTTATTTTAAAATGTATATGTCGCCAAAATAGCCAAGTTAATAAGAATCTTCTTAATTATTTCAAAAGTTCTAAGAAGCATTCTGGTTAGCTTGCGCTAAAAACTAGATAACTCTAGTAATTGCACCTGCTTTACAAACTGAAATCAAAATGTAGATGACGAATCAATTATCTAAGTGAATATCGTAAATTAATTAATAACTTTCGACATTTTTTAAGCCAACAACTTATTAGAAATAGTAATTTAGTGAGTCAAGCATAACCGCTGTTTATTAAAATTTACTATAAAACGTATTATAATCTTTAATATTTATTACAAAACGTAAACGTTTTATTGTTAAATTTTACAGAGTAGGTAGGTAATATTCTACAATTAAAGTACCTAGCTGTTAATTGACTAATATTTTGTAAGTGGAGATAAAAATATGTGATAAGGTTAGCTCGGATGTTTTCACTTTGGAAATTGATTTTTGTTTTTGACCTAAATGTTGCATGCTGTGTTTTCATTTTGTAAAGCAAGTGAGTATGTTTTGAAAATGTTCGATTTGAAAAGTAGAATTGTTTACTTAAATTGTAGATATTTCGATTGTATGTATATTTGGTTCTAAAACTTACGTTATGAAGATTGTACATAAATCCGGTAAAGAAAAAGGATATGAAATATACGATATTATTAAACTTACGCACTTTCATGCCAAAGTTAGAGTAAAGTTATCCATGTAGGATGATAATATTTATTACTCAAAATACGTAAATATGTGAATTTACACTATTTATAAGTAAGTAAACAATGTGAAACATTCGAAAATTTATATATCACTTTTAATTTGAGGTGAAAAGAGAAATATTTTATATACCCTTTAAATTGGAATTTGCAGTTCATGACTACTAAGAAGTCTCTCAGAATTGCTAGTGATAATAGTAACGAAAATACGTAACACTGCTACAAAGCAAGTATACGCAATTAATTATTTTATTATAAAGGGAAGAAAGCTATGTAAAAAGGGTTAGGCAAATTAAATAGGTTTAATTTAATTAAGTACTAAATCGATACTCATTAATATTTAAATTAAAAATTAATTAATGAAAAATACCCTATTTAAGTTGGTTAACCGTTTGTATACTCAAATATTTATACTCTAAATTTTAGGGATTTTGCAGTGGCATGCTGTATATTTGTACCTATATGGATAAAAATAGAGATATAGTTCTTTGTGCTGTGGTGTAATATTTTAGATTTAGAAGTACTAAGTTGACAGACTACTTTAATTTAAAAAAATGTTTTTATTATTTTGTAAATGAAAATTACTGTAATATAAATTATTATTTTTAACCTTCATATATACCTAAATTATGTTTTGAGTCTAAAAATACTTTACTACCTGGATTTCTGTCTTGTGGATTTCAACTTATATATACCGTACATATAAATTATATATGTATAAATAAATATTATTGTAAATTTAATTTTTGATTTTTTAACATACACCCTACCCCAAAGAAATAACAAAACATAAATAAAAGTATGTATATCTTCCTTCACATTTAATCTAAACTGGTGATCAGTTATTTCTTCTAACAAGGTTATTTTATAGTATTTACCAATAATTAATTATTCATAAAATTTATTAAACTATTCAAATTTACAAAATATGACAAGATGGCCTCTTTTAGCATGGATTATTATTGGTTAACGTGGTGTGAAAGGCTCCGCCTTAGATCTACATTTGACAGGTTGATGGATAACTTTTCCTGGCCAGGAAGGAACCCTAACTTATCAGAAGTCCATATTCGTTTGTTATGGAATTATTGAGAAATTCTCTAAATGTTCGAACATTTGTCATAGAAAATACATTTTTTATAGTTACAACTGAATAGTTGATTTTAATACTACTATCCTCATTTATTTCGATATTAATACTTTATATTACATAAAAATATATACAAAATATAATATAAAAAATGATATAAATATTATAGCATTATAATAATACTTGAATAAACTAAAATCATTTGTTCACATTTTATTAATATGGCACATCCTGTGGATAGCTTTATTATAAACAAAATACTTTTCAAGGTTGAAGACGTACTTTTTATTTTGCTTTTAACATTATGCATGCTTTGGTTTTGTTCTGCATGAAATAAGAAAATGGTCTGTTTTTATTTTGTGCTAGACATTAGTTACCAATTAAGAAAATAAGTTGCCAAAGCTAATTTGTATGTATGTAGTTGTATACCTATTTAACTATATGTATCGTAAGTAAATTATTACGTTTGTCTTGTAAATGAGTAGAGAAAGTAAGACACCTTGTAAACGTTATTGAATTGTTATCATTTAGTTCAATCTATAACCATCTATTAGATTGATGAAGTAGTGAAATCACAAATTAAAATGCGAAGGATTCAACATTATGCGATGTTGGTACTTCAGTGGTTTCAAAGAAATTATGACGATTAGAATATCTTTAAGTTGCATTTTGTAATTTGAGGAACTATTTATAAATAAGAAAATGCTTTTCAGAAGTTTCCAACTACAAATCATCGTGTAGTAATTGTAAATAAATACTAAACAAATGACAAATATAGAAATGTATGTATTATCACATGCATTGAAAAGTTTAGTTATTTTATGCGCAATCAATCTGGTCTTGCCCTTTTGGACATAATATTCTATTCTGTTTTCTGTATATTCTATTTATTATAACGCGAATTTCACTCAAAGTTGTGTCTAATATTTTATTTCTCATCAGAAATACCTACCCAAAAAGTAAAATTCTGTGGCACATATTTTCTAATTAGACATTTGATTTATACCGTTCATAGGAAAAATAGTGAATAAATTCGATAACCTGCCAAATAAAAATAAGTTCATTGGATACTTTTAGAAGACTCAACGAAATATGTATTGTGATATGATCATTATATATATATATATATATATATATATATTTTTTTTTTTTATTTATGACGGTGTTTACGTTTTTCTAATAGCAATCTTCATTATTTCTTACATACTTTGTTAGAATACGTTTTTATATATAAAGGAATAAATATAATAACATAACTTAAGATATATAGGGTAAGCCATGAGGAATAGGCAAAGTTTTAAAATTTTGCACACATTTCTATACAAGTTTTTGCATGAAAATCGACCTTCTCCTAAAACCTCAGGCTGCATAGAGGAAGGTTACGTATATAGACGAGATAAACACACTCATATAACAAACCCAAGCATACGACAGTTCGAATACTGGGCCCAGTTCACCACAGTATGAACGACATTATTGTAGCCATTTCTGTATGGGCATACCATAGTTCACCCGTCTATATAGTTTCCGCGGAGCAAAGTACTGCACTATAATTAACTTTGTGTTGGACAACTGACCTGAATGTCCATCGTATTCTAAAGTAAGAAGATACTTTATCAAATATAAATATTTATCGAGATATGCATTCTGTTATAAATAAGGTGACGTCATTTATTTATTTATATACAACGTGTTTAAGTTATCGTGATCAGCATTTCATATCAAGTTTCAGCTTACATTCGAAGAGCGGTAAATTCAAATAATCAAACTAAATAATATTTGAATGTATCTACTAAATTTATTTTGCATACACGGTTCAGCAATAATATTGATATTGTTTTTATAAACCAAGAGGTTTCATGTAATAGGTACCTACCATTAATCACAAGTACAAATGTTTTAAATTTAAGTTTCATCGATTTCTCAAAAATCAAAAGCCATCAAAATAAATACAACATTTGAATAGAAATTCGATGTAGCTTTCAAATAATATGTTACCCGCACACTGTTGCCATTTAAAAATAACTTTCAAAATGACATTGCGATACCATTTATGTGCACTGTATGTATGTAGATAGAATATTTTTAGTTTAGTCTTATAGAAATAGTAAAAAAATTATTTAAGCTGAATAATCTTACAGAAAATCTATGTATACCGAAACAACTAATTCAGAAAATGAATAAAAAATAACTTTAGTATTTGGAAATATTTTTCAGATATTTTCCATTAAGTCTAAATAATCTCAGTTTATTCTATAATCTATTCCTTGTGGCACAATTTATACGAGGAAAGCCCTTATAAACACGGCAATGAATAATATGTTCATGATCAGAATGGAAAATTGGAAGACAAAGTGTAATTTCCTAACATGTCATTGAATATATCACACTTTGGGCATTTCGATAAGAAATATATCGAAGTCTAATAATATCTAATTATTCATAAATATCATTGTCTTATCTATACAATAAAACATTTAATTTTAACCTATATAGGTATGTTACCCTATATATGTACATAGAGCGGACAAGGAGCAGTAGCCCTGCTCGATCTGCACCTTTCATTCAACTATTGGCACACTGAATATATCAACTAGGTTTTATTCCTCCGTTTATTCCTAAATTATGTATTGATCTATTATTATGTGACTAATTTACATATTCTCTTGCTCTAGAAATAATATTTTATCCTAATAAATTTATTGATTGAGATCGTTTTCAGATAGTTCAAATACATATTTTGAATATTTTTAATTTTGTCATATTTTGTATGCTGTGAACTTAATTATGCCAAATATTGAAAGCAATTCCAACAAATAAGGTGACAACTTTTCCACTTCAATTTTGATATAACTGTATAGACCAAGCAAATCATCAACCACAAAAAGTATTCTATTTCATTTGGCTTAAACTTAAAATTTCGGTTATATCGCGGAAACCGTTATATAGACACATAAGAGCATACCTTAAAAATCATAAATCTGATAATAAACTGGACAAATAGACATATGACTACAGGTTTTCATTTTTAATAACTATTTTCCATATACTACATAAAAATATAAAATGCAGTATTATATTTACACGCGTACTTGTATAGTTATTATTTGGACACAATTTTAATCCTTATGATGTGAATTAATATCCAGTGTCATTCAAATTTCAGCTCTCAATAATATTTTCAAGAAATTGTATGCGTAAAAACAATTGGGATACATGTTAGCAGCAACTTTGTGTTGTACTTAGTTACCTTAGTTAAGTAATACCTTCTTGATAGTAATGGATAATGAATAATAAGATTTTCTACGAAAAAAATTTTTTTTGAAAATTGTCATCCGTAAATATCTACAAGTTTAGTGTCACGTTATTGATATCGGCGGTCAGTATATCGGTATTACACTTTAAACTTATCTGTTAATTCTTCAAATATTTAGATTTGTGATTTTTAGTAAAATATTTATTTTTAAGGTTCTTGGGAATACATTAGAACTGTACTAGTGCAATGCAACTTTTTTTTTCACAAAAGTACAATTAAAATACTTATAATTTGTAAGTTCATTAAATTACCGTTAGGCTTTACAAAAATAAAAATAGTACTGCAAACTTCCATGAAAGTTCCAAAATTTGCAACTGCAAAATTTTTTTAAAAGTTCAGATATATCCGGAAACATTCTGTTGAAGATAATACAGGTATCTTCGGCTACCCATCACTAATAAATACTTAGTTGTTTTAACTAAGTGGAAACAGAAAGTTTCTTTTAACGCTTTCAGTTTTTTTTACATAAGTATATAACTTCTAAATAGTTTTGCTAAGAGGGAATCTGTCTCACGCTGGTCATTATTTATCTGGAATCTTAAACTGTTTGAAATCGAGTGTGACATGGTAACTTTAAAACAGTTAAATTATTTTTTGATGCAGTATACGTCCCATAAATATCATTACTCTAAACCTGACATCAAGAGGGCGAAAAGGATTAGGATTAATATATGTCGTCGCCATACCCTGTTAAGGGAGATGTTTTTATTTGTCCTGTAAGAAACCTTGGAGTAGAACTGTGTGGTTTATTATTCATGTTATAGGCAACCACAACCACATTTACAATTATTTAAGCCAATTTGCAATTACTTAAACCAAATACCAATACGTAAAAAATATATACGAGTATACTTTATTTTTCGATGGTCATTCTTTGTGCAGAATTTGTGTAGGCCGTTAACTTTGCTTCTTTTTATGGTAATAACATGGTATCCTGATCATGTTTGGTTCATAAAAAACTGTCAAATCTAAGTAAAATCTCAACACGTCCAAATTACTATTTTATTTGCTACGTCATGAGGAATGACAGTATGATTAGTGTACATTTTAATTATAAGTAATACGTACATTTCACTTTAAGTTATAAGTAATATACACATGTACACTTTTCAATACCTATTTCTCGGACCAATTACCTCCACTCAACTTCAATCTTTTTTAGAACTCCCATATGGGCTCAAACGACAGCTTAAAATATTTTCTAAAAGTTTCCATATTAAATGAATATAATTGGAATTAAAACTGACTAAGAATAAAAAAAAACAAGACCCAGCAAAAGAATATCTTCAAATTTGTAATGGATGTTTGAACAGTTTCCAAAAATTAAGATCAGGCTTGTATATTGTCAAGTTCCACATTACAACAATTAACAAATTACATTAGAAACATTTAATTTTTGTCTATATTCTATTTTAAAATACTAATAGAAATTAGTACAGCACATATCAATAAACTGCATATGTGGATATTGGTTATTACGATAATAAAAAAATTTAACTAAAAAACATAAGAATTCATGTGTCTTATCTAATAAACCTCAAATTTCTCGTATTATGTTTGTGCTAAT
Source organism: Rosalia funebris (assembly GCA_037954035.1). NCBI lineage: Eukaryota > Metazoa > Arthropoda > Insecta > Coleoptera > Cerambycidae > Rosalia > Rosalia funebris. The sequence goes on along the minus strand of JAZFAV010000032.1, from coordinate 29,105,395 downwards.
ATTTCAGAAAAAATCGTCAATCACACAACAAATAAATGGACGTTTCTTTAGTTCAAAAACATTTTTGCAGTTTACTATTTATTTGAAAAGTATTTGAAACGAATTTGAACTGATTGATGCCCCATGGGCTTTTCTGAACTGATCTTCGTTAATAATTAAAATTTAAGGAGATCTTGGAGACCACTCTGTAAGGCCCCTATGACGTACTTAACGTTATTGATTTAATACCGAAATATTTCCGAGCAGTTCTATAAATATATTGGAACAATTATGGTGCCCGTATAACAGGATCAAATTCTTTAAGTACATTTTTGAATAAAACTAAATTCTTCGGAAAAGATATACCCAAGACAATAGAACACTGTATTATATACTTTAATGTTACATGTTTTCTTATTAGAAAACTTAGAGGATGAGAGGGTTGTCTCATCACACATTTTTTCACACACACACACACACACACACACACACACACACACACACACACACACACACACACACACACACACACAAACACACACACACACACACACAAACACACACACACACACACACACACACACATACACACACACACACACACACACACACACACATACACACACACAGAGGTCTCTTAATATACCTTGATATATCTTTAATCATCCACTGTTCATGATATTCCCTTTATTTGTCAGCACAGCAATTATTTTTAAAAATACCACCGTTTAATGAAATAGAAATTGATAGAAAATAGAGATTGATAAAAAAGACCAAATATTTGGGTACAAGTACAACTAGTTATAACATAAATGTTCTCATACTTATGTATGTTAGATACCCAGACTTTACAATCAGTAAACATGTGCCGAAATAGAAAATTTCTTCTGTGGTTTAATAATGTTTTATTTCATTACATACTTGGGTCAGTTCTCCTGAAATAGTTCCAGTTCCAGTCATTAATTTTTAGTTTCTTAAATCACGTCTATGATAATCCTTCCATCAGCTGGTTAATTCGGCAAGAGCAGAGTAATCAGTAGTAAAATAGTAGATTAGTAGTAATCCATATGACTTTTTTTTTTCAAATATTTAGTCAACCGTTTACGTCAATGGTTTGAAGAGACGTTAAAGACAGATACAGAAAGTATTCGGGAATATCCAAACACATCAATTCGACGTCGTATACAACAATTGAATCTGTCAAAAGCTACCACCATGCATCATATTTTAAAGAATGACCTGTATCCGAATTTATCACGATAGATTGTGTATTATTTTATAGACATTCATTGACTGAGTTACGGAATTCAATTAGGGACATTTTTATTTACACAGAAACGGAAACCAGTTCCAAGAAATAAGTGCCTCCTTTTTAACGTCATCTTCAGGGCACTAAATTAAACAAACGGACATCTGACAAATAGAGTTGCCCCCTTGACAATATGTTATTGGTGACACCCTACGTACACATAAGTTATAATAATTTATATAATATGTAACACTTATAACGAATATGGTCCAATATGACGCCAAAATTAAACTGAATTTCTTGTACCTACAGCGATTCAAATATCTCGAATCTGCACGATAGCATCAAAAATTTGCACTTGCATTTGTTCAAATAATTTCACTCACAGAAATCGACTTTATTCCCCTAAAGCCTGGGAAGAAAAGAAGTTGCGAAGGGAAATATTACAGATATAAACGAAGACAAACACACCCATGCTCAGGGTGACGTGCAAAACTCCCCCATTTGGACCGGAACACATGCATACAATGGCACCCTTAATAGTGGACCCAGTCCGCCACCTCGGACGACAATATGAATTATATTGTCGCAGCCACCTTTACAAGAGGAGTATCCAATCCGAAAATATTCATAGAGTTAGTACAAACCTTAAATAGGTCTATTTATTCATTAAGGCACTGCAGGATTTGGTGAAAATATTCCATAAGGGCATAGCAGGGCAGACACTAGTAAAGATCGAGATGGTACCTGATCTTCCATTATTGTATTGCAATGGAACACTATTTGAAGTTGTTTGGTATCCTTCTTTCTCATGGAATTTTAAATCGAATAGACATTTGAAGTCGCTTCCCAGAAATCTGTATTTATTAAAAAAATATCTACGATATTTATGGCCAAAAATTAGCGCTGTGGGAAAAAATTTAAATTGGGTGTTTTGGTATAGATTGAAATCCGTAAGAGACTAGAAGGTCAAATTTAAGATGACGAAATTAAGATATTTTTCGGGGGATATGTTAATTAATAAAAGAAGGTTGCAAGTTGCTCTACAGTAGCAGGAGTAATATTTGTTAATTAAAGTTTCGATACTGTTATGGGGGTAGTTTTCGTAACTCAATTATTTATCTGCCGCGCTGCATGTTTGAATTAAATGATTTATATATTAAAATAGATATACAAGATGGGACCATCGTTTAAAATGGAATTATTTACCTTAATATTACTAAAAATTTTATTAAGATCATGAAGGCTAAGATTAAGATTAAAGCACGATACCATACGTACATAGAGAAAACTGTCTTCTTTATAGTAATAGTACATATACATACCAACTAGTAACTTGTTGATTTGTATTTAAACCAAGGTAAATTGGTACCGCATTACTAAAGAGCATAACACTCTTGTGATAAGGATTGAAGTTTTAATCGAGCTATGAACCAAAGGAGAATAAAAGAGAGATAAACAGACGCTAAAGTACTTACATCGACGCTTATGGAATAAATATTATAACCTCAAGATTTATTGTTGCATTAGTTCCGGCACATAAATAATATCTACTCACTAAACACAAGTACTGTTTTACTGAAATCAACACTTTCAACACAATAGACAAAGCGTCTTATCACACAATAATGTTTTGACTACACATATAAAGTAAGACTTTGATGAGCTACTCTAACTATATGCACAAGCCAGAGAATATCGCATTAATAGTATTTCATCAATAATTAATAAGATATGCTATGATCAATCTGAATACGTAACTCATACCATTATTATTTTATTTAGGAAGTAAAATAAATTGGGATGGAAGAAGCGATAAAGACATAACATAAAGAATAGCGCAGGGTCGAGTATCTTTTAACAAAAAGAAAGCAATTTTATGCTCTGGGGTAATAAACTTAGAAACACGGAAGAGATTTTTGAAAACATATGTGTGGACCACGGCACTATACGGTTGCGAAACCTGGACGGTAGGGGAAGCAAGTAGGAAGAAATTAGAAGCTTTTGAGATGTGGTGTTACCGAAGAATGATGAAAATACCATGGATTGATAGGGTTAACCACGAAGAAGTATTGGAGAAAATCGGCGAGAAAAGAAGTATGTGGGAAAACATAAAGAAGAGAAGAGATAGAATGGTAGGCCACTTGCTGAGACATGGGGCAATAGTCCGCGATATTTTGGAGGCAGAAATAGGAGTGAAGAAAGGCAGAGGTAGGCCTAGATTAGACTACTGCTCGCAAATACTAAGGAATGTAGGTTGTAGCACAATTAGCGAAATGCGTAGGTTAGCACAAGATAGGAGAAGCTGGAGGTTAGCGTCCAACCAGTCTTAGGACTGATGACCTCATGATGATGAACTCATAACATATTAATAACATTATATTCTTATAATTAAGAAATTAAAGGATTATGTATATTTCAAACTCGAATCATTCATTTTTACCAATTCCATTAAAAACAGTTCTTTTTACAAATAAATTAATAATATCGAGTTCATCAATAAAATTAGTCGAATCAGTTTTAAAACTGATTCCTTTTTTAAAAGTAATTTAAAAGTGAGTGACTTTTTTTTAAAAAGTGAGTTTTAAAAATGACTCTCGAAAACAACAATGCAGTTTAACACGATTAAAAATAACTACTGTCTTATTATACGAAATTACGCTTAAATTAATTATTATAAATAACTCTTTTGCTTAACAGATTCTTGGGTTTTTAAATAGGTTGCCAATTTTTAATGGACCCACTTTAACAATTATTATTTAGCGTTGTAAATCTAAAATATATAATAATATAATGACTTATTAGCGAAAGCTAATTCTGAATTAAATTAGTTGACGGTCTTACAGTACTAATATGGAAATTATTCTGCCGGAATATAGTCTTGTATTGTAAGAGGCTTGTATTCACAGCGTGGGGTCCAATCAGCACTCAATTATGTAGAATGTTGATGGTGCTGAAAGTTAGAGTAATCCTGTAAGAAAGGACATGAAGTATCTTGTCATATCACTGATATAAGCATTTGTAGGTTATCCCGACTGGAATGTGGAAATTAAGTTTCTGAAATATGGATATAGAAGAAATATGGTGATTAATATCCTTGACGTTGGCTCTCTCATTTATAAATGGATTACTTTTTTTATAACAGTTGCATTAAATTTTTTTCTTTGTTTTCTTGAATACCAAAAAATACCATAAAAATAAAAAACATACCAGGGAAAAATCAAAACAAAACTCGTAATAAAAATAAAAAACCAGAAGAATAGTATTTTTTCCTTTCCTATACTTATTAGTTTTACCTTAACACCTATTTAGCTTTTCAGTAATTGAGTCATAAAAGTGTTTAATATTACGCATATAATATTTTATGGGTGTTAGTGTAACCACACTATTAGGATCAAATTTAAACAGTTGTTATGCTATCATATCGATTTTGCTTACATTAGAACACTGAACTGTAGGGTATGTATTACCAATGAAGAGAAAATCAAATTGTACTTTGAAAATGAACTCCACTTAGTTTGTTACCTTCATTTTACAACAATTACCTCAGATGATATCCGCAACATTTTTGGAAAAGGGATTGATTGTATTTGTAGTGAATTAGTTTTCTAAGGCTATGAAAATACTTAGAATTAGATTAATCATATTGTATCAGTTTGATCACTAGTGTGTTAGTTTTTGATTTATTACTGATACTGATACTGAATTTGGCAGGTCCTGAGATATGAGGAATATAACTGTAATATCGAAATTTTAATTATAACAGACTCCTTAAGTTCTATTCAAGCTTTTAAAAACTCTTACAGTTAAAGACCCCCTCGTTTAATTAATACTGGCTTTAATCACTAGGCTTAGTAGTGACACGCATGTTAGTATACACAAATAGGTTCATTTTATATGATGTCCAAACCACATAGGGATAGAAGGTAATGAAATGGCAGATGTTGCTGCCTCCAAAGCAGCAAATACCTAAGAATTTAATGACGTTGCGATTAGAAATACTGATTTTAAAAGAATGTTTGATTTAAAAATTAAATATGATGGCTATTAAAGTAGATCAGAATGGACTCTATGTTGAAACTCATTGAGCCAAAAGTAGATAAACGGAAGTTACCTCGTAATATTTTAAGACAGGTTACAAATCTTTTTACTGGACTAATGATAGGCATACACACCTTACCACTCTGCATCTTCCACCATAATATTCACCAATATGTCTAGCTTATGATCAAACACTAACAGTAAAACATACATATTAGAATGTATAAATACGCGTTATCAGAGAGAAACTTACTTAGCTACTAGTAGCGTCATACCTACTTTATCTATTAACAAAATAATAGTTTATAGTATATAAAATTTTACGAAATAATTATCTACGACAATCTGTCGACGGAAATAGCAGTTGCAAAGACGATGGGCAATTGAGATCATTATTTGCTGGACGTAGAGCTAGAAAAGTGCAGCACTTTGTTCCGCGGATTGCGGACACTAAATCGATGTGTGACCTATCGTACTCTCCTATAAAGGTGGTTGCAACAACGTCATTCGTACTGTGGTCCAAGGTGGCGTACTGGACTTAATATCGAGGGTGGCATTGTATGCTTCGATTCGAGTTCCAACGGAGAGAGTTTGGCATCTCGCCATGAGCATGCGTGTGTTGTCCTCATGTGTACGTGTAACTTTCCACTATACTGAGATGTATAATAGTAGTCTTTCCCCTATACTTATATTCTCGTATACTATAATGTATCTACAATTTCATATATCATCTTAGTTAAGAGTTTGTGTTAAATTAATTTAAAATTTTCATTTATTGTTTAATAGCATCTCAAATCATAACATTCTGGGCTAGAAACTCATCTCGATTTTGTTCTACAGATATTAAAACTATAATGTCTGTTGTTATTGTTGTTACTTCGAATAAATTATCACCATAAAAGAAGAACCAGTTTAGAATATATAATTTGTTGATTTATTAATTAAGATTGTGCATAAGAAATTTTACATTTCAACATGCATATTATACATGTTCCAGAGTTCTTACTACGGTAACGATTATATCAGTCATAGGTTATTGATTTTAGTTTAACAAATTATGAAGAACAATATTTTTCTTTGTTATATTAACAATATTACTTAAATTTGGAAAAGGGATTTATTGTAAATGTGTAAAGGATCAGGTTTTGTTTATTTTAAAGGGGGAAGTAATTAAATATCGCAATGGACTTGATCAATAGGTTCTTTAACCTTACACTATATTAATAATCAAATTTATAAATTATGAATCGATTAATTATATTTTTATTTACGTGAAACAAAGTATATTATTATATATCTCATAAAACTGGATGGGCAGTTCAAAATACGAAGGACATTCAGTTCTCAGAACACAGCTTATAAAAATTAATCGGGGGTCTACAACGGGGATGTGTGACTCGTCATATTTCCTATAGAGTTATATATAAAAAATTAATTCGTACTGTAATCCAGGTCAGACTGAGCTGAGTGTTGGAGGTGTCATTGTATTTTTCGATTCGAGTTCCAAATAGGGAGAATTTGGTAGACCTCGTTGAGCATGGTGTGTTTATTCTCGACATTATGTAAATTTCTTCTTCGCTGCCTGATGATTTTGGGGAAGGAGGCGGGCTCCTGTTTGTCTAACTTTTTTTGTAACTCATTAAATGCCTGGAAATAAATTGGAAACATGTCCACCGGAAAATCATTGGTTTTAGGTTTAATTAGATTCATATAAATATTTTAATTAAAATGAAGTTATCAGAAATTATCAGCAGCTATTGATATTGTAGATAATGGGTTCGCAGAAACCCATATTTTGTAGGACATGTCAACAATTAAATTTCTTTTTGTCCTTTTAACCTATTACCTTTATGTTAAGGTTAATATTTCAGTAGTACTCGCCCTAATATAACGTTTTCAGCACAAATGGGAAAAGAAATTACATTACAAACAAATATTTTTTAAGGTAGTTCCTCCGGAAACCCTCTTTTCTATAGAATATCATCAAATTTCGGGGACACATAAAGAATAAACTTCCTGAAAGAAATTGCTTAAATGAATTTTTTTCCCGTACAATGAAGGAGATATTCACCATCAAAGTTGGAACTTTCTGCATGGCTTAAATGTACCTACCAGTTGACTAAAAGTTACATGTTTTATATTATAACTTGAAAAATTTTCGATACATTTTTTCCAAAAACAACTCATCTATACATTAGTTTATTACGAATATTTTGATTTAAAAAAATTGGTTGTTACCTGATTTGTTGAAAACATAAACATTTTTAAAATATGCCAATTTAAGATTTGCTCGGTAAGTTGAAAACTTGTCAGTTAGCATTTAGCAACGCAGCGGCATGCATTTTACCAGTCGTCTCAAACAATATTTAAAATTGAATTTAATCCTAAGCAACTTTCATTTTTTATTTTTTCAAGTGAAAGAACGTTTTTACATTCAGAACATTAAATTTTTGCCAAGCTCGCTCAATTCAACAATATGTCGTCCAATGCTTAGGTTAGTTACTCTGTCTTCTTTTCGCAAGAGTCATTTTTTAATACAGTTTAAGCGTTTCTGTATTACATTCCGCTTTGCAACTTTTCGTTTATTGTCCCGCAACTTATTACGACAAAATTTTCATTCACGCTCCAAAATAGTTTATAGTCAGGCTAAGTATGACATACAATCACAACAGATTAAAATACGACACAACGCAACGTTGCCATGTCTTTAGTTTCAACGAATAAACATGTTCTTGTGTGTATACGCATACATGCAGTGTCTGAATATAGAGTACAATATCTGAACAAAAATAATGAACACTAGACTACTGATAAATACTATGACTATTGTAAATGACTATTATAAATATTTTACGCTTATCCGCGCCTTTATTTTTGGACCCTTCGGTACCGGAGAAACCAACTTAAGGTTTATATATGTATTATTAAATTTATCCATAATCGCTTATAGAAAAACAGCTACAAATTTAATTAGAGAGAACATAACAATATGCTAATACAATGCGTAAAGTAGTGAGTGAATTCGGACAAAGACAATTTAAAATGTAATTACTATTATGAACAATAGCTAGTTGACAACATTCGATGGAATAGGTTTTATCACATCTTACAAACGAATATAAAAAGAAAATCGATATGATTACAGAAAGTGATTCCTTCTGGGCGGCATTTTTATTAATCGACAATTATAATACAATGCAATTATAAAAATATTTAATGTATAGGTAATGTGTGTATTTCCCATAAATGTCAATTCAATATACATATGTCTAAACTCGTATAATAATATATATGATAATACGACTACAGTTTTATTGTAATGTCTTAATACAAATGAAATCCATACGCTAAAACATTTATAGTTCATAAACGGAAATTGAGCCATCTCACAATACATGAGTATACGATCCATTAATTTTCAACCAACTTGAAACAGTCCGTTTCTCTCGTACTTCAATTCTATATTCATCTTGTTTCTCTTTCACATGCTGTACGTGTTTCTTAACCACTTGAATCAGAAGTTATGGGCAATAACAAGTGGCCTCTTAAAGTAATCTCCCAGTAAATCATTCTGGGCACACGCGATACACGTTTATCTTAGTTGGCCAGTGCTGGTTTTGTGTGTTAGACAAAGACGGGCGCAGTGCGGTGACACAAAAGGAGAGGAGATGAATACAACAACATCCATAAAATCGCAGATGATGATTTAAGATAGCCGTTGTCTTTTTCGCTACTTAACGTTATGTTTACAAGGTGCTTATAGATGGGTAGTTTATGACTTCGGGGTGTTTTTGATATTTCTGATGATTCAATTGTATTTAAATTTATTACAAATAATTTTTAGACTTTACTGAAATATTGTTTTTACAAAGTATTCATGATATTATTCGAAACCGTGAAATTTGCGTTTTATAATATATAATGCCATAAATGTAGAATTAATATTGCAATTGTGTTTATACAATGTTTCTCTTAGTAACTTTCATGGCCAGTAGTGACAATCTTCTATATTTTTGTTACACGTCTTATTGAACGCAATATACAATTTCGTTACACAATTACATTTCTATAACGAAACATGTTATCTTATGAAACATGTTATGTTATGAAACATTCTTATCTGGAAATATTCAATATGTGTATAGAAAGAAACATATTGAATATTTCCAGATAAAAACACTTTCTTATAATTAAGGCCAGAATTTTGTTACAAAATAAGAATAGCTACAATAGAAAGGGTGGAGTAAAAGAAGGACAGAACTATCCAGTAATTATTATTTTTATTGCAATATTAACATGAAACGTACATAAAATAAATATATTACGAAACAAGCATATTGAGATATTAGAGTATTACTACGAAGTTGTCAAATTGTAGTAGAGTAATTATTTATATTCAGTTATTTATCCTTTCACAAAATTTATATTTTAAAGACTTTAGATATATGTCCCATTAAAATAAAAGGCATTTGTCTCATATAAATGTCTCCATAATTTGTCCATTATTAAATTCTCCTAAACTAATATGATTACGACTAATAAATAATAATAATAATAATGTATTTATTTGCACCAAATAGGTATAATGCGATACGTACAATTAACTTCAGGAACATAATCCATAAATAAATACAAAATATTCCTACAAGAAGTTTAAGACATAAACTGTAGGAACTACAAAGGTACTATACTTATAGTATAAGGTACACAATTTGATAATTTTTATGTTTACTAAGAAGACGTAGAAAGACACTTTACATACAAATGTTGCAATACAAGATTTCATATCTAAAAATAGAAAATTAAGTACAATGAGAAGTAATAACAATTAATAATAAATAAAAAAAAAAATAACTGAAAACCAGAAAATGAAAACATTAAGTGGCAACAGAAGGTCATACAGAAATTAAGGAATAATTAATTATATTTATTGACAATTCCAATAATAGTGATAGTATATTTGTCGGACAATTGATATTATTAATTATTAAAGTAGTTGAATTAGTAGAATGTTTTTTGTCTATATACATACATAAAGCTACACCCACGCACACACACACACACACACACACACACACATATATATATATATATATATATATATATATATATATATATACATATATATATATATATATATATATATATATATATATATATATATATATATATATATATATATAATATAACGTGTAGAATGAGTTTCATTTTCAATATCACAGATGATAGATATTTTTTTATTAATTCAGGGTGGGACATAGAAACCTGATGATTTTTAATTGTCGTTTACCGACGACTATGTGAACTGACTATGTTCAGTATAAGGGAGGGTAGAGCTCATGTAATGCCGTTTTAGTCGACATAGAGCTGTGGACTACTGGGCAGTATTGGGCGTTCCTGGCAGTATCCAAACAATCAGTAATCCAAACTCAGCCAGAATTTCGTACACATTTGAAAATTCCATGTTGTTCCTAGCCGTAATGTCATAATTATAGGTACTAACTTATGATACACATTTTTGGATATAGTGGTTTTTTGCTTTAAAAGAGGCCACCGGGTTCTATTCGTATAATGTGAATTCCGGAGACCATGAATATCAATAGAATACAACAGAATTTACGCCTTCTATGCTATATTTTCGGCCAGCAGATAAGGTAGTGTCTTACAACTTCAAGTCGAAGCCCTCGTAGAATTTAGCTTAAGGACTTTCATTTTCATCTATATAAACTGGTGATCACATGAATCTTGTAGAAAAATTTCTTGTAATTCTATCATACGAAGCTGCGAAGGCCTTTCTGCGACTACGACTGAAACAAATGTGACTCGTTTTTTAATTATCGAGGTATGTCAATATGCGGTACAGGGCACCTGCAAATCTAGAAGTTCACCAGCGTCTCATTCATAGCCAGAGAGTAACTGTGGTGTGGAACATCTGGAATCATTGGCCTATACTTTTTTCAAAACAATGCAGGTCATGCAGATACGACTACAGTTACGGTCATAGCGGTACATAGGACGGAACTTAGGAAATGCTGCATCCACTTCAAATTGGTTTAAATACTGTATGGTTTCAACTAGATGTTAAGACCGCGCATCCAGCACGGGCAGCAATGGCTTTCTTGCGTGAACTATTTTCTGGACGCCTGATCTCACAGTACGACGATTTTTCTTATCCTGCTTGTTCTCCAGATCTGATGTTTTATAATTACAGATTATGAGGTTACCCTAACAGCAAGGTGTATTATCCTCGGCCCTCCAATATACAAGATTTACATCAACGAAGTAGAGATGAGGTTGCATCTATTTCACACACAATGATACAGAGAATAATAGGAAACATCCGAGGTTGATTAAACCAATATATACGCAATAACGGAGCTCATCTCACAGACATCTTATTCAAAAAATAAGAGGCATGGAATTACATTTGTCATGATATTAAATTTTTTATTAATTACATTTTTTATTTGTTTTTAAACAATCAAGACAACTAGTCTTTTAATCAATGGCAATAATTTCTTGAAATAAATATATAAATGTAAATTCTCATATCCTTTTGAACAGGGCAATAGCTGATTTATGCTGCCAGTTTTTCATTTCTTGTCAGTCTATTTGAAATGGTTACCAGTTTTCTTAAAATATTTGCCTTTGACAAAATTTCTTCTCAATTTTATAAGAAAACTGTCTGATGAACCTCTCCCCGAGCACGCGTGTGTTGACGTATGTTGTTAAACGTACCTGAAACTTTAGACAAGGAAGTCGATTTTTGTACGTCCAAATATTTCTATGTTAAAAGTAATATTAACATAAATGTTTTAATAATTTCTTCTCCATATAAATTAACTGTTAAATTTTCTTTTAACTGTTCTTAATTATGTATTCGCCAGTATTAAATGGTTTCTAATTTATAAACACTAAAGAAGGGCTGAGGTAATCATCATCATTAGGTCATCAGTCCTAAGACTGGTTGGACGCTAACCTCCAGCTTCTCCTATCTTGTGCTAACCTACGTATTTCGCTAATTGTGCTACAACCTACATCCCTTACTATTTGCGAGCAGTAGTCTAATCTAGGCCTACCTCTGCCTTTCTTCACTTCTATTTCTGCCTCCAAAATATCGCGGACTATTCCCCCATGTCTCAGCAAGTGGCCTACCATTCTATCTCTTCTCTTCTTTAAGTTTTTCCACATACTCCTTTTCTCGCCGACTTTCTCCAATACTTCTTCGTTTCTAACCCTATCAGTCCATGGTATTTTCATCATTCTTCGGTAACACCACATCTCAAAAGCTTCTAATTTCTTCCTACTTGCTTCCCCTACCGTCCAGGTTTCGCAGCCGTAAAGTGCCGTGCTCCATACATATGTTTTCAAAAATCTCTTCCTTGTTTCTAAGTTTATTACCCCCGAGCATAAAAGTGCTTTCTTTGCTGAGGTAATAGAAAATGGTAAAACATTAACGTTTTTAATGGTTTGTTACTTCACAAGAAAAAACTGCATTGATGTTAACCAACAATAACAATATGTTTTCTGTCAAAATGTTTATCACCATGTATAGCTGAATACAAACAAGAAGTTCTAAAATAAACTACTAAAATGGACCATACCGTTTAAAAGCTGGCAATCCAATCTACCCAGAGTCAGAGTTAATATTGAACCAAAATTATTGTATTGCTTCTATAATCGATGAAATATATGTACTGAACTTTTTGTTATTGATTTACCGTACAGAATAATCTCAAATTCTGATATGTATTTTTTTCGTTTAATGTCATAATATGTTGTTTGACACAATACAATATTGTCTATATTTTTGGATACAATTATCATTTCCTTGTTACCACATGGTATTAAATATCTGAATCAGGTCATTAGCCTCATTCAGATATTTAATGATGATTATATCCACTTACCTTTTCTGATTGGGACTGATTAGCTTGCTGATTGCTGATTAGCAATATCCCAAATATTGCTAAAAGGTTACGCAGAGAAAGAAATGTTTCGACTGAATAATTATGTGTGCAATGTAGGAGAAGATAGTCTTCTTAATGAGCAGGTATACAATTATACAAGATGAAAATTATGCGAACTTTGTTGGTAGCTTAGATGAAAAGAGAAAGATAATAATGGACGTTAAGAAGATCGAGAGCAGTTTGATTTACGCTCAAGAGAATAAATCTCAAGTTACTAATGGAATAATAAGAAGAAAAATTATTAACTAACTATTCTCTTATCTTCTTATTTAAAAATATTAAATGTTTGAAGTCGGTTATAACATTAAACTCAAATTAAATTGGCTATGAAAGTTTCAAAATAGTCTTGTAAATAATGGGTTATAAATACGCGAAATATCTGATTAAAAATGTCTTCCATTAGAAACAGAAGTTATATCAAATTTGATTTCAAGAAGTACCCTCTTTAAGACAAAGTATTGTCACTGATTATACGGTATATAATGAGATAATTATTAAAGTGATTTTTGAAGAAAATATTGTAAATTATATTTTCTGCTTTGTATCTAACTCCATTATATGCTTTGGTCTATCACCATAGAGAATACGATGGGCATTTACTCCCTTGTTCGACGTGGAGCTAATATGAGTATAGCCCTTTGTTCCGGTATTTTCTTATAGAGGTGACAATGTCATTCACACTGTGATGATAGCGGAATTTTCCCAGTATTGGTAGTGTCATTGGATGTTTGGGTTCGAATCTCAGCGAAAGAAGATTGGCACCGCTCTTTAAGCAACCTCATCATCATGGGGTCATCAGTCCTAAGATTGGTTGGACGCTAACCTCCAGCTTCTCCTATCTTGTGCTAACCTACGCATTTCGTTAATTGTACTACAACCTACATCCCTTACTATTTGCGAGCAGTAGTCTAATCTAGGCCTACCTCTGCCTTTATTCACTCCTATTTCTGCCTTCAGAATATCGCGACCATCTTACATTATCAAAAGCTTCTTCTAAATCTACTAATCCTATATAAGCGTTCTTTCCTTTTCTATTGTTTTCTCTAACATTACTCTTAGAGCCAGAATAGCTTCGCGAGTTCCCCTATTTCGCCTAAACCCGAATTGGTCTTCTCCTAGTATTTCCTCCGCTCTATTTTCCATCCTCTTCTGCACTATTCTGGTTAAGATTTTTGACGCGTGGGAAGTTAGGCTAATAATTCTAAAGTTCTCGCATTTATCGGCTCCTCTCTTTTTCGGTATAGTAACGATAATATTCCTCTTATAATCCTCCGGCATCTAGCACGTTTCGTATATGTATTTTACCAGTTCAAACATCCTATTTACTATTTTCTGTCCCACACATTTCAAAATTTCCGCCTGTATTTTATCTACACCCGACGCTTTATTGTTCTTTAGCCCCCTTAGTGCTATTTCAAATCTTTAAGCATAAGAATGTTTAATGTGTGACCATAGTCTAACACTTTAGAGGAAGGATGTATTGATTACTGTACATCCATTTTTTTACTTTAATCTAAACGTTAATGTTTATAACAAATGTTGTCCGATACTAAAGTGAAAAGATAAGGAAAATATGCGGATATAATATAACAAGACAAAGACTGTGAAGTAATAAATACAGTAAATGTCTATATAAACAACCTCACGCAAGTCTAATTGTTTACATTCAAACGGTTTCCATTGTTTTTCCCTTATGCCCAATAAAACGTAATATAGGAAGATCAAGACAGATAATTTCTTCCCTCGAAACAATACTTTTGAGGAACGTATTCGACAAGCGTTCAATCAGCTAGACAATTTTTGGAAACAGCTTTATGTGGTATTCCAAATCAAAGCTTAGTATAATAATCGAGTTAATGAAACTGTCCATATATGTATTTAACTCTGTGTTAATAAAATAAACATTGATCTTACGTTCCATTAAACGTTTTTTCTTATATTTAGTAAATGTATTGTATATGGAGGCGCAAAACTAGTACTGCATCTATAAGGAATATTGTCATAGATTGTTTCTAAAGTAATTTTACTGATACATGGTTAAAAATAGTCAAAAGGTTACAGAAATATGTTTCTCCAGTATTTTTTGGGTATCAATGCACGTGATATTAAATTCCGAATATATTCTAAATCAAGTTAAATTCAGAATAGCGTTTTCCGTTTCTTCCTTATTGGTAGTTGTTGTAAAAAATAACAAATTATCTAGATTTATAAAATTTGCATGTTTTAAAACAAATTAATAATTTTCCTCCAGCAAAACCAATAGATTCTTGGTTTATGATTTCGTATATTATTTTATTAAAATAATAGAGATACGGAACTTGGAACAGGAAACCGAAATTTACAATATGTAATTTATTAAAAATATATGCCTATAGTGAGTTGTTTTTTTAATTAGGTAGATCCATTGGGGAACTGGAAATAAAACCACCCAGTATATTAAATTTATATCACAAAATTGAATACAGTCCCTTAAGTACGTCCTCTTACAACGTCAGGAGAATTTATTGACTGAGGAATACAAACACCCGATAAAATTTTTACTGAGTACTGGTTTTAAGATGTTCATACTAAACACTTATTAGGCCATATATTTCGAGCTCGTAGTTGAGACCGCAAACAGCTTTATGGAAAATGCTGGGGTGGCGCTCATAAATCAATAACGCGGATTTAACCATCTCGCTCTTGCTAAAGCATTCTATTTCTTACCTCTTTTAGTTCAGCCAACTTTTCAAACTAAACATCAATAGTTTTATAAGATTTAGTATTATCTTATTGCTGTCGTCTAATTTCTTTCACACTGCAAAGTGTAAACACGCATAATATTGGATTGTTGTATCGATTTCGTTGTCATTGTCATTAGTATTCAAAAGTTATTAATTACTACGCATTTTAGATGGATACATCTTAATTGTCACAATAAACGTGCGTCATGCACTACATGCACGTAAATTTATTATTGGTTAGGATAATGCAAATAAGAGAACAAAAATTGACAAACCGTGCTATATTTTGATAACATCTCATGTACGAGAACTTATTGTATAATTTTAAAAATAATTTTTTAGGTAGTTTGTATCATATGGTTGATACGTAAAATGTATCGACAAAAACAATATTGAAAGTGGTTATAGTGATGAATACAATTCCATAAAAAAAGAAAATAATAAAAATAAAAATGGGTCACAGAAAATAGGCCATTCGAAATAATGATTACTAATGGTTGTATATAAATCCTTATTTCGTCATATGATGAGAGTCTCCAAACTAAAGGGCGATTTAATATTTTCTGTGAATCTAGAAGAAATTTTATTTAACTATGCTCAAGTTGTATTGGTTAGGGTATTTTACCATTTCATAACAGTTACACATCATTTATGTTATTATGTTTCGATTTGTTCAAGGTTTATGGATGAATTACATGTCGAATTAAAGCTTGATATAAACGTTTCGTCATTCATCAAAGATGAGATTCTCAGCATATTTCTCTGAACAATTATTCATTCACGACCCAGAAACATCTCCACAAATGATCCTACCTGTAATCAATGATGAATCGTTGGTTCGATGCGGGATCTAAAAAGTATTTATCGGCATAGAAAAAGTATTTATCAATTAACATCCTTCTTTGTAAAATCTATTTGAAAATTGTATACGAAAACATACTACATAAGTCAACTATCTACGCAAATAAGTTTGTATAATATATTTAAGTTAATTTACAAAAAAATTAGTTTTATAGGACAACTTTTCTCTTTATTTTGAAACTGTGTTACTCCTTGTAATGCTATAAAGAGGAAACCCTTCCTCCAATAATAAAAAAAACTCAAATTCGTGGTACTTTCGAATATGTATTAATTGTAATGACATTATAAAAAAAGATGTAGAACATGAACTAAGGGATATTTATACCTATAACCATGTGTTAATAATGGTATATTTGTTTTAAACCTTGTTAATGTTAACATTAACAAAGTACTTATTGTGAAGATAGACACAATCAATATTTCCTTATTATGAGCAAATTGAAAACTATGATAAAAAATATAATATAAAAACGAATTCATTAATACAATACGTCAAATTAAAGTTTTTATATCTAAGGTAAAATTTTTATGTAATACGATTTAAATCTAGAAGAAACTATACGAAATTTACTTGCTTGCTTATTTTGTGACATATATCTAATGCTTAAAGTACCTTACTAGAAAATTTATAATATTTACATATACTCGTATATACAATTGGCATTGTGGTACTTAATCATAGACAGTAATTATAAGTCTATTTCTGGAAAAGGTAGTAGTAGTAACTGACAATAGTCAAGTTAATTTTGTAAATACACTATTTAACACTTGGCAAGCTACATCACCTGAATTGGTACAACAGGTAGTTTATCTACATGTTTCGGAGTTCGAGATTAAATTACTGCTCACATCCTAGTCCTCCATCAGATAACATTTATTAGTAATAATAGTGCAACTGGATAAAATTCTCTTAGATTACAGTAATGCGGTATAAGAAAATAAACGAAATTTAGCTTTTTCAAAAAATTTAGCATTTCAAAAAGTACACATATAATAGTTTCGTTGCATGAAAGGTGATTGCTTGTTATATTTATATTACAAGAATACTTTAGGTATATATATATATATATATATATATATATATATATATATATATATATATATATATATGTATATATATATATATATATATATATATATATATATATATATATATATATATATATATATATATGCATATATATATATATATATATATATATATATATATATATATATATATATATATATATATATATATACATATGCATGCCTGCACGAAGATATAATAGGCGTAGGTTTTAGAAGTTAGTATAAATTGAGAATAATAAGAATACGCATTTTATTATTAGACTAGGTATTTAAGATTTTGCCGGATGCGCCAGTAATTATTTTAAAATTCGCGCCAAAACTACCTACCGTACAAATATACTTGTGTAAGCTTATTTAGGAAGTTAATCACTTTAACATCACATGTGACAAATATCAAGTTTTATGTTTATCGACTTACCTGTAGTGTATATAGAAAAAAAAGAGTGTCCACATAAGAAATTAAAAACAATATGTTTTAATAAAATTCGTATTAGCATTGACTAAATTGCTTTATAGCTGTGACGCTTAGGTACGAGATAGAAGTAACTTGAGAATATACTTAGTTAATAAAATATCCAAATGAACGAATACAACAAATTGTTTTTAACTGTAATGAATGTCATTGTTGGCAATGAGAATCAAATTTCATATAAAAAGTGTCATCCAATTATATGACTTCTTATAACTATATGACTGAGAGTGACAAGGACGGTCGTGTTCTAGTTATTTTTTTGTTAGAGATAATTCATACTGAAAATAGACTATTAGGTCTATAGTTAAAATAGGTCAATGTGGGAATAAAGTTATAAACATATTTCTTCATACGTATAATGTCCAGATCCGTAAATATTGTTGATAGGTAAGTAAAAATCAGTACTGGCATATAACTACAGAATTTATGAACAATCTGGTCTCTTAATGTTCTAGAATTGTTATGTTCTTATTGAAGGCAATATGGTTTTCAGTGAAGTGCTTTGAAGTTACATATTTGTGTCCCCCATTTGGATCGAAGGAAGATGTAAACGAACAGATTTCTCTGCTAACATAGTCACAATTGTTCATTTGAGTTCAATCTTTCAGTTTTCAGCAGACATTGGCTTAGGGACCCTTCAAAACATCTAGCTTAAAAGGTGGTCATACATGAGTTAACGATATATTAAATGATCTTCATTGAAGATCATTTTCAATCGATTCTCAATCAGTAACAGTATCGGATTAATACAGTACCTTAAACTAAATTCTACACTCTACCACTTACATTATATAGTGCTATGTTTTGTTCAAAACAGAAGACGTTTTACGTAAGGAATGAATTGATATTAGATTGGTGCTACAAAGAATGTTCTTTAATCTAATCATAAATGTAACATGTAGTATTAAAAAAAATGCTTTGAAAAGGCGGATGCGCCAGTCATAAGGCATTTGTATAAATTTGCGTTTGCATATTACATGAAATGATAAAAAAGTGTTAAAAGAAATAAGCATATCTACACGATTAATATTATGCAATCTTCAACAATATGGATTTTTTCAGTTTTTTAAACGGCTTTTATTTTGTTCGAGGGTTATTCAAGTGGAGATTTTTAGTTAAGAATTAATGGTTGGCATAATCTCCCAAAATAATTTCTAAACATGAGATCTAACATTTAAACAAGATGTCAATCCTGAGCCATATTTAGAAATAATTGTCCTTCTTTTAAGCAAATCTGATCTAATTTTGTTTTGTTTTCAGCTAACACAGGGAAGCATTTGGACTGTGATTTCCTAAATATCCTAATAATAAATTCGAATTAATAAACTTGCTTCATGTAAGTGTCACACAATATGTGTAATGTAAGTAATAATAGTGTATGAAGCAGCTTGAAGGTAATTATATAGTATACTAAATTATACAACACAATCAACAAATCAGTCAGAAACAGGTGAGGGCTGTGTTATACTTATGTCTACGTTTTCTTTACGAAATGTTTCATCTTCATCGTGAAATTGTGCCATGTGTAATGGTGACCTAAAACTGAATATCTATATTGTTCTATAATATAGTATAATAGAACAACAGATAAATGTAAGTACCTGTGCATATTATAATACTACTAATTACATAAATATAAGAAAAACACATTTTCTATACATGACTCATTTATATGAATCACCTTTTATAGCATCTTTAATCCATTCATTAGGCAGAGGACTATTGTAAATAATGTGAATATTATTTAATAGTTAAACAATATTCTTGCACTGAACATTATACTTTTCTATAGCTCTAGAACTTCCATAGAACTATAGATAGAAAGATTACTGATAAAAGTAATTAATTAGATTATTTACATTACTTTGTTACAATATGCAACATTTTTATGCAAGAGTTTTTATCCTTTATATATCACTAAAGTATTCGCCATAATAATTAATTTTAAATGTAAGTATATATAAAACTAATAATATTCATTAACATACTAATTTTGTCGTAAAGAAAGTAGTCAACAAAATACAATTTTCATTTTATGGAAACTAACTTTAATACGAACTGAACTTAGGAAGGAATTTTACTAACTTTAATGTATTCAAGTAATCATCACTGCTAATTAATATATTTAAAAGTTAATTTATTATCTTGTAGAATCAATTTCTTTAGTAGCTGCGTTATAGGTAAAATAGGTATTACAACAGTAAACACATTTGACGAGCTACTAATTATGATACGTACTAGTAAATTATATGTACTCGTACAACTGATCACTATAAGTACTTAATATAAACTAACTAAAACTCTGGCATTGAATAATATAATTATATCTATATACATATTAAAAATGTATATTACATTTACTTACCTGTTAATAAAGGATTACATTCATTTTCCATAAAAAAGATTATGCTCTAATATGATATTAAATATATATATATATATATATATATATATATATATATATATATATATATATATATATATATATATATCCACTACGACTTAATTACATACAAATTAGATGTCATTCTTGATAAAATGTCATTGTATTTTTTGTGGATAGTATCCATTACGTTCATTTATCAGGTTACCCTTGCCTTAATGATATGTAATCATTACTTAATGATTATTTAATATTAGGTCATAAAAAAGACTATTTTTCTCACAATAATCTTCGATTTATTACAATTTGTTCTTATGTGCATAACTGTATTTATATAAATAATATGAGCTGAAGATACTACATATTATTATTACTACATACATATAAAAAATTGTTTATGAATTTTATATCTAGACAAATAACAACTAAGGTTGCAATTCACTCTGCCTTAGCCTGAGTATAAGTTTCGTGAAATTTTATAAAAGATATGTATAGGTCTGTAATGATATATAGAACACATGTACATGCATATATGATACATAATTAGTGCAATTCCTTTTCTTAACTTACCTACATATTTTAACTTCATAGTAAGTTTTTTTTTAATATTTTCACTATATATGCACGCTTATGTTTTGTACGAGTACATTGTTTTGTTTTTGGTAATATATTTAAATAATATTTAATTATAAATCTAATGCTATTAAATGATGAGATAGCATATGTGTACTTACCAACTACCATGACATTCTGTGGAATAGGAAATAAATTTGACTCTTGATATAAATTTTTATTAAAATATGAAACGTTACCAAAACTCTATTACATATATGAATTTAAATTTAGCGCTTTTAAGGGGCCATTCTGATTAAGGCCGACCTTATGTAGCTCCACCTAGAGCACTTTGTTCGTGTCAAGAACATGTCAATGTTGCACGGCCCCTAGATTTATCAAGGACTCCTAGCGCCGCCCCTGTTTCTTAACTTAACAGCTGATTGGTGGACTTGTACCTTCCTGTTTATGATTAGTGATTAACTAGATGAATATATAGGACATCGCTGGAGAGTAGCGACACTTTTACAACTTACGGAATGAAAGCGAACTAAATAGTTTACAATGTTGATTCCATCAAGTTAGGATCGGACGGAAAGGTATGTATTTATATTTGAACAAGCATAATCATAGGTCGTTAAGCATTCAGGTTAATGT
This sequence comes from Rosalia funebris, assembly GCA_037954035.1. Taxonomy (NCBI): domain Eukaryota; kingdom Metazoa; phylum Arthropoda; class Insecta; order Coleoptera; family Cerambycidae; genus Rosalia; species Rosalia funebris. The sequence goes on along the minus strand of JAZFAV010000032.1, from coordinate 29,083,437 downwards.
CTTATTTTGAATATCTGCCTACCGATTATACTAATTGGATAATATATACATTTGTTTATTATTTACATTTATCTTTGCAATTTGTTTAAGCAGATAATAATAGGTGTGTATGACCTTTTGAATAGATCTACTTATATTAGAATCTAATTACATTAAGAGTGAAATAAGTACTCAGTTATTTGTTAAAAAAAGTGCAAGACAAACGTTAAATTTTATTTATTTATTATATATTAATATGAATATCACTTATTATATATTAATATTAATTTATCAAAATATTGAAAATCACATTATTAAAATAAACAAAAAATTGTAAAACAGTACAACTTACGAACTGATATTTATTTGTATTTTCACAACAAGCACGATAAAGTATTACCCTCTGTAATATGCTATTAGGGATATAATATTTGCTATATTATTTCCTGAAACATTTGATATTAATTTTATTATACGGAAGTAGGTATCATGCTTTTATGTAAATTTAATTTGTTTAACTCTAGAAACCCAATATATCTATACCTAATAGTAGAGGAAAGTTAAAGCAAGGGGGTTATATATATACATAAATCTGGCTAAACTATATCTAAACACATTCGCTAAGTGTTATTAACTCCATGACATACGTACTGAGTATATTGTTTCATTGAAGATATTGTTATAGAGTTGATCTTAATAGTTCCCCAAAACAGAAATATTAGATATTTTAAAATTTAAAACTTCTATATGTAAATTATGTCTGTACGTCAGACAGAACTTCTGTATGTCACTTCTATATGTAGATTAGGCCATTATTTGATAAATATGACAAGTATAAATAAATATAAATACTTATACACGTATTTCATGTGTTGCTTCTATGTATTTGCTTATAAAGGTATTTATTATACGTGCCAACTTCTGTGTGTTCATCAATATCTTCAGTAACAACTCTATAAAGTGGCGAAACGTTGCACAATCAAAACTATATTTTTATTTAAACAAGATATTTAAACATTTTAATCTTAAATCTATATAGTCACTTCTGTATGCTTAATTTGTTTGTAGTATTTGGGCTATTCAATGAAGGATCTCATATGAATGTGCAGGTAAGTAAGAACTCATTATATATTAAATCTATCAGACACTACATTGTTCAATTGCTATAGAGACGTGTATTATGGATACACAGTACACTTACATACAGCCGTCGCTTAATCACTCGAATCACATGTTGCATAGAATATTATTTTATTTTTTTCATCGTGTCATAAAATAAAAGAGTCTTTTGTATATAATTGGAAATTATAAGTCCTTAATGAATACTCTTTTACAAGTATTGATCAAACATGTATATCAAGTATTGAAATATTATTATTTTGAATATTCTTCTCACGGTAACATTTGATAATTAATTTTGCTTCTAATAGTCGAATTAAACTGTCTAATAATTTTTAACTAATAATGTCACTAAGCAGTGATCGATTCAGGAATATTTTAGACATGTATCTATGCATTTTTACTGTTTCTATATATTGATATTGATTTTAGAAAAATTGTTGTTTTAAAAATACATTTCTACTTGATAATTGATGAAGTAACGATGTATCAATGCGTTATATTAACAGTATGTAGAAATATATATATTATTCAACGAACATAAATTATTTATACCAATCTCTGTATCAAAAGTTTCATTTTCTTAATTGCTACATATACCTACGAATGATATAGTGATGAATAAGATGTTCTTATTCCGTTCTGTTTGATAATATTTTTTCAGGTATGGATATTATCACATTTTTACTATATCATAGGTACTTTTTGTCACATCTGATAGAAGAACCGAATTAAGTAAATATATATGTATGTAGTTAATAATTATTGTAGTTTCAATGTTGATTTTTTAATTGTTATTATGAAAAAACTATTTTAATTGGAAGTCTGTTATGCATGCACATGCCTCTTATTAATATGAATGGTTACTTTAGTCCACATAAATGGCTACATCTTCTTATCGTAAGATTTGGTTTAAACAACTTTTATGTGTGCATGGAACTTACTGAAAAGTGAAGACAATTTACTCACCCTATACTCAACACTATAAATATTTATATAAATTTCATCCATATACCTAATGTTGTTCATTACCTCAAATCCATACCTTTACAATATGCCCATGCCTAAGAGTACAGTAAAAATTAGTATGGTTAGCATTTTTAATGTCTTCAATACGTCTTTACCTAGACACAATTTTTTGTTTTTCCTATTTTCTCGTGCTTATAATATCTAGGTTCTTTTTCTATGCACTTTCAAGTACTAATCTTGAGATAAATCATCCGCTGTAATTTCCTTCCCAAGTATGACACTTCTGAAAAAAGTAAGGCGTTCTTAATTAGTTCATTTTGCTAAAACTACGTTATTGTATCACATTTGCTGAAATCCGTTCAGAAGTTATCAGTATCGTATCGGTATATTATTAGTATGGTATTGACATTATTTGTAGTCTGATATTATTAGTATAAGGTATCTTCATACTTCATTGTAGTACATTACTGCTACTGTAGTACATAGTGCAACTTAAATAAGGGTATGTGATGGCATACTTATACTTGTTGTATATGCCTTGTGTATGTTACGCAAAAATTAATTAGAATATTTTTTGTGCATTAGAATAAAAAAATATAATCGCTTACGATTCTACCAAATAAATGCTGAAACGCAAATATCATGCCCTCCGTTTTCAAATTTATATATAGGTAATATAAAAATATATTTTGAGTGTTTTAAGTTGATCGTCAACTAATCGTTGATGATCGTATACAATTAGATTTAATGTTTAAACTACTATATAATTATAGGTTAATGGTTATGTCGCAAATGTTAAAAATATCAAAAAATATATTATGTGTGTGTATCTTAATGTGTATGATATAATCATAAATGTAGAAGTAATTACGAAAAAACTGATTTCAGTATATCCACTATACGTGTAGGTATCAAACAAAATTTTAAAGACGTAATACTTACTCATATTCTATCCAAGTAGTATCTATATTATTTAGGCATCATTTTTGGTGATATGCACTTAATTTACTGTTAACGAAGTTTAGCATAAATTATAATAATTAGGCACTTATTTGGCGAATGATATCTACAGGTTATAAGATAAATGATTTTTGTTATTTACTACTTTTTACTTATTCTTTACGTTACTTTATGAATTCTTGGTAATATATATTAATTAGTTAAATATGTAATATGACAAACACGCCATTAAAAATTAACATAAAATTTTACTTTTATTTAGTCCCAAGAGCAACTAATATGCACAAAAAGTGGACAACGAATAAATGATCTTTATTAATGGTGTATTTGTAAATTGCAGGTTTGTCAACTGTTCAATTAAGTGCCTATAATTTTATTGAAGGAATACTTGTTTATTGAAAATAGATTCCATAATTGTTGTACGCATTACATTTTTTTTTGTATGAACGTATTAATTACCGACTATGTAATCCACGTACCAACGATGTAACATACTAAATTAGCATACTATTTTATATCCCTAGAACGCCACGAATGCGACGGGCTTAGTTGAATGATGTGAAGTAGAAACAGTAAAATTATGAAAAGAACATTTATTTTACAATTTTATGTTGAATCTCAATAAATATAGTGAAAATATACGTATGTAATATTATCACTATATATTTTTATATGTCGTGTCGTAGCATATACATATATACTTACGTAGCATATAAACTTGTCAATGATTCGGTATAATCGTAAATATTACAATAAGCCTATGTAGCACCACATTAATTTTACTTGTGCTATATTATGTTATAAAATAATTAGAATTAACTTATTAAGGTAAAAAGAACGACCTAAGGCATGTGTACATAAGCATCAAAATAGTGAATTAAAATTTAAACATCAGTTGCACGATTGGAGTCCTTCTAAAGAAGTTGATTTATGGTCTTATTTTTATAAGACATATTATTTTAGAATTCTTGAATTTGGAAGTTTTATATTCTTTACTTTATATCTAATACAATTCTATTTTTTAAGAATGTGCATCTTAATGTGTATGAAATTAATTATTAATTTCATACACATTAATAATTTTTATTTCTTTTCAGCAAGGATGGATATTTGGGTTTACAAATTGAAATAAATAATGTATAGATGATGTTAAGATTTCTGTTGTTATGAAATTATCGTTATAATATAGTATTATTGTTTCAACTCAACCACTATTTTACGATAAGATTACGATGTGAAGTATTATTAACCATATGTGACAATGATGGTTAAAAATGAATGGAAATAATATCAAAGCCACTGAACTACATTACATTTTTGCAACGCCATGGAAATCATGTCACAGAAATTACTCCTTTTAATGGAGTTAATAATATATGTGTTTTACAACAACATATTTCTTTAAAGAAATTAAGAAGAATATTGTTTTAACTTATAAAATTATTTATTAAATACATTTTTACATAATTTCTGGTAATATATAAAATTTATTTGTAAAAACTATAGCCTGCCATTTCAAACTTAAAATAATATTTATTGAAATGAAAAAAATGTATTTTGTACAATAAAGAATATTATTTTAGATAAATGGTGTAAAATTAAGATTAGATCTAAAGGAAATTATTTTCTGTGTGTACAAAACATGGCGATATTATCAAATAAAATTATTTATCAATAAGTATTCATTACGAGATTTTCTGAATATATACTGCCTTTTGTTACACATGTATGCAAAACTGCAGAAAAAAAACTTTGAGAGTAGTAACTTTCTGGACATTTTGTAAATTAAAATTATATATATTAGGCTTTTATTTGTATAAAAATGTCTTCAATTAAGATATGTACCTAAGTCACTGTTGATAAATTGTGTAAAAAAATTGTTTAAAACTCTGTAAACAAGAGTAAGATTTAAAACTTGTGAAGCATAATTATTGTAATGAACTTAATTTTCGTTACTCATTAATTTATCTTGTATTAATCATTAAGCATTTAGCTTCTTCAATGGTAGCATTCGTATCGTCGCATGGTGAACGCTTTTAACGTGTATAATTACTTTCAAAGAAGAGTCACAACCTTGGATACCGTTAAGCATAATTGAGTGGAGACGCAGAAATCTAGACAAGGTTAATGTAAAGAAAACCTATCCATCAGCATTTTCGGTAAGGTTAACTTAGCTGGATTTTACGCTGTCATATCGTTTTAGCAGACTTTGGTTGCCGCAATTTAAAAAAAAATTGCTAAGTAATTATTATGCACCTTAAAGGTTAGTGCGTTAAAAACAATAAGCAGTATTCACTTATATATGCCTATCAACGGCTACTTTTGTGTATTTACAAGTTTAGAGAGCTCACTTTTGTATGTTGAAGACTTGATGAAGAAGGAAAGTTTCATAGTATAACGACTGCATTTTATCAGAGTCAGTAACTTATATTCTTTGGCATATTTAAAATTACCACAATTTTTTTAGTAACAATGGTCAAATCAATGGTGGTAAAGAAATTTAGCTTAAAGCACCATTTTTTCTTTTATAACAAATTTAAACTAATTCAAAATCTTCTGTCTGGAATAGTTCATATAAAATTCCGTATAAACGTGTATATTTCTCTAATTTAAATAGTACTCTTGCTTTTGATTACTTTTAAGTGTATGTGTACCATTTCGAATATTGTTTAGTTTATGAAATATCGTTTACTTAAACTACAGCCCGAATTGTATCTGGATGATTCACAACTTATCTACTTACATCTATCATCTTACCCTCCCCGTATTATTGTGTCTTGTATTTTTCATAAAGGTTAGTTTCCATATTAATTAATTACATCCCTATATCTAAGTTCGTATTCGAATCCAAAACAAAAAAAATTGAAAATGTATTACCCATATCAGTACTTATTTATTTTTATTGTAGATTTGAAATTTGAAGTGAATATGCCCACTTAATAACTGTTTAATAAATATGTTAATATAACCGCTTTATTCTCGTATGTAAACTAGTTTGATGCGTTCTAATAAATTACCTCAACCTTAAATCGTAAATGTCCATTCCATTATCTTTATTGTGTCCAGTAGGGTGCTAAGGGAGGTTAAATAATTGAAGTGAAGTACGTCCCCTTGGCAATTTACTAATAATTTTCAATTTTTCAAAGTAACACCTACGCCTCGTGCTATGTCAGTCTACGGATAAATGATTTGAAACACAGTAGCTGGTAGACGATGGAAAGCCTGAATTATACAGGCGGTCTTTTCCCATCATTCTCCTGTTATACCAATGATGAATGATTTTATTCTTTATTCCATTAATTTTCATTTGTCTGCTTTCGTCGGTGAGTCGCAGATAGTTGCCCGCACGGAGTCAGCGTTAATTAGTTTTCGATCAGGCTTGCTGTTTGCTATTGTTTGGTACGTTGATTCTCCTTATCTTGGTACCTACACATGGGTATAATTTTGGTTAATGAATCGATATCCTACTGTCTGCTAATGTACCATTATTATATCATGCCAAATCCTGTTCTCTCCATTTATCAAGCATAATAACTTATATTCACATGGAATGTTCCTTCTCTTTATGAGAATTCTTCTACAAAACAGTTAAAACGTACAGTTTGCTTACGCCGATAACATAACTAAATATAATGCTTAACTGTTGTAATAACCAAATCAAAAGAATAAGAATATATCGGTATACCTATAGACCACATAAATTAGAAGAACTTGTTTTATCTAGTTTCAGTTTACAACGATACAAGGCCCCTCTAAAGTTCTTATAAAATTCTTTTTTTTTTAACAAAATATTGGTGATAATTCAAATATACTTACCTAAATTATATAGTCTTGCTATTCGTCTTGTTGTTGAGGAAAGGATTAGCTATTGTTATTCTTCCACCTAATTTCGTACATTCTCTTGAGCACACACAAATATACTCAGCCGACTGATGTAGGAATCTAACTCACGACCGGAAACATCTACTCGGAGTCGGCTAAACAATCTACAGCTGCTCCAAGTTGGCTAAACAATCACATAAATCACATATATAAAAATCATCTCAATTTTCCAATTACAGAAAGTACATAGGTAAACGTAGTTTGACTTTCGCTGTCATCTTTAGTTCCGTATACAATTAAAAAATTATACGTAACTTATGAAATAAAATAGTAGGAAAGGGGTATAGTGTGAAAAACCTTCGTGGTAATTGTTTGTATTATTTTTAAAAGCAATATTACACTCGTCTATTTTTCTTAGATGAATAGGACTATGGTTTACAATACAGGAAATAGAAGTATATAAAATATAAGTAAGGGCCAATTTATTGTCAGTTTTCTATTATGAGTGGTAGATTTTGTTGTTACAGAAGGTAATACAACGTGTTATTTTTTAAATAGCGGGTAGCTTTGAAAACGTATGTATGGAGCACGGCACTATACGGTTGCGAAACTTGGACGGTAGGGGAAGCAAGTAGGAAGAAATTAGAAGCTTTTAAGATGTGGTGTTACCGAAGAATGATGAAAATACCGTAGACTGATAGAGTTAGAAACGAAGAAGTATTAGAGATAGTCGGCGAGAAAAGAAGTATGTGGAAAAACATAAAGAAGAGAAGAGATAGAATGGTAAGCCACTTGCTGAGACATGGGGGAATAGTCCGCGATATTTTGGAGGCAGAAATAGGAGTGAAGAAAGGCAGAGGTAGGTCTAGATTAGACTACTGCTCGCAAATAGTAAGGGATGTAGGTTGTAGCAGAATTAGCGAAATGCGTAGATTAGCACAAGATAGGAGAAGCTGGAGGTTAGCGTCCAACCACTCTTAGGACTGATGACCTCATGATGATGATGGGTAGTTTTTAAATATATGATATTAAAATTTCAATATTATGTAATACAGATTAAAAAATACCAGAATCAATGAAAATTAAAAATCACATGTTGTCTGTATAGAAAAATATAGACATAATGTGATCCATTCAATATTATCTTTGCTATAAATCTTCATATAATAAGTCGCGATAGAGGTTTAAAACACTATTAGGCTATCGAATACGTTCGTACACCTGCAAAAATTTAATTCAGGACAAGATTTGTAGATTATGAAATTAATGAAAACATACTATCTACACATCTCTATCATAGTTACACGATAGTAGCCGCAATGTCTGCTATACGAGTATTATTGCTGAAATTAAAAAGAACAAGTCTGGATCTAATTTTCTAGATGATCTACCGTAATTAAAGATGTATTACTTAAAAATAATTGAAAAACTGGCACCACTATTTATGGGATCGATTCAGTAGTCGATCCGCCGATATAATGGTCACTTCGGATGAACTATTTTAGTCTATCTGGACTTACACCATGGTATTCTCAAAACTTTTTTATTATATTTTAAAATATACATATATATTTAATTCAAGCTAATCCCAAACGTGTAGAAAATAAATTAGTATTCTTTTTCAAATCTAAGATTAAAGAAAAATATAATTAAGAATGTTGAATTATGGTATTCATTAGAATAGTAACACAGCTCTAACATCGAATACATTAATTTCAGTTTATAACGATTCAACGAGGCAAAAATACAGACCCTTAACCAAGTTTAAACAATCAAACTATTTGAATCTGATAATCTCAAGCCTGTGTTTTAAAATATGAGAGGAAGTGTTTTTATTTTCACAAAGAATTATGTACTTTTCACAAAAAATTGTGTGAAGTGTGTACTTCGTTCTAATGTAGCTGCTCTAATTGAATAAGTAGCATCGATGTAAGACACTAGTTTAAAAATCCATTTTCCACATGCCAAATAAAGTGTCGCGATAGTCAACAGGACACGGAATATCAACGTTACATGCACTAACTGTATTCGTCCTGAATCCAAGAATTTATTTACCCGACGCAGTAGTGTTTTGTTACAGAGAATCAGTTTTTTATTTTATTGGATTGCCTTACAATATAAGTTTTAGGTTCCACGTAGCGGGGAAAAATTCTAGTAAAGTTATGCCAGAAGTTATCTTTAAACCTTGTAGATATAAAATAAGCGAATATAAACGTTTGAAAGTGCTTATGAAATTTCATAATGGACTGTCTAATATCAAAAAGTGAAAGAAGAATATATTAAACAATTGACTGCACTTAATTTTCCATTCTTGTATAATCATCTCTTCAACTTTTAATATCAATAATATATTATTTATTATTTATTGTAATAATTTCGTAGCTAGCCCGATTAATTTATTAACTATTCCAATATACTTATTATGATAAATAAACGATAAATGAAGATAATATATAAATCTATGAATCATACTTTTATATAAATGGAAAATTAAATATGGGAATAAAATAATTTATTCGATATTTTCAAAGAATCAAGTTGGAATAAACATAGACTCCTGTATTACATAAGAGCCGTGCAGTACTTATAAATGTAAATATGATTATTCTCATGTCTGATCAATGAAAATTATATGGCCAAGTGTATGCCTTTATTAAAATATATGTATGTCTTGCATATAATAAAATAAATACTAAGCGTTCAGTAATTTATTATAAAATATCCGCACGATTTCATTTAATCAGTATGAAGGAAGAGCACTTGCTACTTAGAAAATTATATTCTCGCGGATATACAGACAATAATTGTTGCAATATGAATGTTAATGAATATGGGAACATCATTGCCATGCTTTGTAAATTGTACCGCAATCATGGCAGCGGCATCTTTAAAGGCAAACAGTCTCTAAGATGTAGCGCTTCATAAGAGAGAGAGAGTCTCTTTGCAATCAAAGAAACGTTATTTCGTCATGCACCAACCCCTAGCGGGGCATGAAATGTCAAACCCCAAACCACTATCCTACTCTTAATAACAGGAACTTCAAGCTTCAGTTTTAAACATTAAGTATTGGATGTGTTTCGGAGCATAGGGGTGCTGACAGCGAACATCCTCCTATACTTGAAAATGGCATTATTTTTGTATGATGTTAATTTTTGTTTGAAATAACAAAATAAGCAAGATGACTTTAGATTTCGATTTACCTTAACATTGAATTTTTATTTTCCTATATATAAATAATTGTCCTACATTAATTAAACAACTCAATTACACTATTAATTATTATTATCAATTAAACTACCGAACAATAAGAACATACACAAACTACATCACATCGTATGTGATGTAGTTTAAAAATACAAATCGTGTTTGTGATAACATCATAAATCATTTTAATCATCGTCATTTTAAATGACAACAGTACGCGAGTAATACCTTATTTGGAAACTACTTCAAATATCTATAAGTATTCAAAAGTTGGCTATTATTTCGTCAACTGTCTTTTGATTTTTTTAAAATCGATTAAATGTAATAACCCTTCGAGCTTTTGGCCAGTGCGTCCCTGTAAAAGCTAAGTGTCAGGTTTTTTTATGACAAAAGTCACAGAAAAAGTCAGTTAGATGTCCTTACATAGCCTTATTGTTATTATTTTATTTTGTATTTACATTAAAAATAAGTAATAGGTTAATGCAAAACAATAAATTTAATTCACAAATAACAAGTACCAAGTAGTACTAGATACCTTGGAAGCATTTTAAAATATGTTCCCAAAATATGTGCCTTTCTCCTGCTGACAGTACAATATCCTGTTTTGCTATAAAACTATTTTCTCACTCACTCATGTGCTTCTGCGGAAATTAATCTCTTCGGTAGTTAAATTCTTCAGTAATTGTCTGTTTAAAAACCTCAATTTTAACGGCTTGCGCAGCGTATACTTAAGCATATACATGAATTTAAGGGCATTATATCTGGATACTGAGCCGGTCATTCTGTTGTGACCTGCTGTTTTTAGTACTATTGTATTCCGGCATTCAATCCACCTATTAGGATACTGTTCATTGAGATAAACTCTTACTGTACCATAATAGCATGGAGGAACACCACCCTGTGCAAAATTATTTCCAGATCTCGAAATTCATCAGGAACTCATCTAGAATCTCCAATATTAGCGGTTCAATAGTATTCTAAAACATGTCCAAATACAACTCTTTCGTCAAATTTCGATTTAAAAACACAGATCCAACTATGTCATTACTTACGATCCCTGCCAAAGATATAAGGATTCATATCACTTCAGTATCTTACATGCTAAGTATTCTCTCTTCTATGTAAAACAAATTGTTTTGAATATTCAGATTCGCGAGCTATTTCTTTTATTATATCACAAAATTAAAGTTTGTCATCAGGATCACCTTTATCTCGTCAATAATTAGAATCGTATTAAATTAACTTTTAAAAGTACGCTAAAGCGAATTTCTAATATAAATACAACATAAAGGTTGGATATCTAACAACGTTTAAGTTACTTTTGCTGGATTTATCTCATAAAAAAAACTGACATTTAGCTTTTAGAGGGAGACACTGCCTAATAAGTTTGATGGTATGTCAATATTGGGTTTAACTGATTTTTTGAAGAATTAAATGACATATATTCAAATTAAAACGACTTTTGAATAAATATTTTGTAAGCAGCAGTAGCAGCATTAAGCAGCTTTGAAATGAGATGTTACTCGGATGTTATTCGGCTATTTAAAAATAATTCTCAAAATGGCCCCGGAACGCTACATTTGATGATTTGAACGATTTAAACGCTACATTATTAATTAATTAAAACATAATGTTTAAATTTTAATGTCTGTATGTAAATTTTTGTTCCTTAGGTCTCTCAGTTCCAAAGTTAAGAGGGGGCGGGGGTCTTTGGATGCACATTGTGTATTACAAATTATATCATCATAATTTATAAACTACTTTGATTAGTCAACTATATATTTAATAATTAAAGTCAACCGGTGGTCTTTAGAGGCCAATAGTAGCAAGTAAATATTATTTATTTAATGACAGAAAATGTTATAAACCATCAATCATACCGGGTGGAAAATATTCATGGAATACAATTATTTTTGTCATTTTGACGAGATATATGAGAAGTTCTCGGACAAGTGGATCTAAGTGGAATTGTCTGTTCTCTAAATTAAATTTTACATATACATGATGATTCATGTAAGTATACTGTAAGAGGCTTGCGCATTTTACACTAGTAACCCTACTTATTTTTATATAATTATATTCTCCTTACCCCCGCATGCGGAGCTCTGCGGGGGTAGACCTTTATTTCTCTAGCTACTCGTGGGATCAAAAATGGAATCATCGATCCATAAAAGAATCTTGGAGGATAAAGAGGTCGAAAGCGGGACTGTACCATGGATGCCTCCATCCTCCCAGCCAAGCAGTTGCTCTACCGCCGACACCCAGGCCACACTATAGGTAAGGTAGTCATAGTATCAGCCTATCTATCATATGAAAGCAGGGACAATCCCACACGAGAGGTGAAGGAACTTGTGGACTTCTGTGAAAAATCCGACCTGCCTTTGCTGATGGGATGTGATGCGAACTCATACCATATGGAAGTAGCACGAACACCAATAGCAGAGGTATGAAGCTCACGGAATATCTGGTAAGTACAGAGCTAGATATTTTGAATGTGGAAAACACACCCACTTTTCATAATGCTATAAAGGAGGAGGTAATTGACATTACCTTGGGCTCCAAACACGTGCGGAACTGGAGAGTCTCGGATGAACCCACACTCTCGGATCACTCTGCCATTAAGTTTGATCTGGGAGTGGGGGAGCATGAGGAGACAAAATGGGTCCGTAACTCCAGATTTACAAACAGGGAACAGTTTAAGTCGGATCTTCTAGTAATAGTTCGGGGGATCCCCTCCAGAATTAGTGAGAGGGAAGTACTGGAGGCGGCAGCCTCCCAACTGAGTAGAGGATTGATAGAAGCCTATGAAGAAAACTGTACACCTAAACGATTTAGGCCGAAAGGCCAGGTAAGATGGTGGAACAATAAGCTGAAAAACTATTATATGGAAGGTAAGAAACGTTCTGAAGGGAGCCAGAAAACGTAACAGCCGTACAACCTTGGAGGACTATAGGACTGCCAGGGATCAGTATATACCTGAGGTTAGGGAAACCCAAAGAAATAGTTGGGTTTCTTTCTGTAATGAGATAAATAAGGGACCCGAGGCAGCACGGCTGAACAAGATCCTAGCCCGCAGCCCGGAAGCGATATTGGGATCGCTCAAGCTCCCTAATGGTAAATTCTCGGAATCGGATGAGGAAACCTTAGACCATCTCATCAAAGCACATTTTCCGGGCTTTTATAGACCGGAGACGGGAGACATTTCCGACCCGCTAGTAGGGGCACATAGAACCTGGGCGGTAAACCGAGAGGGGGACGACAGGGAACATGTGAAGGAGATAGTCACACCGGCTAAGATGAGGTGGGCCTTGAGGTCCTTTGATCCATATAAATCGCCGGGACCGGACGTCATTTATCTGGTACTTCTGGAGAAAGCAGAAGAGATAATCCTTGGCCCTCTTATAATGATCACCAGGGCCAGCTTGGCACTGAAGATGGTCCCGAAAGTGTGGCTAGGCACAAGTATTGTTTTTATACCTAAACCGGGCAAAGTCGAATACACGTCCCCTAAGGACTTTCGGCCGATTAGCCTTACTTTATGTTTAGTAAAGACGGCCGAACGATTAGTTGACAGGTACCTTCGGGATACTGTCCTAATAGAGAGACCGCTTCAAGGGAGCCAGCATGCTTATCAAGCTGGTAAATCAACAGAAACAGCTCTGTATAAGGTTGTCTCATCGATACGGTCACAACTGGACTCCGGAGGATACGTTGTCGACACCTTCCTTGATATTGAAGGAGCCTTCAACTTTACATCCAGGGAGGTGATTAGCGGAGCACTGGGCAGATGCTACACCCCCAGAATAATCGCTGAATGGATAGACCATATGTTGGGAAACAGACAGCTTACTGCCAATAAAGGCAAGATTACCATCGAGGGTCGGGTCGACTCGGGCTATCCACAGGGAGGGGTATTGTCGCCCCTTCTGTGGTGCCTGGTAGTGGATGAGCTGCTTGAAAGGTTAAAGAATTACCAAGGAATTGGCTATGCCGATGACTTAGTAGTAATAACGAAGGGCTCTTTCCTGGAGCCGATTCTCCATATAATGCAGGGAGCATTAAACAAGGTTGGGAATTGGTGCAATGATAGGGGACTATCGATCAACCCCTCTAAGACTGAGGTGATGGTGATCACCAAGAAATATAAGTGGAAGAGAACATGTCCGCTGAAACTTGATGGTCAAGAACTAAGCTATAATAGCGAAGTAAAATGCTTAGGAGTAATCCTGGACGGGAAACTGTCATGGGAAAAACATCTAAGTCACATATGTTCCAAGATCACAGCAACACTTTGGCAACTGAGAAAGGCCATTGGTAATAGCTGGGGCTTGAAACCGGAGACCATGAAATGGATGTATGAGACAATTCTTAAACCCAGACTAACGTATGCAGCACTGGTCTGGTGGGAGAGAGCCTGTTTAAAGTCAACCGACTTAACAAGCTAAGAGGATTGATTCTAAGAAGTATAACCGGAGTCCCAAGATCAACACTGCGCGAGGCAATGGGGATACTGACGAGGATACCACCTATTGATGTCACCTTGAGAGCGGAAGCCGTAAAGGCAATGCACAGGGTGGGAAACATGAATAGGAAGGTAAAGAACCTGATTAGACTCTCAAGAGAGCTAGCTGAGTAAGGACTCCTATGGATGCCCTCTGACAGTATGAGTGTCTACTTCCTGTTTGACAAGAAATACAAGATCACCCTCACCAGTAAGACCGACTGTATGGAGGGTCAAGCTGGATTATCGCTCAATGGAGACATCTGGTACACGGATGGAGCCAAGAGTGGGAACAGAGCGGGTACGAGAGTGTACATGCGACGTGATGGGATAGGTAAAACCTTCCCTCTGGGCAAATACACTACCGCACTCCAGGCCAAGCTAATTGCAATTACATACGGTGTTCTGGGGGCCGACCAAAATCGGACCCAGAAGAAAGTATGTATCTGCTCGGATAGCAGGGTGGCGTTGGCAGCCCTGAATTCAGCAACGACAAAGTCGAAGCTGGTATATAATTGCTATGAAGCATTGCACCACTTGGCAGGGAAGGGACCAGTGGAACTCTTATGAATACCTGGGCATAAGGGCATCAAGAGCAATCTAATTGCAGATGGCCTTGCCAGACTAGGGACCAGAGAAAACCTCTATGGACCAGAACCTGCATGCGAATAAGTTGGAATCTGATCAGAAATCGTATCAATCGCTGGGTAAGAGATAGCACAATAAAAGATGGAGAGAAGTAACGGGTTGTCGAATAACCAAACTCTTCATCAAATACTCAGAGATTGAAAAATGGACCCAAGAATTCATTAAAATGAACAGGCTCAAAGCCAGAACCCTGGTGGGAACCATAACAGGCCACCATAGTAGTGCCATCTGAATGCATATAGGCACAAGCTGAGGCTGACTGACAGCCCGGCCTGCAGATACTGTAAAGAAGACGAGGAAACCTTGATCCATTTTCTTTACACCTGCCCCACACTGGAGGAGAAGAGGTACCTTATATTAGGGATCCCTGTTATCCTAGAGGAGGCGAGGCTTAAGGCGGAGTAGGTGCCTAAATTGCTCCTTTTATGGGAGAGCATTTTTGGATAATGACCCGGATAAGAAGGGATCGCCAAGGGACTACCCATGCGATCAGTGAGTGATGAGGCCCAAACCCATATAGCATAATAATAATAATAATATTATCCTTGCTGGGCTCATATTAAATTTACTTGTTGGAATTACAGTCTATAGTAAAACTTTAAACTTTAAAGGAAAATATTTCGTATTTATGTTTGTATTATTTCTTCGTTTAAGAAACTGAAAGCTATTTGGCTTTGTTGTATGCTTTATTCTTGAAATAACTCTATATAAAAACGACATAAAGTCTGATGATTTGCCCACTTAATAGCACCTTCATCTAGTCAATTTATTAGGAAAGGTTTAGTTTAAGTCGCCTTTTACAATTTTAGTATAATATGGTCTATAATAGCGTTTATCATGTTGAAACCAAACCGTTTTAATTAATATGGTCAGAATTAATACATTTGGATTTTGGTTTTTCAGAACAACTTTTAAAGATGTTTAAATATTTTTTAACTGTCAAATTCCCTTCAATTAAACTTGTACTAACAATTAGTTGGCTACATAAACGTTAATTTTTCGAAATTATTATACATATATGTGTTTTTTTCGAATCTAATGAATATTCTTTTTATTAATATCCATAAATTTTCCAGTTGACTTCTCCATTCAACGCTAAGGTTTATTTGTCTGAAAAAAGATTGTTAAAAAAGACATACCGTATTTATACCTCCATTCGTCACAAAAATGAACTCTACGATCTATATTCTCTTCTGTTAGTTTCTGGGAAAATGCTATTTTATCGTCATAAAGTATTTCATTAACGAAATACTTCGAAACAACTGTATGGCCGACATTATTGTTTATCGGAATTTTGCGTGAACTTGACGTTGGATTATCTTGAAGCTTATAAATACTTGAAATAAATGTCTACTTTCACATTGTCTTCTACGAAATGAGTTTCCTTTTTAGTGGTTTAATATATGCAAATCCCTCAAACTATATATAAATTTTAGACACAGTACCTTGGGAGATAGTCATAAATTCGGGGATTAAAAACCTTAGCAACTTCCACTTGATTTCCACTATCTCTATAGATATACACGTACTAATTTTCTGTCATTGTTTAATTTTTTTTATGATTTTAAGGTAAAAAGTTATTGTAAAACCTAGCGATAAATATCTTAGAATCAATTTATTATTGGTTCGACCTGTAGGAACTGGATTAATGCTTAAGCACAAGCACTATAGAGAAATCATTTTCATTTTAAATATCTTCACTTTATCTACTTTTGCGCTTTTACATTAACCCCTTATTTTTAATTCAAGCCATAAGTTTCATAAATCCTTAAAACATCAAGGAAAGTTCAGTCATATAAAGGTACAGGGTATACCTATTTAAAGAAAAGATTTTTAACCACACTTATATGAATCAGTTTATATACATATTTAAAATTTAATTTATAAGATACATCTTTAACATTATGAAATCAAACTACCCGAGCATATTCCATAAATTCTAAGATAACCATAATTTTATTTCACAAGTGTTTTACACTTTGTGTAAAAGTTGATTTGCCAATAATTGTCTTTTCAGAGAATATGGCTTCTTAAGCATATACAGAAGATGTATATAATACAAGTTTTACGATCTTCTGTTCTGGAAGATTTCTATTAGTTTTATAAGAACTTCTCAACTTTATTGATTGCTTATTACATGAAATTTAGGAATTAAATTTAATTCACATAGATTAGTATAAACTAACAATTCCTTAAGAATCAGAACTTACTAGAGGACTTAGGAAAAATGTTAAACGTGGCAGGAATGTTAACGTCCACCTCGAATAAGGAATTGCAGATATCTCCAGAATTTCAAAGGGAAAATTTAAATAAAGAATGACTGGAAGAACTGAGTTGCCAATACTGTAATAAAGACATATTAGACATACCAAATAATCTATTGAAAATAGGTCTAAGGACACGATTTCAACGAAGACCTATGGTCAACGACAATGATTCATTATTATATTTCAACAGAATAATAAGTGAAATCCTCACGGTTAACTAACCACGAAGGAACAAACCTATATAGCTTAAGATTATTTACCAAATGGAATGATATTTGGTAAATATCCTTACGATTTACTGAACCATGAAGAAAAATAGATGTACATAACTAAATATATAATAATACCAGGGGCACAGCGTACATGGATGCGAGTGATGCATCGCATCCCTTAAAAAATTGGCAAATTAGTGTTATTTAAAAGTTCAATGGATTTATTCAATTATTATAATTTTTTATTATTTTAAACCGACCGCAAACATACATTATTTACTTTAAACGCTACCATCAACTTTTTTATTTTAAATCGGCCGTGAAGGCGCCCGAAATTATTGGACTCCCGCGTTACTTGCTGCAGTGCTGAAATGCGATGGTCCACGTCACATCCAAGCTAGGCGTTATGTGGGCAAAAAGGTCAGTGATCTTACGCAGTCAACAGTGGAACCTCGAGTGGGTGTTGTCGTTATTTACGCACTCAGTTATGCGATTATGTGAACGTATCTTGGCAATTGTCGAAGGAAGATTTGGAAGCACTGTTTCAGGTAATTGTGGAATATGAAAATGAGGAATGAGATCGAGAAATCACTATTTGTGCTAGAAACCTTTTAACTTTATAGCGCGACTTTGATTTTAGTTTTTTCTTAGCAGTCTTTTCTGTAATATTCCCACATTACGAGAGCCTGTTTAAAATTCTACATCCAAAAATATCATATATTAGTTACAGCAATAAAAAGATCGCCGATTTCAAATCACAAAATTCAAAAAATGAGAAACGAGTTTAGTGACATTTGGGACCGTATGGACAGATTTGTGTTAGAAAATCACCCATCAAGTAAAATAATGCGTTTGGATTTAATTCCCGAAGAAGATAATAAAAGCACCTACACACGATTGTTTTATTAAATTTTGGACGTTATTACTTAAACATAAGTGAACGGTTTAGTGAAGCTTCTAAACTGAAATTCTTAAATCTAGATTCCACACAATTTACTTCATTCGTGAAACGTTTTCCTGACGAACTTTTTTCTTCTTTAGTAGATACATATGGAACATTCTTTGACGCAAATCATTTAAAAAGTAAACTTTCAGTGATTTATAGTGATCCCAATCTGAAAAAGAGCACTGTGCTTGAACTTCATCAATATATTATGTCCCTTTAATTATCTTCTGTTTTCCCGGAGTCATCAAAATTGTGTCGTTTAATTTTGACGATTTATACCACAAGTAGTTCCGCGGAAAAATCATTTTCATGTTTAAAGAGAATAAAGGCTTATCTGCGAAATTCTCAAAAGCAAGAAAGATTGTCAGCTTTAGCATTAATAAATATTGAAAATGCCTTGTTAGAATATATGAGATCGTCTCCAACATTTGAAGAAACAGTGATAGACGTTTTCGCTGGACAAACAAAAACCGAAAAATTGATTTTCATTTTAAAAATTAGAATATATACCTCGGCATAATCATTTTAGGTTAGTGTCTTTTCGGTATCTTTACTATTTTCATATGGCCTACCATACATCTGACTATACTTCTTCCTTTATAAAACTTTTATCACATTCCTAGGTTATTTTCTCACGCTACGCCCCTGAATAGTCCAGTAATTTGATATTAACTACTTTTCAATAATGTATACAACTGACCAAAAACAGTTATAAATAAACACTGTTAGTTTTAATCTTACTTTCTTCATTGCTTAACAATTCAACTTCATTGAAAAACCCTATTTCGACTATATCTTCTATTATAAAATAATTTTTTAAAATACTGCTGTTATTTTATTGTTACTGCTGAGTTATTTTATTAAAGATATTTTTACGTATATTTTACAGTAAAATACTTTACTAATATTCTTTTAAACGTTATAACACATCTCCACTGAAAATCTTTATTAGCATACAAAGCAAAAAGTAAATTCTATAAAACTGAATATCAAAGTCAAGATACTACATAGAGATAAGGTACTGCTTATAAGATTAAACTGCTTTTAAAATATAGTCGGTTATTACATTAATACAAGGTTTGTAAATAGTTGTGTATCGAAATAAAGTCGTTATATTTGCAGTTTAAATAAGCGCAATATCTCAGTTGAGAAGTTTGGGTTGCTAGCTCAAAATAGCACTAAACAGGGCGAGCTGTTAGTAATGAATAATGTAACAGCGGGCGTTGTAAAGAAACAAGGCTTCCAGAGTGATTGAGAGATCGGAAGAAAGGTCCAGAATATAAAAAGGAGATCAGAAATCGTTCTGCGGGCGACAAAAACTGATAAATATCCTGGAGATTTACGTGGATTCTACACCAAACTTTCATAACGTATTATATCAGAACACTTGTTTAATATCTAATGCTTACATTGAATCCTTTAACCAAACTTTTGAGATGGTTAATTTTAAATTCAAATAGTAGGTACATAAACTTCTGTGAACTGTTTGAAATTTGTTTATTGAATATTTGTCTGTAGTTTTACGATATCCAGTTCATAATTTGGTAGAATAGTTAACTGCAGACGACTCTTTGGTGAACTTATATAATAATAATAATAGATTTCCCCCAATAAAATATATAAAGAATAAAGAATTTCCCCCAAATTAGTTTGTTATATACATATATGCGGTCCATATGTGCGGAAACGCACTAACATGTTTAGATATCTAATATTACCTAATCTACTTACTTAAATTTTACAACACCACTTCTTCGTTCCCTATTTATCTTGCTCGCCGATTTGTAAGCTTTGGAGAGTAAACGAATAGTACTCCATTCTATTCTGTAATTAAAACACCGATAAGTCTGCCACTATTTCGTAAATTGACTTCAGTGTTGACCTTCAATTCAACTTCAGTTTAATTTCGATTCAACGTCAATTGAAGTCCAATTCAACCTCAAACATTAACTGCATGAATTTGAAAAATTTTAGATCGAAAATAATGAATAGGGTAACTATAAAACAATCATATTCTTTATTGACACCATCTAGCAATAATGTGACAAAATTGGAAGAAACTATGAACAATCTAGCGATTTCATACTTAACATCCCAGATGTGACTATCAATGTTCATCTAAAACGTATTTAGCCTAGTCCCGGTAATTCTTAACATACTGTATTGATTCCAAAATAATTTCTGTATAAATCTAGAGCGACGACTTTTATTAATAATTAGGTACTTTAACATATACTTGTGCCTTCTACTCTATTGAAGATGATTCTATATATCGACTAAATACTGTTTCGTAACATTTGCATGTTTAACTATTGTCGCAGGTAGACTGAGAATACAAATAAAAATATATAATCAATTTTTCAAGTCAAGATTATTCGTAGCTTTCGCTATTCCCAAGTTTTTTTTGTTTTTTGCCGACTTGCAACACAGAACAAGATACATAAAAAATCGAAAAATTTACATAAAATGAATATTAAAGCGTTACTACTCAGTACCTCAGTACAATAAAGTTGTACTTTGGAAGTGACATAAGTATTTATTCGAATACATGTTAGTATTTCTATTATTTCCATTTTATGCATGTGTGGTTGGTGCGTAATTAGAGCTTTATTTACATATATGAATATTTTAGGAGCCTAATTTATCTTCGTCTTAATCTAAATGTTTCGTTTCACACCAACGTATAAATAA
Source organism: Rosalia funebris (assembly GCA_037954035.1). Taxonomy (NCBI): domain Eukaryota; kingdom Metazoa; phylum Arthropoda; class Insecta; order Coleoptera; family Cerambycidae; genus Rosalia; species Rosalia funebris. Next base: position 29,062,119 of record JAZFAV010000032.1, on the reverse strand, counting down.
ATAGGCAGAGTTGAAAGCACTAAAGTATCAAATAAGTAAACGACTATTTTAGGGATGGATTGTTTTCGCATCATAACTATGATGTTAACTTGAAGAAAGGAGTTAATTAATAACGCGGAAACTCAACCGGCGGTCTTTACTCTACGTAAGATTAATTTCACTACAGCAGATCTGTATCTACGACACTTGAAATGACAATGATGTCTAAGAAAGATCATTAATATAGTCTCTAACAACGAGGACCCGCATATATTGTCTTACAAATGAAACCATTATAATCCTATCTTTATACATGTGTATATGATAGACAATTAATTATTAATATCAAAATGGAATATGTTATGCGTTCTTACATAAATCTTTTTATTTTATTAATCTATCAAATACTTTTAGCTAGTGACATATAGCGGCATTGAGAGTAATCATACTGTAATCAGTTTCAATGTACCTAATATACCCTTATTAAGACAAAAATAGTAAAAATTAATAAGTAATATTTTGTAGAAATATAAGACGAGGCAAGCCAACAACTTTTTCTTGAAATAAAAGTGTATTAAAAAATATAAAATAACCCTGCATTATGATATACGGAACTGATAAACAGTGATTATGTGGTGATTAAATATAATTACACATTATATTTAAAACGAACAAAATGGAATATATTTTATTAATGCAGGTTTTAATGCAACATTTAACGCATTAATGCAACACATGTATTGTTTGCGCAACAAGAATTTTCCTTCTATGCATGTCAAAACAATATATCAGTTTAACATCAGTGGAAATGTTAAACGGAAAGAATGACAACTGATATTTCCTAACAAAACGTGTCAACATTTTGATAGTTACAGCTGAGCACTGGCAATTGTTTTAAAACAGCTTTGTTTATCCATATTTGATACGTTATCACGATAGTGTTTCCTGCACAAATATCTGAAACTAAGAGGTTATATTGTAATAATAATAACAGTATTAATAACCTAATAATAACAATAGACTTAACTTTATCTTTAACTATATCAGATATAAATGCAGATAGTTATGTAATAGAATTCATGATAATAGCCTTATAATCGTCTAATGGAATCAAAAGTTATAGTCATTGCATCAAAATATTTGGCTTATTGTATATACTTATATTGTTACATTATTTATTTTTAGTAAGGGACTATTTAGATATTTAAAATGTTTTTAAATTAGTAATTTAATTGTTTGAATTGCTATTAATTTTTTGACCAGATCGAACATTGTGTAAATTCACATTTAATATACATATATACTAGAATTATTTTATGAAGAGCAAGCAGTGAAAGAATTTTACGCGCGCAAATGATTTATAGGCAGGTCTGTGTCTTTTATTCAGTCAGACATGCATCTATCTTTGTCGCACCATTTATTGCCGACTTAGTCTTCATAAAATAATTCTACTATATTATCATATATTCATCGGTACTCACTCTTGCAATGGTCTCAATTCGACGCAGTAAAGACCAGGCTATTTACTGCGCACCTCGTGGGCGGTCCGATATAGTAGTTTTGAGATTTGTTCCTATTCTTGATGAGCTTATACTCGTGGTTTATGTGTAAATATACATATATATATATATATATATATATATATATATATATATATATATATATACACATATATATATATATATATATATATATATATATATATATATATATATATATATATATATATATATATGTATATATATATATTTCTCTTTGAACCTATTTTTTTTAAATACTTTCAATTAATCCATAGAACATTTAGAATATTTTTAGGGCAAACAGTGGCCTAGGCTGACTTCTCACGATTAACTATATCAGTCAAACGACAGCTGGCGTGGCTATCTATTAGCGCCAGTTACTACTAGAATCGGCTACCGCCATTTGGCTCGCTTATAACTTCTAACGGCTTATAAGTCAGTGGATTCACAGAAGCTACACCAACTTAGGTGTTTGTCTAGAAAATTTACCATCCCTCAGATAGGATGCAAAATCCTAGGTCTCTCGTTTTACATGTTGTCTTACTTGTAAGCATGTATAAGAACCCTACCCCATTAAAACTATGGGGTTCGGCAAACATTTCCTGGTTGGAAGTAGGTTTTCTCCTGGCGTCGGCATCGGTGATAAGTTTTGGTAGCGGAAATAGGCCGACGTTAAATAAGTGCATTAAAAAACTTATTATTTGTATAGAACTTTAAATAGAATTTTTACTAAATAATTTTCGTCGTCGCCTAATCGATGACGTATTGTTTATTGTATTGAATATCACAGACAAATAATACTTAATTTTGATTTAGCCACTACAAGACATTTGTGAACTTTGTGGTGCACACAAAGTTAAGATAAAATAATTATACGGAACAAATATTATTTATGAGACAAGTTCAAGTTGACATTAATTTCTTGCTCTAATTATTTGTACAAAATAATGAAATTACGAAATTCAAGCAAACCTGATGAAATAATACGAATATATTTTCAATGTGAGTAATTGAAAAATATACATTCTGATGATTGTGCCCAACATACTTAGGTACCTGTTGATTATGAATAACATCATTTTAAACTATTAACAATATCAATGATTGTTTAAGATTTTATATCGATTGTTTTATTATATCTCATATTTCATTAATTTCATAAGCGCTATATATAAGTTCATTTAAATGTTAGAATATCTCTTTTCAATATACACTCGCCTTTCAAATGATCTGATGATTAAAACATAGATACCCTGAATAATTATTGTATGAGCTGTGTGTGTGTGTGGGGGGGGGGGGCACTGTGTAACATATACAGTGCGAATGTGATATAGTAGTGTTATAAGAGGTTGGGCGACTGGTTGGGCGAAAAGGATTTTGCCTGGGCGCTCGCCCACCTGAGCCCACCCCTGGCGCCGCCACTGTACATATAATACACACTACCACACAAATTTTTGATCGGAAAATGGTGTATTTCCAAATTGTTGGAAACAAGTTTTAGGTTTATCTTTGCTGAAGAAAAATTTTCCAGAATTTAAACATCTTCGACTGATTAACATATTATCAACGCCTCAAAAGTTATTGAATGAGAAGTAGATCTCAAGTTCGAGTACACGTTTATCCCGTACACAAGTTTATTGTAATACCCAAAATGCAATCAGGATTTCGCTGTATGTATAGCTGTGAGAAGGCTAAATCTTTAGGTATAAGCGATGCTGAGTTAAACGTTTCATAGTCACGTGTCTGATAGAACGGAACGATTTAAAATAGATAAAAATATGTTTGGCCCTCTCAGAATATCGTCGGGTACCCCACAATCTCATCGGGGCTCATTCATAGGACCACATCTCTACACATTATATAAATTTGACTTTAATAATACAATTTAACATTATCAGATATATTTATACGCAGAGGGTAAGCAACTTTAACTGTCTCTTGAACCTAGAAAATCGATAAAAGCAATAATTCTCTAAAATCTAAAAAAATCAAAATATCATTGCTTAAGTATTACTACAAAGAAAGCAACTGCTTTAGTATTTAGTAATAAAATTTCAAATCTCATTGTATTACAAACCTGTTTATTAAGCACAGATAATTTATTTTACGAATATTAAGAAGAATATTTAAAATATTAAAATTATTAAGAATATTGAGAATATTGTGAATATTACGACTATTATGGATATTAAGGGTATTATGAATATTATGATATTATATTATGATATATATATATATATATATATATATATATATATATATATATATATATATATATATATATATATATATATATATATATAATCTAGTTGTAATTGCATCTACTGCCTTCTACTATCGGGGCAGTATAGTTCCATACTGTCATCTGATCTTCGGCGTTTTCCTGTATGTGCAATATTTAATTTGTTAGTATAAACTATCATATACCTAATATTGTTGCGAAATAAAGATATATTATTATTATTATTATTATTATTATAGAATTATTGTATTTTTTAACTGAAATTTGCTATTGGTGTTAATCTACATTGTGTTGTATCTATGTTTGAAAAACACACATTTAAAAATCTAATTTTAATTTCATGAATATATTAGCATAGTAAATAAAAGCCAGCAATGCATTTGATTTCGGTTGAACGGAATCCCCGAGCTAATATGCAAACAGAATATATCCCAAACCGCACTTGGTATTAAAAAAGTCCCTTTTGTATAGGAACACTCTGAGTGAGCCACCCCTTCGAATCATATTGACATGACAGCGCCTTAATGATACTTCCCCTCGCGGTTCGATTAGAATGTGAGCAATCTAACGAGAGTAATGGAGAAACTTCACATTCAAAGATTTTGCCGATGCTGTTTTGTCCCACATGACACAACTCCGCCGCCAACTGTGCTATGGACACTGACAAATGACGAACTGTCACCGTGAAGGAAGACTGATATGGCCGCGCCGTTGCTATTCCTCTATGCCGGGTGAATTCCATGCGACACACAGCCATTTTCAAAAATATTTTCCCTTCTCTCATATTTCCACTGACACAAATGATTTTTTCTCTGTGCAGAAACGAGAATAAATATGAGGCATTTTTCGCTCTAATAATTATAATAGTAGCCTGTCCCTAATATTTTTCAATTTTATTTTTATGATTAAGAGCCTTATTATTCATACAAAATATTCTTATAAAAACCGCGACGTGGTGGCATTGTGAAATAACGACATCACTTTTAGGCGTTATATACTACCTAGACGAATCAAATATTGTACGTAATGTACATAATCAGTCTACGGTGATATTACAATGGAAGAATATTAATTCAAAAGTATAGTTGCAATTATTATATATGTCTCATAAATATTAGAGAAGACACATTTTCTAATTAATAAATAAATATTAGATAAACAACAATGGGCTATTGTTTTTCATCATTATTGTTTTCCATATCTGATAGAAAATTAAAATATGCATTAATGGTAATAATTAATTATGGAAATTTATTTTTGTAAATTAGTAAAATATTTTTATTAATAGTTGAAACGATATTATTATTACGGTTTTAATGTACGGATAAGTCAAAATTATGAATGTCTCTATTATTGACAGATGCGTCATATTTTAGCTAACTTCGTGATAATAACACATAAAATAACTGCACATATTTGCATATCAGAAAATTATTTTGACTCTCGTTAATAGTGGATTTTAGAAAATTTATCATTTGACATTTTACATTATTATTGTTAATTATACTATTTGACAAGGCAACTTAAAAAAAGAAGAAATATAGTGTTAACAACTTGTGAGCTGTTATTGTGACAGATATGAATCATATGTGGTTCAAACTTGTTTTGGAATTTTGGATATTTTTATTGTTGTACATGGTAGTCCACTAAAAAGGAATTAAAGAAAGGCTTTACTTTACAGTCAATTTGAATATTTTACAATATGGAATCTTAATGAAAATTTATATATTTTTTAACAAAAATATTCAACCACTAATAATTTATTTAGTTATGTCCAATAAACACATAACATTCGGTGTTGCTGTCCAGACATATTGAAGCATTTACTAACAAATATTGTATCAATCCCCGTAACTAAATCAATGAAATCCTCGAAATCTAAAACCGAAGCTGTCTGGGTGGAGGTCACACATTGAAGAAACCCATACAATACTCATTCCCACTGACATCGTGAGTGCTGGCGCTTGTAATCTAACCAAGATCACGAAAGTCCATAGCAAATGGTATTTGCCACATAACGCAAGCTAACTAACTCGGCTTCCGAAACGTATTTCTCAAATATGGATAATATAAGTATATCTCTCTGAGGAAGTATAGATTTTCCACTAATTAATAATACCAATAATATCTGTTATGATAATGGGAACCATATCACCATATAACTGCATCACAATATAACAAATTAATACATCTTAGACATAGTTTAATAACATAAGGATAAATACGGCTTTGTAATTAAATTGCCGACTGTTGTCGTGCGAAAATAGTAATGATATATATGTCACTCCCTACAATATTTGTTTAGAAACAGAAGAATATAAAAATTGCAAAATTATACGTCTAGGTACATATTTTGAAAACGCAAATTTACATAAATCGAAAAAACTCATATAAATAAACCAGTTTTCCACGAAAACCGAAATATTACATGTTACTCGATATACTTTTCTTCAACCAAATTGACATAATCGCGAGATGATTAATCTTAGTTTTTGTCATTTGGTTTTCATTTTCTCATTTAGTTTTAATAACCTCTTAATGGTCTCCTGTTTTTGTTGTTATATCAAAAGTCTATGTCCCTTTACAGAAAATTTACATAAGTCAGTCCTTTTGTTAAGAACACGAATGATGAGAAGCTATGATAGTCTATTCTTTGTACTAAATTCCTTCCACGTTATTGCCATATTCGGACACAACTATTGTACGAGGGTGAGTCAAATATAAACCGGAATTTTGTTTAAATACATTTATTGTCATAATTAGAAAATTTTTTAATACATCTTATTTTTCTACATAGTCTCTTCTTTTACCAATACAGTTTTTCCAACGATTAGAAGTTTTTAATGCCGTTATCGAAAAATTAAGTTTATCATGTCTCTAATCAATTGCGCACTATTTCACGTCTTGATCGTCATCAAAACGGCGTCCTCCAAGTTCTTCTTTGAGTGGCCCAAACATGTGGTTGTCACATGGTGACAAATCCGGGCTATAGGGCGGATCTTTAAGTGTTTCTCAAGCGTTTTTCTCGGGTCAAAGCAGCTGTATGTGGCCGAGCGTTGTCGTGAAGAAGAATCACACTTTGGACCGGCCTATCTCGTATTTTAGGTCAAAAACCAGTTTTGTTTCATCAAGGAGCTGGCAGTAGTGGGCTGTCAGACGTTAACTGTACGCCAATCATGAAGAAAGTAAATGAGCAGAACCTCTCTGCAATCCAAAAAATATAGTGGCAAGAAGTATGCTTGCAGAAAGACGAGTTTTGCCTTTTCGAGGTGAGTCTTTTTCAGGGTATGCTAAATTTGTTATGCCAGTCATAGACTTGGGTCTTTGAAGGGGATTTGTTGGCAATCTGTGCAGTCAATCGACGCAAAATTTCAGTCAGTTTTACGCCCCCCCCCCCCCTCCCCCGCATCAAAAATTTGATAATAATGCTTTGCTCGACGGACGTATGGACCTCTTGCTCAGACATGATGTTACTGATACTACTGACAGTTAATCAGCCTTGGCGAGCCGTACCGATGTCACATCCTCCTCTATATATATCAAGACAGCGTGCCATTTCCCTTTACCCAACGAGCGCTAAAATAAAAATTTCGATATATATATATATATTTGACTCACCCTCGTATAAATAATATATATGTAAAATAAAATAATTTATATCGGTTGTATAAATAATACCGATATAAATAACATATTCTTCTAGTACTAATGCAAAAATGTTAACGCTTTTCTCACTGAATTATAAATAGAACTTTGAACACATAAGGATCGACTTCCTTGTCCTAAAGCATCGAGCTGCAGATAGTAAGGTTACACACAGAAACGAGGACAAATACGCTCAAACTTAGGGAGAGCTTGCCAAACTTCCACTATAGGCACTCGAACCCTATCATAAAATGACATCCCTAACGTTGACCCCAGTCCGCCTCCTCGCACTATAGTCGAATGACATCATCGCAGCTACCTCCATAGGAGAATGCGACAGGTCATCCATTCATCTAGTGGACGTATTCTCTAAGTAATGTATAAATATTAAAAATGATATTTTTTATTTGAAGATTGCCGAATTTTCATCCAATTTATTTTGAGTACACCCTCTTTATCTGAATGTTTAACTGGAAACAAATTTCAGGGAAAATTAGTTTAACAATAATTATTATTGTCCCCTTAGTGGCTGCCATTTTCTGGTGCAGATTATTTTTCAACGTCCATTTTTAAGGTGATTGTACGTATGTATATGTATAATTTATATTATTGACTTTAATTCTTAATAAATATTAAAATTTTAAAGCCTCTGCCACATGGAACCCGATCTAACGTCGCGGGCAGCGTTCTCTGCCCGCATCAGTCAGGCGATCTAGTTGTATGATGCAATATTGCATCATTCATGTCACATCGAATGCGTTGTATCGCAGCGGGCAAATCTAGATCGTAGTGTACAGCTATACAGTTGTAGATAATAATTACAAAATATCGAACAGTTGAGCGGTCAGTTCCAATTAGATTTGTCTCGCGTGCGCTAATCAGCTTGGCAAAATGAGTGAACCTACTGAATTATTAATTGAAAAAGTGCGAAAACGTCCATATTTATTTGACGCATCGCATCGATACTATAAAAATGTTGCTAAATTGTCTGAAGCATGGACTAAAATAGGTTTGTTCCTCAAAACATTCTCGTGATATACGAAAATATTTAAAAAACCGATCTTCATATAATTTCAGTTCAATAAATAAGCGATGGTATTCTCAAATGTTCTCTTCGCATTGATATTATGCACCCAATATCGTCTTTTCTTTCTATTATTTCGTAATGCTAATAGAAGTAGTTGCTCCTCGTCAGAACTACTCATTTTGTCCCACAATCAATGAAGAAAAAACAACAAGGCTGTGTGAAACTGTTCGCCCGAAATCAAACACAATACTGGATCGCTCACAAAGATATCGCACTGTATGTCACAGTGCCATATCGCTGACCGCTGCGATGATCGCACGATCGCTGCCCGCGGCAGTAGATCGCGTGTGGCCGAGCCTTTACCAAATCATCTTTCGCATTATTAAATGCGGGTGGGAAAATATATTTCTTTGTGATACTACGCCTCCGACGATCTGAAAATCATATGACCTTTATAATTATACCTCTCCCTTTTCTGTAGCGCTCTAGCGCTGCATAGAATTAATATTAGACCCGGATGATACGGATTATATTTGTAGATAACAGTAACTTTTTTTGTAATAGTGATTTTAATGAAATTTGGTCATCTTCTAGTTTATTGTTTAAAATGGCAGAATTATTGATAGATTGTTAGACCAGAGCAGAAAAAGAATCCCAATGAGGGAATTCATAGCTGGGATTGAAAATTACAGTTCTGATATTAATATCACAGTTTTTACAAAAAAATGTCACACAGAAGTTATACACTTTTTAACATTTCCCTAACATGTCCAGGCAATATAATTAATTATTCGTAAAGTGATTATTTTTGAGAATGTATTTTAAAATTTTAAAATGTTCAAACTTTTAAAACTATAAGGTTAATCATCATTTAATAATGCATATTGTATTTCATACGTTCTTTAATTGTGAAATTTGAAACAAAACAAAAGTTAAGCCCTTTTAACTTCTTTTTTTACAAATAAATAAGTTTTTAATTAAGTTTTCAAATTCAGTTATAATATTTTTAAATAAAGGTTCCTCTTTAAGTTTACATAGTTTGGGAGCGAGTAGAGAGCAGTAGTTCTGCTCTGCCTGCATTTTCTACTTAAAATATATCAGAAGTGTATAATATTGCGTTTAAACGAAGGATTTTTGAGTTAAACTTAAAAAATAAAAAAAGACTATTATTCATTGAGTGTCATATATAATGATTTTTACTGAGGCGAATTTGATTAAATCCTAAAAACTACAGATGGCATGGTCATCACTATTATTATGTAAAATAATTTTAAATTAATTCCTTATATAGAAGGTTCCATTAGAGATTAAATATATTCGCAGTTTTAAACTCCAGACAATCATTTTGAGGCCAACTATATCTATATATAATTTAGTCATTTCATTACACATCACTGAAGTACCAAAATTTTGATCAACCATTTAATTATAATTAAAGTCACTAAAATTTTTCAATTTAATATGTAGAAATTATCGAGTGATGTATGTATCGCTCGATATAGGACTAAATATATTGCATATATGAAACTGAAAACAAATTTTATTATTATTTTCTGTGATTATTTTTTTTGACACGATAATTGTAATTTAGTGTTATTGCTAAAGTTAATTTTAAGACTAAATAGTTTTTAATGTTTCACAAATTAAAATATAACTAGGACAAAACTAAAAGTTACACTACATCTGTTGTCAAAGAAATTTCATTGTTGGTGGAATTTGAGGCATATATTAATGTAAATTATTAAAACTTACTAGTGTTTACTGATGTTATTTTATTCGTGAAAGTGAAAGGCATATTCATTATTGCAATAATATCAGAAACCATTAACCTTCGCAGCGCAATTTGGTAACTTAATTAGAATATAAATTTTTTCAATTATAGCAAAGTTGTTTCAAAATCCGCGATCATTTATATAAATTTATATATTTTCAACTCTGCTGCACCTGGCACTAGCAGAGCAGCACCCCACTGAAGCACAAACCACTGGCAGCTATTCATATTATAGGCATTCCATCATCCCAAATCATATTTGTAACCTTCCAGAACACATTCTGGTTTCACATTCCAGTAACAATGGAACCCCGCGCAGAGATAGCATGAAAAACATGTAAACTATTTATAACATACTTTGCTTGATAAGATCAAAAAATGCTGCAAATTTAAATTGTCGAGGGGAAAAGAGCATGCATGTAGTTATACAATGTTCGTTAAATGTTATTTTTACTGTTATACATATAATTAAACTTCGATTACTTCAAACCATTAAAATCGTAATGACAAATTATATGATGTGTTTAATATTACACATGAAAAATTTTAATATAAAACTTATTCTATGGTTATGATATGGTTGACTATGTGAAAAATTATATTTAACGATGCTCATTTTTAATTTTAATACATCAGCTGTGCATAGAATAAAATTTTTAAAATAATATAAATTATTAATTATTTATCCCACAAATTATCTATTTAATATTCTTTACTATATTAACCAAAAATATACATACCCACGATAACCACACGGTAATTTCAGTATATCAGATTTCTCCTTACTTCAATCAAAGACAATTTTTCCATTATTATGCCAATTTGGATAATTATTGAATGAATTATTGAATTAAAATTCGAATATTAAGTATAAGATAGAAGTTTATTTATAAAACATGTGTTTTGTAATTATTTATCAGTTCAAATAGTGTCAATTATTTTTGTTATTTGATTCCTTATGTAGTAATTTTTGGTATATCGTATTTTAAAACTTTTATTAAAATGTTATTTTATGCGAAAGAGAAACTTTCTATATAATTAAGTATATTTCTCCAAGGTGCCGAAGGAGAGGCCACATCCACCAAAAACTATCAAAAACAACCTTTGGTTATTTCAATCTTGAACTTAAACTTGTAATATTGCACAAAAATCCAGGAACGTCGAGAACTAATTCCAGCTTATTGAACGTTTTGAGATAATTGCCCAGAAGACTAATGTCTGAGAACAAGAGGGTTGGTTCCAAAACTGAATACGGATCTGCAGATCAAGAACTGTGTCACGGTGTAGGCTGTTTTGGGCCTAGTAGTGTCAAATAAATAAACCTTAATATTCTTCAGCATTTTGAAATTCTGCACATCACTCAGAAACTGAATATATCTCTCGCCTATAATACTTCCCTCTCATAATACAAATGCAATATCATCAAAGCCCATCATGCCGATTAACATTCGCTTATTTTCTACTTTCTGTTGATGATATGAGTATTTGTAGCGGTCACTCTTCGATCGCCAACCAATGATGAACACAAATTCTGAAAAGCCGCATCACATTTATACTCGTCTACACTGAGACGTTCCGCTAAAATCCAGTATACGGTGGCAGTAGGAGAAGCGAAATTTCGGCAACCATTCAGTTTCTTCGTTGCTCTGGAAGGTCTTTCACTTCAGTAGTGCGTCCTTTATGTTGTGCCGTTATATCGTATGAATCCTCATCAGTGTCCATGCTGTCCTCACGAAATTTTTTCACCAAATCCTATAATATTCTTAAGCATAATGCTATTTGATGCTATCACTCATTCTTTGTAAGTATTGGATGCGCCCTTATTGAAGGGTTATATTGCTTGCTCATTGTTAAGAAGAATTTCTCTTAACGATATGCATATTTCGATGCGGAAATAATATACTTTGCTATAATGAGTAATATTCAGACTACTACCAACCTCAGCATCGAAAGTAAACTATTGCGTTTTTAAAAAGCAGGTCGCTTTTATATATTTGAATAAAATAATCCATTAAGACATATGGTTTTATGGGCTGTCTAACAAACAATTTTAATACATACACACTGTAATACAAACACTGTTCCAATATTTTAAAAGTTTCCCCAAAAAAAATATTTAAAGGTACTTAATCATTGCACATTTTATGTTACAAGTTAAACTATAGAAACGTTAATTTAAAACATAAGTAATAAAAAATGTGAAATATTGCCCGAAGTAGTGCTTATTGTTTATTTTACAGTGAACTGACAGTGCTTCGAGCACGACAAGCCAAAGCGCTGGAACAAATCACCCATCACTTATCACAGCCAAGTGCACGGATAGATTCACCCGCTACCTATTGTATATTGCACATAACATCAATCATTTGCTGTGCACATTCCGGTATCTTCGCGACATGAGGTATTGTGAGTACCCAGCTAAGAACCTAACCATTTTTAAGTCAGAATAAAAAATGACCGATCCTTTTGTATGTACGCTTACATAATATCGGTAATTATGAAGTTATTTTATAGAGACTGTTATGGTGGTTTAGTCTACTTATTATTGGCATTTAATAATGGTGTTATACGCGAATTATATGGGTTTATTACTATTTTGTGATATCTGGTGATAACCTCTGAATAAGAACGAAATTGAGGAAGGTTTACAGTAGATATTTTTTGACTTAATAACAAGTTTCAGGGTAGAGTACGGTTATCTGTGATTTTGTCCATATATCGTCTTTTTTGCTAAATAAATTGTTAGTAGAAATTTCTAGTGACGAATGATGCTTAACATAATGTACAGATAACCTTTATTTTTCATGAAAATATAATCAAAAGCGACTGGTGTATGTCCAGCTATATCACATATAGAATAAGGGCAAGTTCAAAGTTAGCGAACAACAGTTACAGAAAAAAATACTCCCACAGGGATCTCCAAACTATTATATGAATATATTTATAAAATATCTTTTGTATGTAACCTATCACTATTATACATACCATTATTTACCAACCTTATCATATAGCAGGTTTGTATATGACAAGTTCAAGTATATCATTTAGCAGGTTTGTATATGAATATGATACGTTTGTTACATCACAGGTCACCTACAGACGATGAAGGTTTTTATGCCGGAAAAGATAAAATACAAAAAATACTTGATAAGCATCCAATTATTTGCTCGATTTCTGTAAAAAGAGTACGGAAAATTGATCAAATTTCATATTCTATATTACGTCAATTTCATATCATTTACAGCACGATAATTGACACTATTATTGTGAAACAGCTACGTCACTGGCGACGGACTATAGTTTTAATAGTTCTCTCATATTCCCTAATAATTTTTTTCCCGAATTATAGCGGTCAGTATAATTTTATGCTCGGCATAATTTATTATGGAATGGTGTTAGATACTTAAGATGGTCTTATTTATTAGTAGTTAGAAACAATTTAGGTATATACCTATGTATTATTGGTAAATTATTTCTGGGTTAAATTGTAACTTACCAATTTCAGCCAAGTGATCCTTACAAGGCTTACGCATATAGGTACATACATAAAGTCTTCCTCCATGCTTTCCTCCTCTCATTTATATTAAATGCAATATTTTGAGAATAAATATAAAGGGTTTCTTTATTGCTTTACGCAATTAATTTTTCAATCTAAAATATGTAATTTATGTATAATTAATTTAGAATAAGTTTAACTGCATAAATATACATAATTTAATGTTTCATATTGTTATCCAGTATTATTATATTCATGTTTTCATTTGGACATCCTATCCACCCCACTCATTTCTAGAAAAAAGTATTAAATAAATTTATATTAAAAATACACAAGAGAAATGAATAAATATTGTTACCTTGAGATATTGTTCCGTAAGCTATTGAAAAAATCACATTGTACGAATATTTCTTTAATATAATAAGACAATAAGTACCTGTTTTTCATTTTTTTATTAAGCTTAGCAATGCCAAACAATGTCCTAATTTGAAAAGAATTTGATGATAAATAATAATAATTATATTAATAGAAATATGTACTGTATTTTTAATTTATATAATAGTAACATTTTATGCAGATATAAGAATTGTTCTGTTCAAATATCGGTTCTAATGATTTATATTAACGGTCTAACAGTGTGTAGTTGTATAGTTCCGTGTGATATTTTGATATTTATAACTTATTTTTTATTTCATATTTTCAAAAAAAAATGGGAAGATAAAGTCACCTATATCCCTCATTACATAAAAAATATGGGTCGACTTTTCTTAGACAGGCTAGACTACATGGAAATGCAACAAATTTAGATATTCAAGTTATATTTAGATCTCGAGATAAATTGAAGGGATATTCTTGTCTTGTAAAAAATAAAAAAAACTGTCGAATTATGACGTGAACATTATTTATGTTTTCATGTTTTTTCTAAATCGAAATGAATAAGAAAAATTAGGGGATCTACGTAGATACAGGAGTTATTTTAATATTGTGGTTTGTTGTAGGAATTATTACTTTAGACAAACAAAATGATATAGAATTTATCAATATAGTAGCATATTTACAAATACCTATAATAATGTCCTACAAGAATATGTTACTTTTATATTTAAGACCTAATCTTGTAATATAAATATGGTAAGGTATCTTTTTCAAATATTTATTTGTAAATATTCCATATTAACGCCCTTCAACGATAATAATCCTGATGTAAGCGTGCATTTACTAAACATATATTATTTTTATAATCAAATTTGTCATATGAAATTTATTATGTATATAGCTTATATACCTACATGAACTTTTTTCCGTCGGACAGCTTTATCTGCTAAACGCCATTTAATAAATAGTAGTCCTTCTTTCAATAATCAAAACGTATATTCTAGTTTATTTCTATAATAAGATAGTTATAAAATTCACATATTTTTTATAATTGAAATAAATGTAGCCAGTAGTAATGAATATGGGCGTAGATAAATATAATAAACTAGTCTATATTATCATAAAATATATTCCTCTGAATATGGTACTTAATTTAATGATTACTGTAACATGAACATTGTTGTAAACATAATGTACAATATAGAACTGAATATATATTTTTAATCAACTTAAATTTCCAAATTAGCTGATACAATATATTATGCAAAATTAATATGAAAATAATAATAAGCTCGAAAAAACTTTTTGATATAAATATCACTTTATTTTATGTGAATATTATTTTATTTTTATATACTCAAAGTGCAAATCAGAAATATATTTTAAATATGTTTTTACCTCGTATTGTAACCAACACAGTTAGCTATTAAATTATACACATTGCCGTAAAATAACGATGTAAAACTGTATTAACTAAACTTGCTCACTGGAGAAATGTTAATTTGAAACTAAAGTTGCAAACGCAATCTCACAATCCCCAGTAAATTTGTGGTCAATTATCTTTTGGTCAAGTATAAATGATTTTATGGCAGGAGAGTCGAGAAGTGACCGAAAGGCAAAATTACCATCATATATCAACCCCGTCCTTCGATCTAGATTTACACAAACCTTCGCAAAATTCCTTTTACCTTACTATTTTGCATACAACAAGGAACCTGACTTAATTTCAATAGGGATAGAGGTTAGGCAGTAAAGCCATTTATTTTTAACTCAAAACTAAGGGGAAGGCTGGAGTTGTTTTCAGTCGCAAATTTAACCATGTCCGAGTAGGAATTGCAAATAGAATAAATAAGGGTTGTTGTCTCTTTAAGCCTTTAGATATATATTGTTAAGCAAAATTGTCAAGGTAAACGTACGTAATACTATTTCACTCTTTATAATCTAATTTTATGCAAGGAGCGTAGGTAGGTATACTCATTTTTGTTTACAACTTAAACCCCTTTCACTATAAACGGAAATAAGTAGTTTTTAAACATAGGTAAGGTTTTAGGCCATTATATTACGGTAGTCAAATTACAGTAAAAAATAAGTAATGTATGTAATGATAGATATAAGAGATATTTGAATAATTAATAAATAATCAACTGTATCATTACGAAATACGTTGTGTATAACGAGTTCGCAAAGAATAACGATAGTAAGTAATAGTGCAAATAAACATAAAATTGGTGTTTTCAAAATCACTGAGACAAATCAAAATATGTATTTAAAATACTACGTTAAGAGCTACCTTTAAGTTTCTCGAGCTGCATATTTAAAAATAATGCAATGCAGTCTTCTATATTTTTTTAACGGACTTTTTAACTTTTTTCTTACGTACAGTAAAGTAAAATAAGAGATCAGTTACATAAGAGTTTTTTTAGTAATAATTCAACAAAGTAAATGAATCGGTAATGATTATTGAAATATAAAACAGGAAAATTTATTCAAAATCTGCTCCATTCACAGCTTAGCAATGTCCAATATGGTGCATAAATTCCCTCTGTACACTTTCAATAATTTCCGGTGTTATTACTTCTGCCATCCTTTCACTCGGATTCTCTCCTTTATATCTTCAATATTGTCAGGTCTGTTAACAAATACTTTAGTCTTAAAGTAACTCCACTAAAGTAGTCCAATGGGGTTAGGTTTGGTGATCTAGCAGACCATTCTATGGGCCTTACAGCATTTAAATATACACGAACAATATGAGAATAGCGAGGAGGAGTATCATTCTGTTGAATAGAAAAATTGATCATTCAGGAGGTCGGGTTCCCATGGATTATAAAGTATAATAATAATGATGGCATCAAATCTAACTGAAGGAATCTCTTCCTAGTCATTATTTGGTCAAAGAAATATGGACCTAATAATTTTCTTTCAACCAGTAAACAGAATGTAGTTTCCACAGAAAATGTAATGTTCGTCACAAAATTGTTATCTTTCGTTACACAATTGTTACATTGTTTCACAAAATTCGTTACACTTATTATAGTTATTTTACAATAATTAATGTACGACTTACTTTATGTTGAAGATTGTTGTGCATCCTATGTCATAGTCAGTAGCCTTTGGTATTTTAAACCTGCACCCACTTGCGATATTGCAACATGTGGATTGTCTTGTAAAGGTAATAAAACATCAATCTGAGCATTTTCATCTATAGTGGGTCAATTAGTTTTAAATAAATCTTGAACATTACCAAATTCTCTAAATTCTGTCTCTACTCGGCTGACCAGAGTTTGCAAAATAGAAGCACGATCAGGATGAATTTTGTCAAATAATTTGGCTATTTCTGCTTGAATGCATGCTCTCACCAAATACAACTATGTAACGTATTTGAATCTTTCCTCGCTCACTTAACTTCATTAATACGATTGCTAATCACACTTTAAATGGTTTAAAGATATGAAAAATAATAGCTATAATCAGACCCAACTGCCTTCGACTATAAAAAATGGGATAATTTGTTTGAGAATCACTGAATGCTATTCGGTCAATAATATTAATATGTTATAAATGTTAAAGGGTTAGGTACCACCACATTATCTTAACACTTCGACAACATGCTAAGAGATACAAGAATTCTAAATAACAGGTTACGTTATTGCCTACGAATATCTAGAACAAAAAGTAAATAGTTATTAAACTATTAAGGATTTAACAATACATACTTCCTTAGTCTGTGTTATCTTAAAACGATTTTAAAAGGTGTCATTGATACTAAATCTCAGCCACATGATTTATATATTTAATTAACGAAAATCATTTACTGAGAAAGTTGTACGCGTTGACCTGTATTGACAAATTACATTATTATGTTAATGATATGACATATTGTTGATATACTACTATATTTATACGTCATTAACCAAATAGTGCAGAATGCGGAAAAATCTATGTTGAGTGATACAACTACTATTATTTTTAATACACAGGGTGTTTATGGAAATCGTCCGAGTGTTATTGTTGCGGGAAATTAGTAATAAAACGATGTTTTATACGCAATATTTTTGGAATATTGCCAGCGTTATATTGCCGTAGAAAGGAAATAGTGGTTAATAATATAAACAATAGTTTAGCGTAAACAATTAAGTATTAGTTAACGATATAACAAGTTTTTACTAACAGATATTATCGACAAATCAAATATAAGGAGATTACTACTTCAGAATGTATTGTTTATGATTACTAGTTACAGTATTGTAATTTAGAAATTAAGTAATTTATGTTAATTAAAAATAAATTCAAGTAACGTAGACGTTAATTAATAAATCTATTAATAAACAACTATAAACAACAAGTTTATAGTAGGTAAGTACTACTAAAGATTCCGATGTATAAGTATATCATTTTTCTTAATGTAAATATGTTATTTTGTCATCGTTTCAACAAATTCCTTTGGAATCTCGGAGTTTGCTGAGAAAACGTAAATATAAACCTTTGAAATTTCAGGTAATAAATACATTATACAATTATTAATATTTCGAATACTGTATTATTAATATTTCAAATATTTTTGGAAGATTATAGATATAGACCACTATTCAAGTTGTTAAGAAAATTGTACGTAGTAACTTATAAGTAGTAACAATAAACAAAAAATATATACCTAGTCATACTAGAATATTATATAGAATTCCGCCATGAAAATATTTGATAATAAACTATTGTAGCTCTAATTTATATTTACGCTAGTCACTCTAGACTAGAACTATTGCACCTATAATTATAGTGGGTGAAATTTTAAATTTTATATTTGTCTGTTGAAACTAGAGGCACTCATTTTTAAGGTTACAATACCTGTAAGTATATAGGTGCATTTGGTTTTCCCTTCTCTACATTTCGAAGCTATTCTCGTTGGTAAAAACGATTCATCTTTCATAGTGTATGTAGACTTTCATTGTAGACAATATTTGGTTTTGTTGTAATATAATTCAGTGCTTCACGAGTTTTAACAGACAACCTCCAAATTTACCAATGGAACATTACATGTTAAAGGCGAAAACAAAGCAAAACGGCGTTGCTTCAAATAGGATTTCATTATGTGATGATCTTATAGCTTCAGTGCAGATGGTGATAGTTATCACTATCTGCACGCAATGGATGCACGACATAACATCGATTGTGTTAGTCGTTTTTTTTTTCACAATCAAACGCGCTATCCTTTCTCTTCCTCGTTAACTTGACTATTTCCTCGTTAACAGTAAACCCTGTATTATATTTTGTAGTTATGGAATACTCTAATGTAATCGTGATGAAAAATCCTCCTTTGTGTCATTAAGATTTAATCTAGAATAAAAAATCTTTGATTTAGGAATTAATGTAGTACGCCAGGTCAAAATCGTTTCTTTCTTGCCACCAACTTGTCTTAAGCTTGCTTGCCTTAAATATCTTTAATTTAACTAAAGAATTGTTTAGTATCCTCCGATTTATCAAGTCTGGTTTGTGAACTATTAAAGAATTATGAACTTGAAACACTTGGAAATAGAGTATTGAACATAGTTAAAAGAAGTTGGCCAGACCAAAGAGATGTTCTCTTTGACTTTCGCATAAGTAATAAGTTTTACTCCATACAAGTAATAATGTCTTACTCCCATTAAGTGGATATTTCTAAGACATTAATAATCTCTCGCTTATATCAATTTAGATAGCGGAGTCACATATATTTATGTCCATACAGTAGTTTCGGAGCTTTTAAAATTGTACCAAAACTATTTTATAACATGAACTAGTATAGTTCCATACAATTATAAATGTATTTGTGACTTTTTAATTCACAACATTTATTATACCTAATATTACAGAATTTATTTATTTATGAATTCCTCCTATTGAGTATATTTTCCTTTTTGTGAAATATCTTTTCCGAAAAAATATTTATAAAATTATTTAACTATGTGAAATTAAGTACAATATTTGAGAAAGTATAAACTGAAGAGAAGTTTGAATCTAAATAAGTTTGAACATAACTTTTAAATATTTATACATCCTAATATAATTTATATTGATAACATTTGTAATGTGAAATTGCATTATAGAACGTTTTACTCTAAACCCTATTAAATAATGCAGTTAATTTAGATAGTATTAAAAATCACATTGAATGATGTATAACTAAAACATATATTGTTCTCATGAATACTTTTTAACGGTTATGAATATAGCCTAAACATGTTATAATTAGCAACGGTATTTTATTGCATCTAGGAATCTTTAGAACTATATTGTATATTAAAGTATCTGTTTGAAACTGTATTTCTATATTATATTCCTGGTTGTCTTAACACATGTTTAGAACACATTTTCTGGAACACCGCTCTTTACAACTTTAGCAACGTAATTTATGCAAATTTTTTAAACCCACAAATAATAACGACTGACCTATTTTTGCACATGGTATGGTATTTCTAAATATTAATAAAGAGAAATTGCCCAAAAATCTTTCAAATGGACCATTAGATAATAGAATAAGGAAGCGCTCATGCTGTGAGACACTTATATTGTGGAAAGTTGTAAATTATATGCAAAATAGAAATTTCTTATGCAAAATTGTGTCACCAGAAGTAGATTTAGGTCCTTAGGTAGTCGAGACGATTTCCTTGCAACGGCATTGTTCTCTTGCGTTCCCTTACCGGATTTTGCAGATTTTGTCTAAACATTTTTCAGTTTAGTTAGTATTGTGATACGTGAAGGTATATTTATGTCAGGTGAGAGAATTTAGTCCAATACTTCTTTAAGTGATTTTCAAGTTACTTAATGATTACCGATCGGTATTTAAAAATATTCACCTTTTTCATTTATTTTTTATTTTTTTTACAAAAGAACCATTTTAGAATTTCGCTTTAATTTGCCAATATGATACATAATCATTAGTTTGTTGCTATAATAGAATAATAGGTACTTTACAAATAACGGATTTTGCATACTTTTGTCCCGCTTATTTGAGGATATCCTAAAGCATCGTATATTACATTACATTATTGTTTAAACTTATAATGTATATACTAACAGTATACCCGTTGTGAATCTATTTACTAAACGGCTGTTTTCGTGTGTGTGTCACGAAATTTTTAGGTCGATGTACGAAATGCTTTTCGTTCGAATTTCGGCATTTTGACAAAATCAATAAATCGACTGTTGCGAACAATGTCGTAACTTTTGTTTTTTTTAATCCGAAGCCTCTTCTAGATGCATGCTCCGGAGGTGCCTTCGATATGAACGAGGGGGCGCGAGCGGCACAATATTATTGCGATTTGCTTATTCGTAAGTATATTATGACACAATTATTCAATATTTTTTTGGTGATTTTATCTTTAAATATTAATGCAACTCATATATCTACAATTATTCAATAATGATATCAATTAGAAGTTATTGAAGTGTACTTTTAACTTGTCTTACATAGATATATTTTTATTCAACTCTGAATAGATTATTTTTTACATGTAAAGCAAAAGAAAATAGTGTGGGTTAAACATATTGCTAATTATTCTAACATTATTCAATTTTTTAGTATATTATTTTCAAAATACTGTTTTTACAATATGCATATATGAAACTCTAGCCACTATATAGCACTAATTGTGAGTTATACAAAATTACATTCTAATTATAATACTCTGTAACTTCCAGACCGTTGCGACGTCAACAGTTAATTACACAAGGATCCGAATAAAATTATGGTTTTATTTACTCAAATAAACTGAGGAAGTTGTTACGCATTAAAAAAAATAAACAAGTTAAAATTAGTAGGCTGATGGGCAGGTAAATAGAAGGTGCCATAATGATGACATAATTATAAAAGGGTAAATGAGCATTCTAACTACACCATTATGCGTTACACCTTATATGGTCATTAACTGACCGCCATTGCACACCATAACGAATAGGAGGACGTGAGTGCAATTTTCTCGCAGTAACGGCGCAAGTAGTCGTATTTATCATTTCATCAGAGCGCAGTGTTTTATGTTGACCAGTTTTATAATCACATACCTTATCAGAAATCTTTAGAAACATGGTCTTTTCGTGATTTTACTTATTAGGGAGCTAACGCCATATATTCCTTGCTTTACAAATATATGCGTGCCCTGAGAAAACACCCTATACTTATTCTTCTGTACACCTAGGAAATCATATTCATGACGACAATAATGAATTTTTAAGTGCATAGATATATACATATGTGTAGTATACGTTGTCGTATACTATTTGCAGATTATTAAGTGTTGCTTAGGTTAAGTAAGAACTAATGACATATTACGTTTAGCACCGACCCTGTAGGGTTTGAACAGTATTAAGAGAATTTCTAATTTTCTGTGTATATAGATGTGTAATATTATCATTACATTAATTAAAATTTATGGAATACAGAATGAGTATATGGTAGATATTCAGTGGACTCTAATTATTTTCGGTGGTTTGACTATCCAATTACCTGATTCCAAAATGCCATTAAATCAGTTCATTTTATTTACTTCTGTTGAATATACAGCGTGATAACATATTCATAAACAAGGATCATAATCGCTCAGAGAATGATGAAACAGGTCAAAAGCCTGGGTACACATGGATATATTAATTTATAATATTCGTCGAATATTTTTTACACATTCTCAACATATTTTCCTCTGATAAAGAAATTCCTTTAAATTATGTACACTATTTCATTCACTAATACTTGTTAAAGTTGCACTTTTTAATAAACTTAAAAAATCTATCTCTCTGCAGAGTAACATGTCAAGAAATAAACAGAAACAGGAGACTACTTTTAGACGAACCTTGAAAGATTACAGGTTTATCAACGTAAAGTTCGCCAACAAAGTTGACATCACCGGGAGACGATTAAAATTATTTTTTAATCAATTCACGATAGATAATGCCAACTTGGCTGGAGAAACGCACGTCAAGAACCGTGTAATCTTTTGGTGTCCATAGAAAACTGATCTGTTTCTTTTGCTGTATCAATGCATATAAGAAATCCTTCCTATAAGAGATAAACAGATTTATACATGAAAATAGATAAAAAAAATGTTTAAATACCAGATTATTAGAAGAGGCATTTCGCTATTTTGATTGTTTGAAACATAACTGCCAGAACCGAATTTAAAAACAAAAAAAAGACATCTAATAACATTAAAATACATTTACGTTGTAGCATTTCTTTTGTAATGAAGAGAGAAGAGAAGTTAATAATATTTAACAAGGCGAATTAGACACTTTCAGTATAAGTAATTAATATGAAATATATTAAGATAAATATAATCTATATAATCCAAGTACCAGAATGAATAAAGTGCCATGGAATGATACAGGACAAGGAACAAGATTAATTTTATTTTTAGGTACAAAGAAAACGAATAAGTACTATGTTATACACAAAACAAATTAATTTGATTTTATAGAAATAAGTTAGTTTTATATGTAACGAGCTCACAACACAGATATTAAAATGTATATATTTAACAATGCCTTACTAACAATACCGTAATATAGTAACTAAACGGTCACTAAATTTCATATAATAAATAGATGTTTTTTTAATCGCAGTATATATAACTGAGTTCATCAGAAATAAAGATCGTCTAATTTATATAATTGCTAGCAGAGTGCTAATTCTATTTGGGTACACAGTATTCAGAAAATGTTTCACACAAGAAAGTGTTTCGCACATTAAGCGGTTTTCAAATAACATTAGTATTAATACCTCTCTATCTACATATACTACATATCGAGATAAAGAAGAATGTAATAAATGATAGATTTCATACGATATTCTTTAAATGACGTAACTCAAATATATGTGGATTTTTCTTTAAATTTTGAAAAATATAATAGTTGTTAATTTTATTATAATGACTTTTTAGATATTTATAGCAGTAATTTCGAAGGATAGTGACCAATTTATAGCATAAAACTATACACCTTTTATATATAGTTGTAATTTCTAAAATTAGTTATTGATCATATTGAAATCAATATACCTTACAAACAATTAACTTTAAAACCCCACCCTCAAAACTCATTATTCAAAATATATTTTAAGCAATGGACACTTCTAGATCATTGAATGCAAATACTAAATATTCCCATATGAAAGTATTATTTGGGTGTTGATCGTATTGATCACCAAAATGTTTTATTAAATGGACTATATAACATATCTTACAAAAACTAATACCTTGTATTCGTACTAGTTAATATCAAGCTAGAATAACATATTATATTATTATTATATTTATAATTTAATCATCAGGATTTTACGTAATTTAAAAAACCTCGTTTATTTATATGATAAACTACGCTCATCCCATATAGCTTCTACTAAAATTATATATTGTTTTATAATGAAATAAATATATTCAATAAAATCATGCTTACATTAATTCGTATTATTTGCTTCTGCAAACAACATTCGGTCGGTCAACTTTTAAACTCGTCCGACGACGATAAAAAATTAAGTATGAATTAAACTGTTTATTATACTTCCGGAAGTGATATCTACTGTAAAGCCCTCTGTATATTTTTAGGGAATTTCATTGTTGATTAGAAATTATATCTAGGTTTTATATCAAGCTATACTTGATATAGCCTTTTGGAACATTAAGTAAAACCTTTCCTTATAGTTTAATATAAAAAAGGACCTGCTTAGTGGGCACTTTTCTCTTATGAGGTGGCTTCCGATATAAAGTCGATTTATCGACCAAAT
The DNA here is from genome assembly GCA_037954035.1 of Rosalia funebris. Classification (NCBI taxonomy): domain Eukaryota; kingdom Metazoa; phylum Arthropoda; class Insecta; order Coleoptera; family Cerambycidae; genus Rosalia; species Rosalia funebris. The sequence goes on along the minus strand of JAZFAV010000032.1, from coordinate 29,037,317 downwards.
AATATGCAGGTTTATTTCACGCAGGTCGACATGGAATCCGATTTGGCCGTCGACACGACATATCGTACTGTCTATTCAAATTCACTAGGACATATTAATTACATCGGCGCGGCATCACTTAGAGTGGCAGTCGATTAGACATATGATTTCCTTAAGCATGCTCCTCGAGTCGGTACATCAGTCTGTGTTTCTGAATGTGACAATTCAGACAATTTATCAAGCGTCAAGCCGCCTCGACCATCGACTTGATGAGAACCACAAATGCCTGTTTTGGCGAAATCATATTTCGAAAGTATTTGGAGAGACATTGTTTATTATTTATCTATCTATCATTGACAGTAGATAAATCTTTATCTCATATTATTTTAAAAATAATGCATGAAAGTTATAATAAATACATCTATAGAAGATCTTCTGGAAAATATTCATCATCTACCCAAATCCATGGAAATAGTGTGCAGAACAAATGGTAACAGTGATATAGATTTTGGGTAGACCGGAAGTATTACGAATTTATCGTGAATTATACTGCGATCAAACAAATTTCCAGCAAACGTATAAAACAAAAAGTTAAGAGAAGGAGTTCAAAACGTTTTAAAAGCGCTCCGTTCCATTATGGAAACGTATTGAATGAAAACAAAAAGAATAAGTAAATCTTAAACTGTTTAGCTATCTCTTAACTAAAAAGAAGAATTACTATATCTCTAGTTCATGGGGCGTATATAAATCGATCGTAAGCCAAGTAATACCAACAGTATAGAGTCTCTTAGTATAGTTAATAATGGTATAGTTAGTAAAAACTCTTAGTATAGTTAATATAGTTAATAATAGGAAGTTTTTTAGACTCCCTAAAATATTGTTTTAGAGAACTTTCCGAAAAAAAATTCGACAAAAATGTTTCCAATATAGTTTTATACATATTCAATTTGATTATATTGACCATTTAGAATCAATATAATAGCGAATAGAAATGTGTTGATATACTTACGTTTCATAAAATTGTCTGGTCAATTTAATAAATTAGCACTTTTTCAATAATTTTTTTTTTAGTTCTATATATGTAACAATAATACCAACAGGTACCATGAAAAGTCATTACTCTAATCATAAATAAAAGCTAATAAGCCAATAATTATAATATTTACTTGAGGAATAAAGCAAAACTTGCAATAATATATCTAAATAAATATTGGGGAAGTCACAAGATACAAGCGGATGATGCTGATCGTTATTAAGATAATCATACACGTGTTACTAATTACTGGCTTCTTTTAATTAAAATACATGCATAAAGTATGTCTAAATACGTTAGTAATATAGAAAAATAGGAACTATAAATATTTTAAATAAACAAAATAGTCAGTTGCTCGACGCGGAATGAATAAAAGTGCAGCACTTTGCTCCGCGACCACTATATGGGTGGGTAACTTATGGTATTCTCTTATAGAGGTGACTGTGACAATGTCGTTTGTATTTTAGTTCCTACACAGGATATCAAATGTATTTCTCACCTGACTATGCAATTAATTAGTAGATACAAATAAGATAAACGTAATTATATTTTCATAAATAAAATTCATTCTCTGAGCCTTCATCATAGTTGTATGATGATGATTTTTAATGTTTTTTATATAATTTAGGAATTTCCAGACGCAATTATTTTAAAACCTATTATACTTGTCTCGTATTTAAATATATTTATAGACAAATATTTGGGAATATTTAATTTCGCATTTGTAGGAATTTAATGTTATAATAATTGGGCACTGCTGATCTTAATATAATTAATCCTATGTTATAATCACCAAATTATGTAACATAATAACAAGGGTCAAATCTGTTATTAGTCCCTAAGTTTGTCGAATATTATACAGGATGTAAATTTAACAAGAATTTCTGTTCTTTAAATTATACTCCTTTATTACAAATACATTTAGCTCAATAACTTTATGAAATAAAAAAATATTATAATATTATAAGTTAGAACTTTCGCATTATTTTATTTGAAATTAGTAGTATACGCTTCTTAAATAAATCTGTTGACTGTATCTCGATAATCTGTTATGCAACTTCATAAAATATTATGCTACAGAAATGGAGTTCTTTCAGTTTTGCAAAAGTAGCTATTTAAAAAAAAGTGTGTGTTCTAAATATAACTATATACCGTATGTTGCAATTTACAATGGAATTAAGACGTCCCCCGGGGCACTTAGACGTGGATAACACTGCACAAGTGTGTATCTATGAAATGATGCCAATGGGAGTGGTTTCGTTTCTTTTATGTTATTTTCGCGACATACCAGGTAAATTGTGGTATGTATTGTTTCGTTAGCGCATCATTTTCACGACAAGCGGAAAATTGGACGAAAACCACACATGTCATCGATTCTACATACCGTAACATACTCTATTCTCGATGTAGGTTAGATGTGGCATGAATTTATTTCCTTGTTGCAGAAGAATTTTTCACAACAAAAAAAATATATAAAATCATAACATTAATTTTGGTGTTCTGTGATGATAACATACAAATGTTATGTTACGATTGTATTAATAGGTTTGCATATAAGTTTTATTTGCACATGCAATTAAAGAATGGATTCACCTAAACCGGGATTAGTGGAAATAACTATAAATTGTTATAGCAGACATGATATTCTTTAATATCTTTAACTTAGATGAATTTAATTGGTAGATACTAAAGTATTGTTCTTGTAAAAGTTAGGTTAACGACTAACGCGAACTTAATGGCGGTCAGAAACATACTTACATGCGTTTGTGGTATGTTAGGTCTCTTAATTTTTAATGTTCAGGTAAAACCGCAACGTATTACTATATTAGTTACTCGGTACGTTGCCAAAATATCCTTATTAATTTGATCAGGTAAGGGATATAGAGGGATACATAGGTATGCATATCCAGTTTGATGTTGCACCAGGGTATGTATTTATAATGTGTTATTTCCGTGATTTATATTAGTTTCTTTGTGAGCATTCCAAAAATTCTCCAAACTCTCTCCTTTGCTGTTCCAAAGAATCCTAAAGGTTAACTGCATACGTCAACAGAAAATAGATCAAATTAGTTGTTAATACATAAAATTATATATTGACAACAAACACGATCTCCTTAACGAAAGCAGATGAAAAATAAATTAGTGATAAATAAGTTGCTGTTATTGAAAAAGTTTTATGTATAGTAAAGTAGCTATAGTTAAGCTGTATATAAATGTAGATTAGTATATATAATTGGGATAATTAAAGAAAATGAAACAATTCCCCCAATTTATTTGTTAATACTAATTAGCTAAAATCAAGCGAGTAGGTATATTCTTATCATAATAAAATGCCATTAGTTGGAATGAAATTATGATGTACCTTAATAGGTACATCATAAATTATAATAAATGCTTGTCATATAATGTTCTAATCCAGTTGGTAAAAAAAGCCTTTACGACCACTTATCTAGAATAAGTCGATTGTTATTAATATTTTAACTAATGTCAGTTGTTGCTTAATTTCGTTTGCCGCGTTCTTATGTATTATACAGTAATAAGTTGTCATGAAAAACTATTAAATGTGCCGGATACTCCAAAGTAACTACCATTTAATTATGTTCTTTAATAAAGCAATTTCGTTGTACAGTTTTTATTTGGTACCACCGCAACTCATTACAATGTAAGCTTTTTGCTTACAGGTTAACTACATATAATGTTGTTTAAAGTCTCGTGTGCTCGAACGCTGATTATAGTAATCTTAACTCGCCATCTCAGATATGCTATGTATTAATGGCAGAATACATTATGCGCCCTTAAAAAGCAATAACCAGCGATTTGGAACAATTTCACGTATAAAAGTTTGCAATGTGGAAGCGAAAGAATGATGGCGTGCGGATTGTCACGCATTATTACTCTTTGTATATGGAAAGTATGCCCGTTGTCGGTGCTGTTATGTCATAATAAAATTTCATATATCCGGGGATAGAGAAACAAATGAAAATGTATTATTGTCGTGTTTCTTTAACAATGGAAGAAGTGTATAAATTCATGAAAAATTATAATATTAAATTTATTCGTATGAGTATAGTGAGTTTTATCAACATAATGATGGATGATAATTCAGCCGAATTCGTAGAATTGATTGTTCTTAACTTGCACTTAAATTTATGCAAAATTGGTAATATCAATATATTATTTCTTTCCACGTCAATTTTATGTTTGTAAATGTATCGAAGCATGCACAACTGGTTATAAAACGATGTGTTAACCATTTGAAATTAATTATACTCATTGTCAGAAAATAACAGTATGACTCTAGGAGTGATACGAACAAATTATTATACATGCGGGTTTTCTGAGCAAAAATATTTAACATTTATAATCGTATACTAATGAACGTCAATGAAAATATTTTATGGAAAATATACAAAGAAAAAATATAAAACAAACAAACAAAAAAAGCTATTTTATGTAGACGAAGTTTTGCTCATATTACACATTTGTTTGTATTTTTTGTCGATATTTTCTCATTAATAATTAATAGAACCAAAATTGATGCTATTGCTCCATTGCAACCTGAACCGAAAAATGCAATGTTTGTACTATTTTTGCTAGTGATTTTGAGATAGCTTCAGTAATTGAATTTTTTCATAGCTGGTTACGGAATATTATAATAACATTTTACAGACTGACAGAATAATGTTGGAATAATAATCTACTCAAATGTACATAAACAATTTGAGTACTGTAGACGGTACTACTATTGTGCAGTATGCTTCGATTATTTTTTTCTCTACATGTGCTCGCCAAATCAAGTTACAGTCGAAAATAAAGCCCAGAACTTTGACTGCACGTGATAATTTTAGCGAGATTGTCCAACTTCATTTTTATAGTGAATTATATAATCTCTTGTTTGGATTTACAGACAGAATCTGAATATGAATCGAGTCTGATCTTCGATATCAATGGACGATTCTAGGGTGAATATATTCGTATACAGTGGAGTATACAGTAGAGTACATTGTATCTCTTTCGATTCGGTCACAATCCGAATCTGCCAATCTGCCCGATTGATAAATGTATTGTTTGTGATGCAATGGATGGTATCGGATTACTGCATTTCTAATGTTCCTATCACATAATCTATCTAGCCCTTTTAATAAGAAGGACGTGAGACTAATGGGCTGATAGGACTTATAACGTAGCCCAACAGGCTTCGGTATAAAATTTACCTTCACCTTTTTCCATCCGTTAAGTATATGTATTGTATATCCAAAAACGATGCACGTCCAATAGATGTCCACAAAACTCGACAGTATATACTCCAGTCCCCATTGTAAGAGGGGTTGAATCACTTCGTGAAGTCCTGATAATTTTAGGTGGGGAAAGGTTTTTATGGCACAGGTAGCCTTTATAAAAGCAACATTGTTTCTGTCTATGTTCTGCCCATTCTGAACTTGAATATATACCACAATTTCTCTGCAGTGTATAATTAAATCTAAACGTACAACAAAGTACGATGTGTATTCATACACGTCTAAATATCACACATTAAATACCGAATTACGTTGAAAATTTTTCGTTTTTTTTTGCTTCTCCGTGTATAGAAATAGCCTTTTTTGGAAAACGTAATTTATTTAAAATGAGATAGTTCAAAAATGTTATAAAAAACTTTCGCATATATTATTTTAGGAGCAAACTCCTTGACACTTTAGGAGCAGAAGTTATTAAACTCATAATTATTAAGATTATTTTATTTTCGCTTAAATTCATAAAACTACCTTAATACTGGGCAAACCACCTACGAGTTCACATAATTCATGTGTACCCCAAAAACTTCCCAGTACAGTTATAAAAACGATAATAATTATAATAGATAAACGAACAGTTACGCAACCAATCGTATTTATATAATATAATATATAATTTTATAATATGGAAGCGTTTACGAATTAGTATAAATATCAGAGTATAAACTCCATCCACAAAAGTGCTTTATTTCCTTGTATCTTGAATTGAAGTAATTCTAAATTTAAAAAAGCTTCATAAATATCTTATAGTTATTTATTTTGCAATAATATAAAAAATGGAACAACAAGGAATATGTCTTATTTTATTGGTACTGATATTAATTTTTTCTGTCTTATTAATATTTCTATTTTTTATTTTCTTTATACTACTGTAATGACAAAGTGCAACAGTACTTTACTTACATTTTTACATCAACATTTTCATCACATATTACATTGTAGTTTATTGGTAGCCAAAAATTTTTTTAACTCAATGCATAAAATTAGAAATTTAAAAATAGTTTATGCATCGAATATATTACTTTATTGCTTGTATTTATTACTCAACTCTTCATCTAATCCTATACAGTAATATTTTTGTTACTTTTTTAGTTCTATTCACTTGTGACCTGAAATGCGTAATTAAATAAACTTATGTTAATTTACTTACCGCAGTTGTTACATCATTTAATTTATTTAAAAATGTATATCCCCGAAGACTTGCGTGCCAGATACCTTATCATTGCCTTGTTTCCATATGTACATACATGTTGAGATTTTGTGTAGTAGTCATACACATTTAATTGACAGGAACAATTTATAACGCTAGAGCGTGTTAGTTTATTTTCTTTTGTTTTTTATGCCACCTTTAATTGAGTTGTAAGCAACTTATTTTGCATTTAATTAACGTAATCGTCATAACGTATGAATAACGATACGAATAATAATTTTTAATTTATCCTATGCTATAATCTATCGCTATGTATGTATTTTTCGGGAATATCATATTTTGTTACGTATTCTTTTCCATGGTGATTATTTATATATTGTTGGTTAACTTTTACTTAAGTTGATCGAATATTTTAATTGACAATTTGGAAATTATTGTTGGTCAAAAAGTAAAAATAATAGGGGAAATCTGTCTTCCTCATAGAAATATTTCAAGTAATAGTTTAAGTGTTGTGGGTAATAGTGAGAAACTTCTGCATGACAGTGGACTGTGTGTCATCTGTTGAAACTTAAATTTATAGGTTTACGAAAGTCAGTTATTAGCAATAATTAACACAATTATATAAAATATATGTGCTATTTGATAAGAATATATATTATTCACAAAATTCTGCGTAATAGCCTAGTATTGGGTGCACAAATTTCTTAAGGGTAGGACGCACTCTAGTGATGGTCGATGACGTGTTCAAAATGTGGTACATGCACAGAACACTAGCGTATATAGTAGGCCATAATGCACGTATTGCTACAGTAAGAGATATTCCAGATTATAAATAAGACTATATTATCGTCTAAGTATAAGTTTATCCTCGACTGGAAATTACTACTGCAACCGTACACCACAGGTTAACGGAACACCCAAATTCAGGAGTTGTTGGGTAGTAGTGGTCTTCTGGTTCTTCACAAAAAGCCGTAATCGAGTAGGTATATAATAATATGATTTTGTTAAGAAATTTTATTTTAAGTTTTATAAAAAATATATGTAAGATAAGAGAAGTCTAGCTAACGCTAGTGTACTTAACTCGTTATAAAAATAAGTTAGAACCATATAAGTGATATAGGTAGCATACCCCAAAATAAACCTGATACATATTACACTCAGTGGGAACGTAAAATATGTATGTAGTACTAATAACAATAAAAACAGAATTGATAATTTCAAAATCACAACTTACCTATGTGTTTAGTTATTATTTTGAAGAAAATGTGATAAGTTCTATGTTTTTAACGAATTTTATTAACAGAAAATTATAAATATAGATATATAAAGAAGGTGGTTTGGTTACTTTACTAGTGTACCTATATTATGAAGAAAGATAAATAAATTGTATTTATATAAGTATGCAATTTTTAACCATTGTAAATCATTAATTTTCGATGTAATGTTCTTTTACTTTTTCTTATTTTTCTTCTTATTTTTTCTTTTATTTTTACTTACTTTTTCACACAAATCTGCAACAAGTATGTTTGCCGTAGTCTGTATTGAGTAACTTTATCTAGAAAGGAAAAGTAAATTATATTAAAGTAATTTAATATTGACAATACTAAACTTTTGTTTACACACTTTTTCTCCCAAGTATACTCATACCAGATTGTAAAATTTTTAATGCATACTATGGTTTCCTTACATATTCTGTAAATTTTCAGGGTCCGTGTTTATTATGAACGTATGCACGGTATTTATGGCAATTTGATGGTGTATTTTCGTCATTAGTTGGGTGTTTCCTACCGATCATCCGAACTAGACCAGACCAACTTTGTGTTTTGACCACCAATTCTTCATCGTTAAAGAGTTGAACATAGTTAATGCTAATCGCTATATTTTTTTATGTTATTGGGTACTATATATACGGTGAACGGGAAAGTGTTCCTGGGGAGCGATATCTTTATATTTAGTTTCCGACTAATATGGTGCAGGATTTTAAAACACAGAATAACATCACAATTCTTGCTTTGACTAAGCTGTCTTTCTGTATTAGGGTAATATTGTGTTTATGTAAGTTTCATTACTTTCATACGGTTGATTGTCATATAGGAGTATACTTTTATGAACATTGTTTTATGAAAAATAAAATACCTACCGACTATTTATAATAATTCTATACATAACCAACATACAAAAAATTGCATTGTTATACTAATATATGAAATTTTTTAGTAGTCTGTATAGTAAAACATCGGAATATCATTTCGTATGATTGTCATCAATGAAGTCTTAACCCTATCTGAATATAAAATAATATTCATCAATTCTATATGTCGATCGGGACGAAAAGTGTAATTTTAATTCAAAATGGTTATAAATGGTTTCTTTATCTTCCATATAACAATAAATATATATATATATATATATATATATATATATATATATATATATATATATATATATATATATATATATATATATATAAAAGGTGGTCCAACAAAAACGCACGATGTTAATTGTAAATAAAACAAAAAGTTTTCAGAGAATTATCTTAATATTTTTTACTATGATAGAAGGATCTATGACAATTATGTTTGAAATAAAATATCGGCCAAATGCTCGCCACGGCTTCGGTGGCATACCTCTATCCGATGGTCCATATTTTCAATGACTCTGAGACATAATTGACGTTCAATGTCGTTAATGTGCCGAATTATCTCATCCTTTAGCTCTTAAATTGTTCTTAGCTTATTGACGTACACTTTTTTTTTAAATATCCCCAAAGAAAGAAGTCCAACGGTGTCAAATCACATGATCGTGGCGGCCAATTAACATCGCCATGACGTGAGATAACACGACCATTGAATTTCTCGCGCAAAAGTACCATTGTTTCGTTGGCTGTGTAGCAAGTGGCACCATCCTGTTGGAACCACATATTGTCCAGGTCCATATCCTCAATTTCTGGCAACAAGAAATCCGTTATCATCTCGCGATAGCGAACATCATTCACGGTAACTGCTTGGCCGACCTCATTTTCGAAGAAGTACGGCCCGATGACACCGCCAGCCCATAAACCGCACCAAACAGTCACTTTTTGTGGATGCATCGGCTTTTCAACAATCACTCGTGGATTCTCATTTGCTCAAATGCGGCAATTCTGCTTGTTAACGAATCCACTGAGGTGAAAGTGTGCCTCGTTTCTGAAGATGATTTTCTTTGTAAAGTCACCATTCACTTCTGTTTGTTCAACCAACAATTCGGCGTATTGACGACGCTTGAAATGGTCAGTAGGCTTCAGCTCTTGAGTCAATTGAACCTTGTAAGCGTGTAAATTCAAATCTTTATTCAAAATTCGCATTAGTGATGTTCGTGAGATGTTCAATTGTTGGGCACGACGACGAGTCGAGGTTACGGCTCTTCTGCTACACTATCGCGAACAACAGCAATGTTTTCCGCAGAACGAACTGCGCGAGCATACACAGGTGTTTTCACATTTCCTACAGACCCGGTTTGCTGAAATTTGCGCACAATTCTCCCGATTGTGAACACATTTGTTCGATTATGCTGACCAAAAAAGTCACGAAGTGCCCATTTTTGATTTGAACGCCCATTTTCGTAAAAGGCTTCAACAATATTAACGCGCTGCTCAATTGTGTAGCTCTCCATGGTTGAATTTGTCAAGCACTGAAACAAAGAAATGTCAAATGAAGTTGGGCAAAAAACTTGACGTTAAGGTGGACTCACAATTAACGTCGTGCATTATGGTTGGACCACCCTTTATATATATATTTAACAATCAAAAAAGGGGATCTAATTAATTAAATATTTATAAATATTTAAAAATATTACACGCATTTATCAAACTCAATGTTGACCACAATATTTTTTACTATATATTGTATATGCATAATGTGAAGTATATTTATTTTCGTATTTATTATAATATGGAAAGCAATTTCCTAATGGCATTATAACTATTTCACAAAATCTGTTTTTAATAACACTGTTCACTGTTCGATAAAAATAATGTAATCTCGTTTCGTGATTGGTCGGTTTGTCTGTTACATGTGGGACTCTGTAGGGCGGTAGTTAAAGTCTCGTTTAGCCTGCGTGATCCGTGTGACTCGATATATTAATGTTCCTAGATTATGCTAATTCTGCATATACATAAACATCTACTTAATGTAGAATGTAGATCGTCGGATAAAAAATTACGCGCCATCTTATACTCGTCAATTATTCTTCTTAAGAAATGTTAATACAACTTCCTATAAAACTTGCTCGGATGGCTTATCGTATGTATATTAGCACCATGTGCAGGTGACAAAATTTACATTAATTAGTGGCAAATAAAAATGGTCTTAAATGAAGATTATAAAAATGCGTATACGTTAATTATATTAATAGCAATAAATCTTATATACCTAAGATTTATTGCTATTAATATCACAACAATATTTTGTTAAAAGTTGACAATTTGTACTTCATATTTACTTTTTGGTAATAGTAGTAGTATATATATATATATATATATATATATATATATATATATATATATATATATATATATATATGTGGGTAACGGTATTATGTCAGGCTTGGTCGTTGACTGCATATTATTGTCATGCAATAATATGTTTCAAACGACGTTTCGAAGGGAAGTTTTATTATCGTCAGTTTTTTAAAACTTGAGGATATAACAGCGAAATTGTATTCGTACAATAATTGTTAAATAGTATGTACGTTTGTCTAGCTTTGCCGGTATCAATGATAACGAGGAGGAGATTACTTATCACTTAATTTATAATTCCGTTGCACCTTCACTCTGTTAGGAAGTTAGTGCAGGGGTTCTGAGAGAGAGGTATATTCTAGACTCTAGAAGCACTGTCGACACCGCAATCTCGCAATCTCTGCGAGTTCTAGGCGACTCGAATGTGCACTTCATCGAATTTTGAGTATATTTTGCACGGCACCTCACTTAAATAAATAATTTTAACTTATAACTTATGATATGTATTTCATTAAATCGTGACTAGTTTTGTTTTAATGCAGACAAGAAATGGCAGACATGCGAACATTGTTGTGACTTTGAACTTCATTTCAGAGGATTACAAATAAACATTCTGTTCTCGTCCTCTTAAAAGTTGGAGTGGTATGACTTAGACACACTTCTCAATGTAACTGATTCCATAGAAACCAGTTGAAATTAAATAGAGAAATAGACCGTCGTTGGATTATCAAATTTAAGTGAGTAACTGGAGGATATAGATCTTTGCTGGTGGAGCCTATAATGGTGGGCTCTGGTCGTGCAGAATCACGAGAAAGGGTCGAATATCGCTGTTAGGTACAATTGAATACCTGGCGGGAGTTTAGCCCGAGGAGTAGTTATTTACTACAGCGATTATGTAATATCCTTGCTATTCGTGAACCATTTGATAATCGCTTTGCGATTTGGTGGTTCCTTTCTCGATTCTCGCCTTTCAAGTTACAGACATAGATCTTATCGATTTAGATGTAAACCCCACGGATTCTTTTCGGCATTTGTCCTGGATCGGCGTACCGTGTACGGCACTGATGAGAACTAATAAGTTCGGAACAGCTGTCTGTCGTTCGGATTCAATCCGGCACAAATATCGAACCTTACCCGTAGCGGGGTTCCTTTTCAAAAAAAGCTCTAGTCGTACAGAAACACGAGAATGGAGTCGAGGATCGCTGTTAGGTATAAATCAATGCCTGGAGGGGCTTTAACCCGAGGAGTAGTTGTTTTTTACAGAATTATGTAGTAACCTTGCTATTCAGGAACCACTTGATAATCGCTTTGCGGTTTGGTGGTTCCCTTCTCGATTCCCGACTTGTAAGTTACAGGTACCTATGGCAGTTAAAAATTCTTTATCGCACAAGGATTAAATATTTACAAGCATGTGAAAAGTAGCTCAAATATTACAAGTTTCATGAAGGCAATAAATATTCTGAATCTATTGGTATAACCAAATGCAACATACATACCTCATTTCTTCACAAAATATAGGTAATATACATATTTACACGTAGTTTTACGGACCTCTTTAATATTATCTAAAAGAATAATGGGGAAATTCGTAAAAAAGTTAGTGTCTACTTGTGTTCTTGTTTACATTTGTATTCATAGTTGTTCTTGAAGGTCCTTCATAAAAGAATATATAGGAAGCTTGAATGCTTGAAGAAAATATAAGCAATACACAGTTTACTTTCTGCAAAGGACTCGGACCAAGAGAAGAACTCTTTGGGGTTAATGTTCTTTTCCAATTCTACTTAGATATAAACAGAATGTATGTGCATGTTCCACCGATTTTGAAACGGCTTTTGATAAAGTGAAGCATTGTAAGTTACATTAAATAGCCCTAATTAAAAATATTGACTTAGATGATATGAAAACAATCAGTAACTTATATATTATAATCAGACCTTTACGCCTACCCGATCGACGGCAGTGCAGCATGCGAATCTTTCTGAACTTATTCATATTACTGTAAATTGTGATTTAATGGACACTAAAATTACCAGTCTAAGTAAAAACTCTATATTTAAACTGCAACCGGACTGTTACGCATTTGTCGGCATAACAAAAGTTCAAGTAGAAGGCCGCAACACCCTTAATATTACAGACAATTCACACCCCGTGGTTATACCTTATGACTGTTGTAAGGATATCTCAGAAAAACTTCAATTGCCCAAATTAGAACCTCTCCAGTTCGACCACCTAAATGTAGAAAATCTAGATATAGCTAATCATAAATGAGAACAATATTCCCGCGACCTCGATAAGTTAATAAATGAACCATTTTTAACAAAACATATTGCCTTAACCACATATATAACTATTGGTGCCGTAGTTTGTCTCCTCATCATCTACGTCATCTGGAAATGCAAGAAGCAGTGCTGTTGCTCTAGAAAGTCTAAGGAAGCAACCGCCAACCAGATGTTAAAAAGAATTAATACCCTCCTGCGTAGAAGACCCCATCTACACACCGAAGAAGAAATGCAAGATCTTTCCTAAAAGTCGGCTAATAACACCGACTTTTAGGAAAGTAACAAAAGCGTTTCCCATGTGAAATGCAAACAAAGCATATTTTTCAATAACAGATCCTTGAACAATAAAAGCGTTCTCATGTGAAACGCAAGCACAGCATATAAGTCCTAGAATGCTTATGCTTGCGTTAACAAATCAATGTTATAAATATAGGTAACACCAAGATCACGACACTTGTTACTTGCCTTTTTGTTTTTAAACATTAACTTGTCGTTTCAATTAAATCAAGTCGTCTGTATAATTGTTAATTTTGTCAAAGTAAAATAAAATATTTTTTAAAAAGTAAAATTTAATTTAAGTGATATAAAATGTATATCCTGAGAAAGGGCTAAAACCTTCGATGCAGCAACAGAAACAGTTTTTCACGAATATTGAAAGATTAAACCTAAAACAATTTTAATTAACTACTGATGATGACAGTTGGATTGGCGAAATGCGCGTGGACAAACATGTTATCTTTCTGTGCTCATGGAAAACTGGTATCCTGGTTTTATTTGTATACATATTTTAACAAATTTAATATAATCTTCTTGTTCCACAGCGTTCGTAAACGGTTTCAAGTGAGACCTTTTACAAGAACTTTCTTTTCAACATAACTTTTCATATTCAAGTTACGTTCAAATAATAGCTAAACTTATTACTCGTCAGTGATACGCATCAAACAATTGCCTAATATTAAGTACCTACCTTCATACATAGGCAACTGTCGAAATGCGAAAAATTACATCACACTTATTTTTTTAATCAATTATAATTGAATTTATATCTGCGTTAGTAATTTCATTGCATGATCATTAACTGATTGAAGATTGCGCAAACTAATGTATTTATTAATACAGAAACATAACTGTATGCAGATATATGAACACAAATTGTATGAAATAAATAATCATTAGCAAAGCGTTAAGAGAATAGAACGTCTTCATTTAATAAGAGCCGACTCATTTTTCAGGCATGTGTTGTTGTCCTTTGTAGCGGTTTCTTTCTGATGTTGAGGCAGGCATGAACCTCCATCATGGGGATAGTAGAGAATTAGACGGTTAAGTATTATATCAGTGGCGGTTGGTTGGAATTTATGATATGTCAGATAATAATTAGTATTAGATGCACGATATCCGAGAGATACTCTAAGCATACTCACGAAGATTATATCAACAACGTATTCGGAAAGATAAGAACAACGAAAAATAAATTTTGTTAACGAGTGTCTAAATATATTACAGAATATTACACATAGATACGTACATAAAGATGATACATACAGTGTGGTCCATAATTAACCGATAAATTCAGTATCGTAATTTACGATATTTAAGTAAAATACATATATTAAATACTGCCATAATTCTGAAATGAACCAGTGGATCAGAATTCCTCCTTGAATACCCTTTAAATTTTGTTATAAAATGGGTGCATGTGATACTTCAGTTGAAAGGTAAAATGGGATATAGAAAAATAATTCACAACGTTTTTGTAATAATTGACAAAGTTGCATTATATACATGTATATTCTATATATTCGATATTTGTACATTTTGTATATGCAAATGCATATAAAACACGCTTCTTTTTGCTATATTTATGCACACAATTATGCCTTAAGCACTGGTGATTGGAATTAAGATTTCTTTCCAACATGATTCTATACTGGAAAATTATTGAATATTCCGTTAAGGCAAATTTAAGATTCTAGAGTTTTAAACGTATATCTTAAAATTTTATACAGTCATTGTGAAATGAATATTTCAAAATATAAAGGTTTGGGAACTACGTGGTACATTTAGTTTGTAACACTGATGATTGTATTATTATAAGGTTTAAAATAGTACTTACATTATAATTTTCTTTAGTTTTCGCTTTCATATACGATATTCCTTTGTAATAATCGCTAATGTATTTATAATATAATGGTACGTATATCTATGATGAGTGTTTTAACTTCTGCTGATGCGATGTAAAAAGTTCTTTCTGCTCATTCGTGTCCATGTATTGAACACAAAATTTTCATAATGATTTACTTAATGACTAGTTGTTAGAAAATCTATTGTATTTCAGAACAGATTTTTCCTTATTTTTCAACCAATCATCAAAATCAATAATAAAAATGTGATTATTTTTAAAATACTAAACTTTATTCTTTTTACCTGCGGTTAGCCAAATTTATAGACACTTGATTAATAATCCGTATATTTGATAACTTCGATCTCTTGCTCACCTCGGTAGTATTCTATAATCTAATTACCGCATAGAATATTATAGAAACTTGTTTCCTAATCTCCAAAATAATGTGCCACTAGATATAACTAACCATGCATAACACTATCATGGATTCTGTCTAATTATAATTAAATTTAAATAAAGTGGTTATTGATTATTTCCTGCGTAGATAGAAAATATATTACTTGATATGGGTGATTAATATTTATGACAAATAAAGTAAAGGAAAGGTTGTTTTTTTATTTATGAAGCAATACATTCGTATCTCAATTGGAAATGGGTATTTGCGAGATAGTTTTATTTGATATGCGTGTCATGTGGTTGATGTGTTGCTTAGGTAATTTCGTAAGGCGTCCCGAAGCGGCCGCGGAAGAGCAACATGTCTGAAATAGCAAAACCCGTGGTGGGTCGATGATGGAATTAACATTCAGAGATGTAGTCGTGTCCCATCCGCTGCTTCTCTGAAATATGACTCGATCACGCTCTGGGATAAGATGAACCGAATCCATCATTTTGATGTCTTTGTTCGCTTTGTGCGTCCGTCTAGCTCAGACTCCCTCAGCGCCGAAAAAACCTGAAAGGAAACGAAAAATGTAGAAATCCCTTGATGCAACGGGGCCGGTCTACCGAATCCATCAAATGTCATTCTCTAATGGTGTCTCTCGGAGCTGTGATACAGCGATACTACCGGCAAATACTTTTCAACCATTTTCGACTTTCTATCAGTCGCTCTTAACAAATGACGTGGGACCCTTGTGAACCCCTCCCAATGCTCCATTATGTAAAACTTTACACGCCATTATAGAAGCCCTAACAGTTCTTTAAACGGACAACATACCTGATACTACTCTGACACTATAGTAATGATCGTGGTATTGAGAATCGGGGAATTTAATTATAAAATGGTTCGAAGCGAATTTATTCAAATCTTTAATGAGCCGAGAGATTTTTAAATCTCATTTTAATGTGAGCAATCAATCAAATAATTTTTTCAAGATGTTCGTTGAACAGTTCCATATGGAAAATGCAAAACAATCCCATGGGTTTAGTTACAAAGACATTTCAATGGTAATATGACATCCTTACGGTAAGATAAATAACTTAATTAAAGAAATATTTACGGTCATTAATTATGTACCTTTTGTTATATCAATGTGGGAATACATGTTTCGTAACATTCGTTCAGAAAATTAAATTATAAATTAATAATAGCTTCCATTAATGCATTTCAGAATATAAAGTTATATGGGTAATACAATGCAGGTTTGATTTTCTTCTTTGATCCTGTATAATTACTGTTATAATATACTACGTACATATTAATAATGAATAGAGTTAGGACATAGCATTATATTATATAAATATAATAAAAATATAGGTAAACAACTAATTAAATAAATATATAAATAAATAAACAAAAAATAAAATGAAAATACAGACAAGCTCATCAAGAATAGGAACAAGTCCCAAAACTGCGATACTGGACCGCCCACTAGGTTCGCAGTAAATGGACTGGTCTTTACTTCAGTCGCATTGAGACCTTTGCAATGTGAATATCGATGAATATATATTGAATGTGAATGTATACAAATTTCGATCTGGCCTCTCATCATTTTCCCTCCGAATGCTGCCTCACTCTTTCTTCTACACATACCTAGAGAATCTCACACTTTTTCTTATTCTTGATGAACAGTATCTTATATTCAGAGTTACTGCTAAATGATCAAAATAGTTAAATTGGATTAGTTCGGTTATTAGTAATTTTAGGAAACGAACATTTTTTAATGTTTTTGAAATATGTATTATGAAACCTTGTATAGCAAAGAATGTACTTTACCCCTCCATTGGCAATGAAGTTTCTTAGACCTGTTGCAAAACAATGTTATATGTAGAAACAGTGGCAGACCTCGGTGATTTCAAGTTTAAAATTGTCATCGCAAAATTTACTGTTAATGTATGGTCCGGAAAACTTACTGTATGGTCGCGAGGTAATTAAATGTTGATTACCTCCCGACGATGTCATTTGTTCGGTAACATATGATTATATGGTTATGTATAACATATAATGGATTAGTGTTTCAATTTCAACGTATATCGAAATATTCGTAAACAGAGTTTTACATAGTAAAATAAAAAATATGTTTTATTACATTTTGAAAAGTTTCCACATATATAGATTAACTTTCTTCTCAGGCTGCGAAGGAGAAGGTTACATGTAGAGCCGAAGGACAAACACACTTAATGTTTGTGTCCTGTAGGTGATAAACTCTCTCTGGTGGAACTTGAAATCATGTAATACAATACAATAATACTTCTAGTATTGGTAACTGACTTCTCCCGTTCACCACTTATTATTTTCTATATAAAAATAATACCTTCTCACAGTAGAATCAACCCGTTGTGTTGTTATGTTCTCAGAGCCCAAAACCTCTTTTACTTAAAATGCGAATCCTCTATAACTTAAACGAATAATTTGGTCATTGTACCTCAGTAACTCAAAGTAATATTTTTATGACCTCAATAACTTAAATTATCTATCAGTGATTCCATTTTAAATGAATGTGCAAACAAAAGGTTTCGTCTAGTCTAAAATTTGTTGCTATTGCTTACAGATATTTACCAGATGGCTATAAGTTTGAACTGTACACTGAGGCCTAAGTACAGTAACTTATTTTGATCATTAGCTTTTAGCCTTTTCCCAGGCAGGATCGCTGTGCATATGAAAATAAAATTTATTTAGAAAGTATGATTTGCTTAAAACAAAAAAAATCACCGACTCTTTCGTATAGATTAAATAATCTTTCATAATATAACTGTACTTTTAATCCTAAAATAAAGTATGTATGTAATATTTATAAGTAACATTTTAATTTAACCAAGCCTTTCTAACTCTGTACAACCTCTAAAGAAAGCACATAAACGAATCTCACTAATTGTAAGTAAAAATATGAGCCATGACTCCTTAACTTAAAACCCTTAGTAAATTAAAAACTCGATAACGTAAACTATTTACCATTTCCGTTGGTCTTTATCTTATCGAAGTTCTAGTGTATTTAGAATGAGAACGATGTTTCAAAAATCACATTAATGGCTGTAAGAGATCTGGAAATAAATTTTCAGTAGGTTAGTGCTGCTCCGCACTATTGTGGTACAATAAATGTTTATCTCAGTTAACAGTATCCGAGTAGGTAGAATGGATGCCGATATACAATAGAATGGCCTGCTTAGTCTCCAGATCTAACGTCCTTACATTTGTTTGTATGGGGCTACTTAAAATCTAAGATATGCGCTGCGCAACATGCTAATATCGGTGTTTCTAAGAAGAGAATTACTGAATAATTTAGGTTAATTTCGGCAGATACACTGGACCATGTGAAAGAAGGGTTTCAGCTAGAGGAGGTGAATGAGAGGGATTTAAAACAATTTCCGAATGAGGTATCTTGCACACTTTTGCCATTTAAAAATAATTTTCAAAATGACCCTGCAATGTCATATGTCATTAGATGCCAACTGTATGTATAGTTGTTACGGTGTATGTTACGGTGCCGTATAAGCAACTACATATATGTTATAATAATTTATATAATATGTATTATTACATTTATGTAACTTGTAGGTGATAAATCACAATGGCAATGTTAATATGAACTGCACTAAATTGCTTTTGCCTACATCGATTCAAGCATCTCAACATTACGCGACACATGTCGGTTACTGCAGAGTTGCCCAAGTGTAACACAACTGATGCAGTACTAATAATTAATAGTAATGTTTTAAATAACTTAAAATACTGATATCAAAATAAATATGAAATATGAATAATGCATAAAGATAAAAAATCTTGTAAATAGCATTGATCTTATAATGTGCCATTAGCTATATAAAGACGATTTGTTTTCATATAGCTAAAATTAAATAACTACTACTTCTATAATATCACTTTCTAATTATTTTGAAAGTTTCCGATCAAATATGTTTTTATTTATCTTGCATAGAGTTTACAATATGCCAAATGAAAGCGATAATGTTTAATCACCTATCACTGAAAGTTATTAATAAACCCTTGTTATAAGCGGACACCTAAGTTTCATTGGAATACACATACATATAAATTTATTACTGTGTTATTATAGGAACCGGTTTCCCCTTAATCATGAGAAATTATCAAGATGCATCATTACGAACCTCACTTTAACATGATGACTATATAATCACCGGTACCACGCTTTTTGCTGGCGGAACTGAATTTTTGGAGACCATATAAACAAAAATTGTATAACTTGGCAGTTAAGCAGATACTGAAATAAAACAAGATAATTAAATTATATAACTGATATGCATTTAGATAATAATTTCAAATATACTAAAATGAGAAAATATGTACTCGTATTTAATAATGGCAATATAGGTTTCTCAATATCTCGGATTATAGATTTTTTTATTTGTTCCAGTTAATAATTCAAACAGGCCGAATAAGGTAAGGTACATTCAGTTTTTAACTTTTGTGGTTTAGAAAATGACGATATAAACACAGCCGATCAGTGTAAAAACTCATGTTGTATTTAGTACTCTCACCACCGATTTTTGTGGTTTAAACGTTTTCAGATCTCTGCCTAAAATGATATTAAATTTGAGTGGTTGTAATGTCTACTCCACTCTCAAATGTAGCCATTCTCTTCCAGCAAACCCCAACCAATTCCTTTTAGAATCTGATAAAACCAAGAAGATATTTTCGGTAACTTATACATGTCTATCAATTTAGCGGTAATTTAAAATAATACACATTTTGTATACTGCTATGAAATTATAATAATAAATGTTTCTCTGATTCCTCCTTATCATATTAACTCAAGTAGATTTTAGATTTATGTACAATTCAACTAAATTCTAGAGTTAAATAATTTTTTGTAATTTTAAATAAGAAAATATCATATATGTATGTAGTGGTATATTTTCATAAGTTCTTTAAAAAATAGGATCTTTTTTTGTATTCAGAATACTGCCTTAGTCAGTTAATAACGTAACTCCTAAAATATAAACCATACTCTTATAACACTTTTTATGTTAATAACAGCTTAGTTTTTGAAGTCATCTAAGCTTAATAACTGGCTCAGAGTTGGTAATCTATTACAGCAAATATAAATTAAAGTTTCAGTGACTTACTGCGCACATTCCAATGTTGAACGATATAATAAAGAACTTCGAATAGTAGAAAAAATCATAGTATTTATACTAGCATGCTCCAAGAGACTTATATCCTATCAACAGTTGAAGGAATTGCGGCCATAAATTACAAAATACGTGCAGGTCATTATGAAACAAGCCTACAAACTGTATTGTCAGACTTCACGGGGGAAACTGATTTATTAATTTTATATAATCCACGAGGTGGTCAGTTAAAATAAAAACATCATTATTAAAGCTAATATGTTTATTAATTTTCATGCCTATTCAAAAAATGACATATTCATTGAACACGAAACGCTAACTACTTGTTTTCCGAAATTCTAGAGTAGTTTTGTGTACTCCGAAACACAATCGTGTAACACGGTACATGATTGTGTTTCACTGCATACTATAATGTAGGATGTTGAAGCTGAAATAAAAAAAATTATTTTTGGTTATTGGAACCAAAATTTCGATTTTCGAGTTTATACGAAATTTACAATTATGAAGCTAAATGTCATAGAGTTTCAGATTCTACCAAGAAACTAGTTGTGTACCATAAGCTGTTTAATTACTCTTCAAAATATATGCATAATATTCCGTTTTTATATGGGTGGGGATAAATATTGTTTGACTATTTCCAAAATAGTCTGCGTATTTTTAAAATATCTTTATACAACGAATAAAACTATTAGAACAGGACAAGCACCAGTGAGGGTTGAGGCGGTCCACACAATATCGCGGCTGAACATAATGAATACATGCTGTACTGAAAGATCTAGAGCAACGAAGAGACTAAATTGCCATTAAAATGGCAACAGGACTCAACATTTTAGTAGATCACAGATTATACGGAAGTTACTGACAATGAGTATATAACTTCACTACTTTCTCATGGAAGAAATAGTCGAACAAAGATTTGGTATAACCTTTTAGATTCAGTACGTATTGAGAAAGTATTCACCATATGTAACGCAAATATTGGTAGTGGATATAAATTTTGTGTTTCTGTAGACAATTTTAGTTAGAGAAATTCCACTATATTTACTTTTTGATTTTCATTATTTAATAACTTATCGTACTGAACGACTAATGTTGCAGCATAGTAGATATTGAAATTGTGGAATTAAAATTATTGAACATGAATAGCACACTTGCAATACTTACTGCAAAGCAGCCAACAAATGTTATACGAAATTAATTTAATTACAGCTCAATGATGATCTCGGGTATACACTAGGCACAAATATTAAGGGACGTAAAACATTTCCTAAATTTTTAGGTTATTTTCAAAGGGCTATAACTTGGAGACAAATAATCGCAGAGCAATTTTAAAAAGAAAAATTGAAGCTCCGAGTTTCTAGTTTTTAGATATTGAGTTCTAATTTTTTTTTATCATCAGTAGCTTTTGAGTAGCCATGAGAAACCCATTGAAAAATAAATTAACAATTTTCGCTTGTGATTTAATCATAAAGGGTTTTTAGATGATTTTGTCCTTTTTAATTTGAGTGGTTTAAACGCTTTATGCGATGATTTTTCGCTGAGTTATCATTGTTCAAAGCAAAATAGTCAGTTTTTACTTTGGTAATTAATTTCTCGGGAAATAATGATCGTCTAAAGTCATAGAGGTTTTTCCCATAAGGCTACCTTCGTTTTAAATGCCACCATAAACAAAAAAAGTGTCGGTATTAGGGATGTGAAAATAAATATAGGAAAAGTAGTGGCATATACCTAGTTTCCACTAGCATATTATTTGTGAAGAGTGAGAAATTATTTCAACATTATACAGTGAGTACATAAAGGTTGTAACAAATCTGAGAAAATTGTTACCGGATAAGTAAGAAAATAATGCTCGGATATGTATAGTTTAGTTTTTTAGATGCATATTTGTTGGTAAACATATATTCTCTTAACATCACTATTGGAGGTATCACGTCATCGACAGTTTTTAAATGGTAATATCCTGATCTGATGATATTTACGAATGCACTTTTTTCTACGTACGATACGTAAAATTTTACATAATATATTACATAATCATTATTTTTAAATTGTTGCTTTAGAAAAAGCTATTAAAGTCAGAACTAAATGTTATAATTGTCTGTCTTGACAATATGCAAGGCAAAACTGGAATTCTTGTAAAACGCGTTCTTCCTATTTAACGTTTCAGCGTTAATTAGTCTTACTTCGTTCCGAATTTTGTCTTTGAATGCCTCAATAGAATGTTAAGATATGTACTAGATTCCACGAGATCAGACGACAGTTGAAAGAGGACACCAAAACATTTTGACAGTCTCGTGATTTTTAGTTGTTAATGATCTAGGTTGGTCTTGGTAGTCTTTTTTAGTGGGGCTCGTCAGATTTGACAAGTGAGGTATCATTCCATCAATAAGAATAAAAATCAATAAGAAAATAAAGGAAGAAATTAATTTTAGTTGGTTAGTTCTTTTAATATCTAGTTTTAATTACTTATAATTTTAATTCTAACATCCACTAATTGCCATTCATTTTTTAATATCCGAACTGATATTATTTGGCAGAGAGAATGATAAAATTCAGTAATATGTATTTAAATATCATGTTATATTTTAAGTTTATATGTTTTTACGCTTTTTTAGTACAGTTATGGCCAATGGTCAAAAGTAGTTTACCGAATTTTAATGAATATCAATCAGAAGCAACCCGTTCTCTCGTTCGAAAAGCAAATTATTCTTTATATGGGTTTGGTAGACGACAGGATTAAAAGACATAGCTATCTAACAGATTCCCCAGATTAAAGGGAAACAATACTTGTAGCATTTGAGGAAGCTCTACTTTTGCATGAAACTAATCAGAAATGAGGCTTGCCCAATTAACTGTTCGTTGTGCGGTCCGAGAGGGCACGCGTTTCGTGATTGTTATTGACTAAATTTTATTGTAAAATGTGTATTATGGTACATTTTAAATTATAAATGTAATAGCTGCAATAAACGCAATATCTCTTACACCCTACGTAGGTACGTTGTAAATAGGAGAGGATTTCATTTACAATTATTTTATAGATGATTCTTATTAAAAAGAAAGAAATGGTTGAAATAAATAAAGAATCTGTAGTAATCTTCTCATAACACATTAAAACACGAAGACGTCTGTAATCCTCAACTTAATATTCCAATTATCAAAGAAGAATATATCCTTAATTTTTTAAGGAAACAAATTAACTACGAATTCATGATTTCAAATATCCACCTGATTATAACACGTGTTCGCAATATACCTAGTATCAGTTAGATTTATTAGATATTTTAAATTATACTGTTAATAGCATCGGGAGATGTATTTTAGGTACTTGAGAGTTTTGTGACTGATACACTCCTGTATATTTATGATATATGTATATTGCCTTAAATTCTTACCTTTGTACAAAATATTTCTATTCCTGCTTTCTCCTTTCAAGTTATAATTCATATTTTTTCCTCATAATATATATAGTTTTCCTGTCCTCAAATTGGATAAAAATATATCTGTATTAATTGTACTTTAAATAAATAAATTATAATTTTTATTATAATTAACATTTTGTGGCATCTGTAATTCTCACCTTCCCATAATAATATTGGTTTGGTACAATTTTCGTACCAATAGCATTTGATATTTTCGTAGATATATGTATTTTTCTATACTGAATCTTTGTAAGCTTTATTTTGTTATAATACTGCATTATTTAGTGCAAATAGTAGCATATGTAGTAGTAAATGCTTGGCATATTTTGGTGACTTTGGCATACCGCGAAATCACATTGCAACGATCATCACTGATGCATCCTCATACATAATTGACTGGAAAAAACGTATTATTCAATTTTACTTCAAGTAACAAATTTACTACATACATTTCACATAAAAAATAATAGTTTAATGATATTCCATTACCAAACATCCATAGCCATCACCAAAAAGGTTTTTACCCTTCTATCTATCCTGAAATTTGTTCGTGAAATTTCGGTCAAAAATTTCATCACTACCTAAACATATATTAACTAAAAGTGAAAAGTGACTTGAGGCATTATTATTATATTACAGTAAACACTTTCACTATGTACAATTGAATTCACAGGAATATGAAGCAAATAAAATAGCAACTGTTTTAGGATGTTTAAATAAAAATAGTTATAGACGAAACTAGTGAAAGGCGGCTTATATTTATATATAAAGGAAAGGATACATTCAAGATTGCAATCTAAGATGTCTACAGTAGAACTAAATCTACTACATCTTTAATAATTTCATGTCTTTATCTATTTAGACATCTCTGAAAATCTTGTATTGAAATTAAAATATGCATTTTTCTTTTGTACATTGTATACTTTGCAAAAGTAGAAAAAAAAACGTATTTTTCTTTAGCCAAAGGATTTATATTAGTTTTATAATATAAGGCATTATAACGAAATAAACATAAATTTATCTTAGAAGTATTGAAATAATATATAAAATTTCAACAAACTTTTATCGTGCAATAAACCTTCACTGGGGAATTATATGTGTAGGAAATAACTAACCACTTTTCTTAAATATATTAATAACCAAGTTCGACATTCTGTCTTATTCTTAAATATACATTAAGATGTAGGGGACACCCTTAAAGTTTCCTCCACGATTTATCTGTCTGCACCTAACCTGTCTCAGTCAAAACAAGTATTTCATCCCTGCTGCTGTACTCAGTACCTTTACAATTTAGACATTAATCAGCTAAAAGTACCCCAAGGCTTATGGCGAGCTCACTATGTATCAATACACCATTGTTAAATACCCTATATAATAAAGTACGTACAAATTGTATGATTTATGCTAGTCGTTGTGTGGTAATAAGAATATTAGTTATTGCCACTTAAATAAATTATGAATAAGTTAATTCTCATAAAAAAGTAATGGTACACAATTAATAAGAATCTCTTTTAACTACGTAAATTATTCATGGACTATTTATTAAGTAGATATATACTTAATGAAATGCTGGGCGCTCTTTAAGCAATTAATTATTATAAACTGTTAAATCTTATTTTCCTTTAGATAGATAACATATATTATGTTTAGGCTACCAGAAGTAGAACAGAAGTCTCATAAAAAAGTACTTAAAACACACACTGTTAGCTGTTTTAAGTGGCGCAATATAATTTACTTTTATTTTTTAATCTAACAGTATGGTATTCTAATAGGTATTTCTTTTTTGACATTAAATATTTTTAGTTTAAATACATCTAAGAAGGTCAATTCAGTATTTTTTTATTTTTCATTATAAAAGTGTATTCGTTTTGATGGTAAATAAAATATTTACTTGAAGTAGATATTAATATTTTCAAAAGTACATTAAATTTAAATTTGGAAACAGTGCAAGAATAACTAAGAACAAGAAAATAGAAATATGTTAGCTAATAATTTCAAATATTAACAGGTTTTTTTAATAATTGAGGTTTAAGTTGAATTTTATTTAATTTAGTTTATATTCCCAGTCGGAAGATATACATTGATTGGACATTTTTTTTTCAGATTTTCTGATTGAGCTGTGATGCCACAGTCTCTTTAAAACCTCTTATTTTGTAATAAAAATTGATACCTTAAAGTTTTTTGAATAAATCACAGTATCCCATAATAGAAGTTTCTTATTTACCGTTTATAATCTAATACCATTTTATTTATTTAACAATTATAAAGGTGTTCAAAATGCCCTCCACTAACAACTAATATTGGCCGGCGTGTATATAAACACTTTATATTGAACTTCCAATAATTTCTATAATAGGGATTCATTTTTGCTTGGATGTGTAGACAGGGGAGTTTGCAGTTTTAAAAATACTATGATGATGTCACATCTCAAACATAAAATATGAAAAAGATTAAATTTATACTTCAGTCAGTGTCTTTTTAAAATATAATGTTGACTGGTCAGAGTTTATTAAAAAATCACTTAAAAATAAAAGTATCATTACTGTCCGAAATTTTATCACAATGTCGTATACAGTAAAAAATATATAGGATCATGAAAAACACACGTACATATGATGGTATAAAGATAAAATAATCATAACATGATACGATGAGAATACGAGGGGACTCAGGTTAGTTAAAAGTCCAACACGCTGCTTTACGGCCACTACATGGATGAACAACTTATGATATCCTCCTATAGAGGTGTCTACGACAATGTCATTCGTACTGCAGTCCAGGGTAGCAGACTGAGCTCAGTATTTAGGTGTTATCGTATGCTTGGATTCGAGTTCCAACAGGGCGAGTTTGATACCTCTTCCTGAACATATGTGTGCTTGTCCTAGTCTTATGTGTGAGGCTTTAGAGGAAGGACGTGGATTTTTGAGGTCCAAAGGAACCACATTTAGAAATTCTTTATACCAATCCCAATGTAGTTTCAATTTTGAATTTCTAATTATATATAAACTTAAATTATATGATTTAGATGATATTTCCGAATATGGATATAATCCATATTCGGAAGATAAAAATATACATATACGTATACATATAGTCATCATACACATCATAGTCAAGATCATACACATACGCTTTCACATTAATATTTTGTATGTCATGTGTTTATATATGTTCTTATGCAATCTTCATGGACATTGAATGAAGATTTAATATAGGAGATAGTAGACATTGTAAAGAACTTCATATGTATCATCCGATTATCAGGATATCAAGGTCGTCATTCTACATTCTCTATCGAATTTTTATATTCTACAATTCTTCTACTTTTTGAGACATTTTCATGTTACTGAAAAAATGACATTTTGCAGACTTACGGATTTTGTGATAATAATCAATGAATATTATTTAGTGAATCGCTAGAATTATGTCTAAGGGGACATATAAAATACCTACGATCGATCAGGGGATACCCTGTGATACTCTGGGGAAGAGAGGGTAAGATGAAGCTTTAGAGATTAAAAAATGAAAGTCTATGCCTGATTAAACGTCTTTGTAGAGCGTATGTGCCATTTGTCGACAAAATATTAATACATTTAGGGGATCCTTATAGTATTGAACAAAACACTTATAACTTATGACAATTTTAAAATTACTTTAACGTTTTAATTTAGGTTTCGATTTTTTCATTTTGAGAAGAATCCAAAACTGGATTATTAACGTTCATAAATATATTATAAATAACTATACGAGTATAATGTCAGTTAACACCTTAAAAGACTTTTTGCTGACATAATTCCTTGTTAATCTCTGAAGTTTGTTTCAACCTATCGGGCATAGTGTATAACTATATATATATATATATATATATATATATATATATATATATATATATATATATATATATATATACATATATACAGTTACATATATATATATATATATATATATATATATATATATATATATATATATATATATATATATATATATATATATATACTGTGCACAGTGTCAGTCGTGTGAGTGTTAATCTGCATTCCCATTGTAATTTGTTACTCTCCACTAGCGACAACTTTTTTGTGGTTCTAATGTCGTTGTAAAGTGGCACGTCTGAGTTAAGCCTAAGGCTGGATTCAGGCGTACCACTTACAGCACACTACAGACTAATCTATCGGTCGGTAGTTTAGTCTAGTTAGTTATCTTTAGGCGAGATATTTTACAATTCAGAGATAAACAGAGATAACGATCAACGCTAAATAATTTCTATATAAAATATATTGTTTTTCTTTTAATTTAATTAATTAATAAATACCGTTGTCCACTTGGATGCCTCATCAGTCATCAGTGACGGCGCCGCAACTACGTATAAGCAATAATTTGTATAATACGTAATACTTACCCAGTTAGCAAAAAAAAATTCGGTTTACCTCGTCTAAATATCTGTAACATTTTTCTCGTATACTTTTCTCGTCATTTAAAAGATGTGACACGTTTTGCACATTTTGCAATTTGTTTGTATAGTAATTTTACGTAATTACTATGAATGATTTTTAAATCTGATTTCACTTGACCATATTGTAATTTTATCTGATTTTCTCTAATTCTGTCTAAACAACCAGGTAGCTAATTCTTTAATAGCTAACTATTAAGCAGGGAATTTATTTATTTTTTTAAATTTCCCAAATTATAAATAGTATTTAATAAAATAAAATGCTGCCTCTAATCATGTTCTCCATTGCGTATGATTCAGCTGTAAAGGTTCTGGAATACCAGGACACTGTTTATGAAATCCCCGGGTGCATTTGGCGGATTTGAGAAAAATCACTTTGCCGCTTTGGTGCGGACTATTAATTTATTTAGATATTGTACATTCAGATAACACATTAGAATCATTTGTGTTGTAAGATGTAATGCATGAAGTATACACGTAATGTATATTAAATTAGAACACACAGTATTGAGTACATGGCCTGTAGAGAGCATAATAGCTTTCTATGGGTCCATTAGAATTCTAAGAAATATTTATACAAAGGTGTGTCAAATATAAACTTGAATTTTGTTTAAATACATTTATTGCCACAGTAAGAATATTTTTGAATACAACTTGTTTTTCTACATAGTCTCCTCTTTTATCAATACATTTATCCCAAGGATTGGAAGTTCTTTAATTCCGTTATCGAAAAATGAAGTGGGTCGTGCCTTCAATCAATTGCGCATAAACGCTTTCACGCCTTGGTCGTCATCAAAACGGTGCCCTCCAAGTTCTTCTTTGATTGTCACATGGTGACAAATCCGGGCTATGTGGCAGATATTTAAGTATTTCCCAATGGATTCTTTCCTATTTTTCTCGGATCAAAGCAGCTGTATGTGGCCGAGCGTTGTCGTGAAGACGAGAATTACACTTCGGATAGGCATATCTCCTGTTTTCCGCTGAATACCCAGATTTACTTCATCAAGGAGCAGGCAGTAGTAGACGGCGTTGACTGTACGCCGCTCAGGAAGGAAATCAATGAGCAGTACCCCTCTGCATTACCAAAAAATAGTGGCAGGAACATTGCCAGCAGAAAGACGAGTTTTGGCTTTTCGAGGTGGGTCTTTTTCAGTGAATGCCAAATCTGTTATACCAGTCATAGATTTAGGTTTTTGAAGGCAAACTATGCAGTTAATCGACGGAAAATTTCAGCCGGTTTTACTCCCTTCCACTTAATTCCGGTAGTATAAAAATTCCGGTTTATATTTGACTCACCCTCGTACATAAAAATTTCTTAAAGGTCAAAAGATTTTGATTACAAACCAAACATATTTTTTGAGACCTGTCATATTTCAAATCAATTTACATAGAAGCCTCTTCATATTGTACGCAAATAGATACATGTTTCTGTAAATTTTTGACATATTTAGGGTATACGAAAGACATACTTTCGTATACATACTATGAACAAAACAACAGGTGGTCAACCTCAAGATCAAACTGAATGGCTCGTACCTACATCTATGTATCTAACTCAAGTCTGTCCGATGACATTTCAGCTGCTGCGATATGTAACACTACGGATGCAACATTCACGGTGGATATTTTTACTAATAACTACTACCATTTTTTTCTTTTAGTTATAATTTCGCTAAATACTCGCTTCTTATACGGAAAATAAAATACGGAAATAGAATACGTTATTTTATGTGTAAATTCCATTGTAGACATAATTTCAAAAATATTTATAACAAAATTATTGCTGTTGATTTTTACACAACGGCATAACATTCTCGAGACCTTTCGCAAGGCTCATCATCCAATATCTTAAACTCGAGCATGACACTACCTTTTTAGATCTCCTTAGAGGCTCGACTATAATATATTCGTAAATAACTAATGTGGCGTATATAAATAATTATAAATGTTTGATTTCTATTTCTACATTTTAGTATTGGTGTTGTTTTTTAAAATGTATGTGGGTAAGTTAGCGTTGCAATATGCAATTGTATAATTAGTAATTATGATTTAACATTTTTTCTATCGTAGCACTCATTATAGCGGATTGAGAAGTTTTATTTCACTCTATCTCTTTGTCTCTTTTAGTTATAGATGTCTTTGGTTTAGTAAATGTATTCAACTATGTATTTAGAACCTATAGATTTCTTTCCTTAGATGAACGTCAGATTAAAGTTTGTTATAAAGGTAAACTGCCACAAATACTAATCAACAAACAAATGACTAGACTTTCTCAGGTGTCAATATTTTATAGTATGATGGAATTGTGCATGTGAATGTGTTGTTAAGAAATGTTTAGAATTATGACATGGCTGTCAGTTAATTACGAGCTATCAGAAAAATTCTTCGGTAAATTAATTGAAAGGATCTGTAGTTTCACACCTTGGATTCCTAGAACATTTATAATTGCGTTTAAACTGTTGGTTTATATATTCATCAAAAGACAATTACGCACCCACTCTAATATTAGTAATTCTCGCATTGATTTGCAGAACAGATGCATTGAAATTATACGTACAGCTGGTGTATTAGCCTAAGATATACCAATTACAATGTCTCAAATAACTACAACGGGAGTAGTTCCAATAGTAACAAGTACTGTAACGAATTTACTAGAAAGTTCTTTATTTCGAACACTTATTTACAACTCAACTATTTACAAGTCTAACTAACTAACTAACTTTCTTTGTACTTTAACTTTATAAACTAACTTCCGCACAATGTCCGCACTATCGCGGTCCAGATTCAACTAACTCTTCGCTGGACGACACAATTCTTATATAGGCAGTAACATGTCTCTCCAGACGTTTCTAAATAAAGAACTTTGGCGAACTTTCTAGTATAGAACGCACTGGAAGTCAACTCCACACGCTCTTGATGGTTTAGAATATTCCCGGCATTCGGGCTCGCTCGAGGCGTTCGTGACAGTACAGATAAAACAGAACAGGGAATTAACAGAACAAGGGTGTGAATTTTCAAACACAATAATTATGAAAATACCTGAAAACAATGTGATTATGTTAAAACAAAGTATTAAAAATTCTATAGAAGAGTAACTAACATAATATGATAAATTGTAAAAAGAAGGTGGTATCTTCTTTTTTTAATATTTGTGTTAAGTCAAAATTGAATTTTAATTTAAATATAGTATATTTAGTTATACCTATTATATGTTAAGTCATTTAAGTATTTATTTTTATTGCATGCATTGTATTTCAAAACTACCCATCGCCATTATTTCTTTTAGCTAGGAGGATGACATGTAGACAAAAGACACGCAAACTTAGATCTTGAAGGGGAAATTTAAAAACTGTGTCCGTTACAGTTTACGTTTAACTTCTTATCCTCACTTAAAAATATGAAATAGCACCCCCTACCTTATCCTGACACAATTCCATTTAGAAAACTCAAATTGGTTAGTTTATTCTCACAAAGAAGTAAAATAAAAATAATGAGATAAAACACAAAATAAATTAACGGAATAAATTTACTTTTTACAACACGATTTGAAATTTTACTTGTTAAATGCTCAAAATCGAAAATCGATTGTATTTTTGTTTAGCCAACAATGGTGAGTCCATTCTTAGCTAAAAAAAATTACAATCTATTCTCGATTTATCGTCAGACGTTTTGAAATGTGTCTTTAGTAATTAGTCTGCATTTGTCGGTAATCCTATTACTTAGATCGAGTTTTGCATACAATTATCTTCAAATAACTGAGAGAGGAAGATATCCAGGGGAGTTATATTTGGTGATCTAACCGGCTATTCCGGCTCTTCTGCCGATCCATTTGTCGGGAACTCCTTGATCCAGGCATTGCCGAATATGTAATGTAGTGTGGTGGTGTGCCATCCTGTTGAGAGCATAAATTTTCTTTATCCAACAGTGGGATTTATTCTTCATTAACTTGGCTTTCTACGGATCGTGTTTTTAACAAGGTCGATCTCATTTTCCAATAAAAGGTATAATTTATCAATTAAATCTTCTTTAAATAAAAATAGATCCTTTATTTTATTTTCCAGAATTCCACGGACACAGTCTCGCGAAATTTTTAAGCATGTGCTTAACCGCGTGCTTAATCTTAATTGTTAACAACGTTAAGCTAATATGCTTAACTAAGCTTAATCATCGATATTTGCCTAACAAGGTTAAGCACATATCGGTGTCCCACATTTTTGTCACAATGCTTTTCATTAAAATCATAGACTGTCGCACGAGAAAACCTATTTTCCGCCTAATCAGTTATTGGTAATTATTTTTTATTGCTCATTAAAAAATGCGCATATATATTTTTAACACTCAGTATATTTGACATTTTCACCGACATTTTAGGAATGTAACACTCCTGTCCACATAATTTTAATTTTATTTTATTTATTATTAAATATTATTAGTAAAAGAGTATATTAACGACTTAACATATTTTATAAATAAATTACACAAGAAATAAAATAGTTGTAATATGTGTCCATTTGAAACACATATTATAAATAAACATTAAAATTTCTGTGGTTTACTTGTCAAATGCAATAATTTCAAATAATTATCTATGAGTATATGCTTATTATCTGTAAATGCAAAGAATTAGAGTTTCTTGTGCTTATTCTGAACGGATAGCATTTAAGAGCATTTATTTTTTATAGTAGAAAAGTGTAGATATTTTCAATGGCCTCTTCTATATGTGTTACGACGCGACGTGTAAAATATTTCAGTTACGTATTTAAATCCTTACGTAGAATTTTCAAGATATTTAAAACTAACTTCACGTGAGCTCATAAGAATACGGCATTCAAATTGAACACTTGTTAGGCATAATGGATTGTTAGAGCCGAGCAGCTTTTTTTATTATTTGGGATACGCCAGGCGAGTCATGGTTGAACCAACAGAAGCCTGTTCTTTTATTATAACCACACACTCATGAATCAAAATATTCCAAGACTTGAATCCGAGATCGAATCATTTAATCAAAGTCACCATGTGTCGACTCCTGGTGAGAGGCTACAGAATATTATACCAAGGCTTACCATGATGTTTTCCAACGGATGTTTTTTTTTTAATTCCAATGTACAAACAATGCGCACTATTCGAGTGAATGTTTTAAGATTAATGTTTTGTGCTCTGTTATTTTCAATGATATTTAATTACTATCAAAAGCTGTGAATTAATGTATAACGTGTACAATAGTTTTAGAAACAGTTAAGTATCGGGTGGGGAAATTTTCGTGTTTTGGTAGCGAATCTCATTAATTATAGAAGGTATGAAAAAATAGAAAACTCATTCTCGAGCTCTTTTTTCAAATAGGAAATTCAATGCTGAAAACTAGGATTGGCTATCTCTATTTGCTCTGAATTCAGGATTGCATTTAGGTTCTGAACTAGGATTGTTTAATGAATTACGGGAAAAAGCATAAAAGAAAAAGTAATAAAAAATATGATACAGTTAGCTATGATTGATTGAGTTTTAATTTACTGAGAGTTTAACCTATACCTCGATAATTTAATTCTTCTTGGATGTCTCTCTGCTGCCCGTCATTATTGAGCTCTTCTGTTGTTTTTATCGGAGGAATTGTTTCTATCCGTGTAATGTCATACGAAATAAGATCTATGTGCCTCTTCGTGAACTCCTTGTTTCCGTTCTCTGTGGAAGAACTTGGCTCTTCGATTAGATTATGTTCGAAACAGGTCATAATTCAATGATCTATTGTAAAGTTAACTTATTCCCTGGATCGCTATACTTTATAGCAGTGTAATGTCAAGACATCGAGGTGGCGACTTCACAGTGATGCATTGGTTCCTGCTGTAGCCATTTATGAATTCCAGGTAAGCGGTCGCATGGTGCTCAATGTTTAAAGCAAAACAACACTGTGTCTTGCTCCTTCAGTGTTCACGGATTATCAGCCAAATGCCCGGATGGACATGGTTTCTTAAAGTAGCATCAATTCTATTTCATATCGTGCTAAAATATCTTTCAGTTTAGTTTTTCGGCCCCTTTCAGTGCTGATTTTCTATGTTGTTATCTTCAATGTGTCGACATCCCTAACATAGTGGATATTCTGAAATATAGTGATAGTGATAATATTTGTTGCAAAACATAGGTTCATTCCAAAAAAATACAGAAATAAATGTCCAATCCAGTGCAATAGTTATAATTTTTTATTTAATTTATAATTTTAGGATATCATATTAAAAATATTAAATTTTACCAAACTGAAATAATTAAGCATCATATTTAACGAATATTATATTTAATATTTCATTTAATAAATGAAATGTTCATTCTTATTACTGAAAATAATAAGTTTCTTAATTATTCTTAATCATATATCTAATTCCAATATGATAAAATAATACGAAACATCTTCGTAAATTCATTATAACCCAAAATTCTATGTAAAAATAATTCCAAGAAAATTTTGATAACAATCATGAATTAATTTATGTATTTAACTAACTCCCTACTTGCCTATGATTATTTATATATACTTAAATAATGTTAAAACTATTTCTTGTTTGTAAAAAATTGGGGTCAATAAATAAACCATGAATTAATCATATTAAATGTTTCGCCTTGTATTAACTAGCATTTTCTAAATGAAGGTGTCTGAATTTTATTATTTAATGGGTATCGTATTATATGAAGCTATTACAATATACAATATAAACTTAACGTGCATCACCTTAATGAACCAATTGACTAAACCAAATTACGGTTATCCCTTTTTCACTTAACATTTACTGAGACATTTTCTTTTAAACACTGTCTTTCACGGCAGTGCACTGGATATAAGATAAACGACGATCATTTACAACTCCGGTAGAAAAAATAGTGTGTCGAGTATGGAGCAGTCATCAATAGGTTTATCAGTCTCTAGAACGATTCTGGGAAATATAGATTGGTGATGATTTTTTAGGTCTTGTAGTATTTGTTCCTTTCCGAGTGATAAGACCTTTGTGTCTTTGAACATGGAGGTCATCAATAAACGGTCTGAACCGTAATCTGCTTTCTTGATGACCGGCTTTTTTGTTTACGACTCATTTACTTCCAAATTTTTCTTTTGTACAAAATCATTTATCATAAAATATAAAAGCGGAGTTTCTCCTGTTTTTTCGTCATGGTAAAAGATAAATTAAAACATCTGAAGTAGAAAACGTTAAGAGTGAGTTGTGGACGTAAATAAATTTTCCCTCTTTAATTCTGGGCAGTTAAATCACATTCACTTAATTTTTATTTTTAAATTCATTAATCATTTTCGGTTTTCTGAATATTTATTAAACAGGAGACCCTGTGGACTTTCCAGCATAGCATTTGGACCTGAACTTACGCTTTTTGTTTATATTTACCGAATATTCATTTATAATATACAGGAAATGTGATTATACAGTCTAGCAAGGTATATAATTTTAAGAAATAATACATGCATGTAGATACATGTTACCAGTAGATTACAGCAGTACATTAGTGTTTTTATGGCGATAAAATATGGGTAAATATAATGATGACATCTATTTACAATGATATAAATAGATTATTGTCGTCTGTTTAAATAATTATAAAATTGATATGAGCAATGTTACAAATCCGTTTCCACATTCATATTAAGTTCACTGATTTTGAAATATAAAAAATAGTTTATACCAGTTCTGTCATGATCATACCATTTTTAATATTAAAATTTTACTGTCAGTTTAATTAAATTATCGGAAAAAGTTCATTATTTATTAACCAGTTAACGACTGCTTTGTGGCATAATTTATATAATATTATATATAATAATAATAATAATGTGTGGTATACAATGTAATATTGCAGTTTCCAGATATACAACTAGACTAGAATAGATATAAAGATAGAATAGGTGCTAATGGATAGAAAACTATCGATTAGCGTAATAAAATACACGAAAAATTTATTTTGATTAAAGCGTATTGGAAGGAACTGTAAGAAATTTAAATGGCGAATAGGAAAAATGCCATTTGTACAAGAAAAGTACATACAATGTTTCAGCACATTTTAAGAACAAGCGAGTTTAAGGAACTCTAAGTAAATCCTGAATGTTGCTTATTTGACCCCAATAACAACCTGTTCAAAGGTTTTTTTATGTTTTGTTAATCTACAGGATCGACTAAACACATTAAAAAGTTTTTGGCTCATAGCCGAATTATTATTTACTTTAGAAATATGGTTCTATTTGAAAAATTGTTTCTAATTGATCGTTCTATAAAGCTACAGAAAATAGTAATTTTTAAACAAAATACCCCGTTTCCGTTTGAAATTCTAAAGTTCATGCCATATTCGATGAAACCAAAAGTGATCACACAAAGAATTAGTTACTTACCATTTGGTGAAGTACTTATAGTCTAAACCATATCAATGTCATCATGGAAAATACTCGTAATTCTCGTTTTATGTTTTAGGATGAAGTATGTAAGAGTATGTGAGAGTGAATATAAATGAAAACTCTTATGGACAACCAAGGGTTGGGAATGCCGTAGGTCAGGAGGTTCCGTGGATTTAAAATAGTATGTCCAAGGACGCACAAGGACTAACCAGAATCAGTTCAACTGACTATTTTCCATGCCATCTATTGCAGAAATGAATATATTAAAAATGAGTAGTCTGTTTACATACCATACAAGTCGGGCTAATAAAGCTATTTCATACTCTCACCGAGGAAGAGACGGAATGTATGTATAAAATACACTTTTCTCTTTTCTTACGAGGCAAGATTTAGTTCAGAACTACTCGTCCATCTATTCATCTGATTGTCACACGGACACACAGAGGTACATCCAACCAACTGATGTGGGAATCAAACCCACGGCTAAATTACCCCTAGCGGGCAATCTAGGCCAGCTCCAAGCGATTCCGATTTAGAAATTATCGAAAGCGAAAGAAATGTTTAGGATTTCTTTGATAATTATGAGCCAATTTACCATTAGAAGATCTGACCATACTTCTAATACCCATGTCAATCCGGATTCGGCCCGTAAGCTGAGTAGTCTTTGTGAAAAAACTTCGAGTAGTTCTTGCCGTCACTTTGTGTTGAACTCAGAATGTCGGCCGGAGCAGAGTCTACAACACCACTCGACCAACCAAAGCAGCTTAGCGGTGGGGATAATTTAGGTGAAATAAAGTAACTTTTATAGGACATCTCTCTACTACTTCTCTGTTTGTACAATCCATTTTTGGTTTTCGGGATAACTGAAGCAAATAGTTAAAAGTTAATAAACCTAAAAAAAAACTCCTTAATCTTTTAAAAGCAATATTTTGACTATGCGATCTATTTTTAAATTTATGTTTAAATTAGGTTTATTGAGTTGCAGGTCGTATACCTATTATATTTGGGAATAAATTACAGAAGTGTTAATAAAATAAACTTTTACAAACTTTATGTCGTAGATCGTGTTGAGAATGTCTACATAAGGTAAGTAAATTCCGAGTAAAAAGTAAATTATCAAAATACAATATATGATCTAATACTACTCATTGCCTAATACACAATCTAGCCATATAAATTAATATTCGACTTCTAAAAATTCGTTAATCGATGAAAAATATTCTCGAAAATATGTCGAATATATTTTTCGATATTCAGACTCCCCGCTTTTACGGAAGTAAAAAATTAATGCTTTTGAAGAAAGGTTTCCGTCGTTGTGAAACATGATCAGTGTAAGAATAATGCCATTCGGATTCTAATCTTGTTAGTGAATGCATACACTGATCACTGCGAACTCTTTAAGAACTTCATGATATTCTGTTTGCTTAACGAAACCTTCATTTCATAGGTGACTAAGCAATCTTGATCTGTAGCTGTTTAAATCAAGGCTTTTCTACGAATAACATTATTCAAAAAGGAATACCTGAACTATTTAAAGAGTTTATTATAATTATTAATATGCTGATATAGTGAGTTATTATCGTCAATTCAATGCACTTCTATCTAAATTTAATTACCTAACTAAATTATTTATCTGAATTTTTAAATGTGACAGTGAGATACTTCAGGAAAGACTTTCCCAGGACAGACATCATGTTCGAGATTCGAGACCATTCACGTTGGTCTTTTTAGAATATAGTGCTATTCTCAGAAAATTGGACATGGTTAAATATTTGTCTTTCTAATTAGTTGTTTTTTTTCTTTTGATGTTATTTAATACATTAAGTTGTACACATTCAAGGTTATGATATTTATTTGTTGTCATAAGTTTATTAAAAAAGAGTATCGCTATATGAACGTTATTCTGTAATGTTAAATACACCTTTGTTATTAGCATAAAACAAGTTATTAATGTATCATAAAAACAAAGTTGAGTACAATATTGACAATCCAGAAATCGTAATTTGCAATAATGGAGAGGATCTACTAAGTTTAACCTGCAGTTAACTTTCCCTGCAGTGCAATGCATTTTTGTTTTCCAAAGAAAGCTTATGTGAGATACCTCCAAATGGCTTTAAAGTAAATTGAAGTAAATGTTTAAATTGCACCATGAATAATTCTTGTGCACATGATAAAACATACTTAGTAGTCCTCCTTTGGATTTTTAGCAGAATATTAATATAATACTTAAGACGAGGATGATGAGTTGTTACTTACGTATTTTCCACGATTTTTTTGCAATTGCAAAACTTCGAAATGTGGTATTTCGAAATGTGGTGTATACCTTGGACAGATAAAATCATTAATGCAGAAATTCTAAATAATTTGCAAAAAGAGTGTGAAATAATTAATACCATAAAGAAGAGAAAGTTTCAATACCTAAGTCATATAATAGGAAGCCTCAAATACAAACCTTTCCAACTGATCGTTCAAGGAAAGATAAAGAAAGAGAAGATTGGTAGATGCCGTGTGGCTTAGCTCAAAAATATAAGGGACTGGTTTTATTGTAACAACAATCAACTATTTCGAGCTGCCGTCAATATAAAGTTCATATAGCTGTGATAATAGCAAACCTCCGATAGGGGCCAGAATAAGAAGAAGACTTCAGCGGACGAAATGGAAAAGTTACTACTAATTGCTGTACTTTGGCACAAAATAGCCGTGATCAGGTCTAATAGATCTGCGTGTTGTAGTAAACGTGGTGAACGCTGCTCTTTAGTTACCAGGTGACTGTACATGATAGAGACACATCATCAACATGCCCCAGACAAGCTAATGATATAATTGTATGAAGATCTTCGAGTGTCAATAAAAAAGAATTATTCAAAGCAGATGATTCATAATATTTTATTTCGTTTAGTTTTCTTACATGAAAAGTTTTAACATTTACGTAATATTACGTTTGACTGTAACAACTTGGAGGTCAACTTCAACAATTATTTTAGAACAGCTTATAAACACAGCAGCTTGACAGTTGAAATTTACTAAAAAAATAATCCACGGATATTAAATATTAAATGTGCTTTCTCCGCAAAATACCGACAATTTTGGAAGTCAGGAATCCACCAAGTATCAATGAGTGTCTCCAATGGGTGGCAAACATGTATTCCCCTGAATATATGTACTTAGAACAACCCCAATCATCTATTAACATTCCAATGGAAAACATAGCCTTCCTATATCTAGAAGAGTTTTCTCTGATTCATAAAATCGAGAGAGCACTTTAAGCTTATGTTAAGAGTCAATCAACAAAAATACAGAAACATTTGCATCACAAAACAAATGGAATACTAACCTTACCACACTACTCTCATCAGCAGCGTAAGCATGTTGGCATTACTGAGAGACTTTGTCGGTCAAGTGGTGTAGTCGTCAATCAAGTGGTGTAGTGGACAACGCTTCGGCGTTTTACGCCAGCGCAGCGCGACGTCCCGGTTCTACGCCGAGCGGTGCAAAAATTGGTTAGTTCATTTTTCACGACTACCATACTTGACTTTTAGTTCGAATTAAAATTAACATGAATGTACCTATATAAGTATGGCCAGATTTTCTGACAATAAATAGCCAGACCTTCTGAAGATCCCATAATTACCTTCCAGAATTTCTCCTAGTGCCTTGGGTTAATCTGGTGTAATGATGCTCGAAATAATCCGGGTGCACCCTTGGAAAAACAAAGGGCTCAAGCAAATGTAAAGCTATTTAGTTATTAAAAATAAAAACGTTGTTAAGCCAAAACGGTTACTTCTAACGGTTAAGCTAAAACTGTATATTCTAGGTTTTAAATTGATTTTGTGAAGAATATACCTTATATTGGCTGCCAACGATTTTTTTTAAATATGTTAATAAATTTAAAATTTATTTACATAAAATATTTACCTACTTCCTTCAGAACTAAAATGATCCCATTTTAAATAATGGTCGTTATTATTTATTAAATGTCTGTAGTTATATTTGTCTACTTTCATTTCAAATACTAACAGAACTCTCTGATCTTTAGAAAAATGCTTTATGGTAAGATGGATTGTCCAATCCGTTCACAAGAGTGGAATGTGTTAGATTTTTTAAATAATTTTCAAGAGGATTCATGTCCAGGATTGGTTCTCAGGAGTATTTGTGCACAAGGCCTTTTTATTAAATCTGTTTTACTTAGCTATCTCGAAAACTATACAATAAATTAAAACTGTTATACTTATATTAAAGTGACTGAGGACTGATTAATCCGTAATAAATGACAAGACAACATGTATCTATTTTAAATTATTCAACATCATAAAAAAAGACTCCTGATTTTCTTCAATACCTCTTGTAAAATATTAAAAAATATTAATACGGTGGTATTTTTACCATTTATTTTGTTTTTAAGTTCTCTTATTCAGTAGCTGACTTAATTGAATGATTTATAGAGTCATTAGTAAACTTGTATATTAATATTAATATTTTAAATATGTATTGTGCCAGCTTCTCTATGATATTATGTAACATGTAAGTGGTAATGCGGTGCCTTATATAATGAACTATATAAATCATGATTACTGTTCACCCTCCTTTCTTCCGTATAATAATAGTACCTGCTATCTTTAATTTTCTGGAATGCCAACAAGTTGCCAATAAATAATTTTAATTGTTTTTAATGTGGAAGTTCTTTGTAAAATTGTTAAGGTTACATCGATGTAATTTATAGAGAATGGATTACAAGCAATAATAGAAGCTTCCTCTGAAATAATCCACCCTCATTTGATGTCATAAGCGGCTACCCCAGCAGCCCTTGCCTGCTGGATTGATGGCGGTTGTCAGATTGTTATTGCTGATCGATTTCGGTTATTACTATGGAGTGACAAGTGGGTGCGAAAATCAATACACGCAGAAATTTGACTGAAAGAAACAGTTTTGATTTAGATTAGGAGCCGATATAGTATCTATATTATTTTCTTTTTTTTTTGTGTAATTAAATACTCTTAAGAAATTTTATTGCAACTATTTATTTAAAATATTTAATAAAGAAAGTATGTACATATTGAAGTAAATTAGTGTATTTAAATAAATTATATAGATTCGCCACACAATACACACATAGTTGAATTTGAAGTACATACATATATAGTAGAAGTGATTTAGTTTCATCATGATATTATATGCGCCAATTAATTTGAATATTGAATGAAACTATAATATTGACTTATATTGAAAAAAGTAATTCAAACTTTAACTAATAATTATATTGTATTATAATGTAAATCATATAAAGGCAACATAAGGTAATGTCTTCCATTTACTCTACTAACCACGAATAACTACCTACACATCTATATTATTTTGATTAATAATAGCTTGAATAATACATTGCAATGGCAAAACCGCAAAACTTCAAATGGCTTTACAACTTACTAAAAATTACATGTCTTTTAGCCATACTGTTGTAATGACATTATAATATAGAAGTACTAACAGCAATAATTTTGTCAACTGCTAATTAAATCGCAGCGTAGCCCTTGGGTTTCCGTTTTAAACTATAATTACGTTTTTTGCGATTAACCCTTTACTAATGATTAAACATTTTGTACCCGTATGTTGTGTAAACAGAATTTCTCTTTATTTTAGATTTTCGTCATAACTGTTTAAAGAGTGACTCGCACGACTGACTTATACAAATGCATACAAACGATACATTTGAATAAGCGCATTATGAAAAATCCATAATTAATTATAGTCTAGGGTTTAAGAGGTATATCACGCATTTATATAAAAAGTCTCTGTTTCACTATGACAGTTAATCATTAATTACATAGTACGATTAAAAACAAAATATATTATGATTGTCTAAACATTTCAATAGTGACTATAAAATTCCCTCACTAAATTAGTGAATGAAAATTACTGAAAACCAAATAGTAATAAAAGCAACAAAATAAAGCGAAATCAAAATGATAAAGAAAATAAAATTGTCAATTACTTTATTCATATGTATACAGCGTGTCTCACTTTCTTTAAACTTCACAAGTAATATCTTTCCTATTTGAAAAGCAACAAAGATAAAATAAAAATGAATTTGAATTGCATTGAAAATTCTGACTGCTTGTATCATATTTCGTTGGTGATTGCGAATAACTCCCAACTTATGTTTTTCAAATTCCATTCAATTGATTAGTTTTTGCTGAAATGTATTACAGTGATAGAGGTATCACATTTAAAATATTACCTAAAAGTTAATCGGTGACAGTGGTAGTGATATAATAGGTAATAATGATATAATAGTCAATA
Organism: Rosalia funebris; assembly: GCA_037954035.1. Classification (NCBI taxonomy): domain Eukaryota; kingdom Metazoa; phylum Arthropoda; class Insecta; order Coleoptera; family Cerambycidae; genus Rosalia; species Rosalia funebris. Next base: position 28,993,880 of record JAZFAV010000032.1, on the reverse strand, counting down.
GTTCATTAATGTTCTGGAAAATAATATTTATATTCTAAATCATAATTGTCTTCGACCTCTACACAGAGATTTTTACTATAAGAAAAAATGAGTTAACATTGTAACAAAGAATCAGATTTATCGATAACATTGTAGTTATGTTCTATCCATTATACTAGATGTTTGCATACAGAATATATTTAAACTAAATTAAATAAAGCAATATTATTCGTCCCTTGCCTTTTATTTATTGAAATTCAAGTAATACTAAATAAAAACTTCTTTTTATCTATTATGTATCTCTTTTATTAACAGTCTTCAAAAAATCTATAATATTTAATGAAATATAGACAATCTTCTAAAATATAGTGTTTATACCTATTATCTTTATTAATTTGTTGATGTGTTAATATGTTTCTTGAAATGTTATACGAAAATCTTAATATAACATTTCTATAAAGCCACTAATATCCCGTCACAGTAATAGCTAATATACATTAGAGCAAATATGTATCAAAATATTGATAGTAGGGACAAGAATACCTTCTGATAATAGTTCTTCTATTAATTTTACTTTTGTATTAATAATGGGGTAATTATTAATGACTGGAAATATAAGAATAGTGCTCATGGAACCCTAAATAGTTAATAGGAAAAAAATATGTTAAAGAATGCAGTAATTCAGCTTAATTTTAATAAGGAGAATAATAAAAACTGGTTGTGCGTCAGAGCTCACAAAAATTTCGGTGGCGTAGATTATTTTCACTTCAATAATATTCTAATAATCTTTACCATAATATATTTCTATGAACAGTTATATATTTATTTCACAAAATTAAGAAGTCATGATAAGTTTGTTATAAAAAGTAAATATCATTACTGGACAGCTAATGATAATATGAAATTGAATTTAATACCTAAATGTATGTTTTCAGAAACTAATATAAACTGCTTTAGAACCTTTTTAGAACACCAATTTATGACGAATGTATCCACACTTTTAATATTCACTACATGTCCACCATATACATAAAACTTTTCTATGTTTTTGTTTACAGTCTAAATAAAATACTAAAAAGAAGTCATTAATTCTAGTATCTTTATTGTGATATGCAAGTATGTATTTAAAATAACCATTGTTTTATTTCCTGTTATGTGTTTACTATATATTATCTTAATATGTTTTCCCTCGTTCCCATTTTCTCTCATCGTTAGTTAGTGATTTGAAATTAGACTAAAATAAAAATCTCTATATACCTTAAAATAAGTTAATGTACCACCACTTTATCATATATCACCACTCTACTTTTTATAATGTATGTGTTTTTAGATATTTCCATATATTTAACCTTTTAAATAACTTTTACCTTTGGATGTTAACTTATCTTTGACCTACGTATAATTGTGAATATAAAACAGAACGTTTAGTTGAAATTAATAATGTATTTAGTACTTGATGCTGTTTTGTAACACCCTGTACCAATACTTCAGTTTTTTCTCATATAAAATATATTGTTATAACTATTATATCATATATCTATATATAATTCCGTCCGTAGTTAATTCATTGGACTCTACATTTAAAGCATAGTATCTTTTGTAGATGGAAGTTTGCAACAAAAAATGCATCAATATTTTGGTTTTTTTTTATCTCCAGCACAATATATTAGCAGCATTATTCAGTCTTGAAACCTGACATACGTCACAGCTGAAACTAGAAAAGATGAAAAATGCTTTGAAAAGACGCTGGGGAAGGTTGAGCGAAAAATACAAAGTAGAAAAAGCGAGGAAGTGGGGATCAGAACTCACAAACAGCTAAAGTTTTTGGGTCTCCTGTGGGAAGCAACGCATTGATACTCGCAGTGATGGATGCTGGTGATAATGCCCTCTCGTCAATCCCCGTCCGCAACACCGGCCGAACAATGCCGCTTTCCTGGTAATTCACTGCTACCCCTATCTATTCATTTCTACCATTTCAACCCCGCGAACTCCTTCTTTCTCTTGTACGTCTTTAACAAATGCTTTCGAATTATTATACAATAACATTACATTTTTCACAATTGTTTGCCTATCATGACTATTCATCGATTCATATTCGAGGTGGGACAACTAGTTTCCATGACAAGTCCTTTGAAATGGAAAAGGGTTGTTTTTGCTTGGATGCTAAATGGCATACTTAGGGATTCTATGATGTGACAACTGTAATTATTCATTATATTATAGAAACTTGAGAATATTCCTACGTCATTAATTCCATGATATCCTACAGCCTACGGCTTTCTTCTATGAATTTTTTATCGGCCTCTTTATTAAATAACCTAAACCTTTGGTATAGATTACTAAACGTGATTATAGAAACATGAATTTTACGAGATACATTATAATCGTAAGAACTTAACTGCGCACTAAGCGTGTTTCTTGAATGGAATGTGTTACGGCCTCTCGTTAGATTAATGTCTCACTAATAGCTACTGTGGAATATGCCTCAAACAGGCCACGAAATATAACGTTTGCAGATTAAGTCTTTGGGTCTCCCATTATTACACTTTCCCATGTAATTTTTCGTGCTGTGATGAAGAGAATGTACAGATAGGCGCTAAGATATAGTCGTAAAGTAATGGGAGGGCAATGATAAAGTAATACGACAATACTATTACAAATTCTAAATTGTACCTAGTAGAATACATTATATTTAAAAGCGATGTAAAATTTATTTTTGGTGTAATTATGTACGCAACAAATAAACACCTATAGATCGAACAAAGAATAAAATATCTTTAATATTACGAGCCCAGGCTCATAATACTTCGACCAGGCATAATTTCACAACTGATGTATTTAATCAAAAGTAATAACACTCTCAAAACTATTTTATTAAAGAAAAATATTGGTAATAGAACCAAAGTATAAACTTTTGATATAAATATGATAAAATTTTACTACGTTATGATGTGTCAGTGACATGTGTCAAGTTTGTTAATAAAAGACATTAATATTCGCGATTCAGAATAGTTCAGCCGCTTCATCAAAATGTTTTACATCACCTTTATTAACAACAATAGCTTTAATATTGGCAGGCATTGTCAAGCGTACTGTTCCAAATTTCTTGCAATTTGGTGCGTAGATCGTTAACTGAATGCGAGCGGGCTGGATGTTTGCGTTATTATTTCATTTTATGAATTAACATTTCTATTGGCTAGAGCTCTGGACTGCTAGAGCGTCATTCTATAACAGGGACATTATATTCTGTAAACCAAGCTCTGACAGTATTTGCTGTGTGATACGCAGCACCATTCTGATGGGAAATGTACTGAGCATTAGTGCCTTGACATATTGGTATTTACGACAATAAACTGTGTGTCACAATGTGTTTATATTTGTCTGCTGTCACAGTACCATCTACAAAATGCAATTTTCCTGCACCCACACGACTCATACACCCCCAGATCTTAAAAGCCGCAGAGAACTTCACTTTCCTAACTAAATAGTCAGAATGATAAGTTGCCCGTGGGGTGCTTAGCAGACATTTTCTTGTATCACCCAAACAGATTTCAAATTTCGATTCGTCACTCCAAATTACTGGGTGCCATTGTTGTAAAATCCAGTACTATGTTCTCTGGCCCATCGTAACCGACTGATTTTATATCGTATAGTTAATAACTGCATTCCTTTTGCCTCAAGGAGAAACCGGTAAGTTAAAAAGTAAAACGTAAAGAATAAAACTTTACCTTGTAGAATTTGTACTCTATTTTCTTTATTCCTCTTCTCCTTTATTTCTTTTTCCAATGGCTTTATTAATTTATTTTGCACTGTATCATTCTTCAGAACGATCCTCTTCAATCCTCTTCAGAACATGTTGATTTAAGAGTGAAATTTGGGATGGTTGACTAGTTTTCTTCCTTTGGGTTGTGCGTCCAATATTTTTAAACAAGTTGATAACGCCTTGCACTGTAGATTGAGACAGCTAATACGTAGCAGATATTTTCCGAATCAAAATTCTCGGTTTATGGTCATTAAAATTTGATTTTCTCATATCGTCACTATTTAATGCTACGCCACATGCTATTTTTTTTTTTTTTAGAAAATTTTAGCAGAAGTGTCTAAAACACACATTATAATATCAGTTTCACTTTGACAACAATTGAGATTCTATTTTTCTTTTAAATGCTACAAACGTTTAGCCTACAATTCATTTCAGTAACTAGCTGAACTATTTTGAACCGCGACTCCTGTTACCGATATTGTTCTTTAATAAAATAGTTTTGAGAGTGTTATTACTTTTATTTAAATATATCAGTTGTAAAATTATGCACGGCCGAACTATTATGAGCCTGGGCTCGTATTTTACCGTACACATACACATATCCTTTCCATCGATAGTTGTTAAAATATGAGCAATAGGAGCAAACCTTAATGTTTTTTATTAACAAACTTGCCATTGATACATCATCACGTAGTAATATTTTATCGTATTTAAGTTACGTTTATACTTTGTTTCTGTTACCAATTTATGGTTTGCTTTATGTATTTGTTTTTAATTATAATTATTAGTCTAGGAAAACGCTGGAATCTTCGATACAGCAACAACAACAGGAGACCAGTCTTCCAGGATTGTAAGTTATATGACGCGTATTTAGCCAACCAAGTTAGCATCACCAGGAGAAGTATAAAACTATACTATAATTAATTTAAAACTCTACTATAACCGAAACTCCAACTAATTGTAATAATTTATTTATGATGCCAGTTTGGTATATGGAACGTGCGTCGAGTAGCGTGTAATCTCCACATGTATATGTTGACATCTAAGGCTAAAGCTCGTAATAATCGTTTATTAAAACTGAAAACGTAAAACAGCAGACCAGTTTTCTATAAATAATCGAAAAATTGTACACCTATTGATGCATGTTTCGTAGACTAAGTTGACATTAATAGGAGATGATTAAAATAGTTGTATCATTTTTCGATTTTGCGACTCAATATCATATATAATTGTTATATACTTTGGTGGAAGTGAAAACTGGTCTCCTGTTATTTTTTTTTTGTTACATCGGAGCTTTCAGCCCACCCCGTAAATATGTAACAGCAATTGAAGGTGTAGAAACTGTGTAGTAGAAAATAAATACATACAGGTGTTTTGTTGTTCATTGCAAGGTGAAGTATATAATAAAACCAAGTTGGTGCCAAATTTGATCCTTAAGGCTCTCCAACTATGAGTAGCCATAAAAGGAACCTGTTATACATATATATTAAATTACAGTATATAATTTAGGTGCGATAATTAAACTAAACAAAATATTCAAGCTTTATTTCTATGTTGACATGTATATTATATTGATTAATGTAAGCATTTATATATTTATTAAGAAGTTGCATTAAATAAAATCACCCTATAAATATATATGATATTAATGAAAACAGTGTGTAAAGTTTTGTTTCTCTCAAATAAACTTTTATAAATATCGTTAATTGAGGAGCGATTACAATTTTAAAAATTCATTTTAATTCAACAACAGTTTTCATTAGTATGGATAATGACATTGTCAATTACTTATAACGTAGGATAATGACATTGTTAATGACTTAATTTGATGTATATTTAAGGTATTATGAATATTTAAAGTGATACAACTTGGCGTACATAAATTATCATTAAAGCTTTCATCTATTAACCATTATTTTTTTCATGCGAGTAACAAACGAAGGAGGGTAAAATATGAAGGAGCTTCTTTGTACTATAATAATATTTTTCAACACACCACGATATAACGACACTGATTATTATTCAATTTTTGTCCAATGATTGTGTTAAATTAATGAAAACCTATTGTGGCTTAAGGTTTGAATAACTAAGAAATATTTTTATCATTGTCTATCTTGATTGTTAACAAGCTAAATTTTTATAACTGATTTTTAGAACTCCATAGTGTTCACCTTCATAGACATAGACAGACTTTCTTCATAAATAACGCGTATTCAATGTACACTTCTTAAACTTTTGAAAAAGTTTAAAAGTGTACCGGTAGCCCACAAATGGATTCACCCAATCACATTCGCCCAATATATTTTGTATCATTTAATAAGTAATTCATAATTCGTGGCAAACATATTTTATTCACTAAATTTATTAAAAAAAACCCGTTTCATATTTGAATATTCCTCGTAATTAAATCTAATTTTCTCTGTATAAGGGATTACAACCACGCAGATTTTATATATCTTTTTTGGAAATCGTTGTCTTGTGTAGTTTCTGAGATAGTAGGTACAGCTTGTCAAGAATAGGAACAAGACTCAAAATTGCGATATCGAACTGCCCACGAGGTGAGCATTAAATAGCCCAATCTTTACCCAGTCGCATGAGACTTTTGTAAAGTATGTATGAATGAGTATCGAGTATGTATGAATGTACACAGAGTTCGATCTGGCTGCGCGTAAACTGCATACTTTTCCCTGTGAATGCTGCTCCACTTTTTCTTCTGCACGTAGACAAAGCATCTCACAATTTTTCCTGTTCTTGACAAGCTGTAACTGCGAAACAACTATTTTTAAAGCTGTATTTCAAGTCTCCATTCACAGAGTATTAATTTTTGTGGATGTCAATAGTAATTTTTCAAGTACAAATATATCAATTCACAGTTAGCTGAAGATAATGCTTACCTGTGCAAAATATAATGTATATATTTTACGCTTAAACATAATGTACTCGTGTTAATGTCGAATAAACCAAAAGATAATGCAACGTTGTCAGATTTATTAAAATACTTAAATATGCTAAACCATATAATTTGCTACTAAATTAAATTACTTATTTAAGTGACAGATTAAATTACTTATTTAAGTGAACTAGATGGCATTTGAGTTTATAAAAGAGTGGCACAAAATTTTAGGTGCTTTACATTGACATTTTTTGAGCAACATTTTGTTTTGTAAGAACATATTTCATAACCTTTAACACCACCTAAAGTTGAAGCTGTTATTATTACTAATAAATAGGCTGATAATTATTGACATCTTCACAATTTCAATTATTAACATCTTGACAGGCTGATAATTAATTATTAATGTCTTTATTATTAATGTGTAACAGAAATAAGTTTATTAACGTTCTCATACAAACCAAGCTTAAAATCACTGGATATTTTAAATTATTTATCACATTTGTATTATTTTCTCGACATTACTTAGTTAATATTACGATGAATAAGCAATTCGCAATAATATTGCGCCGCCCCCTCGCTCATATCGAAGGCATCTCCGGAGCATGCCTCTAGAGGCTTCAAATGAAAAAACAAAAGTTACCAAGTTATTCGCAAGGGTCGATTTACTACATTGATTTTGTCAAATTGCCGAAATTCGAACGAATAGCATTTCGTACATCGACCTAAAAAATTCGTGACACACACACGAAAACAGCTGTTTAGTAAATAGAGATTAACTAAATTTCAAACTGTAATCGTAACATGTACAATTGTCTAGTATATATGTGGATATATAATTATTTGAAGTTGTATATCCATATTTAGTACTTATTTGATTTAGATTAATGTAAAAGTTAACAAGTAGTTTTCGATATTTATTTTGGCCGAATAGTCGCATAGGCGGACTTGGCGGGAATATCAATGATATTAGTTAAGCAACTGGCGCAGCAGGCTCGCATATAACTTCTTCCGACTTGTCGAGTGAGCTCGCAGAAGCTACACAAATTTAAGCGAGGTTTGTGTAGAAGACATACCATCCCTCGACTAGGATATAAAACCGTAGGTCTCTTGTCGATTACATGTTAAGGATATAAAAGATTTCTGCCCCACTACAATAGTAGAGGTTCAGCAAAATTTACAGGTTGAGGGTAGTGCGTCAATTATAGGCCTTGATGGCATAAATAAGCAGACGTTAAATAACAGTATACACGTTAAATAACATTTATTTTGTATTCATTTTATATTTTTAAATCATTTACTTGTTCATGAAATGAAACATATTTAGTTAACATACAATAATATACTATGTACAAGTCACAAGTTTATGAAAATGTAAAGATTCTCAAGAAATGTAACATTCTCAAATAGCATGGGTTTTAATTCCAAAAATTCATAAAATAGCCAAAAACATATATTTAATGTCACCTATATTATTAAAATTACTAATACAGAAAACATTATTATATAGATGCACTACTTTATATTGAATGAAACGGTTAAATTTTAAAAGCAGAATACATATCAGACAGGAGTATCCTATGCTTCTTTAGTTCATACATTAAACCAAAACAATATGGTAATGCAATTTTAAAATGAATGTACGGATTCTTTAACGTATTTACGTATGTGTGCTTAGTGTATCTTTAATTAAAGTACATAATAAATATACTTAGTATATCCTATAGGTGTATACAGAATATTCAATAGCGTTTAGTATGAATTTTTAATAGGTGTATCAATATGATAATTTTCTAATGCACTCAAATGAAAATATCATCATATTGAACATAAGTATAATTGAAATGGATACGTCATGCGTCATACGTTATTTATTGTCCTTATGATATAGAGGACCGATAAAGAATACATTATTGATATTGGTTTTATGTGAAAGCATGAACGAATTTTTCAAGTCCCTCCCTCTGAATAAACAACTTTTGTAAGTTATGAATAATGAAAACAAAATTTCAGGTCGAAGTGATTTATCAAAGTTTTTCTTTTTATTCTTTATCCGAGTCAGTAATGTAAATGTAGCAATAATTAAATTGAAATAAAAACTTTCCGTGAAACTTTCCAAAGAATAGGTGAATTGGAAGTAAGAAAGAAATTCAAAACAAACTATAAATCAGGGATGAGTTTCTAGATACCGTAATCAGTGATTCAATCGTAGGAATTCTAATTGGTATGAGGGAGACGTGTGTCGCAGTATTCCCCTACCCCGAGAGGATATAATCCATCAAGGCCGTGCAACCCCCGGTCAAAGTTACCATCTCGCTCACGCGATTCGTCCTATCTTTCTCGTTCCTGACACGATCATTTTTCTCCGAGGTTCGTTCCATCATCGCGTCACATCCGCCCCACCCTACACGCGACGTTGCCAAATGGGATGTCGAATTTTATTTATGACCCCTCCGATCTGTTTCTGTAATTAATGACTGGATGGATATCATAGCAGCTTTTGGTTCCTAACCCCACTAATGGAATATAATGTGACAAAATCATATTGAAGTTGCTAGCATTGAATTAATGTAAGGTCGACATATAAGAATGTAAACTATGAAATATACAGAACAAACTATACTTTTCTGTAAAAACATTTGCTATATATATATATATATATATATATATATATATATATATATATATATATATATATACATTTTAAGACTATGTCGTTATGATTAATCTTATGATCTACTATGTTTCATGGTAACATTTCAATAGCAATTTTCATGGGTAAATCAGAGGTATCAGAGTTAGTAATATATTCAGATCTAATCAGAATAATTTTTCAATAGAGATAAATTATTAAATTAAATTAAATGTTGGAATTACAATATACAGAGTGGTAATAAACTTTGGCACCACACTGATAATTCTGTAATGATACAATTTTTTAATACTCTGAAAGACGTTGAACTTATGAAAAATACATTCATTTACGTACAAATATAATTGTTTTTAGAATTTGTGTTTAATTTGTAAAGTCATTACTCATTACAGTATGTTCCAGATTTTCTGAGCAAGACAGTATTTTATATTAGGGGTTTATAAAATTCTAAAGCACCGTTACATTGAGAAGTGTTATTACAACTACAGAGGTATCTCTCTGGAGGTAGATATATTAAGCTAATATTAGCCAATATGATACAATAATTTTGTTTTCAAAATTGGAAACGCTAATAATTTTTACATTTGGTTGGTGATTAAAAAGGGATTAATTTACTTTTCTTTTAGTAATTTATGTTTTGTCTATAGATAAAAAAAGTAACAAAAACTATTATAAATCAAAACTATTGTAGACATAACATATTCCTAAACTGACAAATTATTGTGTTATAGTTAATGTCAAGTTGATATTATCAGGCAGAGTTTTTAAAGTATGTATTTAATAAGCAAAAAGTGCGAATAAAATGACTATTTAATTAGACGGGAGATAATTGAAGTGTTAATTAATTATGGTTGAATATAATGACAGATTAAGGTCTTACGAGAAGACTTGTGAGTTCCTTAATTAAGATCATCTTGATAGATCACCTATTTCATTTTCATTCCTTTTTAATTTTCATTCATATTTCAAGATTAATAGCAAGTAGAGTAGGTACTGGAGTAGTTTGGAACCTTTGGTGTGAAGCTAACACTAACTTAGTTTTTCACAAAACACCAAAGCACTATACTCGACGCGCTAAGTTTCACCAATAAAGTTGGCATCATCTGGAGATGATTAAAACTAAAACTGTTTTAAACGGTTTTGATTAAAACTAATGAATTTAATTTTAATTGCCTCCATACAATTCTAACTTTGTTGGAGAAACGCGTGTCGAGTGTAGTGTTTTGGTGTTTTGTGGAAAACTAAGTCGCTGTTAGTAGAGTAGGTAAACAATTTTCGGAAACTGGTAGTATAAAAAATTTAACATATCACTTGAAGTTCAAGGATATAAGTTTTCTAGTAGAAGTGTGAAGTTCTACCAGAAAACTAGGTTTAAACAATCATGTGGATAATTATGCAGTTGGACAATTGTTAAAAAATGATGATTCATACAATTTTGCGAAGATTGTTCTTTCTAAGAAACATTTTTTCCGTGAATGGAACAGTCCGCCGTGCCGGTCATAAGTGCAAATTTGGTCTCAAGAAAATCCTCATCAGATTAAAGAAACGCATATCCAGCTTGAAGATCAAACCTGGAACTACAGGAAGTCATCTCTTAGGGTCTTATATGAAGAAAACAATCATGATCCCGTTTCAAGAATTTATGTTAAAGAAGACGGAGGTCCGCCTCATCTTGGTATTGATACCCAGTCATTTCTTGACGATGCTTTCCATAGCAGATGGAGAGGGTCACGAGGTCCAACCAAATGTCTATTGTGATGGCCATTTAGTTGGATTTTACCCCTTGGGTTTTTTTATCGAGGTACTTAATCGCGGTTCTATTTTAATGGTCGTTACTTTAAAAAATCTAAAGTAACGAATTTAAGTTAAAATGAAAAATATTAGTCCAGAAATTATTGAAAGTTCAATACAAAGTATTTACTTGCGTACTAGCCAATACCAGATTGTTAACATAGAACAGTTGAATTTACGTCATGGTACTTTTTGAAATGCAACAGCGTGTTTTGTTTTAAAAACCATTAAGTTTGTTTTAAGAATTAACCAATATTATAAGTTTTGTCCAAGAAAAAGTAATGACTACTCAATCAGCAACTTTGAAAAAGTAATGAGCTAGCGTAGCAAGCATTATTTCGTTTATTTACCTACAAATATTTCAATTATACTTTCATATTCCTGCGTATACAGCGTATAAGAAATCCCAGCATGGTTTTAACTAAGACGTTAGAAACCAATGTTAGAAAAATATCGCAAGAAATAATCAAGAACTGTCTTATTGACAAGGAATTTATGAAGTCCTTTGCTTTACAAATATCGGCTACGGTTGTAAAAAAATTACGGGATGAGTTAAAGTGAATAAACAACTAGATACTTTAAAAAACAAAATTACTAAAGAGAAAAGGAAGATAAAAGCCTGTTTACAGAAAATAGCCAATTAAAATCCAAGATAAATGATCTGGAACAACAAATAAAAAAAAATTTTACTGGTTGAAGCAGAAAGCAATGAGTTTTAGGAAATTTTGCAGGAAATGCATGAGTGAGAAAAAAGACAAACGCAACGTCATTATCTTTGGTACCAGTGAAGCACTTAACCTAGGGAGCCAAACACGAACACAAAATGAAGAACAACTGGTAACTGACATATATAATTCATTGTCTATCTCCGAAAATAGAAATATAAAAGCAATCCGCATAGGGAAGTCTAACCCGACTAAAGAGGCTCTACGTCCACCTAAAGTTACGGTTAGTGATGATGAGTGTATTGTCCATGACATTATCCATAAGGCAAAAAATCAATAAAACTCAAAGAACTATAAAAACATCAGTATCTCATTGGACCGCACTCCCAGACAAATCAATCTTTACCGGATAATTAAGAGACACATAAGTATGGCAGCTGGGGAAACCAACTTCAAAATTAAATACATACATGGTGTTTCAGAAATTATCGCTTTAAACTAAAACAGCGACAACAGAATTGACATGTTGCATTACGAAAACGTCCGTGGATTATGGACTAAAGTGAACGAATTTTATTCAAACTGTATCTGTACAAACGACTTCGACATTATTGGCTTAACTGATACCTAGTTGATAAATGAAACTTTAAATTTGGAATACTCTTCCGATGCCTATATTGTGTTTAGATGCCTATACTGTGATTAGAAATTAATGTTTCTTCTAAATTAATTTTTGTAGCTAATGATAATTGAATCTATACATTAATTTTTCATGTTACTATTACTATTATTTTTTCATCTATTTATATGTTTATGTATCCATTTTTACTTAATCAATTATTACTAAATTTATTATATTGTGCTTCTTACACTAGTAATCTTTTTTTGTTCTTTTCTCTCTTGTATAGACATACTATAGTTTCATATGTTTAATTTGTATATGTTTATATTTGTCCTGTAATTGTATTTTATGCGTTGGGCAATAAATAAATAAATAAATAAATAATATATATAGCATAATAGAATATAGCATAATAGCAAACGTATATCTACTATGAGATGCAATATGATACTGAATCCATCACAGAACATAGAAAATGAGTTGGCTTGGGACCTTAATATGAGAATAACCATTCAGTGATTAGAATGAATTTAAGGTAGGTAGAAAATCTATAGTTCTGCCAACAGGAATAATCTGGAGTGAGAGGAGAGTGCAAAATATGTAGTGAGAGGAGTCAAGAGACAGAGAGTCAAGAGTTACAGCGTCAGCTTTAGCAACGAGGTAAGTAAAGAAAAACAGTACATTATGGACCATTTAGGACTGCCCTCATAGAAAATACCTTTCGCCTGTTGACGAAAGAGCGTAGGCTCAAACATTTCCTGTAATCACAAGTATATTATTATAAAATATGATTACAAGTGTGATATCGCTAGCAAAGTTAAACAGCTGTTGGTATATAAAATTGGTCATCAACATGTAAAAAATGGATGATTGATGTATTGATTGGAGTAATTCCTATCTATACTTGATAGGTGATAATTGAACTGGGCATCGGAAGGCAACTTAAAAGGCTATCTATGAATTATAATTCCAAGGGATGTTTGCTGGGGTTCATAATCATTTCTGATAGTCCATAAATGGTAGACTATTTAAATGACTCACTCCTAGTATCAAAGCAAATTAAAAATATCCAAGCAAGCTTACAAATAATTTACAGGTATGTCTTATATATTCACAATAGGTCGTAGTTTCAGTAGACATTTGATGATGGTGTACGTTACTGACGATGGTTAACATGAAACTATCAAAACTATTAGGATTAAGATGTAGTCCATACAGATTAAAATTCTATTCACAATAGATACTGATACCAGGAACATATGTGCATGTTGGTAATATATTCCCGAAACAAAAGAATCATTTAATATTTTTACTTCTTATAGTAGCTTATAATTATTTATATTACTGGGCATAAGTTTTATTGCGTGTTGCGTAATAGATTGAACCTGTCATACATCCTCAGTGATCACTGATTTCTAATTCTGTTTTATATTTTTATCTGCACGAAGTAACGCCACTGGGTTTTGGATGAAATGGCATTAATAATTAAAATATGAAAATATAGAAATACATGTTTCAAATACAAGTGGAAAATAAACATAAATCGCCATTACTGTCCGCTGTTAGTTGATATCTATTTACAGATCTAATATTGAGAATATTAGTGTAAACGAACGTATTTATTGATTTTTTCTAATGTCATAAGAGTGAACAATATTAAGTAAGTAAATGTGGACATGGCAACTCCCATTTTGAAAGGGTGATATTTCCACAAATTTGCAACACTGTAATAGGAGTAATATAGACCAGGTGAATTTCAATATATGAAATAACTTCAGGAGCCTCAGAAAAGTAATTACATACTAAGTGCTGTCTTTAAAAATCTTGAAGTGTTCAGTTAATTAAATTTCATTCAGTATCTAAATAACTTATTTAATATTCAACTTGTGTATGTTTATGAAATTGAAACATTAAATAAATATTTCGTAATTAAATGATTTATGACTAAGTGATGTTGAAAACTGAAAAGAATTGTTTTAGCAGATTTTGATTTAGTATTTTTTTTTGTTAACTTCTTATTTTATTATAAATTAGAACAAATATTTTATTTATAATATGAATTAAGGCATATTAAATAGTAATGCCTATATAATACTGCAAATATGTTTTAGACTATATTTCTATATTTTTTTTTATCTAAGCTATCCGAAAATCTCGAAAATACCATACTGTCAATTCTTTTAATGTCAATCACCTTTATAGAATTATACAAGAAGAGATAATTAATGCGAGAAATATTTTCTTCAGAAATAATAGCATTTGAACACAAAAAAATATATTGATCGTTCTGGTATTTGAACATTGCTATTATTTGGCTGAGTGCCACAAATGAGGGAACTATGTATGACACAAGCGTGGAAACTGCCATTGGATGATGGTTGGAGAGGGACACATGCAGTTTCCAGGAAAAAACTTCACGTGTGGGTAAGAACTGTTTGTGCCACAATTATAGGATCGTTTTTATTGACAGTGTATTAACTGATTAAAGTATTTGGAGTTGCTACACCAGCACAGAGTTCTTCATTTGTGGTACTACACTTAATTACCTCATAATTTGACATCTATTCGGAAATAAATGTGCTCTGAAATAGGCGCATCAGATCAGAGTGGTGCAATTTAAAAAAAACTACTGATCACGGCCACTGAATGGACACGGAAGTCATAACCCCAACAGTTATGCGGTCATTGTTGGAGTGAAAATCGACTTGTCTAAATATTTTCTCCTATCTGTTAGATAATTATTTTATTTGTTGCAACCTTTACGTGCTCACTACATATGCACAGTTATTCTGATGAGTATGTATTAAAATATGAGTTTTTTCTGATAAGTGTGTGTTAAAACAGGTTCACTTTCCATTAAAAATAAAAGTGTAAATCTCTCACAATATTTTTAATGTATTGAGGACGGGCACATTTATTTTCGCCATAGTTTGAAAAGATGGTGTTGAATTCGCGCAACGCTTATTCTCCCTTGTATTTTTCGGTCAGTATTCGACGATGACTAAGTGGACTTTGTTGTTCGTAGGACTAAGAGAAATGATGATTCCGCATTGAGAAGTTCCCCGGGTCTCTCGGCAATCCCTCTCACACCCTGCTAAAACCGGGAATTCTTTCACTTTGCTATTATTCCATTCTTTTGTGTCGGAAATGTCGCCTTCAAAATGAATACGATTAACCATTCCAATTTCTTATACGTATTGGATGAAGGTAACGTTTATCAAAACCTCGTGAAACCTCCTCTTGCGATTCTGTATTTTGAACACAAAGTGAACCATTTATTATTTCTGGAGTAAATAAATCTCATTTAATACATTTTTGTTGATAATTTTTTATTATGAAATATTTAGTTTTTCTAGACTCGTGTTTACAGCTTAGTAGGTAACAAAAATAATAGACGTAATAGTAAACGACTTATGTATGGTGTTATAAAATGAGAATAAAATATTTGAAATTTATTATTTAATTATTATTTAACTAATCTGTACCTTGTAAAATGAGTATTAATATTTTGTCTCTGGTCAATTTCAAATCAATATGAAGATTTAATATGAAATTAAAAATAGATCAATAAAGAATTATTGCACTTTACAAATATCCCTCAATGCCACTAATGATGCCTAATTCAGAACATGGTTAGCTATGTGAATTAATGTGTTATTCAAAGCGAAAGTTAAAACATGTCAAAACATACTTCAAAAATGAGTAAGAGATACGCCCAAATTGTCAGTTGTATTAATGAACATTTACATATACAAATTTTTAATAAGATATTAGCAAATAGAAAAGGCACAAAGTCGATAAACAGTTCATTATGAAAAAACATATCATTCCATCTTCTTTCAACCAATGTAATTCCATACGTATGTATAGTGTCAGAATCTCAATCGATTTTTAATGACAATTCTAAACAATATACGCTTTTTCTATAAAATATTCTCGACGAGAAAGTTTATGTTCTGATATATGAAATATATGTGACAATATATGTTGACAAATATTTCATTATGCAAAAATGTATCATGTAATCTTCATTTAACCAAAGTTGTACCATATAACTGGTTAATGTGCATTAACAAAACAGGATAATCGATGATGGAAATTATAGGCATGACTATCGTAAATTTCGTAAATTCTTAGTTCCTTCTCCTGGGAAGAGGCTACATCTTCGATACAGCAACAAAAACATGAGATAACAATCTCTCGGTGTTCTATACGAGAGATTGTTCTAACACCGAGAGATTGTACGTTTCTGGACGCGTGTTTTGCCAACCAAGTTGGCATAATCGGGAGATGATTAACTCAGTTTTAATCATCGTTGACGAAATTCGGTGGTCGAGAAACGTGTAAGCTTTGGGTGTTCTTCGAAAACGAGTTTCCGGTTTTTCTTTCTTAGTTTCTTATTTTACAAATCATGGCAGTATGTCTACACCTAACTAAACAAAGTATGCAAATTATATCACACTATTCAATACTAAAGAAATTCAGTAGTGATTCAGTTTCAAGAAGAAAAAAATGTCAGGCACACGCCTTGCATCATGTTAGACTAGGTTAAGTTACGTTAGGTTACGTAAGCTTAAGTTAGGTAAGGGTATTTTAAATATTTGGCACATATTAAATTGTTTCTAACAAAAAGGGAAAATACATTAGATGAACATAGTGGTTTGCATAATTTATGAAAACTTATTAGGAGATATATAACATGAATTTCTTGTAGGGATTAGTTATTAACTGTATCTATAACCAAAGCAATTTATTATTAGTTTGTTCTTGTTACGTGTATTCAAAGAATAATATAAATATTGCTTTGTTGTAGGACTTCAATAGTTAATAAGCACAATATTCAAACGTCTGTTTTTGATTTCGTAAAAAAAAATCAACACATCCTTATTTTTTACAATGATATTGTATTTATATAGATTTGTACTAATGTACAAAAAATTTTTTTGCTAGATTTTGTATAACCTTTGTTCGTAATGTAAGCTCGTAATTTTAACAAAAATGGATTCTTCAAAATTCTCCCAGGATAAGGATACTGCTTCGAATTAGTTTACCTTCTTCAGTCACAAACTGATTTAATTTACGTTTTCAATTTTAAAATAATATTAATGTATGGAACAAAACTAATATTTAGTCAAAATGTCTACCGAATCCCTAATACCAGATTGCTGTTGCTGCAAAACATTTTTATTTTCCAGTGTAAGCCTATTTTACAATTTTAAGGCTTAACACCCTCTATCTTATAAACAGTAAATAGAAAAAGACCCTAATATGAGATATTGTTGTATTCGGCAAAATTTTAAGGAATTTATTTTTGTTAAAAAAATCAAGGGGGTTGCATTTTAGAAAACAGTATAATAACGTGACAGTTCAGACACAAAATATAAAAAAATAAAATATTTGCGTTATTCAATGTCTTTTTGAAAAAATAATGTTGACTTGTTTATCAAAAAAATCAATTAGTAACAAAATTATGAATATTTTTTCGCCACACTGTAAACTCTAATATACATTGAATTTACTATGAAAGTCAAAAATTTTATTAAAACTTAGTATTTTCTGTAGAATACATCTTCTCTTAATTTTTAAATTGACTTCTTACGAGCTTACTGGAAGTGGCATTAAATTGTTTTATTGTTGTCCAGAACTTGTTATAATTGCTATATTAAATAAATTTCATATAGTAATTTCGTTATAAAATTAATTTAAGTTATAGAGTAAAATATATATAGCCGGCTTAGAGTAATCCGGGCACGGATTCGATTCTCACATCAGTCGGCTGGGTGTATTTGTTTATACCTATATATATATATATATATATATATATATATATATATATATATATATATATATATATATATATATATATATATATATATATATATATATATATATATATGTCTGGGTTTAGGTGCAAGAATGGGATTAAGCTAAGCTTTACTCTTGGAAATATAAAGGCGCAGAAATTAATTAAACAGGTAGATTAACATATTTTATATAATATAATTTTTATTAATGAAAGGTATTAACAATCTTATGTTCCATAATCGTAAATTAATGTAAATTGACATGGTAAAATTATATTAATTTATTTTATTTACCGATAGTGTACGTTGAGGGTTATATGCATGCAATTCTGCGATAACCTGTTATTAGTAAAAAATTGTAGACTATAAGTTTGTAAACGTTTGCATTTGTTTTGAACACTGTAATTACTGCACTTTTGGAGAATTGGGAATCGCCCATTAATATTTCAAGAGCAGGGTTAATATTACCATTTTCATATGTACTGCTTTGCTGTATTAGTTGCAGTTAACTAATATACAGTTGTGGTCAGGTTTGAACAGAATTTGTTTTTTAAGACTGAAAATGTGAAGATAATATTGCAATGATTTAAAGTGAATATAGTGAACTATGAGTGTCATTCTACTATTTACGGTATGAAGTTGTGTGTTGAAAATATTTAAGATCAACTCACAATATACCAAATATACCTTAACTTCATACTTTGACTTGTGGTAATCTGCATCACTTAGATTTATTTGAAATTACACATATTTAATACATCATGAATTATAAAAACACTCTAAAATCTCACTCACACTATAACGTTACATATACTCTGAACTTAATGTATGTAAGTCAATTAAAGGGTAAATCACATTTTATGTACAATACAAATAAAGACAAATACATACATATGTAGGATTATTGATAGCTCCGGCGAATAGACATCAATAGAATCATTTCGAGCCGCAAAACCATGAGGTAAGTTATAAATTTATTAATGTAAAATGTATTAATTTCTTAATCGTAAATAACCTTGTGAAAGTAAATGTTTAAACAAATTATAACTGCCAGGTTTAAAAGTAATATATTCTGCAGATCGGATTATATAAACGGAGATTAAAGTTTATACGATCTATATATTACGCAATTTTATAAATTAATATGTTTTTTTATAAGAATGTGGTACATTATCATTCCATATGTGCAATATTAAACCTTTTGATTATTTTCCCATATGTGTATATATTATCCTTATCAGGTATATCTTTATCCATACAAGGATAGTCATGAAATTGATTTATAAAATGTACTGCAATTATTTTAGTTGTCGTAATATAATCATCATTATCATTTTAGCATAAAGTAATACAAAAAATATTGTAGATTTAAAATGCATTATACTTGTGTTACAATTTCTTATTATTCATATATATGAAAAATAAATAATATATGACTTACATTACAATTTTAGATCTAGTCCTCCTGATAGAAATCCTGATGAAGAACTTTAAGAAAAACATCCCTATTAAATATCCCTAGAAACCCGTAGGTACTCATACTTTTCTCTTATTGTAACGATATTCACCTAAATGCTAATACACACCTAGAGGGATGCCTTCAATCATTTATAGTAATATTGAGCTTAATGTTAAGCTTTTAAATCAATCACGGAATGTGACAAATTTGATCGACCTCCTTTCTCTAAAGTCGCAAATGAGAAGACTATACGTACAGAGGAGGAGAAACACATCCATGCTTAAGGAGAGATCTCCTTAACATAGAATGGCATTCCCAATCCTAACCCACTACTATCACGCGCCACTGTAAGAATCACATTGATCCATCCACTTGTATAGGAATATACGCTAGGCCACCAATGCACATTATGGATGCGAAATAAATGTATGATTTTTATTAGTCCCATGTTGGGCATTGAATTGAATGCCTACCGTATTCTTGGAAAACTAAATTAAAAAACAAAGTTACTTTACAGTGTTAATATTTTAATGCTAATAACTAAAGCTGCTCACCGTGATTGCAAAAACAGTGGTGTTATACTTTGGTACCCCCGGGGCATCCGCCCGTAAACTTCAGATATTTGGATCGTTGTAGGTACAAGCAATTCAGTTTAGCTTTGTCGTCGTGCTGTTAACCATATATTGGTGTTGTATTACATATGTATTATATAAAGTATTATAACATATAGGTAGTTGCTCTCATACGGTGCTGTTACTGGTAAGATATCCAAGTGGGGAGCTCCTTTAATAACTGTATTTCAACAGGATTAGGTGAATAGAGCTCATACAGGTCGAAACATAAAACAAATAAAATGTTATCAAGATTAAAAAGTACGTAACAGCGGAATAAATATAGTAAAGTTTTTAAACACAAAGATATCGTAGTTATCGGACTATTCAAAATCTAATCGAATAACTTTCTGATAATGAAGCACGTTTTATGAGTGTGTTCAGATTTTCAGAACAGAATTATTAGGAAGAACTAGACCTATATTCCTCTGCATAGAAAACAATAATAGCGTGATCAATTTGCCATTTTAATATGCTAATTGCATTGAATGGTTGATTTAATGATGCCAAACTGAAGCAAACTGTATTTCTTAATTACCCACTATTATTTTGCGATTGGCTCATAAATATGTTATACGGAGTAAAATATTTTATATGGAACTTTTATGTCACTCGCTGTATATTATTACACAGCGACTGACATAAAAATTAAAATATATATATTTTAAATGTTTAGAAAAAATATTATTACTGCGCATGTTCCCTGGTTTATTTCCAATCGGAAATTACTATTGCAACCGTATACCACATTTTAATGGAACAAATCAATAACTCAATATATGGAAGTTCCTCAAGAAGTGAGTGAGTAGATGGGTACATTGATTTCTTAGAGAAGAATCAGGGTTTATTTCGAAACTATTCACGATATTCTATATACCGAGGCCCTAGTACACAGATGTACCAATACAGAAACACAGTTACCTGTATAACTGTGTTTCTGTACTGACCCCACGAATGAATTCGGGCTCGATTTGGTTAGCGATTGGAAAACAGCGACCACAAATTCCCTATTAGCAAAGGGTAGACATAAGCTCATGTTGGGTAAACATGGATTTTGATTGTATTGCATACTGCCTCTATAATCTGTATAGTGATATTTTTAATTACTGTCTAACATGATGCAAAACTTCAACACACATAAATGGTAAATACATGAATAGTACAAAATTTTTGCTACAAAACATTTTTTGACCAATTTTGTCATTTCCCAAATATTAGTTGTTCTGATTATGGCTGTTTCCATACTTTAAGACGTTCATTAAGTAGCAATCACTTAATGAACTTCTTTAAAACCTTCTTAAAATGAGTAAAATTCTGCTTCATGTCAGTAACATATAAGTTGGGAATCGAGAAAGGAACTACCAAACCGTCAAGCGGTTATCAAGTAGTTCCCGAATATCAAGGCTATTACATAATCGCTATAGGGAACAACTACTCCTCGGGTTAAAGCCCCGCCAGGCATTGAATAATACCTAAAAGCGATCCTCGACCCGTTTCTCGTGTTTCTGCACGATCAGACAAGGTTTCAAAAAATAAAACCTTCATGTGTGGATTTCAAATTCAAGATGGAGCTGACCAAGGAACGTTTCACAGAGGGAGAAATGACAAACTGTACGTCAGCAACAAAGTAGTAATTGTAGTTATTTGTAAGTTTAATTGCTGTTACTCGAACTATGAACACAGCTCGAACTTAGGAGTGGGCGGAAAACCCGATTTCTTCCTAAAATTTCGAACCGAGAAGTAGGCAGATTAAGGCCTCGACAAGAACAAATACACTTTCCTAATATTCCTTCAATTCTCAATTCCTTACTTCTTGAAAATGGGAGCCGATACGTCACAATACTCAAATATATATATATATATATATATATATATATATATATATATATATATATATATATATATATATATATATATATATATATATATATATATATATATATATATAATATGAAATATGATTGTTAGGTATTACTGGATTATTTTAATTATGTTTACACGTTCATCTTAATACTGCCTCCAAAAATGAAATCATTCTTATCATAACTGTCTACATTTATGGCCCAATCCTAAGTTTGCTCTGTGAAAATATATTTCATAATATATAGACATCCTGTGTATCTAAAATTTGAAATAGGATAAGGTTTTTCAGTTAAAATGTCCACGCTGTATATACATTTTAAAACATTTCAAAATATACAAAAGCATATGTATCTGATTAAAATACAGATATTTGTTAACCCTTATTATACAGACAAAATATGAATAATTTATTTAATATATTCAATAACGTTGGAGAATCAGATTTTGTACCTATCATGTTTTCACTAAATCGTCTAATATATTTCGAATATGTCAACATCCTATTTGTGGTATGAAATATATCTAACATTCTATTTATTGTGATTTAAAAAATAATTAATGTATCAATTAAGACAAAAATAAAACAGTTACCACAAAGTAATTTTACAGTCTCGTGTAGGGAAGAAAGCTAGTACAAATAATTTAAAATAGTTCATAAACAATACAAAATTAAAAGATTACTCCATAGTTGAAATATGTTGCAAGTATGGAATACTATGTACGAGTATAAACAGTATTATAAGCAGTCATAATATGTTTTAAGATTTGACTTAAAGCCTTTATGATATATTTTAAATTCTGACAAAATAAGTTCAATATCTTATTTTCTTTAATAGTAGGAAAAGCGAAAGGTACTTAACACCATCATCATGGTAATATTCAGTGGTGGCCGGTGTAATTTTTGTCTGGGGGTGCAATCGATAAAATAATAACAAACGAAAAATTAAAATAAACTTACCTATGTCCAAGCCTGAGGTAATTTATATAGAAAATCCATTCGTCTGTTCTTGGAATTCGCAAAAACGTCAATTATAAGATTATTAAAATCCAGATATTAATAGTCTGGAATCGCTGCAATTAGCACTTCTCCATACTTATTATGGAAAGTGAATTTTAGTCTATCTTGCGCCATTCTATTTCTCAAAATGTTTTTAATTCTTTTAAGCGTCGAAAAACAGCGTTCACTCTCAACACTTGTCATGGGTATGGTACAAATTAATTTTAATAATAAAACAGTCCCTCAGGTTTCGATCTATAAATAATTGCAAAATTGCTAAGCAACTTGCTGCTTCACGAAAATCTTCCCTGCTGCATATAACCATTAATTCACTTTTCAATTTAACTGTGTCCAAAAATCCATAAGTTTTCGTTACATTGTCAAAATCTTAAATGGGGAATTGTTTCTCATAGTCACTAAATTTATTGGGGAAAAATAGTTTCGACGCTAACAGGTGTTCTCTAAACTCAAATATGTCTTTAGTTTGGGTAATTAATATATCACATACTTCCTTAGTTTGTGCAGAAAATGATGTCATTATGGGATCGTATTGTTTTTTTTTTCAGGTGAATTTGAGGAATTAGGTAACCGTATTTTTATAATTGCGTCTTCAAAATTATTCAAATAACTACTCATCTTGACAGCATCCAATGATCGAGACTGAAACCCTTTAAAAAGGATTTCACAATGAGGCATGACCTTGGCGAAAAACGCGAGCCAGTATTTAAAGTTATCGTTATTTAAATAACCCAATAACATTTGAGTCTGATTTTTTGTATTGTAATCATTTCCCGCAATGTCAAAAATACATTCTAAGCATTCTTTTAAAAGTTCAGCATCTTCAGAAACGGTTCGTACAGTTCGCGTATTATAATTCCGTTATATATTCCACCTAATATGCCTCCATTGCGATCTCTTCCCTCTCGTTGTGGTTATAAAAATACAAACAACACGTGACCACGTAAACAGCACAGATTCAACAGACAATACAATGATATACAATATACAATACAATAGACAACCTGATGCAATATACTTGCGTCAATGCTTACAGAATAAACTTTGCATTTTGCTTTGCGTGGCTGTGCAGTGCACGCAAATCTCATATATATGCATATAGAAATCTCCTGTTTCACGCGCCCGAGTCCTCTCTTTCTAATGTATGGTTAAACGGTCCTCTGATGTGTGCTAAATGAAAACTGAGCGCGCTATGTATTTAGAGTTGCAGATTTAATATACCGTAGATAAATCTAATAAATTCTAGGGCTGACGACTCTCGCGACATCTAACAAGCTGTAAACGAGACTGTTAGATATCGAAACATTCTATATATAATAATAATGTAATGTATAGTAAACACCTAATAGGTATTTTTAGGATTTTTAAGGGAGTTCACTGTACAAATGTACCTACAATAAAACCGCCACTGGTAATATTAAATTAAATATTACTATAAATATTCTAATGTATATATTAAATTAATAGTCGCTAAAATATGTAAATAATGACAAATCATTAAAAAGTAAAAGGTGTTGTACTAATTAATTGGCGAATATTATTTCTTAAAAGCCAATTGCTGTAAAATATTTGCAGCCACCTATAACACCCATAGTAGACTATAGGCGGCCTGAAAACTAAAATAATTTATTGTTCTCATCATGGAAACACTAGAAAAGGTGTGGTTGTAAATAATGTTCACACAATATTTCGGGCCGTATTCAGAGAGGAGTGCCATTTGTCTAAGCGTCTATTAATTTTAATTTTATCTTTTTTTTTAGTGGGGGTTGACTGTCATTTGTTCAGCAGCGCTCTACCGCTACTGGTGTTTTATTTTTCCATTACTGAGTGATTACTGAATTATTAATGGTGGCTATAAACGGACATCGCTACTAAATGATAACTAAACATGTTAATTACTATAATGGCGTAGATGGCATTCGAGCAATCTCTATAACGAAGCGCGTTGTTTTGTAGCAATAAGATGATTTTGTACTTAATGTCGCTAGGTAGACTGTAAAATAATGGTAAAGCATATTAATTTCAGAGTAAAACCTCGTACTATTGACGATGATAGCGATGATTAATGTATCATGTATAAATTATAGGCTGAATACGATAAGGTCTAGTAGTTCAAATTTGAATAGGTTTATAGAAAGAAGCATTAAAGATATTTTTTGATAGTGTAATAAAATTACAATAATACATTGAGATAAATATGATAAAGTCATTAATTTAAAGTACTATTTAGATATCAAGTATAATAGTCAAACTTGGCCCGCTGTAAACTAATTATACATAATCTATATGAAGTAATGATATAATAGGTGCTCATATTATTATTTTAATCATATTATTAATGTAGGTAAAATTAGATATAAAATATACTTTATACAGGCTGTCTCCTAAAAAACGCCACAAGCCATAACTCCGTTATTTATAATCTGATTTTAAAAAACAAAAAATTATATGAAATGGCTCTAAATATACTCTATAGTGAGCATACCGTAGTGTTTTTAAACTTTTTTTTTGAAAAGCGATAGTCAACTGTCTTTTTTTTAAATGACAATATAGGTTTCTTTATTTACTATTGTGCAGACTTCTTTTCTGAATCCAACGATGTATAACAAATGGACTTTTGTGAAACATTTGTCACAGAAAAATGGTGGAAATATTCGCCGATACCGCAATAGGCGCCCGGTCGTTTAATTGATGACAAACGTATTTTGACTAATCATCTGTGCCGTGGAAAACAAAAAAAAAATACAACAAAGCGAATAAAGCCCAGAACAGAATTAGAATTTAATTATAAAAGAAACATTACATGAAAATCAATTAAAAACAAGTTGATTAAATACATGCAAAGATAAACACGAAAGTACATTAAACAAAGTTAAACAGCATTAAACACGAAATACATTAAACGAAGTGCAAAAAAGTTTAACTCGAAACAACTAAAGAAACAAATTAGCAAATCAAATAGAGTTACAAACCTACAAATGCTGCTCAAATTGGTTACCGGCACAATCAAGACATACCTGGCATCTTCTGAATACCGTATTGGTCGCATTCAATATAAAATTGGGGGGTATTTCGCGACACGCACGTATAATTCTTTGCCTCAGAATTTCTTCATCTTCTGGTAGGATTAAATAGACATGATCTTGAAGATAAACCCACAACCAAAAATCAAGTGGAATAAGATCCGGAGAACGGCCAGGCCATCGAATCGGTCCATAAGTTCCTATCCACCTTTCATTAAATGTGATATTTAACCAATTAGTATTCATTCTGGCATTATGAGGAGTAGCTCTATCTTACTGGAAATAAATTCTATTGAGTTCTGCAATAGGTAGTTCATCTAAAAAATTCTGAAGTTGTTTTGTCAATATTTGATAATATTTTTCTTGATTTAGGGTGCCGTCTATAAAATATGGTCCAATCAATATATTACCCAAAATGCCACACCACACATTAAATATACCTACTGACTTATCAAAATTTTTTCTTTACTTTTTAGCATTTATGCACCTGCTATACGATACACATAATATAACTTTTAACATTTATATTATAAAATTAATTCCATTACAAGAAGAATAAAATAAAATGATTTAAATTACTGATCTATTACACATTGACAAATATAAAATTAATAGCATCCTATTTATGCATAGGTATACAATAACATCTATTAAGATTCAGCTTTTTAATATTTACAATATTACTTACGTAATTTTTGCAATAGTATGGACAAAAACAATTAATAATGATAATTGTTGTATTTTCTAAATCTTATTATAACCTTATATGATAACTCAATTGTATGGTATGCTTATACCAAGTTGTCTCATAAGTCTTTACAAAATGAAAAGTAATATTTTTCTAACAAATAATGCGATATCGATATTAGTAATAAATATAATTGCTATGTATGACTATGACCAACGATCAGGCAAAATTTATATATAAATATGTATCAGTTTGAAGTACGTGATATATTTGAAGTACTAGCTAATTGCTATATAACATTTATATATTATTGTTAAATAATAAGTAGGCAATAAATTATAATGACAAATACAACATATGCGTATATCTTGCTCTGTTTTTTTTATTGTAGAGAATTCTATGTTAAGGTTCACCTATTCGGTGAAATTCTCCAGCAACTTTTTTAAAATTGAATACACATCAGTCGTTTAGACAATTATTTTTAATAAATTGCATCAACGTTCTTAGCCCTTGCTACATAGGAGAAATAATTGACAACCATTTTTCAAACAACCATTCATTAAATTGCAAAATATAAACACTCCAGAGGGTCTTCCTCCTAATGTACCTTATGTATACTCAATCATTAGGCCATAAAATCCCTATTATTAACAATTTAATGCATAAATGTTACACTTCGAATAAGTAATACCTACATAAGATTCTCATTAAATTCCTTTCAGCGATAAGAATTTTATATAAAAGTCAGGAAAACGACAGAATAAAATATGTTATGAACATTGTTCAGCAATGGAATTTGATAGATCAGATTCTCTAAATGTATTTCTGTTTCTGTTTCGTATACACTGCTCAAGTGTGTACGACCTACACACTTGAACGGTGTTACGCTTCCAATATAACATACATACATATATACGAAGATAATCTGATACAAGACTGTAACAGTATTTCCTTACGATATTAACAATATAATATGGTAGAACCGTTCAACTATAATCATTCCTTTAGTCGGTCACTGATAGCCAATAAACCGGGTGTTGGATCAGCATTCAAGTATGAAATACAGATATCCGATTGATTGCTAGATATGTTCTCAGGCTAGTATGTAATATTTAGAGATAACAGCCTTATAACAAATCAGATTGCAATTATTCATTTGAATTTATTTCACTTGACATTACAATGTCATAATTTCGTATATGATATAAGTGTTCTATTGTAATTCGTTTTTATCGTACGTAATAAATGTCTGGTCCCGAAACTGAAAATCATGGTATATTATAACATAAGTAATTTAAATATAATAGTTTTGTAAACATGAGTGGTTGTATATACTCAATCATTCATGTACTATAATTTCTATAAATAGAAAAATCTGAATTCATAGTTATAACAAATGTTTCATAATAGATATGGCAGTATGTATAAGTGTAGGGTATACTTCTAATTTTATTAAAATAAGTCTCAATACCAAATGGCATATGATCCGCACATATTAGAATAGATAAAGTTGCCTCATTTTAATTTAACTCACTTTAACTGTAAATATATGTTCGATAATTTTATGTACGAGAAATGTACAAAATATTTTTATACCCAATCCTGACGATTTATAAAATAAAAAATAATAAAAATGTTCTATGCATTCACTATATTCGACTTTAAATGAAAAAAATATTTTAAAACATAAGCTGCTTTAAGCATAATGTCAAAATGAACGAAAAACAGACACTGATATATGAGAGACACAACTCTCTTTAGTTCAATTTATTTAGTTTACAAATTTCGCACGGTGATCCTGAAAGCTTATAGTTATTGGTAATCTGATGGGTTCAATACAGACTACACGTGCGTGTAGTAGATAACAGGAGATTTTTGGACAGTTGACTAATTTCGTGTCATTAATCTGTTTCAACTTTACTGAAGTTACTTATTACCTCTACCTCTTATAGAAGGTAACGCACCTTTTAGTTTGCGGAAACCTGGTTAAGCATTTTAATAAAATACAAAGAAGGACCTTGTGCTCGACTTATGTGCCGTATTCTGTTAGGGTTGGAAAGGCTTTCCGAATGACCTTCGAATTAACCATGTAAACAGATATTACCTACAATACGGAAAGATTTCGATGTTATTAACGTGGTCATATTACTACCGGGCTGTTTAAAAAATAATTCTTATTGTTTCATACATACCTATAATATATCTGTTCATACCAGCCAAGTTTTCATAATGTTAAAACTTTTATAATGTTCTATTAGATTATATAATATTTTTTTTAAAACGTTTGAGAATATAACTGCGTGTATAGAGACATTGGCATACTTTGCAATATAATTTTGTGTTTTATAAATATACAGTCACGGTTACTACATTTAGATTTGACATTACTAAGAATTATTATTCAATTTTAGTAGGAAAAAACTTTTGAAAACCCTCAATATAACGTATTATATCGAATATATCGTTTGTCAGTTAGTTTTGTAAGAGTATACTCTTACAAAATGTTTACTTTGCCTGCTGGTGTACCTTGCCTGCCAGCGTAGCAACAATCCATATCAGACATCCATTCATTGGCTTATGTCTACTACATTCTGGCAACAACATATACAAGTACTCAAATATATTTAATATTTGTGGGCTATATAATGTATCCAGTGCACTGGTTGGTTTTGAACTTTTAAGACGAAATTTTTTCTCTTGGCATGTGCCTAACATATGTACATATTCTTACTTACTTTGGTATTTTCTGTCTCGATTTTATTTTTATGAACCTCGATTTGTTACAGGTTAAACTGCCACGCCATTCCCTCATTTCTATTCTTGTTTTCGTATTTGACAGACTGAGAGATTCAATACCATTTGCTAGTATTGGTTAAAGATAAACCGAGCACTAGGATTAGATGATTTGAGATATGCCGTCATCGCTTGGTTAGGTTCCGTGGTTATAATCGAATGGAATTGTTATGATTGCATATTTGTGTTTTGGTGAGTTCAAGATGTTTCATTTGATCCATTATTAGATTTTACGTATGCCTGTTATTCACTTTTGAAAGTTTAATGCCATTTTCGTTGTGGGTATTTTCGATCTGTTGCAATTATAACATGACTGTTCATCTGTTACTCTGGGTGATCAAGAATAACAACCAGGGGCTTCTGCCTAATATCGGCACTCCCAGCGTTTGATAATACACGGGAGTTTGGTAATACCAGGGAGTGGCAGTAGTCAATTTCTTTCAAGTTTTAAATTCAAATAAAGGTGCCTGTGATACCCCAGTTGATAGTTTTTGTCCCATGAAGTATTTTAACAAAACAATTTTTAATATTACATTTTTAGTGTTACTAAAGTTTATTGTAACTAAATATTGAAATGAAGGAGTTGAGTTTAAATGTAATGTTGAAACTAATACACAGTTATTTCCTGATAATAATAATGGTGTTGTTCAAATTCTTCTAAAAGATTTTGTATCATTTTCGGGGTGGTTCGATTAATTTTTCGCCTGGTGAAATGCACTCATTTTAAATAATACCATAAAAGATAATCAAGTGGGACCAAATTGATAAATGGGCAACCTCTCAACTTCATCGTATCTACTAAGCTATATATTAGAAGAATGTGTTGAGATTGAGCCTCCATTACTTCCACTACAATATGCACCTCCATCCCACTGATTTTTGCCAATTTCATTAAGGTTATCATCATCAGGCAAAATTTTCTTAACTAAGGAAATAAGAAATTAAGTTCGCAAGAAATAAAGTTACCAAGCCAGTTACTGGTTATCATCAATGAAATAAGCCTGATAATTGGAGGAGTCATAATTTCAACCCCAACGTCTATTTTCTTAAGATCCATCATTAAATGTTGATCGTCTCCACTCCGGTACCTACAGTTAAATTTGATGATTAATTTATTTAAGACATGTTCTGTAATGAATTCTATTAGTATCTATTCTTATTATATATTAGACTTATTCTTATTAGACATTAGACTATAAATGTTTTCAATAAACAGAATTAATTTTCTTCAAAATGAATGCAACAAAGTTAATAAAGCTTAATTTTCTTGATAAGAATACATAAAATTTAGCAAACCTTATACTGCTGAATGAAAAACAAAAAACTAAGAGCTTCTAATAGTACGTATCTGTACCGAAACCGACACCAGGTTACCCGCAGTTTATGGCCGTTTGGACAACGACATTTTACATTTCAGCGAGTTACGAGGCGATCACACGTTGATAACTGTTTATGCTGAATTTCGAATATGAATAAACTTTAAACTTTTAAGTCTCAACATTACATACAACCTAAGATCCGGTTTACGATATACGATATACGAGTATATATATATATATATATATATATATATATATATATATATATATATATATATATATATATATATATATATATATATATATATATTTATATATATATATATATATATATATATATATATATATATATATATATAATAAATATTCATTTTATAAATGTCTATATATATATATATATATATATATATATATATATATATATATATATATAGACATTTATAAAATGAATATTTATTATTAATTGGCGTATATGAATTAAATATAAAAGTACGAGTGTTTTATTCGGCCATGATTACCGATAACAACTAATTGTTGCGCACATTAACTTATCGTCGAACAAGATAAGCAAATGTCTTCTCATCAGAATAAAGTAATAATACACATCTGCCATGTTAAAGGAAATGATACATTAAACAGAAGTAGTATAAAAATGTTGATACAAATAGTGATTCATTTGTATACTTTACATAAATGTTTAGAAACTTTTAGCTACATGAAATATTACTTTTAAATATCTCGGACCAATCACTATTTCAAAAATTAGCAATGGGAAATATTTTTCAGTATTTTTATTTCATTAGTAGAGAGTATTATTAGATAATCCAACTTTTTTACAATATGTTGCTTCTTAATAATAATAAAAAATTTAGTAGTTGATCATCATATCGTATTGTGGGTGAAATAGTCAGATAGTTAATCAATAAAGATCTGTTTAAACAAAATATACATCACATCTATCATTAATTTGTCAGCTTAAAATACACTTTTGTTGAAATATTTATTTCTAGGAAAATAAATAAAATGGCGCAAAAGTGAATCACAAATTTATCTTTGCACGTCAAAATAACATTGAAAATGAACAAGTTGCAATCAGTTTTAAAATAAATGCAACACAGTCACGTAGTCAGAAAGTGTGAGTAATCCACTAATTAGAATATGCCTAAAGTACAATTGAGAACGTTCATAATGTATGTCATAACATAAAATACAAATGTAGATGTTCATAATGTCCTTCATACGCAAATTTTTTATACCGGTACCGGTATATAATATACCGGTTGTTCGAAAATGTATCAGTAGTATTTTTTGGGGTTTGAACTATCGCAACATTAAACTGAAGAAAACTTCTGCTTCATATTTGATTTTGATTTCTTAATTTCCCTATACCCTCTAATATAGTCTACTACTGTCAGTAAAGTAAAGATTATTTTATATATAAATCAAACTTTAACATCATTTACAAAGTGGGATTATTGTTTCAGCAAATTAAGATTTTAGTTGCAGTCTTATAATTTATTTTATCAGTAAATTATTTACTTTGTGAAAAGGAGATATTAGTGTTAAGGATATTCTTTTCGTTGACTCCAATGTTAATATTTTCTACTTATATTTATGCAATTTATTATATTTTAAGTAACGAAAAAACGAGAATCTTTAATACAAAATACTTGTTTTAGGAAATTCTAGTGTTTAATGTTCAGTTGAAATAATTTAACCAATATCTAAATACATCAAAATATTAGATTGTGAACGATAACCATATAGGTACAAATAGAGATGTTTTAAGCGAACTATTACTTCTGTTGTATAATAACTTGTTTACTATAACATATACTTCTCCTTCAAATGGCCAACTTTAAAATTATAGAAATAATACACACAACAAATATGTATATAAGTTTTTACATATTGGTTAAGAGAAAAGTCTTCCAACTTTAATTTTCTTCTTGTTAACCTAATTAGATATTAAAAAGATCTAAATCTTACAATTCGAAAAGAAATGATGCACCAGCTAAGAATATCCATCTAAGATGGCTGGAAAAATTCCATCAATGAAAATGGAAAACATAAAAACTACTTTTCAGAAAATAAAACTCGCCACAGGTAGGATTCGACATTTGTCCCGGATCGGAACCGAACGACATACAGCTGTTTCGAACTTGTTAGTTCTCATCAGTGCCGTACACGGTACGCCAATTCAGGACAAATGCCGAATGAACTTTATGGCGTATACGATCTCTGTCAGTAACATATAAGTCGGAAATATAAACTACTATGAACAACATTTCTCTCATAAGTCTTCTGCTACACTGTAATAGAGGACATTGTGAATGTTTTAATTTAGTGCAACAATCGATTTATCTGTTTCATAATTTTAAAATTGTTTTATGAAATAGTTTAATAAATATTAACAATAATTGATAATTGATTTCTCTATATTTTCAATACATATTTAATACGAAGCATGTTAGCTATTGTTAACTTTATGAACCTGATGGGAATTTTTAAAATTATTATATATTATTTACCGGATTACTATCTTTCAATGATGCCCTTTCAATGATTCATTATAATTAAAATTTATTCAACTCTTTTAACGCCTTTCTTTTTTCGATTTTAGTCCTAAAACTCAGACATAAAAATTGCGAGGTTTCATTTACATTTTTTAAAATGCGACTGAGAAAACAATATTCTACTTAGATCACATGTATATAAAATGAGGGTGATTTTTTATTTAAATGGAATATGCTATACATTTATATGTTATATATTTCTTCTCTGATTTGAAGCATATAAACGTTAATAGATCTAATATTCTTTGGCATATCGGATATTAAATATGCTTGTATGTGGGATATTTTATGCGTGTTTTCCTCAAAATGAGTTATTGTGACATATTTTTTTTTATGTAAAAAATAAAAAAAAAAACAGGAAGAGAATATATTGTAATGTATACCAAAATCGTTCAAATTTTACTTAATTTTGAATGTAACTATAATTTATAATGGAAGTTAACAGCTAAAACTAAATTTAAAGCTTTTATTGCCGTACCTCTATTACTCTATTACTGTTTATTAATGAGATTTATTCCAGAACTGATTCATGAGTCTATATTTAATTCTAGTGTTACTTAAGATATTTAAGATATCTGACAATGTCAATGATTGTTTTATGAACTCCAGATAGTAGTTTAGAGGATACATCGTAACTTAAAAGAAATATACATAAAAAAAGTTAAGGGCATTAGATATATTTAATTCACTATGGGCATACTTTTTACCGGTAAGAGCTTGCAGCTTACAAGCCCTTTTATATCGAAATTGTACGGTTTACAGTAATAGCTCTACAACTGCTACGACTGCTCAAAATTACAAATGGTAGTTGTAGTTACATATTATACAAACGAATATATTAGATATGATTAATATTCTCATGAATTAGGCAAGAACCATATTTTTTATCTGTCATAAATATGTATTTCCTTTGAAATAATAGTGTTGATAATATTTAACGTATTAAGTAATGATGCCTAAATAAATTTGTGTATGTGAAGCAAAGACTATGTTTAAGATAAAATATTTAGATTGTGGTCAAATAAATCAAGCCACCGCGTATCAAGTCAATACCATACACTTATTTCGGTTCAATTATGTCTCTCGATAGACACAAGATAAATATTTCAGAAAAGAAAAACCATCGCGGGTGGGATTCAACATCTGATGATAACTAATAAGTTCGAAACAGCTGTCTGTCGTTCGGTTCCCATCCGGAACAGATGTTGAACCCTACCCGTGGCGGGACTTCTTTTCTGAAACTATGCTGACCGTGTAGAATCACGAAAAAGCGATCGAGGTTCGCTATTAGGTATAATTCAATGCCTGGCGGGGCTTTAGCCCGAGGAGTAGTTGCCTCCTATAACGATTGTGTAATGGCCTTGCTATTCGGGAACTACTTGATAACCGCTTTGCAGTTTGGTGGTTCCTTTCTCGATTCCCGACTTATAAGTTACTGACAAGGTAAAAATAAAAAAATTCTTAGTTACTAATATTTATTTGCTAAAATCATACAAAATAATACACATTACACAAAATATGCTGTTGAATAAATTTAAAATTAATTAGTAAGTCAGGTAATCTATATGATCGACAAGTTCGGACGTTTATTTTAACTAAATTCTATAGCCCTATACTGTTATAAATCATAACTAAAGTGGCTATTCTGGCGAGTCGCAACAGACTCGAACTAAGGTCACTATTATTACACAGCGAAATATCATAGAAAATACAACATAATACAATAACGATTATTAATGAATACACTAATAAACACAAAACACGGTAAAGTTTTTACAGATATCTCGATAGAGTTTTCTACAGTATATCTCGATGCCTATCATTTAACAGTAGTTTACGCAATGAAGAAGTCTTTTCAACATCTACTGTTACCAAAGAACACTACGAGAAGTTAACTAGAAAGACTATATTTTAGTAAAATTTCCAAATAGCTGCATCCATTATCTTTTATAAGTTTTTGTGCATAGCCATACGTTTCCAGTTTCTTTATTTTCTTTATTGAAGTAATTAATATGGAATATTTACTATTAATGTAGCGGATATCATCTCCTATGCATTGTAGTTGCAGTAAGTTCTGCATTGTATGGACGGCATTGCTTTCGTTGGGATCGATCCTAAAGATAACACTACTTCCTCAACATGCATATCATAATAAGTTACAGTTTCTAACTAAGCACCCCATCTTGTAACAACTGGATTAGGAGGTAAAGGTATGTCTGGCAGAGGGTCTCTAAACGCATCTCTTTGAGTAGACACTTTAGAAAAAAAATTTATTGGACTATTGTCTCATTAAATATAGGAAAACTGTCTCTTTTTGTTTCTGCAATTCGGTTAAGTTAACAGGTCTCCTACTTTTCGCATGTATACAGAGTCCGTTAGCATACTTTCTGAGAATTGTATTGAACTGGACAGCGAAGTGAAAGCCTTTAGTCACAATATCTACAATTGTTTTGTGGTTGGTTCTGTTTAAAATCTTAGAAGTCATTAAATGCCTGCCACTGGCACTGGTAGGTTTTAACGCACCAACTAAAAATTTACTTTAGGCTAAAATGCATTCATTTAGCTATAATTGAACATATTTATAATCTCGGCTTTAATATGTTGACTCGCATCTTTGACTCATTTTGACCTTTGCAGGAACGGAATTTGGACCGAGCAAAACTACTACTCGTCACCCAATAACCCATCCACACATTATGTGTTATATTTAGTCCAATGAATTGACTTCAGCCATGTTATTCTTTGATAGAATAAAATTTCTTACTGAATACACATCTACGAATGCCACTTCATTCATAAAACATCCTTTATTATTGGTTTTCGTAATTTATATGTAATTTTTATATGTATAGTTTATTTCATCTCTATTTGCCAAATAAATCCCAAACGGCTCTTACCTCATACCGTGGATTGTTTTTATGGTTAGGCTCAGGTAGACTGTTCCGTTTATCGGCAAGAAAAGAGAGTTTTTTATTTGGCAAATAGCGATGAAATGAATAGTATGTATACATATTGTATGTATTTGACTGATAGGTATAGTGTAGTATCACATAGATAAATTTGAGTATATGTTGCTGTTTCATTATATGTATTAATATTCGCGTTCTGTTGTAGACTTAGATTAATACACTTTACAAATCGTAATATATTCGATCACTGTTTAAAACATAATAGGCTGTTCTTAGAGGTCATTTGATTTAATGTTAAGTTCAGACACATAACTTGGATATAAATGTCAAATGTTTATTTTTCTTAATTGTACGTGATAAAATATTTCAAAATATATGTTACAACCGCACCATTATTTCTAGCCAGATATTGTCCCTAACGATAAACTATTTCTTTTGACGAATACTCAAAAATATGCGATATTTCATATTTATAAACATATTTTTCATTTTCGTGTTCTGTATGACATAGCCATTAAAATTAAAAAGAATTACAAAACTTAATAAACACGTTACTTTTATCTCTTCGGTCTGAGACTGAGGACTGTTTAATGACATTAGTGACACGATACTTTAACTGTTGTCATGTTGATTACTAGGCATGCTGAATAGTGTGGGTATTTTTACTCGGCATCCCTAAAAAATTAAAATTGATGACTTGTTGTTGAAACATAGAGCTAAACTTTCTAACATTCGATTAACATCAAGCGAAGCATGAACTTGAAATGAGTATATAGCAAGCGCAGTTGTGTTTACAAAGAGTAGATATAAATGAGGGGGCCCCGGCCCAGAAAACAGAAGATAAATGCTTCCCGAATGAGAAAATGCGAACGAAATGAATAGTAATGAATAGGAAATGGTTAAACAGTGAAACGCTTTATTCGCCACTGCTCTCCACCGGCAGATGAATGAGTGATAAGTGAAAAGTAATTATATTTTATTGTTTCACAGAGATGCCGCATGCCATTTGAATAAAGCCTTGTTTTATCATTAATACACATTTTTAATGCTATAATTAATTATACCATAAAATTAATTTAGATATTCTTGCTGACTTTAACAAACAATAAATACTGTTTGATTTATGAATATCTATTGTTACCCCAGTGGAATCATGATATTTCATCTATTCTAGTATTGTGTGCACCTAAGTATCTGCCTATTCATAAAAGTAATACATGTTTTAATTATTCTGTAAGAAATGCCATTTGCGAATAAAATTTATTATAACTTTCTTCTGATGTATACAAAATGTACTTTTATATGTTTATATATTATAATTTTAGGTTCAAATATGATGAAAAGACGAAAAAGGTCATACATACATGAAATAATAGTAGAAATAAAAGACTCATCACACCGCATAATTATAATGTAAGTATATAGCATATATAATATAATCCTATAGCACAATATAATTAAATTTTCATTAACAGTAGACTTACTATTATGGACAATACACAAAAAATACGTTATGATATAAAGAACTGCACAAACTGCCTGTTTAGCATCACATCACAGAGATATTAAACAATATTTGAAAATAAACGAGAATACTGTACTCTCAAATTATAGTACATACACATATGTATATATGTACAAGTTGAAAATGTACTGTGATAAAACTTTACCACTTTTAATGGTGTGAAAAAGGTGTAACATTTCATTTGGTGGTATAAAACAACACCAGTATAATACATAATATTTTGTACCACTATAATTGTACTTTATATTTTTGAGGTATAATACATCACAAATAGTACACTTTACTTACAATAGTGTAGGGCAGATTATATAATAATCTCTGCGTGATATTCTGAACTATTCTAGAGTACCCATGCATGTAGTCTTCATGTTGACACTCTTGAATCGTTAGGCAATATGGCTGCTCGTAAGTTCTGATTATCCAACTTGTATCAAAATACTATTGTGTCTCAATGTATAAATGTACAAAATATACAAAATGTATATTTTGTATCTAGTTACGTTTCGTGTAACAACTGAACGGTTTTTAAAAACTTTTACAATTTGATTTAAAACGAACAGAACGAACTTTATTTCTGGATTAATTATACAATATATATTTTATGTTAATTACAAGAGAGTATAATACAGACTGACTGTGTAACCTACGGAACTAGAACAAAAGTATAATGAAATTTAATAGTCAGCAATATATTATCATCTTATTCTTATATGCTGCGGTGCAGTGGGATAACGTAACTCCTCCACCCTTAGAGGGAAGTTTTATCGGGAACAAATAAAACTTTCACATTGGATTTTCCACGTGATCCGGAGTTTTGGGGTTCTTCTTCGTCAGGCTGGATAGAGGGCTTTCTCGATCTCCATCTCCAAATTTTATGAACAATAAATGCTATAAAAATAACTACCATTATAGCATATAAAGGGATTGTCCATAGATTAGGTCTGATTAAGGGGTTGTCATCAGGATTAATCAGTTTTATCTGCTGTTGCTCTTGCTGAAGCATATGTAATTGATCAAATGTTTACTTTGATAGTGGAACCGTTATTTTTTATTTTCGATATTTTTATCTCAGGTAATAATAATGGTTGACCTTCTAGAACTTCTTCTTCATTAATGTACCTGTATGCTGGAGTTTGAAAAATACACTTTGGTGGTAATGTAATGAGATAATTGCCTTGTAATGTTGTAAAGTCCATTTTTTCACACTGAATTTGGACCTTTAGAGGGTCTGGGAATATAGCAATATAATAGCCATTAGTAATTTGTTCAACAAAGTGGCTGTTAATTGATATAGGTGTTCTCGCATTTAGTATTGTTGCCAGATAGTTGTAGTAACGAGAATACACAGTCTTCTTCCCGAATTCCATTAATTAGGTTATTGTCCTCACAAAAATATACAGGGTTCATATTTCGGCATGGCAGCGGCTGGTACTGATACGAGTCACTGCCCATGGTAAGGTAAGTATTTTCAGGTATAATAGTGGTAGACATTGAGGTAGGTATGGAATACAGGTGGTAATGGAAAAATTTATCAGGATGTACAAGAGGAAACTCTAGTGCGAATATTAACCGTTTCCCTGAATAAAATGCTTTTACCTGAACTATATCATAATACTTATATAAGTCATTTTTGTTAAAATACATCAATTGTTTTTGTGAATGAAATTCCACAAGTTTTTCGACAATGGCCTCCATCTCGTCTAATTTTAAAATGCTATGATGTAAAGTTCCCAATTTCGCGAAAGATATACTATTTTCAATATTTGTTAATAATTGCATAACCATACTTAGATTAATACTTAATTGATCGAGTACATCGCGAATCCTCATGTAACGTGAAAACTTGAATACAAATTTGTTCAAATTATTTTGAATTCTGTCTATACCATTAGTAATTACATCTTGGTTATGTAATACTAATGAAAGTGTTTTATTATAATTGTCTAAAATTTTAGTTGTTAAAGAAATCTGTTTATTGACTTGAGATATTATTTGCCTTTGCTTGTCTTGCAAATTTTCAATAGCTTTATCATATTTTACTGCATCTTCTTGATCTAGATTTCCAGAAATTGATTTTATTATTGATCCCAATCCATTTATTAAACCCCTTTTTAGACGATTATTATCGAAAAAATGATATATAGAATCAAATTTATTTTCTACCGATTCTAATTGGAATTGTATACCTTGATTAAAGTTTTGCAACGCAAATGAATATGGTGAACTTAGTTCTTGTTCTATAGTTTTTGTAACATTAACATATTGTCGTTTTATTATATTAATTTGATTTGATATAGGAATTAAATCAAAATAATGAAGGAAGGTGTGGGTGGCAATTTTGACTCTTGCATACCCTAATTTGAACGGAAGTATACCTGGATTTTTATTTAGGTTAGTTATTTCCATTTTCGGTACTTGGGCCAGGACGAGGGTCCCTAGAGTGATGAGCCTGTAACAATGTTTTTCGTTGTAATCGAGGCTTTTTAAATACTTGCTTATGCAATGTTCGCTTTTTTGTTGTTAATTTAATACCATCTTGTCCTATAGCTATCTCTTTTCTATATCTGGGTTCAATTTTATCACGATTTGGTAAAATTTTGTAAGCAGGTTTCTCCAAAGTATACGTAGGAGGTTCAATGCGCTTTTCGTTTTGTTTACTTATTATATTCTCTTTGCGTGTTTGCGAGATATTATGTATGTGATCATACATTAAGCGTACTTTTTCTTTGTGTAATTCTATATAATTTGTGATAAGTGCCTTATTAAGATCAATATCGAAAGGATCATTGGTATCTAAGTGACCATTAATAATTTCAATTGGTTTTAATTTTGTAACAGAATGTATTGAATGATTATATCCCCAAATTGCATATGGCATTAAATCTATAATATTGGAATTTGGCATTTTTATGTTTAAAACTCTTAAATGTTCCAAAATGGTCGAATGAAAACGTTCGATTACACCATTACTATTAGGATTCTGTGGCGTAATGTAATGAATATTGATTTTATGTAATTTAATAAAATCATTCATAACTTTATTTTTAAATTCAGTACCATTATCAGATACGAAACTTATTGGTAGTCCGTGGTGAGACATATATTTTACAATACATTGTATAGTATGTATCATGTTAGCACTTGTCATTGGATAAGCTTGACCATATTTAGAAAATGAATCCACGATTGTTAAAAATTTTTGATTTTTAATTTGAAGTGTGTCTAAATGTACGACTTCAAATGGTTTGTTTGCTGTAGGTGTAAGTTGTAAAATAATACGATGAGGATTTCTTTCATATTTTGTTGTTTGGCAAATGTCACAGTTATTGATATGATTTTGAACATCAATTTTTATATTTGGCCAGTAATATTTTCTGCGAATCTGTAGTTCGGTTTCGGTTATACCTCTGTGGTTTCTTTTGCCATCATGTATATATTGTACTAACTCTTTTTGTCGTTCTGAGTCCTGAATATCTTCCAAAAGACAGGTACATCGTACTAATTTAAAAGTGGAATTTTTAAATGTATTTTTAATTACGTTACAAAGGTCTGGTATGATATTTTCATTTTCAATAAAGATTGCGTAAGTTTTGTTCGGTTCAATATAATTTTTAAAGAAATTAATTGTATTGGTTTCAATTTGATTTTTAAAAAAATTTACAATGGTTCTGGTTTTTGTTTGAGAAAATAATTTTTGTATAATAGGTTCTCCTACAGGCATATTCACTGTTTTTATTATAATTTGATTTTGATAATAGTTTAAAGGTTTTTCTGAAACTTCAATAAGTTGTACAGGATTTTCAGTACTACTGTGAGCGGTTTCAGTACTTTCATCTAAAGCTGTTTCTGTAGTTTCACCATTGTTTTGATTTGGTGGTTCGCTAATGTTTGCTATCATTGATAAATTGTCATTGTCAGGTAATTGATCATCATTAAGATTATTGTTAGTTTCAGGTGTATTATTAATATCAATTGATTGATTGTCACCAGTTGATAACATTTTGTTAAAACTATCCATGAATTCTTCAAAGGGAGTTTTGCCTAAATTCTTATTTAAATTTGGGTTTTCTGAAAAATCTTTAGTATGAATTTCGATACTAACAGGAATTTTTATTCTCGCAATTTCATGAGAATTAATTTCGTGACATGACGTAAGAATTCTTGGTGTCTCTCTATATTTAAGTTTAATTATTGAATTTGGTGTTATAATACAATGATTGGCAATATCAATTTGTGCACCTAAATTTTTCATTGTATCAAATCCAATCAATCCATCAAAATAATCATGAAATCTAAACAAATGAAATTTAATATATCCTTGTTCTTTGAATTCTGGAAAATATGGAATATTTGCACAAGATTTACAATTATATTTTTTGAAAACTGTACTAAGAGAAAAATGTTCAGTATAAATTTCGTTAGAAAAATATTTTTGTGCTATATTAGGATTAAGTAAAGATTTTGTTGCGCCCGTGTCGATGAGTAATCTTAAAGGCGGGTTTTTAATTTCAATATATGGCAATTCTCTCTTATCTGAAACAACATGCAATTCTACTACGTGTCCGTGTTCGGTTCCTGGGTCATATGAAAATTTTGAAAATTTTCGGTATCATTTTCACACACATCTGCATTTTCGTCAGAGTAATTATTTTCGTCACAAGCTGGTACTTC
Organism: Rosalia funebris; assembly: GCA_037954035.1. Classification (NCBI taxonomy): domain Eukaryota; kingdom Metazoa; phylum Arthropoda; class Insecta; order Coleoptera; family Cerambycidae; genus Rosalia; species Rosalia funebris. The sequence continues at coordinate 28,951,258 of JAZFAV010000032.1, read as the reverse complement.
ATAAAAAGAATTTTCATCGTAATTTTCTTCTTGATTGACATTAAACAATTCTTCCGAAACAAAATTAGAAGGACCAGCTGATTGAAAATTATTTGATCTAAAATTTTGTTGACGATTAGGAGTACTAATACGAGTAGTTGTACTCATAGGGATTGGTTTGTACTGAGCGTTATTATTATTTTGACCTGGTTTCCAAACATTATTATTTTGTTTTCCGAAAACTTGTCGATTTGTTAAGAATCTTTGAGGGGGCAAATTTTGTCTAGGCTGAATTTGAATCGGCCCTCTTGGAAATTGAGAGTGTGTTGGTATGTTAATATTTGAACCCATGTGTGAATTAAATGGTAATCTCACATTTTGATTAAAATTTTGTTGCTGAAAATTTGGTCTAATATTATTATTATGATTAGGTTTATTTGTCGAAGGTTTTTGTAAATTTTGCTGGCGGGACATATATCTAATATTATTATCTTCTATCATATATTTTAAAGCTTCTGCCAAATTTGTTGGTTTCAATGACCGTATCATTGATTGTTGAGGTTCTCGCAAGCCGACAAATAAAGTTCTCAAAGCCTGGTTATTATAAGTAAGTAATTTACTTTTACGAATATTTTCGTCAATCTCATGTAAGCTAATATAATTATGCAATGTGTTTAAATTTGCAATAATTCGATAATAAAATTGTACACAATCTTCGTTTGGTTTTTGTCTTAAGCCAATTAAATCTGCCAAAAGACTATTTTCATCACGTTGATCCCCAAAATTAGTGATCAGAGTATTTTTAATTTCCTCCCAATTTTGTGCGCCACTGATAGAGATAACCTCTTCAGCACGTCCTTTTAATTTTGATATAATACTATTAAAAATAAAACGATTTTGTGAACAATTTTCATTTTCTGGTGTGGAATCCCAATATGTATTTAATACATCTGATGCCATTGATATAAATCTAAATAAGCGACATGGCGACCCGTCAAATTCAGGTACTAAATCTAATGGTTTTACCTCGATTCTTGGCCTTGCCATTGTGATATTTAAATTACTTGAATTAAAATTTATTAAATTACTTTGAATATTACTAATAGGTAATATTGATTTATTAGATTTTTGTGACTTTTCTGTCGTTAAAAAGAGTTTAAATATTTTATCTGTTAATTCGATTATTTCCGAATCAATATCGACACTAGAGTTTGGCAGTTCCTGATTTCTTTGGGAGTCTGTCATACAAGGAAATTAAAAAGGAAAGCAAGTGACTTACAGTACTTTCTTCATTCCTTTCTCTCTTCTGGTGGATACTGCTCTCTGTGTGATGGTTTTGAAGTTCGTCTTTTTCGCCAGATCCTCGATGGACCAATTCCTCGATGGAATGCTGTGTTCTTTCCAATTAAGAAGATGACACTTTACAAGTTATCCGGAATGGATGTCTTTTTGGAAATCCTACCGACTGCGCCAGTTACGTTTCGTGTAACAACCGAACGGTTTTTAAAAACTTTTACAATTTGATTTAAAACGAACAGAACGAACTTTATTTCTGGATTAATTATACAATATATATTTTATGTTAATTACAAGAGAGTATAATACAGACTGGCTGTGTAACCTACGGAACTAGAACAAAAGTATAATGAAATTTAATAGTCAGCAATATATTATCATCTTATTCTTATATGCTGCGGTGCAGTGGGATGACGTAACTATCTATCATTTCTCATTTGTTGTCTGCTTATTATTCAATAATATTATATATATATATATATATATATACATATATATATATATATATATATATATATATATATATATATATATATATATATATATATATATATATATATATATAAATTTTACCAAGGATACTACCAATTTTTTATTTTCAGCGAGAACTAAATCCCAAGAAGAAGTTATTGATATCTGTTAAAATGTCTTTCAGTAATGCGTCTTTTTATAATTTATGAATAATCAATTTATGCCCAAAATGTTTGTCTCTCTTAAGAAGTAAACATAATTATTCTCATAGCTAAGTCTATTAAAACTAATAGATATTATGCCCGAAAAATATAATAAATTTTATAAATAAAAGAGAGCTTGATAATACGAGTACTATTTGAAATATGATAGGAAGTTGGTTGCGTTGTTCACGAACATATAAGGGCACATCCATTACTTTTCGACGAAACTTTGCGCACTTGGATCAGCGATTTGGCTCATAATTTTTTATATTAAAGTATGTCCTAATATATGGAGTTTTACAAAGTCTCAACCCAATTAAGGTAAATTTGGATTCAGGAGAATTTTTTTAAATTTAGCAATTTTCAAAAATTTATTTCTCTGAGTGTAGTTAACCTATTGATCTCAACCTGTTTGCATTTTTTTTTTTCGTTCAACTCTGTATTTATCGAAAACAATTATACTAAAGCTTAGATGGTATGCACGTTTTCGGGAGAAGATTTTAACTGATCCGTTAATTTCATAATGTTTGACCATTTTTTAAAAGACCGCTATTTGTACAAATTTTAAAATTAGAAATTATATATGGGCTTATATTGTTTGGCTTGATTCATAGTTTCAAAATTAGTAAAAACTTTAAGTATCTAATGATTACACTTTGTAATATGACCTGTCAAATTTAATCCATTTTTAACAAATAGCTATATTCAATTAGCTTCAACTTTTTTCTTTGAACTTCGAATTATTTGAAACTTTCACAAAACTTGACTTGTTATATTCTTAAAAAGCCCTAAAAATTTGAACTTCCGAATCGAGCCAGGATACGAGTTACAAATTTTCAAATAACCTGAAAATCGTATTGCAACAACCGAGCAATTCATTCATTTTTAGACTCATTCATAATACTTTAGAAAGTACGTAAGTATAATTAATTATAATATGTACTTTATTTCACAGTATATTATTATCTTAAAATATAACAAGATTTTATTTTAGTGTTTTTTTTATATATTTCAGACTTTTGTATATAAATTCAGTATTTTTAAGAATATAATAAATCAATTTTTGTGAAAGTTTCAAATAATTCGAAATTTAAAAAAAAAGTAGAAACTAATCGAAGGTAGCTATTTTTTGAAAATCAATTAATTTTGGCAGGTCATATTACGCAGTGTAATCATTAGATACTTAAAATTTTTACTAATTTTGAAACTATGAATCAGACCAAACAATATGAGCCCATACATAATTTTTAATTTTAGAATTTGTACAAATAGCGGCATTTTAAAAAGGGTAAAATTTTATGAAATTAACGGATTAGTTAAAGTCTTTTCCCGAAAGCGTGCATATGATCCAAGTTTTAATATAATTTTTTTCGAAAAATAGAGAGTTCAGTGAAAAAAAATGCGATCAGGTTGAGATCATTCGGTTAAATAGACTTAGAGAAATAAATTTTTGAAAATAGCTAGATTTAAAGTTTAAAAAAATTATCCTGAATTCAAATTTGCCTTGATTGGACTGAGACCTTGGAAAACCCTATATATTAGGACCTACTTTTATATAAAGAATTATAAGACAAATCGCTGATCTGAATACGCAAAGTTTCGTCGAAAAGTAATGGATGTGCCCATAAATATATACAAAATATTTAAATATATACACCAAGATTGCACTGCATATCATATATACTAATGTTTCATTAGTTTAATAAAGAAATTAGCATTGTATATTAACAACAGAAATATAATAAAGTCTACTCTATTTCAAATGAGTTTTATTTTCCTTCTCTGTATAATATAGATTGTACAAAGTGTAAAATTGAAATAAAGCTTACATAAAAACGGTGGTAAAGTTTAAACAAACAGTTTCCTTTATTTTATTTTATTACTGGTATAAAAATTCATACGTGCGAATGGTAAAATACTACCATAGCATTGGGTGTTCATTATACATCAAATTGGTACGTCTCTATATGTACTTCGTTTGGTGTGAAATTGGTATAAAATTTTACACCCATTTCAGACAGTGTACAATTTCTAATACTGGGATATCGATAATAATATGTTTAATCCTTTAATGAAAACCATAAATTAGTATTGTTAACATTAATTTAGTAATTAATACTAATAATAATAGTACTGTTAACATTAATTTAGTAATTAATGTTAACAGTCCAGCAATTATGTTTTTTTTATATAATAAGAATTCCCTGTAAATCAAATGGTGGTGTTCTCACTTTTAAGTATATGATATTAAGAATTACATAATATTTTATAAAATCGTACCTTTGTATTAATTTATATATTCTTTGGTATGGTATATAGAGTAAAGTAAATGATAACAATAAAAGGCAACAACAAAATAAAACTAAAAGGATAGTTTACTCTCAGCTAACAATGAGTAGTTTATTATTACGAAAGTGATTTATCCTGATTTTGTCGAATTTAGTCCGAGATATTTGTCTTGGAAAGAATCTAGCTGGTATATATTCCATTATTCTGTTAACGAACAGACATTTGTCGATTGTCTACAAAAAATCATATTTTACAGAAACATATTTTCACGTGTACATGATACTGATCTGTACCATCTCTCATAGCCAATGATAATTTTTAAAATGGTAATTTCTCATATACTGTTATCAAAATTGCTTATTATTCTTGAAAATAACTGTGTTTACCCTAAATGTTTATTCTAGAATTCAAAATAAAATATATCTTTTTTAAAAAGTGTAAGCTTGTAAAAGCTAATGTATCTAAGAACAGTAGCTCTACAGTTGCGGTCAACTAAATAATCAACTCGAACAGCAAGATCCAAACATTAGTCTCAGTCCATAGTGAAGTACCATCTTCATCAATCTCATACTTAATGTATCTTTAGTTACTGTCTTATGTATGTTTAGTTGTTATTATCATTATGCTCAAAAGAATGTCTTCATTTTCAATTGAAACTGACTGCACGAATATGACAGTAAGACCTAAAAAACATTTTGAAATGTAATAAACTCAGAACTCTTTCGATTCGGGAATAAGATTTTTTAAACTGTTGACCTTTAGAGAATTTCAATGTTTGCCGCCAGAGTAGCCTTGTTTGCTTCTATTATCACCCTGTTATTCTCTGGGTACCTGAATACCTGTGGGACAAAACAGAAATTTTATAAATTGATTCGAAGTTTTCGTATATTTTTGAAGTTTGTCATACAAACTACAGTAAAATACAATTTTTGCCCCAGGGGCACTTAGGATATATATTTCTTGAATACCATTTTCTAGTTTTCTTTCTTTGTATGAAATACACAGACTGGAGATCAACTTGTCAGCTTTAATGGTATCCAAAACCCTGTCCGGTCAACCACCATGTCCCCGATTAGATTTTAAGTTACCAGTGTCATGGTCTTTTTGCGAAACGATTACAAATGCTCGAACATATGGTGGGTGTTGGTGCAGAAAAGTTCCGTGTACAAACGTTGCGTGAGCGCCAAATTTTGTATGCATTCAACATATATTAACAATGCCAACTAATTCCACATTACTTTAATTATGCGCCATTCTCCTTAATAATCGCAATTATAATTTTTAATTATAATCACAATAAGGGAATCGTAAGTAAACTACTACAATTTAAACACAACTGATCTAGACACACGGCAGTGTGACAACCAAGTTCAAAAAAGAAATGGGCGACTAGCAGTGTGCAATATTACACGAACCATTTCGAGCTTCTTTCGACTCCCCATAACTCAAAAACTATTAGACCTACACACTTGCATGTCTATGGTTTGTATAATGGTTCTTTGCGTGTCGTCACAGGTAACAATCGTATGAATCAATTAATTGACATATTTGAACAGTGTCGTGCCGAAAACACATGTTAGGGTAACAGTTAGTACAATACAAATTCGTCAACCTATGACAGAGTAGTAATGAAACGTTTCTCCACAAAAACATTCAATGGAAGTGATATTTACATCAAAATAAAAGAAATAAATTCAACAAGAATCATAATAAATGAAACAACATTGAAATAAATATTACAGAAATATTGAGACGTTAATAAATCAAATTATACAATAAAGCTAATACGTGACTTCATAATTGCATTTTGTTCGGCAAATTATTAACTGTCTAGGCTTACGTAGTTTATTGAAACATATGTCGCTAGACATACGTGCTGGTAATTGTGGCATATTAGTAACAATTGCGAGTAATATAGCATGTTATCCGTGCGTCGTAACTAAATTGAAACACGCGCAAAGATCCATTATACAAATTGTAGTAAGGCTCCCTTGAATACCTAGAATTCCAAATTTCATTAATAAACTTGTTATAGTTCTCGAGTTATTAAAGTCTAAATAGTGCTACTTTTATCACTCACTGACTAGCTCACTCATCAAAAACCTTGACCATTTATAGGTGACTTAGAAACTTGAAATTTGACATCAAGATAGATTATTAAATGTATACAAAGGAAAAAATCTAAAATCACAAATTGTCGATGTTCGGTGTCGACAAAGTTATTGTTGCGGTTAGTTTCAAGTATTAAGAATCAGTCAATTAGTTTCAAGTATTAACTATCAATTAATCCAACAAAAAGAGATGGCGCTACTACACTACGTGATTTGTTAAATTATTTTCTTCTTACCAAATATCAAACATGAAAGTAACATAAATATTCGTAACTAATTATAATAAAATAGCTAATTTGTATTTAGGTACACAGACAATAACCACATTGCGTTATATTAAATAAAATTTTTATAAATTAATCTCACCAAAAACTTGCGAAAAGGGTGTCAAGTTCGGTACAAACGATGTTCGGGGCTATCGGATTTGCCGATAAAGAAGTTGAAAACTGAACGGGTGCCAAGTTACAATATGAATTTACAATAACAATGTACAATTTTTCTTTTCGATCTTCAATTGATTTAAATAGTCAATAAATTATGTTTATCATGATGATATTTAATACAAGCTTAAAATTTAACTTTATTAGTTGTTCTATTTTATACTACAAATAATTTATACTCTGGTTTCAAAATTGTAGGCAGTAAGTAATTTGATCTTTGTTTGCCTGCTACAATAGGCAAACAAGAGAGACAAGGCGCGTGCCAACTGTCTGCGCGCGACTAAAGATAGCATAGATCATAATGCAGGGAGCCGTATTAACAATTTACAAGTAAAACAGACACGAGACTTGTTGAATCGTATTACCAGCTCATAAAAATAGTGTTCTATACCTTACTGCCCACTATTTTGCAACCGGAGTATAGTTGGATATAAAATTTACCAAGTTATAAATTCAATATCAAAGAACGTAACAAATATTCTTTCAATTGAATTCTTTCTTAAATCAATTGAAGACCGTTGTACATTCCTATTGTAAGTTTCTGTTGTAAGTTCCTATGGAACATGGCACCCGTTGAGATCTCAACTCTTTTATCGGGTGAAGCCGACAACCCCGAACTTAGCTCCTTTTCACATTTATGGTTTTGGTAAGATATTATTTATTTGTAATGCGCAACCGTAAATGTAACAAATTTATTGCCGAAATTTTAACTTTCAACTTCTGTAAAGTAGAAATAAAAGTTCAGTTTGGATTGCAAAGCAAAACTATAGCCTTAGTGTGATTATCCTAAATTAAAAGTTAGGCAATTACTACGTTCACATGCACAAACTTAGTCCAGTAACCTACTTTATTGTCGAATATTATGGGTTGCTGATATCCTTTACTTTATGTAGTAGAGAGCACTAATAGGCGAGTTAATCATCCCTATACGACCGTTGCTAAAAATGACATACAACTAAGTATAGTATATTTGTATTCAGTATTATTCAGTGAATAATAAACAGCTTTAAAACCTTAAAACGGACTTTCCCGCACGTAGAACATCTCTATCTCGAAATTGAGTGGCCGAGAAAAAATGAACCAACACATAAATGCAGAATATGTGTTTTATATGACAGTTTTACTTTTTTTAAATAGTTCACCCTTGTGCTTTCTTATGACCCATGAACAGGGTGGGGTGTGTCCTATTCACCTCAAAATCAATAGATGTCGTCTGGTAGACGTTCTCTATCAGAATCAGTCAAAACCCGATCGATTCGACACGATTTAGTTGAGTTATCATATTAACAAAACAAATTTCTCGAATAGTCCACCATCGTGCTTTTTCATGACCCATGGACAGGGTGGGGTGTGTCCTATCCACCTCAAAGTCAATAGGTGTCGTCTGGGAAACGTTCTCGATCATAATCAATCAAACCCGATCGATCCGACATGACTTAGTTGAGTTATTGTGTTAACAAAAAAAATATATCAAATAGTCCACCGTCGTGCTTTTTCATGACCCATGGACAGGGTGTGTCCTAATGACCTCAAAATCAATAGGTGTCGTCTGGAAGACGTTCTCCATCGGAATCAGTCAAAACCCGATGGATCCGACACGATTTAGTTGAGTTATCATTATTAATTATTAACAAAAAAAATCTCAAATAGACCCAAGGGAGGGGTGGTGTGTGCTATCCAACTCAATATCAATAGGTATCATCTGGGATACGTCCCCGCTCAGAATCAGTCAAAACCCGATCGATCCGACACGATTTAGTTGTGTTATCGTGCTAACAAGAAATTTTAATGCCGACGACAACGACAACGATGACACACACACAGACAACATTTTTTAAAAACCATTTTTTTTTGCTTTTAGGTAAAAGAAAAATAAACGAAACAAATTTTTTTCCATTTTTCTTTACACGATTACATTACTTTTCCGCTAGTATAGTTGAGTGCGGAAAAGTAAAATTTGTAGCCTGTCCAATAACCAATTTTAAAGGCAAAAACAAATAGCATTTTGTACACAATTTTCAATATCTAAAGCGAATTATGTCAGCCGCCTTGCAACTGCGCTAGCAGTCCTTATCTCAATTCTTGGAAAAGTGCTGACAGCAACATCTTGAGACCTATGCTTTGTTCTGCATCCATATAGTCAGTCAGGATATAACATTGAAATTGTAAACACATACTTACAACAAATATTTTAATTAAACCAAAATTCAAATTGTGAAAGTTTTGTTTTTTTAAAAACCGGAAATCGGCGACGAAGTATATAAGTAGCGTATAAATGGCAATAAATTCTATTTTTTATTTCCGCCATTTTGTGATGAAACAAGCGCCACCATCAGTTGATTAATTTGCAGATAGGTATGTTGCTTTCGATATTCGTTGAACAAAGCGATCATGTTGAACGTTGAACATGGGGGGAATGATAGAGTGAAGTGTCGATAGTATTTAATAATTAAATACATAGTACGCGAGGTAATCAAGAACAATTATTGTTCTTGATTACCTCGCGTACCATGTGTTTTTATTTACGTACTGGTTATAACTGGTTTATGAAATATGTGATACAGAACAAGATCTTTTGCCATAATTATTTATTATATTCGCGAAAATTTATGGGAAACTCAATATTATACTCGTTCGTTAATTAAAATATATAGGGTTTTATTAAATACTATTTTATTTTAGCACTTATTCTGCGCAATAATAATTTTTTCACTAAATACTATACATACCTAATAATTGAACCAAGAAAAATTTACCATCACAATAAACGACAGTCATGAATCAACATATCACTTGAGTATATAATTAACGGAATGATATCCCAATATTTTTGAAAATCTAAAATTTGATACTTGGAAAAATTATTGTTTGACTACATAACACAGAAACTAAAATCAATAGATGTAAAACATTTTACAGTTTTCATATCAATGGGAGGTGTAAAATTGTGCTTTATTTTTAAGTGAAACCTAATATTAGAGGAAATAATCAATTTAATTGTAGATAAGAGAAGTATGTACATAGGTATATTGTTTATGTATCTTCAGCAGTAAACACTAGTTTTTCATATTATGTTAATTTTTTGTTATTTATTTTGGTATTATTAAGGACTTTACATTAAACTATTCAATTTAGTTACAAATATTATGTCTCTGGGTACTTTACAGTTTTCTGTAATGTGTAATAATACTGTCAACATGAAGTATTACCTATTCAAATATAACCACTAGTCTCGTATTAATTGTAAGAATACCGCCGATTTTTATAGCATGTTCTTAAAAATGTGGTAATGTATGCGACAATAAAATACTAAAAGGGGGCTTGTACTGGACAACTGTTTCTGTGGTTTTCACAAATAAAACACTTTATTATATTCGTCTTAACCACAAATAATACCTTAATATATTTGTAAATGCATATTTTGTAATGGTAATGTCACCTCGGTAGGAAACGTTTTGAGTAATGCGGATTTTAAGCTAAATGACTCGAAGAAGTTTTGAGTAATAATATAATAAAATGGTCAATAATAAAGTATTGTATCAACAAGAGAAGTACTCAAGGTATCGTATTAAAAAAATAACTTTGTAAATAAGCAACATAAAGACATATACGTAAAATCGTTTTCGTAATCAGGGGAAAATTTCGGTTTAATGTTTAATGCAGAATGTGTATTCAAAATTCAGTGCAGTCACAAAAAGAAAAGAGAATGTAGAGAAAATTTATATTTGCAAACTTAGAGCAATAATTACGTAAATTAGAAAAATTCTTAATCGGAATTAATGTTATGATCATTTTTCTCGATTCAGTTATTAGGTGTGTACAGTATTTAGTGAAAAATTATTTACTGTGCAAAAATTAATTTTATTATTTACTCCAATAGTAACTCTAGTGAGTATTGAGTTTCTTCATCCAATATCGTTAGATGGATAGAGATGAGCTGATGAGTTCTCCCAAGCACACAGGTTTAAATAAGAAGTAAAGTTGTTGAAGGGAAATATGCATGTTTTTATTTATAGAATTCAAATTTATAACACTATTTATGATAATATTTTGGTAACAATATTAGTCTTCTCATTTGAAAGGATACAAACGTAATATGGAGAGTACAAGGTGTATATAAAAATTAAGTTACTTAATGTTAAAAAAAGACATATTTTGTTAATTTTAGTAGCAACATAAAAACTTAATTTTTTATGAAATATGTTTTAATATCAGTTTCACATGTTTATTTAATTTTATTGGTCCATATATATTTGAGGGGTTCGGCTATAAAATCTGTCAAGTGACATATCCAAAATAAATTGTTTTTTGCATGTAGAACATGTTAAGTGACTATGTCTTCAGACTAACAGCTTAAATTTCGCGCCAGTGGTTTAAGTGGTGCGGTGCTAGTTGGTGGCGCTGCTCGCAAGTGATACTTTCGAAGGTATTCTTCAAGTAAAACCTGTTATGTACACAGGTTGATACATCCTGTAGTTAACAGTGACATAAATTTTCATATATCTTTGCATATATATATAGAGGAAACTATTTCTGATAGTGACATCCTAAACACGATTGATGATTCAGATGCTGATCCAGATTATTCAAATACTGACTCTTCAGTAGAAAATCGAGAGAATTTTGAGGTTGGTAAAGTTTGATTATTAGCACGATTTCACGTAAAACCTGTTTTGTGCTGCACTTAACATATTTTACATGAAAACTATGCTGTTGCTATGTTAAGTTTGTACCTGTCAACTAAACCTGTACGTGACAGATTTTATATACATTCATTTCAGGACAGTGAAGAACCTCGAAAGGAAGAAAAAAGAAAACAAGGTTTGCCAAAATAAAATTAAACTACTCAAAGATAGTGGCGAGAGTTACAGATCATACAGAGGTAAAGGAAAGGAGGTACCAAAACGTCAAATTGGACCTTCTTGTAACTGTAAAAGAAAATGCTTTGAGAAGATTGACAATAACCTACGGAACAATATTTTTACCCAATTTTGGGATTCGCAAGACCACGATGTCCAAAATGTCTATCTACTTGGGCGCCTAAAGAGACAGGAAGTTAAAAGAAGAACAAACAAGCAAAATACGGAAAGAGATCAGACCATTTGTTACCAAATTGACACAAACAAAATAATTTGTAAAAAAGCTTTTTGCTCAATACAGGGGGTTGGAAGAGGTAGAATAGAGGACTTAGTAAGAAAGCTGATGGACGGAAAAACCCTACCGGAAAAAGATGGTAGAGGGAGACATGAGTATCACACAAAAAAGTATAGTGAAGAGGATTTAAAGAAAATTAAGGCATTTATCGATAAGCTACCCAAGTATAAAAGTCATTATTCGAGATCCAACAACCCAAACAAGATATACATGAGTATGGAATATAGCATCACGGTGCTTTATAATGAATACATAAATATCTGTACAAAAGGCAATATCAGACCAGTTTCAGAAGATAAATTCAGAAGAGTTATAACTGAAGAATACAACGCTTCATTTAAGTCTACCAAATCTGACACCTGTTCACAATGTGATACGAACAAAATATAATTTGATCAAGCTAAATTATCGAATAATAAACTTAAGATCAACTCTGTTCAGGTCAAACAAGACATCCATTTACGGAAAGCTGAGGCTGCTCAAGACACACTAAAAAGTTCGATAGCTGAATCTAAACAAAATAAAAATATCCATGTAATAACCTTCGATTTGCAGCAAGCACTCCCTACTCTGAAACTTACAGCAGGCCCATGCTCTTATAAGAAAAAAATGTCCTGTTATAATTTAAGCATCCATAGGTGTAGTGGAGACAAAGAGCAAGGATTCTTTTTCTTTTGGGATGAGAGCACAGCCAAGCGGGGTGCAATAAAAATTGCAAGTTGTCTAAAAAAGTATTTCGATGACCATATCACAAGTGGAGACATACTATACGCTTTCTCCGACAACTGTTGCTGCCAAAATAAAAACTGGACAGTCATAGGCCTTTTAGGCCTTTGGTTGCACCTTCTAGCTGTAAAGAAATTTAAAAAAATTGTTCACGTATTATTTCAATCGGGACATTCAATAATGCCGTCCGATCGTGACTTTGGCTTAGTCGAGAAACATTCCAGAAGACAAACTGCTGTGTACGATCCCAATGGTTGGTACAGTATGTTGATAAATAGTCAGAGAAAAATCCATTTATTGTTACAAGAATGATCTCAAGAAATTTTCTTGATTTTACAGAATATAGAAATCTTTTTAATCAGCCTACGAAAACTATAAATGGTGATGCAGTTTCCTTAACTTCTCGTGTAAAATTTGAAATGAACGCAGAAACGCAGAGAGTCCACTTATTTTACATGTCTACTCAATCTATAACAGCTTAGCAGAAGAAATCTCGCTTAGGAAAAGGGGTCGACTAATGGCCATTTCAGACTTTATTGCAAACGCAAATAAGAAATATGAAAATCAACTTCCGATTGAGGAGAGTAAATTACAGCATACTCTCTCATGTTTAAAATACATTCCTCCTATTTATCATAGATATTTTCTATCACTTACTTCTGAGTCGCATCAACATCTACCAGAAGAGGAAAATTAATTTTAACGATAAATAAAATATATTTTTATCAAGTTTCAGTCTTTGTCTCTTTGATTAGAATAAAAACTACATATTTTTGTCAACTGTTAATTTTATTGTCGCTAATTCTGACGTAAAACATGTTAACTAACAATTCTTTACATATTTTTTAGGACCAAAGACACAAAAAAAAATCATTATATTTTGGTTTAATTAAATTTGACTGCCTAAGAAATTTCTGCGGCATACTCGTGTAAAAAATTGCATACATTTTATAAAACTGATTTTAATTTTATAATCTTATCTAAATCGTTAAATATCTCTAAAACAAGAAAATGTTACTTAACAGATTTTACAGCCGAACCCTTTATTTGATCTAATAACAATATGTAATATCAATAAAATATCGTCGTTATATTTAAAATAAATTATATCATTAAAAATGTGCAGTATTACATATTTTCCACTTATATAAGATAAATTCCTGCTAATTGTAATTATAGGCATATATCCTGTATCTATTACTTCAAATTACAAATTATTTTTATTTATACATGAAAGGCCTTTTACGTTTTAAGTTACAAAATTACATGTTTCATGTCATTAATTTGCGAATATATGTTTTCATTTTGATGATTAATATGGTTATATTTTCTGTTACATATATAGAGTTGGAAGCAATTCAAGTAAATGCTAAATTAAAATAAAGATGTGTAAATATACTACTAAGACTTAATAAATGTTAGGAAACTATGAAGTTGTTTAAGTGCATGATTTTCCCTAAGACACCTCAAGTTTATTTCGGTTTCTGCCTTTCGCAACGTTATTTGAGCGCTCCTGGTTTTGAAATACCTGAGCATAAGTTATCCACTGATTTATGATCGAATATTTTTAACCAGTTCTAAGGTACCATAATCTGTGAAAATATTCTGAAAGATTAATTGACGACTCTTAATTTTATAAATGTATGTGAATTTTAATGAGGAGAAATGTAAAGAAGTATAAACAACTCTTGCAGAGGTACTCTTTTTATTCCATGACATAAAGAGATACAGAGTGTATCTTGCGCATGGATTGAAGAACGAAAAGCAGCTTGAAACTTGGTAGTGCGTTATAGATAACAGGAAACTGTGTTTTAAAACTTAGGTAATAGGAAATTATGTTCTGAAACTATATTTAATAATAGATGTATGATAATAATGTTTTAATTGATGACATTGATATCAATTACGTTTGTCAATGAATAGAATTGTTTATTATATATTTGTCATTGTCATATGGATAGTAACGATATAAATATGGACATATGTATCACTCACTGGATAATTGGTTTCCGGCTTTCATCGCCGCATCGAGTAGTCATTTATTGTACTGTTCGTCAATAATAGGAACAAGTCTCAAAACTGCTATATCGAAGCGCCCACGAGATGAGATGTAAATAGCCTGGTCTTTACGCAGTCAAAGTGAGTCCTTTGCAGAGTGAATATCGCTGAATATACATATAGTAGCAATATAGCAATGTATAGCTTACCTTCTCCCAGGCGAATGCAGTAAAAGAATTTTACGCGCGCAAATGATTTATAGACAGGTCTGTGTCTCTTATTCAGTCAGACACGCATCTGTCTTTCTTGCCGACTTGGTCTTCATAAAATAATTCTACTGCATATTGAATGTGGATGTACTATTCATTTCATCGCTATTTGCCAAATAAAAAACTCTCTTATCTTGCCGATAAATGGAACAGTCTACCTGAGCCTAGCCATACAAACAAACCACAAGATTTTGATAAATAGCGATAAAATAAACTATACACAGAGTACGATCTGGCGTGCATAAAATGTATCCTTTTCCCTCACTCTTTCTTCTACGTATACCTAAATAATCTCACACTTTTTCCTATTCTTGACGAGCAGGAGCTTAAAGGAGAAAGTTTCGAGAGACATATAGCTCTTTTCTTCAGAAATATTTCTGAAACTGGAGATTATACTATTTGGATGACGTTTATAACATGAGAACAGTTCCGCTGCAATTATACGCACCGTCAAATGGGGTTACTTTGCCCACCGGGGTAACTTTACCTATTTTTGAAAAAAAATTTGAGCGTCAAGCATTAATTACTTGAATGGTCACTGGATGCGCAGCAAATAATCAGGGTTACTAGTTGTGATGTTGGCAAGGGTGGCTCTTAAGTTCTTCCATGTGGTGATAGTTTATCAGTGTGAAACTGTGAGCTGTATAAGGGGACTCCAAGACAGATAATTGGAGTATCTAAGCAACTTTCATCAGAGCAGCCAATAGCTAAACCAGTTTTTTTAATTATTTCTATTTGTGTCGCATATAATAACGATTAGAGTAATATGATAGGGGAATTTTTATATCTTCATTTTCATGTGTTTGTTTTGATGGACAATGTTACCCCATGATCTGTAGGCAAATTGGGGTTATCTTGCCCACCCCTCAATGAACTGAGTATGGGATGGAAGTAGGTTACCATAATGTTTTTAGCCACATAGTTTTCATTCGTAGTGCGCACTGTATAGTTGGGTAATATATCTTCCTCCCACCCTACATCAGTATGCGGGGTGATTGGGGGGAGGTGCAAAACACACCACACAGTACAAAGTTGTTAAACCTACTTAAATTTTGATACCTACCTAACTTTTTATTTCAGAATAATGTCACGAAAATACACACCGAAGTTGGGGCGCCGTCAATACAAGGATCATTCTCAATAGGATCTTGAAGAAGCTCTGAATGCTGTTGCTAACGGAGAGATGTCAATAAGGCAAGCTGCATCAAAGTTCAACATCCCAAGAAAGACCATTGGCAATAAATTCACAGGAAAGCACACAAAGGTTGTTGGTCACCCAACTGTACTTTCTCCAGCTGAAGAGTCTAAAATTCTCCACCAAATTTTTGTATGTGCTGACTGCGGAATGCTTCAGGTGTTTTGGAGGTGATACTAATCATGAGAGACTACTTGGTGAGATGCGGCCGGTATGTTAGGAATTTTAAAGGCTGTAACCTGCCAGGAGAAGATTTTGTACAGCTCATTCATTCAACGCCACAGAGATGAGATAACAGTCAGAAAATGTCAAAATATATCTCGAGAACGAGCCACTATACGTCAATTACGACGAAACTTAACTCATGAAGTTTATTACTTCAGAGGTGGCAAAATAAAATTTGAATCAACTGTTCTCTTGTCTGTTTTGTCTTATTTTACCCCCTACAAAGGTAATATTGCCTAGAAGAGACTTAGAAGGCAGTTTTCAATAGAAAACCAAAGTTGTCTCTCTTGTAGGCAAAGTTACCCCTCTTGTCCAGTTACCCCTCTTGTAAATTTGCCCACCAGGTTTTTTAATTTTTACAGAAAGAGAAAGCAACGAAAATATATTTTAACATGATGAATCAATTCTACAAGCCCTCCCCCGATGCTAGAAAATTGTTCCCCTCTCTAACCGATAGAGAAGTACACGAGTTTTTTACTTGAAATTTAAAAGTAGGTAAAGTATCCCCGGTTTAGGGCAATGTTTTAAGTTCTTGTCCGCGTTGCTGATCACCCGATTGTAATTGTTATGAATGATTCTGAAACAGGAAGCGGCAGTCTACAGGCGAGTACAATCCTTAGGTATTTCTGCTAAATGTTTATGTCAAAAAAGATCCAAGATTGATATTGTGTACTAATCTGTATTGGTATATTAAGTATTTATTATTCTGAGAGATACCCCTTTCGTATTATAAGACTAAAGGACTCCTACGTCTAACAGAAGAGTCTACGAGTACATTAAGGGGAATCAGTCGTAACACAAACTACAAAGTGGCCGCCAAATTTGTTCTCTTTAATGAGTGATCACAAAAACAGAACATACTGTTTTTCTCGAGTTTATGTCTGCAGCGCCAAGGGTATTAGTACGAAAGATAATCTTTATTGACTTTTTATTCGTTCCATGCTTGATGTTTAATTATTATTATTATTATTATTATATTATATAGGTTTGGGCCTCATCAGCCACTGATCGCATGGGTAGTCCCTTGGCGATCCCCTCTTATCCGGGTCATTATCCAAAAATGCTATCCCATAAAAGGAGCAATTTAGGCACGTCCCCCGCCTTAAGCCTCGCCTCCTCAAGGATAACAGGGGTCCTAATATAAGATACCTCTTCTCCTCCAGTGCGGGGCAGGTGTAAAGAAGATGAATCGAGGTTTCCTCGTCTTCTTTACAGTATCTGCAGGCCGGGCTATCAGTCAGCCTCAGCTTGTGCTTATATGCATTCAGGCTACTATGGTGGCCCGTTATGATTCCCACCAGGGTTCTGGCTCTATGCCTGTTTAATTTAATGAATTTTTGGGCCCATTTATCAATCTCTGAGTATTCGATGAAGAGTTTGGTTATTCGACAACCCGTTACTTCTCTCCATCTTTTATTGTGCTGATCTCTTGCCCAGCCATTGATGCGGTCTCTGATCAGATTCCGACTTATTCCCACTGCAGGTTCTGGTCCATAGACTTTTTCCCTGGTTCCTAGTCCGGCAATGTCATCTGCAATTAGATTTACCTTAATGCCATTATGCCCAGGTATCCATAAGAGTTCCACCGATCCCTTCCCTGCCAAGTGTTCAATGCTTCATAGCAATTATAGACCAGCTTCGACTTTGTCGTTGCTGAATTCAGGGCTGCTAACGCCGCTCTGCTATCCGAGCAGATACATACCTTCTCCTGGGTTCGATATTGGTCTGCCCCCAGAACACCGTATGTAATTCCAACTAGCCCGACCTGGAGTGCGGTAGTGTATTTACCCAAGGGGAAGATTTTACCTATCCCGTCGCGTCGCCTATACACCCCCGCACCCGCTCTGTTCCCACTCTTGGCTCCATCCGTGTACCAGATGTCTCCATTGAGCGGCAGTCCAGCTCGACCCTCCATCCAGTCGGTCTTACTGGTGAGGGTGATCTTATATTTCCTGTCAAACAGGAAGTGGACACCCGTACCCAGTGGGCATCCATAGGGGTCCCTCCTCAACTAGCTCTCTTAAGAGTCTATTCAAGTCCCTTACCTTCCTATTCATGTTTCCCACCCTGTGCATTGCCTTTGCGGCTTCCGCTTTCAGGATGACATCAAGAGGTGGTATTTCCGTCAGTATCCCCATCGCCTCGATCGGTGTTGATCTTGGGGCTCCGGTTATACTTCTAAGAATCAATCCTCTTAACTTGTTAAGTCGGTTGGCTTCCGGCTTTAAACAGGCTCTCTCCCACCAGACCAGTGCTGCATACATCTATCTGGGTGTGAGAATTGCGTCGTACATTTCATGGTTTCCGGTTTCAAGCCCCAGCTACTACCAATGGCTCTTCTCAGTTGCCAAAGTGTTGCTGTGATCTTGGAACATATGTGACTTAGATGTTTTCCCCATGACAGTTTCCCGTCCAGGATTACTCCTAAGTATTTCACTTCGCTATTATAGCTTAGTTCTTGGCCACTAAGTTTCAGCGGACATGTTTTGTTCCACTGATATTTCTTGGTGAACACCATCACCTCAGTTTTAGAGGGATTGACCGAGACTCCCCTCTCTCTGCACCATTTCCCAACCTTGTTTAAAGCTCCCTGCAATATATCGAGAATCAGCTCCAGGAAAGGGCCCTTCGTTATTATTACTAAGTCATTGGCATAGCCAATTACTTGGTAATCCTTTAACCTTTCAAGCAGCTCATTTACTACTAGGCACCACAGAAGGGGGGACAATACCCCTCCATGTGGACAGCCCGAGTCGACCCGGCCCTCGATGGTAGTCTTGTCTTTATTGGCAGTAAGCTGTCTGTTTCCCAACATATGGTCTATCCATTCAGCGATTATTCTGGGGATGTATCATCTACCTAGTGCTCTGCTAATTACCTCCCTGGATGTAAAGTTGAAGGCTCCTTCAATATCAAGGAAGGTGCCGATAACGTATCCTCCGGAGTCCAGTTGTGACCGTATCGGTGATACAACCTTATCCAGAGTTGTTTCTGTTGATTTACCAGCTTGATAAGCATGCTGGCTCCCTTGAATCAGCCCCTCTATTAGGACAGTATCCCGCAGGTACCTGTTAACTAATCGTTCGGCCATCTTTAGTAAAAATGAAGTAAGGCTAATCGGCCGAAAGTCCTTAGGGGACGTGTATCCGACTTTGCCCGGTTTAGGTATAAAAACAACCCTTGTGCCTAGCCACACTTTCGGGACCATCTTCAGTGCCAAGCTGGCCCTGGTGATCCTTATGAGTGGACCGAGGATTATCTCTTCTGCTTCCTGCAGAAGTACCGGATAAATTCCGTCCGGTCACGGCGATTTATATGGATCAAAGGACCTCAAGGCCCACCTCATCTTAGCCGGTGTGACTATCTCCTTCACAAGTTAGCTGTCGTCTCCCTCTCGGTTTACCGCCCAGGTCCTATGTGCCCCTACTAGCGGGTCGGAAATGTCCCCTCTCCGGTCTATAAAAGCCCGGAAAATGTGCTTTGATGAGATGGTCTAAGGTTTCCTCATCCGATTCCGAGAATTTACCATTAGGGAGCTTAAGCGATCCCAGTATCGCTTCCGGGCTGCGGGCTAGGATTTTGTTCAGCCGTGCTTCCTCAGCTCCCTTACTTATTTCATTACAGAAAGAAACCCAACTACTTCTTTGGGCTTCCCTAACCTCAGCCCTATACTGATCCCTGGCAGTCCTATAGTCCTCCCAGGTTGTACGGCTGTTACGTTTTCTGGCTCCCTTGAGAAGGTTCCTTACCTTACATCTGAGGTTTTCCAGCTTATTGTTCCACCATCTTACCTGGTCTTTCGGCCTAGCTCGTTTAGATGTACAGTTCCCTTCATAGGCTTCTGTCAATCCTCTACTTAGTCGGGAGGCTGGGAGGGAAGCACTGAAGGCGGCTACAGTACTCCCCTCTCACTAATTCTGGAGGGGATCCCCCGAACTGTTACTAGAAGATGCGATTTAAACTGTTCCCAGTCTGTGAATCTGGGGTTACGGACCTATTTCGTCTCCTCATGCTCCCCCACTCCCAAATCAAACTTAATGGCAGAGTGATTCGAGAGTGTGGGTTCATCCGAGACTCTCCAGTTCCACACGTATCCCGCCAGGTGTCTGGAGCCCAAGGTAGTGTCAATTACCTCCTCCCTTATAGCGTTATGAAAAGTGGGTGTGTTTCCCACATTTAAAATATCTAGCTCTGTACTCACCAGATATTCCATGAGCTCCATACCTTTGCCATCGGTGTTCGTTCTACCCCAGACCATATGGTGTGAGTTCGCATCACATCCCATCAGCAAAGGCAGGTTGGCTTTTTGACAGAAGTCTACAAGCTTCTTCACCTCTGGTATCGGATTGTCCCTGCTGTCATATGGTAGATAGGCTGACGCTATGACCACCCTACCTACATTTTTAAGCATCGTAGTTACCGCCATTATGTCCCCTGTGGACCATTTCCACAGGGGTGTGGCGCTAATGTTCTTCACTACGATGCCGGCTCTGGGTCTATTGGTACTGCTACTCCTGTAACCGATCGCAACTCTCGGTATCCTCTGAGAGCCAACCAGTCCGATAGGCTCGGTATCTCATACCATCGGATTAAGGGGATGCGTCATACCCATCCAGCTTCACCAGGCTGAATGGGGGGCTGTTTCTTAGTTGTGAACCGGATTTGTCGTCCCCCCCCTTGAGTAAAATCAAGAAGGGTTCATACCCGGGATGCTGCCAAGCCACATCCCTTCATGCGCATGGACGAGCCCTTTACCAGGGCCGCCTCATTCATACTCCCATTCGCTTGGGCAACCCCTACTTAAAGGGGTGCCATCATTCACACAGGTATGGGCCCTTAGAGCGCCCCCCCCCAGCCCACAAGGCCCCCCCACCAACTGCAAGGTCTTACAGCCCCTAGGAGGGTGATGTTTAATAGTAAACTTTGAAAAATGAATACTTAAAAAAAGTTTATAAAGTTACTTGTATAATACTGATTATGCAAGTAAGCGATCAGTATGTACTGATTATACAAGTAAGTACTGTCAAGAGCGATCAACACCCGAGGCGCCGATGATGACATTTCACTAGAAGAAAACTAGAATTTCGTTTAACAATAAGCCAGAACTTGTGGGAGTATGTTGCTCGCCATTGCAATTGACATTACAGAATTAAAAGCGTTGATATTTTAAAATAATTAGTGATTTGTATAAAATGAATACTGGTAAGAAATGTTATTATAAAAATGTATCTTAATATACAATACACTCTTAACAAAAAATAAACACTTAGGAATTAATAGACTTAATCCAAGATAAATAGAACCAGTACATTCAAGAATCTAAACATTTTAACACCTACCAATCTCACTGATTATCCACTATGGAAAGCCACAATTCTGCAAGCTCATACTGCTCCAACAATATAACCCACCCACTAAAAGTTACGACAATAGTTGAATCCGGAACGGTTAAATAATGACCCTTTTCGTTCGCTCTGGAATAAATACATCACCGATCTACAATGGCTTATGAGAAGTAAGGATCTATGTGTTCTAAAGTTTTGAATAATAAGACAAATTATTGTCAGTGAACGAGGAAATCTATTTTTAAAAATTTTGTCAAAAATGTCAATTTATCCCTTATAACTTATTATATTTAAGATAAGTGTATCTTAACTTAATACAAATTTGTTATTTACTTTTCTCTTTAAAACGGATAAAATCCTCTATTATATTCTTATCCATATTACGATCCTATATTCCCACTACTCTACCTTGACCTGCTTGCTCTATTACCACGTTTGGTTATAGGCCCCATTCTAGCTTGTGCTTTTCTGAGGAGTTCACTCGTTAATCCTCCGTAACTCAGTAATCCACCTAGTATTCTACCGCTTCCTGTATATCCACTGCTTCTCTACACAGTTTGAGTAATAATGTCCTCTTATTTTCATTCCTTCTCCCTCTGTCGTGGATTTTGGTCTTGTCCAATACTGTAACGTATCTTGTCTATTCAGTTTTAAGATGACTTCTGTGCTCTATTATTCTTGTACTGACATATACATACATATGTATGTGTTCTATGTAGATTTTCCAGTTTTCACACGTACACTTACACACGTACATACATTTTATACGAGTATTCTGAGGTTTAGAAGGTTATCATAACTGTAAATAATTCTAACAGTCATTGTGTTTTATCAACATATTATATATATATATATATATATATATATATATATATATATATATATATATATATATATATATATATATATATATATATTGTACAATTTTCGTTCAAAATATCAGTACTATTAGCGCCATCCAATCAACTAAACCTCCAATTTAAAGCCTGCAAAGTATAATAACTGTTATCCTTAAATATGGAAAGTTATAAGTCCAATTTCTGTATATTTTCGGATATTTATCCAATCATGAAAACCAAATATTTCTTGGAAATTATTTGTTCTCAACAATTATGTGGCAAGTGGAAATTTCTTTTTTAAGTTGCTCTCATCTAAAATTTAATCTCATCTAAAAGTCCAGTAGCTCGATATATCCAAAATTCATTTCAATATTAGAAAAACTATTCTTTTGGGGTACATCTTGATTTTATATAAATTCATATACATTAAGTTCAACAGCTTCTATGGTGCTCGTTATAAATTAATATGTAATATTAAGAAATTCTGATATTTCATATTCCTTAATACTGCTTTATCAAACATTTTTGAAACTATTTTTAAAAATATGTGGCACTAAGTTTAAGGCATCAATTTTGAGTATATATGTATGTGTAAGTATATTTCTGAATTTTAAATACATTAGATACATTCTTGATGGCACTTAAAATAAGACAAAAGTCATGAAAAATAATATAGGTATATAATATAGCACTATTTCCGAGATTATAAGTAATGTGGAACTTTCTGTTATAAATGTATTATGTGATGTGTTAATTTGATATTAAAAATTACACTTTTGACCACCTTACAGGAGAATACCTATGATTAATCAAGTGGTATACATTTGGATTAACATTTGCAATATTCTTTGTATAATATTTAATTTTTTTATTATAGCTGGACAGTATTTATAGAAAATTCCTATTTTCAAATTATATATACATAATTTGCTATTTAATTAATGTACAAACAGTAAGCGTGATTGTGTCTTCCCCTACACATTTTAATGTGAGCTTTTTTAAGATAATATATTGCTTGGAAATGATCATTAACTAATGGTCTTTAGGACCGTTCTCAACATGGAAAAGGCTGGTAGCGGAAAAAGCGTCATCTATATACTCTGCCAGTGTTTCCTATACGCTTTTATATTTGGTAGAGGTATTTTTCAAGTTGCCGGAGGACAAACGTCTTTCCATGATGCGGCGTCTTTAATCTCGCGTTTAATATTTCATGTTTTTACCGCGTTGTTGAAAAACATGATAATTGCCATCGACTAATGTACCTAGCCGGAGGAGCATTTATATTGATGCGTCAGAAAAATCCTGAATAAACGACATTGGATAAATTCTCTTTCTTATATGCAGATATCATTTATCTTTGGTTTTCTTGGATATTTTATTTATGTTCTATTTGCTTTCTGTGTTTTTTTTTGTAGTATAATATCCATAACTGCGGTAGTGCTTTGCCAATTTTATCTAGAACTCAACATTTGAAATATGTAGAAAAGTATACAGTGAGTACATAAAAGTAAAAAAAAATCGCAGGATGTAACGAAACAGGTCAGTGAGAAGCATTTGCTAATGAACTTTAATTATTAGTTGTATAGTTTTATCTGCATTATTATCAATCGAAAAAAGTAGTTCCCATTTTCAATAATACCTAGGTATTATATAACCGTGAGTGGTCTGTGTGCGGTAGCATTTATAGTAACATAGACCAAACTTATTTTGCAAAACATGTCAAAGTAATCAGTTAAAAAAATGGAGAAATAAAGTCTACTTACTCGCTTTCATATAAATACTCACTTTACGATAAATGCTGAGTTCATTCTCTTTTTTAGTAAATCAATTTTCAAAAAAAAAATTATCACAGAAGCAAATATCCGTTGATGAAGGAGTTGAATTAATTTACTAAATTCATAGTTGAAGTAGACTAGAAAACTTCTTTTATAATTGTTAAACACAAGACATGAACTCATTTAACGAGTTTTGAAAAAACGGTTCTAAAATTTCACTGACTTATTCTCCAAATAATGTTCAATATTTCTAATCGATTCTCTTAGTTTCATGGACCCCAAGCTCCTGTAAAACATCTTTTTACATATATTTTTTATTAAGCTATGGTTTATCGAATTATATATTGTACTTTTGTAACCACTGGTATATTCTTGAATATAATATTGGTGTTCCAACAGACACTTACATATATCTGGTAGTTGGAGCTCATCACTTAGATGATTCATCAGTGGCGCTGATGTGTATAATCGATTATGCATGTTATAATAATTTATATAACACGTACTACTTTCCAGTTAGCATTAAAAATCTGAATTGGTTCAGCTAAATATTTGCAGTATTGTGTATGCAATTTCCGTAAGAGATGTGCGGTGTGATGCAAAATGTTAGATATTTCTAAATATGTAACATATGTACAGTTAAAATTACCTCTGAAGTTATTTACTGGATCCATATCAGCTGTTATTATAAATATGTATATATATATATATATATATATATATATATATATATATATATATATATATATATATATATATATATATATATATATATATATATATATTTATAATAATTATAATAACTAATAATATATTTAACTCCGCTTCCATTTGAACATCATTGAAATTTTATCTAACTTTCTCTAATAGTCCCTTCAAATTCGGAAAATTGAGGGAAATTTTTCCTACAGCTAAGCGACCTATACAGAAATTTGTGTTGGGGTTGTGTCAACATATTTTGCACCTAGCGCGTGATAAAATAGGGTTTTTTTAGATATAGTTTTTTTTTAGATATAAGGTTTTCTTTAGATTAGATATGTGCGTTCTTGGCCGTTTTTTCGGTTTTTTACGTTTTGCCGAAGAACTATGCATTTTTGGGAAAACATGACCTGATTTGATGTTGTAGGTTCCGCGATTCTCCATAATTTTTGTTCTTTTGATTTTTTCTAGATTCTGCTTAGTTGCGCCGTTAGAGTGCGCTGAATAATTTTTGAGTTCTTTTTCGATTTTAAGCCAAAACTATGCATTGTAGAGAAAAATATCAAGAGATCAAAGTTGTAGATATAGGTATTTCCGACACATTTTGTTGCTTTATTTTTTTTCAAAGTCGCACGGTTTTGCCACTAGAGGGCGAGAACCGTTTTATGTTTTTTGTAATACTCTTGTGTGTGTGTGTGAAAAAGACACTCTAGCGCATTATTTTTTATTTATAGGCAAAAATATGCATTTTTTGTAAAAAAACAGTGTAAGACAATTTGTAAATAAGTTTTTTGTTCTCCACCTTTTTGTGATTGAACTTTTCTAAAAAATGCATAGTTTTGCCTATAAATAAAAAATAATACTCTAGAGTGTTTTTTCATTTGCACAAGAGTATTACAAAAAAAAAAAAGAAAACGGTTTTCTCCCTCTAGTGGCAAAACCGTGCGACTTAAAAAAACAAAGGAACAGAATGTGTCGAAAATTTTTATATCTACAACTTTGATCTCTTGATATTTTTCTCTACAATGCATAGTTTTGGCTTAAAATCGAAAAACAGCTCAAAAATACTTCAGCGCGCTCTAGCGGCGCAATTAAGCATAATTTCGAAAAAATGAAAAGAGGAAAAATTATGTCTATATCTAAAAAAATGTCTATATCTAAAAAACAACCCTTTTCTTATCATGCGCTAGGTCAAAAATATGTTGACACAATCCCAACACAACTTTCTGTATAGGTCGCTTAGTTGTAAAAAAAAAATCCCAAAATCAGTGATTTTTTGTCTAATTTGAAGGGACTATAACAGCAAATTCTTTATAATCGAGCTGTTAATTCAAAGACGTAAAGGATTTTATTTTTTAATTTCAGTTTAAAATCTAGTTGTCAAATTATTTGCTATATTTATAGTTGAATATGTAGTTAATAATAAGTGTTACAGATTCTTTCTAATATAAAATATAGTTCTTACTGATATTGTACTTTAGTTACATATATATTAAATTACCAAATCACAAAGCAATGATTTCTTTTGAAAGTATGTAACTTTATATGAAAGTTACATACTTTCATATATCCATTTTTTAAACACGATATAAAATCGACATATTTTTAATTAACAAAAACTAATTTAAGGGTAGTAGTAGTAACAGTTTATTTTAAAAATTAAAAGAAACATTGAACGAAACTAATTGTATTATAATTCACGTTATTACATTTATCTATTTTGTATTATATTCAATATTGAAACTGGTGACAGACAGATAGACATGGTGACATACAGATAAATTTTATTCATCATATTTTCATAATGTTGATTAACTGTTAAAAATCACTGTTCTCAAATTTCTGCCGCTTCTAATTGACCAAGCTATAAAATCGATTTTTAAATATATTGTTTTTTGAATGTCTAGATAGAGAAGATTAAGAGGAATCAAATCTGGTGACAGTAGGAGCCAATGAATTCACACAGGTTTCATTCAACCAATCAATGTATAAAAAATATTGTTAAAATAATTATGATC
This sequence comes from Rosalia funebris, assembly GCA_037954035.1. Classification (NCBI taxonomy): domain Eukaryota; kingdom Metazoa; phylum Arthropoda; class Insecta; order Coleoptera; family Cerambycidae; genus Rosalia; species Rosalia funebris. The sequence continues at coordinate 28,924,226 of JAZFAV010000032.1, read as the reverse complement.
ATCATCTAACTGAATCTAAAACAGCTTTTGGAATGTGTATCTTTCATTTCCCAGTAGTTATACGAAGTGTAGTTCGTTTGGTAATGTCCTGTGCCATATTCCATCCGAAACACTTACCAATTCTAAAATTAAACTGTTTATAATTGAAATAGAATTAATGTTAACCTGAAAAAGAAACATCATGTTAAATTGATTACAATCAATTATAAATTCCAATCTGCTTTAAATCTAAATTACTTATTCGAACTTTAATATAGATTTTTTAGGATTAAGTTATAGTTATAGTTTGCTGAATATGATTAACAACATTTTCAGTTACAATAATTGGCCTACCAGCTGAATTTCTATTATAAGTACAAATGTTTTCTGTCGAATCTTTTTAACACATTTATCGTTTATAGAGACATAATTATTTTGTACATACCAGTAGAGAATATGTTCAAGTTCCTTCAGCATTTTGCATTGCACCTGAAAAATGAGCAATGAAAATAAAAGTGCCGTGAAAGAGACGCTAATAAATAATTATAGTAATGTCAAATAAGTAAATTATTATGATCACAGTATTATTTCTATGCCCCATCAGTATATTTAATTGGTTACATTTGTGTCATAATTCTTACAGCCAATCAAAGGACGATAGTTCAACGGAGTATCATAAAGTTATGGTTTTGCGAATATGTTACCATATTCGCGAAAAGTGCAACCAATTAGTAGCGCAGAAAAAAACTATCTAAAAAAACTGAGAAAGCAATGTACCTTAAGAACATCGATGAAGGCGCTGTAGTTATTATATTTACATTATACCAAGAATTCAATTGACGAATATTTAAGGCATGTCAGAAAAATACATTATTAATAGTAACGATGTCTTTTTCTTTGTATAAAGCTGGTATTGTAGAGGCTGTCCAATAACACTCTATTATTATTTTACTTATAAAAATATGAACAATGAAGCATGCAAAAGTCTGTGTTTACATGTTACTATTTATTCACAAAATATTTTACAGTTTTGATAATGATTTTCTTTATTATATAATAATATTATTATCATATTACTTATTATTTATTAATAAGTGTAAGGATACATGAAAATTTATCAGCAATTTATCAAAATAGATATTCGACGAAAGATCCAGTTACTGCAGCACAGAATTTACGAGCAAACGTTTACTTCAATTGGCAAACATCAAATAGATGAGGACATATTAAACGTATTATATACGTCCATTGAAATTAAAGAGCTGCATATTACCTCAAGTACTAGGCTGTAAAATAAAATACACAATTAAAGCAGTGCCTATACTAAAGAGACGGGGCATCCACGCTTAATAAGAATGCTACTATTAAAATCCCATTACGTCCTAACCGCCATTAGTACAAATAAAGCCAAATCCAACCATTGGGAGCTAGGGGGATTGATGTCTAATGATATTAAACCACTTTACCACGAATGAGATTTTAATAGGTGTTTGTGGACTTACTTTTACAACAATATATGTATGTGTAAGTACACATAAAGGAAAAAGCAGTCTACCGTTTTATGAATAATTTAGGTAAATGTGTTTTCTATGACAAACATCATTAAAGTGGTATAAAAATGTAATACAAATACAAACAGAAAACCACTTTGTTTAATTATTTACAGAATAATAAAGAAAATGGCGTTTACTACTCTAATGGAATTACTTAATAATTTAAGTTTTTATAAGCTAAGAAATACACGAGTCATTATCCACGACAAACATTTTGTCCGTTTATCGTGAGAATAGTCACATTGTGTTGGAAATATACATCAACTAATTAAAAGCTTCTTAACGATTTTTCTCAAATATAATTCAGTAATATTTGATAAATACATTTATAGTGAATTAAAAAATGTATCGTACTTATTCGTTTTAAACAAATATATCAAGTATGATTATAAATTCATCTTACATTTTCCGTGTCATAATATTATATATCCTCCTGTACGCAAAGCTTATGCGCTTGTTAAATTTCAAACCTTGAATCATGATACCCAAGATAAAAATCTACCTATGTCTTAATCATGAGAGTTAAGCTGAAGGCTTTTGGATAAATCTCTCGTTTGAAACACATCATGTAAATTCTAAGATATGAGTAAATTTCTTTTCTATGCGCACACCCACTTGTATACATATGTGTATACGGAGGCTTCGCACCGAAAACAACTGTCCTTTTTCAACGTATAGCTTAAGAAAAACACGTGACCGAAAAAGGAGAAATGCTAGGGGCTCTGAAATTGAAGATTGATCTTTCTTAGATATCAACATTGGTCGATTCAAGGTTGGGCATGCCACAATATTAATCGGACGTCAAGTGGAAACAAGTAAGTGATAAACTGCTGAAAATGGACTCGAACCTGCGTGTGTTTGTCGGGATGGAATGAAGACATAACCAGATTCTAACTTCACCTTTAATCAGTCTGCATGTTTTTATTTTGTTGAATGGTACCGGCTGGTACATTATTGATTAAAACCAGGGGAATGTATCTGTTACACATTTTTCTAAGCTGCTATGAACATTTATAAATCAGTCGTCGCAGTTCAGATTCCATATTTTTTCGGTAATATAAATATTTGCATAATATACGATTAAGATAAATAAATTTACATACATTAACGCCCTATGGTATAACCATGCTATATATGATACGATAGTTTACTATGGTTTACAGCCAAAAATGTTACGACTAGATTCAGGTATAGGCGATATTACTCACTCATGATATTAGATTGCGTTGGTTTGAGTAACGTAATATTTCTTATTAAAAACTCTCTGGTTGTATATCGCTTATTATTCATGAATACTTATATAGCTTCTATATCTATTAAAGTGAGTAATAAAATATTATTATACAAGGCGTTTAAAATATAGGAGACGATTTATAAACGATATATTTTAGACAAAATATTTTTTTTTAGAACTATTTTAATAAATAGGCTGCATGTAAAACTATAACCTATTATAAATAGAGTATATATAAAACCAAATAGTTCTTCAAATACAAAGCGTTTGATATGACTGGCGTGAAAGGTTGCGTCAAAATTGTTATACCCTTTAAAGATATTCTTATTTCAAGTGTACTATATAAACATATATACTAAACGTGTTAATTAATAGATTTCTGAAATTAAAAAAAAATCGTTAAATTATGAAAATTATTAAATATATATATATATATATATATGTGTTTTGTTTTAATCACCCCCCCCCCAAATAAATCAAGAAATCAACCCCCTTTCTCTAAAGGAGGTACAAAGTTGACTCTTTTGACAAATACATTATAGATGAGGACAAATACATTCATGTTTAGAAAGAATTGCCTATGTTTCATTAAAACATCCTTTATTAGTGAACGTTTCCTAAGATAATCCAGAAGAGTTTACAGAAAACATAATATTTCAACAAGACGGGATATTCCCACAATATTTTTCCGAGAAGATGGGGCGGACGTCGTAGAGCAATAAAATCGCTCCCGAGGTTGCCAAATTTTGCTTTTCTCCACTCCTCTTTATAAGGTTATCTAAAATTAAAAATACATATAACGTAATGTGGCAAGAAACAATTTGGCATTACGGCTACAAATTATTGAGGAATGCGCTCAAATACTAAGTAGAGGGTCTACAAAAAAAAAAAAAAAATAGAGGGGACAACAGAAATCACACTTTATTTTTAATACAACTTTATTTATTTTTGAGCATCATTTATATTAAATCAACGTCATTTATATCAATCAATCATTTTTATTATATATTAGTATCAATAATGAATAGTTGTATTTTAATGACTAATCATTTATTTTACTTAAAACAAAATATTGTTTACGCCAAACAATACAATAAAATCTTTATAAGTGTAGTGGAGTCCTGTAATAAAAATGCTTGTTTGTTTAACAGATGAATATTGTTCTATAGCAAAAATTTAATTAAAACATTAATGAATACAACTTTATTCATAATGAAAAGTAATTAAAGTTCTGCGAAAAGATATAGGTATAATAATGGTAAAACATTTTATGGGAGATGTCTTATAATCACCAATGAGATTAGAAAGATAGAAAGAGTGTTTCAGTGCCCTTGAAACTAGTTTTTATTTCATGTTTTTATGTCTTTTTTTAAATAACACATACTTAACGGGAGATATTGCCTATAATGGAAATTCTACTACACATTCTATATATCATACTCGATATATCTGAATCTATATCTATATCTGAATTTAAATCTATTTATCTGAATTTTTATCGCATATTCGTTAATGTGAAGAAATTACTAGAAGCGTATCTGAAACAAAATACCTGTAGCTATTAATTAAGGTTCATTACCTAAATTAAACTATTATGCATTCAAAATCTGTACAAGCAAACCCCTTGAACAGTTCATCTTGCTTGGGGTTTCTCTTTTAAATATTTAATTAAGCCGTAGTCTTCATTTGCATAGGACTGGGTTTCGATGTAATCCGGAATTATCCTGTATACGTTCATTAATCAGTACTTGGTATCGGTTAATACCACGAAAAGAAGATAAAACAAACGCATGTCTCCCTATATTCTGTTTGGCTGTCAACAGAGGTGAGTGATAGATCTCGTTGATAAGGAACCTCACATACACACTATGCTTTCGATCGCGATTGAATCCATTTAGAAATTGTCCCTGCATCCTGTCGTTGATAGAGTGTTGACTCGTTCCTAAATATAATCCAATTGAAAGTGGCGTTGGGCGTTTGATTTAGTTCTGAGACAACTATTACTCAAAGTGGTGAACTTATTTTGGTAATAAATTTCCCTTACGAATACACGCTCTAGAAAAGATTATTAATTTTTGTTTATAAACGTTTTCATTAAATTGAAAATAGGTTACGTTGTTGCTTCCTTCATACACATCTTTACTTTGATTATACCTTTTGTGTATTATATACATAAATCTATTTCTCTAAAGATAAATAAATTTACTATGCTGCACAGTAAAAGAAATATAATATTGAATATTGACCGTTACCTTAATTTCCACAGATTTCATCCAAAACTAAATATATCTTATCGGTTCTAATTTTGATTATTTGTATTTATATCTCTGGATAGTAAAGAGAAGATAATCGAGTTTAAATTTAATTAGACGTTGGTAATTGACTACCTATAAATGTTATTCACATTCCGCTCAAATATACACTGGAACGAAAATTAAGGGATGTAAAAAAATTGTAGATTTTTAGGCATTTTTCAAAAGGCCTGTCACTTGGCTGGGAAAATAGTTGCAGAGCAATTAAGAAAAAAAGAAAATTGAAGCTGTAAGTTTCTAGTTTTCAGATCTTGAGTTAAAAATGTTTTCAGTGATTTCATCATAAAGCTTTTTTAGATTCTTTTTTCCCCTTTAATTTGAGTGGTCTGAAAGCATTATATGATCATTTTTCAAGAGTTATCGTCGTTCAAAGCAAAAAAATTAGTTAACTTTTTTCAATTTTTTTCTAATTTTTTCTTACAATAGTTAACATTGTTTGATAAAAAAATATGGATTATTGTAAAAAAAATTTTTCAACCTCAAGAAATGAATGAAATATGAAAAAGTCATCCTTCAATTAATTTTTAACAAAAACGACAAATTCAATCATTCCAAACACAATGAAAAAAATCGTAACACTTTGAGACTTTGAGGGTTTCTTTGAGATACTTTGAGGTTGAAAAGAAACAGTCAACATCCTTAGTCTATTCATTACTTTCAAAGTTGTGCCAAATTAAGCGAGTATTTCTAAATACGCAATTTTTTACCTCTTTTTTAATCAATATTCTCGCACCGATTTTTTTTATCACATACCAATAATTGCGACTCATAAATAACACTTTGCAGTTTTAAAACTATACTTGAATTTTCTGTACGATCAATATTTCCCTAGAAAGCTAGATTAAAGTTCAAAAATCTGAAAACCCGGAAGGATAAGAAACGTATAAATGTAGACATATTGAGGGATCAGAATATGAAAGATAAGTTCCAGGAGAAAACAGATCAATTAATAAATAAAACGAGTAAGGACGAAATCAAGAACGCAGAAACTGAGTGGGAGGGTATCAAGAATAGTCTAGCTTCCGCGGCTACGGACGTTTTAGGACACGATAAAAGGGAAGCTAGGAAGCCCTGGATAACGGACGAAATCTTAAACTTAATGCAAAAGAGACGAGGCTACAAAAACAGACGAGACGAAGAAGGACTGAAAACGTATAAGGCAATAAAGTGGGAAATCATTAGAAAATGTAGAAAAGCGAAAGAACAATGGATAGAGGAGAAATGCAAAGAAGTAGAAGATAAGTTGCAAGTAGGTAAGACCGATGAGGCTTACAAAATAATTAAGAGGAACTTCAGGGATGTAGGAACAATAAGTAGAAATGTTAGGAGTCAATCGGGGGACATACTGATAGGAAGAGAGGAGAAAGCGGATAGATGGAAGCAGTACTTAGGAAATTTATACGAGGGCCAGGAATTAGGAGAGATATTAGAGGAAGAATCTAGCATCGATAGGGAAGATGTAGGAAAACCTATATTGAGAGAGGAATTTGAAATAGCACTAAGGGGGCTAAAGAATAATAGAGCGCCGGGTGTAGATAAAATACAGGCGGAAATTTTGAAATATGCGGGACAGAAAGTAGTAAATAGGATGTTTGAACTGGTAAAATACATATACGAAACGGGCGAGATGCCGGAGGATTATAAGAGGAACATTATCGTTACTATACCGAAAAAGAGAGGAGCCGACAAATGCGAGAACTTTAGAACGATTAGCCTAACTTCCCATGCGTCAAAAATCTTAACTAGAATAGTGCAGAAGAGGATGGAAAATAGAGCGGAAGAAATACTAGGAGAAGACCAATTCGGGTTTAGGCGAAATAGGGGAACTCGCGAAGCTATTCTGGCGCTAAGAGTAATGTTAGAGAAAACAATAGAAAAAGGAAAGAACGCTTATATAGGATTTGTAGATTTAGAAAAAGCTTTTGATAACGTAAGATGGGAAAAAATGTTCGAGATACTAAAGAGCGCGGGAATGAAGTATAGAGATAGGAGAGTAGTACACAATCTATACATAGAGCAAACTGCTGTTATAGAAGTAGAAGGGGAAGAAAGGGAAGTAGGTATTAGGAAAGGAGTAAGACAAGGATGTACGCTATCACCACTAATTTTTAATCTGTACATCGAAGAGGCGATTAATGTGGTAAAAGATAGAGTAGATTTCGGGATTAAAGTACAGGGACAGAAACTAAAAATGCTGAGATTCGCGGATGATATAGCAGTATTAGCATCTAGTAAGGAGGAACTAGAATCAGCATTGAACGAAATGGAGGCAGTGTTGACAGAGGAATACGGAATGAGGGTGAATAAAAACAAAACTAAAGTGTTCGTGTGCAGAGGGCGCGAGAGCAGAGCAAAAACGAAAGTACAAATTAATAATGAAAGATTGGAGGAAGTTAAAGACTTCACTTATTTAGGAAGTAAAATAAATTGGGATGGAAGAAGCGATAAAGACATAAAACAAAGAATAGCGCAGGGTCGAGTAGCTTTTAACAAAAAGAAAGCACTTTTATGCTCGGGGGTAATAAACTTAGAAACAAGGAAGAGATTTTTGAAAACATATGTATGGAGCACGGCACTTTACGGCTGTGAAACCTGGACGGTAGGGGAAGCAAGTAGGAAGAAATTAGAAGCTTTTGAGATGTGGTGTTACCGAAGAATGATGAAAATACCATGGACTGATAGGGTTAGAAACGAAGAAGTATTGGAGAAAGTCGGCGAGAAAAGGAGTATGTGGAAAAACTTAAAAAAGAGAAGAGATAGAATGGTAGGCCACTTGCTGAGACATGGGGGAATAGTCCGCGATATTTTGGAGGCAGAAATAGGAGTGAAGAAAGGCAGAGGTAGGCCTAGATTAGACTACTGCTCGCAAATAGTAAGGGATGTAGGTTGTAGCACAATTAGCGAAATGCGCAGGTTAGCACAAGATAGGAGAAGCTGGAGGTTAGCGTCCAACCAGTCTTAGGACTGTAGACCTAATGATGATGATTATTTCCCGAGTAAATAATTACCAAAATTAAAACTAACTTTTTTGCTTTGAACGACGCTCAGCGAAACCTTATCGTACAAGGCTTTTAGATAACTCAAATTAAAGAGGATAAAATTATGTAAAACAGTTTTGTAATAAAATCGCTGAAAAATAGTTCGTGGGCCTTTTGAAAGGAAAAGATTTTTTTCGGATGGTTTTCAATGACTACTTAAAATAATCAATGATTACTCAGAAGCTGCTGGTAAATGTTTTGAACTCAAAATCTGAAAACTAGAAACATTGCTAAATTAAAAACTAAAATTGCTCTGCGACTATTTTTCAAGGTACAGCCCTTTGAAAATCAACTAAAAATTTTGTATTTTTTTACATCCCTTAATTTTTGTGCCTAGCCTGCATTAGATGTTCTCTAACATTATTTATAGTTTACTTAATGTTTAATACAAGTAGAATTTTCAACGTTCTCTTCCTTTCCTTACAATGTGTTAGATGTAACCATAATAGAATTGAACACAGAAGTTACCAGTTTTAATCATCTTCTAAAGATATCAACTTGGTTTGCAAACAGTGGCGGTTTTATTATAGGTGCATTTATGCAGTGAGGTCCCTTAAAAGTTCTTAAATATACCTATTAGGTGTTTACTATACATTACATTATCATTATACATAGAATGTTCCGATGTCTAACAGTCTCACTTACAGCTTGTTAGATGTCGCGAGTGTCGCCAGCCCTAGAATTTATCAGATTTATCTACGAGATATTAAATCTGCAACTTTAAATACATAGAACATTCAGTTTTCATCTAGCACACCTCAGAGGACCATTTAGCCATGTGTTAGAAAGCGAGGGCTCGGGCGCGTGAAACAAGAGATTTCTATGCGCATGTATATGAGATTTGCGTGCAATGCACGGCTACGCAAAGCAAAGTTTATTCTGTAAGCTTTGACGCAAGTGTATTGTATCAGGTTGTCTATTGTATTGTCTTGTATTGTATAGCATTGTATTGTCTGTTGAATCTGGGCTATTTACGTAGTCACGTGTTGTTTGTATTTTTGTAACCACAATGAGAGGGAAGAGATCGCAATGGAGGCATATTCGGTGGAATATATAACGGAATTTTAATACGCGAACTGTACGAACTGTTTCTGAAAATGCTGAACTTTTAAAAGGATGCTTAGAATGTATTTTTGACACTGCTGAAAATGATTACAATACAAAAAATCAGGCTCAAATGTTATTGGGTTATTTAAATAACAATAACTTTAAATACTGGCTCGCGTTTTTCGTCAAGGTCATACCTCATTGTGAAATCCTTTTTAAAGGGTTTCAGTCTCGATCATTGGATGCTGTTAAGATGAGCGGTTATTTGAATAATTTTGAAGACGCAATTATAAAAGTCCGGACAACTAATTCCCCAAATTCGCTTGAAGAAAAAAAACAATACGATGCCATAATGACATCATTTTCTGCACAAACTAAGGAAGTGTGTGGTATATTAATTACCCAAACTAAAGACAGATTTGAGTTTAGAGAACACCTGTTAGCGTCGAAACTATTTTTCCTCGATAAATTTAGTAACTATGAGAAATAATTCCCCATTCAAGATTTTAACAATGTAACGAAAACATGGATATTTGGACAAAGTTAAATTGAAAAGTGAATTAACGGTTATATATAGCAGGGAATATTTTCGTGAAGCAGTATGTTGCTTAGCAATTTTGCAATTATTTATAGATCGAAACCTGACGGACTGTTTTAGTAATACCGTTTTATTATTAAAATTAATTTGTACCATACTCATGACAAGTGTTGAGAGTGAACGCTACTTTTCGACGCTTAAAATAATTAAAAACTTTTTGAGAAATACAATGGCGCAAGACAGACTAAAATTCATTGTGCATGATAAGTATGGAGAAAGTGCTAATTGCAGAGATTCCAGATAATCAAAATCTGGATTGTAATGATCTTGTATTGATGTTTTTGCGAATTACAAGAACAGACGAATGGATTTTCTATATAAATAACCTCAGACTTGGACATAGGTAAATTTATTTTAATTTTTAGTTTGTCATTATTTTATCGATTGCACCTCCAGACAAAAATTACACCGGCCGCCACTGTTGGCAAAACGCGCATTGAGCAATGTGTAATCTTCGTCGGTGTTCGCAGAAAACTGGCCACTCTATTTTTTATGCTATATATTGTCTTAATAATGTCCACGTATGGCGATCAATCCTCGTATATACGAAGAATTCTTTATTCGTTATTTTAATTACAGAGACTATTTTTGCCATGTGCATAATACTCCATAGTTATCTCTTCGAATCACATTCCGAATAAATCATATGCGAGTAATCTAAGCCAGTATACTGATGCTACTAATGACGGTAAGGAAGAAGTTAGTACATGTGATTTGTGATTTTTTTAGACAGTTACATAATTGTGCTTAATTAATTTGAATCTTATTTAATATAGTGGGTTTATGATATAGATTCATTAGATATTTGTTATGACATATAAGCTATTGAAATCCGAACAGAAATATTTCACATCATTTCCGGTTTTACTGAAAACGACCTAACTTTCGAATTTTAACAAGGACACTCTGTAACTTTTGTGAAGTTATATAGGACCATCAGTTATAAGCAATTTTTCCAACTTTAAGCACTTTTTAATATAAACGTTAGAAACGTGCACACAATTTAATTTAAAATATCCGCATAAGAAAGGATTTTATTACAAAACTCTCAAATCTCTCTGTAATAATTTGAAAACGAATGGAACATTTAAAGTACCAATTAATACATTTAGAGAAGAACTTAAATTGGAAGTTATTGTTGGAGTTATTATTAGTAATAGAAAACCCGAATGGTATATAGTTCAAGAGATTAAATTAGATTAGATTTCGTATTCAATTAATTTTATTACAAATAAAATAAATACCGCCCATAAAATACGTATGCGATCAACACCTAGAAACTGGTAACCCACAAATGTAGATGAATCCAATTTTCTCAACGGTTTCTTTCTAGTCCCCAAGAGAACATAGAATATTTACGAAATATGTTATGGAGCAATGTAACCAATTTCACCAATAATAGAATTAATCACCATAATCATCACCAGTGGGCTACTAAAAATCACTTCAGCACGATGAAGTTCCATATTTTCGTTGCAATTAACCAGCATGTGGTTCGTATGATCTCCCGATCTAAATCCTCTGTACTATTTTCTGTAGGGCTACATTAAATGTCAGGTATTACAACAATAAATGGCGAAACAGACAAAGCATGGAAAACTGGGTGCGACAGGAATTAGAAAAGTCATGCGGAAATATTCCCCCAAAGGGTGTGTGGAATGACATTTGTTTCAATATTATTGTTAGTTTTATACACTGAGAGAAAGTGTTCTTAGAAGGACTATTATATGATTTAGGTAATACACAACTTCAATTAGTCAATTAAAAAAAACTCGCTCAGAAAAGCTATGGTGTCTCATGTTGTATATGCTGTTACAATGTCTTGCACTTTAAACTACAGATTTAAGAAAATATTTGATGCGTGTCCCATGCTCGCATATTTTAAGAATTAACATACCCTGAAAGATGATCCATACTTTACCAGATAAAATGGTGTAATCGTAAATATAACAAATCCTAATTTATTAAACAATCATAACACTTACTTATTTATTACAATCATGTACATATTACTCACATCGTCATGAAAAGATTAATCATTTTGTTGCTTGCATGATTTTAAACCCACGTGATTCTGAAATTATAAGATCATAATTTTTTTAGAAATATGATCGTTTATTTCTAAAAAAATTATGATCTTATGATTTCAGAATCACGTGGGTTTAGCCTAGGAAAGCAACGTGGTGCTTCACCTAATTGCTAGTATAAAAAATAAATTCCTGTATTAGAAATTACCAGTAAACGGAAATACAATTTGTATAAAAAAAATTCCAAATTCAATCATGTTATAAATTCAGCATAGTAACTAACTAATGCCGTAACAACATAACTAATATCATTTATCACTATCTCATGTAGTGTTACTCAGAAAATAAAAATATTGTTATGAACATCTTACATATGTTGATGTAGAACGTTCAATTTCTACATAAGTAGTTATGTGATCGAATTATATACATATATGGTTCGGATAAAATGAGGCATTCTCAATATATCATTGGAGTATAGTATGCAACAAATGAATAGTTGGACATGTTGAGAATCTGTTGAATGACCAGTTAAATGTCCAGATTCAACAATACTTACGACTATATTTAAAGAGCGATCTAGGAATGTAAATAGTCGATTCAGAATAGGAGATTGGTCATTTATAATACTGCGATCTTTGTATAATTACATTCTTGTACGCCCTGAATTTCAACTAAAAAATATGTAATTTAATGTTCCATAGAAAATTAAAAGACCCTTTAAATGAGGTTAGAAATAACAGAAATATTAGCTATGAGATTCATATTTCTGTTCAAAAATTATCGGCGACATCACTACAATAATTCATATAAAACTCAGATGATTAAAGCTACAATCTTAATCAATTCCCGATAATGCCAACTTGGTTTGTGAAACGCTCGTGGAGAAACGTGTAAACTTTTAGTGTTCGTAGAAAACTGGTCTCCAATTTTTTTTTACTGCATCAGAGGTGCAGGTTATTCCTGGGCCTCTTTTCAGGAATAATTCATATGACGCCATAATTCAACAAAAGTTTATAGATGGAAGTCATAATCAACAGTTTTGTTGATGTAATAATAATATGTATATGTAATGAAAATAAAAATCGACCAATTTCCTATTTTTATTTTATAAAACACTTGTATACAATGTAATAAATTTGTTTCATCGCTGCACACAGTACTGTATAGGAAGTGCAGGTAATTGTATAAAATATTCAATATTTTAAGTTCTATGTCTTGCAGTGATCAGATTGAGATTGACATTCATAATTTCATATATCACTTGATTACAAAATAATCTTTAATTTCATAATTTCGCCTAAAATTTTATAAAAAATTTTGCTAATTTAATAAAATATTCAATATTTGGAGTTCAATGTATTACAGTAATCACTCTCGATATATTCATATGTTAAATGAACCACATCAAGCAATGGGCTCTCATGGGTATCCATCTTACAGTAAGGCGCCCTGAGTTCGAGACCTGCCAAGAACGTACTTAATCAAACCGCTTCGCCGCTGCCTCAAAAACAAATGCAATTTTTCTTACGTGCTTATATAAGAAGATTCTTTTCCAGAATTGCCTAAATATAAAAAAATACTAGTACTTTTTACAATTTCGTTATACGACAAATAACAGAGGAAGTGAATACTTCTTACTAAAATTATTTTGTAAATTGTATTTTTATTTGAATTCATTCTACATTGAAAGAACAGTTTACTTCTAATAATAATCCGCGTTTATTTAAACTTCATTTGTGTAACTTAAATATATTAGATTGTGTCTAATGCAGTGTATTTTACCTGAAAATGATTGCAAGCTTAGTCAGTAATATATATATTATCAGAAATATATTTATTCTTGTAAAATTATGGACCATAACTAGAATTTATTATTATTTTTGTAGTGTTATAGAATTTATTTTTGTGAATAGATGTTTCTTTAAAAGCACAAAATATAATTTTACGTTTAACAAATCCTGTTTGAAGCAAATTTTATTTTACCACTCACTTGTCACCCTCTGATATAAATGTTATAAAATTATAAGTACTCATTATCGCTGAGATTTTGATCACTGCAATCAGATACGTTATGATGGGCGTAGTATAGACATGGCTGTATGGGAGTTAAAATTATATATCACATGGATTATGTAACCTCCACAATGTATTTAATTTACCATTACTAGTATTTAAACACGGTAAAACAGTAGCCAGTTTAAACTAATATTTCCCAGGTTATTCTGCCCATCTCTAAGGAGCTGTGTTTCTTTAAATATTTCACATTTCGTTGTTGGCATCAGCCTCAGTGTTCACGTGGTCATCATAACTGATCAATTGAAAGCTTTGGAGAAGCACAGCTTCTTAGACTGCGGCAGACTAGCATGGAAAATATTACTTCACGATTGATTAACATAACAGTATAAAAACTGATTTAAAACAGTAACAACTTGTATTTATTAGGATACTGCTGAACAACAACCCTTTCTACTTTCACGTTGACTGTGCAGTTACTAACTAATATATTACTCATAATTTTACGCCGTCGTATTACTAAATAACATAAAGATGACAACATGTCACGATTTATTATATTATGAAGAAAATTAGTAGACAAATTTCAATAACATGTGCGTGAATAAAATTACATAAACCTCAGCTTCTTATATAAACTTACAGATAATTTTGATTTTTTGGGGTAGAATTATTAAGTACATAATTAGAAAGGAAAAAACTATCAATACTATTAACGTTGTAATATTTGAAGTTAACGTTCTGAAGTAATATTTCGTTAGTGTGGTTACATTATTGATGACTAAATTCTTTGATATTGATATTATTTTTAGTAAATATGAGTATTTTCTTCTGATACGTTAAGAAGTATATCCGCCCACGAGATGCGCAGCAAATAGCCTGATCTTTACCCAATCGCATTGAGATCTTTGCAATATATATGTATGTACACAGAGATCGATCTGGCCGCGCGTAAAGCACATTCTTTTCCCTTCGAATGCTGCCTCACTCTTTCTTCTACGCATACCTAGAGAACCTCATGCTTTTTCCTATTCTTGATAAGCAGTAAAAAGAAGTATTTTATTCTTAAACTTTTAGGAGTATTTCATTCTAAAATGTTGCTAGCACATGCAGCCTCGGATCTACAATTTTCCGAGCCGGGGCAAACTCTTGACATTGACGCACCTCCTATCCAGCATCTGAGATTAATGATTTAGAAAACTCACAAAACAAATTTACTGGGTGGGATATTTTGTGACTAGGAGAATAAAAACCATTAAATTAATTCGCACTCTTTATTACCTATATGCTAATAATTTTTCCTTATGTGTGACGTTAATATAGAATATATACATCCGGTGTAGACAACGTACAAGCCAAAATTGTACACTCCTTCAGTCCTTATCCCAGCAAATTTTTGTTTCTAATCTCCTACAGCTTTACACGTCGAGTTTTTCTTTCCGCGAAAGAATCTATTACTCCATCAAAGTTCGTCTCATACGTAGTAGTTTTATCGATGGCTATAATAAAGCTACAGTAATACTGGGAAAAGCTTCTTACAAGTCATGTTTGCACATATGTTGCAACGGATCAAATGCTTGTATCTTCGTCGATTCTGATTACAAGTGGAGATATCTTTTTAAATACGGCGAGTTCCTGACATTAATTAATTACGTTTAAGTCTGTAAAATATTTTCGAACTAGATCGACCCTATTTTTCTGAAGATCTTCAGTGGGCATATTTACAAACGCATGGTCACTGAGCGAGGCGAAATATTCGTTCAGGTTCTTCGCGATTTCTACCCTTGTTCCTGTTTCTGTTAAAATTTTATCAAATACTACTTTTATATCTTCGTAAAACAGCTGAGTCGGGTTTAGTGTTCTTGATTTGTCCTCGCAGATTTCATCTTGTTGCATTTTCCTTCTGGAAATTCGTTTGATTTTGAGGACTGGCACGATTCCCAACTTTTCTGATACAGGTAGGTGCAGCTGCTTCAGTCTAATATTCTACTGGTTTTAGTTTTGCTTTCTTTCCGTGCATTAATGCAATTTCTTGCAAGGTATTAATAAGAAATTGCATTAATGCACGGAACGCGAAATGATTGTGTTCTATTTCTGTATTCCGTCGTTAATTTCTCGAAGAATATTAGACCAAAATGAATATTGGCCTGAAATACTCGATAGTATGGCTCTGGATGCCAGGCACTTTAGTCAAGCTTTAGTCTAAGTTTAGTGAAGTTTTTTTTTTAAATATAATTTGGCGCCCCCTTAAATTGCCACGCGGGGCAGGTACCTACCCTGACATTGGTTTACTACAATCTGGTTTGCCGAAATGGATTTACCGTTTTGCCTCTGATTGTAAACTCTGATTGTAAATAATCAGAGTAAAAAGTATGAGACAACTCTTGTATCAGCTCGTTGGTTTTCATTCGATGTCTCACCATTCCTGTAGATATGTAAGTGGTACCCATTATTACGCAATTGGACGCTGATTTAATCCTAGATTAATTTTATGGAAAACTAATCGTAAATTTTTTGGTTATTAAAACCTATACAATGAAAGAAAAACTGAGTATTTCTTGATTTTCTAGAAAATATGTTTTGGTGCACTATTACATTTTTTTAGTGGCTTTTATTTACAATATTTAAATATTATCAAAAATTATAGTGTATAGTGTAGGGATAAATGAATATTATTTTCATCTTTAATATATTAAATTAATTAAAAGAATTGGTAGGAAATTAATTGTGTAGGGATAAATGAGTATTATTTTCATCTTTAATATATTAAATTAATTATAAGAATTTATAATTATCATAGTATCTCTTTGAATTGTGCCTAAAAAATGAGTTAGATTGATCTTGTATTAAGTATCTAGAAATCTAAATTATGTCAAAGACAAGATGTTTCCTTATATTATTTCCTGGTAAAATTATCACTGAATTTTATTTCGAAAAATCGTAGCTTCTAAACTCAAACAATTGTTCCACATACGAAAATGTGTTTTAATTTAATTCTATAAAAATTCTGCTGTAAATTCAATAAATGCATTTTCAAGTATTATTCTAATTTAAAGTATATTTGTATGTACCCCGTATAACTAAGCTGGTTGTTGTTTAAGGTGAGTGTATTTATAAATATTTTTTAATATTCGTGATTATTTGAGGGCTGTCAGATTTGCTGAGATTCATTTCCGCTTGACTTCCTTGAAATTCAATACTTATAACTATTAATAAAGATCTGCGACGGCTGGATCGAGCTTGTAATGGAAAGCTCGGTCAAATTAGTAATTATTTGAGTAAATTCATCTTCATTTGTCTGGTAGTCCGAGACGTTCGTAATCATCTATTTCATTGGTTACTGAATGGGTAATGAATGTTCCGCGGATTCCGTCAGCTACAATGGCACCTACTGAACGCTACTTCTGGTGTGCTCAACGCAGTGGGTACCCAGAAACTGTACAAAGAGGACATTTGTATTTGTCTGTGCCGAGTTTATGTAATTTCCTATAGAGTTCGCCCCTTCTCGTCCCGTAGCTCTACTCCGTTGGGGCCATCGGTTAGAACGTTACCATTCGTATAATGGCCCAGTACAAAATAAACATTCTAACAGTAGCCGATATTACAAAGCTTTCTGTGAGTCTGCATCGCATCCAATTCCAAGCGGGCCGCGGCCTGGCAGTGACGGATTGAAGGATATTTGTCATCCTCCCGAGTCGGCCACAGTGTTGTCTGCCCCCTGCCCCACTTGGCCCCCAAAGCTGCGGCGGTCGCGGCCGCCCCTCTCAGATCTCCCAGATAACGCTCTTGAACAAGCATTGCATTTTTCAGTACTTGAAATCACGTGTGGGAATTTCATTAGAGTCTACTGATTTTTCCGTTCATATTTTATTTCGAATTGTTCGAGTGTAAATACAACTAGCAGTTAATAGAGAAGTCTTCCCTGCAGGAATATAATTTCTTATACCATATCAGATGAGGTCACACAAAACAATTCAGTAGCTCTGTTGATATCACTTTTTAATACAATTTACCGTTAGAATATCTTGACGTTCATTATATCTTTCATCCAAACATATAATGAAGGAATATTTTATTTATATAACTCGTGGGATGAACTGGTTTTCGTTTTATTCGGTGAGTAAATTGATACCAGATAACAAACACCATGTGCCTTATTATGAAATAGGAAAGACTTTTTATACAAATGAAACAATAACGAGGTAAACATGTAAAATAAAATGCTCAATAAAGGAACCAATTTTTAATTCCTTAAAGCCCAATATCCCCAAAAATTACACAGAATATTCTACATGCCTATTCAAATGATATTCTCTTTTGAAATAAACAGAAAATGAGAATATCTTTGATAAAAGATATAACTAGCCTCGGAATAGATTCACATCTATTCTTGTTTCTAAAAATAATAAAATTTTGTACTTATTTGAAAATTTACGCAATTATCAAATTAGTTAAATAATGTAAGTAAATATTTTAATGACAATTACTATTACTACATTACAGGTAGATTACTACTATTGTGTTTAAATAATACAAAAACTGAAGTATCCTGTACTATTTCTATAATTATAGATTAAATATATGGCACGTGTTGCATTTCTGAAAAGAATTTTATGAAATTTTCTAATACTATATATTTATCCTATTTATTCTGAAAGTAGTATTTCTATTGAATCTCTTGAAAGTTGTATGTAAGTTTTCTAAGATTTGATAAATAATGACAAACAATTAATATTAATAATGTTGGCATTTTTTTTAAATTTCTTTCCTTTCAACACGTAGTATATATTATCAAGAAATATTATAATGAGACACTTTCGCTACATTTCTCTAAAATATAGACAATACCAACTTGAATCATGATCTTAGTCAATACTGAATAAATCAATATTGAATTAATCACGATTTTAGTCAATATAGGGGATAACCATTTTGATATTAAGAGCATATTTTGCTTCAGCGAATCTAAAGTCTATCATTACGATCTTTCTTGACAATTTTCGTGATACCCTCGAGGTAAAATAAGTGGTTTTAAATGTTCATAGTTGTTGTTAGCTGCTGATGTTGCAGTGATTATTTCTTATAAAGTTTTCTACATGTTTTCTTAAGTTTAGTTGGTATTTAATTTAATTTCTAATAATATAACAAGTTTACGAGAACCATCTGCACGCGATAGGTTAAATAAACTATAAAATATAGAAATTTTTACATGTACTTGTCAGATCAGTTGTTAAGTGGTTCTTATAAATAAGTATCAACAGATGTTTGTAACTTTTTATCCAATTAGTATTTCAACTGCAGCTGACTAGCGCTTTAATCGCTTTAATCAATACTTACCTGTTGGTCATGCAGAAGCATTCTTTCACATACTGTGTCATTATTTCGGTTGCGAAGCGTTTACGAATTTATTTGAAATTTTCTTAAGTCAACATAACTCACAACAGAACATATCCACATTATTTATTTTCTTTGTTAATTGAATACTCCCAGCCCTCACACACAATGTCAACATCGTAGAATTACAACAAAGCACAGAAATAATCTCCATTTACTAAACGGCTGTTTTCGTGTGTGTGTCACGAAATTTTTGGGTCGATGTACGAAATGCTTTTTATTCGATATTTTGCATTTTGACATAATCAATATAGTAAATCGACCCTTGCAAACAACGTGGTAACTTTTGTGTTTTTTTATCTGAAGTCTCTAGAGGCACGCTCCGGAGGTGCCTACGATATGAGCAAGAGGGCGGCGCAGTATTATTGCGATTTGCTTATTCGTATCAATATTATTTCGGTACTTTGACTCCTTTGAAAAGAGAATATTATGTGATATATGATATTATGTGGTGTATGATATTATGTGATTGTGTTGTATATATATGATAGATTCGAATAAAATTTCATGTATGCACTAAGTTTATGTACGTACGTATCCTGAAATATAGGCAATAATGAATTAAATTACATTTTGAAGTTAATTATGCTCTTGATTTCAAAATCCAGTATTGCCTATATTTGAGGGAAGGCATCCCATTATATTTTTTTAATCATATTATTTTCAGTAAATATTTCAATAATTAATACAATAAAAAGAATCCCCAACAGCAAGATTAGATCTTACTATATACCAACTGCTGCCATTGAAACCTAAAAATATTTGTCACTAGTCAGGGGTACGTAAATGTTACGGCTTTATTAAGGATAGGAGACAAGTGAGGAATAATTTTCACTTAGCAATTACGTTACGCCTACTACTTCTTTACATGGCCGCTTAGAAGGTAATTATGGAGTGGCTACGAAGTAGCATAGATACATTTAATCGAATTGACTTCCTTTGGACTATGTTAGACTATTTTCTTTGTTTTATACATCTCCAAAATACAAAAATGTTTATATTTTGTAGATATCTACAACCATATAAAAATTATATTTCCTAAAAATTACAACAAAAAGGCATGAATACATTAAAATTATGGAACCATATTTTAAATACCGCTATTAATTAAATAAGTATATTTTTTTCATTTCGTATTGTAGTGGCAAAGTGCACAATATTATTTTAATACTACTGTATACTACTTGATTGTTCTAATAACTTTAAAGTAATTGGACTTTAAAGTGACGATATATCATTCAATATATTTCAAAAGTTATTTAGAACTAATTGATACCAATAGGTAATGGGAAGAACTATATAAAAACTACATTGCTCTGGTTTAAAGTGATATTAACTATAATGTGCATATTTAGTACAAATCACGTAATATCTACCCACTGGTAGTTTCGGTTTCAGTTAGAGCAATATACATGTAACTGGAGAATGGAAAGGAAGAGGGGTTAAATAGTAAAGTTAGATCAACGAACTTCTTTACTACTTCTTGTATCTGATGTCTCATAATTAGTCGCACATAATTAGCAAAGTAGCCACATAGCACCAACACAACTACGAGTATATGTCTTTGCCACTAAAGAATAGCTTACCATATCTTTCTCAATTTGTGTATTCGTCGATATATCCCTTGGTCATTCCCTTCTTAAGTTTTAACTTGCTTTCATAATGAACACATAATGAAATTCTGGGAAGTCATATCATATCTCTAAATAGTTACATCATCGGTGATAATTGAAAGGAACAGGTAGGTAACCACTGAACAACTTCCGCAAATAGGTAGAGCTGTTCCTAGAATGTTTTAATTACAAGAGGATTTTAGCGTCAATCCAGGCATTTCGTTGTGCAGTCGCTTTGCTCAGCCATCAAATTGTGTCGACCATATTCATTTTCACCAGTATTCGTTCTACTTCCACGAATTATTTTGGCAAATCCTGCATTGTGGTTAACGAATATATAAGCCTAACACATTTATTAACTATTCGTGAATATATATATATATATATATATATATATATATATATATATATATATATATATATATATATATATATATATATATACCTTATCACTGTAACTTAATTTCGAAATTGTTCTGGACATAATACAATATAAAAATAATATACTTCCGTGGTAGAACATTTTTTTCAGGAATTTTGTTTAAGAGATAAACAAACTCCATTTTATCAGTATAATACTAATCTTTATTTTGTTCATTTTAACTAACAATTTTGAACACAGTGTATTTTATCCTTCACAAATGGAAAAGTTAGTTCCTTATAGTCAATTTAAGTTTACTAACTGATTTCCGTTCTCAAACATTGAAAAGGAATTATTCGTTAGAAAATGGGTAGTCGCGGGAATGACCAAGACAGTCCAAGAAGATCCAGGAATTGACAGAATGCAATAATTTGTAGATACAGAGTAATTTTTTAAATCATTTTAAATATGTATTAATACGAAGCACAACGTCACGTAACGCAACATAACGGAACTAACAAATATGTAAATATCTGAAAATTACATTGTTGTTCATATAGTATAATTTATAAATTAACTTATTTAATTCAAATTCTGAAGATGCTACTAATACAAATTAATTATTTAATTATTCGTTTGCTTGTTTCATTTTCAAATTAGAATTAATATCATTGGCGAGAGGTATACATTGTTACCCGATATTTAATGAATAAGACTATATATTTATCTTAAGGTCTTATTATTAACAACGATATTTCGTTTTTCCTGTTTTCCATAAGAATAAGTTTGGTATTAACTACAACAAATTATTTGGATATTATTTCACATCAATTAATATAAACCTAGATTATTTTTACTTCATATATATATATTACTAAATATCATTCTAATTCTGTTGATATTTTGTACATCTTAATAATACTTCTATCTATTAATATGAGTTGATGAAAAATTATTGCCCCAAGCTTAATTGTTTAAAAGGTTTTCATTATCGCCCTTATCTTATTTCACATATTTATATGTTTGAATTTCATCTAATTGATAGAATCTTTACGGTTGATTCTATCAAATATCACTGAAAAATAAAAATTAATAAAAAATATCTTATAGTTATGTGTGAGAGTCACAGTGGAACCTAACGGTTACATTTGCATAATTTCAAAATATATCATTATTCCATCAATAAACCCCTCATTTGAATAGTACGTTAGTTCTTTGGATATTTCACGGCTGTTAGGGCTAAAATTATTAATGACGGATATTATCACGCACAAGGAAGATAGTTACCGATAATGACTGAAATTAAATTTGGCAGAAAGTAATTGTCAACAGCGGCATGATCCTGAGAAGTTCATATCCCAAGGTAACAGTGATATAATCTATGACGTTGGCCCGACAACCGCCTGTAATCAGAACTGCACTATCGCAATAACTGCTGAACATTCCTAATGGATTTATAATCCTGGGCCAGGATCTTGAGCTCCTGCTGAGGCACGCACCTCGCACACTGAGCGATGGCGTCGGCAGAGACGCAGACGCGTCGTTCCTCCGCACTATTTATCACCAAAGCTCATTACGCTCGAATCTACTTGTGTGATAATCGCAAACCCTAAGTGTCGTATTCTTGCAGGTGTGGAAGGGATTAAGTATTTTGTGATAAGATAAATTTAATAATATAGGAGTAAGAATAGAATCATGAAATATTAATAACACAGGCCTATAAATTTTGAAAATTGATTTGGGTTTGAGAAGTGATTATAAGTGAGTTATTTACACTGATTTCATATATACATTCCGTTTTTGTCCCTCACGTAAGGTTTTTGATCAACTAAATAATCAGAATAAATTATAAACTAAAGGAAAAATTGCATTTTAATAAACATTAAGTATATTTAATAAACATTTAAAAAAATAGTAAAAAGCAACAACACAAATAGTTTTCATGCTCTAATTTGTATTTTCCTTTGAAAATCTCTCAATTTTTAACAAAAAATTTCGTATTGTAGTTTTTCTTGAAAAGTATTCCAGGTGAGCATTGAGAAAATGAATTTTTATGCTTATATTACAACCAAGTTGCTTAAACTTATTCAGCATTTTGTTGATAATTTCCTCATACGCGGATGTTTATAATTTCCTAAAAAATTTTCTGTTACATTTTTAAAGCATATCCAAGATTCTTTTCCAATTTCTGTCATTGTTTCTTCAAAGTGTTGGTCCTGCATTTATTTTCTTATTTGTGGTCTTACGAATATGACTTCCTTTTATTTTGCGTCCGAAAAAGCTGTAAATTTGCCACATAAGTACTCAAAACAATTCCCATTTTTATATATAGTTTTTACATATTGTTTCATTAATCTTAATTTAATATGAAATGGCGGCAAAAGAATTTTTGCAGATCAACCAAATTTGCATAAATAACGTTTTTGGAACCAGGTGTTAAGTTTATAACAAAATATATTTGGTGTATTTTTACAACTTCTAGGCATTTTTAAAACACACGACGTGATGGCACGAGTAAACGTACAGACATTAAAACGTACTACAGTGACTATGTAAATACCCGAATAATATAAAACGGGAATATCCCCACCGACCATTTCTGTTTCGGTAAATCCCCCACACTTATGCGTACGTTTCAAACCGATTAAACAAACACAGGGGCGCTACGAAGATTGAGGAATATGAGGAGTTTGTTAAACCTGAAGTTTAATGAAGATACATGGTCAGCATGTGCCTTGTGATAAAAGATCAGCAAGGTAGGACTACAACCCATACTGCAAATTTATTTAACTAGGGGGACATTAATTGGCTGCTCAGAAGTCATGATTTGACGCCGATGAATTTCTTCTTATGGGGCTTCTTGAAATATAAAGTATAGACTAATGCTCCTAGGACCTTGATTCAGTAAAAGGCAGAATACGGGAGAAAATTTAAATAATTGAGACAGTATTATGTCGACGAATTATAATAAATTTTTAGTCGCGCCTTTAGGATGTACAAACATGAAGGTATGAAGGAAGGCACCGTGATGATGTTATTTTTCATATATAGCTTTCCCTATATTGTAGATTTCAATAAAAATAACGAAAGTGAATATATTTTTTAATAATCAAGTTTTATTCGGTCAAAAAGAGGAAAACATCCCAGAACACCTGTTATGTTGCATTACAGCATAAATGGAAATTATTTCAAATATAATTTCAACATACACTAATAGTATCTGGATTTTAAACCCTAATACAAATGATGAAATATTATATATAATGTGAACAATAGAACTACTAAAAATAAATCAGAAGAATCAGAGTTTTTTTGAGTTAAAATACTCGAATAGCAATAACGTATTGGCCGTTGTTTTAAAATTAGATATTTAGAACATAACAGATCTGATGAGAATACGATGAGCATCCAGGTCAGTTGCCCGATCCGGAGCTAGTAAATGTGTTGCACTTGGCTCCGCATCTAAAATATGGATGGGTGACCTATCATATTCTTTACATATGACTACAACAACATCATTCGTACAATGGTCCGAGATGGTGAAGTGGGTGTGTCATCGTATGCTTGGACGCGACTTTCAATGTAAGGAATTTTGCATCTCTCCCTGAGCATAGTAAGTACATATATTCCACTTTGCTCCGCAGTCTCAGATTTTAATAAAAGAAGAGAAGAGTTGTCTGTGTGTACAAAACTCTTAGATTATACAATACACACTTCACTTTTGCACCTCATGTGTTATAAAGTGGTCATAATTTTCCAGATATCAACAATATGCAAGCCATATATTTCGCCAATAAGGATTTAATACTTAATTTATTAGAAATACGGTAAAACTATAAACATACTCTTAAAAGCAATTATAATTTGTTATCAACTACATATTATAATATACTCGCACCTATTTACCACCACTAAATTTACATTAACGTTTATATGAGTTTCACCGCAACTAAGTAGCGTTGAAACTATAATAAATTAGTACACATCAATTACATTATTACGTATTAACTCATTACACCATACTATCTTACCATATTACGTATTTCAATATTATCTTACTATTATTGTTTTAGCGTATTACCATATTACTGATTATAATTGTACTACTAATTATAACCGTATTAAGTTTAATATTCCTTCTCAAGATTTATAGATATATTAAATATGTATGCACCAACTAATAGTGATTTAATTATACTGTTAAATTTTTTCTATTTATTCTTTAAGGAATTATACGAATGCGTATTCCTGGGTCATTAGCTAACATTACTCGTGAATACCCAAACATTAATAAAGTACAAAACGCACTAATTAATAGGATAGTTTGAGGATTGCAGCTACTACCACGTAATATTAAATAGCTTGTATACATTTTTCATGTGGAAACGGTTCTCAATTATACTGGCGGTCTGCTTGATACTTGCTATATCAAGACAAAAACGACTAAGAGTAATGATCCTGAATTAAACTGGATTTCGAGCAAGAAAAAAGATATCACTGAGATCAGATTAGCGTTAATTAACATAGCTTTGGTTCATTTTAATATATTGAATGCCTTGATGAGTTTTTCTTTGTTTTATTGGTTTAATACATAAAATGGTTTATTTATAAATTGATAGCATCATTATTTGCTATGAATAATTATCCAGAGTCAATGGAATATATCACATTGCAAAGATGTTCTATCTATGTCCAAATATGACTATACTATTCATTTCATCGCTATTTGCCAAATAAAAAACTCTCTTATCTTGCCGATAAGCGGAACAGTCTACCTGAGCCTAGCCATTAAAACAAGCCACGGTATGTTTTGAGATTTTTTATTTGGCATATAGTGATGAAATAAACTATACATAATTACAATTTTAGCATTACGCTCATAAACATATACAGACAGTGTAATATACAATCTATATACCGGGTGTCCAAAATGTCTGGAAACGGTTAAATATTTCGACAAATACACATTGGATCCAAAAAAGAAACAACACTGCCTTAATAATTTTAAAAGCGCTATCCAATAACAGCAAATGCAACCCCCACCCCTCCCCTTGTGAAGGGGCGGGGGGAGAATTTAAAATCTTAAATGGGTACCCCTATCTTTTATTGCAGATTCGGATTCTACGGCAAGACTTACGTCAAGTTTGTATGATGCATTTTTTTCGACTCGTGGACAGATGGCGCTGTAATCACAAATATATTTTCTTTTGTAATTTCTATAAAATTCTAAGGAAGAATGAAAAATAATAAAGTACGAGTTCATTTACTTAAAAACAGCCATTCAATGGTGTTAAATTTAATACCCTCCCACCACCGTGGAGGAGGGAAAGTGGAGGACAATTATCAAATGCTAAATGGAAACTCATTTTTTATTAACACTGACTTAGTTTTCCACAACACACCAAAACTTCATACACTACACTCAATGAGCGTTTCGCCAACAGAGTTGGCATCATCTGGAGATGATTAAAAACGTTGTACTAAGAGTTTTACTAAACGGTGGCACTAATGATGATAAGAGATTGGAAGCTTGTCTAAGCGTTATTGAAAACGTCCATACGTCTGTTAGAATGTTGCCCAACAAACGTGCATAAGCAAATCAAGTGTGAATAACATATTGAGATGAGATGAGAATACTCATTGGATGAGGGATTCCCGTACACAATATCCACAAAAACTGAATATTTGAGCTGGAATATTGTGCAACCGAATTGTCGGGCCGTTTCTCATCGATGGTAATTTAACAGGTCAAAAGTACGTCGATTTATTTGAATATCTTATTCAGTAAGGGACTTTGCCGTTATAGCCTTGGCGGTTAAAGGCAATGGGACTCTCCTAAAACAAGCACCTTGATGATGAGAGGCAATGGGACTCATCTAATACAAACACTTCGATGGTGAAAAGCAAATTACGAAAAAAAATATTTTTGCGATTACAGCGCCATCTGTCACGAATAAAAAAAAACGTTTCAGGCAAACTTGACGTACTTATTGCCGTAAAATCCAATTCTGCAATAAAATATAGGGGTTTCTATTTAAGATTTTAAAGTTTCCCCGCCCCACCTTAAGGGATGGGGATGAGGGATTGCATTTGGTATCATTGGATAGCGCTATTAAGATTATCAAGGAAATGTTTTCTACTTTTTGGATCCAATGTGTATTTCTCGAGATATTTGACCGTTTCCAGACTTTTTGGACACCCGATATGTATTTCAAATATCTATATAATCTACAAATTACTCTGGAAAGACTTTCAAATATCCGTATAATCTATAACTTACTCTGGAAAATAACTTCCCATTACAATTAAGCGAAGTTCTAGAAATTTAAAGTTCAAGCATACACTCATTAAAGTGTGAAGACTGATTTGAAAAATCAATCATTGTAATCGGGCAACACAGGCATATACCTATACTCCTCGAATGTTCTAATTGTTACCATTAATGACAAGATAATCTGTCAGGCGACATTTAGGATAGGGATAATTATAATCAGAAATAAATGTATTCACTCACTTTTGAAATGACGAATGGCGAATAATGTCAATCTGTGAATGACTGAGATATGTGAGAAGCAAGACTACTACTCCCTACCGTCTCATCACTGCCGATTTGAACCGGTCTTACTTAATGTAAGTCTCACTACTGGATCTGACAATTATAGCGGTAAGTCTGGGTTAACCTTACTTCGTGTTAGCTCTGTGAACCCTACTGCCATAGCCATGCCCGTAACCTGAAGCCTATTCTTAAACAAGAGAAATGCCTGTCCCTATCCCTATCCCTATCCCGCATCTCAAAAAAACTGAAGTGTGTACTTTGTTATATGGCCGTTCTAACTGACTGTGAGTATGTACTATTAAAATAACACAACAGTCTGTCTTAATGTGAAACTGTCTTTAAGTGTGTTTGACTTTAAGTGTGTAAGACAATAGTCGAAAGCATACGGAATATCAACATCAACTGCGCTAGCCATATTTGCCTTGAACCTCACAATTAATTCGATACAGTGGCGTTCTGTCGTAGAGCGTTTTTTTTTAAATCTTTTATTGGATTGTCTTTTTAAATCAATTGTCAATTTAAATTCTGGGGCTCTGTGAGTGGGGTTATTACACTGTTAAAATTACCAGAAACTACCTTGAAACCCTTTACTTTACTTTAAAATATGTTTATTCCTATTTACCCTGAAACCCCGTATATTCTACGGTCACCAATCCTTATAGGCAAGTTTTAGCAGCCTACTTTTAAGGTTCACACCACTTGGGGCTGGAGGAGCTACTTTATCTAGAAAATCTTATTCTTTATTTTTACCTACCTACCTTACTAATATGATTTTTAAATTTTAGAGAATTATATAGAATGACTCAAGGTACTAATATACTAATGCAGTTTTGGTCGAATCTTAGTGCGGTATATCATAAATGGATATGATAATAAAATTCTAGAATATCACAAGATTGTAGTTCTCTAGACTCCATTGTTCTGTAATATCATTCTGACCTTGTTGCTACGCAGTATTTTATACGTTTAGCCATGAATATGGGAAACCACATGTCCAAAATTTTTGTTCCGCTCCTATTTATGTTTTCGTGTTGAGTCACCGTCAGAGTAGATCCTTAGCAGAGGAATGTACGTTAACTAACTTATTCATTGCCTGCGTTCCTATCTGGTGGCTCGCCTAGGATGGACCTATAACTGATGTAATAATGTCCCTCGCTCTTTTTCACGTCTCCGAGGACCACCAGAGTATCAAGATCTGGTTTATTATGTTTAGTTATAGCCGCTGTTTCATTTATTAGGATTGGTCTTAGGATCTAGTTGTTGATTCTATCGAAACCTGATTTGTAGCATTTATGTATAATTAGTGTCTCATAATGAATATTTGGTCACTATTTTCCTACGTTAACTTAAAATAGAATAGAGATATGGTTGAAAGGTTCGTCTAGTAAGTTTCTTGAACTGCTACGTCTTGTAGTACTCAAATGTCCAGGACTTCAGGATTCTCTCATTAAAATCCGGTTGCGCAGAATACTTTAAGTTCACCTTCTATAAGTGTCAGTGTCTATGAGCTGGATATACTCAAAGCACGTATCTCGATCACAGTTCAATTAACATAGCGATTGACTCTTTGATAGATACTTTACGTATATATTGTACTTCCTTATGGAGAATATGTATATATCAGATACAGTTTCACGATTTCGCAAGGATGTTTGCTGTTCTGTTTTCACTTTCACAGGCAACATATCACCAGAGCCTAGCATTTCTGATAGCTGCATGTGCAAAATATCTGATCTATAGGTAAACCATCAAGTCTGGAGAGTGCAATGACCTAGAGAAGTAGTGAATTTGGAAGTGTGGAACAGAGGCATAGATGTTTTTATTTTTTGGCGGGGTCAGTAACAAGTACTGTTACAATTATTGATATGACTGATTTTATAGGCTATCTGCACAGTGCATTTGCATCTATTTATTGTAGTAAAGCGCGATCTGTTTTTGAAAATGCGTTGTATTTTCATTATTTTTAGACGTGATTTTAATATGTTGATTGACCAACTGAGTGATCGTATAATTAGTGATTTTTCAACTTTGATAGTGACAATATTACATGAAACAATAACTTACATTATTTATAATGAATCCAACTAACGATATGATTTGTAATTTGTTGGAAACACCAACATGTCGCTGGAGAGGCGAAGATAAAACAGATGTTTTACTAAAAGGAAGACCTACGACTGTTTTATCAATATTCGTCAAAAAAGATACTAAGAAATCTGATAAATCTTATAACGTATATTTCAAGCCTGCTTGGTTCACAAATAATTATAGATGATTATGTAGCAGCCCAATGTTACAAAAACTATATTGCTGGCCCTGTTTACTAATTGTAGATATTTTAAATATTACGAGGGCATTATATAAATATACTGATTCTGCCGAGCATACGACGGTTATTGGCGCAGTTTTGTACACATCTTGGCAAGCAAGAATTAAGATTTCGCGTCCACAATAAAATCACACTCCATAAACCGTGGAAATTTCAAAGAACTCTTAAGCCTTTGTTGTAACTTTGCCTGTTTTATAGTGAAAGTTACAGAAATATACAACTGCATGAACTGCTCAAACAAAGAAATTTTTACAGAAATTTACAAACTGTTTTGAATAACTTTAACTATTCCATCAACAAATGCGTCAGTGGAAAGAAGCTTTTCGTGTCTTAAACGTATAAAGGCTTATTCAAGAAATACCATTTCCCAAGAAAGACTTTCATATTTAGCAGCTATTTCTATCGAGAAAGAATTGTTGCTAGAACTAATGAAGAATCAACCATTTTATGAAGATATATAGATAACTATGCCTCACTAAAAGATCGAAGAATTAATTTGGTGTACAAAAATTAGATAGCTATAAGCTCGGCTATAGGTAAGTCTTAAGAAAAATCAATCTACTTTTTTCTAACCATTTACACATTTACACTCTTCACCTATTTTCTAACCCGCGAGCCGCCACTGTCGTCCAATTGTCGTCAGCTGTTAAGTTTCAATTATTGCGAGCGCATACAAGACTGTCTAAATGAGTGAAATAAATAATATTCTTCAAGTGAGAGAAACAAAGAGGGCGAAAACAGGTGGATAACTTGGAAAACTGACGTTGCCATTTTTTTCAGAAAATCGTCGAAGTATGAGAATAAAAGAAGTAATTTTTTTATATTTGACAAACATGACATAAATTTACATGAGCTATGTCGCAAGTAGGCATTTTACAATTCAATTCTAACATTTCCTGTTTAATTTTGTTTATAAATTGCAATTAAATTTAATATTACCGAATTAATATAGAATTTGGCCCAATCTCTTTGTAAGCTAATGTTCTGGCTGCCAGAGATCCGGGCATAACCGTACACTTACCAAGAAAAGGCCCATTTATGTAGTTGATAGCAACTACAGAAGTTCATACAGTTACCACTAACATGTTCTTTTCTATTTCGGGAAATTACGTTGCTAATAGAGATTGTTTCGTTCGTCATATGCATCAAGACAAGAGGAAACGTTGGCTCCCCTAGAGGCATTTCACCGAACACAACTTTAAATACAAATATGTGAGGTATTCATACTTCCTCCAGCCTAGTGTTGACTCTGAGTAACCTGCTGAGTCGGTAGTTCCCTAGAAGATCTTCAATTAATTTGGACTTCACGCCCTACTTAATTTTATTTCGTATAATTAAATCTGACTTCACCCAAGATATGACACATAGTATTTATATAGGAATTCTGAACTAAAGTCATGTGTCATCATATACCGGGTGTCCAAGAAGTCTGGAATCGGTCGAATATCTCGATAAATACACGTTGGATCTAAGAAAGGAACAACAGTTCCTTAATAATTTTAAAAGCGCTATCCAATGACACCAATGCGACCCCGCACCCCCATCCCTTGGGATGGGGCGGGGGAGAAACCTTAAGATCTTAAATGGGTACCTCTATTTTTTATAGCAGAATTGGATTCTGCGGTAAGAATTACGTCAAGTGTCTGAAACGTCTTTTCGTCTTGTCTTTTTCGATTCGTGGCAAATGGCATTGTAATCGCAAAAATATTTTTCTTCGTAATTTCTAAAAAATTCTACGAAAGAATGAAAAATAATAAAGTACGAGTTTTTTACTTAAAAACAGCCATTCAATGATGTTAAATTTAATACCCTCCCACCACCGTGGGGGAGGGAAAGTAGAGAGCAATTTTTAATAGCTAAATGGAAACCCTTATTTTTTATTAACACTAACTTCGTTTTCCACAAAACACCAAAACACTATGCACTACACTCGATGCGCGTTTCGCCAACAAAGTTGACATCATCTGGAGTTGAATAAAACTGTTTTACTAAGAGTTTTAATAGTCCGTCTGTTAAAATACTTGCTCAACAAACGGGCATAAGCAAATCAAGTTCATAACATATTGATGACAAATAAATTTCATCCCTATAAAATTAAATTAACACAGGAGCTTCTAGGGGCCGACATCGATCGTAGATTAGAATTTTGTGACAAAATGATGAGACGATGTGATGAAAATGGAGAATTTTCTTTCTGAACATGGTTTTTTAATGAAATTACAATTTAATTGAGTGGAGAGGTCAATAGACACAATATGCGATATTGGTCCGATGAAAGTCCTCATTGGTTGAGGGATTCCCATACAGAATATCCATAAAAACTGAATATTTGGGCTGGAATTTTGTTTAACCGAATTATCGGGCCGTTTTTCATCGATTGTAATTTAACAGGTCAAAAGTACGTCGATTTATTGAAGAACCAGATAATACCGGAAATACAACACATTGCTGGTATAGCGTTAGACAATGTTTGGTTTCAGCAGGTTGTCACCAAGATCACCTGATCTAACTCCTCTAGATTTTTACTATTGGGGTTATTTGAAACACAATGTGTATAAAACAAAACCGGCATACATCGATAAATTAAGGGAAATTACAAAACAGTGTTCTAATACGATAACACCAGAAACTTTGCAGAAAGTAATTGATAACATGTACGCACGATTCTCTCGAATAGCTAAAGGTTATCAATTGAAACATCTCATTCAGTAGGGGATTTTACCGCCTCAGCCTCGGCGGTGAAAGACAAGGGAACTCACCTAAAACAAGCACCCTGATGGTGAGAGGCAAGAGGACGCGCCTAAAACAAGCACCCCGATGGAATGGTGAGAGGCCAAGTCTGAAAAAAAATTGTTTTTGTGATTACAGCGCCATGTGTCACGAATAAAAAAAAACGTTTCAGACAAACTTGACGTAATATTTGCCGTAGAATCCGATTCTGTAATAAAAAATAGGGGTACCTATTTAAGATTTTAAAGTTGCGCCCCGCCCCACCCCAAAGGGTGGGGATGGAGGGTTGTGTTTACTATCATTGGATAGCGCTTCTAAAGTTATTAAGGAAGTGTTTTCTAATTTTTGAATCCAACGTGTATCTGTCGAGATACTTGACCGCTTCCAGACTTTCTGGACACTCCATATGTATGGATTACATGAGAAACCTAAATTGTAACAAAATTTATTACCGAATAAATATTAAAGCTCTTAAAGATATTATATTAGGTTACTATTCTCTGAAAAACGAATAACTAACAATTTGTCTCGTATTAATATATTTTTTTTATTTATCTATAAATCTTCCTTACCCCTCCTCAACTCTTCGATTGAAACTAATTTAGACGAGATTCCATATAACATTGTTTTAGTGGTCCGAACATCGTACTATGTAAGTGGCTGTCTTCAGCGCGTAGGGGAATTCCCACGAGCTGGAGAAATAAGGTCATTTTTATTTCTTGCATTTAAAATATGTCCAGATAACCATTCTTTTAAACTTTCTTTTCAGAAACTTTTAACAACTGAAGATTTAAGGGAAGGAAGTAAATTTTGTGTCTATAAACACAGATTGCATAAATAAAAAAATAAATATATAAAAAATGAATATCTGCTGCACAGCATTTTATTATAAATGAAAATTATTATTTATAACATAGAAAATAATATATCTATTCATAAATGAAGAGAAATTTTATCCCCTAAAAATATTTAATACATATTCAATTTTAATCACAAATCGAGCTAATGGCGCCCGTGTAAAGTAAGACGTCCAGAAGCTGTATCCAATTACACTCCTGTTAAAGTATAGTAATAACACAAAACGAATCTTAAACAAAGAGAGACACATATCTATTTCAAGTAGTTGTATATTTCTTAATGTTTCTTTACCTGACCACAACTTTCAGACAAATATATCACGTCACATTAACTGAAACAAAAACCATTAACTTACAGATGGACAAAGGAGTTTTCATTTTAAATAATTAATAGATTTTACTTTTGGGTACAAGAACATCTTTATTGTATTAGGCACCCCCAATGGTTCACATTTGTTAAATCTTGTAACAAAAAGAGTGATTGAATAAAAGTGACGGGTCAAATCAGAGTTGGCGTAGACTGATTGGCAAGCTGGGAGCTTGATGTGCTACATACTGAGATCTTCATTATGTACAATATGGTTTCGATCTTATCTTTTATTTCCAGAATTAGACTTCTATTGGTAAACCTAGCGAATAATAATGGTTACAAAAATAGGATTTATGAAGTTTTTATTAACGATGAAATATTTGTTTATTAGTTATTTTTACCTATATTAGCATTTCTTCTTCATTAACATTGGAAATATGGATGTATCATATTTATGTGAGTAAATTATGTAGTGGAAAACATATTATACAACTATATTAAGCACCATGTATATAAATAATAAATACTATTTTTCATGTAATGTTCAATCTCATTCAATTTTAGTATATTCTGAATGTGCAGCAGTAAACTGTAAACTGTCTTATATTAGTTGAAATAATTGCTCACACGCTTATTCTACATTAAGCAATAGTGGCTTTAACTACTATACCTCTACTTTCCTCAGTTAAAGGCTATTAAGCCTGCTAGAATATTGGCGCATTATATACTTTAAGCAATAGAACAGAGCACGTAGATCATTCATATTTGAGTCGTTTATTTTCAAAAGGTGACATCCCGCTAAATACGAATTATCTTCGAAATTCGTATTTAGCGGGATGTTGAAAATTGGTCCTTCTCACATTAGTATGTAAAATGTGGTGACTATATTTTAAATATAGAAGGCAGTAGAAAATAAAACAAAATTCCATTTATTTTCAAAAGTTGACATACCCTAGGACTAGCAGTATTATTTCTAGTGAATGCCCATGCATTTTCCCATGCAAAGATACCAAAACATATAGAGAATATATCTTTTGGTATATTCTCGTTCTACATATTCCTAACGAACCCATCAATTCCAACAACATCGATTAGATTAGATAAATGATTGCTGACATGAGATAGTTGTAAAGTATAACCCCGATAAATTCCTTGTATATTACGAGAAGACGAGTCTGAAGATGTCATTCAGTTGGATAACGCATAATATTATTTTCTATTTTATTTTGTTTTTTTAATTGACAGTCAGTTTCTGGCCATATGAGTTTTGTTTTGTATTTTACCTAGGTACTTGTGTAATGAAAATAATATCTTCACTCAGCTAACACTACCTGAGTTTTCCACAAAACACCAAAACACTATACACTACACTCGACGCGCGTTTCGCCAACAAAGTTGGCGTGTCGAGTGTAGTGTATAGTGTTTTGGAGTTTTGTGGATAACTCAGTGTTATCTTCACACCAAAGATTCCAACCTATTCCAGGATTCACTCAGCTGACTTTCTTTTTTTAATAAGACAATAATAATAACATAATGACCATGTGATAAAAAGGGTATTTCATGGTAAAGGTTATGGTACAATATTGCCCTAACTGGTATTTAACTTCCATTTATTTTCAAAACATGACATATCCAAGTTGGTTTTTTTGGTGTTGTGGATCAACAGCGGATGAGGCAGCGTACTCCGTTCATTGTCGGACCTGCGCTGTTCGAAGTCAAGCAACGGATTGCACAGTTGCGACTTGGATGGATGACGCATGGTCTTATTCTCATGGTGCCGTGGTGGTGCTGACTTGGTATTTGGTAACAGGGTGGCAACTGGGCCAAATACTGGGCACATTATCTGCGTGAGTTTGATTCTCACCAGAGAGAACTAGGCACTTCCCTCAGGGCTGGGTGTTTGTTCGCGTTTATATGTGTAACCTTCCCCTACACAAAACCTGCCTGTAG
This sequence comes from Rosalia funebris, assembly GCA_037954035.1. Taxonomy (NCBI): domain Eukaryota; kingdom Metazoa; phylum Arthropoda; class Insecta; order Coleoptera; family Cerambycidae; genus Rosalia; species Rosalia funebris. The sequence continues at coordinate 28,888,322 of JAZFAV010000032.1, read as the reverse complement.
GCTTTCTGGGGAAGAATGTTCTAATTTCTGTGTGTTCTGTGTGTCCAGACAGATGGGGTAGAGAGACACAAAAAATAATAAGCTAATAAGTATGGCAATGCAACGAAGACTTTGCAAAATTAGGCTCTTAAATTGCATATTTAGGTAATTGGTTTCATGTTTCTCCTAAACATTTTCAATTTGTAGACATATCATATTTTGAAAATAAATGCTTAATTTATTTCTGCTGTAAGTTTATAATAGTTATGATGTTTTGGTAGGAGGGCCACAAACTGACGTCATCATTATCTATTTATACTTGTAGATATTGATATTAATTATTGTCTTTAATCGGAAAAATTACATTTCTTGGTCACTGATCAATAAAACTTTATGTAGATCAATAGCACCTTATTGATTTTACTGTGACGTAACGGTTTTACGTAATTATCTGAAATATATTTTCTATTTCTATGATACTACTCTAATATATACGAGTATAGTAGATACTCTAAAAATGATGGTGGAATATGTCTTAATTTTTATGTTTTTTATTTAAGTACTTTTAACTAAACGGTTCTTATTAATTGTTTGTTTTATTAAGCAGCTTGATTCACAGTAATTTCAGCTCCCTTACGTATAAAAACAGTTAAGGATGGTAAAAATTGGAATGATTCACCGAACATATGGAAGTCACGGAAGATAAAATACAGAAAAGGCCGAAAGCATTTGGGAGATACAATCTTAAAAGTTGTTTTTGTTCTACATAAAATGACCTGTTATTAGCAAAGCACGCTACGTTAGCTGACGAACGCGGTTCTGATTGGTTTTTAAATTGATGGTAGCTCCCTACCTGTAATGACTTCAGGGCGTGGCGGAAACATCATTTACACTAGCCAACCGTTGACCGATCGAAGTTCTCGGACTGCAACGGCCCTAATCGCTTCTCAATACACCGCCAGCCATTAGTGTCATTAGTAGCCCATTGTTAGATTTTTGACACTTCTTTTACACGGTTTTACTGGGAGCTTTTCATTCTCTGTAATGGATTTTTTATGTCTGGTTCCTTTTCTTTACACCCTCGACCACCTTTATTTCCCCAAAAATGTTATACTGTTTTTGCAAATATCATTAGCATATCTACTAGTAACAATATAGATTATACAACTATTAGTATAGGTAATTAGTACATAACTACCATAATTAACATAGTGAACAAATTAGTTGTAATATAGAATTTGATATTGATGTCATGTCTGTTAATATGTATTATACTAATGAGTGGTGATAAGATATTGCATATTTTATATTAATTATGATAAAACAATGGTAAATTACTTTAATTTATTGAAAATGACATAGTACTGTGATGCATATGGAGTATTATGGAACCTTCTGAAAATCTTTTTTCATATTTCAATTAGCTACCCCTACCTATATATACCAAATAGTAACAATAGATGGGCAATATTAAATAATAATAATAGGTATAGGCAATTGTACACCGCATTGTAAAGAAATGTGATTCAGTAGCTTTGTATATCTTCAGTTTCTGATTGATGGGGAGTAAAATTTTGGAATACAATAGGATATCATCAATGTTCTTCTCTTTCATGATAATTTGAGGACTCCTTTGTGTACCACAGGATTATCAAATTTGACGTAAAACCAACCCCATTGTTCTCTATATATTAAATCGTTAGAGCATGATTGCTATTTTGCTTTAAAACATTCATTAATTTGATATAGATTAACGATAATCAGTTTTCGAACAGTTTATATTGATATGCCACTAGATATTATTTAAAATTCAAAATGAAAATAACCAAAGGTAATTTCAGAGAGTTTGTAAATTAGGAGAGAAGTGAAACTATTTTTAAGTAAATGGATTTTTTTGGTATATATAAATTGCTTTGTTGTCACGCAGGTGCTTTTTGTAAAATTTTTTCTACGCTTATATTTATTGCTTCAAATATTTTCCTTGTGAAAGTTTTAAAATTGCTGTCACGATGTAACATGTCAACTTACCTAGAAGGCATATTGGTTAAAGAAGAATAATTACTGACAGGGACTCAGTTATTTTCTTACTAAAATATAACGAAAATAAAATTATATGATAAGAATTTACCTGGGCTCATCCTTAACTCGCATTAGTCTAAATAACCCTCATTAAAGTTCCCCTCAAATAAGACGATCTGTCTATAGTGCTATATAATGTAGGTATTTATAGATTATATTACATATGTTTATAATATTATTACATATGTAATTATACAAATTTGATTATGTTACATATGTTGGCAGTTGGATAGGGAAGAAAAATGGAGGGGAAAAAGAGAGAAACATTGTCTATTTATATATCTATTTATCATTGTCTATCTATGGCAAAATATTTTGATACATTATTTTAACTAAAAATATATAGGTCTTATTTACATTTGCTTTCATAAGTGTTATTTGAAAATATTTAGATACTAATCTATTTTCTAAAGACCCCACAGGACTCTTATTGGCATTACAACATCTAATGATGAACTAACATTAAATATATATTGTATAATTCTTTGACTGTGGCCAGTATGATTATCTCCAGTATACTTTTCTAGAATAATGCTATCTTAATGATATATTTCGCATTTACATCTTGAATATGTATAAGTAATTGCATAACACGCATAGTAAACAATTGAAAATTTGTAATAAAAGAGTTTGAACGAGCCACAACATATATTGTTCTCTCCGATTTATTCTCTGCCAATTAATTTATAAAGAAATAATGTCGTTATATAAAATAACAGTGTTCCAGTACGCAATTTAGACATTTTAGAACTCTAGAACAATAACATCCAGTACATAATGTTCAATTAAAACATGACTTAACATTGTATTCTTAGTCTCTTTAACATAATCAAATATAATGAAAAATTAATATCGAGCTAGTTCAGCAATATTCGTAAAAACATAATATACCTAACTGCATTCCATGTTAATTAAAACAATCAAAATTTTCTGAATAAGTCAAAAAATGTGTATATTAATAGAAGCTCCTTTACTGACAAAAAACTCTTTTACTCGCTTGTTGAATTTAACAACCTACTATTTTCATGTAAATAAGTCCCAAAACGATTATTAACTTCGATGTAATTATAATATTTGTTATGTATTTAATGTAAATATGTGTAGTATAAACGCCTACTACAGTTTATGTACCACGTAGTAATACGTAGAAGGCTTCAGAAAAAGTCTATTAAGACTTTAATGGTGGTTGTAAAAAATGTCGTTATTAGCTACTTTATCATTTGACATTATGAATTTAATTAATGATATGCAACCCATTAACTTTAAGTTTTTGACGTTAAGTTTTCGTGCCACTGAATATTTTGCCAATAATTTATAGTCTCTTATTAATGGAAACTTGTATTTCATTTTACCTAACTACATTTTGATTACAGTACTAATTAGAGTTCATTATTTCAATGGTGAATACATTCTGAATTCGTGTTTGGTCACCTTTTAATTTGCTCACGAAAGTGAAAAATTCTTCGTGTAGCCTATTGAATGCTGTAATTTCTTAACAATATACTTTAATGTCCAGGTATTGTTATTTCTAAGTTACAACTGAACTATATTAATCATATTTATATTTGAATTATGATATAATTTGAGTTGCGTGTCAGAGTACAGCGTTGAGAGATATGACAAGTTTCCTATGCTATAATAGTGGTTAGCAAAAGAAAAAAATGTCATGTGTTTACATTGTAATATGACTGCATCAGATTTTCTTGTGGCTAATAAAAAGTTTATAGTGATTGAAATCTTACAAGTACCTGAATAAACGATATGATTAAAACGCATCATATTTGTGATAAAATAGAAATACTTATATGTTTAGTATGAAAATATAATACTGTCTACTTTATAACTGACTTCTAATTTATTGTCTCACCTTACTGAATTTTTACTATATATATATATATATATATATATATATATATATATATATATATATATATATATATATATATATATCATCATGAGGTCATCAGTCCTAAGACTGGTTGGACGCTAACCTCCAGCTTCTTCTATCTTGTGCTAACCTACGCATTTCGCTAATTGTGCTACAACCTACATCCGTTACTATTTGCGAGCAGTAGTCTAATCTAGGCCTACCTCTGCCTTTCTTCACTCCTATTTCTGCCTCCAAAATATCGCGGACTATTCCCCCATGTCTCAGCAAGTGGCCTACCATTCTATCTATTCTCTTCTTTATGTTTTTCCACATACTTCTTTTCTCGCCGACTTTCTCCAATACTTCTTCGTTTCTAACCTTATCAGTCCATGGTATTTTCATCATTCTTCGGTAACACCACATATCAAAAGCTTCTAATTTCTTCCTACTTGCTTCCCCTACCGTCCAGGTTTCGCAACCGTATAGTGCTGTGCTACATACATATGTTTTCAAAAATCTCTTCCTTGTTTCTAAGTTTATTACCCCCGAGCATAAAAGTGCTTTCTTTTTGTTAAAAGCTACTCGACCCTGCGCTATTCTTTGTTTTATGTCTTTATCGCTTCTTCCATCCCAATTTATTTACTTCCTAAATAAGTGAAGTCTTTAACTTCCTCCAATCTTTCATTATTAATTTGTACTTTCGTCTTAGCTCTGCTCTCGGGCCCTCTGCACACTAACACTTTAGTTTTGTTTTTATTTACCCTCATTCCGTATTCCTCTGTCAACATTGGCTCCATCTCGTTCAATGCTGATTCTAATTCCTCCTTACTAGATGCTAATACTGCTATATCATCCGCGAATCTCAGCATTTTTATCCACTCTATATTTTACCACATTAATCGCCTCTTCGATGTACAGATTAAAAATTAGTGGTGATAGCGTACATCCTTGTCTTACTCCTTTCCTAATATCTACTTCCCTTTTTCCCCTTCTACTTCTATAACAGCAGTTTGCTCTTTGTATAGATTGTGTACTACTCTCCTATCTCTATACTTCATTCCCGCGCTCTTTAGTATCTAGAACATTTTTCCCATCTTACGTTATCAAAAACTTTTTCTAAATCTACAAATCCTATATAAGCGTTCTTTCCTTTTTCTATTGTTTTCTCTAACATTACTCTTAGCGCTAGAATAGCTTCACGAGTTCCCCTATTTCGCCTAAACCCGAATTGGTCTTCTCCTAGTATTTCCTCCGCTCTATTTTCCATCCTCTTCTGCACTATTCTGGTTAAGATTTTTGACGCATGCTGGGTTAGGTTAATCATTCTAAAGTTCTCGCATTTGTCGGCTCCTCTCTTTTTCGGTATAGTAACGATAATGTTCCTCTTATAATCCTCCGGCATCTCGCCCGTTTCGTATATGTATTTTACCAGTTCAAACATCCTATTCACTACTTTCTGTCCCGCACATTTCAATATTTCCGCCTGTATTTATATCTACACCCGGCGCTCTATTGTTCTTTAGCCCCCTTAGTGCTATTTCAAATTCCTCTCTCAATATAGATTTTCCTACATCTTCCCTATCGATGCTAGATTCTTCCTCTAATATCTCTCCTAATTCCTGACCCTCGTATAAATTTCCTAAGTACTGCTTCCATCTATCCGCTTTCTCCTCTCTTCCGATCAGTATGTCCCCCGATTGACTCCTAACGTTTCTACTTATTGTTCCTATATCCCTGAAGTTCCTCTTAATTATTTTGTAAGCCTCATCGGTCTTAACTACTTGCAGCTTATCTTCTACTTCTTTGCATTTATCCTCTATCCATTGTTCTTTCGCTATTCTACATTTTCTAATGATTTCCCACTTTATTGCCTTATAAGTTTTCAGTCCTTCCTCGTCTTATCTGTTCCTGTAGCCTCGTCTCTTTTGCATTAAGTTTAAAATTTCGTCCGTTATCCAGGGCTTCCTAGATTCCCTTTTGTCGTGTCCTAAAACGTCCGTAGCCGCGGAATCTAGATTATTCTTGATACCCTCCCACTCAGTTTCTGCGTTCTTGATTTCGTCATTACCCGCTTTATTTATTAATTGATCTGTTTTCTCCTGGAACTTATCTTTCATATTCTGATCCCTCAATATGTCTACATTTATACGTTTCTTATCCTTCCGGATTTTCAGATTTTTGAACTTTAATCTAGCTTTCATGACTACCAAGTTGTGGTCGCTGTCTACATCTGCTCCTGGATAAGTCTTACAGTCTTTTACTTGATTTCTAAATCTCTTCCTAACCAGAATGTAGTCTATCTGATACCTGTCTATCCCTCCTGGCATTTTCCATGTGTACCGCCTCCTAACGTGATTCTTTAACAATGTGTTCGCGACTACCATCTTGTGCTTTTCACAGAATTCTATCAGTCTGCTACCTCTCTCATTTCAGTTTCCTAATCCATAGGGACCTACAAATTCTCCTTCTTTCCCCTCACCTACGACTGCGTTAAAATCTCCCACTATTATTAAATTTTCATGACCCTTCACAAATCCTATTACTTGCTCTATGTCCGAATAAACGGCTTCTAACTCTTCCTCACTGTGGCTAGAAGTGGGCATGTATACTTGCACTATTACTGTTTTTACTGGCTTCGAATCTAACATGACCATCATTACTCTCTCGCTATATTGTAGGTAGCTATCTACACACTGTCCCGCGTTCTTCCGCATAACGATTCCTACTCCCGCGTTTCCATTTACCGATCCTGTGTGTATTACCCTATAGTCACCGCTCCAAAAATCCCCTACTTCCGGCCAGCGCATCTCACTTATACCTACTATATCTAATCCTAACCTATCCATTTCTATCTTCAGATTCTCTAGCTTCCCTACCTGTCTCATGATTCTGACATTCCACGCTCCAACTCGTGAAATGCTACACTTCTTACTATCCCTACTATTACACTCGATCACGTCTCCCGGAGCAGTCCTCACCCGGAGATCCGAACGGAGGACTATTTTACCTCCGGTGTTTTTTGCCCCAGGAGACGCCATCATTATTTGGGATAAACTTTGTGTTAGCTGTTCTGAGGATTATAATGTGGTGGTTTCCTCTTGCCTTCCACATCGTAGTCGTGTGTGTCATAGCACCATACCAACCCCCACGGTTTCTGCCACTATGACTACTGAAAGAGCTGCTGCCCTCCTTCAGGGACTTGTCTTAGTCTGGTTTTTCAATAAGGATCCCCCACTATGGTTAAACCTATGGTACGGCTCCTTAAATCATTAAAACGCACAAGCCGACCCACCCGTTCTAGTTTGCACTAGAACTTCGTCAAGGTGCAAGTCCTATCAGATCGGATATATATATATATATATATATATATATATATATATATTGCCAAAAACAAACGAAAAGTCTTTTTTATTCGAATACCTTGGTTTCATTGCTTAATTTGCTGCCCAAAATAATTTGACATATGAAGTAGACACGATTAATATTATTTTTCGAAGCGGAAAATCGATACAGTACCGTGTTCGATTTATACTCTGGATGAATATGCCAGAAATTAATTCTACGATAATTAAAAGCAATGATGTGTTGTATTTAAATATATATATATGAACCGACCACCCAAATTTTAAATTTGGCATATAATATATTTCTGGCGCATCCGCCAATTTATACACGTAAACTCCTGGCTACCTTTATGTTAGTGTGCACATTTCTAGACGTAATCTTACCAAGCAAATCTTCTTGGGAATGAGAAACATTAAATAATGTTGTTACTACTCTTTTGGTAAAAATTATATAGTGAACAGGTAAAAACTGGAACGAATTGCATCACGAAAAAGAAAATGGTGGGAGAAGTGTTGTTCTTTATATGTGTATATTTTGTTATACGTATACGTTTTGACGTCATCACTGTTAGAGTTATGATATCATTGAGACTTTTCTAAATAGCAACCCTCTTATATAATGGTAATAATACCTTTATTGCCCAAGAGAAAAAAATCCATAATTAAGGAGAATATAAAGAAAGATAGGTAACCTTAAAACAAATATGAATACTTCAGTAACACATAACTTGTACAACACTAAAAAGTTGTTTCCCTAAAGACAGCAACTTATTATGAGTAGAATTGTTCAATTCACAAGTACTAAATATTACATTCAAATTTTGTGACATTACAAATACTGGCGATGTTCAGCACGTTAGTCCTTGCAGTTTAGCAATAAAATATACTTTCTTTTCAAGAGGCTAGACTAGATACGTGTATACTAAACATATTTAATAATGCGGTGCCTATATACTATTACAGATCAAAAAATGAGCTAGTAAACACCCACCTATTGTTCAATGAGTAGATGTAAAATATTTATAGAAGCATAGTATAGCAGCAACTCCTTACTAGGTAATATAATTATCTATGCAAAAAGATACTTTAGGAAATGCCATTGAGCATTTTCAAGTTGTTTCATATGACGCAGATAGCAGGGATAGCAAAGAAGGCTGTAATATTCTAATTTCGAATGACCTAATGCAAAATATAAATACTTTAAGGTAGTGGTGATTTAAACGATGTCGTCTTTATAATTACTAAATGGTTTTATATGCAGTAAAGTCCACATCGTTGATGTGATTAGAGAACGATGGTTTATCATTATATATAAGTGGATACCAAGATCCTTAATATTTTCAGAACATGCTAGCAGCAAATTGATCCATATAATTCTAATTTTTAAAATTAGTATATTATGATTCGCTTTGTCAAAGGCCTTCAAAAGTCCACGTCTATACACCATATTTACTTGTGATTATCTAGATAAATTCTATTAAATTTCTAACTGTGTAGTATAGTGCTACGAATTCATGTTGACTAGAAAATAGAACGGGTTGTACACTAAGATAATATGGACCAATAAGTACATCTCGAAAATTTTTTATGTAAAACCTTGAAAACCAAGATTTAACAGAATTATGACTGGGCGGTAATTTTTTATATCAGATCGACTGTCACTTTAATATCGAACATATCCTTGCTACTTTCTAAACCTCATAAAGCGTATTAGTAGAGAATATCAAATTAAATAAAATGAGAAGTGGTTCTATTAAAGCCTCTGAGCAATCTTCAATAAGACATTTCTGGATTTGATCGTCCCCACGTGTCATTTTGTTTTAAATTTTAATGAGTCCGCTCCCATAAATTTTACTACATTGATGCCGGTTAAGTGAGTGTTACACCGTGCACATCGTCAGTAGAAAAGACACCGGACATATATTTTGCGATTCTTGCGAATCTTTTTAAAATTTTATTTGGAGCATGAAACGATTCCTCATCAAAACAAAGTTGGTGGAACACGAGTGGAACTCTTCTTACTCTGAACATAAAACTAAAAACCTATGGGATTACTCTTAAAGTTTTGCTGAATTTATATTAAGTAATTGGTATAAACATCAGCTATTTGTATTTTAATGATGCCTCCTAATTTCTTGAATTCAAAAAGATCAGTTTGGTGATATCTTTTCTTAAATTTGTTGTGATGGTAAGCTGTTAATTTAATAGTAATATTTTAACAGTGTACCACGCTGGATATTTACGCTTAATTTTTATATACAAGAACCAAATTGATTAAACGAACTATAAACTTTTCCATGAAATACTTTACGTGCAGGATTGACATCAGTCCGAGTTTTTAAGAACTCTCAATTGCTATGTAGCAACGCATAATACAGCCTACAAAATTGTATATTTTGTTGTCAGAATTTGTGGAAAAGTTACACAATTCTGATCTATCAACCTTAATACTTTCTGATAGAGAGGGGCAGTAACTATCTTCAAATATGAGATTCCTTCAAACACCAAATTTAAACATTGAGACTACAAATCAAATTAAATATAAAATTAAACTGTAAAATATTTAACATTGCACTAATCTTAAAGTGTATGGTATATCTGATTGAAGAAACTTGAAATATTAAAATCGCCTACTAACAACACATTTTTATCATTAATGAAAATAATTTATAATTTTTTTGTAAATAATTTTAGGTCATCATTATTAACTAGTGGTGGAATATAAATTACAAACACTTGTAAAACAAAATGAAATAGCGTTAATTTGTAACCCATTATATCGACAGAGAATTATTAATGTTATCAATATTTAATAATATACTGTACTTTGCATTAAATACCATCAAAATACCACCACCATACCATGGGCTATGCCTGTATGTTGTTTAACAAGTAAGAGAAGAGTACACGGAACAGATTAGGAAGGGGATACAAGAAGTGGAACAAGAAATAGTGGAAATGAACATAGAAGAGATGTGGGAAAAATTTAAAGAAATCATTAAAAAGTCAGGAGCCAAGGCCTGTGGGTTAACCTCAACAGGAGGAATGAAGAAGAGAACAAGCTGGTGGAGTGAAGAAATTAAAAACACCATTAAAACAAAGAAGAAAGCTTGGAAAAACTATTTACAAAGAAAGAGTGATGAAGCGTATGAGAGATATAAGGCAGTGAGAAAAATAGTAAAGGATAAAGTCAAATTAGCTAAAGCCAAGGAGTGGGAAGAATTTGGGACCAATATAGAAAAGGACAAAGGGGCAAATCAAAAGTTATTCTATAGGGTACTGAAGAACATGAGAAATAAAAGAAGGAAAATCGGGACGAAACAGATTATGGACAAGGAGGGAAGAATATGGAATATGGAATAATGGAAGATGATAAAATTATGGAAAGATGGAAGGAATATTTCCAGGAGATGTTAGAGGGGGAGGAGATAACAGTGGAGAATGCGGAAGAAAGAACACAAAAGGAAGAGGAAATTGGAAAAGAGAGATAGAGAGAGTAGACAAGAGAATGAAATAAGTGATGGCATTAGCATAGAAGAAGTTAAGAAGGCAATAGGAAAGTTGTAGAACGGAAAAGCTCCAGGAGTAGATGGATTAAAAACAGAACTACTGAAGGGAATGGGTGAAGAAGGAATGGTGTTATTACAAAGTATATTAAATAGAGCATGGGTAACACATACAGTACCTAAGGAGTGGAGAATTGCAATAATAGTATCTATTTTCAAAAAAAGGAACCAGAAAACTGCAAATTATCGTGGGGTATTGCTACTGTGCACAACATGCAAGATTAAGGAGGGAAGTGGATGGTTGCATGGAGCACAAAGTGGTTTCAGGTCCGGTTACTGCACACAAGACCATATATTTACATTAAGAAATATAATAGAGAAAAGGCTTCCTTATAACAAAGAAATATATATATATATATATATATATATATATATATATATATATATATATATATATATATATATGTTGTGTGGACTTGGAAAACGCATTCGATAAGGTGATGAGAGAGAAAATATGGGACATATTAGAGAAAAATGGTACAGCAAAAGAATTGATAGAAGCTGTAAAATCATTATACAGTAAAACGGAAAATATAGTAAGGAAGGACAATATGGAAACCAAAAAATTCAGAACCACACAAGGAGTGAGACAGTGCTCTTTATCATTTTCATGAATGAAATAATAACAAAAGTAAGCAGAGAGAGTAAGAAGGTGACAGTAGGATACTATAAAATGAAGCCAGTAGAAGTGAGTGAATGTGTGTTTGCAGACGATATTGCAATAGTGGCAGACACGGAAACAAAATTACAATTTAATGTGGATCTATGGATGAAAGAGTTGGACAAACTGGAATTGAAAGTAAATGTAAGCAAGGCAAAGGTAGTAGCTGTAAGCAATAATAATGAGCAAGAAATGAATATAAAAATAAATAATCAGATAGTGGAACAAGTAAAGAGCCTAAAGTATCTAGGAGTAACCATAGAGGAAGGAGGAAAACAAGATGAAGAAATACATAATAGAATAACGACAGCGACAAAGATCTTCCATAGTATGAAAAAGAGGTTCATTAGTAAAGCAAAAATTAGCTATAAAACAAAAATGTCAATTGCCTCTACACCTAACGGTAGGAGAGGTATAGATTATATTATTATTATTATTATTATTATGTTGTTTAAACCAAGTTTCAAGCAGTGAAATAAAATGATAATTAATGTTACAAACACATGTGCAAATTTCTTGAATTTTTGAGTCCTCTAAAAATTTGAAAATATAATAAAAGTTCGGTGGTTCTACTGGACTTTATTAGTTTGATGTTATGATTCTTGGAGTACCACGAATGTATCTAATACACAAATTACTTGCTCAAGCCGTTATTTTGGAAAGCTCATCTATTGACGTCTTATAATCTTATTGTTACCTTGAAGTCTTATCGAAAGACACTTTCATGTTTCTGGTTCATTTAAATTTTTCAATATATAGGCATTGTTGATAATGTTGGAAACAACACTTCTGGTGGTAAGAATAATTTTAATCGGCGAGGATTCGTTTTGTTATTATCAAATTTACCTAATCTATTTGTTTTTTTCTCAGAGTTTCTGTCCGTGATTTCCTGCATAGCATCTTCAAAATCTAAAGAATATTTACTACAATATTAAGATAATCTAAGTGATTTTAGACTTTCGATTTCGTTCTATGAAGATGTTACAAGAGCATTTAAATCTTTATGTTATCTCTCACACTGTGAACATTTACGGCAGGTCCAGCTTAAATTTTGTTTACACTTTAGACATTTTGTATTACTATATCGCTTTAGTCAAATATCAGGAAATTTTATAAACTTGGTAAGTTCTTTGAAACGAGCCAAGAAATCGACGTGATATGTAGCCGAAAGTCAAAAGAAATGTAAACAAATCACCGTTTGTTAATAAAGATCTAGGTTTTGTTGCATTGTGCCATTTAAAAGAGTACATGTCTTTTATGCATAATGCGTCAATTTCATGTTAGGACATAACAATTGTTTTGAGAAGTAAACAATATCCGCAACAGTATTAACAAATTGTGTTATGAAAAATAATACTTAATATAACCAAAAATCATTTAAGTTAAATGTTCAAACCATCTGCCATTAGTCCTTGACAATGTGAAAATCGGAAAATCTTGTATTATTATTATTATTATTATATTATATAGGTTTGGGCCTCATCAGCCATTGATCGCATGGGTAAACCCTTGGCGATCCCCTCTTATCCGGGTCATTATCCAAAAATGCTATCCCATAAAAGGAGCAATTTAGGCACGTCCCCCGCCTTAAGCCTCGCCTCCTCTAGAATAACAGGGGTCCCTAATATAAGATACCTCTTCTCCTCCAGTGCGGGGCAGGTGTAAAGAAGATGAATCGAGGTTTCCTCGTCTTTTTTACATTATCTGCAGGCCGGGCTATCAGTCAGCCTCAGCTTGTGCTTATATGCATTCAGGCTACTATGGTGGCCCGTTATGATTCCCACCAGGGTTCTGGCTTTGTGCCTGTTCAATTTAATGAATTCTTGGGCCCATTTCTCAATCTCTGAGTATTCGGTGAAGAGTTTGGTTATTCTACAACCCGTTTCTCCTCTCCATCTTTTATTGTGTTGATCTCTTGCCCAGCCATTGATGCGGTCTCTAATCAGATTCCGAATTATTCTCACTGCAGGTTCTGGTCCATAGAGGTTTTCCCTGGTCCCTAGTCTGGCAAGGTCATCTGAAATTAGATTTCCCTTAATGCCATTATACCCAAGTATCCATAAGAGTTCCACCGGTCCCTTCCCTGCCAAGTGGTTCAATGCTTTATAGCAATTATAGACCAGCTTCGACTTTGTCGTTGCTGAATTCAGGGCTGTCAACGCCGCCCTGCTATCCGAGCAGATACATACTTTCTCCTGGGTCTGATTTTGGTCGGCTCCCAGAACACCGCCTGTAATTCCAACTAGCTCGGCCTGGAGTGCGGTAGTGTATTTGCCCAAGGGGAAGGTTTTACCTATCCCGTCGCGTCGCCTATACACCCCCGCACCCGCTCTGTTCACACTCTTGGCTCCATCCGTGTACCAGATGTCTCCATTGAGCGGCAACCTAGCTCGACCCTCCATCCAGTCGGTCTTACTGGTGAGGGTGATCTTATATTTCTTGTCAAACAGGAAGTGGACACGCGTACTGTCATAGGGCATCCAAAGGAGTCCCTCCTCAGCTAGCTCTCTTGAGAATCTATTCAGGTCCCTTACCTTCCTATTCATGTTTCCCACCCTGTGTATTGCCTTTGCGGCTTCCGCTTTCAGGATGACATTAAGAGGTGGTATCCGCGTCAGTATCCCCATCGCCTCGATAGTTGTTGATCTTGGGGCTCCAGTTATACTTCTAAGAATCAATCCTCTTAAATTGTTAAGTCGGTTGGCTTCCGACTTTAAACATGCTCTCTCCCACCAGACCAGTGCTGCATAAGTCAGTCTGGGTTTGAGAATTGCCTCATACATCCATTTCATGGTTTCCGGTTTCAAGCCCCAGCTATTACCAATGGCTCTTCTCAGCTGCCAAAGTATTGCTGTGATTTTGGAACATATGTGACTTAGATGTTTTCTCCATGATAGTTTCCCGTCCAGGATTACTCCTAAGTATTTCACTTCGCTATTATAGCTTAGTTCTTGGCCACCAAGTTTCAGCGGGCATATTTTGTTCCACATATATTTCTTGGTGAACACCATCACCTCAGTTTTAGAGGGATTGACCGAGAGTCCCTTCTCCCTGCACCAATTCCCAACCTTGTTTAAAGCTCCCTGCATTATATCGAGAATCGGCTCCATGAAAGAGCCCTTAGTTATTATTACTAAGTCATCGGCATAGTCAATTACTTGGTAATCCTTTAACCTTTCAAACAGCTCATCTACTACTAGGCACCATAGAAGAGGGACAATACCCCTCCCTGTGGACAGCCCGAGTCGACCCGGCCCTCAATGGTAGTCTTGCCTTTATTGGCAGTAAGCTGTCTGTTTCCCAACATGTGGTCTATCAATTCAGCGATTATTCTGGGGGTGTAGCATCTGCCTAATGCTCCGCTAATCACCTACCTGGATGTAAAGTTGAAGGCTCCTTCAATATCAAGGAAGGTGCCGACAACGTATCCTCCAGAGTTCAGTTGTGACCATATCGATGACACACCCTTATCCAGAGCTGTTTTTGTTAATTTACCAGCTTGATAAGCATGCTGGCTCCCTTGAAACGGCCTCTCTATTAGGACAGTATCCCGAAGGTATCTGACAACTAATCGTTCGGCCGTCTTTAGTAAAAATGAAGTAAGGCTAATCGGCCGAAAGTCCTTAGGGGACGTGTATCCGACTTTGCCCGGTTTAGGTATAAAAACAACCCTTGTGCCTAGCCACACTTTCGGGACCATCTTCAGTGCCAAGCTGGCCCTGGTGATCCTTATGAGTGGACCGAGGATTATCTCTTCTGCTTCCTGCAGAAGTACCGGATAAATGCCGTCCGGTCCCGGCGATTTATATGGATCGGTTCCGCCCAGGTCCTATGTGCCCCTACTAGCGGGTCGGAAATGTCTCCCATCTCCGGTCTATAAAAGCCCGGAAAATGTGCTTTGATGAGATGGTCTAAAGTTTCCTCATCCGATTCTGAGAATTTATCATTAGGGAGCTTGAGCGATCCCAGTATCGCTTCCGGGTTGCGGGCTAGGATCTTGTTCAGCCGTGCTGCCTCAGCTCCCTTATTTATCTCATTACAGAAAGAAACCCAACTATTTCTTTGGGCTTCCCTAACCTCAGCCCTATACTGATCCCTGGCAGTCCTATAGTCCTCCCAGGTTGTACGGACCCATTTCGTCTGCTCATGCTCCCCCACTCCCAAATCAAACTTAATGGCAGAGTGATCCGAGAGTGCGGGTTCATCCGAGACTCTCCAGTTCCGCACGTATCCCGCCAGGTGTCTGGAGTCCAAGGTAATGTCAATTACCTCCTCCCTTATAGCGTTATGAAAAGTGGGTGTGTTTCCCACATTTGAAATATCTAGCTCTGTACTTACCAGATATTCCTATTGGTATTCGTGCTACTCCAGACCATATGGTGTGAGTTCGTATCACATCCCATCAGCAAAGGCAAGTCGGCTTTTTGACAGAAGTCCACAAGTTCCTTCACCTCTGGTGTCGGATTGTCCCTGCTGTCATATGGTAGATAGGCTGACGCTATGACCACCCTACCTACATTTTCAAGCACCGTAGTTACCGCCATTAGGTCCCCTGTGGACCATTTCCACAGGGGTGTGGCGCTAATGTTCTTTACTACGGTACTGGCTCTGGGTCTGTTGGTATTACTACTCCTGTAACAGAGAAAATTTTCCAGTCCCTTTATAGATCCCTGCACCACCCAAGGTTCTTGGATGAGTGCTATCCCTGTGTGCATCTTAGCCATACTCCTCTGCAGAATAGAAGAGGCATCTTTGCTTCGATGTAAGTTAATCTGAATTTGAATCATTCTTTTCTTAGCACTTGCACCACTTTCGTCCCCTGGTTTGTTCAGATTCCCCTCGCCCTCTGCCTCAATAGAGGTCAAGGTCCCGAGTGTGGCCTGGGTATCGGCGGTGGAGCAACTGCTTGTCTGGGAGGACGGAGGCGTCCACGATACAGGCCCGCTTTCGACCTACTTATCCTCCAAGATTCTTTCATGGATTGATCGTTCCATTTTGGTCCCATTTTAGACGGGCTAGGAAGATCATCATCATCATTGAGGTCGCCAACACTCCTAGGAGTTGCTTCCTCACGTCTAGCTTTAGCCAGCTTCCTTCGCTGGCTTCCGCTTATTCGTTTTTTAGCAGTTGCCCCACTTTCGTCCCCCGGTTTACTCAGGTTTCCCTCGTCCCTTTCCCTCAATAGAGATCAAGGGCAAGGTCCCGAGTGTGGCCTGGGTGTCGGCGATGGAGCAACTGCTTGGCAGGGAGGATGGAGGCGTCCGCGGTACAGGCCCGCTTTCGACCTCCTTATCCTCCAAGCTTTTTCCTTTGCGGACTGGTTTCATTTTGGTCCCACGACTAGCTAGGGAAATAAAGGTCCACCCCCGCAGAGCCCCGTATGCGGGGGTAAGGCGACTTAAATACTCAGGAGTTACACCAGATGCTCTTGAGGCACCGATTGCGACTCTCGGTATCCCCTGAGAGCCAACCAGTCCGATAGGCTCGGTATCTCACACCATCGGATTAGGTGGGGTGTATCATACCCATCCAGTTTCACCAGGCTGAATGGGGGGCTGTTTCTTAGTTGTGAACCGGGTTTGTCGCCCCCTCTTGTGTAAACTCAAGAAGGGTTCATACCCGGGATGCTGCCAAGCCACATCCCTTCATTCGCATGGACGGGCCCTTTACCAGGGCCGCCTCATTCATACTCCCATTCGCTGGGCAACCCCTACTTAAAGGGGTGCCATCATTCATACAGGTATGGACCCTTAGAGCGCCCCCCAGCCCACAAGGCCCCCCCACCAACTGCAAGATCTTACAGCCCCTAGGGGGAGTTTGTAAATCGCTATATAAAGTATCAGCGTTAATTATCTTAGTTCGTTCTAAATTATATCTTTTAATGCTTTCATATTTGGTATTTGATCTGTTGAAGAATGCCTTAGATTTAAGGTAACCACAAAACTAGTTTAGCGGAGATAAATGCAGATATCTATCTAGCCAGTCAAAATAGTTCTTCTACCAATTCACCAGGAAAGATTATGTTTACATAGTGACAATTTAGAACAATTTGTGAATAATGTGATGGTGTACCATCGATATGGTACCATATTTACTGTATTAGTATTTTCGAATATTTCATTACAGTGGTTAAACTATGGGAATTATGTGCTGATGTAACACCAAATATTTTTCAACTTTCAAGACACCGTCATTAAAAAATAGTTCTATAAATGTCGAACCAACAATTTCCACCTAATGTTGATTTTTTCAAAAACTACGTGTCTCTCTACAAACCATCATCTATTGGGTACTTACCATTAGTGAGGATTTTCGAAGACAGTATATCTACAATTTTGCTTATTCATCGAGCTATTTAGACGATAAGTTGCCTTTTCAGAGAAAACAACTTGGTTTGGGAATTGGGGATTATTACATCGTTCCATCATAACTAATAAAATACAATTGTGTCGTTGAAGTCATCTTTTCGAAGTTCGTGAGCTAATTGTACTTTGAATGAATTCCTCTTATACTTTTTCAAGCTTTTCAAAAGATTTCAAAACAGACTGCAAGCTCTAATGCGAGTTTGTGCGTAGTACTAACTGTGTATCTTCCGGAAAAGCAGGACAAGTTTTGGTAGAATTATATATTATATTTTAATTGCAGTTGAGCATGTAAAAGGTCTTTTGGGATATTATTATTAAATAATACTTCAGCTTGTATACAGGTACTGTCTCTGTAGGCAATTATCATCAAAATTTCTTTTCATTGTGTAACTTAAATGTATCATATCTTGAACAGTTGTGATAATAGATAAGTACAATTATTAAGTAACCTAACTAATATAAGTAACAAAATAACATAAATACAATATGAAATCCTAGAATCAAGAAATTCTCAAAAAAGTCACGTTGAGTAACATAACAGTAATAACAACATTTAGAAAAAGTAAAATGTAGAATTTTCAGAGAAGTAACCACAGCCAGTGTCGGAACGAACGAATGGAAATATAAGTTAAAAATATAATTGATAACTTTCTCTCACCAATTGTTATGTAACTTACAACAACATTTTATAAGCCAACATACGTAAGAAATGTGTAAAAGTGTTTTCATTAAAGAACTGTTGAAGAGGTCTAATCTTAACAGCGATGACGTTAAAAAAGTATACGTATACCAAAAAAATGCGTATCTAAAAAATAAAATCGATCTATCTAAACATTTTTCCCTGCTTACCCGATAATGATTTTATGGAATTTGTTCCAATCCTTACTTGATTACTATCTATTAAATAATTTTAATATTATAAACACCTGTTCGGCGTATCCAAGTGTAAGTTATATTCCAATTGCGTTAATGTCCAAATTTGTTGCAATTATACATTTGAAAGAATAAGAAAATGTAAAAAGATTGAAATTATGAATTTATTGGCATTATTTATGTGCGTAATTTTCACCAGTCAAGTCCTTACTGTACCATTATTGTCTATTCGATGTTTTTATTTACATACTGTTTCAATAAAAAGAAACTAAATCCATACAATGATGAAAAAAGCTATATCTTTGTTCATAATTTTATTCATATGATCAATAACATGGTTCAAAATGAATCGAAGTTTTTGAAACTATTTAAAAAAATTGTAAAAATTTTCTTGACTTTTGCTTTCTGATCATATCATTTATAATGCTACTATTAATATTTACTCTAGGTTATATGAATAGGTGAAGGTTCATTAAGGCGATACTTTTATTATAATTTTTCAGTTATATAATAAATATTATTGATGATATTTAATTATCGATTAATGATTTTAATTGTCAAAACATTGTAACAGAAACTCTCTAAAATGTTAAATAGTATTGAATATTACGAAACTATTTTACAAAAAGAAACAGCTTTGCATAAACGCACACTAGATTTCGCCAACCAAGCAAATGTCATCAGGAGATTATTAGAACTGTAATCATCTTCTGATGATTCAAGTTGAAGGCATCACAGTTTTGCCAACTCGGATATAAGACTGCTGAACTCTTCCTTCGTGTTCGTGGAAAATTAGTCTCCTATTTTTTGTTGCTGCTTCGAAGGTTCCAAATTTATTCCCCTGTCCCAAAATTATTGTATTGTATTGTCATAAAAGCTTCATTTACAATTCAAAATTAAATGTAACATTAAATATAAGAATTCTATATTAACTAGGAACAAGGATTTACTACTTTGAGATTGGTGACATGATTTCTTCTCTTAGTTTTAATAAAGTTTTTCATTTCATAAGTTATTTAGTATAAAATATACTTAAACGCTTCGTGAATAAAAAATATAAAACCAAATTTAGATTTATATACTATTTAAAACGTAATCTATTTTTATAGTTTATTACGTAATTTACTTGATATTCGACATCAGTGGGGTTTGTATACAGAAGTAGTACCGCACGCAAAATATTCATTACCACAAACAACGGAAAATTTTCATTCAGTCAATATTTATTATAAATATACTTTTGTGATAAATAACTTTTTTGTTTGTGAAGTTAATGTCATAATTTGGAAAAGCATATGTTCGTGTATGGCATTGTTAAAGATTACTTCCATATAATACAGTATGTAATTACTGATTTGATAAATATCATATGATTAGTAACTTGTATTATGTACAGTTATTTACTTCATCTGATATTGCTATTTGTATACATAACTATACGCTGTATACATACCTAGTACCTACTATGTATCAAAGAGAAACTTAATAAATAATTCATAATAAAATATTCTTATGTAATGTATACTAATAAATTAACAAAGTAGAGTATCTAGTTATCTAATGACATATCTCTAGGTCTGTAGTTTGTAGATATGTTATCATTACATGAGTCATTAAGTAACAATGAGTTTAATAAAAATATTACAAATTACACATTTTTTTAACACATTTTAAAACAGTATACATTTTAATATAGCATCACTTGAGAAAAGTACAGAATATGTATTTTACTTTTACCTGCATATTAATATATGTAGGTGTGACATTGACGTTAATGACCACAGTTTATGATGATATAAAATATAAATATAAAATATCAATTCCATAAAATAATGTTTACAACGCACTATTCATTTCATCGCTATTTACCAAATAAATAATTCTCTTATTTTGCCGATAGACAGAACGGCCTACCTGAGCCTAGTCATAAAAATACTCCAGGGTATGAGATAAGAGCCATTTGGGATTTTTTATTTGGCAAATAAACTATACCATGCAGTATTATTATGCGTACCAGATTAATGAAACGTCGACATATGAATCTAGGTGGAAAACAAATTAAAACTAAAAGTACAATTATTTTAATAGAACTTTCCTAAAAAATATTGATTTGGGTTTGTGTGCGTCAAATATTGAAATATTAATTTCAATAATTATTATAATAATTTAATTATTAAGTCCCATTTTATTGAGGAAAGCCTGTTTCAAGTACCTTTGATGCACTTTTACTCTGTTTTTTTTTATTTTTTTACTTTTACTCTATTTTTTCCACTGTTTTGCTATTCTCTTGGAACTACTTGGTTTGTATGAATAATAAATAAAGTAATGTATAAATTGGATAACACTAGTACTAATGTTTTTTTTTAATTACTTGGACATGTTAAAATATTTGTTTGAAATACCACTTTGATATAAGTTATGATCGATATATTTTTTAATGGATAGCTCAATTCTTTATTGTGGTATTTGAAATAATTCTTTTTTATCTACACTGAAGTAAAATAAAAGATTATATGAGATTTTTTGAGTAATAATTCGGCAAAACAAAGGCAAATTTAATCATTATCTATTCCCAATTATATTACAATCTATTTAGAACTCTAATAGAGAAGATATTAAATAATAATTAGATATTAAATAATTAAGTCTATACATACGGTTGGAGTGTGTAATCACTAATCCAATGAGAAATTCCCCTTTTCCACTTAGACATGATAACTATTGTTGTGAATCACTACCACATACACTAGTAGCACTAACAATACACTTAGAATTTTCACAATAAATAAATGGGTGTTTTAATCTTCTGGTGGTTCTAATTGGTGTCATAAGGTTCTTCCCAAGTTAGGGTGAGAACTTCAGAATCTCTGCGTATTGCTTTTCGTGGTAAACTATGGAGCACTTTCCATATATGGAAACTATGGAGTGTGGATTTTAGAGTTTCTTAGGATCTTAGGTCGATTGAAACCTCTATATTATTTTGATATTTGAGGAGGAGGCTGTACCCCATAATTCAATCCCATATGTACATATGAGCTTAATTATGATATATATTAGAAGTTTGTTATTGACTGAAATTTCAGATTTTCTATTCAGTATCGAATATAGTTGTCACAATATAATGTCAATTTAGTTCCTTTTTTTACTTTTTGTATATATGTGTTTTTTTCAGGTTTGTGTTTAATCAAGATACATTTCAAGATATTCAGCCTCTTCCTTTTCTGGGACATCTTTTTTGTATAGAGTTACAGGGGAACATGAACCATGTTAACTGTAGATCCAACATGTGAATGTTAGATCTACAGATTTGTTGTCGTTGACTTTGATTTTTCATTTGTTTATCCATTTTTGTATGCTATCTAGATTTTCCTATATGATTTCAGAAACTGCAGTTGCGCTTATGCTCGATGCTATTATTGCCGTATCCTCAGAAAAAGTGGCTGTTGCTACACCGAGAGTGATAGGTAAATTTGCTGTATACTCATATAGTAAAGGATTGGATCCAATAGCCTCCCTTGTGGTACTTCAGCTCATATAGGTTGAAGATCAGTATCTTCATTTTCAAATTTTACTTTTTTTTACATATATGTGTATATGATCTCACTTTTGGCAAACTTTATATTTAATAATTCGAGCTAGGGATATTTTTGCTTTTATTTTGTGTAAAAATATCTTTCAGGTATCCCGTAAATAAATTTGCTTTGTCGTTGAGGATTTTCGCCCAAGTTTCATAATTTATTCTTATGGAAGGCAATATGGTTTATGGTTGTCATTTTAATTTTTTGTGACTTTCCATAACGAATATTCTGTTTCCTCGGTTGCATCGTTCAACTATTTTTTTAGTTGCTGTTAATTCCTTTAAGTTTTTGGTAGCTTTGTTGAGTTCCTTTATTTAGAATTGTTATTCTATTTAATTACCGCTCTCCCTGAGTTTTTTTTTATAAAATTATTTCTCATACTGTTACACCTCATTGAAGTCATATTCCATACTGCTTGTTGGATAATCTGATTAAAATGATCTACTGCATTCTCTGGTTCACGTATAGTTTCAAAGATATTTGTGTTTTGATATTATTCATTGCAAAGTATTACAAAGTATACTCAAGAAGAAATCTTCATATGATATAGAAACCAATTAATATAATAATAAAATTGTTCTCTAAATGAGTCCCGTTTTTCAATAGGAATAATTTGTGTACTCAGTGTTATATTTATAGATTATTCGTTAATATAAATGCTAGTTCAAAACAGGATTTGGCCTTGAAGTATTTTTTGTCAACTCCGTGTATGATGCAGAAATCAAATTGAATATTTAAAATAAAAAAAATTAATTTATACTTAATTATTTATTCACCGTCTTTAACATTGTCAAGACGTGAATGGGGCACATTTTGAACTTTTATTGTAAATTAATTTTCTAGTTTTAGATTTCAATAATTATTACATTTTCATTTGCTTTGTGGAGTTATTACTTGAAAAAATATATGTAACCAATCACTTTAGTTTACTGTGCGAAAAAAAATATCCTTCCAAATGGCGCAATCAAAAATGAGGCTTTCCACTAAAGAAAATATTAATGACGTAATAACTTTAAAAATACAGTTCGAACAATTTAAAAGGTAACTAAAGTACGTCTATGCATTTTAAATACGTCCTTTGACATGTCCGATTGGTTAACAAAATATTACTACCATATTACCAATATTATCGAATTTCGGACTCACTGTATTTTTAATTTATGAGATATTCTGTAAAATGTCTCATAAATTAAACATAATTACGATTAACTAATAAATAAATGAAAATACTACATAGAATATAGATTAATATATATTTAATTTCGTTGTTACTAAATTAGAATAATAAAATATTAGTTAATAGTCATTTAGTATATTGGTAGTAGTATAAATTGGTAATAGTGTAAAAACTATTGGTTCATATTAATATACTATTAGTTCTGATTTATTTGAGGTTATTGTAATTCATAAATTTTCACCTATAATTTTAATATGAATTTTCTCTTTACCTAGTTAATATTTTTATCCACTGTCAGAAAACAAGCTTATTATTTCATAGTGACGATAACTATTCTTTACTTTCTATTTCAGATTTACAATATATACAATTTCCTTTATTTTCTATCATAAATAGTTGCTGATATTTATTCAAAATCACAAGGAGTAACTACTCGACTGACTAAGCAACTGAAGGTTTTACTAGTGAAATTATTTTATTATTATTTCTACGACTGTCCAAAAAACTTATTTTTGAAGTAGAAAATTCCAGCTCGAAGCTAAATTTTAGAGCAAACTAACACAAATTTTGGCATGCTTAGGTTAAGACGATATCGTTATTACAATTAAAAACTACTGCAAAGTATTACTGGGTTATTTCTTTATTTTTCTATAATATCAAAAATTTCATAAACAAAGCCATAAAAGGAATTATTAAGATGAAACAGAATATTCATGAAGGAAGAAAGTATTTGTCTTCATGAGTATACATTAGGTGTATAAGGTTTGGAAATATTGTAATATAAATGAGACCATTTCTTCAATAAAACGCTTAGATATGTAGACATAAAGTATATAGCAATGTCATAAAGATAAAGTATGGGGTATGAGCTGTTCCAAAAACTATATATATATATATATATATATATATATATATATATATATATATATATATATATATATATATATATATATATATATATATATATATATTAGTTGTTATATTTTCTTAGTGCTGTTATGTATATCTGTGTAGTACCGAAACTTCAATATACCTTTTTCAGTATTCTGTTAGCGCCACGAAACAATATGAAGCTGAGCTATAACTATAGACATCATCCTGGAAATGCTTTCAGATGCCCCCCATAATCCATAAGGTACTGCCCTTCAGAATCTTTCAGAATCAGAATTTAATTCTCTTTGTTCCGATTGTTTCTACACAGTTTTGAACTTCCAAAAAAGTTTAACCCATTTGGTTTGACACAGTAGGGGGACTTTAATGAGGATTTAATCTGAATAATTTGCCACTATAATTTGAAGAGAAATGAAGTAACTATTTAAGGAGCATTTTCTAGTTACTTCAGAGATCAATCAAACGAGGGTTTTTTAATCTGGGTAATGGGCAAAATCAGCATTAATGAGATGAATCACATTTGTTTATATGGACCAAATTATTGTGAATGATATATTTCCAAGGTTTAGTTTGAGAGAAAGACATTTCAGTATTGGACCAATACTGGTCCATATACAATATTCAGTATTGATATAGTGGCCAATATACTACATACTACAATTGCTAGCCATGTATATGACTCGTTACTAAATACTAATGCTATACTTACCGGATTTTTATACTAAACTTACCGGATCAATTATAATTAGGAGTAGGCAACAGCAGATGTCAAAAATATAGTTAAGAGTCCTTGGCATCCTTAAGGGTCCTTGGCACCCATTATACCTAATATAATCTAAACCAGCAGCATCTAAATTGTTCCAACTAAGAATTAAATTACCACTGGGTAGTCATTACGTAATTTGTACTAACTATATGATATTATAGTTAAAATCACTTTTAACAAAAACATTGTACTCATTATATTCGAACGACTATATCCACATGTAGTCGTTCTACTACCTCTTGGGCCCATATAGTTTTATTACATCTAAGTAACTTAGAAGTAATAAAACTATGTGGTACTTCAAATATATTGAATGGTATAGCATTACCAAATCAAATTACTTTAGAACAATGAAGTTAATACAGTAGCATCCACTACAGTGTATTGTTACTTATTATACATTTTTAGAACTTTAAAGTAGTTCCAAAATAGCAGTTACATAGTAGATACTTTTGAAGTTATCTGATCTTTAAAGGATCATACCTGATTCATTAAAGTTATTAACTATGTAGATGTTTAGAATTAGATTTGCATGATCATAATTTTCAAAAAATGACTTTCACTAATCACTGCGCAGCAAAATTTTGTTATTTTATAAATATACACCATACCTATTTATTTACAAAACGGACGCCATTATGTTAAATAAAAATTTTTATAACTGTTAAAAATAATATTGTGTACTCAACGTTAGTACAATATGAAATAAATGCTTAATTATAGTTACTTAGTTAATACTGATATTAAAAATACTTTTCTAGGTATGCGTAGAAGAAAATGTGAGACACCATTTGAAGGGAAAAGGATGCACTTTACGCGCGGCCAAATCGAACTCTGTGTACATTCATATATCTCGATATTCACTTTGCAAAGGTCTCAATTCGACTGAGTAAAGACCAGGATATTTAATCGCCGATATCGCAGCTTTGAGACTTGCTCCTATTTTTGATGAGCTGTAATTCGGTTTTACTGTCAAATTCAGTCTCCTTAGCTCGTCAAATTAAAACTCGTTCATATCTGTTTCGGTAAAAAACAACCATGAAAATTATTAGGGAGTGTTATCCGTATTTGATGTATACCGTTCTAGGTGAGAAGGTGATCAATTTATAATTGTGTTTTTT
Organism: Rosalia funebris; assembly: GCA_037954035.1. Lineage (NCBI taxonomy): Eukaryota > Metazoa > Arthropoda > Insecta > Coleoptera > Cerambycidae > Rosalia > Rosalia funebris. The sequence goes on along the minus strand of JAZFAV010000032.1, from coordinate 28,862,052 downwards.
AGAATAATAAATATACATTTTAAGCAACTAAGAAGAATGAAAAGCCCTCTAAAAGGCATTCTTCTTGTATTCTAACTTTAGCACTAAAAACATTTCCAAATGTTGATGCAGTGAAATTAATTTAAATTCGCTCAAACTGAATTTAGTTTTGCTTAATGTATATAATGTATAGCGTAGTTCTAGTTATACTTTTAGATACCTACCTTTTTATTTTGTTTTATTAATTTTGTCAAAGCATATGTTTATTTTCTACTTATTTTTATGTAACAATATGGTAATGTAAACTATTTGTATACAATTTTGTACGCATATATCGTAGAGAAAGTACTCGAATATTAAATATATATATATATATATATATATATATATATATATATATATATATATATATATATATATATATATATATATATATATATATATATACATTCTTATCAGTGGTAAAAATTATTCCTAGGAATTGGTAGAACGTTGTTAATTTTTGTATGCTTACTGCAATTTTTTTTTATCTCCATTTCAAACCTGCGCCAGATCACAAACTGTATCAAGCATACATGTGCAGATATCGGAGTTTACTGAATTTTCATCCTATCTATGTAGGGAGACCGGTTTTCCAGAAAACACTGGAGATTTATATGGTACATGTACAATTACCGACATACATTTAGCCAACCAAGCTTCTGTTTTCTGAAGACAATTAAAACTAAATTCTAAACTATTTCTACTCTCTATACAAGTACATGTATTTTTTGATCGGTTTTGATTCCCTGTTACTGTTTTCCTATATCTTATAAGGTATGAGAAGATAAACTATTCCAGTTTACTTTGGTATTGAATCTAATACCTAATTTCTCGTAACTATTTTTCTTTCGTGGTTAGTAAGCCAAGCGAAGTAAATTTCCAGTTTAATGGACTGTTAATATTGTAATCAACCAAAATATCATATTTCTTTTATTCACGTTATTAAGCATTTTTATTTCAAGCGTGTGACTACTCTTTTATAATTTTGTCAGTTATAATTTTGTTACGATGTTGACAACTGACTTCCTAAAGTCCTCAACTTCCGTTTTCTAAAACTTGTTACCTAACGTCATTCTCAAATCTTTGCAATTTCTGGTATATTGTGGTTCGTATGGAATAGATATACATTTTAAATTCTCAGAGGTTTCTCAAACATAGTAGATAAATTAATTTGGAGGCAACTCTTATAGGAGGCATAACTATACGACATTAATTACGAAGAGTTGCCTTAGATTTACGGTTTATAATTAATGTACATACATACCATGTGAATAGAATGTCAATTGCTCCTAGCTAATTCCTTAATTACTCTTTCTTTTTTCTTTCTAGCCTCTCGGTATTAAGCGCAAGTATTAACAATTACCTAATGGATAAAAAAACTGAGGTTTGCCATGTTATGTTTATAATAGTGATTAGAGTCATTCGTAAGTAATTCATCTTAAGAATGCTAGTTTGTTCATTTCCACAGTTTCTAATGATTAAACGTAACTAATTTAATCTATATAAATACAGAATTACTTACAGATAAACTAGTTACTTGAAGTTATGTTATTTATTGCAATATATTAAATAATTAATCAAAGCCTAACTCATATTCATATGAATATTCTTAAATGACTATTTGTTTATATAAACATACATTCTGTAAGATTATATGTATACCAGAGTGTAAGTTTATATAAACATTACATTAAACAAGTTTATATAAACATTCATTTACATTCTGGTTTCATGATACCAGAATGTAAATGAATGGTTCCATTTTGATTTTGTATTGTACCTAACATTTTAATATATTTTATGTTATACTGAGATAAATAGACCAAGTAAGCGGTTTTACTAAAATTATCTGCATTATAATAAGTACATATTTTGTTAAGATTATATTATCATCAATTTAATACAAGAAAAAATATTTTGCTACAGCTTATGTAACAGTCTAAACTGTAGGACCTGTAGATGGAAAGCATAACATATTTTCAATATCAGCAGGAATTGAAAAATATTTTTCAGTTGTTGTTCAATAATGTATTTTACACAAAAATAAGGTAACAGTAAGGATACAATCTGTTTATTTTTAAGTCGTACACTAATTAGTGGTAAGGGAAACGTGGACTTATGGCAATAAACAAAATGTTTTAGGAAAAGCTCAATATTAAAACATGTGAAAAATGTGGATATGTCGCAATCTATTTGGAGCCTATTTAATGGTAATATTTCCTAGGGTTTTGCTCAGTGTGGTTATCCATTTATGTTGGATGCATTATTGTCCAACAATTGAAAAATATTTTTCAATTGTTGATATTGAAAATATGTTATGTTTTCCATCTACAAGTCCTACAGTTTACGTTGTTGCATAAGCTGTAGAACGTAGGAATTTCAGTAATTTTAACTTAATCACTGGATAATATGAAATATCGTAATAGTACCATTTTTCATATTTTAAAAGATAATGATCAGTAATTGAGGATATTCGGGATTATTATATTTCAACTATGTTTTTATTAATATTTTAACTTTAATAAAGTTATTAGATTTTTTTCTACTTTAAATACCATTCGAAATGAATTGTTGAGCTTGAAACTTTCTTCTGGAGTATCGTGTTCCTGCTTACGATATTCTGTGTTACATAATTAATAAACTAGGGTGGCGTCCACCTTGAACAACGATTTAATTTGTAACACCCTATCGAATCTTGACTTAGCTCGTTAGATCCCATGAAAACCCAATCGCAAGATTATAAGTAATTTGATAAGTTTGATAATTTTTGTAGCTTTAGTGGGATAACGTAATTTATATCGATTAATTGCTACAAAGTCAGTCGATACGTGTGAAGTTTATTCTACTTTCTTTTTAACTGTTTAATGTTTTACATTATATCACAATATCTGTTGACGCCTCACCCCCACGAAATTACTGAATATTATATTTTCGTGAAATATAATTATATAACATCCCTAAAGCAAAAACTGTTAACAGTAATTCAAGAATTAGACACAGTATTTAATCAAATACTCATTTAACTGAAAAATTAAAAAAGCGACTAAGATACTATTTTAGTTCTTATGTTAGAAAGGATGCGAGGCGAGCAAGAAAAATGGTTTTGAATTTATCAATGTTAGTTGCAAGGAGATTGAAACTCGGGGAGGAGGTGGAGACGACGGTGCCACTTCCAAGGATAATGTGATTTTAGTTACCTACTCATTAGTCGAGAAATCTATACGAATCTCAACAAATATTAATAATACTTTTAATTTTATTAATTATTTTCGTTGATCTATTACATAATTATGACCAGCACTAATATTTCACGCATTCCTAATGAGGCTTTTACATTTTTCATATAGATATTAACTAGGTACTTATATTTTATTGTATTTATTATAATCTTGTGGTATATCAAAAATAAAAGAGAATAGAACTACTACTTCCATTAACGTTACAGAGAATAGAAATTTGTAAATGGTTTTAAGATTGTCATATAATTTAGTTTAACAATTAATTAAGAATTATGTTGATTTAGACGCAAAGGGTCTTATATATGTGGTTTATAGTCACACCTAGATGCTGACAATAATTTGAATACATATTTATTAACACCAAGTTATTTATCTAATCTATAGAATTCACAACTTGACATTTTGCATAAATATTTCTGCTTAAATCTTAGTAAATAACTAATCTATATTATATAATAAAATAAAGTACAACTAGTTATGATACGGAGTAAGTGGGTATGAAAATACGTTAAGAAAAAGGAATCGTTGTCCTATTTTGGTATATATGGAAGGTAATTGACGTAGTCTAAAATGAAGAACTAGAAGAATAAAAACGTTCTATCATCAACCCCACCCACTTCATACTGTGAAATGGAAATATCCAGTAGCGTATATCATATAGTGCTCTCATTTCAAAAGTCCACATCCATTATTTCTTGATGGAAAATGATCTTTAGACAAGAACTAAATGTAAATTTAGATATCGAAGGGGAAGTATAAAACTAATCTTCTTTGCAGTTTAGGTTGTACTCCCTTACCACCAGCTAGCTCTACTTAAACTTTGTAAAAAGCCTACCTTGTAATGCATTATTTGGAAGGTCTTAAAAATTTTGATTTCACTTTATTTAGAAAACTGACATCGATTAATCCGTTCACGTAATAGAAGAAAAAATTTAATAATTAAAATAAAACAAAAGAAATTAATGGAATAAATTTAATTATAGTCATACCTAGTTAAGTATAGTTACATCTATTCCACCATTGTTGGAGTTATATCTGGAGATTTCATAGGATATTTCAGAACGCCTCTTCTGCCAGTACATTTGTTGAAAAAACTTTGATCCAGTCATTCTCTAACACGTAATGCTTATTGTGGTGGTGCATCATCCTGTTAAAAGACTTAATTTTATTCATGCAATAGTGGGTATTCTTCTTCATTGACTTTGTGTTTTATAAGAACTACGTTGTGAGGGGATTGATTTAAATTCCCAACAAATTTAAGCATAATTGACTAGTAGAATTTTCTTCAATGAAAATAAATCCTATTATTTCATTTTCCAAAATTTCAGTACAGACATTGATTTTTTGAGGAAATTGAGCATTATCCTCTTGAAATACATATGGATTTTCATTATTCCATTATCTATGGTTATGTTTATTTACAAAGTTATTAAGAGGAAATGTTGCATCATCACTGAAATAAATATTCCTTATCAAATTTGGGTCATTTTGTTTTCTCGCAGTCGTTATTTCATAAAAAATAATCCTTATATCATAGTTCTCTTCGCCGAGTTACTAAATAATGCTAATTTTATAAGAAAAGAACTTGTATAAAGCTTTGTGTATGAAATCATTTGAAATATTTTTTTAACATGGAGACTTTTGGAATTGAAATGATAGAATCAAAAGCGAAATGAGCGCTACAATACTAATCTGTGTAGCTTGAGTAAGAACTCTCGGCTTTTTATTTACTTTCTTGGATACGGACTCTGTCTTTTTATATTTTTTAACAAGGTCAAGCGCATATCGGAGCCTTGCATTTTTGTACCTTTTATTAAAAACCACATTATTAAAAACAGTTTCAGTTCTTTCTTCTAAAGTATACACCATTACGAATCATATCACTGTCGCTATAAACTGACACTACTAGAAAAACACTTTTAAATCACTAATAATTACCATAAATGTTTTCAAAAATTAATTATAGTTGTAATATGAATAGGAATAAATTGTATGTTAAATTACAAATGAGCAATGAGTTAAAATAAGCATTTCTCGTACTTCGGATATCAGCAAAGGAAAAGTGATATGTGTAAAAAAATAAAAAGAAATAAAACTTATCAATATTAAGTATGGGACAGAAATACCATAAAAGTGATGCTTCCTACTGTCATTGAACTCATAACTGTTCTTCTATTAATTTATTTTATTTGTGTTTTATTCTATTATTTTATTTTTGCTTCTATGTTACGAGATACTTTATTATTGATATGAGAACAGACAAACCGATTTCAGTTTTCTAAACGAAGTTAGTTCAGAAGTTTTACGACCTTTATGGGACGCATTACAAGATAAGGGTTGTTATTTGAATTTTTTAAACGGGGGAAGGTGAGGATGCAGTTGTAACGGATACTGGTTTTGAACTTCTCGATATCCAAATTTATGTATATTTTAGACGTATTTTTTTGCTAAAAGAAATAAGGGGGTGGGTAGTTTTGAAGCGAAAGCATTACATAGATCGCAAATTACATCAGATTATTATTCCAGAAGTTCAACTGTCTATTTTAACCTCAGAAATAATTTGCACCTACACAATTTAGCTGGAGTTAATCAAATATATTTTTTTGTTACGGTAAATTCAGTGAAGACCTCCCACACATAACCATGTAACTATTCATAAATACAAATCATGTCATGTCATGTTTTATGTCAAAATCATTTTATTATTCTATTTAGGCTATATCAATAAATTTATAAAAGGTAGCAAACAAATATTAAATGAAATTGGACTAAAGATCAAAGCCGCAATAGAATTCTAAAGGTTTTAACAAATTTCTAACAGTAAACAACAGCGCGTATGTAATAGCCAAACAATCATGAATAATTCAAATAATCACTCACCAATATCAAGAACATTTGGTAGAACGAGATTCAACTCGTCCATATAACAACCAATAGAGGAATTTAATTGTAACCCCAAGTATTCTTGTATACTTCTCAATAATCTAAAAAAGTTAGCGTGAAGAAGAAAACTGATTGTTAACTGAAACAAATAAGGTAGATAATACATAAAATTACATAAGCGCGTCAATAAAGAATTTTTATGTGTTTTAATAAATATAACTATTGTAAGCATTTAATATATTTAATAAACGTATTTGTGTTGTAGAGTTTGCTTATCGAAAATGGTATCGAAAATTGTGAACAGCTTTCCTTTAGTGACACAATAATACTTACGATATATTTCCAGATATTTTACAAAACTTATTACACTGATTTTAAGTATAAAATAAAAACATTTGGTGGTTATGTAAATACTCTCGGTATGAATATTTAATAATGACATACTGTATACGAGATATGTCATGTATGATAAAAAAGCAAGACGGAGGACTCATAAATCTTGGTCTTGAGGAACAAATTAGGTTAATGTCCGTCAGACTACAGGATACCGAAAAATACACAACTTCAACATGGCTTCTACAAGCTCAACTTAAAAGTGCATTATTGTCTAAGATGTCGCAGCGTCTTGAAAAATGTTCCTCATAAGTTATTGTCAAATGATTGTGTTTGTACTGGAAAATGAAAGTTTATGACAAATGTGTTATTGTAATGTTTTGCATATATAAATATCGTAGTTCGAGCAATATCTTCCCATATAGGGCCGCTACCTATTAATAACGATATGCGGTTTATGTTTACCATACCTATTTACATTATGAATGTTCCGATTAACCGTTAAATGTAGTAGAGTATCTATGCAAAATAATTCACATTTAGAATTTTAATAAAGACCTAAGTTTAAAGAGTAATTCTTGCTTTGAAAGAACTTTCCTTTTTATATGTGACGAAAATCATGATTGTTCATGACTGGCAACTGTACAATTTATGCTATAGAAATATTTAAATTTAAAATAGTTCATATTAAATATGAACTATTTTATTTATTTCCATCAAGTTTTTTAAGTTAATTCTATTTAAGAAGACATTCTATTTAATTAAGTGTTTAAACATACACAAATACTTAGTAGAGAATTAATTACTTTAACGAAGTTGATTAAATTAATGTGTGATGAACTATTTACACACCTTTAGTTGTAAATTATATCTAATATTATATTAAAATATCTAACATGAATTGTCATTTGTTATCAGTAGCTATAAGCAGTAACAATTGATTAACTTCTGCGCTTTTAAAAGTTACATACAATACAAAGTCTGAAAGATATTTTAAAAAGTTTAAAAATTGCATATTACAATATTCAGTCTGTTAAGTTAATGACAATTACTGGATAAGTGATTTTGGAAGATTACAGTAGTCTATGTAAAACGATGTTGGGAATAGAGGTTACGAGTATGAAATACATACATGAAGATTCGAAAAATGTATATGAGGATTTCTCAATATTACAACTATACGATCTCAAGAAATACAGGTTAGATTGATAATAATGATGATGATGATGAGGATAATGATAACGATGGTGATGATTAAACACTTAGTAATTTATATTTTACTTGATATAGAATGATTCTTGGATATAAGATTTAGAACATAAAGAATGAACGAAAGTTTGTCACAATATAAGGTCATTTGGTCACCTGAATAGTCCTGAAAGGTATTCTAATATAATATTCAGTGTTCATTCACTTTCACTCACATTCATATTCAAGAAAAAAATATGTACTGATAATAGAACTCAATCATATCATTGGTATCATCATCATATCATTGGTATTAATTTCTATCAACTTAATAAAAGCAAATATATTTCCCATCGTATAATATTATCTATACATTCTAACTAGAATATACTATATATAGTTTATTCTGAAAATCGAATACAAACTACATATAAAATATTAGTAGATTAGTAAAAATCCATGATCTTTAATAGTCACTGATTTGAATCAGTGAGAATATTTGATAGTTTGACTAAATGTTCTTTGTGAATTTAGAAAAGTATTTTGTTTTAGTGAAGGTATATAAAAAAATCATATCACTGAGAAACATAATCATGATACACATAGTTCATTCATAGTATCATAGAACATAGTTCATAAGAGTTAAATGTTGTCACTTAGTCGTGCTTCTCATTATTGGAGGTTAGTGAAAACTGTGCTGCAGAGGTTCATTCGTAAAATAGTTTTTGCATACGCTGATGGCTTCAGATCAATATTTGTTATGAAAAATAGATTAAGATATATTGAGAAAGAACATATTTTTAAAAAAACTTCGGAGAAGCAACTTGAAACTGAACCCCACAAAATTTCATTATTTTACACTTATTTTACCAAATTCAGAATTACAGTTAAATGTAGCAGAATCGATGGTGGTATAAGTATTAATTGTTTCGGAATTAAAAAAATATTATTATGGGGGAGATTTGGTTAATTGGGAAGTTGTGTTGTTGAAAAAAATTGTTCACCGTTATCATTGAAAAATAAAACCAAGCTGCATGTTACAGACTAAGTCTTAAAAGTAATTAATCAGTAGAGGGAATTCAAGTATAAATAGTATTTTAAATTGATTAACTGTAATATAATGTAATATCATAAATTATTTATAATGTTCTTATTAAATTTTTTCCCAAGTTATGTGTCCCAACTACACTTTGTACTAAAGTATAGACTAATAGTTAAAAGGGAGCTTCACATTAAACTTAACATTACACACAAATTTCTCGATACGTTCTCATAAATTCTCTTAAAGCTCCTGGACTTATTTTATGATAAACAAGAATTGTTCATGAACAATATTAAGTCGAGCGATTGTACTAATCTGTGGCTTCACAAGTATCTAATTACCCTTTTCTGTTGCTACTAATTATCAAAGGTTGCGTATAAAGAAGTGGATAGGCACCTAGGATATGAAATAAATGACGATTCTAGTGTATCTCGAACTCATGTGTGGTATTGCATTGCATACATTACCATGGTGGTAATCTATCTATTAACCATATATTCTTTAACAAGATATTGCTTTAAGGAGGTTACATATAAAGAAGTGGATAAGCACCTAGGGCATGGAAGAGATGACGATTCTAGTATAACTATAACTCATATTGCATGGATATCACATATTGAGCATGATTATCTCAAACTGTTAAGCAAAAAAAAACTATTCTCCATCTAGAAGGCGCAGCCGTGGAATATTTGACATTTCAGTTAGTGAAGCAATTATAAAATTAAATACCTTACCTTGTCCTTAAATTATATTATATATTCACTTTAAATCCTCATAATGTTAACATATTTGTTTGAGCAAAAATTGACATTACATTCAAAAGTCTCATTTAATCTTCTTGATCTTTTGCCAAATAAATTATCTAAATTTGACAGTTATTATCTAATCTATCAAAAAAGTATGCAATTCTTGGGTTTTGTCTCGGAGTTGTCCCCTTTAATATAACTTAATGATTTTACGTTAAATATGATATATTTAAACTGTTAATTGATAATTCCTAAATAGTTGTATATGTATATAGATAACATGTATTGAATACTATATATAAATTCAGTCTGTCAAGCTAATTTAAAAAGAAAGAAAGGTATATATCCTACAGCCTGTTGAAATACCCTGGTTATTAATTAAACTCACAAATTCCATTTACATTAATCCAGTTCCCGTATGGTATAACATAGAATAGTATTCAGTTCATAGTATACCTTCTGTTGATATGTTCAGGATCATTTCTAAAACTGAGTAATTTTTTTCGCTCTGCGAAATCTCCCTGTATATAACTATTGTAATTCCCTACTATTCCATACTAACGAAACTAGTAATTTTCATGATAGAATTAAATTACGTATTTCAATTATGTCGAAATATATAATATTGATAATAATGTCGATTCTTTTTTATTGAATATACAAACACGTTTTCTATATGATGACGAATAATACGTATTTGTATGATAAGTAGTAGGTAAAACTCATTTTAATCGAATTAATGTCAGCAAGAACGCTAAAAATGTTTTAACATTATATGTAATACAATACAAAAATAGGATTTCTGTATATACCCTACCAAAATAACAAATTTAGTATTTCTGTTTACCGAATAACTACTAATTATATTATCACTCCCGTAATTATTACTCCCTTTCTAAGCTTGTCTCATTCAAACGTTTTGACAAAGTTGAAAATAGAACTATTTAGAAATACTTTTAAAACCTTTTCCATGTTTTAGATAACAGATTCATTATTAGTGGCAAAAGTAGGTTGTCCTTAATGGAATTTTTCACTGGGAACACTGCAAAGCGATGTTAAAAGGATTATCAATTTTAATAATGATATGAATCTGGCGCACAGTTGTGAAAATTGATGACGTCGGTAACGGTAACGAGACTTGTAACGAGCAATGAGGGAAAACCTCTAAGACTAATCATGGTAATCTTTCTCATAATGTCTAGTGCTAACAACTTTTCAACCGTTTAAGAAAATCACGAGCTATTAAAACTGCGACAAGGCCTGGCTTGTTTCGCGGCTGACTGTTTTCAACCACCAATTACCGGAATGTTTACAAGGCTAAACGTTAATCACTCGCAAATCTTGTGTTTTAATTGGTTTCTTAATTGACGTTTATGTGCTCTTATTAATGTTGCTATCGCCTCGAAGTAATAATATCATATACTACAATAAAAACATCCGTTCCTTAACTTCTCGATCTCAGAATATGTCTACTACCTCAGTCCATTAATGTCATCTTATGTATTCAATAAAACGTTTATTTACGTCAATAAACATTTAAGTTCATTATGAACACAATTTTCTCTTTGCAAACACCAACATATTCCCTTTCAGCTCTTAAACAAAGCTATACATGGTCACTATTAATTACCCACCAATTGCCATCTTCTACAATTTCTGTAAAATATTTTAAAATACTGTAAATGTATTTATCTTTTCAGGTGAAATATATATTATTACCAGAACATGAGTCAATATTAGCTACCGAAAATCCTGGGAGACGATTGGAGCTTCCAATATAACAGCAAATTATACAAGACCAGCTTTCTCCACCAACATATAAACATTATAAGTCGTTCAAAATGCGTTGTACCAGCCCAGTTAGAATCGTCAGATTTTTTGGTGTTGAAAAGCTCGTCTTATGTTTTTTAGCTACAAGAAATCTACTATGTATTAGGCAATTGTACAACTAAGTACTTAACTGAGGGTAGCAAGTAATTTACATATATTTTTCACTCATAGCACTCGACGTACTTGACTGTGGAACGTTGAAAATGAATTCTGTAGGCGTTCGCTCTGTTTTCATAAACTTTATTTACTCTAACTTGTCCAATTGGTTTCAAGGTGTCCCAATTTGTAGCTTCAGATTTGATTTTTTATTATCATTATATTATATAGGTTTGGGCCTCATCAGCCACTGATCGCATGGGTAGTCCCTTGGCGATCCCCTCTTATCCGGGTCATTATCCAAAAGTGCTATCCCATAAAAGGAGCAATTTAGGCATGTCCCCCCCTTACGCCTCGCCTCCTCTAGGATAACAGGGGTCCCTAATATAAGATACCTCTTCTCCTCCAGTGCAGGGCAGGTGTGTAGATGAATTGAGGTTTCCTCGTCTTCTTTACAGTATCTGCAGGCCGGGCTATCAGTCAGCCTCAGCTTGTGCTTATATGCATTCAGGCTACTATGGTGCCCCGTTATGATTATCACCAGGGTTCTGGCTTTGTGCCTGTTCAATTTAATGAATTCTTGGACCCATTTCTCAATCTCTGAGTATTCGATGAACAGTTTGGTTATTCGACAACCCGTTACTCCTTTCCATCTTTTATTGTGCTGGTCTCTTGCCCAGCCATTGATGCGGTCTCTGATCAGATTCCGACTTATTCCCACTGCAGGTTCTGGTCCATTGAGGTTTTCCCTGGTCCCTAGTCTGGCAAGGTCATCTGCAATTAGATTTCTCTTAATGCTATTATGCCCAGGTATCTATAAGAGTTCCACCGGTCCCTTCCCTGCCAAGTGGTTCAATGCTTCATAGCAATTATAGACCAGCCTCGACTTTGTCGTTGCTGAGTTCACGGCTGCCAACGCCACTCTGCTATCCGCGCAGATACATACCTTCTCCTGGGTCCGATTTTGGTCGGCCTTCAGAACACCGTATGTAGGGTGATAATTTTCATCAAATATTAGGAGTTCCACAGAGTTCAATGTTTGGATCATTGATGTTTGAAACCTTCATTAATAATATCTCCTCTAACGTAGATTTATATTATTTATTATATGCAGATAACTTAAAATTATATCGCTAAACCAACACTGAGCCAGACGAAGGTAAACTTGAAAGGAATTTGGACTCTTCTACAGTGGATAAATGTATTAAAATTCTTAATGCATTGATAATAATGTTCATTTGAATACGAAATCAATTATGTTCAAATGAATAAATATTATGAGTATAATGTCATTTACACAGAAATAATTTTATAAAATACTAGCATGAGCTTGTTTAGTGCATCTTTTGCAGGTCCGATTTTGTAACAGATCATATTTGACTTCATACTTCCTCTTAAAGGACATTTTGAAAAAATTGTAGATAGTGCCAATAAGAGTTTTGGTTTTGTTGTTAGAAATAATTTTATCACCTCATATTTTTTCTATTAAAAACTACAACCCCCCTTTTTCCAAATCAGTCACATTTATTCTGTATACCTAGATCTTATCTTTCTACAGGAATATTACCAGAAATATTGTATGAACATCTTAATATGGTAATCTTATTATAAAGAAGCATATTGCAGTCTGTAACATTTTGATCTATTGATCTATTGATATCTTTGATGTGATTAATCACATTAAAAGGTGATTTTTATGAATTTGGTATGTCTATCACTAGATTGTATGTATACTATGTACGTTATATTTGTATGCAAGTGTATATTTATAATGATAGTAAAATTATAGGTAAATACACCGAACATCAATATGTTTACGATTTAATTAAAGCTGGTCACCAAGAAATCAATGTAGAATACAACTTGACATTTTAGTAAGATTGAAAATCTATGTTCCAGTTTCCATGTTTCCAGTTCCAGTTTATATTCAGTCACATTGGCCTGGATATAAATTTGAACCATCCTACAGTACTTTATCTTTTAAATAAACATAAATTTCACCCCAATAAGGTTACATTGACTAAATAATTATCATAAGATGATCTTGATAATCTAGTGTAGTGATGGCAATCCTATGGCTAGCGAGTCACAGACTAACCCACGTCACGGTTTTAAATAGGCCATGCTATAATTTAACCATTTCGCAAAACTAAAAAAAAAAAAGAAAATAAAAAAATGCATACATGCAACTACATAAACTTAAGTATTTCGTGCAACCGTAATACATTAGCATGAACTTTAGTACTATTCTAACTATTAGCTATTTGCCAAATAAAAAAATATCTTATCTTGCCGATAAACGAAACAGTCTACCTGAGTCTAGCCATAAGAACAAGCCACGGTATGAGATAAGAGCTTTGGGATTTTTTATTTAGCAAATAGCGATGAAATAAACTATATGTAACTGTTTGAATACGCGGATACAACAACCTATGTTAGGTTATATCTGTGGACAAAAGTCAACTTTACCTTTAATTCATTGTTGTTTTTTGGTTAATTTCATTTGTGTATTATTTTGTGTTTTTAACTGCTAACAAGTAAGTTCCGTTTTATTTAAAACTCAATATTTTATTACTATAAAATAGGTATATCAATTTTATTGAGATATTAATCATGTCAGCGCCAGCAGTTAAGAAAGCAAAGTCACGTGAAACGGGTTCAAGACCTTACCATTCAGAATGGTTTGATGATTTTGGAGTTATTGGGGTAAAAATACTAATAAATAAATAAATACTAATAATAAAAATACTGCATATTTTACCGTGAAAATGTCACAACTCGAAGCCATAATGTAAAGCGACATTTCGAAATACTAAACAAAAATCTTGTTCCGGTTTAGTTCAACATACGTCTATGAGGAATAATTTTCTTCATTGAGTTTTATAAAATCTACTAGGAGAAATCTACTTGGCAACGAATTAACTGGTGCATGTGTTAAATTTGCAAATTCCAATTATGAACTAAATATTAAAGAATTGTCAAAAAACAAACAACAAGTCTCGTATTAAATATGTGAAAAGTAGTTTTAATTTTTATATTTTTTATTAATAAAAAAATCTATGTTTATTGTTTTATTCATTATAAAAGTTTATGAAAAATATTATTTTTTCGAATAAAACCACATTATTACTTGGAACTGTAAATAGACAGAACTGCAGGTATTGGCCCTCACAGAATCCAGGATGCAGAAATTACAAATGTAACGTCTAAGAAATGTGAACGTTCGAGCAGATATAATCAGACACTGAATTTTGAGTCTGCTTTTTTTATGAAGACGTAACTATTTCTTACTTGACTTGACTCATGGTTGACTTGGCGTATTTGCACATCACATTTTTACATCAAGAGTTGATTCCAACACTGACATATTTATACCCAAATGCAAATAAACAAGCATACCTGATAACTTTGATATCAACAGGATGGTGCACCTCCTTATTATGCCCTTCCTGTTCGCACGTGGGTAACATCTTTCCACAACGATGGGTAGGGAGCCATGGAGCTATAGAGTGGCCACTTCGTTCTTCAGATCTTACATCCCTTGAATTTTTCTTATGTGCTTATTGAAAATCCAAAATCTATGTTAATGAAACCAAAAACATAGATGATTTAAGCAAACGAATTTGATAGGAAATAGGCAATATCGGGCGGGAAATAATTGATAGAGTGCAGAATGAATTTATTTTGAGGTTGACAGGATATAAAATAGTTAATGGGCGATAGGTTGAACATATTAGTTAATATATTTATTTTGTTTTGTTTATAAATAAATCTATTTTCACAATTACATCTCTATTTGCATTTTCCTCGAAATTTTCTTTATACTTTATATCTTTTATAACAAAACTCAAAAAAAAATGTACTCTTATACTGTATGAAACAAAGTATAATTGCCGTTTTAAAAAATGCGCCCCTTTGACCTTGCAAACGTACGCGACTGTCTATAGAACTGAAGTATTTAAAAAGGCGAAAAATTGTAAATACTTCTTGACACTTCCGAGCGTTTTTGCAAGAAAAAAAATTTTGAGAGATTTTTAAAGTGTTCCAGACTTCTTTTCGACAATGTATATAAAATTCTGTTTTCAACTGAATAAACGACATATATTCGTATGTGCATATGATCACTTAATGAGTTTTCAACAAATATAATAAAATATGAGGATTTTAGACCAATTATTAACTACTAATTTGAATGCTGCTAACTAAATATATAAAAATCATAATAAAGGTGAAATGGGAGTATGTTGATTATTTGTTCATGGCATTTAAAAAGCATATGTCTTGTAAAAAAACAAAATGATAAAACTATATATTTAATTTAAGTGCTCGTTTTAGTAAAAGCATTTATAAATTACAATATATTTAGAAATCTTTAAAATTTAGTTATGAAATAGGTAACAGTGAGGAAAACGCTACTGTACGAAAATAGTTTTATTAGAATAGAAATGAGTTTTAATAGCTTATAAACACTTTAATTAGTGTATTTTCTGTGTGACGTCATCTTCAATCAATCTGGATCTCACTGTGTGTACTATAAAATTTAATATACAATATATGCAATACTTTAAATTTCCTCAAATTTTTGTCAAAATACCTTCTTCCTGGATATATGGTTTTACAAACTCTGTTCTCCTGATTAGTTCTCCAAGGGTATTAATTAAAAAAAAAAAAATTAATTTGTTTTCAATAAAATACCCACTAGTGTTATTAGCCCACTACTACCACTAGTAGTACCCACTCTAAACATTATTTGTACTCGATTAAGCAAGTATACTAAAAGAAATTGTACTTTTATTCTTAATTTTCGTCATCTATAATACCTGTATAGTGAACATAGCTGGTCAACACTACTGCAAATACATTCTGTAACTCATTTATCTATAGCCGAAGAAATAAAATATATATTCACAAAATGCAGGAGTGTAAATAGAAACTATTTACCATAAAATTTGTTGTCATTTTTGGAGTCAAAGTGAGATAAATGGTGAGCAACTTCCTTTCGATTTTAAAAATTGAAGAACATCACCAATCTTGTTTGTCGGTAATGCAAATTTATAAAAATTACATGATTGATCATTTGATAATACACGAAAGGTATATATACTTGTAATACCTATACAGTATATAGTTAACCAAGACTGGGGTATATACTTTAACCTCTCATCCTGCATTAGTTTTATTATTGTTAGATGTAGGGACTAAGGAAAGGAATGATAACGCTGAAGGTATACTTACCATATATTCTTTCATAAGGATGAATCCTTAGATTAGATTCTAGAAATGATGGTTGACTGGAAGCAGTTGAGGATATAATACATACTCCTACATTAAAAAAAATTCTAGTTTTAACTAAATGTAACACATTACTTATATTTAAAGCATAGGGTATATAGTAAATATATATTTTTATTAAAGATGATCGATAATAGTATGTAACATCCTAACTTTTAGTAGTAACTATTCTAGTGACTATAAATTATTAATTTTAATAAATTAAATGAATGAGGTGATAAATGCTCAATAAAATAACTATTTTTTAATGCAAATTTTCTAATCGAGTATGTTTTAAAACACATGATTGTATATAAATTTAGGGCAAGGGTGAATAAATTAAATTCATATACTGTGTATTTAATAATTTATTTGCATTAATTATCAGCATTATCCCGCTTAGAATATGCAATTAATACAAATATTTTATTTTTATATAAAGTGTTATATTTATGTCATCATTTTTTATTACAGACTAACTGGAATGAAATAGTCAATTTAAATAAAAAGTAATACAGTTTCAATTTTCAAAAGTATAATATCAATTTCAAAAAAATGATTTGTAAATAAATGATTCAAATTTTTCCACCTATTTGCAATATCTAGCTAGGGTGTTTTAAAGTACATAGATAGGTTTTCGATTAAAATAGAGCGATTAAACGAATGATCCCCTAAAGATTCTGTGAAGAAAGAAAGTGTTTAATTCTATGTGTTCTATCTATATACTTTCATACATGTTTACTCTGACATGTATTAGTATAAAAAATATACTTAATATTATTGTATTGTAGGTCATTATCTAGCCAATATCATAAGAACTTTAAACTTATTTATATCGTTTAATATAATAATCTCTATAATGTATAAATATAGAAAAAAACATTCTCTTATGAAGAATTTAAAGAAAAGAAGGCAATTGTAAATTAAAAAGTCCTAATATTTGTCCCAGCGCAGTTTTGTCTTAGTACCTAATAAATAACAGAGCTAAACATTTATAATTATTTGAGAAAATCGACTGTTAATAAAAGATAAAGTTAAACTATTTCCACCGTAAGTTTCTTTCTGAAGTTCCCGAAGTTCTAGAATTACAGAACGATAAATTTTATAGAAGCTGTTTGAAAATACAGAAATATGTAGTAAACGCCGATGAATCATTTCACAAACACAAACCATATTTTAGAGCATTGTAAGTGCCGATATTATCGCTTCCTCATTTCGAAAACATCCCTCGCTGATCTACCCTCAATATAGCTGAACATATTGCTGATAGATGGCGCATCGTTAAAATTAATGCTCCCAAATCCAAATAACAAACATCTTGGCAATTTACATAACGACCAGCAATTTTTTACCTACGTTACAAATCAGCAACATAATATTCTATAGAATGTAGGTGATAATTGACGTAACTTTTTATACAAGTTTTCTTGTAGAGTGTTATTTGTATATATGTAATTAATAGTCAAACTCTGTAATTCTAATTTGCAATTAATTTATATTGAAAGGACATATGAAGGTTTAGGGAAATACGATAACTAATTGAAATTAATGTTTATTTTCTTTCATAATAGTTGTTTTTGTTCTTACTTCAAAGTTTATACCGAAAAAACTTTATTTGCGTTAATTTTTAAATGTAACATAATGCATACAATAAGAATAGCAATATAGACGAAAAAGAAAGCAACGTGAAATCTGCAACAGGCACCTCCGGAATTTATTCTGGATAAAAACCAGACGAGTGTAGTTTACGTACTGTACAGATGTTGAAGAAGTTAGTTTATACCTATCTCTTTTGAGCGAGTAACTTCTCAGTTTCACAATAGGGGGAGCTCGAGGAACGTTGATACAAATATATTATTTCTCATTTATAATCCTGTCATCATTCCATTAACAAAATTGCTATAATTATTCTCATAAGGAAGCTTTTAATGAAATTTTATTTTTTATATATGAAATCTGAATTATGTTTGTATAAATCAATTATGAACGATATCTAACTGCGCGAAACATTTGGTCCACATTAAAATACCGTTTTTAAAAATAAAAAAGTTTTTGTTTAAATTATAAATCCATAATCTATATATTGTATAATTATAATCTAATTACACAAAATGTATATATATATATATATATATATATATATATATATATATATATATATATATATATATATATATATATATATATATATATATATATATATATATATATATTTAACTAGTGATAACCTTATTTTATTTACAAATGTATCCTCAAGCATCTTCATTATCATCAACAATTTTTATATGGACACTTGATAAGGAACATTAGATACTGATCTTGCTGATTCCAAAATGTTGCTGTAAGTATGTAAGTATTATAATAATTTTAGAGTTGTTACAATACAATATTTTTGAATTTATCTGAACTTCACTAAACGTGATAAATAACAATAAGGTCGAGGTATCCAAAATGGTTGAATAATAATAAAAATTATTTTATCGTGGTAAGCCGCAAATAAATTAAAATAACTTTTCTATGTAATACTTCTACTATTACTTCCACTATTGTGTATAGAACCATGTAATTAATTAGAACACAGTCTATACCGTAACACACTAGTCGTAAATACCTAACAATAGAATTAGGAACAGCAATTATGACAGTACACAATGTCAATGAGATTACTTCAGATCCAGACTTCTGGAAAGCTACTATAATTGAGTCAGGTGGAATATATTGTTAGTGGCAAAAAGTGTCAGTATGAGTAAACGAGCTATGTCTAGAAAAATCAGATTTATCAAATACAATGAGATGCCTACGAAAACTTAGGTATAAGTTACACTAAACAGACGCACGTAACAGACAAAAATGTGAATAACTAATTATATCCATGTAATAAATATACGAATTTATCTGAAGATGGTTATTAAAAACGTAACGTAAACGTAAAATCAAAACGTTTCTATTAATTTTAATTGACCGTTATTCGGGGATACAAAAGAAAATGAAATATAATTCATTTAATCAAGTATATAATTACTAAAATACCATTCAAAATACGTTATAATTATTGTTGATCATAACGTACGACTAAGAAAATGAAAAGTTTCTTTGCACAGCTCATCAAGAATAGGAACAAGTCTCAATACTGCTATATCGGACCGCCCACGGGGTACGCAGTAAATAGTACGCAGTCTTTACTCGTCGAATTGAGTGAATATCGATGAATATATTTTGAATGTGAATGTATACAGAGCTTGATCTGGACGCCATAAAATGCACTCTTTCTTCTACGCATACCTAGAGAATTTCACACTTTTTCCTATTCTTGTTGAGGAGTATGTTTTATTACTTCTATTAACAACGAACCTTTTTTAATAATCTAGCATAGAAAAAACTTTTTGTTATACATAAAATAAATCATTTAGGAAATGAAAAAGAAGTGCACATGTATCTAATTTAATTTTAAATCCAAATCTTCTCACCTCCGTTCATTCTGACTTTGGAAATTTAGGATATAGTTCGAAACATCAAACTATTAAATACTAGACTTAAAACTTTTGAAATAGAATGAAACATACCCATTTATGCTAATTTTATCGGTGACAACAAACATATTTTTACTTTTTGCAGTGACAATTTGTTTGAAAAAAAAAGAATATTTAAAACTGTATAATGGGTATATGGTTTAAGAGAAATAATTGTCCTAATTTACATTGTAGCATTTTTATTTCAAGACATTTATTAATAAATAATTATCTAAATTATATTAATTTTATTGGATGATTATTAATAAATAATTCTCCAAATTATGTTACAAGTCAACAAAACTATAATGTATAATATTTATATTTAATTATTTCAATTTTATTCATTATTTATTTCTTATATTAAATCGTGAATTAATCTACTCATTTCTATTTAAAATAATAGATGGCTCCTGTGAGTTTTGTGAAATATCTAAACGACTACCTTTTCAGCACTGTTCATGTGGTTTGATGCGCCTTGATGTTTTACTTGTTATAATTTTATATATAGATGCGTCCATTATATGTATATATGCGTGAAAATGCCTCATTAAATTGTATTAATAGATTATGTAAAAATAAGACTTTCCTTGTGCATTTTCAACGAATGGAAGTATTAAAGAATTTCAGGAGAAATCTTTATTAGTTATTTCTGAATTATATCTTACAGGTTTAAAAAATATACTTCAAAATAAATAATCAGGCAAGCCAAAACAAATATGTTCTAGTACGCTATACTTTTTTTAAACACTTTAGATTTAATTTTACTTTAAAAGTTTATTAATGGATAAAAAGTTTGTAACTAAATACCGTTCACAATTCTCATTCAGTTATCGATAAAATAATTTACTAAAAAAGTGTTAAAATGAAAGGTTTCTTCACCACTCACGCTCCCTGCCATGGTCATTATTCTGAGAAATTTAATCATTACACGCAGACTTCGTATTGTTTTGTTTTTGGGGAACCTCAAATTAAATGGAAGGTCATTTAAAAGTGCATGCATCATTATAATTTCCTTTTTGTTCCAATCTAATTGTTTATAAGCACAAAAGACGTAAGAATACAAATTATTAATCGATGATCTAGGTAATTTGTTTTTACTGAGCATGAAAACTTATTTTAGAATGAACTGCTTTTGAGAAGTTATCTTGAATAAATAATAACATTCAGTTTAAATTAAAGAGATTTTTAAATCACTTTGTTTACACTCTACAATACCATCTATTATTTTCTAATGACTGTACTTTTTGTTTCTAACGTTAATCCATTTCATTAAATATGATTTTATTGATACAGTTTTATTACTTTAGATCTTTAGAATACTAAAGGAACATTATTAGTTTTGTTTCTTTAATATACAGATTATATATATAATTTATTAGAAATTAATAAAATATGTATGTATGTAAAACATCCAATCCGCAAAATAGATCGTGTTAAGTAGTGATCAATGTCTGTAATGTTATGTTATAAACATACACATTTCCAGGACAATGCTCCAACTAACAATAGTTACTTAGAACATCGTCCTGATCGCTGTAATTAATATAACACCTCATTGCTGTTGGCTGATTTTTGTATGGAGACATTCTCACTGATTGATTGAAGCGGTTAGTATGGTAACTTTTTTTAATATATTACGCACTGTTTGTATACTATTTTTGGAGAACATGGAATATTTATAAAATGAAACGGTTATTCCACTAAATTGGAAGGGGGATATAGTCTATGTGAAAATACTTATTTCCTTAATTAGTTCTGTTCTTAGAAATGGAAACTAATATGTTTTTATATTTAGATAATATAAATGTGACTCATACCCATACAGTTGTGTGGCATTTAATTGTATTAGAATGACTTAATAGTTTAGCACTATGGATATTGATGTTTGTTAGGGATCATAAATTGTCTTAATACAAAATACAATTAAACTATCATCGTACATGAATTTCCACACCATGACATTTAACACTAAGACGAACTATTTAATCATAATAATTAAATACTTCATATGTGGCTCTAAACTATTACCGGACAAACTATGGTTTTTAAAGAATTAATTTTTTAAAAACTATATACATAATATAGTTTTTAAGGAATTAATTGGTTAAGTGAAAAATGTTTATTGAATAACGATCGTAGTAAGTCTTTCCAGGCAATTGTTACGCTTATTAAAACTAAGTTGAAACCCATATATTTATGTACATTGTACAGGGTTATCCACATAACATTCTACCCCCCTTAACTGTTTTATTTTTTGAAATAGAAAAAATTGGTACATACAAAAGTTGTAGGAAATTTTACTGCGATCTTAGACATGTATTTGAAAAAACAATCGAATCTCGTGTGTCGGAGATTTGGACCAAACTTGTTTTTTTTTTTTTTTAATAGAACACCCCATTTATTTTTCGATTTTTAAAATCTACGTGCTTTTCGATTACAAAAATATATACATGTTATATTTTTGCTCTAGTAGTTTGCACAGTATCGCCTTTTAAAATATCGAATATCAAACAAAATCGTTTATTTTATCAAGATTATTGTTTCAAATTTTCAATGGCGATTTTGACTTTGTTTGATATTCGATGTTTAAAGGGCGATATTGTGAAAACTACTAGAGCAAAGATATAACATGTATATATTGTTGTAAACGAAAAATAAACAGAGTATTCCTTAAAAAAAAAACATAAGTTTGGGTTAGCTCTAGATCTTCGAAACGCGAGATCACATGTCTGATATCACAGTAAAATTTCCGTACTTCTTTCCGAACTTTCGTATTTATCATTTTTTTCTATTTCGAAAAATAAAACAGTTAAGGGGGGGGGGGTAGAATTTTATGTACCCTGTACAAGAGATCATGTGAATAAATCTTGGCTACATCTACAAATCGTCAATGGCAACTAGATTTACGTCCTCTCTAATTCGTGAATAATACACACATATTTTCATAACCTGAAAAATATTTCATATTTTCTTGCTCAGTTTATCAGTTACATGATGTGATGTATATAACGAATATCAATTATCATCATAGAGTTGGACAATTATACTTAATACTTCTGTTATCGTCAATTTTTTAATAGTTCTGAACTAATTCAGGTGAATATATTAAATTGTTTTTAATATGTAATTAGATGTATTTAGGTAACCCGATACCTGGATGCATATAAACCATATAGATCTGTAACAATAAACATTAATAAATCATGTTGTATTGTATATGCTATATGCACATAAATCATTATATGCGTATGTACATGTATTATATATAATTTAAGGGCTGTCAAGTTAAGTGGACCTGCTACATAAAATAGCTGTGCTAATGGGAAATTACACCTCAAATAAATACCAAAGAAACGCTTGTATATATATATATATATATATATATATATATATATATATATATATATATATATATATATATATATATCGGAATCTTTTATTTAAAAAATGTCAATTCAAATCATTCATACGGTAAAATTATCAAATGCACTAAAAAATAGTTAAAAGCATTTTTCTTTTATTTTGTTAATACCCTATGTCATTCAAGAAACTCCCAACTTGATTTCTTGTAAGATAATTTCTAATAAATATTAGTATCAAGGATATACGTCCTATTTTTCTAAGCTAAAAGTATTATACATACATATACATTAAAGCTGCAATGGAAAATGCTCTACTTTGAAGTTAATAATGAAACTTTGAATGAATGAATAGAAAATGGAGTTATGAGATTTCAAGTACTTTATTTTCGCTTACGGAATAAAATAATTGGTTATAAACAAACATTTCTATATTCATATTTACGGTCCCGAAGTCGCGCTTTGTGATGAAGCTAATGAATAAAGTTTTGACAGTGCAAAAAACTTTCAGTAATTCTATTCGGATGTAGATGGTTGCATTGTGGGATGGCATCGGCGGTAAGCGGAAAGAAATTCAATTGATCTTGTCCAGTGATGTAGGGTGATCCATCTTCGTCATGAGCGTCAGGACGGGCGCCAGAGTAGAGCGTCGAGATGGTGCCTCTATTGAGATGTTATGAATTTATTATCATAAGCTTGATGATGTGTTATAAGTATATACAATCGCAAAACGAACATTTACATATTGTACATTATTATACAATGAATTAAATTAGTGACGTGATATTCACTTGTCATAGTTTACACAGATAAAAAATATATTTATGCTTACACATCGGAAGGTAAATAAATACAGAATTTATTATTCTATCTATTGTTTTGTTATTAGTTACGTATATATTAGATAATATCTCTCTATATTTCCCATATGCATTCAAAAACTATTATATATAACAACTAACTAATTAATAATTCCAAATATATCAATTAATGAAACTAGAGAGTGTTTTTTTAAGCATGATAAAACTTCCGATAGTGATGGCTATGAAATGAGATGTCGGTTTGCACCCAATCAGCGACATTTATATTAAACATAGTGTGGCAAACCATCATGAATCGACTCACGCTTGAACAACGCTATGAAATTGTTCAAATTTACTTTGAAAGTAAATTCAACGATTATACGACTCGGGAAACGTATAGACGACTTCGTGAATTTTACGGCGCACATGATCGTCCATCTGAGCAAGCCATCCGCCACACTGTGAATAAATTTCATACCATACACTCTCTAAAGGATGCAAAAGCATCAATACGTTGAAGGAATGTGCGTACTGAAAAGAATATTGCCGCTGTAAACGAAAATGTGCAAGAAAATTCAAAATTATCGATTCGTCGTGGGTTGCAGTAGTTGGGGCTTTGTCCGTCCACTACGTGGAAAATTTTGTACAAAGATCTTGGCCTGCACTCATATAAGATCCAGCTGGTGAAGAAATTAAAGCCACAAGACCATCGCTTGTGCCGTTCTTTCGCTGCTTGGGCTTTAGGGCAGTTGCAAGTCGACCCATTGTTTTATCTCAAAGCTATGTTCAGCGATGAAGCTCATTTTTGGCTTAACGGGTTTGTTAATAAGCAGAATTTCCGGATATGGAGTGATACCAATCCAGAAGAGATACTACAGACCCCATTACATTCAGAAAAACGCACAGTTTGGTACGGATTATACGCTGGTGGCATCATTGGACCTCATTTCTTTAAAAATGAGGCTAGAGCTATCGTTACGGTCAACGGGGAACGTTACCGGACCATAATCAATGAATATCTTTTTCAAAATATGGATGGCATTGATCCGCATAAGATGTGGATGCAACAGGATGGGTCTACGTGCCACACGGCGAACGATACTATCGACTTATTGCAAACTAGATTTGTTATTAGTTACATAACAACATAATGCTATAGTAATCCATATATTAGACCGGTTTAGTTAATAAATTATCAGAATTATAGTAAATCAGAAATTTCTTGGAACCTAACAGAGCTCCCAGAACGTACTTTGATATAAAACTGAAGTTCACTGAATGATTTACACATAACATCCATTTTAGGAAGTTTCAAATTCTCATATTTAAACGGACTGACGATAAATGAATGTGTTCATAATCCCCTTTCGGTGAAATATATTACGTTAGTCACGTAACCGGTTTTCAATTGAAGACGTATACAAATTATCAAAAACCAACCAGCGAAATAAAACAAACACGGTTCTTTTTTAAAATGTCGATCAATTTAAAAATGCTATTAATAAAGAACCTAATAAAACTTGTAAATATATATTTTTTAACAAGCTAAATAGGGAACTTCACGACAGACAGTGATCACCTTGCACGAAAAGAAAAACTGTTGTAAATAGGACTATGCCAATGGAATATTTTGCCTTGTATTGTCATAATTATACATCAACTTATACATTAGTGTTATTATATAGAATTCTAAATAAATTGATTACGTATACATACATTGTTAAATGGAGATAGAAGAAAACAACATTTTTCAGTTAAAGACCGTTAACTCTGAATGTCAAAGAAGGATAGATGGAAATTTAGATAAATAAATATTCGAGCGCTGCTATTTTTCTACTTAATGTTTTAAGTTCAGTTTCAATTAATTTAAAGAATTGTTGAATCTAAATACTGAAATAAAATTTCTACAAATAGTAGAATTCGTTACCACCACTGAGCAGTTCTGTTTTCTTCTATTTTAGATAAAAGAGTTCTTCTTATAAGAAATTTCGTATTTATTACATATTTTTGTATCTAATCATCGCCATGATTTATTTCCAACTTGTATAAGAATGTATACTAAATGTGATATTCGTATAAATCAGATTACATTATACACTGTACCCCAAATAGATAAAATCACGGTTCTGCAACCGTAACTGTACTTTATCTTAAGAACAATTTCAATAAAAGATATTTCATAAAATAATGGTTATATTGTTAATATGGAACGAGTAAGCAAATCGCAATAATATTGCGACGCCCAGCCCCCTCGCTCATATCGAAGGCACCTCCGCACTATGCCTCTAGAGCCTTCGGATAAAAAAAAAGTTACCACATTGTTCGCAAAGGTGGATTTACTACATTGATTTTGTCAAAATGCCGATATTCGAACGAAAAGTATTTCGTACAACGACCTAAAAATTTCGTGACACACACACGAAAACAGCCATTTAGTAAATATAGACAAGAATGTTCCATCAAAAGTATGGAACAAGAATGGGAAAAAATAAAAATAAATAATAGAAGAGAACAAAACGACAAAAGAAGATATGTTTTGAATATTGATATATAATAATTGTTAACAGGTAATATCAAAAAGGAATAATAAAATAAAACAAAGTGGCAGTCAAATTTTTAATGTTGCTGTACAGAAATTAATCACATTTAGCGTCATGCTTCAAAAGTAATGGAACTTCCTGAAATGGAGGGAATGGCTTCCTTGAATCGGGAATGTTATAGTAATAATAATTTTAGTTGAAAAGAATATATTGTACTCTTTCTTAGTTTATGCGCAAAAGATTAGTATGAGAAAATGATTAATTTAGTGTATAAAAAAGGAATTTATATATTAATAGTGATTGGTTAAGGCGATAGCAATTATATTTAATAAGAAATATATTTTATATATATATATATATATATATATATATATATATATATATATATATATATATATATATATATATATATATATTCTACTATTTGCAAATCTATCTAAATAAATTGATTACCCGATTATTTGTTTTAAGCAAAAGTTCATGACAGTTTAAAGAAACATATCGTATTCTTAGAAGAGAAGAGATAGAATGGTAGGCCACTTGCTGAGACATGGGGGAATAGTCCGCGATATTTTGGAGGCAGAAATAGGAGTGAAGAAAGGCAGAGGTAGACCTAGATTAGACTACTGCTCGCAAGTAGTAAGGGAAGTAGGTTGTAGCACAATTAGCAAAATGCGTAGGTTAGCACAAGATAGGAGAAGCTGGAGGTTAGCGTCCAACCAGTCTTAGGACTGATCACCTCATGATGATGATCATATTCTATATATTAAGGGTATTATTTCTTAGAGTGTAACAGATACAGTTGTCAGTATGAGTTCACTAAGACAATTCTTTTCGGGTGATTTAAGATCACATTCAGTAATAGGAATCTTGTTATTATTATCGAAAAATAGGACCCTGTAGCATTTAAAACATTGATGTTTAATTAATAATTCTGTAATAAATAGCAAGTTAGCATAAAACACTTTATACCATATAAGTGACTACTGACAGTATTTTCCTTTATATGAAGTCGTAAATAGCTATATTGTGTTATTGATTTCTAAATATATCCAATATATTTGACTTGTATGCAAATACAGAAAACTAACGCAACAAAAGTTTTCATACACCTGTGCTAAATTTCTGAGATTCGCACAACTGATTCTAGCATTGATGGCCGATTCACACTGCAGCTCAGGTCACGCTCCGCTCACGCTCCACTCAAGGCGCGATACAATATTTGTGCCGTGCTATTTAAGGCCGATTCATACTAGACGCCCAGGTCACGCTCCTCTCACGATCCGCTCACTGTCAAATATTTAGGGTAGTATTCACATTTTAAGTTCAATTGGCGCTCATATTTAATCAGTATGAGACATGTCAACACATTCCTATTAATTGCTCATCCCTCTTGCAAACACAAAAATTGGAAAAACGAACGCCGTCTGATTTCTGTTTGTACACACTGACGCAACGGTTGGCTCACGGTCCGTTCAAAATATCCGTGAGGAGAAAGACCGCGGTCAAAAATCGTGAGCGTACCGTAAGCGAAGCGCCAAATGTGAATATTGTCATTTAAATAGCACGGTACAATATTTTATCACGCCTTGAGTGGAGCGTGACCTGAGCTATAGTGTGAATCGACCATTAGGGTAGTATTCATATTTTACATTGGGGCTCATTTTTAATCAGTATGAAACATGTCAATACATTCCTATAGTAAGATCAAAACATTTTCTATACGTGGTTCGGCTGCAAATGACATATGTTTGGATGATGAAGAGCAACAATACAAGAAACGCAGGAAGATATGGGTTCATGACATTTGGAATATTTTTCAGTCTATACAGCCTATATAAAGCCTTGTAGATGATGAAGCAAAATTTTTACAATATTTTTGCATGGCAAAACATACATTTCAATACATTTTGGATAAAACTACAACACACTGACGCAACGGTTCGCTCACGGTTCGTTCAAAATATCCGCGAGGAGAACGAAAGCGTTCAAAGATCGTGAGCGAAGCGCCAAATATGAATATTTCCATTTAAATAGCACGTCACAATATTTTATCGCGTCTTGAGTGGAGCATGAGCGGAGCGTGACCTGAACTACAGTGTGAATCGACCTTTAGTTATAGATATGCATGGTTGGGTAATAGTTAAGCAAATGAGTATCAAAATCATGAAAGCGACAATGAAAGGAACAACAATCAAAAAACGTAAATTTGTATTGCGTTTAAAATGTGATGGAAAGTCTGTACACCAAATCGAAAAAATTCTTGGTAAAAACTATTCAACAGTGGTACAGATATTATAGAAGCATTTAGATATAGGGTTAGCAGAACATTGACAACATTGACTAATACTAACTTTGTTTTCAACAAAACACCAAAACATTATACACTACACTCGACGCGCGTTTCGCCAGCAAAGTTGGCATCATCTGGAGATGATTAAAACTGATATTGTGTTTTAATCATTTCCAGATGATGACAATTTTGTTGGCGAAACGCGCGTCGAGTGTAGTGTATAGTGTTTTGTGGAAAACTAAGTCAGTGTTATCTTCGCAACAAAGGTTCCGACCTACTCCAGTAATATTGACTAAACGAGAACAAAGAAGGGTGTTAGCTGCAGTTCGAACTAATGCAATGACAAATGCTCCAAAACTGGCATCACAGATACTCCAGGACTGTACATGCAAATATGTGCATGTACAAAACATTAGAAGAATATTTTGGAAATAGGGACTACGATGCCGTGCGCTACGAAAACATATATTTCAGAGATTAATAAAAGAAAAAGAATAGGGTTTGCGAACGAATACAAAAATAGGAATATTCATTTTAGGGAGAATGTTCTTTTTACAGATGATAACCAATTTAACTAACGACTTTGATAGTGATGGTGTACAAAAAGTGAAGAGAACAAAAAAAGAAATTCTTAAAATGTAAAATTTACCTACATATATAGTGAAAAATGGTGAAGGTTTGTGATGATTTGGGATTCTATGTCGGCTAATGAGATGGGGCTATTAACCATTGACTTTTATTCAAGGTAAAATGTATGTACTTGGACATATCGAAGACAAATATACCATTAGTTCAGTCAAAAATTACCTATATATCTTTTAGGTAGGTCAAATGTTAAACCCAGTATCGTCGTGGTTATCTCAGTAGGACTACAATCCAAAACATACTGTGTACCTACATACTTGCTAATCAGGAATTTATATTATGCTCCCAAATAACTTCATTAATCACCTCAATAGCCAGATTTGAATCCCATATAGCATTTGTGGAACAATTTAGGCCAAAATATAAGAGAACATCAAATATCTAAAAATAACCCCTAAAAATAACTATACGAAAAGAATGGAGTAAAATAACAGTTATCTTCACAGGAATTTGATAAAATCAATGCCAAGGTGACTAAATGTTGCAATCCAAGCTCACATTCGTTCAACCAAATATTAGTTGTGAACGGGTTCATTATCATTTTAATTAATCGGATGCATAATTTTTTTTTAATTTATGTTGCTTTGTTCTATTATGTATTATAAATTAGAGAATGTAAATGTAATAAGAGTGTTTCAAAGATGGCGTTTCTACCTTAAGCTTTGTTGTCGTTCTTGATATATAATGATTTTTGTAGATTATTGTGTTATTTTAAAAATAATTTGTATCTCCTCGTGATAACAGAACTTTAGTAGCTTCCTACGTTCAATTTTAAAATAAGGACCACACAATATCTTAAACTGGATGCATAAGGATGTCTTGTTTATTTTGGCATGAATTTTGTGAGGGTAGAATTAAATCCTCTATTCGATTTCGTTGGCAGATATCTCACTGCGCCGGTGTTAATAGCATGTCGGTAGTTTTAATAGAAACATAAGTGAATATTTATGGTGCGTGACACCGGCTTTTGCTGTGTTTTTCACTCAACATCTGATGCACCGACAATGAATAACTTTAAATTTGGTTCAAGTAGAAAAGTACATTTGTGTATAAATTATAATATTTTCTTTCTCCAACACATGTAAGGATGCCTTAGTTAATGTAATATGTTTTCTGTTATAGAAGTTATCGTCGCGCCTTGAAATGATGAATGTGCCGTTCTATGGTACGACGAGTCAGCCATCCAAATTTATGTTCATCCGTCTGAATAAGCTGATTATCTCAGTTGAGTTTTGCAATCAGAAAGTTCAATTATAATTTTATGTAGAAAATAACTATGGATGTCTCGACGTTTAAGAATTTCAAGATTATGTTTTAATAAGAGTGTTACTTTCTCAAGTATAATTTATTATTTATTTGATTCACTCTCGTCAAGAGTGATTCACTCTCAACACGAATATCACTCAAACCATTATTTTTGATTTCCAATATTTCCAATTCAGGGATATTCTAAATATTTTGAATGCCTGGAAACATTTTCAGTTATATTACGCTTAGGTAGGTCATAATGAAGTCTTTTATGTGTAAAGTATGTAAATAAGTTTTCGGATAAATATCATTGGCCTAAGATGAAATTTTCATAATGTAAGACATTCATCTTGTCGTACTAAAAAAATACTATTTTAATAAATAATACATACGTGGTATTAATAGCGGTAATACAATGTTACTTTTGTTGATCTAAGTTTTAATAAATATTTCAGGTCAATCCAAATACATAATATGGAAATGTATAAATTATATAATAATAAATAATACAATATTTATTAATTAATAAATATTGACCAAGTACTCGTATAAAGGCGAGTAGTCCAAGTATAATAACTTTAATATAATTAACGTATATACCTATATAGATATCGGTGTATTGATTTAATATTTAATTATACTTATTATAAATATTCATATATACATACATAATAAAAATAACTATAGATATACGACTATTCATAAACTAATTATTACCTATTTAACTTACTTAATCTACACTAGCACACTTCTACCCAATAAAATTCCTAGTGTCACTCACTTAAAAATTTAAATATTAAATAAATATAAAGAAACCGGCAAAATATAAAATATTGTTCGTGAACAATTAGATTTATTATATTAATGCCAGTAATAGTAATAATGTCTAATAAACTTAGGTTTACTAAAAATTGTAATAAGAGGAGGTAATAATATTTAAGTTTTATTTTTTCGCATTTGTTTTAATTATATAATTCAATTCAATTTTAATTCCCTTGCATTAATGATCATTAATCTAATGGTGAATGAAGCTAGAAAACATTCACTTTTTTAATTAAAAGTAAATATAAAGATTTATAGGCTTTATTTATGAATGGATAACTAAAAAAGCTATTTTTATCTACAATTAGATCAAAATAGTAAGTCATAGTTAGAATTAGGAAAAATTAAGGGTATAGGGAGAATATAAAAACATCACTAGGACCATGAGCGAAAAATAATCAACATCAATAGAAGTGCAGTTTATACAGTATGTACATATTTATTTCTTACAATAATTGTGTAAATATGTTAATAATATGAGACTGATTTTAAAACGATACAGTCTTAATTATTGTATTAAAAGGTATTCCTAAAATATTTCAAGCATAATATATGTAACTATATAACACACAACGAATAGCCTATATTAGAATTTAAATATTTATATATTCTTATAAAATATACAATAATATAATTTATACATATAGTTCATATAAAACAAAAAGCAATGGATGTTATAATGTACCTGATGCGTCAGAGATGACCACTGTCCCCACATCGCCAAAAATACTATAGAACTCAAGGAAACGTCATAAGGCTAAGTTTATGTTAATATAACTTTTTCGGCATTGTGTAAACATCAGCCCAACGTATGCAACAGTCTAAATATTTATGGTGCTTGCGCTGGCTAATACCAAATACTCTTTTCTCAGAAGAACAATGTTCTTATTAACTTGTGGCCAAAACACTTTAGAAATCGAATAAAGTCTAAACATCCGATAACTTTGGCATCACGCAAGACATATTATGTCAATTGCTGCCAATTTCAAAATGGGCGCTAAATTTAAATTTATGTTGATTAAAAACGAATGAAATTCTAACTGTAGTGATAGTGAATTACGTCACATGATGACGTCCATTGATTTTGTTTGTACAAATATATTTTGTATGAACTTATATAACATAAAGTTCAGAATATAAGGTCATGTAACTCCTAATACAAGCAGGAGTTGCAACATTGTTAATGTATTGATAACGATAATTATGAAATTTTTTAAATTCTATAATAACGCATATCATTTTGTGACTATATTTTGAATATTCAAAAGTAATATATAAGGACTGTAATGATATCGAGAAAGATAAACAATACACACCTACTTAACTATTTCACTTGAAATGTTTAAGGGATTAGTGACATTTTGATTACAGATCAAAATATCATAAGTTTCTCTCCTTGATATATTTTCATAGATTTTTAGTCTCCTTTACTGTCTCCGGATTAGCCCTAAGGGCAATAGAACTAAAGAAAAAAAAAACGATAAACTTGTAGCATTCCGGGATGTGTTCGAGAGAAACATAAACCAATTGAAGCATTTATATATGCATTTATGTACAGCTTCTGAAGACAGAACAACTGATTAATAATTGGTTATAGTTTATATAGTGAAAATTTGTATAGGTAAAGACTATGCAGCACGTACTCTTACTGTCTCTTGTATTATTGCGAAAATCTATCCACTTATTTTTAGGAAGATATTATAAATACGGCAAGGGACTCGCTTACATCAGGGTAGATAATGTATACATAGTATACATAAAATATTGTCAAAAAAACTTATGGTAAATACCTTAAGAAAAAATAAAATAGAAATTCGTCATTCTTTAATATCAAGAAGAAAAATTAGATAAATTTTACCATGTTTTGTTACAGTAACAAACCAACATTATCTTATTATCCGCCAAGAAATAAAAAACTATAATGCTTTTGACAATACACTAGAAAAGCAATGCGCCAAATAACACCGAATTATCGGAAATTATATGATGAAAACTTGCAACTCATTTAATTAAGTTTCATATAGAAAGCCGTTTAGACGAGGGCATCTTTTAGACGACAATTCCGCACGAGAAATGTGCGCAATGTATTTAAAATGAATCCTTTAGTAAAATTACTACCTAAGTCACTATTATCATGGGAAGATGCACATTTGTTCTAAAATTTAGGACAAACTCAGCAACATGTAAAAAAATATATTTCCGATATCTAAACATAATTTGCACAACTTATGGCAAGTAACATAATATACATAATCTCTGTTGGAAAACCTGGATTTAGACCAAATATGACATATAGAGTTCTGAAAATAAATAGTGTACAATTCCAAAGTTAAAAAAATTTTCCAGTAATATCTATTTCTGTCTCACGAATTTTATAAATTTATGTTTCTATTGTGAAATATGCAAATTATTTCTTAATCTTAAATGTTATTCTGCCATTTAACTCTTCAACTTCCTGCTGAGGTAGTGCACTAACTATTAGTGAAACTGTGATAATTTTCCATTTTCTAAAGGTTTACGTCATGTACATATATGATGTTTTATTATTAATTGCACTATATTCCAACTTCCGTTATGTTGTGTATAGGCAACATGTATGTCTAGACGTTATGGCAAGAAGAACATGTCATTTACACGATTCATTATTGGAGCTTGCGGCTGTTGTAGTTACGCTTGACTGACAATCCTGACCACTAGTAGTTTTTGCGAAGGTTAGAATGCTGTAACTGAACTGAAACTAATTAAAAGTCGTCGTTCCGATCGAATCCTGCTGGCGGGGCATCACTCAAGTTTTGTTCCATCCGAAGGCTCAAACTCGTGCCTCTATCATCGGTAGTAACGTATTAGTATTTCTCTTGCCTATTCATATATTTCCTATAATTGTCTATTGTGTAATAGAACACCAACTATAAAATAATAATTCGGATTAATAATGAGCATTATAGTTAATATTTTAATGAGAAACATTTGCCATTTACTTTGCACTTCCAATATTTATAGTTTCTTAAATAATAGGCCGAATTAAAATGCGCGAGTGTGGTCACTGATGATATTCTTAAAAAGTCCTTGAAGTGTGAATATGTCTTAAGCCCTTGCTTAAGATATATTCTCACGTATCAGTCACATGCCGGCTCAATTCCGTGAAGTTACTTCACTTTCAGTCAGGACAAATATTTTCTCGTGGAAGTTGAATAAATCTATCTATTCAAATTAAACAATTCTGAATTTTCGCCGTCAGTGTCACTTCACTATATATTCCGTTCAAGAGTTCCGTTCTAAAGTATTCTATATTCTTATCGATCATATTGTTTTTTACGACATTATTCAATAGCATTTTAGTATGTGCGCTGTTTCTGAATTTGTTTTTGAGGAATTTATCGAATACGTTAGTCATTAAAACTTTGTTATATTCAAATATATGGATAGTTATTTCAAAATGTTTCACACCCAGCCTTTCACATCTTTAACTAGTATGGATGTATGTAAATATGCACCATAAATACGTCGGGAATGCCACTGAGATGGAGGCGACATTAAGTTGATTCGTCGTTGATGTATTTGAAAATAAATAAAAAAATAATATATATATATATATATATATATATATATATATATATATATATATATATATATATATATATAATTTCATAGAATTTGAATGAATCTATTTATACGCATCCGGCACAGTTTCGAAATTTTGAGGTCAGCGTCTCGTCAATATCCGTACTATATTGTATATTGTCAACGTTATTTTTTTCCTTTCACAGATGTTCATCAGGAGTATCCTGCAGAAGTATGAAATTCTATATGCTAGATTTGCCAATAGTTTGACGTTTAAGCAGAATAACTAATGAGGATCATATATGCTTTAAAGGTAGGTTGAAGAAAATCCACATATTTATTCTGTCTGTCTATGTTCATCAATATGCACAGTTATCATCATTATTCAAGATAAAATATGTATCCAATACACTGAATTAGAAAATATATTTTAGTTGGTTCCATTTCGTCAAGAAATTTCTGCTAAAAGATTGAAAATATTAATATAAATATGTGTTAAATTTGCATGCTTTTAATTAATATCAATCCCTTCTCAATAAAATCAGGTGAAGATCAATCCACCATTTCGTAGGCAAGATTAAAACGTTTAATAATATTTAATTAATGATATGTTGAAAACGAATTTAATATGCTTAAAAAATAATAAATTTTTAAGGTGGTTATTGAACCTATTGCTACAAAAATTGCCACAATCTTGGATAGAGAAATAAAATAATATCATCAATAAAGGTTGGGAAGAAAAAAATAGTACTGACGAAAGCAGTTCAACATACCCATATCCATCTTCCATCTTTATTACCATTCAATACTGTCCATCCATTATTGTTGAAATTATAATAACAACTTTTCACTGTTCCACCATAAGGAATTGTAATCCGTCCAGGCAGTAAAGGGGTTGGAATGTTCGATGAAGCAACAAAAATAGAAGATCAGTACTCCTGAAACAACAAAATTTTTCATGTTTCTCGATACGCATATTGAGCCACAAATTGGCATAATCGGGAAATGATTAAAACTGAATTTTTATCTGTTTTAATCGTCTCCCGATGATGCCGAATTGCTTAGCGAAACGCGCGACAAAAACCATGTAATATTTCGCGTGTTTGTGGAATATGTTTTACTGATCGTATGTTGGATACATAATAATTTGAGAGCGCCATGCTATGGTTTATGCTTATGCTGAATTCAAACTAGCACTATAACTTTTAATGAAAAACTAATATTTTGTTGTCTGGATAACAGTACTTTGGCGATAGCAAGGATAAAGGTGCATATGCCTTGACCGGGAATCAAACCCGGGTCTCCCAATTTCCGGTTGGTTGCTCTGACCGCTGAGCTATCAAGGGACACTCATTATCCTTGCTAACGTTGCCAATTTAACACGTCGTTACAGTAATACCCCCCTAGAGACATGGTTTGTCTCGATACAATTAACGGAATGTGGCGGCCGCGTTCACCATTCTTACGAACCGTTGTTCGGTACCCCCGGACTATAGAGCGATGGATAGGACGGGAATCGAATCCGCGAATTTAAGATGTAAGGGAGGTTCGATGTAATGGAACGAATCACGTCGGGGTCACCACTTTGGCGATAGCAAGGATAAATTGTGGATGCCTTGACCGGGAATCGAACCCGGCTCTCCCAATTGCCGGTTGGTTGCTCTGACCGCTGAGCTATCGAGGCACACTCATTATCCTTGCTAATGCGCCATTTTAACGCGTCGCTACAGTACTCCCCCCCTAGTGACATGGTTTGTATCGATACAATTAACGGAATGTGGCCGCGTTCACCATTCTTAAGAACCATTGTTCGGTAACCCCCGGACTATAATATGGCGATGGATAGGACGGGAATCGAATCCGCCAATTTAAGATGTAAGGGAGGTTCGATGTACTGGAACGCATCACGTCGGGGTCACCACTTTAGCGATAGCAAGAGTAAATTGTGCATGCCTTGACCGGTAATCGAACCCGGCTCTCCTAATTACCGGTTGGTTGCTCTGACCGCTGAGCTATCGAGGCACACTCATTATCCTTGCTAATGCGCTAGTTTAACGCGTCGCTACAAGTACCATTAAGAAAAAATGCAATGAGATACTTTCGATGTTTTTCCCTGAAATGTAGGAAATAGTGGATTAATATTTGGAGTCTGTTATTGTTACGCACTCTCAAAATAGGCACGCTACCTATTAGCCAAGAGAATACTTAATTACTTCCAAAATTAATCTAGTATTACATATCTTTTAGGAAAATGTATCGAAAAGATCTCATTACATAGAATTGATTTTCCTTATTTCCCGTAAACGACTCAATTTTTGTGAATTCTGGACATGATCAAATTTCATAAGTCTTTTTTTATTTCCTGTATTTCAAAAATTATTTATTAGAATAAATGTTCGAGATACCTTTGTGTTCATCTTTTATTACCAAAACCAATTATTATTGATATTTTCGCTTTCTCACTTCTATATTCATCAGTGCTTTTCAAACCTTGCCATAATACACTACATTGATACTACCAATAGGTACCTATTAATAATTCTGTGAAATATTCATAATGGAGGGCAAAAATGAGATCCCGATACGTTTATATAAATACAATAGAGGCCTTCCGCACGAACCCACTAACATATATATATATATATATATCGCTATATTATATAGCGAGACAGGGATTCCACCGCTATATATAAGAAGATTCAGACTTTTATTAGATTATGGAATGGACGTATGAGCCCAACCCGAACATCCAAGCCACGGTATAATTTTCAATGAAGAAAATAATTCAATTTTGCATGTCAAATCAAACCTCAAGACTAGTAGGAATAATAATAATAAAAGAAAATCTAGATAAACTAGGCATTAACCTCCTCCTCCTGACTACACTTTAAAAAATACAACTATAGCTCGTCATGGAGACTCAACTTCCCGAGATTTAGATTAGATAATACCAAACTCAGGAAGTGCGACACAAATGCGTTGTTGGATATAAGACTCCTTGAAACTGTAGATCAGAATCCCAACTCCGTAATTTTTTATAGTGATGGGTTTTGACCCATCACTATAAAGAATTACGGAATAATAATGGAACAAACAATACCTAGCTAGTGCATTCACATGTATAGATGAAGCATAAACATAGAGTCCACACTTCTGGGTAAGTATTTTCACTGTAGCACTCTATATTAAGTATATCAAGGGCACTAAACTTTGCTGAACATGTTGATAATAGTAATACATCAATTTTGATCTTTTCATATACCCTAAGCGCTATCTAAGCTATAAAAATAGGTTTACTTTTATCTTTAACTCACTGATTCATATTTTTCTCAATATAATCGGGAGGCCATAAGAATTAGGTAAAAAAGTATATTCTGTGTTGGATACCCAGCCATAGAAATAACCGACAACAATATAGTAGACCAGAACCGAATAATGTAACAAACCATGAGCCAGATGATCGTCCAAATATCTCTCCAAGTGACATAAAGGTATCTGTTATAAACCATCTGGGAATATATTAAAAGTAATACAATGTTTTATACCAACCTACTGTACAGAATATGAGCAAAATATTCCATAGAAAAATAATGACCAATGACCATAGATGTCGATGCTTCTATAAAAAAAACTCATGAATTTGTTGAAAAGAAAATGTTTCTATAGAAATATATAGAAAAGTAGAGCAATATATAGATTCTAAAGTAGCCAAAAAATAAATAAATAAAAATAAAAATAAAGAATTTGTTAGCCTTTTGTTACACGACCTCCTGACCTCGAATCTAGATTGACATGAATGTATGTAAGTATACTCAGATCTTTTGAGGGTAAATTATATCATAATTGCCTCGCACAAGATCTTCACGTTCACTAGAATGCTCCGGTGTAACGATACCAATCATTCGACCGATACTTGGACGATACCTTGGACCGGGCCTAAATTCATTTCAGTTGGAAGTGATTCTAGCAAAGGTTTTATTCTCGCATTAGTGGGCTGGATCTATATGTAACTATCCTAGGGTTAGGTGGATAAATTGATTGAGGGAAACTCGCTTTCTTAAAAAGAAGAAAAAATAAAAAATAAAGATTGTAAAAATATATCATTTAAATAGAATCCCTTGATATGTGAGGGCGATTATCTCCAGCAATAAGTTCTTCATTTTGTTATTTCTTATATACCTCCGCAGAGTACCTCTGTATAAAATGAACAAGTTTACAATAAATCTTAATATTCGCATTGTTTTTGTTTAACATTTATTTTCAAATCGATGATATCCTCAATTTCTATTTATATGTTAGCGTGCTTATTGTTCTCTTTTGAATATTCTATAAAAAGTAGTCTGGTGTCGGACAGAAGCCCCATTTCGCTAGTAGGTTGGCGCCAGGTGACTAAAGTTACGTTTCCTTGTTAGACGAAACAAATTTAGAAACGAAATATACATTTGACATAAGTATATGGGTAAATTGAAAGTAATGTTCATCATAAACCATAATTTTTTTAAATTAATATTGTGTAACGTATAAATATATATTACTAGTGGTGTCGAATAGTTTCAGCCTAAAGTGTATAATAATGAGAATTTACAATGTGTCGTCAGGTATGTTTAAACATTATCTATAGTACAACGTTACAGTGGCGGTTCGTCAGAGTGAGCAGGTGAAGCATTTCCTTACCAATAAGAACAGAGGAAGTAAACAAGAAATTACTTTGCTGTTTTGAATTGCGATTATCTATTTATAATCGCAATTCCCATATCAACATTAATATTGTAACAGCGCCTAACATAATTAATAATTAGACTATTAAAATATACATAGATATTAGGTACTAAAATCTTAATTAATCTTAATATTTTATCAACAGAATACCAAACTGATATTATCTGGTACACTGAGAATCATCAAACATTCAGTAGCCTGTATTTAAATAATAATCGAATGACATAAACCAGCGTTACGTTTTAAACTCATATTCGAGCATTTCTAGTGCACCTACCGCCAACGGTAAACGTCGAGCAATTGGGAAATTTAACGACAGGAAAATCTTTTCCTCTATATTATTTTAAATATATGGCAGGATATAAAAGTATAACCATCTAATATTACCGCAGGTAAGAGAGCAACGATATACACAATTAAATGAGACAGGTACGCATTTGCCTCGAATTAATCTGACCCGAGAGTTTAAACAATTTGCGCTGTTAATTTGTGTAATAGACAGTGTCTTGTGCGGTCTCGAAGAACACGTGTTTCGTACTTGTGATTGCTGAATTTTATTTGAAACCGCGTATTTATTTACGTTTTAAAGTATTAATGTACGTAATTAAAGTTAATGGCTGTGACAAATCAATTACACACTATTATTATGGTAAGTGGACCATTTATCTATATTTTTGCAGGTTTTTATTAAAATAACTCACGATAAAATATAAATAAAATACAGTTAATCGTCCTTCGTATGATTGTATGATGGTAAAAATTATATATCAGACTCGGCTAGTCCATGCTTCGATTTAAGTAAATCTCTAAAAAACAGTAATTCTGGAGACAGTGTAAACTCTAGCTGAATTTTTATTAATACCATGTAACGAAACAAACATTGTAAGTTATAAATTCAAATTGTAAAATAGGTATTAAAAATTATTCACTGAAGATATAATGAAATATTTTGTTGACTAAGTAGATAAATCCCTCTTGAATACAACTCAAGATATATATGCATATATTAAAATTATGCATCACGAACCGCCCCTGTGTTATGTTTGAATGTTAAGGTAAATGTTTGCATAGAGTGGAACAAATTAGATGACTTTCAGGTACTTGGAGCAATTCTAACAAATACTAATTGTGGGCACCTTTTTTACTGATATGAGCTAAAGCACGATTGACTTTGGTCTCCTTTCTGTTTGCGGAATATTTTAGTACGGAATATTTTTTTATCCTACAGAAAATTCAAAATAATTCTTAAATGGCTTGCTATCTTATATGAACTTCGGCTTTCCTGACAACTCTTATTTTAGAAAATACATTATATCAATTCATAGTTTTCTTAATGGAGGGCTTTAATGTTGCTATGTATCCAAGAAGTTGTATTTATATTGTTGTATGATATAAAATTAAAGAAGTAAAATGAGATTTTTGCAATTAGGTATTAAACTTTTTAACTAAATATATTATAAACTTTATTACATTTTATGGCATGGTTATAGTAGGTTGATTTAATACAATCTAGTCGGCATCTTTTATATAAAAACTCAGGATCGGTTGGTTCGCATTGTTGTTATTTTCTTATGATATAAGGCATAAATTTGTATTTTTTTAATTGATAGTACTCGTCGTCGTGATATACCGGATTCGGCTTTAATCTGAAATTTGACGAATTGAAATCAAAGTATGTATCTGTTGCCACCATACCATAGCAACATCTTTAGCATCTCCAATATTATAAGTGTTTGTTATTGTATTAATAATATGTTCTTTTAATCCATCAAAAATAGATTTACAATTTTGTCCTCTCTCTGGATGGCAATTCAAATACATCTCGGATGCGACTTCTGAATTATAATTACTTTAAATGAAAAACTATAACACACAATTTTCGATATAGGCAAGCATTTCGGTCTTTTAAAC
The DNA here is from genome assembly GCA_037954035.1 of Rosalia funebris. Taxonomy (NCBI): domain Eukaryota; kingdom Metazoa; phylum Arthropoda; class Insecta; order Coleoptera; family Cerambycidae; genus Rosalia; species Rosalia funebris. The sequence continues at coordinate 28,819,990 of JAZFAV010000032.1, read as the reverse complement.
AGAAATATTGTAAACAATCAAATGTTGACACATGTACGTACCATTGTTATTCTATAAAATAGCATTCTCCTACTACGCAAGAATCGTGAAAATAACATCATCTTAAAGACTATCAAGATCGATATTCAGAATTCACCCCTCATGTCATATGTGGTTAAAAAGAGGAAATGATTCCATTTTTATATAAATTAAAGCCATCTATCACATTTGAGAAAAATAAAATATGTTATAAAAATATTTATAACTCGAACGCTAATAAAGATACTTAGGTACTAAAAATCTTTTGAAATCATCTTATTCTACTCAAGTGACTAAAATATTCATAGTTTAATAGGAATTTCCCAAAGCCAAAGAAAATTCTTATAAATTTGTATTTCAGGTATATATTTTGTATTATTGTGCTACTATATTGTAAGCACAAAAACGGTAATAGCTTTTGTGCTTACAATTAGTACAGCTTTAGTAAACATTTTTTCTAGATCTGACCGGTTCTCTTATTTATAGTAGACCGATGACGAGTATTAACTCTAATATACCTCACAGTTTTTCACTCTAGGCTATTGGCACATTTGTTATATGTCTGATTATCTATTTAAAGTTCTGAACGTGTAATAACTATTATCACTTATGTATTATAATATGTATATCCTTATTTTTACAGATGTTATTTTCTGTTCGTCTTCGTGTATTTGTATAATTTGGTTATATTAGTGCTACTTCTTGGTACTGTGTCTACCAATCTCTAATTTCTATTATTTGTTTTGTCATTCGTAGAATAAATAGTCCTTTGGATTAGATTATAATTACGACTAGGAATATAGCCCTCGATCAAAAAATTTGCAAACAGTTGGTCGGCGTGCCACCGGTGCTGAATTTCGTACACGCGAAACCGTCATTATTTGCACTTCCGCCTCTGTTTTTCAGATTGTTTTCACCCTTAATTATTTGCTGGGTAGGTGCTTAATCTCGTAGGAATGCATTTACATGGTTTAATTTTTCGTCTTTATAAACAATGTAATTACGATTTCTTATTGTGTAACTGTATACCCTGAAAATATTTCTTCTCTTCTACGTTATAATAATTACGCTAATCTCTTCTATATAATTATGACAGAAATTTCACCCCAGAATGTGTATTATACAGGGCTGATTGTTAAGGCTTCCTTGTCCAATACCTTTGGTAATATTATTAAAGGTATTTGGTATAAACTGTAATATAACATTGAAAGTATTTTTTTATCAAATTAACAAAAAATCTAAATATAATAAAAGAGCTTAAACCATACTAAAGTTTCAAAACAAGACATTCTTTCGTTGTATTTAATCCATATTTTTCATTGTCTGTTTTGTCCATATAAAACTATCTGTTGACATATTTTACCCATTTTACATATGATTATATTATATAAGAAACACCCATAAATTAAACAGAACAATTGTTCGAATTATTTTACTATACTTATTTCCCAAATAAGTAACAGTATTTGTATGTACCTTTATGTTCCAAAGCTTCTGATAACTCGAATATATCCTTAAATAAATTTTCATTTAAAATTAAAAAAAAAAGTACTAATTAAGTGTACAATAATTACTATGTAACTAGGAATATTACGTTTATTATTGGAGCAGTCTCTAACACTCCTAAAATAACTTTCTGAGATGAACTTTGCTTAATAGATGACTGATAAAAGACAACAATATATAAAATTCGTAAATATAAAGGCGAGAACATTTAGCACCACTGAAAGACGGATATTACTGTAAGAATTTATCAGTTCAGTAGACATATCAAAGAAACTATTTAGGGGACACAACTGACAGTCATTTTTCTATCATCGCCGTGGAGTTCGCAATGAACTACGTGTGTGGTGAGACTTCGGTCTTTCACAAAAAGTATGAGAGCATATTAACGAAGCAAAACTGAGCACACTTCCACTTGAATATATTTGTTAAACCTATCAGTATAGATGTTAGGCAATTTATAAGAGGAATACCAAAGGTTTTATTCAGTGTACATGAATATTGGTAATGATGTCTTATTAGAGTAAACAATATCTTATGATCGATTAGACATTAAAGCTTTGAGGATATATTTGGATAACTAAAAAAAATATTAATATTACAAAATAAGAAAAACATGATTCTAATAACGAAAAATTACGTTTTCCATGAAATCATAATTTAGCAACAAGAATATTTTTCGAAGTTGTACACCGGATGCTGGTATAACTCCAATATCGTGTGTTTCAAAGGTCCACATTCCAAGGTATGGCAATTAATAGACTATAATTGTATCGAAGGAAAATGAGAATGTATATAAATATAAAATATATAAAAAACTCGCCATAATATTATTTACTACGTTTTTACAGTTTAATCACAACACCTTACTTCATTATTAATTTTTATCAAAGAAATACAAAAATAAATGGTATTTTTTTTTATTTTACTCCACCGTCTAAATATAAATTTCAACCCGTAAGTAAAACAGGACACCAGCTTTCCACAAATACCGTGACCTTATGCCTATAAGACGTTTATATCAGATCTTTTATTATCTAACCCACATTTGTGACGGAAAGTTCTTCATAGAACTACTCACATTTACTAAGTGTAATAGTATCGTCCTCTATAGCCTTTTGAGTTTCAACAGTAATATTTCGATAAATTTGGTTGACACTTGAATATTTCCTTGTATAATGTCAATAATGTTATATTCCAACTCAATTTATTTCTTACCTCATATTTATTGTCTTACTTCTTGGCATCTCTTTCTTGGTATATTTCTTTGGTGAGAAATATTATGTCTAAGGTTAGAATGTACTAAGGTACCTGGGGGTAATAAAGCCCAGGAGATATTAAGGCCCACTGCACTTTTTTAGAAATTAAGCGAATATAAAGTGAGTCCAGCGCCATGTACCGATCAGGGGAGTACTACTGGCATCATCACCACAGAATATTTAACATATTACAGTTTGGTGGCTTACTGTCAGACAGGCCGTTATATTTTAGTGCGTATTATAAATAAGTTCTTATTTTAGGTAAGTAATTTATATTGTTTTAAGTTATTTACAATACTCTATTGCTAGACACCATGCTCTATAATTCATGATCTTCAGTTTTCAGTTTCAATATTACAACAGATTTTGCCTTTTTGTTATAATATCCTACAATTATTAATTCAAAAACACGATAGGCACTAAGGCCCGGACCTAAATTTCTGCAATGCCTGGAAATAACGCCGGTGGGTCTTAATTTTTGTCTGCTAAACTTTTTTACAGAAAAAGAACAGAGGAATACGAGGAAACTGGTATGAAAGTATGATGGCAGAGGCATTAGATTTAGTCAACCGTGGAAAGCCTCAGCGATATATTGAGGAGAAATGTGGAATACCAAGAAGAACGCTCAGAAACCACATGAAAACCAGAAGTACAAAGAGGAAATTGGGTAGAAAAACAATTTTGACAAAGGAGGAAGAAACTGACTTGGAGAATAAAATTGTGACGCTTGCAAATAAAGATTTACCACTTACACCAAAATCATTAAGGCGATATGTGTTCAGATATGTGGAGCAGAAGGGCATTAGACATTGTTTTAATAAGGACACGCAACTTGCTGGGAGGGAATGGTTAAGGATTTCTTTGAAAAACCTGCACGTGCACACAAATTAAATCTCTATATTGTCAATGACCATTTTAGAAAGCTAAATGAGTTGCTAGAACGCACAGGACTAAAAGATAAACCTTCAAAAATTTACAATACTTACTTACTCCGATCGTTTACCTGAAGGATCGAAAGTTATGATGACTCCCAAGGGAAGTATGACTATAGCCACGTTTAATGTGTGGCTTGCGCTAAATATTACTTGGATATTACTATAGTCGAAAAAGCAGATGAACATGAAATTCATTTGTACTGCCTACCTAGAAACACTACCCATGAGCTCCAGCCAATGGATAAGGCATTGTTTAGGGCATACGAAGCGAATTAGGATGACGAACTCATTAAATACTGGGATAAACATCCGGGCCGCGATTTAACCAGTGAGAGATTCGCAGATGTTTTTGTTCCAACATGAGAGAAAACAATGACAATTTCAAACATCACAAACTGTTTCCGAGCTACAGGAATTTTTCCTTACGACAAAGATATTCCTCCATTTGAGGCATTTGCTCCTGGTCTACCAACTTAACCACCTGACCTTAGCGAACGCCGTAGACGAGATGAGACTCAAACTGATCATTTATCTTTACCCGTAATTCGTCAAAATTTACTGAAAAATGCCGAAAGTTCATTTTCCAAAGTGTTACCGACACCAGATTTAACAAAGAAAAAGAATAAGTCCTCAACAAGACGTAAAGCCGTAAATTATAAAGCTGTAGAAGTTAAATGGACTATATTTTTGAATGATAAACTTTCAAAATGTACCGATTCTACGCCAAAACTTTCTACCGAAGCCCAACCTTCGTCATCCACGAGTGAAGAAAAATGGGAATGTGTAAATTGTGACACGGAGTATATCGCTGATATGAGAAGATGTGCTCATTGTGGATGTTGGGCCCATGAGGAGTGTGCTAGATTAAGAGCTGATGATACAGACGATTTGCTGTCCCCAGAATACTTGCCGTAGTCAGTACTTAACTTTTACTACATTTTATTTAAATATTTACGAGACTTGAAGATTGTTTTATGTTATTGTCACACTATATTATTATTTATACCATGAGCTTTATTATCTGCAGTTGCAGGTTTTAAGGCCCAAAGTATTACTTTTAAGTTTTGATATTTTATTAACTTTCTTATTAGTTTTTGGGGTTAAAATTTAATTTGTTAGTGTCAAACATTCCTTATATGCATTTAACACTATTAAAATTATTTTAAAGTATATAGTCGTTTTTTCAAAAAAACAATATTCCTTAGGTGGGCCTTATTACCCCAAGATACCTTATATTAGTTTTATATAGGTTTTATATAGCTATTTTATGTAGGTTTGTCATAATAACTATTTTGGATGTTTGAAATAGTTGTTATTTAAAAGTAAACGCTTAAGTGTTATTTTCTAAGTATGATAGCTTTATGAATCCTTTACTTCTGAGAAAATCTTTATTATTTGATGTGTCTATCTATATATTGATTCGCATTATGTGTTTCATCATTTACATCTTAAGTATCAATTATTCTCCAAAATGTTATATAATTTTATAATTTTTTGTACACTATGGTTTGTGCACTACATATACTTTGAAATTGAAAATATAGTGTATAACGAAAAGTAAATTTCCTGATTTTTTTAAGTTGTCTCGATTAAACTGTATTGCCCCTTACAAATCCGAAAATGGAAACAAAGAAGGAATTAGTAATCATTAAAAGTATTTCATGGCAATTTATTTCTCTAAAGTTTCATATTCTCCATTAAGTGATCATTGTAAAATTATGTAAATAAAAATAGTATTCTAAATGTGAATATAATTTTGACATGAAGATAATAATATAAAACAAATTTTTATGAATATATTTTCTGTTGCTATTTTTCCATTTTTACTTTAAACTATGTTTTTGAAGACAAAATTTAGTTGTAAAATCTTGAATGAAATAAAGTTTGTCGTCCCTTTTAAGGAGACAAGCTTATTTAGATTTTTGTATTTCCCCACCAATTCTGAGCTGCAATGATGTGAACTCAATTTTGAAGTTATGCACTTTTGTTTACTTTGGCAATTTTAGTTTAGTTTCTAGTTTTAGTAGTTATTTTCCTTAAAGTTTTCCATAGTTTACACAGATACCCGTTCTTCAAATTAGAGTACATTTTAAATACTAAAAATATATATGTTCACATATATTTATATTCATTTACATTGTTTTAATAAATACATTTTCTCAGTTAATTTCTTTTCATATAATTCTTGTTTTATATCATCGGTACTTGCCATGCTATCAAGTTGTTTACTTAGATTATTTCCCATTGAGTATTAGTACTGCCTAATTTTTATTTGATAATGTCATATCTATCTGCATTTTTGTTGTTTTAATATAAAACTGAACTATTTTAACTATTTAAAAATAAACTAATGAATTTGGAATGAAGAAAATTATTATCTAAAGATTAGACAATGTTGAACTGAACATTATTATACCTTTCAAGAAGGATTGAATTATTGAATTCTTTTAAGAATAGTTTTCAAGAACTATCCTAACAAATTAAATAAAAATAGTTACAGATAGATACATCATCACAATATATTAATGACTATAAAGAGGTCAAGGAATTCTATAAAATAGATAACAGTACATGTATTTTTGATAACGCTAATAATATTAACCAACACTATTCCCTTACAGCATAAATTTTCTATTTTGCATCAAAATTAAAACATGACTATGATTGCCTCATGTTACTGATAATTGTAGCATAGTAACTATTTTTGTGAAAATTTCTTCACCAATTCTTTGCACTGGTGCAGAAAATAATTTCCTGTTACAGTCTATAATATATACAACTAGGTTTGACTTCTATTATTAGGACTATTTTAGAAACCATAATATTAATCGGTCATTATTTCGTTTAATATTAATGGGATCTATTAGGGCACAAATCCAAGAAAAAATTCAGCCTCACGGTAGTTCAATGGGTTAGATATACGGTGAATGAGACTAGCCATTACTACGATCACGACTACTACTGTCAGGACCTTGATATCTAAGTGTTGATACAGAAATGGATATTGTCTACGTCTATTCAATGTGTACTTCTGCTCAGATAGAGTTGGCTCTTGCAATAGCTCGGAAAATTGTCTAATATATGTGTTTCCTTGCCAGTGTTATCAGTCGTTACAACGATGACGTTTTATTTAACATTTGCACTTGAGTGCCAGTGATACAAGAAATACGTTTTCGTCTTAACTTTCGATTCACTCCCTGCTCTTTTTCTCGAATATTTTTGACTTTTCACTTTTGTGCCATTCAAACTCTTGATCATTCTGAACAGTGGCGGCCGGTGTAATTTTTATCTGGGGGTGCAATCGATAAAATAATAACAAACGAAAAATTAAAATAAACTTGTCCAATGGATTATCTCTATAAATAACCTCAGACTTGGACATAGTTTATGTCCAATTATATAGGTTATTTATAGAGATAATCCATTGGTCTGTTCTTGGAATTTGCAAAAACGTCAACTACAAGACATTACAAAATCCATATTTTAATAATCTGGAATCGCTGCAATTAGCACTTTCTACATACTTATCATGCAAAGTGAATTTTAGTCTGCTTTGCGCCATTGTATTTCTCGAAAGGTTTTTAATTCTGTTAAGCATCGAAAAACAGCTTTCACTCTCAACACTTGTCATGGGTATGGTACAAATTAATTTTAATAATAAAACAGTATCACTAAAACAGTCCGTTAGGTTTCGATCTATAAATAATTGCAAAATTGCTAAGCAACTTGCTGCTTCACGAAAATTTTCCCTGCTGTATATAACCGTTAATTCACTTTTCAATTTAACTTTGTTCAAAAATCCTTAAGTTTTCGTTACATTGTCAAAATCTTGAATAGGGAATTATTTCTCACAGTCGCTAAATTTATTGGGGAAAAATAGTTTCGACACTAACAGGTGTTCTCTAAACTCAAGTCTGTCTTTAGTTTGGGTAGTTAATATATCACACACTTTCTTAGTTTGTGCAGAAAATGATATGTCATTATGGTATCGTATTGTATTTTTGTTCAGGCGAATTTGAGGAACTAGTTGTCCGGATTTTTATAAATGCGCCTTCAAAATTATTCAAATAACTGCTCATCTTGACAGCATCCAATGATCGAGATTGAAGCTCTTTAAAAAGGATTTGACAATGAGGCATGAGCTTGGCAAAAAACGCGAGCCTGTATTTAAAGTTATCGTTATTTAAATAACCCAATAACATTTGAGCCTGATTTATTGTATTGTAATCATTTCCCGCAATGTCAAAAATACATTATAAGCATTCTTTTAAAAGTTGAACACTTTCAGAAACGGTTCGTACAGTTCGCGTATTAAAATTCCGTTATATATTCCACCAAATATGCCTCCATTGCGATCTATTCCCTCTCGTTGTGGTTATAAAAATACAAACAGCACTGACCACGTAAACAGCCCAGATTCAACAGGCAAAACAATGCTACATAATACAATATGAGACAATACAATAGACAACCTGATGTAATACACTTGCGTCAAAGCTTACAGAATAAACTTTGCTTTGCGTGGCCGTGCATTGCACGCAAATCTCATAGACATTCATATAGAAATCTCCTGTTTCACGCGTCCGAGTCCTCTCTTTCTAACACATGGTTAAACGGTCCTCTGATATGTGCTAGACGAAAACTGAACGTGCTATGTATTTAGAGTTGCAGATTTAATATCCCGTAGATACATCTGATACATTCTAGGGCTGGCGACTCTTGCGACATCTAACAAGCTGTAAGCGAGACTGTTAGATATCGGAACATTCTATGTATAATGATAATGTAATGTATAGTAAACACCTAATAGGTATTTTTAAGAATTTTTAAGGGAGCTCACTGCACAAATGCACCTATAATAAAACTGCCACTGATTCTGAAATATGTTACGATTACAGCTAATTTAGCAGGGGGATTTAATAACATTAGTCGGGTAGGTACTTGTCCTTTCATTAAATATAGAAAGTTACCTATATCGTAATTAAATAATGTTTGTCTCCTTTTAAAGGTGAAATTAACAAAATTACGTCAAGAAGTACCAAATACGAGTATATATACTCTAAATTTGGTCTTCTACAACTATTTACTTTGGACCTCCCGAATATCAGTTTATACCTCTCACTGTACTAATTTTAAATATAGTTGTTTGTTATAAGAAACTCTGTATTAATTTTCTGTTAAATTCTTTTATATTACATATAAAATGATTTTCATCAGATACTTCAGCTGGAAAAGAATCAATCTAAGGTTTTGAGTTGCAAACCTTTACAACAAAACAAATAAGAATACAAGCACAGCTACATTTACAAAGTATTTAATAACAGCATAGCTGAATATTGTATTTGGAAACATTAATCATCCTCGATCTTCTTTAAAATTTTATACAAAGGGATGTGATATTGTTCAGATCATAATTAGCAGCTGTAGTGAATAGTAATAGTAATATCTAATTTGAAATGATTAATTACTACACAAGATATCGTAATATTGCATCTCACCTATACATTAATGGTTAACATGTACCTATCCTTCTTTAGCGCGTTTTTATTGCATCTTACAGCAAACTGCAAATTTGCAGAGAAGTTACACTACTTATTAAATATTTAATTATGAAGTGTTTATCGCAGTAGGTTTCGTGCACGCAGGTGAAGCCGTATGATAATTAATGATGCAGAGTTATATTGTTTTAGATTTCTGTTTAGATAATTTAAGCTAATTAATTTAAATATTCCCAAAGGAAACGATATAATATGAACGATATGGTAATCAGCCACGTCCTAACAAAATTGTGTTAAAAATAGATTAATTATTTTTTATTAAATTTATGTATGTATAAATATTTTCAATATAAATATTTTTGGAATATGTCATATTTGCTTCAATTAGTATCAGCATTTCGCCAATACTAATTAATTGTAAATGTATTATATAAAAGGATATGTACAATGTGGCTGTTAACTATCGAATAAAACATGTGACGTATGTACATATACAATGTAACTATTAAGTAACGGATAAATTTGGCAAATCGTGTTTACTTTTGGAAAATTCATTGAAATCGTTAGTGATATAATTTTCAACGTTTATCTTGTTGTTGATTATGTTTGCATCTTCATGTAGAAAAGTAAAATGGAAAACTAAACTAAAATTAAAATTGTATAGAGAATGTGCATCTTATGTTGGAATTATTGAGACACAGTATATTAAAATTGTGAATTCTAATTATCCTTCAACTTATTGATGGATATAATGACTGTTTTATATTGGTTTTAAATTGCATATGAATTTTGAGGAAATTCATTCGTGATCTTGAGTCAATGTCCCAGAAATTAAATTTGATGTTACTGTTTTTAAAAACACCGAACAATATATTTAAAGATACAACTAAAAATCTTTAAAAAACACTAAAATCTATTTATAAATAATATATTTACTCCATCATCACTTTGACCCAAAGCTAAAATTCATGTTCAAATAGACAAATCAGATATGTATATCTGTAATGAACTTAACAACAACAGTAATCATTCCGATATTATTAGTGTGATAATCTAGGAAGATATGTTTCATGAAACATACAGTGCAGTTAAGTCTATCATGTCAATTAATGCGAGAGAATTCTTAAGCGTTTAAGAATTAAAAAGTAAATTTTTAACAGATTGCAAATTTAGAGGCATACTAAATTTATTGGCATAATATTATGCCTAATGTTAAGCTAAGCTCATTTAAAAAAACATAAACTATTGATTATTTTAAGTTATAGAAAGTCTTCTGCCACATTAATGAATACGGGACAATTGTTAAGAATTTAAATTTAAATTTCTCATAGAAATGAGTTTTCAAAATATCATTCGCCCTGTAGACTTCTATTTGTACTTCTAGCACTAATACATGTTCTTATAGATTAATCTATACTTGTTTTGATCATCTCCTTCCCAAGCCAAGTGAATCCATAATTATCTATGGTCTTATTTTTTCATCGACGCAGAGCAATGTCCATTCCACGAACATTTAAGTTTCTCAAAAGAAAATTTCTACATATTATAATAGTTCATGAATATTTTTTATCCTATCCTATCAAGTCCTATCTTTATTACATATTATCTTTATGTTATATATAACTAAATATTTGATTTTGCTAACAGTTTAAGATCAACAGTTATTCTCTCGAAAATATGTTCGGGAGAATAAAAATCTATTCGTGTAACTAAGACAATTTTATAGTTTTTCTAAGAAAATACAGTATGTACATAAGATAAATACCGTTTTTATATTTGAAATATTCCTTAAATTATTGGAGTGGTATGGAATCACTTCCATATACTCACGCTCTAAAATTATTAGAGTTGGATCAGTGAAGAGATGCTTGATTTATTGTATCGCCTAATTATATTTGCGAACTATGTAGAAATGATGTAAATTAAATAACTTACTATATTGTTGTTGCTATAAACAGCAAAAATGTTCAGTGCAAGTTCCCTTTATAATTTCATCGGGGATTTATTTAATTCGAATCCACAAAGATATGAGAACTAATTTTTATATAATGAGTGTCCATAGAGGGACATCGTATAAGAAATTTTCCTCTTCTGAAATGATCGACTGTTTAAATAAATTACTTTAAATAAATTACCTGTAGCAGAGTTTTCTAAACAGGCTCTTTTCTCACTTGTATATATTGACCTTGTATATACAAATATGTATGATATCTTGTATATACAAGTATATATGATATACAGTGCTAGTCAAAAGTCCCATCCCCCCCTCTTATCTTTTTAACGATTATACATAAACTAGTGAAATTTGGTAACTGAATATTAAGGGTTGTAAACTTCCCTACTAGTGATGATAGATGACGTATGCGTCAAAGATGATGTCACAAGGTCATTGTAACCAATAATTTTAAATGGAACCCTATGGCTAGCGACACCTCTTTTAAAAGGTATCGAATAAACGTATTCAATGATACTAATATTGTTTGTATTTATGGTAGTTTTGATGGATTAAATCAGTAATCAGTAAACTTGGATAATAATTTTAATTACAGATTCAAGAATCAGTTCCTACTTATAGTAATTGTTCGAAGTGAGCTCCATCTACTTCCTGACAGTAAAACATCGTATTGCGAAACTCTTCTCGTACTTTTTCAACTGTGTCTGCGGATATAGCCCTACATTCTGTAACAATACGTTGTTTTAAAACATCAATATTGTCAGGCTGAGTGGCGTAAACCTTCGATTTAAGATACCCCCACAGAAAAAAATCTAAAGGTGTGAGGTCCGGTGATCGAGGCGCCATTCCATTGAACCTCGTCGTCCAATCCATCTACCAGGATATTCTTCATCCAAATACCGTCTTACTGCACCGTAATAGTGTGGAGGAGCACCATTCTGTAGGAATGTTATTTCCAAAATGTCGAATTCATCTTGATTATCTTCCAAAATTTCAAGGATTAACGGTTCTATTGCATTTTGCAACATCTGCAGATTCACCTCACCGGTTAAGTTGGTATTTAAAAAAACAGGCCCAACGATGTGGTTTCCTAGTATACCTGCCCAAACATTGACCTTCTCGGGATACTGAGTATGTGTTTCATGAAACATGTGAGGATTTGCGTCACTCCAATATCTCACGATTTGTGTATTTACATTTCCATTTAGATAGAAAGTACTTTCGTCACTAAAACAAATTGTTTTGACATAGTCTGGCTGTTGGTTAATTTTAGTCTCCATATTTTCACAAAATTGCAGTCTTCAGTCTGGATCGTCGTCTGAGAGTTGATGAACCATTTTTAATTTGTATGGGTGAAATTTGTTTTTTTTTTTCAAGACCCTGTGCACTGTACTTTGACTGACTTCACAGGTTGATGCAATTTGAGTTGTTGAAGAAGTAGGATTTACTATTACTTCTGCCAGTATATCAATTTTTTTTCTCATCAGAAATTTGTGGTCTGCCAGATCGTTTTGCATCATTAATACTACCTGTTGTTTTAAACTTACGAAGAAGCTCTCTCAAATAAGTCCTCGAAACTGAGCGATCGGGGAACCTTTCATTAAAAATGCGTTCTGCTGCATGAATATTTTCTCCAGTTTCACCAAGTATTAGGATCGCTGCTACTTTATCACCTAAAACACGTACCATTTCTCTTCTTGAAGCACTTGTTCAGCTCACAACAGTTTAACAAATTATTGAATGTACAAATATTTTAAAATTACCACAAGGTACTAAAACAGTTAAACGTTCGATCAACAATACACAAATTATTAAATGTATAAAAACCTTGACAGCTAAGAAAACATCAAATTGGGGAGACTTGCAAAAACGTCAGATTATTTACTATCCAACTATCCAGTGGCGGAGCTTGAATTTTAAATTTTAAATATGCGTGTAAGTTTCTTACATTTTTTTTTACGTTTAAATTAAAGACGGCTTTGTCGTGTCGGATTTGATGCAGATGCTTACTGCTAATCAAGAATAGGAAAAATTGTGAGATTCTCTAGGTATGCGTAGAAGAAAGAGTGAGGCAGCATTCGGAGGGAAAAGGATGCATTTGACGTACGGGCAGATCGATCTCTGTGTACATATATATTCATCGATATTCACTCTGTAAAGGTCTCAGTGCGACTGGGTAGATACCAGGCTATTTACTGCGCACCTCGTGGGCGATCCGATATCGTAGTTTTGAGACTTCTTCCTATTCTTGATGAACTGTACTTCTAAAAGTGTATCGTTTTGCATACCCTTCATTGTGTTTCATTGCGTTGTTTAAATTGCGTCTTTGTTGCCTGATTGTTGTGTATTATTTAAATACCTTCAAAGTATTTTAAACAACAGTGTGTCTGCCTACCAAAGCTTTAATATAATAATATATAAGGTTGATTGATTATAATTTGAAGCAATAGTCTCTTCTCAATGCAGCTCTGGTAACAAACGACATTAATGTGCTTCTGTGTACTGTGTACTGAACCTTGAATACAAATCAGCTGTAGTATTATTAATTCTATTACTTTGTGATATAAATAAAATTACAAAAAAAAACAATTTCTATTGTTAATTGCATAATACTTGAATAAAAAAAGACAATATTTTAGATATATTGAATGGTAAACTTCATCGATTCAATTAACGAGGAGACACCATGAAATGCATAGTATATATATTATCAATTTTTATAGGTACCTACTACTTGATTTACGTTATATAACGTTACGTTATATTACGATGTAGGTATTGACTAAAAGTACCCGTCTATAAGAGGTGCTTTCAATAACTAAGTCACAATCAATCATGAAGACATTCTTGAGCAGAGTAATTTACAAAATATTTAAAGTGTGTAAAGGCGAGAAACTTCTGAAACTTTGACATCTGTAAAACGGGCAAGTATTTAATGAGTTGAATGAATGCTTGCGTCGTTTCTATTTGCATGTCACTTGTGCTGAAGTGAACTGATCTGGAAGGCCGACGTTGACGGGGTTGCTTACCCTCTCGCAGGCTGTGCGCCATGCTAGGGATACAGCGTGGAATGTTTGGTTGTAAGGAGCTGTATAGGAACGAAACTCCGAACGCTTCGCTTCGACTTCTTTGGCCTAAAGATTTATTACCCGGTAGGACTGAATGGTTGTAGAGGGAAAATATAGAGGTAACTATATGCCGCATAAATCCTTCTTTATTAGTTAGCTGAAGTGTTGTGGTAAATAAACATATGTTTAACTAAGTCGTTTAGATAAAATGATCATTTATGATAAATTGAATAATTGATTACAAATTTACTGCCATACCAAATTTATTGGCATAATTTTATGCCTAATGTTAGGGTAACTTTGTTAAAAAAAAGAAATTACATGTTTTACTTTAGGATTAAACTACATAGTTATATTACGATATTACAAGTTTCGGTAAGTTATTCATTAAAAGTGTTAATTATCTATAGAACTGACAGCTGTTGATTATGTTGTTATGATTTTATATTATATATATATATATATATATATATATATATATATATATATATATATATATATATATATATATATATATATATATATATATATATATATATATATATATATATATATTATAACTGCTTCTTTATGAAATTATTTTAACAAGTTGTAATCAACACTTTGTGCCTCATTTCAAGTTAGCACATTTATAATAATAAAATACAGTATATCACAATTATATTAACTACTATGATTATAAAATATTATATGAGAGAATATTGTTAGGACATTTTAGCGAGAGAGTGTCAATGTAAAAAGTACCTAATTAATTAAAAACTATTTTATTGAACAGTTTATAAAAAAGGATAAAGTAGGAAAAGGCACTATAAATTTCATGATATTAATATAGAAGAAAAGAGGCACGTAATTGTTTTCTTAGTTGTTAGCGTAAATGTTAGCATAGTTGAACATCTGCCGGAGTAAAACTACGAATTTTACTGATATGAAAATGGTGTAAAATATCGCCAATTTTGGCATAAAACTTAACACCATTGTAATTAATAAATCATTATAGCATTACAGTCGCACGCATGTAACTCTTACCCAGAGAGTGGCTAAAATTTAAGGTGCTATGGATGTTCATGACTCTTGAGTAATCAATTTAAGCTCCAAGAGTGTTTGTAAACAATAATGGGGTAGAATGAACTCATGACTTTGTTGAATTTCAAAAAGTCATTGGAGGATTTAAACACAAACTTGTAATTTATATCTACCACTTCCCATTTACTGTATATTTATTAATTAATAATAACGTATCAATGTTATCAAGAATATACCCAATTAGTAAGTAATTAATTGTATGTATGCATCATTAGCACTAATTTTTTTTCTTTACTGAAAAAAAATTAACTAAATACTCTTTTTATAAAAAAATTTATTTCAAGTTGTTATACCTGAAGAAATGTATCTGTGTGTGATTTTCATAAAATCAAGATAATAATATCTCCCAATTGGTTTATCTGTCCTAAGAAACAAACATAAAGAGCCATTACCAAATTTATTACAATAAGACTAACAGATTTAGGAAAATATTTTGCACAGTAGCTGAAACAGTTTTTTCTACATATTAATAATACTGCATTAATCCTATTAAGAGTGGACCCAACCATTAAATAATTAATGGTGTGTGTATACCATTTGTGCAACATAAAAACCGTTTAAATTTTAATTATATTTTTTAGTGAAAATTATATCCCATCAATATAAGAATAATTAGTAGTAGATATCCAAATGCTTCTGAACAACGGAACATATTTTTTATTACCCACTAACCTGGAACAGCGTCCATATAGGACGATAGGATCAGAGAATTGAAATAGATGAATCAATAGATAAGTCCGATAAATCAAACACAAGTAGTATTTTACAATTAATACTTCGGAAATTGACTACTGTGTTACTGTGTTAAAACTAATTTAATATTTCCTAAACTTGTATTAATAAATATACATATATTTCTTTAATGTAATATATATTAAATATATTATAAAGTATGTTCTAATTCAAAAGTATTTTATTTTTCTGTTTTAAACAATATATAATAGATAGTAGAAGTTGTAAAACTTAATTACAGTTTACGCCAATAGCTGGTAAAGTTTATACTAGACGTCGCGTCGTGTTGATTTTACGCAATAAAGTATTAATTATAGCGTTAACCACATTCCATTTCATGCCCTCTGTAAAATCTAATCTGTAGCACATTTTTCTAAACGGTTTAGGCTTCTCTTACATATGTATACATATATATTTATATGATTATCAATTCGATTTTGTTCATAATATGATTTTTTGTAAACCTATAAAGGAATATGCGTTTAAGTTCCTTACATGTTTTGCATTTAAGTTAAAAATGAATAAAAAAGGTAGTTCAAGCAAAAACAATGTTCTGAAATCTTTAGTGCTCTTGTTTAATCAGCCGTAAACTGCGGGAAGTACTCGTATCGGTTTTGGCGCCGATGCATACTGTTAAAAGTGTATTGTTGTTTGAATGTTGTGTTTTACAAAAAATTCTCTGTAAAATCTAAAGCACCATTCAACAAACTAAAGCAAAAACATCTTCTAGTAATGATGGTTATAAATAGGTGTGGAGAAAGATACAGAAATGGATACAAGTATATGTATCCTAAATCCTAATTCAGATTACAAGCGTATAATTTTTTAGAAAATTTTTAATTATGGCGAGCGCACCGCCATATAACACAGTTGCAAGGGAGCTTATAAGACATAGAATTATTCTCTTTATTAATAAATATTTAAAACATTGGACAATGATTGTAATATCACTCCTACTTATACACTTATCTTTACTAAACGGCTGTTTTCGTGTGTGTATCACGAAATTTTTAGTTGGATGTACGAAATGCTTTTCGTTCGAATTTCGGCATTTTGACAAAATAAATGTAGTAAATCGACCCTTGCGAACAACGTGGTAACTTTTGTTTTTTGATCCGAAGCCTCTAGAGGCATGCTCCGGAGGTGCCTTCGATATGAATGAGGGGGCGACGCAATATTATTGCGATTTGCTTACTCGTAATTATATATTATAACGCAAATATGTGTTATAACAGATATCTATGAATTTTAACAATATTGTTAAAAAACTAAGAACATTACTGTATAAATTTAAATACCTACCTTAAATAGTTTCTTTTTTACTTGAGCTTAATTTATGGTACTACTCCTTAGTCCAGTAATAGTTGTCTTATGGAATAATCGGTTGGGGAGCAGTAAATAAAAGTATCCTAAATAAGTTAAATATAGTGCAGAAGTTGTTTATGAAAATAATATATGGAAAGGATATTAGCTTTCCTACTATGCAGTTCTTTGAAAAGTCAAATAAAATGGATATAAGACAAATATGTTGCTAAAAAGCATTACCTTTCTTATATAAAAATCTATGGAACATATTTATTACAATTGGACAAAAAATATAATAAATCGGAAAAACCAAAAGCAAATAAAACCATTGGCCACATGTATTATAAATATAGGTCATACATCTTGCCACAGAATATAGAATCTTTACCATCAATAAATGTATACAAGATATGATGTAAAATTTTCGACACTATCCACTTCTAGGTAAAAAATACATGGGATAATTGACTAACCAAATTATATTTGTTTTATATGAATCTAAGAAGAAAAGTTTCCTTCTTTTACTGTTCCTCCATACTATAGTTCCTAATGTATCATTCTGTGTTCTTTTAACTTTTAATTAAATACTTTTGATTTATAATTTTTAATTTGAAACTTTTAATTTACATTTTTGATTTAAAATGTATTTTGAACCTTTAATTTGTATTTTTTATTTATAACTTTTAATTTATAACATTTCTATTGTAAATAATTAAGAATGAACGTGCACTATATGCACGTTCCACGTAAAACATTTATCAAAAAACAAGAATCAGTATTTTATGGAATACCGTATCGAATCCAATCACGGATTAGCTGCGCTGATAAAATAGGTAATATTAAATTTATTTGCACTGTCGAAATTCAAGCCACATTCAAGTCATTCAATCTTTTGTGTAACATTGTTTACTTACGTCAGGATGTCATATTTTTATGAACTGTAATTGTACATTCATTAATATGTAAATAAACTATACGTTACTACTATTTTGATAAAATACACATTAAAATTAAAATCTTCAGAGAAGATTATCGTACATTATCTAAAATGTGGTGTAAAATTACAAAAAATAATCCACGGCAAAAAGTATCTATAAAGACTAACCTTCACCATCTTTTAGTGTTTAATATCCATTTTCATGTTTCATGAACAATGGTTTCGATATGGATTATAATCCATATTATTACTTTTCCGCACTCCACTATACGCGAAAAGTAATGTAATCGCGTAAAGAAAAATTGAAAAAAATTTTTTTTGGGTATATTTTTCCTTTTTCGGCCTAAAAACAAAAAAAATGGTTTTAAAAAATTTTTGCGTATGTGTGTGTCGTTGTCGTCGGCATTTATTCTTGTTAGCACAATAACTCAACTAAATCGTGTCGGATCGCTCGGGTTTTGACTGATTCTGATTGGACACGTCTCCGAGACGACACCTATTCATTTTGAGGTGGATAGAACACACTCTACCACATGCACTATATGGGTCATAAGAAAGTACAATGGTGGACTATTTGAGAAATTTTTTTTGTTAGCACGATCACTCAATTAAATCGTGTCGGATCAATCGGGTTTCGACTGATTCTGATTAGGGAAGTCTACCAGACGACATCTATTGATTTTGAGGTGGATAGGACAGACCCCACTCTATCCATGGGTCATGAGAAAGCACGATGGTGGACTGTGTGAAAAAAGTAAAACTGTCGCATAAAACACATATTCTGCATGTATGTGTTGGTTTCTCTTTTCTTGGCCATTAATTTCGAGATAGAGACGTTCCACGTGCGGAAAAGTCCGTTTTAAGGTTTTAAAACTGTTTACTTAATAGAGAAATATAAAAACCCGTTTGAAATTGAATACAGTTTATTGTATTTTGTCTTCTAGTCTGCATTCCACCAATAAAACATTTGTGTAAGTATAGCCAGTACTTATGTATTCAGGAAAGATGCTGTTAAACTTTTAAATATCATTTATAAAATACTGCTAAAATTTGTTTTATCAATGCTCTTCATCAAATCCTTTGATGAATTCTTCCTGATCAGCAGATAATAAATGTCATTTTACAGCCGTCGGATATCTATTAACATTTATCTTTATAAAAAAAGTCTGGTTTTCACTGCAAATAGCATTTAATACATTTTAGAATTTCATTAAGGTATAACATGTACCTACATAATTAATTTGTGCAAATGTTTGATATTACTATATTAATATATGATTATGAATAAGTAAACAATTAATGACATATAAAGAATGTGATATAATATGCGCTTAGATTATCGTTGTCATGATTTATGCCATCAAACATGTACACTGACTGAAATCCTCAGGTGATTTTGTGAAAATTCATCACATTCTTTAGTCATCCAGGTAATTACTTGGTCATTGCTTTTCATCTCTACATCTTAAGACACATAATACCGTTCGAACATAAATTGATTAATTAGAAATCGTAATCAAGTACATTGCCAACAACCAATGTAACGGCCACATGCGTCCGCACTGTAAAATAGTTGGATCATAAGAATCATAATCTATCCAATGTATTGTAAAATGAGCTATCCTTTATATTTTTTGTATACTCAAAATATGTTAAAGTTTATAACTACGTATATTTGTGCAAAAGTTTACTTATTCTACAGGTTTTAAGATTTAAACCAGAAACAGTCAAATTTTACACTTTCATACCAGTGAAAGTAATAAAGTTTTATTCCAATAGGCTTCAATAAAGTAGTAGTACGTCATACAAATGTTACTATGTTGAGTATATCAACACATATTATGTTTCACATTTTCTTTTATTTATGACCTAAAACATTTAAAAAGATATATTAAGTGTCAGCTAACAATAACTGTTAAAATAAGTATTATTTCATATTATTTTATGTAAAGTAAGCAATAAAGTAAGTAAAGTAAGAATGTAAAATAAGCTTCAAGTATGAATTTTTTTTTTTTTTTTTTGAAACGTATTTTGAGAGATCAGCAACGTTTACTATGATTTATCAAAGAATTAATTTGTAATTAATCAGAGATTAGCGTATTCTAGTTATACTACCTAATGAATGCTTTTTTTATGTTCGCGATAAGTATTCTTAATATAAGAATGATAATAATTAAAGACTTGTGTCTTTTGAGAACGCGAGACCCACCGGCGAGCTGTCACATTGTGTACCGTAGTATAAGCCTTTTCATAACCATTTAAATGACAAGAGATCTTCTTGAGCAGATATTTCAAAACTAGATTAATTGATTGTAAAGCCAATTATCTTCGTTATTGTCGGGTATTAGATTGTAATTGTTCTTATAAAATATTTCTGATTGCAATACACGTTTAACATTTGCTCTACGATACATTATTTATGTAAAACTATTCTCCTCTTTGAGTATTTATAGATTAAAAAAATAACAATGGCACCATACACTTATGTAAAATAAGCTTGCTTTTCACGTTTCTCTGTCGTAATTTTCTTGTGTCGATTTGTGTTGTTACGGCTGAATAGCCCGCTCTCCTTCGACGGCAAAGAAAAGAACTGCACAGAAGCTTACATAGCAATTTCTAGAATTTTTGATTCACCATACTAATAATAGATATGATGTAGATATGAGATTAGCATTTAATAAAATGGAAAGGTTTCATAATTCATATTTCCTTATAATAAGATCATTGGTTTCATAATTTTATATTCGAGTATATTTGTAGTCAAACTACAAAAAGTTTTGTGTGTGTATGTGTGTGTGTGTCGTTGTAGTTGTCGTTGTCGTTGTCGTTGTCGCTGTCGTTGTCGTCGTTGTCGTCGTTGTCGTTGTCGTCGTTGTCGTCGTTATCGTCGGCATTTATTCTTGTTAGCACGATAACTCAACTAAATCGTGTCGGATCGATCGGACTTAGACTGATTCTGATTGAGAACGTCTCACAGACGACACCTATTGATTTTGAGGTAGATAGGACACACCCCACCCTGTCCATGGGCCATGAGAAGGCACGAGGGTGGACTATTTGAGAATTCTTTTATTAGCACGATAACTCAACTAAATCGTGTCGGATCGATCGGGTGTTGACTGATTCTGATCGGGGACGTCTCCCAGACGACACCTATTGATTTTGAT
Organism: Rosalia funebris; assembly: GCA_037954035.1. NCBI lineage: Eukaryota > Metazoa > Arthropoda > Insecta > Coleoptera > Cerambycidae > Rosalia > Rosalia funebris. Next base: position 28,798,531 of record JAZFAV010000032.1, on the reverse strand, counting down.
GTGGATAGGATACACCCCACCCTGTCCATGGATCATGGAAAAGCACGATGGTGGACTATTTGAGAATTTTTTTAGCACGACCACTCAATTAAATCGTATCGGATCGATCGGGTTTCGACTGATTCTGATTTGAAATGTCTACCAGACGACATCTATTGAATTTGAGATGGATAGGACACACCCCATCCTATCCATGGGTTATGAGAAAGCACGATGGTGGACTATTTGAAAAAAGTAAAACTGTCGCATAAAACACATATTCTGCATTTATGTGTTGGTTTGTTTTTTCTCGGCGACTCAATTTCGAGATAGAGTTATTCTACGTGCGAAGAATTCCGTTTTAAGGTTTTAAAACTGTTTATTTTATAATGGATTATATGTTTAGAGTTGGAAATTTTCAATATGATAGCCGTATAGTTATACTTTTAACCTTTAATGCATACATATTCAGTACATGCCTTTCCTATCGGTGCTTTGATTACTCGAACGCTAAAAATTATTTTTCATAAACATTTAACTCTTTCTTATTTTATTGAGAATGTTATACTTTTTTCCAGGGGCGCTAGTTTCTCTTGCAATTTTTAAATAAAATATTTTAGTAGTTAACCAGAACTACATTTTTAAATAAAAATGTAGTTCTGGTTAATGTAGTTCCGGTTCCATTTCTTTGTCAATTTTGGTTTAAGATATTGGAGCGAATTTATGTTGAAGCATGAGAATAATTTCAATTTAGGATTTCACGTCTAAATAATCATTGTAGAAATCCACTTCAATAGGATCAGGCTAGCAATGAAGATCTATTATATTTAGAAAATGTGACGTTTTTTAACATTTCAGTTAGTTAAGTTGTTTTATTAATAGAATGACGTAATGTCTAAAGTAGGCATAATATTTTTGATAAATTTCAATTTTATTATACAGGGTCCGGCAATAAGTACTGACGCATTTGTGACCGCTTTGGTGGGAAGACAGATACTGAGTGGGGGACAGTATAGTGCGCAATAAGTTTGTTATATTATGCAGTTTTAGTAGCCAAGCAATGAATTATTGGCCCGTGCAGTAACGAATTTTTTGTGTTACGGTGTTCATTCGAACGGGATCCATAGTCGAGGTTCAGCGGCAATTTCCAGATGTTTTGAATAATTTAATCATGTCCGATGAGGCACATTTTTATTTAACATGTTCTGTCAATAACACGCGGTACTGGTAGGCAGAACAGCCTCACGAAATGCATAAGCAACGATTGCATTCCGCGAAAGTTACAGTGTGGTGCGGTGTACCACACTGTCAATTCGTAACGCTATTTGTCTATGATCGAACATTTATTACCTGCTGAATTGCATCACTTAGGATGGAACATAGACAATAATGAGTTATGGTTCCAACAAGGTGGAGCAACAAGTCATACAGCTCGAATATGTATGACACTTTTAAGACGAATGCTTCCTGGACGACTCGTATATCGAAATGATGATGTTAATTGGCTGGCGAGATCTCCGGATTTAACATGCTGCGATTTTTTCTTATGGGGATATCTGAAGTCCAAAGTGTTTGTCGACAGTCCCCACACATTACAGGAGTTGAAAAACAACATAACCAACGAAATTAAAGCGATCTGCCCATATGTTTTGCACAGTGTCGTGCAATCTTTTCGCAGCCGATTGCATTAATGCGAAAGACAAGAAGGACTACATGTATCTAACGTAATTTTTAAAAAATAAGCATATTTTAAAACTGCATTATGTATAAAATAAATATGTTTCGTTTTAATCTCTGTGTTTCAATTACTGAGCTACAATCATACGATAAAAACTGTCAGTACCTATTGCCGGACCCTTTATAAGTGAATATATCAAATTGCAAGTCCGCGTGTTGACTCAGTATGTTGCTTATTATTTTAGTGTTATTGGCTGTATAATAAGTCATATAATTTATGGGTGCAGATTTTTCACAACTTCTTATTTATACAACAAATAAATATTACTCTTGTTTCATCTAAGGCTTTAGTTAATCATTTTCATCTTGAATCTGGACAGTGGCGTAAAAATTTTGTCAATTCGAGGCCTGATTTCCACTTACATACAACATACTATTCTGCAGCAAAAATTCTGTGTGTGCGGATGTGACACCCACATGGAGCCTAGTATTATCATAAAGAATAAAAATGTTGCTAATGTTCTTTTATGTTTTGATATCCTGCACCCCGTTAGTCAAACACTGAATATATCGTTCCCTTTCTCCTTCATCGTATAAATACTAATATAACGCCACTAAAATCTGTCAAAACGATTAGTTCATCTCATACTACCCTTTGTTGATGAGAAATTTGTGGCGGCTGTTCCTAATCGCTGGTTAAAATTGGAGTATGCCAACTATTTAGGTTAATAATTATACCTATGAGGCATAATTATTATTTTAATTATGTTTTATTGTGTATTTAGGTTTTATAATTAAAGGGGGGCGGGATAATTAACATGATCAAAATGTTTAATTTTTTAATATATTTCTAATGTATTCAATAATTTTGAATATAAGGTTAATATATTTTTTATATTATTTAGGTATTTACCTATTAAAAATATTATTATATATTTGTTGTAATGTAAGAATCAAATAATTGTAGTACAGTTATTGTAGTAAGTAAATTTCGATCCCTTTCAACAATTTTTTTACTTTCACTAGGAAATTCCGAATAACTCCAGACTTACATAATGGTCATTAATTTCCTGGTAAGTTCATAAACTAACATTCGCGTAAATAACACAAGCTATTTATAATAAACAGATGCAATTAAATAAAGATTATAGTTTCATTTACATATATCCAGTAGATGTATTGTGAAATGTTAACAGGGATTTTAATGAGGGATTATAGTCACTGTGTTATGTGCAGTTTGTGTATACCAAATTGACTACTTCTCTTCAAACACGCTGCTGATCGCCTTGCTGAGTTCCCCAGACGAGAATTCAGTTTGAACCTGACAGACAGGGACTGGCAGCCCCATGCAAATTGAATTGCGAAATTGTTACACATTCTTTTTTGGACGTCTGCATGTCCATTACTCATCCTAACAGTAACCATTATAAACAAATATACCGACCCGAGGAGCAGAGAAGTATAAAGAACTGAATTACAAAAGAAACGTATTTTAGTTCATTTAATTCCACGATTAAAATTGAAAACTAAATCTACATACAACTTCAAAATAATACATTTAACCTACCTTGAAGTTGTTATAAGTTTTTTATATGGTTATAAAAACAATCCTTCTAATTGTTTTATACAGTGTGAGCAAAAATTGTATATACAGGGATGTGCCATATATTTCTTTATTCATGAGTGCATTACTATATAAAAATGTAATAAATAATTTTAACTTTTATTATGAAAAGACATTTTAATATATGTACATAAGAAATATACATAGTAAATGTTATATTATGTTCATGGATAATTTTCAGTGGCAAACAATATATATCTTAATACCGCATTTGGTATATGGCAATAATGTGTGTGGTTGCCTACTACCAACGTACGTACTACCCACTACCCACGTTACCTAGAAAATAATCCCATTACTAATAGACTAGGCTCTGGAAATGGGATGCGAATAACACTAGTCAAACAGGAATATGATATAATTTTAAAAGAAAAATTGACTTCTGATCTTGAAACTTGCTTCTCATCTTCCGAAATTCATTAGTTTTATTTTTTTATTGAATAATTCATCAATATTTATAATATACATATGATTTATATACAATAAATAAAAAGTATTGCTGTATATATAATGTGTATAAGTAGTGTTATATAATGATATTACTAACATTGTCTGCATATTAATAATGCAATATCATATTGCAATGACAGTGTTTAAATTATATTGTTTATCGCTTAATCAATGTCGTCATTAATTAATTTCTGTTGACCTATGCCAAGACCTACCACCGATGTTAGGAGACGAGCTACAGTTATAGTGAGATAGAAATTTGTTACTTGCCTAATATGTAATAGATAAGGGATATACGATTTTATATCCTATCCGAGGGATGGTATGTCTGCTACACAAACTTCGCCTAAGTTTGTGTAACTTCTACCACTTATATACAAACAAGTAAAAGTTATATGCCAGCCAGTGGTAACCCAGACCAGTGATAGCCGCGGCAGCCTTTGCTCGATTAATTTTGATGACATGTGCGTCATGTAAGCCTCGGGTACTACCCGCGCGTATATTATTTAATGTAAATGAGAAGTAATAATATAATAAATTGTAAATCGTAAGTCCTATATATTGACAATTTTATGCCAGGAATGAATTTCTTCTTTACATTTTTTATGATTTATTTAAACAAGGGCTTAGTACTATCTGCATAATAACTATAATTATTTTTTTCAAATAGAAAATGAATAATCATGTATGTGAATAGTTGAATAGTTGGTATCTTATAGAACATATATAAGGTCTTCCAATAGGGACGCTCGAAATTTGCTAGGTCATAGCGGCCATATTGTTAAAGCATCATATATCAAACTTATTGCGAATTTTTCAGTAGTGTATGGCAAATCACCATGGAACGTTATGGTGTTCAACAATGTGTAAAAATCATAAAATTTTATTTTGAAAATCAGTGCTCCGTTCGAGAAACGTTCCGCGTATTACGTCATTTTTATCTTCGCCACAACCGTCCCGCCGAGTCGACTATTCGACGTTTGGTAGCCAAATTCGAGTCAATCGATTTGATAAATGATCATCCAACAGCCGTACATCACCAAAACACAAGGTATGCTGTACACCCCGTACACTCCCAGGGGAGTGTTCCCCCACACTCTCATGCAATCGCTGCTGTGCATGAGAGTGTATGGGAAAACTCCAGGCAGTCAATTTCCCGTCGTTTACAAGAACTTGGCCTTTCTCCGATCTCAACTTGACGAATTTTGCGTCGGGATTTGGATCTGCATCCATATAAAATCCAACCGACTCAGGAACCTAAAGTAAACGACCATAGACAATGCTGTGTGTTCGCTGACTGGGCTCTGGAACAGTTGAAAGATAACCAAAATTTTGCCAAAAAATCATTTTCAACGATGAGGCCCATTTTTGGATAAACGGAGATGTGAACAAGCAAAATTGTCACATTTGGGACGATGCCAATCAACACAAGATACACTAGCACGTAGTGCATTTCGAGAAAGTCACTGTTTGGTTCGGATTCTAGTCTGGCGGAATCATCGGTCCGTATTTCTTCCAAAATGAAATTGGCGTTGTCATGGCCGTCAACAACAAGCGCTACAGATCGAGGATAAACAATATCTTGTGGCCTAAACTGGATAATATGGATACCGACGACATGTGGTTCCAACAGAACGGCGTTACATGCTACACAGCGCATGCCACGATGGGCACGAGAGAGATTTGAAGACAATCACAGATATATGCGAATAAACTGCAAATTGATGCCCTCAAAGTCAACATAAAAACGCCATCCAGTAAATTCAGCCAGATTTATGCGACAAAGTCATCGAAAATTGGACCTCCCGAATACGTGCCACTAAGCAAAGCCGCAGCAGACATGTGAACTACTTATAAAGTAGTTCAAATGTCCACTGCGGCTTTGCTTGCTGGCACATATTCCATACTTAATACCATAAAATATTCATTTATATAAAAAAAAATTAGTGAATATCTTACACACAACTTGTTTTATTTACATTTAAAATCGAACGTCCTTTAAAAGACCCTTTATTAATATTTTAAGAGTAATTTGGAAAATCAGCAATTTGGAATATAAGAAGATAATTTGGTATTTGTATGATATAGAATATGGAATAAAATCCCTAAGTATTCCTTATTCTTCAGATATTCTCATGAAGTGTCACAGGACAGGAAGTATCATTGGATTCGGCTAATGCTTTGAAAATATATTTATCTTCCTACTATCTGAAGGTTCCCCACATATTCTTACCTAAGATTTTATTAACATATATAAATAAGTGATTGTTGACACCACAGGCGAAAATATGATGGGCATTCCGTTAAGTGCTCGACTCGGAGTTAATAAAAGTAAAGCGTTTGGCTATATGGATGAGTAACCTATCATATTCTTCTCTATCGGGATCTGCAATGGTAGATTATACTGCAGTCCTGTATAGCTGACTGGACCGAGTATTAGTGTCATTATATGTTAGGGTTCAAATCTCAACGGGGATCACTTTTACTTCAGTCTGGGTATATTTATCTTTATTTATATATGTAATCTTCCTCTGGGGTGAAAGGGGTGAAAGTATAATATATTATAATATACTATAATACTAGCCCAAATGTCAACCTCACCTGCTAGTGTGATAACTGTAGTTATCCGGTACACCCTGCTAGATAACCGACGAGGCTCTGACGACCGAACGGCTGCCGGAATAAGCAGTCCCCACTTACAAGCCAACAGCTTCGGGTGGAAGAGCTTGTAAGTGTAAGGGCACTCTCTTGTCCTGGAGTTAAGAAATTAACTCCGAAGGCGGATGAACCGATGAAACGGTCAACGGCATAGGATACAGAAGGCAATGGGAAACCACTGTATTAAAGATCACCACGATTCCCCAGGTAAATCATCATGACATTAACTGTTGAACTACAAACCACTACTAATCATGGACATCGGATGCCAAGATTCGGCAGGAGAGGACAACCACGTTCAAACCAAGAGGCCTCTCAGGTCGTAAACATGCGAAAACCTCTCGGAGAAAGCAGTCGAACAAGAAGATCCAATATGAGAATTTGCACATGGAATGTCAAAAGCCTGTTTGCAGCTGGAAAACTTGATAATGCGATAAAAGAAATGAAACGAATGAAAATAGATTTACTAGGAATCAGTGATTTAAGATGGCCTGAATCAGGAACCTGCAAAAAAGACAACACAGTGATATATTATTCCGGCAATGGCTTCGAAGATACACATCACAGAAATGGAGTAGGTATCCTGGTAACAGCAGAACTGAATAAATACGTGACCAACTTTGTACCAATCTCGGACAGAGCAATCTTAATCCAAATAAACACTCATCCATTTAAAACTAATGTACTACAAATCTATGCCCCGACTGCAGATAGAAAATATGAGGATGAAATAGAGAACTTTTACGATCAAATTTATGACATCTTACAGAAATTTAAGAAACACGAAATTACATACATTATGGGCGACTTCAACGCAAAGGTTGGAGAAGGTCCAAGAGGAGAAGCGGTGGGTCCATATGGTCTTGGAAACCCTAATGAACGAGGACAACGACTGTTCGAGTTCTGCGAAGACAACGAAATCATAATTACAAACACCTGGTATAAACTACCCAAGAGACGTTTATACACTTGGAAGGCCCCTTTTGATGATGGCAATAACCCTGAGACTTCAAGAAATCAAATAGATTATATACTCTTGCACAAACGTTTTAGGAATGCTGTCAAAAGAGTCACTACATATCCGGGAGCAGATATTAGATCAGACCACCAACCTCTTGTAGCGGATATTAAACTACGCTTAAAAAAATACCAACGACCAAAATTAAAAACAAATACTTTTAACTTCATAAATATAGAAATGAAAAACAAAATAAAACAAGAATTTAATAAAAAAATAAAGCTTATCGACAAACAGCTAGAAGACCCAGAAGAACTGTGGTGCGATATCAAAGAAATCAAGATCAAAGCCAAAGAAATCTACACAAATAATGAATATAAAAAGGACTCAATCAAGAAAAATAAATGGATGACAGAAGATATCTTAAAACTAATGGAACAGCGAAGACTAGCAAAAATAAATGACGCAAAGTACAGGTATCTACAGAAAAAAATTAAAAAGGAAATCAAGATGGCCAAAGAGAGATGGATGAATGAAAAGTGCGAAGAAATGGAAAACATAATGTCCAAACATGATTTATTCAACATACATAAAAAGGTGAAAGAAATAAGCGGCATATTTAAAAAAGGAGTTCCCCCTGTACTAGTGGACAATAACAACAAAATCATCGTTGATGAAGAAGACATCAACACAGAATAGCAAACATATATATCAGAGCTGTTTAATAATGATAGAGATAATGATATGGTACTGTATCAACATTGCACAGAAGGTCCAGAAATTATGAGATCCGAAGTAGAACATGCTATAAAAAATGCAGAAACCAAAAAAGCTCTAGGACCGGATAAAACACCCACTGAGTTAATAAAACTGATAGATGAAGAAAATATAAAAATAATAGTTAAACTCTTCAATGCAATATATAACACCGGAGTGATCCCCTCAGACTGGCTCAAATCCACATTTATTGCAATTCCTAAAAAACATAAAGCAAGAAAATGCTCAGAATACCGACTGATTAGTCTAATGAGCCACACCCTCAAAATTTTCTTAAGAATAATACACAGCAGAGTTAGACTCAAATGCGAAGAAAACATGGAAGAAACTCAGTTCGGTTTTAGGAATGCACTCGGAACTAGAGAGGCGCTTTTTGCGCTGAACGTCCTATTACAGAAATGCCGAGATCAAAGAAAAGACATTTTTGCATGCTTCGTGGATTTTGAAAAGGCATTTGATAAAGTGCAACATACCAAATTAATAGAGATTCTGAAAAAGGCGGGAATAGATGATAGAGATATTCGTATCATTAAGAATTTGTACTGGAAACAAACCGCTAACGTTAAGATTGGAAATAGTCTTACTAACGAAATATCCATACAACGAGGAGTTAGACAAGGTTGTATTTTATCCCCAACTCTATTCAATTTATATTCTGATCTTTTATTTAAGACATCACTTGAGGATCAACCACATGGAATAAAAATAAATGGTGAATTACTTAATGTAATTAGATATGCGGATGACACAGTAATCTTGGCGGACAACATCTAAGGTCTCCAAATACTGCTGAATCGAACCCACGAAGCAGGGGAAGGAATGGGCATCAAAATAAATGAAAATAAAACCAAGTTTTTAGTCTGTAGTCGTAACCCTCACCCAGATACGAAACTAGAATTAAATGGAGTTGAGGTTGAAAGGGTCCACAAATTTACATACTTAGGAACTATCATAACAGACCAACTAGATCCAGACAAAGAAATAAAACGCAGAATTGCAATGGCCAAAACAACCTTTCTAAAGATGAAATCATTTCTTTGCAACCACCATCTAAATTTAGAAATTAGACAAAGGATGGTGAAGTGCTATGTTTGGCCTGTACTGTTGTATGGGTGGAGGCGTGGACGCTTAAAATATCAACAACTAATCGCATAGAGGCGCTGGAAATGTGGATACATAGGCAAGTGTTAAAAATACCGTGGATAGCACATATCACAAACGAGGAAGTGCTGAGGAAAGTCAACAAAGACAGGGAACTATTCAGGACTATCAAACGTAGAAAAATTACTTATTTGGGTCATATATTGAGAGGTGATCGATATCGTATTTTACAACTCATCCTCAAGGGAAAAATAGAAGGTCGACGGGGTGTAGGCCGAAAACAGATGTCTTGGCTGAGAAACATCCGAGCCTGGACAGACATACGAAATGCAGGTCAACTTTTCCACATGGCAGAAGATCGAGAAGCCTTTGCTATGATAAATTTCCTGTGCTCGTATTTATCTAATCGAACTACCATGGTGGTATCGACCAGAACTAATGCGCTAATTTACTACTGAAAAACAACCGAATATCTGGGCTATCATTATGACAGAAAATGAATATACATAAATAATATAATAGTGTCTTTTCGTGACAAGATATCTAGAATACTATGTCATAATTGTATACCTAGTGATCACGAAATCTTCAAAGAATTTTCTGAAAAGAGTATCTACACACTTAATTAGAAATGACATGAACATATTCTGTATTTGTTACGTTTTAAAACTCTTATAAATAATATTATATTCCTTCAAAAGTGATTGCCATATAAGACACTTATTGTTAGTTTTATTATTAATTGTAAGCTTTATTTTAGTTTCATTATTAAGTTTTATTTCAGTTTTATTATTAAGGATTTCTATAGTTTTTATATGAATCTATTTAAATATTATTTATCTTTCCCTTAATTTTTTTTTCTAATTTTAATAACTTCATTGAAATATAAAGATAGTAAAATTTACGTTTTACTTTCCATACGTATGTAATTAAATATCACAAAAATCGTCATACAAAAGTACTGGAACAGATTTTGTTTTAATCAATCAATATCGTAACGGATACAATGTTATTTATATAATTTTGGTAACGGATACGGATCGTAACAGATACAGTGTTATTTAAAAATATTCTGAAAATACTTAATTTACATAATTACTCGGTCTACAACTTATATCAATGGTTGATACTATTAAATTTTACTTATTTAATAACGCTACTTTCTTAAGTCAATGCTCCAGAAACAATAAATATGTATTCCAGAAAATATTATGTTCCGTTTCCTCTTCCATAATTTAATATAAATAACCCAATCCGCGCTACTAAAATAATAGTTTTTGCAAATTCCCCATTATATTTTGAGTCGATTGTAGATGTAAATTTTATGTGGTATTCCATCACAAATTTGTGACATCTTTGTACGTGATATCGAAATATTTCGTTAGTGTATATTCAATTTTGTTGCTACTGTGTGAAGCCATCTTTATCCTAGGGAAGGGGTTGGAACCTTCGACGCAGCAACAAAAATAAGATACGCTAGAAAATGAGCTACCCTAACCCAAAGTTTTAGCGGACACCACTAAGCTCTCAGCGCTCTAGTCGGCACTGTAACTCATCTAGTGATAATCATGCCGCCCGTTAAATTTATATAGGTTACATGTGCGTAACTATGCAACAACACCTCTGTTATTCATTGGGTGTTGAACTATGGCTCATAACTATGGACTAAGTCAACTATGGCTCGCTCTATTCCTCAATTTTAAATAAAAGTTATTCGGAACGACTTTCTCAACTTAAACAAGGCTAGAAGTAGTTTAAAAGTTAGTTTTAATTATTTCCTTATTATGGCAACTTGGTTGCTGAAATGCTCCGCAAGCAATATATAATGTTTGTGAAAAGCTGGTTACTAATTTTTTTTGTTTTTGGGTTTGCTGTATATTATATATATATATATATATATATATATATATATATATATATATATATATATATATATATATATATATATATATATATATATATACATATATATATATATATATATATATATATATATATATATATATATATATATATATATATATATATATACATAAAATAGTTGTACACAAACTATCTGACATCACTTTTATTAAATAATGTGTAAGAGAAATAAGAGAATTTGTTAATATAAAACTTAATACCTAATTTGTAGGTTTTAATTTCAATATTATTATATTTCTATGTTAAAATAGGAGCAAACAGTTCAATTATTACACTGAGGAGATACTGCACGGACGTGAGTCTCCTTTCTTAAGTTCAATATTCCGTATAACCACCGAACAGAAATTTTAACTAGAAAGTCCACTCTCCGGCGGTACTTTTATCTTGCACTTATAAATGACATGACACCATGTAGCTGTTGAATGGCGACCTTCTTGAGTATATGGTGGATACTTTGTATGATAATATACATACATGCGCCACGTGCTAATTAGCTAATTCTCGCTGGACGACAAGACTGGGTATGAAGGGAAACCTAGAAGGGGAGCTTGGAGTGAACCTTCTGGTTGTAATATCTGTTCGGATGTATAATTTAGTTATATAGTGTATAGAGTATTTCCATGATTACGTGTTTGCCTGAAACATATCACAGAAATAAATATAATCTCCTTCTAATAACCGAGTTATTATTCTGGAATGCACATCAAAAAAAAAGTTAAGGCATACAATCGATCGATGCTACAAATACCAACCACCTCGGTCGGGGATCAAGAAACAAGACCGAGTTACAATTAAATATAATTCAATTTTAATTATATACTATAAACTATTTTATATATTAAAATTAAAGTATTTATTATTTATATTCATTATACAAACAACAAATGATGTTTACTTTTCCGCACTCAACTATACGTGGAAAACTAATGTAATCGTATAAAATTTTTTTCTAGGGTTTATTTTTCGTCTTTTGGCCTAAAAACAAAAAAAAAATGGTTTTTAAATCTTTTGTGTGTGTGTATCGTTGTCGTCGTTGTCGTCGTTGTCGTCGTTGTCGTCGTTGTCGTCGTTGTCGTTGTCGTTGTCCTGGTCGTCTTTGTCGTCGACATTAATAAAGTTTCTTGTTAGCACGATAATTAAACTAGATCGTGTCGGATCGATCGGGTCTTGACTGATTCTGATTGGGGAGGGCTCCCAGACGACACCTATTAACTTTAAGGTAGATAGAATACACTCTACCACGTTCATGGGTCATAAGAAAGCACAATGATGGACTATTTGAGAATTTTTTTTTATTAAAACGATCACTCAATTAAATCGTATCGGATCGATCGGGTTTTGGCTGATTCTGATTAGGAACGTCTACCAGACGACATCTATTGATTTTGAGGTGGATAGGACACACCCCACCCTGTGCATGGGTCATGAGAAAGTACAACGGTGGACTATTTGAAAAAAGTAAAACTGTCTCATAAAACACATATTCTGCATTTATATGTTGTTTTATTTTTTCTCGGCCACTCAATTTCGGGATAGAGATGTTCTACGTGCGGAAAAATCCATTTTAAGGTTTTAAAACAGTTTACCCTTTCTCTTTTCTCCCTCTTTCTGTTAAGGTCAGAGTAGTGTTAATTTAGTTTGGTAAAATTTAATATGGATTAAATGTTGGATAAAAATAAATTAGCTAAAGAATGTTCTATAGAATCGAATACATAGTACTGACAACTATTTTAAATATTTCCATATTTTTATTCATTCCTGTTTATATTCAGTGACAAACACACAGTATATAAGTAAAAAAACTTATAGTATCACTTATATCGTCATACTAGCTCTTCATTTTGTTCAACCAATGTGATTAATTATTTCAGTTATATTTTTACCGACGAGATCTGATTTCAAAATATTTTACAATGTAAACCTGTCAGACCATTACGCTTATCACTTGTTCATCGACGGCTTCATCAAAATCAATGGATAAAATTATAGCTATTTATCCATTGTTCTAGTTGATATGTGTGGTCTTTTATTTGAAGCAAATAATGATTAATTTGTATGCACTCTTTTGTCAAAATATACTGGTGTACATTAATGTAAACTCCGAAGTTAGAAATAACATTTCTTATAAGTAGAAAGTTAGAAAGTTATCAGATAACAAGAGAGACAGATTTTATTTTTATCAACACTCTTTAAAATATCATATTTACATTTATTTAGAACATGATCAAGACTTTAAAAAAATAGTGAAATTAGTGAAATTAGTGAAATGGATAATTATCATTTACTATAGTACATGTATACAGCATATAATACGGTATCATGAATGAATGCGATTTTCAATACAGCGTTATTTATTTGTAAAGTACATTTGAAATAAGTTTGAATCAATTAATTTATTTTACATATACTGTTTAGATATGCATGTATTTATTTAACTTTACAAATTAACTATACTTGTTTTTTCTTACTAAAGAATGTAATGATAGTATCATCAAGATGATGTTAAAGTCCAACTCACCTTGATTAGCTATCGGTTTATCGATGACAATCAATTTTTTTCTAATCCATTTAGTCTCTTTGCAAATTAGCAGCCGACTATCTATATGTAGGCGGCAGTCTTTACTTCATTACTCATATTCGCACACTCATCAGCCTATAGAGGACGTTGACTGGCCATCAATGACAGGGTTAGTTAGCAATATGACATGTGAGTGACAGCTGGAATGGCCGCCGGTGTTGGCTTAGTCCAGGATTACTTGCAACTATTTGTGCTACACCATATTAAAATGTTGTGGACCCCACGGGCTCACAAAACTAACCAGAAGCAACCTTCCGCATTATATATAGAAGGTGCTACTATTAACATCATGGGAACGTGATATAAATGATGAATGATGATGAAGCAGTAATGTGGTTTAAAATATAGATAATTAAATGTTTGACCTACTAAATTCCTTGTATTTTTTTACTGCTTTAAAAGACAGACTAAATACATTCATATAATTCATTACCATATTAGGAAATAACGACAATTATGTACCGTTATGTAGTATCTATGAAGGTAAGAAAGCGTAATTAAGAATGATTCATTTAAATGATATAGGAAATAGTCATTTAGATGAAATTTAAATTTAACAAGGTATTTACCAAAAGAAGTCAGCAGTTGAAATATACTGGCATATGAAATATCTATTATATATGTTAATCTTCTATTTGAAAAGAATAACTCTGATATTTTTCAATTTAGTTATAGAAGCAATACCATATACTTACATAGAAACATACAATTTTTTTATTATGTTATAGTTAAATTTTATATTATCATATATGACCAAACAATTAAATATGGAAAATAACTCCACAATTTATAAAGTTGTTAAGATAGTAAGTAACACTTTATTACCTATTATGAATATTATACATTATTACATCATATATAACTACAATTTTAAACTAAACTACAATTTGTAGATGTACAACTTATATCAATTGAAATAAAAAATAAAACTTTCTCTTGATTTGGTCGGAATAATATAAAATTGTCTGTAGAATACCTTGTAATGAAGAATGCAGGTTCAATAAAGTTACGAGTAGATTCGATAATTTTAAATGTGATTGAGAAAAATAAATAAATTAGAGACCTATTTTTTTTTAAAGGGACCCTGCCACGGGTAGGATTCGACATTTGTCCCGTATGAAATCCGAACGACAGACAGCTGTTTCGAACATATTAGTTCTCATCAATGCCGTACACGGTACGCCGATCCAGGACAAATGCCGAACCAATTCCGCGGGGTTTTCATCTATGAAATCGATAAGATTTATGTCTATAACTTACAAACATTCGAGTCGTTGGGATTCCGTCCGGGACAAATGTCGAATCCTACACCGTGACGGTGTCCTTTTCAAAAATAGCTCTGGTCGTGCAGAAACACGAGTAAGGGGTCGAGGATCACTCTTAGGTGTAATTCAATGCCTGGCGGGGCTTTAGCCCGAGGAGTAGTTGTTTCCTACAGCGATTATGCAATAGCTTTGTTATTCGGGAACCACTTGATAACTGCTTTTTGGTTTGGTGATTCCTTTCTCGATTCCCACTTGTAAGTTACAAACATTAGAGACCTACTCAGCGTAAAATTCCATGTAATAAATGACATTTTAATATAATTATATGGGTGGGCAGTTTCGTAGGCTAACTTGATGCACATATAATTAAAATTAAGTATCAGGTAACGGTTACTTCAACTACGACTTAGGTAGATGATCAACAGAGCTATATCTTCCAGTGATTTACATATCAGTAGACCCACAAAAGCTACACAAACTTACGACAGGTTTGTGTAGAAGGCATACCATTCTTCGGATAGAATGTAAGACAAGTTTCTTGTCTATTATATGTTACACCACTAAAAAATTCCTACCCAAAAATTTTAGATTGGAGGTAGTGCGTCTCCTGGCTTTAATGCTTGTGTAGTTGTCCGATTTAGGAAAATCCCATGACAAATTAGTATAATTTATATAACTTTGTATCAAACTAAAGTCAACTTTGAAATTATCGATATTGTTCGTTTTGATTTTTCGTTTCGTTTTAATATTTCTTACACGACTATCTCATCGTTACCTGAGAAATTAACAGACCAGAATGAATTTCGTTGAACAACTGAGCTAGCCCATTTGTCTATTCAATCCACGTTAATATTCTTTTAAAATTAATTAAAATACAAAAAACATTTTGATTCTTACTTTCTCACTTAAACTAATTCACTTTAGTAAATACGGAAGGGCTTATTAGTTAAACAAAATAACATAAACATTCAGAGTCTGCAGATGGAAAAAATGTCGATATAATACTTTTCTACATAACTCGCAAAACTGCTAATATATTTTAAGAAGAAAATTAAACGATAGTTACTATTCAGCTTTCACCAGACATAATCAGGACATTTAATTTAGTTGATGACCTTTATTGCAGGTATTGAAATATACTGTTTTTAATTCGATGCCTTTTTTATACATTGTTGTGCAATTGAGTGACTTAATATGTATTTTTTAACAGTGAACATATATACATATATAAGAGTCCTGGTGTTTTAGAAGAAACCAACGCGGTATATACTTCTTAATAGTTTGCTTAACTTTTAGGGATAATGCTGTAGCTTAAACAAAACTTAATAGTAGAGATAATTAAATATATATATATATATATATATATATATATATATATATATATATATATATATATATATATATATATGTATATATATATATATATATATATATATATATATATATATATGTATATATATATATATATATATATATATATATATATATATATATATATATATATATATATATATACAGGATTTCTCACGGTAGCCGTTCATACTTCAGGGTTATGCAAGATTCTCTTTCATTTCGAAATATTTTCAAGGTCATTCCATTTCCAGTTATCCCGGAAGTCGCCAGTAACTTCCTTATATTAAATAGAATACCCAGTATATTATTTCATTTTTGGATTCCTGAGAAAATTCCATGATGAGTTCCATCATGAAATTTTCCCAGGAATCCAATAGGTATAGGTTTCCCTATACCTATTTTCAACTGTTTCTTAGATATCTTGATTCTTTTGACAATTTTGCAAGACGTAGCCTTATTTTCAACACTGTGCCTTTTACCTATTTTCGACTGATGCTAAGCGCTTCTGGGGTAGACGGAAGCACAAGAATGGTAGTTTCGAAATCCGTATTGACAATTAATTTATTGCAAACAAGGTGTCCAAAATTTGATAACCAATTACATCATTTTCAAAGTTGAAAAAGTTTGTTATTTCAAATATGACACTCTGTATATTATTGGATAATCGGATGCAGAATTTAATTCTGCATCGATTCGCTATAACGGGTGTTCAATTTAAAAAAGAAGTTACTGGTGACTTCCGGGATAACCGGAAGTGGTATGACCTTGAAAATCTTTCAAAATGAAAAAGAATCTTGAATAATCCTGGAGTCCGATAATACAGAATTCTAAGTTTTTCCTAACCAGGAGAACTTCTAACGAACGGTTACCGTGAGAAACCCTGTATATATAGAACATCTATTATAATGCTGTTCGAGAGTAAAAACTAATAATACTTTTTTAAAGGCCATGAAGTACCACATTATTAAACATACTGCAAAGAGAATGATATATTTACATACATTTAAAATATCAAGGTCATTACTAGAATTATGTAACATAAATATACTAACCCAAAAGTATTATCTGGGGAATCTTAACAAATATTTTTTATTTAATATTATAGATATTACTGTATAATTTTCATACAGTATACTTGAAATATAATACCAAGCAATGGTTTTCCAAAGAACGCTAGAACACGTTGACACAATTTAATAAAAAGGATTATTCCGAAATTAATGCAATATTATACCTTCACTGGTTTTTAAGCTATTGACGTAATAAATATTTTTTTAATTGCAACCTTACGAGATAATTGTACCGTAAATTTGAAAAGTAAATAATGGAATAATTTATTAGTTTTTTATATTTGTTGTGTTATAAAATCAGTTTGTGTTATATATATATATATATATATATATATATATATATATATATATATATATATATATATATATATATATATATATATATATATATATATATATATTCTAAATATCTAATAGCAGTTCCATTTTCTTCAAAGTAAGGCGCTAAGTTCTAGTTCTATATATTTTTACTTTACCTCGATTCCGGTTATGAGATTCTTAAATAAATCCAATAAGGATTTGCTTCAGGCCAATATGCATTTATGACAATGTACTGTTCCAGTCCAGGAAGTAGGCGCTTAATGAGAAGAAAACAATAAACTTTAAAAAGTTGGAAAGTCAGAACATGACATGTTCTTGATATGCGTCGATATGAATCATCGTTATTCAACTCTTGTGTTAAATGTACTTCATAGGTGTGGAATTTTTCTATTTTTATAGTGGAATAGTCGACATGACTGTATAAACCTGATTGCTTGAGATAAGTGTGAGAATATTCTTAAATTACAAGCAATACATTTAAGTTAATATTTTTACTGATTTCAAGTATGCCTTATTAAAATAAATTTTTGCACTACCAAATTCTGAAATTTCTAGTTTTAACAAAAACTGGTTTATTTAGTGCTGATCTTGAAATAGGCAGGTTATCAGAAAATTTTTGGTTTAACAACTAGAAGCCTCATCATGAGATAAGGTCAGAACCTTTCAGCAAATCAAACAGTCGATAACACTATATCAAATGTCTCAGTTATATGAGCCATTTTTATCCATAAAGATTGTAGTTATTAAATACAACTCCTCCTGAAAAAGTCAACTTGACAGTAATAATAATAGAATAATTAATCACTAATCAGTTTAGTGAACGGGTATTTCTTCAATGGTTTTGATTTGGAATAGTTTTTATAATGTTTTGTTTATGAGCAAAAATATTTCATTAGATATAATAAAACATTTATTTACCTTTGTGGGTCCTAAATTGACTTTATTTACATTTTCAACTTTGAAAAGAAAATTAGTGTACGGTGGAAACTTATGTTAGTGTAAAAATGTCTACCAAGTCTGTTACGAGATACTGTGGAGTTGCAAAATATTTTTCAATATTATCGTATTTTATACCTTTAAGTTTAATACCCGCTATTTTATTAACGGTAAAAGAAGCAACGTTTTATCTTAGTCTATTTTAGTAATTTTAGGATCATAATTTTGTTAGTTGAAACTGTAGTAAATAATATAATATATATTATTTACTACTATAATATAATAAGTAAGTACTATAATATAATAAGTAAATCACAAATAATGCAAATATTTCAAATTTTACATGTTATAAATAATAAATACACAAATGCATAATGCATAATGAATACAAAAATTAATATCAATTTTAATATGCATACGTAGATACGTAATGGCACTGCGTGGGAAATATGCCAAATAAAAGGTGGCTCAACCAAAACGCACGATGTTAATTGTAAATAAAACAAAAAGTTTTCAGAGAATTATCTTAATATTTTTTATTATGATAGAAGGATCTATGACAATTATGTGTGAAACAAAATATCGGCCAAATGCTCGCCACGGCTTCGGTGGCATACCTCTATCCGATGGTCCATATTTTCAATGACTCTGAGACATAATTGAGGTTCAATGTCGTTAATGTGCCGAATTATCTCAACCTTTAGCTCTTGAATTGTTTTTGGCTTATTGACGTACACTTTTTCTTTTAAATATCCCCAAAGAAAGAAGTCCAACGGTGTCAAATCACATGATCGTGGCGGCCAATTAATATCGCCACGACGTGAGATAACACGGCCATTGAATTTCTCGCGCAAAAGTGCCATTGTTTCGTTGGTTGTGTGACAAGTGGCACCATCCTGTTGGAACCACATATCGTCCAGGTCCATATCCTCAATTTCTGCCCACAAGAAGTCTGTTATCATCTTGCGATAGCGAACACCATTCACGGTAACTGCTTGGCCGACCTCATTTTCGAAGAAGTACGGCCCGATGACGCCGCCAGCCCATAAACCGCACCAAACAGTCACTCTTTGTGGATGCATCGGCTTTTCAACAACCACTCGTGGATTCTCATTTGCCCAAATGCGGCAATTCTGCTTGTTAACGAATCCACTGAGGTGAAAGTGTGCCTCATTGCTGAAGATGATTTTCTTTGTAAAGTCACCGTTCACTTCTGTCTGTTCAACCAACCATTCGGTGTATTGACGACGTTTGAAATGGTCAGTAGGCTTCAGCTCTTGAGTCAATTGAACCTTGTAAGCGTGTAAATTCAAATCTTTATTCAAAATTCGCATCAGTGATGTTCGTGAGATGTTCAATTGCTGGGCCCGACGACGAGTCGAGGTTGACGGCTCTTCTGCTACACTATCGCGAACAACAGCAATGTTTTCCGCAGAACGAACTGAGCGAGCATACAC